>OY998180.1:165631622-170431622 GCA_963921935.1 Galeruca laticollis
TTTGCTATGAAAGTAACGAAATTATAAATTGTATTATTCCAAACCACATAAAAAGTTATCCAAAAAAAAATAGTTTTGTCAACAACTCCAAAAGAAAACTAAAATATGCCTTAATAAAATACTATCAGTATGTATCAGTACACCAAAATAATCTATAAATTGTCGTGCAACAAAAAGAACGTGTTTTACTCGTATATTTGCTGGTGAGTTAGATTCTTGAAATATTTTTTCTCCATGTTTCACCAGCAAATATGTGAAACTAATAGGAAGATACTTTTCTTATGTACGATATCATTTAAATACACAAAATTTGGAAGTGAAACAAGATTTTTAATTTCGAATCATTAGTACGATGAAATTAAAATATGATTGTCCAATGGAAATCGTAACAGCCCATTGGCTTGTTATAATGTGTATTATATTATCTAAGAATCGTTTCAAAATTGGTTTTTTATCAATTCAGTGGTAGAATTTTGTATATACTATTTTAAGTTTTGTGAATTAATTTGAATACATTTACTGAAGAAAAATAGTGTTTCGCTGTGAAGTTTGCAAAAGTGGTGTTTATTGTTGCACATGTAAACAATAAGTTCTAAACTCCAAACTTTACCTGAGATAGTGGTTTAAAACAAAGTTTCTTGTCAGTATTGAGGATTATTCATCCAGTCTGTTGAAAAAATCAAAAAAAAATACACGAGAGCGAGAGCAGTTTACTAAAAATAAAATTTTCATAAAAATGTTTACAGTTAGTAACTATATCTGTTATAAACATTTCATCATAAGAAAGCCACTGGAAGATGATTCCATTTTAGATTTCGAAATCTGGTTTTGCTACAACAAAAAGTCCCTTTTTTATTTGCTGCCATCATTTGCAAATTAAGCTGAGCTTTGTACTTATTCGTAATGTCACCATTTTTAATATAAGTCTCTAGACTTTTTGCTGTTGCTAGATATTTGACCTCCACTACATATTCATTTCTAATTGCATCAGGAGAAGCTCCAAAAATCGGATTGTCAGCAATGATGAATAATCTAGCATCTTTAAATTTGGCAGAAACGTGCTTTTCAGCAACCTTTAAAACCCTCTTTTCCAATTTAACTCCTCTAGCCATTGCTTTTGTATCACGTACTTTGTGAGCTCCCATAATAGAGGATACTAAAGTTCCATAAACTTTTTTGCATTTTGAAACTTCATACACTTTAGAGGCTGTAGCTCTACCATATTTGAGTTCATACCAAAGTACACTTGTATTTTGCCCTCTTGATTTTTCTGCTTGAATATGAGCACCTTGGATTTAATCAAACATAAATTATTTAAATGAATTAAAATATAATGTGGCCGATTCATCCTTAAACTTGTGTATTTTCAAATTATCATATTCCAGTTCCATATGTTCATACTTTGTAAGCTGGCAATTAATTTTCCTTCTCTGCTTCAACAATCAGTTCATTAAAAAATGCCGTATTAACATTTAGCATTGACATTTCTTCGTTAGAGGAGCTGGAAGATAACTGTTTAACATCAATAAATTTTAGAGTTGTTCCAATGTTTGATAGCACTGGTTTTTGCCAGTAACTAGTGACCTCAGTTGGAGATGGTTCTTCACTTCTTCGGTGAACCCACATCAAAAAAGCAAGGGCATGTTTGCAACCTCCTAAAAACAAACATTGTATGACTGAACAGATATTTTTATCAAATAGTCTTACACTTAGTGTTTGTAACAATACTTTACTATTTGTAACATTTTATACAGCAAATTTTCATTGTTTACTGCCAAGGATGTAGGTGAAAATAATAAAATTAATTGAACAAGTTCCTTTGTAAGAGTGATCTATGTATATATTACAAATTTATATACTATATTTAATATTTAGTCTGACTATAAACCATGTGTATATTCATTATTTTGTCAACCATGCCAAGTTTATCCTTTGCAACAATAAATAATACAAGCCTTTTTTGATCTGAGTTGTATACTATTCATCAAATAAAATAAAATGGAATTTCCACATATATGTCTATTTAATTGTAGTGACCTAATATTTTATTCCCTTCAGATGCTGGACATGTATCACAATGAACATCTTGAACAGTTTCTTCTTTCTGTATCGATAACTCCACAGTGTAGTTTGTCTTTTTAACATTATGTTATGGACATACTTTTCTCCGAACAGTGCAAATGTTATTTTCTCGTTTGACTTCAACAAAGCATTATAACCATAAGATTCTCTCATCGATCTAAAATATAATTATTTTTTAACAATATAATATATAAGCATTTTTATTTGATTTAAAGACATTTCTCAATTAATATACAATACGCTAGGTATTAATAGCATAAATTTAATTTGAGATATAAACTTACCGAGATGCTTTGGAACCCTTTACTTGTGATATATTAAATCTATCGTCCTTTTTCACAAACTCATGCACCATAAAAATGTCTAAATGTGGTAAATTATTGGAATTTGCGTGTACGAACCCAGTCATTCTAATAATTTACGAAAAATATCTAACACCAAAAATAAAAACTAACTGTAACTGCGTTAACGAAAACTAATAATAGGTAACAGTAAGATTTTTAAAATAATCTAATAGCCATAAAGCCAATATAAATCGGAAGTAAATTTGAACAACTCCTGTCACTCAATATAAAAACAATACACATAACCTATATCACCATTTTAAAGTCAAAGACCGCAGAATTACCGTTCTATGTCGACCCTTTGTAGCTAACTTCTCTTTTAGGTAATGTACTCGTACGTCACAATGGTAGTGCCCTTGGCTGCGTAGTGGCCCGGACATTATCAAATACCACCGAAAAGGTGCGAAAATATATATATATATATATATATATATATATAATATATATATATATATATATATATATATATATATATATATATATATATATATATATATACATATATATATATATATATATATATATATATATATATATATATATAAAGACGATGTATGAATATCACGTGATATGTGAACAACATCAACAAAGAAACAAAGAGATTCTTGGGTAATTCACGCAAAAAGAAAGAGGGTTACGGAAACAGAGTGGTAACCGCAGACATGCATGTTTCTGGCTCATTAGACTTCCTCATTACGATATAACCAAATAAGGGTGTAAAACTTGGGAGCAAAGATGTTGATCGAAACATGGGAAAACCTAAAACAACAGGTTTCAGCAGGAAGACCAAACGCACATTTGTGCCTTCAATTGGAAGATCCCGTGTTGATTTTGTTTGTTGTCCCGAGAACTCGGGATCTTTCAATTGAAGGCACAAATGTACATTTGGTCTTCCTGTTAAAATCCGTAGTTTTGTGCTTTCCCATGTTTCGATAATATTGGCTCCCAAGTTTTACACCCTTAGTTGGTTATATGGTACTAAGGACAGTTAATGAGTCAGCTCTTTTTGCGTGAATTACTCAAGAATCTCTTTGTTGATGTTGTTTACATATCACGCGATATTTGAACATATCTTAGCCGACTTCACAACATGCCTCCATCTATTTCGATCCTTCGCCTCAATACCCATTGTTTCAAGATCTTTCTTCAGTTGGGGCTCGTTCTCATACGAGTCTTGTTATTCTGTCGTCAGGAAGTCTACTGACGTGGCATGCCCACTAAGGTCTTCTGGACTTCATTTCTTTTACTAGATTGGTATCCCCGAATAAGTCTTCCAACTCATTGTTGGTCTTTATTCTATAGTGTCCTGTCCTCTCTTCCAGCGTCGGCCCTAAAATTTACATTTGGAATTTCCTTTCCCAGACTCGCAATCATTTTTCGTTTGCCATTGCTATCGTCTCGTAACCGTGCATATCTAATATTCTCGTAATTGTTTTATATAGATTGATCTTGTTAGGTTTTCAATTTTATTAGATTTTGTGGGGTATATGGACGCCTGTTCCAGCTTGTATCCTATTGTTTATTTCTTGTGATCCATTATTGCTTTCAGTTATCGTAGTAATGGCGATATTCTGTGCAATTCTGCCTCTGTTTCAATTAGTTGGCTCGTGAACATATATTTAAGTTTGTTTTCGTTGATTTGGAGCCCCCTGTTGTCTGCTTCATACTCAAACCTGATCAAAGATTCCCTTACTTTTATTTTGATGTTTCCTATCAAGTCGATGTCATCTGCAAATGCCAACAGTATATTTGGTCCTCCTCGATGGAATGTTGAGATCGTTGTTTTCATTCTTGAATTGCTGATAATATGTTTCAGAGCTATGTTAACAGTTGTGGTGAGGGTGCATCCCCTTGCTTGAGCCCATTGTTTATTCCAAATGTCTCCGAGTATTGTTGTCCAACCCTCATTTTGCATCTTGACCTTCCGTACACATTCTTGCAGGATGGTCGCAAGGACTTTTTAGGTGGTGTTTAGGAGCGTCATTTCCCGGTACTTGTCTCCTTTCTTGTAGATTCGTACAATTACACCTTCCGTTCTTCTGGAATTGTTTCTTATTGCTAATCCTCCATGCTTCAGATATTCTGCTGGTATGCCATCGCTAACTGAGGGGTTATTATTTTTGATCTTTTAATTGATCATATTACCTCTTCATATGAAGGGCATTGGTCTTGTACTTCAGCTCTATGCACCTTGATTGTTGATGCTAAGTAAAAAAACATTATGTTATTGAACAATTGAAATACACTATCACTTTTTTATAACAGTATTGTTTTCTAGGCTTCTTGTTAAAACCATCAAATTTTTTGTGATTATGTCATTTAATATGCTATAAGTAGATAGTTCATGGTGATAAACAGTTAGGATAAGTAATATTGCTATTACTATTTCTTATTTGTTTATTTATTTTAAGTTGCCAACATGTGATCATACAACAGTAATTTAATTCAACTGCGTAATATTTTTCAGTTCATGCATCAGAAAATTAATGTTAATTTTATTCGCCAGCATTAAAATTAAATTGATAACATTCAGCTAATAACTCCTTAATCATATTTCATTATGATCGTACACAATAATTAATTGTTGGTCATTTATTTGATAACTACAATCATTAGCAACAGTTGATCATTTATTCAAGATAATAAATAAGAAACCATCATTGGATCTTAAAACATTCTTCATCACTTCAACGTTTTACCAAGATAAATGAAATTAGATCAAGAGTCGAATTCGATGGAATATGATGGGCTTTTTATCAAGTATCATATTTCTTAGAATAAAAAAATGTTAATGTCTTTTTAGAACAAAAAAAAACTTTAAACGGCTACAATAAGATCCTACAAAACAATTTCTAGCATATGGAATAACACGTGTTGCATGTCAATTTTGTTTACCTTTGGAATGATGAGTTTAACCCGAATACGTAGAAAACCACAGGGGATGTTGTGAAAGGAGACATCTTCCATATACTTACTACAGATATGTTTTTAAATAATTTTATAAATAAATAGAAGTTATTTAAGTGTAACAAAATGATATTTTACAAATTAGTAATAAGGTACATGATGAAATTGACTGTCTCGACCCTTACTTCGTGGAATATGCTCATATTAGTGTTTTTAAATGAAACTCAAGGTCTCTAGTTAATTCCACAGTATAATACAAGTTATTTTTAATAACTTGTATTATACTGTGGAATTAACTAGAGACCTTGAGTTTCATTTAAAAACACTAATAGGTACATGATGTTGCAGAAGGACAAAAACAGGCAT
Source organism: Galeruca laticollis (assembly GCA_963921935.1). NCBI lineage: Eukaryota > Metazoa > Arthropoda > Insecta > Coleoptera > Chrysomelidae > Galeruca > Galeruca laticollis. Next base: position 165,637,322 of record OY998180.1, read on the forward strand.
ATCTCTCTATGCATTAAAATTTTTTTAAATCTAGTTTAGTTTAAAAATGAATTAAAAGAAAAAAAATTGGAACTAGCTTTTATTTAAATGCACTAAAATGAGTAAAATAAACTTTTCCTTTAAAACTTTTTCCGTTAACTTATAACTTCATAGACAATTTATATGATATAAAAGATTGTCGGGAGATTTAAGTGTCGTATTAACTTCAAAATTTAAAAAAAATTATTGAATCAGATCAAGCTATTCAATTTACTTCTTTATTCACACAGCTAAATTTCGCGACATGCTTTTATATCATATAAATTGTATACCGGCGTTATAAGTGGCTAGTAAAAGTTTCAAAAGAAAGGTTCATATTATTCTTTTTAGTGCATTCAAATAAATGCTTGTTTATAATTTTTTTTAATTTTAATTTTTGTTACTTTTTAGTTATCGCTGGACAGGTTTCTCAGTCTGTTCATCTCGTTCAACGCATCATTGTTGCAAGGTCGTTTGCCGGTTAATTTCGAACAGTCCAGATCTTCAATCAGGATATTTTCTATTGTGCCTTACGAAACGCAGTTCCGGGTTTAATTTCGGAGTTATCTTTCTCCTAGATAGGTTGCAAATCAATGCTGTTGACGCCTATTTCGCCCAATTTCACAAAACCAATCGTTGGTAAGACTCGAATAATTCGACCTCAATATCAGAATCGAGGACTCCAAAATCCCCAGTACTCCAAAATTTCAGACGAATTGGAGCAACAGAGTTTAACTCGCATTCGTATTCTAACAAAATTCTTTCATTCGATACGTACCCATATTGTTGGAAAGCATAAAAACTTAGTCCGCCATCTTAAGATGTCCGCCATATTGTATAGAGCGACGTTATTCTCAACAAGCCCTTTCATTTGATACCCATATTGCAGGAGTGCATCAGAAATAACTAGTCCATATTATGTGTTCCGCCATGTTGGGTTTATAATTACGTCACATAGCTAATCAGGCATTGTCATTAAAACTAAGCGCGTATACAAAATTTCAGCTCAATGGGGCGTTAGGCTTATGATGTTTTCTCGCTTCGGACATATTCTGTCATACGATGTCCAGTTTTGTTTTCTTTTCTTTTATGACTTTTTTTTAATGTTGTCCTGTTTTGTTTTGTTTAATTTTATTTTATTGTGCTCGACGTTTTACATAGTGATGAAGATTTTTTCATTACTATTTTTATTGATGATTTTCCCTACAGTAAATCCCCATATGGTCTACTGACATATGTCGGAGTCTGCTGGATGCCACGGTCATGTGACGGCTATCTTTTTCAATTCTTTACATATGGATTGAAATACATTAAGGTAATTGGACATGTTGTGAATTCCTATTTTTCTATCTGATACCTTTTACAGGCCTGATGATGGCTCAGTGAGCCGAAACTATTGCCCTTCTTCACCTTTTACTAATATATGCTGTAGTACTGATTTTGAGTTTTACTTACTGCTATTTACCTACAGACTACATTCGAGATGGATAGTCTTTTTCGTTTTAAGTTCTAATTATAGAATAATTCAATTATAAAAGTGTAACTTGTGTGCAAATTGAGTTGTACGATCAAGTTGTACACAAAAAGGAACATAGAATACTTTTTCCGACCTCAGTCGTCAGTAATGGGTGACATTTCAAAAACTAATAAATTCAATCTGTTCGAAGTCGAACATTGAGCCAAATAATTGTTTGGATTAAATTCCTGTGTTTTTTTTTATTTTTGAAAAGTACCAACTAATTCTTGAAACTCTGCCATGCGTACCAGCAATTTTAATCTAGTTTGTATCAAGGTTGAAAATTTTATATTATCAATGTAACGAGGGTCGACTGTAATTTAACCCAAACAAAAATAAAGTGATCAATAATATGTCTTTCAATCACTAATCAATTTCACTCGAATTCACTTTATTAACATTATTTATGGTAAGTGAAAGTAAGAAGGAGTAGGTGTAAGTCCAGTGTTGCGTATCTCTTTTTTTGTAGAGAGAATTAGTATCAGATATTGTTTAAAACATCTCTATGCAATTTCTTTTAAAATTATGATGTTCATTAGGAACTACAGAGACACCGTCAAAATCAGCACTATGTGTTAATGTAATACTAATGTTCAGCCAAGGCCCAAGATCGTGATAACCAACATAAGAGTGATATTATGTTAAGAAAACAATCTTATGCCTTGGCTGAACATAACATTACATTTAAAGATAGTGCTGATTTTGACGGTATCTCTGTAGTTCAAAATGAACATCATAATCTTAAAAGAAATTGCTTAGAGATGTTTCAAACAATATCTGATACTAATTCTTCGTACAAAAAAAACCACACTGGACTCACACTTACTTTCACTTAACATAAATAACGTAAATAACGTGAATTCTAGTGAAATTGACTAGTGATTGAAAGACATATTCTTGATTACTTGATTTTTATTTAGGTTAAATTACAGTCGACCCTTGTAACATCAATAATATAAAAGTTTCAGCCTTGGTACTTTTTAAAAGTGAAAAAAACACAGGAATTTAATCCAAAAAAGTATTTGTCTTCACTTTCGACTTCGAGCAGATTGAATTTATTAGTTTTTGGAATGTAACTCAATACTGGCGAATGAGATCGGAAAAAGTCTATGTTCCTTTTTGTGTTCAATTTGATCTTACAACTTACATTGCACGTAAGTTACAATTTTATAATTGAATTATTTTATATAAAGAACTTGTTCATATTTAAGCCTTGAAAAAGGATTGAAATAAATCTGCAAGCTTAGACAGTAGTAACAAAATCAGTTGGATTTCTTACCCGTTTTTCATGTTTTTCACCCTACCAAACGTAAAAATTTCAACTGCTCTTGAGGTAAACCAATACTTTTCTCGTATCGTAGATAGGGTTGGTAGAAAAGTCATCATTGTATACACCTACGTCCTTAGCATATTCCACAATATTTACAAAATAGTATATTAAAGTATAAGTGGATAAAGAGGTCTTTCAAACACGCGCGATTTTTCGAGCACGACGACCAGTTATCCACGAATACTTTACGCTATTTTTTTTTATTGGTGCACTTTGGAATCATAAAATATTATTATTATATTATTACTACAAAAAAATGAAAGTCCATCCTCGATGCCCAGCCAAGTTTCGTGAACGTCAAATAGTATTTATTTTTAGTTGACGTTACGGGCTGTCAGATCAATAATCAAAAAGTTTCTTTATTTATATTTAAAGGGAAACAATGTAGATATGAATATATAAATATATTTTGCAGAAAAAACCAAATAAGACATTGGTTCCCAATGATAATATACAATTTAAAAACTAATAAAAAAAGTTGTCATTGATACTTACGTTTCTAAAGTTGTTACCATGGGGACTTTAAAAAACGCGCGTGTTTGAAAGTTCGATTTAAACACGCTGACGCGTGCTTTTAAAAGGTAATATGAGGCATCAATAAAAAAAAGGTAATTTAGGTCACTTGACTTTATGTCATCAGCTCCATCTATAAAACTCCATGAAATTGAATGATTTGAAATTGTTGTCAAATATGTAAATATTCCACCACAGAATCATGGTTAATGAAAGCATTGCCACCTTAAGATTATTCTACTGTTGACTCGTATCAGCCTTCTAATTCTTGAAGTATTACTTTTGTTGAACCATAGTATTTTTCTGATTCATGTGTTACTATTTTGCCTCCTTTTATCTCCTCTGAAATAAGGTTTTATTTTGAACAGAATTTTTTAAGCTTACGAAGTATATTCACTAAACACTTTATAAAGACTTAGCAAAGTCTTTTAATCACAGATTTCAAAGAAATAGAGTACTTCGTTGAGAGTGGTTATTTGATTATCTTTCACTGATTTCATTATTTCAAAATAACTAATGTTGATGGTCGGTTTCTTGCTTTGCAATAAGAAAGCAGCTATATATTTGCAAATTAGTTCTCTCTTATTTTGGTTGATTGGTTCTCTCAAAAGTAATGATGAAAAAATAAATTAGAATGATAAATTCCTTGTACTTTATTATTGCCGAAACTGCAATAAAATATATTTCTGAAAAAATCAATGTTAGAGAGAAGACACTTTAAATAATGAATTCAATTTAGCATATCATAGACCTTATTTCTTCTATTATTGTATAAGATAATAGGGTGCTGGTTCCCAAATAGAGAGTTATTAGACAGATAGGCCGAGGCCGCTGAGGTTACACAGCGTGACCGCTGTGAATTTACCCTTTTTAAGTCCCTCAACGATGTCACTTACTTCCCAGCTGCTGTATTGTATTTTTATAGAGGGCGGTTCGTGTCCTTGCTTCATTAGACACAAAATATAAAAACGAAAAACCCCTGGAGACGGCCACTAGCTTTCTAATCTTTTTATGTGACTATTGGTAGTGGGATTCATGTTAACGTTGACCGCTTCACCTTAATATTAAATAGAACAATGCGGAAAGATTTATTTTATATGATACGACAGGGATAAATTAGTCCCTGAGGTACATATATATCATTTGTTTGATGTTTCACTAATATTGTCTCCATTTTTGTAATTATTAACTAGGTAATTTCTTTATAGTCATGTTTCACGCAAAGGCCATAGTTTTATTGCAAGTATTGATAAAGTGATAGAATAATATTAAAATTTCAATCAACCGAATTGATTTCCAATTATGTCAATTTGTGTAAGAAGAATAACAACCTCTATTTGTTTGAAAATATATATACTCAGTTACATAGAAACCCAAACGCCCAGTAAAAATTATTTTATTTTGAGTAATATTTGGCATATATATCAGGGAGTTCGTAGTGTAGGTGCAACAATATACCGTTGACTATTACTGCAATAAATAAACTACCTGATTAAACCCTAATGTATAGATATCAATCTCTTCAAACCTTAATAAACGGGATCAAGGTCGGATTGAAAATGTACCTATATATACCACATGATTTATTTTTATAATTTAAAATAAATAGACATTTTTAGTTTTAAGTAAGTGTTAAATAATGACAACAATGATTCATTAATGGTAATATAAGTATAACTATAATATATAACTACAATAGAAAATAATGAAATTCTAAAAAACTACTGATAATTTATTCAAAATTAAACTCTGTATCACTATCACTAAACCTAAACTTTTAATTAAATTGTAACAATTTTCCACAATAACTACATAATGTACACAGTTTTTCTAGCAGCCCGCCGAAATTTTTCTTCATTCGCTTTTAATTAATTCTACTACAGATGCATGTAATGTGATAGATATCTTTTTTCTCCTAATAAGATTGGGTACGCAATAGTATGGAGGAAGACCAGTATGTCCATTTTCGGCTGCAAGTTTGTCAAACTCATATAATTTATTTATTTTAAAAGTTTTTAATACTTCTAGCAGTTCTCGTTTTTTGTGAGTTTCTTCAAAATATAACTCATTTTCAATAATAAAATTTTGAATTTCTGCTTTTGTATTATCAGAATTGGGAATAATTTTGGCTTGCCAACTAGCTTCGCGTAGACCAACAATTCGACCTCTCTCGAACTCAGTTAGCTGCCGATAATTTGCCTTCCTTTGCACCCTTGGCATGAAAAACACTTGTGAATTCTTGTAAGGCCACGTTTAAAACCACTGTTCTCGAATCAATTCTGTATTCCGATAACGGAATGAGCCGGTTGATCCCTTACTTGCAGCAAAAAAATAATTGAATAAAAACAGGAAACTTCAACTGATAGCGCTCAAATTATAATTTTGTATCCCAAGATTTCTTCAAAAGAAACAAAGTACAGTTGTGCAATTTTTTTTATTAAAATTTCGCAGAGCGCTCTCGGCATTATGCCATCATCAGTGCGGTCACTATAAATTTTTGAATTACAATTCGTAAAATTTGATAGAATTGATACATACTTGTCAAAATCTCAAGACTGGGGCTCCCAAATTTGTACATCTGTACATTTATTTATTTCGTGGGCTTTAGAACAGTGTAAAAAATATGTTTAAAAGATTAAAATTCAATAAAATCACTGAAATCTGTACTATACATCTTTATGATCGACCATTTTGCCAAGTTGTCATTAGAAACACTTATTCACAAGAAACTGCAAAAACCCTAATTGGCATTCCATTCCATCTAGTGGGTTCCGAATCGTCAGAGCATAGACAAACATCGTTGTGGTATTGTTAAGTGAAGAGATTTCGAGGTCCATCAAGCTGCCCCCCCCCGTTTGATTTTTTCTACCAAAATGCTAGCTCGCATAAAGGGCACCTAGCACAACCTAGCACAACAATTTTTATAGCTGGCACACCAACAGCTCACAATAAAAATTCTTTTGAAATCGGGTGGGGCCAGGTTAACGCTAGACCACCCCTCCCCCCCCCGGTTGGAATTTTTGCGCCAAAATGCTAGCACATATAAAGGACACCTAGCACAACCTAGCACAACATTTTTGATATCTAGCACACCAACAGCTTACTTACAATAATAATGCTTTTGAATTCGGGTGGGGCCAGGTTAACGCTAGCCCCCCCCCGGTTGGAATTTTTTCGCCAAAATGCTAGTACAAATGAAGGACACCTAGCACAATTTAGGACACCATTTTTTATAATAAGCACACCAACTACATTTTTGATTCTGGGGAGTGGGACGGAGGGTAGTGAAATAACGTTATACTTACTCGATGAATATAAATTTCGCATTAATACAGTCTAATCGAGAAATATTCTATCGAATTACACTCGTGAAAATAGTTAGATCATTAGTTTTACTTATATAGTCCATGTTGCTTGTAATATTATTAGGAAGAATACATATTATTACAACCATCAGCCCTTCGGGGAAACCCTTTCTTAGCCCAAACATCTGAATCGGCCAGTTTGGATGTACCTATAAGAATTTTATTTACTCTTAAGACCCATAAAAACGGCATTATAGAAATGATTCAAATTTTAACGATAGACTTGGTTCAACGACCCTTTAAAAAAGTCCGATGAGAACTTCAGATGGATTATACATATTAGAAATGAAACTCAATGTTTATAGTTAATTCCACAATATAATGAAAAATGGATGATATTCAGTGATCGAAGCAATTAAATTGACTGTCTCGACCCTTACTTCGTGGAATATGATCATATTAGTGTTTTTAAATGAAACTCAAGGTCTCTAGTTAATTCCACAATATAATACAAGTTATTGAAAATTCTAAAAAATTGACAATTGTTTCGATAAATCAATATCATCGTCAGAATGACAGAAGTTACATTTCATTTTATGCCTACCTGATGTTTAGTAGTTATATTTTTGGCTAGACCAAGAAGTAACCTAACTTGTGATTGGCTTAATATATGTTTATAGAAAAAAGAAGAAGATGTGATATTACAAATATTGAAGCTTAGATATTATTAGCCCTATGGTGATATCCTGGATATCATTTTTCCAATTAAGATCAGTATAACTGTGCAATGATATAGAAAACCAGGAAAACTATATCTGCTGATCTTTACAATTATCACTTAAGAAGACAGTTTATTAGTGGAGAATTCCCTAGATTTAACTGTTCATTGACAACTTCATATTGTGGGTTTCTTAAATGTCTTCTAATTTCCAGTTCTTCAAGGAAATCCAGTTCTTGTTTCTTTTCACAAATATGCAGCACTTCTAGTTCTGTGTTAGGTGTCAATGAATGATTGGTGTCAAGTAGATGTTTTGCGTAGTGGGATTTATCTGGTTGTTTTAATCTGTAAGCTCGTAAGTGCTCACTGTATCGTATTTCAAAATTCCTAAGGGTCTGACCCAAATAGACAGCATTACATTCTGGACATTTGAGTTTATATATACCTGACTTCTTTAATAGTGGTATTTTTGTTTTTACATTTAACAATTTTGTACTAACGTTACTTTCTGTTTTAAAAGACCCAACAAAGAAGTTTTCTAATAATGTAAGGGATATTGTTAATAATTCAAATTATCTTTTAAATGATTACGAAAAGAGGTCTATCATGCATAAGAATCCTCATTGTCCACAATTATATGGAACAGTTAAATTACATAAAATAACGAAACCAATTAGACCTGTAGTCTCTTATGTTAATGCTCCTAATAATATATTGGCAAAAAAGCTCAACAATATACTCAATACTTACGGATATGAATCTCAGTACTCAATTAGAAATTCAATAGAACTAATCAAAAAGTTGAAATCAATCCACTTGCAAGATAACTATAAACTCATATCGTTCGATGTAACTAATATGTTTACTAAAATTCCTCCTAAAGAATGTCTAATACTTGTAAGAAAATTACTAGAAGATAAAAATATTAATCCAGGAATAATATCAGATATACTTAATTTATTTGATGTATGCATTAATCAGAATTATTTCACTTTTGACAATAAGATATATATTCAAAATGAAGGTTTACCAATGGGAAGCCCTATATCACCTATTTTAGCAAACATTTTTATGGACAATTTAGAAAGAAAGATCTTTGAAAGTAATATTTCGAAAAATATTTTATTTTGGTATAGATATGTGGACGACATATTAGCTTGTTTTATGGGTAGTGAGCGACAATTAGATGTGTTTTTCAACCACATCAATAATTTACACCCGAAAATTAAATTTACATTAGAAATTGAAGAAAATAGCTCAATCAATTTTCTTGATTTAAAAATTCAAAGAGTAAATAATGTACTTGATTATTCAATTTACCGAAAACCAACACAGACTGATGTGACAATTCCATTCAATTCTAACCATCCTGTCTCACACAGACTAGCAGCATATAATTCAATGATACATAGAGCTTTTTCAGTTTCTATGAACAAATGTAATTTTGATAGAGAGATTAATACAATTAGACAAATAGCAACATCTAACGGTTATCCATTAGATATGATAAATAAACTAATTAGTAAAAAAGAGAAAAAAGTGGCATTACAACTAATATATCCTGAGCAAGCTGATGAAATTAAAACTTATAAAACCATCACATATGCAGGAAATATTTCTAATAATATTTCAAAGATAATATCTTCAGCAACGAATGCAACAATTTTTGTAATATCACATTTTCTTCTTTTTTCTATAAACATATATTAAGCCAATCACAAGTTAGGTTACTTCTTGGTCTAGCCAAAAATATAACTACTAAACATCAGGTGAGCATAAAATGAAATGTAACTTCTGTCATTCTGACGATGATATTGATTTATCGAAACAATTGTCAATTTTTTAGAATTTTCAATAACTTGTATTATATTGTGGAATTAACTAGAGACCTTGAGTTTCATTTAAAAACACTAATCGAAACAATTGTCAATTTTTTAGAAGAACGTTTTTCATTATATTGTGGAATTATCTAGAAACATTGAGTTTCATTTAAAACACTAATATGAGTAGATTCCACGAAGTAAGGGTCGAGACAGTTAATTGGATTATACCTAGTTTTTAGAAAAATAAAAATACCTATGTCATCAATTTTGCTTACAGTACATTTTGCTTGTAATATGAAAGAAAAAGTACGTCTTTTACACTGCTCAGCCCTCTAGACCTGCCGTTCTTACCAAAACATATGGCTTGTTTACAATTTATTTATTTAGAATAGTTCTGAGGTAGTAAAAAATATCCAATGTCCATGGGTCAAATTGAAAGTACAAGAATTTTATTGTGTCCTTTCAATTCTTTAAGACCCAGTCTAACAATCCGCCGATCTCGGCAAATAACACAAGTCAAAGTGAACTGATCGATGTAACACAGTCGCACAATTCGACCTCAATGTCATAATAAAGGACTCAAAAAACCCAAGTACACCAAAATTGTAGACGGATTGGAGCAATGGACTATAACTCACATTCGTATTCTTAGCAAGTACTTCCATTACCCATATTGTAAGAAAGCATAAAAAAATTGTCCACTTTCTTTAGTCCGCCAACTTTGGTGATCCGCCATGTTGAATTTAGAATGATGTCACATACATAATCATGGATTGGCATGCAAACTAGACGTATATTCAGAATTTCAGCTCAATCGGTTGAAGATATCTGCTTCAAAACTGAGTTGCAAGATTGCAACCGAACAAACGTACATTGCCAGTTACATACTAAAAACTTTGAAAAATACAGAGTAGTGTTGGTATCTTATGATTTATGATATGCCACAGAAATATTTGAAGCTCTGATTAACCGGCTCCAAGAATTAAAAGATGCACGTTCTAAGTAAACTTGGGAATTTAAAAAAAATCTGATAGTGAAATGCAATATTTATGTTATCATTAGGTTTGTTCCAACCGAAGTAAATACCGTTTTATTACAGTACAATCTCAGCAACGCAACAAATTTGATGTAAATTACACAGACTTATTATATTCACTAATCAGCAGGTCAACTGGGTTTGTTTCGTAATTGTACGGTTTTTGTGTTGGCTGGGACAGACCTATTACAATGGTTAATTATCTATCAACTTCGGCAATAAATATTCTGGCAAATTTAAATATAAAGTTTGAGTGTTTCTCTTAAATGAGGACTACAGTGCACCACGATCAGTCTAAAACATGTATTCTCAATATATTGGAACATTTTTAGGGATCTCAGCCGCCCCTTCCCAGATTGCACAACTTTGTCCAAAGTACATATCCAACACGGCTTCACTTTTTTGGACATTTATTTACCTAATATGTCTGTACGCAAACGTTTGTCGTTTCCTTTTTTATAGTGTGAGGAAATTTGCAACTTATTTGTGCACGGATTGTTTCTGATTCCGTGACTAAACGGTTCAATTTAATTATTTTGTTTTATCAAAATTACTATGATTTTGACAAAATTATTCTAAAAAGTGAAGGTTTCTTGTATTCTTTCGTTTTTTAGCATTAATTGAAAATAAATAGATAATTACAAATTAAATAATAGTTAAATTAACTGTCTCGACCCTTACTTCGTGGAATATGCTCATATTAGTGTTTTTAAATGAAACTCACGGTCTCTAGTTAATTCCACAATATAATCAAAGTTATTGAAAATTCTAAAAAATTGACAATTGTTTCGATAAATCATTCTGACGATGATATTGATTTACCGAAACAATTGTCAATTTTTTAGAATTTTCAAGAACTTTTATTATATTGTGGAATTAACTAGAGACCGTGAGTTTCATTTAAAAACACTAAATAATAGTTAATTATTAATTAAACAAATACCCTGCTAGATGAGAAAATATAGATATCACGCACAATCCGGAAACAGCTGACAACAATAATGCAGTTTAGGGGCCATTTTTCATAGGAAAATGATGTTTAGGGACAAATACATCCAACATTTTCATTCATTCGTGTAAGCATAGCGTTATTTTGCAGACACCCTCCATCCCCTGAATTGAAAAGCGTTGTTGATGTACTAGCTATAAAAATTTTAGTGCTAGGTGTCTTTTATTTGTTGAGTGAATGAAAACGACGAATACTCAGTGTGTATTAGTTTATTACTTTCAGGCTAAGCGCTTTCGGCTGTTAAGCCATTATCAAAGCCGTCGTCATTTAAAAAAGTAGTTGTCAAAGCCATCAAGTTGATCAAAAACAATACTCAAGATAGAATCATCGTTATGATTGAGTCATTGGAACAAAACATTAAAATACCCTATTGTAAGGGTGTAAAATTATAATTCACATGATGTAAATTCACTCAAAATTAATTGAGTTTTTTAATTTTGAGTGAATTTACATCATGTGAATTATAATTTTACACCCTTACAATAGGGTATTTTAATGTTTTGTTCCAATGACTCAATCATAACGATGATTCTATCTTGAGTATTGTTTTTGATCAACTTGATGGCTTTGACAACTACTTTTTTAAATGACGACGGCTTTGATAATGGCTTAACAGCCGAAAGCGCTTAGCCTGAAAGTAATAAACTAATACACACTGAGTATTCGTCGTTTTCATTCACTCAATTTACATCTAGTGTGTACACCATATCCACAGGCATTTCTTTTATTTGTATTTTATTTTGGCGAAAAAATTCCAACCGCAGGGGGATAGCGTTAACCTGGCCCCACCCGAATTCCAAAGCATTTTTATTGTGAGCTGTTGGTGTGCTAGCTATAAAAGTTGTTGTGCTAGGTTGTGCTAGGTGCCCTTTATGTGTGCTAGCATTTTGGTGAAAAAAGCTAACCGGGAGGGGGCAGCTTGACGGACCTGAGATTTCGTGACCCTCAACAGACAAGCAACTACCATCTACCAAAAATGATAAATTTGGAGACAGACCTGATCTCCATCTGGTAAGGGCGGCGAAATCTATGAAAACATTGGGATGCACCGGACACGCGTATGAAATGAAAATAAATTGAAGGCCAAAAAACAGAGCTCAGGCAGGAAATATAATTGATAAGAATTCGAGTAAATGATGGATGAAGCGTATATATGGAAGGATGAAGAATGGTGAGAATTAAAACTAACGAAAAAGTAAGAGCTTATGTGGAAGATAATAAAAAATGGACAATTACGATGTGGTTGCTGATTTAGTAGCTTAGGGCGAGATGCGACAAATATAGAGATGGAATAGTTAAGGTGATACTGAAGCGTGTTAATTTACAGGGAGATATAAAATTCGAACAAAAGGTTAGCAAAGGAAAGGGCTATATTAACTTATTTATTCGAAATATTTGTGGAAACAAAACGCTAAGGAGTTTACAGATGTCCAAAACTTTCAATGCGAAGGATTTTTTATACGATCAAACACGCGATTAGCACACCCCTTTGCATTCTGAAATGTGGAATGTAATGAAAACTCAAGTAACTACATAAATTATGTGAAAGTTGATATTATAAGAGATCGTCGCCCTAACCGTAGAGCCGTCAGCAGTCTATCAAAAATAATAAATTTGGAGACAGCTTTGATAGCTAAAGGATGAGGGCACTAACCTCTAACAATTACGATCTGGTGAAATAATGGAATAAAACTTATGTCAACCTGTTGTCATCATTGAAGGCCTTGTAGGAGTATATGCAAAGGTGTAAATTTTCTATTTAAATTGACTTGTAAGGCATTTATTGTTTTCGTTTATCTCAGCTGTTATTTCGATGTCCTTATATAAATCTGATAGGTTGAAATATCTGGTGTTAATACTTTTGATTAATGTTGAATTGGTTTCTGGTTCAAACTGATGGTTATTGTATTTAATATTAAAAACAAACGCTGATTTATCTGGATACTTTATATGCTCACTGATACGTACCTCCAAAGCTCTACAAGGTCTTCCCACATATTAAGCTTCGCAATCACCACACTTCAGCGCATAAATGCCACTTTAAGACAATTTGTTCTACTAATCTTTAGAATTGACTAAGTCATTATATAAAGAATTTGAGGTTTTGGATGAAATTTTAATGTTGATAGACATATTTCTGAAAATGTTTGTTAATTAATGAGAATGGTGAGAATTAGTGAAAGTTATCGAAATATATGAAAGATCTGTGATAGAAGGATAAGCTAATTTTCGATTTCTTTTCCTGATTATTTTTTGTATGAGATTGTCAATTATAGAATGGTGATATCCATTGTTAACTGCAATTTGTTTGATTATAATAACTTCATTATTATACTGAGCTGTGTTTAAAGGTATGTTCAGTAGTCTGTGGAAATAGCAGTTGAAAGCTGCCATTTTGTGCTGAGGAGGGTGGTTGGAATCAGCATGTATGGCGTGGTCAGTTTGAGTGGGCTTCCTGTAAACCCCAAAGCCGAACTCGGACCCGGACCCGCACCAACGTGTGCTAAGGTCAAGGAAATTGAGACATCTATCTATTTCAGTTTCTAAAGTGAATTTAATATTAGGGTGAGTGTTATTGATATTATTTAAAATTTGCAGAGCTGATAAGTTGCCTTCAATTAAGCAAAAGATGTCGTCGACATATCTAAAATACGAGATAATTTCTTTATTTTTAGGAATTTTAAATTTCTTTTCTAAGTTGTTCATGAAGATATCTGCATTTAGTGGAGATAAGCTACTTGCCATGGCTAATCCATCGGGTTGTTCGTAAATAACATTATTAAAATTGAAAAAGTTCTGTGAGAGGCAAAGGTTTAAAAAAGTAATTATCGAATTAATGTGTTGTGGAAGGGCATCTGCGGATTCCAGGATCTCGCAGGGTAAAGGAATCGAATCCGAGACCGGCACCGAAGTATACAGGTTACTCACATCGAATTAAACCATTAGGTATACGAAAATCTTTGATTTTGTTATTATACTCTCTTCATTTGCTTACCTCTTATCTGAATTTTATATATCCCTGTGAATTAACACGCTTCAGTATCACCTTAACTATTCCATCTCTATATTTGTCGCATCTCGCCCTAAGCTACTACATCAGCAACCACATCGTAATTGTCCATTTTTAATTATCTTCCACATAAGTTCTTACTTTTTTGTTAGTTTTAATTCTCACCATTCTTCATCCTTCCATTCATACGCTTCATCTATAATTTATTCGAATTCTTATCAATTATATTTCCTCCGAGAGCCCTGTTTTTTGGCATTCAATTTATTTACATTTCATTCGCGTGTCTGGTGCATCGCAATGTTTTCATAGATTTCGCCGCCCTTACCAGATGGACATCAAGTCTGTCTCCAAATTTATTATTTTTTGTAGATGGTAGTTGCCTGTCTGTTGAGGGTCACGAAATCTCTTCACTTAACAATACCACAACGATGTTTGTCTATGCTCTGACGATTCGGAACCCACCTGATGGAATGAAATGCCAATTAAGGTTTTTGCAGTTTCTTGTGAATAAGTTTTTCTGACAACTTGGCAAAATGGTCGATCACAAAGATGTATAGTACAGATTTTAGTGATTTTATTGAATTTTAATCTTTTAAACATATTTTTAACACTGTTCAAAAACCCACAATGTGAACTTCGAAATAAATAAATGTACAGACGTATAACTTTGGAAGCCCCAGTCTTGGGATTTTGACAAGTATGTAACAAATTTATCAAATTTTACGAATTGTAATTCACAAATTTATAGTGACCGCGATGATGGCATAATGCAGAAAGCGCTCTGCGAAATTTTAATAAAAAAAATTGCACAACAGTAAGTTGTTTTTTTTTTGAAGAATACTTGGGATATTCATCTCTTGTGCACACAACTGTAATTCAAATTAATATAATGTTGTAATAAGAATTCTATCTAAACATGTACGTGAAATATTTTTGAAATAAAATAATTTTTAGTGGGTATTCGGATTTATATATTACTGAGTATATTTACATGTTATACCAGTAAACCAAATGAATTTTTTCGAAGAATTTCATTTTTCTAGCACATCTGACGTGATTCAAATTATTGAGTCACAATAATTTCATTTGACTTTTCTAAAATTGATTATGGATAGTGATAGGCTGCAACGTGTAGACTTTTTATTTTAGAATTTTCCAGTTTTTGAAAATAGCAGTCTAATAAACTCAAAATTGTTTATTATTGTCTGGTCTATGTATTTGTGTCTATATGAAAGTGACAATACTGAAATAGCCTTCTTAAACTGTGTATGCTCTCGCCGAAGAGAAAGACAGTCTCTGAAAGACAGATTAGTCTGTCGCCGCTGTTTAACTTGGGTAAATGTCACCGAATCCATTCTCCCCTGATTTCACAATTTTTCAACTTCATTCGTTGTTAAAATTATCCCTTATCTGCTGTCAATTGTGTAAATAATGTTAGTCTAAATAATTGGATTTGTGAAAAATTGGTTTCTAGTGTAATTGACTACCGTTTGCAGTAATTTATACACCCTGTTTCTGCCGGACTGGTTGTTCATTTTATTTGTACAATAAATCTCAAAAATTCCCATAAATTATTAATATGTGGAATCAAAATTTGAAAATTTTGGGTAACTGAACTAACTGGTTAGAAGAAAGCCGGAGTAGGTTGTTTAACTCTATAATTAATAGTTAAAAATAAACGTTTATTCTGCAATAATTTGTTGATGAAAATTAAAAAGAATTGGAGATAATACAGATCCAATACACTTTCTTAACAATTATGAATTTAATTTGAAACGTTTAAATATAATTCATAGTTTAAAAAAGTGTATGTTTTTCGATTTAAATTGAAGGAAAAGTCACACAATTTAAATGTTTACAGTAATGTTAGAACAGATATTGAACTAACTGACCTGGATACATACCATATAGAAAAACATGTGCCCGATTGATCGATATGTGGAAGCTTTGCATAAGGAAAGGAAATGATCCGAGGGACATTGTGCTGAAATTTCTGTGTCTCTCGAATTAATTTATACCATTCTAAACGATTTTTCATAACACTGAAACTCAACAAACCTTATCGAACAGCCAACGGATGCCTTTGAGATGGTTCCATGATACTCTTTTTCATGTTTTCATAAACTGATTATTCGTCGGCGTTAATATACTATATACGGAGTGAAGTTATTTTGGCTACTTTTATTGGCAGGGAAAAATGTAAAAATGGAGCTCTTAAACATGTTACGTTTTTGGTCTCTTTAACCCAAGATTGAATATTTCTACATTATCTGCTACCTGAGAATTATATCTATTGTTTTTTCTGTTAACTATTACTAAGGAACATCTCACAAATAATATGACATGACATTTTTGCTATTTGTTCTGATGTGAGTTGATAGCAGTAAGAAATGTTCCAGCTGTTTTATATAAAACTTTTATTCATATGAGACTAATTGGTCAGTTCAGCACTGTAAATAACAATTAAAAATGCATGTTGATGAAGATACCGTCGTATATTTCGATAATATTTTAACGACCCAAGTTAAAAAAAAGTGGTACAATGTATGGAATTTATCGGCTGTTAATTACGGTAATAGTTACCTACAGCACACAGTAGCTCGTTTTTATTTCAACTGACCGATAATTAATTAGAAATCCATGTTCATAAATCTACATCTTTAACAAACCAAAAAGGCTTTGCCAAGGGTCGAAAAAAAAGTGACGGCAGTTACGAGGTCATAATTCGCTGCACCTGCACCATATTAAATATCACTACTTAGAAATTATCAAGACTTGTTAGCATGCTTGTATTAGTTGTTGTTACATTTTCATATCAGTTTTTGTAGAACCACGAACCACTCTCAGATTAACATCTTTCATTGTAACAGTTGAATAAAATATTTTTTAAAAACGGTATTTCAGTTCGGAAATACATATCTGGCGTAGTCAATACGATATCGCGTGTTATCCTAATGTGTTTACAAAATACGGCGATTAATTCATCCAAATTATCAAAAATCGGATACCACTGAAAAAAATTATAATAGATTATACAATTTAAAGAATATGACATGAAGGTACCCAAGTAGCAATTTATGGCAAATCTCGGAGACAATTTACTTGTGCCTGGATTGTGTCGACTCTTTTCGGAGCACTTCTGCCACAATGTGAATTCTATCTAAAATGTTCAAGTTCGTGTCGACACATTCCAAACTTATTGCGTCAAAAGGATGAGCAAGTCTAAATAGCAACATTTCGAACACATGTGTTTCAAATGTCTCTACTTTGTGTCAGTTTGAACTCTTCTAATATATCTAGACACAGGCGAGTCGACACTGAATAGACTCAGGTTTGTCTAATTTGTTTCTTAACTACTCAAAGGGTGCACACTAGCACTTATTATCGACGTGTGAATAGAGAAATAGACATTACTCAGAAGAAATTGACTGAATTTATGAACGTAAGAGCGAGTGTAGTGCAAGTCCAATAAAAAAAAAGGGAAAACATTGCAGTTGGTAATGAAAGAGAAGCAATTAATTCAAAGATTTGCCATAAGTTCCAGAAAATTCATTCGAAAACAATGTTAGTGACGAAGAACATTCTGAATATGGAAGCAGTGATGTTGAAATGGGAGAACTAGAAACAAAGATAATGTTCACTGAATCTTTGAGAAAATGGGCACTCAAAAATATAATCACACATTGTGCTTCAAATGAGTTACTGCAGATATTGAGAAAATCCAATCATAGTTATCTGCCTAAAGACATTAGAACATTTCTTGAAACGCCTGTAAATGTGAATGTCATTCCAATGGGACAGGGTCAGTACTGGTACAATGGCCTGAAAACATGTTTAGCTCAGAATCTCAAAAGTTTTCAGAAACCCTTTACTCAACTAGAATTAAGCTTCAAAATCGACGGCCTTCCTGTATGTAACAGTTCCGAGAAACAATTTTGGCCAATTCTATGTAAAATTGACAATAATGTTGACATGAGCAGTCCAATGATTGTTGCCATTTACTGTGGAGAAAGTAAACCAAACTTACAACAATTTTTGACACCTTTTGTGGATGAATTGACAGAAGTATTAAAAAATGGAGTGCAAGTAAATGGATTCAAAGTAAACATCAAAATAAGATGTTTTATTTGGGATACTCCCGCAAGATCTTATATCAAAGGTTAGTAATTATCCATCAATTATAATGATGAGTTGCTGCTGTGAAATTAAATCACCTACATGCTTTGAGTCGTCCACTACTGAATTATTATTGTTTTTTTTGCAGGAGCCGTTAACTTCAATCCTTACCATGGATGTACGAAATGCATTTGTATTGGAGAATACTATCGAGACGGAAAACACATGAGCTTCCCAAGAATTGATTTGCCAGCAAGAGCAGATGCTAGTTTTCGCAACAGAGAATATCCAGATCACCATAAAGAGGATACGCCTTTATAAAAACTACCTGTCGATTTAGTAACTGATTTTCCGTTGCAGATTCACTCCATTTAATCGATTTGTGAATAACAAAAAATGTCTTATTGGTTGGATACAAGGAAGCTATAACTTCAGAAGCAAGTTTTCTTTTAATAATGACATCAAAGCAATTTCAAAATTATCAAACGAATGTAATGATCATATGCCAAAAGGAATACATAGGGCTGTTAGACCTCTTGACACTGTAAAATTTTGGAAAGTTACTGAATTAAGAACCTTCTTTTTATATTTAGGTCCTGTGGTATTGAAAGTTTTTTTAGCTACCGATGTTTCTAATCACTTTTTGGAGTTATCCTGTATTGTTGTGTTATGCAGTTGGAAAGAATATGCAACATATTTGGAACTTGCCGATGTGATGATAAAAGACTATATAGAAAAATTCATAGAGCTTCATGGGATTGATTCAGTCAGTAGCAATGTATACATAATCTTAATTTTATGATCGAAGTTGTCAATCGATTTGGGCCATTGCCTTCATTCAGTGGATATCCATTTGAAAATTTTTTTTACCAAATCAAAATACTTTCACGTACTGGTAACAAAACGTTACAACAGGTCGCTAAACGTGTATATGAAATGTCTAAAATGAATTTTGATTCAATACAAGCTCAGGAATTTCCTTTTATTAAAAATAATGGGGAGGTTTATATAAAAGAAAACTTCATGTTTTCTACGAAGAAAAACGATAAATGGTTTTTAACACAAGAAAATGAAATATTTCAAATGATGAATGTGAACTGTATCGAAGATATAATACAGTATCCGCCTAAATAAACAGTACCGAAAATAAAAATAAAAATTAATTTTTAATTTCTGTAATGTGAGTGTTCAAAATGTTCACCATTTCGACGCAAACAAGCTTCATATCGATTTTGTAAGTCAATAAACATATTTATAAAAAGTGGTTGATGTAACTGCCGAAAAATATTTTGTATTCTTTCCCGTAGTTCGGCAATATTCGCCGGCGGATTTTCTGAGTGAAATATTTTGTCCTTCATTATGCCCCAAATGTATGCGTCAGGTGGCGTCAGATCAGGTTAATGAGAAGGACATTCGAAGTCTGTTCCCCGAGAAATTATTCTATTATCGAATTGCTGACGGAGTAAGTCTAAGGTGCGCACAGTTGTATGGCTCGTTGCACCATCTTGTTGGAACCATTGTGTGAGAAACCGTAGATTTCGTGCACGGCAAAAGTTATTTAGATCTCTCACAAAAGGTATAATAATTTTCTCTCTATAACGCTCTTGGTTGACAGTAAGTGGATTCTGATTATCATCTTCAACGAAATAAGGACCAATCATTCCATGACCAGATACCGCGCACCAAACGGTAACTCGAAGACTGTGGAGTGGTTTCTCTACAATGACATCAGGACGTTCAAATCCAAGCAATCTGGTTGTTTGTCGATTAATATAGCCGCTAAGATGAACGTGACTCTCGTCTGAAAACCATATGTTTTTCAAAAATTCGGGATCTTCGTAAATTAAACTCAACATGCGACCACAGCAAATTTCTCTTGAACGTTTGTCCGCAGCATTTAGTCGTTGTCCAACTTGAATACGGTATGGATAACCACCAATTGATTTAAACATGAGACGTAAAGACGTTTCACTAATGTTGAGTTTACATGCAGTTCTTACAAGACTCCTTTGAGGTGATGGCACAACTTGGTTAAAAACACGTCCTTCATTTTCGTTAGTGCATACTGTTTTTCGACGACCTGAAGAACCTTTACGTTGACACAATACACTACCAGTGCGACGAAATTTTTCAACAACAGCTAACATCACACTTTGACTAGGAGCTGCTTTATTAAATTTTTGTTGATATTTTATTGACACCTGTTCTAAGCTTGGACCATCATTACGACCTTTTCCGTATGAACGAAAATAATGCTCTACCAAAAAAACTTTTTCTTCCGTTGTTAGAACCATTTTTAAATCAAATTTAACTGCAGCGTACTTTTTCAAAAACCCCTTCAGGTCATCAAACATTAATATATATTCCGTATTTTCTACTGATATGAATCCACCTTTAGAAAATGTTAGCTTGAATGATAAATGATGTTGTTAAGATATAGAAATGAATTTGTATTTTTTCCACTGATTCATACTTATTCGTAATTTATGAAGAAAATGTAATGTGATTCAACTAGATACAGAAAATAAAATATATTGTTGTTTCATAACAGATTTGATTAAAAAAATAAAAGCAAAATGTATTTTTACAAGTCATCTGTTTCCCTGGCTTCATCCATTGCATCTGGATCCAATATTTCTGCTTCCGTAGAATCTAGTATTCCTGTCATCTCCTTTTGGGATCCATTGGGATCCAAATTTTCTGAGTTTTCAATTCCACTTAAAGTTGTTTTTGTTTTCTTGTTGCTAAAAATCATATTTTTTATTTTCCTTTTGAAACAATTGAAAGGTATACTCACGTTTCTCTTTTGAGTCTTTGGCTATTCCTTTGGAAAATTTTCATTTATAAAAATGTTTCTAAAGAAACTCTTGTAGTAACACTATCCGCTTTCTCTATAAGTTTGAATAAAAAATGTATTATTCTCTCGTTCTTGCAGAATACGAAGATAGGCCGACCCTCTGCGTTTCTTGATGTTGAAATGCCTTTCCAGGTGTACTGACATAACAGTGATGTACTAAATAATTAAATTAACTGTCTCGACCCTTACTTGGTGGAATCTACTCATATTAGTGTTTAAAATATTGATTTATCGAAACAATTGTCAATTTTTTAGAATTGTCAACAATTTTTATTATATTGTGGAATTAACTAGAAACCGTGAGTTTCATTTAAAACATTAATACTAAATAATTGTTTCACCAAGCGTAAACCAACTTTTTCGCCATTTTATTTACCTGTAGTCACTCCAATCGTTTGATATTTGGTAAACTGCAGATACACGATAAACAAGAAATTAATGACCGACATTTTATTCCAACTTTACATTGACCTCACCATTTTATGCCGAAATTCCTTATCAGGTAACATCTTCTCTAAAGCATCCACGTCTCCAGTCGTTCTCAGAGGGAAGTTGAATTCCGTTAAATCATCAGTGAATTCAGCAGTCTCAGCATTATCAGTGTTGGAATTTTTTGCCTTACTGTTTTATTTATTTCGATCAATTCTGCCATTAAACTTTGTATTTCTGCATAGCTTTGGATGAAAAAATCCAATTTGATACTCAAATTTTCAATTTTTGTGTCTATTGATTTCAGTTTTGCTTCAAATCCTGAGAACAAAAGAATAGTTACAAAATAACATAGAATTCAATATAACAATACATAAATAAACAGTGTTTGGTACATGTACATGTACATGTAGATACTGAAATAAATTCTTCACAGTAAAATGTTTTGTGTGGTGGCCTACGAACTAACATTCTGTCAAATGTTCATAAAACATTTAATTATGGTTATTTTGAGTTTACCTCTACCCTTATCATTCCTTATTCCTGGTGCTGGACTTTCAGTATCAAGAGGTATAACGTTATAATTTTCCGGTACATTATTATTTTGTTCACCTACTTCAACAGTAATTGGTGACTGGTTTGTTTCTAGTAAAGCAAAATTGTTGTCATAAGATTCTGTTTGATTAGCTTCAGTTCCATTCTCATAAGGAGCTCGTACTATCTTTTTTTGCGTCTGTCTGTGCAAGGTATTTTGTTCTATTCGCGGAACAGATTCTGAGTCTCTTATTAATTTCTCGCTGTCTTTACAAGATTTTGTTGGCCAGTATAGAACACCATCTTTCTCCCACGCTGTTGGCACAATGCACCATTGCACTGTATCATTTTCTATTGTTTTAACGATTTTAAATGACATTATAAATATTCGGAAGTGAAAATAACGTCCATGTAAATAAAGCACTAAAAAGTAAGGTTATGAGGTACGAGTCTGTTCGAATGTCGGCCGCATTTCAGACACAAAGTTTCCGAAATGTGCCCACTGCTAGATAAAGACGACGCATTTTGGCCATAATGAACTTCGGTGACTAATTGGTTGTTAAAATGTGTCTGTGTGACCTTTTAGTCATTATTCAGTGAATTTTTGGTCTCTATTCAGAAACATTACTCTGAATTGTTTCCTCTATCTGCAAATGTTTCGAGATGGGCAATTTGTAGCCAAATTTCATTCACATTACCGAAATATGATCCCGTTTGGACACCATCCATAAGTACGCCATATTTCAATACGTACTTCGTCGTTATATGCACTTGAGAAAAATGGCGGATTTCGCAAATATATTTTAAACTAAGGATTTTGGTAATATTTATGGCAAAACTGTACCGAATATTATATCCTGCATGATAAAATACCATCGTGTTTTGATTTTGTGGAGAAATAAAAAAAATTAGAATCATTGAAAATAATTTAAAAATATAAACAAATTATAGTTACTTGGTATTATTAAGGCCCGTTTAATTTTTAGAACTACCATGTCAACTATCATCAGTGAACTTTAGTTCGCAAGTGAACCTACGCGAGAAATAAAAAATACTCAAGATAAAATGAAACCCTCTTATGATTTCTAATTAGGTTGATGAATACTCAAAAGTAAACACCTTCAGTTTTCTGTTCATGATTATCCAGAATGGATCGAGAAGTAATATAACTTTTATCTATTTGAATTGATTTTGGTGCACAATGAATAGGAGTTAATAATTTCGGTAAAATTCAGAACACCATGTGTTGATTTTGTGGCTCTCATCAGAGCACAATATCAAACACATTCTGGAAACATAGTGTCTACCTACCAGGCACATGCAAAGTACATTTTGTACACATAGTGGACACACATTTTGCCCAAGTTAGAAACAAAATAGACAGATTGTGGACTCATCAAGGTTCAATTTCAGGTATATATTGGAAATGAAAGACACAACCAAAATACAATTTCGAAACAAAATTGTTATATTTCATACTCACTATTAGATGAATTTCAGACCATATTCAGTACACATTTCAATCACCATTTTGGTCACATTTCCCACTTTTGATGGTCCAAAAGTCGACAATGTGTCTCGAAAATGTGTCGTGTCCAAATTACAGT
This sequence comes from Galeruca laticollis, assembly GCA_963921935.1. Taxonomy (NCBI): domain Eukaryota; kingdom Metazoa; phylum Arthropoda; class Insecta; order Coleoptera; family Chrysomelidae; genus Galeruca; species Galeruca laticollis. The sequence goes on from OY998180.1 coordinate 165,661,143, forward strand.
GTCGGCATAGCGTCGACGCTTCGCCCAAAATGAGTCAGAAATTGTTACATGGGTATGGTGTTTTTTGGTAATAATTGGAAAAATATCTGGGTATATTTTTGTTCCAGATGTAGCCAAATGTGAGATAATTTTGTATTGGCCAACTACTCACCGAAGCCATTTGCAGCTAGTGTCAGTAAAAGCCACTCATATCAAAGAATCGATTATATGATTAACTCTACGATACATTTGCTAAAAAATCCGTATGCATTAGATGTGATTCCATGTCCATCTAACCTAATATTTTTATTCAAAAATTCCTCCTAAGTGAGCGAGTGCCCTTTGAAGATGACGCTGTTATGTGAGGAAATCTCAAAATCTATTGATGTACCCAGCGCATGACTTCACCTTATGTAAGGGGCTACTACTTTACTTGAAAAAACTCATATTGAAATACATGGTACTTCTTCATTTTTTCTATATATTCACTATAAACTAAAATTTACAATTTTTTCGTCAGGTCCCCAAAATGGCTTCCATAAAAAATTTTATAATTACGAAACTATGTTATACACCTGTTCCTTTCTTACGCCATTTGATAGAGGAAAGATGCATCTCAATTATTTACGATATTTGAATTCTTCCATTTTATATTTGTAGACAGCATTAAAGCTGGAGTAGAAATTTTTGTAAAATATAACCTTGAAAAAATTGTTCGTAACTACTTATATGGAAAGACTGAGATTGGTGATAATCGAAATAGGAGTGTTCATACTATTATAAAAAATATACAGAAACTTCCCATGGATAATGCGAAACGAGTTATAAAACATCAAAATTGAACTTTTTTTGAAAAAATTCCGATTTCGATTGAGAATCCAAAAAAAAATTTGATTCCGATTTCGATGAAATTTTGCATAGGGGGTTTTTGATACGAGGATTCCAATACATTTGCCAGTTAAAAAATATTACGGGTGGTACATTGAAAAAAATTTATGAAAATGGCATTTTCAGGAAAACTGTACATCAGATTCGGCTCATTTACGAGCACAACCTCAGTGTTTGTTACCCTACATATAAAATTTCATTAAGAAATTCGGTCGAGATTTTGAGTTATGGTTTTGACGGACCGACAGACCGACATTTTGAAAAATAGTTTTTTTTTACTCAGAAACATATGATACGTGTAGATCCACTCGAATCTCGAAACGTCAAAATCACTCCATTACAATACCTTATATGTATATGTTATTCGCAATAGCCGAAATCGGCCGCTGTCCGAATGTTTTGCCCACAACGCGTTTTGTGTATTGCAGTTTGCACACGAAAGATTTTTATCGAGCAGTGAGCAAAACGAATTACCCAGAACGCGTTGTGGGTAAACTACGTTACTCAGGAAGCGAAATTATATTTCGGGCGGCTTTGGTTCGCATTGTGGATGGATCTTTCCGTTTACCCACATTGCGTTCTGGGCATAGAGCTTTACCCAGAACGCGTTGTAAATAAAATAACAAATAATTAAACAAAAATATGTATTTTAGCGAAACATTAAAATATATAACATAATTATGTTAATAAACATAAAAAACATATTAAAATAAAAAAAATAATATGGAAATATAAAAACCAGAAATAAAAAAGCAAAAAAATATGTTACTTATTTTTACAAGACGTGCTTTGATGGCATTTTGAATTGCATTTAATATTTGATTTTAGGCACTTACATGCTTTTGTGTGGCATCCTTTACAATAATTACACCGAACAAAACCTTGCTTAGTCCCAGAAGATAATTTAGCTTCTTCTCGCACGTTGACAGAAGAATCTGATGGCACTTTAGATAATGATAAAAATACTGAAGGTGATAATTGAAATTCATTTCGGCTATATAATCGTTTCAGTTTTCCATTTTTAGTGCCGAGAATATAAAAACCTTGGTCAGTCTTGTCTATAATGTTTGCTAATACATACTTAGGAGCTAGACGTCCCCGATCTACCTCTGTTATATTTACTAAAACATTGTCACCTATATTGGCCGGTGGTTGTGATTGGGCAAGCATTTTATTGCTACATAATTTACACATTGGTAAGTCCAAATTAGCAGCACATTCGATATGAAGTGACTCATTGCATTCAATATATACATTTTGGATACAAGGGACATACATAATATCACAAATAAAACATTGGGTCAAACTGTCAATATCAGTTTCTAATTCCGACTCAGTTATTGTCGCATTAGGTTCCTCATTTATGATATTTATTTCCAAAGACTCTTTTATTAATTATAATTCTTCTAGTTGTTCTTCCGTCTTAATTGTATTAATGACAGAGGTATCTAAATATGTTTTTAATAGCCCATTTTTTTGTGGATTTCCAAACATAGCCTCATAAGGTGTCCGTTTTATACCCGTATGTAAACTGCGATTTTTTGTGCTTTGAATAATGCGAAGACCTTTTGCTCAGTTCTAGCATTGATTGTCTGACATCCAGGCTACAAGACTATCACGAACATCTTGATTTGCTCGTTCAACGGAACCCTGACTTTGGGAGTCTCGAGGTTTGCCATGGACCAATTTGAGAGCGGACCAACTAGCTGCCAACTTTTCAATTACCTAAAAAGTTGACACTTAGATGAAGGAAAGCCCTTGTGTGAAGCCATTACACTTACTTGATTACAAAATTCTCTTCCGTTGTCACTATGTAATATGTTCGGAGCACCAAACAAACAGAAGATATCAAGAATAACTTCTGCTACTTCATCCGCTGTTTTTGTATTAAGTGGTCGCAATATAACATATTTCGTTAGATGATCTTGATCATTCAGAATGTATCTATATTCTCCATCAGGTTCACTCTGCATATCGATGAGGTCAACCTATAAAAGTATACTTCTACAAAACAGAGTAAAAAATATTACAAAAAAATATTACCTGGCATCGAGAATTCATTCCACTCATAATTAAAGGTTTAACAAGTAATCCCTTACTCTTTGCTTTCTTTTTTAATGCACATGATTGACACAGACTTAAATATATCAAAATTACTTCTCTAGTTATAATACAGTATTTATTTTTCAATTCATTTTCCATGGCCTTCTCTTTTTTATGTCCTATTTGTAAATATGATGTGTGTATTATATCATACATCTCACTTGCTGTACAGTAAAAAATTAAACCTGATTGGATTCTTGATTTTTCCTTACTGACTAGTTTATCCTTTTCTTCAACTGTCAATAAATCATATCGTTTTAATCTACGATAATCTTTTGATGATAATTCAAGACCATCCCGTTTTTTTTTGTCCAGCAATTTTGGTTTCTCGAACTATCTCTAAGTAACGTTCATCCGATGACAGAAACGACCTGTTTTTCTTTTCCAACATTAGGATCCACAATATTTCTTCAAATTCAGCTTTCATCTTGTTTAAAACAATTGCCGGTACACAAAACACATAACAAATAAAAACCTAAACAATATTTACGCACGTGTTCCGCTATACAAGAACGTGCTTGTTATGGATTAATATTTGTTCGTCAAGATACTGACAATGCATTTTGGGTAAAACGTAAAAGCACGAACGCGACGTGGGTAAACGAAAAGATCCACAATGTTAAACAAAACCGCTCGAAATATAATTTCGCTTCCTAAGTAACGTAGTTTACCCAAAACGCGTTCTGGGTAATTCGTTTCGCTCACTGCTCGATAGAAATCTTCTTAATCGCTTCGTGGGCAAACTGCAATACACAAAACGCGTTGTGGGCAAAACATTCGGACAGCGGCCGATTTCGGTTATTGCGAATAACATATACATATATTATACATAAGGTGAAGTAAAAACCGTTACCAACAAGTTTCAAACTTGGTACATTATATAGGCCAGCGGTGATAAATTGTTTAACCCCATAGTACTGGCGTCCTTCCATAGAACACAAACGATGGCGCCAAGTCTGTGAGACCCGAAATTGAAAAAAAATAATACTAGTTCAAATAATTGGAAAATTCTTAAACTATAGACACCAATGGTTTCCTCTGTTGTTTTTAAGGCCTATTAATGTACCTATTGAATAAAAATGGATCCTATTGTACATACTAGAATGATAGGTATACAATGTTGTTAGTTCTTATGCGGGGTTCCAAAATTTTGAAGAAAAAATAAAACTAATTTTTAGGGTATGTTATTATATTTCTAACATTTAAGTAAAAAGAACAAATAATCAATCGGCATCAATTTCAAGTCTATTAATGCAATCACGGCACGAAAATATAGCATGGGAGAGACATAAAATATTATTGCAATTTTTACAGAAATACCGTGCTTTTGAATCCTTTTCACAGAAGTAGCAGCGTGTTCATTTGTTGGGCATATCCGGGTCTCCGAAGGGCAAGACCGAAGAAGATTCGGCCTATTCATGTCTTCTCTTGCGTACTTGTGGCGGAGGATTTTTCAAAGGTGGTCTTCAGTCAAGTTTGTTGCTAAATTTCGCAAATAAACACGTCTTAAGAGGTTACTTTCTGGGTTATTTGCCGTATGTATTACTTGGGAATTTATGCATGCAACGTTCATGAGCGCATAGAAAATCACTAAAAGCCATCTTCTTGTATTTCGGGCGACGTTGTACAGGACGCACAACTGGTCCACTGTGTCGACTCAACCTTTGGTTCTATTGTCTTCTTTCTTACAGTGCCATATCTGTGATCGGATGTTGGCGACCTCTCACTTCTATTCTATTGTAAAACGTGATAATTTCAGATTTGCGATCGTCATTCGTTGCTGGATCGATTACATTGTCATGATGCATGCTTGATGCCAAAATAACGTTCTTACTTTTGTTAGGAATTTACGACACAATTGTGATGTCTTCGCTAAATCCGAAGATGCTTGATTTCTCTGCTCGGTATTTGGTATTGACAAATTCGGAGGGAAGTTCACGTTTGTTTCTCCTAACTCCACGTAGGTAAGGTTATGATTTTTGGATAAGCTCGAGATCAAGTTAAAAGAAGTATACCAATTATCGCACGTCAAATTTCTACTAATTCCGGAAATATACTCCACCAACCTCTCAACAATACTTGCAGGGTCACTTTTGTGGCAATGTGGTCTTTCAGTATGTAAACCTGCATAAATTTCAAGGTTGCTTCTACTAGGGCAAAGATCTTCACACCGTATTAATTCGGTTTATTTGGAGTATGTTTTTGATTATATTTCTAGCTGAACTTCGTCGACTGGCGTAGACATTCAACTAGATAAATAATCTTAATTGGACAAAATTATTGTCGAAATTTATAATTTATTATGTACAAATTTACAAAATGGTACAAAGTTATGAATGTTGAACTTCGGTGGTCTCAGATCGTAAGACACTTTTTGTTTCGATTTGATGAATATTCACTTGGCTCGTATAGAACCTAAGTAACGATGCGCTAGACTTAGTATATCTGATTATTTGATTTTGAGTGAAGTTACTTCGATATGTAACGACGACTCGATGAACTCGATTGAGTGTTGAACTGATTTCGTTTTCGAGTTGTAAGCTCGCTTCGAAGAGTATTAGAACTGACTTTGTTATTGAGCGTTGAGTTCGATTCGATGAGTTTAAAAACTCGCGTCGATGAGTAGTAGAACTTTGTTATTGAGCGTTGACCTCGATTCGATAAGTGTAAAAACTCGCGTCGCTGAATAGTAGAACTGATTTCTTCACGTTGTAAGACGTGTTAAATAGAAACCTGCAAGGGGCGTGTTTACACGTGGATTGGGTTGACCAAACGAAAATAAATATTTCCTATTGGCCAATATCATTGGACTCGTCGGGTTCATCGACAAGAATCAACAATGGATACCTACAATAGATATTTAAATTTCCATTGAATACTCCAATAGCAATTGTCACCTTTTTACTCAGAAAGGTTATACAAACATCTCTCACAAATCTTCCGATCCTCAACCATAAAAATTCACGCAAAGGTGACAATAAATTTATGGTTTTTACAATACAATAGATAATAGTGTGAAACGTGACATTTTCCTAACTTCTTAACTATAGGATTTAAAACACAATGCGACAATATGTCGACTTTCAAAAATGTGCTATTTCAATGCTCAAACAAAACTATTTACAATTATTATTGCAAAACGTGATATTTTAAAGGTATTTAACAAAAGCTGGGAATAAAGTGTAACTACCCTTTGAATTTACAACATTACAGAAGATCTTATCAATTATTTAACACCTTTTCACAGCGTTAGCAACTAAAATTAAATTACGGTTTAAATATATACAATGACGAAAGAAGTAACATACAAATATTTTACATATTTTTGAAAGCATCGTAAACAATAAAATTCAAGATTTTATAATCTTGAACAGAGTATATTGCATGAATCCGCACCTGTCCAGAAATTCCTCCAGTTTCTCGTCTATAGTCGCATATACACTAATAGTATAGGCTCGTTTGCAATTGACTATGAATATTTAAGAAACTTAACGAATCGGAACTAATTTTTCAGTGACCAACAAATCGTTAGAAAAACGAAGTTTCCAAGATTCGAGCTCGGTTTTTCCAGACTTGCCATATTCTCGTACACCAGGCAGACGACATACTATATTAGACTGCCGTGTTCTTACATTCCTTGGATCCCAGTCCATTTTGTTTTCCCGTCTTTTCCAATAAATGACGGGATTCTATTTTTTTTCATCGTAACTACCAGTATAGGAGCTCCTACATCACTATCCCTTTTAGGGGTTTCAACGTCACCACGTGTATTCGTAACATTACTAATTGTGCGCGTCGTTCCAACATCGCTATCTCCTTGTTTCGATTGTACATCAGTTAGAGGAGCTGCTTAAAAATCTTCCTCGTTTTCAGACTCGTCATCGTCAAAAGGTTCTTCATCGAACACAATTTCTAATAATAGTGGATTAAGGCGTGCGATTTCCTATTATCTAAAAAAAGTATTAAGAGCAACATTTTAACAACATAATTAATTTGGAAATTTGTTATATCTCACCTTATTTCCTAAAAAGGACCAAAATTGCCGCACAAATTTGAAATAAAACTTACGTCAACGGTGGCGCCAAGTCTCACAGACTTCGAGGTTGATTTCTCAAAGATTATAGACAGCACATTCTAATGGTTTTGACAGGTTCAGGAGCATAGATAAAGGATAGGTTAGGTTAGATTGACTTTCAATAGATAGATAGGCAACTCAGTATAAAGAGTTTGGTTCACTAATTACCACGCCCTCTGGCGAGTGTAGTCAGAAATAAAGCAAAAGCGGTAACCGTACATATAAAATTTAAATTTTTTTTCTGGAACTGGAAGATTGTTTAGGAATTCATGAAGAAAAAAACTGTTTCACTACATACGTTTATTTACAAGTTAGATAATAATTAATATAATATACAAATATGGTCTTCTCAACCGAAGTATATATAGTATTTTTTTCACTACTAATGGCCGAACTAATACCGAAAGACCTTATTTTTACTTTAAAATTAGTCATTTCCCCAATTATTCAAGGATATCGAAATATCAGCTGGGAATACTTGTCAAAGCATTGAATAAAATCATTGAAACTGAGGGGATTCAATAAACGTCATTTCTACTATTATTCTAAATAATTTTCATATTTTCTGATCATTTTCATTGTCTTAGGACATTTCAAAGAGTTTATTTTTCATGTTCATTTCAATAAATAAATAAAGTTTTAGGTAAATATTGAGCTATTTCTCATTAGACAAATGAGGTAAATAATAAGGTTTTCTCATGTCAGTAGTGAAAAAAATAACATATTACAGATTTTGCTAATATAATTATCACAGCTTTAATATTGAAAGTAACGCCGGTACTCACATTTTCATAGTTTTTGGAAAATCGATGCATTTTCACAGTGTCACCCCGGCTTCTGCATGTTGGCACACATCAAGAAAACACCATATTGGACTGGTTTGGTTAAATCAGTTTAATAAACACACACAAAAATCAAAATTCAACTTAGTCTCAATAGGTACAACACTAATTGGAATAATAATGATAATGAGTTGGACTAGGTATTGTTGTTGATAAAAATAAATCAACCTAACCTATCCTTTATGGATAAACATTGGGCGAGAAATCGATGCACCTGCGTATTGTGTTCTCGTAAAACCGCTGTGATGTTGCCAAATCTCAAAATTATCATTGAAAACTTATGATTTTTATTTTAATTAAAAAATACAACTTGAATAGCTTCTGTAGTATATATATTGAAAGATAAGTTAAAATTCAAATCCAAAATATCATCCAAGTCTTATGTTATGATAATGAAAAAATATGTTTATATCTCTTACATATTAGTAACTTTAAGCAATGGATCAGATGATTGACGAAAAACTGAGGAATTTTTCTTTACAGATTTGTCAACGCTCAAATTTAAGGTGATTACAGCGCCTCTGGCGAGTGTAGTCGCAAACAGCTCTTATGGAACAAGCTGGTTCATAAGAGTTACCTATGCATGTTCAGGAGAACAACGTAACTGAAAGGTACATGGCAGAACCGCTCCATATCCCCCTTCCTAATCAAATAGCATAGAGAGGGAAGAGCACTGGGTCTGTGACAGGCTAGGGACACTGCAGACCGTACCATCTATAGAGCCTGTCGAGTAACTAAAATCGGTAGATAATTCCAAAAAATTAACTAAAACTGTAACGTCGTTAGTAATCAAATTTTATTGATTTTTATTACTGCGTATGCGCGATGTCATATTGCGCTTTATCTGTTAGTTCTGTTATCGTTTCTTAGTTTAAGTGTTGAGGTTATTATAAGGTTTCGGAATTTTGTTGTATTGTTTAATTGCTATAGTGTAATATTTATCTGTTGTTTTATGGTTATTAATTGAAAAGACAATGTCAAAGTGTATTCTGAAGGAGTCTAATAAGTGGTGTACTCGGTAAATACTATTAAAAAAATTTGAGCATTTTTACTTTCTCAATTAACAACCATTCTCTTTATTTTTATAGAACACAGAATTTTTACTAATTTAATCTACAACTTTAGAGATCATGGTTGTTTTTTGCATTAGCTAAACTGAAAATTGTTGCATTACTAAAGTAAATATTCCTTTTTACAGTTTTGTTCCTCCAACCCAGGAAGATAAAATTAATATGACTGAAACTCAGTGGTAATAAATCAATAAATTTGTTGACAAGGAAACGATGGAGGATATGTTCCCTCCATTTTCAAAAACAGTGTTTCTTCAGATTTGAGAGAGACGAATTGAGGTTATTAAGACAGTTTGATTTGCCTTCCCATATAAGTGGAAATTAACAAAAATTGATGGTAAGTTTTACTGTATTCAATATAGCATGCTATAATTTTGGACATTTTAAAATGTAAATTGAGTGAATGAAAAGACGAGTACTGAGTGTGTAATTCTATTGAAATTCCAGCTAAGCGCTTTTAACCATTAGGCCATTCTCAAAGCTGTCATCAAGAAAAGAAAATAGAATAGGTGTCAAAAAATATCGAACCCTGTACTGCTACATACAATGAAATGAAAAGTTTGATGTTACATCATTATTTAAGTAAAATTTGTTAAAATTGCACTATAAAGAGGGTATACAATTGTAATTCACATAACGAAATGTCTAATTTGAAATTATCAACTAAATGATATGTGTGTACACCCTCTTTATAGGGTAATTTTAACAAATTTTACTTAAGCAATGATGAAACATCAAACATTTCATTTTATTGTATGTAGCAGTTACAGGGTTTGATGTTTTTTGACACCTGTTGTATGTTTTTCTCTTGTCGACAGCTTTGCGAATGGCCTAATGGATGAAAGCGCTTAGATGGAATTTTAATAAAATGACACACTCAGTACTAGTCTTTTCATTCACTCAATTTATATCTAGTGCGTTCACCATACTCCGACAATTCCATTTTAAAATGTACCCATTGAAAAAATAATAATCTGGGTTTTATTTTATTTTATAGCTATTCCCTCCACCAGCTATGGGATGGAAGGTATTGACCCCTTGCCGATTTTCATATATAGCCCATGTGTTCAAGATTACAAAATCTTGAATTATATTGTTTACGATGCTTTTAAAATATGTAAGATATTTGTATGTTACTTCTATTCGTCATTGTATATATTTAAAGCGTAAATTCATTTTAGTTGCTAGCGTTGTAAAAATATGTTTCAGAATTGATAAGATCTTTTGTATTGTTGTGAATTCAAAGCGTAGTTACACTTTATTTCCAGCTTTTGTTAAATAATTTTAAGATATCACGTTTTGCAACAATAATTGTAAATAGTTTTGTTTGGACATTGAAATAGCACATTTTTGAAAGTCGACATATTGTCGCATTGTGTTTGAAATCCGATAGTTAAGAATTAAGGAAAATGTCACGTTTCACACTATTATCTATTGTATTGTAAAAACCCTGAACTTATTGACAATTTGTGAGTGAATTTTATGGTCGACGATCGGAAGATTTGAAAGAAATGTTTGAATAACCTTTCTGAGTAAAAAGGTTACAATTGCTATTGGAGTATTCAATAGAAATTGAAATATCTATTAGAGGCATCCATTGTTAATTCTTGTCGATGAACCCGACGAGTCCAATGATATTGACCAATAGGAAATATTTATTTTCGTTTGGTCAACCCAATCGACGTGTAAACACGCCCCTTGCAGGTTTCTATTTAACACGTCTTACAACGTGAAGAAATCAGTTCTACTATTCAGCGACGCGAGTTTTTACACTCATCGAATCGAGCTCAACGCTCAATAACAAAGTTCTACTACTCATCGACGCGAGTTTTTAAACTCATCGAATCGAGCTCAACGCTCAATAACAAAGTCAGTTTTAATACTCATCGAAGCGAGCTTACAACTCGAAAACGAAATCAGTTCAACACTCAATAGAGTTCATCGAGTCGCCATTACATATCGAAGTAACTTCACTCAAAATCAAACAATCAGATATACTAAGTCCAGCGCATCGTTACTTAGTTTCTATACGAGACAAGTGAATATTCATCAAATCGAAACATAAAGTGTCTTCCGATCTGAAATCACCGAAGTTCAACATCATAACTTTGTACCATTTTTGTAAATTTGTACATAATAAATTATTAATTTTGACAATAATTTTGTCAGATTAAGATTATGTATCTAGTTGAACGTCTACGCCAGTCGACAAAGTTCAGCTAGAAATATAATCAAATACCCATGGTATTAGAATTTATGGAAAATGAAAGTGAGTATTAACTTTTCTTGAGGCATTACGTCTAAGTATTCAGTCTAGAGGTAACCAAAAATCCAATAAAGACAAAAAATTAAAAAAACAATAAATCAAAAAATAGTTAAAACCAAAGAAAATCTAGAATTTCTAAATAAATCGAAAACTCCAAAAAAAGGAATTCAAAAAAACCAAAAAAATTTAAACATTGAAACATTTTTTGATATTTTTTTTGGCATAGTACAAAAACATGTGTAAACTCATTATTTCAATAGTAAGGGCATTTTGTTTTCTTTTGTTGATATAAAATTTCAAACATATTTGTGTATTTACTTATTTCTTGTAGTTATTCTGTGTGTTTACTTGTAGAACCTCAACCAGAAACGAGAAAGAACTTCCACGAGACAGTGGGATTTTTAAGGGCCCTTAAGAAACATTCCAACAATCATAGACTGCCAGGAGCTGCAGAGTGACGTGAACAGCCTTATGCGATGGTTTCAAAGAACGGAATGCTTTTAAATGTAGAAATATACAAATATGCAATATACTAGGTTTAAGCTTGTGATATAAACATATTTAGTACTTCCAATGAAGAAATAAAGATGTATTTTTAGTGGAAATGAAATGTTAGAAATATTATTCTGAATTTTATTCAGTCACAAGTGCTGTTTAGCACACTTACGAGTATATGTAATTACTTGGCACCTTGTATTCACAGAGCTGGGCAGTATTTAACAAATTTTCCTTTAAAAGTATTTCAATTACTTTTGTTCTAACATTCACAGTAATTATACTCAAATGTTTTCTTTCACAGAAAGTTAACAAAAATAGTAGTTAACTATTCATTGCTAACACTTTTTTTGATTAAGTAAGTAGCAGTTATACTCCAGTAGTTTGTCCAGCTCTGTGTGTTTTTGGAGTATAATAATAAATAAATAAATTAATATCAACTTATCATAAATAATTTTCTACATTCATCTTGACTTAATATCATTTGAAAAGCTAATGATACTCCAATCTAGAATGTATGTTACTCAAATTATTTCTTAATTATTGCATTGTTCTTACATTATACTTTATTTATTGTCATTCTGTTTGTTAAGAAAAGTACTTTGTGAAAGAAATTATTTGTTGTGTATTTTTATACCAAAATAAATAAACAGTTTATATGATTATGGTTTTATTTTTTCCATTTTAAGCATTTATGGTCCATCATTTGATATTTCATTTAATTTAACTCAACATCTAATCATTATTGAGTTAATGGAGTTAAATTGAATGAAATGTCAAATGATGGACTATAAATGGTTATTTCGAAATAGCATAATTAGAATACAGTAAATTTGAATATACCGCCAAAACCTAAAATTACAGAAATCTTTTTAACATCACTGAATTGTTTAGTGGACAGACTCTTTAGATGGCGCCACAATCAGTGTCTCATTTATCTGTGGTCTCTGAGACTTGGCGCCAGTACTCCAGGGTTAATACAATTCCGAGTTTATTGTTGCCGTCACCAGCGTTCAACGTGGAAGGAGCATCGGATAAATTTGAATACATTTTTTCAGTAACAGTTTTTTGACAAATTTAACAGTAAATACAAAAACCATAAGGTGTTTTCCAAAATAATGTGCTTCTATTTGAATTCTCTATTATGCACCGTTTGCGAGAGAAATCAATTTTAATTTTCAACTACTGGGACCTGTAGAGTTACCTGGCCGTTTAACAGAACAGGACTACCTTAACGTTTTGTAGAATAATTTACGTGATTGAATGGATGACGTACCCCTAACGACACGGCAAAATTTATCGTTCATGCACAATGGTTATCCTGCTCATTTTAGTCGAGTAGTTCGTCAATTCTTAACACTACGTATGGAAATCGGATTTGAGCAGAGCCTGCAAAATCGCCCAATTTCAATCCATGCGATTTTTTTATTTGGAGCTACTTAAAATCAATAATTTATGCTGTTGCTGTACCAAATTTTATTCAGCTGTGAGAAATAATAGAGGGTGCATGAAATGAAATTCATAATGAATATTTCACGACTTAGACAATCCTTACAGACTGAATGAATGAAACGGCGAGTACTGAATGTGCAGATTAGCACTTTCAGCCACTAGGCAATTACCAAAGCTGTCCTATAAAATTACAGAAGTAGACTAAATGAAAAAACATTTTAAAAAATACATACGACACAAAAACTTACTACAGGTTTATAACAACAAAAAATTGTGCACTTGTTCTTAATAAGTAGATGAAATTGTTGGAAAGATACAATACTTGAAATGAATTAAAAATTAGATGAAAATTAACCCTGTGATGAGGGTGTACAATGAAATTGTTACATGTTTTAAACGTTGAATTAAAAATTATCAACTAAATGGTATCCTATCTAAACTGATGTTTGACATTAACTTAAGTCTACTGAACTATCTTTTGGGAGCTAACCTTTTGCTGCGTTCAGCCATGAGGGCTTATATCGTTTTACTTCAAATTGTCACTATCACTTACTTTTCAGTGGATTAAAATGGTACCCTGCAACTGCATTACCATTTGTCGATTGATGGCGAATTCAAACGCTTTAGTGACTTATACCATTAGTACAAACAGATATGATGAAACATCCAAATTGAAAAGATTGTACCTTTCTTATCCTGAACCTTTCAATTGTATATTGAGTTTAGCAATTTTATGAAACTTATCCGACAACCTTGCTTTTTTATTTCTTCACATTGACTTTAGATATATGTACTACACAAAATATTATTTTTATATTAGATATATTCATTTCAGAGTCATTAAGAGCGATATAATCTGAAAATTCCAAACTTCTATATGGCCATATGGATTTATAATCGTTATAATTTACTTCAAATAATTTTCCCCCTCGCAGAAATTCTTGCAAAACAACAGCATTCTCTAAATTTTTTTATATTTAGAAATATTTTACACGAGAATCTATTTAGCAAGTAGGATTTCATATGTTGTAGAGGGTTAACATGAGAATCATGGTTGAAGAACTTGCTTTCCCTTTTCAAGGCCCTTCACTATCTTAATGAGGACACTCGGAACAGCTTAAATGGGAGATGCATAAAAACTAGTTTGTACCTTTGTTCTGCCGTATCATTCGTTCTATTTAGTCCAGGAGGAATCGGCGCATGAGTACCGAAAACTATTCCACCTCAATTTTTTTATGCGATCCTCTTTGAATTGCCCTACTGATGATATAAATGCATGTTGCCATGGGGCAACCTAGTGCCATATTGTTTAAACCGAAATTGTTTAAACAATTGGAAGGAATTGTTATTTTTCAACCGGACAAATTTTTTTTATATTCTATATTGAAATACAAATAAAAAGGTCCTATGACTTTTCACGATAAAGTTAATATTTTTAGAGATATGAATTTTTAAAGGTTCGAAAAATCTCAAATTTGAGTACTTTTGACCCATGAAAAATATATTAAAAAAATAAAATAAAATATAAATAATAATTTTTTCAAATTCTTTATACAATAGTTAATAATATTCTTAATAGAGATTTAAGAAAATTTCATTGTTTATACATGTTTTTTAATTGTTAATTTCGTGCGCTCACAAGTATGCGTCGTTACCTTTAAGTATCGCCGTCTCTCTCTGACTCATGCGCTGCATCGACCTCTCTGTTTCCTGAATCATTATTTATCATTTATCTAATAAACCATTAACTTCATCAAGATTGATAAGGAGAGCAATGTTATTAATAATTAAATTGTCTACAATTCGTTTTTAACAAAAGTAATTAAGGTATGAATCGGAACATGTAATTAAAATTACTTTTTTGTTATTATCATAGTAATTTATGCATTTTTATCAACAATAATAAGATATATGTGTATTTGAAAAATTTTTGGAATCACAATTATATATAAATAATAAGCTTTAGCTCAAAACATACATTTGGATAAATGCATTGAATCCGGAATATAAAACATTAGATTTTACGAATTTCGGATACAAACTAGAGAATGATACTTTGCTAATACCTTCATTTATAAACAAAAGCCCATTTCCAACTGATCAAAATCTAATGTTTTATATTCCAGATTCAATGCATTTTTCCAAATGTATGTTTGAGCAAAAGCTTATTATTTATATATAATTGTGATTCCAAAAATGTTTCAAATACTATTATATATTATTATTGTTGATAAAAATGCACAAATCACTACAATAATAACAAAAAAGTAATTTTAATTACATGTTCCGATTCATACTTAAATTACTTTTGTTAAAAACAAATTGTAGACCATTTAATTATTAATAACATTGCTCTCTTTACCAATCATGATAAAGGTAATGGTTTTTTAGATAAATGATTAATAATGATTCAGGACACAGAGAGACATATTTTATTTGATTTTTTTAATATATTTTTCATGGGTCAAAAGTACCCAAAATATTAACTTTATCGTGAAAAGTCATAGGACCTTTTTTATTTGTATTTCAATAAAGAATATAAAAAATAATTGTCCGGTTGAAAAATAACAATTTCTTCCAATTGTTTAAACAATTTCGGTTTAAACAATATCGCACTAGGTTGCCCCATGGCAACATGCATTTATATCATCAGTAGGGCAATTCAAAGAGGATCGCATAAAAAAATTGAGGTGGAATAGTTTTCGGTACTCATGCGCCGATTCCTCCTGGACTAATTGTACTTTTAATCTATGTAAGAACTTGTTTTTAAGGGTTTATATAACTAAATAACTGTTAATATTGCCCAATTCTTTTCATACAGCAGGTAATGGAAATAAAATTTTCAAAATATTTTGGTAATCAATGTGCCTATAATATCAATTAATAATAAGTTGATATTTATAGAATGTGCAATATAACAACACAATAAAACTTAAACTGACCACCCGCATAACCCTATAGTTCATTATGATCATTCATATGAAATTAAATGCCTATTTAAACCATTAATTTGTTAAAAGCAGGGGGTATTTAAAAAATCTTTGTTGCCTGCATTTGATTTCATCTAGGTCCTTTGAAATGGTCAATTTTCCACTATGGGCAAGAGAATAATTCCCTTGACGTATGTCACTTGTCTGTTAGACAATACAACGGTTCTAAGGGCAGTTAAGTAGCGCATAAATAACGAAAATAACAATCAATTTCACAAAGCGAGCGCTCGTTGGCGATCCAGGATGACCGGCGTCATTTTTGTCTTTTGTTTTAGAGCACCCTTGCACCCTTTGAAATGCTCACAACAAAGTTCTCATCGACTGACCCTCTACTTCTGTTATTATCAGAATTGCCGGTTTTAATCAAGTGCAATTCCAACCAGTTCTGCTTATATGGCGATAGAAAAAGTTGGCGTTAACCTCATGCATTTTTAATCAACTTCCAGTTTCGATTTTTGAGAGATAATTGTGTTGGTAACGGGTAAAATGTTGAACTAAATACACTGAAACGAAAAGATCATATGACGGTTTATCAGCTCTACCTTCAGAGAAGCTTTTGGTTTATTTTTTTTTATAAATGTAGTATACAATACTCGACATTTATATTGGCGATTTCAATGAGAATCTTTATAATAACGTATGGAATGTTGTGTAACACTATTAATGACAACTAGAGCAAAAGAGCAGCTCAATCAAGCAAAATAAAGCTATTGAGTATACGGGAGACATAGAGCAGGTAGCGGGAAAGAGCATATCCGAGATAAGCAAAAGAACAGTTAGCACTATTTACTCAAAAAAATAAAACAATTTACTCTGGAGAAAAAGGAAGTTGTACGTAGATTAAGACAAACAAACAACAAACAAACAAACAAACAAACAACAAACAAACAAACAAACAAACAACAACAGCAAACAATAAGCCACCTCTTAGTGAGGGAAAATAGGCTAGAATCAGTGTACTTGGGAATCAATATGAACTGCTAATTAGAGTGGTTGAAACATATGAAGAATAAGAGTTACTCTGTTAGATGAGGATAGAAACTTCCGGATTGACTTACTTCACTATTCCCTCTTCTTCTCTAGCTTCCGTCTACTGCGCCAGCTAACTACTTCGCGGAAGTGTGTGACCACACGAGCCAAATAGAGGTTGTCGGAGGACGGAATCTTCAGTACAGATTAAAGACTCTGAACCAAAAGGCGTTACGGCACTCTTGAAGAGATCCAAGAAGGTCGAAACCGGTCAGTGTACTATGCCCTTTCCCTATCGGTTGCGAATCACCACAAATGTCTGTATCGACTAAAAGAGAAAATTAAATTACAACAAAACATTCTGATCAGATCGCTACTTGAATTACCACTCCCATCAACCTAATTAAAAAAAAACAGCGTAGTGATAGGATTAGTAGACAGAGCCATTACACCTACATCACCTGAATATCGTCCAGAAATTTTATATCAAACAAAAACAATATTATAAAACAATCACTATCTTTCCAAACATATTGACAGAATTATTAAACAACGCACACATAAATTTTACAATAGTCAAATCCAATCAACACAAACCAATACTAGTGTATTGGCTCCTCTTACGTACTTCGCAATAATATACACAAATCAACTCTCAGAAAAACTAAACTATATATTATCTAAACCTAATATAAAAGTTTGTCATGGGGCACAAAATACTCTATCACCATTGTTCTACAAGTTCAAATGTCAAATAAAAGCTTCAAAAAAATCTAACATCATATATTCTATACCATGTTTAGACTGTCCAAAAAAATATATAGGTATGACAACCCAACATCTTGAAAATAAACTTAATGGCCATAAATATACAAAAAACGCCTCCACTGCGCTTCATAAACATGAGAAAAATGAAAAACATAAATTTGACTTTAATAATACTAAAATAATAAACCAAGATTCTAATTACAAAAAACTAACAATAAAAGAAATGATACATATAAAAAAAGAGAACGATGCAGTAAACGATAAACAAGATGTCAAAAATCTAAGCCAAATATATTATAATTTATTATAACAATAATATCAACTTCTTGAATGTCCCTTGTATATTGTAAGACGTTGTTTCTAAGGCAGATATTTTCGACTTTATTATTTGTGAAAATATTTTATCAGTTACCAGTTTTTGTTGTTTCTGTGTTTGTATTTAATGTTAATCGTTCATTTTATTGTTTAACAACATCTATGTTAAAATGTTTGAAAATGCTCCGAAGTAAGGAGCGAAACGTCAAATGAAAAAATAAATTGATTTAGAATTTATTGTTAATCTGATGCCCAAGAAAATTTAAAAAGGATATATATATATATATATATATATATATATATATATACATATATATAATTTTAAATTAATTATTTGCCAACTTAATAATCGGATTATTTTTATTGGGTTTGTGGCAATGATACAAAGTGTACTAATTCAAATATTTATTTTACGAGCTTTCGAATACAATCGTATTCATTCTCAAGTACTGTTTTTGATTATATTTCTAGTTGAACTTCGTCAACTGGCGTGGACATTCAACTAAATAAATAATCTTAATTTGACAAAATTAATGTCGAAATTAATAATTTATTATGTACAAATTTACAAAATGGTACAAAGTTGAGTTGTGAACGCTGAATTTCTGTGGTTTCAGATCGCAAGACACTTTATGTTTCGATTTGATGAATTTTAAACTAACTTTGTTATTGAGCGTTAAGCTCGATTCGATGAGTGTGTAAAACTCGCGTCGATGAATGTAAAACTCGCGTCTAGAAGTGTAGAACTGACGAGTGAAAAACTAACTTTGTTGTTGAGCCTTGCGCTCGTTTCGATGAGTTAAAAACTAACTTCGTTGCTAAGCATTGCGCTCGATTCGATGAGTGTGAAAAAAAACTAACTTTGCTGTTGAGCGTTGCGCTCGATTCGATGAATGAGAAGTAACTGATTTCTTCACGTTGTAAGACGTGTTAAGTAGAAATCTGCGAGGGGCGTGTTTACACGTGGATTGGGTTGACCAAACGAAAATAAATATTTCCTATTGGCCAGTATCATTTGACTTGTCGGGTTCCTAGACAAGAATCAACTATGGATGCCGCCAATAGTAAGTTAAATTTCTATGGAATACTACAATAGCAATTGTAACCTATTTACTCAGAAAGGTAATTCAAAAATGTCTTTCATGTCTTCCGAACCTTGACCATAAAATTCATGCAGAATTGACACTAAATTTAGGGTTTTTACAATACAATATATAATAGGGTGAAACGTGACCTTTTCCCAACTTCTTAACTATAGGACAATGCATCAAGATGTCGACTTTCAAAAAAGGTGCTATGCATATGCCCATACAAAACAATTTACAATCATTGTTGCAAAACGTGATATTTCAAAGTGTTTTGAAAATACAATGAAATTATCCTTTGAATTTGCAACAATATGAAGATGTTATCAATTCTGCAACATATTTCTACAAAGCTATTAACTAAAATGAATTTACGCCTTAAATATATACAATAAAAAAAGGGAGGCATACAAATGTCTCACATATTTTAAAGGTATCTTAACAAATAAATTTCAAGATTTTACAATCTTGAACAAGTACTAAAAATAATGAAATATGGTCAAAAATTAAAATAAAGGGTATATAAAAATACTTACATGATTTAGCTAGATTGTAGGTAAAGTTGTAAGATATATGTATAATAAATCATTCCAAATATTATTCAAAAATTATTATAAAACTTCAAAAAACAATATATGTATTAAATAATGTTGCCAAGTCAATGTGAATTTTGTCGATTTGTATTACTTTATGTTAAAAATAATTTCATTATAGGTTACTTACATGATTTGTACTTAAATTTTTAAACGTTGTTTTTCAAATTCTAATAAATATGCGTATATTACACTTAGATTATTCAGGTCTGTTTTTTTATTTATACAATCAACATCTTGATTGATGTATGCTGTTTCTAAAAACAGACGTTTTTTATAATTCCTTTCTGTAGTTAACACCTTAGCGGATTGATAGTTCATGCTATGGCCTTCATAAAAAACATGTTCAGCAAGTGCACATCTGTCAGGATACAACTTGCTGTCACTCCTGTGAGAGGTAATTCGGTTGAAAAGTGACCTTTTAGATTAACCATAGTACTTTTTATTACAAGTATCACAAGGAATTTCATAAACTATATTAGCCAGTTTATTGGTAGGTGTTTTATCTTTTATTTTACTGAATATTGACCTAATAGTAAGATGTTGCTTGTTAGCAACTTTTATATTATGATTTTTGAATATTGCAGATGTTTTTGGTGTGACTGATTTGATATATGGTAGAGACACATAAATTGGTATATGATTATTGTCAGTTTGAGCGTCAATATAATTCAAGTTTGATGTGATGTCATTATAAATGTCAGTCATTCTTCCAGAAGTATTATACAAAATTCGTTTTAAAAGATATGGAGGATAAGAGTTTTCATAAAAAAGGTTGTACAACAATTTCATATTTTTTTGATGAAATATTGGATTTGAAATTTCTAAGACTCTATTTTTCATTTGACGGATTAGGTTGATCTTTGTATTTAATTTGAAGAAAGATATTTGCCAACTCATTTGTAATGGATATTTTTGATCAAATAGTTTGTTTATTGTCATATTGTTTTTTGAGTTTTTCGTTGATTTATGTTTAAAAGAATTTATTATAAAAATTTACTTACAACTTTTCCAAAATTCGCGATAGATTTTCTGTAAGTATTTATTATTTTATTTAATTGTTAATAATGATAACATTGACCAATCAATTTTTGCCCTTGAAAATGAATAAAAGTTATCCAAAAGCTCATGAATAAATATCTAAAAGAATTTACCCTGGTGTCTCATTGCCACATCTCCACAAAAATATCCATTATATATATATATATATATATATATATATATATATATATATATATATATATATATATATATATACAGTGTGTCAATTTGAAAACGAACAGCATTTAATATTGCCTGAACTAATGACAGTATCAAAATTTGGCGAAACACGTCAATTTACATATCAAGGGGTTGAGGCGTTTGTTGCTATATCACTTTCAACCCCCTGACCCCCAGGGCACCTACCCCTAAAATTTTAAATGGCCACCCCTATTTCTTTTGCCATTTTTGAGTTCCTTATATAAATCTTAAATAAATTTCATTATTTTTTTTTAAATTGAAGTACTTGACCTCACTAATGTGTGGAATGTATTTAATTTCTTAATTGAAATATTGCAACTTTTACATTTATAATTACATTATGAAGTACAGTTGGTATTCAAACTGTTCTCGGACCTTTTGAAGAGTCTCGGGTGAAATAACCCAACATTCCAGCACATTTCTTTGTTGCAGTTGTTCAATTGAGTCTGGTTGGGTTTTGAATACAACGAATTTCAAGTGATCTCACAGGAAGAAATGAAGCGGAGTCAGATATGGTGACCTTGGTGACCATTCAATGCGTCCTCTCCTACTAATGGACTGCTCCGGATAATGATTACCACTCTCTTACTGGGCGCACATGATGAGGAGGTGCTCCGTCCTGCTGGAAGTGCAGTTTATCTAGACCAAGATTTCCATTGGCGACCCCTTGATTTTCCACCTCATAAATTATAAGAGGCTCTATACCTCTTTCTAACATTTCGGCATTCATTTCACCATTTAAATTACCATTTATGAAGAGGGGACCAATGATAGTATTGCCTAATATACCTTCCCAAACATTTAATTATTGAGGATATTGTGTATGCCCCTTTCTAATAATATGAGGATTGAAGTCACTCTAATAGAAGCAATTTAGTTTATTGACCTTGCCATTTATGTAAGAAGTTCATCCGTCACTGAAACAGATATTGCTTATTAACAGGGACTGAGCAATAATCATGTTGGTTATATTTTCGCAAAACTCAATACGTCTGTCCAGGTCATCATCCCCTAATTCTTGGATAATTTGTAGTTTGTATGGGTACAATTTGTGAAGCTTCAATACTTTCCTGGCTGATTCATGCGACACTCCAGTTTGTTGCGCAACTTCACGAAGTTACGTAGTAGGAGCCATAGCAACTTGACCAAGAGCCTCTATCTGAGCGGCCTCATTGAGCAATCTTGGCTCAGCCCTCTTCTTATTCTCATTCGTCCAGTTTCTTAAAATTTAGTTACTAACTCTCCGATGTATTTGCGTCCAACTTTTTTTCCCGATGTCTTTCGTTATTTGGCCGCCGTTCTTGTAAAGCAACGCTCGATAAATATAAATCATTTCTACGCATTCAGCAATAGTGTAAACCATTTTAAGAAATGAATACAACGAGTCAGAAAATGCAGAACTGTATAAGTAGACCTAAACAATATGACTGACAAATGAAATTAATTCAAAAACCGGCAAAAACTATTATCACTTGTTTTATTCGAATAATAAATAAATTACATGGTTGTTAACAAGCTTGGGCTAAGATTCAAATAAGTAATAATTCGAAATATTATTTTTACTAGTATTTCTAAAACTTAAACACATTTCACACATTCGTGAGGTCAGGTACTTCAATTTTGAAGAAAAGATAATGAAATTGATCTAATAATTAAATAAGGAGCTCAAAAGTGGTAAAACAAATAGGGGTTGCAATTTAAAATTTTAGGGGTAGGCGCCCTGGGGGTCAGGGGGCTGAAAGTATTACGACAACAAACGCCTCAACAGTTGTTCCCCTTGATATGTAAATTGACGTGTTTCGCCAAATTTTGATACTGTTATTAGTTCAGGCAATATTAAATGCCGTTTGTTTTCAAATTGACACCCTGTATGTATATATATATATATATATATATATATATAACATAAATTTCGATTTTCTACTGCACATGCTTTCAGTCAAAATTTCAATAATTTCTACGTATTGGCCTGACCGTTCTTCGAAGGGAAAAATAACTATATTCCTGGCTAATACCACGCAGAATATTGAATTACATCCCCTTCGAAAACCGTGACGTCGATCGACTATTTTGCCGATACGGACATCTGTCGTGATTCGCAACTGATATATATATATATATATATATATATATATATATATATATATATTTATATATATATATATATAAATATATATTTATATATATATATATATATATATATATATATATATATATATATACATATAACGAAATAACTGCGAAGAAAGAAGTTGTGAAATACTTTGACCGGGATTTCAAGGTTTTCTCATTTTACCATAATACTTGTATACGTAACGTCACCATCTACCCTACAGAGTCCGCACCTTAAAAAAATAATATATGAATATAATAAAATATATGAATAATTATTTTGGATTTTACAAACAAAAACACGGAGGATGGAATTGAAATTATTGTACGTATTGTTCACAGTTATCTTCGTTGACTACCATAAAATGGTATTATCTTTTTTCAAATGCTTCCCGGACATTTCTGAGTACATATGTAGTCAATAAACGGTATTCTCGAACGATTCTTCTGGAGATTTAGGTTGTGTAGCAAATACTTTCAATTTCAAATGATCCCAGATAAAGAAATCTAATGGGTTTAAACTGGGTGACCTGTCTGGCTACTCCACATATCCTCTTCTACCAATCCATCGACCAGGAAAGTGATTATTCAGAAATTGACGGACCGCAAAATGTTTTAAGCACTATCTTGTTAAAAGAACAGTTCGTTTTTCAAAAGGTCGTTATCGTCTTCAAGACAGTGATTTCCACAAACCCACTCATAAATTTCATTAAAAAATATTGCAAAGAGAAATCAAAGATCTTTTAAAAGAGGCCCACCTTTCAATATAATTTTTTTAAGGGGGTGACTGGTAGGGTAGAGAGTTGACGATACAAGTATTTAGGTAGAATGTGTCTCCCATGAAGTGAAGGTCGACGTATTTCACCACTTCATTACAAAGTTATCAGTCGCGGTTTTTATACAATTAATTTTTTGCAGTAAGAAGTGGACGAGCCGGCCCATTCCGTTATTAGAATACAGAATGTATCCAAGTACAAGAATTTACAAGTGTTTATCATGCCTACAGTGCAAAGTCATACAAATTATCCACAGTTAACTGAGTGCGAAATAGGTCTAATTGTTTGTGATTATATAGTATTCAGAATTCAGGAATCTGGGCTGTTGTTCCCAGAAATTGCTAGTGAAATAAACAGGAGTGTGGATACTGTTGTCAGATGTTATGAGGCATGGCACCAAGAAGGCCGAACTGGCACAGCGAGAGGCACAGGACGAGTGAGCAGGACAACAGATGGTCAATATCGTCGCACAAGTTTATTAGCTCTTAGAAATCGTTTCACATCGACAAGGGCAATGGGAACTCAGTAATTTGATGTGTATGGAAGGGTCCTTGGAATGCGAAGTGTTTATAGACAGATGAGATAGTTTGGACTCTTCTCAGTTGGTGCTACCTTTATTACATTGTTAATTGTTCGGTACCAATTTCTCCAAGTTTCCTTGGATGGGACCAAGATGACCTATTATTTGAAACGGTACTGGGTGATAAACAATTAAGTCGTATGCGAACGGCACTCTTGTTTTGGTTAGAGAGCTAAGAGTCGTAGGTTCATTTTAGGAAAGTTAATCAACCGGAAAGGTAATTAAAGGGCGCCAGAAATTTCAATTCACAGGAAAAATTTCAAAAACTGCGATAAGCGAGAGAAATTATGAAAGGTGAGGTATTTTTGGTAATGTGTCTGTGGAGGTTAGGGAAGTACACACTAAAACCCAGTTTATTATGTTTACCCGTTCATCCAGTTCATTAACATGTTTGACCAGCGTCAGTGAACAGAACAATATTCACAATATGGGTACATGCATAACCTGGTGCCGCAAACAAAATTAATATATACATAAAAACAATAAAATAAATTATCACTCAACACTACATGGTAATTGTTCGAGAAATAAATCGTCTCCAAGGAACAACAAATATTCAAATCAAAATCATATAAATACACAAACGATAAATGTCGCAGAGTTTGCGAACTAAAAGATTAGTTTATTAACGAAATTATTTTCCGTCTATTCAAAAAAGAAAATGTAGGATATTATATTACTGAATTACTCGAAAACAAAAAAACACATAGGCTTTGTGAAAGTTACGTTAATATAAGTGATCGGAAAATAATTTAATCTAGATTTGACGTGCACGACGAATTTCTTAACGGCTATTCTATAAATCAGCATAGCACATAAAAGTTCCTTCAAACAATGTCAATATTAGTAATAAATAAACTCGTTATCATAATAAAATAGTTCTGATACTGTATGGTTCTTTCGCTAAAGAAATGGCGTGACACTAAATTAGTCTTTTCACCATCGACTAAGAAAGGGTGCGATTTACTCCAGGTAGGAGAGATACAAAATAATCATTTACGATACCTGAGTCCAATAGTCTCCAGCCAATCACCACAATACTATTCAGATGAAGACACTTGCATGAAAGCCGGAGGCGTGGTTTCTCGATTAGGTCAATTTAAAAAGTTTAGGATAGTACTTTCTACTCTCACCGCGTGATGGAACAAATCACAGACACTCAGTATTCTTAGGTAACTTAATGTCGGCAATAAACACAATAAACAGATACTCCGGTAATTTTAATTCGCCGACTCAGCACAAGTATTATCGGTACTTTTATACGATACGATACGATATTATAATAACTAAGAAAATCACCACTGATTCGCTCAAGTAATCTTCGTAGACTACCTCTCGTGACGAGATTTTTGGGTATAGACAGCCTTTTTGTTGAAATTCTTCTTGCCGAAAAAATAGCGGTAAAATTAGTTCTAAAAAAAAGCCATATAACGAACCATATAAAAACGAATCGAGACCATAAATGCCCAAATTACGCTGTCTACCCAGAATTTCGTAAAAAGTACCTTTTTGTCCGAATGCTATATTAAAAACTATTGTGTGCAAATCGCACCTTTTTTTAGAGGCGATATTAAAACTTTTGTACATTCAATTGTCACTTAGTTCAATTTAAAGTCTAGATTGAGGCGTAACAAACCTTTTCGGCGTCCAGAGATATATTGTTCCTAATGTTTTTTATGTTTATTGGTCACATGAAACGATATTCGACACAGTTCGAAGAAAATATTGTTACGCCAGGGCCGCACTGGGATAGAAATTATTCGATTTCGCGGAGCGAAATATGGGGAACATAAAAACGTTACACCTTTAACACGGGAACATCGTGCTAGGAACGAGTAGTGTGGAATCAGGAATGGAACACTATCATCTTCAGTGATGAATCACGGTTCTGCCTAGACATGCGTGATTGTCGAGAGAGGGTGAGAAGGAGACGAGGCGAACGTTGTAACCCTACATTTTTTGTTGAGTGGCATGTACATCTCACCGTTGAAGTTATAATATGGAGTGCCATTACTTATAGGTCAAGGTCACCTTTAGTTTTCATCAAGGGAAATATGAATGCATATCGATACATTCAAGAAACATTGGGACCTCATCCGATTCTTTACCTCAGGACACTTTAAAATCCAACTTTTCAGCAAGATAACGCTTGCCTACATAAAGCCAGACAAATCTTGAACTACTTCCATCAGGCTCAAATTCATCAACTATCTTGGCCCCCGAGATCCCCGGTATTATCTCCAATTGAACATGTGTTGGACATAATCGGTAGAAGGTTAAGAAATTTACAGCGTTCTCTGAGGGCTCTTTGACATGAGATAGAGGTGGCATGGAATGAGATACCCCAGGAGGATACTAATAACCTGAATATGAGTATGCCTAGATGCATTAGGGAATGTGTAATAAATATCTTCAAGTAAGTGAGCGGAAACGTGGATTAGCCCCACCTGACTGGAGTAAAATTTCAATATATTACCCCCTTCGACGAGGATATAATTCAATATTCTGCGTGGCATCAGCCAAGCAAGTAGTTGTCTTCCTCGAGTAAAGGTTAGACTGTCATTTCGAAATTATTAATATTTCGAATTAAATGTAGGTGTATAGTAGAAAACCTTGTATTATATGAAATGATATATAAACATATATAAAAAAGAGATGTAGGAATATCGCGTGATATGTTAACAACAACAACAAAGATATTCATGGGTAATTCACGCAAAATAAAGGGCTACTTAAATAGAGTGGTAACCGTGGACATGCATGTTTCTGGCTCATTTTGCCTCATCAGCACGGCATAACCAAATAAGGATGTGAAATTTGGGAGCAAAGATGTTAATCGAAACATTGGAAAACACAAAATAACGGATTTCAGCAGGGAAACCAAACGCTCATTTGTGTCTTCAATTGGAAGATCCCGAGTTTTCAGGACATCAACCAACATCGACACGGAGGCGCATATAGCCCCCCCGCCATGAACCTTCCGACCCATAGTAAATAACAAAGAGATGTAGGAATATCGCGTGATATGTTAACAACAACAACAAAGATATTCATGGGTAATTCACGCAAAATAAAGGGCTACTTAAATAGAGTGGTAACCGTGGACATGCATGTTTCTGGCTCATTTTGCCTCATCATCATTTTGCGTGAATTACCCATGAATATCTTTCTTGTTCTTGTTAACATATCACGCGATATTCCTACATCTCTTTGTTATTTACTATGGGTCGGAAGGTTCATGGCGGGGGGGCTATATGCGCCTCCGTGTCGATGTTGGTTGATGTCCTGAAAACTCGGGATCTTCCAATTGAAGACACAAATGAGCGTTTGGTTTCCCTGCTGAAATCCGTTATTTTGTGTTTTCCAATGTTTCGACTAATATCTTTGCTCCCAAATTTCACATCCTTATTCGGTTATGCCGTGCTGATGAGGCAAAATGAGCCAGAAACATGCATGTCCACGGTTACCACTCTATTTAAGTAGCCCTTTATTTTCCGTGAATTACCCATGAATATCTTTGTTGTTGTTGTTAACATATCACGCGATATTCTTACATCTCTTTGTTATTTACTATGGGTCGGAAGCTTCATGGCGGGGGGGCTATATGCGCCTCCGTGTCGATGTTGGTTGATGTCCTGAAAACTCGGGATCTTCCAATTGAAGACACAAATGAGCGTTTGGTTTCCCTGCTGAAATCCGTTATTTTGTGTTTTCCAATGTTTCGATTAACATCTTTGCTCCCAAATTTCACATCCTTATTTGGTTATGCCGTGCTGATGAGGCAAAATGAGCCAGAAACATGCATGTCCACGGTTACCACTCTATTTAAGTAGCCCTTTATTTTGCGTGAATTACCCATGAATATCTTTGTTGTTGTTGTAAACATATATATATAAATATATATATATATATATATATATATATATATATATATATATATTTATATATATAGCTCCTAAGTTGGCTTGTGCACGTAAACATATTGCAAAATTTCAATTTTTGTCTGCTTGAAATCCACCAACATAAATTTCTTTCCGGAAAATAACATAACAAGACCAATATTTCAACAGATTAGATTATTGACTACAAAGGCGAACAATATAGTTTAGGGAAAATATAAGGAAAAAGTGAAAGAGCAGTATATTATAGAAAATAGTGACATTTTAAGGATATAAGTAACGGATTGTGGATTACGACGGAAATACTGGTTCGTGTATTCATCCATAGGGTTGCAACAAGCGAAAATGGACAGATCCGAACTCTAAGGGGAAATTGATTTAATGACTCTAGTTTTTATAATATAATTGCTTCTTTGGTGTGACACGTTATTATATTTGATGTTATTATTGCTTTACATGATTAGCTCTTATGTATTCACTTCCGATTCTTGACTTTTCAGTAACACATTTAAATTGTTGTTATTTAATTTTCAATAGAAAGTTGTATCATTGTATCAAGTTTTCCCTACTCTTCTACTAATTATGTTGACATTAAAAAATGTATATCTATTGAGCATTTGCTTATGTTAATTATCAAGCTACATTTACTGATACACATTTTCTCTTATTGTTTATACTACCGTTAATAAGAAAAGATACGAAATTGGAAACACATGAAACGCTTTTTTATTATTAACTCCAGGAAAAATCGTTATCCAAACAAACATGAAACAATATTCGTCAGATATAAAATTATTTTAGTAGTATTAGAAGTTTATCAAGAAATTTGACTTTTGCTCTGAGGATATGAGAGGTACATTCAAATAATTATGTCAAAAACATGTTTTTCTTTTTTTTAACAATGAAAATTTTATCTCTGACAAGAAATATGTGACAAATGTCAGATCGCTTTGGAATTGTACCCTGCATGTCTCCAAAATGGCGGCATTATTACCTAGTGACAGCACAATAGAGATTATTTAATTGTGGGAGACAACTATAAAACGCGACAGTTATTTTTAATAATAGACATCCACATAGAAATATTGGGCACTCAACACTTACAAAAACAGTAAAATATGAGACTTAATCACAATAATTACAATCAAAAACGCCAGAAACTGGTTGATAATGAAAACAACGAGTTTGTCTTGAAGGTATTAACCAAAATTCCATCTATGATACAAAACACCACAGTTAGTAAATACACAGTGATAAATATTTTTAAAGAAATAAAATCTTCACAAACCGCATTTCGCACATACATTTCAAGAACATATTACGAAAGATGATATGAATATTGCGAGAGAGAGAAGGAGCCCCGGTTTTTTACAGGAGCATAAATTTTTCCTCGATAAAGGAACAATTTCTTCAATGGGTTTGTCTCATCACAAAATTTTCGCTTGTGGCCTGAACTCAATATAAACTTTGTAAAAAATTCGTCACCAATATTCATTTAAAACGAGCATGTGCTATTTAGAAAAATTGATTGCCTGGATCCTTCTTTTCAGGCAATCATTGTTCCCAGACACAATTAAATTATCAAGAAAAATGTTTATTGAATCATACATTATTTGATTGTCTGACATTATGAGATTATCCAAAAATGACCTAATCTGAATAACCGCAAGAGTTCTGATGATAGCCGCAGATTTATCCAATTACACCAAGCTTAGCATAATCTGAATATATATTATTAGTAGTTTCAATTTGAAATATTGTTGATGAGTAAATTGTACACTTCAAATATAAATATGTTGATTGGGGGATAAGGATGGATTTGTAAACATATTAATGTCCTAGTTAGATTAACACAAACCTCACACTTTATGATCATACATAACTCCATACATACAATACCATTAGATATACAGTAGTATCAAATATCAATCTATCAGAAATTGTTATTATTTCCAAAATGGGAGCGTCCGATCCTGATGAGGGTAAACGACAAAGGACAAGAAGATGGTAATAATCTATTCAGAGATGCATGCCCCAATCTCTTTATCATCAACGAAAGAAGACAAGTTAAAAATTTGTTTGATTTATGTTATATCCCGGTAGAATTGGATAAGATTCGTCGGCGTGGTGTGGTGTGGAACGAATTCCAATTTTTGGCATTGTTTCGCCTCGATTTGCAGTGAGGGAGTGATACAGTCCTCATAGATAACGCACCCTGTAATCAGTCAATGTCAGCCTCTATTGTTTTGGTTACAATGATGCGTTTCGAGTTAGTCAACAACTTTTTGGTGCCTATATGTCCAGATAAATCATTAGTTTCTATATAACGCGTCATGGTAGCGTGTAATGGAATTAATTTTTGTAGAATTAGTTACTGTTTACAGGTAGATTATGTATACGAAGAATATAGAATATACCTGCCACAAAAAAAAATTCGTATAAAATTCATATCAACGGCCCCACAGAATCCACATTTTTTGTAGTGTATAGTGTAGTGACATATTATTTGAAAGATTTTTTTTTTCATTTTGTTCAGAACCATAATAATTTTTTTCGAACCAGTTTTGACGATATATTTTGAGAAAATATCTGAATTAACCCTTAACTACTATCCCCCCAAAAGTGATACATTAGAGTTATCCAGGGATCAATTTGACCCACTTTATAATGTTCCAAATAAAAAAAATAGTTTTAACAAAATAACCCAATCTATTTACAAAAAAAAAGATGAAATAAACATTATTAAACAAAGTTTCCAGAAAAACATATTCTAAACATACTTTGGGCAGATTTTTTTTAACATTGCTGGCACACTAATCACAGACCACTAACGCCTAAACGCTCCACGCCAATACTGTAAAATTAGACCGATTTAGCACCCTCTACAGGTCTGCATCGGAAATAATGAGGAGAGGAATATTTAAAATATTGACTTCAGCGGGAAATTTGAATTCTATACTTTGACAGGACTTACGTGTGAAAAAAAGAAAATTTGATTTGCACCAGAAGTACCTATTTCCAATTCAAAAATTTGAAAACCCTACTACTTTTTACAAAAAATGATGTTAACATGTATGCTAACTTTTCAACATATTGTCCTTCACAAAATTTGTAGTAGCCATATATTAACAATATTATTCTTAGATTCTTTTCTTGAATCAGAATATTAGTCCGTAACACATTGTAAATATATTTAGAATTCATTAAACTTGGGAGAAATTACAAAATTTAAAATTTATTCTGGAAAATGTAGTAGGGATTTTGCAAATTTATTGAATTGCTTATTGAAAATATGTACTTTTTAAGTGCAACTCAAACTTTCCTAAAATTTGAAAATCTCATTCAGATGACTCTATCACTTGAAGCATTAATTTATTAGTCCAAAATCAGAACAAACCACAATATTACCGTGGCAATTACTATTTCAATACCGATTTTATTTAATGGACGTTCTTTCATTTCTTCTACATGGGATAAATGAAAGTTCAACATTGCTGTCAAATAAGTTTATTAGAAAAATGTAGATGGATTCAAAACAAATTTATCTGAATTTAGCAAGGAAATAGAATGTGCTATTTCAATAGAAGCCAGAAATGTTTTAAATATAAACGATTTATATCTCCCAGGCTAGTTTATATTAATAATTGTTCAGAATATAACTATGAAATCATAAAAATAGGTTCAAAAATTATCTGTTCTTATCCTCAACCGTAAAATAATTAGTTTGGCTTTATATAGATCTTATGATATAGAGGGGAAAACATTTATAACATATTTTCAACAATACTTGGAACAACTCTTCACTGAAAAATTGTGATTTTAATATTAACATTAAGGTAGTGAAAGTCACAAGAGAAAACTTTTATAAAACTAAATATGGAGAAATTGAAGAATTACAACAAAAACATGACAGCTTAAATGTACAGAAAAAGGTCAAACAACTAGCAGGGCTACAGACGAAATCAACTCAATACATTATATGACATAGACAGTTAATCACTACGGCTCCCATATGATTTAATTGTTCAAAATTTTGTTCCAAATTGTGTTTTTTGAAATGCCTCTGCTTCAAACAATCTTCTTTTCACAGTTTTCTGGCTGGCTCTCACTTTATTGTACTTTTTGTACATATACTTCATAACAGAGTACATTTTCTTATTTTTAGGTAACATCATAATACTACTAATCCCTACTCCTAGAATAATTTTAAATGGGAAAGGTAAAATACGATACTTACTACACACACACACACCAGTCCAAACCCGCCCCTTCCAGGATACATCCCTCGAGAGCGATGTATCCCGGGAAGAGCTTCCATCCACCACCCCTCTCGTCCGATGGGTCCTCAGTCTGCTCTGCAGTCGTTGCTCTACCATTCTCTTCCCTGGGTTTTGCATGGAAGAGTCTGGCTGTCCTATTCTTTTCTTCAGGGTAGTGCGTTGGGTGTGTGTTTCGCAGCCTCTAGAAGGGGCAAATCCTTAGCCGGCTTACTACGACTAAGGGCGACCTTAAAGAGTGGATCCACTTGCTATAGCTGTCCCTAATCGAGATCTTGCTCATCTTTTCAAGGGATCAGCAGGCCCTCTCATAGGTGGTCCCTCTTCTTTCTTTATTCTTGTTAATATGTGTGTCTTCACTGCTGGTCGTGGTCCAGCTGTTTTCTTGGCCGTGGATGCCTGGCGTAGTCTTCTCTGGTGTAGTCGGTCAGCTCCCTCATCTCGATGTTAGGATGAGCCCTCAGTGCTTCGAATCTTCTCCTGGCTTTCTCTTCCATTATTTCTTGTATCTTCTTCTGGTATAGCTCTCTGTGGATCTGCTGGTTCCTGATGTACCAGGGGGCGGTCATGGCTTGTTTCAGGCTAATGTTCTGCTGGGCTTGTAGCTTCTTTCGGTAGATCTAGGCGGTGTATACCCATGCTGTGGATGATGCGAACAGCATGATGGGGATCAGGATTGCCCCGATGAGGAGGATCTTGGTCTTCAGCTCTAACTTGGATCTTCTTCCGATGAGTCCTCCTAGTCGCCCTTTTGCTTTCCTGGTCTTGTCGACTACGTAGTTCACGTGGTCCTCAAACGTCAGCCCTTGATCTAGAATGATTTCTAGATATTTCGCCTTGTTGGTCCATCTGATTTCTTCTCCTGCGATGTCCAGGCTGTCTTCTGGTGTCTTCCTCTTCTTCCTGAAGAATACTGCTTGGGCCTTCTCTGCGTTGATGTCGATCCTCCATGTTGTACACCAGAGGTCGATTCTGTCCACGGCTTCTTGTAATCTTCGTGTCACTATCTCTGGTTGGGTGCTCCTTGTTGCGATGGCGGTGTCGTCTGCGTAGAGGGTCATCATGGTGTTTTCCGTCTTTAGGATGTTTGCGGTGTAGATGGTGTAGAGTACCGGTGACAGGACTGCTCTTTGCGGGACTCCGGCTTCCATCATTCCTAGTTCGGATCTGGTTTTCTTGATCTTTATCCGGAATCTTCTGATGTTCAGATAGTCTCTTGGTAACTTCGTTAGGGCTCTTGAATATCCTGCTTCTCTCATCTTGAATATCAGTCCTTCTTGCCAGACGCGGTCGAAGGCTTTGCTGACATCCAAGAAGATGGCTCGTGTTGATTGATTCCTGTTGAATCCTTGGGTGGTGTATTCCACTATCTTCAGTACCTTGTCCCCGGCCCTTCGTTTCTTCCTAAATCCGAAATGTTCTTCTGGCAGAATCCCGATGGCTTCTGTTTCTTCTCGTAGTTTCTTCAGGATGACTCTCTCGGCTATCTTGCTCATCACGGGGAGGAGGTGGATGGGCATGTAGTTCTGTGAAAACTTCGGGTCTTTTTCGCTCTTCTTCAGCATGATCGTCTCCGCTTCTTTCCATCCTCCTGGGAAGTGTTTGGTCCTTAGTATTCTGTTGATAATGGCCGTCAGGAATACCACTCCTCGTCTTGGTAGATTCTTCATGGCGTTGTTGGTGATGCCATCTTTCCCTGGTGCCTCCTTCGTTTTGCTGGTCCGAATGATGTAGTCTACTTCCTCAGGGGTGCTGTAGCCTATGTTTCCGTTGTCGTTTTCTTCTTCGTCTTGCTTTCGGACGTCATCTTCTACTCGGTCTTGTAAGTCCATGTCTGCGTCTGGGTGCTCGTTTGGGGTGAATTGGAGCTCCATGGTTCTTCTGAAGGCTTCCGCTTTTTCTTCTTCCGTATGGGCTAGTCCGTTATCTCCGTGTAATGTTGGGATTTCTCTTCTGTCTTGTCTCAGGATCTTGGCGAGCTTCCACAGTCCAGGTTGATTCGGGTTCAGTTCTTCTAGTCTTCTATTCCAGTCGTTGGATCGGTGTAGTTTCATCTGCGTCTTGACCTCTTCATTGAGCCTGTTTGCTTTTCTCTTGTCTTCCAGATCTCGTGTTCTGTTGGCTCTTCTTCTTGATCTGTTTTTCACCTTGATGAGCCTTCGTAGTTCGTCGTTGATGTTGGAGAACCTCTTGTTGTTGTCCACCATTCTCGTCGTCGTGCTGTCTTCCATTGCTTGCTGGATTGCTTTTTCCAGGTGTCTTTGTTGCTCTTCCAGCTCTGCTGCGTTGGTGATGAACGGTACCGGTCCTATCAGCTGGCCAGCTCTGCATTTGAACTTCTTCCAGTCTGTCTTCTTCATCTCTCTTCCTGTGGTTCTCTCGCCTTCGCCCAACGTAAGAATAACTGGCTCGTGTGCTATTCCTCCTTCTCCGTTGATTTTCTCCCATTCTTGGGAATGGCGATGTCCAGTACTTCTGCTTGTCCTACACTTGGTGTGTGCATCGGTCCTGAAAAAACATATTAAGTATTACTAATTATTCATGGTTACATTATATGGCTAAACTTAACAATTCAACATAAGTGAGTTGTCATCAGAGCAAAAAAGGGTCAGTAATGTTGATAAAACTAATAATGAGAGGGACAGTGTAAATGTGGTCAAATAACTGTAAAATATAGGTATCTAATTTTGTGTATCCATTTCAACCAAAAAATACAAAACACTACAAACAAGTAACAGTTGGGCATGCATGTAGTTGCGCATAATCCCGTCATGGATCATATTTAGGCCCTCAGTTACAAGAAGTTGGTTTTAAGAGTAATATCACTTCACATTGTTTCCTTTAAATACTTTCAATTTATACATCTTATCTTATTCCACATCCTGCATATATAGTTTACTAAAAAAATAGGCCTTTTAATAATGTACGTTGAACAAAACAAATCCCACTACATGTCATTCGTAACAACAATCTAAATTTTATATTACTGAAGAGACGCATTGCAATTTTTTATAGGCTTTATGTAAGAATATGGTGCATTTGTCTCTGACATAATTTAAGTTCACTATATGATTATAAATGGCATTTCATTAAACTAATATATACTTACGTTTAGATATGGTTGGTACAGAAGAATCTAAAGTAGGTGGCAAACATGATGTATCATCCAATGCCAATGATATACTACAAGATGTTGGTGGTATACTAGCTGATATTGATGGTATTCCACTAGATGTAGATTGTACGTTGATATTTACTGTTTCATCTGAAACATAGCATTGGAAGATCTCACTTTTTATTAGCAAGAAGCAGACTTACCATGCAAATACATCCTAGAAATCGGTTTTTGTGTGTAATCGATGGCACATAGACGAAGCATATATGGGGTCAAAATGTAGATGACAAATTCTTTTAGATTTAAATATTACTAAATCATCCATCTCATTCAGCGTAGCATCATTTACATGTTCCATCCATTTGTTAAACCGTTGTAAATCCTTTATGGGGCTTGGAAATATGTGGCGGATTTTAGATATTTCAATACACCCAGGGATACAAACATTATTATGAAAAGGCATTGTGTTTAGTCATTGTTGTTCGGTATTAACTTTAAAAAACAATAATCTACAACTTAAATTAACTAACCATACCACGAATGTTCCGACTAAAATTAAACTTTAAATGTCCAGAATAATTTTAAAAACACTTAAAACACAGAAATAATCAAAAATAGGAAAAATAATACAGAATTCAATAAAAGTGAAATCATTAAGTCATTATGGTAAAACCTGCATACAAAATGACGACTACTAAAAAGTGGCAGAAAAAGCAGTAATTTGCACGGGCCCAAAAAGTCAAAGTAGGCAACCGATGACAAAAAAGAAGAAGAGCACAGCTAGCGACGCCTACAGGTCTGTCCCATGAGTTATATATTTGGCTTGACCTTCGGTAACCTACGTGAATATCTAGGGGTTAGTTATCTCTGACACTGATACTTTGCAGGTATCGCAAAAATTGTTCGGTTTGCGGTCCTTCTCGGGTGGATAGAAAGCAGATATCCTTCTCTTTGATGCACTTTGAGATTGTTGATAAACACAATGATTTTTTATAATCACCCCAAGTATATCCGCGGTCAGTTCTCTCAATTTGCGTGGTAATTTGTTATTGTTAATTCGGGATCTCATCTGAGCTTGGCATAATTGACGTCCAAGATTTTTAAGAAAATTCAGTCTAGAAATGCCTTTTCCGTTGGCAGTAAATTGATATATTACATCAGCTGTTAATTGCCGAGCCATTCAGAATCATATGAAAAATAACCAATGGCTATCGGCGAGACCTGCGGGATGTCGAATAAGCTTCTGATCCAGGGCGTCAACACCACCTTTTGTCTCATTGTAAAATAATATAATGTCCGGCTTTTTGTTGTTTCATCTACAACATTATCGTTGTGCAATGCCGAAAATATGGACAAACAAATTATCAAAGGTATGACCACGAGTGCTTCAAATTTTATCGATAATTTTTTTTTCCACAAAAACGTGTTTATTTGGCAAAAATATCAAACCAAACCGATTGATGAAATCAGGAGTCCGTTAGGAAGAGTGATTTTATTTAAATTCGGTTTGTTTATTTAAATTCGGTTTGTTTGAATGTTTATGCATCAAATAAACAAGTTTGAGTGATGAATATAAAAAAATATGCGATAAAATTGGAAGAATGGATTTCATTTTATTAAATTCAAAGAATACATAAGCTAACTGAAAATATAATCAACTTTTTGAACAAGACAAAAAATTATTTATTTGAAAAATTTCAGTTATTAAAAACACAGTTTTGTAAATAGTTTGGCCAGCAGGAACAGCTGTCTCTTCCAACTCATGTGTGGTTATAATATTGGTTGATGTTGCCGCAGTTGCAGATGTATTGGTTAATGTTGCCGCAGTTGTTGATGTATTGACAATAAATACCGATTTGTTCGTCCTAACTTTATCCATGATATTTTTATGGTGTTCGGCATCAATATGTAAATATGGCTTCAACGATGCTGCTGTGGCGTGACCTGTTATTTTGATGATATTGATTTATCGAAACAATTGTCAATTTTTTAGAATTTTCAATAACTTGTATTATATTGTGGAATTAACTAGAGACCTTGAGTTTCATTTAAAAACACTAATATGAGCATATTCCACGAAGTAAGGGTCGAGACAGTCAATTTTATTGCTATTGGTTGAAACCACCAAAATGTCAGATTTTGACAAGTGAAAAAAATAAACAAAGCTATGAACTATATATAAAAACATCATGAGGGAATAGCCAACTGAATCTAAGAGAAATTCTCAGAGTTAGACAAGGCAGTGTTCAAGAATGTAAATTCCTTTAATTTTGTATATACTGATGTAAATTTAAAAATGTCAATTGTTATTAGTCTGTCGGCAATATATTTGAGAATATAAATTCTTTTATATCCGCTTGATATTGTTGTGAAGTTAAAGGAACAACTTCTTTTATGCCTGTGACATTGTTATATGTTTAGAAAAATATCATATCATAATACCATTTTTATTTTAGTGTTGTTGAAGTTGTAACACCATAAAATAAAAATTGTTTTGACTGGAAATATCCCATTGTAATGTTTCTAAGATTCATTTTTTTTTAAATTCTGAACTTCCACGGTTAACAGGCACGGAATATTTGAAGAAAAAATAGGTATCGTAATGCCTGTAATAGCCTCAAAAGCAATTTATGCTTCAAAATATTTTCATTACGACGGTCATACTTTTGAAATATTTTTCACTGATAATTGAAAACCTAATGGCTGTGTTCCATTGTTGATTCTTGTCAATGGTACCGGCCGGTTTAACAATAAGCACCAATCGGCAAGGCGTATTTCTGTAGTCCCACCAATATTCATGAAAATAGATCCCCTTGAAGTTTTTGTATTTATCACACCTTTCAGCGTGAAGAAGTTCAGTTAGAGAGTTACTAAGTTAGTTGAACAGTTAACCGGTTGCTCAGTTGTGCAACGAAGTCGAGACATCTCGTCTCTTCGAGAGCTACGTCTCTCCCAAGTCGGGACATATCGTTCCTCCGAGAGTTACATCTCACTTAAGTCATACATACCGTTTCATAGTTAGTATTCGAGTCAAACACGTGCAATTCAAGTCGAAACTCATCGTTTCTAAGTGAAATTCCGTTACTAGGTCAAATATACCGTCAAATATACAATTCAACTCAAATACGCGTAATTCAAGTCGAAACTTATCGTTTCTCAGTTACTAAGTACCGTTTCATAGTTAGTATTCAAGTCAAGCACGCGTAATCTAAGTCGAAACTCATCAGTTCTTAATTACTAAGTGAAACATATCGTTTCTTATTTAGTACTCAAGTGAAATACGTGTAATTTAAGTCGAAACTCATCGTTTCTAAGTGTAATTCAAGTCGAAACTCATCGTT
Organism: Galeruca laticollis; assembly: GCA_963921935.1. Lineage (NCBI taxonomy): Eukaryota > Metazoa > Arthropoda > Insecta > Coleoptera > Chrysomelidae > Galeruca > Galeruca laticollis. Next base: position 165,700,375 of record OY998180.1, read on the forward strand.
TTCATGTCTAGTTAAGTTACTAAGTCAAACATATCGTTTCTTAGTAGTAGAGTCAAGTGTGTACTCAAAAGTCGAAACTCATCATTTCTACGTAAAGTTAAGTCCCTAAGTCAAACCAATCATTTCTTAGTCAGCATCCAAGTAACACCAAAGTATATAAATACCGTCGCTACTATTGGTTACCTCATCAAGCCGAAACATAACACTTTTTCGAAATCATAAAAATTCGTGATTAGCTTCCGATCTTAATAATGTCAAAGTTTACACAATAATCCATTTGTACGACTCATTTGTAAATTTGTATATAATAAATTATTAATTTTGACATTAACGTTGTCAAATTAAAGATTAGTAATATAGTTGAATACGTCTACTACAGTCAACAAACTTCAACTAAATAATAAACAAAAATTGGCAGAATAAAAACTTGAAGATACATACGAAATGATCTATTAAATGACAAAACTTGTTCTAACCTTTGAATAGATTGCAAGTTTTGAACACGTTATTGACAATAGAACGGAATTTGAGGATAAAATAATAGAATAGGTAAAATCCGCAAACAACTGGCGTTATAAAGGAAATTCTTCGGAATTGTAAAAATGATGGAACCCTCGAAATGAAGTCGACATATCTACCGACATTGCTGAATGGGGCGTCAACTCGATACTAACAATGTTGTTAGGAATTAAGTTAATATGTATAAGAAGAAATTGTGAAATGAGAGGAAAATTAAATGTGATATCAGCGAAACAACTACTGGAATATAGAATCAGAAGGAGTTAATTCGGGTGATTGATGAGAATGACAGAGAATAGATAAGCAATGAAGAATGTATGGTGAAAACTTCAGGAGAAATAATCGTAAAATCCCATGGTAACTTGGAATATATTAATAGAAAAAATACTAAGAGGGGGTGAAACTAGAACTTAAGAACAGAAAGGCCGAGAGACAGAAAAAAGGTAAAAAGTTGTTAGCTTCGATACCGTGAGATAGAAAAGGATGTATGTCAAAATTGATAATCTGATCCACCCACAACACATTAAATACTCCTTGTTTTTTTTTATTCGAGTTTAAGTGCCTCAACAGTTATGGCAAATGGTACGGTATATTATATATCACACATTAGAAAACCTAATCATGTCTTTAAGAAATTCTTCAGCTTTGATTAATTCACTGGGGTGGGTAACTTGGGATTTCTTTTACTATAGGATCCATATTACTTCTTTACCTGACATCGTTATAGAGTTGACAGGCTATCAGTATGTGCTTAACGGTAACAGAAGAGTTGAATACGTGGCAGTTTGGGCTATTTTCGGGGGTCACTAAGTGACCATAAGTTAACCTTGTCTGGCCAATTCTCAGTCTTCTAACAATCCGCGTATCATATCTTGAAAACTCTGTCAAGAGTAGTCGGCGAAGGATGGGTTGAATTTCACTAAGAGCTGTATTTCTGTTGCTCCAATGGATTTTCCAAAATTTGCGGGTCAAGGCCCTCAATAAGTATTTCTTGGCTGAGCTGCATTGTAGTCGAAGTGGTAATAAGGGAGGCAGCTTGTTTGGCATGTTGGTCAGCAGTTTCATCGCTATCAAGGCCCTTGTGTGATGGAAGTGATACTTTTGAACCTCGAGCATGAAGAGATTGGCGTAAGTTATGTACATTTTGAACTAGTAGATAGTCAGTAAATTTAGATTTTACAGAATGAATGGAGGATAGGTCAGTGCAGATTGTGGCATGTTTATGAACCAGAAATATATTGAAAGCCGTAGTCTGCGACGTTTAGTAGAGAAGCTATAAACTGAGAGAAAGATTTTATAGTTGAGCGAGGAGAGTCGTTGGTAGAAAGATTAGCTACAGAGGTAAAAAGGTCAAAAACAGGATTAGTCGGGTTACATGGTATAGAAATTATATAAATATGCTAGCAGTAAGGAAGAGAGGTGGTTCATCGGCCTCACAACACAGACTGTCTACAGAAATGGAACGAAAAGCGCCAAGCAATGTCGATGAGCAGTATTGTAAACTAAGTTTAGTGGGTTTAAATAAGAGTTGGGTGCTGTCATGTAGTGGTATACATCACAGATATTACGAAGCCCGCGAAATTTTTAACGAACTTCCAAAAATTTTAGTGTGTATATAAGTTTATTATGATCATATGATGGCATCTATTGACATTTTGAAAATACTAAAAAGGCTTTGTAGACATGGTATCCTATCTCAATTCATTCAGCTTTAGTTCAGTAGTATTGCCACCAAAGGCACCACGCCATTTGTATATTTGGCCCAGACCACGTACGATAGGTAGCCACTACATTTTACAGCTGTGTTTGTAAACTCATTAAAGGTATTCGGTAAATGGGGCATACTTTCTTAGAATACTTCTCTTGAATTTTTTACTATAGACGTAAGCAGATGTGAATTGTCATATCACCACATTTAGTAATAGTAAAACCATCTACATTCAGAGGCCAAAAAAAATCCTTTTTACCAACTTTATCAATATTAAAAATTGTCGTATCGAAATCCTAAAAAAAAATAATTTGAAGTGTAATGTTTCTAGTGTTCAGATGTTATAGTCTATTTGAAAATCAAGAGAGAGTAAATTCCCAGAAATGTTTTGCAGTTATCAGTGTTAAAGGCAGTAAACCATAGACGTGCGTTTTCAAAATTAAATTAATATGGAAATAGAAATATTTAATTTGTTTTAGTTATTTATACCTAGATTACCAATTTTAGATAGATAAACATAATTCGTAAGTAGTAATTTAATTTGGGTAAAATGAAGAAAAAGTCAATATTATTTTAGGCATTTTGTTTTAGGCATATGTTTATTTATAAAATATGTATATAATATGTACAGATAATTACAATTATTTATAAATTAATATGAGGAGCTAAAAAAACAATTAAGTAGGTATATGAGAAAAACAAAACCAACCGCAAGGATAAAATTTGACGAGCAACATGCAAAAAATACGACAATATTAAATCTTAAAAAATTAAAATCTAAAAATAAAATTAAAGTACATAAATTAATAATTTTAAAGTTATGGTTCCTCGCACTCTGTGTCAGAAGATTCACCATCTGATTCTAGAGAAATTACAATGGGCTCTATAGTAATATCAATTATGTTATCTAGCTCCCACATTTTTTTTCTATTTCTGTAACGTGTCTAATACATTTTTGCCAATTTTCACTTGTTACTTCAGATATTGCCTTATTGAAGAGATTTTTAACATCTGATAATTTAAAAGTCGTGTTATTTCTGGCAACATAACCTTTAACTTGAGCCCATATTAATTCTATCGGATTCATCTCACAATGGTAGGGTGGTAAACGAAGGATTTCAATTTCTCGTTTTTTGGCTATCTCCTCAATATTATATTTTTTATAATTTTGCTTATGTTTTTTAGCAATAGTTAACAATTCTGCCCTCAGCATTGTATTGTCAAAGGCTAAATTTTTAGAAGATAACCATTTTGCAATTTCATCCTTTTTCCATTTAGTGGTTGGTAAAGGTTCAAGTAATCTGGAGTGGTAACTTGCATTGTCCATTATAATAACCGATCCTTTTGGTATGAATTGAATCATCTGTTCAAAATATTCCTCAAACACGTCTCCATTCATTTCTTCGTGATAATCAACGGTTTTTTTTTATTCAAATAAGAGTAAACCATTCTCAAGAAAACCGTTTGTACTGCCTATATGACAAATAATTATTCTTTTACCTTTTCCTATAGGTTCCTTAAAACCAGTAGTATATCCTTCTAGAAAAGCTTGATGGGATGATTTTATATTTTTGTCTTTCCAAACTCTTCCTACACAATGTCCTTCATTAACCCATGTTTCATCTAAATAATAAATGTTTTTATTTTGAGCTTTAACTTGTTGTATTCTTCTGAGGTACTGTCTTCACCAACATACAATTTCTTCAGAATCAATTATCATTGAGTGTCTGCCCATTTTTTCAAATTTAAAGTTTAACTCATGTAACACTTTCCATAGTTTATCCCGGCTTATTGTGGGTAAATCAACATCATTCGTAATGACTTGCAAAACTTTATCTAAAGTTGGTATTTGCTTGTTTATAAAAAATGAGTGAACAAGCTTACGAATAGCATTTTTAAAAAACTCGTCCACGTTGACTTTTAATAGTTTTGGTCTACCTGGTTTCGGCTTTGGTGAGGTTACTCCACCTGATTTTTCCTCCTTTAGAACTGTATATATTGTAGATTTTCCATATCCCATTGCCTTAGATGTTGTTTCAACTACACTGTCAATAGTGTTTGAGGGATTTTGATGTTTAAAATAGTGGTACACATTCACTACAGCACTCTTTTCATTGAGCGATAAATGGTCTAGTTTTAATTTTTTCACTGGCGTATACTCACAAACTGCTTCCATTTTTAGTCACTACTATTTGTCACGTTTATCGAAAATCAAATAACTGCATTTCTAGAAACTTAAGCACTATTTAAGTCAAAATATCTGTCATTAGAAGCGGTCGGCGGGCGTAATTTCGGCCGGTAATCCCTTGGCCTACCTGCATAAATCAAAGGGTACCATTTATGACAGGGGTAATTTCGGCCGAGGGGTTGATGTTTACGATGAGATTAAAATATTGGTAATTACGCTTAATAGTTTCTGTAAAATATTAGTTGTGTATTTATTTGGAAATACCTAATCCTGTGTACCTGTCGGAAATACCTTTAATTTACTTATCTCTTTATTCTAATAACTATGTTGTACCTACTTAAGATTATTCCTTTAAATGTATAAAATTCACAAATAACAGGTATAAAATTATTATAGCTAGTCAGTATTATAACTTATCTTTAAGCTACTAGTCGATAGAAAGCATAAAATATATTATTTGTATACGCTGGCATCAGTTTCAGTAATTAAGAGTTCACGCGGTTGTGACTTACTAGTTGTAGAAAAGTTTCAGTTTTGTAAACAGGACGTATTAAAAAGTGGTGAAGTACGTTGGAGGTGTATAAAGAAAAATTTAAGATGTTTAGCCAAACTGTACACTGTTGGTGCGGAATACACAGTTACTAGAAGTGAATTAATCCACAACCACGAGTCCGATGAAACTACGTTGGAGAGAAAAATAGTGACGACTTCATGCAAGCGCAAAGCTGAGGAAGACATATCGGAGAAACCTTCAAAAATTATTAAAAGCGTTCTTTCAAATCATTTGCCAGAGAATTTGTCATCGATAGATGTCAGTCTAATAAGAAGAAATTTGTACAACAGCCGCCGTAAGCTCTTACCAGCCCTGCCTAAGGATATTCACGATGTACATTCTGTACTCGATAGTTATGGACCGAAAACCACAACAGGTGAAAATTTTTTGTTTATTAACAGCACAGCTGATAATATCATTGTTTTTTCTTGCCATACAAATATAATAAGTTTATGTAAAATGAAAGATTTTTACATGGATGGCACATTTCCTTATTGTACAAAATATTTTTATCAGTTATTTACCATCCATGGACTGGAAAATGGGCATTATGTTCCTCTTTTGTATTGTCTGTTGCCCAATAAGACCAGTGACACATATATGAGACTTTTTCTGTTGGTAAAATCTAAAATTTTTGAACTTTATAATATTGTTTTTGAACCGAAGGAGGTATTTGTGGATTTTGAAATCGCAATTCATAACGCATTAAAAGTTGTCTTTCCCAAAACCAAATTAAATGGTTGTAGATTCCACTTGCACCAGGCGTGGTATAGGAAAATACAATCATTAGGGTTAACCCAAATGTATAAAGATAAAAACTGCGAGGAAAGCAAATGGCTTACTCATACTTTTGGGCTAACTTATTTAGACCCCTCTGCAGTTGAAGATTGTTTCATATTTGATCTCATGTCATACAAACCGGACCATAAACTTATAGATAAATACGCAGACTATTTATTAGAAAACTACATAGCGCCAGAATCTCATTTTCCACCAAATATATGGGCATATGAAAACCCATCAATTAAAAGAACCACAAATGCCTGCGAATCATTCCATTCGCACTTTAATTCTAGTTTTTATTCAAGTCACCCTTCTATATTTATTTTTATAGAAAAATTAAAAGATTGTCAGATCGATGCATATTTAAAAATAAAAAATTTAAATATTCCAGCAAAAATTAAAGACAAACAAGTAAAAAACAAACTAAAATTTATCGAAAACATGGTAAATATGCTTCGATCTGACAATATTTCTAGAATTAATTTCGTTAAATCTGTATCACATCAAAACGTTTTTTAAAAATTTATAGTTTACCTAAGTTATAGAAATAAGTTGATGTAATAATTTTATTGAAATAAAGAAATATTTTAATATAAAGCATTCTGTTATTTTATTTGATTTGCGGCCGAAAATACCTATGAGATAAGGAAGCAACTTAAAACCTCCGGCCGAATTTACCTACCGGCTTTTAGTACCTGCCCTTTTTCCGGCCGAAATTACATCCGCCCGAAGCGGTTGCCATTCTTGCCATTCGGAGGTCGTTAAATAACAATTATCCCTTTCTATTCTGGTTACGCCTATGACGCACGTTAATCCTCTTAGGCCTACTGTAGTAACAATGAAAGATCATAAAATAATGTGATAGTCCAAGAAATGTAATAAATTCTGTATTGAAATTAACAAAAACCATTTAGAATGCATTACAAATATTGAAGTTTTACCGCACGTACTGTACTATAGTTTTGCATACCGAATTAGTTTTTATTCTGGGAATTTACTCTCTCTTGATTTTCAAATAGACTATAAGACGAGAACATTTCAAAGTGATGTGCATCGTACAACTTTTTTCGATTTTTTTGTGGTCTACCAACTTCAAGTGCTCAAAACCTACTGATGACGAAAGACAAAACGATCCTTTTCCAATCAAAGTCCGATATCTCAGCAAGAAGTGGCCGAATGACGGTCTACAAAAAAAAACAAGTTGAAGCTGAATGAGCAAGTTATCTGGTCCATATGGTGGTTATGTGGGAGACATTTTTTTCAAATCCGTAGACCAAAAAACAAATTTTTCACGGTACTCATTGGGATTGGGTGATGCAAATAACTTTGAGAAAATGTACGTCTCAATATCTGAAAAATAGAGACATTATGTTCCGAATCGTTTTTTACGACTCCGAGACGATCATTTTGAAAAAGATAGGCCATTTGAAAAATGGCTAGGAATTTGCAATTTTTTTAATCTCCTAATTTCGTCCACTAAATCGAACTGTCGGAATTATTCTTTTAAAATATGTTTATTGCTCCATTCACCGTGCAACATCATTATTAAGTTTTTATTCTCGAATATCACTTTTTTGAAAACGTTTTATTGCAAAAATAAACTTAATGTTGCTACAAACTCACAAAAATTATATGGAAGTAGTTTAAAAAACAAATTAAATTTATTTGAAACAATTGTAAGCCAACGTTTTTATTCTCACCCAATCTTTGTTTATGACAAATTCTCCATATTTTTTCAAAAACTTTTCTCTCTCATATTTTCTAGGCGTTATCTTATTTTCTATATGCCCGGTAAAATATTTTCGAACAAATTCTTTTTCTTTCGTCCTCCACCTAACACGTCCCTTTATTTTTGTAATGTTTTGTGTATACTTTTACCTTTTTATCCCCTTTACCTTCATCAGCTTCAATGTTTATTTGATATTTTTTGGTTTATTTTCTGGCTCTTGATCTTCTTTTGAGTATTTTGGTCTCTTAAATACTTCTGCAGCTAATTTTATTTCTGTCTACAAATCCTCGCTACTGGTTCCATTGTCCGATACTTTTTTTTCTTAATTTTTGTTTTCGTTACTGTTTCATCCCCAATATTTTCGAGTAATTATGCTTCTGATTCACAACTATAATAAACATCTTTGTGAAGTTCAGATTCACTTAAACTCTTGTCTCAAAATTCCTTTCCCTCACTCTTCTCCAATAAACGAACTTAGAGTCTGGTAAATATCCTGAGGTAATCTAAAATAAAAAATGTTTTATTTAATTATTTCAAATAACTAATAAGTTACTTAGTGAAAAACAAGATACCTCTTCAAATTAATACTACGATTTATTATTTTTTGAACAATTCTAAAGAGAAATATAAAAAACTGACAAATATAAAAACTGGCCTGTAAAATTTAGAGTTAGGTCTTTTTTGTATGGCCCATGAAGTTGGCTATTTGTTCAATCTCGTCTGATTCCATTGTCATCAATTGCATAGTTGTAGCTATGCGCTTCCTAATTTATCCGATATAAATAAGTTGGGAGGGTTCTTTGACACCACAATATTAAGCCAGATAAGTATCTCATAACTTTGGTTCCTGTCATACATTTATTTTCAGAATTTGGATTAGCGAATAAGTACGTGTTTGACATCGGCACCACACCAGAAGTTGCCCTGATATTTAATAAACAGGTAATATTTCTTTTAACTCTAGGAGAAAATAGTAGGGGAGAGTGGTCGAATATCAACCGCTGTCCAATATCGATCACACACCCCTACCCAATTCTTGAAGCTTTTCAACTTCTTAATAGAGCGAGACCGCATGCGCTGGGATGGTATTTACTATGTATACAGTCACCTACGCACTTAGTCGATGTTTGACCGTAGTGAATGCTTGATGTTAAATTTTGCCTTATTCCTTATAATATTTGTGACACCGATACGAAAGTAAGTAATGATTTAATTTGATTGTAGCTTTGATTTTTGTGCAGTAAGGTAATTAGATATGTATGTGCTTATTATGTGTGATGAATTATCGTTACATTTTCACAGATTTTTTTTGTAATTCATCTTTTTTGTCTACCACCTGCAGTCGGCTAATGTCAACCGGGGTGATCGATATTTTCCTACTGTGATCGATATTGTACCAATGGCGTTTATTCTTTTACAGATGCCTCGTCAAAAGTATACACGCAAAACTTCTCGCGCTTCGTGGTCTGAAAAGGATATGGAACGTGCGCTTAAGACAATACATGACAAAGTTGCTTCCATACGAAAAACTGCACAAATGTTCAATATTCCATATGGAACATTACAAGACCGTTTAAAAGGTCGCTTCGCTACAAAAAAGTACAAAATGGGCAGAAAATCTGTTTTTACTGTTCAGCAAGAAGATCTCGCAAAACATGTTATAAACCTCTCTCGCCTTTTTTATGGACTAACATCTTCGTCCATAAGAAAACTTGCATTTGAATTTGCACAAACCAATAAAATAAAAAACACTTTTAATAAAGAGAAAGCAATGTGTGGAAAAGATTGGTTCTATGCATTTATGCGGCGCAACCCGACATTGAGCTGCCGTAAACCGGAAGCCACAAGTCTGAGCCGTGTGTTGGCATTCAATAAAGATGAAGTTACGATATTTTATGATAATTTAGATAAGCTCTACTCTGAACACACTTTTGAAGCTCATCGCATCTTCAATGTAGACGAAACAGGGATTAGTAACGTTCACGTGCCAAGCCGCATTATTGCCCAGAAAGGTCAAAAACAGGTAGGAGCTGTCACAAGTGGTGAGAGGGGCCAACTTGTAACTGTTGTTGTAGCGATGAGTGCTGCAGGTTCGTTTGTTCCACCGATGTTTATTTTCAAACGAAAGAGAATGAAAGAAGCTCTAGAAAGAAACGGGCCAACTGGTGCTGTATATAGGTGCTCTAAGTCTGGATGGATTACTGAGGAGATTTTTGAAGACTGGATTCAACATTTTGCAAAATTTACAAAAGCTAGTAAAGATGATCCGGTCCTGTTATTAATGGATAACCACTCCACTCATTCAACTTTAAGGTCATATCATTATTGCAGAGATAATGGCATTAAAGTTGTTTCAGTTCCGCCCCACACTTCACACCGGTTGCAACCGCTCGATGTTGGTTTTTTCGGACCATTAAAGAGTGCATACAATCAAGAATGCGATAGATATATCAAAGCAAGAAAACACGAGAAGATTCTGCAAACGGATATTGCGGAGTTATTTAAAACTGCTTTTAATAAAGTGGCAGCTGTAGAAAAAGGGGTCAAGGCTTTCGAAACTACTGGCATTTATCCATTTAACCGATCTGTATTCAGTGATGAAGAGTTCAGTACCTTACTAGTCGATCCAGCGCCAAATGCTGAGCAGAATCAAGAACCGATAATTGCTGAAACAAATGCAATAACACGATTAGAAAAAACACTGCATCCTGTACCTGGACCATCTAAGATAAAACAACACGATCCACCTTCCATGGAAAGAGCACTTCCTATATCACCTACCTCCACAGTTCAACAACCATCTCCATTAAAAGCTCCGTCGCCTATCCCTGGACCATCTAAGACAAAACGTCACCGTACACCTTCCTTTGGTAGTGAATCTTCAGAATTAGAGCTTGAAGAAATTGTAGACGATGAATTGACCGACGATGATGATCCGACACTTCAGCTACCCGTGGAAAATAGAAGCTTTGCAGAACTTCTACCCTTGCCAACAGTAACAACTAGAACCAAATCGCGAAAAACCAAGCATTCCCAGATACTGACCTCAACGCCATTAAAAGAGGAATTGGAAAATAAAGAAGAGAAAAAGCAACAAAAACTGAAGAAGTTAGAAAAACAAAAAGATATTAAACAGGAGAAGCTGAAAAAAGCTTCACGACGTATAGTTCCCGAAAAGAAAGATAATTCTACAAATGCCGACATATGTTCTGTTTGTCAAGAGTTTGGAAAATCAAATGAAGTATGGTGGAGATGCCGTTCATGTGCCGTGTGGACGCATGCAGATTGCACAATCATTGAAAATGCTAAAGATTATGTTTGTAGTAAATGTTAAAAAGTTTGTTGTAACCTTACTTTTTGAATAAACTAAATTTAAAAAATTTGGTTGATATTACCCGATATGGTTGACATTACCCGACTTTATGGTTGATTTTATCCGACTGGTCGATATTATCCAGAAAAGTACCGGTATGAGTTTTGTACATTAGAAAAGAACAAACATTATTTATTCCATTATCTTTTTTTGCCATAACGTTACTTATAGTTTTTGAGGTAATTTCATATACAAAGCGTCTTTATACATATATTACATATACAGTTATGAACAATTTTGCTTAAGTGGTCGATATTCGACCACTCTCCCCTATTGGTACTGGTTTTAACTCTTCACCGCATATTACGACTTCTTTGAATTTATTGCTCAATATTTTTTCAGTTGTAGTAAGTGACTCGGTGAAAGCTTCTTGTTCAATTCGTTGGTTTCCAATTTTATTAGTTTCTACTCATTTTCTATTGAACATAATGGTGTGAGCAAGAACATATTCAGTTAAATTTTTATAGATCCTTTCAATTTTTATATGATTCTTTAGTTCTTCGTAAGCTTTTCTGGTAATGTCATTGATGTATGTAAGGAATAAAAGTATGTCAGTCGTTAAAGGTAATATAACTGGTTCCTCTCATTGTCTTTCTTTCAAGGTTTTCGAAACAAGACTTGATATTTCGTTGCACCAATGCCCTTCTATTAACTGTCTTAGATCTTCAATTTCACTCTTCTTTTGATTTATGTCAGCCCATTTTTATTAGGAAGAGGGTTTCCTCTAATACAATTTTAACAGAAACATTGAAAATTATTTTTAAATTTGTTCGCATGTGTATTGCTATGGATGGTGACTTAAAGCTTTTATTTATATCATCATAGCCGCTTATGATTTTGGCAACCGACAAAAGTGTTACAAAGATCTCAGGTCTAAGCAAGTCAAAGAAGGTACCTACTTATTGTATCATCCATTGAATTAATTGCTATCAGCATTCTTGCCATTTCTGTTACTTTATTAGACACAACATTGGCGATCTGTTGTCTTTTGTGTTTTGTCAAAAGACTATTACCATACAGACATATTACCTGGTCATTTTTTGCTACATCACTAATATTATCCGTTCCCATTATATTAAAAACCTCTTTTTTATAATTCGCGTATAGAAGAGACTTCATTATAACATTGTTTACAGTGTCACAATGAAGCTCTTTGAACACTGTTATAGTAATTTTTAGTGTACAGTTGGTTATTGTATTTATTTATATTTTTATTTGACATTTGACTTTAACCTTGACACAAATTATAAATAAAATGGTCTAGCGTTGTTCTAACTAGCAAATTATTATCCTAAAGTTGAATTAAAATGATTTATATATTAAAAATATTGATGAATAAAGTACGTTAACGCTTATTTATCAATGATTTGTCAATTGGTTATTTTTATATTGTATAGGATCAATATATAGGTATACAAAACGTTCGATTTTTGGGATAAATTACCAGATATCTATGTGAAGATGTATTACATGTATTATATGTTCATGATATAATATAAATAGATCGCAAGACAATATACGAAGAAGCTCTTTTTTAAACCAATAATTATCCTCTTTTTGCTTAAATGAAAGTTTGTTTACAATTTAAACGATTATTCGGTTATAATATGTCAAAAGTCAGAAGTGCTGAATAAAACCATCTGTGATCTGACAAATTAGGAATCTACAGAATTGCCAACTTAAATTCAAACCACTCCTCCTAGTTTAGAAATTTAGATAATATTTAAGTAATTAAATGAATGCGAATTATAAAAAATATTGTGTAAAACTTGTACCACAATGACTTTCTGTAGTACTCGTGATTTGCAGAGCTCACCGCTTCGCGATTCGTTGTGCAAACTTCGCTCGTACTACAAAACGTGTCATTGTGACACTTGTTTTACAAATAACTATTTTTATTCCCAAATTTCTAGGATCTTAAAAACAATAACGGAAGTAAATATATCGAAAACAAATTGTTTTTCTACCGATTAGAATAACAGAAACTAATTTCATTTCCATCCTGTGGTATGTCTTTTTAAGTATCCAACACTGGTCTGTAAACAGACTCAAAGACCTTTAATTCAGTTTTTATTACTAAACTTCTTATTCATAGGAAAATATAGATCAATTGCTTTCTCCACTCTCCTTTTTATTTCAGCTTCTTGAGTTCCACCCTGATCTAACTCTATTCCAAGATATTGAAATGATTCCACTTCTTCTATATTTTGATCTTCAATACATATTTCAATGTTTTCTGTTTTATCGCCAATCTTTAGTTTTTTTCGTGCTTATTTTCATACCATACTCCTTTAATAATTCATTCCATATGTTTTGGTTTTGTTGTAGTTCCCTATCACTTTGTGCAAATGTAACAATATCGGCTGGATAGGTTTCATTTCTTATTTCAATTTTTTGTAAGTTTCTATGTTTTACTATAAATTTCCTACATTTATTATTTGTTTTCTTTAAAATTTCATCCACAAGCATAATGAAAATAAAAGGGCTTAATCCTCCGCCTTGTCGATTTTGAGTTGTGAATGCCTCTGACCTTCTTTTATCGCTTATAACAGTATTTAGATTATTATCATATATTTTTTGTACCATTCTCATTATTTTGTTATGTATCACTCTTTTTTCGAATATTTTTCCATATTCTTTCCCTTGATACCATATCAAATGCCTCTTCTTAGTCTATGAATATGCAATATGTATTTCTCTTTTCTTGTATACATTTCTCTGTCACCTGTTATCATAAAGACATGGTCCTGTATGCTGTTTCCATCTCTATACCAATTGTGCAAGTCGTCTAGTGTGTTTCCACCATTTTTTTAAATATTTCGGTATAAAATCTGTTGTAATATTTTTATGTTTGTACAGAGCAATGTCAGTCCCTTGTAGATACTATATTCCAGTCTACCATCTTTTACTTTTCCGCCAACCTAACTAATATGCGAGAAAAGTATTGGTTTACCCACAAAAAAGTTAGAAATTTGAAATTTTTTTTTGAGTTATTTCTACGTTATCCATCAACAACAACACGAAAAAACGGGTTTGAAAAAAAATCCTGTGTGTATGTCGTCGTCGTCGTCGTTGTCGTCGGCCATTTTTCCTTGCAAGTCTTGTTAGCACGATACAGCATCCTCCTAGTTTAAAAATTAAGATAATATTTAAATAATTAAATGAATGCGAATTATAAAAAATATTGTGTAAAACTTGTACCACAATGACTTTCTGTAGTACTCGTGATTTGCACAACTCACCGCTTCGCGATTCGTTGTGCAAACTTCGCTCGTACTACAAAACGAGTCATTGTGACACTTGTTTTACAAATAACTATTTTTATTCCCAAATTTCTAGGATCTAAAAAACAATAACGGAAGTAAATATATCGAAAACAAATTGTTTTTCTACCGATTAGAATAACAGAAACTAATTTCATTTCCATCCTGTGGTATGTCTTTTTAAGTATCCAACACTGGTCTGTAAACAGACTCAAAGACCTTTAATTCAGTTTTTATTACTAAACTTCTTATTCATAGGAAAATATAGATCAATTGCTTTCTCCACTCTCCTTTTTATTTCAGCTTCTTGAGTTCCACCCTGATCTAACTCTATTCCAAGATATTGAAATGATTCCACTTCTTCTATATTTTGATCTTCAATACATATTTCAATGTTTTCTGTTTTATCGCCAATCTTTAGTTTTTTTCGTGCTTATTTTCATACCATACTCCTTTAATAATTCATTCCATATGTTTTGGTTTTGTTGTAGTTCCCTATCACTTTGTGCAAATGTAACAATATCGGCTGGATAGGTTTCATTTCTTATTTCAATTTTTTGTAAGTTTCTATGTTTTACTATAAATTTCCTACATTTATTATTTGTTTTCTTTAAAATTTCATCCACAAGCATAATGAAAATAAAAGGGCTTAATCCTCCGCCTTGTCGATTTTGAGTTGTGAATGCCTCTGACCTTCTTTTATCGCTTATAACAGTATTTAGATTATTATCATATATTTTTTGTACCATTCTCATTATTTTGTTATGTATCACTCTTTTTTCGAATATTTTTCCATATTCTTTCCCTTGATACCATATCAAATGCCTCTTCTTAGTCTATGAATATGCAATATGTATTTCTCTTTTCTTGTATACATTTCTCTGTCACCTGTTATCATAAAGACATGGTCCTGTATGCTGTTTCCATCTCTATACCAATTGTGCAAGTCGTCTAGTGTGTTTCCACCATTTTTTTAAATATTTCGGTATAAAATCTGTTGTAATATTTTTATGTTTGTACAGAGCAATGTCAGTCCCTTGTAGATACTATATTCCAGTCTACCATCTTTTACTTTTCCGCCAACCTAACTAATATGCGAGAAAAGTATTGGTTTACCCACAAAAAAGTTAGAAATTTGAAATTTTTTTTTGAGTTATTTCTACGTTATCCATCAACAACAACACGAAAAAACGGGTTTGAAAAAAAATCCTGTGTGTATGTCGTCGTCGTCGTCGTTGTCGTCGGCCATTTTTCCTTGCAAGTCTTGTTAGCACGATACAGCATCCTCCTAGTTTAAAAATTAAGATAATATTTAAATAATTAAATGAATGCGAATTATAAAAAATATTGTGTAAAACTTGTACCACAATGACTTTCTGTAGTACTCGTGATTTGCACAACTCACCGCTTCGCGATTCGTTGTGCAAACTTCGCTCGTACTACAAAACGAGTCATTGTGACACTTGTTTTACAAATAACTATTTTTATTCCCAAATTTCTAGGATCTAAAAAACAATAACGGAAGTAAATATATCGAAAACAAATTGTTTTTCTACCGATTAGAATAACAGAAACTAATTTCATTTCCATCCTGTGGTATGTCTTTTTAAGTATCCAACACTGGTCTGTAAACAGACTCAAAGACCTTTAATTCAGTTTTTATTACTAAACTTCTTATTCATAGGAAAATATAGATCAATTGCTTTCTCCACTCTCCTTTTTATTTCAGCTTCTTGAGTTCCACCCTGATCTAACTCTATTCCAAGATATTGAAATGATTCCACTTCTTCTATATTTTGATCTTCAATACATATTTCAATGTTTTCTGTTTAATCGCCAATCTTTAGTTTTTTTCGTGCTTATTTTCATACCATACTCCTTTAATAATTCATTCCATATGTTTAGGTTTTGTTGTAGTTCCCTATCACTTTGTGCAAATGTAACAATATCGGCTGGATAGGTTTCATTTCTTATTTCAATTTTTTGTAAGTTTCTATGTTCTACTATAGATTTCCTACATTTCTTATTTGTTTTCTTTATAATTTCATCCACAAGCATAATGAAAATAAAAGGGCTTAATCCTCCGCCTTGTCGATTTTGAGTTGTGAATGCCTCTGACCTTCTTTTATCGCTCATAACAGTATTTAGATTATTATCATATATTTTTTGTACCATTCTCATTATTTTGTTATGTATCCCTCTTTTTTCGAATATTTCTCCATATTCTTTCCCTTGATACCATATCAAATGCCTCTTCTTAGTCTATGAATATGCAATATGTATTTCTCTTTTCTTGTATACATTTCTCTGTCACCTGTTATCATAAAGACATGGTCCTGTATGCTGTTTCCATCTCTATACCAATTGTGCAAGTCGTCTAGTGTGTTTCCACCATTTTTTTAAATATTTCGGTTTAAAATCTGTTGTAATATTTTTATGTTTGTACAGAGCAATGTCAGTCCCTTGTAGATACTATATTCCAGTCTACCACCTTTCACTTTTCCGCCAACCTAACTAATATGCGAGAAAAGTATTGGTTTACCCACAAAAAAGTTAGAAATTTGAAATTTTTTTTTGAGTTATTTTTACGTTATCCATCAAAACAACACGAAAAAACGGGTTTGAAAAAAAATCCTGTGTGTATGTCGTCGTCGTCGTCGTTGTCGTCGGCCGTTTTTCCTTGCAAGTCTTGTTAGCACGATACAGCATCTGGAGTGCAATAAGTCACCAATTTTATGATGGAATATTGTTAAGGACATTTCACAGATGAACCCTATTGATTTTCAGCTCACCAGAGCCAGTACAACGGGTGCTATGGTACTTGAAGTACGACATTTTGTCGTTTTTCGAGAAATTTCAGTTTGTTACCACGATACAGCCTCCGGAGTTCAACAAGTCACCAATTTTATGATTGAATATTATTCAGGGCATCTCACTGATGAACCCTATTGATTTTCAGCTCACCAGAGCCAGTACAACGGGTGCTATGGTACTTGAAGTACGACATTTTGACGTTTTTCGAGAAATTTCAGTTTGTTACCACGATACAGCCTCCGGAGTTCAACAAGTCACCAATTTTATGATTGAATATTATTCAGGGCATCTCACTGATGAACCCTATTGATTTTTAGCTCACCAGAGCCAATACAACCGGTGCTACAGTACGATATTTTTGTCATTTTTGGAGAAGTGGCCATTTTTCGTACTCCCCTCGATAAAACTTAGTCTATTCATTATCCTAACTCACTACAGATTAATTTATTTTTGTGTAAACAAAAACAGAGCCTTGAATAGTCGGGGGCGGATAGTGTTCGAACTGCCTCGGACCGTACGTCGCCCAACACAATGTAGTTTGCCGTGCATCGAAGACACGTCCACATAGGTACGATCGTTCGTATTCGCTTTGCCTCGTTCCCGTTCCTGCTCAGATGAATACGCGCCTTTACACATACGCCACCAATCGCTCCCGGAATATAAGCAATCGAATGACCTCGGTTCGTCGCGCCGCTTCTCGTTCACGCTTGGTTCGGAGAAAATTTGGCTTTCCAAAGTTTCTGGATTGGGGAATTCGGGAAGATTCGATGGTTGTATAATAGGACAATTTGGCGCGGAGAATTGAGTAATCAAGTAACGTACCGCAAAATTCACTCGCCCCACACTCAGTATTTTATATTCGCTTTTACTATTCGTAGTGGTTTTAAAGTATTGTATTTTGTGCGATCAGAGATTTTATTTGTCATAAAATTGGCCAAATCAACTTAGTGCTGAAGAAGAATGGAGCGTTGGTTTAAAGGTGTTGCAATAAAAATAAAATCTTCTACGGAGGGTTCACAACTGGTTCGCTTGGATGACGCGTCAACCCTGTTTTTCAGCCGGTTTTCAGGGAATACCCAGCCGAAAGATGCGAGGAGTCAAACTTATGTTAGGGACAAAGTTATTCGTAAACCATAACATATGGATAATGCTCCTGGAGCAAGGAGCCATAAAGACACGGAGAGATACAGAACTTCGCTAAAGATTGCCAGTCCATCGGCACTCGACACTATTGCATTATCTTTAGCTTGTTGTAATTAGGGAACTAAAAGCTGTAATAAAGACTAAAGGATGACGCGTCAAATTCAAATCAAGGTGATTTGACGGCGTCAAGCTCTAGTTCAATGATTTCAAGTTTAAGTAGTGAAACATCTAATGATAATGACACACTAAAGACGAAAATGCGAATCGTACATTAATCTCGGATTTGTTGATTTCAACAGCTCACCTCTCTGTATATTGTGCTACTAACTCCTTTCTCATCGTTCGATGGTACCTGCTAATATGCGCCGACATTCCAAAACAACTTCAAGGATTTTTTTGGCGTAGGGTTTGTGATAAATATCCACAACTTGCCATTGAGGCTTTGAATTTACTTATGCCGTTCTCAACAACGTACTTGTGTGAAACGGAGTTATCAGCATATACAGCTACAAAAACAAAACATCGCAATAGACTGGATATCAAACCAGATATGGGAATAAAAAACAATGTTCTGCCTCCCATTAAATGAAAGTATTTTATCATTTGTTCACTAACTTACTGCATCTCCTTTTTTTTGTATGATTATTAACAAACAATACACATATAACTGCTTTTGCTTTTAGTTTAGGATTCAGGGTTCGATTAAAAATTTAGTTTTTCAAAAGGTTTCCGTCACCAAAAAAGTTTGAACACCGCAGCCCTAAACTTACCCTTGCGCATCGAAGAGCTCGGCGTTTGTTCAGACAGCGTCATCAAAATTAAACAAGAGAGGAGTGGAGCAGCGTCATGTTTTCCAATGAGTCCAGATTTTGTCTTTTCCATTATGATAGACGTATACGAGTATGGGGATGGCTAGGAGAAGGTTATTTAGAACCTACTATGCAAGCAGTTGTTTTGGAGAATGATCTATTATAGTATAACTTTGACTGGGCGCATGGAACTCATAGCAATCAAATGTGGACCACTAACAGCGCCGAGGTCTAGGGACGAATTCATAGAAACTACTGTAGTACCATTTCCCAATAACATGGCCATGATTTCATTTTTCAAAATGGTAATGCGAGGTCCCGTGCCGCCAGGTTTGTTACGGAGTACATCAATCAGCACCATATTGAGGTAATGGAATGACCATCCAATAGTTCCGATTCAAATCCCATAGAGCACTTTTAGGATACTCTTGGGCGAAGGAAGATTACAACGGAGACAACTCATTGAAAACCTTGCTGATATGGAAAATGTTTTGATTGAAGAATGGGAGGCATTGCATCAACATAACATCGCAGAATTAATAGATAGCATAGGTCGATGTTGTGCCAAAATGGTTCGAACAAGAGGAGGCAGACCACGCTATTAGTTATTAATTTTTTTCTTCAGTGCAATAATTGTCTTTAGTTCTTTGTAATTTATATATCTCCAATTTTAATTTTATTTATGTATTAAGAGTGTCCCAATTATGAAAAATTTAACATGTCTTCGTAGGCTCATTTTGTTGCTATAAACAGTAAACATTAGAATTGATTCTATTTAAAATTAAAATAAATATTCATTTATTAAGAAGTGTCTGCTTATTCGTTTTGAGTAGTTTATATATAAAAGATCAACTATTTTCGTAGCCAACAGTGACCAATTGTGTTTTTGATATACTTCTTCCAAGAACTGGACGGATGAGTTCACCAATGGGTTGTTCAAAAATATTCCGAAGGAACCGGGATTCATTATTTTGTATGCAGTTGGTGATATGGGCTTTGAACCTAATTGTAAACCCATATTTAAATCAGGTACAAACTCAGAGGATTATCATTCAGAAATAAATTATTATGTTCACACCTAACATGCTCAAACCTGTATTATATGAGTTGATTATAAGCAATAAAAAACAACATATTATATATAAATTTGATGACATAATGCCTGCACACGGACATACGGTTTTGATACTTCCATCCAACCATAGCGATTTAAATCCCGCTGAATTTATTTTCGCAAATGTAAAAAACAAATTATCACAAAATAATGTTACTTTCAAGCTGGAAGAAGCTAGGAAACTGGCGGAGCACGAGTTTGACCAAATCATTTCCGAGGAATGGCAAAAGCGTTGCCGACATGTACTTGATATAGAGCGGAAATATTGGGAAAATGAAAAATGTGCGGACGTTCGATCAGAGGTAAATCCCGGGATTATCAATTTAAATGACGATAGAAGCAGTTGAGAAAATTGAGAACATTATTCGGATAGTTACTTTTTTTTTTGTGAAGATGTGCTTCGACCGCTAAGGGTCATTAGCACTTACAATATCATTTAACTACATAGTAAATTACAGCATTACATTCACTAAATATTCACTAAAACATTCACTAAGTATTCACTAGATATAATTATAGAGTTTTATATCTTTTAGGTACTGTATTGTTTTTTGTATTTGTTCCAGAGTTTTTAGATTTTCACTAACATCTGTGGAGATTTTGTTCTCTTGTCTTTCCTCTTCGAATTCTGTACAATCAACAAGGATGTGTTTAATAGGCAGTCTTACGTTGCACTTGTTACATTTGGGGGGTTCTTCTTTAGATATTCTATAGCCGTGCGTTAAACGAGTGTGGCCAAGTCTTAGTCTTGATATTTTAATTTGTTCTAACCGGCTGGGTGTTAATGTTAGTCGGTCTGCAAATTGCGATTTAATGCTCTTGAGGCTATTTTGATCATTATGCCATTCTGTTTGCATCTTTTTCTTAATTAACTTCTTGAGGTAGTTGTCGATATCACTGTGAGTATAAATTAGAGACATTGCGGTTTCTAACGATGTTGCTTCTTGGGCAGCTGTATCAGCTGACTCGTTGCCGTCGATTCCTACGTGTGAGGGGACTTAGATAAGTGTGACCTTTACTTCTAGCGTAAATAATTGGTGGAGGAGTTGTTGGATTTGTTGCACTAAAGGGTTGCTTGCCCACATTTGTCGAATCGCTTCTATGGCACTTAGTGAGTCAGAGCAGATTGCATATTTTGTTTTTGGGTTACTCATTACGTAAACTAAAGCTTGATGGATAGCGAAGACTTCTCCTGTATAGACACTACACTCCTCTGGTAGCCTGAATTTTTGTGTATTAGTTGCTGTAACTACTGATGAGCCTACTGATCGATTTGATTCATTTTTTGAAGCATCAGTGAATAAAACTTCTGACGGTTTGTAAATTCCACATATTCTATTGAATTCATTTTTCAGTAGAGAAGGATGTGTTTCTTTTTTATTGAATTTGGAAAGTTCTGTGTTCACGGAGATAGGTGAGAGAATCCAGGGGGCAAAATTATAGCTGTTTATAGGAATTATTTCAGGAAAACTGTAGTTGATTTCTGCCATATACGTTTAACTGTGTTGTAAAAAGGTGGTGTAATATTGATATTTGCGGGAAAAGCTGTTTGCACTGATCCAGTGTAAATTTTTTTGTGGTAAGGGTGGTTAGGAAGAGCCAACATTTTTGTCGAGTAGGATAAAGATAAATGTTGAACTCTATATGTAAATGGCATCTCTCCAAGAAGTTTATAGAGAGTGTCTGTGGGGGTTGTTGGGAACGCACCAATTATTATTCTAAGTGCTTTATTTGAAATTATTTCCACAGTTTTTATATAACTTTTTTTAGCGGTTTGGAAAGCCATGGCTCCATATTCTATTTTAGATCTAATGGTACTTTTGTAAATGTTAAGTAAACTGTTTGTATCTGCTCCCCATTTTTGATGTGATAGGATTTTTAATATGTTTAAGCTTTGCGTACTGTTTCGTTTAAGATAGTCAAAGTGTTTTTTCCAGTTAAGTTTATCATCAAAAATTATTCCCAAAAATTTGATATCTTTCGTGAAACTGAGTTTGGTGGTTCCTATGGTCAGTTCCGGGTATTCTTTCTGGGCTCTTCGTGCAAATAAGACACATTTCGTTTTCTCGTGAGATATTTTGAAGCCAGACTTGTTTTTCCATTCATAAATTTTGTTTAATCCATTTTGAATTAGGGATTGCA
This sequence comes from Galeruca laticollis, assembly GCA_963921935.1. Classification (NCBI taxonomy): domain Eukaryota; kingdom Metazoa; phylum Arthropoda; class Insecta; order Coleoptera; family Chrysomelidae; genus Galeruca; species Galeruca laticollis. The sequence goes on from OY998180.1 coordinate 165,722,513, forward strand.
ATGTTTTAATATTTTTACCTTTTCCGTATATTACAATATCGTCAGCATATAAGCTTACACGTAGTGGAGATGTGATACAAGAGGTGAAGTCATTTATGGCGACAAGAAATAATGTTGTGCTTAAGGAAGATCCTTGGGGAATTCCATTCTCTATTTTTCTTTTGGTAGATAATTCTCCATTTGTTTTGACTTCAAAATTACGTTGTGTCAAGAATTTTTCGATAAATGCTGTTATATTTCCAATAATGTTCCAATCTACCAGTGTTTCAAGAATTTTATGTTGCCATGTTAAGTTGTAAGCTTTTTCAAGATCCATAAATACCGCTAGCAGTTTCTGACCGTTAGCAAATGCATTGTGTATCTCGGATTCCAGGTTTATAATGCTATCGTTTGCTGACCTGTTTTTTCGAAATCCGTTTTGGTGTATCGATATAAGGTTATGTTTTTCCAGATGCCACATTAACCTGCGGTTTAATATCTTCTCTAAGACTTTGCACATTGTACATGTTAGGGATATTGGTCTGTAAGACGTTACCAAATTCTTTGGTTTGTGTGGCTTGGGTATTGGCACTATGATAGCTTCTGACCATGATTTTGGAAATTTGTGTTCTAAATAAATTTTATTGTATGTCTGTAGCAAATACCTTTTTCCAGTTATTGGGAGGTTTTTTAAAAAAGTGTAGTGGATTTTGTCAGGTCCCGGGCTGGATTTATCGCTGCATTGTTTCAGCACCTCTTCTAATTCTTCACTGTCGATTTGTACATTTAATGGGTGGTTTTGACCTGTAGCATGATTTAATTTTATTCTTTGTTCTGTATCGCGTTTATATTCCATAAATTCTGGTTCGTAGTTTTCATCGCTTGATATTCTAGAGAATTCTTCTGCAAATGTTTGTGTTATAAGTGCGTTATTAGAGATAATTTCAGTATTGTGGGATAAACTTGTTATTTTATGTTTTGATGGAATTCCTTTTAATTTCTTTATTTTTGACCATATCTCGGAGTTTGAAGTATTTGGAGTGATTGTTGAGACAAATGATTTCCAGGAGTCCTTTTTAGCTTGCTTAGTGACGTATCTTGCTCTTGCTCTGAGTCTTTTAAACTCAACTAAGTTAGTTTGGTTTTTGTTCTTTTTTAACTTATATAACGCTCTTTTGCTCGCTTTAATAGCTTCTTCGCATTGTGGTGTCCACCAAGGTACTGGAATTTTTGTTTTTAATGGTTTTACATACCCAATATGTATTTCTGCAGCTTGTATAATGGTATCGGTAAGTACATTCGTTATTTCGTCAATGTTATCTTCAATCTGATCAAATTCTGGAATATTTCTTTCTATGTACTCAGTAAACTTAAACCAATTTGCTCGTCTCAAATTCCATTTTTCCATTGAGTTGAGATGATCGTTCTTGTCTTTTCTGGAATGAAATTCTATGCTTATAGGTAGGTGGTCGCTTCCATATAAGTATGAGTTTGGCTGCCAACTCAGGTTTGGTGCAATTTGTGCGTCACAAATAGTTAGGCCAATAGGAGATAATTCTCCTGTTAGTGGATTTAATCTTGTACCCGCTCCAGAGTTTATTATTATAAGACTGTTTGTGTTTGTAAATATTTCTATTTCTCTCCCTCTTTTGTCTGTAGTCTTGGATCCCCACGCTGTATTGTGTGAATTGAAATCCCCTACTATTATTTTTGTGCCATTTACTTGGTTGGTTATTTCTTGTAAGCTTTGTGAAGTGAATTTTTTGTTGGATGGAATATAAATATTAATAATGTTCAAATTCTTCTCATAGTATTGTATGTTAATTGCAACTACCTCTAGTTCTGATGTAATTTGTATATTTTTCCATGTAAAATTATTTTTTATATAAATAGCCACTCCTCCACTAGCTCTGTCAGACTCTCTATTTTTGTGGACGCATTCGTAACCTCTTAGTGAGTAGTATTTGTTATCTTTGAAGTTAGTTTCTTGTATGCAGATCACATCTTCTGTAGTTTTTGATATTAAGAGTTTTAATTTTTCCAGATGGGCTATTAGCCCATTTATATTCCATTGGAGTAAGAAAGTATTAGTGTTAACTTAGTTGAGAAGTGGATGAATCGTAACTATCTTCATCTTCTTCATTTGTTGATATCGAGACTAAATTCAGTTGCTTACGTATCTTGGATTGGATTCTTGTGCATCGGGATTTCATCGCCCTGTGTTGTATAAATGGGTAAATGTTGTGGAGAAGGGCGAGTAGTTCAGGAATATTATCTGTGTATTGTTGGGCTATACTTAAGGGGTCAGTTGTGCCAAATGCGTTATCCATAAAGTCGGAGAGTTCTTCAAATGTAAGGAGTTGTTGAGGTGATTCATTGTAGAATTTTTTTACAGGTTCCAGATCTTCGGCATTTGGATTTTGTTTGGTTGCGGAGGGGCATTGTTTGGATTTTTTCCTTTTGGTCTTTTGATCTGTTGTATTACTTGCCACTTCCACAGGATCTTTTTCGGATGTAAGGTCGCTGGAACTAGCTGTTAGATATTGCCGTGGTCGTTTAAAGGTATTTGATGGAGGAGTATCATTCGTCTCGTCAATTCGGCTAAGATCTTCTACGGAGGTTTCTGCTGATATTGGTTCAACTGGCATTGTAATATTTTCTTGGTAGTTGGATGAGTTTGGTGCTTGATTTGGACAAAGCTTGGCAACATGTCCTGGGGTTTTGCAAACGAAACATGTTATTCCGTCGAATGATAGAAACACTCTATATGTTGTATCTTCAAATGTAATGACCAATGAGGGAGGTAGACTTATGTCATCGTTTGGTACTACATAGATTTGACGTCGAAAACTTAGGATGTGTGCGTATTCGTTTCCTGACAGACTTGCCCGGAGGAATGCCATTGGTGATACTTTTGAAAAACCTATTTTTAGGATTTCTGCTTCTAGTATGTCATGTGGTATTGATGGACAGACGTTTGATAGGATGATTCGCTTTGCTGGAGTAATGAGTCGTCGAACTCCTACTTGGTGCTGTTTTATATTTAAAGTTTGATACTTTTCAGTTATATCTTGGGCAGCTTCGACAGTCGACAAGTACATACATATTCTATTATTTGACATTCTAGAGGCAAACAGTATATTTTTGGAGCCAACAATACTTGCGACGGCTTCCACATAGTCTCCGAGAGTGAGATTGTCATTAACATTTAATACGATCGCTTGTTCTTTTTTTGGAAACATATCAGAGTTAACAACTTGAGAATATTGACGTTGACTAGTTGTTGTAGAATTTGATGCGCCCCCGTAGTCGGAAGCCATCACTGTGTGGGTTTTTTCAGAAATTTTTAATTTGGGTATGGCAACGGTACTTTTATGTGGGAAGAATATATCGATATTCTATCATATTATTTTAATAAATTCCCAGATACTTTAATATTGGAATCGATTCTCTCATCTGTTTTTACACTAATTACTTTGATTAGATTTTAAGTATACACACTATTGCTGAACTCGTTTTCGGAACGACCACTCGTCTCGATGATTCGAGTTTAACTGTCGGATAGTTACTGATTCATATTTATTTCTAGATAAAGAATTTTAAATGGACTGTTCTACTATTAATACTAAATATAAATAGAGATTTAAAAAAATCCTGTCCCATTTGCTACCCTGATTTAAACTGATGACGACACTGACATACCGTCCTCTTTTTGCAAACCAATGGTAGTGGGGTGGGAGGTTCTCTACCTGAGCGACCGCTCGCTACCACGTTTGGCGTTTGCTATATCTGTACTTACTTGTATACTTCACCCACTGTGATGTATAGAGTAATTATAATTACTTTGTGAGAGTCACATATAAAATTATGATATATAGAAAAAAAAACAGTAATGCCAGTAATGCCAGAAACGAATAAATTAAATTATAAATTCCAATTTAGCTAAACCGAATTATGAAATAAGAAGTAATTAATGTAATTATTATGCGCTCTATTTTTTCTTTCTGCTAAATTTTACTTCTACCCAATCGAAATGAAGTATTCATCTCAAAGTGTTGGGTGAATCTCACAAGTAATGATTTATGTTTGATATAAGAAACGCCTTTATCATGGCTTTGTAATTAGTTTCTGTAACTTCATCAGAAAAAAAACGAGGCTCATGAAGTGTTGGATAGATTAAGGGTGACTTTTTATTTATGATCTGTCATCCGGGAAGTGACAAAGTAGAATTTGGATCAGCGTCGTTCTTCTGACGACTTAACGCGGCAAATCAATTTAATTAATTTATAGAGCTAGACAATTTTATTGAAAGGAATGCATATTTGAAAAAATTATACCTACTTATAGTTCACGTATTATGACACAAATTCTTCAATTATTTGGAGATATTCATACGTAGATTTTCTTATTCATTGTAATTGATGTGTTCTGGTGAGCAGTAACAACAATCCGTGCGTGCAGTTTTCTTGACCTTCAACAGGCGTTGTAAAGGAGAGCGCCTACTGAATATATGAAGAATACAGAACTATTGAATAGATGAGGTATTTACTTGATGAAGATCCATAGGGGAGACCGGGTTTGGTTGTCTCACGGGTTGGTTGTCACAGCGGCCATAACAGAAAACTGAATGAACGAGTAACTTCGTTGACCGGCGTCGGAGGCTCGCGGTAACAATACCTCTCTTTAGACTTCATCTCAGTCTGCTCTGAGCTTTCGTGACGGAAGCACGTGCAATTGTTTTTTCCCATGGTAAAAGTAATTTTTATTAAGTACCGTAAGTATACCTAAATTTTGGATATTAGTACACTTTTTTATGTATGTCTGATGTTTAGCGTGTGCTTTATAATATGGCTATATAATTTTTCAAATAAATATTGATTTGAACTTATTTTGGGAGGATATTTTGTGAAACGTGGTTTGGGACCGGTTGTCTCACGTGGCCGGAGGCCGGCTATCACGTGTGACAACCAGCCCCATGCATGTATAGAGCATATTTTTGTTGTCTTTTTGAGTTTAAGCTAAATTTACGTTTGTTTGTTCCACGGCTAGCTATATAAATATGACCACGGCAGCATAAAATAAAAACTGCCAGAGGGCTTGTTATACCAGCAGTAATGCTGCGTGCTGCCAGGGAAGTGAAAAATCTTAACAAATGCATAAGGTTTGTCGCCAAGGATTTTGATATTAATTATCGAACCTTAACGAGGTATTGTAAAAAATTTTGCACCGAAGAGGTAAGCAATATAGCCACATCAACATCATCTACAAAAGTGGGCTACCAAAGATATCGACAGATCCTTAACGATGAGCAGGAAGAAGAATTGGAAAAATATTTACTTCTGACTTAAAAAAAAATTATTTTGGGTTGTCTTCTAGGCAGATTCGGAAAATGGCATTCGAGCTTGCGGTTTCCAATAACATCAAAATTCCAAAGTGTTGGGAAACGAACAAGCTAGCTGGCTCCGACTGGTTCACGTCATTTTTGCAGAGACACCCTTCTTTGTCCATTAGAACACCTGAGGCAACCAGTCTGGCTCGAGCCACCAGTTTTAATCCACGTAATGTCGGAAGTTTTTTCGATAACCTTGAATTTGTAATTAAACGATATAATTCCCAACCACACAACATATGGAACATGGACGAAGGATCTAAGCAAGTTGGTGCTATTACCTCGTCCGAGAGAGACACACTAGTCACCCTGGTTACTGCTGTTTCGGGAGGTGGCAATTCAGTTTCAGCATTCTTCGTTTTTCCGAGGGTGCATTTCAAAGACCACTTCATCAGAGATGGGCCAATCGGCTGCAAAAGGGAAAGTAATCCTTCGGGCTGGATGACAGAAGCGCTATTTGTTGTTTTCCTGAAACATTTCCATAACCATGTACAATCAACAAAGGAAAAATCATCACAGCTGCCATCTACCCATTGAAGGACTAAATTTTGCAAAAGATAATGGCATAATAATGTTATCGTTCCCACCACACTGCACTCATCGCCTCCAGCCTTTGGACAGATCGGTGTATGGACCTTTTAAAAAATACGTTAATAACGCAATGGACAAATGGATGGTTAATCATCCAGGCCAACAAATGACGATATACGAAATACCAGGAATAATTGCATAGGCTTTTCCAATGGCAGTTACTCCATCCAATATTCTTGCAGGTTTTAAAACTTGTGGGATCTACCCATTTAATCAGGACATATTTCAAGATCACGATTTCTTGCAATCGTTTGTCATAGATAGGCCACTAATCACGAATCCTGATGGCGAGACCGTACACAATAGTGCACATAATCAAAACGCTAACACTGACCTCGAATGTAACACTGTCACTAAAGAACCTGCAACGATTCCATGTGAGGCCCCCGACATTGATGATAATGTATCGGCTGAAAATGAGAGCCCTGGCTCTAATGTTCATTCTATGAATTCACAAAATTTGCCTGGCTGCTCAAAGTCAGAGCAATCGCTGCAGCATCACGCTACTAAAAAACCTATCGTGATCACTGGTCCTGGTCCAAGTAATGCAGGGAGTTCTCTGATAGTATCGCCGCTAGCTTTGAAACCCCTACCAAAAGCTCCTCCACGCAAGTCGCAGAGAGCTAATAGAAGGAAATGTAAATCAGCAATTCTAACAGACACACAGGAGAAGACCTATTTAGAAGAGAAAAAACTAGAACAAGAAGCAAGAAAAAGGAAAGTAACGAAACGTGTTTTGAGTGAGGATAAGGAAGTGAAAAACGGTAATGGAAAGAAGAATGCAAAAGGAAAAAGAATGAAAAAGGAATCAGTTTACGACGAAGACGTGGAAGGGGATGAAGTGTTTTGCCTGGTATGCGTATCCCCATACGCTGCTAGCAGGCCCACAGAAATCTGGATTCAGTGCCAAGAATGCAAGTTATGGGCTCACGAAGCTTGCACACCTGGGTTGCCATATTACATTTGCCAGAACTGTGATTCAGAGTATTCATACTCATTCTTCAAACTGACTAGATATATTTTTTTGTTTTCGTTACCGTATTCTTAGGTCTCCAGTATGTTTGATAACGTAAGCTTAGGTTTTTTTTGTTATATTAGTATAGTTTTTACTATCGTTAACCTATTTTTTATGGAAGTTTGTTTTGTTTTTTATTATGTATAAAACATTTTCCGGTATTTTATTGGGCACAATAGGTAATTAAGTACCTACAACCATCTTTCCTCAATAAAAGTTGGTTCGATTTGAATAAATATATTTATTTCCTCTTCAATTTATCGTGTGACCTAACCTTCCCCACACGATGTGACAACTATCCCTGACACTTTTTCTTTTCCATAAAAATTGTATTATTTCCTTAGTGGGTAATGTTGAACAAAAAACCTTGAAGTCCTTAGAAACTGGAACGAATGCACTATCTATTGATATATAAATTCTATTGCTAAACTAAGAAAGCGGGGGCAATAAACACAAAAGAAATAAAATGTGACTTCCAACCCCGGTCTCCCCTACTGAACAATTTAATTTGTTTAAAACTTCATTATATTTGAAATAATGTTTAATTTAAATTTGTGACACGTCTCGCTAACACAGTAGCTTTAACACTATGACGGGTGTATGTTAAATTTAAAGAAAAATGCAAAATAGGCAATTCTAAACATTGATTATTCATATTTCATTGATAAATGCATGTATGATGTATGTAATTGATACAATGTCAAACACAAAATAAAAATGATATTAATGATCATTCTGTGTTTTGATATTCCATATACCTATACTTCGTATAAAATTTTACATTGGCATACTTTTTCCTACAAATTTAAATGATCAAAATCAAAGCTAGTTGTCATCTCAAATTGTTAATGAAACCAAATCAATTTGAGAAATATTTCTTTTTTGATAGCATTTCAACATTTTGTTGTTAACATCAACTTTTGAATTTGGCATGCTACTTTTGTTTTATTTACAATTTGAGGTGACGACTAGCTTCGATCACTTAAATTTCACAGGTAACTTTATTTTCATATTTCTCGCGCAACCATATGTCAATTTTTAAATTTACGGTGCAAGTCAATTTTCAAATATTCGCGCATACACTGCATTCATTTGGATCTGAACCTTTGTACGATTAAAAGATTAGTATACGGACGTGAGTCTAGATGGCGCTGGGATTCAAATGGGTCGTGAAATGTTTGTACAGTGTGGCATATCTATCCGTGTATATAATCTTTGGATTGTACTGCTTTCGAAGGTTACACGTTTTCTGCAGTTTCCCTGTAACATGGTGAATTTATTCAACAGGATGAATTTATTCACTAGCCAAATGGACCGATGAACCAATCACTGAATCGACGTAGGGAACAATGCAGCCGCAGCTGTACCCCCCGCCCCATTGCTTGATGATGATGATTATTCCCCAAAAAAATCAAAAAACAAAAAAAAACCGTAATGCTCTTCCTCCCGAACACTTTCTAGCGAAAAGCCCATTCCAAGACCTCGATTCCACACCCTTTAATTTCTTTATGTCACTTACTAAAATCTTCCAGACTTCTTCAACCAACCCAACCTTCAACCAACCACTTTTTCACCAGACTCAGATACAAACGCGCACAAACCCCCCAGTACACCCCTAATCCAGCCCTGCAGATGAAACTAATCCTATATCAGGGCACCCAATCAAAACAAACACTCCAACTTATAATGACCTAACCTAACCTAACCTAACCATCCAACACAAACTTTATTCAAATTTCTCTCTCTCTCTCTCTCTCTCTCTCTCTGCTTTCGGAGCAGACGGCCAACGACAATCGCGGAAGCCAGTTGGGGTCGCACAAGATAGCTGCTCCGAAGGAAACGTGCCAATCAAATGCCATTTCAGGAGACGAGAGCGACGGTCGCAGCTGCTTCGAAGGAAATGCACATTTAAGTTTATTTATAAATTGATACAATAATAAAAATGTATTAGTTATTTTTGACTAACAGAAATTAATATGTTAACTCAATTATATATATTTCAAAAATGTATTTAATTAAATATTGCAATGAAGCGATTACCTACTAACAGTACTTCCTATCTGGTAGGTATATTCAACGTTTATTTGCTATTTTTAATTTTCCTTCATTAGTTTTCCATGCCGTTGTTGCGACACTGAGTTAAAATGTAAAAAAGTTAAAATCTTCGAGATTAGTAACCGACACGGGTGTGAAACGAGAATTAAATATGCGACTGTAACTCTGGCAGCTTAAAATGCTTAATCAATCAAAAGGGCGGGTGGTTTCACTTTAGATTACATAACAAAACAGGCGTATGTGTAAACAGTGTGAACAAAAGCATTACCATGAGGCTACCCCGATAAGGGTTTTATATAAAACTTTGTAATGCGTGGTAAGCGAATAAGCGATTGGTTGACAGTTCTCAAATAAATAAAAAATGAATTCTCAAAAATTTGAGTATAGACAAAACTGCATAAATAAAACAAAAAAAGTAAGGATAAAATAGCATGGATGCAGTTTGTGAAATTCGTTTCACATAACTACCTTTAATTATGTTTGGCGTGACACAGAAGACATTCTAGCATCTTATTTCTCTAGATTTTTTACAGTAACTTTATTACTTTATTCACATCTAGCGTTTGGTATCTGAACAGTTTGTAAGAGATATATGGACACAAAGAAATTAATTGAAGATGTGAACTTAGAAAAATACTACCCGCCAAATTAACGGAAAGCTTAGTAAAATTGGAAACATCAATGATATCAAGAGTGACCGCTCGTCACTCGCGCCATGTCATATCTCGACTTTGCCCTATTCTCTCTTCCTATTTTTATAGTTATGCGCTGGACGTCAGACATTCCTATACCGAAAATTTCTACCTTTTCCTCACCCGCAATTCTGTTTTTTTATTTACTTTAAAAGTATATCATTTAGGAACAAGTTATGCATACATTTGCCATGTAATTTATATATGATCTTCCATTTGCAACATCAATAATAATTTTCTATGCATTTATTAAAAAGATATTCTGTTCTAAATAATAAAAGTTGAAACTTTTGTAAAAATATTTGTAAAGTTGAACGTTTGGCTTGTGTTGTTTCTATATATCGATAAACAAAACCACAGTCGCACCGGTGATTCATTTCTTGCGGATGTGGTGATCGGTAATTTAGTTTCGACCGCTCTGAATGTCGAACTGAGGCGCTGTTCATGACATCGTTCGCAACGTCACTATACGCAAGCCTGTGAATGCTCTATTTGCGAATACTTCTTAAAGTGCGTATACACTAGCAATCTATGCCGCGAATACGCGGCGGGCGCGCGCACCTATTCGTCTTAGGCTGGTCGTCCTATAGATGCGTCCGAATTACATTCGTCAGAACGAACGTATCCGCGAAGAATGGGATATTTCGCAGTTGTTCTGACAAGTGTCAACACGTTCTAGCTTAAAAATGGTTGTGGAGAAATTAATAAGCTTGGTTGATGATAGAAAACCTTTGTGGGATATGACTGATAAATCATATCACATGAGGGATATACACAGAAAATTGTGGCAAGAAGTAGCTGTTGAAATAAATACTAATGGTAAGTACAATTAATTAATTAATGGTTAGTCAATTAAATTAACAATCTTTATTTTAATAAGATAGTTTCACAAATTAAAAAGTTCTCAAATGTTATCAAAGTGAATTGAATATTTTGTGTTATAGATTACACAATTCTTGAGATGAAAAATAAGCTTTAAATTTATTTCTGATATCATAAGCAGAGCTGGCGGCTCTGTTTTCACCTAACGTCCCAAAATGTGCAGTTTTTGAATCGGCTTGCTTTGAAATTTGCTCGAAGGCACTAACTGCTTGCTCCCCTTCTCTATCAATAATATTTTGCAAGAGGCATATGCATTTAATTAGTTTATCAGCGGAGTTCAGATTTACTTCAATCGATTTCTGTAAAAATCTCCATTTGCTACTCATAATTACAAACGCACATTCAACAACTTGCCTGGCTCGAGACAAACGCTCAGTAAAAATTATTTCTGTGGGTCCTAGTTTTGATACCGGGTAAGGTCTCATTAAATAGGTTTTGAGTGGATAAGCTTCATCTCCCAGCCGAACATGAGGTACTTTTATAGTTGTTCCCGGTAATGAAAGATATGTTTTAACGCCCATTGCTCCCTTTTCAATTTTTTTGCAAAGGTTTTAATGCGAGAAAATACCACCATCACTTTCTTTACCATAAGCACCTACATCTATTGCTATAAATTTATAATTTGGCCCGGCAACAGCTTGCAACACATTTGAGAAATACTGTTTATAGTTCCGATACATGCTTCCTGAATGCTTCGAATTCTGAATGCGTATGTGTTTTCCATCTATGCAGCCAACGCAGTTTGGAAATTTCCACTTATTCCAAAATTCTTCGGATATAGACTGCATGCTCTCATTTCTCGGAAATTGCATATGTACATTATGCTAAGTGTTTCAAATAGCATCAGATGTTTCATGCACAATTCTTTCAACTGTTACGTCTGATATTCGAAACGAATAACCCAATGCTTTGAACGTTGAACCCGTGGCCAAATACCTAAAATATGTTCATACATATTCAATATGTTTTTCTTTGTTTCAGTTGACTTAGTAAAAACTAAATGAAGGGGACTTAGAGATACATTTCGAAAAGAATTCAATAAGTCCAAAAAACAAAAATATGGAGATGGTGCAGCATCAGTAGTTACTTCAAAACGGCCATACTCTAAAATACTGTTGTTTTTATCTAGTACTGTTGAACGAAGGAAACTACATGGAAATATATCCCCACAAATGATAGGCGATAATAACAGTGATTCTGAAGCAGGAAGTATGTTGGAGACTGCAGACAATACAGACTCGCAGTCAATCATTCCGGAAACTTCACAGCAAATTTCAAATTCAGCTACACAACAGCCATCCACATCTAATACTAAAGCTATAAGTTCAATAAGTGCACCCACGAGTACAATACATTGGCAACAAAAAGAAGCAAACAGTTGTAGTGGTTACTTAGTAAGTGTCCCTCGTATACTTGACGTTTACCATACAGGCATATTATCATTGAGGAAACCACTTACCTAGCAACCTGTATTCGGGAATAGAATATACAACATCACATTTATAAAAATCACTGGGTTCAAGTTTTAATACGTTAAAATACACAATTAGAAATATATCGATCGACTAAGTCAAAGTATAAATAACAATAATTCCATCCTGGTTCGTTCACTCTTATTTTATAGGAAACGTAGTTATGTTTAACTACATTCTGACCTCCGTCTATAAGTTGTACATGTTTGTTTATACATTAACAGAAACGTGCCTCCATTGATAATTGACATTGACCGTTTCAGAGCAATGGTCGCTAAATACTATCATTAATATTAACCTAAATTCAAATCTTATTTCTAAGCTAATGTCTTTTTTCCATTACTGTATTTTAAGGATCACTACATCATCCCCTCTTGGAAGAGAAAAATTAAATCATTTTAATTCTTCGACATCACTTATACTATAACTGTTTTTAATTAATGTTTTTGTTTTGTCTTTGTTTACTAAACACTACTTGTTCGTTTATCAATACACTTCACTTATTTACAAATGTTTCCGTTCTTTGTATATAAACAATCGATTCTTATGAACAATTTGTTGTTTTTTGTCTAGAGATGTAATCTCGCAATTTACCCCCTTCATTCCCGTTATTTTAAACGGAACTAGATAATGTGGATCAAATTTATTTCTCCCTTCATTTTTTAAAATAACTAATTCCCCTATTTTAAAATTTACAGGTGAAGAATCATTTTCGCTATTATTAACTCTACTAAATTTATTATTTATTAAAAACTGTCTGGCCCTTTCGTTAGCGTATTGTAATTTGTACTTTAATTCTTTATCATATCTTTCAAAATTGTAACACGGTTCAATTTTTACGTCTAAAAATTCTGGATCACTACACAGTCATCTAAAATATAAGAAATCCGAAAAACAAGCAATGGAGGAGAAGTTCTTGTAAATTGAAAGGGCGAAACTAGATATATATTCTCGACGACAAAACGAAGATAGCGAACACCAATTTTTTTGCCTTTCTTAAAGGCTGTACCGGAAAATCGTCGAAAGTATTTATTGAAAAACAACAATTATTGACAATGCACGCACCCGACGAATCATACCGTTCCAATGAAGAAACATCGACAATACCTCCAATGTACAGGAATAGCGATTCCTCCAGAACATCATGCTATTCTAACCGATTAATTCCAGTGGATTCCCCAATTTCTTTGACAGTTGAAGAATCTTCCGAAGCTCCGCATTATTCAATTGAACGCAGAGACATCTCCACTCAACAGTCGTTGTCTATTCACAACTTGTTTTCTGAATTCTCAGAATGAAATAATACATTTCTGTTCAAGTATTCTTACTAACTAATAAAACTTTATAATGTTAAAACTACTCTATTTATCACTTATCTCAACGTCACACTTAAACGTTCATTTGGTGAAATAGTTCCAAGGAAATTTTATGTTTCTTCTATTGATTCCCTTAAGACATCTAAAATATATGTAAATGTATCCTGATTCATGCGGTAGTAATCGAAAAACTTTTTTCCATCATTTTTTAAATTGTTATATAAATGATGAAATTCTCCAAATTCTCTTCGTTTTGCTAGTATATCGTGAACCCAACAATTTTTGCGTTTAATCGTCGTCTCAAAAGATAAGCATTTTCCAAAAAATATTCATCCATTATTTAGCACACTGTTTCCCAAAACGCACTAATTCGGATTGTGTAAAAACCTATCCAGTGGATGATACTACTAATACGAAATCTGACGAAATTATGCGTCCAATTTCTGACGAAAGCATTTCGGACGAACACGCATATTAAGGACGACCGGCCTTAGTTGGTACGTGTTTTCAAGTTGCACGCGCTCAGCGCACAAACAGTACGCCTCGATCCATCTCTTGTCGGTTTTTCAATTCCCCGCAATGTACGTTCGTTGTACAAATTGAGACGGCGCTGAGAAAGGTATGTCGTTTTTCGCGCGATTTTGTTTTATCTTCAGGAAAATAGTTCAGTAATGGAGTGGTCAGAAGAATATTTGATGGAACTTATCGATGTCTATCGAGGCAAATCTGTATTGTGGGATCCACAACACAAAGATCATTAAAAAAGCACTGTTATTAGATGCCTGGGGGGCAATAGCAGCAGGTATTTGCTAAGATAGGTTGAAAAAGATTTCTCTTTGCTTTCTCCCCACCACAACGGCGCCGGAAATGCAAAGTGAAGAGCAGCCAGAGTACACGAAAAGGTAAGTTATATGTACAAAACAGATAACTCTATTATTTATTAAATGACACGATTGAACTGAATGCTTAATGCGCGTTTGCGGGTTTCCTATGGATCGTGGGTGGTTTGTTGAAGCAAGGAATGCGCGGAGCATGCGCCGCACATTCGCAGCACATCGCGCTATTGTATATGCACTTTTTAAAATTATATTTCGAGCACCGTTCCCAAAATCATACGAATTGTACATTCTCATGTGACAATTCGGCGTTAGTTGACGTTACAAATGTAATTTTTGTCATTTTTGATAATCTTTCATTTGGTTACAATATGGAATGTGAACAATATTGAGTGTGAGTATTAAAATGTTATTTACATGATTTGTATGGGCTCGTCTCCACAAGTCTAAACTAATTAAGGAGAAAAGTAGGTGGTAGTAAATAGTGTATTTGCAATTCGATGATATTGGTACAAATTTGAAACACTATTTTAAAGTGACTTCTTGCAACTCGCAAGCAATTCACATGGATTCTGGTATCAACAGTCAACAATTTATGGTGTACCTATATAACTTATTTTCAGTAAGTTGATCTTAGGTAATAATAAGTTAAGTTTAAGATACCTTAAATATTTGAAAAACTACAAATATTCATTCAAAGTATTGTTACGAAACAGCACACTGGTATAGTCCCTAAATCCAACTCTTTCTAAGCCAGGTATAAAAGTTGAAATTATGGCGGATACGCAGGTTTTTTTTATAACTGTTTACGACTATCTTATCTAAACATTGTTTTTGTGACCAGTCTTATCTAGAATATGCCAGAAAACCAATTGTTTTTGAGTAAGCCGCAGTCCAGAATTTTCTAGTGAAAAAGGCACTAGTATAAATAAGGAAACGACCCGAGAGAGTTTAAATAAATTAGTAAGTAGACATACCGTGTGTTTAAAATTTATCCCACCCGTTTATTGTTTAAATAAATTAGAATAACATTACATTGGTGTCAGAAGTGGGATAATTTAAATAAATTGCTACGTAAAAATGGCCAAGAGACTATGTGATCTGAAAGTGGCGGAATTAAGAGCAGAATTGGAAGATCGTGAGTTGGAAACGTCCGGTAAGAACAGTGAATTAGTAGAAAGACCTAAAGTGGCACTGGAAAATGATGGCTTTGATCCAGAAACAGTTTTATTTAATGACGAGGCTTCCACCTTAATCTCGTCAATTTCTGCTAACATGGACGAGAAGATTTCTGCTATGAAGAACGACATTTCTGCTAACATGGACGAGAACATTTCTGCTATGAAGAATGATATTTCTGCAATGGAAGAGAAAATTTCAACAAATGTGAAAAACGATATTTCTGCTATGAAAAACGACATTTCTGCTAATATTGACGACAAGATTTCTGCTTTGCAGAACGATATATCTGCTGACATCTTATTAATGAAAAACGACATTGCCGCTGACGTTGAAAATGAAATTTCGTCTCTAAAATCTGAAATCGAGAATAAAATTACAACGATAGACGAGAAAATCAAGGAGTTAGAGGAAAAGATTGCCGATTCAAGAACGCGAGGCACGCCAGAGGAAGAAAAGAAGACCAAGCAAACAAAACCTTGCAAGCCAGAAACACTACCTAAGTTTGAAGACATTGGCATTTTTACCCGAGTCAAGGCCCCAACGTTCAATGGAAAAATGTCGTGGACCAATTATGTGAAACAATTTGAAGCAGCCGCTAGAGTGAATAATTGGTCTGATAGAGACAAGGCAGTGAATTTAACTATCGCGCTTCGAGGAGATGCCTTAGATGTACTTCAGACGATACCTCTGGAAGAAACGGACGATTTCGAGCAGCTGAAGAAGAGGTTGGACATGCGATACGATCACGAACATCTAGAACATTTGTACCAGTCCCAGCTGAAGAACCGAAGGCAGAAACGTGACGAAGCCCTTCAAGAGTATGAAGTGGACATCGCCCGACTAGTTCGATTTGCTTATCCGTCAGCACCAGAGAACATGATGGAATGTCTGGGCATTCGTGTCTTTATTGATGGCTTACGTAACCCCGATATGCAGAGGATGCCCGACTCGTTCGATTTGCCTATCCGTCAGCACCAGAGACTATGATTGAATGTATGGGCATCCAGGCCTTTATTGATGGCTTACGTGACCCGGATATGCAGAGGACACTTCGTTTAGCCCATCCCAAAACATTAGTTGACGCATTGACAGCTGTTCTTGAATATGAAGCAGCAACGAAGGCTTCAGGATATAACAAAATTAGGACCATCCAAGAAGAAGGTGACGAAGACAGATTTGACCAGTTCGTCAGGTTAATAAAAAGTATGATGGACAAAAAGCCGAGAAAGATCAGATGCTGGAATTGTGGCGATCTAGGGCATGTACGTAGTTCGTGTAAGCGCCCCAAGACTCCTGCAAACCAAGAACCCCAGTCACAGGAAAACTAGAACGGGTCGGCTACGAGGGAGCAGCACCGACCCATGATCGTTCCAAAGACTCTCTCATACGGATAGCTTCTCTCAGATGTCGCAACGACAGTGTATATGTGAATGGCGAAGTACATGGCAAGAAATATGCTCTGCTGGTTGACACTGGAGCAACTAGAACC
This sequence comes from Galeruca laticollis, assembly GCA_963921935.1. Classification (NCBI taxonomy): domain Eukaryota; kingdom Metazoa; phylum Arthropoda; class Insecta; order Coleoptera; family Chrysomelidae; genus Galeruca; species Galeruca laticollis. The sequence continues at coordinate 165,739,411 of OY998180.1, forward strand.
ATTATGCGACCAGAGATAATAAACCCCAAGAAGAAGCTTCTAGCAACGAGACTGCGACTACGGACCTCCACAGGTGAGAGTGCCAACGTTCACGGTGAGACACAAATCCAATTGGGAATTGGCGCAGAAAACTTCACGCATACGGTAATCGTAGCTGACATTGAAGAAGACGTGATTCTGGGAATTGACGTAATGAATGTACATGGTTTCCAATTAGACTTTAGAAACAGAACTAATAAACTGGGTTTCGAGGAGGTATTCCTTCATCCATATGAAGGCAGCGCGGTGTTGGCAGCTGTACAGGAAGATATCGTTCTACCTGCACGAAGATAAACCATGATAGTAGCATGGCTACAGGGAATCATGGAGGAAGGTACACCGGTGATGATGGAGCCAAGAAACCACGACGAAGAAGTTGGCAAAGGAGTACTAATTGAGAAAGGGATCCCAGTACGTGTGATAAACGTGAATGATTACCCAGTTACCATCAAGAAGGAAAACAGGATTGGATCCTGCAGACCAGTGACGTCTATAACGACCACTGACAATTCTAATGCCAGATTCGAACAGATGTTATCAGTAACTGGTCAAACTTTGTATCGAGCTGAAAAAAAGAGAATGAGAGAGATTCTCTTGCAGTATCAAGACCTATTCGTACCAAAAGGGGGAAAGACTGGTAGAACATCAGCCGTCAAACACAAAATTGATACTGGTAATGCCAAGCCAATTAGGCAATCAGCTCGACGACTACCACGAGCAAAGAGAGAGGAAGCTGAAAGAATAATTCGAGAGATGGCCGAAGAAAAAGTGATAGAACCATCTACTAGTCCATGGGTGTCTCCAGTAGTGATTATCAAGAAAAAGGATGGAACTACGAGATTCTGCGTGGATTATCGCCAGCTTAACAACGTGACGAAGAAAGACAGCTATCTTCTGCCTCGAATTGACGCTACGCTAGATACTTTGGCCGGCAGCAAACTGTTTTCCACCTAGGACCTGAAGTCTGGTTATTGGCAAGTGGAGATGGACCCAGAAGACAAAGAGAAGACTGCTTTTACCACCGGATCTGGATTATGGCAATTCAACGGCATGCCATTCGGGCTCTGTAATGCGCCTGCGACATTTGGAAGACTCATGGAAAATGTCTTGAGAGGGGGGTCTTGGAAGACATGCCTGGTCTATTTGGACGACATCGTAGTACTGGGGAAGACATTTGACGTACACCTGAAGAATTTGGAAGACGTATTCAAACGACTCCAAGCTGCCCAGCTCATGTTAAACCTGAAAAAATGCCAGCTGTTCCAAAACCGAGTCAACTATCTAGGTCATATAGTGAGCAATGAAGGAGTGGCGGTGGATCCAGAGAAACTTGCTTCCATTCAGCAATGGCCGCAACCAACCGACAAACATCAAATTAGGAGTTTCCTAGGACTTTGCACGTATTATAGAAGATTTATCAGGAAGTTTGGAGATATTGCCAACTCTCTAACTCGACTTACAGGAGAAGCAAGAGCTTCCTAATGGGACGAAGACTGTCAAACGACTTTTGACAACATTGAAGAGGCATTTAACCTCGGCGCCGATATTAGGATATCCCGTTTATTGTTTAAATAAATTAGAATAACATTACAGTATGTTACAAATAGAATTCTTCATTAGTACCTCTATTCTAATAAACGTTACTGTATAAACTTTGATTATTTTTTTACGTTTTAGGTGGATACAACACTATGAAGATTTTAATAATATTCTTTGCAGGGGAAGATTACAGATACAATAGGTGTTGCATATGATATTAAATTAGTAGAAGGAGCTCAAGGTATGTGTATTTGAAGCTCATGTAGGTATGGTAGTACCTTTATAGTTTACCTATGACAAATATGAAATTAGAGTCATTCATTAAAGAAACAGTGCAATGTCCTGAATTAGCATTATACAAAAAAGTCATTGTTTAAGGGTGGACAGATGACATCCCTGAGATATTAAAACATATAAAGAAGAATTATTTGTAAGACAAGGACTAGTATTTCGTAATTCAGCAGTGGTTGTACCGGTTGCGTTAAGAAGAGAAATGTTAGAAAAAATATTCATTTTAATCATTTAAGAGTTCAAAAGTGCAAAGCAAGAACTAGAGAAATATTGTTTTGGCCTTTCATGAGTAATGATACTTCTAATTTAATCTCTAAATGTGACATGCGTTTTAGATTTAGGAAGATCTAATTCTAGAGAACCAATAATGTTACTGAATAAACTATGGGAGATTTTGGGTGGTAATTTGGGCGATGAGAACGCCCTATGAAATTCTGTTGTCACAACGAATATAATCATAAATGTTCGTAAAAATTTTAAAATGACTAAATTCATAATATTGATTGATTCATTTGTTGTTAAAATTAAAGAAAAATGTCAATGTTTCAAATTTTGATTTGTTGTAAAAACAATTGGGAGTTTGTTTCATTTTTTACGTAGTATTAACAAAAATAATTGTTGTCTCAACAAATGCTAGTCAACAATTACAGATTGTTACTATTGTAACGAAGTTTTCGTCACTTAAAGATTATTTTGTGTCACCGAGTGTATTTTCATTTTGTATTTTCTGTCGTTGAGTATATTTATTTTATATTATATATCACCCTTTATGTATTCTGGCCTCTGTATAAAAATTATTTTATAGTTTATGTCGCCGAGTATATATATATATATATATATATATATTCATTCATATTATGTATCACCCGTTACATATTCGTTCCTTTGTATACAAACCCTTTTATAGTTTATGCGCCGAGTATATTTTCATTTTTAGTTTATGTCGACGAGTATATATACCATCATTTTTACATTGCATCCACCCTCTATATAACTCAATCACTGTATCGGAATTATTTTAGACATAAGACTTATAAGAATTGTAAATCACCGTGAACATTTTATTTTATCCCTTGGTTTCGGGGTAGAAACAATTGTTTTAGAAGGTTTAATAGTTATTCAAAGTTCCGATGATATTTTTATTTATTTCCTATCTAGTTGCGATGGAGAAATCATTTTTTCTGTGTAAAATATTTATTTCGATTTTAAAACCCAACATTTCAATGTACTGGTATCCCCACTGCAATGATATTGGTAGAAGCGCGCAGGTCGAACTAATCGAGAGAGGTGAAAAAGTGAGGCTGAAAGGCAGATAGATTTCAAATCGAACAGGGAGTACCGAAGTGCTGGCTAACCGAAGCAGAAGCGAGAAATTCTGCACTGTCCGCCGAAAGTTGTTTAGCTTTGTTTTGCCGATAACCGTAAATTTCTTGTTGAGTTTTTTTCCGCACTTCAAAAAATTTCTCGATAACTTCGTTGCCGTAAAGGTAAGAGCTTTTAAAAATAAAAATCCGAAAACTAAATGGTTTTTTCAATTTTAAATTTAGAATATTCACGCAGATGATTTTCATTTTAAAATTCTCGATAATTTCGTTGCTGTAAAGGTAAGAGCTTTTAGAAATAAAAATCCGAAAATATGTGGTCTTTTCAATTACCAATTTAGAATATTTATGTAGTTGATTTTCATTTCAAAATAAGTTGGAATATATTGTACATTGGAGTGTGATAAGCCATTTATATATCGCATCTGATTTAATACCTTTCCCGATTTTCCTTTTCCATAGGTTTTCTGATATTAGTTCCGTTCTTTAATACCTTTTTCGACTTGTAGGGAAAATTCTTGATTGAAATCTCCGGTTGCGCCAGACATACATAAACGCTAGGGCTTCCTGATATTTTAAATCTAGAGTTCCCATTCTTTGATAACTTTTCCGATTTTAGGGAGAATCTTGATAGAAATCTTCGGTTGCGCTAGGCATACATAAACGCTAGGGCTTCCTGATATTTTAAATCTAGAATCCCCAGTTTCAATACCTTTCCCGAATTTTCTTTTAGTGGGTTTTGTTGATATTAGTTCCGTTCTTTAATACCTTTTTCAATTTGTAGGGAAAACTCTTGACTGAAATCTCCGGTTGCGCCAGGCATACATAAACGCTAGGGCTTCCTGATATTTTAAATCTAAAGTTCCCATTCTTTGATAACTTTTCCGATTTTAGGGAGAATCTTGATTGAAATCTCCGGTTGCGCCAGGCATACATAAACGCTAGGGCGTTTAGTGGGTTTTGTTGATATTAGTTCCGTTTTTGACGACAATATACCCCTGGAATTTACCGTACCTCCATCTGAGGCTACCTGGAACTCTCGACGAGTGAAGTCGAGGGGCCGTGGAAGCAACCACGTTGAAAATCTGGCGCCCGAGAAAGTGTAAGGTTTCAAAGTTGTCAGAAGTGACGTTCCGAGGCGTTAAGAGGTAGAGCAAGAGGCCGCTACCGATATATCAGGCACCACGCGAGCCACCTGGAGGAAAACGCGTCAAACTATTACGTACGTTTATTTCTTCTGTGTAGGGGTATTGCCAATTTCTAAGCATAAATAATAGAGATTATTCAGAAAGTCGAATCAAATTAGAGGAAAGAGCAGGCCAACAAATATAATTTTATGATCATAATAAAAGGTAGTTGGGACAGTTACATCGGAAAGATGTAGTAGTATTAAAAAATTATCCTCGCAGTGGAGGAGGTCCTATGTCATATAAAGTGATGCTAGAACAAGATCAAAAGGTAGAAAGAAATAGGAAAGGTTCAATTAAATCAGGTAGTAATTATTTTCAAGAAAGAAATGACTCTATTTACTCTACTGAAGAAACAATTATGGAAGCCACACTATATAGCCTAAATGCACAATCTAGTGAGAAATTGAGACCGAATATGGTACTTAAAAATATAGAGCCACCACCAGTGGTAATAAATAAGGATACAAATATCACTTACTCGGGTAGAATAGTAAAGCAGCCAGGATATTTAAAAGATTATGTAAAAACTTGAACTTTGAAATAATAAATTTCAAAAATTTACAAGGACAATACTCATTAATTTAAAATATTTCATACTATACACCTACAGGTTTAAAAGTAAAATAAGCAAAGTGACAATAATATTAAAAATTATAAAAAAAACTGAATTATATTATTGATAAGTTAATATTGTGGTATTATGTGGGTATACTTATGGCTTTGTACCTTAGTTTAATTATATTGTTTTCAATTATCTACTTGTAGATGAAACAAGTGATGAAATTATAAGAAGGCGTAAATAATTCAACAAAGTGACAATCTGTAGATGTACTATTGCACAGAAAAACTCATACAAGCTGTTCAACACATAACATCTAGGTGACAAAAACTCAATTTATTCTTTTGGTTACTCGGATAATATATAATATAATAGTAATCATTATTTCAATTCATCCCGACAACGTGATAGTAACAAAAAATAGTATATCAAGTTTTAACAGTAGATACATATTAAGGGTTAACAGACGTATTCCTCAATACTAGGTGTAAGGTTCCAGTTTCATGAGAATATCATGTATCATTTTTTTAGAATTATTAGCATCTTTTGTTCGTTTTATATTCTTTGGTAATTTATTGTACACTTCAATTATTGAATAGAAATAATTTTTTTTCTGTTGTTATCTACCTGTGTAGTGAATGTATGAATATCGATGTTGGTTTTTGTGATTTGATTTAGAAGTAAGTAAAAATGTTCATTATTCTGATTTAAATCAGATTCCCTTCCCTTTTTAAATATGGGTTTTATAATAACTACTACTCTTTTCGATTGAGGAGTATAATAATGTCACTTGTAGAAAAACCGAATCACAAAAAGAACAATAGAGTATAATAAGAGATTACAGTACAAAAATAATTGAAATACTAATGAAGCAGTACATACAATCAGATGGGACCATAAGAAATACAGAGAAACTCAGAAATATAAGCGTCAATATGAACAAAACTGAGTATTGGGTTAGATAACGTTGCAGGAAATAGAGAATTTGCACTAAATGGAGATGCCAAACCTATATTGCGAGAAACTAACAATCCTGTTAAAAACGATCACAACGATGTAATCTATACATCAGGAGAAACAGCCATGATCTGTAAATAATAAGAGCCCTTTCAGACTAGTATACGAGTATCTGAGATACTCGTATCCCAGATACAGAAAATACATGCGTTAAAATGTAGGTTTTCACACTGCATTCAGCACGGCATACCGTATCGCGATACTAAATTTCTGAATCTCGCTCATTCAGCCGCCGGCGACAGTATCCGAGTCCGGGATACCGAATTATCATCGTGGTTTATGAACCTTTTCAGACTTGCATACTTTTGCGATTCAAGAAGCACAATAGCATAGGTGTATAATATTTTTATTATTTATTAGTAGAAGTGAAGTGGAATTAAACGATTTGTCGATTGTACCATAGAGAGTGAGGTTTTTAATATCGACAAATTTAAAAGTTTGGTAGAACCGAATTGTTGTGTATGGGATATACATATAGAAACTAAAGTAGATTAGTTGCTTAGCGAAATTTATAGTACTGTGGTTTTAACAAGTGAAACGATGGAATATGTAAATTTTTATGATTATTCTTCCAATACACAATAAAATGATATATGTAGATTTTTTATGATTATTCTTCTAAATACACAATTAAACACTTCAACTTACTCAACTTTTTAGGGTTTGGATTTCACAATTATTATTGTGTGATAATAATAATAAAAAATTTATCTACTACATATATTAATTATATAAGTATCTACAAAAAAGGAAAGACGCATAGACTTGTTTTTATATAAGGGGAACTCGCAAGAAACGAATTAGACGAATCTCAATCAAATAACACAATTTTCAAGTGCACAACAAAATAAAATCATCACCACTCCAGTCTTCCTATTCTGCTGATTCGCCTGACGTCTCAACGGATAGATTCATTGTGGACCTTACTATCAAGGCCAGGCAGAAAATTAATGTTTATAATAAACAATATATATTTTTCTTTTGTAATAATACATGTAAATCAATATAGAGAACACGGAAATCGTTACTATTACTTTTTTCTTACCTTAGTGTCATAGAAAGCCGTTGTTTTGATGGTATGCTTCAACGCTACGCAGTTTAGTATGCTTCTTGATTATTTCACTTTTCAAAATATGATGGAGTTCTTCAAACGATTTTATAGACATTCGATAATTAAAAAACTTTATTCGATCTTGGTGAAGTAAGTTATACATTCCTTTAGTTTCCCTTAATTCTACTATAGGATGAACCCACACAGTTCGTCTCCTTTTAATTTTTTTCTTTTTGTATAAAATATGCCACAACATAACGCACTTTTCAATGTCCATTTTATAAAAAGCACCGTACAGCACTGATATTGTAATGATAAAATTTATTTACAAAACTATATTCTAACAAAAGTATCTTGACGTTATCTGGCCGAAATTCTGTATCTCGCATACAGTATCTCGGATACAGTATCCTAGTCTGAAAGGGCTCTAAGTGATTGATTAAGAGATAATACCGGAAGTGCTGACTATCTTTTTTTCCACGCGTACGTCAAGTTTTCGCTATTAGGTTTACTTTTGTTCAATTGGCACTCAAATATCAATGGCAGAATATAGCAATGAAGAATATGCTGACAGTATCATGACTTATGGTACGGCGAATGGTAATTCTCGTCAAAGGTATCCTGATAAAAGGTTGCTTCATCACAACACATTCTGCAATACTTATCGTCCTTTGCGAATAACCTTGATGTTCAGAGAGCCCAGAATAAATGCAAAACAGCTTGATGTTCGTGTGGACGAAAGCATCATCGCCATGTCCGTTGAGAACCCTACCACAAGCATTCGAGTAATTGCTCAAATGCTGGCCGTTAGCACATGAAAAGTCTGGGATATCCTGACAGAACCGATTACACGATTTTTATTACACTCCGGTACAAAGTTAGTTAAAAAAGTTCACTGATTTTCATGTACAGTCTCTTACAAGACATCCGAAATTTGCTTTAGGCATTGCTACATTGAAGCATTGTTTTGACAGTGTACTTATTACATTCCAGGTCTTCATGAAGGGGCAATGAGAGAAGTGTGCAGTAGTATTGTCGTTTCCTACTACGTACCAATGTTAAGGACGGGAATTCTGTGGACGGACTAGTCAAACTCCAAATTTGGGGTGTTTAATCTTCAAAATCTGCACTTTTACCCAAGAAATGGAGAAAATCCAAGGCTTAGAAGAGTATCAAACGACCAAACAGGGTTCACCGTAAATATTTAAGCTGGATTAATTGGCAATTCAGTAATTGGTCCGCACTTTCTAGCAGGAACTTTAAATGGAGACGGTTATTTGGAGCTCCTCCAAAATGATTTACCTGTACTTTTTGTTGATGTTGAACTTCCCGAGGTCAGACTCATAGTTTTCAGAATGACAGATTACAGTCGTGATGTTTGAAAACATTCGGACAATTATTTTCCAAATGCACGGATCAGGCGACAAGCCCCGATATTGTGGCCTCCAAGATATCAGAAGTTGACTTCGCTTAATTTTGATGTTAGGGGACGAGCCAAGGCACTTATGTACGTCGAAGAAATTCGATATCGATAGCATCTGATTGAGAGAATCAATTCGGGATTTGATGATGGCGAAATACGGCTTGCTATAACAACTAGTGAAATTCGCAACCGATCTCGGGTATGCATTAGGAATGGAGCAGCAAGATTTGCAATGATTTTTTAATCTTCCTTATCATCACTAGAAGTAGTTTTTTTCCTATTTTGATTTATTTGAGTATTACCAAAGTGAAGGAATTAGAATAAATACTTGTATTGTCACGTTCATTTTCTGGACAGTTAGTCCTCTTAGTTCACGTTAGATTTGTTCAGTTAATGAAGCCGTCATGTAAAGCGAAAAAACGAGAGAAGTGAGGGAAAGGGATACTCAAATGCTCTAAACAAGTATTGAACAAAAACCTGGTTTTCTTAGGTGGGTGATATTGACGTTTGATTACATTCGAAATTTATTATATTATATTATAGATTTATTATATTTAAGATTTGTTGGGAAATTTCGGTTTGTTAGGTTAGCCTCCGGAGTGAATAAGTGCGGAAACATTAGTTTTAACCTTTAAAACCGTTTATTTTGAGTTGAGAGACCAAATTTTAAAAACATGAAAAAACCTAAAAAAAATTACTTAAAAGCCCTAAAGAATTTTACTGTCGCAAATATTCCAGATGCGCCCCCCTCTACCAAACACCCTGTATATTCATTGTATGTTTAAGGAGATAAAGGGAAACAACCGTTTGCAATGATAACTAAGTAAACTAAATAAATGAGTGTTTTTACCAGTAATTATGTATTTATGATATGAGCAAACATTCGTTATAATATGCCACAGATGAAAGAAACCGGATACATACCTGCAGTTCCTAAATAAAAAAACTTGAAATAAGTCTTTTATAATCGTATTCTACATAAAAATAGTTTATAATTTTATCGACTCAATCAACTTCATACTGGACAAAATTACCACTGAAGAATTTCAGTTGCTTACAGAATTCCACATAGAATGACAAATTATTCATTAAGTGGAAATCTGTCTGGGAGAAGACAGGAGTTCATAATGAAACAGGAATTACATCAATAGCTATCAGTTTGTGAGTCATTTTTTTAAACGTTGGTAATCGTCTTTTCTGCATGAAGTAAATAGAATAAAAATGCATGTAAAAAGAATTCAAATGCATTTCACCGTATCCCATTGAGTGATGAGTGTGTATTTATATGGAATCAAATAACTCGTCTTAGTGGTTTTCTAGAGGGTGACTCATCATAACGAATGCATAGTTTTTAGACCGACTGGTCTGTCATTACATGAGTTTATCTGCAAGTCATGAAGGGTTGTTGACCTACGGGATGTTTTTTTGATTTTCATTTGTTTGTTTTTGATTAGTCATTATTTTGAAATAACAGAAAAAGCTTAACTTTTTGTAATCCTTACTAATATAATAAAACGAATATTGGATTATGATATAGCCAAATCTGATTAAGCAAATAAAAAAGAATAGTTTGAAATCAAACAAACGCACAAATTATGTCAATAAAAATCAAGAATTTATGCATTTACCAAGAAGGCAGAACACAAACTTCAAATCCAGAGAGAAGTCAACAAAACCATCTACACAATAAATCACCTGAAGAAACTTTTCAGGGTCAAATTTGTTGGTAAACCCAGGAGAACTTTGCATGAACGGTGGAAGATACAATAACTTCGTATCAAACATTGACAACTACGATATTTAAGCAGTTTTGTGAAATATCGGAGCACACATAAAATTTTTTAGGTATGTCAACATTTGTAGTACTTAACAAATTATAGAGTATCAGCCGTTTCATTAAAATTCTAAATCCTATTATTATTTTCGTTACTGAAATATATTTTAAGCCGCATCTGAAATTAAATGTGAATATTCCGCACTGGTGTGCTAAAATTTCTATTCCGCCAGTGGCGTAGAATTTGGGAACGATTAACCAGTCAGTTTCCCCTGTCGTACGCCTCTGGCAATAGCCAGAAACGTTTGTTAAACATAATTTAGTAGGGTGTCTTCAATGTCTGCCAAATATGAAACAGATACGTAAAATAGGTTTAAAGTAAGCAGCTACATTTTATGTAGATGTTTTGTGTTAAATCTTCATAATTTGAAGTTAGGAATCTGCTATTAAATTATTTCCAATTAGTAATGAATTACCCTGTATGTATATGTACTGAAACCTATTAGTAACCGAAAAAAAGAAGTGATGCCAATATAATTAAATATGCAGAAGAATTTGGAAAGGATATCATTCAACGAAAGATATACATGTTATACCAAGAGCAATTGGTACCTACCCTTGATTGTGTTAAAAAAATATCAATTAACGACGAAGCTAATATCTGATGTTACCGTATAACTCTGTTTATAATTCTCTCGTAGATGGGGTTTAACTGTGAGATCGATAAAAGATATGCAATAATGTATTCATACCGTTTAAGAATGTGGCGACACGGTTATATATTGGACATAAAATGTATAGAAGTTGAAATCTACCTATTATCTATCTTGAAGAAACATTGTATGATACTTGGAATAAAGGTTGGGTAGATTCAGCTGAAAAATGTCGGACAAAAAGCACCACCAAATAGAGAACAACGTATCATAATAATTCATGCTGAATCAAAATTAGGCTGGATTCCAAATGCGTTAGGGTCGATAGGCTGTTTCTTCTTTAATGGTCGTAAATTTGAACGGTAGAGAGACACAGCGCCCAGGGGATAGGTTTTGCACAGAGAGTCCTAGGAAACTGCACCTCTTTAAACTAACCCAAGACCACTGGGTACTCCCAACATGATTGGGAGTGTTTGATTATAGATCGCACCCTTCACGTGGTGTCCCTGATATAACTGAATTCAGCGAATCTAGACCGGGAGGTTAGCAAATATCCCCCAAGCTAACCTGTAAAGATACCGTGGCGATGGCATAATGACACTAGGGTGATAGCTATTTTGGACGGTTCCTTTGAGGTAACAGGTCGTACCCCATAGTATGTAGATCTCACGCCACTGCTCAAAAACCAACGCAACGAAAAAAGGCCTAAAACTCTAGGTGTAACTTCCAGCGAAGATGTCGCTTTAGTCAACGCAGCAGCAGTTCATACGGGATTTCCAGAGTTCAAGATGGATATGGATAAGCTTAATGCAGTCCAAAAATCCATTATGGCTGCACATGATGCAATCCCAGAGGAAGGACCACATGTGCTCTTCTGGTTGTGCACACATAAACCGGGCTTTCTGAAATTAACGTGTGCGGACGACACAAGATGGGCGAAGAATATCATCCGGACTCTAAAGCTATTGGAAAATGCATCCCTTATGGCACTGGAAGGCCTAGCAGGAGATAACGAAACCCTATGCCATGTGCCCTGTTTTCTTCGTACCAGACGACGAAGAAGAAGAACGACTTGACCTCAAAAATATCAGCAGGCCATCCTTCAGCACGCAAAACCTACATCGGCAACCCTTGTTAATAGGCTGGAACAAAAAGGTATCGATGTGGCCCTCCTGCAGGAACCATGGAGGATAGGCGAAAATACTGCTGGCACGTCAACCACATAAGGTAAGGTTTTATATTCACCTAAGGTCAAGAGCATGTATAATTCAGTTACAGGGTAGATTGCATACTAATACCGCCACTTTGTACGTATGATGTTATAGGTATTTTAACAATACCTATGAAAGAGGCATAAAATAGATTTGTGGTCTGTGCCACTTATACGGAAACTGAAAGTATTAGAGAACTATTAAACACTTATTTTCAGGCCTCATCATTTCTAGACGACACAGGTAAGCATACCGATCGAGTCCAAAGACTGAGTAGGCCAAGCGTTCTGGATCGGAAGATAGCCACTGAGGTGACTAGACCAAGCACTATGAGACGGGCAATAAATAAATTTAAGCCAAACAAGTCACCTAGGACAGATGGTATCTACCCCATACAATTGCAGACGGGGACTGAGGTTTAACTGCCACGCCTATGAAACATCCTTGAAGCATGTTTGGTATAGGGGATCACACCAATAATATGACGAAAGGTTAAGCTCATATACTTGCCCAAGGTAGGCAAAAAGTCAGACCTAACACCTAAGTCATATAGACCAATGAACATATCCTCCTTCATAATTGACACTAGAAAGGCTTCTGGATAGGTATATTAGGGACGATGTACTAAAAGCTAACCCGCTAAGTAACCGTCAGTATGCTTACCAACCTGGTAGATCTACAGATTCCTCGCTGAACGATCTAAACAGGCTGGTCTCAAAGTCAATACAAAACAGGCTGAAGGCAATGGCCACTTACCTGAATATATAGGGAGCTTTCAATACTGTCACCACCAGCTCATGGATCAACGCAATGAGTAGACGGGACACACCTACTAAAATATGCAGATGGATGGATAATAACCTGGAAAATAGAATAGTAGAATCGACTCTGAGTCAAGCCACAATCAAAGCAAGAACCGGTGGCGGATGTCAGAGGAATATTTGCAGAGGTAGTATCTGGAAGAATGCAGACAGCCCTAAATATTGTTGACAACTATTGTAAGTAAGACAGACATACAGTCAATGTTCAGAAAACGCATGTGGTCAAATTCACCCACCAAACGGCACTTCCAGGTATAAAACGGTATAAAATCAAAAGTGTTAGGCAGATCGAAGATTGCATTTGCCAAAGAAAGAAAATACCTTGGGTTATATTTTGATTATAGGCTCACATGGAATAGTTACTCACTATTTATTTACTTAGCGTATGGCATAACACATGGTAAAATTTATTTATAACACATGTTAAACTTTTCAAATTTACGAGTGATCAAGACATTACAATATACGTGTTACAAACATACATATGAGCAGATACAAAACGGTTACATCAGTTAGATCTAGTTCAGCTGTCCATTCAAGGCTTGATTGTGTGGCGTGGAAGAAGTCTATCAAATCTCCATGGCATGCTCTCAGCTCACACTCTGTCACTATGTGGTCAATTGATAGGTTTGGGTTGCCGCAGTCGAAGCAGGGTTGGGTCGTTTTCCGCATTTATGGAGATTATGGGCACACACACAATGTCCTGTTCTGATACGGTTTAAGGTCTTCCATATATGTAGCGGTTGCTCGAAGCCATCAGATTTTACGACTGGGTAATTGCGATTTCTTACATCGGGTGGGGCATTTTCAGTCCAAAGTTTCTGCCATTCGAATTTGATGTTGAAGTTATTACCTGCCAGTTGCTGTGCTGATATCATTGGCGGTGTCCCAGATCGGAGCCGGTATATTGCCAGATCCGGGATATTCTCATGTATAGGGAGTTGTGTGTTCTCAACTATTTTCTTGTATTCTTTTATAAGGGCGTCTTGTCTTCTTAGGGCAGGTGGAGGTATGTGGCTGAGTGTTGGAAGCCAATAGGATGGAGTAGTTCTGTTGCAGCCACTAATCGTTCTCATTGTTATATTAAGCTGATGGTCCACTTTCTTGGTATTGGTGTTTATCCATACCGGTGCACAATACTCGGCCGCATAATACACCTTCTGAGTGCAGATGATCGTAATGTATTTGCCGTTGCCCCCCAGCTGGTGCTACATAATCTCTGGATAATGTTATTTCGAGTGCTTATTTTTGCGCTGTTGTTTCAAGATGTTTTTTGAATGATAGAGTTCTGTCCAGGATTACCCCGATGTACTTTGGATGCCGTTGATACGGTAGCACCGTGTTATTAATTCTGACTTTTAATTCATATTTTACCATATTGTTACTAAGGTGGAAGCAGCTGATCTCAGTTTTATTTAGGTTTGGTATTAGCCGCCACTTGGTAAAATATTTGTATAGTTTATTGAGGTCGTTGGTGAGCGTGTTTTCGGTAGGTTCGAACTGTTTGTGCTGTAGAGCTAAGGCCAGATCGTCAGCGTACCCAAACTTCATCGGGTCGGTTTTAGGCAGATCTGAGATATGGAGATTGAAAAACATCGGTGCTAAAACTGAACCTTGAGGCAAACCATTATTGAGTTTTCTCTGTTTACTTATGTTGTTACCGTGAATTAGTCAGAAGTGTCTATCAGAAAGCATGTTGTTTATCAGTCGCAGAGTATAACAAGGGACTTGTTCAGCCATCTTGTAAAGCCCTTTTTTCCATACTGTGTCGTAGACAGCTGTTAGGTCCACGAAAGCTATAGTTGTCTTTTGTTAGTTTTGGAAACCCGCTTCAATATGTGTAGTCAGGCTGAGAACTTGATCTGCACAGCTTCGATTAGGTCTGAAAACGGCTTGTTCGGGTGGAATGTGTTCCAGAATTCATGTGCCTATTCTGTTGAGGAGAAGTCGTTCTAAGAGTTTATAACAGCAGCTGAGAAATGATATGGGGCGGTAGCTTTCGACTTTATTTCGTGATTTATTGGGCTTTAGTACAGTGATGATTTTACTCATTTTTAAAGCTTTCGGCAAGATTCCGGATGTTAAGATGCGCGAGTAAAATTCGGTCAGCTATTTCTTTGTCTTCTCTCCGCAGTGAGACAGGAATTCAGGATGTATCCCGTCGAACCCAGGTGCTATGCCAGTTTTCACATCTTCAAGAGCTGCAATTATTTCCTCAGTAGTGAACTCACGAGAGAAATCAGGGTCGCGTGGTACTGTTTGGCGTATATTACTAAGTTTTTTTTAAGTTGTTTTGTATGCTGTTTATCACGTGGGGCTCTAGATAAGGTTATTATTCTGCTGGCTATCTGATCTGGTGAGATCAAGTGAGTTTCCCGAACGGGTGGGTTGCTTCCTCCTAACTTTTTAGGAAGGCTCCATGATTTTCTACTGGATCTTTGAAAATTCATTTCCTCCGTTGTTTTTATCAATTTATTTCTCCGAGCTTCATCTAGTGCGTTTACAAGGTCGTTGGCTATGTCTGGGTAGCCACTCTCTATGTAGTTGTTATATAGTTCTTCACATTCAGCATTCCATCCCGGGATGTATTCTTTACGATACTCTCTAGGCATGGACTTTTTTGCAGCCGAGATCACAGCACCTACAAACCTATCGCAATTCTCAGGCTCTGCCGGGATCCATCTCATAATTTTGTCCAATCCAAGAGAGAATTTTGTCCAGTCTGCCCTTTGAAAGTTTCACCTTGTTCTGGGTATGGATCGAATTATTGGCATCTCAGTGCCTATTTCGTAAAAAATCGGGCGGTGCTGAATGTATGGAAAGTTTTCCAAGACTTTTCTGGACAAGTGGACTGGTTGATTTTGAGTATTTTGAGTCAAGAAACATAAATCCGGGTAAATCTTTTTTCCATGCTGCCGATTTAAACGTTCCCCTATCTTTTGCATGAAAAATGAGGCTCAAACTGTTCTCTTCTGCCCATTCTACAAGTGTTTCACCGTTATAGTCATTACTGTTATATTTCCACATTGTGTGATGGCTGTTAAAATCTCCCATATAGACAGCCGGATGGGGGAGCTTTGCCAAGATTTCAGGTGCCCAGTGGGCTAACGGAGGCTTATATATGTTTGCCACTGTAAGCTCGTCAATCTTCACCATGTTATTGTTACTAATACTGGTGTCTACCAGGTGAGCGTTTTCAATGTTACTACGTATATAGGTTAAGCATCCATATATGTGGTGGTAGGTAGCACCAAAAATTTCATATCCTAGCAGTTTGCCCCTTGTTTTGAGATCGGTTTCATTTCCTACATGCGTTTCCTGGATGGTAGCTACGTCAACCTTATGTTCTCGTAAAATCTTTGATAAAACTTTGCTCTGCTTTGTCCTTCCACATTAAGTTGTCAAATTCGGAGACTCGGTCCGATAATTCTTGTCATACAGTTCTGAAAAGAACTTATTTCTATTGTTCTTATTTCCATGTGCATCTGGCCCGGAGATCTTTTAGAAAAGATAGGAGCAGCGGCCAACTATCGTTCTAGCTCATTTAGCATTACCCAGGGAAACCACGCAAAAATCTGCTATGTTGTTGGGCAGATGCAGAAGAATGTGTGGTAAGAACTGGGGACTAAATACTAAAATGATCTAATGGTTATACACAAAAGTGGGTCCGTGGTGTGGTGGACAAAGATGCAGCAAAGGGAAACTATGCCTGTGTGTTACGGGAGCCATAAAAACTACTCCTACAGTTGAGGTATTTCACCCATGTTAATTGCAAGTGTGGTAAGAAATTTTATAGTTAATATTACAACCGAAAGTTGGAAAAATCCAATCAATTATGTAATTGAAATTAAAGAATCCTATTTAAATGCAAATGTTTCTGTTAACCCATTCGTTATTAACCTAAATGAGGACGACATTGATACGGTAATAATTATGGAAAAGATGCTAATACATATTTTTGTAAACAGTACAAACTCACTGAATATATCAGTTTTAGTGTTACAATTTTATATTTAAATTTTTATTTTAATATTTTTATAATAATTATTTAAAATATCAAATTTCATTTGTAATATATCTATCTAATTGTAAATAAGGCAAAAAGAAGATACAAATTTATTTTTGAAGTACGACCCCGTTACTGTTTTTCTCGGTTGGCAGATAGTAGGTCAAGACGAAATATCTTGGAATGAACTATACCTAGTAATCATATTCTTATCTCCATCAGAAACTGTATAAATTTGCAAATTATGCAATAAAATGTCACTGTTATTTTTTATCAAATTCCAATCTCCATTGATAACGAAATAAAAATAAATGATTTTACAGATTAAAACTAAATTTTACGCACTTCGGAAGCTGTATCTAACATACCGAAAATTCTCAAAATTTACAAAAACTGTGGTATATTTGGATTTATAGAACCCGTTGTACTGGCACTGGTGGGCTGAAAATCAGTTGGGTTCATCTGTGAGATAATCTGAGCAATATTTAATCATAAAGTTGGTCACTTGTTACACTCCGAAGGCTGTATCGTGTTAACAAACCGAAATTTCAACAAAAATGTAGTAAATCTGCATTCACTAGACCTGTTGAACTGGCTCTGGGGAGCTGAAAATCAATAGCACTCATCTGTGAAACATTCTGAACAATATCCAATCATAAAATTGATCACTTGTATACACTACAGAGGCTGTATCGTGTTAAAAAATTGTCTATGGTGAGCTGAAAATCAATAGGGTTGATTTGTGAGACGCCCTGACCAATATCCCATCATAAAATTGGTCTTTTTTAATTGAAAATAACTGTTTCTAAATAATTCCATACTACATTGAAAACATGGTAAAAATTCCAAAAATTGATCATTGTTTCAATATTACTATCATCAGAATAACATACCTCCCAACACCTGGTGCACCGGAGATTATTCCCGTAATTCTCCTCGCTCTATTCAAACCCGGCATTCCGACAGGGTGAACTTTTTTAGGGCCCCGGCGAAAGTTACACATCCATGAATCATGTCTGGAAAACCCTCGGAGACGACATTCAGGCCGAGGTTCCGGTGCATCAGGTGTTGGGAGGGGCGTTTTCGACGTGAAATTCTGATTCAGCGCCCCAAAAACATCCATAACGATTTTGGGTTCGTCTTCTTCGATTATGTGAGGAAAACCCTCGGAGACGACGTACAGGCCCATGTTCCAGTGTACTAGGTGTTCGGGGGATCGTTTTCTACATGAAATTGGGATGAAGCGCCCTAAAAAACAATCCCACAATGGTTGTCGGGTTGTTTTTGGCAATCTTGTCAGGAAAACTCTCGGAGATGATGTCCAGGTCCAGGTTTCGGCGCACCAGGTAACTAGAGGGAGTTTGCCGATACCATATTTGAATTTAGCGACCCAAGAAAAACCCGGGTGCCGAGTGTTTCTCTCCTTCCCCCCGTGAATTTTCGGAGAGTCCCACGGAGATGATGTTCATCGGTGTTCCTGAGCTTCAGTTCGGCTGTGGGTGAACCTCCACGAACCCGATTTGGGCCAGTTTTGTAACTTATTCACAAAGTTAATCAATCTTCCGAAAGCCGTCTCAAAAAATGTATTTTCTGAATGCATTTTTGACTGCGGCAATTCAATTTCCGGTTTCTATAGGATACAACGTAGGTACATTTTTTACACAAATTTTTCGGAAGCGAATGCAAAAAAAACCGCATTCCGATCTGTCTTAGTGCGAAAGAATCCAAACTATTGTGCTTCATTTCCTGGACTGTATAGATAACAAAGTAATATAAAAATGATACGGAAATTACCCGTGAATATTTCCAAAATAATTTTCGTGATAAAATTATAAATAACCATAACAAAATATAATGTACACTTTTTTTCAGTGATGGATATTTTTGAGATATAGAGGGTGATTTACAAAGCCAAAAGGAATAATAAAAATAGCTTTTAGTTTGATTATATAGTCAATGAATCAATAGAAAATAAGTTATATTTTGAAAATAATAAGAATATTTTATAATAGGATTGAATTGTATCAATATATATTATGTATATATGTTTTGTAAAAATCCATCGAATGTCTCGTATAAAATATTTTGTTATACGTAAATACTGCGTATACGAAATTCTCATATTCAGTAGTCGGCTACACAAAGGTCCAAATCATTTATATTTCAGCACAAATGTTTTGTAACTTACCCCTTTAATTGATGAGCTCCTACACAAATATCCAGAGGCTTGCGCAGTGATCACTTTGTACAGTAAAGAGAATGATATAGTAATTATTTTAACATATTCAATAGTACCTAATACATACAGCTAGTGAATATTTCAAAGGATTGACCCAAAAGGCAATTGATTAGAAATTTATACTTGCCAATTCTTTGTCTGCGAAATTATGATTTTTCAAGTATTTCCTTAATTCTACATACTCGGTAACATTGTATAAAATATTTTCGATGTTTTTCAGTTCACTAGTCTACTATACCGATTTCTTTAAAGTCGGCGGTGCCCTATATACAACATCGTTCCATTTGAAAGGAGTGCTCGAAATTATTGTCAAACTTCTTATTATCCGTAAGTTGGCACAATCGTTCTCTTAACTCAGGCGAAGTGTGACATTTGTCATCCAATTTGTCACTGTGCTTCAGTTTGTCAGTTCCTCCCAAGTAACCTTCGCAATTTTCATAATAGCCTTGAATTCTGCATTGCAAATGAGATTTTATATACCAAAGTACTGAAAATATCTTAATATAAGGCTACGGTGATAGTGAATATTCAAACAAATTTATCACTACATGTGAGAGTTTAATCGAATCTTATAAAAATTTAAATGATGCCAAATTAAATTCACATTTAATAGAATGTATTCAAGAAAAATTGAAAACAGCTTTATTACAGTGTTTTGCTGATAGGCGTGATATAGATTATCTAGTACAAGAATTAATTAGAGCCAAACCGTTTAAAAATGAGCACCTTATCGATTTTGGTAGTAGGCTTCAGTTAATTCGTAGTAGTGTAATTCAGAGAATAAGTAACGACCCAAATATAAATGCTGTTGAGAGAAATTGTCAAATTATTCAATACGATAAAACTGCACTAAATACTTTCATAGCGGGTTGTAATGGAACCCACTTCCTTAGAAGATGCGATGGCATATGTCGCAGAATTTGAAAATTTCGAAAGTCTTTATGGATCATTACATGATAAAAATTATCGACAAAATAATTCTAACAATAATAACAATGGTATGCAATATTCGCGATTCCAAAATGTTCAAAGGTCAAATTCACACCAAAATCAAAATCGTAACGACTATCGAAATTTCGTACCAAATAACAGACTAATTAATAATCATCAACCTTTATATAATAATTATGGATATAATCAGGCCAATATCCCAAATAATGTAGTACAAAACAGAGAATATTGCCCTAACCAACCGATACCTGTTCAACCTACCCCAGAAAATAATAGGCATTTCACGAATCCACAAGTATTTGGTCAAGCAAAAAATGTTTTTAGACCTAATCAAATATCACAGAATAAGTTACCAAAACCTGTACCAATGTCGACAACGTCGCGAAATTTCACAGAAAGAAGTCGAATGCCTGTTAATAATACTAACAATAATAATAGATTCTTCCAAACAAATCCACGTGCTAAACCAAATTTTGTTTCCGAAGAATTATATTTAAATCAATGTGATAATCCAGAATATGATCCTAACCAATTTAATGAATATGAAGAAATAGAATTTGGTTAACCCGATACGAATGATGAAAATCAATTTGAGGAAAATTTTTGGATAACCGGGCCTTCCAAAACAAAGAGGTAATTGAAATAAACCTTATTTCCGCTAATCCCCTACCGTAATAGAAATTAAGTATCCCAAAGCTATATTATCAATCGATACCGGTAGTTCTGGATCAATAATAAAACCTTCTATTATAGAAAAGTATTTTCCAGATACAATTTACCATTCCAATACTGTATTATCTACTAGTCTTGGAAGTAAAGATAGATTTCAAGCACTGGTGACTGCATTTGCAGAATTAAAATGTAAAAATTATTATATTAATTTTGTATTATATGACTTCCACGATTACTTCGATGGAATTCTAGGTATTAAAGATCTTGTTAATATGAATTTGAATATAGACAATCGGATGATATAGAATTTTCTTCTTTCGAAGAATTCGATTACAACATTAAATATTTAAAAGGTAAAAGTAACAGGGCAGCCGATGCGTTGTCTCGTTTTCCAAATATGAATGCTTTGGAGACCGCATCACTTGACGTTAATTTAGGTGACATTAATGAAATTGTAAATCAAGAACTCGAAAGAATCAGTTCATACAATGAATCTACAAATGAACTTCCTAATTTAGATAATATTAACAATTTTAGACGAAAACGAAAGATATGTATCAGATACCATAATTAATTTACCCCCCTAGCATCCATCTACAGTTCACACCATCAAAAAATAGTAATTCTAACTCTCCAGTCGAGATATTCCACTCAACCCTAATCGAGCATTATCGATGCTTACAAAAGGAAAATCAAAATTTGAAATATGATCAACTAAAAAAATGCAATTTTCTGTTAATATTAATTTAGTTACGGAATATACGCCTTTCGAAATTATTAAAGGTCACATAAACAATCCCGATCCTTTCAATTTAGACGATCATTTAATTATATCAACTTACGTTCATGAAGAAAACAGTAAAATATTGTATGAAAAAATTAAGCAAAATAATAAGTCCACAAAAGAGAAGATTATTCAAAAACGAAATGAAAAGCGCGAAAATTCCCCAGCTTTTCCAAACCAAGAAACATGCTACATAAAAACCGAACAGAGAAAAAATACCCAAATTTAAAAAGACGAAAGTATTAAGCCAAAAAGGTATCCTCATTAAAACTAATAAAGGCACATACCATAAAAATCTAACTTGATAACCGAGGTTAGTAACAAACAAATTGTTACAGGAATCTAACGATGAACCTCCTGACGTTGATGACAACATACATCATGATTCTGCAGATACAATGCATTGAAGAGGATGTATCTACCACTAAAATCGAAAGCCTAATCCTTCCAATCCAATTAGGAAATTCTCGTATTATATACAATAAACATACATTTATACACTATATAGATTTAGACATTATTTTTATATCATTAAAGTATTAAAATAATTAATAGTAGTAACCCCTTATCGTATCATAATTTAGCACAAAGTCTTTTGACGAGGACAGAATCTTTAATTAATTCTTTAGTAATAAAAGTAAATAATCTATATCCCCATATCAAGAATGAAAGAGGACTTGTACATGCCGTCGGAAAAATTGATAAATGGCTTTTTTTGGAAGACTAATGCAGATGACGAAGAAAGATATAACAAAGAAATTGATATACTACAGAAAAACCAGAAAAATATTATTACAGAAGTTAATATACAAACCTCTTTATACAAAACACTTATTGAACACTATAATAAATCTATAAATATTTTAAACAATAATCAAGAGACACTTAAAAATAATTTAGAGAAAATACAAGCTTCATTTTACTATAAAATAGAAACTCTTGAAAATTATCTAAGTCTTCAGGGAATGATATCACAAATTAATTTAGATTGCCAATCAACGATTACCTTAATAGATAATTTAGAAAATGCCATAGTATTTTCCAAATTAAACTCTCTTCATAATTCAATAATCTCTAGTTCTGATATTAAATATTTACATAATATCATATATAACTATAATCAAATTCCTAATTTTGAGAATTTATTAACTTACTATCAATTTTTGGGCACTCAAGTGTCGATATCAAATTCAAAACTTATTTTTGCAATTCATATACCTATCCCTAAAGAAAAAACCTACGAAATTTATAATTTTTTCCCATTTATCCAAAATCATAGAACGTTTACCCCTATATTTCCCTATTTGGCACACAAGAATGAAGACAACTAATTCGAAAAAGAAGAATGTCCTCTCCTAGAAGACACATATTATTGCCGACAAAATCCTGTATCCCAAGATAATTGTACAACGTAACTACTCCAAGGAGAAGACCCCTCACATTGCCACATCATTGAAGTAAATTTGCTAGAAACAATCATCGAACCGGTCACTGAAAACGAAATCTTAATTATACCCGAAAAACCTCAACAAATATTTTCAAGATGTAGAAGAGATATGTTCTTGTGACATCTCCAATTTTAATTGAAATTCCTGACTTTTGCGAAATATGGACTAATAACCAGAAATACATTAATAAAATTACAATTAGTAATGGCAAACCGTTTATACTACCAAAAATTGAAACGGAAACGTTAAGTGCTTCCAGAAATTACCAAATTCCGAACATAACAAAAATAGACTTTGAAGAACTTAAGAAATTAGCAGAATTTCGAAACAATTGGAGCCAATTACAGAAAGACAACCCGTAAATTACACAAGCATATTAGGAATAGTTATTGGAATTGCAATTGCTTGCGCCTTAGTATACATTTTCATCAAATATAGAACCCAAATTTTGAAGATTTTCAAGAAGAAACCGAAGGAAAATCCAACAGAAGAAAAGGATATTTCGAAGAGCCACTCCGTGTTTTTCGAAGCTTAAGGAGGGAGGAGTTATGTCTGCAGCGCTATCAAGTGGGAACCTGTAAAACCGCATAATAGATACTTTCATACGATATTATATATTCTGTCTGAACATCATTTTAATTCATTCTTTGTATAACTCTCAGTACAGTCTTTATACATTTTTTGTATTTCTTCTCTTTGTTAAAATATATTTTTGTTATAGTTAATTTTAATTACTTTTTAAAAAGACATTTTTCATAAAGAAAAATGAAACTTTCATTAAAATGAAACTGGGAAGAACACAAACAAACACTAACATTATTTAAACAGGGCCGAACGCAAGTACATTAATTATTTGAAACTTTCAAATTAATGGTAAATAAAGTGTGAATATGTAGCCATAGCTTACCTTTATTTTAAATAGATTATAATTAGATATAATAATTACAGTGTCACCCTATACATCGTATACATCACCTATTTTTACCTCGTCAAGAGGTTCTTGGACGGATTATCCTATGCAGTAGAACGCCGACTTGATACCTCCAAAACAAACAGAATATTAGAGACTACAGAAATAAAAACATTTCAAAGAACTGAGGGAGAAACATTGATATATAAAGAATGAAGCGAAAGCATTACACGAGCATGCGGCATCAATGACTGGATTTTGTATAGAAAGATAAAATGGAATGAGCACATTGATCGCATAACAAAAGTACATATCATAAAAATAACAAAGGAGAGATCACCAGCAGGACGGAGGAGCCTTGGGAGACCCAGAAGAAGATGGAGTGCCCACTTCCCAAATGACTATATACAGCAAGAAGAAAAAGAACACGACGATCTAATGTCTATATTTCAATATTTATTGGAGTAGACATTTACCGCCGTTTGTACAAATTTCAGAATACTGTGCGGTTAGAGAACAGCATGTCGTTAGTATTTCACAAATTGCCGTATTCTCACATTATTAAAAATTTAAAAACTATTTTCAATGCCATTAGTAACCAAATACATAACTATCCAAACACCTCAGATTTTATAACTTAATTAAATTGGAATCCGTATAACTAATTTTTTTGACATCTTCATTTAACATACGACATACGGAATGAAAAACGTGTTTTCATATAAATACGCTGAAACAGTTAAATGTAGAAAAACTGAAACATTTTATGTGAAAGATAATGTGGGAGTGTCCATTGTTCAATACATGTGATTAAACACAAGTACCTTCCAAATTTAAAAGTATGGATAAACATTATTGCGTAAATGTAATGGAACTGCGAGTGAAATATTGTAAGTGATAAGATTTAATTTACAATGACAGTCATCAATTCGATTATTGTCTCAGTTTCCAACGAACGAACACGGATGTCACTTCCATAAAATACGATTAACGTATTTGTCGCCGTATCCAGCTAGTATACACAAAACAGTCGAGCATTCGTGATGACAAGGGTGTTCGATAATAGCCAACCCCTTGTGTAATTAAATCTTCTAATCAACACCTCGCTTCATCGCGATATGGTAAAGAGAATGGGCTGACCGTCAGTTTAGAGATTTTGCTACAGTTGTTGACCTGAGCTTATTCCCATATGGGCCATTTATATGGATTTAAGATGGACAGACACCGGACCAGGATGGCCTAAGCTTAATTGAGCAAGGGCTAGGCCTATTATAGATGCAAATGGAAGTGTGCGGTTACAATGATGGACATTGGTGAGCCCAAGCGACGGACCTGTTAATTATTGAGTGGCCCTTCCAAAAGCTTTGATTTTAAATTCAAATATTTTAACCATATGAATGGGGCGTAATGATTGGGGTAAATGATACTCTCACTTCATTAGACTTTTAATTAAAAACGGAATGCGTCAAACGATAATAATGTAATGGTTTTAATGATGTAAATGTTTATATACTGGATATTAAATTATTCTCATTGATAATAAGCAAATGCGCATTCAGTTGTTAGTTGAAGATTGAAAATTTTATTATGGTTATTTGAAGAAATAAGAGCAGAAATATTTATTTTTCCCCTTATTTTGTGGAATCCATTTATTAATTAAATTGATATAATATAAAGATGGAGAATCTAGATTAAGTAGAGAAAATAACTTAAACGGTGTACCTACTAAATTGTATGACTGCAAAAGAAGTTCAAAGAGAAAAAATTATCTTGAGATAAAAATGCCTACCATATGAGAAGCTATTTTAAAAAAAATATGAGACGTCTGCAATTTGGTATTCTAATATAAGTAGTTTAAGATAGAATTCAAAAAGTATCATCAATCGCAATTCATATCATTGCAAAGTAGGCACGTTGCAAGTTCAGCAAGTGAGTTAGTCAATTGCTTCCCTAAGATTGTTCGAAGAAACTTTCCCAGTCTGGTTAAAAAATTCTTAATTTTTCAAAGAATCTTATGAGAAAAAGGTGGATCTCAAAAAGGTAGACCAAAAATTGTTATGAATTATTCAAATGCGTACTTACACAGAGCTGGATGTATGAGTTGTTGACAACGTGGATAGCTGAGACACAGGTGGGGAATCAAACCACCTCAGTTAAAGCCACTCGGGGGACACCTCAAGGGGGAGTGATATCTCCCCTTCTATGGAGCCTCGTAGTAGGTGAGTTGCTCTACAGGCTAACGGAGCGTGGCTTCGAATGTATGGGCTACGCCGATGACATAGTTTTAATAGTCAGAGGCAAGTTCGAGAGCACCTTGTGTGATTTATTACAAAAGGGCCTCAGAATCATTGAGCAATGGTGCTTGTCAGTGGGGCTAAACAGTAACCCAAGCAAGACCATAGTAATTCCATTTACCCGGAACATATCGATCCATTTTGATAGTCAAGCAGCTATCAAAGCATTGAGCTTCCATGTTATTGACTCAAAGTTGGCATGGGAGTGCCGAAGAAAACTTGATGAATTAGGCAAAAATAACAGGGTCTCTTTAGTCTGGGTTCCTGGCCACTCGGGAATCATGGGAAATGGAGAGGCCAATACACTTGCCAGGAAAGGAGCACAAATACCCTTTATTAGCCCGGAGCCTTTCTGTGGTGTAGCAAAATGCTCCTGCAAGAAAGAGTTTCGGAAGTGAGAAGGAAACCGAAAGAGAAGCACTCTGGCGGTGCCTTCCTGGGTTGGAACATTCCAAAAAGTTCCTGTGGAACTTGGACACTGCTAGATCCAAAAAATATTTGGACCTCAGTAAAGATAAGCTACATCTCCTCACGAGCTTTCTTACAGGACACTGCCGTCTCAGGAAGCACTTAATGAGAATAGGTCTAGCAGAGATTGACGAGTGTAGATTCTGTGGGGAGGAGGATGAAACTCCGGATCACCTAGTTCTGGAATGCCTCGCCATTGTAAGCCAACGCAAGAGATGCTTCGGACAAGAAACTTGTGAGAGTGAGGACCTAACCTCGTTGAAGCCGTCCCAAATACTAGAGTTCATTATAACCTTGGAACTGGAAGGCGAGCTGTAGTAGTAGCGAGAATAGCTCTGATTAGGGGGGGGAGCACAATAAACCTTTGGTTTCAGTGCACTGTTACCCCGTTAAAATCTAATCTAATCTAATCTACACAGAGCTGGAGAAGTATTGTTCGTTCCAAGATATCTAGTTTTGACTCCAATAAATATCGGGTACTTACCTGTAATAATCCTCTCAGTATGTAGTTGGTAATCCCGAACAACTAGTACAGATACGTATTTAGGACGCTCTAAAATACTTAGATAGTTATATCAATAAAATAATCCTCATATAGAACATAGTAATGCCATTATCATAAAAATTTATTCAAAAAACCTCCTTTTGTTTAAGTCGTTAATCCGATACTGTACTGCAGGTATTTATTTAGGTCAAAATCAAAAAATTTCTCGGAAAAACCTTCTTTACTAAAAGTCGTTCATCCGACACTATTACTGCAAATATTTTGTTATAAAAATGTTTTTAGTGGTTACTTGTAGTGTATTGCAGTCTTTTGAACGAAAAAGTTTAACACTGTTTCGCCATTGGGTAAAAACAGTTTACTCCTGGTGCAAATTGATTTTACAAAATGTCTACGAAACGTTAGTGTCGAGGTTTGGGAGCATCTGTCGCAATTGAAGAAACGCATCTATTAACAAAAACACCAATATCTACAGTAAAATATATCGTATTGAAATCTATTCGTAACCGAAACAAAATAAGTGATGCCGATATAATTAAATATGTAGACGAATTTGAAAAGGATATTATTCGACAAAAAATATACAGGTTACACCAAGAATATTGGGGTCATAACATTTAAGAATGTGGCGACATAGTCCTTTATTGGAAATAAAATAGTGATAGGGAAAATCGATCTATCATTTCTTTTGATGAGAAAAGGTATGATACGAATAATACTCGAAATAAAGGTTGAGTATTTTCGTCTAAAGAATGTAGAACAAAACTCCATCAAATAGAGGACAACGTCACAATCATTCATGTTGAATCGAAAGAAGGTTGGATTCGAAATGCATTGTTGTTATCAGCAAAATAAACATTGAAGATTCAAGTTTGGGATACCACGGTTGAACTTTTTGATAATTGGTTTAAAAATTATTTGCTTCCAAATGTACCGGAAAATAGTGTTATTGTGATGGACAACGCACGTTATCACAGCCGACAGATAAATAAAGCATCTAATAGAGCAATTATCTAAAAGTATTTTTAACAAAGAGCATAACTATTTTATTGTTTTTGTCATTATCCTTCTATAACATTTTGGTGGAAGTGAGTCATAATTCTCAACATCCTTGTTCATTTCTTGTCCTTGTTCTTGTGGTTTACCTATGCTTTCTTTTTGTGGTTCACCGATGAATATGTAGAGCTATTTTCATCATCATTTAAATCGTCTCGATCGACATATTTTAAACCGATAAGAACATCATCATCATGTCATCACTTTACAATCGTCAATTGTTTTTCTCACTTACAGTAAATTGGCAATCACTGCTACTTACACATACTTCAGAAAATCGAGTAATTCTTTCTTCAACCCACTAACACCAACTTTTCTTATATAACCAATATTTCTATAATATTTTGTATCATAACACGCACCTACTTCGATTAACAAATCAATACAGATACAGTTTGGCAAATTAATTTTGGCAGTTGACGATGCGCGTGAAAGCCATAACTTGACAACGTTGTAAACGCAGTTACCGAGAATAGCAGGCGACGTAAATTCCGCATGCAAAGTTTTAAAGGTTGTGAGACTGCTAATACGTACGAGGGTAACACAATACTTTGAATTTGGATTTAAAAATAACAAATTGTGGCACATGTATAATGCTATATAAAAACGAGTTTACAAAAAAAAAACAATAATATGTTCTATATTATCAATTAAATGAATAAAGAAATAAAAACCATTAGGTTTTTCTACGAAAATTGGTTTTTTTTTGTACAGACATAATTATTTATTGCTTCAAAAACCATACGGGGAGTTCTATAATTACCCTTTATTATTTTATGTGATCTAAATAATAAGTAGATTCCAAGAGACATAAACTTTCACGTTTACTCCAAATTAATATCTTTTAAGTGGTCCCTTCGTAATATTCGTCATTGAGGTTTATGTGTATATAAATTGGAAGTCAGGTTGATTTTGTAGGTAAAGCATACAATAAGGATTGTTAAACGACTTTCTAAATTTAACAATGGCCAACAATTTTTCATATCTGTTCGTAGTAATAGTTAATGACATACCTACCTGTTAAGGTTTCTAAAACTGTTATTATTAATAATATGTAGTAGATAATAATGTAAAAATTGGGGTTTATGCATAAAATTTGAAAAACCAATTGGGGAAATCGCCTTTAGATATCGTCTAATACGTATACCAATAATATGAATAATATATTGAGGCTTTTTTGTGGTAGATATTTCTACTTTCATATGTAAATTTTTGAGTTTTTTGCAAATAATTACTATGAAATTAGAACATCCCTTCACAATTTTTACAGAGTTAGGACTAGCAAAACAAAAAAATCTTGGTTCTGGGTGCCGTCAATTATTGTTTATTTAGAACTATGTACAGATGTGTTACAAATATTATATTACTCTAGTGAAATTCGTCTCCAATATCTACAATTTTATAACACCTATTTACATTTTTACATTTATTGCGTTTTTTGTATTCAGTCACACCACCTACAAACAAAAACTATAATGAAAAATATGTTTTAGATGTACAGGGATCATAAACAGTAAAATAATGATTCGCATCTACAAATGATTCTTCAAAATCACTTTCAATATCAACTTCATCATCCTCGCTATCTCCATCATCGGTCAAATAATATCTACAACAGTATCTAAAAGTGATTCATTGCTCAGAAATTCATCTTCAATCTTTTTAATATGGTCACATCTAACTTTCCAATCATTTGCAGAAAATGTGTCAAAAAATTCATTACAGAATTCTTTAACATTTGTAAAATTGATGGTAACATTTTGTTAGGCCACATATTCTTTAAGTGGCGCCCAAACACTTTCGATCGGATTAAAGTCCGGGTGATAAAGGGATAGCCTTAAAACTTGCAATCCATGTCGAATGAACAATTCATCAATTTTATATTGCGGTTTGTACATTTTTGCAACGTTATAAAGATCCGGTTTGAACATTTTTTCACTGTTATATATGTTTCTTTTAGAAAGCCGGTTTTTAAATTATTGTTTAGTCCAAGCAGTCGTATGTAATTTTTCATTTATAAGATTGTGATATGGGGCGTTATCAATTACCACAACAGCGTTTTTTGGTAGATTCATAATACGTTTTTCTTGTACCCACTTCTCATAGTTTCCGTACGTCATTTCATTATGATAATCTCCTGTTTTTGACTGGGAGTTCCACATAATACCAGCATTAGGTACAAAACCATTTTCACTTCCAGCATGCACAATGATGAGCCTATTACCTTTTGAAACGGGTTTTCTTACTCATTCGTTACTCTTGTCGCTCCATCCTTTAAGGTGCGTGTGACATGAATGAATGTATGTTCCATCCATATAAATGATAGTTTTGTTCTGTTCTCTGCACTTTTTCAAGTTTCTTAAATATAGTAGGCGTAAATGTCTGATTTCCTGACGTTCCATTAACAAACTTCTGTTGTTTTTCATGTTGGTCCAACGAAAACCCAAAGAATGTATTTGTTTCTGCAGAGATTCGCGACTTCCTGCGGGAAAGCGTTCTTTGGCTAACTGTCGTAGCAGCAGAAACTCGTTCAATGACCTGACAATAAAATAAGTCGATATAAATGCTGTATTAAAAGTTTTACTCATGTGTATTTTTATCCAAATAAATGCCACATCACATATGATGTGGCCCTCTCTTGAATATAATCCACAGGTATGTCATAGTCTTACGTTTTATATACTAGGATATTAAAAACCGATTTTCTTTTAGTGTTCTGATGAAGGTCGAAAACGACCGAAACGTCTAAGAAATACATAATAATTTTAAAAACCATCTTTTAATTAATCCAGGACCAAAAATTCCCAAGAAATATAAATGAAAAATATATGTATGCATATATATATATATATATATATATATATATATATATATATATATATATATATATATATATGAGTTACAGATCCGTATCCAAGTCCAATTTTTTCATTATTTAATGAAGATCAAAAAAGTTATGAAGTGTTCTTGTCGTATTTTATATGCTTTATAAATTATTCCAATAACAATGAAGAAAGACAAGAAAGGAGGAGACAACAATGTCTGCTCTTCTAGAAACTTTTTTCAAATTTTGATTATCTCAAATAGTTTTTTAAATGTTTTCAAAAAACCAAATCATTCTTTTTTTAAGTTATTTTTATAACTTTGGTAATTTTGCTGTTTGTTGCCATTTTGAATCGAATGAGGCCAAAATCATATTTTTGGGTGGTCCAGCCTAGGATTATGATAAATTGGCGCTTGTGAACCAGACTACATACATTTCAATATTGTTAAAATCATAAAATTATTGAGATATTCCTCTAATTATTTTGTATGTACTAGAGTAAAAGTAGAAACTATAATGAAAAGAAAACGAAAAATATAAGTATTGCCAATATTGTTTATCAATATCTAAATATAATATCATATATTACAACACAAAAAAAGGTGGGGAACAAAATAACAGTAACGCAAAAAGTCTCTAAATTTTTACGAACCTGTTTCCGTAATTCCATCTATAATAGATACAATAACGTGATGACTTGGCAGTAATTTTACTTTATAGCGTTGGATTATTACCGACCAGTGAAGCCCTTACAACAATGTAACTTTTTCGACAGTTGATTTTCCGTTGATTTTATTGAGTATACTACTATCCACTGTACAGGTGTGCAACCTGTCCCATTCCGATTTTTTATGTGACATCAAGGGTAGCTCGAGAGTAGAATTAGGGTCAACAGAAAATGATTGTCGAGACATTTGAAATAGATTATTCATTCTCTTTCCACGGGGATTACTATTCACTGCGTTTATTAACCATATAATGAAACTTATTTACATGTGAAATAACAATAGAGTTTTTCTTCTAGAATCAAAGTTTATGATTTAATTTTCTGTCTTTCAGCAATGTTCTCAGGTTATTTCACCCTACTTCATAAATAATTGAAATAAGTGTAACCAACCATTTGTCACGACTTCAGAATTACGAGTCAATTTTTTTATACAAAAATATTTTAGACCGATTTAGATGTTGTTTATATTATGTTTCGTATGTGCTGGTTACATAATTTTGGTGTCGTGTTTCAATTAGAAGAAGAACTTTACTTTGAGATGGACAGTTAAGAAATGCCAAGCATAAAGTAAAAAATCTGACAATTTATTACCCAAGTTAACATTTTTTGTTTGATTTAATGCATAAATTCCGATTCTAAGCATTGAAAAACACCAAGAAACTCCTTTTTCATTGTCTGTTTCACGTCAATAAGCAGGCTTTGAAGATTTTAGTTGATTTTATGAGTAGCAGCATATTACTGTAGTGAAACATATTAATAGATGTTTATGTGTCTATTACACATTTTTTTATATTACTTAAATCTAATGAAAACTGGCTCAACAGAGGTGTTGATTAGTTTTAAGTATGTCTTGTTAGCACGATACAGTCTCCGGAGTGCATAAAGTCACCAATTTTATGACAGAGTACACTGATCTTGCTCTGAATATAGACCAAACCAAAATATATCGAATCATTCTTAAATAAAGATGCTCGTTATACGTGCAATTATTAGTTTTCTCAATTTCATTTTCACTAACAGTGAAATAGAGATTATTAATCTCGAGCTTCATATATTAGTACATAGAATTATTGTCAACCTACCTAATCCAATATTACGCATTAGTTGCATTGCATTGTATTGTGGTTCAAATCTGCTTGATTTCCTATTATACGCTCATCTTAATTGCTGTCGAATATCGATATTATTATTAGGTTGGGAAGCTAATAATCTATAGAAACTATTTGGTTATTTTGTATTGATGAGGTTTGCATGGTATATTTTTTCCCGATATTTTATGAACCTCATAATATATTTTGATGGAAAAAGTTCCATTGAAATTGAATGACTTGAAGTTTAAACGAAAATGTATATATTTATACACATATCTACAATCGTTTAGCCAGATATTTCTAATAAACAATTTCTGAAGAGACGTAACGCATCGCAGAATCTGATATCACTTTTCCGTCCAACCCTATCTAAAATGCGAAAAAAGTTCACCCCATAAAAGTTGGAATTTTGGATCTTTTCTATATTTTTTTCCTTTTTCAGCAAGAAAAACATGAAAAACAGTTTTAGAAAAAAAATCCTTTGTGTATGGACGTTTTCAGACCTAACAACACGATACCGACACGACAAAGGCTATTGATCTTTCACACTAAAAATGTATTCGACAGTACAGTCCCGATATATTTCCATCCAGCTTTTTTCTCTTAATATTTTGTTCCTGCTTTTGTCATTTGTGCTGTCTCCAATAGAAATATTTGATTCGACTAATTCTATAAACGTCACCACATCGCATTTAAAGTTACTCACCATTATAATAATAATATGTTATATTATTTGTTTGTTGTTTTTTAATATACAAATGTCTCTCGCAGCGTTAAAAAACCACTATCAGCACGACGACACGATAGGGAGGGCATCTACCGACCGACATGTCGGCACCTGCAACGACATGGCGTCGGTTAGTGCGTAAGTGTTTCATTGCTTCATTGTATTTGAGCACGCTCCGATATCGTTGCCAGTATCGTGTAGTTATGCCTGAAAACGCCCTATCATTGTCGTTGTCGTTGTCGTTGTCGTTGTCGTTGTCGTTGTCGTTGTCGTTGTCGTTGTCGTTGTCGTTGTCGTTGTCGTTGTCGTTGTCGTTGTCGTTGTCGTTGTCGTTGTCGTTGTCGTTGTCGTTGTCGTTGTCGTTGTCGTTGTCGTTGTCGTTGTCGTTGTCGTTGTCGTTGTCGTTGTCGTTGTCGTTGTCGTTGTCGTTGTCGTTGTCGTTGTCGTTGTCGTTGTCGTTGTCGTTGTCGTTGTCGTTGTCGTTGTCGTTGTCGTTGTCGTTGTCGTTGTCGTTGTCGTTGTCGTTGTCGTTGTCGTTGTCGTTGTCGTTGTCGTTGTCGTTGTCGTTGTCGTTGTCGTTGTCGTTGTCGTTGTCGTTGTCGTTGTCGTTGTCGTTGTCGTTGTCGTTGTCGTTGTCGTTGTCGTTGTCGTTGTCGTTGTCGTTGTCGTTGTCGTTGTCGTTGTCGTTGTCGTTGTCGTTGTCGTTGTCGTTGTCGTTGTCGTTGTCGTTGTCGTTGTCGTTGTCGTTGTCGTTGTCGTTGTCGTTGTCGTTGTCGTTGTCGTTGTCGTTGTCGTTGTCGTTGTCGTTGTCGTTGTCGTTGTCGTTGTCGTTGTCGTTGTTACAGCCTCCGGTGTATAGCAAGTCACCAATTCTATGAATGAAAAAATCCTGTGTGTATGTCGTCGTCGTCGGCCGCTTTTTGTTACATGTCTTGTGAGCACTGTACAGCCTCACACATTTTATGATTATATATTGTTCAGGACATCTCACAGATAAAACCTATTGATTTACTGCTCTCCATAGCCAATACAATGGGGTCTATAAATCCAGAGAGGTATACTACATTTTTAGGCATTATTGGAGAAATTTCGGTTTGGTAGCACCATGCAGCCTCTGGAGTCTATACAAGTTACCAATTTTATGATTGGATATTATTCAGGTAGTCTCACAGATAAACCCTATTGATTTTCATCTTACTAGATCCAGTAAATCTGGTCCTATAAATTCAGATTGGTATACTACATTCTTGGTCTTTATTGGAGAGATTTCGGATTGTTAGCACGATATAGCCTCCATAGTGTATACAAGTGACCAATTTTGTAATTGGATATCATTTAAGGAGCCTCACTGACAAACACTATTGATTTTCACCTCATCATAACCAGTACAACGAGTCCAACAATTCCAGATATACTACATTTTTGGTCATTTTTAAGAAATTACGGTTTGTTAGCATGATACAGCCTCCGGAGCGTATAGAAGTGACCCATTTTATAATAGGATATAATTTAGGGAGTCTCACAGATGAACCCTATTGATTTTCAGCTCAGCAGAGCCAGTATAACGTGTTCTATGAACCCAGATATACCACATTTTTGGTAATTTTTCAGAGAAATTTCGGTTTGTTAGCACGATTCGGTGTATAAATGCGGAAAAGTAAGTTTTAATCTTCAAATCCGTTTATTTTCGTTATAAATGTGATACAGCTCAACTGTTGTGGAAACACTCACTGTAATCCTATATTTTGATTCCATTAACAAATATACAAATATAACCAAAACTTAAAATAACACTCATTATTATATTTCTGTTAAGCATTCGCTATGGTTCTCTTCTTCAGTCATCTAGCCCTTGCAGCGACATGTTTACATTTTGTATTGATTGCCAGAATCGCATCTCACTATGTTTCTTTATCCTTGTTCGCTTCTGTGGCTTCATGTAATCTGTGGTCGATAATTGTCTTCATTTGATCTACCCATCTACTCGGCGATCTACCTTTTGGTCTCTTTCATTCTTTCTCCCTATGATAATTTTTTCTACGCTACTCGTTCTTCTTGAAATATTTCCAAAATACCTGACATGATTACCTAATTCATGTCGATAATCGAATTTTTACTTTGAGCTCTCGCCGTATTGATACATTCGTACGATGATATGTCCAGACTATTCTGAACATTCTCCTAAAAGCCCGCATATATAAGCG
Source organism: Galeruca laticollis (assembly GCA_963921935.1). NCBI lineage: Eukaryota > Metazoa > Arthropoda > Insecta > Coleoptera > Chrysomelidae > Galeruca > Galeruca laticollis. The sequence continues at coordinate 165,775,204 of OY998180.1, forward strand.
CTGCGATTTTCTTCCGCTTTGAGTTCGTCTTCAACACTTACACTGCCATCCTAGACACTTTTTGTCAAATCATTTCCGCACACTTCTGGGCTTCGCTGCTTCCAGAGACCAACCCCCAATACACCCCAACGCTGCACAACCCTCCAGTCAACTTCTGGCGAAAAGCCCACCCAACCACTCTCATCCTAGACACTTCTAAACAAATTTTCCTAAACACTTTTAAAAAATACTCTCTACTGGACACTTTTAAGCCCCAACCTAATTTCTCGGTCAACGCGCACTAAACCACCCAACACACCCCCAACACAGCCCTGAAGAGGAAACTTATCCTATACCAGGGCGGCATCAAGAAAATGACAAACCAACCAAGAAAACCCCAACTCATTCACGAATCTCTCTCTCTCTCTCTCTCTCTCTCTCTCTCTCTCTCTCTCTCTTCCGCTTTGAGTCCACATCTTCGAAGCATACGCGGCGATTGAAAATATTAGGGCGTTTAAAAGTTTCAGCTTGTTGTTTCTAGAGAGTTCAACGTCTTTCGATATTCCCTATAGCCAAAATTATTAATTTTTGAAATATTTCCATTTTTATGTACAAATTATTAACTCTGCGTCTAATTTTTAGAAATTATGAGTTGACAAAAACTAACAGTTTACTCATTGTCTGTGAATTCATTCGTGTAGTACATTTGTTACTATTTTAAAGATGATAGATTCTTATTCAACTAGAGATGCACATTTCACACATTTGTTATTATGTGTACACTATTTATTCCATTTATTCTGTACATAATATTAAAATTATATATATTAGAGAATCAACACATGATATCTCAACACTAAAAGTATTTGTCAAGAATCTTCGTGGAGACTATGAGCTATTAAATTGAATGACGAACATTTCATATAACTATAGAACATGTTATTGGCTAAATTTTTGAAAAAATAAATCCATTTGAACTTATTTATCTGTTTGTTTTAACACACAGCATTCAAGTAATCACATATCTAAGAAATACTTTCTCGCTATTTTTACTGATAGATTGGTCAAACGTTACCGGTAGTCACACTTACGTTTTAGATACAAATATATTGTTTTCTTCAGTACGTTAGATTATTCTCATTTCACAAGCAAGTAGCCACAATTATCAGGGAAGTAGCTGAAAATGGAGCAGAAATCCCCAAAATATCGGCCAAGAATATCGTACATCCAATATCTTGCTATTATTTTTGTAAAATATGAAATTTGAATGAAGGTATTCAAAATCTATGAAATTCGAAAGCCCCGTACTCCGACTTCTATATGAACGACAAAAAGAGGACAAATGTGTGCAACAGGGATTTGCATTAATAAGTAGGATCTGGCCCTAAATGTGAACTTAAGTGTTTTTTGGGGAAGTGAATAAGTGTTTATCTTACGATGTAACATAATTTACTCTCAGACCTTTTAACGTAAAATAAATACGGAGCTTGTTTTTGCAATGTGTCAAATGTTGAACTAGTGAACTAATCTGACATGTCACCGTAGCACCGTACGATTAGTTTTCATTTAAAATATTTTGGAGAAGCAGGGACGTATTTGTTGAATAATAGTAAGCAACAATAAAAGTATTTCTCTTATTCGTAGTTTTTAATTACATGTTTGTAATGAATTCCTGATGTTTGAGGTTCCATGTTGTTGGGAAAAGTTTGATATATTCACTCATATATACACTCGGACATTAGGTAGTTTTAGTGATTTAGAGTGTTCCAAGAATAATTAATAAAAGGATATAGAGTTTAAAAACATTTCTGACAAAATATCTGTTAAGGAATACACCAAGCGCATTAGTTCTGATACTCGACTAGATACATAATTACTTGAAAATATTTTAAGCATTTCACTTGCAAAGAGATAAACAAATGAAATTTCAGTTAAAATACATTCGCATTGGTATATCGACAAGATGTTAACAAACTAACTATTGCTCAATATCTAACAACATATCTGTGTGATTTCATAGCGAATTTGCGCCTTCTGTATTTTACTATTTCTGCAATTGTCATAAAAAACCACCAGGAAAAATAATATTGGTTCACCTATTGCAACAATTTTATATATCATACCCAATGTCACAATAACCGTTTGATGTACGGCAACCATGAGGAAATAAACGGTTTTAAAGATTAAAAAAAACTTTTCCGCAACTGTGAGATGCCCTGATTATTATTATATCATAAAATTGTCACTTGTATACACTTCGGAGGATGTATCGTGTTAACAAACCGAAATTTCTCCAAAAGTACCAAAAATGCAGTATATCTCCCAGATAGCACGCAAGTTTGCTGCAAACTTGCTTGATTTTTGATATTGAGTTGCTCAAGCAAATTTGTCATATTAAGCGTGAAACAAGTTTGCAACAAAATTGCCATGTCAAAGGTGAATATGAAAAATTGTTGCAAATTTGATGCAAATTTAAAAAAAAAACATTTTATTGTTTTTGTATTTAACCGTAATCAATTTTATCACTTATATGCGAATAAGCTCAAAAAACAAAAAAAGGTATTAGGTAATAGAATAATGTTTAAATATTCATAAAATTTAGACATATCATCGTTGCGACCGGATACTATTTTATTTAAAGATCAGGGTTTCACTACGAAAAGAAGAAGATTAACATAACCTTACACAATGAACTGTTCGTTGAGGGTCAGACGCCATTAAAGACGAAGATTTTAATGGTGAGTTTTGGTGGTTTTATCTAGAAAAGAGTGTTTTCGCGCGTTATTAGTGTTAGTGATTCTATATCGTTATAATAGTTGCCAGAGACCCTGAAATTCTATCACGATTCTATATAGTGATTTTCGTTGTATAGATGTAAGTATCTTATTTTTATATATAAAAATAATGTTTGTGTAAGAATATGCGTCTATTAATATGAATTGTGTTTATTTAACTTCAATTTCCAATTACTGATTAAATAAAGTAGGAGAATAAGTTATAGAGCACGTGGGTTTCTTTTATTTATAATAGATAATTATTAATTTTTTGATTTCTGGGTAAAAGTATTACAATCAAAATAAAATGATACTAAGATGTAATATCTCATTTCAAAAACTATAAATTTATTTATCTCAAATATAGATGAGTGATATAACATATTCAGAGAGATGGGGAAACAGCAGTTTTCATGAATTCGACAATCTTCTGAAGTAGTTTATATAGTCATACAAGTTTTATTATTTTATTACAGGTTGTAATTGAAAAAACTGAGTTCAGCTGGCTACCCTATTCAATTAGTGACTGACCTAACAGAAGGCTTAAACAGAGTGGAGTAGAAGGTTGACTCCATTTTATCCCAAACAGAGAATACTGCCAGAGCTCCAAATCAAAATGACAATTGGAAAAATATGCAACAAATTTTTGTTTTTAAATCAAATTCAAATAGGCAGATATTGAATAAAATTAAAACAAATTGTTGAATTTGAATTACCCTTATATATTTTTTTGTTTAATATTTTCGTAAAAACAAAATTGATACACATTTTCTTATTGTAAACTTGTTTCTTTTTCGAAAAAAATGTCTTTCAATCAAACACAAATGAAATTGTTTGAATTAGTTTATCACAATTCAACCTTTGTTTCAGAGCTGAGAGACAACAACGAAAAAATGATGTTGTAAATAATATAGGTTAATAAAAGTTCTTAAATTTGTTTGTCTACTTCATTTAAAAATACAAGTGTGCCGTAGATGCTAATAAAAGTCGTTGACATCTATGATAAAGGAGGAAATGAATACCAGCAAGTCACTGTGGGATATATACTATTCTGACATTTGACACCCAGTTGTGACTTGTGACAAGTTTGAGTTTATAAACTTTAAGCAAGTTTCATATGGCTGACTTGGTGCAACTTTGATATGTGGTAACTAGCAAGTTTGCTTTATACTTGCAGCAAGTTTGTGAACTTGCTGTAGCAAACTTAATGCAAGTTTAGAAGTTTGATGTGTCAAATATGATGTAAGTTTGTAACAAGTTTAAATTGCTATTTGGGCTGGATTTATAGGACCCGCGGTACTCGCTGAAGTCAGCTGAAAATCAATAGGGTACATCTGTGAGACACCTTGAAAAATATCCAATTATAAAATTGGCCACTTGTATACACTTCGAAGGCTGTATCGTACTAAACCCAAAATTTCTCCAAAAAGGACAAAAATATGGCACTTCAGGTACCATAGCACCCGTTGTACTAGCTCTGGTGAGCTAAAAATCAATAATCAATCATATAAGACGCCCTGAATAATATTCATTCATAAAATGGGTCACTTGTATACACTCAGGAGGCTGTATCGTGCTAACAAACTGAAAATTCTCCAAAAATGAAAAAAATTGGTACCTCAAGTACCATAGTACTCGTTGTACTGGCTTTAGTGAGCTGAATCTCAATAGGATTATCCAATCATAAAATTGGTCACTTGTATATGTTACCGGCAAATCATGTTATTCAGGCATTCTATAAAATGCCGGGTCTTTTTAGGCAAAGTATGGAATCGAACAATAATTCTATGGTTCGACTAGGCATTCTATGAAATATCTAGGCATTACATGAAATGCCGGAGTGAACTTAGGTCATATATATAATATTCATATTAACTACGTGAGTTTGTATTAAAAGATACTTTTTCTAGTTCCGCTAGTAAAACCGCACTTTGAACACGGGTTTGACATGCACAAAACGACGCTTTAAACACTGGTGTTTAAAATGCGAAAAGTCACATCTCGTTTATCTTTTGTTTTTTAAACGTCAAATCAAGTGTATCTTTTGTATGTTCAATTTCATATTCCGTGATCATTTTGTTATTCTGCGTCATTTGATTTGTAAGTCAGCTGTCAGCCATCGTCCGTCATGTAATGAATATAATTCAAATATAATATAATGATTTCCTTCCTGCGGGCGAAGAAAAAGTATAGTAAGCACCTCGTGTTAAAAACGTCTTAAGTCACTCGTTTCACAAGGAACTCGTTCCGCTTCGCTCCACTCGTGCCTAGTAAAAGTCGTGACTAAAGTATCCTTTTTGACACTTGGTACTTAATATACTATTATTTATCTTCTGACAATTGACGTGACGATTGAAGTATTCAACTGACAAGTAATTGTACGTACTAATAATATAACAATGAATGCAGAACGCAACTATCATAATACAGTATACACAGAGTTATACAAGTTGTATAATACAATACATGTCACACCAACTAACCTTGACTCCGTATATCTCTTTCTACGGGCTTGGCTCTGTTTATATCACGCTTTGACGGAAACCTAGCCGTCATTCTATGTATTGCCTAGGCAAAGCATGTAACATGGATACATTATATACTTCGCCCACTATAGTTAGTCATTTCGTGAAATGACTAGGCATTATATAGAATGCCGGATTATATGCTTTGCCGGTAACATATATAGTCCGGAGGCTGTATCGTGCTACCAAACTGAAATTTCTGCAAAAATTACAAAAATGATGTACTTAAAGTACTATAGCACCTGTTGTACTGGCTGTGGTGAGCTGAAAATAAATAGGGTTCATCTGAGAGATGTTCTGAATAATATTCAATCATAAAATTGGTGACTTTTTGCACTCCGGATTCTGTATCGTGCTAACAAACTGAAAATTCTTAAAAAATTACAAAAAATGTCGTACTTCAAGTCCCATAACACTCGTTGTACTGGCTATTGTGCGCTGAAAATCAATAGGGTTCATTTGAGAGATGAACAATATTCAACCATAAAGTTGGTGACTTGTTCCACTCTGGCGGCTGTATCGTGCTAACAAGACATGTAACGAAAAGTGGCCGACGACAACGACGACGACGACATACACACAGGATTTTTTTTCTGAAAACCGTTTTTTCGTGTCGTTCATGATGAAAAACGTAAAAATAACAAACTTTTTTTCAAAATTCCAACTTTTTTGTGAGTAAACCAATACTTTTCTCGCATATAGGGGCGGAAAAGTAATACGGATAAAAATTGTAATGTAAGAAGGTCATAGGTTAAGTTGGGTTATGAAACACCGCTCATTATCGATTTTTAAAACAACTAACGTGTATCTAAAATCACCAATTAAGTAATCTTACTGAGACCCATACATAGCTTATCCCACTTTATTATTAGTTTTATGTTGTTCTGTTATTTATTTAGTTATTTACTCTCCCATTTGATAGGTCTTTAGATTCTATTCAATTACTTTTCTTCACTTTCAATTAATAACTGTTATTAGAAATTCTACATTTCAAATAAGTAAGAGAGTTTATATAAATTTAACGTTGCCGATTACCCAATAATTAATATAGTTCGTCTCTGAATCATCCATTCTCTAATTAGAAATACTTAAAATGTAGGGATTTGACGTCAAAACAAACACGGCAGTCTATTTTTTGTAGAAAACCTCCGCAACACTCAGGAATTCCTTTTGTGCCGGCGACGGCATTGCGGGAGAGTAGTGAAGTAGTATTTTGGGAAGAAGTGGCGTAAAAGCAGCAGGAGTCATATGTGCGAATATAGAAGGCACCCATTTAATATTTGTTTTATTTTTGTTTAATCACGGTAGCCCCGACAGAAGACGCAATTCTCATAGAATCTGATGTATAACTAGGAAGTATAAGGGATTTAAAACAAAAATAGATACTTATTGAAAGAAGATGAGCCGTGAACAAACAAACATCAGCTGATTAAAAGTATTTAGTTATACAGGGCATGAAGACAAATATACGATAATAAGCATTCTTGTTACTGTTATGTTTTTTTTATTTAGAAAATGCGCATCCAGCCGAAGATTATTAGCGATGGTACAGTCGAAAACTTATATTTTGTACAACATATTAATTGATTTGATATAGTCATTTACGAGTCGGCGATCAAAGTACTTTCCTGGAATTACTGTTTTGGATAAAACTATTTCTAGATAATTCCACAACATATTGATAAAATGTAAAAAGTTCTAAGAAATTTGACAATCGTTTCGATACTAAATATCATCGTCAGAATGACAGAGGTTACATATCATTTGACGATTATAGTATCGAAACAATTGTGAAATTTCTTAGAATTTTCAAGATTTTATCAATATATTGTGGAATTATCTAGAAACAATTAGTTTCATTTCAAACAGTAATATGGGTAGATGCCACAAAGTAAAAAATTTGAAAAGTGTAATGACCTGGTAATGTACACATAAAGATGAAAGCGTTGTCGTCATATTTAATTCTAAAATTTCTTTATCTTTGCGAATAATTCGGAAATATTTTTAAAAACTCGAGAATTAATAATTTTATCATGTTTTCTTGAATTTTTCGAAATTCAGTTATGTCTGTAATACTACGATTTATGAGTCACATAGAAAAGGGTTATTTTTATGACATAAACATTGTACTTATATTTCTAATGTTTATGAACTTTCTTCAAATAGTGGCAACATCTACCTGAATTGTGACTCGAAAGACGCATGTCTCGCTTTTGCACATATCTTAGACAAGGAAAGACGAATGGACGGACCAAACCGATTGAACTGTCACTCCAGTGGCGGAATAATAATTTGAACAGAAACTAAATTAGGATAGAAATAAAAGTATTAGGAAATTTCAAATATTTTATTTGTTGGAGTTCGATTGTATTAACTAAAATCTGTTAAACATTGTTAGGTATCAAAAGTAATAAAAATTTCTGATTAGATACAGACTTGAATGGTTAAATTAGAATATCTATCATAAAATGAATTTTAACATTTTTAAAACCAAAACAATATTTACTATAAAAATATATACATTACGAATAAAAATAAAACAAACACTAGAAAAATATGAATACATGATATTCTCATCTCCTATTGTCCGGAGAATCAAATCATTTTAGTTAAATGGTATCTAATTGGCGCCTTAATTTCAATTTTCTTCTTAACAATAAAGTGTATTCTGATATCTATGTATTTTGTGCAGATGGCTATTAAAAAGTGAATGCGAGTAACATCATTTTCCAACACATGCTGATTCAAAGCTTCACACAAATCCATTGTCAGAGCTTTGTTAGTTAACAATTCAAAGGAATTTTTCTATGCAGACGTTGTTCAAGAATTCTTAAAACACTTCCAGAAATTTTACAAATGCGTATAACATCGTTTGAAGGATATGGTAATCCTCCTTTACTTTTATGGGCAATCAAGCAATTAAGCAAAGTTGCTTAAAGTCCAGCTATAGGGGTAGGGATGGCATGATGGGGTATCTAAGGAAAATACCAAAAATAAAGTATAATAGTTTCGATTATCATTCTTATTTATTTACGGCACGATGTCATATTAATCTAACTACAATTTGGCATAGTATTTGGGAGGTGAAATTATCGCATATTTTTTAAATGAATGATTTAATAGGAACTTGCGAAAACCCGTCTTGCCCCGAACCATGGGGCAAGATGGGGTAAGCTAATTATTATCACAATAATTTTGGCTGCAACTTCAGTCTTTTGTTTCTTCTTAGCATTTATTTGAGGCGAGCATCATTAGGATCGGATTCTTTCCTCTGTTTTAACTAATTCTCTAGCTCATTTTTATAATGAATGTAAGTAATGACGTCTGTTTTTCCTCTCCGGTATCACTTCCTCTTTTCAGTTCGTTGGACTGAGGGGATTGGCAACATATCACCAGGGAATGCTTTGAGAAAGCTAGATGTAAGATTTAGAAGCAAAAGAACATCAAGGTTCAGGTTCGGGAGCAGGTGTTTTACTCGCAGCACGTGAGAATTGCTCGTTACATTTGGTCATAAAACCTATTCTAACTGGAGTGTATGATTCTGTTGTAACTTCAGATCTTATTGTAACTGCTCCAGGATGAGATGCTGTGGCCGTTGAAGATACAGTCGTGACTACTGTGGTTGATGGCACAGATGTAACTACCTCATACTGAGGCCCTTCGGCTTCTGTAACTCTCTGTTGTTCTACACTCAACAAGTTTTCAATATTTTGTACATCAGTAGATGCAGCAGATATAAAATCGGCATCCGTAAAATTATTTTGATTATATGACCATGTGCCACATTTTCTGAATGCGTTGATTGATGTCGACATTGTAGCTGCCTGAGCGTATGCATTTTCAAATATTTCACTTATCTGAAATACAGTTACCACAAGCCCTGGTTGTGATATGAACCACGCCGAAACAGCATGGTCATTATATACTGAGTGGCCTCATAAATGCAGCATCAGCTGGCTTTCTTATGTATACAGTGAGGAGAAAAGCAAAGTATAATAACTCCATTTTTACGTGTCAGATCAATTACTTCCAAATTTTGGGTGTGACTGTAATAGTCTGGCCTCATTCTGCAGATGATAACGAGCCTACGTGTTTTCGTCCTTTCATGTCCAATATTTTGCTCTTAGTTTTAAATATAACAGAGATACCAGTTTCGTCATAATTATAAATTGTGTCTTGACTTAATTTATACTTGTCATAAATATCTCAAAGCTACAAGCAACTGGTAGAATATACTAACGGCCACTTTATTGAATCCCATTAATCTAGATGCTGATGCGGCTTCGGGCTTATGAATGAATAAATTTGGATGGCGCCTTAAGAAACCTTTGAGTCAATCAACCCCTGCCCTCTGCTTGTCAGTATTAAAATTGTGCGCACCATTTTTCACAGCGAGTTGATATACCAGACGTCTCAGATCGAGAGTTGTCACTCCAAAAAGACGTTCTTCCATATGTTTTAGATATGCCACCATTTCGTTTTCTTCTTTTGTTGTAAATATAGGTCGTTTAGGGCCCAATTGTAACTTCTCCACCTTCTTTAATTTTCTTAACATATCGCTCCAAAGTGGTCTCCGAGTCCAGTAGCAGCTTTTCTGTAGCCCAATTCTTTACTTAATACTTTATCTATATCTGTTTGGCGCGTAGCTATTTATAAACATAGATACCTAAACGAAGACACACTTCACCATGCTGTCGCTACACCCCATCTTACCCAATACCACGTCTTGCCTCAAAGGCTGACTTGGAAATGACTTGTTTCTCAAAAAAAAAATCATAACTGAACTTTAAGTCCAACAAAGTATTGGAAAATTACAGGCACTAAAAAGGAAGAGCGGTCGGACAAAAATAGAAGTCGACGAAGATGCGAAATATGCTATACGAAGAACTGTCCATACGTTTTTTTATGAAAAATTAAGTACCAACATTAAAGAGAGTACTGGAAGTTGTTAGTGAAAACCATATCATCCCTAAAATGGGTAAAAAGACGTTGAGGATAATCTTACATGGTTTGAATTTTAGTTATGAGAAAATTAATAGAAAGAGTGTTCTTATTAAAAGATCTGAAATAGTATTGTGGAGAGAAGAGAGTATCTAAGGAAAATTAACGAGTTTTGGAAGCAAGGAAGGAAGATTTATTATACGGTTAAGAAACTTGCTGTAGATGAATTAGCATTGAGCCTTGGAATTACTGTATTAAGGTTACCCCCTTATTATTGTGAGTTGAATTCAATTAAATTAATTTGGGCACAAGTTAAAGGGGATGTGGTACGGGAAAATTGAAAGTTTAAGTCAGCCGATGTGGAACGCCTTCTTAAGAAATCGTTGGAACGAGTTACACCAGAAACTGGAGCAAGTGTATTGCTTATGTTCAAAACGAGAGAAAGAAATTGTGTGATGTAGATAATATGGCTGATAAAGTTATCGATGATATTATTATCAATGTAGGTATTAGTGATACTGATATTGATGATGAAAAATCGGGAAATGACAAAGGGTAAGTTCTAACATTGTTTTCCGGTGTTAGGAGTTTTATTTTTGTAATTCTTATTCTTGAACCAATGATTTCCTTTATTGAAAAAAAATTCCTTCTGTTTTCAATGAAGAATTTTCTTTATTTTAGAAATGTTGCCCACGGCCTGAAAATAGTTGAGGAAAATGTAACAATGCTATTTTTGAACCCCCAAAAATATCTTCCACATCAATTGGCAAGACCTATATCGGTACAGACGGAGGTCATTACACTTTCCAAACTTTATGGTTCGACTTTAGAATTGCAACTTGCTGAAACGCAATAAAACTGCGTTTCCATTGAAATAACTTAGCGACGGTAACGTAGACACATCCTATATTCACTTGTAAAACGGAGTTGATTTTGATTTCTGAACTGAGAATTCACAGTAAGTTGTGTGTATAACTTCTCTCGCCAGAGAGAGTGTTAGTTCCATATATTGAGAAATTAGGAGACGTATTTCGAATATTAATACATATGTTTTTGTTTTTAATGTATTTATTTCCGCACGAAATCTAGAAAAGTCTCTCTCATTATTGAACCATCTCAGTGAATAAACATATTTCTCAATCAATTTGGTCTTCGATTTAAAAAGTGCATTCAGGTGAATGCATTTTGGGAATTGGCAAAAGTGTCCAATATTATATGAAGTGATATAGTAGATGTCTTAAATTTAACCACCAGACGAGCTATACTGGTTGACTTCCAAGCAGCAGGGAACATCATAAAACTCAAGGGAAGTGAAGTTATCAACTATAAATTGCTTTTCCTGTTTTATCTTCATCTTATCGCCGTTGAAATTTCATATTGATAGTTTCAAAATCTATATTATTCATATCAAATTTTTATACTAATTTTTATGTTTTATTCAACCTTGATCATTTTTTTTGTAAATTTCTTTCAATGACTGTTAACTTCTATTTCCACTTTAATTATTTTCATTATAACCGTTTTAACTTTGATCTTGTACTTTATAAAATCGACTTCAATATTGTAAATCTTTATTTCAACTTTGATAGGTTTTTTATATAAATTCATTTTTATTGATTGAAACTTGTCGTTGGTTAACGTATAATTTTTTACATTTATTAAATCACATTTGTAAATTTTATAACTTGGTTCATATTTATATACCTTCCAACCCATTTCACGAGGTTTATTGATGTGGATGTGTACCAACTACAAACAACTACAAAGCTGATAATGTTCTGGGTGGCGCCCGCTTATCGTATCTCAATTTAACTTGATTTAACTTATTTTTCCTTTCTCTACAAATATCTCATATCTTATCGTATCTTAATTTAACTTGATTCAACTAATTCTTTGTTCCTTTTCTACAAATTATTTCATTTCTCTATAAATAAATATTTATCATTTATCAGAAAATGAAGTAGTATTACCCGCGAACCGGTAAGACCTACTCCTAGATAATTATTTAGGTGGCAAAAGAATTCCGCCTGAGATGCTCTATGCAATCGAAATGACACCAAGCCGATAAAATTGCAATTGCGAGATCTACCAGCTGAGCTCCATTTGCGAATTTATAATCAAGAAATATTGCGTCTTGCATTTCATTTCAAGTTGTACTGCTCCATGTGAAGCGGCCTTAAGAATTGAGGTGTTTGGTATGTTGCAAGAATTAATGTGTTGAAGGGCCTTATAAATTTCCAAAAGTTCGACTGAGAAAATACTCACTGACTCCCGTTTCACATCTAGATGCGTCTGTATATATTTGTATGATGTGGTATTCTCCCAATATTAATTTAAGGTCAGTTTCAAAGGCGGCTGGGCACACTTCATGTTTATTAAACCTGCTCAAATTATTATTGATGGTGGGGGTGTTAATGGTCCAGGGATGAGCGTGGCCTAGATCTATTGGAAATAATTCTGGAAATTGGATGTTTAGATATTGGAAACATGTACGTATTCTCTCACAATAAGGCTTAGGTGTATGCGGCTTGTTGTCGAAGTAGTTTTTAGATTCCTTGGTGAAGGCATTGATATATACAGGTTTGTTTTTATTAGAGCCTATAGATGTGACTCGCCAGTTTTGCTATATACAGCTTCAACGGGAGTTGTTCTAGAAGCTCCTAGTGCAATTGGAAGGTCATTGTTGTGCAAAGTGTCCAATAACTTTAGAGTTGTTTTGGAAGCCGAGGCATATGCAATGGAACAATAGTCGAATTTTGACCTGATTAATACTTTGTAAATGGTTAGTAGTGTACTGTAATCAGATCCTCAGCACCTATTGGCCAATATCTTCATTAGGTTTAGTCGTTTGTTACAAGAACGGACCGTTTATTTAATATGTTCCTGTTAGGCAAGTTTTTAATCAAACCACGTTCCTAAATTTTACCTTTGATTTAAATGATAAATTTTGCCATAAAATTATAATCTGGGTTGAGCATCAGGAGCTTTTTCTGAAAATAACATGGTGGTGGTCTTTGTTGCGTAAATATGAAAACCTGTATTCAAGAACTATTGTTCGAGTTGTATTAGAATGTATTGCAAAATAGACAACAGGATAGTATTTTTTCCTTTAATGTATACAACGAGATTGTCTGCAGGCACGCAGGCTTTCAAGGTATTTGTTAGGTTTTTGACAATATAGTCAATAACTACTAAGAATCATGTGAGACTGAGAATTGATCCTTGTGGTGTCCTATTATCTTCTGTCTCATCTGTAGAGCTAGAGATATTACTGTCTGTTTGTTTGAATTGAAACAGAGTGAAAATGTTCATTTAGATGACAGTTATACAGGAAGTGAAGGCGAAATGAATGGATCAATAACAATTAATTCTCCACCAAATACTTTACCTACGAGAAAAGTGTAAAATTGCTTATCAACTTTGAACTTGGTTGATTTTAAAACGTTATCACTCTCTTATATGTCATAATGCTTTTTGTGTGAAAATGAAGCCAGTAGGTCTTCATTTTCACACAAAAAGCATTATTACATATGTTTTGAATAAAAGTGACAACTATTCATATAAATATAATTATTTTATTCATCACATCATTTACGCGATTAAATGAATAAAAGTGGCAAATAGAATCAACGAACCAACTTCTGTCGGAAATTTATTCAATCCTAACCAGTTTCAAAATTAGAAATTTTCTCAACTGACGGTATTGAAATCCAGACTTATTCTATTGGATTGAATACACAATAAAATTAAGGAGACCTGTTGTCCACAAACATTGTCAATAACATAATCTATCTTCAAATTCTTCTCTTCAAAATTTCTTCAGCTTTTTAAGAAAATATCTGTCATGAATTCTAAAGTATCTAATGATTAGCATCTTCGTTGGGGTCCAGAAAGAGAATAAAAGGCTCTACTGAGTTTTCTAACATGTATCAGCTCCCAACAATATTTGTTCTATTCCAATTACGTCTTCGAAATTCCTTCTTCATATTTCACAATCCACTCGGTATTCATTTTAGCAAGAGATTTCTAGTTTTTCTCATTTTGAAAGTAGTGTTTGTTTCTCATCCAAACTATGTCACTATGGGGAAATGGGACCTATCATTTGCTGGAAGTATTCTTCAAAAATACGAGCGCTCAAGTCTTCATAATAGGATATTGTGATATATGTTGGTTTTTTACTTACCATAGGAGGGACTCGATGAGAAATGTATTCACTTGTGTAGATTACATCACAGAGACTTTATTATATTAAATACAGACTAGTTAACACTTACAAATAATACTATCTAACTACAATATGATTTTAATAGAAACCGTACTTGCTACGTTGACATTTCTAGTCAAGGATCTATACGGTTTGTATGATTACTTTCGAACGCCATGTCAGCATTAAATACTTCAAACTGACCCACGCAATTCACATAACACGTACAACATAAACAGTATTGTTTGCAATTTGGTCATTGGTGACATTTTATTTTTACGATAACCTTAATTCAAATCGTCTTTTACATCGTAGCAAGGTTGCAGGTTCAAGAAACTTTATATGGAAATTCTCTAGCTCGTTCGTGTGCAAATGGAAGCGTATATCTAAGTTCGCTTTGATACGTTTCAAAATCGTAACGCGGCTCTATTCCCGTGTTCAGATTCTCTGGAAAATTAGCTTTCCTCCCATACATTAATTCAAAGGGCGTATAGCCGTGGTATGTGTTAGGTTTGGGTATTGTGGCAATAAGCGAACATTGTAGCAAACTCGCACCAATCATCTTTCGTCTAATTTATAAAGTGTCCAACATACTCATTAAACGTTCTTTGAAATTTCTCACAACTCCTCATTGATTCGTGATGGTAGGCTGTATAAAAGTTATGTTTAATGTTACGCAGTTTCGTTAATTTATTCATAATTTCGTTTTAATATTCCGTTCCTTAATCTGTCCATATTTCTTTCATAAGACCGTAAGTTGGTATGAAGGTATCATAACTACATAATTTGTAAGTCCGCATAGCATAGTAATACTGTAGCGATTATCTCTATCACTTTTAGTGAATGGGCGTATTGTGTCTACGTGTCGAATGGTTTTATGGCTGTGTCTGTAATGGCAAATTTCTCTTTGTGACTTGGTTTTGCTTTGTTCATTTGGCAGTTTTTTACGTATTCTCTCACATCTTTTTCCAAATTTGTTCTTCTGAAATTCGCCCGTATTTTCTTCACCACACTATTGTTTTCTACATGCCTTCCAAACATAGGATCATCGTAATATCTCTCTAGGACCTTTTGTATTTCTTCTTTATGCCCTATCAAGTTTGGTACGTCGCAAATGCTTATCTGTACATTCTTTAATATTCTATTACCTTCCGTCATATATTCTTGAGCAGTGCGTCTCTTAAAAATGTACTAATTTACATATATTTTCATCCTTTTCATATCAAATTTCACTGATAGCTTATCAAGCTGCTCCAACGTTCGAAGTTGAATAATTCGGTATGTAAGGCTTCGCTACATTTCAACCTGTTTCTGATACGTACGCTTATCTTTAGTGAGACACGGTTATCTACAAAATTTAGGATTGGCAATTATGCGTCTCTAAATTGTTTGAAACTTCAATTGCAAAAGGTTTTTGTATTGGCTTTGACTTTGATTCATGCAAAAATCCTTTGCTTTTTGAGCGTTGTCTTTACGAGTTGGAGCTCTCGTTATGGCTAAGAGTTATTTTATTGATATAGTTGAAATAATGTTTGCGTCGTTTGCATTTCCTGTCACGTAATTTATCTCGAAATTGTATTCCTCTAGGTACCTCAGGCTGATTTCTTCATTCTCCTAACTCTTTTAGACTGTATACTTTGTCAATTATATGGTGTTGTAGATTAACTTAGGTCTCCTTTTTCTCTTGTCTGTTTCATACACTTTATTAGCTGTTCTCTTTGTTCCAGTATGTCTTTATGGTAGTCTCCATTAATATATCTCCTTGCTGCTATTTTCTTGTTCCAGTCTTTCCTCTCTTTCAGAACTAGTTTCTTTTTGTATCTGTTTTTATTTCCTATTCTCCTATATTTCAGAATATTTGCTTTTACATCTACTGTGCTGTTGACCTTACGTTTTTCAATTTGGTTTCTAGTTGTTCTGCTCTCTCTTCAGTGCTCTCTTCCATTCCATGCACTATCAAATTCTTCTTTCTCAATTTTTTTTTCAATCTGAACAATCTTTTCTTGCAATAATTCTGTTTACATCGTAGCAAGGTTGTAGGTTCAGCAAAGTTAATTGGGTTCACTATCTACTACATTCTGATAAGCTAACATCAACGAATACATTTTTCTATTAATGTGATAAATGCGAAACATGCGTTCGTGATTCATCGTCTGAAAGGTCTATTCATTGTCTATTAAAAAATGTTATCGTTTCCAAATCTATTTCAACTTTCACTACTAGTGTGGTGATAATTTTGAAAACGAGAAAAAAACGTCTATCAAGTAGTTGTTCAAAATCTCTGTGAAGTTGATGTTCACAATGTCTATGAAGTGGATGTCCAAAATGCTCGCAGCTAACGTCAAGACATTATCCTAATATTAAATAAAATTGTTTCAACTTTATTCAATTGCAGGTGTGAGAGACCTACTCGCAAGTGTTATTTGTCCTCTTAAGTTATTCAACTAATTGGGTTTTGTTTAGGCTAATAATGTAGAATAAATTTATCGTGCTGACCATGCTGTCGATCCTCGCCTCCCTATCCACCGATTTGAGAAATATTGCGTAAAGGTACTGCTGGACACATTGTAATGGTAATGTGGCGGTGCAACCATATCGTATTCCCTGGAACTTGAAGGTGTGTGAGAGAGAGACACACACACAGAGAGAGAGAGAGAGAGAAAGTGAGTGATGTTCGCGACTTTCCTTATTTTTGGAGGTTTTTGGGTTCTTTCAGAAAGTCGGCCCCTAATATAGGATACGTTTCCTCTGTATGGCTATAATGGGTGTGTTTTTCTTGGGTTAAATATTTTCGTGCAGTGAGGTGTGAATATTCCGTAAAGGTACTGCTTGACATTATGTTGGTAATGTGGCGGTGCAGCCATATCCTATTCTCTGTAAGTTGAAGGTGTGTGTGTGTGAGGGAGAAAGAGAGAGAGATGGGGAGATAGAGAGAGAAAGAGATATATAATGATGTTCATGACTTTCTTCATTTTTGGTTTTTGATGTGTATGGATTTGGTTTATGGGTTTGTTTCAGAAAGTCGGGCCGTAATATAGAATACGTCTTCCCTGAATGGCTGGAATGAGTGTATTTTTCTTGGGTGCGGTGTGAATGTAGTAGTTATGAGAGTGGCTGGTGATGATAGTAAATGGCTCGTTAGCAAAGAATGGGCAGCTGCAGCTGTTTTATTCTCTACCGTCGGTCATTATTTGGCTGGTAAACAAGTCTACCAGGTTACAGGATAACCGCAGAATATCTGCAACAAGAACAGGTGAGTGAGGAAACGCTGGGTTAAATGGATGTGCTTTCATTCCTGATGGGAGTGAACGCGAAGTGAGCACGTCTGCCTATGCTAGATATAGTGCATTTGTGTCGATAGAAGGACGGTAATAAATGACGGAGGGTTCCGGCTACTATTTTACGGGAGGCTGGGATGGAGTTCCAGATGGTTGTGGCTATGATCTCGATGAGGATTTTGGTTTCACTGGGGAGGTCGTAGAGACATGTGGTTCTTCCAGTGTAACTGGAGCGATTTCTTGTGGGATTTTCGGTTTGGCTAGCCTGTTGGGGTGTGAACATTGGAAATTTTTACAGGTTGAGGTGGTGGATTCAAGGAATTTTTCAGGACGTAGGCCAGTTTGACCGCAGTAAGGACTGGTCGGTTTCTAACTGCAAGATTCGACGAAGTGTCCGGTTTGGGTACAGCAAATCCAATATTTTGGAATGGGAACTACAAGCTGGGTGTTCCAGAGCTCGCAATGGTGTGGGAGCCCGTGGAATTTCATTGCAGCTAATAGGGCTTGGTGGATTTCAGATGCGGTAATTATTCGGAACATCGAGGTGGATTTGTTGTTTTATTTGGCGATGGCTAGCCAAGTTTTTAGGAATGCGAAATTCTCCTGGCGTCATGGAGAGGTCAACATTCCAGCAAAGTAGGGAAAAGGAGGGTGTGAGTATTTTAGTGTGACTGGAGGGGAGGACGTTGAGTGGAGTTGAGGATGTGATTTGTGTTTCCTACGATGGTGAATTCCTCGTCGGGTATGGAGGTTTATAGGGCGACGGATATGTGCGAGAGCGATATTTTCCCGATGAAGCGTGAGATCTTGGGGGAGGTGCAGGAAATGTATCTGGAGTTTTGGCATTGCGAGGGACTTTTTTATTGTGGAGAGTTGTTGGAAGACGTGGATCGCCTTCGAATTACTTCTTCGATTTCTTCTACAGTTATATTACGTGTGTTGATGAGTTCCTGAAGTTTTTTGTGTTGTGTTTCAACCTTTAGGTCTTCTGATGTAAGTTTGTGGAATTAGGAGTTTTTGGAGCTTTTAGGACGTGTGGGTGGGTATTCCTATTCGGTGGTGGTGAGTCTGATGATAATTTTGCAGCTACATGTCCTTTTGGACACTTTTCCGGGTTTCTGATGAATATTGTTTCGATTGGGGGAAGAAAGCTAGAGCTGGTCAGCGGACTCACTGACGGTGGGAGTTGCCTTCCCAGTTGAAGGTTTCTTGACTAACTAGCTTTGCTTTCGGGTTTATTATATTACCTGATATTGATTAAATGTTGTTCCTCTTGTCAATCGTTGGTCAATGAAGCGAGCATATCGGTTGAATTTGGGAGTCCTCGGAGTGGCTTGGCTGCTGTTTAACTGAATTTTCACCGTATCTTTGGGGGAGGCCACTATCTGGAATTCGGTTTGGTATATAGTGACCGAAGCTCCTCGAACGAGGGCTTCTTCGAGTATCGTCTCCCTCAGGCAATGGACTGGAACTGAGCCCGAAACTTGAAGGTTTCCCTGATCAGGATATATATTTGCCAAAGTTGGCACTACATTATTTTGAAGTAGTGCTAAATAAATAGCGCCATTCAAATTTCTCCAGATGAAAATGGAACCGATGATGTGCATAATGTCAACCCAAAAATTTCCCTTTTGAGGTATTACGTATTCAGTTGATCAGTAGCGGCAATTTTGACGAATAGCATGATGGTTAAGTGGAAAAGTTCACTCATCTATTGTTATGTAATATATCCATAATTTGTTCACAAAAATAAGTTCATCCATCGCAGTGGTCTCCCATAAGCGCCCGAGTACTTAGAATTTCATGGGAACGCATTTTCTCTCCCTTTAGTATGTAGAATCAATATTGCGGATCCTTGTCTATTCAATATATGTGGAATTTACTCAAACGCAAGGTTCACATCTTATTTTGTCTCACCACTTTGTGCATTTGCATCTGCTTTTATCTGCCTCACGTAATCAAGCTCCTAAAATTGTTTTTATATTTTACATATTGTTCGTAGGAACTTCCATTTGCTTTCGTGTGTTATCTCCGGAACCAATCATTTGTAAGAAAGACTCTTATTTAATTGATATTTGTCTATCTAACCATGTTTTTAAATTGCAGTTAACAAAATTCAAACACTTGAGAATTACTATCATGCATTTATAATTACACAATGTGCTATGGTGTTTCGAAAAAAAACTAACAATACTTACTATTGTATCTGTCTTTGTCTTTCCAATTGATACTATCTGAAATCTTGCTAACTATCCTAAAAATCTAAACTTGGAACAAGTTTTGAGTCTGTTCTAGCGAATTTCGGTAAACAGATGATTTAGTTTTTTAGCGATATTTTTTACAATAAATTTCAAGAATATAACGTTCTTGAACAGAGAAAATAATCAAACGATGTTTCACAAGACCATAATTCTTATTTGAATCATTGGGGGCTGTAACTACCACTCGAAAGGGCGTTGAAGGTAGCGATTATATTTTCACGTTGAAGGAGATTTTCTATAGATATGAATAGTAACCGAAGTAATGAATTCATTTCATTTGACTTATCTATATACTATAAACATTATTAATCTTGGGTTTTTTAGCCTCTCGCACATATGGATTGTAGCTCAATAGGTAATGAAATAACTAACTATGGTCCATTCCCGGACGACTGGAGAAATTAAGGCTCGTATGGTAGGAACGTATTATGTATTTTACAATATTAAAATGTATATCTTACTATTGGGAGTACACATTGTACATGTTTTATAAATCGTTTCTTCAACTGACTTTTGTAAAACCAACCGTCAAATACAATAACTTAAAATTGACGACTATTTCATGTGTAGGTATATGTTGTATAGTACGCGCAAAACATATAGTGCAGAAATGTAATGATATATCCCCTTTAAGTTATGTTGTGGAGCTAGACTCTGAAAGGTAATAATATTTTGTTTACTTTTAACAATACCACTTACACACTACACTCTATCTTGATGCTAGCCTACCAACTAAATAGTGAGCGCTGCTTATCGCTGGTGGACACCAGCTGTGTTCGAAAAAATTGCTTTCTCAAAATATGCTTATAGTTCAGTAAAATATGGGAAAAATAATAAGTTATTTGAAAATTATATTACTAATTCTTGTTAATAAAACGAGATATAAGGTAGTTTCAATTGTCTGGTATTATGTCTAAGATGTATTTAATAATTATAAAATTATTAAATACATTTTAACGATTGATAGTTGAAGTTTTAATATTAAAGGAATATATCCTCTAATAAGCATTTTAAATTATAATATTGACTGGACTATGACAGTATTAAAATCAAAGGATAAGCTGAAACTTTGAAGTTCGCACTATATATCTTACGTGAACTATACCTACTTGAAAAATAAATTATTATAGGATTGCCCTAGGGATTGTTACATGTTTTCTTTATTAAGTTTTGTATTTACTTTTACCAAAATTTGCAGTTTGTATTTTTTCTATAAATGACAATGATAAAGGTTTACTGTACAATTGCAATCTAACAGAATATGAATATGTTTAAAAACTATCAAAGTTATCCCACAAATCTAGTTCTTGAGAAAATTTCCTAAATAAAATATGAATATTCATTTATGAGAACCGTTAACATTAGAACACCTGTGTTAAGTAATAAAATAATCACTTCCAAACATTGTACCTATTTTGAAAATAACCTAGCATGAATCAGGATAGGAATATAATTTATGATGCCACTTTTAAATGATCAAACACGTGCATCAACTTTGTATATAAACTACTACTATTAAAATTAAAAACAGAAACCCCTACCGGTGAATAGGAAATTTATACCCTAGAGCCAAATGGATTAGATGCACTCCAGACTACAAAAAACATTTTGAATGTCTTAACGTTACTAACATGTTATTATATTATTTCTGATAGAGTTTATCAACAATAAATGTTATTTCGGTACTTCAGATAATTTTGTTTCCTAATTCTAACTTGGAGGGCCCCTTGAATTGTTAATTGGTTCTTAATTCAAAATGCGTTCTAATTTTTTCTAAACAATAAGCATTATGTGATATTCGTATATCAGGGGTCCCGTCACATCAACATTTACAACAACATATATTTATTGGAGTGCTCCACTAATCAATTCAACCGCTTCACCTAATGTTGGACGTCTAATAATCCCGATAATAAGTTATTTTTTCAAGTACCAGGTGTGTTTCGTTATTGAAAAAGAATACAATTACTGTTTACTATAAACAAAGAAAAATTCATTTCAAAACAATAATTTGAAAATATATTGTTAACTAAAGGTTTTCTTCAGAATTTGACTGATGTGTTGTTTTACTGTGCTTTGTGAAATATTCACTCGATAAAACGGTTGTCTTACTAACAATAATTACCCTATGAAGCTGAAGCAGCTAACCTTTTATAATCTATTTCAGAAAGGTGTAGAGCAGTGGTGGGGAAACTTTTTTCAAGACGGGCCATTTGTAATAACTAAACTAAAAAATGTATGTGTTCTATAAACATATACATATTACATACACTTATTATTTTAATAGTAAAAAGCAAAAGGTGAGAAAATTATAAGCACAAAATATAATATGAATTTAGTGTAGTTCTTGATGTGAAGTAATATCACTTTATTTTCTGGTGTCATTACTGGTTGATGGTGCATGAGAAAAATGAAATTGAGACTGTTTCATCAAAATTTCATCATAGTCCGGTTCTATTTGCGAAGCAGAAATTCTTAAAACTGATGAATGGTGCTCATCTGTAATTCTGTTCCTTAAAGAAGTTTTCCTAAGCTGCATTGTTGAAAAGATTTGTTCGCATATATAAGATGAGCCGAACATTGTTATTATCTTCATTGCATGAGTAATTAGATTTGGGAAATTATCTGGACTTAAATTTTTATAAAATTCTAGTAATGGTACTGTATGAAAAGTTTGTTTTAGGAGAGTTTAACATATCAGTTCTCAACTCAAGTTGAAATTTTGCATCAACTTCTTCGTAATTAACATCGAATGGGATCGCAAAAATACTAAACTCTGGTTCCATTTTTCTAAAGTCCTGAAATCTCCTTTCAAATTCTGAAGATAGTTTTCTCAAATTAATTTCGAATTTTTTAATCTCATTGTTTGATATAGTGAATTTTAAAGATTGTATTCTTGGAAAATGAGAAAAATCAGATTTAGAGATCTGATTAGCAAATAATAATAATTCTTTAAAATAATTTTCCAGCACTTAACCAACGAACTTTTGAATAATACAGGATATCGGAATGCTCAGCATGTACGGACTCCAAAAACTGTTGAAACTGCCGATGTAATAATCGTCTGGAACGAATCATATTTACTAGTTTTACAACAATATTAAGTAAATGGTCAATATCTAAAGCCGATTTACAGAGAGCATACTGATGTATAAGGCAATGCAAAAACACAACATCATTTTCCGGATACTTAGAATTAAATTTCCTAACAAATCCTTGATTGATTCCAACCATATTAGGAGCACCATCTGTAGTTACATTACATAACTTATCAATAGGTAAACGAAGTTTATCGATGCAATTTTCAAATTCACAAAATATATCGGCACCAGTCGTTGTTCTTTTTATTGACTGTAGCCCTGCAAGTTCTTCTGTAATTTATATGCCAATGGGTTTAAAGAACTCACCTGCAACTTTCCAAAGGCTTATGGATAATATTCTCAGAGGATTACAAAACGAAATTTGTTTAGTGTATCTCGATGATATAATAATATTTTCAACTTCATTATAAGACCACATTACAAATCTTGATAAAGTTTTTAAACGATTAAGGGAAACCAATTTTAAATGACAATTAGATAAGTGTGAATTTTTGAAAAAATAAGTCGCTTATTTAGATAATATATAATATATACCCAACTCGGCTAAAATTTCAGCTATAAAAAATATCCAATTCCAAAGACTACCAGAGAAATAAAATCAATTTTAGGTTTTTTGAATATTTTAGAAATTTTATAAAATATTTGGCAAAAATTATTAAACCTCTTACTAAATATTCAAAAAACGATACAAAAAATATACATTATGCTGAATTTAAATCTCGCTTTGAACGCTACTATACAGCAGAACAAAGCTCCTAGGTTTAACTCTAAGTCCTCAAAAATTTAAAGTTATCAAATTCAGCAGGTTACCTCCATCTCAAACCCCTTGCATCCTAATTAATGACTCCCCTCTTCCTGTTGTTGATTAATGTAAAATACTAGGATCAATTTTTGACTAACGTCTTACTTGGAAACAGCACATTATGGATATTAAGGGTAAATGCCTTCAAAGACTAAATATCATTAAAACTCTTGCGCATCATAACTGGGGTGCAGATGAAAATACTCTCCTTAAAGTATACAAAGCCCTGATACGGTCCAAAATTGACTAAGCTAGTTTCATTCACATGTCTGCTAGCAAAACATATTTAATCCTACTAAACTCTGTGCATAACACCGCCATACGTTTGTGTCTAGGAGCCTTTCGCTCCAGCCTAGCAGAAAATCTTTATATCGAAGCTAATGAACCACCTCTCTGGCTGATATGTCAACAGCTTCTCCTTACATATGCAGCATCAGCAGCATCGAACCCCTCAAATCCTACGCATGCTCTCCTTACTAATATCCCAAACATTCAACCCAATCAAAATTAAAATCTAACCCACATCTTCTCTCGCCAGTAATAAGCAACATTAACATATCACATACACTTCCGTTTCCAACTTCATCTTCCCCCCCTGGCATAAACAGATTCCTCGCTTAAATACCTTCCTGAGAAATTATGACAAGTATGAGACTTCAAAAGACCTAATAATCCCAAATTTTATGGAAATCATTCAAACAAACAATTATTATCCGTTACTATACACGGACGCTTCAAAAAACGAAACTGGTGTAGGCTGTTCTGTCACAACTACCTATAACGCCGTAAACTCATCTCGTATCCGTAAACTCATCTCGTATCCCCTCCCATTGCAGTGTCCACACCGGCGCACTATTCAGCATACTCTTAACATTCAATAGTCTCACTCCAACAAATCAGAATATCGCCATTTGTACAGACTATTTAGCAGCAATCCACTCCATACGCAACATATTCACTGACGATCGCCTTGTACAAAAGAGACATGATACATATCAAAATCTTTCCTCCCAGGGTGTAATAGTTACTATCATCTGGATACCTTCACACATCGGCATAACAGACAATGAGCTCGCTGATAGTTATGCAAAAAAATCTGCCACATCCACTACTGGCTCTTCCAACAACCAGATCTACAAGGATATGAAATCGGAAATAAAGAGAATAATAAACAGCAGGTGGCAGTTACATTGGCACCAAAACGATACAAAACTCTACCAAATCCGACCGAATCTTGATCGACCTACGTTCCCCGAACTTTCTAGAAAAGAGATGGTCATTCTAAGAAGACTAAGATTAGGTCATACAAAACTAACACATGGTTATCTAATGGCAACAAGTGCGAAACCAATGTGTCTATTCTGCTAATCCCTCCTTACCGTTAAACACATCTGACTGAATGCCATCAGCATACAATGAGAAGACAGCAACTAATTATCGAAGAAGATCTTCAAATCATATTAAATGATCCGCATAAAATCATCGCTGTTATTAAACTTTTAAAAGTCATTCAACTTTATAACAAAATATGAACCATAAAATAATTTTGATATATTTCTGACAATTGTTATAGTTTACTCTTTCTTTTATCCTTAATCGTATATTCCATTGCAATTTATAAATCCATTGTAATCTTATAATCCATTATAATTGTAAATCCATTATAATCTTATAATCCATTATAATTGTAAATCCATTGTAATTTTATAATACATAGAAATTGTATCATCGTAAATGTGTAAATGACCATAGTTGTCGAGCACGTTAAACTGAATAAAAAATATATCGCTTTGAAAGTTGTAAAAATCTTTTAGAAAATGAACCGATATTACAGTATCCGGATTTCACTAAAGATTTCATTTTAACTACATATGCTATACTCGATAGTCGAAATTCTGTAAAGTGACTCATCGCTCTTACTGTCCATAAAATCAGTTGCAGAAGCGAACTTCATGAGCGCATCATTTTTGAAGGGTTCTTAATAGTCCTAAATAAAAAATAAATAGAAAATGTTCTTGTACGCTCTGGCGTTTAAATTTGAGAGAACAGAAATACGAAATAATTATGGTAGGTATCATTATGTATATACAGGGTGTTACCAAGAATAATACACATTTTTAAGGATGAGCTATAATAAGATGTATATAAAAAAGTCGATAGTCGAAATTCTGTAAAGTGACGTCATCGGTTATCTACCGATTTAAAGTGAACTCCATGAGCGTATCATAGTTTAAGGGTGCGAATACTGAAATATCTGGAATTTCAATTTTTAACATTTGAAATAATAACTTATCACAAGTTGTTCATAAGTAAGTTAAAACAAAATAAAAAAATGTTTAAAAGTCAATTCCAACTTACTACTACTAAAACTAAAAAAAAGTTGTTTGTCAAGACCAAAATAAATTACCAATAAGTATAGGTATGTTGCGAGGTCACTTGTAAAATGTCTGACTAACTGGAAGCGGTATCACTCCCTGACGACTCCTCAGAATCATCGCTTTCTCCTCCTATATCGATAATGAGTGGTTCCGTCATTACTTCTACACGTATGTCTAAATCCCAAAATTTATTTCTTCTTTTAATACGTGTTGAATACATTTACGCCAACTCTCAGCAGTAACAGTATGCAGCGCCTCGTCAAACAGTTTCTCAACGTCAGCCATTTTGAATGTACTGTTTTTTCTCGCAACATAATTTTTCACTTGGGCCCAAACCAGCTCGATGGGGTTTAACTCACAGTGGTAGGGAGGAAGTCTAACAACTGAGACGTTGAAATCTTTCGCCATTTCATCGACAACGTACTTAATATAACTGCTTTTATGTTTCCGTACGAGAGATAATAATTCAACTCTTAGCATTGCCTCGTTGTGCGGAATGCTTTCACTCTCTAACCAATCAATTATAACCCTCTTGCGGCTAGCTGAAGTAGGTATTTGCTCCAGTCGACGAGAGTGGTATGAAGCATTATCCATAACTATCACTGAACCAGGAGTTACCTTTGTTAAAATTGATCTAAACCATGTTTCAAACCGGTTACCATCCATCTCTTCATGGTAATCGACAGTTTTTTTGGACTGAAAACTTAGTAATCCACCTTCTACAAATCCTTCCTCGCTGCCAATGTGAGTGATAATCAGTCGACGTCCTTTCCCAGAGGGAGCTTTTAAACCGGAAGAGAAACCCTCCATAAAGGCTTGTAGATTGCTTCGTATATTCATGTCTTGCCACACTTTTGACACAGTGTGGCCTTCATTTAACCATGTTTCGTCAAGATAATATATGTGCCGTCCTTCGTTACGAAACTGTCGTATCTGTTTTAAATAATTTCTCCTCCATTCCACAATGTCATTTCGTTCAATTAAGGCACTGTTTCTACTTCTTGTTTGGTAACGAAAATTCATTAATTTTAAAGTTCGTCTCAAAACTTTATCACTGATGTTTGGTAAAGTATCATCAGCTTCTATTACCTTGCTCAATTTAGCTACCGAGGGGATTTCATTCCTAAAATAAAAAGAATGTATTTCCCTACGTATAGCATTCCGTGTTTGGTCGTCCAAAACAATTTTCTTTCTTCCCCTACTTTCCGGTTTACAGTTTTCACCTCGTTCTCTTGTCAAAGATCCGTCCCGCGATTTCTTTAGAATATTGTATATAGTACTCTCAGAAACTTTAGTTAAATAACTGCACTTAATCACAGCGTCACTAACACCCAACTGTTTGTCCATGGCACGCAGTCCTTCGTACACATTTAATATGAGGACTTTTTCTTCCCGAATTAAATTGTTACGACGCCGTTTTTTATCGCCAACACCGCTACACTCCGCCATTATTGTCACTAAATATACCGATATAAATATTACAATAAATACCAATAATAACCGATTTATCACACAAAACCACAACACAAATACTGATGTTACGCTCATGAAGAGAATAAACACCTCACATAACTGTTTACCATCACTGTCTCATTCGCGTAGCTCGATCTATCTATCTCGTTCTCAAAGCCGGAACATTGAAGCGACTCTCCAACATTGTCAAATCGGCGAGTTTTTCACAACAAACTTTGCGTTCAAGAAATATACATAAACACTTTATTTCACATTTCAAGTAAACTAATTATTATTAGTCTGCTTGAAATTTGAAATAAATATATTAAATTGGTATTGACTTAATTACATTGCATCTTTTGTACCTGAAATATTGACACAATGGATTTGAAGTGTATTTATAAAATACAGCATTTCTCTCTAGAATACATATGGCAACTGCGCTTTAACCAAAGTGTTGATTAGATAGCTCTGACTCACTTTACACAATTTCGACTATCGAGTATAGTAATATTGCTGTGGTTGCAATATTATCATCGGATACAGTTGGAGAGATAGGCCCGTGTCTTATAGAGGTGTGCTTAACAGTTCATTTCAATGAACTAGTTCATGTGAAATAGTTCACCAAAATGAACTAGTTCGATTGAACTATTAACCCCATATACCGAATTAGTATTACAATACAATAATACTCATTTAGTTTTTCACAAAATAAACGGTTTCAAAGATTAAACTAACTTTTCCGCATCTGTGGCCTGGAACAATATTCTATCATAAAATTGTTATTTGTATACACTTCGGGGGATGTAACGTGCTAACAAACCGAAATTTCTCCAAAAATTTAGTATATCTGGATTTATAGGACCACCTGTACTCGCTCTAGTCAACTGAAAATCAATAGAGTACATCTGTGAGACACCTGGAACAATATTCAATCATAAAATTGATCAATCGTATACTCTTTGGAGGCTGTATCGTGCTAACAAACTGAAAATTCTCCAAAAATGACAAAAATTTGGTACTTAAAGTACCATAGCACCCGTTATACTGGCTTTAGTGAGCTGAATATCAATAAGGTTCATCTTTGAGACGCTCCGAATAATATCCAATCATAAAATTGGTCTTTTGTGTATACTCCGGAGGCTGTATCGTAATATATCATAATAACCTGAAACTTCTCCAAAAATGACAAAATTATCTTACTTAAAGTACTGTAGCACCTGTTGTATTGGCTCTGGTGAGCTGAAAATCAATAGAGTTTATCAGCGGGATAGCCTAAATAATATTCCATCATAAAATTGGTGACTTGTTGAACTCCGGAGGCTGTATCGTGCTAACAAACTGAAATTTCTCAAAAAATGACAAAATGTCGTACTTCAAGTACCGTAGCACCCGTTGTACTGGCTCTGGTGAGCTGAAAATCAATAGGTTTCATCTGTGACATGTCCTTGACAATATTCCATCATAAAATCGGTGAGTTATTGCACTCTGGAGGCTGTATCGTGCTAACAAGACACACAGGATTTTTTTTCTAAAATCCGTTTTTTCGTGTTGTTGGTGGAAAACGTAAAAATAACTAAAAAAAGAATTTCAAAATTCCAACTTCATTTGGGGTAAACCAATACTTTTCTCGCATATTAGATAGGTTGGGCGGAAAAGTGAAAAGGGAATGTTGTTATAGTTTACACACGTAAGTCCCGTCCCGTAAGTCCTGTAACACCTTCTTCGCACGTATGAAATTAGATGGTTTTGAACGATCTCGCACGCGGCTTTGCCGAATATTTATTGTATTATTTAATTTAAGAAAAAGATAAACAGATGTTTATTGGACTAGAAGTAATTGAATTGATTACTCCTAATGTAAGAGTCAATTAATAATACCATAAAAAGTCTTGTAACAAAATATATGATCCGTAAAATTATTAAATATTAGAAAGACGTGAATTTTATTTGAAAAATGCATATTAATCCTATTTACACCATTCATCACCTATTAGGTTTCTTCATAATTGAATTGGACAAATATTTAAACGAACCTCTTTTACCGCGGAAAGAAAATCCACTACTGTGGTGGAAAGAACGTTGCAAGGTATATCCTAGACTTTTGGAGATGGTAAATAGGAGATTATGTATAATGGCCACTTCCGTTCCGTGTGAACGAATATTCTCAAAATCCGGTCATGTGCTTACAGAGCGCAGAAATAGACTTACCTACAAAAAAGTTACACAAATAATGTTCCAAAATCATAATCTGTAAATACCAAAACTAAATGCTTTCGTTTTTACATTTCAGCATTTGTATTTTTTATTATATGTATTTTTTCCAATTTTGTTCTATAATGTTTGTATTTTTTTATTTAATATTTTCAGTATATTTGTATGTTACACTTTTTGAAACGCATTTTGTCGCAAATGTATTCCATATGGCAATTCTGTTAAAAATCAGTAAATTTATTTTAAAAAACCGTATTTCTAAGTTGTTTTGTTTAGGTTTAATTAGATAATATTTAAAAAATCAACAATAATTTATCATATTATTGTTATTAGCACGCTTTTCATTTCTAAGGTATTTTACAGTACCTATAAATACATAATTATTAATTAGACAATATTAGTAAAAATTTTCGAAATTGAATAGGTCAGCAGTTCCTTAATCAAATCTTCACTAATCCATAATAAAAATATCAATTAGTTCATTGAAGCATTGTTTCTAGTAGCTTGGTAGCTCGTTCGCGTCGGAAGCGCCATGTCACCGCGCTATTGGTTCTGTGAGTTCTGTCGTTCAGTCCACGGTCCACGTTCAGTCATTAGTCATTAGTAGTTCAGTCTGAACTAGTTCATTTTAGCAAAGTGAATTCGTTCATTTTCCTTGTTGACTGAACTAGTTCCTTTTTATAGTTCGTTCGCGAACTATCCATCTCTAGTATCTTATGCTTCTGGAACTCTTAATGAGTCAGAACAAAATTATAGTACCTTAGAAAAGGAATTGCTAGCTATTCTGTTGGTTACAAAATATATTGGACCCTATCTGTACGGTAGATAATTTAATATTATTACTGATCATAAACCATTGAAGTGGAGTAGCTAATAGTATTGCTGATGCTATTTCGGGTCGAAATCAATTCCAAAGAAATATTTGAATACATAGGAAATTTTAATTAATCTCTTTCAGAAGATCCACGAGATAATGATGAAAATGTGTCTTTAAAAGTAAACTTGGATGATAATAATGACGACAGCGACGAAACAGACGATCTCACTGTTAAATAAGGCTATATTTCCAGACTATATTATTATCAACACCAGATGTGTTGTTAAAATAATAACTAAAATTAAATTGAAGATTCCCTCAAAGAGTTATTATCTAATTTATTGAAGTACTGTCTCGGCGGCATAGAAAAACTATATTCATACATATTGAACCAGAAAATGCTTCTTCCCTAGTGTTCCACTAATTGAGTTAAAGTTTTACTTGAAAAACCTTGATAACTACTATGTGAATAAAATATATACAACATCTAAATGATTACTAAGATATTAATCTTATGCATAACAACTGATTGACATAATGAAAAGTTACGTTGATAATCCAAAGATTTTCTGATATGTGATCAAACCTAACTGCAGTACGTAGACATATAAAACAGAATGATACATGTCAACTATTCAAATTAGAATATTGCAACTACATAGGCCGATATCCTGTACGTAACATGCTAACCACAGAAAATATAAAAACTACTTGGTATCTATTACCTATTCTTCGAGTATAAAGCTCATGTGAAGAATACCAAATACACAATCATAAGTCGAACACAGCTAGGTAATAGCCATAATAAATACATAGATATCTTTTTGTGATTCAATACGACAAAAATACCCCTGAACTATACAAAAATATATACCATTTTACAACGAATTGAAATATAATAATAGTTAAAAATTAAAACCCAACCAAAATCATTTTCTTTAATAGAAAATGAGTGGAAAATGCTTCAACATATTTCGCTAAGAAAAATGATATAAGATCTCTTTTACATACCTCTAATTGAGGGCCTAAAATTTCCTCAAAACTTCTACAATCGTCTCATCAAAAACGAGGATGGAAAGAAGGTATCCAAATCCAAAAGACGCTATGATTTCAGTTAAAAATCTCTTCAAAAGAGGTCAGGCAGCGTGGTTTCCAAAAAACTGCCAATATCTACCAAATCTCCGAAAAATACATCCACCAACAGCTTCTCGAACAAATTTACACGATCCTTATTAATATCCCCAACTGGGATGGTTTCAAATACCATATATAAATCAAGAACTTACTGACAACCATGTAGACATCTTGAAGTTCAGATTAGAAAGGATGCGACAATGACACTTGTAACTCAACTTCTTCCTACAACGCATACTCGAGCAAGTTTTCCAACCAATAGCAATCCAGCTGACAGGAGTTTGACTTAACCACAGATCGTAGAACCACAATCCACTTTAGACATCGAGTACACCCAAAAATAATCACAATAAAAGTTCGCATGTCATCTAAGAGCACATCAGAAAGGAAATATGTAAGCATAATGAGTTCTCTATGACTCGTAAAGTCAAGCAGCAAATCCAGACAGATATCTCGACAGCTCGTAACGCGAAACGACAAACGAACACAGCTATACAAGACGTATCTGTCATTGAGCAAATTATCAATTCCAACCTTTTCAACAAATACCATTACAACGATTCGATTAGAAATTATTCAAATTATTTTAAACAATAATAGTACCATAGCACTCCCACATATGATAATGTAGAAAGCCAAAATAATCGGAATTATCACACAAATCAGATGTAATCAAGTTAACGTCTTATGGGTAAATGTTCACAATATATGTCTAACGACATCCACCTCGTAAACAGATATTTCTGACCAATATGGAAATACTTACTGAAGCCATAACATGGTATATAAATAAACATCAAATAACCAACTATCTCGGGAGACAATAAGTACGTATAAACTAATCAGCAAATTTGTTTTAACCTAACACTAGTAAAATGTTTTAGACAAAGTCAAGGAGTCGGCTATACCCGAACCCTAATAAGTTATAGCACTTATCAGCTAAAGCGGACTACTGAGGCTAACACCCCAATATGATCTAACCAAAGGAAAAATCAGTAGTCCCACGGTCACTTATATCTACAATAAAAACCACAAGAGAAAGAATATAAACCCTTAACACCCATGAAATATACAGCAACAAAACTGACAAGAAAACTAATTACAGGACTTCTCAAAAGGTAGGTGCACGTTTTGTATCATACAATAATAAAAAACGTTTCATTCAAAACTTACCCAGCGACAACAGTGACAAATATGAAATCGCTGTCAAGATGCAATGACACATTGGTACAGCCTGCACCAATTCGCCGGTGAGATGATGGCAGAGTGATCACTAAAACTCTGGGCTGACATAAATGATTACAAATATAAAATTATATGTATTATTATATTATATTATATTATTGTGTAACTGTCGAACTCTGACAGTTTCATAATCACTAAATTATTGAGGGGGTATTAATAATATTCATAATCTCCCACTTTAATAGTATAGTTTTTGCATTCTATCTATAAATAATACTTTTGAACATTTTATTATAAACCACACTTGACATATTTTGTAGTTATTTCATAATTTTGATGACAAGCAAGAAAAATGTGATTTAAACATTACAAACCACACTACACATACTTTAGCAACGTCAGCACTCAGAGTTCATTGACATCATGTTTTTCGCATTATCAGATGGTTGGAAATACGAGATACATTGTTAATTAATTAATTAATTTTAGTTATATTTTTTTTAACATTAATTGTTCTTACACTAATTCTTTAATCACGATACAAATTTACGTTAAGCAATATTTTTAGTAATAAATACAAATATAAGACACTTGAAATTTCCTGTTGTTATTTGTTTTGTAATTCTTCGGGGACCCAATTTATCGTAAGCTTATCCCACTTCTTTTGACTTAAGTTTGCAGAAAGGCACAATTTTTCAATTTGTTTCATAACCCTTCTTTTATCCCAATAAAAAATATCATCCTTATTCAAGTCGATCTATTTTTACCATAAATTCTTCAATTTGATGCTAATATTAGGCTAAATACGTATTGCAACTGTTTCATTTTACAGCTATACTAGTACCGTCAATGCACATTATCCCACTCCAACATTTTATTGGTTTTTTAATATAATCTTTATCACGACTTCAAACTGTATAATTAAATCATATTTTTCCTTCACGACTATATCCTGTATAATATGTTACATATTAACCATAGTGCCGTTTGTCCAACTTCAATCCAACTAAAGTTATATGCTTATTCCTTTACATTTTTATGACTACACTCTGAACATATTTACGACTATACCCTGTTTACTGAACATAAGCAACCCCTACTCCAATATGCTAATGCCTTTTTGATATTAAACTCATTTAATTAAATCATATTCTTTCTATATGACTATACTCTGTACAGTATTTACCATAGTGCCGTTTATTCCATGCAAATTAGACTAATAATAATAACAAAGTCGCATTTATACCTAGATCCTGAAAGCTACATGTATGTGACTTGATAGAACAGTTGTTATATGTACCAGCCTGTTGACCACGTGGTCGGGGTTCTATTACCGGCTATAACCAAACAATTTTTTAATTTAACATTACAATTGAGAAAAGACCTTTTCAATCTACGGGTACGCCCTCCTCCCCCCCCCTCCAGAATATTTATTTCTTAATTTGGTATACGCCCTAGCCACGTACGCGATTTTTGCTCCCGTATCGGCCTTGCTTATAGTTGGTCCGATGAATCTTTTCCCATGCGTCATTAATGTCTGATAACATAAACGACAAATGTCAAATTATTTTGTTCTGTTCTTCACTATTATTA
Organism: Galeruca laticollis; assembly: GCA_963921935.1. Lineage (NCBI taxonomy): Eukaryota > Metazoa > Arthropoda > Insecta > Coleoptera > Chrysomelidae > Galeruca > Galeruca laticollis. Next base: position 165,809,842 of record OY998180.1, read on the forward strand.
GAAAGAGATGCGACTTAAAAATTATGTCGGTTATGTTATCAAATATTAATGACGCATGGGAAACTTTTTATTTTTGTCTCTTTGTACCATTTCGTTTACACAAGGTTCTGAGACGTCCTATGTCGTTGATACACAAAATAAATTGCAATTTTTCATTAGACCCTGTGTACTAATGAATATCCTGTTGAAATATATTCACACGGTCATGTCCCATAAATTTATTAACATAATTAATAGGTTATCATATTGATCTCAGTTATATTATAATGGTAATTAATTTATAAACTTCAATCAGTTGTATTGCTTCTAGTAGGGAAATGAAATTTCGGTAAAGCGATATTGATAGCTGGTTATTAAGAGGACGTCAGATAAATTGGCGAACTGTTTACTTTGTGCAGTGATGTAAGGGAGACAATGGTCAAGTACGGTAGAGATAAATATAATTGCTGTCAATACAGTGGAGCACTTGTGCGAGAATCGTGTTCGATTAGTCAGAACGTGCTTATTAGCGAAAACCATATCGGTGAGGGTAAATTGGCATTTCTATCCGTTTCCCTATTTTTGGACTCGTACAAAGCGTGTAATGAAGGGATGAACAGTGACTGGGAAGTAGAGTGCCACACGAATAAACTTTAATACTGAACATCAATTAGTGTATCAGACGAAGCGTGAGAAAACAAACAATTACATGCGACCGACTGACCAGACCGAGTTCGAAGACATCCCTTAAGAGTGCGATTGTCATGGTCATCCGGAGAAGTTCACCCCTTTTGGTCTTTGGTTGACGGTGCTCACGGTGACCACTGACCACAACGCTAGCGTGCCGAAGGCTGCACACTCCACTTTCGCATATTTGTCTCAATTTGGCTTCTCAAAACTACACATTAAACAGGAACGGACTAATTGAAATTTGACTCGACACTCGACTCATTTATTAATTTCCAATATATAATTAGAAATAAATTAGTGGTATTATGTAACGATATAATTTTATTATTGACTGATAAAGTTTATTTGAAACTTGAAATAAATAAAATGTTTTCAAAAATAAGTTTCTCATTAAGTTTAAGCATGGTTGTATAGATGCGAGGGGATTCTAGATCCTATATTTTGGTGTGAGGTACGGCGAAAAACAGAGAAGGGACTAATAAAACGGTGAATAATACAGATGAAGTAATTGGGATGGTATAGAGATATGGATCAAAATAAATTTGAGAAAAGTAATGAGAATAGGGATCAAATCAGGATATATAAATAAAACAAGCGTCGACCGAAGACACTATCGATTAATAACAAAAGGGAAGAAGAAGGAAACTATAGAAGAAATTAGAGGAATATTAAGTGATGAAAAAAATGGTATCCGCACTCTTTCTCCGACACCTAACAAGGGAAAAGGAGACAAAGAAAAATTAGTTATTAAAAATCTAAAGAAGCATCATTTGTTTGAAGCCTTTGATGATAAGTATGATATAGTAATAAGTACCTTGATGGATATTTTAATCCACGAAATTTCAACTCTAATAAATGTGAACTGAGAAGTATTCAATAAATTCATTCTATCCAATAATCAACTACGATTAATTCTACACTGAGTATTGAGATTCGACCCAGTGCTTTCCCATAAAAATGTAGCTGAATTGTGAAATTTTGTTGAAATTATTTGAGGTTAGCTGCTGATTATGTGTGCCAGATACTCAATGCCATATTGTAACTTATGTAATTAATTATTAAATTCTACTCTCAGACAATTTTTCGTTGACTTCAAATTGCGTAGATAATATGGAATCTGTTAAAATCATTTTCCAAGATGAGATTCTATTTTGATACAATTTAGCATTGAAGCTATTCCTATATGGTAGCGAATGTATTTACTGCTGTTTAAAAATCTACTCCAAACCGCACTTCAAATATATAGGAACCTTTGAAGTTCTCAAAATACACATTTGAAAAGATATTTAAAGATATTTCTCAACTTTTAAGCTATATTTTTATTCATGTGCAAGAATAATTGAATCGAGTAGAAAATTTGGAAATACTTATTTGGTTAGAGTATATAACAGCTAATAGAGTTGAATATTCTGAATAAATTTGAACCATTTTGACCCCCTAACCACCGCTAGAATTAGACATTGTTCTTTTAATATTATGTGACTAATAATTGTGAAGCACCTATATTATCTTCTATAAAAAATGCATCTATATTCAAAATTAACCATACTTGTGACCAAAATTGATGATCATTCAATCGCTCACTTACATCATTGACAAAATCGAAAACAAAATACTTTAAATGAAACAGATGACAGACACAAAGACGGGAAATTGATTAATTTACTGACTAAAGAAAATGTGGCAATTTTGTAGCATCCAAACAGTTATTAAAATAACAGCCATACACATTTGAAATATCTTGACGTGAGAAAACGTTCGAGACTAGACGATTCTGATGGCTCTTAAGAAATTAATTCTCATGCAGAGTGTATTTAAAGAATAGGAGCAATATTAACGAATTTTACTAGACATGATCTATGACTGTTGTCGTCAGCTCATTCATTTCAGAAAGATAATTTAATAAACATTTTGTCACATTATTCCATTGTTGAGTCGTGACTTGTACCCCTGAAAGTAACACTTATCACAAGTGAATCATCTAAACATTCGTCTAATTTATTATAAGAAATTTTTATATTGATAACTTTCATTCATAACTTTCTTTTTCCTCCACAACATCAACAAAAAATCTATGAGGTTGTTTCTCAAAGGACTGTCGACTTAGATCTTTCTGGTCTGTTGAATTCGATGAATAATTCCTATAGGTTTGTACCATTTGTGAATTGTATTTAATTTGGATTCTGTATATATGTTTTTCAAGTCATTGTAGTTTCAATATCCATATAACTGACAATCCTTGTGTGACGTTTCAATTAGTGAAGTTACGGCCAGTCTGGCTCTGTTATAGTCTGAATCATGGAGCTTGTTTATTTCGGTATTAAGGAATCCTTATATAACACATCATTATTTTTGATGTGGTGTATTGCTTTCTGTCCGTCTTTGATGCTATCGTATTACTTTTTGATTGGGGAAACACTGGAACCGAACATTCAGGTATCATGGGCTCAAGAATTTAACAATGATACTTGATATCTTTCGAATTCAATCGGTCATTTATGTTTTCAGTTCTATCGGCTTTATTTCGATATTTTTATTCGATCGTATCTGGTTTCATACAGTGTTTCTGCAAAGTTCATGTTTTTTGCGACCTACGCATGTCGTCGACTGAATTTCAATCATAATGTTTATCGATATTCTATCCCATTTAATTTCCACAAAACACATTATTACCTCGGCACTAAACGTTTCTGCAGGAATCTCGCAAGATTCTTTCCAACAACATACTATTCGACATAAAATCTCCATTTACTACAATGTGAAATTATTTTGAGTATATTTTATTGATGTTGCTGCTATTATTGTCACCAATATTTGATCAAATAGTAGTGGAAATTGCGAGCAGATGAATTAATTGAAATATTACGAGTTTTACTATTCATTCCTTTCTATTGAACAATAACACTGTTCTACATTTTGAAACTTTTTGTCGCACTTCGAAGTTTTCTTGAGTTTTTTGCGTCTACTGTAATGTAATCACTTTTAATATGTACTCAGTTTCTCCCTATCACCCACACAAGTGTTTAGTAAAGGCAGAACATGAAATATAAGACATCCAATTATAAGCAATCTAGTGGTAAATTTTTAAAAATTGATAAAAAAATACATTTTTTTACAAAATCTACTTTTTGTTGTATCAAAAAAAGATAAATACAATGAAAATTTTTATTTGGTTGTCTTTTTCGCTTGTATCCGCCAAGAGCGGTTTCATGTTTAAGGGTCCAACAGTAGTCCGCTAACAAATTTGGCGTCTATTTTCCACTGTAGCGCTTCTCCATCTAAGCAATTTGCTGGTAAAATCTCTCGCCGCGCTCGTCTCCACCCAAATTGTCAGGATAGAATTCTAAATGTGAGCGAAGAAAATGCAGCTTAAGGGACATATTGCAACCCAATCCAAGACTGGATAATTTCTTTAACTAGATCGTTGTAGTTTTTGTTACCAATGAAGTTGCTACATACATTTTTGAAGGCATCCCATGCCATTTTTCCCTTCACAAAAGTATACCTAAGAGTAAAAATTTGATCCTTAAATGTTCCCGTATTTGAGGTCCAACTAAACTCTTTAAGCTTTGATTCACTTATTCCGTAAATAAACTTCTTGCTGATCCACTAAAGGTTCATTAAGGACGTTGTTCATGTCGGGCACTATGTTTTCACGTAACGGCCAATTTTTAACAAAATAAATGTTGGTTTCTTGATAAGATGTCCCTTTCGCATAAAGAACCTACAATATTTTTTGAAGCTACTCTGTAGTTCTGTGAGCAGTGCAACAACTTTGAGATCGGCACATATATTCCACTCATGAACTTCGTATTTCATGCATTGGAGTAATATGCACATGTTTTGATATGTTTCTTTCATATTTACAGCATAACCAACGGGAACTGATGGCTGATCGTTTCCATTGAACAACAAAACTGGCTTTAGACTTGTGTTCGAAGAGTTAGTAAACTGGCGCCACTCGGTAGGTAAATAGGAAATGCCAAGTTCATTAATTAAACCTGGAATATCCCAGATAGCACTAGATATTCAATGGACGTACTAAAAATATTCGTTTTCGGATATTGTATTATTCTATAGACCCACTTTAAATATATATATATATATATATATATATATATATATATATATATATATATTTAGTATTTCTTAAACCATTATATATTTATTTTTGTTGCATTGTTCTTGGGTATAGATTTCTTACCTATACCCAAGAACAACCCAAAATATATATATATATATATATATATATATATATATATATATATATATATATATATATATATATATATCCTTTCTCGATAATTCTATAGACCACGAAATGGGAAATTTTTTAAATAATCTATGAATATTCTATAAATATTTCCCAGGAATATTCAAGAATATTCTGAGGATATCAGCTGAATGTATATAGCAAGATAATCCAGAATATTCATAGAACATTCCAATAGGCATATTCTACAAATATCCAAGTAATATTAGGAATATTATAAGGATATCTGTGGAACGTATATAGCAAAATTTCAAATATTTGAACGAAAATAATGGACATATCAATTCTTTTCCAACTTCTTGTTCCACCAGGAATTATAGCAACTTTTGTTCAATATCGCCAGGGAAAGCTTCTCTCTCGCACTTATTCAGTAAGCAAACGGTATGTCCCAAATTTAAATAAATATTCTTTGAAACTGAAGGAGAAAAGGGGGAGTACAATGATCCAGTGTTCCCTGGTATATATCTTACAAATATCTAAGGAATCTTTCAAAATTCGAATTGTATATATAGGAAAAAATATTTTTCATTGAAAAAATTAAAGCATGGGAAACACTGAGTTCAATTTAATTTATCTATACATAAATATAAGATGTACCTCATAACATAACTGAAACTAATATAACTTTCAAATCCGAGATTCCAAAATTCACTCACTTCCTCCATACTCAACGAACTTTTTGAAACCGATTTCTACCGTTCCTTACATTTGGCTAAGAAAATTCCTGTTTTCAATTCAACTTCTTTGTTTGTTATGTTCTTGTCCAACTTTTGGACGGCATCTCAAACAATGAAATAATTATATTTTTTGTTAATAAGCAATTTCTATTCTACTGTGATTTCTATGTATGTACGTATAACAATCAAAATATAATCCCAAAAACTGAAACTTAAAAGATGAAGTTAAACATCAAATATGTAATTTAAAAAATAAGTTTTGTAGGACAAGAAAAAAGCAAAATATTCCAAACAAAATAGTGATTAGAAGTTATTTGTTTCTTGTACATGATATATTAAATTAATTTACATGTACATTCCAAAATAAAATAACATGATTATACCTACTACTGATTCAAAGAGCTTTGTTTTTCCAAAGCATTTTTCCTTTTATATGCATGCATACTGTAGCCCTCCATTAGATACTCTGTCTGGATTTTTTGTAAGAATCTTTTAATATATTGTTGCAAATAAGAACCTTCCAATCTTGCCAGAGGTACAAACTAAAATTGTATTAATTTGGAAGTTAATCTCAAAAGTTTTAAAAATTGAACAATTACAGTTTATAAGCAAAGTTATAACAAACGAATAAAAATATAAGACCGCTTTCAGCTATGTGAACAGTATACATATGCCTGAAACTAGACACTTGTACAATTGACCAGCAATAACATTTATTTACCAAATGTCAGAACTAATTTAACTTTTAATTATCAGATCACCAGTTGTGTAGAGCTTTCTAGTCAATCTCAATTAATAAAAGGAATAGAGGTAACTATAGGCAATTCGATTAAGGAACTCAAAGCATACATCTCGGTAACATAATTACGTGAAACTACCTAAGAAAATAAAATTTTGTTGTACCTTCAGCAACGAGGTGAATTTCTACTCTACTTACAATTGAAAACATTTATACATTAATTTTGTTGCAAAAATTTATGAAATCAACAATTATTTCAATATTTTCATGCACTAAAATATAAAAAGTAACACATAAATACTCCAATATATCGAGGCAGTTTCATTTTGATTTGGATATAATATTGAATGTTTAACTTACAAAATATTCATAGGATTCTTCAGCAAGGCTGACTCAGTTTCTTCAAACTTTGCCTAATCATTTATTGTTAAGTTTTAGCAGCAAATCGATAATTTTTTAAAAAATGCATTGATAAATCAACAGGCATTAAAAAAATACAATAAAACGTACCTGTTTTGATGCGTGAGGTCGTATGTATTAGTTCCACCCGTAGCATATAATACACCGTAGAAACATATCTAAACTTCACAGTGGCAAAAAATTGACTAATTAATTAATGATCAAAAATAATTATCATACTACTACTATTTCACCAATAACAATAACCTATATAAGATGGTCGAACCGCCATTTTTCACTGGTCGTTACCGTCAACTGTCAGCTGCAACTACTGACACATGCCCATAGAACAGAAAAAGCGTTTGAACAAAAATGAATAATCATAGAATATTCTTAGAACTATTTGATTCGAATATTCTAAAAAGAATAATCAGTGGATATTCCAACTGGACTTCCATTGAATATTCGATTTATGTGTACCCACAGATATTCTAGATATCCCCAGAATAACCCTATAATATTTGGATATATATCTTCCAAATCGAAGACTGTCAGAACATCGTATTGATATCTGGTGCTATCTGGGATTATGACAGTAAACTAAGTCAGCACAGACTGCCTTCTCCGAAACGTGGAAAATTTCACACCTTTTTGTAAAAGGTTCCACTGCTGCACACGAGATCCAAGCATTTGTGCCTTTGTTTTGGGAAGACTTAAATCACGAACTACACCATTGAGCTCTTCCTGAGATATAAAATATGGCTGTTTGCTGCTACTACATTTGAAAATGACTTCCTCTTCAAAACTTGGACCGGCTTCTGGTTCCTCTATGTTATCATACTTATCTGGTTCATCATATTTCTCTGGAAGCTTAGGAACATGTATGCTAGACGCTTCATGAGATACAGGTCTAATGACTCATGGGATATTAGGAGACACTATTTTATGCTTGCTTTTACTAGAAAATCCTAGAATTTTTGTTAAACCTTAACTACCATTGCTAAAATTTGTAACGTTCCTACCATAACAGGGTCAGATTTGACCACCTAATTTTTTAACTCTGGAGTAGTTGCGACCTGTTTTTTCCAAATATGGTCCCGCTGGGTCATATTGACCTAATAGTATTTTTGAGCAAAAATCAATTTCAAAGTGTAGTGGTGAATAGAAAAACATATTGCTGTTAGATATCTATAATATAAAATAAATACAAAACACATTTAACACAGAAAACAGAAAAAAGATTAAAAACCAAAGATCATAAAAACAGTCTAAAAAATCATCGTTTTCCTAATAAGATTCATCTGCATCCGCCTTTTCACATAAACATAAGTTTCTACATAAAATAAGAGTGTTTCAAACATAGATATTTACAACATTTTTTACAGTATAGGTTAGTTTTGTTATCTGAACCAATACATTGTTGATATCGCTACCGTTTTCCAGGTACTTCCTCTTCCTCTTCCAATTCAGCTCACTGCTAGTTTCTGCTTCGTCCTCAACCATATCTTCTTCATCTGTATCCTCCTCAGCTGGCTGAACGTCTTCCCAAAGACGCAGAAAACGTGCTTGCTCTTTTTCGTATGAATTAGCCATTCTAAAATACAAGAAGATTTTGGTAAGAAATTTTTTTTTTATCAGAATAAGAGGTGTTTTATTTCAAAATAAACCTCGGAGTTATAAAAAGAAATACTTACCAAATAAAAAATATTTTCAGCACTATTAAATTAAATAAATTAGTCGCGCTGAGTCAGACGTCACATATTCGCATGTCACAATGTCACATTTGCAATTAAACGGAGACTGGCTACGTAGATCTGCTGTCCGCGTCAAGTTAGAAAGGTAGAGGGAGGGGCACACTCCACGACGTTACGACATTTAAACTACAGTACAGTTCTTTTCACCAGGATTACATTTGGGCATCTCATATAATGTCATAAAAAATAAAAAACTCACCCCATTTGAATTTTTAATTAGCAAAAAAGTGAGTTAGTATGACCAATCCTTTATTCAAAACCTTTATTTAAAAATTTAACAAAAAAATACTCTCTTGTGTTTGTAAGTTTCCTAGGAAATCTAAGGCCTCATGGCTCCTCCCTATAATAATAGAAACGCAATTTATATTTTTGGTAAGAAACTGACAGACATGTTACCTGTCAAGACATAACTGGCACAATACTTTTCTGTTGGCATGATTTTTGCAATCATATCTTCTGCATTTATCACAAGTTATGCACTCTTTTCTTTGGTTTTTTTGAATAGGGACAAATCTGACATCGTCCTCTCCTTATTCCCCGTTCTTCTGGATCAGGTATTGGCTCTGGTTGTTGTATACCAGAAAATCTATATATAATGGTGCGAAGTTCTCTCGGCAAATTCTTTTGTTGTGATCGGCGTTGTAAATGTGGTTCAATAAGTTTTTGGCGTAGGGTCGTTAAAAATTTTCTTCTTGCCATTAATTTGTTGTTCACCGTACCATTGATAATAACATTGCCATTTACACCGACAATATCCAAAATTCTAAACCATACCATTTGAGACCATTTTCTAGTTCTTCTCCCAGTTTTATAGCACCCGCATATTTGGTCTAGTGAATCTACTCCCCCCTTTGTCTGATTATAAAAGATAAAATAAAACTTCAAAGAGTGGTCTTTGTTGAAAAATCCTCAAACTCGTGGGGATAGCTGCTAAAAAAAAGCTACAGGTTAGAGATATAGTGAATCAATTAGTACGTTACCTAAGCTTTCGAAGAGCATTGTCTCCATTTCCAAAGGCTGTAATAAACCAGAAAGAAAAAACCGGTTAATTTATTAATGAAAATAATTTTTGAAATCATTACGACTTATTTGTAGTGTTGATTTATTAAACTCACATTTCACAAATTGCATGAAAACCTTCATCCACTAAAGACAAAAATGTCGACTAAATCTAGTTTCTCACCTACATATAATAATGAGAGCCAGGATTTTTTTCCTGTTTTTTAAAACCAAAAGACGTACAACAAGAAATGAACTGATTTTGTTGAATATATATTTCAACGTGAAATCGACTGATGTCGAAAGGTAGTGTTACGGGGGGTAATTGAAAGGTTGAAGTAGAAATGTTTAATAAAAATCTAAATTTCTAAGACATACTGTTATGTTTTTTTGGTTGCTTGGTGAAAACTTCAAATAAAAACAATAATAGATCAATGTCTACACCTGCGATCACGATAAGATTGGAAAATTACACTATTAAATTTAACCATACTATTGTCAAACAGCTGCCACCTGTCTTTTGCAAAATGGAAAAAATTAGGATGACGAAATAAATCAACAGTCAGTGAACACTCAAACCTCTCACATTCGGTATTCCCCAACTGTCAACCCATTCCAGCATTAACTATTATTAGATAAAAAAGCCAAACAAAACCCACCCGCAAATACTGACGATCTCCACTTTCGTCTGATGTTAATTTCCATGGAAAGCAATACTAATTATATAACATAACCCTAACAATAATAATGTCGGTTAGGAAAAGTGATGCAAGATCTGTAACTTATAACACATGGAAATGACCTAACCTCTCACGCTAAGGCCCGACTGTTTGGAAATCATCTGCATTCGCAACTGAGCTGTGCTAGCCATAATGTGAAAAATTCTTTAAACTGAAATATTAAATAATGTTTGAATTGTTAACATTCGTCTGACCTGTCACCTCAGTCAACCATTATCTCAAAACACTAATTTGAGAATCAATCTCCTCGTTTCCGCAGTGGACATTATTAAAGTGTAACAAATATGTATAAGTGTTTTTAAATGAAACTCAAGGTCTCTAGTTAATTCCACAATATAATACAAGTTATTGAAAATTCTAAAAAATTGACAATTATTTCGATAAATCAATATCATCGTCAGAATGACAGAAGTTACATTTCATTTTATGCCTACCTGATGTTTAGTAGTTATATTTGGCTAGACCAAGAAGTAACCTAACTTGTTATTGGCTTAATATATGTTTATAGAAAAAAGAAGAAGATGTGATATTACAAATATTGAAGCTTAGATATTATTAGCCCTATGGTGATATCCTGGATATCATTTTTCCAATTAAGATCAGTATAACTGTGCAATGATATAGAAAACCAGGAAAACTATATCTGCTGATCTTTACAATTATCACTTAAGAAGACAGTTTATTAGTGGAGAATTCCCTAGATTTAACTGTTCATTGACAACTTCATATTGTGGGTTTCTTAAATGTCTTCTAATTTCCAGTTCTTCAAGGAAATCCAGTTCTTGTTTATTTTCACAAATATGCAGTACTTCTAGTTTTGTGTTAGGTGTCAATGAATGATTGGTGTCAAGTAGATGTTTTGCGTAGTGGGATTTATCTGGTTGTTTTAATCTGTATGCTCGTAAGTGCTCACTGTATCGTATTTCAAAATTCCTAAGGGTCTGACCCATTACATTCTGGACATTTGAGTTTATATATACCTGACTTCTTTAATAGTGGTATTTTTGTTTTTACATTTAACAATTTTGTACTAACGTTACTTTCTGTTTTAAAAGAAATTGTTGTATTCGTTGCTGAAGATATTATCTTTGAAATATTATTAGAAATATTTCCTGCATATGTGATGGTTTTATAAGTTTTAATTTCATCAGCTTGTTTAGGATATATAAGTTGTAATGCCACTTTTTCCTCTTTTTTACTAATTAGCTTATTTATCATATCTAATGGATAACCGTTAGATGTTGCTGTTTGTCTAATTGTATTAATCTCTCTATCAAAATTACATTTGTTCATAGGAACTGAAAAAGCTCTATGTATCATTGAATTATATGCTGCTAGTCTGTGTGACACAGGGTGGTTAGAATTGAATGGAATTGTTACATCAGTTTGTGTTGGTTTTCGGTAAATTGAATAATCAAGTACATTAATAACTCTTTGAATTTTTAAATCAAGAAATAGGATTGAACTATTTTCTTCAATTTCTAATGTAAATTTAATTTTCGGGTGTAAATTATTGATGTGGTTGAAAAATACATCTAATTGTCGTTCACTACCCATAAAATAAGCTAATATGTCATCTACATATCTATACCAAAATAAAATATTTTTCGAAATATTACTTTCAAAGATCTTTCTTTCTAAATTGTCCATAAAAATGTTTGCTAAAATAGGTGATATAGGGCTTCCCATTGGTAAACCTCCATTTTGAATATATATCTTATTGTCAAAAGTGAAATAATTCTGATTAATGCATACATCAAATAAATTAAGTATATCTGATATTATTCCTGGATTAATATTTTTATCTTCTAGTAATTTTCTTACAAGTATTAGACATTCTTTAGGAGGAATTTTAGTAAACATGTTAGTTACATCGAACGATATGAGTTTATAGTTATCTTGTAAGTGGATTGCTTTCAACTTTTTGATTAGTTCTATTGAATTTCTAATTGAGTACTGAGATTCATATCCGTAAGTATTGAGTATATTGTTGAGCTTATTTGCCAATATATTATTAGGAGCATTAACATAAGAGACTACAGGTCTAATTGGTTTCGTTATTTTATGTAATTTAACTGTTCCATATAATTGTGGACAATGAGGATTCTTATGTATGATAGACCTCTTTTCGTAATCATTTAAAAGATAATTTGAATTATTAACAATATCCCTTACATTATTAGAAAACTTCTTTGTTGGGTCTGCTTTAAGAACTTTTACATCGCTGGTTATATACTTTGGAATTGTAATTTTCAGTCGTCAAAATGACAGTAGCGTTCCTCTTATCAGATTTTGTAACTGTTAGGTTATTATTATCAATCTTCTTTTTTATTGCGTTTAAAACTGAAATGTCATTTTGTGTTTGACGTTTAACTTTTGAAGGTTCAATATTTTTGATTAAATTGGCAATTTTTGATTTCTCATAAAGAAAATTATTTGAATTAGATTTTAAAGCTATTTCTGACTCTGTAGCTATAATTTGTTTAATATTATTCGTAAATTTAGGTGGTATGCTGTACTTTAAACCTTTATTTAAAAATTCTATTTCACTATTTGTAAAATTAGTGTCTGAAAGGTTTTCAAATCGTGGTGCAAAGTGTGTTGGTATGTAGGTACTTACAGTTTCATGATGTTTTGAGTATTGAATTTTATGTTGTGTGTGTTCAACATCTAACGGTTATCCATTAGATATGATAAATAAGCTAATTAGTAAAAAAGAGGAAAAAGTGGCATTACAACTGATATATCCTAAACAAGCTGATGAAATTAAAACTTATAAAACCATCACATATGCAGGAAATATTTCTAATAATATTTCAAAGATAATATCTTCAGCAACGAATACAACAATTTCTTTTAAAACAGAAAGTAACGTTAGTACAAAATTGTTAAATGTAAAAACAAAAATACCAATATTAAAGAAGTCAGGTATATATAAACTCAAATGTCCAGAATGTAATGCTGTCTATTTGGGTCAGACCCTTAGGAATTTTGAAATACGATACAGTGAGCACTTACGAGCATACAGATTAAAACAACCAGATAAATCCCACTACGCAAAACATCTACTTGACACCAATCATTCATTGACACCTAACACAAAACTAGAAGTACTGCATATTTGTGAAAAGAAACAAGAACTGGATTTCCTTGAAGAACTGGAAATTAGAAGACATTTAAGAAACCCACAATATGAAGTTGTCAATGAACAGTTAAATCTAGGGAATTCTCCACTAATAAACTGTCTTCTCAAGTGATAATTGTAAATATCAGCAGATATAGTTTTCCTGGTTTTCTATATCATTGCACAGTTATACTGATCTTAATTGGAAAAATGATATCCAGGATATCACCATAGGGCTAATAATATCTAAGCTTCAATATTTGTAATATCACATCTTCTTCTTTTTTCTATAAACATATATTAAGCCAATCACAAGTTAGGTTACTTCTTGGTCTAGCCAAATATAACTACTAAACATCAGGTAGGCATAAAATGAAATGTAACTTCTGTCATTCTGACGATGATATTGATTTATCGAAACAATTGTCAATTTTTTAGAATTTTCAATAACTTGTATTATATTGTGGAATTAACTAGAGACCTTGAATTTCATTTAAAAACACTAATATGAGCATATTCCACGAAGTAAGGGTCGAGAAAGTCAATTTCAAATATGTATAAATCTTACTAAGTGACTCAATGTCAGACTTTCTATTCATTGGTTCCTCAACGTTATTAATATGATACATTTCCAAAAACTTTCTTTTGTTATAGTTTCTTTCTACATCAAGAATCTTTACTTCATCAAAATCTATATGGTGGAACTCATCTATAACATGTTCTGATAATGCACATTGCCGCTTTTTCAACCTTGCATCGCTTTTATGTTGAGCACAACGTGATTTCAAGTCCTGAGATGTCATTCCTACATATTTTTTGTTACAATTTTTACAAGGGATGCTATATATTACGGTAGTTTTCATCAGGGAATCCTCCGGTTGTTTTAACTTGGTAAAAAGAGACTGCAGAGGTTTGGCTGTCTTTGAGCAATTTTTACATTCGTCCCCTTGAATTCTCCAATGATTTTTTTTGACAGATCTTTGATATAAGGAAAGGATACAAAAGTAACCCGTTGTGTATTATTGAAATTAGCATCCTGTTCATTTTCATTACTATTAATATGACCGATCGTATGCTCGCCTGGAGTGTTGTAAATCAACCTTTTGAGAAGTTTGATAGGATAACTATTTTTTTGAAGCTTTAAGTGGGCTGAAAGTTTTTCGGGGAGCTTTTAGTGTTACCTCACCACATATATAACAAAAACTGTTCAGATGTTTCACACAGGATCGCAACGGCATCGGTTGCTAAATACTGTAATACTGATCCTTCGACAAGCGGTTTTCTGCGAGTATCCGTTTCGACCATCTGGTATTTTATAGAAACATCGGCAATCATGAGTGTCTAAATGATTGTTGTATACAGGGCCTCTTCAATAAGTAGGTCTCCCTACGACAACTATGGGGTACGATGAAATCTGTAATTGAATGGATTTTAATGGGTATGTCCTTTATTGGAAGCCCTATGGTGCTGAGAGTTCGGAGGTGTCTGGGAACATCCCCAGACACCCCCATGTGGTGTTGCCAGATTGTGCACAATTTCTCTAGACTAAGATAAAACGTAGACTTGGCAACGTTGCACCCCATTACGCTATAGAAAGATAAATATCGCACAGGTACATTGTTAAACCTGCTTAAAGCATGTTGTTGGCAGTCTCTGGACTCTGTTACGTGATATGACAATTTAAAGCACATCTTCGATTTTTTCCAAAACGTGAAATATAGTAATGTTTTTCTTATTAAAAATTTACAAACAACTGTTACATTTCAAAAAGTAGATACTGATTAATTGAACTATTTCGAATGTAATACCTACCTACTTTCATTAACAAAAATGAAGCTCACACAACAAACATCTCCTTTGTACATAACCTAAGAAGAATGAGAATTTCAAACTTTCAATATGGAGTAGCCAAAGATTAGATGAATGTAGAAACCCCTTGCATTTATTTTAAAAATATGTTTTCATTGAAACGTCTAGATGTTTGATAACAAGGATTTATTTTTCAATAAACTGCGAACTACGTTAAAATAATCCAAAATAAGAGAAAAAAATCAATCAACAAATAATAAGGTTTATTCAGATGCAACATACATACAAAATAAGAAGAAATGTATTCCGACCTAGCATGAGTAAATTGATTTTTTCTCCGCGAACGCATTTATGGCTAGTTTACAGTGCTAGGAAAATTATGAGGGCACATATGTTTTATCGTCAATGTGTTAGAAAGAAACAAATACATATAAATCTAGTGTATTATTCTTTTTAGCTAACAGGATATCATAAAATGAAAAACGTCTAGTAGGCACCGCTCTCGATAGGCGTGTCCATAACGTCAATGTGTTACAAATTCTGTCTACATACGAACTAGATAACAGAAACAATGTTGTCAACTTTCATTGTATATTTATAATAATTGTAAAATACATTGTTCTAACATGAGAACAATTTATAAGAAGCTTTTAATTATGATAATTCAAGAGGTTGTAACAGACTAAGATACTTAATTCTTCTTCTCTGTGTAAACACACACTGTACAAATTAAAAAAACGCTATGATAATAAACTTAAATAACATCAAATTCTAATGAAAGTACCTACTATTTTTAAATATAAGTAACATTCTGATAGGTAATAAATTAAAAAATAAAAATAAATCTTTCTAATTATTCAATGATTTTAAATCAAATGTTCGAATAAACCCCCGTTTTGAGCTGAACAGCAACATTGAGTGTGAGTCAGTACTCAGATAAACATCCTTAATAGACGCACGCGCGATTCGTATTCTCAAACACACTGGTAATGCCACGTGACCCTTATATTTTCCCGTTGACTATGAGAGAATTATCGTTTTACGTTGAAATTTAATGGAGAATGGTTTCTCTTAAAAATAAAAAGGAATATTTTAAGGGTATACTTCCAACGTGTAGATTGAAAATGGAGAGAGGGGATAGATAAAAATAGAAGAGTTAGTAGACGAAATCGTTTTATCAGGAGCGTAGGAATTACAGGCGGTTTATTATGTAGATATTTTTGTAAATAGAATACAGTTTTAATACGAATATTAGCATACGACTTATTTCGCATGCTATGATACCAAGTTAAAGAAAATGGTGATACACTGAATATACTTGTTTCATTACAACATATTGTCGCTTTTGGACTCTGTATTGTTGCCATAGAATATTTCTTATGATGTGAATGAGAATTAATATGCTTATATTCATTAATTGCAATCTCAATATCGACGAATGTAATTTTTTTAGTTTTTCGCCGTTGATTGATATAAGTTATCAATCAACGCTATCCTCCAGAGATTTTTTAGTGGCATATTATATCATACAGTATAATTCCATGAATTTTTTATGCTCACTGCCATTAGTTGAGAATGCTGTTTGATAAAACGGCTCTTTGAATAATATTATTATGTGAATTTCCAAAACTCTGGTAGTTGGGGAAGCATTTTTTTTATAATATAGATACAATCATTTCAAATACTTACTAGGTAGGTTTTAATTTATTGTTCAAATCATATTAGCGTATACTAACCGAACTAATATAGTGAATTAGATTATTACTTCTGGATTATTTCTTTGTAAATTAATCTGGTTGTTATAATGAAGGGATAAACGAAAATAATGTTGATTTTTTTCATTGTTCATTGCATTAAGCTATCAGTTTAGTACAATCTTATTATTTCTCAATTGATAAACTAAACTGTCCACTTTACACACATTTCTAACCTTAACTTCTTTAACTGCTAACTTTTACATAATGAGTTGTTGTTTATACAACATTTTGCTGTTGTAAACTGGCTAGTAATAGCCTGAATGCATTTCCTGTTTATTGAAAACTGGAAGTAAATGCCTACCAGACATATGTTTAGATCTAATGCACGTTTTCTACTTTATGATACCCTGTTAGCGAAAAAGAATAATACACTGGATTTATATGTATTTCTCTCTTTCTAACACATTGACGATGAAACATATGTGCCCTAAGAATTTTCCTAACACTGTAAATAAAGAAAGAATCATCAACCAAAATACAGAGGTAACAAGAGCTGAATATCAATGGTATATATTATATAGACAGAGAAAGAGCTGGTCGAGGTACCAATATTTTAAAATGGTGGTGTGACCAATGGCTAGGTATATACTGACCATAACTGCCACCAGTGTTCCTGTTGAAAGACTGTTCTCCATAGCAGGGCTTGTAATAAAAAAACATAGGAACGGTCTTAATGTAGAGCCAGCGAGAACATTGTGATGTTTAAACTCTTCGTATTCGTGTAGCCTCATAAAAAATATATTTGATAAGAAATGGCTATTTTAAGGTTCTAAATTTTTTAATGTTTTTATTATACAGTGAGTTCCATAATCAATGTCTATATGTATTTAAAATTGAGCGGTCTTTTTTGGAAAACCGCTCAAACACGTCAATTTTATTAACTTTTAAGATCTTTTAAGATCACTGAAATATATATAGGGTGCTCAAGA
Organism: Galeruca laticollis; assembly: GCA_963921935.1. Classification (NCBI taxonomy): domain Eukaryota; kingdom Metazoa; phylum Arthropoda; class Insecta; order Coleoptera; family Chrysomelidae; genus Galeruca; species Galeruca laticollis. The sequence goes on from OY998180.1 coordinate 165,827,711, forward strand.
AAGCTGAGCGTTTTATTTTAAAGGGGTATAGTATTTCATTTAAATTTTCATAAGAAAATTTTACGTCTTAACTAAATAGTTTACGAGACACTGACATTCGAAAAATGACCTTCCAGAAATTTGAGTTCCAATGGTACGTCATAAACTGAAACGGACATCTAACCATCCCAATTTTTCATTTTCATCTGAAATTGTCAACTTCCACTTCATCAAGAACGATATTCTTTAACTTCCGGTTCAGTTCCGATTAAACAGGAAGTTTTCATTTGTAAACAGAATAAATGGTATTAGTCATTTTAAAAATATGAAAATTGTCAATACATTTAAAAAAATTATATAAATGCGAAATCAGATAATGCCAACCCTCTAAATGATTGCCTTTAAGACAAATGTGTCATTCTTATCGTTTTTTTTTCATTTCAAATATTTAGTTCAGGTAGGTATTCATGAATTTCTAAAAATCGTATGAAAAATATAAGAAAACCTTTCATTTATCTCCCTACATAACCTCTATTAAATATTAATTTACTATTTCCAAAAATACTAACAGTTTACAATAAAAAGTACTTATTTTCAATAAATATCACAATTTTTGCATATTTTTATCGGAAAAACATACAAAAAACATGAATAACAGCTTAACCGTTTAGTATATCATCACAAACACTAACAAATAAATCCTACATATTATGCTCGAGATATATCGCTCTTTCTCTTGTTTTGTGTCGGAGCTTCATTCGAGAGATGAGAATCTCTCGTTTCGGCAGCAAAATTATCTACTAATTAAACAATGTAGATGCTCTTTTTGTCAAGTTCAATCACCTTAACAATGTGAAGTTTTGGTAAAAATTCAACTTTGAGGCTTTATACATATATATTAATATTGTTTTCAGTCTCCGAGATCTTCTGACTTAACCCCCTCGACTATTTTTATAGAGTTACAGTAGATTTGTTAACGCATTAATACGGTATTACTTCGGACGTAATGTAATTTGAATGCTTTCCAATTATATCAATGTGTAGAAAAATTTGTAAAAAAAATAAGAAAACATAATTTTTTCACGCTAAATTTTATTCATGACAGTTGATATTGTCAAAAGTTAAGGTACATTTGTCGGCCCTAGAAGTTTATAACGAGAATTTACCATTACTCGTATTATATAAGTCCGCTTTTGGAATTGGTTCATAAAATTACTTTGTTTGACATCCGATATTATTTAATGTGAGGGTCTTATGTGTGTGAAGAAAACAGTCACAATATGATGATATAAGTGAAATAATAAACCGTTGATGAAACATTATTATTGGAAGTACACTTTTACATGAAAGATCATGGTTAGATAAGGTCCTTCCACACATTTAATTCATTATATGTTATAAATAAAAAGATGTAAGATAAATGTGAAATAACATTTCCAATAATTCTGTAACTACAAACTTTACATCAATTAGTCCATTAGAGGATTTATCAGATTTGTACTAACAATATTCTCGTGCAACAATTTTTCCTAATGGTATACCATAAAAATACAATACTGATAGATGACAAGAGTGGACATGCGAAGATATCAACTTCCGATAATATTTTACTAGCAATAACATGAGGTTAGGTTAGAAGGCCCATTGTAAACCTGCTAAAACACATGTGTTAATGTATGCACGAGACGTACTTTGCGTGATTTGATATCAGATTGAAAACCAACCAATCTAGCATGCAACAGTTTAAGTCAACACGGTCACAAGAACCTTCATCAGTCAGGACCAGATCAGTTGAATTTATTCCATAATATTTTTGATCGAAATTATAATTTGTTCATTTTGTAGCCTGTTTTATCCAAATAAGTGTATTCGTCTATTTGTTATTTATGTATTCTGTTTTAAGCTATATTTTGAAATTTTTATGAGTTGAAATTGAAGACGTCTAATGAAAGTAAACTGAGAAAACCGAACAAAGATATTATCAAAGCCATTCGTAGCGACATCCGAAGATCGAATTCTTGAACGATTGTCAAAGCAGTAGAAGAAAACAAGAGCTTCGCAAGGAAATAAAGACATCTGTAAATTGAAAAATAAAGAAGGCGAAATAAGAATCGACACAAAAGAAATCTTAAAAATAATTGAGGAATGTTATAAAAAGCTATATGGTACTAATAAAGAAGAAGCTACCCGAGCCTCTATACCGAAAGTTATGAATCAGCGATCAGAATAAATCCCAGAAATCACGATCTGTGAGATCCAGAATTCTGTCTCCGAAATGGAAAACAATAAATCACAAGAGAGAGAGAGAGACAGTTGGATCTTTGTTTTAAAAAAATTAAGAATATTATAGCCTCATACTGATATATGATGAGTTTCCTCTGCAGTGCTGGAGTTAGATTTGGAACTGCGTATTATGCGGCCCTTGAGGGTGAGTTGGGTGAATTTAGTGTGTGAGCTGTGACATAGCCGGGGGTTAAACAGGTTATAGAATTGAGAGTGGCGGAGCATGTTTTCAATAAAATGATGACCGGGAAGAAGAGCTCGCTTGATCAACAACGGAGATTGCTATTGAAAAGAAGTGTGTGGGAAACGTGATTTAAAAAGTGTCTACAATGGAAGATAAAAAGTGACTAGAATGGATTGGAGTTGACGGTCTGGTAGGACAACGAACCACGCTTGGTTGCAGATAGGCAATATATCTGGGTTGGCTGGGTGTTGGAAAATAATTATAAGATAAGTGTTGGACGTTACATATAGCGGAATTTTGGGTGTCTCTGTTAAGGCGCCTTTACATGGGTTGACTTAGGTCGAACTACTAATTAGTTCTATCCAAGTCTACAAGAGAAATCGTTTACAGGGTCCTACTTAATCGAATTAAAAGTTTGTTTTAAATATGGCAACGTGCAATCTAATTCAGAGTTGTTATAAGTAGTGAAGCGATATTAATAGAATTAAGAGATGTTATATATTGGCTTGTTCAAACCATTTGAATTGGAGTTTGTAAATATCGTCTGTTCCAGCTACACTTTCTTCAGATTTAAGTCCCTTCGCTAGTTCCCTGTTGTAGATGCTTCTATGTTTGAATTATTGACAGTTAAATATGACTTTTGCATTTCACGAATTATTAGTTCTAGTGCAGCAGTCTTGCTTGGGTATTCCTATATATACCTTTTTTCTACAGTCATGCCAAAAACAACACTTTTGTGAAACACATTTAATGGAAAAAGTGGTTCTTTTTTGCACTAGTGCAACAAAATCTTTGTTGCACTCATCTGTCATTCTTGTCAGTTTTGTGATGATTTATGACAAGCATAAACATTTAAATTGAATAAAAATCCAGAGCAAGTGTCTGATCCTACTCTAATACAGCAATAATATATGTATGTATATCTTACTACTTAGTCTCAACGAGTTACAATTATTGAATTATTGCAAAATTCTTTGATTATTTGAATGGTCAAAGCGAAAACCAGCTATGATTAAGTACTGACAAGGTGGAGGCCATAAAGATACAAAAACAAGAAGAACGGTTAAAATACATTCTGAGTAACATATTATATTCTAATTTTTCAGTTTTTACATGAATGTAGAAAAAATATTGTATGCAACTCGTGCAAAACGTGTTTTTTGCACTCGACGTGTTGTCCAACTCGGCCTAAAGGCCTCGTTGGACAATTTCACGTCGCGTGCAAAAAACACTCACTTTTTGCACTTGTTGCATAAATAACTATTTTGTGCTCCACAAACACGGGTGATTTTTATATAAGTCGAAAAATAAACTTATGTCATTATTCGACCATTTCTTATTAACCATTTTCATTGTAATTTGTACACGTAATTTTAAACACAAACTCGGAATACTAAACAAGGAAGGTAATAAATTGTCGAATCGCTATTGAAATGGTTGTTGTACACGTTCGACTTCGAGTCATTCGACTAAAACGTCAGAAGTCGAAACTACAGAAGTAGAGAACAATTCGACTTCTGTCGAATCAAATCATTCGTCGAGCGACTTGGTAGAAACAGTGTTTTCATACTCTATTTGCAGTAGAACTATCTAGTAATAATAATAGTAAATAATAAAAATAACTCAAATTAATTGCATTTCTCCAAGCAAGTTATTTAACGGAACTACACTTAAGTAAGAAAGCGCAATACGTGAAATTAACGAGATCATTGAAAAAATTGATGCATGCAAAGGCATATGTGTCACAATATTAGTGGATATACATAGAAAATTCAAATATGAAATTGCTAGACATCCGAACACGAAACGAAAAATCAAAGTCTTATGTTCTGGCATTGTCCGTCTGCCGTCCGTTTTAAGCTTCATCGGACGAACGGCAAGTGCTAGATCTTAGGTGTAAACGGATTCGGAATCAGCATAGTCTGAAAACTCTGCAATGAACAAAACATATTCAATTTTAGATACAGGGTCATCCATTTATAGTCCATTCCCACTATGCAAATTAATATAACAGTTATGTTAATTCAACATCACATTGTGATAATGTTCTTCCTTTTTTCCTCTTGTTTTCATCACATGCACATCTATACAACCGCTTATGCCCAGCTTGTGGCTGTTAACTTTTGTGATGTTTCAACTTAACTTCTCAGCAATGTTAAAGCGCTGCCTTTTTACATTACTGAGATGTTACTAGAACTTCCTCAAAAGGAAGTCGTTATAACGAACTAAAAACAACATTTCTGTTACATTCTGAAATGCCTTTTAACGTCTTGTCGATGTTAATGCCATGTCTAAAAAATAACATCTTATCAATGATCTAATTGCAACATTTCAAAAACAATACAGTGTATTCTCTTAGATGTTGTATGGACATTACTTAAACCTCTAAATAATATACCTCAAACATTCTAGATGACATCCTATAGATGTTTCTGTGCCTAATCAGCAAATACAGGGTGAACAACTAAGATCGCCGGCTGTCGGCCTTATTTCAAAAAATAGTCAAGGTACAACTTTAAAAAAATACCTTCAGGAAAATGACTCTGAAAAATCGCTGGAAAATATTTTTGAGTTCCTAAAATATCTGCTATGGGGTGGAATGAACAATTAAAAACATAATATTATGATTATCTCTAAAAAAGACACACTAAAGGTATCCTAGAAATACAATTTTTGATATATTAATGAGATTATGAAAAAATGTAGTTAGGGACTTTATGTCTTTATTCTTCAAGTAAGGGGTGGAAGAAGGTTCAACCCACAAAACAAATGTAACACTTTTTTGTTTTTTAATCGATATCAATGTTTTTGGCGTCATTTAAGCGTCATTTAAAAGGGTTTTTTTCTTTAATAAGATATGCTTAACAAAATTGTACAATTATGTCAGCGCTATGTGAAAAAGTCGACAATTTTCCCATTTTTCTCGGGAATTTTTAATGTAATGAGGCATTTTTTAAATTCTGATGAAAAGGGGTTAAAAAATAGGAATCTATAAGATTTACGATATCAGATATAAAAATTAAAAAAATGCTTCAATTTACATTTGAAATTTCCGAGTGGATACAAAATTATCTGATTTTATTATCATTCTTATTAAACTCTTTTAAATGCAGTTACATCATTAATATCGGTTAAAAAGCGAAAAAGTTATATATTAGTGGATAAGTTTGAACCTTTCCACCCATTACTTGAAGAATAATGGCAAAAAATCTCCTTAATTAAATTTTTTCATAATCTCATCAATATTTCAAAAATTGTATTTTTAGGACACCTTTAGTATATTTTTTTGAAGTATTATGTTTTCGAGTGTTCATTCCACACCTAGCGGATATTTCAGAGACTGCAAAATATTTTCCAGCAATTATTCAGGGTCACTTACTTATAGGTTATTTTTTTGAAAGTTGTACCATGATTCTATTCTGAGATGTGGCCTACAGTCGTTCTTAGTTGTTCATTTATAATAAAATAGCAAAAAAAGCAATTAAGGATTTAAAACGTTTATTCACTATTAATGAACAGTACAGTAAATTTGCAAAAAACAGATACAAAATTAGAAAAAAAATAACTTGTCCAGGAATCCAACCTAAAAAAACAAAATTGTGTAAGCATATTACATAACAAGTGTGGAAAGTTGAAACTATTGAACGCATTCATTGAAAGCAAGAAATAAAAAGGGTATATTAATCTGTAGTTGTCATAACGTAACATACTTTGAAACTGAATTAATAAAGTTTTACGGATACACATACATTACAGCTAGTTTACAAAAAATTTATTAGAATAGTTTTTTAATAATATTAAAACTAATAAAAATTTTATATCATAAAGATTTAATGAAACATTACGTTACATCAACAGAAATCCAATCTGAAGAAAATTCTATCGTTTACTTACGGTTACTTTTTCCCACGCAAGAGTCGCTGTTTCGAGTGCCTCAACCATTCCATAACGTACACTTCAAAATCCTTATCTGTGAAACATTTAAAGGTGTTCTGAACAGCAGCTAATGAAACAATTACTTTATATCAAATTGTGTCCATGAATACCTTTGATCGATCATCATAAACTACATCAAACTTGATTTTCAGCCAATTGACTGGGACCCATTTTTCATAAGATACATACGGGGTTCTTCAAAGGAATATTAACATATTTTATTTCGAGAAGTGACTTTTCATGATTTACCTTCTATTACATGCCTCACTCCGTTTGGAAGGTAAATTCAGGTGACCTAAGAAAATTCATACTTCTTTTCTTTCTAAAATAATATACTATTGTCATCTTGTTATTTTCATCCTGGAACATATTGTATATTAACATCGTGGAATTGTAACTTAATGAAAACTAAGCATTATTAATACACTGTATACAAAAAAAACTAGTTATGAAGAAGAGATATGAACACATTATCAAGCTAAATGAGTTTATAATCAACTGTATCCAATTGAGTATCCAATAGCTGTGTTTCTACAATAATAAATAATTGAATTCTGTTTGTCGACTGGAGCATTCAGTGTCATAAGTTACATATTCTTAAACTAGATAAATATAGGTACCATTGTAAGGGACAGCTACAGCTTATTTATTGTATTCAGCGTATTTTCAAATAGAAACGAGCTTTTTAACAGAAATTTCTGTATTTAAAGTCTTAAAAAGTCTCTAATTGTTTACAAGAATTGTTAGTAATAATGATAAAATTTTCTAAACCTGCAAAACTACATTGATGGCCATGACTACTACTACAAAAACTAGAACTAGAGATACTTGATTCAATATTTTTTGTACTGTTCAATACAATGTCTGTATCAGACTATCTGAAATAGTAACTCCCCTATACATAATTACCAACTATTTGTTTTTTTATTTTATTTATGTAAGTAGCTTCTGCAACATCTTGAACATTGAAAAGATTTTCTTCTAGTTTCAAATTTCTGATATGATCATGTTTTATTATTAATAATAATATCTACCCTATTGCAATATTAAGTTTTTTGTAGAGTATAATGCATATCTAGGATTTGAAATATTGTGAATCGTTTTTAAAATATACTTACGAACTAAAATATTTCAAAAGTTGAAAAAACCCCTATTTTGTAAACTCTATTATATAATGTTAGTGTACAATTCCGCCACCTGGAATTTCAATGTAAAATAGCCAATTGAAGTATTGAATGAGTATTAAATTTTGATAATTATGATTTTGGAATAGGTAGGTACTTACCGACGAAAACTGTTGTTCGTCCATTCTAACAAGAATTATAACTAAGTATAGAAACTGTAGGTAAGTAGGAACTAACGAAAACGAAGACCACTTTATTCAAGTGATTTTTCTTGCAAAAAATGTACTTCCTGCAAATAAAATATAACACAAAACTGAAAACCACCCGCCATTTCATGCTTGTCATTTGTTTCCACAAATAACCACTGTTTGTCAGTTCCTCTTCTGTTTTCTTCTTTTTTGTATGTTACTGTGATGTTAAATATGAGATATTACTGAGAGGTTTATGAACTAACATCGTACAGACGTAATCGTAGGAAGTTACTAAAAATTATTTCGAGAGGTGTAAAAGTAACTGCAACACATGTGATCATCTTAGAAACATGTTAATTTGTAATATAACGGTAACGTTATGTATGTGACATTAGTGACAAATATACAAATTAACATCGTATGAATGTTTCCTATAGGAAGTTGCTAAAAAGAAGTTCATAGAATGTGTATGTAACTGCGAATTCAAGTATTATTGTGTTCATCAAAAATATGTTTTATTTACATGACATGGATGTTAATAGAGTTGGTAATAAAATCAAGACATCTAGGAGATATCTTATTAACGCTTTAAATAAACATCACGAAAAGTCTCTAAAAAGAACATCACAAAAAAAACTTGTTATGTTTCTTGTTTAGTGGGTTCGTTTAGCGCAAGAAGCAAATATAACTGTTACGAAACAGCACACTGGTATAGTCGCTAAATCCGACTCTATCTAAGCCAGGTATGAAAGTTAAAATGATGGCGGATACGCAGGTTTTTTTCTAACTGTTTACGATTGGGACTATCTTATCTAGACATTGTTTTTGTGACCAGTCTTATCTAGAAAATGTCAGAGCCAATTGTTTCTGTGTAAGCCGCAATCCAGAATTTTCTAGTAAAAAAAGGCACTAATATATATATATATATATATATATATATAAGGAACCGACTCGAGTAAGTTTCAGTATAGTTGATAAAGCGACAAATAAACAAGAATACACCGAAATAGCGAACAGTGAAGTGTTGATATAAATTTATAATTAAGTTTGTGTGCATATAAATTGAATTCAAGTGATTAGTTAAGTATATATAAATTAAATGTAAGTGAATAGTTAAGTGTACATAAATTAAGTGTTAGTGAGTAATTTAGTGTTTAAATAAATTAGTAAGTAGCCATACCGTGTGTTTAAAATTTATACCGCCCGTAATAAAAACTTTTAATAAATAAGAAATACATTACATAACGTTAATCTTCATAAACCATAACCGTCTCTTCTAATAATAAAAAATAATTTATCTCAATTTCCGGCTCTTAATAATACTATGAAATGGAGGCATTTCCCATAATAACTACTTCCTGTAAAACAGTTTGGTTATTATTTGGTTAGGTAGTTAGGTAGTTTTTCAAATGAAACTAATTGTTCCTAAATAGTTCCACAATATATTCAAAAAATGGTAACAATGTTAAGGAATTTGACAATTGCTAATAACATATAAGCTTTAATATTTGTAATATCATGTCTTCTGCTTTTTTCAATTCATATATATCAAGTCAATCTCAAGGGAGGTCACTTATTGTTCGTCTATCCAAAAAAATAAGGTATGTATCACATGAAATGTAACTTCTGTCATTCTGACGATGATAACAATATATAAACAGTTGTCAAAGACTTTTTAGAATGCTTACCATTGTTTTCATTATATTGTGGAATTATTTAGAAACAATCAGTTTCATTCGAAAAAGTAATATTAGTAGATTCCACAGAGTATGGTTCGAAACAGTAAATTTCGGTAGTTAGGTAAATAATTTAATTTATTAGTAAACTATATCGTGATGTCTAATCTCCTAAGACAGAGCAACAAGAAAAGTAATCTAAACTTCGAATTTTCCTGAGAAAAATGGCATCATACACAAGGTTGAATCCAATGAAACTCAAAAGTGCAGCGGAAACTACACATGAAACAATGGTTGTGCTAAACGTGCATGACGCTCTCGTGCACGAGCACCCAACTTGTACCGTTCGCAGTGTAGTTTCAAAATGTTCCAATATGACAGGAATTGTGGAAACTACCATTTACAAGCTAATAAACACAGGGAAACGGTTTAATAATGGAACCTGCGCAGAAGCCACCAGTCAAAAAAACTATAGAAATTGACGAGGCAATTAAACATGTTATTAGGAATAAAATGCATTCATTAAACCTTAATAAGCAAATACCAGCAATCCAGAAGGATTTATCAACACTTAATGACGACCAAAATTTACTAATAAAAAGATAACAAAATCATGGTAAATTTTACATTTATTAAATTTCATTTGGGAGAAGCAGGATCGTAGATCAGCACTGGTGGAAAAAGAAGAGATAGTTTGTTGGAGACGGAAGTATTTGAGGGAAATACGAAAATTAAGAACAGATGGAAAACGAATATTCTATTTATATGAAACCTGGCTGATTGAAGGACAGATTATTATAAAAGTTTGGCGAGACAGATCGGTTAAAAATCATAAGCAAGCTTTTTTAGAATGTTACTAACGGGTTTAAAGACTCCAATTGGGAATGGTTGTCGTTTAATATTAACCTATATTGGGAGTGACGAAGGATTTGTACATAAAGATTTGCTTGAATTTCTGTTAAAATCTACCAAAAATTACCACGACGAAATGAATGCCGCTGTTTTAGAAGACTATATATAGAGACTGCTGGATTTAATTAATTTCGGTATAGTTTTGGCTAATGCTAGCAATAATTCAAGGTTGAAAGAACCGTTACCCACATCTAACTGGAAAAAACATTGTACAAAAGAATAGTTAATTGAAAAGGAAATTACTAATAACAGTGATTCGTTGAAGAAAGAACTGTTAGTGTTGGCTAGACAATATACAGCAGCATTTAAAAAATACGTTATTGAGGAAATGGTCAAGGAACGTGCAATTACTTTTCATCGATTGCCACCATATCACTGCGAATTCAATACAATCGTGCATATTTGGGCACAAATATGTGGCTCGTCACAATACAACATTTAAACTTGATGGTGTTCGCCAACTTTTATTGCAATCACTAAGAAAAATGACAAAAGAAAATTGGCAGAAAGCTATAGAGCACGTTATTGAAGAGGAACAATTGATGTGGAAGCTTGACAATATGGTAGAGTAAACTGTAAAATTACTTGTTATATCTATTGCAACCGAGGATGTATCAAGTTAAGATAACCTTGACTAACTAATTATCAATATGTTGGGTATGTTATTTATTCAATTTTCCGCACCTGAACATAGATTTCAAAGTTTAACCCACATTTATATTTTATGGTTGTATTGTTATTGTACCCAAGAAGTTACAGATTTATGAAGATACAAGGAGGTCAAGTTAAAATACCATTAAAATAAATAAACGGGTATATGCGAATATACATTTATTTTAGAGAAAACCACCCCGTGCCACCTTATTGTTTTTGGTTTCAGTCAGGTAATTTGCTTCTACCGCTAATCGAATGGACTCTAACTGGACTTACTGTTCAGAATTCTATGTATACGCTACCCTGTGACGCTTCTCTACTTGTTCATAACTATTACTAGCAAAACTAATACAGACAAAATTATAAAATTTTGGAGTATAGATAACATAATGACAATCAAATTGTTGACGTAACCTAAATATTTTTTTAAAGTCAGCAAACAGGGATACCAATGACATGTTTTCTATATAAATAGGAGTCTCATGGATACCATGGTTTTTTGAGTACTATACATGTAATAATAAGTTTATTATTTTATATGATCTAGAATAACACGTAAATGAGCTAAATAATTGAAATAATTCTAAAATTATCACAAGTCGACAAAGTCGACGAAAAAGTCTTATATTCCGGCTTCAGGTATTCATCCGTCTGTCCGTTTTAAGCATCAGCGAATGAACGGTAAGTACTAGAGCTTAGGTATAAACGGATTTGGAATCAGCATAGTCTGAAACCTCTTGAAAGGTTGGATGCAGTTAGAAATATTTTTTGATTGATTAAAAAAATGTGTGTCGTGGTCTCGCGCGTCTAAATAAAATATTTTGTGCTTTCCGCCGCACTGCACCCACAAGCTTCGATGTGGGTTTTAAGAAGCCTCTGAGTACATACTATTCCGATGAGGTGAATAAATGACTGCAAGTTCATTCTGGACGAGTAGTCGCACAAGAAAATATTGCTGAAGCTTTTTATAAAGCACCAACCTAAAATTCGCGATGAATTCTTTTAAATCTACGGGAATCTGTCCTACAAATCGTGACATATTTTCAGTGAGCGATTTTATCACCGCTTCAGTAACCGATATTGATTACCAACTAGCGAGGATCAGAATAATATAGCCAATGATATTGAATTGCCAGGACCTCCTCAAGTTATATTGGATGTAACTGGCTTATAATCTGTACAACAGGATGCTGATCTTCAGCAAACACCAAGTCCTCTAACATACCTATCACATCAACACATAGAAGTTTTGAAAACGCCAGGCCCATTTCATCAAGACGTTGAGCTTCTACAAGCACCAATACATCTGCAAAACGTTGATGCTAGACGTAATATACTCGTAGATACTTCAAAATTCGCCAAACTTGCATTTGTAATAATTCCTTACCAAAATCTACTGTGACAAAACGGTCTTAAAAAAATCGTGGAAAGATGGAAAGACGGCAGTGATTACAGAATCTCCATACCAGAAAGAGTTGGAATTAAATATGCAAGTAAAGAAAAACCCTCAATACCACGCTAAAAGTGTGAATAGAAAATTCATATTTTGAAAAAGTTCTAGGAACACAGTGAAGGCCGCAGAAAAGATGAAGAAACGCATTGATAATTCTGAAAGGAACCGTTTAAATTCAATCCCGATGCGAACTGTTTATATTGCAATTGGCCGAAGGTTGAACTCAATGCATTAAATGCGGAAACTGGGCCCATGACAGTTGTGCTGGAATCGAGCCTGAAGATTACGATCCACATTTTATATGCGATATAAGTTTATTGTTAAAGATAATTTGTTCTTTTCTTTTCTAATATATTTTTTTCCTACTTTTTGTTAAGATATTTTACGAAAATATTATAAGTTATAAATTTCATTCTGCATTTTTAGTTTGATCCACAATTTGCCCCTATACATGAGGTAAACCGGGGACAATGATATTTTGGTTTTGAACATTTTTTTCTTCGACATAGAGACGGCATATTTTAAAACGAATACATTATTTGTAGTATCACTAAAAACCAATATGATCAATTGTATCAGAAAATACAATAAATTGTATGTTAACATCACAGTTTTTGCCCCATTCTTTCTGTTTAGAAGTCTTCGTATACGCCACATTTTAGCGCTTTACAATTTGTTTATATTGTTGTCTAAGACATTGTTTGAAGACAAACATATAGAATAACAAATGAAATGAATGTTGAAGGTTTGCCTAACAGAGTTGGGAAAATACGTCATTAAATATGGAATATTTAAAGAGGGGAGAAGCACCACGATCAGATGGAATTCTACATGAACTGTTTAAACTACTAAATTGCAGAAACTGTTTTTATAAGGAGCAACCGAAAACTCGTTTTGCTAACACAAGTGTATATGCAAAGTAACGGAAAGAAAAATAATGTTCACTGCTCGTATACATTCAAAGGAAACGATAGTACATGTGGACTTGATTGACGTTACTCAAAATGCAAAATCTTTGGTGTTCAAGCCATTAAAACGGTGAATCGTAAGGTTAGACGTAGTGTATTGGCCCTACAAACCCAACAAGTTATTCAAATATATTGTATTTTCATAGAAAGGAAAATATTCAGCAATCTGATATTGAACTCATAGTAAGAATTGCAGAATTAACAAAAATTATTAAATCTTTTATTTATCGAGTTATCTCGAAAGGAGTTGTTGTGGATGATACTGAAAATAGAAAAAAGTATAGGAATTTTTTTAAAAAAATTGGCAGAACTACGCATGAGTTTATACGTAGAATTATTTATAATCTATATAAGGAGAACAGGGTTGTGAAATTGGCAGATATACAGCAAAATTCGCAGATTACCCAGATAACTTTTATATCAACTTGTCAAGTTCTACTGAATTGTAGTTTGAAACACACAAAACTTGATAAGCGCATGGCGATTCCCGAATCATCAAGGATATTACAATGTTGGTAAGATTATTTGCCTAATATAAAAGACTTCAGACGTTCTAATATACCCATTAATTTCTTGGCGAAACATGATTCGACAGTCATGATATAGTGAATTATGGTTGGGTAGACAATAGTACAAATTTCTGTTTAAGTGGGCTATGCTCTAAAGGGAAACGCATTATAATACTACCCGCTATAACCAAATACTGTTTTGTACCTTATGTTATATTATTGTCTGTTAAGAAAATTAAAGACTGTGGTGCTGATTATCATGAAGACGTGACAGCAGACTTATTTGGAAATTAGTCTAGAGTTTACCTAATATTCCACCACAATCAGTAATCGTTATGGACAACATATTGTATCAATCGCGGAAACTCCGTAAGATACCAAATAGTAGCAGTAGAAAAGCTAAAATAATTGCTTTCATATCAGAAAACAATAAACATCTCCATGTGTCTAATCGCCCGAAAGGCCCAACAAAAAAAGATTTGATTTATATTATAATGACGAACTGTCCTAAGTAGCAGCTCTACCTCCATACTATTGCATATTTAACCCGATAAAGTTAATATGGGCAAACGTGAAATCAGAATTACGAAAATTTAATCAAACTCCAAAACTAAGTAAAGAGGTTGTATAAAATCTGAAAAAAGTTATGACATGAGACCATAGAGAGATTTGAATAAATTGTGTCGAATATGTTATTAAGAAGGAAGATGAGTATGTGATTTGCCCTCTGTTGTCCAACCCATTAAAATACAAATGATGATTCCAGTTCAGACGAGTCTGACTGTCGTGATGATTGCTTATAAACAACCTTTCAAATTAAAATGTTTAGAATTTAGTTTATTTATGTTTTTTGTAAGTATAATTACCAAGAATATTTTGTTTAGATTTATACAAAGAATTTATTTTTGATTGTGGTTTTGGCTTTGAAATTTCGTTTTCCAGAAAAAAATAGAACGAGGTACCAAATGGGCTCAGTTAACCCACTTCCCCGACTCCAGGACCACGAACATGGTAATCTGGGAGGAAAAGGAGAATCACTACCAGACGGACGATGATTGGCGTATAGCGCGACAGGTCGTCGATATGAATAGAATGAGGTGGGCCATCTCAATCTTCTCCCTCTTTAAACCTCCAAGAACCGATGGTATTTATCTAGCTCTACTTCAGTGGTGCCTGGATGCTTTGATGCCGCACTTGGTGGGTATACTCAGATCCTCGTTGACATTGAGATATATTCCAAAATGTTCATGTTCACAGTTGTGTTCATACCAAAACCAGAAAGAATGGACTATTCCGTACCAAAAGCATATCGACATACTAGCCTCACATCGTTTTCAATAAAAATCTCGAACAGGCTATGTGAACGATATATAAAAGATAGTGTTAATGCAATGATAACACAAAATCCACTGCATTCAAATCAACATGCATACATCCCAGGGAAATCTACCGATTCGACTCATCACTTCGTGGCGGACCGCATCGAAAGATCGCTGGAAAATAAAGAGTCCACCCTGGATGTATTCATAGACATAGAAGGTGCGTTTGACCAAACCACTTTTCCTAAAATAACAAACGCACTTGTCAACAAGAATATCTCCCAAACTATAAATGGCTGGATATATAACATTCTCTTAAAAAGAGCAATCAAAATCAGCGTAGACGATGTCACCATCAGAGGCCTGGTTGAAAAAGGTTGTCCATAGGAAGGGTACTTCCACCACTACTGTGGAACATGGTTTTAGACTCCTTGGTCAGCCACCTCAATGATGGCAACATCCACACAATACCTTACGCAGATGACCTACTGGATCTGCGAACAGGAAGATTTGCGGAGATAATCTGCAAGCTAATGCAAGAGGCCCTCAATATTATAGAACAATTGTGCAAAGACCATACACTGTCAATAAATCCTAGGGAGACCGAGATGGTTCTTTTCTCGAAAAAAAGGGAAACTTGGAAAGGATCAAGCCCCAAAGCTCCTAAATACCACACTTAATATTTATTCAGATGTGAAATATTTAGGGTCACCTTTGACAGTAAGTTAACATGGAACTCTCATCTAGAAGATAGAGTAAACAAGCAAATATTTCTTATAATCAGTGACGCAGAACCATCGGACATAACTGGGGAATGTCACCTAGGGTTACTGCCTGGATCTACACTGCCATCATTAGACCTATGCTAACGTACGGCGTGATTGCCCGGGGAGTTGAGGCAAACCAACTGACAGTCTTCCGTGAACTTTATTAAATCCAGAGAACAGCATATCTCAAGACAAGCGGATGCATGAAAACCAACTAATGCGATGGAGGTGATGCTTGGTCCCACTCCCCTTGACATACACGTGAATGAGGTTGATTTGATGACCATGGCACATTTACGCTCTATTGGTATATAACCTGATGCAGGATCTGGTGAATTGAGATGTAACTTGTGGCGTGAGGTTCCACTGCTGCAGGTCAATACGGACTCAATTTCAGCGCGATATGCCTTTCACAGGCCTTACAAGGTAATCATTAAAAATATCACACAATACGCATTAGAAGAAGGCGCAATCCGCATCTTCACATATGGGTCTAAAACCAATGTAGGCTCAGGATTTGGAATTTATTGTGTTGCTCAGGCAGAGCTCACTGCTATCTGCATCGCTGCAAAAGAGATTATCAAAATGAACACCACACGTTATAATATTTATATCTTCACGGCAAATTGAACTATACTACTAGCCCTGACCAGACCATGTATTACATCAGGTCTATTATTGGAGTGTTACTTGACCCTGATCGAAACCTGTAACAACAACGTGGTCACTTTAGGCTGTATCAAGCGCCACGGGAAATAGAAAGGGAACCATATTGCTGACTCGCTAGTCAGGAAAGCAGCCTCCAAAAATCTCTTGGGACTTGGCACTTTCATTAGTCTATTGGCGTCAACGATGGTTGACCTATTAAAGGAACACTCCCTTAATGAGTTTAAGGGTAGATGGGACGACGCAGAAGGCTACAGACTTGCTAAGTAACTGTTTCAGTATCCGGACAGCAAAGTAGCCAAAAAATACGTGCCTATGAACAGGCAGAACCTACGAACAGCCATTGGTATTCTGACTGGTCACTGTCACCTACGAAAACACCTCTACATACTGGGTCTCTCTGACACTCCACTTTGTAGAGGATATAAACAGGAAGATGATACTGTCGAAAAGATTCTTTGCGAATGCCCGACACTCTCTCTATTTAGGTTTTCTGTATTCGTTGAGCACAGGCTATCACACGCCAGTATGAGGGAGCTTCCTTCATTCGACGTTATCGCCTACTTCAAACAATTAAGCTGGATGACGAGCTAGACGGAAGGCTGAACCTCAGAAGCATGCGCAATGGGCCAATTGTGGCCTAAGTGCTGTGGGGTCAACGACCCTTCAAAGTCTTACAGAGAGACAGAGACGGCTCAGTTCACGTCTGGTACCCTGTTTAGACATACCGCCCCTGTAGGTAGGTATTTTTTTCTATGCGTTTTCGTATTAAATATTAACTTGCATCAATTTATATAATTCAAAATATTTAAGAGAATGCTGTTAGATATTGCGCTTGATCTACTTATGCATGAGATCGTCCGATTATCCGACTGTCTAATAATAAATACATACTTCCTGGCTTACGGCATATTTTTTAGTTTTTAAGAATATTCAAATAAAATTAAATATGTCCTTCTGTGCGTTGCTCAATCGATGCCGCCACAAGACTGCGAAACTCGATTATCAAACTTATCCAATTTTAAATGGAAGAAGATCGGAGAATATAAGGATGACGAAAAGTATCTCACCGGGATGTGTTATGCCTTCTCTACTTTCTATTATAGAAAACCCGTTTTGAAAGAAGCTCTTACCAGCCAAGATTTAAGAATTAGGAGCAACGGAAAATTCACGAATAACACTAGCTATGTGGATGACGAAGTAAGTGCAGATATAAACGGAGTAAGCAATAACATGGGTTCGTAATTAGTTTCAAATGAATAAATTATATGGCAATATCACATAACTTCACTTGTAAACATGAGTCTCCCCGTACATTCAACAACAATATCCAAATACCATTAATTGGAAACATGGGTTAAAGATAGACATGACCACCCACTATGCAAATAAATATTACAGTTATGTTAATTCAACATCACATTGTGCTACTGTTCTTCCTTTTTTTCCTCTAGTTTTCATCACATGCACATCTATACAATCGCTTATGCCCAGCTTGTGGCTGTTAACTTTTGTGATGTTTCAACTTAACTTCTCAGCGATGTTAAAGCGCTGCGTTTCTACATTACTGTGATGTTACTAGAACTTCCTCAGAAGGAAGTCTTTATAAAGAACTACAAACAACATTTCTGTTACATTCTGAAGTGCCTTTTAACATATTGTCGATGTTAATGTAATGTCTAAAAAATAACATCTTATCAATGATCTAAATGCGACATTTCAAAAACAATACAGTGTATTCTCGTAGATGTTGTATGGACATTACATAAGCCTCTAAATAATATACCTCAAACATTTTAGATGATATTCTATAGATGTTTCTGTGCCTAATCAGCAAATACAGGGTGAACAACTAAGAACGCCGGCTGTCGGCCATATTTAAAAAAATAGTCATGCTACAACTTCAAAAAATACCTTCAGGAAAATGACCCTGAAAATATTTTTGAGTTCCTAAAATATCTGCTATGGGGTGGAATGAACACTTAAAAACATAATAATGTGATTATCTGCAAAAAAGACATACTAAAAGTATCCTAGAAATACAATTTTTAATATATTGTTGAGATTATGAAAAAATGTAGTTAGGGACTTTTTGTCCTTATTCTTCAAGTAAGGAAGGTTCAATACAAAAAACAAATATCAATGTTTTTGGCATCATTCAAGAGTTTTTCCTCTTTAATAAGATATTCTTAACAAAAATAACAAAATTGGACAATTTTGTCAACACTATGTGAAAAAGTCGACAATTTACCCATTTTTCTCGGAAATTTCAAATATAATGAGGCATTTTTTAAATTCTGATGACAAGGGGTTGAAAAAATAGGAATCTATTCCAAGATATAAGATTTACAATATCAGATATAAAAATTAAAGAAATGCTTCAATTTACATTTGAAATTTCCGAGCGGATACAAAATTATCTAATTTTGTTATCAATCTTATTAAACAGAAAAACTCTTTTAAATGCAGCTAAAATCATGAATATCGGTTAAAAACGAAAAAGTTATACATACAGTTCATAAGTTTGAACTTCCCCCACCCATTATTTGAAGAATAATGGAAAAAATCTCCTAAATTAAATTTATTCATAATCTCTTCAAGATTCCAAAAATTGTATTTTGAGGACACCTTTAGTATGTTTTTCTGGAGTATTATGTTTTCGAGTGTTCATTACAACCCTAGCGGATATTTTAGAGACTGCAAAATATTTTCCAGCAATTTTTCAGGATCACTTACCTAAAGGTAATTTTTTTGAAAGTTGTACCATGATTCTTCTCTGAGATGTGGCCTACAGTCGTTCTTAGTTGTTCATCCTGTACATTTAAAATAAAATAGCAAAAAAAGCAATAAAGGATTTAAAACGTTTATTCACTATTAATGAACTGTACAGTAAATTTGAAAAAAACAGGTACAAAATTAGAAAAAAAAATATCTTGTCCAGGAATCCGACTTAAAAAAAAATTGTGTAAGCATATTACGTAACAAGTCTGGAAAGTGGAAACTATTGAACGCATTCAGTGAAAGCAAGAAATAAAAAAGGGTATATTAATCTGTAGTTACCATAACGTAACATACTTTGAAACTGAATTAATAAAGTTTAACGGATACACATACATTACAGCTAGTTCACAGAAAATGTATTAGAATAGTTTTTAATTATATTTAAACTAATAAAAATTTTACACCATAAAGATTTAATGGAACATTACGTTACATCAACAGAAATCCAATCGGATTAGAGAAAATTCTATCGTTTACTTACGGTTACTTTTTTCTCACGCAAGAGTGGCTGTTTCGAGTGCCTCAACCATTCCAGAACGTATACTTCAAAATCCTTATCTGTGGAACATTTGAAGGTGTTCTGAACAGCAGCTAATAAAACAATTACTTTAGATCAAATTGTGCCCATGGAGACCTTTGATCGATCATCATAAACTACATCAAACTTGATTTTCAGCCAATTGACTAGGACCCATTTTCCATAAGATACATGTGGGGCTCTTCAAAGGAATAATAACATATTTTATTTCGAGAAGTGACTTTCATGATTTACCTTCCATTACATGCCCCACTCCATTTGGCAGGTAAATTCAGGTGTGCCATGAAAATTCATACTTCTTTTCTGTATAAAATAATATACTGTTCCCATCTTGTTTTTCATCCTAGAACAAATTGTATATTAACATTGTGGAATTGTGTAATGAAAACTAAGCATTATCAATACACTGAATACAAAAAAAACTACTTATGAAGAAGATATATGAATACATTATCAAGTTAAATGAGTTTATAATTAATTGTATCCAATTGAGTATCCAATAGCTGTGTTTCTACAATAATAAATAATTGAATGCTGTTTGTTGACTGGAGCATTCAGTATCATAAGTTACATATTCTTCAACTAGACTAATATAGGTACCATTGTAAGGGACATCTACAGCTCATTTATTGTATTCAGTGAATTTTCAAATGGAAATGAGCTTTTTAACAGAAATTTCTGTTTTTAAAGTCTTAAACAGTCGCTTATTGTTCACAAGAATTGTTAGTAATAATGTTAAAAAATTTTAAACCTGCAAAACTATATTGATGGCTAAGACTACTACTACAAAAACTAGAACTACAGATACTTGATTAAATATTTTTTGTACTGTTTAATACAATGTTTGTATCAGACTATCTGAAACGGTTACTCCCCTTTCATTACATAATTACCAACTATTTGTTTTTCATTTTATTAGTGTAAGTGGCTTCAGAAACATCTTGAATATTGAAAATAATTTCTTGTAGATTCAAATACCTGCCAACATATGAGCATGTTTTATTATTAATAATAATTTCTACTCTATTGCAATAAGTTTTTTGTAGGGTATAATGCATATCTAGGATTTGAAATATTGTGAATCGTTTTTAAAATATACTTACTAACTAAAATATTTTAAAAATTGAAAAAACCCTTATTTTGTAAACTCTATTATATAATGTTAGTGTACAATGCCGCCACCTGAAATTTCAATGTATAATAGCCGATTAAAGTATTGAATGAGTATTAAGTTTTCATAATTATGATTTTGGAAAAGATACTTACCGATAACAATTGTTGTTCGTCCATTATAACAAGAATTATAACTAAGTATAGAAAATGTAGCTAAGTAGGAACTAACGAATACGAAGACCACTTTATTTAAGTACTACTTGCAAAATATGTGCTTCCTGCAAATGAAATATAACACATAACTGAAAACCATCCGCCATTTCATGCTTGTCATTTGAGTACACAGATAACTAGTGTTTGTTTCGTTCGTCAGTTCCTCTTCTGTTTTCTTCTTTTTTTTATTTTACTGTGATGTTTAATATGAGATATTACTGAGTGTTTTATGAACTAACATCGTAACAGTAGGATGTTACTAAAAATTATTTCGAAAGATGTAAAAGTAACTGCAACATGTGATCATCTTAGAAACATGTTAATTTGTAATATTACAGTAACGTTCTGTATGTGAAATTGGTGAGAAGTATACAAATTAACATCGTATGAATGTTTCCTATAGGAAGTTACTGAAAAGAAGTTCATAGGATGTGTATGTAACTGCGAATTCAAGTATTACTGTGTACATCAAAAATATGCTTTATTTACATGACATGGATGTTAATAGAGTTGGTAATAAAATTAAGACATCTAGGAAATATCTCATTAACGTTTCAAATGAACATCAAGAAAAGTCTCTAAAAAGAACATCACAAAAAAGACTTGTTATGTTTCTTGTTTAGCGGGCAATCTCAAGAAATCAAACTACTATCGAGAAAGCTCCATTTACATTGGTTGAAATGAAACAGACATGAAATCAAAATGAAGGAAACATCGTATATGAATCAGATTAGTGAAGTGTGTACCCTTATTGGTAAAAATGAAAATTGAAGGAATCTGAGAATACTTTTGTTTATTTCCTCTGCTAAACACATAGTTTTATTCACAGAAGCTAATCCTGCCCTGCAACTAATAGGTTTCAAGTGTAGATATACAGTAATCTGATATCGAAAATACCAGTATCAAGGTACACAAAAAGAGAAAAAGTTCAGTATAACGAGATGTAGTGCGCCAGCAACTTTGTAACATAACATGCGATCTTCATTAAACACCCATTTTTGAAAAGTTCAATACACTTTTCTATTTAAATCCGGTTGCTTTGTTTATATCTCCGTATATGTGAGAGGACGGTCAGAGTGATTGATCCTCAAAAAAAATATTTAATGATGAAATTGAAATTAGGAGGGTTAATATGATGAATAAAAAATGATACATCGTTTACCAGACGTATTGGCGATGTTGACATTGTGATATAGCAAGATCAGATATGTTACAGAGAAAATGTAATTATATAAGAATTTTCCCCTCCAATTTTTGGCATTAGGATTATTCCCAGTGGACAGGTAACTCAAACAACAATGAAATTGTATTTAAGGATTTTAACAAAAATAAGAACCTTTTGTTGAACTATATCGAAAACGGATTCAGTTGGATGATATTTTAACTAATGAATATGCATATAACCAACAAGATATTGTAAATACATCGTTCATACCCACTAAAGATAAAATGCTAGTTGTTTTCGTTGACATTTACGCTATTTCCTCCAGCGTGAAAAGGATTATAAAACAGTTGTGAACAATGTGATAATTATAGTTGCATAGCTAATTTTTCAATCGTTAACCTGCATGCATACAAGAAAACGAATCATTCTTCTGATATGGTTCTTCGTGTGTACATAAGCCCCTATATCTAATAAAGCAATTTTAATAAAAGCGAACAAACTTATCAGATTCATGTGCATTCTTTCCCTGAGTTATTAAACTTCATTTGGAATGTAGTGAACAAACACGAAGTCTAGTTATGATTGGTATCTTTCGGAGAGTCGATAAAATTCTAAAAAAAAGGATGGATATTGTGGAATTAAATGAAGGGTGGAACAGTTTGAAGTTAAAATGACTTTATGACGTTGTATCCTTTTTTATAACCCCCGGTTAATTGTTGAGAATACTGGATTTCACAAATTTTTGCTTCGAGATAGAAATGGTTTGATTTATTACAACTAATGAACATATCAGAAAAAACCATGGCATCCAATTTTTGGTTGATTACAACTTTGAAGCTGTATCTCAAAGTTACAGAATATTGGGAATAAAATAGTGTAAGCGATTTTAATAGAAGCATTTATACGATCGAACAAATGATCAATGAAAGGTAATGTAAAGTGAGATATTCTAGAAATCAGGAAAAAACTAAATCAAAAAGGACGTTGCTTTTATTTTCACAGGAAAAAGAAGACATGAACAGCAAAACTTTTACTCGGTCGAAGTCAATTCCAGAAAAGAAGCTTTCGGATTGAGACCCGCAAGCCATACTGAACGATTTCTCGTGGGAAGGAATTGAATAAGTCTAAGCTGGGCAACTATAGCCAGGGCACTGGATCATGAAAAATGAATTTTGACTGAATAGTCACCGTATAGGGACAGGCTTAGATAGAGTTAGCCTTGATACCAAATTGGCTAGAGAAACTTGAGTCGCTGACGAGAGACCTGTATTCCAAATGAGAGACAAATGGTAACCATAATTCCAATATAAATTAGAGTAAAGGTTTGGAAATTTCTATTTATTTTCTTCCGTTGGTGATAATACGGAAACGAACCTAAGCATAGACAGGCTCTAATCTGCCTTAACTCCTTTTCCAACGGATCGTAAAATGCTTGACCATAAGGACATGAAATCTTGAAGACACCACTGCAAGTTGAGGGAGTGAAGGATCCTTAACCGAAAACAAATATCACCCTTTTATTTTTTTTCCGTGTTCAAAATATTGTTTCAACCCCTCCTTTCTAAGAATTTGATCGACTGTTACTGCCACTGAGCGGACGTAGAGTAGGAAGATTATGGGGAGTACAAATTTGGCTTTGCTGTTTTGTGTGTCAGCTTTTTAGTAACCATTAGATACGGAACAGTTTGGATAGGTAATAATGCAGTTTTCATATGCTACGCTTAGGAATCGGAACAATTTGATTGTTGAGGAAGTCGATAACCGATCTTTCCCTAGCTGGGAGATAATATGACCTGGTTTGTACAAAACTATCAGTATCAGTGGAGTTCCTATATACACCGTACTGGAGAGACATCGACGGAACTCGAATGTCAAGAAAGAGAATGACTAACTAGAGAATGAAAGTTATGTTAGCTGGGTGACCAGTTAATATCTAAGCCATACTTTGGGTTTCAAATGTTCTAAATATTGTATGATGATTTGAGGATGACATGAAAAAGGGTTGAGCCTATAGGTGTACCAGTTCTCGTCTAAAATATTTAACTGAATCGTCAGATATCTGAGGAGCGAAGAGAGCAGTAAC
The DNA here is from genome assembly GCA_963921935.1 of Galeruca laticollis. Lineage (NCBI taxonomy): Eukaryota > Metazoa > Arthropoda > Insecta > Coleoptera > Chrysomelidae > Galeruca > Galeruca laticollis. Next base: position 165,852,225 of record OY998180.1, read on the forward strand.
GCTAAGACTGTGAAGGATATCGTTGGGATCAATGATGACTAAATATATTCGGTTTATGAAATGAGAAGAGTTTGGTACGTGTATCTTGTCTGTATATTGCACAAAAATAATAGTTGGAAGAAGGGGTAATTTATTGCGTTAACTATTGACAGGCGCGTTAATCTCATATATTCTAAGTAGATGGGAACTCTGAGAGTTACAGATTCTTTGACGACTTTCTTGTACCGATTCACACAATTACTATGCTATTTCATACTAAACCTACAATGAATTGTTCAATGTTTTACGATTAAGGCGGGTTTTCCTAGCCGACGTAATTTGTGCGCCGCGTTAGTTTGTCGTAATACACCGGCACTACCTCAAAGGAATTTAGTGTTTGTGTTCTCCCACAGAGCGCAATACGTTTCACGCCAGCGTTCTACGTTGATCGTGATAGACCGATTGCATTCGGAGTAGTCTATTGCGTTGTACGCGGCGTTTCTCCGTATATTTTTTGCTAGTATACTGATAGTAGTTGTTTGTTTTTTGTATTTTTATAAAATTATATTGTCAAGAAATTGAAAACCTAAAAAAATATTCTGTGCTGATAAAGAGGACGAGCAGTTTTAAACATATTAGTTGCTTACAATATATTTGGGACTATCAAAGTGGGAACAAAAAGGAGAAAGTTTGGCAAGATATTGAAAGAAAGAAAGATCAAAACACACAGTTCAATGACTCCATAGAATAATTATTGAAATGCGACTAATAAGGTGATGTCGACCTCTTTTTTAATTATTGCCATGGCAGTGAAGAAGTTTCAACAGCACCTTGGGTGCAAAACAAAAGTCAAAACTTTGGCTGTTGTACCTGTACGGAGCATACAGAAGTTGATAGGTTATTACGTGATCAATCAGAATTGTCCAATCAGTGCTCTCACCAGTATCACCCACTCATCAACCCTTGATTTCTCAAAATTATCAACCAGAACGCTCCCATCAATTGTTTCACCACTCATCAACCTTAACTTCTCCGTATTGATTGTATCCGGAACAATAAATATTTGTGAAGTCTTACGCTGGTGTTTTTCTGGGCTCGCCTACATCACACCACATCATGTCTAGAGTGGGAATAAATACAAATTATCGGCAGCTAACTGAGTTCGAGAGAGGTCGAATTGTTGGTCTTCGGAATGTTTGGCTGTCGTTCGGAGAAATTGCTGGTAGAATAAACAGGAGTATTGATACTATTGTCAAATGTTATCCGGCATCGCACCAAGTAAGCCGAATATGAAGATCCAAAGCCACAGGACGAGTGAGCAGGACAACAGAGGGCCAAGATCGTCGCCTAAAGTTATAAGCTGTAAGTGATCGTTTCTCATCCACAAGGGCAATAGTAACTCAGTGATTTGCAGAACATGGAAGGATCCTCGGAATGTGAAGTGTTTTAGACGGATAAGAAGGTTTTCATACCGACCTCAGTTGGTGTTACCTTTAACTCTGGAACATCGAAGAAATCGACTTCAGTGGTGCCAAGAACGACTAGTGTGGAGTCAGGAATGGAACACTCTCATCTTCAGTGATGAGTCAGTTCTGCCTAGACATACATGATGGTCGAGCAAGGGTGAGAAAGAGACGAGGCGATCGTCGTAACGCTCAATTTTTTTAGCGCCATGTACATCGCTCTGTTGGAGTTATGTGATATTGGGTGACATTGCTTATGGCTCAAGATCACCTTTTCTCTTCATCATGGGCAATATAACTGTATAGTATATTATGGTATACTATGGTCGGTCGAACAGTGTAGACGTACTGCAGAGTGCTCCTGAGTTTATTATGCTTAAAGTTTATTGCTATTCTTGTGTATTGCAAGTAGTGAAATATACAAGTTAGTTGGTCGTTGCGAGAGCGAAGGGCTATACATAAGTTGCTCGGCCGCAATTGCTAAAATTGTGTGAAATTTATAAATATTATATTATGATCAAAACCAGAAACGCCAGTCAAATTTCGACACTTTTGGATGAATCCGCTATTGAACAGCTGATTATGAAGGTATGTCAAACATTTATGATAAAAATTGATGAAAAAATAGACAGCAAACTAGATAAAATAGATTCAAAAATAGGGGAGATATCTAAAAAGATTAGTGAAATAAATAAATCTATTAGAACCCAAGAAACTGAAATTGATGAGTTACGTAATAAAAGCTACTTAAAAACGTATCAAAGGAGGAAAAATATTCGTTTCGATGGAATTGCGGAAAAAGAAAGTTTAATATCTATTGTGACTAACATAGTGACCAACCAGAGGTACGTGAAATGCACTTTAGGTGACATTAGCAATATATACTGGAAAAGAAAACGTAATTCAAATTTCCAGAAGCCCGCAACAGTAATAGTAGAATTCGTATCATACCTGAGAAAAATGGAGATTATAAAAGTCAGAGGACAACTAAAGCAAACTGGTATACTATTGAACTAGGACCTTACAAAAAACAGTTACAACCTATTAATTCAAGCCAAACAGAAATACGGGAATAGCGACGTCCGAAGTTTGGCTAGAAAAGTCTATATAAAATGCAATAACATCATTAAATTAATTAAGACATCAGATAATATATAATTCTTAGTGAGTTGGTGTGTGTGCCGCTTTAACAAATAAATAAAGCTATTATTGGGACATTACTTTTTTACTTCAATAAGTGTGAAAACTGACTGATACATACTAAACAAACGTTATTATTTATTTAAACTTACTTATTAGAATTGTTCCTAAATAGAGATGGGTGTGGAGATGTAAGAGAAACAAATATGTGGAACATGTATTAATTAACTTGAATGAGTGGATATTAATAGTTATCAAATTTAATTTTATAGTTAGTAATTTATATCTTACTTCATTTCTCGAAGATTTCTAATTTATTTATAGATATTCAGATAATATTATTTAGATTTTTGTAAATTTCGGGGGTGCTCTCGAATACGTGCACTCGAATTCTAGTGACATGAATACACTTCTTGTAAATTTTCAAAATTGCAGAGGTCTGAATACAAAGACGGCGGAATTTAATAGAAACAGTTCAGATTGTGAGTACGATATTCTGGTGGTAGTAGAATCGTGGTTAAAAGACGGTGTTAGAGATGGTGAACTGGTGAATGTCGATTTGTAATAATGTCTATAGGGAAGATAGAAATTTAGAGGCAACGGGCATATCCCGGGGGGGGGGGGAAGTTTTATGGCATGTAAAACAACTATTAAGATTTTAAAAAAAACTAAACTTTGTTCAAAATGTGAAATTCTAGTGGTGGACCTGAAGCTTAAGTGCAAGTTTCAGTGTCAGGTTGTAGGTGATTATATACCTCATGACTGTGACTTGGGGGATTAGATGGAATGTTTTGGATACTTACAAAATAAGATTAAGGATATTGATAAAACATTTATTTTTGGTGACTTTAATATACCGGAAAAAGGAGGAACGACAAAACCACTTAAAAGCCCCAGCTCTAACACTTAGGTTGATTTTTTGAATTACAATTCATTGAGCTCGTGTAATAATGTTGAAAATGATCATGACAAATGTTTGGATCTAGTAATAGTTTCAACTGATAATTTAAATAAACGTAATGTTGCAAAGGAACAGTTTTCATTAGTTACGGAGGACCGATTCCATCCCTCTTTAAATATCACAGTCAGGTACCAAAAATCCTCATCAAACAAATTATCAGTGAGTCAATATAACTTTAAAAAAGCAAATTTCCAATTACTAACATAAATGTTAAGATTTGAGACTTGGGAATCAGTGACTGGGGAATCTTATGTTGATACTGCCGTAGACAATTTTTACAAAATTATTAACAATATATTTTCTATTACCGTTCCATTATATAAAACATATCATTCCTACAACAAATTTTCTAATTGGTTCACAACTGAAATTAGAATGTGTATCAAACAGAAAATTTTTTTGAACAAAGTTAAACATGTGTCTGATTATTATGCTAACAAATATAAGGAGATAAGAAGACAGTTAAAATCATTAATTGGTATAGAATGTAGAAAATACATTAAGAGAGTAGAAAGTAGTACAAACGATTATTTGAATACTTTTTGGAGTTTTGCTAATAACCTAAAAGTAAAAATAACAATGTCAATTCATACACTTATAAAGGGATGCTAGTGGATAATACGGCGGATACATTTGCACAATTTTTTTCGTCTGTACATAGTTCCGACAAATCCAGTTATAGTTTAAACTTCTTACAAACATGTACTAACAATTATAATTTTGCATTAACTGAGATAACTGAAAAAGATTATGAACAGTCTATAAAGAATTTGAAGCCTAAAAAAGCAGCTGGGATCGATGGAATCCTTCCCTACGCTGTTAAAGGTTGTCAGGAATGGATAAGGAAACCGTTACTGCATATATACAATTTAATAAATAAATTTATAATATTTCCATCTAAATGGAAGATATCTCCCACTATGCAAATAAATATTACAGTTATGTTAATTCAACATCACATTGTGATAATGTTCTTCCTTTTTTTCCTCTTGTTTTCATCACATGCACATCTATACAACCGCTTATGCTTAGCTTGTGGCTGTTAACTTTTGTGATGTTTCAAATTAACTTCTCAGAGATGTTAAAGCGCTGCCTTTTTACATTACTGTGATGTTACTAGAACTTCCTCAAAAGAAAGTCTTTATAACGAAAAAAAACAACATTTCTGTTACATTCTGAAATGCCTTTTAACTTCTTGTCAATGTTAATGCAATGTCTAAAAAATAACATCTTATCAATGACCTAAATGCAACATATCAAAAACAATACAGTGTATTCTCTTAGATGTTGTATGGACATTATTTAAACCTCTAAATAATATACCTCAAACATTCTAGATGACATCCTATAGATGTTTCTGTGCCTAATCAGAAAATACAGGGTGAACAACTAAGAACGCCGACTGTCGGCCATATTTCAAAAAATAATCATGGTACAACTTTAAAAAATACCTTCAGGAAAATGACCCTGAAAAATCGCTGGAAAATTTTTTTCAGTTCCTAAAATATCTGCTATGGGGTGGAATGACTTAAAAACATAATAATGTGATTATCTCCAAAAAAGGCATACTAAAGGTATCCTAGAAATACAATTATTGATATATTGATGAGATTATGAAAAAATGTAGTTAGGCACTTTTTGTACTTATTCTTCAAATAAGGGGTGGGGGAAGGTTCAGCTTAAAATACAAATGTAACACTTTTTTGTTTTTTAATCGATATCAATGTATTTGGCGTCATTTAAAAGAGTTTTTCCTCTTTAATGAGATATGCTTAACAAACCTAACAAAATTGAACAATTTTGTCAACGCTATGTGAAAAAGTCGACAATTTTTCCATTTTCTCGGAAATTTCAAATGTAATGAGACATTTTTTAAATTCTGATGAGAAGGGATTTGCGTTATCAGATATAAAAATTGGAAAAATGCTTCAATTTACATTTGAAATTTCCGAGTGAATACAAAATTTTGTTATCCATCTAATTAAACAGAAAAACTTTTAAATGCAGCTAAAATCATTAATATCGGTTAAAAAACGAAAAAGTTATACATTTGTTCATAAGTTTGAACCTCCCCACCCATTATTTGAAGAATTATGTCAAAAAATATTCTTAATCTCTTCAAGATTTCAAAAATTGTACTTTTAGGACACCTTTAGTATGTTTTTTGGAGTATTATGTTTTCGAGTGTTCATTCCACCCCTAGCGGATATTTTAGACACTGCAAAATATTTTCCAGCAATTTTTCAGTATCACTTACCTAAAGGTAATTTTTTTGAAAGTTGTACCATGATTCTTTTCTGAGATGTGGCCCACAGTCGTTCTTAATTGTTCACCCTGTACATTTAAAATAAAATAGCAAAAAAACCTATAAACGATTTAAAACGTTTATTCACTTTTAATGAACAGTACAGTAGTACAAAATTAGAGAAAAAATATCTTATCCAGGTATCCAACCTAAAAAAAATAAAATTGTGTAAGCATATTACATAACAAGCGTGGAAAGTGGAAACTATTGAAAGCATTCAGTGAAAGCAAGGAATAAGAAAGGGTATATTAATCTGTAGTTGCCATAATGTAACATACTTTGAAACTGAATTAATAAAGATTAACGGATACACACACATTACAGCTAGATTACAGAAAATTTATTAGAATAGTTTTTTAATAATATTAAAACTAATAAAAATTTTAAACCATAAAGATTTTATGAAACATTACGTTAAATCAACAAATCCAATCTGATTAAATAAAATTCTATCGTTTACTTACGATTACTTTTTCTTACGCAAGCTGTTTCGAGTGCCTCAACCATTCCATAACGTACGCTTCAAAATCCTTATCTGTGAAACATTTAAAGGTGTTCTGAACAGCAGCTAATAAAACAATTACTTTAGATCAAATTGTGCCCATGGAGACCTTTGATCGATTATCATAAACTACATCAAACTGGATTTTCAACCAATTGACTGAGACCCATTTTCCACAAGAAACATGTGGGGCTCTTCAAAGGAGTAACAACATATTTTATTTCGAGAAGTGACTTTTCATGATTTACCTTCTATTACATGCCTCACTCCGTTTCGCAGGTAAATTCAGGTGTGCCATGAAAATTCATAATTATTTTCTGTATAAAATAATATACTATTCTCATCTTGTTATTTTCATCCTGGAATATATTGTATATTAACATCATGGAATTGTAACTTAATGAAAACTAAGCATTACTAATACACTGTATACAAAAAAACTACTCATGAAGAAGAGATATGAACACATTATCAAATTAAATGAGTTTATAATTAATTGTATCCAATTGAGTATCCAATAGCTGTGTTTCTACAATAATAAATAGTTGAATTCTGTTTGTTGACTGGAGCATTCAGTACCATAAGTTACATATTCTTCAACTAGATTAATATAGGTACCATTGTAAGGGACAGCTTTTTTATTGTATTCAGTGTATTTTCAAATGGAAATGAACTTTTTAACAAAAATTTCTGTTTAAGTCTTAAATAGTCTCTAATTGTTCACAAGAATTGTTAGAAATAATGTTAAAATTTTCTAAACCTGCAATACTATATTGATGGCTGTGAACTGCTACTACAAAAACTGGAACTAGAGATACTCTATTCGACATTATTTGTACTGTTTAATACAATGTTTGTATCATACTATCTGAAATAGTCATTCCCCTTTCTTCACATTAATTACCAACTATTTGTTTTTTATTTTATTCATGTAAGTAGCTTCTGAAACATCTTGAACATTGAGAATATTCTCTTCTAGATTCAATCCTCGGCCAACATATGAGCACGTTTTATTATTAATAATAATATCTACCCTATTGCAATATTAAGTTTTTTGTAGGGTATAATGCATATCTAGGATTTAAAATATTGTGAATCGTTTTTAAAATATACTTACTAACTAAAATATTTTAAAAGTTGAAAAAACTCTTATTTTGTAAACTTTATTATATAATGTTAGTGTACTATTCCACCACCTCGAATTTCAATGTACAATAGTCGATTAAAGTCTTGAATGAGTATTAAGTTTTAATAATTATGATTTTGGAATAGGTACTTACCGATAACAGCTGTTGTTCGTCCATTATAACAAGAATTATAACTAAGCATAGAAACTGAAGCTAAGTAGGAACTAACGAAAACGAAGACCACTTTATTTAAGTACTACTGGCAAAATATGTGCTGCCTGCAAATAAAATATAACACAAGACTGAAAACCATCCACCATTTCATGCTTGTCATGTGTTTCCACAGATAATGTTCGTTCGTCAATTCCTCTTCTGTTTTCTTCTTTTTTTTATGTTACTGTGATGTTTAATATGTGATATTACTGAGAGTTTTATGAACTAACATCATAAAGATGTAATCACACGAACTTACTAAAAATTATTTCGAATGATGTGATAGTAACTGCAACATGTGATCATCTTAGAAACATGTTAATTTGTAATATTACAGTAACGTTCTGTATGTGATATTAGTGAGAAGTATACAAATTAACATCGTATGAATGTTTCCCATGGGAAGTTGCTGAAAAGAAGTTCATAGGATGTGTATGTAACTGCGAATTCAAGTATTATTGTGTACATCAAAAATATGTTTTATTTACATGACATGGATGTTAATATAGTTGGTAATAAAATGAAGACATCTAGGAGATATCTTATTAATGTTTGAAATAAACATCACAAAAAATCTCTTAAAAGAACATCACAAAAAAGACTTGTTATGTTTCTTGTTTAGTGGGCTGCTTATACTCGCATATATCAAGCAGGCAATAAAACCGATATAGAAAACTACAGGGGTGTTGCGATAATATGTGTCCCATCTAAGTTATTTGAACAAATTTTATACACACATATATATAATTATGTTAAGAATGTAGTAGTAGATCAACAACATAGTTTTATGTCGGAAAAACTGGTTAACACAAATTTGTTACTATTTACTGAATCAGCTAGCGCTGTCATAAAATGTGAATCACAACTGGATGTAATTTATACCGATTTTTCTAAAAGCATTCGATCGCGTGAATCACGACGTATTATTAGAAAAATTACATTGTTTTGGGGCATCAGAAACAATTATAAACTTACTAAAAAGTTATTTACAGAATAGAACATTTACTGAGAGACATAACGGAAACACCTCTGGTAAATCTGAAGCAAACTCTGTAGTGCCACAAGGGTCCAATTTGGGCCCATTATTATTTATTATCTTTATCAATGATATTTCTACATGTGTTAAACACTCTAATTCATTTTTGCAGATGATTTTAAAATTTACAAAGAGATCAAAAATGTGAGAGACTTTGTGGCACTTCAGAAAGATATTAAGAAAATTGAACTCTGGAATATCCGCAATAAGTTGAAATTTAATGTGAAAAAATGTTGTATAATGTCCATTTGCCGCGAAGAAAAACAATAGAATTTGATTACCAGATAGGAAATAATACTCTAAATAGATGTTCAGAAATAAAAGATCTAAGTCTGACTTATAATAATCAGTTATCATTTGCTACACACTGTCGTAACATTAGAAAAAACTCTAATATTACATTGGGTTTCATTAAAATACAAACTTTTCTTTTCTCGAGTATAAAAACGATAAAAATTATTTTCAATAGGTTAGTTTTATCACAAATACAATATGCATGCGTTATTTGTGGGAGACTTCCACGAATGTACATAGAAGAATTAGAAAAAATTCAAAACAAATTTTTACGTTACTTGTCTTACAAAAAACATCACCATTGGACGGATTACTACTTCATCAGAACAGAGGGGCTAAAAACCGAATTTGGAATGCCATCGTTAATCAGAAGAAAGAAATACTATACGATGATATTTTTATTCAAAATAATGAACAATACTATAAGTTCGATACAATCAATTTCATAACTGCAAATGAGAGTCCCGCCCACACATACTAGACATAAATAAATTTTCAATATTGCAAGGTTTACTATTAGTTCACCTCTAGACGCCATTTTAAAGCTTGCCAATAATGTAAACAGTCTCCATTCATTAGAGTTTAGTGTTAAATTGAATAGTTTGAAGGCAACAATATCTAGACAATTAAAAGAACTTGGCATATAAACACTCACTGCTGTTAAACAATCTGTCGTCCAGTATTCAGCCTCATACACAGAAAAGTTGTCCACAATAAAACTTTGTAAGAGGAGTATAGTTAAAATACAATTCGTGTAATTAGGTTAATAAACCTGTATGGGTTTTAATAAATAAATAAATAACGGCATTTCGATACATTCAAGAAATATTGGAACCTCATCTGATTCATTACCTCCGGACACTTCAAAATCCAACTTTTCAACAATACGGAGTTTGGCTACATATAGACAGACAAACCTTGCACCCAGATAGCACTAGATATTCAATGGACGTACTAAAAATATTCGTTTTCGGATATTTTATTATTCTATAGACCCACTTTGAATATATATATATATCCTTTCTCGAATATTCTATGGATCACGAAATGGGAAATTTTTTAAATATTCTATAAATATTTCCCAGGAATATTCAAGAGTATTCTGAGAATATCTGCTGAATGTATATAGCAAGATAATCCAGAATATTCATAGAACATTACAATAGGCATATTCTACAAATATCCAAGTAATATTAGGAATATTATAAGGATATCTGTGGAACATATATAGCAAAATTTCAAATATTTGTAGAATATCCCAATATGGATGATACCTGTTGAGCGGGCGACACTGAATCATAGTACTCCTCCCTTTTCATATTTAGTTTCGAAGATAATTGATTGAAATTTGGAAGATTCTGTATACTTAATGAACGACAATAATGTACACATCAATTCCTTTCCAACTTCTTGTTCCATCAGGAATGATAGCAACCTTCGTTCAATATTTTATCCATAAGCTCCATTTGTGTGAGAGAGAATAGAATTACACGCCAGGAAAAGCTTCTCTCTCGCACTTAGGAGAAAAGGGGGAGTACAATGATCCAGTGTTCCCTGGTATATATCTTACAAATATCTAAGAAATGTTTCAAAATTTCGAATTGTATATATAAGAAAAAATATTTTTAATTGAAAAAATCAAAGCACGGGAAACACTGAGTTCAATTTAATTTATTTATACATAAATATAAGATGTACCTCATAACATAACTGAAATTAATATAATTTTCAAATCCGAGATTCCAAAATTCACTGACTTCCCCCATACTTAACGAACTTTTTGAAACCGATTTCTGCCGTTACTTACATTTGGCTAAGAAAATTCCTGTTATCAATTCAACTTCTTTGTTTGTTATGTTCTTGTCCAACTTTTGCACGGCATCTGAAACAATAAAATAATTATATTTTTTGTTAATAAGCAATTTCTATTCTACTGTGATTTTTATGTATGTACGTATAACAATCTAAATATAATTCCACAAACTGAAACTTAAAAGATGAAGTTAAACATCAAATATGTAATTTAAAAAATAAGTCTTGTAGGAGACAAGTAAAAAGCAAAATATTCCAAACAAAATAGTGATCAGAAGTTATTTGTTTCTTGTACATGATATATTAAATTAATTTACACGTACATTCCAAAATAAAATAACATGATTATACCTACTACTGCTTCAAAGAGCTTTGTTTTTCCAAAGCATTTTTCCCTTTTTATCCATGCATACTGTAGCCCTCCATTAATCAGGATTTTTTGCAAGAATCTTTCAATATATTGTTGCAAATAAGAACCTTCCAATCTTGCCGGAGGTACAACCTAAAATTGTATTAATTTGAAAGTTAATTTCAAAAGTTTAAAAAATTGATCAATTACAGTTTATAAGCAAAGTTATAACAAACGAACAAAAATATAAGACCGCTTTCATCTATGTGAACAGTATACATATGCCTGAACTAGACACTTGTACAATTGACCAGCAATAACTCTTATTTACAAAATGTCAGAACTAATTTAACTTTCAATTATCAGATCACCAGTTGTGTAGAGCTTCCTAGTCAATCCCAAATAATAAAAGGAATAGAGGTAACTATAGGCAATTTGATTAAGGAACATAGCATACATCTCGGTAACATAATTACGTGAAACTACCTGAGAAAATAAAATTTTGTTGTACCTTTAGCAACGAGGTGAATTTCTACTCTACTTCTCTGTCTGTATCTGTAAAGATTTGAAGGGTGGGTGGCCCCACAGCACTTAGGCCACAATTGGCCCATTGTGCATCCTTCTGAGCTTCAAAACTTCCTTCTAGCTCGTCATCCAGCCTACTTCCTTGAAGTAGGCGATAACGTCGCCTGAATTAAGTTCCCTCATATTGGCGTATGTTAGCCTGTACTCGCCGAATACTTGAAACCTAAATTGAGAGAGTGTCTGACATTCGCAAAGAATGTGTTCGACAGTCTCATCTTCATGTTCACATCCTCTACAAAGTGGGGTGCTAGATAAACCCAGTCTGTGAAGGTGTTTTCGTAGGTGGCAGTGACCAGTCAGAATTCCCGTGATTGTTCATAGGTTCCGCCTGTTCATAGTCACGTATTTTTTGGCTACTTTGCTGTCCGGGTACTGTAGCAGTTCCTTGGCAAGCCTGCAGCCTTCTGCGCCGTCCCATCTACCCTTAAACTTATTAAGGGAGTGTTCATTTAATAGGTCGGCTGTTGCTGACGCCGATAGACCAATGAAAGTGCCAGGTCCCAAGAGTTTTTGGGAGGCTGCCTTCTTGGCTAGCGAGTCTGCAATACGGGTTCCTTTCGATTTCTCATGGCCCTTGATCCAGCCTAAAGTGACCGTGTTGTTGTTACAGGCTTCGATTAAGGCCACGTGACATTCCAGTACTAGGCCTGATGTAATACGTGGTCTGTTCAGGGCTAGTAGTGTTTGTCTACTGTCCGTAAGGATGTATATATTATTACCTGTGGTTTTCCTTTTGGTAATCTCTTTAGCAGCGATGCAGATAGCAGTGAGCTCTGTTTGAGCAACACCTGCATTGCAGCCCATTGCCCATTTTATGTTTAGATTCAGGGATTTGGGAAAAATACCACATCCTGAGCCTACATTGGATTTAGACCCATCTGTGAAGATGCGGATTGCGCCTTCTTCCAATAGGTCTTGTGAGTTGTTTTTAAAGATTACCTTGTAGGGCCTGTTGAAGGCATATCGCGGTGGAATCGAGTCCGTATTGGCCTGCAGCAGTGGGATCTCCCTGAGGGCCTCATGCCACAAGTTACGTCTCAGTTTACCGGATACAGGTTGTATACCAGTAGAGCGCAGACGTGCCATGGTCATCAAAACAACCTCCTTGATGTATATGTCAAGGGGAGTGAGACCGAGGATTACCTCCATAGCTCTTGTTCGTGTGGTTCTCATGCCTCCTGTTGTGTTGAGGCATGCTGTTCTTTGGATTTGGTCCAGTTTACGGACAACTGTCAGCTGGTTTGCCTTAGCTCCCCAGGCAATCGCACCGTACGTTAGCATAGATCTGATGATGGCAGTGTAGATCCAGGCAGCAACCTTAGGTGACATTCCCCAGGTGCGGCCGATGGTTCTACGACACTGCTCATAAGAAATATATGCTTTTTTAACTCTGTTTTCTAAGTGGGAGTTTCATGTTAACTTATTGTCAAAGGTGACCCCTAAATATTTCACCTCTGAAGAGAAATTAAGTTTGGTATCCAGGAGCTTTGGGGCTTGATGTTTTGCAAGCTTCCTTTTTTTCGTGAAGAGGACCATCTCAGTCTTTTTTGGATTTATTGACAGCGAATGGTCTCTGCACCATTGTTCTATGATATTGAGGGCCTCCTGCATTAAAGCGCAGAGTGTCTCCTCGAATCTTCCTGTTAGCAGAATCACTAAGTCATCTGCGTATGCTATTGTGTAGTAGTTGTTATCATTGAGGTGGCTGACCAAGGAGTCTAAGACCATGTTCCATAGTAGTGGTGAGAGCACCCCTCCCGGTGGACAACCTTTTACAACCAAGCCTCTGATGGTTACATCATCTACACTGATTTTGATTGCTCTTTTTGAGAGCATGTTATATATCCAGCCATTTATGGTTTGGGGGATATTCTTATTGGAAAGTGCATTTGTTATTTTAGGAAAAGTGGTTCTATCAAATGCGCCTTCTATGTCTATGAATACACCCAGGGTGGACTCCTTATTTTCCAACGATTTCTCGATGCGGCCCGCCACGAGATGAAGAGCCGAATCCGTGGATCTCCCTGGAGTGTATGCATGTTGATTTGGATGCAGTGGATTTCGTGTTATCACCACATCTCTTATGTATCGTTCGCACAGCCTCTCTAAAGTCTTCATTGTAAACGATGTGAGGCTAATGGGTCGATATGCTTTTGGGATGGAATAGTCCATTCTTCCTGGTTTTGGTATGAACACAACTTTGACTTCTCTCCAACCTTTTGGAATATACCTCAGTGCCAGTGAGGATCTGAGGATTCCTACCAGGTGCGGCATTAGTTCATCCAGGCCCCACTGAAGTAGGGCTGGATAAATGCCGTCCGTTCCCGGGGATTGAAAGGGGGAGAAGCCTAAGATGGCCCACCTCAGTCTGTCTGCGTCGACGATCTGTCGTGATAAACGCCAGTCATCGTCCGTCGGGTAGTGATTCTCCTCATCCTCCCAGGCCGCCGTATTTGTGGTTCTGGAGTCAGGGAAGTGAGTTGACATCAATAATTGTAGACTTTCCTTTAGGTTGGCAGTTTTAGAGCCATCCTCTCTGGTTAGTATACCGATATGACGGTGGGGATCTTTTGAGAGTGCTTTTTGGAGTCTAGCTGCTTGGGGGAAATCCTCGATTTCCTCGCAGTAGATTGTCCATGCCTCTCTTTGCTTTTGTCTGATGACTTTTTTATACTTTTTGAGGTGAGACTTGTATGAGTTCCAATCCTCTTTGAGTTTTGTTCTTATTGCCTTATTGAAAGATTTCTTCGCCGTCCCCCTGAGCTGGCTAATCTCATGGCACCACCACGAAGTGGAGGCTCCATCGAGATCGATCCGCCTGAGTGGGCAAGACATCTTGTAGGCATTAATAATGGAGTTTCGAATTGTTTCATGATAACTTTCCAAATCTCCTTTATTGTTGGGCAACACATCCTCGACTCCTCGCAGATCCCCTTTCAAGCAGTGGACATATTTTGTCCTATCCGTTTTCCTGGGGTCGCGAGTCATTGTGGAGGTTGTGAGCGCAAGTTTTATCTCGAATTTTATCCAGCGGTGGTCCGACATTGAAATATCGTCGGATACATGCCAGCCGGAGATTTTATTCGAAGTATTAATAGTAGATAGGGTAATATCTATTCGCGTTTGACTACGAGAGTTAATAAAAGTTGGTTCAGTACCTCTATTTAGAATGCAAAGACTCTTGTTAGTTATATAATCATAAAAAGACTCACCTCTAGTGTTAATATCTTTGCTGCCCCAGCTTACATGGTGAGAATTTGAATCGCAGCCTATTACCAGTTCAAGCTTCTGGGTGAGACAGTATTCCACAAGGTCCTCCAGCTCCTTAGTTGGTGGTGGTTTAGCTGCGTCTGAGGGGAGGTATGCGGATGCCAGTATTAACACTTTCTTTTGACCTTTCTGTGCATATTCAACCTTCACTACCGTTAGGTCGGAGGACGAAAAATGCGTCAGTGGGTAGGTCTTGAAATTTCTAGGGACGTATATGGCCGTCCTAGGTTGCTGATTGCTTGGAAAGCTGAAAATTAAACCTTTTGGATTATTTGGACCCATGATTTTGGTTTGTCTCATCCAGGGTTCTTGGATAAGTGCTATTGTGTCCTGCATCACATCCAGGTGGCGGCAAAGTGTTGCCGAAGCCACCTTTTTGTGTTGAAGGTTGCACTGTATGAATCTTACCTTTTCATTATCCATCTCGGCTTGATGGTGGTGAGATGGATATTTCTTTTAGGCCATCTCCACTTCCTCACTTGGAGGTGTGTTGACGTCGCCTGTGTCCTGGCTTAGAGCTGTTAGTTCTGCCAGGAGAGTGTCAGTCGCCATCTTGGAGGATGGTTCGACAGTTTCCGCAGAAGCAGCAGCTTCTTGGAGTTCCTCGGGTGGGAGAGGGGGGTCCGTGCTCGATCCCTTCCGTTCCGGGTCCAGTTTCTTTGTTTTGACAATCAATGAGGTGAACGCGTAGCTCATCCTCATGGATCGTTTTTTTAGGGCACCCATTTCCTCGTCTCTTACGCCAAAGACGAATAGGTGTCCTTTGGGGTTGACCTTTGCTTCGTGGTGGAAGGAAAACCATGCATCCACCCGAAGGTCTGGGTTTTGTTTGTCCAGCCGGCGCAGCACATCCTCTTTGTCACCCAGGTCAGCGTGAGCTTCGCTGGGGACCCAGAGGGTGGCTTTTGTCAGCTGGGGGAGGTTGTCGACGTGCACCACGTCGAGCTTAGCCTCCTTCCACGGTTTCAGTTTTGAAACTGTATTTCTTAGCCACTCTAGCGTTTCGTCATTATCGCAAGTGACTCTGATTATTTCACCAGAGTGCGACCATGACCTAAAAGTAGGTGGCTTTTTCAGACTGCTGGAGGCGGACATAAGGGTTATGTCCAAAGCCCCCATTAGTTGTTTTTTGATAAGGTCTCCATTATCAGTAATTATTTTACCGTATGGATCGGCCTTATCTATAATGGCTACGCGTCAGTGGCTGGTAGCTGCTTCGCTGTAGCTTTTATCTATGGTTTTAGCGTCCATCCGCGTCCTCTTTCCTCTTGAGGAGTTTTCCTCTGAGGTGTTGGAGCGGATGCGCTTCTTTACTTGGGGGGCGACGCGTTCCGGGCCTCTTTTGGAGGAGGAACTGCCTTCGCCACCTTTAAGTTTTTGACCGCTGGTGCCAGGTTTAGAGAGGGAGGGGCGAGTGGCGCTAGTGGTGTCTGTAGAGACGCCAGCTTGCTGCCTCGCTTTCCTCCTTCTCTTTACCTCAGCACCGCAGATTCTTTTTCCTCGACGGTGCTTTGGTGGAGGTGAGCGTTCTCGCTCATCCTCCGGTTTTTGTTTTTCTTTTGTTTCTTTTTGGTCAATTTTGGTCCCACGAGTAGCTAGGGAAATGTTCGTCATCCCTGGCAGAGCCCCGCATGCCAGGGAAAGGCTGTTTTGCAAGGGGGTGTCGCCTGGTACCCCCAGGGGGACGTTCGTGGTCGCATTCCCTGCGGCCATTCAGCCATCGGCACGTTCCTCACACCTTAGCTTGGGTTGTTGGAGTGTCATTTGGTTGGTCAACACTGCTGTCACTGATGACCAACAGTGCTAACGTATCCAGCGGTGCCACGAGGAGGCAGACACTCGATGGTTGCATTTCTCCATTGGGCTGCAGAAAGCTACCTACAAGCAGACAAGCAAAGCGCATGCAAGCAAATAAGCAAACCAACTACAAAGCAATGGCCAACTTACAACCAACCCCGCCTTCTACTCTACTTACAATTGAAATCATTTATCCATTAATTTTGTTGCAAAAATTTATGAAATCAACAGTTATTTCAATATTTTCATGCACTAAAATATAAAAACTAACACATAAATACTCCAATATTTCGAGGCAGTTTCATTTTGATTTGGATATAATATTGAATATTCAATTTACAAAATATTCATGGGATTCTTCAACAAGGCTGACTCAATTTCTTCAAACTTTGCCTCATCATTTATTGGAAGTTTTAGCAGCAAATCGATAATTCTCTAAAAAATGCATTGAATAATCAACAGGCATTAAAATAGTAAAATAAAACGTACCTGTTTTGATGCGTAGGGTCGTATGTATTAGTTCCACCCGTAGCATATAATACACCGTAGAAACATATTTAAACAACTTCACAGTGGCAAAAAATTTACTAATTAATTAATGATCAAAAATAATTAATCATACTACTACTATTTCACCCATAACAATAACCTATATAAGATGGTCGAACCGCAATTTTTCACTGGTCGTTACCGTCAACTGTCAACTGCAACTACTAACAGACAGAGCGTTTGAACGAAAAACAATATTCATAAAATATTCTTAGAACTATTTCATTCGAATATTCTAAAAAGAATAATCTGAGGATATTCCAACTGGACTTACATTGAATATTCGATTTAGGTGTACCCACAGATATTCTAGATATCCCCAGAATAACCCTAAAATATTTGGATATATATCTTCCAACTCGAAGACTGTCAGAACATCCCATGGATATCTGGTGCTATCTGGGTAGTACTTCCCACAGGATCAAATTCATCTCGTACCTTGGCCCCCAAGATCCCCGGATTTGTCCACAATTGAACATGGGTCGTACATAATCGGTAGAATATTAAGAAATTTACAGCGTCCTCCTCAAACTCTGATGGCTCTTCTACATGAGATAGAGGTGGACTCGAATGAGATACCCTAGATCGATATTGAACACCTGATTATGAGTATGCCCAGACGCATTAGGAAATGTGTAAGAGATAGTGGAGCTTCAACCCATTATTAAAGTTGGTAAGGAGATTATGCTCACCCTGATATATATGGAAAATATTACCGAAATAAAATAATTTTTACTAGGTGTTTGGTTTCTATGTCACTGAGTATATATACTATTAATAACGTGTCAACATTTCTAAATATTTAAGAAGGGAATGTTCCCTTATCGTTGATTATGAATACAACTTGCATGCCTCGGTTATTCTCTGGTCCATGAAAGGTGTATTTTATCATGCAAATGTACACAACCTTTTTTTTTAAACTTAGTGGTTAACATGTCTGTTTGTTGAATTTCACCTTTTTTCATTTAGATGAGCCACACAGCAGTTATATTCCATTGTTTTGTTAAAGCAACCCTTTTTTATTGAATAATTTGGAAGGATTATGAAGCCAAATTATTTTACATATTGTCAAACATATAAAAGAAATTAACGGTTTCATTATTAGGTTTTTGAAGAAGCAGGTACATATATTTAAAAAGATGCTTGAAGACATTACATTTTTTATTTTATAGGGCTCCCGTTTAACGGAAATTGTTAACTATCACAACATTTTCAGAAAATAGTTAATACAGAGCACGTGTCAAAGAATAACGAATGATGAGATGCTGTAACCAACCCAAAAAACGAAGTGATGTTTCTTATTCTTCCTTTGTATTAACGTACACACTATGCAAATAAATATCACAGTTTTGTTAATTCAACATCACATTGTGATAATGTTCTTCCTTTTTTTCCTCTTGTTTTCATCACATGCACATCTATACAACCACTTATGCCCAGCTTGTGGATGTTAAAGCGTTGCCTTTTATTCTTATTTCAGAATGAAATGGGGCTATTGTAGAGAGTAGCATGACGCGACTTCGGAAAAATTTCAATGCAGTTTTTCGTTTTGTGGTTCCCTGATGCCAAAATCACCCTCCGTTCCAAAGGTTATATATGTGTGTCATAACGGAATTTGTAAGCACGATAGAGGGCGTATTTTTTGACGGATCGAAACCAAACTCGCTACAAAAATCGATTAGGCCAAAATCTTGGACGAGTTCGTTAATGAGCCAAATCGGCTCAGTAAAAACAAAATGGCGGCCTATCAAATTTGAAAAAAATCGTATTTCCTTTGGTTTTCATTTGACGCAAAAAAGTTACTGAGCTTTTGCATAGACCTTAATACGTTCTACAACTTTTGTATTTAACATTTTTTTCTTAATCGTACATTAAAACACTTATTTAAGAAAACTCACAAATTTACCAGAATTTTTCTTTATTTTTTTGTTTTTGATTTAATGCCAAAATGTTACTTTGTTTTTTTGTACATTTCAAAACAATCTATTACTTTTGTATCTAATTTTTCATTTTCGGTTTTATGCAAACATGTTACTGAAATAAGCCTGTCTAATTGGTCCTGTGCCATTGGGATTTTTTTTACATTACTGTGATGTTACTAGAACTTCCTCAAAAGGAAGTTTTTATAACGAACTAAAAACAAAATTTCTGTTACATTCTGAAATGCCTTTTAACATCTTGTCGATGTTAATGCAATGTCTAAAAAATAACATCTAATCAATGATCTAAATGTGACATTTCAAAAACAATACAGTGTATTCTCGTAGATGTTGTATGGACATTACATAAACCTCTAAATAATATATCTCAAACATTTTAGATGACATCCTATAGATGTTTCTGTGCCTAATCAGAAAATACAGGGTGAACAACTAAGAACGCCGGCTGTCGGCCATATTTCAAAAAATAGTCATGATACAACTTTAAAAAAATACCTTCAGGAAAATGACCCTGAAAAATCGCTGGAAAAACTTTTGAGTTCCTAAAATATCTCCTATGGGGTGGAATGAACACTTAAAAACATAATACTGTGATTATCTCCAAAAAAGACATACTAAAGGTATCCTAGAAATACAATTTTTGATATATTGTTGAGATTATGACTTTTTGACCTTATTCTTCAAGTGAGGGGTAACCCAAAAAACAAATATCGTAACACTTTTTTTTAAAAGATATCCATGTTTTTGGCGTCATTTAAAAGAGTTTTTCCTCTTTAATAAGATATGCTTAACAAAAATAACAATATTGAACAATTTTGTCAACGCTATGTGAAAAAGTCGACAAATTTCCCATTTTTCTCGGAAATTTCAAATGTAATGAGGCATTTTTTAAATTCTGATGAGAAGGGGTTAAAAAAATAGGAATCTATTCCAAGATATAAGATTTACAATATCAGATATAAAAACTTTAAAAAATGCTTCAATTTACATTTGAAATTTCCGAGTGGATACAAAATTATCTAATTTTGTTATCAATCTTATTAAACAGAAAAACTGTTTCAAATGCAGCGAAAATCATTAATATCGGTTAAAAAACGAAAAAGTTATACATTTGCTCATAAGTTTGAACCTTCCCCACCCTTCATTTAAAGAATAATGGCAAAAAATCTCCTTAATTAAATTTTTTCATAATCTCATCAAGATTCCAAAAATTGTATTTTTAGGACACCTTTAGTATGTTTTTTTGAAGTATTATGTTTTCGAGTGTTCATTCCACCCCTAGCGGATATTTTAGAGACTGCAAAATATTTTCCAGCAATTTTTCAGGATCACTTACCTAAAGGTATTTTTTTTTTAAAGTTGTACCATGATTATTTTCTGAGATGTGGCCTACAGTCGTTCTTAGTTGTTCATCATTTAAAATAAAATAGCGAAAAAAGCAATAACGGATTTAAAACGTTTATTCACTATTAATGAACAGTACAGTAAATTTGAAAAAAAATATCTTGTCCAGGAATCCAACCTAAAAAAAATTAAATTGTGTACGCATATTACATAATAAGTGTGGAAAATGGAAACTACTGAACGCATTCAGTGAAAGCAAGAAATAAAAAAGGGTATATTAATCCGTAGTTACCATAACGTAACATACTTTGAAACTGAATTAATAAAGTTTAACGGATACATGCGGGGTTCTTCAAAGGAATAATAACATATTTTATTTCGAGAAGTGACTTTTCATGATTTACCTTCTATTACATGCCTCACTCCATTTGGCAGGTAAATTCAGGTGTGCTATGAAAATTCATACTTCTTTTCTGTATAAAATAATATACTATTCTCATCTTGTTCTTTTCATCCTGGAACAAATTGTATATTAACATCGTGGAATTGTAACTTGATGAAAACTAAGCATTATTAATACACTGTATACCGAAAAAAATACTTATGAAGAAGCGATATGAACACATTATCAAGTTAAATGAGTTTATAATTAATTGTATCCAATTGAGTATCCAATAGCTGTGTTTCTACAACAATAAATAATTGAATGCTGTTTGCTGACTGGAGCATTCATTATCATGAGTTACATATTCTTCAACTAGATTAATATAGGTACCATTGTAAAGGACAGCTACAGCTTATTTATTGTATTCAGTGACTTTTCAAATGGAAATGAGCTTTTTAACAGAAATTTCTGTTTTTAAAGTCTTAAACAATCTCTAATTGTTCAGAAGAATTGTTAGTAATGATGTTAAAATTTTCTAAACCTGCAAAACTATATTTGTGGCTAAGACTACTACTTCAAAAACTGGAACTAGAGATACTTGATTCAATATTTTTTGTACTGTTTAATACAATGTTTGTATCAGACTATCTGAAATAGTTACTGCCCTTTCATTACATAATTACCAACTATGTGTTTTTTATTTTATTCGTATAAGTAGCTTCTGAAACATCTTGACCATTGAAAATATTTTCTTGTAGATTCAAATACCTGCCAACATATGAGCATGTTTTATTAATAATAATAATATCTACCCTATTGCAATATCAAGGTTTTTGTAGGGTATAATACATATCTAGGATTTGAAATATTGTGAATCGTTTTTAAATCATACTTACTAACTACAAAATTCATAAAATTGAAAAAACCCTTATTTTGTAAACTCTATTATATAATGTTAGTGTACAATTCCGCCACCTGGAATTTCAATGTATAATAGACGATTAAACTGGAGTATTAAGTTTTAATAATTATGATTTTGGAATAGGTACTTACCGATAACAATTGTTGTTCGTCCATTATAACAAAGTATAGAAACTGTAGCTCAGTAGGAACTAACGAAAACGAAGACCAGTTCATTCAAGTACTTCTTGCAAATAAAATATAACACATAACTGAAAACCATCCGCCATTTCATGCTTGTCATTTGATTTCAGAGATAACTACTGTTTGTTTCGTTCGTCAGTTCCTCTTCTGTTATCATCTTTTTTTATGTTACTGTGATGTTTAATATGAGATTTTACTGAGAGTTTTATTAACTAACATCGTACAGACGTAATAGTAAGATGTTACTAAAAATCATTTCGAAAGATGTAAAAATAACTGCAACATGTGATCATCTTAGAAACATGTTAATTTGTAATATTACAGTAACGTTCTGTATGTGACATTAGTGAGAAGTATACAAATTAACATCGTATGAATGTTTCCTATAGGAAGTTCATAAAAAGAAATTCATAGGATGTGTATGTAACTGTGAATTCAAGTATTACTGTGTACATCAAAAATATGTTTTATTTACATGACATGGATGTTAATAGAGTTGGTAATAAAATTAAGACATCTAGGAGATATCTTACTAACGTTTTAAATAAACATCACGAAAAGTCTCTAAAAAGAACATCACAAAAAAGACTTGTTATGTTTCTTGTTTAGTAGGTAGGAACTTAATGCGCTCGATATTGAGTATGTCTGTCTACATGTTTTTGAATATCAATCTGCTTTCTATCATATAAAGGAGAGATATATTACCTCGAAATAAAAAACATATTCACTTGTCAGTCCTAAACGCATACGAACCAACAGAAACAGCAAAAGATGAACAAAAAGAGATATTTTACGAAAAAGTTGAGGAAGAGATTATGCAGAAGATACAGTGGTGATTTTGGGAGATTTTAATGCACAGATTGGCAAAAAAGATTATATAAAGAATGTGACTGACAAACACACCATACACGAAAAAAACAATAATAATGGACACATGCTTTGTATTTGCGCAGCGTACGCCGGCCTGATGATAAGCAGTACAAAACACCAACGCAAAAAATGCTATAAAAATACCTGGAAATCCCCAGACTAAAAAACACATAACCGAATTGATCATGTTTTTGTTTCAAGAAGAAATCAATCAGCGATCAGAGAAGTAAAGGGGAGCTTGCGCTGACTCAGACCACTACATGGTCACGGCAACTTGGAAACAAAAAATAAGAAGGAAGATCAATAGTAGGCATATAATTAATAAATGAGATATTCAAAAGTAAGAAGATATAAAAACTAAAAAAGAATGTGGAAAGAGCATGGAGATATTACTGGAAAACAAGGTAAAAGGAATGCAAATCAATGAAGTTAAAGACAAATTAAAACAAATAGAGGAGTGTATAAATACAGCTGCGAAAGCAAAAGTAGGCATTAAAAAGAACAGACTAAAATAAGGTTAGTATAATGAGGAGCCAGAAACATGCATGTCCACGGTTACCACTCTATTTCAGTAGCCCTTTACTTTGCGTGAATTAACCATGAACCTCTTTGTTGTTGTTGTTAACATATCACGCGATATTCCTACATCTTCTTTGTTATTTACTATGGGTCGGAAGGTTCATGGCGGGGGGGCTATATGCGCCTCCGTGTCGATGTTGGTTGATGTCCTGAAAACTCGGGATCTTCCAATTGAAGACACAAATGAGCGTTTGGTATCCCTGCTGAAATCCGTTATTTTGTGTTTTCCCATGTTTCGATTAACATCTTTGCTCCCAAATTTCACATCATTATTTGGTTATGCCGTGCTGATGAGGCAAAATGAGCCAGAAACATGCATGTCCACGGTTACCACTCTATTTTAGTAGCCCTTTACTTTGCGTGAATTACCCATGAATCTCTTTGTTGTTAACATATCACGCGATATTCCTACATCTTTTTATATATATATATATATATATATATATATATATATATATATATATATATATATATATATATGTTCTAAGATTCTACAACTCATTTGGCGATACAAAATACTTTCCGAAAGAATGGAAGCGGGCCAGACTGGTACTGCTTGACAAAGGTAAAAAAGCACCAGAGGACCCTTCTTCATATCGACCCGTATGTCTCTTAGATGTGGAAGGGAATGTTTTTGAACACATAATTTTGGCTAGACTTAAGAAGGAACTGGAACGTACAGGCGGCCTTGCTGAAAGACAGTACGGCTTCAGGGAAAAAAGGCAAACCGTAGATGCTGTCATAGACGTCATAAAAATTGCAAAACAGGCTTGAGATTTCTCTCCACAAAATAGAAAAATATGCGCTGTGATAACTTTAGACGTAAGGAATGCCTTTAATAGTGCTGCCTGGCAGATAATCTTAAATAAGCTAAGAAATAGAGGAATTAATGAAGACCTACTTGCGTTGATAGCATCATACCTCTCCGAACGAGAAATCATAATCGGATATGAGGGCATTGAGGAAAATATAGAAATAAGTAGCGGTGTTCCGCAGAGTTCGGTTCTTGGCCCTACACTTTGGAATATACTATACGATGATCTGCTTACGATGGACTTGCCAAAAGACGTCACCCTTATAGGCTTCGCTGATGACATAGCAATGGTGATTGTGGATAAACAGGAGAAAGGCCTTATGGAAAAAGCAAATCTGGGAATTCTGATGGTGTCAAATTGGATGGAGAATAACTCTCTCAGTCTAGCACCGGAGAAAACAGAAGCTGTGCTGCTTACTGGAAGAACTCGAGTGAGTCCTGTATCTTTCAACATTCATGGAAATAAAATCACTCCAAAGGGGTCTGTGAAATATCTAGGTGTATGGTTGGATCCAAAGCTTTCATTCTCAGAACATATACATCGTACGATTGAGAAAGTGGAGAAAACAGTATCTGCCTTGTCCAGTCTTATGCCCAATGTGAGAGGCCCAAAAGCTTCAAAAAGGCGAATCTTAGCTTCTGTGGCTCAATCTCAGATCCTATATGCCGCCCCAGCGTGGTGCGCGGTTACGTATAATAAAAGACTTAAAAGAAAACTAGTTAGCATACAGAGGCTGATGTCGATCAGAGTGACTAGAGCGTATAGGACAATATCTGCTGAAGCATTGGGAGTGATAGCTGGTATCCCCCCCAATGACCTCTTGATTGAAGAAAGAAAGGCGATTTACGAGGGAGTGGACCGAAACGTTGGACGTACATCCTTAAAGACATGTTGGCAAGAGCGCTGGAAAACTAGTACGAAGGGACGATGGACTTACAAAATAATTCCAGATATCGAAGAGTGGATAAATGGATTCTGTGGCGAAGTCGATTACTTTCTGACGCAACCAATCTCAGGGCACGGTTGCTTCAAGTCATTCCTTTACAAGAGGAAGAAATCGGACACTGATCGCTGTCACTACTGTAAGAACGTGGACGACGTAGATCACACGTTGTTCCTTTGTCCCAGATGGGAAGAGATCAGAGCAGGGTACCAAGAAGAAAGAAATAACTTGTTTACCATTGAAAATTTTTCAAGAGACTTAGTTGACGGTGAAAATGCATGGAAAAGTTCATATAAAGTAGTAAAAACAATTATCGAGATCAAGGAAAAAGAGATGTACTCAGTGAGCTGAACAGCATACCTGCCACCACATCGAAGTAATGCGAGAGCGGTTCCAATGTGGTGTGTCAGAGAAAACGAGGAGAGGTTTTTAGTCGGTAAGAATCCGACACTATCAGCAACAATATCACTGGTGTCTTATGTAAGATTTTCCTCTCCATTGAAATATATATATATATATATATATGGTTCATTATTAAAGTAGTTGTTGAATATATGTTGTGGTAATATTCTTAGCATTCTCGGTTGATCATTAGCTTTGTAGCAAGTATTGTAATTCTAAATATATTGTGAAAATAAAGTTTTTAAAAATAGTTATAAATATATAACTGGCAAGAAACACTTTAAAACTATTTTTATTTAGTCCAGCGGCTAGGAATTACTTATGAAAGAGGATAGATACGATGTTAAAATAACAAACAACTTTCGCGCTTTTCTTTGCCCTGTACCAATTTGAATCAATTTGCGATACATCTTTGGAATCATCTCAGCAAGAGAAATCCACAGAATGAAAAAAACGAGGTGTTTAATTTAAAATCACTGTTGCTGAAGTCACCACATCATCAAATAGATTATTCTTTACAAAAATAATGAGTTAATTAATATATTATTCAACCTCGTGAATAATAACCTTCATTATATGCAAGTAGAATACTTTACTTTATCCATGACTACTAAATTTTTTTGTTGAAGTTCATTTGCTGGAAAATTTTGTTACATTATTAGAAAGACTATTATTTTATTCTAACAAATATTTCATACACTATATTATTGTTCATTTATACAAAGTACATAGTTATCAAAAATTATAATAATCATGTAATATATCATAATAATTAACAAAAAAATCTATGTATTTAGCTTAACAACTAATACGTATCTAATCTTACAAGATGATGGTATTTATTTATAGTTATTAATAATTGTAACATTTGAAAAATTGGTCACGTTAATCTTAGGGATTGAATTCTAGCATTGCAATAATTAAGTACATATAAAAATAGCTATTTTTTCGAAGTTTGTCCAGAATAACTCATACTCAACAGTCTCGCTCACTCTTAAATAGCTAGTAAAATTATTCAGGATCAATTTTGGAAAGTCTCCAAAAAATTCTAGAGGATTCAATTGTTGTAATAATAAACTACATAAAAAAATAGCTATTTCTTCTTAGTTTCACTAGAATAACTTATACTCGTACTTAAAAGTCTCGCTCCCTGTTCAATAGCTGGTGAAATTATTGAGGATAATTTTTGGAAAGTCTACAAAAATTCTAGAGGATTCTATCGTTGCAGTTATAAAATACATAGCAAAATAGAAATTGACATCAAAACTAATGTTTTAGTGACTTGTCGAAACATTTGAATTAAATGTATATGATTCGTTTGGCTTACTTTTGGTTGAATTGAAGATTTTTGACGGAGTCGTCTATGTAGTCTTCTGCCATGGTGGTAGACTTCCATCCACTGTGTCTATTGAGAGCAGTAATATCCCCGCCAGCGTCAACCAGTAGGTTTGGTTGCAGAGTATCAGCGGAAACTGTGCCCAGAATATTTTTCTGGATTCGGTAATTTCAAGAAAGCAGCGATACCCTTTCCCTATTTTGTAAATTTATTTATTCCAATTCTCTGAGTAGTACATTTACCATTTTGATATTTTAAAAAGAACGTGCCACTCGTTACGTGACTTAGTCGAAGACTTATATATGTCTTGCATATTTTGTAAAAGTTACCCGAAACAGTACATTTTCGGCAAATTGTCTTGGTATTTGGAACATGCACCCATTTCTCCCATTGTTAAAGCAACATTAAATTACAGAATATAATGAAATAACTATGTGAAAGATTTACACCATGATGTAAGGTGATCGCACTTCTAAGCATTGAATAATAGGTTCATAGCGTTGAAGATTTATATTTTGCCGATAATTCAGTTAAGTATACTAACAAAGTAGATTCCAAAAATGAAGTAGTTTACTTTTGCCAGTTCAAAAAAGATTCATAGGCCATATTATATACTTTCCTTGATTTTTCCGCAATAAATTTAATGAGACAACTTCAAAAGCTTCTCTAATTTACGGTGGTGTTAAAGAAAAGTCATTTTTATTTTCTATATCCATTTTTAGTTGGTTTTTTTAACACATAATATCCATGCACTGAGAAATCTACGCACCCAAAAAATAATGTTGACAGGTTTGGGTCAAATTTATTTTGTTTCAAAAGCTACTTCGATTTATAAATTATTTCGAGAAACTACTATCCCTGGATTCTCAAAACACTTGAATTTGTCCATTATTAACCTAGGTTAACAATAGACAAAATAATTATTGACCACTAAAAGAGAAATTTGACTTCTCAGTTGGCTTTAAGATGCAATAATTGTCAAATTCATAGCTAGTAGGGGAAAAACGTTGTTTTATTTATGTTCTTTTCTCTGAACAGCTGATATTTTTTAATCAGCTTCGTTCTTTTAACGACAGTTCAAAGTTAACTGTGCTTGGATCAACACTTAATTGATTGACAATCGGTGATCTTTGATTAAGACAAAAAACCTAAGTTAATTTTTAGCTGTTTCTTATTATTTTCGTAATTATAAGTGTGTAACTAGGACATTAGAGTTTATTGACATGGGAAGGGTTAGTTCTGTAAGATGCGCGCAAAAGAAAAGCAGTCTCGCTCACTCTATTAGTCTATTATGTAATTGTAATTTAATACTTTAGACCAATTGCTTAGCCATTGTGAAAATTAAAATAAAGAGATGGTCAACTTAGATTACGCTCTCGATAAACGATGTATGATTGAATAAAATAGTCCGGGACGTGTAATAACTACATTTGCGCTTACTAGAGATTGGAAAAACAGTGGAGTAGAGTAAAGGGGATACAAAAAAATTAAAAGATTTTTCTTGATGAGAAGTATCCTGAAATTCCTATATTATATGCATATCTATCACTGGTTTCTTGCCTTTAAATCATTATCAATCAAGTTTATGGATACACAATAAGCCTATACCTTGTTTGCAGTTCTGACTTCCCAAAACTTTCGTCTAGATAAAGCACCTTGAAAACAGGGTTTCATAAAAAAGAAAAGGATATTGTGAATCACAATATGGCAGATGTTGTCTTGGTGGATACATTTTGGGAACTAAGTGACAGATTTTATTTACCACCTTGGATATTCGTGGGAGGGGTCATGCATCCGCTGTAATGTGGTGTTTCTAATAGGAATGAACAGGAAGCCTCATATATGGATATGTTACCATACAGAAGACTACACCACCTGTTGTGGCAGTCATCAGATTGATTTGCGGATCTGAGCTTTTGTTGGAGATCGTGTGTCAAACAATTAATCGATATTGTAATGTTATTCTTACTTATTCAAATTGTTCTTAACAAAACGGGTAGCATAAATTTATATAAATTCTTACGTAATATGTTTATCCACATAACTATTCATTTATACTTAATTTATGTACACACTTAATTTCTAATTTATATTGAATACACTGTTCAGTTTCTAACCAAACTCACTTTTATATTTACTTGTTCACTGTTCTGCTATGAAATGAAACTGTAGACTGACTCGCCGCTGGTATGTAATCTCTTATATATTAAAATTACCTTCTGGAACCTTGTTGTACCCTAAAGCCTGCGTGACAGCAACTGATCTTCGTCGGCTCCTTATCCACTATAACTTTTATCAAGTTGACGATCTGGTCAAGTCTATCATCGCCACCTTCTTCTTGTATGTTGCTACCTTTTTTGTATCTCGAAGCCTTCGTTACTGCTTCATATTAAAGACCAGCGATTAATTTATCTACTATAATTTTGGAATGGGCTAACCTCCATATCGTGGCCACATAAGCCGATGATAAAGGCCTGACTGGCTGCCCAACCATCCATCATCTTCACAAATGCTGATGGAGAAGCAAATCTAACTAGTCGGGCAATATCCAGTTCATCCTCTTGAAGGGTTTCGTCACGTTTCCGCCTTCGGTCCTTCACGTGAAATCGGTACAAGTGTTTGTGATCATATAGCATGTTCAACCTCTTCTTCAGCTCTTCGAAGTAATCCGTTTCTTTCCAGGGGTATTGTCTGAAGCACATCTACGACATCTCCCATAAGCGCAATATCTTCTATCATGGGGTGTGTTTCTAGCTTGCCGGGTTTCATATGCTCGATCTTCTTTTCTTCTGCTGGCATGTCGTGTGTTCTTAAATCTGCCATATTTCTTTCTAACTCCTTTACTTTCTCGTCTATCGTTGTCATTTTATTCTCGATATCCGATTTTAGAAACGTCAGTGGCAAGGTAATTTTTCATTAATAAGATATCGGCAGTAATCTTGTCCATGTTACCAGAAATATCGTTCTCCATAGTTGAAATCTTCTCGTCCATATTAGCAGAGATACCGTTCTTTATATCAGAAATTGACGATATTAAGGTGGAAGCCTCGTCCTTGAATAAAAATGTTTCTGGATCCAAGCCTTTACTTTCCAGTGCCACTTTGAGTCATTCACTCCCCTTTACGGACGTTTCTAACTCCCGATTTCCCATTTCTGACTTTAGTTCTGTCACTTTCAGCTAACTTAATCTCTTGGCCATTTTTACGTAACTTTTTATTTATATTACCCCATACAGATCGACGGTAGACGCAATATTCATAATACAGCAACTAACAGAAAAATCAATACAGTTTAACAAGCCCATGTTTGTATGTTTTGTTGACCTTTGATAAAGTAAGGTTGAGGGACGTATTAGAGATTCTAGAAAAGAGCAATATAGATCATAAATATCAAAATATTGCTAAAGAACTGAACACCGGAAATATAACGAGGATTGAAACCAGAACGGGATTGTCCAAAGAAGTACAGATTATGAACGGTATACGATAGGCAGACAGCCTCAGCCCTACACTATTCAATATCATCATGAACAGAATCATAGGAAGCGTTAACAAGGTCAACGCGGGGTACAGAATAGGAGAACAATCATTAAAAGTGTTATGCGGATGACGCGGTGCTAGTGACACAGAGTGAAGATGACTTACAGCGCCGACTATACAAAATGAAGACGGCAGATAAATATAATATGAGCATTTCAATTGAGAAGACTCAAATAATGGTCATAGCCAAAGATCCGATTAGATGTAAACTACCTGTCGACAACAACATAATACAACAAACAATTGAATTCAATTACCTTGGAGTAACAATATCAAGCAAGAGGGATTTAATAGAGGAAACACGAACTCAAGCGATAAAAGCATCAAGAGTCAGAGGATATTAGAGAGAAATAATATGGAAAAACAATATGATGAATACACAAAGCAAGATATAAATCTACAAAACATGCGTTAGACCTATTCTCACTTATGCAACCGAAGTAAGGGCCGAAACATGAACAACAAAAAGAATAATGAGGACGACTGAAATGAAAACGCTAAGAACAATTAAGGGAGTGAGCCTCAGAGATAGAATGAGAAGTAAGGACATTAGAGAATAATTGGGAATTCAGGATTTGGTGAGATGGGTTAGAGAACGTAAACGAGGTTGATGAGATCATGTTGAAAGAATTCCAGAAAACAGATGGGCAAAATGGGCGAAACCCCAGAAACAAAACACACGGAGACCATTAGGTAGACCGCCAAAAAGATGGTATGAGAGCTGGAGCTCAGCGTCTCAAGAAGAGCTCAGGAGGACGCTAAATATTTGGAATTAAGCAGGACAGGGTTCTACTAAAAGAAAAAGAAGAAGAAGAAAACCCCACACCTGACCACCAATATAACGTTTTTCTTACTTATTTAAATTGTTCTTAACACAACGGGTGGGATAAATTTATATACAAGGTATACCTACCTACGTAATTTATTTATACATTTAACTATTCCTTTATTTTATGTACACACTTAATTTCCAATTTATATTAAGTACACTAATACAGTGTTCACTCTTTAACTAAGTTTTAACTATCTTTTATATTCAGTTGTTCGCTGTTCTGCTATAGAATCAAACTGTAGACTGACTCACTGCTCGTAGGTAGTCTCTTATAAACTAAAACCATCTTCTGGAACCTTCGGATTCCGATTCCTGAAATTTTTAGTAATCGGTTCCCACATACAGGATTCAGGGACTACACCGATGTGTGATTTCGTAACAATATAAACTCTGTGGTAATTGTTTTATTAACCTTAGTTGAAAAATGAGATGATTGCCACAATTTTGCGTTTGCAACAATTTGTACAGAGCCCAAAATGTTGTTCCAAAATATAGTACCTAATCATACGATAAATTTGAAATTAAGAGAATATATTTTGTTTTTTGAAATTTTTACATTCCATTTGCCAAAAACTTGTTTATATAATGCAAAAGCATTGTACAAATAAAATCAAATAAAAGAATACAACTATTAATGTTTTCCAGAATTCAAAATATATTAATGACATATTTAGATAAGTTTATCAAATTTCAGACCGCGTTCCGCTACTACCGATCTAAATTTTAAATCACCTGAGACATTGTCTACAATTTAGCTGACAACCATATGAATGTGTCATTAAAAACTGGAATCCGGATAATATCCAGAGATATGATCAAAACAGGCAATATCATACCGATTGCTAAAAATTAATAAACAGCAGTGCTATATGAATATAGTTATGGGCAATTCTTAGTTCTTGATATTATAGCAAAAGTGATAACTACTTATAGACTCTGTTTGGGCAGCACCTGCTTCTTATAAAAAGCCTTCGACTCCGTATGGCTGCAGACATTAATTTTCAAACTAATCTCTTCAAAAGTTGCACTTCTCCTCATGAAACTATTGGAATCATTTATAATAAATATATATTGTTTCATGAAAATTGGTTGGTAGTTGAAATTCTTTCAATAAAATTTAATTTCGTACTCATTGAAATATTTTCCTTGTCTGTCATGACATTCAAATTCCAAATTTAACTTTTCGCACAAAATTCCAGAAATTGTTTACATCTTGACGGGCTATATTTTTTGTTATTCGTTGTAGCGAAACTTTATCAGAAGGCAAGTTTCAACATTAAAACTTAATAATTATGGTTAACTAGATGGAGTAGGCATTTTTATCTTCGATCAAAGATCCTACACCGATGTGCATGTATCTATTTGATCTCTTGCCAGTATTTAATAAAAGTATTTAGATTCAAGGTAATGAATTTGTTGAAATCGAATTCATTTTAATTCCTTCTATGTGTTTTCATCTATAATTTACCTACTTAGATATTTACTTTTGTTGAATCTCAGGAAAATTTACAACAGTGAGACACAAAAAAGAACTTGTATTAATAATTAAATAATTAGAATAAAATACGAGAGCTAAAAACATTTATAATGTACCCTATTTGCTGCGCACGTGGTGACCATTAGGCCAAAGTAAAGATGCCTACGCCTTACATGCTGGTCATCGTTGCCAATTACATTTGAATCATTTGAATACGTGGATGCGGGCTTTTGCTATATTGTTAGTCAGTATGTAAATGAGGTTTATATACATCAGGGTTGGTGGAGGAACAGCGGTCACTGCTACGTCCAGATATTAATAGTAGTTCGTTTGATTAATTACGAATGCATCAGTTTAAAATTTAAACATACATGTAGTATCATGGATGCCGTTGTCGCAAAAATATGAATTATAATTCTTCGGTAAGGAAATTATATATTTTCAAAACGTGTTGTTGGGCAAATTATTAATAATAGAACCTCACAATTTGTCCATATTCTTATTTTTCATCTATTTAAAAGCTCATTACTTATAAATATCAGTTAGTTATATGTTAATAAAGTTTCACACTGTAACACCATAGTTTTTAATGATCATGTTAATGTCTTGTAGTCTAAAACTAATCTTACATTACAGCTGTTTGAAAGAAATTGCTGGCAATTTAATTGCTGGCATTTGTTGAATAAATGCGCATGCGTTTCGGCCTATTTTCAATGCAACTTTCAGGCTTCAAAAATTTAGAAATGTTTCTAATTTTCACTGTTATTTACGCGCAACTTTACGTATTTCTAGTGATTTTAGATTTTGACAGCATAATTATTGTATTGGTCGTTAATATCAGTTTTATTTGTTGGATGCTCATTTTTTTCTAACAACGTATCCAATGGATGAGCCTCCATTCGCAGGTAGTTTTTAAAGGTTTTCAAATAAAGTCATTATAATCTTTGAATTCGTTGATAATTTTTAAGTTTCTCATGTTTTCAACGCGCCTTTTTATATAAGTAGCAAGAATAACGTTTTGTAGTGATTGCCGGAAGAAAAATTTTCGATCTTTCTGTATTACCACCTTTTTTGGTACGTTTAAATTTGTTTTTAAATTCAAACTTTAAAATTAATGTGATAATAATGTCAATTGTCAAAAAAATCTTGGGAAATAGGCTCAAATGTAGTTTTTAATTTTGCATTCAATTTATATTGCCTGCAATATAGTTGTTGCAAAAAGGCTATAATGTAAGATTAGTATTACACTCTACAATTTAAAAGCAATTTCGATTCGAATTCGAACTTGTTTACTCTATATACAATAAGAATAACTATTAATTACAGTTATTACCAGATAAGCTAACCATTTTTAATTTGAGATTTTGACGATTGTCAACTAGTTTGTTTGTTTTAAAAAGTCTTTATTTACAATAATTTTTGATTAGTTATTCACAAAAAATGAACAGAAGTTTATATATACATTAAAACATAGATATATAAAATGCCGATGTCCTGGCAGTCCTGACCATAATTGTTTATGTCTGGATGTATTCATGGCACCTTGCTCCTCGCATTATCCATGAATTATCACTCTACAATTTACTTTGCCCCGTATTGATAAATTTGACTCCACTAGCTATTTCGACTTGTATATCCCTGAAAAGCAGGGTCAACTAGTAAGTTTTGCAATGTTTTTATACTTAAATCTTAGCTTAAGCTTGTTTTGCGTATTGCCTTTATTGTCGCATAGAAGTAAAAAACTGCATATTACCCGGTGTATTCGAGTAACCTGAGTAGCTCGGTGTGATTAAAACAGTTATGCCCAGTTGCACCAACCCACCGTAAAAACAGTGGAAACAATAACCGTTGATCGACCGATTAATCGATGATTCTCCGATATTTCATAATACCAGTTGCACCAGAAAAAATTACAGTTGGTATTTGAACCGACCGTTTATTATAACATGAAGTGAGTGTTTAAACTATAACCCTACTTTATACGTATTGTCAATGCCATATAAAAATGGAAACTAATCAGCATTTCACCCAATTAGAAAGAGATTGTGCCATTGATATTATTTTACGATATAAAGGTATAATAGAAAATAAGAAGACTGATGGAGTAACAAACAAACAAAAACTTGAGGCATGGGATAATATTGCAAAAGAATATAATTCTTGTAATATCAACGTGCCTCGGTCTGGTAAGCAATTAAAAAATTTATATGAAAATACCAAGAGAAAACTTAAGAAACAAATTTCTAATGAAAAGGTATGTATATACATATTTTTTTAAGTGAGTGTACTATCTAATAACTTATTTTTATAGGTGGAAAGATATAAAACCGGTGGAGGTCCTGGGCCCAGCTTGGTTTTGCAGCCGAGCCAAGAAAAAATTTTGTCTGCTATAAAAGGACAAATTACCCCGTTACCAAATATCTACCATTCTAATAAAAATTATTGTAAAGGCAAGTAGAGATACACTGATGAATTCAAAAACTGGTTATTGATATACATATTTATTTTAGGTACCGAAACGATTTCGGAAAAATTAGAAGATTTGGAATTAAACTTACAAATTAACCAAATCGAGTCTAGTGTTAATGAAGGGTTACATAATGGTATGTATACCTACAATTATAATTATATGATATAACATGTTGTAATGATAATTGTGATAATTGTAATATTTTAGAAACTGAACAGATACAAAATTTAGATGAAGTTGAAATGATTTTCACTGATGGAAATGTTAATGAAATTAAAGGTATGTTTATATAATATATATTTATTATTAATTATGTACACTTTTACATTATAATTTTGCAGAATGTCACGAAACACCTGTAAAGTCCACTAAAAAACGTACATTAGCTGATGTTTACGAAGAAGTGGTGAGTGTTACATCCGAGAAGAAAAAAAAATTGCAATCTAAAGAAGCATATTCATGTGTTAACAATCAACACAAGCAACAAATTTATACAATGGAAAAAAATTTAAAAAATCAGGAATTTGAACATAACGAAATGGCAAATGCACTAAAAATAAAAATATTAACTTATGAAGAAAAACTAAAGGAAATGGAATCCAAGAAAGCAGAAATAGAATTTAAGAAGGCAGAAATAGAGTTAAAGAAGGCAGAAATAGAATTAAGAGAAAAAGAAATTGAATTTAAAAATAATTATGGTTGTTAATTTACTTCTATTGTAATTAATTTATGTATTATTATATGAATTAATATTATTATTTATAAGTAAACTATATTTTTTACCAATTCGAATTTCAAAATAAAGTGTTAATCAAATGAGTTCGTAATGCATTCCCATTTCGTTCCAATTCAGCATCTTGATGTTCAACTTCAATTTGATTTTCAATATGTTGATCCCAATCAATTTCAAAAATGTCATCGTTCTCTATTGCTAAATTATGTAATACAGCTGTGCTAACGATTACCCTTAATACATTTTCAACCTTTATTTGCATTCCCACAGACAAAACAGGAAACCGTCTTTTCCAAATTCCAAACAATCTTTCAATACCATTTCTAGTATTGATATGTGCGTTTTGATAATTATTTTGGGATTGTGTTAGTGGGTTACTCAGTGGTGTCATTAAGTGGTTTGTGCACATGTACCCTCCATCGCCTATCAAATAACTGTTGGGAAATTCATTATTAAGAAATCGAGCACGAATTAAACTATCGTTATAAATAGTACTATCGTGTACAGATCCCGGATAACTTGCTACTATGTCTCGAATCTTCAATTTCATATCACCAATCACTTGCACATTGATGGAAAACCAGCCTTTACGATTTCTATAAACCTCTGCATTCTCATCACCAGGCGACAAAATCTTAATATGGGTGCAGTCAATTGCTCCGATAACACCAGGAAATCTAGCAACGTTATAAAATTGCTGTTTCACCACACCAATTTCTTTATTTGTTTTAGGCATTCGAATGAAACGATCACTTAATAAAGCTATGTAGTGCCCTACTCGATGCACTATTCTACACACGGTACTTTTATGTATGTTAATATGATCACCGAGCACTTGTTGAAATGAACCTGTGGCGTAGTATCTTAACGTTATTAATAATTGATTCATAGGAGTCACTTCATTATTCTTTTGGGAACGTAATAAATCTTCTCCAATCGTTTGCAATAGCTGGTTAACTGTTTCTTTACAAAAACGATATCTTGCTTTAAATTGTTGGTTGTTGAATAAATTAAATGGATCACGCCTTGGTCTTACTTGTCTTATTTCTGGAAGAAGTTCCATTATGCGGTCGAGCTCTTCATCAGATGAAGAAGAGGAAGACGTATCCATATCTATTACTGTGTCATGTCTAACAATGTAATATCTATCTAATCGTAATGTAATATGATTCACAAATAATATTTAAAATATTGACAAATCACTGTAAACTTCATAACAACAAACAAATGTCATTGGTATAGTGAGGTTATTACTCTAAATAACGGTCCGTATTTGCAATTATCGCCCGAAAACAGTCGTTTAATTCTGTCCGTAAAATCAATCGATTAACGGACAGCTTTTGGATGGTGCAACACGAAAGCTACGATTTACGGTCGATCGGCCGATTCAACGGACTGTTTTTTAGCTGGTGCAACCGGCTATTAGTCTTTCCGCGAATCAATTAATCAATAGGGTCGTATCTTCCCCGCGCTCGAGACTCAGTCTCCGTAGACAAACCGACCCCACTATTCGCATCAATAGATAGTGGGAAACGAGAGCAATTAGAATATGATTTGATGTCGAGTCAAGTTTAGAGTTTATCAAGCGCTTGCAGCACGATCACCACACCAGAAGCCGCCCAGTGAGCGACCTACGTCAGAGGTTGACGTCATTTTAAGTTTTCCGTGGCTCTGCGCAAGACCGTCTGTATTGTAGTGGGGAAATATTGGCAAGCAGACCTCATATTCTAAAGAGGAGAGTTAGTACTTGAAGTGCCAGCAGCCCGAGCAACAGTCAGCCTTCGACCGAACCAGGATCCGAAGTCAAGTAAGTTTACAAAGTCCGTAAAGTTGGTCTGTGCAAGACCGTCCGAGCTCTGGTGGGGAAATATTGATAAGGCTACGGTCACAGTGGCTCCGTTTTCGGTCGAATTTTTTTTCGGACAGTGGTGGCAGGATAGTTCTCCCGATGATATTTAATATCGAAACAATTGCCAATTTTTTAGAATTTTCAACATTTTTTCAATTTATTGTGGAATTAGCTAGAAACAGTAAGTTTCATTTAAAACAGTAAAATGAGTAGATTCCACGAAGTAAGTATCAAGACTGTCAATTTCATTAAAATTATAAGTGGTGGTCATAATGGTACCGTTTTCGTTTAAACCTTTTGTCAAAATTTGAAAGTTTCGCTTGAGAATAGTTATATCGAAAAATTAATTTAGACTCGTTTTTAAATGCAAACACAAATACTGTCCATAAAGTATTAGTATTAAGAAAAAAGAGAAAATATCACACAAACAATATTTACATGTCGCTACAGAAGA
Source organism: Galeruca laticollis (assembly GCA_963921935.1). NCBI lineage: Eukaryota > Metazoa > Arthropoda > Insecta > Coleoptera > Chrysomelidae > Galeruca > Galeruca laticollis. The sequence goes on from OY998180.1 coordinate 165,890,679, forward strand.
ACATTTTTTGGTGAATATCATACCGTCTTTGCATAAAAATTAACTCTATTCGGCTGAAAAAAACAAATTGTTTTGTTTTCATCCGAAGCCCGAAGAATTCGGCCGAACTGGTCGGTCCGAATCGGTTGTACTGTGACTATATTAGTAAAATGTCACGAGATTAAAATATTCGGACGTGTCGGCCGATAACGACCACTGTGACCGCAGCCTAGGACGATATCAGACGCTGAATTGGAAATCAGTTGTGTTTCAGAGCAGCAGTAGACCGTCACTGCAATCAAACAGCTCCGCCGAACCAATCGCACCCGAAATACTGTGTTGAATTATTGAGTTATATATCTGGGAATACGGTTCTCATTCGCCGGGTTTATAATAGTGTAAGTAGAGAAAGTTAAGTCAAGCCGTGTCGGGGGAAAACTGCTGCTGGGTCGCTGAGTAGTCATATCCAATTTTTAGTCGTGATTTTGGCCTTAAGCCAATTGCAAAACCGATTAGGGGTAGTGGTATTTTGGGCCGTAAGCTATAACCGCTTAGGGAAAATTGCTGCTGGGTTCACTGAGTACTCACATCCCAGTGGTAGTCGTGTTTTGGACCTTACGCCTTAAACCGATTGGGGGGGGGGGAGATGGTCACTGTGGGGGCTGAGTATTCGTTCGCGGATATATGGATTTGATACCGCGAGACCTGAGAACCGTAACTTAAAATATCTAAACCTTTTGCGGTAGTTTGCAAACGGAATGCAAATTAAACTAGCAAACTACATAAAAGTAAATAATTCACTCCATATTACAAACCAGGTCTTTAATGCAAATATTTAAAATAATACCTAATTGTACCAATAAATTCACTTACCTGACGGAATAACATAATATGTACTTTCATAATTCTTATAGCGCCATCCACCAAATAAAAAACAGTAAATTTATAGGTTAGAAGTTAAAAAAATATGAAAAATGTTTTATAAGTGCAAGAATGCGCACAATGTCTGCTTGAAATTGAGTTGGTTGATATTTTTATAAAATGACGTTGACGCCAAAGGAGGTGATTTATTTTATGAACATCTATAAAATACGTTGATACACCGAACAACAGAACGAACAGGACCGTAATGGAAATTTTTAATACTATTTGATTAGAATGTTCACGAAAGTATTTATTCATAATCTGTACATGAAGTCTCGTCAAATTCTTGAACTGGGTTGGCATTTCAAGTAATAATAATGAGAATGCACTAGATTTAAAGAGTGATTGTTGTTCTCTAATTTCTAAACATACTAATTATTTTTAAATTGTAAGTTGCGTATTTCTTATGATAAAATTGTTTTAATAAAAATTGTCTGCTAATATTCAGGGCCCTAGACCAACATACTGGAATTGGACTATCGCCAATTTTCAAAAACCTATCTATTTGAAGCAAAATATGTATGCACACATGGAAAATATGAGCATTAAAATGGTCGCCCAATGGGGCTACAACTTTGAATAAATGGAAAATCTCTTTATTCTCAGGTTTTTTGGCATAAAGGGGTAGGTATAAAGATGTATAGAGGAAATTTTTGTTTTCTTTATACGTCGATAACTTTGGCTTTAACACAATTTAACAATTTTAGTTCTGTTAATTGTTACGAAAGGCTCGAGAAAATTTGTCAATTGATTTAAATCAAGTTTCATACGAGACGTAGGACGCGCGCTACGTCGTATGCACGCTAGAAAATTGGTAGACATTAAGTTAAAGGTCCAGAAATGCTGTCATTTTTTACCAAAACACGGTCTCATTCACTAATTTGAATGCGGTTTTCACCAATATTATTTAAAACTATAGCATTATTGCATCAAGAAGGATTTATTACTTATAATCTCCATCAGATTCTTGAGAATGTAATAATGGGATTAGGGCTAAGAAGGAACATACGTCTGGTATGTTATTCGCCATATTTCAATATTGGCTTTATTCAAGCCCGACATGCCTTTCTTCAAGCTATCATCCTTTTCTATCTCATCTATAAATACTAATAACGTATGCCTGGATGAGACGGAAAATGAATAGTTAAGTATGTATATAGCTTTGATAGATGACGAAGTTGTCAGTAAATCCTTCATCCTCTTAAATGTAACTTTCCAGATGAGATAAGCGTACTTCTGTATGAATACATTTTGGAGGTGAATATTTAAGGCCAGATGCTGTTTCCAGCGGCTTGTATCCCTTCGTTTAGTCGCATTTACACATTGAAATGTTATAGAAAATATAATCCTGTTAAATTTGTTTATAAATTCCTTTATTCATTATTATATTTTCAAAATACGATCCTGTTTTGTAGGGTTCTTATGCAAATGAAGTATATTTTATAAGAATTTTAAAATTATCACAAACGTTGGTAAATTATTTTATAAAACCTACTTTGTCCACTAAACTGTTATAGTACTGGCAGCCATGTTAATAATCAGATATAGATAACGTTTTAATAATATCTCTAAAGATTAAAATATATTTCACTCTCACAAATAGTTTCATGTGAAAATAACATCGAGGTTAAACAAATTTAGAAGAAAACAAGTAGTAATTTCAAATGTTACTACTGAAATTTATATTTTTAATTTTTATAGTTCTAAAATTATTAGAAAAACTTGATAAAATTCGAACGCAAGAAAAATTCACTGCCTTTATACCGTATAAATCACAGTATAATTTGATTCGCATCAAAATTTTCTTTCTGTCTGAAACTAATACTAGCACAAGAATCAAGTTTAAGTTACAACAGTCAGACATTTTTATTTTCTTTCTAAAGTTAGTGCTGTTCATGTATGCATCCATTTATTATCACCAGCAACTCTGCAATATAGTTATTCAATAACAATTTTCCTTTTTACAAACATATTAATAAAACAAAGATGATTTATTAATACGGCTTCAATAGCAATAATGTGGCATGTAATTCAATCATAAACATATATACAATCTTTATATAATAATTTTATAATTATTATATAAGTATCGAATAAACACTTATAAATCTTTTATAAAACAATTTTATTGTATTTCTATAAACATTATATATCTGTTTTATAGTAGTTGTTATAGCACTTGTAAAATATATTATATAAACAAAATGTTTTATAAATTGTGCCCATTTTGTGTTTATAAATATTTTATAAACATTTTGAAAACGTGTTTGAGACTAACATTGTTGCATAATATTTATCGCCAAAATATTTTTGTACGACTATTATACAATAGCAAATTGTTAGTTGGGTAAGACCCTTTGTATTGGCTCTGGTGAGCTAAAAATCAATAAAGTTCATCTTTGAGACGCCCTGAGCAACATAAAATCATTAAATTGGTCACTTGTAGACACTCCGGAGGCTGTATCGTCCAAACAAACCGAAATTTCTCAAAGAAATAACTAAAAATGTGATTCTTCAGGTACGATTGCACCCGTTGTACTGGCTCTGGTTTACTGAAAATCTTAATTGGTGACTCTTTGCACTCCACAAGCTGTATCGCGCTAACAAGAGATGTCAAAAAAGTGGCAGACGACAACGACGACGACATACACACAGGATTTTTTTCTAAAAACCCGTTTTTGGTGTCTTTTCACTGAAAACCGTGAAAACAACTAAAAAAAACCAAAAATTCTAACTATTTTTGAGGTAAACAAATACTTTCCTCGCATCGTAAATAGGGTTGGCGGAAAAGTGAAACAGGCGCCTGAGGCAACACGTTACCTGGACTCCGGCGTCAATATGACGAGTAGCGACACAAGAGCCTTACAACTGGTTCAAATATTTTGTTCAATTCGGTTGTCCTTATCATATCACATATTACTGTTCCGCCCAACCATATCTCATATGCAAGAAAAATATTGGTTCACCACAAAAAAGTTGGAGTTTTGTATTTTATTTGTTATTTTTCCGTTTTGCAGAGAAAATCGATTAAATATTGTTCAGCACATCTCACAGATAAACCCTATTGATTTTCAGGTTACTAAAGCCAGTACAACGGGTGCTATGGTACTTGGAGTACCACATGTTTGGTCTTTTTTGGAGAAATTTCGGTTTGTTAGCACGATACAGTATCCGAAGTTATACAATTGACCATTGTTATGATTGAATATCTCACAAATGAACCTTATTGATTTTTAGCTCACCAGAGCCAGTACGACGGGTCCTATAAATCCAGATATAATACATTTTTGGTAATTATTGGCGAAATTTCGGTTTATTAGCACGATACAGCCTTCGGAGTGTGTATGTGCGGAAAAGTTAGTTTTAATCTTTAAAACCGTTTATTTTTTGTTCTTCTTTTAGAACATGCCCATTGCTTCTCTTTCAGAATTCTATACTTAACTGCTTCTTGGAAGTGATGTTGTGCATACGTTATTTTGAATGTTCTGCTTTCTGGCGCAACATGTCTTTTTATTTTGGCCTAGGTATTGTAATAAACACGAGATATGACATAAATTTTAAGAACGCCCTATATAGACAAATTCTTCTTAATTCAAAATAATTATTAATTGTCGACCTCAACTAAAGAAAATAATACAAACAAAAATGTGTTAGTGCAAGGTTAACAAAACATATTAGATTACGATTATGTCAGGCTTGTTACTATATAAAAAAAACAATGATATCGAAAACTGACCTTCACACAAGGTAAAATTTAGAAATAAATAACGAAAAAATAGGAATCAAAGGAGAGAAAGTATCTCTCCCCCGGTGAGGCAAGTCTAAGTATTGACGGGCCCTCACCCCCCAACAGTAATAGGGTGCAGTTTGTGACTAGTGATATTCCAAAACGTAAGTTTTTAACGTACAATTATTTATTATATTGTGTATTGAACTGTGATATTATATTTTCTTTGACTTAACCGGGTGTCCCAAAATAGGTAAGGGACCCCACAGTATTTTTCGGTCATATCTAGTGTTTCATATATATCAGCGCCCCTCATCTACTGGTAGGGCCTAAATAGTTATAGGTATTTTTTTCTTATGTTCAGGGACCACGTCCCTATATATATATATATATATATATATATATATATATATATATATATATATATATATATATATATTTGATTATTTGATAATAGCGCACATATATTTATATTATACCAGGGATCATAGTTAGTCCTATCTTAGAGCTTTGATAATAGCGTACAGATATTTATATTATACTAGGGATCATAGTTAGTCCTATCCTCATAATTAATTTTCCGAATTTTATTCATATAGAGTGTATTGCTATTTTTTTTTCTCTCACTGCGAGAAACGTAATTAGAGTTAGAAATAGTGGATAAAGAACTTCCCCTTCCTTCTATGTATTTACCAGTTGATTAAATCTCACAAGATCCGTACGTATTTCTTTTCCATCCCAGAAATTTTGGCAATATAGATATAGGATTTACAGGATATCATATTTGATACGATTCATAAAGTTTCGGTTGTTTCCTACTCGTTGCCTTAATTTTTGTGGAGGATAACCAACATAAACATTAGGTGGATAGGGTACCATGCTTATACAGGTTACATACCAAAAGATATACCATTTGTTATTCTCTTATTTATGTAAGGTATATCACGTAGGCCATCCTAAAAGCCAGGAGAAAGCCTCGTATATTATTTTATTATATTGCAAAGCGTTCGTATATGGTTTTATTAATTTTCTTTTTTTTTCGTTCTTTGTAATATATGCTTGTATATATTTTAACCTTTCAATTTATTTCCATAACCTCAATCCTCACCACCCCCGTACCCGTCAAATAGGACGGACCGACTAAACCTGCACTACGAACTCGGGCTTGGCACACTGTATAAGCCCAAGGGGCCCCACGACGACCTTGATCGCTCGAGCCTGGAACAACCCCTCCCTCGAGGTAATCCCGCAGGGAGAATTCCTGGTTCTACAATTTTTGTGCCGCGAGGCACTGGTGACAGCACGCTGCAACGATTTTGTTCTAGGGTAGGAGTATACAGTAGGGCCCTTCCGGTCACTACAATCAGCGAGATAATACAGGAACCAAACACATTTTACCGGTGACAGCAGAACAAAAATAGGATCTACCATAAATTAATTACACTGAAAAACAGCCGACATTATTACTCTGTAGACAGCGGATATCTGACGGATATCTGACATCTCTCTCTCTACATTACAGTATATTCTATAAGGTTTAATCGCAGTGGTATTCTGTATCACGCATGCCATTCCATCAACTGTATTTTACTTCAGTTTATTAGGAATTGGCCAATACAGAGTAATTTTTAAGTAATGAAATGATAATATTATGGTTTGTGAGATGGTTCAATTAACATTCTGTTACAATAATTGTTCATTAAAACTACATACAATATTATTTTTACCATTATCTCTGTAAACTATTTACAGTCCAGTGAATTTACCCCTAGACAAATCTGCTGACAACATTGTATTGCAAGTCATCTATAACGATTCATAATCAGAGAAATGTGCGTATTCCATCACTTTGAATGCGTTCGCATAATAGCTGGGTCTATGGAAAGCTGTTATTATTTAGTGAGTCAATTTGTTACTGTCACGATGAATTGGAAAATATATTGGCAGTGGACATATATATAAATAATAGAAAAGAGATATGTTGCTAACCAATTTCCATTTACTAGACGAATAACACAAAATACCATTAAATATTACAGGTTCAAACTGGGGTGAAATAAGGAGAATAATCTTTTGTTCCCATTATATTCCATGTACCAATTAACGATTTAAAAGTAAGAAATCAATTTATTTTTCTCGCAATAGTCCAGTAAATGAAGGCCTAGAAATACCTCAACCTACCATTATTTCCTATCGCATGTTTGTTGTAGTGGAATTTCTTGGTCTTGAGGGTTTATTTAAAAGGGAAGAAATTTATGCTAGATTCCATTCTAGTTCAAAGGCGAAAAATTGCCCTAAAGTCCCAAAAATCCGTTTTTCGACCATATCTGTCAAAATATGACACTTGGAGAATTTCTGTCTAAAGGAAAAATGAAGACCAATTCATTATCTACGAAATTAATCCCGTTGGGTGTTTCCGCAACAAAAATATTTTTGCAAAAACGGGGGTTAAAAAATCCATACTTTGTGACTACAAAAAAATAAAAAATGGTAGTTTCCCATCAAATTTGAAATCTAGGTGCCTGAAGTTACACTCAACTTTATGGTTTGGACTGTAAACACCAACTGTAGATGGGGCCAGTACGTTTATTCTACTCGCGAAATTATGGCGGCCATATAGAGGAGTGCCAAGAGTAATCGATTTTTCGACAGATATTGGTGTGGTAAATGTGATTTTCTTCTTGGAAACAAGTATTCCAGTTACCTTTATTCGATAAAAAACGTTACCTGTACACAAAGAGGTGAATTACAAATTTTTGAGAAAATTGTAAAAATTTAATATCCTACGTGGCAAAATCTTTAGCTCCACGCTGTTTTGCCCTACGCAAGTTATAACCTTCAAAAGGTGATGAATATTTCCTCGTTAAAGTCATCGACCTTTTATAGTATATAAATAAATTCATCATAGCCTCATAGCCATACTGAACAAAAAATTGGTCGCCTTTTCCAATAATTTTAATAAGAAAAAACAAGGTTCAAGTTATAGAATATGATGGGTATAAATTTCCCCATTCAGATGAAATTTGAATCAGGAGAAAATATTAGTTTCGGACCGAGTTATTCGACAATTAGTCTGACGCTAATAAGTAAATGCGTAGAAAATGTTGTCCTGGATCCCATGAGAGAAGACAACAATATATTTTTGTCCAATCAAAAATCCTCCACGTGTCATATTTTGAGAGATATAGACGAAAAATAGATTTCTGGAACTTTAGGGCCAATTTTTCGCTATTGAACTAGAATGGAATCTTGGATAAAATTCTTCCCTTTCAAATGACCCCTCAAGATTTACAAACTTCATCACAACGAACAACCGCCAGACAATTATGATTGGTTCATTTACTGGACTATATAAGTACATAAAAAATCAAAACTCAATCATATTTTGAAGGAATTATTGCTAACAATTTTCATTATTTTGCGATTTTGAATAATTCCTTACCAATGATTCTAATAAATTAGATAGGGTTATACTAGCCACTTGTTTTTGAGTACAGTGTTATTTATTATAAATTATCCACCCCTTTTCATTGTTATCAAGACAATAGAAAAAAAGTTTCGAACAAAAGATGTGTGGATTTTGTTAAAATGCTCTTAAAAGTACAGTACCTAGCTTGCAAATTTCAGGGGACACAAGAAAATCATACTTAACTTTTCTGCCCAACCAGACCTAAGATGTGAGGAAAGTATTGACTTACCCAAAAAAAGTTGGAATTTTCCGTTTATTTTTTGAGTTATTTTTCCGTTTTCCACAAAAGATCGAAAAACGGGTTATTATAAAAAAAAATCTGTGTATATGTCGTCGTCCTCGTCGGCCACTTTTTGTAACATGTCTTGTTAGCACGATACAGCTTCCGGAGTGTATACAATTGACCAATTTCATAACTGTATATTGTTCAGGGCGTCTCACAGATGGCATTATTGATTTTCATCATATACCAAGCTTTTAAGATATCCGCAAAAAAATTAAACCGTTGTACTTAATTCAGGGGAACGTGGTGGCCATGCAAATGGACCTCCCCGACCAATCCACGTATTAGGAAAAATGTTATTGAGCTGATTTCTTACATCATTTAGAAAGTGGGGAGGGGAAACCCATTTACGGAAGAATTTCAGTTTGTTAGCAGCCTCCAAAGTGTATACAAGTGACCAATTTTATGATTGGATATTATTCAGGACGTCTTACAGATGAACCCTACTGATTTTCAGCTCACCCGAGCCTATAAATCTAAATAAACTAAATTTTATCGAATTTTTGAAGAAATTTCTGTTTTTAAGCCTGATACAGCTTCCGGAGTGTATACAAGTAATCAATTTATAATTGTATATTGTTCAGGGTATCTCAGAAATGAATCCCATTGATTTTCAGCCCACTAGAACCAATACAACGGATCCTATGAATCCAGATATACTAAATTTTAGGTTATTATTGGAGAAATTTCGGTTTCTAGCACAATAGAGCCACCGGAGTGTATCAAAGTGACCAATTTTATGATTGTGTATTATTCAGGGCGTCGCACAGATGAAACCTATTGATTTTCAGCTTACCAGAGCCAGTAGAACGGTACCTATAAATCCAGATATACTACATTTTCGGTAATTTTTGGAGAAATTTCGTTTTTTTTTTAGTTTTTTAAGACTATATAGCATAGAGAGTGTATAAGTACCGAAAAGTTTGTTTTAATCTTTGAAACAGTTTAATTTTTAAATGGGGTACCCTTTATATTAAAATTTCTTTGGAATGGTTTTTTGTCCTGATATCTGAAATATTCAATGTTTACACACCTACCTTATACCGATTTTGAGTTATTGAATGTTCAAAATCTTTTACTGTACATATGAACAAGTTAACATTATTAAAGTAAGCCATGAAAATGACAACTGATAATTTGATAATTGGCATTTTTTTCTGGAATAAATGAAACGGTTTACAGTAGGGAAGAAAATGCCCAAATATATATACACGTTTTGTCCACCATTATTGCCAATATATAAGTGAAAGTTTTCTCATATTTATAATTGCATTGCAAATTGCTTCATTATTATTATTTAGATTACAAATTTCAATCGGAATCCTGTCTTCAATGAGTTGAATACTATTACTATTATTATTAACAATATCTTTTAGAAATCCCCAAAAACTGAATTCAAAGGGACTGATAGATGCCCAGTTAATCGTCCCATTCTATATTGGGTATACATTATTTGAATTATATTGAACGGGTGAGATACTAAAGAATATTTTCTGTTTCTGAAATAGGTATTTCCATATAAGTAACTTCAGTTAAGGTATAATATACATGTCCAACAATTTTGTTTCCAAAAATTCCACACCAAACCCCGAACTGTTTTTCTTCCTGATATTACTATTCTAAGATGCGAGAAAAGTAATGGCTTACCCCAAAGAAAAGTTGAAATTTTTATCGTTTTTCAGCGAGAAAAACACAAAAGACGGGTTTTTAGAAAAAAAATACTGAATGTCGCAGTCGTCATCGTCGTCGTCCACATTTTGTAACATGTCTTCGCACGACACAGCCTCCGAGGTGCATACAAGTCACCAATTTTATGATTGGGTATTGTTCAGAGCATCTCACAGGTCAACCATATTAATTTTTGGCTCACCAGATATGTCGTATACGTTTCGAGAAATTACTGTTTTTTAGCAGAAGGCATACAATTTTATGATTGGATATTATTTATAACGTCTCACAGATGAATCCTATTGATTTTCAGCTCACCAGAGACAGTACAACGGATCCTATAAATCCAGATATACTGCATGGGGAAAAGTTAAAACATTTAAAACCGTTTATTTTATTAATCTTTTTAGTTTAAAGGAACCTATATTCATTTGAAGAACCAGATAACTTTATCTCAGTAAATCCATTAGATACACCAATATTCAATCAGAACTATTTTGTTGCTTACATAAGTTAACATTCAATTACTAATAAATTAAGAGTAACTGCTTTAGTTATATCTAATGTAATTCGATACCTTCCAAAAATATTTTTCACTTTTTATGATTTTTATGCATTTTCGTCAAGTATAAAAATAATGGTAAAATTTGTTGTGGCTTCTACATTATTCGAATAAATAGTCAATGTGTATAGTGAATACGTGCATATATGCAAAATTTTCAGTCGGCATCAATAATTACGACAATAGGGGCAGGAGATGGCAATACATAATTGTACATGGGAATGATGCAGGAACAAACGGCCCTAACAGAATCCGTAGAAAGCGGTAATCATTTTAAATTGCATGCAGTGTACCACAATATGACTTTATAGCAAACATAGTGTATGACAATATACGAGGACCCTAGAAAATATTTAAATACTGATTTCATGAAAAAATATTCAACAATTGTCTTTTGCTTCGTTTATCAAGGGTTCAGCTTCCATTCACTTTATTGCCACATAAGAAGGTAATCTACTCCACAAAAGTTAGGAAAGTTAATGAATATTAGATTTTTTATTCACCCAGGTTTTGTCTGTACTATATCTTGAATGTTTACCTGCTTATCTAACTAGATTTTGTTTTTACAAGATACCAATTGATAAGTTTTTAAATTTAAGGCAAGTTGTTTTCTTTTGTATTCTCAAGAATCTATTCAGTCAACTGTAATTTAAAATTTATATTTTTATTTTGAATAATGCCTATACGAGAACTTACTGCGAATGAAGCTAATTGGACCATTGGTATGTTTGAGGCAGGTAGTCTTCAGAGAGAAGTTGCGGACATGTTCCAAGTCAGTGAAAGTGTCATTTAGTGTCTTCTCCGTAGATATCAAGCAAGGAAGAAAGACGTAGAAGTGGACGATCAAGAGTTACTACTCTGCACTAGATCGTTTTCTGAATGTGTCTATCCGTAGAGAACTTCTGAATACTTGTGAAATCATGGAACCGTGTCTTTTGAATGCTTCTAGTGCTTCGGTTTCAATTGAAACAGTACGTCTAAGACTACACGCGGCTAACTTACGTTCACGACGACTTTTGAGAGGATATCCATTAACACCAATTAATAGACGTGTTCGAATGGCATGCGAATATTGTCATATTGAAAGAAGGTCCGTATTGTTCACTGATAAGACGAGGTATGGACGGTTTCCTGATAGTTGGCGTCCTCGTGTATATATTCTTCCTTGAGTACCCAGAAATCAAAGAGTGCAAGCAGTTCATCCGTTTAGAGGCGGTACAACTGCTGTTTATGGAGGCATTTCTTTTAATGGGCGTACACAATTGTTACTCTTTGATTAAATCATGACTGCGCAGATTAACCTACAAGTGATTAACAATGTTATACGTTTGTTTGATGCTGCTATTGGACCAACTTCTCGCTTTTTAAATGATAACGCTCGACCGACTCCTGCGGGATTAGTCGAAGACTCTTTGAACTTCCTTGGTATCCCACATTTGGCACTGCTTCTCTATCGCTCGACCTCAATCTCATCGAGCATAATTGGAACCAGCTACGAAGAGTCTTGAATTTCCATCAGCCATACCCACACCAAGAACTTAGACATATTTTACCTAGACTCTGGAGACAAATCGATCGAGACAACTTCAACGACCTTATTGGAAGTATGCAGAGGCGTAGTTTGGCTGTAATTTATGTTAGAGGAAATCATTCTTGTTTTAACGTCCGTACCAGGTGTCTGATTAAGAGAGGTAACCCGCCGAATCTCAGAAATCATTTATCGTATTACAAACTCGCATACGAGAAACTGCTGGAAATTATTTTCAAGTTTTCTACTCCATCGCTGGAGGGCATAGTGCATAATAATAACAAAAAAACATCATTTTTATATATTAAATGTACCCTCATAGTACCACAAGATTTAAATATTCGTAATCATTAGATCATCTTACATAAGTTTGCTCAAGTACTTTTTCCTCTATCTTGTAAAATAAATGGTAGGTTGAGTGGGACAGCTGACTCAATAAAACTGTCATAATATTTGTTTCACTTCATATCATTTGAAAGGGAAAACAATGCCTAATAAATTATTTGAGTCTGATCTGATATCCTGACCAATATAATTGGTAAAAACAGCTATTATATCAAAGACTAATGGCATTTTAATGAATTTATTAACAATAAAATTATTACGAAATCATATACTAGTTTCCTTTGACGTTATCTCATTATACATCAATATTCCAACTAATTTAGAAATAAGTTGTATCAAAAACCGATGGCTAGAAATTAATTAATATACCTCTTTACTTTTAAACGAATTTATAGAAGCCACGTTTTTGTGTTTAATTTCAACATATTTTAGATATAATGATGAATTTTTTTAACAAATTCATGGAATAGCCATGGGATCACCAATTGCAGCAATCATAGCAAATTTAGTAATGGAAGATTTAGAGAATAACATTATAAATCAATTGAATTACGTTTCAAATTTTTATAAAAGATACGTTGATGACTGCCTTCTATACATACCAGCATCCAAGTTAGATTATATACTTATAAATTTAACAACTTTCACCCCAGACTACAATTTACTTTCGAAAAATATAACGAAAAACTAATAAACTTTTTGAATGTAACAGTTAAATATGATAATAACGGTAAAATTGAAACAAATGGGTATACCAACCATGTATGGCCCGAAAGATATTTAAATTTTAATTCTAATGTACCAATCACATACAAAAGAAGTGTTGTTAATAACCTTACACACAGAACCCCAAAACTCTCACATCCTAATAACAGACCTGATAATTTGAAGAAGATTAAAGAAGTCCTGCAAAGTAGAATGTCCTGAAAGCTTTTACAATCCTATAATAAAAAAGCGAATACATAAAATTTATAACAATAATAATTCAAACTAATAATAATATCTCGACCAAAACATATATCAGTTTACCATACGTATAAGGAAAAAATTCAAGAGCTGTTGAGTAGAAATAATATAAATGTAGCGCATAAACCTGATAATTATACCAAAACGTTTTTCAGAAAACAAACCGAAAACCGAAAAATTTAAACAAAGTAATTTAGTATATAATGTCAAATCTAAAGATTGCAGTGGTGAATACGTAGGCCAAACATCTCAGTACCAACATAACAGAATTTACAACAAACACAAATACAACATAAAAACTAACAATGAACATTCCACAGCACTTTCTAAACACGCAATCGAAAACCACTATAGTTTTGATTTTGAAAACATTAAAATTTTAGACAGAGTCAAATTTGGTATCAAAGAAATGATTTATATCAGAAAGAACAAAAATTCAATTAACTATAAGACGGACCTTCCAAGTCTCCCAAAAATATACAACCGTTTGATAGAGTAGCTGTAGGTGCTTTACATCTTTCCCTCCTATTAATATTATTTGTGTGTTTTCTTTATGGTTTTATAAATCAGACAGGTTCGAGAAACTTTATTTCATTTTAAAATATTTTAGAACGCAATGTCCATACTAGACAGCAGATTTATATAGTGTAAGTTCTAATAGCACCAGCACATCCAAAAGCACACGCATAAGCTTAATTTCCGAAATGGAGGAAAGACTCCGACAACTCGAAATACTGGAAAAAAATGGAACTCCACCATTCCAAACTACAATCCTCTAATTCATACTCCCCAAACCCTCAAAACTCCTCCACGTCAACCCCAAAAACACACTTTCATCCCATCCCCCACCAGGTCTCACGCTTCCTCCGTAAGATCCCAAACCCCCACTCCTTCAATTGCCCGACAACCATCCAGTCCCGGCGAGGATGATTTCACCCTCGTCGGTAAAACGAAACCCTGATCTACCCCAGCCCCAACCTCCCTGAACAACCCCACATCAACCTCCGCCAACAACACAACATTCCCACAAACCCTGAATCTCAGAAACCTCCCACCCCTATATTCAACCCAAAAATCTCTCTTGACCCTTTTAAACACCCTCGAACTTCTCAACGGACACATCCTTTTTCTAAAAGCAAATTTCACTAAAACAGCTCTTCCCAAAACCTCTTCCACGATGTCAGTTTCAACAATTCTCAGAAAAATTCAATACTTCACCGGTGATCACAACATCACCAGAAACATCTTAAACTCCACGTATCGTCCACCCCAACCAGCCAAAACTCTAACACCCTCTTACTCATTCGTCTACAGGAATGTAGAGGCAACGATCCCTCTCGAAGAATTCGAAGAAATTCTTCACAATCAGCAATTCCCTTTCGTCAAAACTTGGCGAATCATCGCCAAGTCCACAAACAAACCTACATCGATGTTTCGCATCATCACACACTCCGAAATCTATTTCCACCAAGCCCTCACTTCCGGCATCACATTTTTTTTGATCTCCCACACCAGTGCGAGCCATCCAACGCCAATCCGCTGCCCCCAGTCCCAAAATACCACAATCGATGCACTAAAACCGGACATTCCTCCGATTTTTGTCGGTCTCAACCGATATGCCCTTCTTGCGGCCAATCTGGCCACCGCACCGAAAATTGTCCCAAGTCCGGTACTCCTACCTGCACAAATTGCTGCGGACACCACGCCGCCTTCCACCCTGGCTGCCCCCATAGGCTAAACACACCAAATACCCCCCCAAGAGACTGCCTCAGTCACACTCGAAAAGCCACCAGCTCCCTTCGAACTCTCAACTGACACCAAAATCATAATAGAAATCCTGTCAACCTAATGAACGCCATTCCCAACTCAAGGGACATCATAGCCGACACTCTTCGTCACTTAATTCCGTCTATATATCGACACCACTGCTCTATCAGAAACATAGGCAGACGTGCTCACTTCGCTTTCACTCTCATCAGGAGTGAAAGTACTTCGTCTTGAATCCGCGTGACCCAACCCCGTTTTTTCATCTAGCACGGTGAATTTATTCGCTAGCCAAATGGACCAACGTATCGCCGAAATTTTTAGATTTACTTGATGATGATACCAGCCATACAATCAATTCCAATTCAACACAAACTAATAAGTAGGAACTCAACATTAACTAAACTCAATAAACATCGCTACTCCTCGAATTGCTCAACCGACCACCCAACCCTCTCAATCACACACTCAACCCGCCACCGATCTCCAACCCCCACCGAACACGCACACATGCCCCATTCTAAAAATGCCCAACCCCGCCCTGCAGAGGAACCGCGTCCTATATCAGGGCCTTATCCCGAATAACTCCATATATCTAACCATAAAAACAAACGAACCCAAACAAAAAAGTCTCGAACATCTCTCTCTTTCTCAATGATTGTTTGGAGAATCCGATTTCGCACAATACCTCAAGGCTCTCATGGTAAAATATTCTGGACAAAAACTCATGAAACCTCATTGAACAGCTAATGTATAGCTTAATATAACTTCAGCCGAATTTTTGTCCTAAATGATAAATTATTTCGCAAATTAGTACCTACTTAGTTCGATTGCCTGAAAATTTGTTGCATTATTTCGAAAGGTGTCTAAGACATATTTTTAGTTTACATTAGCCGATTCCAGATAATTTTGTCCCATAGTAGTGGAATAATGGCAAATTGTGATAAGGGTAGGGGCCATCAACGGCTATAGTGCGAACTGATTTGGTGAGTAATGGATTAATATTAATTTAAGTGAACTATTTCTTCATATAACATGAAGCACATATTGACAGTTTTAAATTTGAAATAATAAATGTGATATTGTATTTAAAAACAGTCAAACAACGTTAGCACTTTTCTCACTACCCTGGTAAAATATGTAATGTCAAGTTTCAGTAGTCTGAATCAGCGTGATACATAGTTCCAGTCCGGTTCCTGGGGGTAATGCCTGGGATTATATGGAAGTGCGTAACTGAGACCGGCGAGAAAATGGGATAGTTAGCGACAATTCGCATTCCCCCAAACAGAGTGGTTACCCTTTTAGGGATTCGACTTCGACATAACTGTCACTGACATGGTTTACATAAAAAAGGTTAAATTATTGCCTGGATTTGTGTAAGGATTATTATCTTCAACCAGTATTTGCTAATGCCCTGGGATTAAATTATAATATCATTCAATTTGGTTTTAAAAATCCATTCCTCTTATCGAATATTGTTATAAGTTATGAGTGATAAAAGTAACTAATGAATTTCAGTGTATTCTTTGTAGTTTTATTAATTTCCTTATTAATGTTATAGAAATAGTATGATCAATTACAAAAGTATAGAATTATTAAAATTTATCTTTGAAAATAAAATAAAAAAAGTTGTTGCCCTCGTGTTTACTATTGTGTTACTTTTTGGTGGACATAAGAGATATTGAGATCAGTAAGCCGTAAGCCGTGTAACATTTTCATCGTTTCTGCACACATAATACCATAGCAAAAAAAATGTAAGATATATGGAGCACTGTTAACAAACTAATACGCAACCGGCACATAACTTCAGTGTATGTAATAGTTTTCACCGACTGTTCGATGTTCTGACAAGAACTCACGATGCACCATGCCATTGTAATTGGAAACAGTGAGCTGAATATTCACGTATGACAAAACTTTCGATTTTTTCGATCATATTTCATCATCAGTTGTGACCTTTTTTTAACAAATCTGGGTCGTCTTTGTACAACAGATTCTCATTTCTATATAAGATAAACAACAGGGATCCAAGTATAGACCCTTGTGCATTTACCATAATATATAATTATTATTTCCGCTTGCACATATTCAACAGTTTCTTCGATCACAAAATAAGTAAACATCGATTTAAGGCTTTCAATATTTATCAGAAATTTCAAAAAACCTGTTTTTCATCTTGATTTGAGAACAAGAGGTCCATTAAGTTTCAGCTGAAGGATGTATTTTTTCATGAAATGTAAATAATGGAAAAGTTGCTTATGTGTTTAGTTAGAAAGTGGTTTTTTAAAGCTGTATTTTGCTAAGTTGCTTTGGGAATTGAAAATATGAAATAAATTGTTAAACTTTAGCAAAAAAACAGCAATCAGCTTTGCCGGCTACTTTAAATCCTCACGTAAATAATCTTGTGCAACACTTACGCTTCTACTTATAGGTTGAGTAGCTAGTCGTACTTTTATGTTTTCGCGATGTCACTGAATATGACGATTTTTTGTTTTAGGGGCCAAGTGTAAACCTGCTTAAACTTGCTTGCCATGGAGTTTTTCAATACAGTTTCAATCTATTTTGCTGTTCTCCTGCCCGGTTGTTAGTCCCTCCCGTTCTGATTTTACAGAAGCTATGCAATTTCTAATCAGTTCTAACATGTGACAGGCATCGAGGTATATGAAATATCGGAACGAGTTCCTTGTGAAACGAGTGACTAAAGACGTTTTTAACACGAAGTGCTTACTATACTTTTTCTTCGCCCGTGGGAAAGAAAAAATTATATTATATTTGAATTATATTCATTACATTACGAACGATGGCTGCCAGCTGACTGACAAATCAAATGACGCAGAATAACAAAATTATGACGGAGCATGAAATTTAACATACAAAAGATATACTTGATTTGACATTTAAAAAACAAAAGATAAACGAGATGTGACTTTTCGCATTTCAAACACTAGTGTTTAAAGAGTCGTTTTGTGCATGTCAAACCCGTGTTCAAAGTGCGGTTTTAGTAACGGAAGTAGAAAAACAGGTTTTTTGGTAACAGTATGATCGAAATAGGTTTTCCAATTTTCCAAGTCAACGAAATTTGCACCAACCTTTTCAGCAATTGAATGGTTAACTGGTGCACCATCTTAGGTTATTGATGTAACTTCTATGCCACATTCGTGCACAAATGTTAAACTTTGTTCAACTAAATCTGCTTGAGAAGACGCATCTAAGCCACCAAGCAGAAAATAGCCTACAGGAATTTTCTTGGATGAATTCAAAGCCACTAACATTAAAACCAACGCTTCTTTGGTTTCAGGCAAGGTGTCGTTCTCAATATTAGATCCAATATCAACATAACCTATGAATTTGCGACCATTCCATCCAATTTATCTTCTAATTGACATCTCATCTAACGTCATGTTGCAATAAATCTTTTTTCTACATTCATTTGTTCGTAGCTTGATAGCACTTAAGGCTTCTTTGGAAAATCATGGGCTACCGTCCACCGATTTAAAATAATCTCTCGCTAAATAGAAAGCCAATGTTATAGCAAATGATGCCAATGTTTCATTAAATTTTTGTCGCCTAAATTAACCAAATACTGTCACCTAAATTAAATTAAAAAATTATTGAGAAAAAATTCAAATCAACTAACTTGTTGTTTGAAGACGCAATTTTTTATTTAACTGATACTATTATTAAGACAAGCAAAAAAACTAAATACATACAAACAGCTGTTATTACATGTTTAAAATCGCTTTTCAGCATCAGTTTGTTCATTAAATTCAATTCATTCGTTGAATGTTTTTGGATATGGTCAACATTTTAAGAGCGCCCGAGCACTTAATTTCCATTTTCACATGAAATTTAATACAGACTCGCACTTGAAAAATTGCATGACATCAGCCAAGCGATATACCAATATTTTCAACAACTTCTGTGATACTAATTCGACGATTATTCTTAACAATTTCTTCACTGATTCAACGGTTTCATCGGTTATTGAGATGCTGGTGCGTTCATGTAGTCCAGTCAACGATGCTTTTCACTTCAAAATCCTAAGGACTGAATTGATTGGTGTGAAAATTTGACAGAAGTTGAACAAATGTGTCAAAAACAAAAGATATGAAGTGCCATTGTACGTTTCAGGACGTAGTGACACCCCTTCCCAGGGGTGTTAATAATGATTTGTAAGATAACTACAAAAATCGATGCAGGGAAATGTGTTTAAAAATACAAAACTTTTTATTTATTAGTCATAAAAAATGCTTGTTTCTCGTCAAAAGTTTGCTTGATTTTTGACGAATAATACTAAATCCGTGCGTTTTATCGGAAAAGGGTGAAGAACAAAATTCAAGTTTGGTAAAGAAGAGCCTGGCGTTTTATTTCTCTATACGCTTTGGAAATTTATAGCTAGTCGAAATTAACTTTTTACGTGAAATTTAATTGTTTAACCTCAAATAATAAGAAAACTAAGCATTTTTTAGGAAAAAATTAGCATAGAGACCAGGGAATTAAATTTAATACATGAACTAACATATCCAAGTCTAGAATATGATCATGATGGTTCATGGGTTTAAGATTTGTAGTTTTCGATTCGATTATAATCAACAAAATTTGAGTTTCCCGGAAAAATTTCTGTAAATATTATTTTTTACCATTACACTGTAATATTGGCATAACAAAATAAATTTATGTTACAATTATTTTGCGTTGGACTAGTTTATTCGGGTGTTCTCTTGGCTTGATTGTGGGTTATCATTTTGATGAGTTTTCGATTTACATCAGGTCCTTTAATTTCTTAATAGATGGTTTTGATAGTATTGTCAAGTTAGGCAAAATATGCGAAAGCTGTAGGGCAAAACGACTAATGCGTATTTTTGCCCCATTAACCTAAATTAGTTTTCTTTCTACTACTTTCGAATTAATTATTCAGTTGATTCAAATTCTGGTTTCTGCTTTCCAGAATCTACAATAGAAAATGGGAACGGACGTCTCTGGTAGGAGGCACTTTGGACGAAGCTCGTGAACTTATTAATAATGGCGTTTCTATACGTCAGACAGCAAAGGCTATGGGATTACATGGAGCGACACTGCGGTAACGGCTGAGAAAAGGAAATGGTGTCCAGTCTTTACTCAGATTTAAAGCAGTTCTAGTTAAAGTCATTACGATTTTTGATTTACTCTTATTGTGCCAGAAAAGCATCCCTTTTCATAAGTGAATCAAATGGCTGGTCGGGACTTCACTAGATCTTTCATGAAAAGGAACCGACTTTCTTTACGAGTTCCACGAAAAACAAGTATGCCTAGAAACACGGGCTTTAATAGAGTGCAGCTGGCTTAGTATATCGAAAATTTGAAGAGAACACTATAAAAAAATATAAGATACCTCCCAACCGTATCAACAGCGTTGATGAAACGAGTCTTCAGACACTCTCAAATCATCTGCCCAAACATGTTGCCCTAGTTGGAAAAACAGATGTAACAATTGCAGTCCCCGCCGAACAAGGACAAACAATTACGGTTGTTTGTTGTATGAGTGCCACTGGTCATCATGTCCCTCCATATTTCTTATTTGCTGGAAAACGGATGAATCTTCTTCAAATCAAAGACGGATCCACTGCCTGCGACATGGTTGTTACTAATAGCGGTTACAAGAACACTCTCACATTCATCAAGTACCTGGAGCATATTAATAAACATACAAGTCATACAGAGGAGAACCCCATTCACTGGATTCTAGATAATCACTTATCGCACGGAAGTCTTCAAGCAATATAACGATTCCAAAATATAATTTCATCCATTTATTAAGTTTCCCACCGTATAGCAGCTATAAGACCCAGCCACTCGAGCGGGCAGTTTTCAAACCATCAAAAGGTTATTATGAGAGCGTCGCTGAGAACTGGACCAGTTCACATCCAGGACAGATTCTCACCATTTACCACATGGCTGGTCACTTTTCCACAGTATTTGCAATAACTGTTACTGTAGATATATCAATAGAGGGCTTTTTTTCTACAGGAATCTACCCAATCGATGAAAACATTTTGTCGGACGTAGATTTTCTCTCAGCTGAAGTAATAAAGCAATATTAAGGTGAAGATTTAGACGATGAAGGTCATGTTTTCATATTGTTCGAGCCAGAAGGAGGTACAGTTACTGATTCAATAGAGCCTCAGCCGGCATCAAAATTTTACCTTCAGACATTATTCCATTCCCAAACATTAAGATAAAATGAGAACGAACCAGGAAAAGTTAGAGTCAACACTACTAACATCTCTCAAAAACAAATAAACTTATGTTACATAAGAAGGTCATAAGACCAATCCTAACCTACGCCGCACCAGTTCATTATAATGCAACAAAACACAACTCTCACACATTGCAGGTGGTGCAAATCAAGTATCTTTGCATGGCAATTAAATATGCAACAGCCTTACCTAAACTTACAAAAACCTTATGGTTACATGAACAAGCCGACATGCCTACTATCAAGGACTAGTGATTCGCACGAGACTCTCGTTTTCGAGAGTCTCGCATGGTCTCGTCTCGTTTTCGAGACGAGACTCGAGACGATACTCCTACCAGTCGAGACGAGACTTTTGTTTGGTCTCGTCTCGAGTCTCGTGCATGAGGTATCGCGTCTCGCGCGAGAGTATCGCAGGTGAATATTTCTGAATGAACATCAATTTATTTTGATAAAAATTTATAAGCATAACACCAAGAATTGCTTTTAAACGCTTCTGCCGGCGTTATCGGTTGACGGTAATCACTTTGTCTTTCTGAAACGCGCCGCCGCCGCCGTCTTTGAACGCTAATTCCGACAGCCATAAATTTTGCGATATGTACGTGTCCTATCCTATTGTTATCGAATAAATAAAGATCAATATTGAAAATAAAAGTTTAAATTTCTTCCCAGATTACTTATTCCTTGCTCGTTGTGGATAGTGGTAGTTGTTCGAATTTTTGAGCGTGCGGACTTGTGCCAAATTAATTCAAAATTAGCCGATTCAAGAGAAAAAGCAGCGAACTTTTGACTTTGGAAGATGAATCAAGTTCCGGTGATTTTTTAAGTGAAATGAGGATATTTACATACCAGACAATGTTAGTTTGAGTGATAATGTGACTGAAATTGAATTGTCGTTTTCGTTAAATAGCAGTCGCTCTTCGTCTCGCATGCAAATACAAAACGACTCTTACAAAAGCAAATTCCATACTTATTTCAACATTCACTTGAAAGGGACAAATCGAGATAAAATAGCCAGGTGCAGAATATGTTTAACTTCGAAGGAAATTAAAATATCACGGGAAAATACTACTGGATTAAGAAAACACCTACGTAGTAAACATCAAAAAGCATATTTCGAAATATATCCAAATGAACAAAATCAACTGGCAGGAGAAAGTACTTCCAGACTCACTGTTCCCGAAATGTTTGCTGCGAATTCTCAATTGAAGGTAAGCTATTAGATAACTCAATAATTTAATCATTTTAACGCTGTATATCTATCTATGTAAAATCTATAACTTTTTCAAAAGGCTGACGGCATCTATCATTATCAAAAATCTGCAACTTTTAGAAGTTTAACAAGCCACGGCAAGCGCCACGTGAATAGTCTTTCTAATACCTATCAATTTCGTTTGATACGGCGACACCTCATTTAAATGATGATTTATAACTTTACTGCCAAAGATTTTGCCGCACGTCAATATGTCCACGTGGATCGCGGAGCTTCCTTTGAATTTATACCAGTTGCTGCAATAGTGGATAATGAATTAACTATATTTAAGAAATATTAAAATACAGCGTGGATCAAATTGGGCTTACATGTATTGATATTTTAAAACTATAAGAGATAGATAATGTGAGAATCGGCTATACGGGACAATCTCTTCAACTTTAGCCATTAAGATTTTGATATACAGTGTGCCCAAAATGGATTGATATATTGTGATCTCCGAAAGTGTAATGTAAGAGATAGGAGAACGAGTAAATGGGAGAAGCTTTAGACAATTTAGTTAGTAATGAAATATTAAATGGCGCTTGCTGCGTGATTTTAGAGATTTTTGTTTTTTAGATATTTTGAAAAAACTTAAAAGGTGCATTTTCGAAAAGCCCCACAACTCACAACGTTTCGGTTTTTTCAGAACCAACATAAACTTTCATTTTCTAAATATGGGCCTGGATTGTTATTCCACACTTTAGGTGCCGTTGGTTTTTTTTAGTGATTGAAATCTACGCCAGCCATATAAACTACTACCACTATACTAAAAAGGAGAAAATAGGGAGTAGAGAAAGAACTATTTATGCATCAACTATCTATTGCATTACACAAATTGTGTCATCTCGCAGGTGGTTACATAAATAGATATTTTGACACTGACAACCAAAATATGCTATTTTTCAGTTGTCATTTCGATGTGAAAAACATCATTAAAACATAAAACAACAATGCGAAAAGTGAATCAAACGTTGAAATATCGTCTGAATATTTTTTATTATACTTTCGTGGCAAAGAATATTGTATGATACATTTGTTAAAAGTGATTTTATTTTGCTCCTGAAGCTGCTCCATTCGTGGACGCTTATTTCGCAATATAAAATGCCACTTTTAGCAATTGTATCATAAATAACTATATTTTGATTTCCGTCCGTTTTAAAAGGTCTTATCAAATTACATATTATTATTTTCAGACTACATCAGTGAAACCAAGAAAGGATCATTTTGACTTGGCGATTGTTGATTGGATGCCAAAAAAATATTTATCTTTTAATTTCTTCCATGACGAAGATACTCAAAAATGTTTTAAAGAAATATCTGGAAAGGAACGAGAAGATCCTGGACCGGAAAAGTCAGATTTTAAAATTATGTTGATGTTTTGTATGCAGTAAACCCTACGCATGCAGAAGGAGAATGGATGCAGGAGCTTCAAAAATCTTATTCTATGCCTCCATGTAATGAAGAAACAGATATACTACAATGGTGGAAAATGCATGCTTCTGAATTTCCTACTCTAAGTTTATTGGCACGAGATCTCTTAAGCATACCGGCTACTTCAGTCCCGGCGGAAAGATTATTCTCACGTGCTTCATTAAATATAAGAAAACATCGAAATCTCCTCAACAATGAACCTGCACGATGTTTGTTATGTCTGAACGACTGGGTGAAGAACAAAAACATTTGCAACCGAGAGGGCTAAGAGCGGGAAGTTTTTACCTTTGATTTTTTCAGTTATTTCATTCATAAAATAATGTTATGTTTTTATTTTCTTTAGTTGTATCACTTTCAAATACATGTTATTTTTCAACAATTGTAATTTTCTCTTACGACTCTTATATTATAGCAAGAATTTAAGTATTCCTTATTGCACTGAAACAATAAGATTATGAATGATGAGATTTCGGTACTTTTACGAGACTCTCGTACGAGAAACGAGACGAGACGAGACTGGAGGCTGCGAGACGAGACTTGAGACGAGACTTATCATTGCATCGGCGAGACAAGACTTTGTGAAAATCTCGTCTCGTTGGTCTCGTGCGAACCACTATCAAGGACTTTGTCACAAATTTATCCATTAACTTTTATAATCACCGTCTGCCCAAAAATCTTCGAGATAAACTCAAAGCAGATAGTCGTATAGAAGACACCCGTAATCGTGGGTGTAGGCTTCTCCATGGTTCACTATCCACATAGTAAGTTGGTTTTCTCCTAACAATGAAAAACATCGAATTGGGAGTCAACTTATTTACCCCTATTCAAATCACAGATTACCAACAAACAAAATATATACCCCATCATAATCAACCTCTGTTATGTTGCCGTCTCGCATAAACTAACAGTTCGATTTTAAAACCCTGATATTCAGCTCCTTTTTAGGGATATACTGTTCGAAAATGCTGGGGAGTAATATTTTTATACTAGGGACAAAGTTTCATCAATAGTAAAAGTAATTGGATAATACTTTAGCAAGGAGCCAAGTTATGATCATGACGTACGTAAGTGGATTGAGTTTGCCCTATCATCGGCATATTGTTATTCTTAGATGATCAGGGATACTTTGAACTATTGTAAATAAAGATATTTTAATCTTAACAAAAAACTAGCATCGACAACAAATAACGAGCGACTTATACACGGACAAGAAGAAAGGCGGGAAGCTGAAAAAGAGATTAAGAGGATAGCATTACTGAAGAAACAAAAGATCAAACCTCAAAGTGCTAAATTTCTCCTATCAAGGAAGTATTCATTCTTGTGATATATATTTTTCCGATAACGAGGCAGAGCAAGTCCTCGATGCTGTAGCAAATATTTTACCTAATGACTTTGTACTAGTAGGTTTTTGGAAAAAAATCATACAAATTATTTCTCGCCAAAGTCTGCCAAGTGTATAATGGTGGTTATGAAGGTGTATTTTTTAAACGATATAATAATAGTAATTTATGCAACAAGTGCATAAAGTGGTACTTTTTTTCACGAATGGAAAAAGTTGACCGCACGAGCCGTCAGGCCAGTGCGGCAATTCCATTAGTGAAAAAAGACACTTTATGCACATGTTGCATACATTATTTTTTCTACAGCCCTATACAAAAAAATAAAATTCAAATAGAAATTTGAGATATTTTAATTAAGCTCCTTCGGTAAATTACAATTATACGTATTCCAAGTTTCATGAAAGTCCATCCTCGATGCCCAGCCAAGATTCATTGTGTTAGTTATACGTATTCCAAGTTTCATGAAAGTCCATCCTCGATGCCCAGCCAAGATCCATTGTGCTAGCTTATGGTAAGCGTGAAATAAAGTTAACGTTATGGCACTTTTTTTAACGCTTTTTTACTTTTTTTCACTCTAACCATAAACCACCACTTTAAGCGCTGCAAACCGATGTTTTTGAGCGACTGCCCACAACATTTCATATTCGTGAGACAACGGAAGATGGCTTTTTCCGAAACGGCGATTTTGTTTTAAACGTCTCAAAGCCAATAAAAACCAATTCTTTTAGATTTTCAGAAGGATCTTCTAACGACCTCACCAAATGCAGCTCTCGTTTGGATTAATGTTTTGACTTTTAGCTTTTTCAATAAAGACTAACTTTCTTTGAACTCTTTTTATTTTGGCGTTTCATACATTTTAATTTTGCGGCATAAATACGCGCTTGCGTACTACTCCCCCATTTGTATTGGCAAGAGTACGTAAATGGAGATTTTTTAAAAACACGTTTTTCATTTAGTAGAGAACTCATACAACTTTTATCGATACTCAAAATGGAAAAGCAATATATGTAAGCTCTCCGATAGTATTAATGGACACATTCTAAACTTTCATAATTTCTGAAGACGACAGGAGAGATATCGTAAGTGCGTGTGTTTGCCCCCAACTACTCTATTTAGTTTTTTGCCTCCCCCTCCATTAAGCATAAGGTTTAACATTAATATTTTTTTTACCCAGAAACATCTCCCAAATATTTACTGAAATGTATCTAGATTCGTTTGAAATCATGTTTGTGGCCTGAAACGTGTTATAGTTTATGACTACAATTACCATAAAATAACTTCAACTGAATTAAAAAAATTGTTCAGTACAACAAGGTAAGGTATTTTGCTTTCTGTCATTATTTGAAGTAGAAACTAATCGGGATATTATTTTTAACCCAACCACTACATATTGATAGAAATAAAAAAAAGTTGGAATAGTTGATTACAAATGAATTCCAGAATAAAAGTAAAAAACTGAAATAGATATTTTTAAAATACAACGGGTATTTTCACAATCATAAAACCTAGACTACCTGTAATCATTTAATTATAATCACAGGCAAACAAGGTTTATATAAGCAATTAACACAAATATTCCACTTCCAAAATTGAAATTATTCAATTTATAAATGTTATGTAAACGGAATAAATCGTAGAGAATTGATTAAACACATAAAAACGAACAAGTATCTTCGGAATTCAAGTGTAGATAACGTTTTTTACACATTAGGTGTCTGATCCATGAGATTAGACATCTGATATATAGAGTGAATGGTGCCAGTCCGTAATAAAAGTTTTTCATTCGTGACTTTGAGTTTAATTGTCGAAGGGAAACCAACAGCTCGATGATGGCGGGAAATATAGTAGTAGATTATGAGTGGAATGTTATGAGTGAGTGAATAGGAATTCCGGGTTTCGTGTCGAACGCTAATTTGCAAAATAGCCTTAACAATGTTTGACACAAGTCATGACAAGTGTCGACACCGCGTCGCCAAATTTAATTAATATCACTGAATTTTACAGATTTGGATCAGCCTATTTTACTCTTTATGCAGGTGATATCAACTAATATCTGATTTTACATTTTCAATGCAATACAAAATTACTTTTATATTAGATTTTTGCATACAAAGGACGCATTTTTGTGATTAAATATCTCATAAGGCGTTAGAAACATGAGAAAATAGAAATCTTTAAATTTTCATCATCCTCAATATTTTGAATTTTATAAAAGTGGTGTGAGAACTAGAGTAATCAAGGTAAATTTCAGACAACAACCAAATACCTATATACTTCGTATTTGGTTGTAAATAACTGCTTATTATTCGGTTCCAAAATTATACGAGTTTTTAACGAAACTTATCAGAAGAGTCCAAATTTGAAGAACATTAAATACTGCAATCGTCTCTAAAAGTCCAATCAATAAAACTGCTTTGGCAAGATCACTATGAAGAAAACTTTTGAGTTTCTACAGAATGAAAATTAAAAAAATCAATAAATATACACAAATAAACACCGAATGAAAACAAACCACATCACTATCTAGTATAAACTCTGACAGGGTCCCTTACCTAAAGCAATAGTAGATTAGAATCACTTTTAAAGTCATATTAAACATATTCTTGATATTGGAATATGAATAAGTGATCAATCATATCCCAGAACATGGTTTATACTTAATAAGCTTTCTTTAGACTCGCATCAGCCACGATAACATTTCTCAAGTTAATGAATTTTTAAAATTTATATCTATACAATTAAAAACACCAAAAAGTTCCAGTCCCTCTCTGCAGATTTACACTCAACTGTAGCGTACATTAATTTTAATATTAACGTGCCGCAAATTTTTAATCAAGCTGCTGCAATTAGAAATTTCTACTCGTAATTGAATATCAAATTGGTAAAATGTTCTTCCAAATTAAAATATTTCATCACCTCTGCTTCACGTTAGTTTCTAAATTGATCATTATTAACATGTGAACGTATCAGAACAGATCACATGATATATTTGAATTAAATCTTTAATGATCATAATAATAAATGAGATAGATGCATTATCTTGAAGTTCACATAATAAATTTTTAATCAAAATGTGAAAGAAGCACATTGATATTGATGGTAATAACGAGCATATCACGTTCAAATTTATTTATTGGAAGACTTAATTTATCTACAGTTAATGAAATTTATGTAATGGACGTCAGCTATTACAATTGACTTCTTCTCCAGAAGAAGTGGAATATTGACAGGAAGAAGGATTGATGGAAAAACTATCGAGACATGAAATAAAATCTTTTTGGAAAAGCTCCAAACAAGGAGCGAAACGTCAAGTAATATAGAAGATATTTAGTTTATTTTATTTATAACCTCAATCCGAGAATATAAAATTAAAAGTTATTATGAATAGTTAAAGAAAATTAAACATTATATATATACAGGGTGAGTTAAATTCGATGATTAGTACAGGATCGCGGAAGTGCTAGAGAGTCGGTTACATGGGGAAACATTTGCAGTTCTTCTTGCATTTCTAAACACCCTTTACATTTTCAAAAAATGTCGTGGCTTACTAGTTATTTAAAAAAATCTGATTTTCAACGATATGTCAAATGTCTCCATTCTCTGTTATTATAAGCGATACAAACAAAACTTCAAGTTGTGGATATGTGAATACTTTATTTAAATTAAAAAAAAAATAATAAAATTATTGTAGCTCATGTAAATTTTGAGTTATAACACAAACCTGTATTTTTTTAAATGGAGCCCATAATAGGCTATGATCTTAATAAAAAGGTCATAAGTGCCTTTCAATGATATAAACATGTTTCTAGCAATTTTGAAAAATAAGAAAGTTATAGCCTATTTATTATGAATATATATTATGAAGCAAATATTGCTATGAAAGGGTTCTGACAGATATGACAGATATCTATAAAATTAATATTTTTAAGCAGATTGCATGTGAGTAGCTGGAATTAAACAGTTATAATGCAATTTTCAAATGAAGAAAAGCGAGATATGATAGAATGTTAAATTGTAAATCGTAAATATAGTGTGCTAGTTACAGAAAAATAAATTAACAAGATTTAAAAGGCTTTTTTACAATTTAGGAGAATACGAATGATTTTTAAAACCCAGAAATGTATATCAGCACCTAATTAATGCAAGTGCTGGAATAAAAACTCTATCTTGTTTACATCACTCGCGAAATTCCAAGTGAAGCTGGCACATCTCAAAGCACAGGAGTTTTGGTGCTTGACATTCCGTCCTTACACAATATTTGTCGCCAAACTTTACACCCAAGAGATGCAATTAGACGCCTTTAATTTTGCAACTGGTTTAGGAACATGTGCATTGCCAACACACAGTTTCAATTAAAAATTCTATTGACACATGAAACTCGTTTTACAAAATGTGGTATTTTAAACAGGCGTAATGAACATATTTGGGCCCAAGTAAATCCTTATGAAGTCGACCAAAGAAGACCACAAATTAAATTTGGATATAACATTTGGTATGGTGTACGTGGTTCAAAAGTTTTGGGTCCATATATGTTTTATTCTGATTTGACTGGAAACGGTTACCTTCACTTTTTACAATTTGAGTTTGAAGAAATATTGGACGAATTTCCTTTAAAATCGCGTCGAATGTTACAATGATTTCAATATGATAGTGCGCCTCCACATACTTATATTGAAGTGCATTTAAAGTTGGTTTTTCCCAATTCATGGATTGGACGAAATGGACCGGTTGAACGGCCACCTCGGCCTCCAGATTTGCCAGTTTTAGATTTTTTATGGGAAATGGTCAAAAACAAAATTTATTACAGTTCATATGAAAATATAGACGAGTTAAGAGAAGCTGTTTTGGAAGCAGTTAATAATATCGATGAACGTTTTCTTCGAAAAGCAACCAATTCAGTTTTAAAAAGTTGCAATAAATATGTCAATAACAACGGTGATATTTTCAGTCATCTTTAGGTTTCCTTTTCTTAATGAATGAAAATGTTTCATTTATATTTGTTTATTCTTGAATACTTTTCTACGGCAACTACTTACAGGTAAACATATAAATAATAGTAATTTTGTAGATGTATCTGTATTTTCTGCTACATTTTTTTTTTCATTTCACAGCAATGGCGAAACTCAGGCTAAAAGAAAATTACTTTTTTCAAATTAATATGAGTAGATTCCACAGTGTAAGAGTCGCAACAGTAAATTTAGCTAAAAAACGGGCGATTTAAAAATATCGTACTTTGTTTACTAGACTGCATGGGTAAAATCCTTAAATATCTCATCAAAAACAGATTAGGTACTTGTAGAAATAGAAGCGAGAGGAGGTTTTATCAACTCACAATTTGGTTTTCTAAAAGGCCTTTGTACTCTGTAGATGCGTTATCTACAGTCCTGGAAATCGCAGAAGAGGCAAAAAATGTGGAAGGGGAAATCGTAAAATATGCCTACTTGTAACTCTGGATGTTAGAAATGTGATCAACTCCGCCCCATGGAGAGGAATAGTTTGAAAGCTCGGAAAACAGAAACATATCGCCCTATCTAAGGCGCATGATTACAAGTTATCTAACACACCGGTAATTACTAGTAGCCGATGTTACTATGGAGTAAGCTGCGGGGTCCCATGGGGCTCGAAACTTAGTCCACTCCTCTGGAACCTATATAATGACGACTTGCTACCACTAGATATACCAAGTAGTGTAAAACTAGTGGCCTATGCTGACGATATTGGTAGTAACAGTAAAAACTGGGGCACAGGTAATAGTAGAAGGCAGCATTGCTATCCAAAGAATAGCTGAATGGATGATCTCGCGCCAGAGAGCACAGAGGCGGTACTATTGGGTGATCGATAGGAAGCTAGAAGACTAACCATCGAAGTCTTAAATAACAAAATCACTACGAAGCCAGAAATTAAATATTTGAGTAGACTGGACCCAGATGCTACAATGAAAAAACATATAGAAATCGTCTGCAAATAAACAGTTTTAAAGATCAAAAATAACTTTTCCGCATCTGTGAGAAGCCCTGAGCTATATTCTGTCATGAAATTGTCACTTGTATACACTTCTGGGGATGTATCGTGCTAACAAACCGAAATTTCTCCAAAAATAACGAAAAATGTAGTATATCTGGATTTATAGGTCCCGCTGTACTCGTTATAGTCAGCGGAAAATCAATAGTGTACATCAATAAGACGCCTTTAAAAATATCCAACTATAAAATTGTTCACTTGTATACACTTCGGAGGCTGTATCGTGCTAACAACCCGAA
The DNA here is from genome assembly GCA_963921935.1 of Galeruca laticollis. Lineage (NCBI taxonomy): Eukaryota > Metazoa > Arthropoda > Insecta > Coleoptera > Chrysomelidae > Galeruca > Galeruca laticollis. Next base: position 165,922,412 of record OY998180.1, read on the forward strand.
ATTTCTCCAAAAAGGACCAAACATGTGGCACGTCAGGTACCATAGCACCAGTTGTACCAGCTCTGGTGAGCTAAAAATCAATAAGGTTCAAGTATAAGATATCCTGAATAATATCCAATCATAAAATTATTGGCCACTTGTATATACTCCGGAGACTGTATCGTGCTAACAAACTGAAATTTCTCCAAAAAAAGACGAAAATGTCGTACTTAAAGTAATATAGCACCTGTTGTACCGGCTCTGGTTAGCTGAAACTCAATAGGGTTCATCTGTCAGATATTCTGAATAATATTAAATCATAAAATTAGTGACTTGCTGCACTCCGAAGGCTGTATCGTGCTATCAAACTGAAATTTCTCAAAAAATGATAAAAATGTCGTACTTCAAGTACCATAGCACCCGTTGTACTGGCTCTGGTGAGCTGAACATCAATAGGATAGATCTGTGAGATGTTCTGAACCACACACAATAATAAAATTGTTGCACTCATGAGGCTGTATCGTGCTAACAAGATATGTAACGAAAAGTGGCCGACGACAATGACGACGACGACGATGACATACACACAGGATTTTTCTCTTAAAACCATGTTTTCGTGTTGTTCTTGATGAAAAACGTGAAAATAACTCTAATTTTTTTTTTAAATTCCAACATTTTTTGGGGTAAACCAATACTTACTTTTCTTGCATATTAGATAGGTTGGGCGGAAAAGTAATGGAGATGCCGGCTGAAACATTGAATCTGTAGCAAGCAAATGGGAACAAGCAATGAATGGACAATGGACTTGAAGACTGATCCCAGATATCAGAACGTGAATACATAGAAAACATGGAGGGTGAACTTACTATCTTAACCAAATGTTAACAGGGCACGGCTGTTTTCAAGCTTACTACCACAGTTTTAAAATCAGTAATACAATGGAATGCTTGTATTGAAAATCGGATAGATGACGCTGAACACACTTTGTTCGTATGTGGAACCAACAGCGAACTGAAGCTGAACAATGTATAGGAGAAGTACATACCCCAGATAATATTCTACGTCAGATGCTACAGGATGTAGGAAAATGGAACAAAGTATGGGATATGACACATGAAAATAATGAAGGCAAAGATGAAGACAGAAATAGGCAACGCTCAGAATGCTGAAGTAATACTTAACGGTAGTTCCAGTAATCTTCTCGGCAGGTGAATCAAAGTATGAGGGGGTAGGGTTTTAGTCGGCAATACAATAGCCAATAACCAACCCGACACTATCTTATAGGTGCACAAGAGTGACCAGTCTAGATGTCTGACAGCAGATTCCTAATCGCCTCGCAAATATAAATACTTATTTTTAACGGATATTTTGGTGGAGATGGGGCAATAAAACACCAGAGTATACTCTTTCAGATATTTATATCCGAGCTTTCGAATAACTTTTATTCATTTTCAAGGGTAAAAAGTTATTGGTCAATGTTATCATTATTAAAAACAAAATAAAATGATAAATACTCACATAAAATCTCTCGAGAATTTTGGTGAAGTTATAAATTTTTATAATAAATTATTTTAAACATAAATCATAAAAAACTCAAAAAACAATATGACATCAAACAAACTATTTGATCTTGAACTACTATAATTTTGATTTATTTTTCATAAAATTAAAGATTGTTATGAATATTGTGTTCTATTTTCAAAACCTAAAAGATAGTCATTGATAACACTAAGGTTATTTAAGTCTGTTTTTTTATTTATGCAATAATTTTGGAAACAGCGTATATTGCAGAACAAAATTATTGCATGAATAAAAAAATAGACTTAAATAACTTTAGTTATCTATGCCTACCTTTTAGACTTTGAAAAAAGAACACAACATTCATAACGATCTTCAATTTCATGAACAATAAATCAAAATTATAGTAGTTCCAGATCAAATAGTTTGTTTGATGTCATATTGTTTTTCGTTGATTTATGTTTAAGAGAATTTATTATAAAAATTTACAACTTTACCAAAATTCTCGATAGATTTTAATTAAGTATTTATCATTTTTAATAATGATAACATTGACCAATAATTTTTAGCTCTTGAAAATGAATAAAAGTTATTCGAAAGCTCGGGAATAGACATCTGAAAGACCATACTCTGGTGTTTTATTGCCACATCCCCACCAAAATATCCGTGATATATATATATATATATATATATATATATATATATATATATACATATATATATATATATATATATATATATATATATATATAATTATATATTAATACAGTTCTATTATTTCAAATTTTTAAGAATTTCATTCATGCAATACTTCTGGAAAACCCTATATTGTCTATAAAATCAATATGGTTGAAAAATTCTGTATATGTAAGATTTGGCAGATTATTTAATTTGTGATGACATTCACATGTCACAGTAGAAAAAAATATTGAAGGTTAAAGAAAACAGAGTCCATTATAAAGTATTTAGTATTAAAAGTATTCTAAATCTTTGTTATAAATAAATAACAAGTTTAGCTTTTTTTTTAAAAAAGCGGAAAGTTTGTAACCACAGTAGAATGTGGTTATTTATTTGGAAAAAATCAGCAGTTGAATTTGAGAATCCGAAAGGGGAACATCTCATATGAGATTGTACGAGTTTGCAGTTTTTTCTTCTTTACATCCAGACTTCTGGTGAGTTCGCTCCAGAATTATTATTATATCATTGAACATCAGGCCTTGAAACAAAATTGGAATTAGATGCAGTTAAATATTGAGATTAAATATTGAATTCAATTAACAACGAAATATAAGTTTACTTATCGAACAATTAAATAATGGAAGAAATTATTAAAAAATATCGGGTATTTGAAATTTACCGAGGAGCTGAGTGACAATTCTAAATTTAAAATTTTTGAAAAAAAAATTATAAACTTTTAAAATTAGATTAGGTTATTTAGTTTGTAGGTTGTTCTAATGTTAATGTAGTCGTAAACGATACGATATCATTATTTGTATCAAGAAGGAAAGTTAAGTTTGGAATTTGCCAATTTGAGTAATTATATATAATTGTTAAACTTATTTTCATTGGAAATTATTTAAATAATTTTAGACACGTTGATAGAAATTAAAAATATTTAATTGAATAGGAATTTTATTTGGACAGTGAAATTTAGTGGATCATTGGTGACAGACAAGTCATTCATTGATAGTAAGCATCAGAAAGCAATTAAGTGATATTTCCGATCTTAAATATACGATCACAGGAGAGAATATAGAACAAAATTAATAATCTAAATATTTAATTCGGAAAATAATTTAAAATTTATAAAAATTTGTTATATTAGAACGAACTGAACCCACCTGAGAATAGAGTCAAATAATTCAAGGTAAAATAAACTCATCTTTCAATATTTTGAAACAATTTTCGTTATTCTGCTAGCTGGGAATTTTGACAACAACTGTCAACTTTGAAATAGATAACATACGGTGCCTAAGCGGTGTGTACAATATTGTCGCTGCAACCAGGAATTGTACAATTTTGTTTCCGCAACGTGGAGAAATAAAATTTTAATTGTAAAATTCATATATCATAAAAGGTGTGGTATATTAGACTGTACAATATTGGCACCAGCAACGTGGGGCTATCGAATATTCGCTACCAACACGGGGTACGAATAGTAAGAAGGGTCGAATATTGAAACGATTTAGGAAATTTTAGAAACTTGAGTAATATTTGAAATAAAGTTAACATGGAAAACAGGATGACTTTAAGGGATGGGAAGCAAGTAGGAATAGAAAATGGATCTGATGAAGAAAGGGAAGAAATGAGTCATGGAAGAGGAGATTTTCAGGTACAATATTCATAACGGGGAGGACAAAGATCGGAAGGAGATTTGACAGGAGAAGAAGATGGAGAACAATAAGAAGATATTAGACAGGAGACACAAGGAAGAACAAGTAAAGAGGATCGGTTAATGGAATTTTTGATTAGCATGAGAGGAGATATGAATAGTATGAGTAAAAAAATGGACAACATGAAAAATAATATGAGGGGAGATATGAACAGTATGAAAAATAATATGCGGGGAGATATGAATAATATGAGGGGAGATATGAATAATATGAGTGGAAATTTAAATTACAAGATTGATGCAGTGAAGGAAGAGATTAAGGGAGATAATAATAATATCACTGGAAACATGAACAGGCTGGTAAAGAAAATAGAAGAAGTAAACATGGAAACCTTAAATGAAATTAAGAAAATTAGAGATGAAAACGAGCAATTTAGAAAACAAATTGCCGAGAAGAAAGTAGATATGGAAGAACATACGTTCACAGGAGAGAATATAGAACAAAATTAATCATCTAAATATTTAATTCAGAAAATAATTTGAAATTTATAAAAAACTGTTATATTAGAACGAACTGAACCCACCTGAGAATAGAGTCAAATAATTCAAGGTAAAGTTAACTCATCTTTCAATATTTTAAAACAATTTTCGTTATACTGCTAGCTGGGAATTTTGACAACAACTGTCAACTTTGAAATAGATAACATACGGTGCTTAAGCGGTGTGTACAATATTGTCGCTGCAACCAGGGATTGTACAATTTTGTTTCCGCAACGTGGACAAATAAAATTTTAATTGTGAAGTTCATATATCATAAAAAGTGTGGTATATTAGACTGTACAATATATATATATATATATATATATACATATATATATATATATATATATATATATATATATATATATATATATATATATAACAAAGAAGATGTAGGAATATCGCGTGATATGTTAACAACAACAACAAATATATTCATGGGTAATTCACGCAAAATAAAGGGCTACTGAAATAGAGTGGTAACCGTGGACATGCATGTTTCTGGCTCATTTTGCCTCATCAGCACGGCATAACCAAATAAGGATGTGAAATTTGGGAGCAAAGATGTTAATCGAAACATGGGAAAACACAAAATAACGGATTTCAGCAGGGAAACCAAACGCTCATTTGTGTCTTCAATTGGAAGATCCCGAGTTTTCAGGACATCAACCAACATCGACACGGAGGCGCATATAGCCCCCCCGCCATGAACCTTACGACCCATAGTAAATAACAAAGAAGATGTAGGAATATCGCGTGATATGTTAACAACAACAACAAATATATTCATGGGTAATTCACGCAAAATAAAGGGCTACTGAAATAGAGTGGTAACCGTGGACATGCATGTTTCTGGCTCATTTTGCCTCATCAGCACGGCATAACCAAATAAGGATGTGAAATTTGGGAGCAAAGATGTTAATCGAAACATGGGAAAACACAAAATAACGGATTTCAGCAGGGAAACCAAACGCTCATTTGTGTCTTCAATTGGAAGATCCCGAGTTTTCAGGACATCAACCAACATCGACACGGAGGCGCATATAGCCCCCCCGCCATGAACCTTCCGACCCATAGTAAATAACAAAGAAGATGTAGGAATATCGCGTGATATGTTAACAACAACAACAAATATATTCATGGGTAATTCACGCAAAATAAAGGGCTACTGAAATAGAGTGGTAACCGTGGACATGCATGTTTCTGGCTCATTTTGCCTCATCAGCACGGCATAACCAAATAAGGATGTGAAATTTGGGAGCAAAGATGTTAATCGAAACATGGGAAAACACAAAATAACGGATTTCAGCAGGGAAACCAAACGCTCATTTGTGTCTTCAATTGGAAGATCCCGAGTTTTCAGGACATCAACCAACATCGACACGGAGGCGCATATAGCCCCCCCGCCATGAACCTTCCGACCCATAGTAAATAACAAAGAAGATGTAGGAATATCGCGTGATATGTTAACAACAACAACAAATATATTCATGGGTAATTCACGCAAAATAAAGGGCTACCGAAATAGAGTGGTAACTGTGGACATGCATGTTTCTGGCTCATTTTGCCTCATCAGCACGGCATAACCAAATAAGGATGTGAAATTTGGGAGCAAAGATGTTAATCGAAACATGGGAAAACACAAAATAACGGATTTCAGCAGGGAAACCAAACGCTCATTTGTGTCTTCAATTGGAAGATCCCGAGTTTTCAGGACATCAACCAACATCGACACGGAGGCGCATATAGCCCTCCCGCCATGAACCTTCCGACCCATAGTAAATAACAAAGAAGATGTAGGAATATCGCGTGATATGTTAACAACAACAACAAATATATTCATGGGTAATTCACGCAAAATAAAGGGCTACTGAAATAGAGTGGTAACCGTGGACATGCATGTTTCTGGCTCCTTTTGCCTCATCAGCACGGCATAACCAAATAAGGATGTGAAATTTGGGAGCAAAGATGTTAATCGAAACATGGGAAAACACAAAATAACGGATTTCAGCAGGGGCTATATGCGCCTCCGTGTCGATGTTGGTTGATGTCCTGAAAACTCGGGATCTTCCAATTGAAGACACAAATGAGCGTTTGGTTTCCCTGCTGAAATCCGTTATTTTGTGTTTTCCCATGTTTCGATTAACATCTTTGCTCCCAAATTTCACATCCTTATTTGGTTATGCCGTGCTGATGAGGCAAAATGAGCCAGAAACATGCATGTCCACGGTTACCACTCTATTTCAGTAGCCCTTTATTTTGCGTGAATTACCCATGAATATATTTGTTGTTATATATATATATATATATATATATATATATATATATATATATATATATATATATATATATATATATATATATATATAGATATATATACATATGATAATGTGAGAAAAATTTTAGTTTTCCCTGCTCCTGCTTCTACAATATCACTAAAAGATTTCATAGAACAATCACCCTCACTGATGCTTGTCTTTGATTAACTAAAAGACCTTTTAGCTAAGATTAACAGGTGACTTAGAAGCACCAATAAATATACGGAAGACTACATATAGGATTAGTTAAGTTGTTAACGTAAATATACCCTCTTTAACTGGACAGAGAGAGATGTATTTTAAACATTTTAACAGAAAATGGCAGTGACAACCCTCAATGTTAGATTGAAGTAGGTATCCTGCCAAAATCATGTCTGATTATGGATTTAAAAACTATTTATATTGCACCGCTGTTTACAATTTACAGCAAACACTCTAATTTTTTCAGATTTCCATCAAGATATGTTATTCTCGTTTCTGAGTAAGGTCAATTTTGTTAAAATCGGTTCATTCAAATTAAAGTTATAGGAGCTTACCTTTTTGATATAAACATGGTTTTCATAGAATTCAGGCTTCATTGTAATTCATTTGACATTAACTACAGTTGAGAAGAGAAGATTACGTACATATATATATATATATATATATATATATATATATATATATATATATATATATATATATATATATATATATATATATTCTCAAACCAATGAAAACACTTTTTTATCCGGACATTGGGAGATGATGACAATAATTCATAAATTCTTAATATTGTTTTAATTCTCTCCTAATACTTAAATCTTCCTTCTCTCGTTAATATTCATTCCAATTAGCCCAAACATGAGTTACCAGAAAATAATCCCTCCATGCTTTTGTAAATTTCGGGGTCATTTCACTCTGACCCCTTTTCAGACTTCCCATAACAGGTTTTAATTTCCCCTTCATCAAAGAATGCGAATCTTAAGTTGCCATTGAGATACGTGTTGAAGAATAGAAAAGTCGATTTCGTAATATGGTGCGGGTGAATTGTCAAACATGCGGGTCAGAAAAGCCAATTGAGTGTAGCAGGACTGATAAAAGATGAATGAACCACTTTTTTAACTCTTGTTCAAGTTTATTCAATATGTTCATATAAAAAGTTGTTTGTGTAAAATTGATTGATGATTTGATCAACTTTCAGTTCGAGCATGCAGCCCAAGAAGTGAGTTATTCCTGGGAGATGTTCATGTATATTTAGCGATAAGTTCTTTTGAATGAAAAATATATAAATACCAAAGGTTTATAAATGCTTATATGGGTGAATCAAGTTATTTGAGAAACAATCTCCAATAAATCTATTCTGTAAAATGACAATATAAAAGTGGATTGGTTGTTACTAAACATTTTGAAAATATATATCTTTGAAATTGAACTATAAAAATCTTATTAAAATATTACTGTTATAAATGAAACTAACTGCTTGTAAATAATTCCATAATATAATGAAAAAAATATACATTATCATTATTTAGAAACAGTTAGTTTTATTTATGACAGTAACATGAGTAGATTCATAACAGTAAGGGTCGAAACAGTGAATTTTTCATTTAGTGAATAAAATCTCAACATTATCAAAAAGAAATTACTTCAAACAATTAAAAAAAATGATTCTCCATTGAATGATAATGTCTCAAAGGAAAAAATTGAGTTGAACGAAGAGAGAGAGAGAGAGAGAGAGAGAGAGAGAGATTTTGTATATTTTTTTGTGTTTTCACAGTTGGGTTTTGGGGTTTTCCAGAAAGTTGCCCTGATGTTGGATACGTTTCCTCTGCAGGACTGTGGTTGGGTGTGTTTGAAATTGGAACTTTTCGTGCTGTTTAGCGCTTGTGTGGATAAAAATTTCAAAATTTGCTTATATAGTAGAAATTTATTGTATGTAGACAGAGTGGAAATGCGTTCCAATATCCAATAATTTTTCTGAATTTGAGTCCTAATTCTTCTCTTTTTTTGACATGGGGTTTTCAGCGTAACCCCGCATCTAACGTAATATCCAGGTATTTAGCTGTATTGACATAAGGTACCTGAACTTGTTCAGTCCAACTGACACATATCGATCTCTCTTGTTAGTGAAGTTTGAGTGCACTGATTTCAACTCATCCAGTTTGTTTCTCCATCTTTTAGCCCGTGCGTCAATCTGGTCATTGGTTGATTGTAGTTTAGTTGTAGCTTCCTCATGACTGTTTCCGACTGCTAAGATTGCTGTGGCATCAGCGAAACTGGCTATGGCGTTAAGCTCCAAATCAGGGATGTAACAGGTGTATATTAGGTATAAGACAGGTCCTAATACACTGCCTTGTGGTACCCCCCCCCCTTTGATTTGTCTGAGTTCCGAGTACGCTTCTTCTTGCTTTATTCTGAATACTCTTTCTGATATGTATGACTCCAGGACTTGAGAGTATTGCTTTTGACAGGTGATGCTTCATTTTTTACTTACGTCTGTCATGCCATACTTTATCAAAAGCCTGAGCTACATCTAGAAAAAGTAGTGCAGACTTTGCTTTCTTTAATCTATCGTTGAATTGCTTTCATGGAATCCAAACTGATGATCAGGTATAAATTTCCTGTCTTAAATCATATTCTTTCATCTTTTTGAAAATAGTTTTTCGAATTTTTTCCACATCATTGTTAATAATAATAATGAATTGGCCGCCTGTACGATGTTACTTCTTGTGGTGGTTTACTGGTTTGGGTATCATTATAACCTCTGCTACTTTCCAAATCCTGGGTAGGTAGTTCAGTCTATATACAGCATCTTTCAGATGTGTTATTTTTTATAGCTTTCTAGGGTAGCTGTTTTAGTATTCCTCCTATATTTAGGTAGAAACCAGGAGCTTTCTACGGAATTATATTCTCTTTCATCTCTTTTAGTCCCACTCTGGGTATCATCGGTGTTCAAGGTTAGAAAATCTTGAATTATATAGTTTACGATACTTTTCAAAATATGTAAGATATTTGTAGATATGAAACTCATGTTACTTCTTTTCGTCATTGTATTTATTTAAAGGCGTAAATTCAGTTCAGTTGCTAGCGTTGTAAAAATGTGTTAAAGAATTGGTAGATCTTTTGTATTCTTTCGGTGTTATTGTAAATTCAAAGGGTAGTTTCACGTTATTTCAGGTTTGTTAAATACTTTTAAAATATCACGTTTCGCACTATTAATTGTGAATAGTATTGTTGGAGCATTTTGAAATTTGTGAAAGACATATTGTCGCATTGTGTTTGAAATCCTATAGTTGAAAATAGAGGAAAATCTCACGTTTCACACTATTATTTATTTTGTTGTAAAAGCCCTAAAATGTTATTACTTGGAGCAAAACTAAAATTGTAACTTATTGTCACGTTATGCGTGAATTTTTATGGTAGATGATCGGAAGGAGTCTAATAAATGTTTGAATAACAATTCGGACTAAAAAGGTCACAATAGGACGATCTCGCTTTTTGAATGTTCAATGGGAATTGAAATATCTATTGAAGGCATCCATTATTGATTCTTGTTGATGATTCTGGCAAGTCAAATGATACTGGCTAATAGGAAATGTTTATTTTCGTTTAATCAACCCAATCCACGCGTAAACACGCCCCTCACAAATTTCTATTTAACACGTCTTACAACGTGAAGACGTCAGTTCCTAATTCAGTACATCAGTCAACAACAACGTTACTTACGAGCTCCTCGCTCAATTAACGAAGTGAGTTCAACACTCATTCAAGAAGTATTCACACTTAGTTAAACAGTTATCACATAGTTACCCAATCGGTTAGTAAGTTATCGGTTACATTATTAACGAGTCAGTCGGTTGAATAGTTAATCGGTTCTTTAAATAGTGCAAGAAAGTCGAAACTCAAGTTCTAAGTGTCATTCAAGTCGAAACATATCGTTTCACCTCAATTAAGTCAAACACGTCGTTTCTTAATTCGTTTTCGAGTTCATCACTCAATTAGTTCATAAGTCAGTTCAACACTGAATCGAGTTCATCGAGTCGTCGTTACACATCAAAGTAACTTCACTCAAAGTCAAACAGTCAGAGATACTAAGTCTAACATATCGTTACTTATTTTCTATACGAATCAAGTGAGAATTCATTAAATGGAAACATAAAGTGCCTTCCGATCTGAAACCATTCATAACTTTGTACCATTTTTGTAAATTTGTACATAATAAATTATTAATTCCGACATTAATTTTGTCAAATTAGGATTATTAATCTGGTTGAATATCTACGCCAATCGACGAAGTTCAACTTGAAATATAATCAAAAACAATCGGTCTTATTTCGCATTCTTCGTAGTTTATTCTTGCAATTGTTTCTCCTTCGTTCGTTTGGAAAGTATTTTCTAAGTGATTTGCAAACCTAAAGACTTTTTGAATTTTATTCCTCGCCCAGCCATCATCTCCATTTCGGATTGGATGGTTATGCAGGACATATATTTTAAATCGTTTAGTAGCTTTCCACAGGGAATAGTCATTCGTTAATTCTTCATATTGTGGATTTCTCTATTTAAATTCTCTGTAGCATTATTTAACCTAATTTTGTCCACTGGTGCTTTAAATTGTTGCCATCTGTGTCTAAGTCTTCTCTTTTCGTTCTTTAATTTCTCTAGGATAATTGTTCTTTTGTTCTTGTTTTTTGTTTGTAATATTATTCCATGCAACTTGCTGGATACTTTTGTTGAAATGATATGTTTCTTCATCTAATTGTTCGTTAGTTCTTGCTGGAGATGAGAGATTAATACTGTTTTTCTGTTCAATTTGAAAACACTTCCAGTGTGTTTTTTTGTTAACTAATGTCGTAGCTTTTACTTTTGTACTATTGTAGCACTAAGCGTAAGGAGGATGGGAGAATGATCGGAATTCACATCCAAGGCTTCCTCTATTTGCATATAGTTTATGTAAATATTCCTTACCACAAAGAAGTCAATTACGCCTGGAATTTTGTTATTTGCCTTCCTTGATCGCATGTCGTGGGGGTCAGTATAATACCGTTACATTTAACTAATCGTTTTTTGTTTGGGAGTTTACTGTGATTGCTTGGATTCATTTGTTAATCCCACTTCCTAGTGATTCATTATATTTTGCTTTATCATGACCTTCCATTTTGTAATGATGGAATTTGTGTTTATGTAAAATTCTGAAAACACTGCAGCGAGAAATTTGTTTTGTAGCTTTGTCCTGAAGCGGCAACTTCCATAGCCTCGTTGTTAACTACTCGTTATTGCTCTTGCATATTTATTATTCTGCTAGTATTAACCTACAACTTCAATTTTTTCTTGCAATGTATACTCCATTTTTAGCCTGGATGTACTAGGTATCTGGGAATGTTAATATTCTAAGATAAACCATGCTACAGATCTGATACACTGTTTACAAAATGTCAAACAACAGTTTATTGCTTAATAAGTGCTATTTCTCTCATTCAAAACATCGTTAATTGGTGGAGTAGACTTAGATATAATACATTTTTGGAACATCTTCTCATAGGAGTATCCCAAAATGCTAAACTTTAGAGGGTGTTGCGTTTAGTTTAAAAAAACGGATGGGATGACCATAGATAGAAGGGAGGAAGTTATCATGAGTACATATGAGCAAAAAGACGTCCCCGTTTATATAGGGTGCTCTGTATAATGCCAACAGAGGTCATTAGTAAAATCTATGGAAGGTATTACTGCTGAGTACTAAATTAAATTTCTAGTTTAAAAATTAATAAGTTAGCAATAATTTAATAAACATTAAAAATGTTTGTTGTGGAATGAAAAAGTAACTCTCAATTTTTAAAATATAAAATAAAGAGAGGAAATGCCCGAATTAACAATTAAACTGATGTAATTACCAATTAACTTCATTACACTCATCCTAAATGTTTAGTTTAATGTTATATTTTTCCACATTGTGTAGTAATTAATGTAAACGTGGGATCTTAATTTTGCAATTGCTTTTCCAACATAATCGGTTTGGCAAAGTAGTTTAGATATTTCAATTAACAGTTAATAAACATACAAATTATTTCGTGAGAAAAATAAAAATAGTGTTCTCTCAACATTCGCGTTAGGGTAGGAAGATATCATCAAGGGGTTGAATTAATTACAACTATGCCTTTGATTACTATTTGAATAATATAATTCCAGTTTATTAAATCGTGAGATTTAAATGCTTAAGACTCAATCCATACAGAAACTGTCTGAGGGATGTAAATCATTTGCAGAATTGTGATTCAGAAATGTATAGTATGTATAGGATCTTTCATCAATTGTTTTTATTCATAATAAAATATTTGGAATGTCTTTATTTTTTCCAAAGATAAGATTTGCCCTGAAAAATATGATTACACTAAAAATACAGGTACAGAGAAGTCGAAGAAATAATTTATACTTCAAGTTGCCTTATTGGTAAAAAAATTAAGCTAAATAATATTAACTATTAATAATCAGATATTGATTAGTCAATATTTGAGTTGAGTGGTCAAAATAAAATGTATGGTTACACCTAAATATTTCATTTGCGAATAAGTCATTGTTTAAAAGTGTCACTCGAATTTGTCCGTGTCGTCTGGAACCCTACGGTCCCACCTAATTACCCTTGGCGACATTCTATTCATCTCAGTGAGAGTAAATCCAAAACACGATCGCAAAGGGGCACTATGTCGAATTAGAGACATCAAGTTGTAAAACAGAGCGGTAAAGAGCACACACGTGCTTAGACGAGATGCAATCGTGCCGAAACGTAGCTCCCGCCGGACTCTATATCAACAATGTTATTGAAATACTTTTTCAAACTTAACAAGGGGAAAAATCAAATAAAAATCTCACGTAAATATGATTCTGTACGGACGGAGAAGACATACTTGAAAAGTTTTTAAATCGGCCGACGTCAATCACAATACAATCAGGTCCAATAAGGGAACCCTTAATTTTTGTATTACTTGGGGTTTGTTATTGTATTATATAAAGTAGGAATAAATATATATTGAATAAGCCACTGATCTGAAAGAAACAACAATTTCGAAATACTGAAGTTTGACTTTTAAATTTTTTGTTGTATATATACGTAAATTCGATTCAAGATTTAATTTATTTGTCAAGAATCCTGGGTAATGAAAACGACTGTTGCAAAGTACTATATCTTAATTTATTTTTCTATATTTCATTTTTCAATCGAATAACGGATAACTGAGTAATTCAGTAGATTGTATAATTTTGATTTCTTTCGATATTTACTACTGATCATAGATCTACTTTGTATCGAAACGTATTGTTTCTATCTAACATGAATTTCTCCGCATCAGCTAATATCAGTTATTAGCAGGTGGGACAATACACAACAATATATATATATATATATATATATATATATATATATATATATATATATATAGTAGATATATATATATATATATATATATATATATATAAAATCACGAATATTGGGGTAAAGGCAAGTTAATTAAAGAAAACTCTTACTGTTTTTCTTCCAAGCTTTCGGAAACATTTATTTCCATTATCCAGGATAAGTAAATTGAGATTGTTATAAATTGGTAAATATAATTATATTTGAATTTTTTGAAAAAAAATTTTTTTCAATCATAAATCATTTTGAAGATTCATGAATGTAAACATTTTCTTTATATGCTAAAATGTCTTTGAAAACAAAAGAAGAAAATAGGTTATATTTGTAATAAAGGTTAATAGTTATTAGAATATTCTTCTCTTATTATATAAAATTCAACCTCAAATTATTATAGATGTCATCATGCCATCTTAATAATTTGAAAGTATTGAAAAAATTAAAATTATTTACCTAAAAAAAAATTATTTCTAAAAATCATCAAATTTTATTCATATAGCTTTAATTATGTATAAGAATTTGAAATTTAGTTATTTTTATTATCAATTGTTAGTAGATAATAATAAATATCACTCAGATTATTATGGTCACTTTTTTTGTTGATAGTATTAGGTTCTGGAAATATATGAGCCATTTCTAAGAAAAGTTTTTTTTGGGGATTTGGTTGTAAATCCAAAATATTAACGGAAAATATTAGAAATGGCTCATATATTTCAAGAACCTAATACTATCAACAAAAAAAATGACCATAATAATCTGAGTGATATTTATTATTATCTACTAACAATTGATAATAAAAATAACTAAATTTCAAATTCTTATACATAATTAAAGCTATATAAATAAAATTTGATGATTTTTAGAAATAATTTTATTTTAGGTAAATGATTTCAATTTTTTCAATACTTTTTAATTATTAAGATGACATGATGACATCTATAATAATTTGAGGTTGAATTTTATATAATAAAAGAAGAATATTCTAATAACTATTAACCTATATTGGAAATATAACCTATTTTCTTCTTTTGTTTTCGAAAACCTTTTAGCATATAAAGAAAATGTTTACATTCATGAATCTGTCAAAATGTCAAAATAATTTATGATCGAAAAAAAATTTTTTAAAAAAAATTCTAATATAATTATATTTACCAATTTATAACAATCTCAATTTACTTATCCTTGATAATGGAAATAAACGTTTCCGAACGCTTGGAAGAAAAACAGTAACAAGAGTTTTCTTTAATTAACTTGCCGTTACCCCAATATTCGTGGTTTTATACCTAATTAGTCGGCAAAGACTATCTCCTATATATATATATATATATATATATATTAAACTATGAGAAAAACATATATCTAGAACAATAACTCAAAAATAACAAAAAAACAATTCATTCACAAATTTGTTTGGAAACCATGAATCAGTTAAAAACAAACCAATTTGCGAAAGTTGATTATAAAAGGAACTAAAAACAGGAAAACAGCTATAATGGTTTGTAGAAATGGATGAAGATTGGACTAATACAGTCAAGTTCAATACTTCCACTTCATATTCGAAATTAAACTAACTCCATAATATGAGTTCTAACAAAGTTTTCATAATTTTTGATTCTTGAATTTATGTTTTTGATACATGTATTAGACATTTCAATAGTTTGTACATCGTTAGCTCCAGTTGTTACAAAATCTCATTATGTCTCCGTAGGTGTTTCGTACTTCCACCATGCCAATACATATTTCATTTGAACAGATTTATAGTGTCCAATTTTTTCATCTCCGTATTATTTTCACCTTTTGATATCGACTCAGTTAAATGATTTTCTGGTTGTACTACTTTTATTTCTCAAATAGAAAATAGTTCGAATATCACCTGCTCTCTAAACTGCTTAATACAATGAAATATTATGTTAATACAAAGAAGTTCACGAAGTCAGTATTCTTAAAGTGATAAATTCGAAATCTAACTTCTAAACGAATGGTATTTCCAGATAAAAGTTGGATATTTGCCAGTCGTAGAACAAAGAATCTAACGCAATACGCTATAAAGTGTTGAACATATGACTTATTTGAGTCAACACAAAAGATACCTAAATATTTATGTTGGTATTATCCAAGAATGTCGTTGTGCGATAAGACTCAAATTTATGGCAAAAATTTCAGAGGAAAATTGTTTTTAAAAATCCTTATAGTGATTGTTTATTTTACTGTATGTGATATATTATTTAAAAAGTTGTTTTTTGAGGAGTTGCATAGTATTTGAGCCGAGAAATGTCATCTGTCGGCAACTAGCTAATTGTCCACCAACTCATGGCTAGTAAATATTTCTAACTCAATCAGCAATTTATGTCATTCGGGATGGTTGTAAAATTATTTGTACACCATATTAATTATATAAACTGTAATGAGTGACTCATAAAAATGTTTCAAACCTAACGTAACTCACCATACCTTCTTTTAAATATGCATACCTATCAAATATACTGCTTAATGACATGTTTTCTCTGCTGATGAATCGTGAAATCTTGCTGGTCTTGTAGTTATTTTGTGGAACGACCCTTACGCAAACTATATTCTAAGCGGCCTATTTATAATTCAATTACTGATCATTATCAAGATTGAGGAGCAAGGCTGATTTTTTTATTGCAAACAATAGCTTTTTATGTTGACTAAATCATTTAAATGCTTTTTTGTGACAAAAAAAATTTCATAGCGGCTAAACATTGAATTATTTATCTATTTAAAATGTGAGCATTTATCAATGCTACTAATCAACAATAATTTCAACTATTTTTAGTCATTTTAATATATACTTCGCGTTGTTGGGATTTTTGTGCTGTTTTTATAGGGATAATATATATATATATATATATATATATATATATATATATATATATATATATATGTGAAACTTTTATCACACATTCTACAGAAACATCATAGTTACGTTAATTTGTGATCGTAATTTCTTTCATAATATTTTTAAACACGTCGTAATATGAAACTGTAGCTTTTGGAAGAATTGAATGAGCCAAAGCAAGAGTTGGGCGAAAAAAATCTCTACAATACATTTATTAGAGCAAAAAATATCAACTAACCCTTACATGTAATAATCATTGAATAGGGAATACAATATATTTTATCTCATGAGTTTTTTTACGAAAAACCTGACAAATTAGGATCTATTTTCCGCTTTACAGAGTTAATAATACTGGAAAATGATCCAAGGTTAAGTACGTAAGTACTTAAGATATTCCAGATGAATGTGATAGATGACGACAGTCCTCTAGGAATAAATGTGTTTTCCTTTGGTGGTGGTTATTTTTGAACCGCAAACACTTTTAATATTAATTTGGGCCTCAACGTTTGTAGTTATTTAACACAATGTATATCTTTCGACATGTTCTTTACATATTTCCTACGGCCATTCCTTTCCTTTTTCACCCATCCATATTATCATTTCCGGTGTTATGCCATATCCTCTGCAAGCTTTTTCCGATTTTATTCCATTTATTGTATTTTCACCATCCTATTTCTATGTTATATTTTAGCGTAGTACTTTTACATCTGTGCGTAATATTGTTTCCATATTTCTAGATCATCTCCTATTTTCGACTTCCTCTAGTTGTCTTTTATATTATCTAGATTACAAAATCATTCTAGAATTGTTTTGAAGAACAGTATTTTCTCATGTTGGGCTAATTGGTCTATTGATTTTTGAATTAATATTCTTGGACTTCACTGCCCATGGAGCCAACTTAATTGTCTGAGGACGTATAGTCTAGTGTTTGATTTTTTTATCATTTTTATCCTATGTAATCCGTATTCTGTGTCTCTCCGTACCCTATTAATTGTAGGGTTTTGATATAATTTTTGCTCCCCCGAGAATTTGTATAGACATCTTTGTTCCTCAGTAATTGGTTTTTGCCATTTTCCATATAATCATATTGTAGTTCATTATTTACACCAATTGAATTGAAAGTTTGAATCACGTTTTAATTTTCTTCACTCATTTAATTGAAAGCACTTAATTTATATACACATATATACATATATATATATATATATATATATATATATATATATATATATATATATATATATATAAAAACGCTAGACAGGAATAAAACATAGAAATATTGGGGAATGCAGCAACAGGGAAAAAGAGAATTCTTCATTGGTTTTTATCCAAGCTTTCGAAAACGTTCGTTCTTATCATCAGGGATGATCCAATGTGAAATTATTTTCCTTAATGTAGAACATAAGATTGAAGAACTCATCACATGGCATCAGTTAGGGAAAATTGACATTCAAATTAGCAGTAATATTAATAACATTAAGGCTGTTATAAGATAATATAATAAAAATAATAAGAACACCAAACTTGCACGAGATTAATATCATAAAATCATTTTAAACAACCGAAAACGGAAGGCAGGAATTTTTACCTCCAAGCTTATTTTTATTATTATATTATCTTATAACAGCCTTAAAGCTAATTTGAATGTAAATTTTCCCTAACTGATGCCATGTGATGAGTACTTCAATCTTATCTTCTACATAGAGGAAAATAATTTCACATTGGATCATCCCTGATGATGAGAACGAACGTTTTCGAAAGCTTGGATAAAAACCAATAAATGCTTCTCTTTTTCCCTGTTGCTGCATTCCCCAATATTTCTGAGTTTTATATATATATATATATATTTATATATATATATATTCATATATATATATTTATATATATATACATATATATTTTTATATATATTTATTATATATTCAATCTTATAATTGTAATTGCCCCGCGTTGGGAGCCAATTTTATATATAACGAATCTTTCAAAATTTGATTTTTCATACAATACAGTGTATATCAGAATTATTGCACACAAAATATAAATAATTTTTCTTATTTTCAACGTTTCTTGTAAATTTCAAGTGAAGGAACTGTATTAAATCCCCCTAATAAAAGAATGACAAATCGATTTTTGTATATTATTATAATTTCATATTTCAAAATTGCTAAATATTATCCTAGTATCTTAGTAAAACATAATAATATTTTCCAAATTATTACGAACATATTTTTAAAATCTTGTCTTCAATTATATTACACTATTGTCCCGAATTCACATAAAACTTATTAACACTACTATATCTATATTTAAAATTTCACGTAACATACTATTATTTGTTATTCTAAAATTTCCTATATACATGTTGATAATTTATTTTATGATCTCATCCTTTTGTAGTATTTCCAACTCTTTTCTTACTTTGTCTTTCAATTTATATGGAACTGGGTATGATTTTGCTTCAAAGTTTCTCAATATTCTCCACCTTATATTATATCCAAATTTTTATTAAGCAACATTCAGTGCTTTAGACATTATTTTTTCTCATACCTCTTCAATAATTAATTCATAAATTCATAATATTTCTCATTACAATCTGTCTAATTACCATTCCTTTCACATCTTCTATTTCTTCTATCTCACGCACATAATTATTTGCAATTCCAATTTCTTTTTCAATCAATCCTTCATATTTCATTACCAAAATCTCCACTTTCTCTTCATATTTCTTATTTCCACTCACGAATTCCAATTATTCCATAATTCCACTCCTTTTATATTCTATAACTTCTTATTATCCTCTTCAATTGCCAATACTTCCATATTTACCTCCCCAAATTCAATTCTTTTACCATTTACTTCTATAAATCTTCTCAAAATCAATTCTTTACTTATATTTCATCAATTTATCAATAACTATGTCTGTTTCTAACTTCTTTACCAACAATGCTTGCATATCAATTTCTTTCCCATCATTTAATTCAATATTCTGTATAGATTTGCTTAGTTCATATTACTTCTTTCCATTTGCTCCTATAAATGTAATTATTTCCTCCTGTCCATCTATTTTGTTGCCGAATTTCATTTCTATTTTCATTATCATTTTTTCTATCAAAGTTTCTAAAATCTCTTCTTTTCTCAAAATACTTGTCATATATTTTATCTACATTTCCATAAATTCGTTTCCTATTTCTGTAACTTCTATATTCATTTCCATAATTAATTTCTACATATTTATCATTTCTTCTATTATCAAACCCTGTTTATATACTTTCTATTCACATATGTTTTTAAATATTATTTGTTAATCATAAACTTATTTACACATCGTTTTTATATCCCTTCCTTACCATGTACAATTCCTTATTTGGTTTTCTAGATTTCGTTCCTATAATCCTGTCATATTATTCAATTTTATTTTCTTTTCCTAAACTTCGTCTTATTCTCCTCTCTTATTGTTTGATTCTCTTCCGGTTTCCTAAATGTGTTCAAATTTTCCACAATGTTCTGTTTAAAATCATTGTGCCATGTCTCATTATCTTCATCATATATTCTTGTTTCTGTACTTTCTTCCCAGAAATACATTACGATTTGCATTCTTCCGTATCATTGAAATTATTTTTTATTATTTTCTTCTCCACTATAATCTCAATTTCATTCATTTCATTTCCAATTATCTCAATAAATATTCTGGGATCAATTATTTTCATATTTCTATCAAGTTTCACTCTTATTTCGACATTTTCTGTTTAAATTATTCGTCCGGCATTTTGTATTGTGGTTTCTTCTATTTCTTCCATAGTTTCTTGTTATATTTTGTTAATTTTCTTTAATTCCCAATTAAATTGTTTCCCCCTATTTTAAATATTATTTCTTTTACCATATGTCCTTATTCGTCTTACTATATTACCATCTAATTCTATTATTTTCCAATAAATCTTTTTTTCATAAATTTTCATAACTTCTTCACTTCCTAGATTCTGTAAATTATTATCTATCATTTCAGTTTCCTTCTCAACTTCTTTAATCTCCATTAAACTTTGTATTTTTATAAATCGTATTTCTTCAATTATATTCTTATTTTGTTTGTTTAGTTTCACTTGAATTGCTCCAGATAAATTTTCTTCTAGGCATCTATCTAATTCTTGTACTTCATCTATCTGTTTTCCTCTAACTCCATTTTCTTGGTCTATTTTCAAATTCTTATTTTGTTCTTCCATATCTACTTTCTTCTCGGCCGTTTGTTTCATAAATTGCTCGTTTTCATCTCTAATTTTCTTAATTTCATTTAAGGTTTCCATGTTTACTTCTTCTATTTTCTTTTCCAGCCTGTCCATGTTTCCCTTCATATCATTCATATTCTCATTAATTTCTCCCCTCATACTATTCATATCTCCCCGCATACTATTTACTATGTTGTCCATTTTCCATTTAAATCTCCACCAATATTATTCATAACTACCCTATTTTCTTCAAATTTCCTATTCATATTCTTTTCCATATTAATCAAAAATTGCATAAATTGGTCATTATGACTCATACTTAGTTGTCTCCTATTCTCTTGTTCTTTCTCATCTCCTACTGTCATATCTCTTTCTAATTGTTCCCTTCCTTGTTCCAAGTACTGCACCTGAAAATCTCCTCTTCCATGACTCCTTTCTTCCCTTTCTTCGTCAAATCCACTTTCAACTCCTACCTGTTTGCTATCACTTAACGTCATTCTTCTTTCCAACGTAGATACTTAATTTTTTTTAATATAGTCAATAAATTTCAATATTTTTATAATTATATGCAAGTTTCTAATCGCCCCACGTTGCTGGTGCCAACTTATTATATATTCAATCTTATAATTGTAATTCCCCTACGTTGGGCGCCAATTTGTTATATATCGATTATTTTTTAATTGTATAATTACATGATACTAATTGAAATTTTATCTTATATCTCAGGGTGGGATTAAAATTGTTATTAAAATAATGAATTAAATTTTATAATTTAAAAGTATTCTCCAAATTAAATATAAACTCTATTATTCAGATTATTGATTGTTTGATATTATAAAAGGCCCTTTAATTCTCTTATGACATTTACGACTTTACTGTCACCGATAATTATCCAAATGTCACTGATTAGATCGAAAATTTTATTAAATGCGAAATGTTTAACTCTATGAAAATATGTGCTAAATGAATACCACAGTGAGTTGGAATCAAATAAATTATATATTATACTATCAAATAACAAATTTTCAATAGTTAATATTCCCCAAATATATCATTGAAGAACAAAATCGTATTTTAAACAAACCTTGAAATTAAAACAACCTATATGTTAGAAAACAACCTAATTTAATACTTTTAACAAAAGTTCAAATTGTCGAATTTACACTTGACGTGTATAAAAGTCAAATATCACGATGTCCTATCAAAATTGTCTATTTCATAAAATTCGTCGCTTGATGTAAATTTTCATATGTAATTTTAATTTCGTTTGAATTCAAAAATATCTTTAGATGCATCTATTTAAATTTATTCGAAAGGCCTGTTATTCTCGAGAAATAGTTAAAAACTGGAGCGGACTCACCAATACTATGGAACAGAAGAATACTCGTACAATTCTAAATGAATTTAGAATTCTGGACACTTTCTAAACATAATTTAGAAATCGGGAACTACTTAAACTGAATAAGATACAATTTTTCTTCAAATTATGCACGCACTGATTTTATAATGGATGGCTTTATGATTTGATTATACTATATGATTATTTCTATTAAATTCACAAAATTTGAGACAACTCTTAAATACGATTTTGTCTCGTGGGGGTTTCACATTCAACTAACTAAACTTTTTTCAAATAAATAAATCTCTTCTCCTGTAGTTGCGAAATTTTCTTTTTTTTTAAAAAATACTAAATTATGTTTCCCAATAACAAAGGGAGATTTAAAATTCTTTTATTACAATTGTAAGTCTGCTAGCTGTGACCTCTCTCTGTATTCTGAAATTTCTAATATTTTTCCCAAATCGTAATATTATCTATCTATCATTAGATACATAAAGGTTATCGGAAATTAAAATGTCGAATTTGATATATACCGAATCTTTCAAAATTGTTGATTTTTCATACAATACAGTGTATATCAAAAGTATTGCACACAAAATATAAATAATTTTTCTTATTTTCAACGTTTCCTTTAAATTTCAAGTAAAGGTACTGTATTAATGTATACATATATAAATATATGTATATATATATATATATATATTTATATTTATATATATATATATATATATATATATTTCATCGGAATTAATTATTGTTTATAAAAATTGTATTTCTCGTAAATAATTTCGTTTAGCTTCTAAATTAAGTCGTAGGTTCATACTGTTTTTGTGAATGTGCTTAGGGTTTTTTTATAATTAACGGCTCTGGACGGAGAACGTGAATTTTAAAAATGATAGATGACCTTAAATTTGGGTGTTTAATTGGCGACTTCTGAAGCAATTCGTTTGATTTAAAGCCGCAAGGGTGAATTATCCAAATTGAATTGTTAAAATTTTTCCAATAGGAATACAACGTTTATTTATTTCGTAACCTCTGCGGTTTATTACTTTTTTTTCCTTTGGGATTTTGTACTGAATTTGTTGTTCCTACTGTGTTCCTGAATAATGTCTTGATGTTCACTTCTACATATTCATTACTCCTGAAGAAGTCTTGAGCTGCTCTGTGATGTAAAGTAATAGGAGCCACTTTGTAGAATCTAAAACACGTCTTTATCCTTCGAATCATACAAAATAACAAGATCGCCTAATAAGTACTAGAACACTTATCAATTGCCTTTAATTTTTGTTTTTTCCTTTGAATTTTTTTCTTTTCTTTATGTATACTCAATTTTAATAATTCTACAATAACCATTAATTAATAAACGTTTTTATAATCCTTCTACAATTTATTGTATAAATTAGATTTTGAATTTCATTTTTATCGCCAACTTCCTTACTACCTAGAATATATCGTTGCCCTAGTTGTGAATGGGCCTAACCCACAAAACACTACATTTGAGTAAATTACAGATACATATTTCTTGTAACGCAAAAGTGAATTTTTTGTATTTATTTGGAAAAAAAAGTAGAAATAGTTACTAAATGACTTTTATTGATCTAATCTCTCAACAGAAAAATATTTTACAAAAAATAAGTATTTTTCCATATCATAGCTAAGACATGCAAAACCTTCATATGACTGACCCTTTTTTATCAGCCTCTTTGTGAACTGTGGCATCTTCCTTTCTTGAAATAAACGGTTTTAAAGATCCAAACTAACTTTTTACTCCATGCCTAGCCGCTTTCAGCTGAGGATCTTCGATGGCTAGACTATTTTTACGAATCTATTTACTTGGATTCTTTAAATTTGTACAGTGGTAGGAAAAGTATAGTGTGCAACATGTGAGAAAAATACTTTTCTCACTCGCGTGTTTGCGGCACTCGCCCTTCAGGCTCGTGCCACAAACTTCCACACTCGTGAGAACAGTTGAACTTTCCCCACTTGTTGCACAATATAATATTTCCGCATCTATGAGACTCCCTGAACAATATCCTATCATAAAATTGTCCTTTGTATACACTTCGGAGGCTGTATCGTGGTAACAGACTGAAATTTGTCCTATAATAACCAAAAATGTTGTATATCTGGATTTATAAGAGCTGTTGTACTCGCTCTAGTGAGCTGAAAATCAATAAGGTTCATACACGCTGAAAAATATACAATTATCATATTGATCACTTTTATACCCTCCGGAGGCTGTATCGTGCTAACCACCCGAAATTTCTTCAAAAACTACCAAAAATGTGGCACTACCAGTGCCATAGCATCCGTTGTACTAGCTTCAATGTATTGAAAATCAATAAGGTTCATGTATAAGACGTCCTCAACAATATCCAATTATAAAATTGGTCACTTGTAGACACTCCAGAGGCTGTATCGTGCTAATAAACTGAAAACTAGCCAAAAAAGGAAAAAATTTGGAGCTTCAAGTACCATATCACCCGTTGTACTGGCTATAGTGAGCTGAAAATCAATAGAGTTTATCTTTGAGATGCCCTGAATAATATTTAATCATAAAATAGGTCGCTCCGGTCGCTCCGGAAGCTGTATCGTGCTAACAAACTGAAATTTCTCCAAAAATGTCGTACTTCAAGTACCATAGCACCCTTTGTACGGCTTCTGTTGAACTGAAAATCAATAGTGTGAAATGTCCTGAACAATATTCACCCATAAAATTGTTGACTTGTTGCACTCCGGAGGCGGTATCGTGCTAACAAGACATGTAACGAAAAGTGGCCGACGACGACGACATACACACAGGATTTTTTTTCAAAAAATCTTTTTTTCGTGTTGTTCTTGCTGAAGAATGTAAAAATAACTCAAAAAAAATTCAAAATTACAACTTTTTTGGGGTAAACCAATACTTTTCTCACATATTAGATGGGTTGGGCGTAAAAGTAATATCTTCCTCGTATTCTAACTTCCTGTTTTCTTTACCATCGTTATCAAGATTCTTATATTCAGTACAAAAGTCACATTGATCCATCTTAGGACGATGAAATCCCAAGTTAAACTCTGTAAAGACTAATTTTTTCTGATAAGATGGGAGATATTTTCTTTTTGAGGTAGTTCGACCTTAGTGTGCTGATTCCACGGGAATGGACTTAATATGATTTGTTATGATATTTTTTACCTCTTCGGACTTCTTCTGCCTCGTTAGTCTTGTTCAGTAAGGCTATACCCACATTGTTTTCCAATTGCCGTTTTTACAGTTTTGTTAGAAATACCAAGTATATTCAAAAAAACTTTTTTTCAATCCTGACGAATTTCACTTTTACACGTAAGAGTGCATACCAAAGTATTAGCCCGCCTGTTGGTATTTGCGCTGTAACTTAGTTTTTTGCGATACATATTACTGGCTTTGTTATATAATTCCAACGCATCTGTTGAGTGCTCAGTGTATGAAACTTCTCAAAAACTGCTTTCCTTTGGTCTTTTGTGGAATATGTATGACAAATGTAATGACAGCGACACTTTTGAGTATAATGAGCTTTACCTTCCAATCGCAATTTTTTGAACAGTTCTTTTCCAGTTCGAAAGGTTTCTCTATTTTTTACGAGTAAGCTTTGCTTCTGGTTCTACTAATTCAGTGTTTGTAGGATTAGCAGCTTCAATATTGATCTCCACGTTGTCGTTTTCTTTTTCTGATTTTGAACCACTGCCTGAGTTATCACTGGTAGTGGATAGTAAGCTGATGCTGAAGTCTCATGAACATGGTCATTCATGCTAACATCTCATTTGTGTATTTAGTTAAACTTTTCAAAAAACTTTATGGTAGATCATAGATTAAAACTCCTATTTTGATGTCACTTAGACCTATTCACTAAGGTTTTCTATTCGCATAGCCATTTTCACCATTTTGTCAACACCAATGAAGACATTTTTGGATTATAAAGGAAAAAGCATTAGTACCTACATGCAAATATCCCATAACAAGTGTAATACAAACCAATATTAAATCAACCCAAATACTAGAGAAGCAAAAAATCCAGTTATCAACGGTGTGAAATTAAGCGATAAGAAGGGAAACCAGTCAAAAGTTAATAGAAGACAGGGTTGGATTAGGCACCAAATTTTAAAAGAAAGTAAAGAAAACCGGGTTTAGGGTTAGTTAGCATAAACATACGAACGATAATGGAAGAAGACTTAGCAGTAAAGACAAATAGCTTGATTGTAAGTATAAAAAACAAACATAAAGAGGAACACAAAATAACGTGGTTGAGATGTGGTTTGATGAAAGGCATCCAAATAGATCATAACTTAATAAGCAATAAATGGATTAGAATTATACGCGACGTAAAATCGTATAGAGGTTCAAATGCAGACTCAAATCATATCCACAGCCAAGATTCAAATGGAAATATTAAGGTCCACAAACTTACAAAGCAAACAAAACAGATGGAACAAAGAGAAACCAGACACAATATGTAGATGAAATTGATGTAAACCTAATGTATGAAGTTGATAATAATATCGACCAACTAGGAACAAACGTTAAAGACAGCGCTACACAAGCGACAGGAAATGTATTAGGCAGGAGAATACAAGAAAATAATGTTTCGACAACGAATGCGAAAGCAAAAATAAAATAAAAAATCAAGCAAAAATTGAATGTTTGAAAACAAAAAGGCAAGAAGAACTAACAACATATAAAGAAAAGAAAAGAGACGCAAATAAATAAATGATGCAAAGAATAAATAAACTGTGGCTAGATGCGCAGATGGAGGAACTGGAAACCAACAGTAAAAACAGCGGTAAGCTATGAAAAAGAAACAGACGATGGAT
Organism: Galeruca laticollis; assembly: GCA_963921935.1. Classification (NCBI taxonomy): domain Eukaryota; kingdom Metazoa; phylum Arthropoda; class Insecta; order Coleoptera; family Chrysomelidae; genus Galeruca; species Galeruca laticollis. The sequence goes on from OY998180.1 coordinate 165,949,726, forward strand.
TGGAAGATGAAATAGTACCGACATACCAAAAATTCTTGCACATAATTAACCAAATTAAACAAAATAAAGCTCCAGGAACTGAGGATATAGTTAATGAATTAATTATTTTGGCAAATATGGAGAGACGAAACCATGCCTATAGATTGGAGAAACAGATGGATAACATCAGTGTTAAAAAAATGGAGACCCCACAAAATGTAACAATTACTACTACTTAACAGCACCTATTAGGTAGTAACGACAATAATAAGATAAAGGTTAACAAAATACACTGATATGAAAATAGAGGATTACCAACAGGGATTCAGTGAAAGCAGATCGATAATAGACGCAATCCATATACAAGTGTTTAGTTTTTCTTTTAACCATACTTATCCTTTCACATTCAGTTTGATAAACTGCTTGATAACCTTATTGTGAGTCATCATATTATAAATGGTTGATACTGTTTTTCTTGTACAGAAAGTCTGTAATGTCATCCTAATGACCGAAATCGCTAAAGGGTTACATGACGAACAACATAGGGGCGGAAGTAAAAATATTCTTCAGTATGCAAATTCGTATTTATACTCGTTTGCATTTACTCACCCGTTTACACACCCTAGCTGGAGCTTAAGTTATGGGTTTAGATTTTAATTTTATTAACATAACTTTTTTATGAATCTATACTCGATAGATCTGTTGACCTTCGTTGAATCCGTAGTAAAACGTCACATTGATCGTTTGCTAACCATAAAATTAACTGGCTTTAACTCGTAAATTTATAATTTCCCGCTATCAAATAATCCTACTGGATAACTGTTATTTCCTTTTCATAACAAAAGGACCACAAACGGAAGTTCGAAGTAAATTTTAATTACCAGTATACTGATAAATCTGAAAATGGGATGAAAAGTGGGATCAGGAGTCATATAATGATTATTTTCCATATTCTACTATAAAAAACCAGCAATAATGACCTAGGACAAATGAATTTACGTGAGATTTCCTTCAAATTATTATACGAACCTCCTGATCAGAAGTAACCGTTGCTCTGATTTTATGTAATTAACTTGCTAGATTATACAAATTTGAGTATGAACTTTTGACAAAAAAACAATTTTTGAAATATTGGATGTCTATTAGGTGACAGATGTAAACAGGTTTATAACATTTTTTAATAGAATAATTCTTTTCATATGTTGAAAAATATTATGGCCAAAATATTTCTGGACGCAGGGTAGAGGAAAATATCAAACAATTACAGTTACAGTTGAATTATTGGATCTTTACCCGTGCGTCATTAATATCTGATAACATATCCGACATGATTATTAAGTGGCATCTCTTTCTATTAATAGTGAAGAACAGAACAAAATAATTTGACATTTGTCGGTTATGTTATCAGATATTAATGACGCACGGGTGAAGATCCAATAATTCAACTGTACCTATTTATCACGACATGAAAATGAGATTTAACAATGAAGAATTTCACCAATTTTAACCTTACAATACACTCTATTGGAAATTGAAAAATAGCGTTAAAAATGTTTTCATGCGTCTAATGTTCGGTGCACGCACATTAGATGATTTCGCCCGTGTGGGAAGAAACCGCACGAGTTTTAAACGGCGTCAGTTGTTTTTCACATTGGACGTTTTCAAATCGTTCAAAAGCAACATTTTCGACTGTTCTGTTGAAAGTTCACCATCAATCGTAGATGTTGTTATGGATCGCGAAGAAATGACTGCACTGCGAGTAATTTGTCGTCCTCGGAAAAGAAAAAGACGCAATTGTCCATTGGATTCATCCAATTAATGAGAGACGTGGGTAAGTTGGGAGTTTATTTGAAGACCTGAGAAGTGATGACCGAAAGTTTTTTAAATATTTTATTATTTAACTATGTCAGATCCCTCCTTTGATGAATTACACGGGAAACTGGGGAATGTTCTTCAACGGCAAACCACGCATTTTAGAAATGCTATATAACTTATTGAAATGCTGGCTATGACTTTAAGGTAAGTTTCTCAACATTCCTTTGTTATTTTTGCTTTGGCTGAATTTTATCTCATAAAGTAGGTTTTGATTCAACAGACAATATCAAAACTTTAGCGTCAATTGATCTCATTGTCCTATGCAACGGGAATAAGCAAACTGAAATTGAGCATAGACAAGCGATGTGCACTAGAAACAGCTCGCTCACAACTAAAAATCGTTTAATGAAAAAGCGTGCATTTGGTCACGTGTACCACTAAGCTGGAGAGGCGATATTGTTTCCGTGGGGCTCCAGTGGCAATGGATAGTTAAAAATCGTGCGCGTGATGTACACGAGCACACTGTTCATTAGTCGACTAAGACAATTTGTTTCTACGGTTTTTTGCCGCACAGGTGAAATCATGTTATGTAAACGAACGTTATAGTTTCCGTGCGACGACAGTGAGACACGGAACCGTCGGCCGCTATGATGTCACTATACAACGGTCAGTGAGTGTGTGCTCAGCACCCGATCCGTTTGAATGAAAGTTGAAACGAAAATTGATACAAATTTTAAATACAGAAACTAGATGAATTATGTACTGTGCCAAACTCTTTAAATACAAAAGGATAAAAAGGATTAACTACTCTGAATGCTGATGCACAAAGAATAATAGAACGGCGGAATTGCTTACGGCGATGACAGATACTGTGGGATTCTTCAAAAAAAGATAGGTGGACATAATTGGATACTTGGTTAAACCGAGATCATGGCGAGATCAATTACTATCTGACACATATATTCTCGGGAAATGAATGCTTTAGAGCATATTTGCACCGATTTAGGCATGAGGACTCTCCAGAATGTTCGTCCTGTCCTGGAGTTAGAGAGAACGCGGAGCACGAGTTCTGTGTCTGCCAACACAATACGCAGCGTTCGGGAAGCTAGCGTTCATCCGAAAATTCGCCCTAGTGAAAGCTATGCTATCATCTGAGAAGGCCTGGGAGGCAACAAGTCGATTTGCAACAGAGGTACTCCAAGAACATCGTAGTTTAGAAAGAGAGCGTGCAAAAAAATCGAATCGAGTGAAGAAAAAACATTTGACTCCCTCAACTCTGTAGAACGAATCCACAATGAATTCGACTTATACAGTGCTTCTCAAAAGTACACTCCCCCCCCTCTTTTATTTGAACGGTGATACTTAGGCGGTGATTACATTGGATAAGAATTCGTACGAAAATTTGTTCGTACGAATTCGTACTAATTCGTAAGAAGTCGTTGGAAGAAAACAAATGCGTATATTGACATGTGAGTGGATATATTGCTTACGATCATATGTTACGAATTCGTCCGAAGTACAAGTGTTTTCTATGCGACCAAATTATTTTGTTTTTTTGTACGTTGTTCGTACGACTAGCTTGCGTTTTCTTGTGTTTTGAGTATTTTAAGAACATGGATAGCGAAATACTAATAACTGTAGTGCAAGAAAGAAAAAGTTATGGAAAGAAGTAGCGGCTGCAATGAAACTAGGAGGTAGGTATTTCCATTTTATATTTATTTAAGAACAATTTTATATTTAGCCCAAAATAACTATCGCATTTTCCAAATTGTTTTCAATTAGTGGAACTAAATTATTGCAAAAATTTGTTCATAATGTCATATGCAGTAGTAGTAGCCCTGTTAAAATTTCGTGTTCCAACGTTTCTGTCGCCTGTTGTTTGGTGGTCTGCAGTATTTTGAATGCCTTCTGAGCTACTAAATCAATAATCATATTATGCAACAAGCAAATACATTTTAAAATTTAATCGACTTTAGCAGGAGCAGTTTCCATTTCCGTCTTTAGAATTCTCCATTTTGACGTAATTATGCCAAAGGCGCATTCGACAAGGCGCCTTGCTTGGGAAAGGCAGTCATTAACATTGTCTTGTTCCTGCGACAGATTTTGTCGAGAAAAAGGCCTCATTAGATACTCCTTCAATGGATAGGCTGCACCTCCTACTAAAACATGTGGAACACAAATATTTGTACCAGGCAATGTCTTCGGTCCAGGTACACCGAATATATTTTGCTCAAGATGGTGGTAGAGCGATGACGCAGTGAAAATACCACTATCACTTTGTATTCCATAACTTCCAACTTCAATACTTACAAACTTGTAGTTTGCATCAACTAAACCTTGAAGCACAATCGAAAAATATTTTTTATAATTGAAATAGAATGATCCAGATTTTCCAGGGCTTTTAATTCTAATGTGCTTGCCGTCAATGGCTCCTACACAATTGGTAAATTTCCATTTTCTATAAAACTGTTCAGCAATGGACGAAAACATTGACTCTCTTTTGATATAAAGTGTTCCATATAACTTCACAGGTTTCAAAAACCACTTGTCGAATAGTTGTATGGGACATTCAAAATGAAAATGCCAATGATCGAAACGAAGCTACAGTTGCAAGATACCTAAAACAAAAATGATAATCTATGTTTTTGTTAAAAAATGTTATTTGTTTTTTTTTCATTTTACTTCTTTTCGACAATGAATGTATTTCTGGGTTACCTCTCCTAGATATATTATACAGTGCTTATCTAGTCAGGTCCCCCCTTACCTTTTGAATCGATTGGTATATTTTCGTGAAAATATCTATGTATTTTATTTGATGTATGAAGTTCTGGACATAAAACATCCAAGAAACGTAACCCCAAATCTTGTCAGTTTATATAAAAAAAATAAATCATGCAATTGTTATAAAAAATAACGAATAAAGTATTCCAAATTTCCTTTTCAGAAGATGTTGTGCGTCAAAAATGGCGATAATTGCGTGATAACTTTAGAAAGGAAATTTCTAAACTTGAGGAAAAAAGGAGTGGAGATGCTGCTGATGTTGAACCACAATCAAAGTGGCAATTTTTCAAAAATATGCTCTTTATATAAGATCAATTTGCACCCAGGAAAAAAACAGGTAATATTGAAAATCGTACACAAGAATATTCCAATTATGACGATACCGAGGAAGATTCAACATTGAGTCCAATGAACAATAGCGAGCAGTCCCAAAAAGGAACTGGAATTGAAATAGAGCAACAAAACAAAACTACTTCCATTAATCCATTGTCTTCCAAGGACAAGAAGAGGTCAACAATGGATGAGGCAAAATCAAACAAAACCAATCCACCACTAAAAAAGAACAAGCATTTTTAAAGATTACGCAGTTCAACAACTTATGGATATTGAAAAAGACAAATTGCAACATTAAAAGCAGCAGTTTGAGCATAAGCAGGACGATGACACATATTTTCTATTAAGTCTCATTCCATACATTCTGCCACTGCCTTAGATCCAAATTTATAGAGTTGATGATGCAGGAACATGCCCTTCCTTCACCTGGAACTCACCTCCAATCGACCTCTCGTCAGTTTATTCCAGTCCCAACTCCGTCACCGGCATACAGTACCACCTCAACAGAGTTTTCACAGCCACCGACTCCTACACAGCGAACAAATGATTCTAACTTCAATACATCTCATTATATTAATAATTATACTGGTAATACTGCAGCAGGATATTTAAGCAACTTTCAGCCAAATAATTTTTACCAAGTTATGAATAAAAATATGTGTTTATGGAAAATTGATTTTACTTACCTTAATGATACTATCATCTTATGCTTTGGCGATATACACACCCGAAAATTCGAGTACTTAGAAATGTGACTATCAACATTCTCTAATATATAGTCGAATGTGGATTGAGTCATTCTCGGGTATTCAAAAAATGTTTCATCATTTCTCCTCAATTCTTCTAATGACCTTCCAAACTCTTCTTTTTTATTTCTTGATGAAAAGTAGCTATTAACCCATTTCCTTCTTTTTTTGCAGTAAGAAATATTTCAGTAATGGTGATGTTTCAAAAAGATACAACTTTGAGATAGAATCCTTATCACAAGATAGGCAATTACATTGAATTTGATCGTTACTCGATTCGTAAATGAACTGATCCAATGTAACCACACACCGCCTTAATTCGTAATAAATGATTCGTACGGATTCGTACATACAAATTTTCGTACGAATTCTTATCCAATGTAACCGCAGCCTTAGACTGATGAAATGTGGAGCGTGAAAATGAACTACTAGTGGTAACAGGTGACGTAATAGGCATCGGTGATGTCACCAGGCAACTGGAACCAATAATATTAAATGGAACCTTATGGCAAGTGACACAATAAACACTAAAATTTGAGTTTCACTTTTAATTAATAAATATGTATGAAGAACTTCTTATAATAATTGTTCAAAATGTGTTTCATCCTCTTCCTGGCAGTAAAACATCCTACTATTAAACTCTTGTCGGACTCGATAAAATGGTATCCCCACATAAAAGAATCTAATGGTGTTAGGTCCGGTGACCGAGCTAGCCATTATATTGGACCGCGTCGTCCAATCCATCTACCAGGATATTCCTCATCTAGATGACGTCTTACTGCAAAGTAATAGTGTGCAGAAGCATCATCTAGTTGGAACGTTATTTCCAAGTAACCAAATTTATCTGGATCATCTTCCAGAATTTAAAGAATTAATGGTTCAATTGCTTTTTCTAACCTCTCGAGATATACTTCACCGGTTAAATTAGAGTTCAAAAAAAGAGGCCCGACTGTGTGGTTTCCTAAAATAACTGCCCAGACATTAACTTTTAATGGGAACTGTGTATGTTTTTCCCGAAACATGTGAGAATTTATGTCACTCCAATACCTCACATTTTGAGTATTAACATTTCCATTAACGAAGAAAGTACTTTCGTCACTAAAACAAATTGTCCTTGCATAGCTCTTACTTTGTCAGCTAGAGCACGTACCATGTTCTTTATGTAGATACTTAATCGTCTCGTTATAGAATAATTGAACTAAAACTTCAAGATATTATCGCATGTACAACGTCAATAGACCTTTTCATCACAATTATTTTGTGTGACCATGCGTGCAGTTCAGCCATCTTTTTCGTACTGTTTTGTAAATAAGCATGTTAAATTACCTGTGTACAAATAGTTAAAATCAACCGACATTAAACAAATAATACTTATTGAAAATAAAATTAAGAGAAAATTAAAATAATGAGTGTCTTAATTAACCCTCCAGTACTAACACGCCGTCTGAGAGACCGACCCCCCACTTTTCTTTCCGAATCATTGCAAGTAGTCTTTCGTCGCGTGCGTGCGGCTAGCCATCTTCATTTTATTTAGTTGTCGACCAGTTGTGTGAATTTGAGGTGTGTATTAGCAATTTTTGCGATTTTACAAATGTTTGGTCTCCCGGACGCATGTTAGTAGTGACGATATTATTTGAGTTCTAAGAAAAGGTGAGATTTTTTTATTAGGTTTTGTAGAATTGCGTACTAAACAGTTGCTTGTATCTTAATTTAAGTTAATTATCGAGCAGTTCTTTTAGTAGGAGGTGTGTCAGGGTTTTTGGCGATTTTTCACATTATTTGGTCTCCTGGGCGGATGTTAGTAGTGGCGCTACAATACATTTTATTTGAGCTACGAGTAGAATAAAATAAAAATATAATTTATATTTTAGTATAATTGCATACTAAAGTATTGTTAGTTTTAGACATGACTTATTATGAAAAAGAGCAAGAGCGACTAAGAAGGTTATGGGAGGAGGTAGACGAGGAGGAAAATCAAATGAATATTCCAGATGATGAGGAAGACTCCGGTGAGGAAGACCATGTAGAGGAGCGTGAAGAAGATTCCGAATCGGAACAAGAGTTAGAAGACATAATTGCATATCACAATTCTCATCCTAACAAGAGAGCAAAGCTTACGGATCCCATCTTTACTGGTAAAGACAAATATACAAAATGGAAAAAAAACACCCTCCAAATCAAAAGGTTAAAACTGCTGCAAAAAATATTATCATTCACTTGTCAGGCGTAAGAGGACCAGCACGCAATTCATTAAGTATTTTGGATATTTGGGCATGCTTTTTCACGGATGAAATAGTAAACTTACTTGTAGAAAACACAAATTTATCAATATCCCAGAAACAGTATTCTCGTGAATATCGAACATCGACTAATACGGATATAATTGAAGTGAAAGCATTGCTAGGGCTCTTATACCTCTCCGCCGTGCGAAAAACCAATCGTTTGAACGCAGAAGATTTGTGGAAGACTAACGGTACATCAATTGAAATGTTCAGGCTAATGATGTCACTAGAACGTTTTCGATTCTTGTTGAGACATTTGCGGTTTGACAATAAAAGCAATCTACCTGAGAGACAAAAAACAGATAAGTTGGCAGCCGTACGTGATCTGTTTGAATTATTGATTTCAAACTGCAAAGCAAATTGTACTCCATCGGAGTATACTACTGTGAATGAAATGCTTCCAGGTTTTCGTGGGAAGTGTAATTTCAGACAGTACGTCCCCAGTAAGCCCGAGAAGTACGGGATTAAAATATTTCCCTTAGTAGATGCAAGGACGTTTTATACATTCAACATGGAAGTTTACGTCGGGAGGCAGCCCCCTGGACCTTTTTTCAGCTGAGAGAGTTGCATAACCTATAGCTAATCCTGGAAGAAATATCACCATGGACAACTGGTTTACCAGTTTACCATTATGTAAGAGCCTTTTAGAAAAAAAATTAACTATCATTGGCACAATAAAGAAGAATAAGCGAGACCTACCATGCGAATTTTTGGAATGTACTAGACCAGAGGGTTCAAGTATAATCGGTTTTGAAGAGAAATGTACATTAGTGTCATACAATCCGAAAAAAGGAAAAATGTACTTCTCATATCGTCAATGTATGACGATGATAGCATCGACGAAAATACGGGAAAACCAGAAATCCTTATGATGTACAATCATACAAAAAGCGGTGTTGACACAGTCGATCAATTATGTTCAAATTATAACTGTGCCAGGAACACAAGAAGGTGACCTATGGTAATTTTTTATCGATTACTAAATATCGCTGCTACACATACATTCGCCATCTTTATTTAAAAAAATCAGGACTCGGATTTGCTTAGAAAAGTTTTTCTAGAAAAACTGTCAATTGACTTGATTACCGATCATCTCAGAAGGCGTGCAATGGTTCAACAAGTGCCACGTTTTTCTCGAATGCGAATAAGAGATATATGCCAAATGGAAATCGAAAGCATTGCTCTAGATGAGGATAGGCCCTACGGTAGATGTTTCTCCTGTAGCACGAAAAAAAGTCGGAAGACCAAGTATAAATGTAATCAATGTGGCAAATTTTTATGTTTAGAACACGTTACTGCAATATGCAGCGATTGCCAGGGACATGGAAGTGAGAAAGATGACTGATTTTAATCCAAATATTTATAATAAGATCTTATAATTATCAATAAATAATAAATGGAGCACTTTAATTTTCGTTTTTTTTTAGTAACAAAATAAAAAAATGTCATTTTCTAAATTTGGTCTCATAGACCGATGTTAGTGCAAATGTTATAGAAATCATGTTAGTACTGAAGGGTTAAATAATAAATTTTTCAAGTCGACTTTATTATCTGTATGAAAAGGAAAAATAAAACGGTGTTGTTATGGAGTGTGTAAGTTGAAACCAATGCATAATATATATTATTTTTTGAATTTCCCTAAACCTTACTTGCAATATATACGAGTAGATGTACCTCATATACACGCGGAATCTTATTGTTACGAACTCGCACACCGACGCAGATACTAAGTACGGCCCTGTAACCTTATGTTAACGGAGTTAAGAAAATGGCGAGCGCGCCGAATTCTGAGAAGGTCTATTGATATTTATTGTGACCGTCCTTTTTAAACATGTTCTCGAAAGGCATTTTAAGAAATATCGCGAAAGGCACTTGTCCCATCCGGAATGTTCTAGTAAAGAAAGCTTTGATATAAATACAGGACCGAACAGCGGATGAGTTTAGTTTATGAGTTGATAAAGTGATCTTGACAAATAAACAGTAATTAAGTGAATATAAAAGTGTTATAAATTAATAAGTTAGTGTGCATATAAATTAAATTTAAGTGACTAGTTAAGTACATATAAATTAGTGTTAGTGAGTTAGTGTTTAAATAAATTAGGAAGTAGCAATACCGAGTGTTTAAAATTTATCCCACACGTTTATTGTTTAAATAAATAACAAAAAAACATTACATTGGTGTCAGGTGTGGGGTAATATAAATAAATAGCTACATCAAAATGGCCAAGAGACTGTGTGATCTGAAAATGGCGGAATTAAGAGCAGAATTGGAAGATCGTGAGTTGGAAACGTCCGGTAAGAAAAGTGAGTTAGTAGAAAGACTTAAAGTGGCACTGGAAAATGACGGCTTTGATCCAGAATCATTTTTATTCAATGACGAGGCTTCCACCTTAATCTCGTCAGTTTCTGCTAATATTTCTGCTGATATGGACGAGAAGATTACCACAATGAAAAGCGAGATTTCTACTATGAAGAATGATATTTCTACCAATATGGACGAGAAAATTTCTGCTATGAAGAATGATATTTCTGCAGATATTTTATCATTGAAAAATGACATTGCTGCTGAAGTCGAGAATAAACTTTCGTCTCTAAAATCAGACATGGAGAATAAGATGGCAACGATGGAAAATCAGATGGACGAGAAAATTAGGAAGTTAGAGACAAAGATTGCCGATTTAAGAACACAAGACACTTCAGCAGAAGAAAAGCAGATAGAGATCTGCAAGCCAGAAACACAACCCAAGACAGATGATATATGCAGTTTTACCCGAGTCAAGGCCCCAACGTTCGATGGGAAGATGTCGTGGACCAATTATGTAAAACAGTTTGCAGCAGCCGCTAGAGTGAATAATTGGTCCGACAAGGAGAAAGCAGTGAACTTAACTATCGCGCTTCGGGGAGATGCCTTAGATGTACTTCAGACGATACCTCTGGAAGAAACGGACGATTTCGAGCAGCTGAAGAAGAGGTTGGACATGCGGTACGGTCACGAACATCTAGAACGTTTGTACCAGTCCCAGCTGAAGAACCGAAGGCAAAAACGTGACGAAGCCCTTCAAGAGTATGGAGTGGATATTGCCCGACTCGTTCGATTTGCTTATCCGTCAGCACCAGAGAACATGATGGAATGTCTGGGCATCCAGGCCTTTATTGATGGCTTACGTGACCCTGATATGCAGAGAACGCTTCGTTTAGCCCATCCCAAAACATTAGTTGACGCATTGACAGCTGCTCTTGAATATGAAGCAGCAACGAAGGCTTCAGGATATAACAAAATCAGGACCATCCAAGAAGAAGCTGACGAAGACAGATTTGATCAGTTTGTCAGTTTAATAAAAAATATGATGGACAAGAAACCTAGAAAGATCAGATGCTGGAATTGTGGCGAGCTAGGGCATGTACGTAGTTCATGTAAGCGCCCCAAGACTCCTGCAAACCAAGAGCCCCAGTCACAGGAAAACTAGAACGGGTCGGCTACGAGGGGGCAGCACCGACCCATGATTGTTCCAAAGACCCTCTCATACTGATAGCTTCTCTCAGATGTCGCAACGACAGTGTATATGTGGATGGCGAAGTAAATGGCAAGAAATATGCTCTGCTGGTTGACACTGGAGCAACTAGGACCATTATACGACCAGAAATAATAAACTCCAAGAAGAAGCTTTTACCAACGAGACTGCGACTGCGGACCGCTACAGGTGAGAGCGCCAACGTTCACGGAGAGACACAAATCCAATTGGGAATTGGCGCAGAAAAGTTCACGCATACGGTAATCGTAGCTGACATTGAAGAAGACGTGATTCTGGGAATGGACGTAATGAATGTACATGGTTTCCAATTAGACTTCAGAAACAGAACCATTAAAGTGGGTTCCGAGGAGGTATTCCTGTATCCAGATGAAGGCAGCGCGGTGTTGGCAGCTGTACAGGAAGATACCGTTCTACCTGCACGAAGCGAAACCATGATAGTAGCACGGCTACAGGGAATCATGGAGGAAGGTACACCGGTTATGATGGAGCCAAGGAACCATGACGAAGAAGTTGGCAAAGGAGTACTAATTGGAAAAGGATTGGTTACATCGGCGAAAGAGATCCCAGTACGTGTGATAAACGTGAATGATTACCCAATTACCATCAAGAAGGAAACCAAGATTGGATCCTGCGTACCAGTGACGTCTATAGTTCGTCAGACAACGACCACTGACAATTCCAATGCCAGATTCGAACAAATGTTATCAGTAGCTGATCAATCTGAAATCGATCTGAAAAAAGAGAATGAGAGAATTTCTCTTGCAGTATCGAGACTTATTCGTACCAAAAGGAGGAAAGACTGGCAGAACATCAGCCGTCAAATACAAAATCGATACTGGTAATGCTAAGCCAATTAGACAATCAGCTCGAAGACTTCCACGAGCGAAGAGAGAGGAAGCTGAAAGAATAATTCGAGAGATGGCAGAAAAAAAAGTGATATAACCATCTACCAGTCCATGGATGTCTCCAGTAGTGCTCGTCAAGAAAAAGGATGGAACTACGAGATTCTGCGTGGATTATCGCCAGCTTAACAACGTGACGAAGAAAGACAGCTATCCTCTGCCCCAAATTGACGATACGCTAGACACGTTGGCCGGCAGTAATTTGTTTTCCACCTTGGACCTGAAGTCTGGTTATTGGCAAGTAGAAATGGACCCAGAAGATAAAGAGAAGACTGCTTTTACCACCGGATCTGGATTATGGCAATTCAACGTCATGCCATTCGGGCTCTGTAATGCGCCTGCGACATTTTAAAGACTTATGGAAAATGTCTTGAGAGGGTTGTCTTGGGAGACATGCCTGGTCTATTTGGACGACATCGTAGTACTGGGGAAGAAATTTGACGAACATCTGAAAAATTTGGAAGACGTATTCAAACGACTCCAAGCTGCCCAGCTCATGTTAAACCCGAAGAAATGTCAGCTGTTCCAAAACCGAGTCAACTATCTAGGTCATATAGTGAGCAATGAAGGAGTGGCGGTGGATCCAGAGAAAGTTGCTTCCATTCAGCAATGGCCGCAACCAACCGACAAACATCAAATTAGGAGTTTCCTTAGACTTTGCACGTATTACAGAAGATTTATCAGGAAGTTTGGAGATATTGCCAAGCCTCTAACCCGACTTACAGAAGAAGCAAGAGCTTTCAAATGGGACGAAGACTGTCAAACGGCTTTTGAAACTTTGAAGAGGCATTTAACCTCGGCGCCGATATTAGGATATCCATTACCAGAGGGAGACTTTATTCTTGACACTGACGCAAGCAACGGAGGAATTGGTTGAGTGCTCTCACAGATCCAAGGAGGGCAAGAAAGAGTGCTGGGATATTTCAGTAAAGTCTTCTCCAAACCAGAACGAAACTACTGCGTCACAAGAAGAGAACTTTTGGCAGTAGTGAAGTCCGTGGAACACTTTTACCAGTATCTCTATGGTAGGAAGTTTTTAATCCGGACTGATCATGCAGCACTTAAGTGGTTGATGCAGTTCAAGAATCCCGAGGGCCAGATCGCTAGATGGATTGAACGACTTCAAGAATATGATTTAAACATCGAACATCGAGCCGGTGTGAGTCACCGAAATGCCGACTTCCTGTCCAGACGGCCGTGCCCAACAGACTGCTCCCACTGCAACAATATGGAATCTAGGGAAGCTGCAGTTTCAAGAACTACTGTAGTCAACGAGAAATGGTCACCCACCAGGGTCAGAGAAGATCAGGAGAATGATCCTCACCTGAAGATGATCCGGCAATGGAAGAAAGAAAACCGACGACCTACCTGGCAAGAAGTGTCAAGATTTTCACCGAAACTCAAGGCGTATTGGGCTCAGTGGGACTCCCTTGTCCTGGGAGAAGGGTTGTTGAAAAGAGTCCTTGAAAACGATGATGGTTCTGAGATGAGGAGACAGCTAGTTATCCCAAGAACAAGAGTAGCTGAGGTACTGAAGAAGTTACACGACAGTCCATCAGGAGGTCATCTGGGAGTGAAGAAAACCCTTCAGCGAGTTCGTGAAAGGTTTTATTGGATGAACAGCTCCGACGATGTGAAGGACTGGTGTAAGAAATGTACGACTTGTGCTACGAGTAATGGACCACATCGCAAGAGAAAGGCACCCATGAAACAGTACAATGTTGGAAGCCCTTTCGAAAGGATTGCTTTAGATATCGCTGGACCATTTCCGACGACAGAAAATGGTAGCAAGTACATACTGGTTGTAATGGATTATTTTACAAAGTGGGTGGAAATTTACGCTATCCCGAACCAAGAGGCCACAACTGTCGCAGATGTATTGGTGAAAGAATTCATCAGTCGATATGGAGTGCCCATGGAAGTCCACAGTGACCAGTGAAGAAATTTCGAAAGCCATCTACTCCAGGAGATTTGCGACAAGCTGGGAATGAAGAAGACCAGAACAACAGCATTACATCCACAGTCAGATGGAATGGTCGAGAGAATGAATAGGACTATTGGAAAATACCTGTCCAAAGTAGTATCCAGCCATCAAAGAGATTGGGACCAGTATCTCTCCCTATTTGCATTGGCTTATCGATCTGCCGTCAATGAGTCCACGGGTGAAACACCTGCGAAAATCCTGTTTGGACGTGAAATGAGGCTTCCTTGTGACCTGGAATTTGGCTGTCGGCCTGGAGAAGATATAGCAGGCACGACTACGTGATCCAATTGAGAAGAAGGCTGGACGATATTCATGAACTAGTTCGAACAAATCTTCAAGTTGTCAGCGACAGAATGAAAAGTCGGTACGACACGCAGGCCACAGAGGGCGGTTTTAAAGAAGGGGACAAGGTATGGTTACACAACCCGGCGAGGATTTTCTCCAAAATTACAAAAATCCTGGGAAGGTCCATACTTGATCAAGAAAAGAATCAATGATGTTTTATATCGCATAAGCAAGATCCCCAACGGAAAACCAAAAGTAGTTCACCGAAAGCGACTAGCGCCATTCGAAGGAGACCATGACATAGAGGAAGGAGTAAACCTTATTCGAGATGTGTCTGACTCCACCTTCGATGAATTTATGGGCGCGTATGGAGGTACCGGGAAAGCTAGATATGGAGTCACTTCGGAACAACAACAAGATTTGTTCACTCTCCCAGAAGATTATTCACAAGCATACAACATCCCCGCCCGTATCAAGAACGCACGAGGGTTGGCAACCGTCTTTCGAAAGAAGTTCGGGCAATTAGAAAAACTTGAAGACCAGATTCCAGCCCCTGGCAAGACACTGAAACTGAAACATAATTCGCGGTACGTCTTCTACGTGGTAACTAAAAATGAATTCCAAGATCGATCTACCTACCGCGATGTGTGGGAAGCACTTCGAAACCTCCGAGACCATGTGTTGGAAACTGGCTATGCCTAAGATAGCGAGTAACCAGTTGAATTGGCGAATCACAGGAACATAGTAGAGATTATCTTTCATGGTACCGGTGTCCAGATATTAATTTGCAGCTTCAACCCCCGTTATCAATATCCGATGAAGACGGTGCCCTGCTATTTTCATAAGATGGGAAAGTGTAGAAATGGGGCTAGTTGCCGATTCAAACATCCAGTCTCGGCTACACAAAAGTTCCAGGAGGAACTTTCATTTAAGGAGGAGGTAATGTTACGAACTCGCACACCGAAGCAGATACTAAGTACGGCCCTGTAACCTTATGTTAACGGAGTTAAGGAAATGGCGAGCGCGCCGAATTCTGAGAAGGTCTATTGGGATTTATTGTGACCGTCCTTTTTAAACATGTTCTCGAAATGCATTTTAAGAAATATCGCGAAAGGCACTTGTCCCATCCGGAATGTTCTAGTAAAGAAAGCTTTGATATAAATACAGGACCGATCAGCGGATGAGTTTAGTTTATGAGTTGATAAAGTGATCTTGACAAATAAACAGTAATTAAGTGAATATAAAAGTGTTATAAATTAATAAGTTAGTGTGCATATAAATTAAATTTAAGTGACTAGAGTTAAGTACATATAAATTAGTGTTAGTGAGTTAGTGTTTAAATAAATTAGGAAGTAGCAATACCGAGTGTTTAAAATTTATCCCACACGTTTATTGTTTAAATAAATAACAAAAAAACATTACATTATGATTAAAAGTATATTATGTTTAAATCAGAATTTTTTATTTTGATATTGTTAATAATACTCATTATCAACCCAGGTGTTAATTTTAGAGTGTGTCTACATGTCTTAACAATAAATTATGATTAGTAGGATAAAATTATTTACCTTATGTTATCTAGATTATTATTTACATAATTCCATTTAGATAATAGATTGTATTGACAGGTAACCTCTCAACTAGCAGACTTATGTTACCTTTTTGAGAACGCCCATAACACTTTAACCACATTTTATTCACTTAAAATTATACGCTTCAACTGGTTTTTCAACAAGTACCGCACCATCAATAATTTGTATTAATGATGGATTTGTTTGTGGAGATAATATTGCATTCCCAGCTATTATTGTACAAAACTTTTGAGCTCCCGCTCTTTCAAAATGGCGGCTGCGCTTGTCATGTGAAGAAAATACTATAACTATAATACTAATAACAATTAACCATAAGCGGACTTTTGAATATTTATTAATTAAAAGCGAAACTCAAATCTTATTGTTTATTTATTGTAACCAACAAAAATATCCTAAATCCAAATAAAATTAGTATTATTGAATAGTTATTCTAAATACCCTTCAAACGAGGTGTCACTTGCCATAAAGTCCCATTTATTATTATTGGTTTCAGTTGCTTGGTGACGTCACCGATGCCTATTACGTCACATATTACCACTAGTCGAGAAACTTACAATAGTTCATTTTCATGCTCCAAATTTCATCAGTCTAAGTATGACAGTTCCAAAGAAAAGAGCAACAGCTAGATCCTCCATCTGCGAAGTAATGCCTAACGGTGACACCGCGTGTGAAACAGAGGCTGGAGACAAAGGAGGTTTTTAGTGGGTCTTGGAAAGGCTTCCGAGTCCGACATACCAGGCAGAACATCAAGTCATGACGATACGTAAAAGTATTTCCCCACCTCTATAAATAAACATAAAAACATACATACATGCATTG
Source organism: Galeruca laticollis (assembly GCA_963921935.1). Taxonomy (NCBI): domain Eukaryota; kingdom Metazoa; phylum Arthropoda; class Insecta; order Coleoptera; family Chrysomelidae; genus Galeruca; species Galeruca laticollis. The sequence goes on from OY998180.1 coordinate 165,966,777, forward strand.
CATTTTAATTGTGACAAATGTCAAGTAGAAGAGAGGTCGGCTTGTCACTTGATTTGAATGAAGAGGGATTCGTGCCAAAAGTGTCCGCGCATTATGACCGCAAAATAGTCGAATAATGGGAAAGGTGAACTTTTTGCTAAGCAAAGAATATCCAAATAAATGTTTATCATTTATCCTGATTTATGCTATAAACCTTCTGGATCAGAATCTCATACATTAGATAGGAGCTGAGAGAACAAAAATTCGTTTTAAAAACAATTCGAGTTGAATGAATATTTATGATATAATTAGAAGTGTCTCTGTTAGATTTATATCAACTTCGAATATGATTTTCAATTTAGCGATTCACTCTACTAACATAATCTCTACTAATAATTATCTTGTAGGTAACGCACAGTATGGTAGATTGTATGCAGCTAGGAAGTCCTTTGAAATGTTATTCACATATCAAACCAAATTGTGCGTTGATAATTATCTTGCATCAAAGGACTGTTTCTCATACCTTTATGGACATTGATGTAAATGGCTCGCAATAGGGGGTTCAAGAGACCAATAGTTCGTATTTAGGGACAACCAGGAAATACTATATAGGGTGATTATTAACTTTACGTAAATCAAAGTTAGAAATATTGAATGTTTCAACTAAATGCATACCGCTTCGTTTGATATGTAAAATATTCCAATTTTTCTTGTGACCACTACTTGTTATTGACAAAAATAAAGGAGAGCTCGAGGAAGATCGTAATCAGATTGAAAAAGGAAAACGTTCTTATGGAATTTGAAACAATTAAGGCCGGTTCAGATAGAAGTAGCGTATTGTAAGAATTGTGTTCAGATTGGGGTATAGCAACCTTGCATCCTGTTGTACTGTAACGCCAAGCTCTTGCAACACCATACGTCGCAAGGACCAATGGGCGTTGAGAATTGGTCTCCTGCTTCGTTTGTTGATAAACAGTGCCGATTTTGAGAAATAAAATCAGAGTAAATATAACATAACCTATTTTTTGGTTGATTGCTTATAAGGGAGAATTGGGTAATGGTGCGCGGCGGGTAATCGTGCGCTCCGACTTATTTTGAATTTCGCGGCATATAGAGGTCAGTTGAGCGATGCCGCAAGGTACGCCACGTCACGCGATTTCCGAATGCAATCGGACGTGATGCCAGTACGCACACGACCGAGGTGAAAGCACATGGTCGGTTTGTTTACTTTTTTTTGTAATTTTTGGGTGCTCCAAAATAAGGCGGTGAGTCCACAATTTTTATCCAATAATTTCGCATGAGGTAACTCTTTGAAATGTAGTGTTTGAGGAATGTTTTATTATTGTCCAACTCCAATTAAATTAGTTTTTTCTATGAAAATTTTGGCAATTATCCAAAACAAACACAGAAGGGTAATCGTGCGCACTAGTGCGCACGATTACCCCTCACGTAGTTAAATAGTAGCAAACATTTATTTTGAATTTTGATTTCAGATGCCACAGAAGTACACTCGTAAGACAACGATCCTTTTCTACACAGCCGAACATCTGCAAAACGCCCTGGATGCAATAAGAAATGATGGCAGAAAAATCAGAGAAGTGGGAAGATGTTTTAAAATACGCGAATCGACGCTGAGAAAAAAACTCTCAGAAGATGATCTCAAGCTACCTCGTCTAGGCCGTAAGACTGTATTCACCCACGATACTGAAGTCGAGTTGAAGGAATATATTCTGTTGCTTTCTAAATTATTCTACGGATTGACTCCTGGTGGGCTCAGAAGGCTAGTATTTAGGTATGCAGAGCATCACTCAATCTATCACAATTTTAATCGACAACAGGGTCTTGCTGGAACAGCATGGCTTTATGGTTTTCTGAAAAGATTTCCTGAGATAAAACTTAGGCAGCCGGAGGGAACCAGTTTGAATCGGATCGAATCTTTCAATAAAGAAGTTGTGGAACTATTTCACTCCAATTTTCAGATTCTGATGCATAAATTCAAGTTTGAACCAAGCAGAATATTTACCATGGACGAGACTGGAATAACAACGGTCCAAGTCAAATGTCCAAAGGTTTACGGAGTCAAAGGAGCAAAAAAAGTTGGTTCAGCTATTTCTGCTGAACGAGGAAGAACTATAACGGGTGTCTTTTGTGCAAGTGCAGCAGGAAATTACATTCCTCCTATGCTTATTTATCCTCGGAAAAAGATGCCAGCAACTCTTCAAAAAACGGCCCCGTGGGGAGAATATGATTTGTACCTCTCTAGAACTGGCAACCAAAAAATAACAGAGTATGATATAGCTGAACTATTGAACAAGGCCTTCATGAAAGTCGCGACGATGGAGAAGTGCGTTTCAGGATTTCGCACTGCGGGAATCTGCCCAATGGATCCGGACAAGTTCAAAGAAGACGATTTTGCTCCTTCCAAGCATGTAAGAGAATACGCAATAGAAGGCTGTTCTGCTGATGCTGATGACTCTGCTGTATCTGGAGCTGAAGCTGCTAATTCATTGCCCGATATTGGTAGAAATTCTTTAACCGACTTGCAAGTCTCTCAGCCTAGTACATCCAAAGATAATTCTTTTCTGGCCCTAGCTCCTATACCGAAGAAACAGGTCAACAAAGAAATGGAAAGAAAACCACCCAAAAAGCAGAACTCAAAAATCCTCACGTGAGCTACACATCAACAAGGTTCATTTATAAGACGCCCTAAATGATATTCAATCATAAAATTAGTCACTTGTATACACTCTGTAAGCTGTAAGCACCACTGTCGGGAAAGAATTAGAAGCGGCTGAAAAAAAAGAGATTGAGAGAAGAAAGTCTGAAAAGAAAAAATGATGACAAAACGGACAAAAAGAAATTGGTCCGCAGATGCTTCAGCAGTGAAACCACAAGCAACAATAAACTCAAAGGAAAAAAGAGACTGAAGAAAGATGCAGAATCTGACTCATCAGACGACTCCGTGGATGAAGATTTGCCTGACATATGTGACGACGACGAACTGGACGATGCTGCAAAAGCCTTCGAGTCCCAACGATATTTGTGGCATATGTGGGGAATTTGGCAAAAACGAAGTATGGTACCTATGTGTGTTGTCTGCTTCATGGGACCATGCGGCGTGCACAGGTGCAGACACGGCAGAAAACTATAAGTGTGACGATTGCTCATAAAACAATTTTGATTTAATGTTAACTTTCAGAAGGAAAGCTTGATTTGTGAAATGTATTGTAATTTTTTCAATCAAGGCATAGTGCGCACCATTCCCTAACCCATGCGCACCATTCCCTAACCCATGCGCATCATTAACCGCCGGGTCGGGTAAATGTGCGCAAATGCATTTCCACATATCTCAAATGTATACTCCTCACGTTAATACTTTATGCAAATATTGTTTTACTTACAATAAAGTAGAAGAATCAGTGACTCTGAATTTGTCCTCAAAGTTAGAAAACCTTCATTCTTATTGAGACAAACACATTTTCTGCTTAACTGCGCACCATTTCCCAACCCTCCCTTATCAATGTATAGAAATAAGAAAATCAAAATGATCTATGAGGAGTTTGCATGGTCATTCTTGTATAGTTAATGAATATTTTACTGTCCCGTAGCTTCATTTCTTGAAAGTCGCCTTGCGCAACTATGTTTTGAAAAATAAGTCTAATAGGACATTTTCCTTTTGTTTAGTATATGATTGTTTATAACAATGGCTGCCGCTGTAGTACTTAACGCTACAATAAGAGATAATTAGATATGCATTACCAAAACTGCTGCATTGTAATTCAGCAAACAAAAGTGTTTTGACACCTAAGACGGGCACAGTGCTGCAGCGTATACTTGCTTACTGAGCTAGATTTGAATGTGAATGGCACTATTGTAATAATACAATACATTGCAACATAATTCTTGCAATAACATACACTACCCTCATCTGAACATTGCTATTAAATTGCAAGCTACTTCTACAGCATATGAATATAGAAGATATGTTCTTTCAAACAATGTTTAAAAACTAGTAAAAGAGATTTGTGAACATACCATACAATCCAGTCTTCAAAACATTTTTAAAGCATTTTTGAAACTCGCCTGCAGAGCTCTCCGCAAACTCTGTTATTATTAGCTATAAACTGGTTTTTTGATTTTTGGAAAGAGGAAAATGCAGTCTGGAGATATATCAAGTGATTACGTTGATTATTCGGTTGTTGAGTTTTTAACAATGAATTCGTTAAATGTTATAAAGATGGTGCCTGATCCTGGTGCCCTCTGAACAGTTCCAAAAGTTGGAGACTTATTAGTGAGACAAGTTTAAGCAGCTATCTCTCTCATATTGAAACGGCGAATTTCAGATTCCATTTTATTTTTATCAGCGACTCTGATTGAAGTTACTTTAGCAAAAGTAAAGTTGAAGATGTTTGGGGAGAACTATTTTGAATTCACTGTATTTCTGGGCACGTACTCTAGATTGGTAGGATTAAGATTGTTTGGTAGTTTTTTAAAAATTATTCAGGAATGTTGTCATCACCTGAGGATGAATTTTTATTCCCAGTTAGCCTGTACTCAAATTTTTCTACATTTATTTCATTATCAAACCATCGTGAGTTTCTTGGTGTGTCTCTTCACAAGGCCAATCTTAAGGACAATTTTGAACAGATTGAAGTAGATGGGGTAATCACGAACACCACGATCTGGAACAAAGAGTCGAACAGCAACACGATAACACAGCACATATGTCTGTGTAAAAGAAGCACTGAAAAGGCGAGGAGTGAATGAATGTATGGGCAATGCTGATTACGATTCTAGGACAATTCCTCGCGGTCAATTTAGCGAACGACAATTCATCGCCTCCAATTACGCGCCAGAGAAATTCTCGCTCCGGCAATTTACCACCTAATAAGATAAATATTGATCACAACTAGTTTATTAACGATTTAAGGTATCATAATTTTAAAAAGCCGCATTTTGTACTAGTTTCATTGAATGTAATGGACAAATATATATATATATATATATATATATATATATATAGTTAATAACAAAGAAGATGTAGGAATATCGCGTGATATGTTAACAACAACAACAAAGATATTCATGGGTAATTCACGCAAAATAAAGAGCTACTGAAATAGAGTGGTAACCGTAGACATGCATGTTTCTGGCTCATTTTGCCTCTTCAGCACGGCATAACCAAATAAGGATGTGAAATTTGGGAGCAAATATGTTAATCGAAACATGGGAAAACACAAAATAACGGATTTCAGCAGGGAAACCAAACGCTCATTTGTGTCTTCAATTGTTGCCCTGAAAACTCGGGATCTTCCAATTGAAGACACAAATGAGCGTTTGGTTTCCCTGCTGAAATCCGTTATTTTGAGTTTTCCCATGTTTCGATTAACATCTTTGCTCCCAAATTTCATATCCTTATTTGGTTATGCCGTGCTGAAGAGGCAAAATGAGCCAGAAACATGCATGTCTACGGTTACCACTCTATTTCAGTAGCCCTTTATTTTGCGTGAATTACCCATGAATCTCTTTGTTGTTATGTATATATATATATATATATATATATATATATATATATATATATTGAAGCAGTTTCATTTGGTTGTATTCAATTTAATAAGGAATAATATTATTACTGAAATAAGTCAAATTGATTTTCCCATCTTATGCTTTATTAGCCATCATTTTAACGAATATTTGTAGAATTGTATAATGGAAAGACATGTTTAAATCAGTTATAGATACAGATAATAAAAACAGTGAACAAAATCCTCGTTATATTACTGAAGGATTGTGTATATAAGCAGTGGCAGTTACGAAACAATCTATATTTCTAATTGTAATGAGAAATGGGATAGTTTAGTTTCTACATGAATCTGTGAAACTCACGTAAGCTACTGATGAAAGTCGTAAGCAGAGAACACAATGTTAATCAAAATTCCGTTGAATAAAATCCCGGTTTGAGATTTATTTCACACATTTTCTACATTTTCATCACCAAATTCATTCATACTTCTTGTATATGTTGCATTTGCTCTGTCATTTCTTGTCTAACAATTTATAATTTTATTACGTGCCCTAATTACTTCTGAATGATTTTTCACAATGTACTTTCCATATTTTTCTATTCTCAACAAAATGATATTTCTGATTCTTGTTAGCATTATTTGAGTTACCCAACACATTATGTAAAGTATTGCTTCAATAAAATATTTATGAAGTTCTTAAAGTTTGACAGTATATGACGTTTATTAAAATAGAAAAATGTATGCAAACAATCCTTTATATATTAGGTAGTTAAGTTAGGAGAGTTTGTTGAAAATGAAAGGAGATACGGGACATAATTTTGACAGTTGGGGAGAAATTTTTTTATCAAAAACGATTATCGAAAATCATAGGGGAGAATATTGAAATATTGACCAATTAATGACATGAGAATACAGATTTTATAGTGTACTAGGGTATGTATGTATTCTATTCAAAAATTAATAATAGAAATATTAGGAAATGAGAGCAAAAGAATAACTTATTCCGAGTCAGATTGTCAGACTCTGGTGGAGATAATTTTAAAGAAAAGACATTCTAGAGTGTAAGAAAATTGATTCAGTCACTTGGAAGCAAAAGATAATAAGCGTGGGAAGAAGTTGCAAAGACATATATTTCATTGACATTTGAGCCCAGAGTTTTTGAACAATAACGTTGTAAATTTGGTAATTTAAAAAAGATAGTGTACGTTGTAGGAGTTCATATAAAAATAGATCACGTGTAGGAGTTTTGGAATAAAGAAGAGAACAATTTAAAGAAAGGTTTGGTTAATTTTTTATCAGATTTAGAAACAGTGTATGTTGCAGAAGTTTTTTTATTGTTTGAAATTGAAGGTTTTTTTTGTAGATTCTAATTTAATATAATTTTTCTTATAAGGTAATATTAACGTAGGAAAGGATAATCCAAAAGAAAACAAAGATCTTTGTTTGGGATATATAAGAGAAACAGCTCCTGTATAAGTTGAAGGTAAGAAATTTTGTTATAAAATTTGAATAAATTTAGAAATTTTTATATATAATAATTTTTGGTTACAAAAGGAAGAATTATATACATGATGTTTCTCAAATAGACAACACAATTTGTGTTTATAGTTTATAAAAAAAAAGGTGTTAAAAAAGATATATCTAGTTCTAATATTGTTATTAAGAGATATAATAAATACCTCATTTGTAAATGTAAACAATTTGTCAATAGTTCAATATATGTATTAAAATTTAAAATAACATAAATTTATTTGAAAAAAAATATGAAAAAAGGAGATATAGATTAATAATACAATTCTTTCAAGCACTGACTCCCTGTAGAAGAGTCATACTGTCTAGAGCCGGAGCAAACATATTTACATTTATTTAAGACAGTTCAACAACTTCTAAATAATACAAATTAAATTTTACTCACCTTTTATGTAATATTGAGAATATTACAATATATATATATATATATATATATATATATATATATATATATATATATATATGTATATATGTTATATTCACAAATTCACGTTAAACTTTTTGAAAACAATTTTTATTGAGTTACACAGTTTTATGTTATATAAAAAGAAGTAATAGGTTGAAATTATAATTGTAACTGACTATTTTACATAAAGTCAAAGAATTTATAGAATTTGTTAAATCAACGTCAGCGTTTATTTTCATGGAGAATTCGATGTAGCGTCGCTCCCATGAAAGTGCAGAAATCATTATTTTTCTGTAACATAATATTTGTGTTACTTAATGTGTTTATTTTATAAAAACGCAACGTAGCATCGTTCTCATGAAAATACGGAAATCGTAATCTGATGTTTGACATTGCGTAACATTACTTAAACATAAGCGTTTTTTCGTATATAACAACTCCCCCCTTAATTAAAATTGTTGTTTAATAAACAACAATTTTGAGAATAAAAACCAAAATACATAAAATATAAAATAGACAATACAATATTTACAGAGATTTCAAGATTAAAAGGAAAATACGCAAAATACAAAAATAAAAATATAAAGGTATACATTAAACCATGAAATTGTCAATTTTCGATTTCCACTTCCTCGGACGCTTCGGTGTCAAGTTTGGGTCTTCTTTTTGGCAAAATGTTATGAATTTTGATAAAAACATCATTTGGTTGGTCCGGAACAGGCTTTCCTGGCGATTTGTTGAATTTAATATTTCTACACTTATAACAGGTGTAGAGGACGATCAAGGCAACGATGAGTGAGATCGTAGTATATGTGAACCACGAAATATTTTTCTCAACAAACGGTTTGTTTATGAGTTCATCCAAACTTTTTGAGTATTGGTCCAGTTTGTGTTTTGTCACTTGCAGATCATTCAAGTTAATGTTATTAAGATCTAGTGGTTCTATTTTGGGTACTTCTACTTTGTTTGGAATGTCTAGGCAACAGTTGTAATCAACCATTACGGGATGAAGTACATGAGGAATGTTTATAGTTTTTCTGGTACTAGCTTGTATTTTAGTAATGCCAACAAAAGCGGAGCATCCTGAGTATAGCTGTAAAATAGAATTTTCATTTACGGTTAATGTTTTCGTTTTTGTGTCTGGAAGACTTATGGTCACGTGTACCGGTTCGGCAATCGACACTAGCCACACGTTTTCTTCGAGTTTTTGCACATTATAACCTTGTCCGTTGACTACCGCACTTTTACAATTCGCAGGAAATGTCTTATATTGTCTTAACAAACGGGCTTCACATATCGCGTTATCGTCTATAGGGTACGCGTAAACATCGCGACACAACTTTTGATGCGTAGATAACTGTTTACACTTTTGTAAATCGTGGATTGGAATGTAGGATAAAGAATCATCATCTCGCGCTAAATATTTTTGTGAAAATGATAAAATGTGGTGAAATCCAGTTCTATTATCATAAATTGGTATTGGGTATAGGTGGAATAAAGTAAATACTTGTGGTTCAATCAAAGGTATTTTAAGAACGAAAACAAGATCTGAATTTGTTTGATATGCTTCGAGATCGATTATTTCCAAATACTGTGAAATTTCAGAATATTTTATTGGTAGCGGTAAACCTTTTCTTACTGTATTTTCTGATATTTTCTTAAGAGCAGTGATCAAATTTTCTGGTTCAATAATAGAAGTATGAATTATTTGAAGCTGTGCAAAAGTGATAGAGTTTAGAATATCATTAATAGTATTTTCAAGATACGAATAACTCTCCATTAGTTGTTCGCAAATTTCAAAGAAATTTAATTTGGCTTCGATAAGCGCAATTTCGTTTGTTGATTGTCGAATGGTGGTTTCAATTTTTTCTATATCTGAGTTAAATATTTTCTCATTTAATTTTAATTGTCCTATGGTACTGTTGAGATTTGTTATGACTGAGCTTGTGATTGACATTTGATTTTTTAATAAGTTTTCTATCTGGTTTTGATCAGTTTTTAATTTATTAATGCAGTCCATATAATATTCACCGTCAGACGCATCGAGATTTCCGGTTATTGATTTAAATATGGTGCCAATACCATTAATTAACCCTCGTTTTTGTCTTTTAACATCTAAAGATATTTCACTAAATTTATCGCCAATAGATTTTGTAATTTGTTGCAATAATGCCAAATGTGATTTTACTTCGGATCGGAAGGACTTCATACTGGAGTAGTTTGAAGTAAAGGTATTTTGAATTTTGTCAAGAATTCTATTATTTCTTTCAAAAGTTTGTTTAAAAGCTGATATATTTTTATGCACTAATAAAGTCCATTCGTCGTTCGAAACCATTATTTTGGTTTCGTCGTGGTAGTAGATTCCAACTGTATTGTTTATGGGTTCGATTTTATATTGACATGTTGCTGTTCCGATCAGCAGCAGAAACCTGAAAATAAGTTAATTTTCAACATAGGGTTTCATAAGATCAAAATTTATTTTTGATTTGTTATTTGTTTCTAAATTCAATACTAATGCGGAATTTCTGTGTATCTCTAGTATTTCAAAAGGGCCATTAAACTTATTTTCTAACTTGTTTTTTATTTGAGTTTCTTTTACGTAAACTTTGTCACCTACTTCATAATTTGGTTTGTTTTCGGAGACATGTTTGTCAAATCGGTCTTTAGCTTTTTCTTTTTGCTTTATGGTTTTTTCTCTCGCTATTTTATAATAATAGGATATGCGGTTATTTAGATCTCTAATATATTTAGTAATTAATTCTTGTTCATTGTATAATTTTTCGGGAGGTCTACTGGACGTGTGTCCAAATACAAGTTCGTATGGTGTGAATCCGTGTGTTTTGTTTATAGAGTTATTATAAGCGATAATAGCAAATGGTAAAATACTGAAGGGGTGTTCATTGGGGTGGTCTGCTAAATGTAATCGAATCATTTCTAACAGAGTAGCATGTAATCTTTCTAGAGATCCGTTACTTTGTGGATGACCGACACTTGAATATGTTAACTTAATATCGAACATATTACAAAGGTCTTTCATTAACGCATTATTGAATTCGCGACCGGCATCACAATGAATGCGAAGTGGTGCACCAAAATGCTGAAAATAAGCTAATAATGAAGTGACAACGGATTTGGCACTTTTATCTTCAAGCGGATATGCTTGAGAAAATTTTGTTAGTTCGTCTCTTATTGTAAGAGCGTAATTCTTTTGAGGTACCTCTAAAATATCAATATTAATACGTTCAAAAGGTGTTTTAGGCGTTTCAGTTATAACGAGGGGACTGTCCAAATTTTTGCGACATATTTTTGTCTCTTGGCATGCCCGGCATGACTTAATATAATTTTCGACATCTCGATTGAGGCCGGCCCAATTATATTTTTGTCGTATTCGCCTAATAGTTTCATTAATTCCGCGGTGAAGGTGGCTTTTGCCATTATGGAATTGATCTAAGATGATAGGTATTTGATTTTGTTCTGGCTCTTTAGTAATATTTTGACAAATAGTGAATTTTACGTCAACTTCCGAAAGTAGAAATGATAGTGTTTCTAGTATTGGTAGGTCAGGATTATTTTCGATAAAATATTTTTCTGAAGGTTTAAATAAATCTCGATTTCTGTAAATTGCAGCAAATAAGTATTCACTAATACTGTCTGGATCCCATGGTATAGCAATAATAAGGTATTTTCTATTTTTGACAGTTTTACTGCTAAGTACATTAATTTTTGCATAAGAAAAGTCGGGGTTTTCCTCAAATATATCCTCAATTATTTTTTCATGAAAATCTTGTAAATTGTTTTGTTGAAAAAAGGTTAAAATGTTTTTATTCTGTTTGTCTAGTAGATGATTATTGGAATATTCTATTTTAGAATAGTCAATCAGTGATTTTGTTTTATAAAGTTCCTCAAAAGACAAAAATTCTTCTGCAGCGACATCCCAGTCAATTTCAGGTTTATTTTCAGTTTGTTGGGATGGCCCTGCATCTTCAAGAGCGGGATAAATTGGGTAAGGTAAATATTTAAAGTTTCCTAATTTTGAACGAAATGAATCAAAGTCATTTATGTGGTTAATTTTTATTCGAGAAAGGGCATCGGCATTTTTATTGGATTTGCCAGATTTGAATTCAATTTGATAGTCGTATTCCTCTAATTTGAGGCGCCATCGTGCTAGACGACTACCGGGGTCTTTTATAGAGAATAACCAAGTAAGTGGACGGTGGTCGGTTATAAGGGTAAATTTTCGGCCATATAAATAGGGTCTAAAGTGTTTAACTGCCCACACAATTGCCAAAAGTTCTCTCTCTATCGTAGAGTATTTGGTTTCTGCTTTGCACAATGTCCTAGACGCATAGGCTATCGGTAAATCCTTACCTATTGGGCCTTGTGACAAAACCGCACCGATTGCGAATGCGCTAGCATCGGTAGTTAAAAGAAATCGTTCTTCAAAGTTTGGGTATATCAATATCGGAGTAGAAGTAAGAGCATTTTTTAATTCTTGGAATGACTTTTGACATTCGGAGTCAAAATTAAATGGGACATCTTTTTGTAAAAGTTTTGTCATTGGTTTGGAAATTTTAGCGAAGTTCGGTATAAATCTTCTGTAGTAACCAGCGAGTCCCAAAAAGGATTTTATTTCCTTTTGGTTCGTAGGTTGAGGAAATTTTTGGACGCATTCAATTTTTGCCGGAAATGGCTTAACGCCATCTCCCGTGATTAAATGTCCAAGGTAGGCGACTTCTTTTCTCAAGAATTCGCACTTGTCTGGCTGAAGTTTTAAGTTAGCTTTGTGAAGTCTCTTGAATACTTCTGTTAAGCGGGTAATATGTTCTTGAATTGTCGGTGAATAGACGATGATGTCGTCCATATAGACAAGACATCGCTCGTTTTGAATTCCAGCAAGGACATTGTCCATGACCCTCTGGAATGTTGAAGGTGCATTTTTTTGGGTGGTTAGTTGAATATTATTTACATTATTTATTTCATATGGTTCTAAGTTAAGTTTTGAAAATGTTACAGTTTTAGGTATACAATTAACATTTAATACTGAAACAAAAAATTCTCCTTTTTCATTTATTTTAACTAATGCGTTTGGTAGTTTAACTTTCTCTACTTCTTGACCTACCAGTATAGCATCAGTATTAACTAAATCGCATTTTAGTTTAAATATTTGTTCAGTCCTAGGTTCAATGAAAATTGTATTTTTGTAAATTTGTGGAAATTGGTTTTCGATTGAAATATTGGTAGTTTCATTATCTGTTACTTTAAATAATGGTACAATTTTGAAATCAGTAATAAGTTGCTTATTTTTTAGATCAACTATACAATTATAATGTTCTAAAAAATCCATGCCTAATAATCCATCAAAATCAATATCTAAATTACAAATGAATACTCTGTGTGGATCGTTAGGTTTAAATGGAATAAGGGTTGATTCGTTAACTCTTATTTTTTGGTTCGTTATACCTTGAATAATTACATTTTCAGGGGATCGATTTCTATAATTTTGGCAAGTTTTGGGTTTGAAATCAATTAGAATTATATAAGTGTTTGTTCTGTCTTTAATATAGTATAAGTTTTTAGAATTTACCGGTAAGGTATTTTTTACATGAACATCTGTTCGAGGCAGTCCGATTCTGGACTGTTCAAACTCATGGTTTGAATTTGTGTACTGAGGTCTGGGATCGACAAATTTGAAGTTTGGTCGTTTAGCGGATCTGGGGGTTTCGTTTGTAAAGGGCCTTGTCGAAAATCCTGATAATAATCATGATTTGGATTTAGGAGGTTATCAGAATCAAAATTATAAACATTTTCATTATTATAATTAAAATTATCTTGTTCGATATGGCTATAATCGAAAGTTTCGTCTTCATTCGTATTGCAAACTGGTACACCATTATCAGAGTTAGGATCACTATCAGCAGTATAATAGTTTTCCTCTATTCCACTATTAACAGTATAATAGTCAGGAGCACTGGGGTTAATTTCTTGGTAATATTCTTGATAATCAAGTGAATTATCGGAGTATTGTTCTTGATTTTCATAATAATTTTGACTATCATCTGTATAATAGGCATAACTGTTATGAGAGTGTTTGTTAAAATCACGATTTCGATTGAAATGAAAAGTTCTTTGCTGATTAAAATTTGTGTTGGGTCGATTTCCCGGTGGTCCTTGAGGTCTAAAACTTGGATTTGGTCTAATTACAGATGGGCGATTTTGATTTTGTTGGTTATTTTGAAATTGTGGCCTTTGTTGAAAATTTTGGCCTGTTTGGTTATGTGAATTAGGAGTTTGATTTGGTCTAAAGGAACCATGAGCTAAATTTTGAGATTGTCTTTGACGTGTGAGACACTCATTTATAGTATGTCCTATTCTGTGACAAAAATTACATTGTTTTGGTGAATTTTGGCTAAATCTACGAGTAGGTATATTATTTGTATTACGATTAGTCTGAGGTTTGTGGTTTTCATAGTAAGTTAATTGAAGTTCTCTTCTGATTCGTGAAATAGCTGATAAAACACTTATTGGATTACTAGCTCTAACAATTTGACCGATTTTTGGATCTAGACCGGTTAATAAAGTATTTAAAGTTAATGATTCTATAAGACGTGTTTGTGCTACTTTTTGATCTATTGTTAAATGCTGTTGTTTACTTATAGCTGAATACATTTTTGCTTCCAGAGTTTGTAATCTCGAAACAAAAATTAAAGGCGATTCGTTTGGTAGTTGTTTCATTCTTTGAAGATCTTGAATCAATGAATTTAAGTCGCGAGTATCTCCAAAGTGAGTATTTAATAAAGTTTTAATTTCTTCCCAATTTGAAGGGTCGCGTGAATTAGCTAATTCAGCGGCTCTTCCTTTAAGTTTGTTTTTAATATGAAGAGTTAAAAGTACTTTTTGGTCGTTGCCGGCCATTCTGTAAGCTGTTTTACAAGCATTTATAAAAGTATTTAAGAAAATTTGATTACCGTCATGTTCCGGAATTATTGAAAATATTTCGGATAATCTGTAAGGCTCTAGATTCGACGCTTGATCGGTTTGAGCAACTGGAGTATTAGCATTGGCATTAGCGTTTGTTGCACTACGTGTTTCAGGCATTTTGCTTTATATTAAAATGATTGTATTCAAAATAAAAGTAAATTATGACAATAGAACTTGGTAAAAATAAAAAATAAATTGCAAAATATTAAATAAAAATAAAACGAGATGATTCTTACGTAAATATTTTCATTCCTTCCTTGGCAGCTGAAATCCTTATCCGTGAGCTTTGCTACACCTGGTTAGCAGTTTGCGTGTTCCTGGTGCCGGAGAGACCGTCTGCTTATTGAAGATCTGGAGCTGGTACTTGAAAATTCCTTAAAGGTTTAGGAACCACCACACTTAGTTAGGCAATCCTTGTTCTAAATGTGTTTAGGAATCCTACTGACTGCGCCACTGTTATATTCACAAATTCACGTTAAACTTTTTAAAAACAATTTTTATTGAGTTACACAGTTTTATGTTATATAAAAAGAAGTAATAGGTTGAAATTATAATTGTAACTGACTATTTTACATAAAGTCAAAGAATTTATAGAATTTGTTAAATCAACGTCAGCGTTTATTTTCATGGAGAATTCGATGTAGCGTCGCTCCCATGAAAGTGCAGAAATCATTATTTTTCTGTAACATAATATTTGTGTTACTTAATGTGTTTATTTTATAAAAACGCAACGTAGCATCGTTCTCATGAAAATACGGAAATCGTAATCTGATGTTTGACATTGCGTAACATTACTTAAACATAAGCGTTTTTTCGTATATAACATATATTATATAAGTGAATGTGAATGTATTTATAATATGATGTTTGAATATGAATCTATAATGTATTGATATTATGTTACAATTAAAAAACAACTTACACACTTGGGCTTGCTAACTTATATATATTTTACCTGTAATTCCTCCTATTCATTATGCTATTTAGTAGCATGTAGTTTATTTGATTCCTAAAACTTTTATTACCTCGGCTGCTCTTATTCATTTACTACTCTTTAACTAAGTAGGGTTCTGGGCATATTATAATAAAATCAACCTTACTTATCAATGGAATATATTTATGTTACTCATATGGAAAATATTAATGACGCTTTGTTTTCTGTTCGATTCATATACCCCTTATGTGTAAAAATAAATGATTATCCCATTATTTCTTAAAATTCCTATATTATAAATAAATAATGGTTTTTCTATATATCCAAATTTCCACATTAAACAGACTTTCTGTATATTATAAAAAAAAAATCATTCTCTTTGAAAGACGAGTTTTGCAGACTCATTTGCATAACTTGGGTGAACCGTTTGTAAACGTTAGATTTCTTAGAAAATTATACGACCACCTGCGTTTTAGAGTTTATTCAACTATTGTAAACTTTTTTTCTGCTTGTTTTCTAAATAAGATTATTTGAAATATTTTAAAATACTATTTTAGTTTTATTCGGTACGTGAAATTGGAAGCATATCTGAAATATTTATCTACTCAAATTTTATCTCTTTAAAAACATTCTTTAACGTATCATAACAATTGTGTAAGTAATAATAATAAGAAACTGAAATTAGTTGTGATTTGTTGTTTAGTGGAAATTTTTAAATATATGATTGGAGAAAATTGAACATGACAGAAATTATACATCTATCTACAAATTTTATAATGGTAAGTTTTTATTATTACGTTTCCTGATATATTATGATCATTTTAAAGAAAAAAAACTTTTACTACCAGGTATTTATGATTTTAAATTTCACTTTATTATTTGGTACCAAATATTTAATTAAACACACCACAGAACTTGTTTCTTTGATGAAATGATGCCTTCAGATTGATTCATCCATAACGTTTTCCCGCCTTAGGTGGTAATTTTCCTCTGTGTAATTATCTGATGATAATTATTCTTCTGCTTTATGTAGTTTCACAGAACTTCGTCCTTGCACTTGTTTTTAATTATTAGTTAATTAAATAGTTTAATTTATACCTATTTACACTCATTACTTAGATTTTATATAAAAGAAACTGGATAACTTTACACTGCTTCTCGCTTATCCAACAACTGACGCCTAACTACTTATTCCGCGGTTTTTTATCTGCCAAACCCTTTCTATTGTTTATAACCGGAAGCTGGCAATGTTCTAGAAAATTCTTTTATTATAGTTCACCTGTCACTTTGTTTATTATTGTTTTTATTGTTTTTCTGACTTAAACTTATTGTAAACTATTGTTTTTTATTCATTATACACTTATTGTCCTTGATTAATTCACTAACATCTTATTATTATTGTCTTTTTTCATGTTATTGTTTATTTGAGATGTTTCGATTGGTCAATGCAATTATATTATTTTTATATTTCCTACAATCTAAATATTTACACAATGTACATGGATACAATTCATATCCTATTATGTTTGATATTATTACATTTATACATATAAATTAGGTCGGTAATCATTTATTTTTAATCTTGTATTTCATATTCAAATACATTTTATGTTGGTATACCTGTCTCAACTGTTATATTTCGTGTAGGTCTTTGACATTTCCTGTAATTACAGTTTCCTACTTATTATTATATTTCCTATATATTTTTATGATTAAATATTAACTAACATATCTTATTTATATATTTTTCTAATTGTAAATGTCATTTATTGTTCAATGATTGTAGCATTGTTGATTTGATTATTCCATCCTATTTATTCTTTGAATATGAACAGATGCTCTGGGTGTCTAAAATTCCGTGCAGCGTTACGTTAATTTATTGATCTGCGTTTACTTGTTAGGTTCTGTCTAAGGTTGTTTTTTTTTAAATTACAGAATTATATTAAAACTGTTTTACTAATAATTGTTTATGACTTCTTTTTATATTTATTTACTTTCTTTATGATTATGCCCATTGATTGTACTTGATTATATTGTTATATGGACATTTTATTAATTTTGATACTTTATTTTAGGAATTATTTTTTTTATTGATATGCTTTATGCTTTATCGGGATTCTATATATGTTATGTGCTCGTTCTATCTACAACAATATATATATATATATATATATATATATATATATATATATATATATATATATATATATATATATAGAAGGAAGATAGTCTTTGCTGACTGTTAGGAATAAAACTGGTGAATATTGGGGAAAGCAGCAAGAAGAAAACGGAAAACGTGTACTCTTAACGGAAAATTTTCAAGCTTTCGAGGATGATTGTCCTCATCATCAGGAATACTGAAATGGAAAAACAGCATTAAGATACTGTAGTTGATAAGTAATATATAATATAGAAGAAATCGCAACAGGTGCGAACTTTCCTCCGAATTGAGGTTAGGATCCATTATGTTATATAAAAATAAACTACGGACATTCAAGTATGAAACAGTTCACTAACAAAGGTTTAAAATAGCACAATCACAATCAGATGACTAAAAAAGCCAACATCTAACACCATTTTGCAGACAAACGAAACACGAGTGCTTTTTTATTGTCAAAAGCCGGCAGGAAACTGATATCAAATTCTTCTAATTTGGAGGAATTGAATTGACAGGCAATGATGCCAACCAATAGTTGAGTGGATGAACGTGACAACAAGTACCATAAGAGAATGGTCTCCGTTGTGAAAGTTCATATTAAGGATGGAAAAGAAGAATGCAGAGGGGTTGAGAAATTGCATTCATAAGAAAGAAGAAGAGGAAATTGATATATCCCGATGGTAAGAGTTTTGTATAACAACAAAACATATACCTTGGAGGACAAAGTTAAAACACAACACCAGCCAAAAAAGACAAAATCAAAAGCAATTAAGTAATAATAATATGGTAATATAGTAATTATTAAAGTAAAAATAATAATAATGATGTAATATATATATGTATACTAAAAAGGTGATAATGGGTGCATCTACCAACACCAATGCACCCAAAATAAAAGATGTTTTTAGAGATATGTTAGTTATCCGCAAAAAGGGTAGTGTCAATTGAGGGAACGTGATTGTCATTAGTGGAAAGAAGGTTATAGTTGTAATCTAGGGATAACAAAAAGGAATAAATCTCACTCAAGTGGTCTGTGTCAGTCTTTTTGTTAATTACATTGTTATATTGTGAAATAAAAGCCATTTCTAGGAATGATCTCTTAATTTTGTTAGACTCTGTCGCCCACACCCTTACAGCCTCAAAATTCATACGATGGTCAAGAGAATGAACATGGTTTGCTAAAGCGCAACGCTCCGGATGTAATCTACAATCACTCTTATGTGAAACAAATCGGTTAGAAAGTGATCTTAAAGTCTGTCCAATATACTGTTTATCACAGTCCCCACATGGAACGCTGTACACAACATTGGTAAGAGAGGTCAACGGACTTTTATCTTTAACTCTAGTAAAAATTGATCTAATTGTTAGAGCAGTTTTGTTAGCAATCTTGAAATTACCATATGCTCCGAGACTTGCCAGATTGTTCCGGGCATATGGTTATTTCAAGATTGCTAACAAAACTGCTCTAACAATTAGATCAATTTTTACTAGAGTTAAAGATAAAAGTCCGTTGACCTCTCTTACCAATGTTGTGTACAGCGTTCCATGTGGGGACTGTGATAAACAGTATATTGGACAGACTTTAAGATCACTTTCTAACCGTATTGTTTCACATAAGAGTGATTGTAGATTACATCCGGAGCGTTGCGCTTTAGCAAACCATGTTCATTCTCTTGACCATCGTATGAATTTTGAGGCTGTAAGGGTGTTGGCGACAGAGTCTAACAAAATTAAGAGATCATTCCTAGAAATGGCTTTTATTTCACAATCTAACAATGTAATTAACAAAAAGACTGACACAGACCACTTGAGTGAGATTTATTCCTTTTTGTTATCCCTAGATTACAACTATAACCTTCTTTCCACTAATGACAATCACGTTCCCTCAATTGACACTACCCTTTTTGCGGATAACTAACATATCTCTAAAAACATCTTTTATTTTGGGTGCATTGGTGTTGGTAGATGCACCCATTATCATCTTTTTAGTATACATATATATATTACATAATTATTATTATTTTTACTTTAATAATTACTATATTACAATATTATTATTACTTAATTGCTTTTGATTTTGTCTGTTTTGGCTGGTGTTGTGTTTTAACTTTGTCCTCCAAGGTATATGTTTTGTTGTTATACAAAACTCTTACCGTTGGGATATATCAATTTCCTCTTCTTCTTTCTTATGAATGCAATTTCTCAACCCCTCTGCATTCTTCTTTTCCATCCTTAATATGAACTTTCACAACGGAGACCATTCTCTTATGGTACTTGTTGTCACATTCATCCACTCAACTATTGGTTGGCATCATTGCCTGTCAATTCAATCCCTCCAAATTAGAAGAATTTGATATCAGTTTCCTGCCGGCTTTTGACAATAAAAAAGCACTCGTGTTTCGTTTGTCTGCAAAATGGTGTTAGATGTTGGCTTTTTTAGTCATCTGATTGTGATTGTGCTATTTTAAACTTTTGTTAGTGAACTGTTTCATACTTGAATGTCCGTGGTTTATTTTTATATAACATAATGGATCCTAACCTCAATTCGGAGGTAAGTTCGCACCTGTTGCGATTTCTTCTATATTATATATTACTTATCAACTACAGTATCTTAATGCTGTTTTTCCATTTCAGTATTCCTGATGATGAGGACAATCATCCTCGAAAGCTTATATATATATATATATATATAAACAATATATATATATATATATATATATATATATATATATATGTAACTATGTAACAACAAAGAGATTCATGGGTAATTCACGCAAAATAAAGGGCTACTTAAATAGAATGGTAACCGTGGACATGCATGTTTCTGGCTCATTTTGCCTCTTCAACACGGCATAACCAAATAAGGATGTGAAATTTGGGAGCAAAGATGTTAATCGAAACATGGGAAAACACAAAATAACGGATTTCAGCAGGGAAACCAAACGCTCATTTGTGTCTTCCAATTGAAGAAATGTCATGTTTGATATTTCTACTGAATCTTTCAAAATTTAATAATTCACTTATAGTACAGTGTGTATCGAAAGTATGGCAGCCAAAATTAAATAAATTTCCTTATGTTTTACTTATTCTTTAAATTTCAAATAGAGGATCTGTATTAATATATATATATATATATATATATATATATATATATATATTTATATACGTAATGTGAAACTACAATGACCATAAATAGATAAATATGGATCACAACTAATTTATGCTTTAAATTTGAAGGTTAAAATGCTGAGCTATACCCCTAAGGTAATCCAAAAGTGGTCGAATTCCATAGTCTTCGACTATTCTATTCTTTTGGCAGTGTGCTTGTACACCTTTCTTTGGTGCGCTTCATTTCCAGTGACAAACTGTTCTATTTTCAGTCGATTTAAGCTTTTGTCTTTTTGAAGCACTTTCACAAATTTCCACAGATTAGGATGGGCGCCGTTGATCAAGGATGAAAAATTAATGTGCCACCCTTCAACTGTATTGTTGGTGCGCGGAATATCTTGCACAGTCATGTCGTAACAATTCCATATATTTCTGGCAAATAATGGGGGATGCATTCTTCCTCTTCTGTCTGCTCGGCCTATTCATGTGTCTTCATAATAGTTTAGCAGCGGCATTAGCCAGTTTTCAATCTGAGTGTAAAATTCGCTATCAAGCAGAGTTTCATACGACTCAATGACATCATTTTCCGGCACTAACGCAAGAGCTGCCAGAAGGCGTAAATTCAAGGCAAAATCAGGACTTTGGGTATAATGAACTTGCAACCCATTTTGCTGGGTATGTCTCAATATGCATTGTGTGAAGTGTAAGAAGCACCCACGTATTCTAGTATTGGGAAATTCATTTCGAACAGCATTTATTTCAGCTGTTTCAAACTTTACTAGAATAGTTAACGGTTGAAGGCCAGGCTTCAACACCTTTAAAACTCTAAATAAACAATAATACGTTGGCTCCGTTTTGTTTGGCAGCAAGGCATATATACCTGGAACTACGTTGCTGTATTGCACACCGTGAATCGTGTACAACTAAGCAAACAGTCGTGATGCTAAACTGTTGGCTTTTTTTTCATAGATATTTGATAAATCGTGAGGTGAAGAAAAAATTAGACTTGAAAACGGTATTTCAAGTTTTGAGTTTATGAGAAGTATGATCTTAATGGTGGACTCATTTTTGCTACATAATTTTCATTTTCGCGTTAAAAACCTTACTTTCGATGAGTTCCACTTTTTTGGCTCAGGTAGCGAAGGAAGACAGAAAAGTAGGAGAAGCTTATCAATGGTAAACTACACTCAATTCCAAAAATTGCGATAATGGGAGTAACACCTTATGTGGAAAACTTGTAAGTCACAAAATCAAACCTTTGAGGTAGAAAATAACAGTAGCTATAATATTTTTTCACCCTCTGTGAACTTTGTTATTGAAATTTCCTTGTTTTGTGAATGTTCAATTATTATCTACTGCAATTGTGACTGGGAAGGATGATCAGCAAATAATAAACGGCATCTGATCTAAACATTATTAATAAACTTGAAACATTTTTAGGGGTCGTCGTTTTTTCGTTTATTGGAATTTAGTGGATTACTCTTATCAGGTTATGTTGAGACTCAATTAAATTACATATTATGAGTAATATAACGTTACATCTTCTATCACTTTGGGCATTACTACGAATGTCAACGTACATATTATAAATACTTTTGTTCAGACGGTTTTAATTTAAGAATAACTGCATTTCACCACCAAAGAAAATTAATATTAAACGTCCAAGTGTAAAATATTGTAGCCTTATGAGTATCATTCAGTAGTTTCGAAGTAATTCCATTATACTCAGCAATAAACTACATTGTCAAACCGGGTAATAAAAGTGCAGAAAATGCTGAGAAATTGGATATTATATTTAAAATTCATGAACCATTGTTGGATGTTGGTAGTAGGTACTAAAAGTTTGCTAATAAAATTATTCAATGAAGTCTGCCGTCACCTTATTCGTTTTCATTAGCTTCTTAAAAATACAAAGGAAAAGCTTCTTGAATATGCATTAAAATGACAGTTAATAATCAACGGAACCAAACGCGGCTACTGGAATTTTTCTTTGGTTACAATGTTAAATGCAAAGCAAGCACTTAATAATATTTAAACTGTATCTTGGTATCTCCTTCTGTACGAGGGGATTCAGTGCCAGTTACATAACACAGAATAAACCGAAGAATATTTTGAACAATTCAAGATCAACTATTCAGAGATATTATATTGTATAGGCTGAAATACCACAATTTTGTGGAAAGATAACAAATATAATTTATTCTATTAGGTTTACTCTGAAGATTCAGAAATGAGATTTAGAAGGATGAAATTAACACAACATTAAGAATTGCCGTAACCAAAAACAGCTTATTTGAATAATAAATTCTAGAATGTATACGTTTGAGAAGAATAATAAGCAATAATAATAATTTGATTGCTGATGAAACTCACAGGTTTTAGCAAGAAATCTGGGATCCACATTTTTCATATAATATTCTAAGGTATAGTTAGCTACAAAATATTTCGCCTTGACTTACTGCAAACCGACATAATCTATGAAACCTGTAAATTGCAAATAGTAAAGTAAACAGTAACAGGAGGTACTTCAAAAATAAATGTATTTCGTATTGAATTTTTTATTATTGTAAAATATATAAAACAAAAAATCTAGATATGAAATTTCAAAATTAAAAACTTCATAACAAAAATTGTAGTGAGTATTATTTACAAAAATATGTATTAACGTATATTCCATAATTATTTCAGTATTACTGTCGTCCGCATTTAGGTTAGGGTAAGGTGAGCAAATACCGGTCAGATGGGCAATGCCGGTCAGACCTTAAAAATGATTATTACTAGGTTTGGCAACAATCCGCGCCTCGGGATGCTACGTGCCGGAGGCAGGACTTTGCCCAGCCCAAATCTGTCATATAGGTTTCCGAGGGGGGGGGGCGCCCCACCCAACACGGCGCGTCCCAATGGCTCATAGGGTGTCTCCAGGGAGAGTGGGTGGTCGTGGGTCCTACGCTCTTTTAAGAGCTGTGAGGGACGCAGGACCAACCAACTTCCGGGATAGGCGATGAATAAGAACGACACAGTTCCGAATAATCGCCCGCGGATCAAAGGGGATAGAGGAGTAAACCTGATTAAAAATCACTGTCGTTATCCTCCCTGCCTCCGCTGATCATCTATCAGTCAAGGGGAGGAGAAATATTTTCAAGACTATCAGGTCTAACATGCTCTCCCAAACCCACATTTCGCCATTTACTTTGTTTTTTTTACTATTCTACTTTCTCGCCTTATTCTCTTTCGAATCTCTTCTTAACCCACGCTGCACTATTTTCTTCTTAGTCATCTACTACCTTTTTTCTTCTCATTTGTATCTCTTTTTTGAGGCATCTACCATTCCTGAACAACGCCAACCATTTTCCACACTTTCTTCTCTTCCCTTTCCAGTTTACCATTTCTACTACTTCTTACTCCTTTTATTCTTTATTCCCTCTAGCCTTCACTATATTTGGTCGTGTTTGGGCCAAAACATTTTCCATCAACTAGGCATAGGGGACGCAGCTATGCCTAGCTATATTTACTTGTTGGCAAAAACTGCGACCTACCCACACCCCACACAAAAAAAAGAGGAAAAAAAACCTGGCAGAAGGTATAAAATGCACCAACTCAAAATGGAAGATAAAACAAAAGGAATATTACCCCAGATGGGTTCCGGCACGGCCGGGGAATCCCACTCCTGTTTACAGGACAGTCCCGCGGAATCTGGGGGGGGGGGACAATCTACCATTGAGCTCCTATGAAATAGAACTGTTAGATAAACATAATAGAAGATCAAGCGTTACTCCTAGATCACCGACGCAGCGAAGTCTTTCATGGAGCTTTCCAGCAAGTGATAACTTAGAGAACCCAAAGGAATCAGAGCGCATCACATCCAAGAATGGCAGCCTAGTAGACGCGCAAGAAAATCCGTCGAAACGGAAAAGAAAAGAATCGCCACTTTTAAAAAGAGAATATGCATATGATATATGTAAATGGATCCTAAAAGCCAAAGCTGAGATGGCAAATTTAGCGAAAATAGCGAAGGAAAACCACAACACTCGAAGAGATTTGGTCGCCAGCATCCAAAAGCTTCAATTTTTGTTTAGAGAAATGGACGTTGAAAAAGTTAGCGCCCAAACATGCAGCTGTAAAAATACGGAAACCAAACATAAAGAAACCCAAACAATATTGACAACCGAACCTAAGATAATTAGATCACTAGGGACAGTTTTAGACTTCTCGGAGTGCAAGAACATAATCAATATGGACTGGAGTGATGAGGCATACAGTACCACAGAAGTGATTGTTGGCGATCCCCTGGAGGCAAAGACGATGGTAACCAAGGTGGTAATAGTAGAACCCAGTGATTCGAATATGACTGTAGGAATACAAAACCGGTACAAATATAGGTTTCCAGGCATTGTTGACACCAATGAAAAATAAACGGTGATTGAGCAAGTCACAAAACTCAGGACTGACCATGGACAAGACACAATCACTCAGAAAATCATAAAATTGTCACAAATTTCCAGTGAAGAAGACCTATGGGATTCCCTAAGGACTGTCAGAGATAACACAATAGAAGATGGTCAGGTTGCACTGCACCATGTTGACAATATGACCCTGGGGAAGTTCAGAAAACTCGTTGAGTGTGTCTTTCATGGTTCGGGTATAGAGGTTTTCATCTATACCACTAAAAAAAACAGGAAACGGAAAGTGTTCAGCCAGTGACAAGCAAACGACAGCCAACATCATACGCCCTTATAGTCAGCAAGCACAATAATACGTACCTGGAAGCTCTGAAGACCATAAAGGAAGCTGTTAAAAATGCGAAAGATGCTAACAGCATAAGGCAAATCAGAGAAACCAAAGTTCTAATAACCATGAACAAGAACCAGGAAGCAATGAATTCCTTAAAAGCAGCAGTGGAATCCACCAACATGAAAGTGAGCACGAGGGGTACCCATTGGCCTAAAAAGAAAACATTCCACATTCGTGGGATTGATGCAACAGCCACAGTAGAAGATGTGGCTGGAGCAATAGAGCCAAAGATCGGGAGCAGATTAAGGAAAACTGCTCTATTGGAAATCTCAGGCCAAATGCTGGCAGCACTTTGGCAGTTACAATATCTATATCGGAAGACAAGGCCCGTGAATTAACCCAGAACCCGTATATTCGTATCGGGCTTTCGAATTGCAGGATCGAACCCAGAGTGAGGGTCGATCGTTGCAAAAGATGCTGGTTATACAACCACCAGACTGAAGAGTGATAGGGTCCGGATCGCAGAAATTGCTGCTGTAATTGTGGACAGGAAGGACATCTGTCAAAAGAATGCAAAGATAAACCATTCTGCCCAGTTTGCAAAGACACGCATAAGTCAAATACCGGAAAATACATAAGCTTCCGTAGAGTTCTGAGTACGACTAAAAGAATGAAACGTCAAAAACTTTACTCCAGTAATGAATATATTACAAATTAACGCCAATCATAGTGTCCCAGTCCATGACATTGCTGCACTTACTGCTTCTAACAAGAAATGTGATGTTATTTGCATCAGCGAGCCCAATATCAAAAAGTGTGAAACTGGGAATAGAAATGTATACGTAAACCCTACCAAAGACGCTTTAAATGTTAATGTAAATAGCTCCATGCCTGTTTTAAATGTGTTTAGTGGGAACTGTTTTGTGTGTGTCCAGTGGAACGAACCTGTTTGTAATGTCAGTGTATATCTCCCCAAACATCCCTTTTCAAAGCTTCCAAAACTGCTTAGGGGAGTTGCAGGATATAGTTCTGCGCCTTCGGCATGGGAATAAAAACACACCATTTGTGATAACTGGAGATTTTAACTCAAAGAACGAAGTCTGGGGGGGGGGCAGAGTAACAAACCGTAGGGGCAGAGAATTCTTGTCCTGGTGCAATGCTACGAACTTAAATGTCATTAATGATGGACTTGTCCCCACGCTTGTTAGAGACACTGGGCAATCATACATCGATCTTACTGTGGTGTGTGACCGAATACAACGACAAGACCCTCAGTGGACGGTGCTTGTGGATCCTGACGTGACGGAGCACAGGTTTATTTTAACCGAACTCTTAACCGTGAAGCCTGTAGTCAAGAAAAGGAAAACAAGGTTTGGTGAACCGAATAAAGAATTACTAGTTCACATGTTTAGAAAAATGACCAGAGATATGCTGTTTCTGATCTGGTGAGTCGCATCCGCGAGGCTTACCAAGAATGCACACCGAGGGTTTGCTGCAATGAGGACTATCGCTTGCCTCACTGGTGGAACGAGTCAATACAAGAGGCCATCTTAGATGTTCATCATAAGAGGCGTCTCTTTCAGAAAATAAAAAATGACCCAAACCGGCGTGAAGAAAAATATAGAGAATATAAGACTGCTAAAGACTGAAATCAAAACATTGAAAAGGCGAGCTTGGCAAAACCTTTGCAATGACCTCGAAGACGACATATTTGGCCAGGGATTCCAAATAACAAGAGCTCAATTGCGAAAAACGCCGGCTCGTGTTGAAATGTCAAGAGAGGAAAGGGAGAGACATTTTAAGGAGTTGTTTGTCACCAACTGCCCAAATGGAAAACAGCGACAAAAAGAACTAACTGTGATACAAGACTGTGATATGCTCAAACACCAGGAAATATTGGATGCCTGTGATAGTATCAAGGTTGGCAAAGCCCCAGGCCCATATAATATACCATCAGTGATAATAAAAGCTGTGATTAATGGTAATGTCCA
This sequence comes from Galeruca laticollis, assembly GCA_963921935.1. Classification (NCBI taxonomy): domain Eukaryota; kingdom Metazoa; phylum Arthropoda; class Insecta; order Coleoptera; family Chrysomelidae; genus Galeruca; species Galeruca laticollis. The sequence continues at coordinate 165,994,117 of OY998180.1, forward strand.
ATTTTTTGTAAATTTTTATAATTCGTTTTTAACCAGGCAGTGTTTTCCAGGAGAATGGAAAAGAACCAAGCTATCGCTTATCGAGAAACCAAGAAAGTCACCTGACGACCCTGCAAAATATCGCCCAATTTGCTTAATAGATGAAATTGGAAAAGTCTACGAAAGACTCTTAAATACCCGGTTGATTGCGGAATTGCAAAACAAAATTAATGGCTTCCAAGAAAACAAATTTGGGTTCCGTAAAGGACGGTCTACTTCACATGCAATGGAAAAGATTCAAGACATGGTAGCATCAAACAAAGGAAAACATTGTGCAATAATCTTGGTGGATGTTAAAAATGCGTTTAACACCGCATTCTGGATAGTCATCAGCGACCAGCTTAACAGAATAGGGGTGAGTGCATACCTTAAGAACATTTTAAATTCCTACATGGATGAAAGAGTAATTATCCTGAAGAGGGACCTTGAAAGACAAGTTTTTGGTGGTGTTCCACAGGGCTCGGTTCTCGGCCCTAGTATGTGGAATATTCTATATAACGAAGTGATGAACCTTCCAACGCCAAGTGGAGTAGTAATATTGTGCTATGCCGACGATCTAGCGGTAATCGTAGCTTCTCGGACCTCCAACCAAATGATTGATAAGGCAAACCATACTCTTGATCTTGTATTTCAGTGGATGACTCAACATCATCTAGAGATTGCTCCTGAAAAAACCGAAGCTATTCTTCTTAGCTACAAAAGAAAGACCGATGCGATAAAATTTAAAATGCAGAGCCAAGAATTAAAACCCCAGGGAACAGTCAAATATTTGGGATTCCACCTAGACCGAAGGCTAAATATGACAAACCACATCCGAGAAACCTGTCTGAAGGCTGAGAAAACAATAAAGGCTCTAAATTGTCTTTTACCAAATATAGGAGGACCAACAGCAGCGAAGCGGCGTATTCTGGCGATGGTGTGTCAAAGTGTAATCTTATATGGTGCGCCAATTTGGGCCCTTAAGACATATTTAGAAGTCAATAAAATGAGACTTATGAAGACACAGCGAAGCATTGCGCTTAGAGTCTGTTCTGCTTACTGCACCGTTTCAGGTGCATCTGCAATGGTTATTGCTGGTCTCATTCCGCTGCACCTTTTGGCGGAAGAGAGGAGGAGAATATTCCACATGGCTGGTGTAGATTCTGTTACCCAGAAACAGATAGAGAGGGAGATGACTCTGCAGCAATGGCAGGAAAAGTGGCAGAGCGGCCCTGAAACTTGGACCAGACGCCTTATCTGGAATATTCGACCTTGGCACAATAGGAAATGGGGGACAGTATCCTACCATCTTACTCAGTTCCTCTCAGGCCACGGTACTTTCGGCACTTTTACTTTTAAAATTCAAAAAAAGAGAGACGAAAGTTGCATATGCTGCGGGGCAGCTGTAGATGACCCAAATCACACTGTCTTCGAATGTCCTCAATGGGCAGAGAAGCGCCAAGAACTGTGCTCAGATTTAGGGGAAATAAGTACAAGCAACGTCATTGACAAGATGCTCAAATGTGAAAATGGGTGGAATAAGGTAACAGATTTCATAACTTATGTGATAAGCGCAAAAGAAAAAGTTGAGTTACGAGCCCAGGCAAATGCAGAATATTAGGCAATATTCCTTTCTTTCTTGAGAAGATGTCCTAACGGCGGGACCTACGATTTTCGACAGCCGATGGATATTCAGTTTGTGTTAAAACTATGGTTAGTGCAGATCACCACGTGTTTTCGGCAATTCTGATGTAAGATTTACGGTAAGTGAAATAAGGTTTGGAGATAAAATTCTTCTCTCTTTTCATAAAAACTTAGCTGATACATAAAGGTTGACTTTTTTTCTTTGGTGTCCTATAAAAAGATAGAATAAAAAACATTTTTTTCTCATAAAAAATGACCCATAAGAAAAATTGTTACAGTCGGGTAATGCCGGTCAACACAGGTGGGTAATACCGGTCAAGTGACCGGCATTACCCACTGTTTATGTTAATGGTTATTTCATTTTTAATTGTCTTTACAGATGTCTCGAAATCGAAAAAGATTAATTGGTAAAACAAAATGGACCAGAGATATTTTGAAGCAAGCGATAGAAGTCATTCAAAATGGAACGAGTATAAGACAAGCTTCCAAAAAATACGCAATTCCATTTTCAACGCTACAAGAAAGGGTAAAAAATAAAAAAGACTCAGCACCTATAATGGGAAGAAAACCTGTGTTTTCAACTGAACAGGAACTGGAAATTGCAAATTAAACACTTGGCGTCCATTTTTTACGGTGTTACCACAAAAGAACTAAGAAGGTTTGTCTTTTAGTTTGCTGAGAGAAACCATATTATACATAATTTTAACGCAACGCAAAGGCTGGCTGAAAAAGACTGGCTGAGAAGTTTCATCAGACGCAATCTCACCATATCAGTGCGAAAAGCTGAGGCTACCAGTCTAAATCGTCTGACTGGTTTCAACAAGGATGAAATAGCTAGATTTTATAAACTGGTGGAAGAAGTGATGTCAAAATATACCTTTTCCCCTAGCAAAATATATAACGCAGATGAAACGGAGATCACAACTGTCCAGGATCCAGGAAAGATACTCGCAACCAAAGGACAAAAAAGAGTTGGTGTGGTAACTAGCGGCGAAAGAGGCCGAAATATTACAGTCATGTGTGCTATGAATGCTGCAGGGGGCTTTATTCCGCCCATGTTTATCTTCCCCAGAAAGAGACTAAGCCCTCTCCTGGAAAAATATGGAAGCTCTTTATAAATGTTCACTGAATGGCTGGATCGATGAAAATATTTTTTGTGACTGGTGAACGTATTTTATAAATCACGCTAAACCCACGAAAGACGAGGCGGTTTTATTAATTGTAGACAACCACTCCAGCCATATTTCTTTGAAGTCGTACGAGTTTTGCAAAGAAAATCATATTGTTATGGTATCATTTCCACCACACAGTTCACATAAAATACAGCCATTAGATGTGGTCTTCTACGGGCCCCTTAAAGACGAATACAGAAATCAGTGCAATTTATTTATGAAGACGCAGTTGATGAAAAGTATCACTCCTTATATGTAGCGTCTTTATTCAATAAAGCTTATTCAACTGTGGCTACAATTAGCAAAGGAGAAGCGTGTTTCAGAAGCGTTGGTATCTATCCTCTTAACTGCAACGTTTTTAATGAACAAGACTTTTGGCCTTCCGAGTTATTGAATCAGGTCGTCATTGCCATACAAGATAACGAAGCTGATATGTCTTTCAGCAATGATCCCCAAGCTGTAGCAAGCGATGATGCTCTACCAAAGACTTCTACAAATAAAGAGCAACGCGAAATTCCTTCAACTTCTTCAGGATTTCTCTCTTTTCAACAAATTCTTCCCGTTCCTAAACTAGCAGAAAAAAAGTTGAGAGCAGGCAGGCGAAAGCAGCACGCGAAAATACTCACAGCTACACCATTGAAGAAAGAGTTGGAAGAAAAGAAAGCCAAGAAACAGATAAAGGAAAAGAAGAAATTAAAGATACAACCTTCTAAAATGGATCTTGATGAAAAAAGGAATAATTTAGGAAATAAGAGAGAATCCCATAAAAGAAAATTATTTGATGAAAACTCATCAGATTCTGATGTTGATGTTCAATATGATGATAATGAAGATGTCGATGAAGATATATGTTTGATATGTAATGATTATGGAAAGAATAATGAGCAGTGGTACAGATGTATCCTATGCGGAAGATGGGCACATTCTGAACGCAGTGGATGGAACACACCTGTAGGATACACATGTGATATTCATCAGCCTTTTACTTAGATAGTTAGATATATTTTCTTTTTATTCCAATAAACAATATTTTGGTAAAAAATGTTTATTTGAAGTTTACTTAATTATATTTAAAGCATTTTTCTGCTTGATCGGTATTGCCCGCATAAGTGACCGGAATTCCCCTACCTGTATGACAATGCCAGTCAAATGCACATTTTTGTTTTTTTGTTATCATAAAAGTATAGAAAACATTTTAAAACATTTTCAGTGATCGCTATTTGCCCACTTTACCCTAATCATCAAGGGGTTAACAGTAACATTTGCATTAAGGTAGGAATTTACAACTTTAATTACATGATCAATCATACCATGAAAATAAGTGTTTTTTTTATTTCAAATGAAAAATTATGGTGGCTTGAATATTGATTTTGTAAAAAATCTCCGATTAGTAATTTTCACTTGATAGCATAATAATACGCTATAAAACTGAATGAATGGAAATTATTTGATGCATAAAAAATGAGTGAAGTGTATATGGCGCGCAGAAAGTTACGCCTAATGTCTTCGATGGGCCACCTGCTTGTCAAAGTATTATCTAACGAAAATAATAAATCAAATTGTATTCGAAATATGAATAATACTAATTCCTAAAATAAGGTGCAACATCGCTAAAAAGCAAAATTAATTTCTATTAAGAATTATATAAAACTTGGCAATAAAGAACTGAGATACGTAAAACATATTAAACGGTTTACATTATAATACACTGCGAATTCACATACACACTACACAGTCTTTGGACGAATAAAAAAGATGGACCTAGCATCGAAACACATAATACACGAGAAATAATGGAGCCAACTTATCGACGGTTTGTTATTAATTTCTCGCAACCGAAAGAATATTGACATATGAGATATTCGAAAAGAGTTTAGTTGAGTGGAGTATAACTTTATCGGTCTATAAAAAAATATAAGTTGTTCTCTTTTCGGTTCAATTTTACACTCTAAACATGAATAAGTGAATTTTCATTTACTCAAGTGAGAATTGTACCACTTCATTCAAAAAGTGGTATCAACAGCATTTAAAACTATCGAATACCTACTAATTTAAGTGAACATTCACCTAGTCATGTTTAGAGAAGAAACTTATTATTCGTAAAGTTATTGAATTTTCTTACCGATTAGTAACATTGGTCACTGTTATTATTAAAACGTATTCAATAAAATAAAACATTTGAAGTGAATTTAATTACGTATTTATTCGTATATACTTAATACATTATAAAGATTGATGCACGTCATAACTTTTTTACCTCTAATTCTAGTTCAAGAAAGGAGATTTAATAAACTGAAAAGTATATTCGATAATTTATACCTTTTAATATAATTAATCTCCTTTCTTGAATTAGATTTAAAGATAAAAAAATTATGACGTGCATTAAGTTTAGTAGGTATCACAGGGAACGGCAGTTGCCGAGTGCCACAAGTATACCTCCACAAAAACCACCACACCGAAAAAGCTCAATACAAACTGAAATGTTAAACCATGAAAAGTCATTCTATATACAGCGTGTTTCCAAAGTAATCTGACAGATTGCTCTGAGCGATTCGCTATTCAATTTCAAGACGAAAAGTTTTTATAAACAGGTGTGATAAATGTTGTCGTTAATGATTTGCAGGCCGTTGAATTGTTTTTAATGAACGAGCTCTGACTGTAAGTGAAACTTATTTAGAACATACTTTGAATTAACTGACACCACTGGTTTTCAAAAGTAATAAGAAAAACTATGTTCATTCTAAATGTCCTTTGGAATATTGAAAATAGTTAGTTTTTCTACAACCCTTTTCAAAAAGACGCCATTTTGTAACAGAACACCTCCGGTGAATCCGTGATTTTCATTTGCGGCAAAATGGTCGATCGACGTCACGGTTTTCGAAGGGGATGTAGTTCAATATTCTGCGTGGTGTTAGCCAGGATTGTAGTTGTTTTTCCCTTAGAAGCATGGTAAGGCCAATACGTCGAAATTATTGAAATTTCGACTAAAAGCAGGTGTACTAGAAAATCGAAATGTATGTTTCATATAGACACCTCGTATTTCATGAAATTATATTCATTTTATTTCATACGACTAATACAGTTGAATTTATCTGACGTGTTGGTTCGCAACTGAAAGGGAAGATGGCGCCAGCTGACTACTTCTCGCTTGTGTGTAACTACACGAGCCAAGTAAAAGTTATCGGAGGACGGAATCTTTAGATCGGATTAGAGACTCTGAACTGAAAGGCATTACGGCAATCTTGAAGAAACCGAAGAAGGTCGAAACGCGTCAGTGTACTATGCCATTCCGCTAACAGTTGCGAATCACCACAGATGTCTGTATCGGCAAAATGGTCGATCGACGTCACGGTTTTCGAAGGGGATGTAATTCAATATCCTGCATGGTATTAGCCACGAATGTAGTTGTTTTTCCCTTCGAAGAACGGTTAGGCCAATACGTCGACTAAAAGCAGGTGTAGTAGAAAATCGAAATTTATGTTTCATATAGAGACCTCGTATTTTATGAAATTATATTCATTTTATATATAAATATATATATATATATATATATATATATATATATATATATATATATATTTGTGGCAACTTTGTAATGGCTCTAACGATTTCGATGAAATTATTCAGGATGATAGAGCTCGAAAAGTTGGTACGATCGCATCATACCAAAATCCCTGAAAAAATCCTGAAGGGGTCCTAGTGGGCATCTAAAATATGGTTATTTTAAGTATTTTCCAATTTATTCGGTTTTTGACCTCAGATAGAGAAAAATACCCTAAATATTGTTTGAAGCACTATATCAGACCTTTCCAACGGTATTTGATATATTTGGTATACCCTTGTGGAGTAATAACCAAAATAATTGGTCCACCCTTAGATTTTTTTCGTCATTTCAAGTTTTCTCCAATTTATACGATTTTTGACCCCAGAATTTTTCACCGCTTACCTCTAACAAATTGTTGAAAATCACTTTTCTTAAGTATATCAGAATATAATTCAAAAGCTATACAAAAAGTACAGATATAAGCCGAAAAACCTCTTGACGAGGTAAAAATAGGTGACGCAAGTACACCCCTTATAAAAGATGTGATATATCATACGATGAGTAGGGTGACACAAGTACTATATCTACTTATAATCTTTTTAAAATAAAGGTAAGATATGGCTACATATTCACACTTTATTAATTCCTTATTAATTTGAAAGTTTCAAATAATTGATATACTTGCGTTCAGCTCTGTTTAAATATTGTTAGTGTTTGTTTGAAGCTTATTTTTTTCTTTTTTTAAATTTTATCAAAATTATTGAAATTTCTGTATATATTTTAGACGGGCGTTAAGATCCATTCAGTTCATACTACCAAAAATATATACCCACATAGCAATCAAGAGCATATTCATAAATCTAGCACATGCTGAGGAAATGTTCCAACTCATATTCCCCAAATAATATCCCCAGTACATTCCCAGCATTAGTACTTTACTGCTATGAATGTTCTTTTCATCATATCTGTCTAGGAATATTGTAGCATATTCTAGGTATCTTGCGACATATTCCCGTAAATACTTCAAAGAATATTTGTTTCAGTAAATACGTACATAACAATTCAACATTTACCTAGTTCCTGATTTTGTACCATTTTTGTGAACTAACCACTCAAATCAACCCCGTAACCTTACTTTTTAGAATCTATTACATTTTGAACTTGACATTTAGTACAAACTGGCTAGGTTAAAATCCCAACACTGTTGGTACATTCGTTAAAATCGTCCTGTGGCAACACTGCGTGGCAAGCTTCCAAGCTTCTTGTTCGTGTTGAATGTTATCTACAATCAGTTTCTTTGTTTACTGGTTGAATTGTTAATTTTTTGAAGAAGACATTTTATTAGTGTGTGTTCAGTGTTCTCTATTGTGGATTGTGTATACGATACCGGTAGTGAAGTGTGGTGAAGTTATCGAAAAAGAAGTTTGGTTATGGTATTTTTTTTTCACGGCTCTATTTATTTAAGAGTGTTTTTAGAAAATTAGATGTCGGCAAAAAGCCTGAAAAGTAACAGAACTTTTAGACGATTTATTTCTAAAAAGACCCGCGATGATGAGATGTTAATCAATTCAGTAATATTTGATAGCAGTCCACATACTGATGACTGTCCTACTTTTACAAGTGCACATTTTTTCGGAAATGAATCAACATCTGATAGTGATGGGCCTCTAGAAATGATACCAGAAATAAAACCAAGTTTGTCTGCAAATAGTGTAGATCCAATTTGCACAGGCAATCCTCTGGACATAAGAGAGACCTATCCTACTCTAAGCAAAATTGTAAGGAAAACCAAATACTAAGTTGTGAAGATGCACACCTAATAGATTTGAGGAAATGGGCGGTTGAAAACAAAATTTCTCATTTAGCCATTAATGATTTACTCAAAAATGTATTGCGACAAAATTTCCCTGATGAGAGAATTCCTTGTCCATAGAAAATAGATCTTAGAATTATTGTTATTTTGGTATTGTGAAGTCCATAAATGTTTTATTTGTTATTTTGGTATTGAGAAGTCCATAAATGTTTTATTTCTAACCTGTAATAGTATTAAGGTAACAGATATAGATGTTATGTTATAAACCTTGCTATCAATGTTGATGGCCTACCTTGAAGCAAAAGTACTGATAGTTGTTTTTGGCCCGTTCTGGGTTGTGTTAAATCTTTCCGAAAGTTGAAAAATACTGTTTTTTAATTGGTATATATCATGGTAAAAATAAATCTGAACATCCAGACATTCTTTTATCTGATTTTGTACTAGAATGTGACAAACTGAATGGCAAAATTTTAGTAGGTGATTTAGTTTTAAATTTTAACGTCACAATGGTAATTTGTGATATGCCAGCAAAGGCATTTTTGTTACAAATTAAAGGACCAACAGGATACTTTTCTTATACAAACTGTTTAGTGGAAGGGAAAAGTGATAGAAATATCTACTTTCTTGAGGTAAATTGCCAAAAAAGGACTGACAGATCTTTTCGACAAAGGTTGAATGAAGAGCATCACATTGGAAAATTTTTAATAGAACATATTCCAAATTTTGATTTAATAAAAAATGTCCCTTTGGATTATATGCACTTGGTGTGTTTGGGGATAGTAAAAAGACTTATAAGCCACAAAAAATATGGTTTTATTTTTGGAAAACATTCACACAAAATTCGCGCATCTGATGTAAAAATAAATCATATATTAAAGAAGATGTGTCGTTTCGTACCATTTGATTTGCGAGAAAAACACGACCTATAACGGAGAGTAAAAGATATAAAGCCAGCGAATTAAGAACATTTTTGCTTTATACTGGGCCAGTTGTCCTGACAATTTAACTCATGTATAAAAAATCGCATATACCACAGTGCAATTGTCACTTTGACTGCGGCAAAAGTTAGCTTTAACTTTTACAGCGACAAATACACTAGTGGTTTTTTCACTTATTCATTTGTTCATCAATTATCGCAGCATTGGTTACCAGAATAAACAGTTTGGCATGTTTGTCAACAACTTATTGAATTTTCAAGAACAAACAATGAGTCGATTCGGTGTGTCTACGAACGCCGAAATTAGTCAAATTGTTAATACCTGTGTGCCTACTAATACAGTTGCGACGCAATCATCAATCTGGCGACAATTTCTATGTTTTGCGATGCAAAAAGATACGCATTTGAGCCAGATACTTGCATCGAGAAATTGAATGTAACATTGCAAGATATGTTTCCAAATTTCTCATTCATTAAATTGTCCTGCCGAATTACACTCCAGGTTTGTATTGATATTGAGTAAATTTGTGTTGTTCAAATTCTAAACTGTTCCCTTCAACAATTTGACTCTAATAACTGTCAACCTAAAAACACTCCACCTTCGGTGTCGTGTTTTTAATAGTTGACAGTTATTCTCGTCAAATTGCTAGGAAACAGTTTTTCATTAAACAACCCAAATTTACCCGATAAAATACAAACCACTTGTGCATTTATAAGTGAAAATATTTTTCCAAAAAATAGGTGTACTAATTTTTTGGTGCTATGATCAATCATGGCTTAACTATGCAGAAGATCTTATTAATTGTTTTATTAATAAATCTAAGATTATATGTGATTGTGGATTCTTGTTTTTAAATGTTCATTCAGTTATCCATTTAGCAGGTTGCTGTAGAAAGTTTGGTCCACTTGACAATTTCAGTGCTTTCCCCTTCGAAAATTATATGCAAAACATATAAAAATATGAAAGAAAAGCTCATCAACCTTTATCACAAGTAATCCGAAGGCTATGTGATGAAAATAATATATTTAGTAGTTTGCCATCACATGACACTTCAGCTAGTAGCAATATTGTACCAAGTTGTTCTCAAATGCATTCCGTAGGTCCTTTAGGATTGGTTTCTAAAAACCTCCAATTTAAGAAAGTTATTTTTATCAATATTACAATTTCTTGCAATATTTTTGGCAACAGATTTGTTGAGCTATCAGATCATAATATTTTCGAAGTAAAAACTATTTTTATAATATAAATAATGAGCTGTGTGCTCTTGGAGTGAGACATCAAATAGTAGGAGACTTGTTTGATAAGCCATGCAAATCTTCTTTCTTAGATATCCACATAATTAATACATTGAGGCTATCTGAGTTGTTTTCTTTTCCAGTTACAGACATTATAACAAAAATTTATAATTTTACCTCTAAATGAGAATGCAGATAATTACTTTGAAATATTTCCAATCATCCACTGCACCCAGTAATAATTTGTACATTAGTTTTTAATTAATCAAGAAAGAAGTATTATACCTCCTATTATATCCAATGCTCTAGTAGGTATAGAAATTGACTTGGTTTCTTTAGCATGATTGTATCATTTTTAATTTTCTGTAAATAATGTAAGTAATATATGTTGATAATTGCTTGTCTTGTGCATAATAAGTGCCGTTTGACACACAACACTTTCAAAGAGTGTACTTGAGTTTCAGTATCCATTTGACAATTATTAGTGGAAATATGCATCTTTGGGCAGTAATTGCTTTCGATGATGAAAATTCTGTAGAACTATACCAGATATGTGTTATTGGCATTCAAAACCTAAAAATGTCACTGGATATGTAAAAAGAAGGGAAGAACCAGCTGTTGATTGGGAACAATATGCAGTTACTATCTTAGGAAATAATTATGCTATGAAATATTTATTTCAAATATTTGGTTTAATTCATTCAATGATTTTATGTTCATTTTGTGAAGTCTGAAAATAATGATATTCATAGCTGTGTTTTTCAATTTATGGTGAAGAATATGTAATCAGTTACCTTGTATTCAAATTTTAGCTTCCTACGAAATGGCTGTGAAACAGGCATCAAAGGCAGAGGAAAAATTAGACCTTTCATCAACAAGTGAGACAACAGCAAAAAGGAAAAGAATCCATAATAGACTTTACATATGAGTGATAAGTCAAGTGATTCAGAAGGATGGGAATCTACTGATGATGATTATCCAAAATTGCCTAAGCAGGTATCAACATAATACAGTCACTGACAATAAAAACTTAGTTTGGAAACATGATAGGCACATAATAAATGTATAATTTTATTTTTTCAGGCAAGAAAAAAGTATTCAGTTTCCGATTCTAGAAATAACAAAGAGAACAAATCAATAAATGTAAGTTTACATAAAGAGCAGTTAAAAACTGCTTTTTATGAGATCTCATCACTCTATGGGATAACCAATGCTTCTTCCAGATTTCTTGCTTTATTGCTCTGAAACGTCTTATATAAAGGATAGAATCTCTGTAAAAATAACTAGAAAAATTTGTTATGTTATATAAAGATGGGTTTTTAACCCCGGCATCAAAAGCAAACTTTTATTCATTTATTATGATATATTTTGGAGTTATGGAGCAAAAAAACATTGCCATATTAACATATCTAACACATTTAAAACTCAAAAATTAAGCATTGGCCAACAAAAGTTCATTCATAAAAAGATCGATAAAGGATGTACCCCCTAAATTTATTATTATTCTTTAGATGGTGAAAAAGCACACTGAAATTACTCCAAAACCAAACAGTTGTTATAGGGTAAGCTAAAGTTAACTCTCAAATAAATCCAGAAATATATGGAATCTATAATAGGTCCTTGTATGTTGTATGCAATATTTTTTTGAATTAGGATCATGATGACAGCATCAATGACAGCACTCCTCTGCCCATATGTAGTAATGCTGACATAAATATTCCTGATGGACACAGTACTCCTACCCCAAGATTTGTTACCTCTAATTTGAACAAAAATAACTCTGTTGATGATAAAGGTAATAGTGTAGAAAAAACTTGCATATTTATTGGTGTATATTAGTTTATTTCTTGTTCAGACAGTCTGACAAAGAATTTTAGAAATCGTATTTTATTGTGACACATAAATTTTAATTCTGTTTCCAGATTTCAAACGACAAGTTTTAACAAAATTAAAAATTATTGCCAAGTTGAGTGGCCATGATGAACAATTTGAAGCCATAAATAATCTTTTGGAAAACTTTTAACCAAAAAATGGTGAGGAAGAGACACCTGCAACTGGACTGCAGTTGCTTCCAGTCAATAATGATGGTAGCTTGGCTGTATGTGACCAATTTTTGAGTGAGAGAATAAATTTGAGAAACTTGGTGAGTCATAAGATCATTTCAAATACTTACAGATATATTATATTTGTGTTTTCTTCTGTTTTGCCAAGAGAGAGCAGAATGGGAGGAACTACAGGCCTGAAATGACTCAAAAACTTTTTTATAAAATAATCACCAATGAGTTTACTGAATTATATAGTTTGTTATTTTTGGAGAATTTTCAGATTGTTACCACGATACAGCCTCCAAAGTGTATAAAATTGACTTTTATGATTGAATATTATTCAGGACGTCTTATAGATGAAGCTTATTGATTCTTAGCTCACCAGAGCTAGTACAACGGGTGCTATGGTACCTGAAGTGCCACATTTTTGGTCCTTTTTGGAGAAATTTAGCCCCCGGAGTGTATACAAGTGACCAATTTTAAAATTGGATATTTTTCAAGGTGCCTCACAGATGTACCGTATTGATTTTCAGTTGACTGGAGCGAGTACAGCGGGTCCTATAAATCCAGATATACTACATTTTTGGTTACTTTTGGGGATGATGGATCCCCCGAAGTGTATACATGTGTCCGCAAAATACACTTGAGATAAACTGACAAAATTAAGTATTGTAAAAGGGAGTTAACAAGTCCGCTTGAAGGATGTATTCGAATTCTTTTTGTCATCGAGTTAGCTTTCAATTTCCGTACTCACGCGGAGTTTTGTTTACATATGTCACTTAGCTTGCCAGTTTGTCAATACATCTCAAGTGAGTGTGAATAGTACAAAATCGGTGGAGATATGAAGGAATATTTGCCTTGCTCTTGTTAACAATAATCTTCAAATAAACGTAACATCGATAAAGTTGTAGAAATGGTGACTGAAAATCGTCCTTCAAATTTTAGAGAAGTAGCCGCCAAAATTACTCTGTATCATGAATCAATTCGTAACATTATAAACGATAGTTTGCGCACCCCGGTTAGGCACCATCTCATAATACTATCATTTTGAGAGAAATACTGACCAAAAACTCAACATAACACATCGGAGCACTATCGTATTATCCTGATATGACTCCATCCCACTCTTTTCTTTTTCTAAAACTCAAATTATCATTCCGAGGTCAGACAGATTTTGCGAAGAGAACCTAATCAATTCCCGAGAATGCGTTTAAAAAATGTTTCGATAAATAGATAATTCGCTGGCGTAGTTGTATTATGTTAGAAGGGGCCTACTTTGAATATGATTCAATGAATTTGGATCAATAAAATGTATTTTGTCCTATTTTGATTTCTGGTAATTATTTGATATAGTTGTGCCATACCAGATCAACTGGCTTATTTCTAGTTTATTGACAAAATAGTACAATAAATGAATGGACTTACCTGGCATAACTGTCTGGCGGTTTTTTGTTGTGGTGGAATTTGTAGATCTTGAGGGGCATTTGAAAGGGATGAAATTAATTCAAGATTACATTCTAGTTTAAGGACTAAAAATGGCCCTACAATTCCAAAAATCCGTTTATCGGCTATATCTCTCAAAATATGATACTTGAAGAATTATTGTTAAGACAGAAAATGAGGATTAGTTTATTATGTACAAAAATATTATTATTAGTTTTATCGAAAATGCGATAGTTTCCGAGATAACGGGCCCCAAACTTATCCTGTATTGTTGTCTCTTTCCATTGTCGAATAGCTTGGTCAAAAATGTATGTGCCATGTGGTGATTAAAAGTATTATCACTATTATACATATACAGTCTATTTTTATGAACAGCTTGTTTTTCATTATTTTGAGATAAAATCTCTCAGTTCACACCTATTATTTTCGTTATCATAAATGGGCCTAAATAATAGGGATCGAACTTATTTCTTCCTTCTTTTTTCAACATTGCTGAATCTTAAAATTTACGGGTGAAGATTCTTTTTCGCTGTTATGTACCCTAATTAACTTATTTTTCATCAAAAACTGCCCAGCTCTCTCATGCGCGTATTGTAGTCTGTATTACAATTCCTTATCATACCTTTGAAAATTTTAACATGGTTCAATTTCGGAATTTAAACATTCCGGTATGTTAGGTTTCCTACTGTACAATAATTCAAATGGAGTGTATCCGTGATACGTGTTAGGTGTTGTATTATAACAATATTCAAACATTTTTACAAACTCGCACCAGTTATCTCTAGAATCCTTGATAAAGTTTCTTATATATTCGTTGAATGTTTTATGAAGTTTTTCACAGCTGCCTATTGACTCGTGATGATATACTGTTGAAAAATTGTGTTTTATTTTTACAAGTTCTACTAAATTCTTCATTATTTCGTTTTTATATTCCGTTTCTTGATCTGCCCTTATTTCTTTTATTAAACCATTAGTTGGTATAAAGTTGTCAAACATGGCTTTTGCGATTGTTGCTGCTTCTTTGTTAGTGAGTGGTATCATGACCGCGTATTTTGTCAGTTCACATAGTATTGTAATACAATAACGGTTCCTATTGTTACTTTTTACAAACAGACCTATTGAGTCTATGTATATAATATCAAACGATTTTATTGATGTGTCCCTGATGACAAATTTCTCCTTATGACTGGGTTTCATTCATTCATGGCAATTCTTTACGTACTTCCGTACATCTTTCTCCATGTTTTTCCATCTAAAATTCGCTCTTAATTTGTTCAATAGTCTATTGTTTCCTACGTGTCCTCCAAACATTGGATTGTTGTGATATCTTTCTAAGATCTCTTGAATCTCTTCTTTCCGCTGTACCATCTTTGGTACCTTGCAGGTACATACTTGTACGTTTTCAACCGTGTATTTCCTTCTTCTATGAATTTTTTTATTGTGCACTTTTTAAATATATAAACATTTGCATATATCTTAATTATTTTTATTTAAAATTTTACCGAGAGCTCATCAAGCTTTTCCAACGTTCGTCCTAAGTCGAAGTTGTGTGTTCCGGTAGCTAAGTCTTCACTAAATTTCAATTTGTTTTTGATCCGCATGCTCATCCTCAACGAGATACGGTTATTTTCAAAATGCAAAATTAACAATTTATTCACCTCTTAGTTGTTTAAAACTTTTATCACTAAAAATGTTATTCAAAGTTTTCGGATTAGTTTTGTTATGTTCCTTAAATGTTGATTTATTCCATCCTGTATGTATTTCTAACTGGTTTTTCCTTTGTTTTAATTCTTTTATACTATATACGTTGTCATTTATCATTTATCTTAGCTTTGGCTCCACTTTCTCTCGCCTGTTTCATATATCTTATTAGCTGTTTTCTCTGTTCCAAAATATCTTTTAGGTAATCTGCATCAATATATATCTTTGTTCCTTTTAATTTTTTCGCTCCTTACAAAGTTTCTACTTTCTTATTCACGTCTTTTATCATTATTAGCACTGGCCTATTTTTGTTATTGTTTTTATTTCCTATTCTTTTACAATTCGAAATATCTGATTAACATCTACTATGTTATTAACCTTTTTCATTACATCTTCCAATTTGTCTTCTAGTTGTTCCTCATCTTCTTCATTGCCTCCTTCTATACCATGTCTTATCAAGTTCCTCTTTCTAAAATTTCTCTCGGTCTGAATCATGTTTCCTTGCAATAATTCTGGTTTTCCCTTTAGGTCAATATTTTCCATCCTTAATTCGTAATTTCCTTCTTTAACTAAGCTATTTGCCTGCTGATTTCTTCAATTTTATGTTCTATCTCGCATAATTATACGTTATTATTATTATGATTATTGTAATTACTATTCCTGTTAAATTTCTTGTCTCTATTACGGCAGTGTATATATCTGTTATACCCGTTTCCTTGATTGTATTGTCTGAATGTCCTTCCTTGAGAGTTGCCGTTGTATATTCTGTTGTTGTTTCCTCTTCTCTGATTGTTCCAATAGTTAGAGTCTGGTTTTCTGAAGAAATTCCTATTGTTTATAAAATGTAATACTTGTTGCTGGCTTACTATGCCTTCAACTGACACCAATTTAGATAGTACTTCTTGAGTGTTTTCGAAATTTCCCGCAGCAATAATTGTTTTCGTCGCGTCCGTTATGGCGTTCATCGTCACTGCCTCAATCGTTGCCTCTTTGGTATATATCCCATGATTAAAAATTCATCTGAAAGGGGAAATCCATACCTATCATACTCTTTTATTTTAGACCTGTTTTTTTTTCGAAAATACTAGAAAATATCAAGTTTTTTCCACGGCATTTTGACACTACATTTCTTAATAAACAGTCTCTTAATCGGATTATCTGTTTTGAACGGGATCTTGGAAGCTTCTAAACCATCTCAGGAAGTTTGCTTCAGTACTTTCCCTGCATTTTGATAAAAAGTTACTGGTCATTTTTTTTGCTGTTTTCGGGCAATTCGAGAACATTCGCCGATTTGTAAACGTTTAAACCATTGTATTCCTTCTCAATGCACATCATTTCAAAGCTTGAAGTGTCTACTTCTCGATCACATTTTTTTTAGTAGCCTGATCCTGAAATCACAGAAATTGGTAACACAAGTGAAAATCCTTGGATCAGAGCAAAACTCATATTTTGACGTATTCATTGATATATATATATATATATATATATATATATATCATTGACATAAATTTCATTCACATATATTATAAAAATTCAATAATCCTAGCGAGCTTGCCCCCTACCACTGAAGCTGCGAGTGTATTTAATGCAGCGTTGGATCGCAAACGAAGTGTCACCAGAAGAATGGGGGTGGAAACGGGGATATACTTTCATCATTCCCGACCAACCAAGAGCCCACGCACCCGACACTTTTTAAATTTTTGAGATTTTGAAATTTTTTCGTCCTCATTGTTGCAAAATGAGTTTGCGAAAGTTCCAGAAAAATCACAAAAAAGTCGATGACCCTAACTAGGACATATTCATCACCTCTTGAAGGTTATAACTTGCGTTGTAGAAGGTAGCGCGGAGATAAAGATTTTGCCAAGTGGGAAAATTTCGGAAAATCAGTTATTCCTGACATTCACCTATATGGCCGCCATAACTTCACGACTAGAATAAACGTGCTGGCCCCATCTGCAGTTGGTGTTTACAGTCCAAAACAAAGCTCTGTGTATTTTCAAGCAAGTAGATCTCAAATTTGATGGAAAACTGCCATTTTTTCTTAGTCTAAAATATATGGATTTTTCAACCGCCGTTTTTGCAAAAAAATATTTATGCTGCGAAAAAAAACAATAAGACCATTTATGTAGATTATGAACTGATCCTAGTGTTATATTTTAAGAGATACGGCCGAGAAACTGACTTTTGGAATTTTAGTGCCATTTTCGCCCTTGAATTAGAATTGAATCTTGACCTATCAAGACCTACAAATTCCACCAAAACAAACACGCGCAAGGAAATTATATTAGGTTGAGGTATGTTCAAGCATTCATTTACTGTACTAACAAAGTCAATTATTTGAAAACTTTATAGACAGTTTATTTCTCAGAATGTCGAAATATTTGAAAGTTGTCACATTGTCTTATACATTCCCATTCCGTGGGACCTTGTCGTCAAATCCATCTACCACGATATTCCTCATCCATATTACTGCACCGTAATTGTACGGAGGACCACCATCTTGTTGAAATATTATTTCTAACTTACCGAATTCATCCGGATTACCTTTCAAAATTTCAAGAATTAACAGATTTATTGCATTTTGCAACATCTTCAGATACACCTCACCGGTTAAGTGGTATATAAAAAAGGAGGCCCAACGATGTGTTAATTTTAGTGGCCATATTTTCACAAAACTCCAATCTTCGGTCTAGATCATCATCTGAGAGTTGATAAACTATTTTTAATTTATATCGGTGATTTTTTTCAACATCGTGCATACAGTACTTTGACTGACTTCACAGGTAGATGCTACTTGGATTGTAGAAGAAGTAGCTAGTACCATTTCTGCGATTAATCAATGTTTTTATAATCAGAAATTTGTGGTCTGTCACATCGTTTTGCATCATTAATACTAGCCGTTCTTTTAATCAAACAAAGAAGCTCACTCAAATAAGTTCCCGAAATGGGGTGATTGGGAAACCTCTCACCAAAAATCCGCTGCATGAATATTTTGTCTTTCACCAAGTATTAAGATCGCTGCCACTTTATCACCAAGAGCACGAACCATTTTGCTTTTGTTAATACTTAAACGTGTGATCTTGATTTTCGTATCTAGAATGCAAAATGATACTTTTACATTTAAGATTTTAAGTCTAGACGCTTCTATCTAGGTGGTATTGTTTGCATGACTATCGTAACAGTAGCGACGTAATAAACAATAAAAATCGGTTTTCTCAGAAAATAAAGTCAGTCATTATCTAAAGTCATATTCTAAAATGTTTAAAATTAGCAATGAGCTCAGAAAGTGAAGAATCATTTACCAGAAGAAGAATTGGAAGCAGCACAAAGTGCGGTTTCATAACTAATCCCCCAGAAATCATCCAGACAGTACGAAGTTGCATATACACAATTCAACTAGTAGTGCAGTTCCAAGAGAATTCAGAAATTGTCCGAATCTGAATTATTGGCATACTTGAACAATTAAAAAATAAAAGCCTTCAACTTTATGGTCAGTATATTCAATGCTAAGAAGTACGTTGAATGTCAAAGTAAATGTAAATAACACAAAACTTCCGAAACTGATATCATATTTGAAAAACAAATCAGTTAGATACTGTTCAAAGAAGTCTAAAATTTTAACGAAAGAAGAAATTGAAACATTTATACAAAAAGCACCAGAGAATGAATACATTTGTGCTAGAAAAGGTAATAAATTATTATAAATCAACTAAAATCATTTTGAGCAATGCTTCAGGACATTTTAATAATTGGCGTTTGTGGAGCATGAAGAAGAGATGAGTTGTTGAAAATAATGGTCGATTATATAGATTACAAGTATTCAATTATAAGAATTCCCGATTCCAAAACTCATTTTCAGAGAACTTTCATAATTTCGATTACAAACTACATTAATACTTTTTGTTACGACCGGCAGCTAGCACTAATCGAAGATTTCTTGTGAAGTTCGTCAGAGAACCAAGTGGTTAGCGTCAAGAAAATAAGAAACTTATTCAAATCAAATAAGGGACGGTTTGATGTATAGGCGGTATGTGGCACAATATTTCTGCGCAACTGATCCGCGCATGGGGTCTCTGTAGTCGCGAACTACAAGACTGTTTTACGTAAGAAAAATATAACTAAATAGTTTAAAATATTATAAAAAGACGTGTGGCACTCGGAGACTGCCGTGGTAAAGCTATTGCATAGAGTTTTACACTTTGACGTTAACAAGTTCTTTTTTTTCTTTTTAGCTCTTTTTTTAGCTCCTTATGCTTTTCTTCTCTATAAAAAGAAAATATATAGGTATAAATAATTAGGTAATAATAGTGTAATTACACATCAAAACAATTATTCATTCAAAAAATTTGAACAAAAATAACGATATCAAGAGTTTGATCATCGAATTTCGCGCGATGTACATTTATATAGATATAATATCATATATACTTTCTCTGCGCGGCATTAATGTGTATTACCTATACATTGAAATATAAATTAACAAAACAAAAAATAATACTGCATTTGTGATAATAATACTAAAATGTATGTATATAGAGTACTCACTCATTTTCTTTCACTATTTTTTCGTGACTTTCTTCATTAATAAATGCACTTTGTTTATTCATATTTAAAACACTTTGTACACAAATCATACCAGTACAGATAATCACTGTTGTACATAGATGATAAATACCTATACACCGCTGTGCCGGTCGGAGTGGGGGGTGTTAGGTTATTTTCGTTACGGAATTTTTGGACTTGGTCTCCACGCTCAAGGCCCGCGATAGAAGCTATGCAATAGCTTAAAATACAATAAATGTTGACATAATGTCTTTAATTTCGATAAATATTCAAAGAATCCGTGCCATTTACATAGTGTTCATAATTTAGAAAAATGCAATAAATCTTACAAATATTACAATAAAATATAAAATATACAGGATATTCTAAGGATATTTCAGAATTCTATTCTATGGTGTTACAATTTTAACAACTCAAAATGGTATTATGGGAACGTGATATTTTACTAAGCATAACAATGTTACAGACATAAAATAATGTATACCCTTAACCTCACAACAATATAAGAGGATACAAACAGAATTGATATTCTCAAAGAGATAACCGACAGTGTAACAATATCACAATCTTAAATCCACAGCACTATATACAAAATTAAAAGAATTTACATTCTTCAACAATGCATACGGAAGAAACAAAAACATAAGTAAATAATATAAAAATCTACAAATGCTCTATAAGCAGAACTAACTAGAAGATGATGATAACTTTGTCTACATATAACACAAGAAGGAGAGACGAGCTCTGAACGTAGGGAACTGAAAAGTAAAATAACGACACCGACAGGAATGAAAAAAATAACTATTATGAAAGCAAATGCCGAAAACGAGGATAGATCGATCTCAAAGAGAGGATTTTTAAGGCTTGTTGATTATGATAAATGTGTATATATCACTAGTCAACGAAATATATTCCGTCCCACTAATTTATTGAATATATCTTCTCCTACAACTGTCTAAAAAAATGGAAATAATAATATATGCTTTTCATTTGCGTTTTTATCATTTACATTGACTAAAAATACTAACTTTCAATTAGCAAAACACAGCAAGAGGTCGCCTACGTCCGACCATGGACATGCCACTGAAAGAAGAAGAATTAGTGTCAGAGTAAAAATTAAGTTATTGTTTCACTTTTTGTTGTTTAATTTCATTTGTTTGCAGAAAACTTGATGGGTTATTAGCCTATAAAAATGAAATTATATACAACTACTGCCTTTAGAAGTTTAATTTGTCGAACACGTTTTATAGTCCAGAATTCTGCTTTGTAACAATAAGTTAAAATAAAATCAAGAATTTATTTGACTTCTACCATAATGAAAACTGGCCATTCTAGATCATAATTCGCAAAAACTCGTTGTTTTGTTTATTTATCGGTGGTATATGGTTACTCGGGTAATTGCAGGGTATTCATACCAAGCAAATATATACTTCATCTCCTAATGACCATTTTAGAAGGCACACATAAAATATTCAAAATACATGATGCTTCAGAACATAAAAGTTTTCAAATAAATTGTATAAAGACGTGAAAGTTTCTGAGTGGATGGATTGTAACAAAACAATGACAAGTATTTGGGTTATAAATTATTGAGTTTGATACTTATCTATAGACTCACTTGGTAATTTATTTATTTTGAATTATTGTATGTGCTTTGATTGGATAAGGCGAGTTTCTTATAGCCATGTTGATTGTTTCAATGCTTTTTTTTGTGAAATCTTCCCGAAACGAAATATGGAATATTTAAACATACGACAGAACATATTTACATCATCACGATCCTGCGTCATTCTCTTAAACAATATTAATAATAAGAGTTCCACAAAAGAAAGTGTACATCAAACATCTTTATACAAAGCCTTCTCTTACGTATGCAGTATTTCTCGCATTCTATGAACAAATCGATATAGCTGTAGACTCCGTTTCACTAAAGATGAAGCCATCTGAAGCTGCAGTCGTTTACGCGAACTTATCAAAACCAGCGCCAAATTGTTAAATTGATGTTTGCCTTCAAATCAGTAGCGTAACGGTTTCACATTCTGTAGGTTAACACAAAATTAGAATATTAATAATGATAATTAGGTACTATTGAAGATGGAGCAATCATGGCAAGATAAAGAGAGCACTTCCACGAACTATTGCCCACAGATATACAAAACACCAACAGCGCAGAAGAAACAATCTCCTGCAACGTTGACCTGGGTAAACCGATTCAGGAAGATTAAGTCATAGATGCAATGAAACCTAACCATGCCAATTACAGGGGTACCACGCTACTGAGTGTCGTATTAATGAATACATACTAGAGAAATTACTCAAAAATGTTATAGAAAAACAACTATCATATGCACAAAGTGGATTTAGAAAGGGAAGAAGCGCACAGGATAACACTTTTACGATTAAACAACTAATAGAGTAGACCGGAACAAAACGTTCCCATATATAATTTGCATTCGTAGACATGGAAAAAGCATTCGATAGGATATCACAAAAAACTGTGTGGAAGAGTTTGAGACAAAGAAATGTAATTGAGAAACTAATAAAGAGAATACAAGGCCAATGCAAAAAGAGTAAGTGCTATGTACGGAAAAACAATATACAGTCAGACACTTTTGACATAAACGAAGGACTAAGGCAAGGTGGTGTGATGAGCCCAACGTTGTTTATATGGCTATAGACGACATCATCAAAACAGTGGAGAGGAAGATCCGAAAAATTCATAGCATACAACAAATTAATACCAGTCTACTTCTCAAAATGTGCATTTGCCGACGATCTCATGATTAGCACAACAACAGAAAGATACCTAGAAGCTAACCTATCATTATGGGGAGAAAAACTAAGGAAAATAAACCTGGCAATGAATATTAATGAAACAATAGAAATGACAATAAGGAATGGAAATAAACAAATTAAAATAAAGCAGAGACAAGGAGAAATCCAACAAGTTAATGGATACAAGTTCATAGGAAAAATATTAGAAAGAGAAGGTAATATGAAGAATGAACTAAAGTAAAGAACTAACAATACAAAAGTGTACCAGAGCTTGCACAGATGTTTTATAAGGAAAAAAGAAGTGAGCAGGAGAACAAAAATCACAGCGTACAAAATAATCTTTAGGCCAACCCCAACTTATGGAAGGGAAAGCTGTGTACTAAATCAGCCACACAAGCACTACTGTGAAAGTCGACGTATGCACACTATAAGTAGTTAATTGTTTTTTAAATGTGTCGTTACAGCTCAATTTATTTTAATATGTGATGTAGCACTCGCTGAGATATAGTCCACAGTGTATTATATTCTGATGAAGGTCATAAACTACCGAAACGTTAATGTAATATATAATTTTAAAATAAAAAGCACTTTAAGTTTTAATTAATCCAGGACCAAAAATGCCCAAGAAATATAAATGGAAAAAAATAAACCATAAGTTTCAAGAAAAAAACAAAAACAAATTTTCATATATATATATATATATATATATATATATATATATATATGTGTGTGTATATAAAATGAATTGAAATTTCATAAAATACGAGGTGTGTCTATATGAAATATAAATTTCGGGTTTCTACTATACACCTACGTTAAAATGAAAATATCAATAATTTCGACATATCAGTCTGACCGTACTTCGAAGAGGACAACAACTACTTTCCTGGATAATACTACGCAGAATATCGAATTACATCCCCTTAGAAGGAAGTGACGGCGATTGACCTTTTTGTCGATACAGACAAGTGTTGTGATTCGCAACTGAAAGTAGACGGACATAGTATGCTTACTGATTTCGGCCTTCTTGGTTCTCTTCAAGAGCGTCGTAACGCCTTCTAGTTCGCAGTATCAATTCCAAACTGAAGATTCCACCTTCCGACATCCTCTATTTGGCTCGTGTGGTTATACAATTACGAGAAAAGAAGATGGCGCCAGCTGACTACTTCTCGTGTGGAACATATATATATATATATATATATATATATATATATATATATATATATATATATAAATATATATATATACACTGCGCATCTGAAGACTTGGGATCTTCCAATTGAAGGCACAAATGAGCGTTTGGTATCCCTGCTGAAATCCGTTGTTTTGTGTTTTCCCATGTTTCGATTAACATCTTTGCTCCCAAATTTCACATCCTTATTTGGTTATGCCGTGTTGAAGAGGCAAATGAGCCAGAAACATGCATGTCCGTGGTTACCACTCAGTTCCAGTAGCCCTTTATTTTGCGTTAACTACCCATGAATCTATTTGTTGTTGTTGTTAACATATCACGCGATATTCCTACGTCTTCTTTGTTATTTACTATGGGTCGGAAGGTTCATGGCGGGGGAGCTATATGCGCCTCCGTGTCGATGTTGGTTGTTGTCCTGAAAACTTGGGATCTTCCAATTGAAGACACAAATGAGCGTTTGGTTTCCCTGCTGAAATCCGTTATTTTATGTTTTCCCATGTTTCGATTAACATCTTTGCTCCCAAATTTCACATCCTTATTTGGTTATGCCGTGCTGAAGAGGCAAAATGAGCCAGAAACATGCATGTCCACAGTTACCACTCTATTTCAGTAGCCCTTTATTTTGCGTGAATTACACATGAATCTCTTTGTTGTTGTTATATATATATATATATATATAAATATATATATATATAAATATATAAATTTCGATTTTCTACTACACCTGTTTTAGTCGAAATTTCAATAATTTCGACTTATTGGCCTGACCGTTCTTCGAAGGGCAAAACAACTACATTCCTGGCTAATACCACGCAGAATATTGAATTACATCCCCTTCGAAAACCGTGACGTCGATCGGCCATTTTGCCGATACGGACATCTGTGGTGATTCGCAACTGATAGCGGAAGAGCATAGTACACTTACGCGTTTCGACCTTCTTGGGTCTCTTCAAGAGTGCCGTAATGCCTTCCAGTTCAGAATCTATATATAAATATATATATATATATATATATATATAAATATATATATATATATATATATATATATATTTATATTCCTCTGTTCGAAAACAATACATCTTCTTATTAAACCAATTGTTTGCCCTACAGCAGAGTCCATTACTAAAATGGTGGCATTGTCCCACAGCTCACTGATTTGACTGTTGGCAGCACTGGTTGTCTCTTGTTACATCTCATTTGGAGGCAAATTATATCATTTCCTTGCCGGCATTCAACATGGTTACGCATGAAGATGAAATTATTTATTTTATTGTATAAAGTGTTGCGACATTTTCATCTGGTGCTGTGATGCGGTTGGTTTGCCCTTCCGTTAACTCAATTCCTGTAAAACATTTCACAATTTACGATCTGTAGTTTACGAATTCACAACTTTATGGAGTCTAACCTCACTTCAGAGGTAAGTACACACGTGGTTGTGAACTTCATTTCTAATTTTTCTTTATTGACCACAATATTTAATTGTTGTTTTTCATTTTTTCATTTTAGTCTCCCTGATGATGAGGACAAACATCCTCGAAAGCTTGGACATTTTCCGCTAAGAGTATATATTTTCCAATTTTTTGCTGCAATCCCCCAATATTCACTAGTTTTATTCCTAACTAGTCAGCAAAGACTATCCTTCTTCTATATATATATATATATATATATATATATATATATATATATATATATATATATATATATATATATATATATCTTCAGTTTCAATTTATGTTTCATATAGACACCTCGTATTTTATGAAATTATATCCATTTTATTTCATACGACTAATAGGGTCGAATTCATCTGAGGTGTTGGTTTGCAACTGAAAGTGAAGATGGCACCAGATGACTACTTCTCGCTTGTGTGTAACTACACGAGCCAAGTAGAAGTTGTCGGAGGACGGAATCTTCAGTTCGGCGGATTAGAGACTCTTAACTGGAAGGCATTACGGCACTCTTGAAGAGACCCAATTCATGAAATTATATATATATATATATATATATATATATATATATATATATATATATATATATTAATTTGTTGCCTACAAGAAAATTCGTTGAAAATCTCTAAAGGTAAAATTTCTTTAGCCAATGACATTTCTCTCTCTAGTATTGACTCCAGTTTCTTAATAGTATCATTGACAATCTTAATTTCTATGTTAAGTATTTTGGAATTCAACTTGTGATTAAAGTTTTCAATTTTCTGTCCCATTCTTCCATCTTGGTACTGTAGGTGTTCAGTTTCAGTGATGTGTTTAGTGTTATTGGTTATGTGGTTTGGTAGGAGTCCTGTTTTCCTGCAGGTAAGGAGAAATATCCTTCGGTCCCTTTGCGAAGCAATCTTGGTACTGTTGGAAGACCATGCTTTGAGTGTGATGGTAGTATTAATGCCATATGTGTGTGATAGTGTCAAAAAATCCCATAGTGTCTAAAGAGCGAGTAAAAGGTAGTCGGCTTGAACTAGTTAAAATCAGAATAGTTATAAAGTTATCGGGAATAAGCCTTCTCAGGAATAAGTAAACTCTTTTTACTTTAGTGGAAAGCTTTCGAAATCTCTTTATTCCTTCATCAGTCAACTACAAAGATGTATAGAACTAGTTAAATAGGCAAAAATATTAATTTAAATTTATTACTTACAAGTAATCGAGGTTAATCCTTAAATAATTTCTTTCCCAAAGGATACCATTGCACAGAAAACCACTCACTTCTTAATGTTTTTAAAACAGTAAAATGTCAAATGTGTTGTCGTTTACAGCACCCAAAAAGAATGAAATGAATTTTGTCAATGAATGTTATTCTTTTTTGAAGAACAAAAAGAAGACGGCCTTGTGAAATGAAAAAGTTAGTTAATGACTCTTTACTTAAAAATTAGTTCGCAACAAAAGAGGAAGTGATTAAAAACAACATTGGCATGCCATAGAAACTAATTGCACAATTAGTAAGACCAATTTTTTAACATTAATAGAATTTGTTTTCAATAATACCTATTATTCTTTTAATGAACATTTTTACAGATAGGTCCATGGGTGTCCTATGGGATCGGTACTATCTCCGGTCATTGCACAATACATAATGGACGATCTATTAGATGCGTGTTTGCCTAAGCTGACATTTACCATCCCTTTTAAAAAAAAATATGTTGATGACATTATATGTAGCATACCTCTGAATGGCTGCGATGAACTACTAGGAGTTTAAAATTCCTACAATCAGTACTTGAATTTCACCATATAAGAAGAAGGTTTGGACCATAGGGTCCCGTTCCTTGACACTAAAGTTATTAGGAATAATGAAAACAAAATAATATTGAATTGGTACACGAAACCCTCAAGTTCAGGTAGATACATGAATTTTCATTCTTACCATCCTTACAAAATGAAAATTAACCTAATTTTAGCCCTCAAACATCGTATCTTTAAAATTTGCCACCCTTCTCTTAGAAATGACAGTTTGAGAAAGCTCTACAATCTATTGTTAGATAATTCATATCCACATCAACTTTTAAAAAAATTAATTTTTACAACTTCGAATCACCGTGATTGGGGTGACATTGCTCCTCTAGTAGAAAACAATCCACAGCCCCTAGAAAGAAGAAGGTATGTTAGCATCCCTTACATTAAAGAAATTACACCTAAAATTACAAAAATACTGAAAAATGAAAAATATCTAGTAATAGCTAATGGAACCATTAAAACTGTAAACCAAATATTCAGTAAAACTAAGGATAGAGTGCACAGGGATTGGAAGTGCAACACAGTATATCAAATTGATTGTGGAAATTGCGATCAGGTCTATATTGGTCAAAGTTCAAGACCACTCAAAGATCGCATAATAACCCACAAAAGCGACATAAAATTAAAAAAGGAATCTTGTGCTCTGGCTACGCATCACCTAGATACGGGACACAATTTCAAATTTGACGCCGCCAAAGTTTTGACTTGTGAAAGTAATTCTTTTAAAAGAAATTTCCTAGAGATGGTAAATATCAACAATGAACCTTTGGCCATGAACAAACGTTCAGACATAAAAAATCTGAGTATTATCTATTCAAACATCCTCAATTTTGATTTCAACAAAAATTGAAAAACAACTAACCTAGCCGACACCTTTTTGCCTATCATCATCTTCACAGCTTGTGGTTTAAACATATTTCCACTCCGCGCTGCTTGCTAGTGACAGTGGTTTTCAGGGTGTGGGGGAGAATGACATGAAAATAATCTACCGATTCATGTTCTGGGTTGTATGATTCCCTCATCAGACGATCATAGCAATTGATAGTGAGAGGATTAACCGAGTATGTTCTGTACTGATGTTTTTTTGACCATGCAACACAGTTGTTTTTAATCACTTCCTCTTTTGTTGTGAACTAATTTTTACGTTAAGAGTCATTAACTAACTTTTTCATTTCACAAGGCCGTCTTCTTTTTGTTTTTCAAAAAAGAATAACATTCATTGACAAAATTCATTTCATTCTTTTTGGGTGCTGTAAACGACAACACATTTGACATTTTACTGTTTTAAAAACATTAAGAAGTGAGTGGTTTTCTGTACAATGGTATCCTTTGGGAAATAAATTATTTAAGGATTAACCTCGATTACTTGTAAGTAATAAATTTAAATTAATATTTTTGCCTATTTAACTAGTTGTATACATCTTTGTAGTTGACTGATGAAGAAATAAAGAGATTTCGAAAGCTTTCAACTAAAGTAAAAAGAGTTTACTTATTCCTGAGAAGGCTTATTCCCGATAACTTTATAACTATATATATATATATATATATATATATATATATATATATATATATATATATATATAAATTAAATTATCATGATATATACAATTTCTTTGAAGATTGGTAATAATGTATTTTTATCGTATGTGCTTAATTGGTTATGGTCAGGGAAAGTAAACTATGAAATGTTTATTGAAGTGTAGTATTAAAATTAAAAACAAATGAATTTGCAAACTTACTTCTACATGAGTAGAAGTAGAAGTAGAAAAAAGGTATAAAAAACACAAAGTAGGAAGTTATAAAATTGTTTATTTTAATTTAAATAGTCGTAGAAAAATTCCAATTAAACATAAAGCAAACACAAATTTTAATTATAAACAAAAGACTCTTACACAAAGATTCAAATACACATTGTATTTCTCATTAGTGTAGTATATGTTTCTCTGCTTCATTTATTTTACAAACTTTGTTTTTTCAAAGGTCTCATTGAATTTTGCAAATGGTTCGTAGTTTAAATTTTTGTCGAAATCATTAATTTTAGGAATGGAATCCTGTTGAATTGAAGTATGTTTTAAAATACAATTACCTTACTAATTTCTTCTAATCCAAGAGAAGCTTGTGTACTGGACCTTTCTTCAATATACTGGGTTACTTCTTTCTGATAAATTAATTTGCTTGTAGATGGCTGTACATAAAAATCATCTTCTGATGTAATTCTGGCAGTATCTGAAAAAACTGGCTCCTCTCCTTCAATATCCTGTCAATTGTATATTTTTGATTATAGTTGTATATAGGCGCATCTGTCCCCTTGTACTGATTCTGGTCATCTGCACATCTGTGACGTAGAGCTCATGAGATTTTACACCAAGCCTACTACAATTATTATAATCTGAACAGTATTACCTCATTTTGTACGGTTTGAAATATTTATAAAAAAATCAATGAACTACAATACCAATAAAATTTTATGGAGACAAAATATGATGAAAATTCTATCAAATAATGTTTCCCAGCATTATCACAGAATGCTGTGCTTTTAAATGATCTTGTTTTAATTACCGTATTGCTTGAAAACCTATCTAGAAATACGAGTACAGATGACTTTCTTTCAACTCATTAACAATATGTTTTTTCTCATTTTATGTCTTCGCTGATAGGTGTCGCACTTATGCTCGCGGATCCTAACCTATTCTTCAAAGGCCACAATATTTCTTCTTTCTGCTTACAATCTAAGTATCATTCTAGCAATAACAAATAGGAAATATCTGGTGTCCTTAGAATTAGTAGTACATTTTGAATTTTTTAAAATTTTCCATAAACAGTTCTGCCGATAACAAAAACCATTTTTAGTTCATATGAATATTATTCCAGCAAAAACTATAAACATACAACTTTGAGTAATATTGTAATGTTTTTGCTTATTTATTAAAACGTTTTTATTACGGGTGTGATAAATTTATACACTCGGTAGGTTCACTGACTTAATTTATTTATTCACTACACTTTTCATTAATTATATACACAGTATATTCACTTACACTAATTTATATAAACACTTCACTAATTTATATTCACGTATTTACTGTTTATCTCACGATGTCAAATTATAAACTAACTTTCCCTGGCCGGTCCTTTATATATTTGTGCCCTTTCTACTAGATAATTCTAGATAGCGGCTCACACAAAAACAATTGGCTTTCTGGCCTTTTCTAGATAAGACTGGTCACAAAAACAATGTCTAGATAAGATACTCACAATCGTAAACAGTTCTAAGAAATCCCTGCGCATTCGCCGTAATTTTAACTTCCATACATGGCTTAGACATAGTCGGATTCAGAGTCTACACAGTGTGCTATTTCGTAACTTTGCCCCCTCTTTAAATGGAAGTTCCTCCTGGAACTATTGTGTAGCCAAGACTGGATGTTTGAATCGGCAACTCCACACTTTCCGATCTTATGGAAATAACAGGGCACCGTCTTCATCGGATACTGTTAACGGGGGTTGTAGCTGCAAATTAATATCTGGACACCGGTATATTGGAAGATAACCTCTACCGTGTTCCTGATTACTCGCCAATTCAACTGGTTACTCGCTATCTTAGGCATAGCAAGTTTCTTCACGCTGGATTCTAACACATGGTCTCGGAGGTTTCGGAGTGCTTCCCACAGATCGCGGTAGGTAGATCGATCTTGGAATTCATTTTTAGTTACCACGTAGAAGACGTACCGCAAATTATGTTTCAGTTTCAGTGTCTTGCCAGGGGCTGAAATCTGGTTTTCATGTTTTTCTAATTGCCCGAACTTCTTTCGAAAGACGGAAGCCAACCCTCGTGCGTTTTTGATACGAGCGTGGATGCCTTATGCCAGTGAATAATCTTCAGGGAGAGTGAACAAATCTTGTCGTTGTTCTGAAGTGACCCCATATCTAGCTTTCCCGGTACCTCCATACGCACCCATAAATTCATCGAAGGTAGGGTCAGATACATCTCGAATATGGTTTACTCCTTTCTCTAGGTCATGGTCTCCTTAGAATAGCGCTAGTCGGTTTTGGTGAACTACTTTTGGTTTTCCGTTGGGGATCTTGCTTATGCGATATATAACATCATTGATCCTTTTCTTGATTAAGTATGGACCTTCCCAGAATTTTTGTAATTTTGGAGAAAATCCTTTTCTCTTCGTAGGGTTGTGTAACCATACTTTGTCCCTTCATTAAAACCGCCTTCTGTGGCTTGCGTGTCGTACGACTTCTCATGCTGTCGCTGGCAACTTGAAGATTTGTTCGAACTAATTCATGAATATCGTCCAGCATTCTTCACAATTGGATTACGTCTTCTCTGTCTTCTCCTGATAGATCTTCTTCAGACCGACAGCCAAATTCCGGGTCACAAGGAAGTTTCATTTCACGTTCAAACAGGATTTTCGCAGGTGTTTCATCCGTGGAATCATTGACGGCAGATCGATAAGCCAATGCGAAGAGGGAAAGGTACTGGTCCCAATCTCCCTGATGGCTGGAAACTACTTTGGACAGGTATTTTCGAATAGTCCTGTTCATTCTCACGACCATTCCATCTGACTGTGGATGTAATGCTGTTGTCCTGGTCTTCTTCATTCCCAGCTTCTCGCAAATCTCCTGGAACAGATGACTTTCAAAATTTCCTCCCTGGTCACAGTGAACTTCCAATGGCACTCCATATCGGCCGATAAATTCTTTCACCAATACATCCGCGACAGTTGTGGCCTCTTGATTCGGGATCGCATAAATTTCCACCCACTTTGTGAAATAATCCATCATAACCAGGATGTATTTATCACCATTTTCTGTCGTCGGAAATGGTCCAGCGATGTCTAAAGCAATCCTTTCGAAAAGGCTTCCAACATTATACTGTTTCATAGGTGCCTTTCTCTTGCGATGTGGTCCATTACTCGTAGCATGAGTCGTACATTTCTTACACCAGTCCTGCACATCATCGGATCTGTTCATCCAATAAAACCTCTCACGAATTGGATGGAGGGTTTTTTTCACTACCAGATGACCTCCCTATGGACTGTCGTGTAACTTCTTTAGCTACTCTTGTTCTCGGGATAACTAGCTGTCTCCTCATCTCGGAACCATCATAGTTTTCAAGGACTCTTTTAAACAGCACTTCTTCCAGGACTGAGCCCAATGCGCATTGAGTGTCGGTGAAAATCTTAACACTTCTTGCCATGGTCGCCGATTTTCTACCTTCCATTGCCGGATCTTCTTTAGGTGAGGATCATTCTCCTGATCTTCTCTGTTCCTGGTGGGTGACAATTCTTCGTTGACTACAGTAGTTCTTGAAACTGTAGCTTCCTTAGATTCCGCCTTGTTGCAGTGGGAGCAGTCTGTTGGGCACGGCCATCTGGACAGGGAGTCGGCATTTCGGTGACTCACACCAGCTCGATGTTCGATGTTGAAATCGTACTCTTGAAGTCATTCAATCCATCTAGCAACCTGGCCCTCGGGATTCTTGAACTGCATCAACCACTTGAGTGCTGCATGATCAGTCCGGATTAAGAACTTCCTACCATACAGATACTGGTAAATGTGTTCCACGGACTTCACTACCGCCAAAATTTCCCTTCTTATGACGCAGTAGTTTCGTTCTGGTTTGGAGAGGACTTTACTGAAATATCCCAGCACTCTTTCTTGGCCTCCTTGGATTTAGGAGAGCACTCCTCCAATTCCTACGTTGCTTGCGTCAGTGTCTCCCTCAGGTAATGGGTATCCTAATATCGGCGCGGTGGTTAAATGCCTCTTCAAGGTTTCAAAAGCCCTTCGACAGTCTGCTTCCTATTGGAAGGGTCTTGCTTCTTCTATAAGTCGAGTTAGAGGCTTGGCAATATCTCCAGACTTCCTGATAAATCTTCTATAATATGTGCAAAATCCAAGGAAACTCCTAATTTGATGTTTGTCGGTTGGTTGTGGCCATTGCTGAATGGAAGCAATTTTCTCTGGATCCACTCCTTCATTTCTCACTATATGACCTAGATAGTTCACTCGGTTTTGGAATAGATGACATTTCTTCAGGTTTAACATGAGCTGGGCAGCTTGAAGTCGTTTGAATACGTCTTCTAAATTCTTCAGATGTTCGTCAAATGTCTTCCCCAGTACTACGATGTCGTCCAAATAGACCAGGCATGTCTTCCAAGACAACCCCCACAAGACATTTTCCATGAGTCATTCAAATGTCGCGGGTGCATTACAGAGCCCGAATGGCATGACGTTGAATTTCCATAATCCAGATCTGGTGGTAAAAGCAGTCTTCTTTTTGTCTTCTGGGTCGATTTTCACTTGCCAATAACCAGACTTCAGGTCCAAGGTGGAAAACAGTTTGCTGCTGGCCAAAGTATCTGGCGTGTCGTCAATTCGAGGCAGAGGATATCTGTCTTTCTTCGTCACGTTGTTTAGCTGGCGATAATCCACGCAGAATCTCGTAGTTCCATCCTTCTTCTTGACCAGCACTACTTGAGACACCCATGGACTAGTAGATGGTTCTATTACTTTTTCTTCTGCCATCTCTCGAATCATTCTTTCAGCTTCCCCTCTCTTCGCTCGTGGAAGTCTTCGAGCTGATCGCCTTGTTGGCATAGCATTACCAGTATCGAATTTTGTGTTTGACGGCTGATGTTCTACCAGTCTTTCCTCCTTTTGGTACGAATAGGTCTCGATAATGAAAAAGAAATTCCCCCATTCTCTTTTTTTCAGCTCGATTCAAGGATTGACCAGCTACTGATAACATCTGTTCGAATTTGGCATTTGAATTGTCAGTGGTCGCTGTTTGTCGAACTATAGACGTCACTGGTACGCAGGATCCAATCCTGGTTTCCTCCTTGATGGTAACTGGGTAATCATTCACGTTTATCACACGTACTGGGATCTCCTTCGCCGACGTAACCAATCCTTTTCCAATTAGTACTCCTTTGCCAACCTCTTCGTCGTGGTTCCTTGGCTCCACCATAACCGGTGTACCTTCCTCCATGATTCCCTGTAGCCGTGCTACTATCATGGTTTCGCTTCGGGCAGGTAGAACGGTATCTTCCTGTACAGCTGCCAATACCGCGCTGCCTTTATATAGATGAAGGAATACCTCCTCGTAACCCACTTTATTGGTTCTGTTTCTAAAGTCTAATTGGAAACCATGTACATTCCTCACGACCATTCTCAGAATCACGTCTTCTACAATGTCAGCTACGATTATCGTATGCGTGAACTTCTCTGCGCCAATTCTCCATTTGGATTTGTGTCTCCTCGTGAACGTTGGCACTCTCGCCTGTGGCGGTCCGCAGTCGCAGTCTCGTTGGTAGAATCTTCTTCTTGAGATTTATCATCTCTGGTCGTATAATGTTTCTATTTGCTCCAGTGTCAACCAGCAGAGCATATTTCTTGCCATTTACTTCACCATTTATTTCGCCATCCACATACACTGTCGTTACGACATCTGAGAGAAGCTATCGCTATCAGTATGAGAGGGTCTTAGGAACGATCATGGATCGGTGCTCCCCCTCGTAGCCCACTCGTTCTAGTTTTCCTGTGACTGGGGTTCTTGGTTTGCAGGAGTCCTGGGGCGCTTACATGAACTGCGTACATGCCCTAGCTCGCCACAATTCCAGCATCTGATCTTTCTCGGCTTCTTGTCCATCATACTTGTGATCAAGCTGACGATCTGTTCAAACTTGTCCTCGTCGCCTTCTTCTTGGATGGTCCTAACTTTGTTGTAACCCGAAGCCTTCGTTGCTGCTTCATATTCAAGAGCAGCTGTCAATGCGTCAACTAATGTTTTGGGATGGGCTAAGCGAAGCGTCCTCTGCATATCGGGGTCACGTAAGCCATCAATAAAGGCTTGTATGCCCATACATTCCATCATGTTCTCTGCTGCTGATGGATAAGCAAATTGAACGAGTCGAGCAATATCCACTTCATATTCTTGTAGTGCTTCGTCACGTTTCTGCGTTCGGTTCTTCAGCTGGGATTGGTACAAATGTTCTAGATGTTCGTGACCATATCACATGTTCAACCTCTTCTTCAGCTGCTCGAAATCATCCGTTTCTTCCAGAGTTATCATCTGAAGTACAACTAAGGCATATCCTCGAAGCCCGATAGTTGAGTTCACTGCTGTCGCACCAACGTTGGGGTCTTGACTCGGATAAAACTGCCAATATCATCTGTCTTGGTTGTGTTCCTTGCTTGCAGATATCGATCTTCTTTTCTTCTGCTGTCTTGTGTTCTTAAATCGGCAATCTTTGTCTCCTTGATTTTCTCGTCCATCTGATTTTCCAGCGTTGTCATCTTATTCTCCATGTCTGATTTTAGAGACGAAATTTAATTCTCGACTTCAGCAGCAATGACATTTTTCAATGATAAGATATCTGCAGAAATATCGTCCTCCATAGCAGAAATCTTCTCGTTCATGGCAGAAAAATCGTTTTTCATATTAGCTGAAATCTTTTCTTCCATGGTAGAAATTGACGAGATTACGGTGGAAGCCTCGTCATTGAATAAAAATAATTCTGTATCAAAGCCGTCATTTTCCAGTGCCACTTTAACTCTTTCTACTAATTCACTTCTCTTACCGGACATTTATAACTCACGATCTGCCAATTCTGCTCTTAATTCCGTCACTTTCAGATCCCATACTCTCTTGGCCATTTTTACGTAGCCATTTATTTATATTATCCCACTTCTGACAACAATGTGATGTTTTTCTTATTTATTAAAACGTTTTCATTACGGGTGGGATAAATTTATACACTCGGTAGGTTCACTTACTAATTTATTCATCCACTACACTATTCACTAATTATATACACAGTATATTCACTTGAACTAATTTATATAAACACTTTACTAATTTCTATTCACTTATTTACTGTTTATCTTACGATGTCAAATTATAAACTAAACTAACTCTCCATGGTCGGTCCTTTATATATTAGTGCCCTTTTTACTAGATAATTCTAGATTGCGGCTTACACAAAACGAATTAGCTTCCTGGCATTTTCTAGATAAGACTGGTCACAGAAACCATGTCTAGATAAGATAGTCACAATCGTGAACAGTTCTAAGAAATCCCTGCGCACCCGCCATAATTTTAACTTTCATACATGGCTTAGACAGAGTTGGATTCAGGGTCTACACTAGTGTGCTATTTCGTAACAATATCAACAAATGACATAATGGTCGAGTAATAAATTTTTTCCAAAATAGAGTACTGAGAGATATTATCAATACAACTCAGTATGTAACAAATCACTATTCAGTTTCTGAACCAGGATGATATATTGTTGACAATTTTGAGTTGGGGTATATGAGTTTAATGTTATAATATAGCTGCCAAGAGTACTTTTGGGACACCATTGATCAAAAACTAAAATACTCCCTAATTTTAAAATCAAATACAAGGAAAATGGTTCTAAATCCAAATGACTATTCTTTCTTTACTTTCAAAAATATTGTAGAAGTGTTGGTGTTTTTATTATTTTTTTGCAGATCTTCTAATCTCTGAGATAATATGTTTTATAAGTTCCTCTACTGAATGAATAAATAAATTAATGAAATAATAACAGAAGACGTTGTTTGCAAATAGCTGAATTTCACATTACAACCTATTACCTATTATTTTCCATTTTTAATATAACAAAACACCGAAACGACAGTCAATTCCAAATATCAACTGTTAACAAGTATAGAATGAAGTGCTTTTTAGATTATATCGTCCCCTTAAAGCCAGAAGGTTGTCTGTGACAATTTTTTAGAAAATTATATTTTTGCACGTATGTGACAATTTTATCAAGTACTGTTAAATGGAAAAAGGTTGTATGTAAACAATACTGTATTAATAAGATAATAAGGATTATAATAATACGTATGTGTCGTGGAAAACAAACCAATAGTAACAAAAAGGTCGCATGTGCGGTTTAAATCCATAGTTCATTCTGCTATATATCACTTAGACAAAAAAGTGCTGATTTTAAAATGACAGAAGGTTTTATGTGCATTTGTTTCACATGCGTCTATTTGTCGATAAAGAATAAAATAAATCAGCTTCACTTACTTCTTAACATAAGGTCGTATGTGCGCGAATAAGCACGTGCGACTATTTGCTGTTTCCAAATAATCACATTAGTCCAAAGTACCTTTATGTTTCGTTGGTTTACTATTTGCTACTGTCAGTGGTAGAAATATAATAATAATATATTAGAAATACAAACGGTAAGTAAGTCGTTATGTTGTAGTGATTATTAGGCATATCAGTTGTTTTAATAACATTACTTCATATAACCTAAATATTTTGCCCGCTTAAACTATTGTAGCAGAAACTGTAATGAACATGATTATTACTTACAGATTTTTGCAGGGCCATTTATTTAGATTATTTTTAGGCTTTAATTATTAGATTTTGGTATCCCAACTAATGAGAAAAGTTTATTTGTAAAAATTTTACAGTTGCATTTCTTAACGAATTAATTAATTAATTTTGAACTGTGGCTGAATAAAAAAATTTTACTAAACATATTCCTTTGTGTCTGTGTTTGTATGTAATGTGATACAACTCACTGTTTATTTTACATAAATCTTTCAAATTTGGTAGGCTCATTCTAGAGACTAATAAATTGATGAGTTGGTTGCTGTTTAAAATTATATTACTATAATAGTTTATAACACAGCACATATTCTTTATGTTCATTACTACACACAATTAGTTCTTGATAAACGATTATAAATAAATGAAATTAAATAAAATAGTTATATGGAAATAACGGTCTTAGATTTTACAATTGTTTTTTAGCAATGTCATCCAGATCGAGAAATATATTAAATATGGCTTTGAAAACTTCTGATGAAAATGATGTAACTCATGGTGATAAAATTTTGGGATATTAAATTTTAAGATGTGAAACTGAACCTCTAACGACTGAATAAAATGTAATAGATATCCCTGCTGGTAATGTAATTAATATTCAAAATTATGTGGTAGACACTGAACATGGTATTCTGTTAAATGAGGATATCCAAATGCAGATAAATGAATCAGTCACTTTTCAGTGCCCAGAACAAACTGTAAAATATATAAATCAGCTAGATTAGAATAAAATAGGCTACTGTGTAAATAATAAACTGACTCCAGATAAAATTGGCAATACGGTATGTAACGATGAAAATAATGATCCAAATATTCCGATATGCATAAACAAAGAAAAAGACCAAAAAATAAATGTAGAACTCGACGAAGAAGATGATTTTATGAATGATGTCACATACGAACAATCAGCTGATGAAATTAATGAGACTGAGGAAGCGTTTTTTGAGGAAATTAACTACAATAATGAAGAACAATTAGAGGAAGAACAAGAGAGTTGAGGAAAATAAAGGAAATTGGAGAAAACGAAAGAGCGATTCTCTTCAATGGGAGAAATCAGTAGCAAAAAAGGAAAAGAATCTTGAGAACGAATATAAAAATTGGACAGGAAAAATATTTCCTAAGAAAAAAGCAAAATTGGTAGATTGTTCTAAGTGTAAACTAAAATGTAATAATAAAGTAACTTAAGAAGATATAGAGAGAATTCACGAATTTTATTGAAAAATAGGTCCATATGAAAGACAGAGACTTCTTATGTAATTATGTGAAAAAGAAAATGGTAAATAGACGAAGGAAAAATACAAGTTCCGCAAATCCTAGAAGAAAAAATACATACATATACTATTTTCCTGGAGATATTCAGGTTTGCAAAAAGACATTTTTGCATTGTTTAGACATATCTGATAAAACAGTACGATTGGCGAAAACGGAAGAAATCCGTGGATCATCAGTTGTTTCGAAAGACGGAAGAGGAAAACATTCACCAAAAAATAAGACATCTGAACCTAGACGAATTTTTGTCAAGAAGCACATTAAATCCTTTCCAGTGATGGAAAGTCACTATTGCCGATCCAAAACAAAGAGACAGTACCTATCATCTGGGCTGAACATTACTAAAATGTATGAATTATATGTAGAAAAATGCACTGAGGGAAATATACCAGATCCAGTTTCTTCTGCAGTATATAGGAAGATATTTTGTACAGAATATAACCTGGGATTCCATAGGCCAAAAAAAGATAGCTGCTCCACATGTGAAAAATATAAACAAAGTGATGATGATAAGAAGCAGGATATGAAGGAAAGCTACAACAGGCAATTAAGAAATAAAGAATTGTCCCGGAAGAAGAAAGAAGACGACAAGGAAAGAGCGGAAATAGACAACAGCTTTAAATCGGTAACATTTGATTTGCAGTCGGTTTTGTATACTCCTTGCTCGGAAGTATCACATTTTTACTATGCATTGAAATTCTGTTCATACAATTTATGTGTGTATCATCAAGGCACCAAAGATGGATTTTCCTATTTTTGGACTGAGACGGATGGTAAAAGAGGATCAGATGAGATTGGAACGGCCCTCTTCACTTATCTCAAATCGCTACCTGATACAGTCAAACATGTTTCTTTATATTCAGACTCATGTGGTGGTCACAATCGTAACCGGTTTATTGCCTTCCTGCTATTGTATGCTGTAAAAAACTGCCAATTGAAATTATCGAACAAAATTTTCTAGAAACGGGTCATACTGATATGGAAGTAGACTCGATGCATAGTGCCATAGAGACTAGCAAAAAACATTTGAGAATTCATACTCCACATGAATGGCCTGTTGTAATCAGAACTGCTCGCCGAAAGAAACCGTATCTAGTTCAGGAGCTTTCTTACAATGATATTTTAGATTTAAAAGCACTGAACTGGATGAACATTAAGATGCTCCAATTCAGAAAAACTAGCCCAATGATTATTTTTGTAAAAGAAGATCATTCCCAAAACAATTTTACTGAAATGCCTATAGTAGCGCCAAAAATTAATAGAAGAACTGCCTTGGAACCAGAATTGAAAAATAAATATTATAAACCTTTGCCAATATCTGAAAAAAAAAGAAAAGTCTTGTGAACCTTTGCCGAGTAGATGCTATGCCAGCCAAGTACCATAATTTTTCTGCATATCTTCCATGTAGTTCCGACGTAGTAGATAGAATTCCAGAGCCCGATCAAGAAGAAACTGAACTTCTGTAGAATACTTTTTTACCATTTTTTCTTTAATGTTTCAAATTATATTTAATAAAATTTTCTATCTCATCTATGTACAATCTTTTGCGAAATAATGAAAGGCAAAAGGTCGTATGTAGCTTTTAATCTTAAATAATTCAATTTAAATAACTTCATTTTGATAAAACGATAGAAGTTGTGTTTTTAATATATTTAAAAAACTATAAACACATATTTTTTAACCCTCATATCAAAATTTTGTGAAGATTTTAATATAATACATGCCAAAATAAACTACAAAAAATTGAATTTAGCGATTACTCTATTTTATTGAAATGTCACATATGACCTTAAGGGGACCATATATACGTATATTAAATCAAACGTAAATTCAATAAAAATAATTTGCAACTATATAATTTTAATTTGCAATTAAACAGTGGTTACTTAATTAATAACAAGATAAGTAGATGCAAGTGATGATGGTAAATAGCTCGATGCTAAAGTGTAGCAAATCAGCTATAACTAACTAACTCTTTAAATTGCTCAGACTTATTTATCTTTATCCCGACAACCGTAATGCATTGGCTTCTTTCACACCCTATGTTACCTTAAGCGACAATGACCTTATAATGACTAATACCAACAATATAAATAATGTTTACAAGACTCGCATGTAGTTCTTAGGGGTATAAAAAGTTTTGAGCAGTTTCAAATGTCACATACAAACTATTAAAACCGTGACTTATGTCCAACTTCGATAATGGTTATAGCTGCTTCTTTGACTTCTATGTCTACTTTAAATATATTAGGAAGTTATGACCATTAAATATATTCAATTACCATTTTATTATTGCTCATAATTTCAGTTCTCGACTACATATATGTTAAGGTTATTTATATTGTTATTTACTTGTTGTGGTGATTTTTCAGTTCACTGTGAAATTGAATTGTTATTTATTTCTAGAAGAAAATCACACTAACCATTTTTTAATTTCTTAGAAAATACTGGTTGTTTTTCAAATATGATAGACTGCTTCTTCTGTTCATTGGAAATAATCATCTTGTGCGTTGGATGATTCTAAAATTATTTATTGAGAATTAGATTGATAAGGTGAATTGTTGATATAGTATGTTCCAATATATTTCGTCTTGACTCCATTAAACATCGGGTACTTACCTGTAATAACCCCTGAGTAGGTAGTTGGTAATCCCAAACATCCCTAACCAAACTAGTACAGGTAGGTACTTGGCGCGCCCTAAAATACTTAGATAATTATATCACTAAAATAAAAACATTCAAATAAATATAGACAACCTAAGATCCAAATAGCTGCGATCAAACATAAAGTAAACGATTCATCTACGTTGCCAAGTTGTCCTAAATAACAATAGTTTGAAGTATAAAATAATCCATTTGTGTTTATTTACACAGACAATTTAATCACAAATGTCCCCAATTAGTGCATATATTCAAAAGTTAAATTGTTTACAACAAAAGAATACATATATGAATCGAATTTGGAGATTTATCACGAAAAAATTATCGTCAACGTAAGAACCCTGCTATTCTATGATCAACAAAACGTACGCTATTTCATTAATTATTCACTGACTGTGTTGTGTTGTTGTTTTTCGTATAGTTTTTTTCTGATTTAGAGTGGTGTGTAAGGTACTTCGCGAAGAAAAGTGTAATGGCAAAGTGCATAGTGTGTCACAAAGGTAAATTACCAGTACAAACCAAACATTCCACAGGCTAGTGATTATGGGCGTCCACATACTGTGGAAATGAATAAAAAAATATCCATCAAAGGAAAGACTGTATTATTTCCCCTAATAAAATATGTAAACAAAGTGGAAACACTTCAAAAATTATATTTTATTAGTTTTTTGCTGAAAAATATACACGTGTAGACTCCTGTCTACCTGTTTTTATCAACTAAAGAATTTCAACTTTGTACGGCCTCCCAACTAGCAAACTTGTTTTATACTTTTTTGCTAATATAACAATTTAATTTTAATATTGATTTATTGTTGCTTTGAAGAACGTAACTTATTACATAAAGGTTCCATAAGAGTATGTTTAGCTTTTCGTAACAAAATAGTTTTATAAATTTATCACATAAATATTTCGGCAACAAAATTATATAATATTTATAAAGCAATTTTATACGTGTTATGTAAAAGTTATATAAAACATTTATTGTTTATGAAATTTTGTTGTTTTATAACACTTTTTAAGAGAGTTTGGTAGTATTTATAAATCAGCTATAAATACATTATAAAACTATTGTTATAAACACTTTTATCAGCTTATAAAATAATATTATTAAAGCAGCCGATGCCACAATTTTATTGCCATTGAAAATTGTAGTCACAAACACAGCTATGAAATAATTATATAATTATTAGGTACCTTAGAAGCTGTTATATAGCTTCTATAGAATAACTAATGAATATACTAGATTTGGCTTGGCAGTTTCAGGAAAACAAACCGCGTAGAAACTCTATTAAAATGTCGGGATTAAGGGAATGGACGAAATTCAAAAGGAGTGGAAAGTTTCGGAGACAAATAAAAAAAAACTTTGAAAATATTATTCAATATGTCACCCTTAGTTGGAATCATATGGAAATCTTTTTTATTATTCATTTTAGGAAAAAAAGTTATTTTTCATAAAAAGTTCTGCATTATCTAAAACCTAAAGTACAGTCATCAAATATCAAATTTTTTAGTCGTATTGTTACTCGTTCTTGATGCAACAATTAACCTACCTTTAAGTGTGCTTTTGTGAAAGACCGAAGTCGCTGGAATGCCCAACTTAATAATGTAAAGATTCAAAGCGATAGGTACTACTCTCAAAAGTGGGTGTAAATTTCCTCGGTTTCCTTAAAGTCACTATTTAATTCCAGGCGCCACCGAATTTTACTACTATTGAAAAATGCGGAAAACAAATAGGCAGGTACCTTACATACGAATTAAGTAACCTAGTAGTCTAGTTTCAAGGGTAGTGTATATTACTAGAAATTTCTGAAATAAAGTTCACAATGTAAAAGTTTTAAAGCTCTAGTCACGGTTATAAATAATTAAATTATATGATATAACAATCTACAATTATCTCGTTTAGCACTGCATGATCATACAAGCTTCACACTTCACAACCCGTTGTACACTACACCCTTTTTGTACCTAATACCCCCCAATAAAGTAACATAAGGAAATTATCGATTTCGTTTTACTGGAATTACAAAATATAAATGTTTAGTTTGAGTTTCAGCCAAACTGAATAGTCGAATCCGGGATATATTATCTAATTCTCAAAATCGGGCGCAATCACTATATGAACTGAAGTTGGGTTTCAGCCAACCCAGTTCTCCAGTACAAAATGTCAACTATCAAGGTACTAAATTCAAAATAATATAGAGTAGTAAAAGTATAGGTAGTCTTAACTAAGGTACTTAGCTGCTATGGTATTGGTATGAGTTCCAGTCCACAAATAAATTCCAGTATCTAGTCCTAATTGTCTCTCCCTAAATCTTGCTTGAAGCAGGTGACTAAACGGGGACTATTTTTGGTCTGACCATTAAAGCAGATGAACCAATGCAATGAGTTCGAACTGTCAAATAATTATTCCATACACGAGGAAAAGGAAGGGAAAAGAAAACCCTCAACACGATGAGGTGTAACGAGTTATCTTTTTTGAAGCATTGTATGATTTTGTTCCGATGGTATTTTAAGTTTAATAAGTGAATATAACTCGTTACTTACTTTCCAACTCTGTTTTCTGGTACCGTTTCAGGCCTTAATATTAATTTAAGTATTTATTTCATTAATAACCGAAAAGCCGTGATTTATCATTTAAGGAAAAACATAAAATGTAATAGATTCCACTTTTCAAAATTTAAATTATCAAGGACGCCCGGTATATAAACTATTTTATTTAAAATCGGAGTCGTTCCGTACAAATAGAAATACTTCTTGCTGTAATTAAATCGATTTTCCCTCACCACCGATATTGCCAAAATTTAGGTAGGAAGTAAATTATAAATTCAAAAACCGAGCGTTAAAAAGGCATTAGATTATGTGTTGATTGATTATATTAATTATTAAGTGATCGGCGATTAAAATTTCTTGTTTTGATTTTTGAAGTTATCATTCGGGTTTTGATACTCAGTTATTATTTTCGGTTAACGAAATAAAGTTTTCATTTTCGGTATTACAATAAAGATTTTGTTCAGTTGTTTGGTAAAATTTATTATAGTGAAATATAATTTGGCCGTAGATCGAGTGTCCGACCGTCCAGGTTTTCTTCCAAGTAAGTGGAAATTATTTTATACACCCGA
The DNA here is from genome assembly GCA_963921935.1 of Galeruca laticollis. Classification (NCBI taxonomy): domain Eukaryota; kingdom Metazoa; phylum Arthropoda; class Insecta; order Coleoptera; family Chrysomelidae; genus Galeruca; species Galeruca laticollis. The sequence goes on from OY998180.1 coordinate 166,038,869, forward strand.
TAAAGCATTTCACCGAGTTTCAAAGTTTTATATTTTAATTTCCAAAAACAATTTAGCAGTTTGGTTATCAAGAATATAATTCCGTATTTTGGTAAAGCCGATAGCCGGTAGTTTTTTTTGAAGCAATAAAGACAATCCTATTCACGGTTTTTATTATCACGTTCTGTATATTGTTTCTCTGAAATTAGAGTCTGATGGAAATATCATTTTGATTTTAAATTTTAGGAATAGTTCCGTATTTAAAATATTATTCCGTATTTTTATAAGACTGATAAGCCGTTGTATTTTTTTTCGAAACGATAAAAAACCCAAAGTTATTTACAGTTTTTCTATCACCACGTTTTGTATATTGTTTCTTTGGAATTCCGGTCTGAGCCTTCAATACATTGAAGTAGCATTTTGATTTTAAATTTTTTTGGCGATACAGATTGTTATACCTAGTGTCCCACTTAAATACCCAAATACATATTAGATTCAAGTTGCATTCTAAGACATAGTTTTATTTTACTATTATTTGGGAAACCGCTGTTCTACTCTCCGACCAGTATTTTAAAATAGTTTTAGCACGTAATTTAATTTGATTTGAAAAGTTGTTAGTTTTTTTTTGATATAAACGGGTCTTTTCACATTTTTCCATCTTTCCCGATAGATTATCCCTACCGCTAGAATATAAAATTTAAAGTATCAATTTCCCTGTATAAAAATTAGATTCTCAATCGAGTACGAGGCCGATGCCACTGATCGCTTGAAAATCTAATTTAGTTTGATTTGAAGGTTTAAAGTGTCAATTTCCCTGTATGAAAATTAGATTCTCAATCGAGTACGAGGCCGATGCCACTGATCGCTTGGTAATCTAATTTAAATTTGTTAGTTTCTTTTGTTATAAACTAGGCTTTTCACATTTTTCCATCTTTCCCGATTGACTATCCCTACCGCTAAAATATAAAAATTTAAAGTGTCAATTTCCCTGTATAAAAATTAGATTCTCAATCGAGTACGAGGCCGATGCCACTGATCGCTTGGTAATCTAATTTAGTTTGATTTGAAGGTTTAAAGTGTCAATTTCCCTGTATGAAAATTAGATTCTCAATCGAGTACGAGGCCGATGCCACTGATCGCTTGGTAATCTAATTTAAATTTGTTAGTTTCTTTTGTTATAAACTAGGCTTTTCACATTTTTCCATCTTTCCCGATTGACTATCCCTACCGCTAAAATATAAAAATTTAAAGTGTCAATTTCCCTGTATAAAAATTAGATTCTCAATCGAGTACGAGGCCGATGCCACTGATCGCTTGGTAATCTAATTTAGTTTGATTTGAAAATTTAAAGTGTCAATTTCCCTGTATAAAAATTGGATTCTCAATCGAGTACGAGGCCGATGCCACTGATCGCTTGGTAATCTAATTTAAAATTTGTTAGTTTTTTTTTTCGATATAAACGAGTCTTTTCACATTTTTCCATCTTTCCCGATAGATTATCCCTACCGCTAGAATATAAAATTTAAAGTATCAATTTCCCTGTATAAAAAATTAGATTCTCAATCGAGTACGAGGCCGATGCCACTGATCGCTTGAAAATCTAATTTAGTTTGATTTGAAAGTTTAAAGTGTCAATTTCCCTGTATAAAAATTAGATTCTCAATCGAGTACGAGGCCGATGCCACTGATCGCTTGGTAATCTAATTTAAATTTGTTAGTTTCTTTTGTTATAAACTAGGCTTTTCACATTTTTTTTTTTTCTTTCATCTTTCCCGATTGACTATCCCTACCGTGGAAATATAAAGTTTAAAGTGTCAATGTCCCTGTATAAAATTTAGACTCTCAATCAAGTACAAAGCCGATGCCACTGATTGCTTGGTAATCCAATTTAACTTCTTTAGTTTCTTTCGTTATAAACTGGTCTGGTCACATTTTTCCATCTATCCCGATTAACCATCCCTACCGCGAAAATAGTTTTATTCCGTGGACTACCGTGATAGGTAATTATTGTTTTTATTGCTGCTTACCGCATAATTTACCAAAACTGCTTATACCGCTTCCGCTGTTATTAACAAATTGCATTTGCTTGTTTACACCTGTTTTATTGTGTCATTGCTCACATTCCTTAATACCGGCAAATTTCGCATGGTGTATAATAACATAAGGCTTGAACATTTTTGCTTACTGTTGATATATTGAATTGATTCGGTACCGTTTGATCAGAAATTGTTGAATAATAATCTGTATGTGTACATATTAAGTAAGTCTTGTAATATACCAATAAATACGATCAGCGTTTTCTTAATATACCGTAGCATCACCGTCTAAGGTTTATAGGTTCTGTAGGTGTGTTAAATTCAACGAGACCCCTGGAATTTTCCGTAACCTCCATCTGAGGCTACCTGGAACTCTTGACGCCGAGGGTCAAGGGGCCGTGGAGTAAACCACGTAAAATAATCTGGCGCCCGAGTATTTGTTTTGCAAGAGAACTTTGCATCGAGGGTGTCCAAAGTGACGCGTCAGTCGCTAAAAACCTGCGCGAGAGGTGAAGAAGAAGTAAGCGGCAGGGAAAGCGCGTCACAAGTGGCGCCCGAGCAGGGACCGTTTTCCGTATTGGTTTTTTTTATTGTAAATTTAAGCAGTGACCGTTTTTCCGTTTTGATTTCATTGGAGATTTGAGCAGTGACCGTTTTTTTTTTTTTTGTCGATTGTAGTTTTGAGCAGGAATCGTTTTTCCGTTTTTATTTTGGTGTTCACTGGTTGTAGATTTAAGGAGGGATCGATATTCCGTTGTCGATTATTTTTGTTCGTTTGATTGGTTCTCCGTAGTGTTTGTTTAAAGGTGACCGTTTTGCCGGTGTTAGATTTCTCTTTTCTTATCTTTCTTGATTAAGTAAAAGTAAACGAGGATAGCTTGAGTGGAAAGTTGGATGTCAAGGAGAAGCTCTGAAGATCTTGACCTAACCGTTTTGTTCAATCCAAACGAGGCTGAAAAATCCGAATCCGTCCCTCCGGTACCGGCCCAGCTACCGACCGTAAGTTCCGTGGAAGAAGCCGCAGACCAGCGTGTAGGCTGGGTATACCTACTAAAGAACGAAGAATTGAATATCCAGCTAGAGAGGAGAAACTTATCCGTTGCGGGAATCGTTCCGGAGAAACGGAAGAGACTTGTCAACTTTCTAAGGCGTAAGAATATTTTTCCACAACCCGTTTCTGATCGATCCGATAACGTAACCGTTCCGAACATTATGGCCAACCCACCAATAAATGTGTACGATTGGAAGTTGTCTTTTGGAAACAAGGGAGATCCTGTTTCGTTTATAGAGAAAATAGAAGAAATTTGTACAGCGAAGAACATACGGAAAGACAATTTGCTTCCAGTGTTGCCGGAATTACTATCCGGTGAGCCCGCGTTTTGGTACCGTAACAACCGGAGCAGGTACACGACCTGGGATGAGTTCGAAGAAGACTTCCGAATCTTCTTCTATCCCGTTAACTACGAGGTTGACTTAGAAGCCGAGATAGGTCGCCGTCTACAAAGGAGAAATGAGGCTGCCGCCACTTACATCACCGAACTCCAAACTTTAATGCGTAGACATGGAAAGCTAACTCCTGAACAACAGTTAGCATGGCTGTACCGCAACCTGTTGCCAGAATATCGTCTGCAAATTCGAAAAGGGGACTTTCAGGATTTTTCCACGTTTTGTCAGGTGGTCAGGGAATATGAGCTCCTCAGGAAGGAACTCCAGTCGATACCCAACCACAGTGGACCGAACCGTGAACAAAATCCCCGCCCACAGCCAGCAGGTACGCCCAGAAGATATGGACCGTCTCATTACTCGACGCCTGGACCAACTAGAGAGCCCATCGCCGGTCCCAGCCAACCGTCAACGACCGATACTCCTCGCCGTCTGCCGTTTGATACTACTCAGCAACAGTCTGGGTCATCTTCCCGACAACCAATCTGTTACCGCTGTGGTGAATCTGGACATTACAGAAACAATTGTCAAAACCCGCTGAAGATATTTTGTTCTCGTTGCCGAAAGGAAGGAGTATTATCCAGAGACTGTTCCTGCAGGAGGCAGGAAAACTAATCCGAAGCTGTACCGAAGAGAGGCCGACACAGCTTCCGCAAATTTTTGCCTCTCATACCGAAAGATCAGAAGAAATGAACGACCCCCGACCGCACATAGACGTCGCAATTGGAAAACACAAATTCAAAGCCCTGCTGGATACCGGAGCAGCAAAATCATACATTGGTGATCAAGTAGCTAAGACTTTTTCCCAAAAGATGCGAACTACAGCCCGTCAAGCGACGCAGGCCCGTTTAGCTAATGGAAATTTAGTCTCCATCACCGACATTTATGAGCTAAAATGGAAAATCAAAGACGTCACAATGGAGGGTTCGTTAGAGCATTTCCCTGGTCTGATAACGGATATTGTGTTAGGACATGATGTCCTACAAAAGTATGATTTCCGTCTGGAATTAGGAACCGGAAAAATATACGTGAAGGATGAACTAGTAAGGGGTTCACAATTAGCCAGTCCGGTTGAAATGATGGAAGTAGTCAATACGTCCATGAAAGAAGTCGATGTTGTTCCGATCATCTGTGAAGAAATAATCAACAATCGTCTCACTGAGAACATATGTCTTGGAAATCTAGCTGTATCCGAAGTCTCTGAGTCTCCCCTGGTGTTAGGGGTTGACAAGGAGCAACCTGTTGTTGAAACTTCCGAATTTTCCCCGGTGTTGTTAGGGGTTGATTCAGAAAAATCTGTTTCCGAAGTCTCTGAGTCTATCCTGGTGTTAGGGGTTGACAAGGAGCAACCTGTTGTTGAAACTTCCGAATTTTCCCCGGTGTTGTTAGGGGTTGATTCAGAAAAATCTGTTTCCAAAGTCTCTGAGTCTACCCTGGTGTTAGGGGTTGACAAGGAGCAACCTGTTGTTGAAACTTCTGAATTTTCCCCGGTGTTTTTAGGGGTTGATTCAGAAAAATCTGTTTCCGAAGTCTCTGAGTCTTCCCTGGTGTTAGGGGTTGACAAGGAGCAACCTGTTGTTGAAACTTCTGAATTCTCCCCGGTGTTTTTAGGGGTTGATTCAGAAAAATCTGGTTCCGAAGTCTCTGAGTCTTCCCTGGTGTTAGGGGTTGATAAGGAGCAACCCGTTGCTGAAACTTCTGAATTTTCCCCGGTGTTGTTAGGGGTTGATACAGAAAAATGTGCTTCCGAAGTCTCTGAGTCTTCCCTGGTGTTAGGGGTTGATAAGGAGCAACCCGTTGTTGAAACATCTACGTTGTTCCCGGAAGACTTAGGAGATTTCGACAATTATGGTTATATAGGATGTCCGCTGGAAACCATAACTCCGCAAATAGAAAGAAATTTATCGACAGAACAGACAGACAGACTGAACATCTTCCTTAACCGAGAGTTACCGAAATTTGAGAAAATTCAAGGACCAACTACGCTAGTTGAGCACGAAATCCGCTTGCTGCAGCCGCGTCCGATCAAACAGAGATACCGTCCTCAGAATCCGAAAATGCAAGAAATTTGCAATACAGAAATAGATGCCATGTTGAAGGAAGGAGTGATAGAACCCTCAACAAGTCCGTGGAGTTCTCCGATTGTGATTGTGAAGAAAAAGGATGGGAAGAACCGCTTCTGCATTGACTTCCGTAAAGTCAATGAAGTAACCATGAAGGACGCCTACCCTCTTCCATTTATAAACGCTATACTGGATAAACTGCGAAAAGCCAAGTTTATTTCCAGTTTAGATTTGAAGAGTGGATACTGGCAGGTTCCGTTAACACCAGAGAGCAAACCCATTACCGCATTTACGGCACCGGGACGTGGATTGTTCCAATTCACGGTTCTTCCACTTGGCTTACACTCCGCACCGGCCACATTCCAGAGGCTAGTTGATCAGTTGATCGGTCCAGATCTAGACCCCTATGCCTTTGCTTATCTGGATGACATAATCGTTCTGGGGGAAACGTTCGATCAACATTTAGAAAATCTGTCCGAAGTGTTCCGCCGATTACGACGAGCACGACTGAAACTCAACCCGGAGAAATGTCACTTTTGTCTACCGTCTATGAGATACTTAGGCCATGTAATAACTGGAGATGGAATCCGTACCGATCCCGAAAAGGTTGAGAGTATAATTAAATTCGCAGCCCCGAGAAATATCAGAGAACTAAGAAGATTTTTGGGAGTTGCATCCTGGTATAGAAGGTTCGTGCCATCGTTTTCTCAGAAGGTGGCTCCGCTAACGAAATTACTACGCAAGTCTCAACGATGGAAGTGGGCTGAGGAACAAGAAGCTGCTTTCAATAAGATTAAAACCTGTCTATCAGAAGCACCCGTTTTAAGCTGTCCTGATTTTACCGTACCGTTCACTCTTCAGACTGATGCCTCAGAATATGGGTTGGGAATAGCCCTTACCCAACAGAAGGATGGGCATGAGCATGTGGTAGCATATGCAAGTCGCACCCTGAGTCCTGCCGAAAAGAATTACTCCGTGACTGAGAAAGAATGTCTTGCTATTGTATGGGGGATTGAAAAGATGCGTCCTTATCTAGAGGGCTACCATTTCACGGTTGTTACCGATCATCAATCTCTTAGATGGCTGCATTCCATATCTAGTCCGTCCGGACGCTTAGCCAGGTGGAGTATTTTCTTACAGCAGTATGATTTCGAGATACAATACCGTAAAGGTGCGCTAAACCGTGTAGCCGATGCGTTGTCTAGAAATCCGCTACCAATGACCGTCGAGAACAACCCGCCGTCTACTCTATGTTTGACCGAGGTAATCGCAGAATGTTCATGGTACCGGAATAAGAAGGAAGAGGTTCTGAAGGACCCAGATAAATTTCCGGACTATTGCATTCGGGAAGACCGCCTGTACCGTCACTTCTGGGACATAAACGATTTCCGAGAACCTGAGGTGAGTGATCCCTGGAAGTTATGTGTAGCTAAGCCTGACCGAGACCGGATACTTCAAGAAAACCATGATGCTCCGAACGCTGGTCATCTGGGAATCGCTAAAACTATCACCCGTATTGCACGACTGTACTATTGGCCAGGAATGTTTAGGGACATCACCAGATATGTGAGGAGGTGTCTACAATGTCAAAAGTACAAGCCGTCGCAACAAAAACCCTCAGGGAAAATGCAACCATCTTCGAATAGACAGCCTTGGCAAACCGTTAGCTCCGATATTATTGGACCATTACCAAGAAGTAAAAAAGGAAATTGCTACATCATAATATTCCAAGACCGATTCACTAAATGGGTACAGTGTAAACCGATTAGGAATGCTACTGCTAGTAGCATAAGTACCGCCTTTTATGAAGAAATATTGACGATATTCGGATGCCCCCGTACCGTGCTGACCGACAATGGAAGTCAGTATGACAGTAAGCTCTTCAAAGGAATGCTGAGTGGATTAGGGATCCGACACCGTTTTACTCCGCCGTATACACCGCAAGCAAATCCCGTCGAACGAGCCAATCGTACACTGAAGACAATGATTGCGCAATATTGCGAAGAAGACCACCGAGACTGGGATACAAGGTTGCCGGACTTGAAATTCGCGATGAATAACTCAAGACATGACTCGACTGGATTTTCACCGGCCTTCCTAAATTTCGGAAGAGATCCCGAAGTACCGAAATCCTTTCGAAGAGAAGTTGAAGAAGCTGCCGAGGAAAACCGAGAAGAAGATACTGGAGAAGACGACCTTACCGAAGAGGATCCGAAACCGCATCTCTTGCGAGTAGAGAAACTGCAAGAGTGCTTCGACCTAGTCCGTCTGAACCTGTCTAGAGCGTTTACCAGTCAGAGTCGTAACTACAACCTACGTCGACGAGACTGGAAATGCGCCATAGGAGACAAAGTGATGAAGAAGGAACATACCTTATCATCTGCCGCTGATCATGTAGCTGCGAAGCTAGCCCCGAAATTTTCCGGTCCGTATAGAGTCGTGCGAGTTATCTCACCGGTGGTGTACGATTTGAAGGATAACAAGGGTAAACGGTATAAGCACGTACATATAAAGGATTTAAAACCCGCCAATGAGTAACAATTTTGTTTAATGCTTATTTTTAATCTTCAGGATGGAGTCACTCCATGCTACGCCACCGCCGTCCCGTCCGCCACCACAACCGACCGAAGACGATTGGGAGATAATAGACCTAACTGAGGAAATTACCCCTCCCGTCTCTCCAGGACCAGACACCGACACGATGCCGTCCTCGCCATTCCCCGACAGCGACGACCTCTTCCTCGAAGAAGAGTGGTCCAATTTCGACTGGGAGATGTCTTCAGCACAATTTGAAGCCGAATTCGATGAACAATTCGGGCTGGTCCATTACAGTCCGGGCAACACTCCGCCGAGGTCACCCACTCCACCTACTCCGGGAGTGTATACGGAGAAGGTTCTGGTATGCACCCTCTATGAACGGACCACCGTCGTTCCGGGGGAAAAGGGGGAAACTCCGGGCCAGATCGAGATCCAAGAAATGGTGTCGCGATACGACACCGGGGTATGCAGCTCCTTTACGCCGCTCCAGCACGATCCGCCACAACCGTCCCCGCAAGTACCCCGGGAAATGCTGGAGCCACTAACAACCGCCGCCATCTCACTGGAAACCGACCCCGACATCCGCACTACAAGTCCCCAAGAGCGAGAAGTAGCGCCCCCGTCATGGGAAATATGGGAGTTTGCCCAACAACTGCCTCATCTGCAGGAATGGCCGAAAGCCTGGGCCGAAAGAGCGCAGTTTCTGCGCCCGAAAACCGCGGATCCGACCCAGTGGTTTAAGGCACGGGTATTCGACCGACAAGGAAGGAGACATAACCTCCGAATCCCGCCCCGGCCGTGAATAACCTCCCCGCCGGTACAACCACTCTCCGGTCCTATTTCAGATGACACTAACTAAAGACTTTCTACCCCCGTTTCGACATTTTCACTGCCTGATCACCTAGTTACGTTCCACCGGAGTCGAGGATCTTGTTGCGTTCTATCAATAAAGATATTAACTATCAGTTTATTTTATTGCTTTATTATCCTTAGCATTCTTGCATCCGCTTAAAAGAGCCCTTATAAGTATTACCAGGGTTACTAACAAGTGCTTGTTGTTCAGAAGTAACATCGATTGGCTACCATGAGCTCCGCTGTTCCCATGGACGTACTCCATCTGTCCGATACTGATAGCCTTCCCGAGGACCGAGACGAGATGAATCCGTCAGCGCTGTCCGAGTATCAGGAGGACCAGACGAATCAGAGTGGCCGGGACCCCCTCAGGATGAGTATCCCCGCGATGATCCGGTATGCGTCCGAAGTCTGGTACCGTCGTCCGGATGAAACCCCAGCCAACCACCTTCGCCCGGGGGTCCATTGTGACCGGAACCATGGAAAGACGCGCACCTTCATCCCCATAACGCCGGATCTGTGTTGGAAATGCGGCACTTCAGGTCACCGTCGAGAGAGTTGTAGAAGACCATCGATTCTGTTCTGTTCCCGATGTGGACTCATCGGTCAGATGTCCCGAGATTGTCCGTGTGAAGGACCCAACCCCCGTACTCGATCAGTAGCCGTCCAGACCCACTTCGCAACTGGCTTCCGCCAACCTCGGGAGACGCGAGATGCCGGAATTCAGTGCAACCTAGGCACGGAACACCCCAGGCCCATCCGAAGAGTCGTGGAACTGCCCTGCCGATTATATCGCCGACAGGCATCCCAAGGAAGAGGACCTCTACCCGTAACTCAATCTACTACCACCCGACGCAGGATTTCCGGAGTCTAAAACGAACAAGTGACGTTCCCATAGAAAGTAATTGCTAAGTATTTTGTATTTTATTTAATAGTAAGATTTGTATCTAAAAAAAAAAATTTAATGAACGAAATCTGCGCTTTCGTTCATTAATTTTTTTTTTACCGAAGTAAAGGGGGTGTGTAACGAGTTATCTTTTTTGAAGCATTGTATGATTTTGTTCCGATGGTATTTTAAGTTTAATAAGTGAATATAACTCGTTACTTACTTTCCAACTCTGTTTTCTGGTACCGTTTCAGGCCTTAATATTAATTTAAGTATTTATTTCATTAATAACCGAAAAGCCGTGATTTATCATTTAAGGAAAAACATAAAATGTAATAGATTCCACTTTTCAAAATTTAAATTATCAAGGACGCCCGGTATATAAACTATTTTATTTAAAATCGGAGTCGTTCCGTACAAATAGAAATACTTCTTGCTGTAATTAAATCGATTTTCCCTCACCACCGATATTGCCAAAATTTAGGTAGGAAGTAAATTATAAATTCAAAAACCGAGCGTTAAAAAGGCATTAGATTATGTGTTGATTGATTATATTAATTATTAAGTGATCGGCGATTAAAATTTCTTGTTTTGATTTTTGAAGTTATCATTCGGGTTTTGATACTCAGTTATTATTTTCGGTTAGCGAAATAAAGTTTTCATTTTCGGTATTACAATAAAGATTCTGTTCAGTTGTTTGGTAAAATTTATTATAGTGAAATATAATTTGGCCGTAGATCGAGTGTCCGACCGTCCAGGTTTTCTTCCAAGTAAGTGGAAATTATTTTATACACCCGATAAAGCATTTCACCGAGTTTCAAAGTTTTATATTTTAATTTCCAAAAACAATTTAGCAGTTTGGTTATCAAGAATATAATTCCGTATTTTGGTAAAGCCGATAGCCGGTAGTTTTTTTTGAAGCAATAAAGACAATCCTATTCACGGTTTTTATTATCACGTTCTGTATATTGTTTCTCTGAAATTAGAGTCTGATGGAAATATCATTTTGATTTTAAATTTTAGGAATAGTTCCGTATTTAAAATATTATTCCGTATTTTTATAAGACTGATAAGCCGTTGTATTTTTTTTCGAAACGATAAAAAACCCAAAGTTATTTACAGTTTTTCTATCACCACGTTTTGTATATTGTTTCTTTGGAATTCCGGTCTGAGCCTTCAATACATTGAAGTAGCATTTTGATTTTAAATTTTTTTGGCGATACAGATTGTTATACCTAGTGTCCCACTTAAATACCCAAATACATATTAGATTCAAGTTGCATTCTAAGACATAGTTTTATTTTACTATTATTTGGGAAACCGCTGTTCTACTCTCCGACCAGTATTTTAAAATAGTTTTAGCACGTAATTTAATTTGATTTGAAAAGTTGTTAGTTTTTTTTTGATATAAACGGGTCTTTTCACATTTTTCCATCTTTCCCGATAGATTATCCCTACCGCTAGAATATAAAATTTAAAGTATCAATTTCCCTGTATAAAAATTAGATTCTCAATCGAGTACGAGGCCGATGCCACTGATCGCTTGAAAATCTAATTTAGTTTGATTTGAAGGTTTAAAGTGTCAATTTCCCTGTATGAAAATTAGATTCTCAATCGAGTACGAGGCCGATGCCACTGATCGCTTGGTAATCTAATTTAAATTTGTTAGTTTCTTTTGTTATAAACTAGGCTTTTCACATTTTTCCATCTTTCCCGATTGACTATCCCTACCGCTAAAATATAAAAATTTAAAGTGTCAATTTCCCTGTATAAAAATTAGATTCTCAATCGAGTACGAGGCCGATGCCACTGATCGCTTGGTAATCTAATTTAGTTTGATTTGAAGGTTTAAAGTGTCAATTTCCCTGTATGAAAATTAGATTCTCAATCGAGTACGAGGCCGATGCCACTGATCGCTTGGTAATCTAATTTAAATTTGTTAGTTTCTTTTGTTATAAACTAGGCTTTTCACATTTTTCCATCTTTCCCGATTGACTATCCCTACCGCTAAAATATAAAAATTTAAAGTGTCAATTTCCCTGTATAAAAATTAGATTCTCAATCGAGTACGAGGCCGATGCCACTGATCGCTTGGTAATCTAATTTAGTTTGATTTGAAAATTTAAAGTGTCAATTTCCCTGTATAAAAATTGGATTCTCAATCGAGTACGAGGCCGATGCCACTGATCGCTTGGTAATCTAATTTAAAATTTGTTAGTTTTTTTTTTCGATATAAACGAGTCTTTTCACATTTTTCCATCTTTCCCGATAGATTATCCCTACCGCTAGAATATAAAATTTAAAGTATCAATTTCCCTGTATAAAAAATTAGATTCTCAATCGAGTACGAGGCCGATGCCACTGATCGCTTGAAAATCTAATTTAGTTTGATTTGAAAGTTTAAAGTGTCAATTTCCCTGTATAAAAATTAGATTCTCAATCGAGTACGAGGCCGATGCCACTGATCGCTTGGTAATCTAATTTAAATTTGTTAGTTTCTTTTGTTATAAACTAGGCTTTTCACATTTTTTTTTTCTTTCATCTTTCCCGATTGACTATCCCTACCGTGGAAATATAAAGTTTAAAGTGTCAATGTCCCTGTATAAAATTTAGACTCTCAATCAAGTACAAAGCCGATGCCACTGATTGCTTGGTAATCCAATTTAACTTCTTTAGTTTCTTTCGTTATAAACTGGTCTGGTCACATTTTTCCATCTATCCCGATTAACCATCCCTACCGCGAAAATAGTTTTATTCCGTGGACTACCGTGATAGGTAATTATTGTTTTTATTGCTGCTTACCGCATAATTTACCAAAACTGCTTATACCGCTTCCGCTGTTATTAACAAATTGCATTTGCTTGTTTACACCTGTTTTATTGTGTCATTGCTCACATTCCTTAATACCGGCAAATTTCGCATGGTGTATAATAACATAAGGCTTGAACATTTTTGCTTACTGTTGATATATTGAATTGATTCGGTACCGTTTGATCAGAAATTGTTGAATAATAATCTGTATGTGTACATATTAAGTAAGTCTTGTAATATACCAATAAATACGATCAGCGTTTTCTTAATATACCGTAGCATCACCGTCTAAGGTTTATAGGTTCTGTAGGTGTGTTAAATTCAACGAGACCCCTGGAATTTTCCGTAACCTCCATCTGAGGCTACCTGGAACTCTTGACGCCGAGGGTCAAGGGGCCGTGGAGTAAACCACGTAAAATAATCTGGCGCCCGAGTATTTGTTTTGCAAGAGAACTTTGCATCGAGGGTGTCCAAAGTGACGCGTCAGTCGCTAAAAACCTGCGCGAGAGGTGAAGAAGAAGTAAGCGGCAGGGAAAGCGCGTCACAGAGGGTTCAACTAAATGACCACACTGGAAAAGGCAGTCGTTTGGGTTCGATGTTCAAATGAACCTCTGGCGAATTCTCATAAAATAAATCCCTTTCTGTATATATATAGTGGCTTCCCAAATTCTCCAAAACTAAAACCGACTATATTCTTATAATTTGCGCAAATCAAATCCCGTTCCAATACGGATAAATCCAAAAATTAATCAAACAATTTACAAGCAACTTGCACAAATATGGGAATCGCAAAAGTCAGTTCCCCCAAAATCGCAACGGTCGCTAGCCGTGCAAACTATCCTCAAAATGGCTAAATCAGTTTATCCATGGAAAAATCATAATCAAAAATTATTTATAAAAAACTCATATTTTATTGTTCCTGTTGGCAATAATGAATAAAATTAAATCAACATACAGGTGGGCATCGACTACTAGAGGTAGGTTGGCCAACAGGTGAAGTGTCGAATTGAAGGTACCATTCAAGATGACTAATTAGCAAAGTATCCGTGACAATTACTATGGTATGTGACAATGGTAAATGAAATAAACTCTCCTTTAGTTATGGTAAATAACATGGATATATATTTGGGATAAACGAAAATCAAATGTTTAAGAATTCCAAAATTGTACTGGGTAATGGGATTCCATAGACAAATAATAATATATTTATTTCTCTATGTGGGTTTCATCTCTAGTCTCGTTCTTTTCATCGTAATGTTCCGTATTCCCTAACTATTCTCAGTCTTGTCTTACTCACACAAAATAAGAGAGATCGAGAATGCTTCGATCGAACGCATCTTGTGAACGCTCGTGTCGATGTTTTATATCTCAATTGACAGTTATAATACTTAACCAAAACAAATGCATAACAAAAAAATAGAAGATTACCATAATATCAAGATTATTAGAGAAATAAATCAGGACTTCCTTAGGAAAATGCGAGAACTAATAAGCATCCAGGTAAGACAACTATATTTCATCAATTTATGTACACTCACTAGTTTATTTCTTTAATATAAATCCAGCAATTAAAACAGTGTACAGACTATGCATTTTCGCCAGTTTTTCCGATTAAAATTAAAACAAGGGCCATTTATATTCAGAGATATGATGATGTTCAATAGTGGCTGCTAAGTATTTTATTTCATTTTAGTTACTGTATGATGACAAACCAAAGACAAGTAAAACAAAGGAAGGTTACCGAGAAAACAATTTCCATGGAAAATACTAAAGCAGGATGGGAAAATAAATTACTAGAAGAAGGTAACTCTACTACTTTTTATATGGAGACAACCTGAGTATGGTTTTAAGTCATAGAAGATCACAAATTGCTCGGTAAGATAGACTATGATTGTTTCCACAGAGTGTTTCGTATTATGGTCATTCTATAGTTCTAAAAGGTATTATACTGATAACGTTTACGGCTTTTACTTCTGTTATTTATAAGTGAAATACAGTTCAATGTTAATGGATTTGTGAATAGTTATTTATTACCCCTTCATTAAAAGAAAATTGAAAGTCTATAATGCTGTATTAATGAAATATTAAATTTTCAACAAGATTAACTTCTCAGAGAATTTAAACCATAACAGTATACGAAGTTTGTCAAAAAATATAAATATTACTCAAGAGTAAAGAACCTTTAAATTTGACAATATCGAAAAATGTTAATTTCATTACTAAAAAAAGTTGATCAGAATTAAAAATTACGTTTAAATATGTAATTACATTCATTTACATTGATAAAATTATGTTTTTCTACTTCCGTTACTAAAACCACATTTTGTACACGGGTTTGACATGCACAAAACGACTCTTTAAACACTAGTGTTTAAAATGCGAAAAGTCACATCTCGTTTATCTTTTGTTTTTCAAACGTCAAATCAAGTGTATCTTTTGAATGTTAAATTTCATGTTCCGTGATAATTTTGTTATTCTGCGTCATTTGATTTGTCAGTCAGCTTTCAGCCATTGTTCGTCATGTAATGAATATAATTCAAGTATAGTATTATTTTTTGCTTCCCGCGGGCGAAGAAAAAGTATAGTAAGCACCTCGTGTTAAAAACGTCTTCAGTCACTCGTTTCACAAGGAACTCGTTCCGCTTCGCTTCACTCGTACCTAGTAAAACTCATGACTAAAGTAACCTTTTTGTCACTTGGTACTCAATATAGTATTAAAACGTATGTCTACAACAATGCAAATTTAACTATAGTTACATGTAACCTATGACGCACTGACAAACAAATAATTTGATCATAGAAGGAAATGTTGACAGTAAATTTCAAACCGCGTTAGAATTTATAAGACACATAAAAATGGTAGCGTTATTAACTGATAAAGAGAAAATAGAAATTGTTTTGATTGTGGGAGATTACAACAAAACGCATAAAGAAGCAGCAAATATTTTCAATAATAGTCATCCCAATAAAAATATAACCCAATCAACTGTAACGAAAATAATAAATAAATTTAGAAGAACTGGAAGTATTAAAAATACGCAGTTTGATGTAATGCTGTCTGTTGTAGCAAATCCAAAATGGTTATTGCACAAAATGTAAGTAAAAATACAGAGGCAAGAATTTTAAAACTAAATAGATACAAACCAAAAATCGTACACACATTAAAAGAAAGGGATTATGATAGGCGCTTTGATTTTTGCTCTCTCATCCAAGGAGAGTTAGAGGAGGACCCTTTTTTTACGAGGCATATAATTTTTTCCGATGTGGCGACATTTTCGTCAAATGAAAGTGTCTCGTCGTAACATTGTCGCTGGTGGTTTGAGAAAAATCCCAATTGTGTATTAAAGTCTCATGACCAATATTTTTAAGACGAACGTGTGGTGTGGCATTTATAATAACAAATTAATAGGACCTGTTTTTTGCAAATCAATGAATTCCGAACGTTATTTACAGTTTTTACAAACTCATATCAATGAATTCATGGACGAACTACCCTTAATAGAACATCAATGTATTTGGTACCAACAAGACGGTGCCGCATGCCAATAAATGTTAGGAACTATCTTGAAAATTTGGTTCATGGAAAAGTTATTCACAGATATTCTGATCTCTTTTGGCCTGCTAGATCTCCTGACCTAAACCCCCTTGATTACTTTTTATAGTGTTACCTCAAACAAAAAGTTTAGCAGAAAGCGTCGTTTCAAGATATTGACCACTTGGAGTGGATAATTTTAGAAACATGTCAAGAAACTTCTCCACAAATGATAAGGAATGTATCACGTGAATTTTCCAATAGAATGATTAAGTGTATTGAACGAGAGGGTGGATGTGTCGAAGTATTAGTGAAAATTAAATTTGTTTGTTTCTATTATTAATATGATGTTGGTTTTATAACTTAGTATTTGAATGTATTTTTTGCAAAATAAATGAATAGGCACTTATTACGCGTTTGAAAACATCGAAAAACTAAAAGGTTATCATGTGTTACGTTATGAAAAGAGATAAATGTCCGTTCAGAATAGAAATATCAGTAAAAAATGAAATAATCTGAAGTTTTAATTTAAATGGATATATTTGCATATTTAAACGGAGTTTTTAATTCTGATCAACTTTTTTAGTAACATATTTCGATGTTGTCAAATTTAAAGGTGTTTTACTCTTGAGTAAAACTCATATTTTTTGACAAACGTATGAGACTAAAAAAATTTGATATTTGATAACTGATATTCAGATAATGCAGAGCTTTTTCTGGAGAATAACTTTTTTTCCTAAAATTAATAATGAAAAAGTTTTCCATATGATTCCAACTTAAAGGGACATTTTGTATATTTCTTATTGAAACCATATTATAATATATTTCACTTTACTTTAGAGATTTGAATAGTTAATTCAAAAAGTAAATAATTATGTGTGTGTGTGTGTGTGTGTGTGTGAGAGTTAATGGCACTGGTTAATAAACCAACAAGCCAATCTATTGTAATTAATATTTCATGCGATTATTATCTTTTTTTTGGATTATAGATTAGGCTTTATACATTTGGATTTTAGATACAGTTGTTGACATTTTATCTTCATTTTTATCTGGTTATTTCCAGAGATTTGGTTTAAAGCACTTTTTTTTACTTATATATATATATGTTTTTTTCTCATTTTTTCATTTCATTCATTTTTTTTGTGCTTATTTCGTTTTTTTTAATCATATAATTTTTTTTCTCATTTTTTATTTCATTCATTTTTTTGTGCTTATTCATTTTTTTTTCTACAACATCATGTTAGTACTTTTAGTTAAGTTATAAAGGAGTCGTTTTACTTCTATCTCTTCTGATGCTAGTATGGTTAAAATATTGGCTGGTAATGCTATAAACTTGGAAAGTTTACTGTAACATTGTTTTGATGTTGTTTTATTGAATTTACACTCTAAAAGACGATGTTCCAATGATCCGATCTCGCCACATCTGCAGTTCTCGTTTTCTGTTAGTTTAAATGTCTTCATACGTTGTGGTGTGAGGCAATGTCCTGACCTTATTCTAGTGAGGGTTCTAATAAATGATCTATCACTTTCTTTGTGGAACCAGTGTTTGTGTTTAACTGTGGGTTCAATAACTGTATATGTTTGACCTCCAGGGTATTCTGAGTAGTGATTCTGCCAATCATATTTTAATTTTATTTTGATTTGTTTATTTATGTCTGATATCAGTAGCTTGAAATTTATTATATTTTCTCCTTGTCTGGTAGCAGTTTTTGCTAATTTGTCCACGATTTCGTTTTGAGGTATGCCACTATGTCCTCTTATCCACACTATTCTAATCTCCTTATTTAGGTTTGCTAAAATATCCAGAAGCTCCCAAATTTTTGCTACAATATTATGTAAATCTGCACTAGGAGAGTTATTTTCAATTTTTATTACCCCACTTCTGCTGTCGGTGAAAATTACAAATTTGTTATTGTATTCGTACCCCTTGCAGTATTCTAGTGCTTGTTTAATTCCCATAAGTTCTGCTGTGTATATTCATGCTAGAGGGGGTAATTGGTATATTTCTGAATATTTTTGATTATTTTCGTGGTAAAAGGCGAACCCTACTTTGTTATTTGAACATGAATCGTCTGTAAAAATAAGTTCAGAGTCATTCCATTTTTCTGCGACGTCTTTCAGAAATAGCGCCTTATTTTCAGCATGTTCATTTATATAATTTGTATACGTAAGTTTTGGTTGATTTAAATAACATTCATAAGGAATTGTGTAACAAGGGGAGATTCCATATTCTAATAATTGGTTTTCATAGTTGCTCACCCAGTTGTAGCGTTCTATAAAGTTAGGTGACCTCTTCTTTTCCCAATATTTAGTAGTTAGGCAAGATATAAATAGGTTGTTTGAACTTCTCTTGCTATCTGTTTTCGTTGCACTTATTTTTAACATTAGTCGGTTCGTTAACATTTCTCTTCTAATGTGTACAAAAAGTAAATTAGAAGAAACAAATAAAATAGTAGGTATATATCACTCATATGAAAGTGACACATACACTCTCTAGTTTCATTTTCCACATTGTAATATAATAACTAACTATTCTATAACAAAAATTATTACCAAACAGTGAGCTGCCGTATTAATAAAATTGTCCATTTGCAAGTTCATTTGAGAAAAAACTGTTCTAGGTCTTTTTTTTTCGTCGTCTAGATTTTGACTCATTTTCTGTTTCGACCAGATCTGTGTCCACTTCATCCAACATTCTTGATAATTCTTCCTCGGCCACCTCGTCTTTAATTAGGTAATTTAGTTTCAATTTACATTGCATTGTAAACCATCTAACCCCAGGAGAAGAATTGGCGTTTAAAACCAATTTATCAGAAACATTTTTTGGCAATACCAATTATCCTTTTTGTTCTCATTCAGCAGGAACAATACTTAAAATATATAAACCCTTTTTGGTAGTTTGAACGATTTCAACATTCTAAAACAAAGAGAATAAAAATTATTGAAAGTAACCTAACATTTCCGAACGCAAACTAAACTGTAGCTACATAAAAGTAGACAATTCACTCCATATTACAAAACACGTCTGCAATGTATTTATTTAAAACAATACCTAATTGTAGTAATAAAATCCCTTACCTGACGGAATAACGTGATATGTACTTTTATAATTCCTATGGCGCCGTCAACCAAATAATAAACAACAAATTTATAGGTTAGAAGTTCAAAAAATTATTAAAAATGTTTTAAACTGCAAAAATGGCCACATTATCTGCTTGAAATTGAGTTGGTTGATCTTTTGATAAAATGACTGTGAAGCAAAAGAAGGTGGTTTATTTTATAAAGATCAATAAAATACGTTGATACACCGAACAAGAGAACAAACAGGACCGTAAAGGAAATGTTTAGTACTATTTAATTAAAATATTCACAATCGTATTTTTATTTATAATCTGTACATGAAGTCTCGTAAAATTCTTGACCAGGGTTGGCATTTCAAATAATAATAATTAGAATTCACTAGATTTAAAAATAATTATTGTTTTCTAATTTCTAAAAATACCAATTAATTCTAAATCGTAAACCTGCGTATTTCTTATAATAAAAGTGTTTTAATAAAAATTGTCTGCTAATATTCAGCAGGGACTACCTAAAAGTGGCCCTAGGCCTAAGTTTTGGAATATAATTATCGCCAATTTACAAAAACCTATCTATTTAAAGGAAACTACAACTACAACTTTGATTAAATGTAAGTTTTTCGGGATGAAGGGGTAGGTATTAAAAAGGTATAGATGAAATGTTTATTTTCTTTAAACGTCGATAAGTTTGGCCTTAACAGAATTTAACAATTTTATTTTTGTTAATTGTTACAAAAGGCTCGAGAGAACTTGTCAATTGATTTAAATCCCGTCTGATCTCAGACGTAGGACGCGCGCTACGTCGTATGCGTATGGTTAGTATTGAGTTAAGGAGGTCCAGGAATGCTGTCATTTGTGGCCAAAACATAGTCTCATTCACTGATTTGATAGCGGATTTCGTCAATGTTATTTAAAACCATAGCATTATTGCATCAAGAAGGATCTATTTCATGTTATATTCGTCAGATTCTTAAGAATGTAATAATGCGAGTAGGGCTAAGAAGAGACATACGTCTGTGATGTTCTTCGTCATATTTGAACATTCGCTTTATTCAAGAACAACATGCCTTTCTTCAAGCCATCATCCTTTCCTATCTCCTCTACAAATACTAATAACGTATGCCTTGATGAAACGGAAAATGAATAGTTAAGTATGTACATAGCTTTGACAGATCACGAAGTTGTCCGTAACTCCTTCATCCTCTTAAATGTAACTTTTCAGATGTAATCAGCGTACATCTGTATGAATACATTTTGGAGGTGAATATTTGAGGACATATGCTGTTTTCTAGCGGCTTGCATCCCTTCGTTTAGTCATATTTACACTTAAAATGTTATAGAAATATATAATCCTGTTAAACTTGTTTATCACTTCCTTATTCATTATATTTCTAGAGTACGGACCTGTTTTGTAAGATTCGTTTGAAAATGAAGTATATTTTTTAAGAATGCTAAGATTAAAAAAGAAACGTTGGTAAGTTATTTTATAAAACCAACTTTGTCCACTAAACTGTTATATTACTGGCATCCATATTAATCATCACATATAGATAAAATTTTAATAATATCTCTTAAGATTGAAATATATTTCACCCTTACAAATAGTTTTTCGTGATAATAACATCGAGTATAAACAAATTTAGGAGAAAACAACTAGTAATTTCAAATATTACTACTAAAACTTATATTTTTATTTTTTCAACTTCTAAAATTATTAGAAAAACTTGATAAAATTGGAGATCATGAAAAATTCACTGCTTTTATACCATATAAATCACAGTAAAATTTGTTACCCAACAAAATTTTGAGTCTAATACTTGCACATAAATCAAATTTAAGTGACCACAGTCGAACATATTTATTTTCTTTCTAAAGTTGGTGCGGTTTATGCATGCATTTATTTATTATCACCAGCAACTCTCCAATATAATTATTTGAAAACCATTCAGCTTTCTACAAACATATAATAAAACAAAATTGATTTATTAATACTGCTACATTAGCATTTATGTGGCAATTATGGAACATATATATATATATATATATATATATATAATCTCTATATAATAATTTTTTAACTATTATATAAGTATCGCATAATAAAATTTAAGAAATTTTCTAGCACTTTTATTAGACACTTATAAATCTTTTATAAAACAATTTCATTGTATTTTTATAAACATTGTTTATCTGTTTTATAGTAGTCGCTATAGCGCTTATAAAATATATGGTAAATACAAAATAATTTATAAACTGTGCCCATTTTGTATTTATAGATATTTTATAAACATTTTGGAAACGTTTCTGAGACTAACATTGTTTTATAATATTTATCGCCAAAACCTTTTTACGACAATTATAAAATAGCAAATTGTTAGTTGGACATTCTATATTGGATTAAAACACATTAGTTCATAGAAATAAAAGCGATTATTTGTTTTGCGGTCTCAGGAAAGTTTCTCGACTGATTTATTGCTTGCCATAAATGCAGAAAACCATGCTGACATCCAGGATTCGTTTTTATTGCAAACCATATAGGAGTATAAATTTTCATGACAAAGGTAGCTAGTAAAATTAGGTTCTGAGAAGGGCTTTCTGTTGAAACATAAAGTCGTAGTAATGTGTTAGCTACCGTCAACCATCTCGCATGATTTAGTTTGCCCGGATCTTTCTTAGACAAGTTTTCAGGGCAGTGCCTTTCTCTCATGATATAAATATTGCTGATCAGTACTTAGATCTTTCTCATCAATTCGCAGTAAAACTGTCTTAATTCTTTGAAACTGTACAACAGTTCTGAATTCACAAGATGCAAGCTTTGATCCGATATGGTCCCTTAGTGTGTCCGTCTAATTGCTGAAAAAGGTATCTTGAAGGCAATTCATTACTGTGAAGTAAACAAATTATCCACTTTAATTAATTCGAATTTTTAGCCCCTTTGTCTCCCCGGGGCACGGTTCAATATGGTTTTAAAATTATGAAAAAAATCAGCAAGCCTTTTGGCACATAATGTCCAGTCAGATTTAAAAAAAAATTGCCCTTCTTCGACCCAGCCTACTGTACAATATTGTATTCTTCAATTATAATAATCTATAAACCCTTATTGTTACTTAGTTACAGGTCTTTACTTCTTTATCCAGTATTATATTTCCTTAAAGTGCCAGTTGCATTTTGAAGTCTCCCAGTAGTGTAAGGGCAAGTAGTGATCCCTTTTAAAAGTACCTTTTTTGGTCTATTTTTAGTTCAACATACCACTCGCGGTATCTTTGTTTACAATCAAAGAGAAAAATCAATGGAAGCGACTAAAATCGGTTTGTTTTCTTTACACTCTAGTTTAAAGAAATCAGCTGGTGTTTTAATTGTCGCATATCAGACTTGTTCATTTTTCTTCTTAGTCTTGATGTAGACTATTTATTCTAGGTTACTTCGGTACATATTAAGAGAATATTTCAAAAAAAACATTCGATTTGACGTGCGAGAAGGAATCATTCTAAGATAAGAGAATTGTTTATTATTAGATCAGCAGCAACAAGCTTGTATTATACAGTTTTGACTTTAAAATAATACTTCCACTTCAATCTGTTTCTGTTGATTTTTTATGAAAACATAAGGACAGTAATTCGAGTAGATTATTTTGTCTTTCACTACACCAATGATTGCGTAGAATTTATTTCAGGATTTTTCAATTACATATAAGAACACCTCAGAATAAAACTTCATTATGAATTTTACTTTTAAGGAATAATAAACAACTTTATTTTTCTTTAATGTCTTCTCATTTCGTAAAACTAAACAAAAATCTTTTATTTTGAGGGTTGTTGTTTTAAATGTATAGAAAGTGACATGTTTACTTAATAATTAAACATGTTGCTTTAATTACATACGCCTTTGGTGATAACTGAAGCTATATTACACTAATGTAAATGATTGGTTGCTCTCAATGTCAAAGCCAGTTGACACTACGCGTTATCGCCTTTTGAAATGAACGCACAACTTGAAAATTAAAATAACAAACTTCCCTCCTTTGTCGATTGAAAGAGTACTCGGCAGAGATTGATGAATCTGTTGCAGAAGTAAACGTAAAAGAGACCTTTTGAGACAAAAGAATAATTGTTTAGTTAACACAGCACTCCGAATAGTATAGTAAATTGTTTAAAAAACCTATTTCAGCGATTATTGGTGCTATCAAGAATATTGATAACGGATAAATGTTGTACGGTTTCTTCATTTTCCGTTCTTTATTTCTGCAGATACCCAGTTGATTTTTGTTATCACCTCCTACAATTTCAGCAATAAAAATTAATTATTACAATACATCCAATTATTGAAAACTTTCTTCAGTCATACACTAAAATTAAATATTTTTAAAAATTTTATTAATAACATTGATATACATTATTATTGGTAGTGGTAGTTTTTATGATAGTAATACATAAAAACACAATACTTCTCCTTATTTTTAGGCCAGTTAATTAATATTTAAAAATAAAATTTACGTTAATCAGTCTCAAGTCACGTGAACACTAGAGTTTATGGAGTCATATATTCACAAAAATCATCTGAAGTGGAACGTGAATAAATAACTTCAGGTTTTACGAAAAAAAACACTGGTGTTTGGGAACAAATGACGTAACAGCGGTGACGCGACTAATATCGGCTTTTTCGCGCGAAATTTGAAATGTTATTTAAAATAATTAATTTTAAGGCATTAGTCATATATAAAAAATAATAATAAATATATGCGGCTATATTAGGCATTAATCCACGATTTAGAAGACTTTCCCAAAAATTGTTAACATCCCTATTGTCAACAATCATCATGAAAACATGCTAACAACTGAAAGCAGTATTATTAATTGAGCGTTAATGAATTATTCGGGAAAGTAGGAAATGGAAGGTCTTTAAATGAACTCTCAGATGAAGAAACTTACGATTTTCCATAATTACTTTATTTCCACCCATATAATATATTTCTTTTTGTGATACCTCCTATACATTTTATTCTTCTTCTATTCTTGGAGAGTGGATCAGTATAGAACGAGTCCCCCCTCACGTATTATTGCTCCCACCGACATTATCCTCCCGTTTATATTTCTCTTATTCTGCTGTTTGTGCCGATTCAGCTCCTTTCACTACTGATCACCATATTCCATAATCTGGTTTTCCTGGTTTTCTTGTTCCTTTGTTATCAGTTCCTGAAATTCTGAGGATTTGGTGAGATTCTATCTCATTCCATTTTCTACTTCATCAGTTTGTTATAGTATATTTCAAAATGCATGATAGCACAGGTTTTATGGTAAAGTTCTATATACAGGATTATTCAAAGCAGGAAAAAACTAAATACTGATACCTTCTTACTTGAATTTTCACTAGATTTTAATATGACTACCCCGGAAAATCTCGAATACAACACATCATAAAATGTGAATGACCAAACCCTTAGCGGTTAACCAATAATTCTATACGACGGTGACGGGGAACACGAAATTAATTTGATAAGACAATTAGTAAACTGTCAATATTAAGTACCCACATTTATTTTTATAAAAATAATATACTAGATAGGACATTTCCTTAAAATTCAATAATATATATACTTAACCAATTTTATATGAAATCACTCGAGTTACTGAGAAAAATATTTGTTGTAGTAGAGTTACATACCTAACCGGGTCCACATCAGTAGGTATGTACGTGGATCGTCGCTGTTCGTAGGGGTATTTATTGATGTGGAGGGGGTGAAGCACCAACCCGGCGCGTCTCCAGGTGGCGGATATGAGAAAGGCCTCTGAGATGATTTTATATAAGGAGGATGTCTGCGGGGAAATACCTGGGGGTTCGTTGTGTCTAAAAACTCAACTGGCAACCCTCGAATACCTTGCCGCGAACCAACTTCACCTGTCCCAGCTGTAGTATCGTGGCTAAGGGATTGCACACAGGATTACAATGCCGGGTGAAATTTCGAGCTTACCTCGAAATCACCTGTGATACCAATGTCTCCTGGCTGTCTGTGTTCAAGTCTCGCGGGCCAGTGGGATGAGGGGGGAGGGAGGTATTGGCTTAACTGCCCGGACCAAGAGGAGACAACCTCATTAAAATCCTAAAGTCGAGGTGGGAAACCAGGCCGAAGAATGCGTGGCAATATGGAAGAATAGTCCTTACTGGTTTCCACCTTGGAACACCGAGGGAACTCCATTGTATTGAACCCCTTACCTCTGCATGCGGGGCTCTGCAGCGGTGGACCGTAATGACCCTAGCTTCTTGTGGGACCATTTATGGAAACAGAAAGAAAAAGTAAGACTTCCGCCGGAAAAGAAGTGGAGAAAACCTCCACCTATTCATCCGGGCACCTCAGAGGGGAAAAGGCCAAACGGCACAAAGGTCGTATGCCGTTCGAGCTCCCAAAACTGGGAGAACCAGGCGGCATAGACGACCCACTGAGAAAAGGCCTCAGTGGAGCAGGGGAGCGGAAATACCTGCGACTCCTCAATCAGGGAATATCCACTGAAGAGGCCAGGAAGCAGGTTATTGAGCGCCCAACCGCCCGAAGGAACCACCAATGGGGAAGATAAAGCTTAAAAGAGGCCCTGTGCATGTCACTCTTCCGCAGCGACCTCTAAGCAAAAACCAAAAACAGCTGTAACGGTAACCGGGCAAGCCACTGGTTACGCAGCAGCTGTCAAAGTAGAGGAGGCTTTTAGGGTGGGAATAATGCACAAGGATTATCCTGGGGTCATCCTGAAAGCAGAGCAGCTCTCCACCCTATAAGACACTCTGGTGCAAGAGCTGTGCCAGAGCAAAGAGAAGGGAATCCACTTCTCAGGTATCCATTTCCGTTGTGGAAAGATACTGGTGGACTGTGGGTCCCAAGAATCGGCAGACTGGCTCATGAGGTCAACGCCGAAATTAAACTCTTGGGAAGAACCCGAATTGACAGCTCGAAGTGGAGACGACATCCCAAAGCCAGACACCATAACGGTGTTCCTCCCAAGAAGCCGCGACATGAAATTGGAGAAGATCCTCCAACTTGTCGAGGTTCAGAACTCCAACCTCACTATTGGGGCTTGGAAGATCCTGAACTCTAAAAAAAAGGGACAGGGAACTATCCTCACAATTGGGATCGATCACAAATATGGGGAGGCTCTGAAGGCAGGAGGTTATGCGCTAAACTTCCGTTTTGGGCGTATCCCTGTCTCGGGGCTGGGAAAAAAAGAACCCCGCGAAGGATTCAAAGGAGGAAAAGGGTGAAAGCTTGACCTTGGGTTAGCCCGAGATCGCCTCCGGCTCTGCTGGGGTGACTGGGGATGCGGAGATCGCATCTGCATCCCGGGAATCTGGGCGAAGCAGCCTGGGAGTCGAGAGCTTGACACGTGATCAAGAAACCTGCTCGAACTCCGATGAAGACATTGCCATGGTGGTCAAGCAGGTTTCTTGATCTCGAGTCAGACTAAAGGAAGGGAATGAATAGAGGCTGAGTAACTCGGCCTCTCTCATCCATAATAATTCACCTTCAAGTTCACGAATGTAGCTCAGATTAACCTGCATCACGCGAAGGGAGCTTCAGCCGTGATTGAAAGATTGTTCGCTAGATAACAACTGGATATTGTACTGATCCAAGAACCATGGATCAACAAAGGAAGCCAAATCAAAGATTTGGCATGCAAGGATTCTAAATTAATTTATGATCAAAGGCAAGTATCTCCGCGTGCCTGTGTAATCATAAGAAATAACATAAAATATATTTGTGTTTCAGAATACGTGTCACGGGACCTTGTTCCAATCATGGTTCACCTCAACATTGGGGTTATCGACCGAGACATCGTCATTGCCTCTGCCTACTTCGCTGGAGACGAGCCAATGACACCGCCAGGAGAAGTAAAAGAGCTAGTGAGACAATGCAATAGCAGGCGGCTGCCAATTATAATTGGTTGTGATGCCAACGCACATAATACCGTGCTGGGAAGCACTAACAACAACGCAAAAGTTGAGTGTTTATTAGAATATCTCTTAGCAAATAACCTTGAGACCTTAAACGTGGAAACAACCTCCACTTTTGCCACGAGAGCAAGAAAGGAGGTCCTGGACGTAACAATTGTTAACGTTGCTGCTAGGAAAAATGTAAAAGATCGGAGGGTGATGAGGGAGCCATCATTTTCCGACCATAGGATCATCGATTTTAGGATAGAGGGAGATACTACCTCGATTCCTACAATCCGAAATACTGATTGGTCTCTTTACAAGATCAATCTGAAGGACAATTTGGAAAACGTCGAAGTGAATTGGGTAAATCACCCACACTACGACCTGGAACAAAGAGTCGAACATATCAGTGAGGCAATAATAGAAGTTTTTCATTCCAGTTGCCCACTGTAAAAAGCTCGTTCAGGAAAGGATGCTTCTTGGTGGAATGATAACCTGTCAAACCTCAGGAAAGAGGTCCGTCGTCTCTTTAATAGAGCCAAACGTGACGGTAATTGACAGGAGTACACTGAGAAGCTTACTCAGTACAATAAAGAAATTAGGAAGACCAAAAGGCCTTAATTTCAAGCCTTTTGCGAAAATATCACTTCCACTCACACAGCGGCCAGACTACAAAATATCATGGCAAATGGGGGAACTAACCCCACAATGTCGCTGAAAAAGCCAGACGGATCATACATGGAAGGTGAAGAGGAACGATCGATTCTTCTTCTTAGAACCCACTTTCCAGGTAGTGAACCAGCAACAAGCACTGAAATAGCAATGAATTACACCAAAAAATCCCGCAAGGAAGATAGGGGGACATTGCTAAGAAAATATATATCAGACAACGGTTGGAATAGGCAATAAGTATCTTTCAACCATATAAATCACCAGGAGCGGATGGAATATTTCCAGTACTCCTGCAGCAAGGTATAGAGGAGATTCTTCCACACCTGCTGAAGATTACAAGAAACAGTATAGCAGTGGGTCAAGTACCTAGAAAATGGTGAAGGGCAAGGGTAACCTTTATACCAAAAATAGGGAAAAAAGATCCCCGATCTTTCAGACCTATCTGTCTAACATCGTTTCTACTCAAAACGATGAAGAAAGTATTGGATAACTACATAAAAACAGAGAACCTGGAGAATATACCACTTCATAAATGTCGGCATGCCTACAGAGCGGGTGGATCAACTGAGACGGCTTTGTATCAGCTGACCGAAGTCATCCAGAGAACTCTAAACAACAAAGAAATCGCAATGTGCGCATTTCTGGATATATCTGGGGCCTTTGACAACACGACTCATGTGTCTGTCAAAGAATTACTAAAAAAGCGGGGAGTAAATGGAACCATTGTAAAATGGATGTATAAGTTGTTGACGACGAAGATAGCTAAGATACAGGTGGAGAATCAAACCACCTCAGTTAAAACCACTCGGGGTAAACCTCAAGGGGAAGTGATATATCCCCTTCTATGGAGCCTCATAGTAGACGAGTTGCTCTACAGGATAACGGAGCTTGGCTTCGAATGTATGGGCTATGGTGATTACATAGTTCTGATAGTCAGATGCAAGTTCGAGAGCACCTTGTGTGATTTATTACAAAAGGGCCTCAGAATCACTGAGCAATGGTGCTTGTCAATGGGGCTAAACATTAACCGAAACAAGACCATAGTAATTCCATTTACCCTGAAAAGAACACTTCCAGCTACGGAACACGTATCCTTAAAAGGGGAAATCATAGAATGGAAATCAGAAGGTAAATATCTAGGGATAACCCTAAACAGTAAGCTTTTGTGGAATAAGCATGTTGAAATAACTGCTAGTAAAGCAGTAAGAGCTTTGATGGCGTGCAGAAATCTAGCTGGTAAGATGTGTTGCTGTAACCCAAATATGCTACGATGGATGTACGCCATGATTGTGAGATCAGCAATTACGTATGGGGCAATAGTTTGGCATACAAAAGCAAGCCAGTACAGCACGAGGAA
Source organism: Galeruca laticollis (assembly GCA_963921935.1). NCBI lineage: Eukaryota > Metazoa > Arthropoda > Insecta > Coleoptera > Chrysomelidae > Galeruca > Galeruca laticollis. Next base: position 166,068,032 of record OY998180.1, read on the forward strand.
GACCCTCGACAAAGTTCAAAGGCTTGCCTGCGTGTGCATCACTGGAGCTATGAGAAGGTGTCCAACTAGGGCACTTGAGATCATTACAGATCTTACACCTCTACATCTGGAGATAGAAAGATCTGCCCAAGAGGCAATTCTTAGAATAGGATCAAGCAATGAGAGTATTAAAAATCAGGGTGTCTGGTCCTCTCTAACAAAATACATCTCATCAGCGAATCTTCCCAGTGACGAAATGATTAAGAAAGTAAGTATCGAAAAGAATTTCACTACTGTTAAATATTTTTAGAATCTACGTTCCTGTATATTTTATTTAATATGACAGAAACAAAAAAAATGTAATAAAAATTTTTGATGGTTGTTGATAGATTGTCAGATTCACTATGACTGATACGAATAAAGTTTTTGATCGTTAATCGATATAATTAATTGTTACAATCTTCTAAGAAACTGATATTGTGGATTGAAACATTGGTCCTTCGAAAAGAGAAAGAATCGTTGGAAGATAATATGTCTTTACCAGAACTCTCAGAAACTTCAAGGGTTAGGAGGAGTACAAGGATCAATTTTGGTGTTCCTCCTACAAGATACGGAACTGAGAAAGAATCGAGGAGAATATCCGGTAGACATATAGAACCAGTTATAATAGAAGAGCACACCGAATTTTCAAATTCATCTGACAGCTCTGTTAATAGCGATGACAAACTACACCGACTTAATGAAAGAGAACGAGAGATTCAAATAAAATTACTGTCTCTAGAGTTAGAATCTATCCAACAAGAGAAAGAATCAATAAGAAAATCATCTACCAGAGGGTTAAAGAAGAACTCTGGAGCTCCATATCAAGAGGAATTGAAAACTAGATCTACATCCAGTTATCAATATGATGAACCATACGTAGCAGATTGGGTAAACAGGGCAGCGTAGCACAGAAATGAAACGCTGGAGTGGGAGAATTCAAATTGCAAACCAGTACACAAAGGAACTACCTCTGCATGTGTGAAATCTTCAGCAGAAAATATTGATTTCTCTCATAAACCTAATATCTCTGGCTCTTCAAATTGCTTTCTTGAAATTCTAACTAAATGTATGGAAAATCTAAGTTCTAACATTGAAAAATTGGTAACTAAGCAGAAATTAAAACCTTTACCGGATTTCAATGGTGATATTCATGAATTCCCGTTTTGGCTCAGCGAGTTTCAACGAACCACCTTGGAGAAAAATATATTTGATTCAGAAAACTTGAATCGCCTCATCAGATGTCTGAAGGGAAGAGCCAGAGAGTCTGTGGAAGACCTTTTTTGTAGTCCCGATAATGTGGATACCATCGTCGAAACTTTGAAACTAAACTTTGGCAGAGACGAATGGATCATTTTGAGCCAGATTAATAAGGCTAAGAGTTGTGCGAACACACGAGAAGACAATATTGAATCTTTCATGGATTTCTCGACCATTGTTACAAATATGGTTGCTATGAGTACCACCCACAACTCTCACCTTGATAATCCCGAACTGTTGTTGAGGTTGAAGGAGAAATTACCGAGAATTTCAAGACGTTCATGGGGTCAAGTCATAATTTTGAAACATCAAGTGAAAGAAGTTGTTAATTTGAAAATCTTTGCTGAATGGCTCAAATCTGAGGAGAATTTGTTAATGTCAATTACGGTCCCCACTCAGATATCATCATCAAACAAATCGATGATGAAAAAAGAAAAAATATTTAGTATCCAAAGCAAACCGGAAAATAAGATTTGCAAACTCTGTAAAAAAGAAAACCATCGACTGTACCAATGCAAAGACTTTTTGGAAATGTGCCAAGATGATAGGAGAAAGTATGTTCAGGAAAATCACGTGTGCTTCAAGTGCTTGTTATCAGGCCACAGCGTTGCTAGATGTTTCAGAAACATTTTCTGTAATGTAAATTTTTGTCGTGGAAGACACAATAGACTTCTTCATCCTGTACCTAAAGAAGGAGCTGAAATTATCAGAAATAGAGATCAGAAAAATATAGTAGAGAGGATTCCAGAAACAGAAAATGGCATCGGATCGACTGAATTCTCAGGTGTAATTGGAAAATCCTCTTCGCTTTTGAAGATCGCGAAAGTTCGTCTTTTCGGTCAAGACAGGTACATCGAAACATTTGCCCTTTTAGACGAAGGGTCTACCGTTACTCTCGTTGATTCAGAAATATGCAAGTCAATACAACTTGTTGGTCCAAAAATCCCACTTTGCTTACAGTGGACGAAAGATATCACCCATGCTGAAGAAGAATCCATGTTGGCAAATTTCGATATTTCCGGAGCTGAAGGGATTACCAAGAAGTACAGGGTGAAACATGCCAGAACAATTGACAACCTGCTTTTGCCAAAGATGGACTTTGATGCAGATGCTCTGTACCAGAGGTACAAATATCTTGACAAATCAATCTTGAAGAGTATACAACACTATCGACCCACTGTTTCAATAGGACAAGATAATGTTTTCTTGATATCATCCCAGCAAATCATCCAGCCAAACTTCGATTCACCTGCAATGAGTAAAACGAAGCTGGGATGGGTGATTCATGGTCCTTGCTCAAAGCCAGGTAACCAATTATACCTGAATATATCCGTTTTTGACCATGATGACATGCATCTACAAAGAATCATTGAAGACAACTTCAAACTAGAAGATTCAGGTTTGTCATCTCGTGAAACATTTTCCAGAGATGATAGAAAAGCTTTGAAGCTGTTCGAAAGTTCAACCAGAAGAATTGGCGATAGATTTGAAGTTGGGTTGCCGTGAAAGCATGAGCATTTGATTTTTCCAGAATCCAAATCGTTAGCATTGAAAAGATTGCAATGCATGGAAAAAAAGATGGATCAAGATCCTCAATTTGGAGCAGAATACTGCAAGAACATTGAGAACTATCTTGCAAAAGGATATGCAGAGAAGGTAACTGAGGATGAATCGGAACGAGATAGTGGAAGAACCTGGTATCTACCACATTTTGCTGTGAAAAATATAAATAAACCAGGCAAAATCAGACTCGTTTTCGATGCGGCAGCAAAGAATTCTACAATGAGTCTCAACGATATGTTCCACCAGATCATCATCAGAAAACACGATAGATCAAGCCAGAGGTTTCTCTTTCGAGGAATGGACAGAGATAGATCACCAGATATCTACCAAATGCGAGTTATGATTTTCGGTGCTGTCTGTTCGCCATTTATTGCACAATTCGTAAAAAACCATAATTGCAGAGAGATTGAAGATGAGTTTCCAGGAATTTTGAGAAAAATGACACATCAACATTACGTCGACGATTTCCTGGACTCAGCAGACACCGTAGAAGAAGCCATAAAAACAATCCACAGCATCATTGAAGTCCATCGTCGTGGAGGATTCCCGATGGTGAACTGGTTCAGTAACTCTCCAGAAATCTCACAAGTTCTTCCTTAGAATTACCTAACTGAGAGTATGACGCTAAACTTAGGTTCATGAAACGTTGAAAGAGTTCTTGGCCTACGATGGAACACCAATGAAGACAATTTAATTTTCACTATAAGGCTCAACAACATTCCGGAGGAATTATCCAGAGGGGAGAAAACCCCTACGAAGAGGGAAATTCTTAGAATTGTGATGTCGATTTTTGACCCTATTGGATTCCTTGCACCACTTGTTGCCCAAGGTAAACTCATTATGCAAGAGTGTTGGAGTAAGAAAATGAATTGGGATGTAGTTATTTCTGACAACATCGCAGAAAAATGGAAATTATGGTTTTTATCGCTGAGGAAGATTGAAGAATTCAGAATCAGTAGATGTTACTTCTCATCATCACCTGGTGAAGTAGAGTTACACGTCTTTTCTGATGCCAGCAATAAAGTTTTTTGTGCCGTGGCTTACTACAGATCATCAAGAAACGGATATGTGGAGACATCTATTGTCGCATCCAAATGCATACTTGGTCCACTCAACAAAGTCACTTCAGTACCTAGAATGGAACTTCAAGGAGCTGTTGTAGCTACTAGACTTGCTAATACGATTAAGAAGTAGTCAACTTTCCATATTCAGCGAATTTTTTGGTGGACTGACTCTGAAATAGTTCATAAATGGCTCAGAAATAACTCGAGACGTTTGAAACCTTACGAATCGCACAGAATCCAGGAGATTGAAGAGCTTGCAGACATTTCAAACTGGAAATGGGTCACATCTGCTCTGAATCCAGCAGATTTGGCTACTAAACAAAAGAAAGACGTAGATCTCATGAATCCACTGTGGTTACAAGGCCCATCCTTTTTAAAGAAACCAGAAGATGAATGGCCGAGAGAGCAGATATACCAATTACAAGAAGATAACACTACTGAAATTGTGGCAGTACTAAAAAAAACCTCATATCCATTGCCCGATGCTAACAGATTCTCTAAATGGCTGAAATTTATCCGTACAATAGCATGGATCCTGAGGTTCTGCAATAATCGCAAATCGCCAGAACTTGAGAGTAAGAAAAGAAGACGAAGAATATATCAAAATATCAAGAGAAGAAATGAAAGAATAAAAGTTGACGTAGTTTTGAAGTTATCTGAATTGCAGCCCGAAGAATTACATGGTGCAGAACGTTTGTGGCTGAAAAATGTTCAAGCAAACCATTTCTCAGAATAAATAACTTCCATACAAGAACATGATTATCCTAGCAAATCTTCAAAACTCTTTGAATTATCTCCATTTTTGGACGAATTTGGAATTCTGAAAATGAACAGGCGAATAGAGTATGCAGATATTGCTTATGACTTGAAATATCCCATCATTTTGCCGACAGCAAAGCAAGATATTTCCGTCCAATTGCTCATACTACAACTCCATGAAGAATTGAAACACACAGGACTCGAGACATTGATAACTAATCTAAAACAAAGATTCTGGATCATCAAAACCCGACAATCTGTGAAGATGACTGTGAGAAGATGTCAATTGTGCAGAATAAAGAAGTCTAAGGCAGTCCAACCTGAGATGGCCCCACTACCAATTTCACGTCTCGGACCGTATACAAGACCATTCAGCTTTTGTGGTTTAGACTATTTCGGTCCGTTGTTGGTTGAAGTGAAAAGGAGTGTGGAAAAAAGGTATGGAGTTATCTTTACATGTTTCAATACACGAGCAATCCATATCGAATTGGCTAGTTCTCTGACAACAGATTCAGCCTTGATGGCAATTCACAGATTCATGTCCAGACGAGGACAGCCTTTGGAGATTTATTCCGATAATGGAACGAATTTCGTTGGAGCAGAAAATGAAATGAAAAGATGTTTGGAGGACATGGATCGTGCGAAACACGCCCCAGATTTGTCTAAATATAAAATAAAATGGAAATTCAATACTCCAGCAGCACCCTTTCAAGGAGGTGTATGGGAGAGAATGATCCAATATGTGAAGAAGGTCTTGTATGTTATTCTAAAGGAACAACATCAACTCTTCTGGCTGAAACTGAAAGCGTTGTTAACTCTAGGCCCATAAGCTTTGTATCGAGTGAATGTGGGGAACTGGAAGTTCTTACTCCAATGCATTTCCTCATTGGTTCAGCGAATACTTCGAATATTCCCGGAGTCTTTGGACCTGATGATAATTATCGGCGCAAGCAGTTGAATATTGCGCAGATGATGGCGGAGAGATATTGGAAAAGATGATGCAAAGAGTATATTCCCTCGCTCAGAAAAAGAAGCAAATGGTAACAAAAAGAGAAGTCCTTGCGAGTAGGTGATAATAGCAAGTGCCGTAAAAAATGGATTCTTGGAAGAGTTTCCAAAGAAATACCAGGACATGGCGGCCAAATCTGCTCTGTGGAAATCAAAACCCCAGAGGGCACTTTACTTAGATCAGTTAACAGTATTCTCAAGCTGGAGGTTGGAGAATGTTAAATATTTTTAGAATCTACGTTCCTGTATATTTTAGTTATTATGACAGAAACAAAAAAAATGTCATACAAATTTTTGATGGCTGTTGATAGATTGTCAGATTCACTGTGACTGATACGAATAAAGTTTTTGATCGTTAATCGATATAATTAATTGTTACAATCTTCTAAGAAACTGATATTGTGGATTGAAACAACTATGATGCTAAATAAGAGAAGATACTGAGAAAGGTAACGCACCACCCAAACTTTCAAAGAAAACACCATTAGATGGTATACGGATGGATAATAAACCACCACTGAAGCAGGCGCTAGTAGAGTATTTGGGCCTGGCACCAGATACTCATTATTGTTAGGCTCATTCCCGAGCGTTTTTCAGGCAAAAATACTTGCGATCGAAAGATGCGTGGAACTGAACCTAGAAAAAAACTATGAGAAATGTGACATAACGATCTATTGTGATAGTCAAGCAGGTATCAAAGAATTAAACTCCCATGTCATTGACTCAAAGTTGGCATGGGAGTGCCGAAGAAAACTTGATGAATTAGGTGAGAATAACAGGGTCTCTTTAGTCTGGGTTCCTGGCCACTCGGGAATCACGGGAAATGAAGCGGCCAATACACTTGCCAGGAAATGAGCAGAAATGCCTTTTATTGGCCCGGGGCCTTTCTATGATGTTGGAAAATGCTCCTATGAGGAAGAGTTTCGGAAGAAAGAGGAAACCGAAACAGAAGCACTCTGGCGGTGCCTTCCCAGGCAGGAACATTCCAAAAAGTTCCTGCGGAACTTTGACACTGCTAGATCTAAAAAATATTTGGATCTCAGTAAAAATAAGCTACATTTCCTCACTGGCTTTCTTACAGGACACTGCCGCCTTAGGAAGCACCTAATGAGAATAGTTCTAGCAGAAATTGACGAGTGTATATTCTGTGGGTAGGAGGATGAAACTCCGGATCACCTAGTTCTAGAATGCCTCGCCATTGCCAGCCAACGCAATAAATGCTTCGGACAAGAGACTTGTAAGAGTGAGGACGTAACCTCGTTGAAACCGTTCCAAATACTAGAGTTCATTAAAACCCTGAAACTGGAAGGCGAGCTGTAGTAGTAGCGAGAACATCTCTGATAGGGGGGGGCACAATAAACCCTATATTTCAGTGCATTGTAACCCCCTTTAAAAACTAATCTAATCTACATACCTAAATGAATAAGTCATTTTCTCCCGATACGGAGTCATCATCATCAGTTTTCTCACTTCCCACAGAAAGAATAATTGGTTCTATTGTTTCCTTTATCAATATATCAAGTTGCAAGAATCTCTCATCCTCTGCTGTGACATAAATTACAGCGTTTTCACAATTCTCGGAGGAAATTTTTGATATGGTGTCGCATAATAGTTGACGAATATGTTGAAGTTTAATTGTTGTATTTTTTTCTCGCGACATATCATTTCATTTGAACCCAGAATACATCAATGTGGTCAAGTTCACAATGATAAGCTGGTAACCGCAACACTTTAACTCCATGATCTTTTGCTATTTCGTCTACAATATACTTCATAAATTTTGATGAATGTTGTTTACATAACTGCAATGGCTCTTTTTTGAGAAATCCCTCTTCTGCCGCCATTTCTTTGGTTATTAGTCAACCGGAGAGTTCTTACCTTCTTCTAGTTAGTGTTAGGAAACGGTTCCTTTAATCTGGAATGGTAACTGGCATTGTTCATAACTATTACAGACTTGGTCGATGATAAATCTATAATTTGACTGAAATATTTCTCAAAACCATCAGCAGTCATTTCTTCATGGTAGTCTTTCATAGAATTTGAAATACATTCTAACAAGCCTCTATCAACAAATTATTTATGTCCTTCAATATGAGTGATAATTAAACGGCGACCTTCAACATTTGGAAATTTTAAGCCAGTAGACAAATCTTCTATAAATGCCTGACGAGAATTTGTAACCAGTTTAACTTGCCAAACTTTTTCACAAAATGTCCTTAATTTATTCATGTTTCATCCAAATAAAAATATTTTTGCATTTTCTTCTCAATTTTCTAATTTCCCATAAATATTGCGTCCTCCCAACAAATAATTTCATATTTCTCTATGACCGCAGAGTCTCTATTGTTTTTCTTCCAAACGAAGTATGATTCATGTAAAGTTTTCTACATTTTGTCTCTTTGAATGTTTGCCAACATTTCGTCTCTATTAATGTCTACTGAACAAATAATGCTCATTTTCAAATAAACTATTCCCGTGATCCACATCCAGAATATTTCTTTCAAATTAATTTCCATGTACTTCTAGTCCACGACTTTTTCTTTCCTTGCTTTTTCCATTCATTGGAATATCTTTGTTAGCAATATTTTTAATGTCTATTATTGGTTACAGTAATTGAAAACAAGGAGTTCTTCCTTCTGCATCCTGACTCACCCGTGGTATTGCTGTATGCGTAAAGCTTCGTTAAAAATGATGAAGGTGGTGGTACCTCACTCGTTGGAGTATAATCCTTCCTGAAAAACATCCATTCCTTCTTATTTCACTTTCACAATCACTATTTCTGGAAGGTAAAGATAGGTTTTGCACTAAAAAGCTTTAAGGAAGACAACTATGGCATATATAATTGTAAGTTTTGAAGTGGGCTGGTACATTATAAAAAAATCAAATTTTTTATCAGTCCTAACAATCTGATCCAAAATAAATGAATAATGGAGTTTTTAAATTTTTATTCTAGACTTATTCTAATTTATTGAACTTACCACAATTTTTGTCACGACATTTACTTTCACTTCTCGTAAGAGATGTTTAAAAAAATTATCGTATCCAAAAACTTTTGATCAATACTAAATTTAGAATGGGTTTATATTTAGTTGAAGTTATTGAACCGAATATATAATTTAGTCATTTAATTAATATGGGTCGACATTACTAGTAGATGGAAACCAAATCTGAAATGTTCATTGATGAATATTATTCACAGTGCTGGTGGTGGGTGCTAGTGCATTGAGTCCTTTGATATGATTGTCCCACTACAAAGCCCTTTACAACCACACGCCGCCGCCTTTAACGTATCAAATACCATTATAAACTAAATTGTTGCTACTGCCACTAGTCAAAAGAAACTGATATCCGTCTATTGTGGTTGGCAAATTTAGTAGTGATTATATTTTTTCTAACAGATACGTGCAGTTCCATATAAAAAGAAGAACTAAAATAAAATTTAAAATAAAGAGTAATTATTGTAATTGTTTGTTTCATGAAGAAATTGTAAAAAATTATAAACGGGAAAATATAGTAGTATTTTATCAAATCATTCTTCTAATGTCCAATATAACAACTTTTAACCATGCAAATAATACACAACAGATCGTTTTCTGCATGTATTGTGTATCCTAGTATAGTTACTGTAAATCCCTCGTAAAGAAAGGAATAAATTATATGCTTTCATTATTTACAACTGTTTCAAGAGAGAGACAGATGTTCGTGAATTTTTTAAGTTTGGACTTGTAGTGTTTTTTTATTTGGGTATATTTTTGTTTGGGGGGTAGGCCCTGTTATAGGATTCGTTTCCTCTTCAGGGCTGGTTGGGGGTGTTTTTGTGGGTGGTTTGTGTGCGCGTATTGACTTGGCTTGAGATTTGGGTAGGGCTGAAAATTCAGTTTTAGAAAAAGTGTCTAGGAAGTTTGAGAAAAAAGGTGTATAGAAAATTGAAGTTGTGTTTGTTTTTGTGGGTGGGTTGTGTGTGTTTGCCAGAAATCAACCGGAGGGAGAAGCGAAAACAATCAGCGTCGAAATTGGATGATTTTTAAGCGAACGTGGTTTTGAGATGAGGGAACGGGGATTTTAATAGTGTCTGGAAAAGGTCGAAAATGAATAAGACGAACCACGTTGCGTTGCGGATAGTTAATAGAAGCGGGCTGGGTGATGGTGTTGTTGGAAAGTGAAGATATAATTTTTGGGGATTTTGTGTCTCCTGCGTCATGAAAGTTAATAGAAGCGTGGGGAGATATTGGAATTTTGAGAATTTTTTGGAATTTGAGTTTGTTGAAATTTGTTGGAAAAGTGACTAGGAGACTTTGAAAGATGTGTGGATGAAGTCGGGCAGTGACGACTGGCTTTTCTCGAGTTCGAGGTGAGGAATTGTTAAAAGGTGTGTTTATGTGTGGTGTGGAAACTTGAATATGAAATTCTGAAAAAATCAAAAGTTTTTGTATATCGAGTAAATTTTCTATTTGTTTATTAAAATATTGAAATTTAAGATTTTGAGATGGTTGTTTAATATTGTAATGAGTGAGCTGGTACGAATAACAATCTTTAAATCCAAAAACTTTGACGTACGTCGGCCCATTTGGCTAGCGAATAAATTCACTATGCTACAGGAAAAAAACGTGAAAAACCTGCAGCACCGACGGGGTGGATGGGGTTCGCGGATCAATTTGGATCGCTTTCACTCCTGATGGGAGTGAAAGCAAAGTGAACAACTGTTTCCATCCAGTTCACCTCTTATATATTCTAGCAGCACCTGATATCCAATACCTCAGTACTATTTTTTCCTATGTCCATGTTACTTCTGTAATTTAAAAAAAAACTCATCCACAAAATTTCTTCCAGAGGTATCAGTTTTTAATCATCAAATCAGAATTTTGCTGCCGTACACAGAGTCGGATTGTACTTAGTTAAAAAATTCATGATTTAGAAACAACTGCACTACCCAACTAGCATTTTAAGTAATTGTTATGTAACAAATACCATAAAAATTACCTTTAACCGTACTGTTACCGTTGGCGCGATGTAAGTAAACCGTATTTGTTAAGTAACGATTCCCTAAGTGAAGGATAACAATTAAGTAACATTGACGTTATTGTTACTTATACTATTACCACTAAACACATACGTAACGATGTAGTAACAAATACGTTGCAATGAGTGTAATTTACGTTGACATTGCGAAGAAGCTCGTTGTATTTTGGAATATATTTCTCGCTTTCACTAATGTCAGATGTATTATGCTTCTCCTTCGTCTGAAAACAAGAATTTTTAGAGAAAACATATTATTATAAGTTATAGTAACTGGGTATAATTGCATAACATGAAACAAAGAAATTCCTGAAACGCCATAATTATCAACGAGTTCCACGTTACTGTCAAATGTGATGAAAATATGAACATAAAATTCATGCGCTACCCGCAAATTGCATATAAGTAAAAAAATACAAATATAAATTTGATTTTCTTCAGCGGTTGAGACCAATCAGAACTGAAATAAACTAAATACCAATGTCACTTAAAAAAATTATATTTGTTTAATTGTTATTTGAAATAAGCCTGTTCAATTGATCGTGCTATTGGGATTTTTAGGCTTATTTCAGAATGAAATAGGGCTATTGTAGAGAGTAGCATGTCGCGACTTCGGAAAAATTTAAATGCAGTTTTTCGTTTTGGTGTTCCTAGTTGCCAAAATCACCCCCCGTTCCAAAGGTTATATATATATATATATATATATATATATATATATATATATATATATATATATATATATATATATATGTGTGTGTGTGTGTGTGTTATAACGGAATTTGTAAGCACGATAGAGGGCGTATTTCTTGACGGATCGAAAACAAACTTGCTACAAAAATCGGTTAGGCAAAAATTTTAGACGAGTTCATTAATGAGCCAAATTGGCACAGTAAAAACAAAATGGCGGCCTGTCAAAGTTGAAAAAAAATCGTATTTCCTTTGTTTTTCATTTGACGCAAAAAAGTTACTCAGCTTTTTCATAGACCTTCACACGTTCTATAACTTTTGTATTCAACATTTTGCTCTGAATCGTACATTAAAACATTTTTTTAAGAAAATTCACAAATTTTTTTTTTATTTTTTTGTTTTTGATTTGATGCCAAAATTTTACATTGGTTTTTTGTACATATCAAAACATTCTATCACTTTTGTATCTAATTTTTTATTTTGGGTTTTATGCAAAAATGTTACTGAAATAAGCCTGTCCAATTGGTGCTGTGCCATTGGGATTTTTTTATTAATAAACCTGAACCTTTTGGAATGCACAGTCAAATATATTTTAAAACCAGGCGTTCAGCTGTTTTTTACTACAAAGTTTGTACGATCAACTATAAACAGTGCCCTAAAATCACATTTTTTGGAAACTACAGTAACTTGTTATCCGGGAGCAGAGTTTTGAAAACGATGTTTTCACTTTTTGTAGATATAAACACAATATTCTTAGAAATTTCAATGCATATCAATACACATTTGATAATTACAATTACAATATAAATAGACAAAGATTTTGTTTTTACATTTAATGCCTCTTTATGAACGGGTGTCGGATTTGGAGCCACAACCATCTACCTCTAGACAAAAAATGATATCTACATAACCTACAATTATATTACGTATACGTTGTAACAATCCGATCGCCTGTTACCATTTCCATCGGACTATGATATTTTAATTTCGTCGTACTAATGATTTGAAATTAAATAACTTGTTTCACTCCCAAATTTTGTATATTTAAACGATATCGTACATAGGAAAAGTCTCTTCCTATAGTAACAATGATAAGTTAGTATACGTACATCGTTGTGTTTTCACATATTTGCTGGTGAGTTAGATTTTTGGAATATTTTTTCTCCATGTTTATACTGTCTTATTTCAAATTGTAATATGGGCTGGCGTTTGATGAATTTTGTATGTTCAATTCTTTTTTATTGTAAAAAAGAAACATTTTATATTCTTTTGAAGCAAATTTTTAATAATTTCTTTTCATTCTTTTTTAGCTTCATGATTCCGCATTTTCTGTTTATTTAGGGAACAAACGAATATGATAGAACAGACTTCTGTTAGTTTTATTTTAAAAACTAGATTCAGTTTTTCATGTGTTGAAGCATAAGCTTCCTATCTGTTCTATCTATTCCTTCCTTCCCAGAATTGTTTCTTGATTTCTACTCTTTTTTTATTTCCTCAGCTCTGCAGCCCCTATAATTGAACACCACCATTGCGAGAACACAAAACCGGCCGGGATGGATTAAGGACCATATCTCCATCCACTAGGACCTAGCTGAGAGCTGAATAATTCCAGAACCTCTCCAAGATAAGTCCTTTGTCTTATACTCAATTCAAGGAAATCTAGAATTGGAATTTTTTATTGTATAACGGCGTTCGTACTCGTCTTGTATTTTGGATATGCAGTTAATGTGAATTATATATTGTGTTATGAGTAAATATAATTTGCTGAACATTTGATTTTCAGCAATTTATATTAACTTGGAACATCGCGTTAAAATATTTTCAGTATTTGGTTTTGTTAATTTAAAGTAAATATAAGGTTTTCCAGTTTTTAACATTTTTAGTTTTTTTGTTAAATTACAGTATCGCTTAAAAAGCTGGTGGCGTCCAACTTAATATCGATTGTTCACCCCATCCCAGTGATTGCTATAAAGATATATTAACTGGAGTCCAATACCACAACCTGAAATCCCAAGCCGGGGGAGAACATATGTGACAACGTTTATTTTTTCGTTATTGACTTCATAATAAATAGTGGAAAAAAACTTACAAATGCACTGTTTTAGAGTTGTATCGACCAGAGAGAGGAAAGGGTAATATTTTACGGCCATTCCGTACCAATGGGAAAAAACTAATTTTATGTATTGGCCGACAAATATGCCTTTTATCGTGAGAGAATAATTGAGGAACGATGTTAATTCAGTACCCGAATATATCGTCTGGATTAAATATGAGTGTGTTGTAAAAATCAATAACTTTGCGACTTTCCTTCGAAATTCTCTTCTTCTCTTGAGTCTCATTCATTACTTTTTTGCCTGATATATTCAGTATTTACGTAATTATTATCACATTCATCCAATGTCAGGGATGTGTAAAATTGCGCTGATGTGGTTGGAGGTCTTTCGTTTTTGACAGCCTGTGCTTTTTATATGACACTATTGTGTTTAGTTCTATTTTGTATTATTTTTGTTGGTTTTGAGACGTTTTTTGGCAAAATGAGTGATACATATAGTGGTTGGACTGTAAAGTAATTGAAGAAAGAGTTGAGAAATAGGAATTACGATTTTCAAGAACAGACTCCTTCGGCATCGCATAGTCAGACTGAACAAAATGATTATTACAGACACGGGCATTTGTTGTCGCTTAATATTATCCCGTCTTATAGCAACAATACACTTCTTGAGCAACTGTTCGTCTTATGGAAACCTGATGCTCTTGAAAAACACAGAGGAACAGCATTGTCACATTTTAATTGCAATAATCAACACATTAACAGTTAACGAATCAAAACGTTTTTTTATTATATTATATTTAGTAGCCACTATATATTTATTAAACTCAGCATAATCTCCCCTCCAGTGTTTACACGGTCGTGTTCATAATTCTCCAAGTTTTCTATAAAAAGTTGAAGATTGACGAAATTTTTTGGCATTATTACAAGACGCCATCATGTCGATCATATATTGAAAGGAAATTAATTAACTTTAACATAATATTGTCCTTAAAGTAATTTCACAGGGTTTTGTTAACTTTCCAGTAACTGGATGTGTGTAATAGTCGTAAACTTGACATGAAAGTAAATTTCAAATACATATAATCTACTAACTTACGTAGAACGTTAACTGCAAATATGTAAACTTTGTAGTCATAAATACTAGTAAGCAGCACGTAAAATTTACCTTAATATTTACTACAAACTTTGATGACTATGAAGGTATAATGTGATGTAACATAGTAGTTAATCTAACTTAATAAATTTACTTAGTTGTTATATTTACTTCAAAGTCATGATCCAACTAGCAAGAACATACCTATGTAAGACCAAACATTAGCCCACCCTTTTACTTTAGTTTGGATACTAAATAGTAAGTAACAATTACTCATTTGTTAACCATTTCTAGAAACGTTTTTGTAAACAAAACTTTAGAGTTGGTTTATTGGTTGGTATTTCGTTCTCGTTATCAATTTGTTGTAACTGTGTATTAAAACTGTGTAATTGGAACCATCAATGCTAGTTGTGTATTCAGACCAGCTATAAAGCTCTAAACCAGGAATCAGTTCCACTAACAACAAAGTAAGAAAATCCATTAAAATTAATATATGCATATGTGGAATAAATACATCCCATTAAAGTCCTTACCATTTACAAAATATTTAAACCCAAAGTCCACAAACCACAAGCCCACAAACCTCAAATCGACATAACTTTAGCATACAAACCTCAATGCAAGATAAATCAAGACCCATTCTTTAGAAGCAAGAAAAAACTGACTTTGTTTCAAGACTTCAACAAAATGTCTGGAATACTAACCTTCAGTCATGTACGCATTTGAAGGGACTTGTACATTCCCGTTGCTTCCGTCAGGGTGACTATTTTACTAGTCAATCAAACGAGCTCTGTTTCCTTCTTTTGGGCTGGTTTTCTTCGTCGACGTTAATTTCAAATAAAACTCAGAAATTGTAGCGTCTCAGTTTTATTGACATAATATACAACATTCCGTAACAACTGTATAATCACTTAAATTTACTTCAGTGTTTGCAATACGCACTTGCTAAGAAAACATTTGTTTATTTGAAAATGAGGAACTAGAAGCCTCGAGCAGACTTGAAGGTATCAGTGAACCGAAAAAGAATGAGAGTGATTTAAGGTAGATTTTATCTTTTATATGTTCCCTTGTCCTCTTACGGGTTTTTCCGAAAAGGTGCATTGAATATTTATAAAATGATTCGAATTTGTATAAGCTTATTATATTCTAAATATAATCTAGTCGAAAAGGGTATTTTTGAGCTTTTATGAATGGTTTAGGACATTGAAACATGGGTATGCATTGAAACATTTACGACATACGGTAAAATTATTTGTTGCTTAGAAATATATTGCGGAGTTTAGATAGTTTTAATAGATGTACTTTTTTCGCCGATTCTGCCAAACATGATGTATTTCCAACAAGTCAGATATTTAGATGAACAAAAGATTTTCGGAGGTAGTTCGATAATTTGAAATTTGGAAAGAAAATTATTCACGGTGAGTGTAAAATATCCCCTAGTATAGAAAAAATCGTGTTTTTACACTTTTAGGTTCAGAGACCAGATTCTGCGCAGAAAATTACTTCAAAACTTGCAGATTTTGTTCAACAATTTCAACCCCTTTCTGCTGACCTGGGTTAATAGTATCGCCGAGTTTTGGATTTGGTACTTTAAAACACATGACAATACGTAGAATGAAAGTGAATTCTTACAAATGATTTAATTGATTCAAAAATGTGGATTTTCGTTATTTAATGTAGACGTTTCTACTGCCAACTGTAGGGAAGATGATAAAGTAAATATGCAAATGCGTGTTTTTGCAACAAACCAAAGCACTGAGGAAATTATTGAGCCATGTTATTAACAAGTAGGAAACGGGTGCCACACCTAACATATAACATGATTCACTGTAATTAGTGACAAACTTATGTGTGTATACTAATAATCCTGGATTTTATCGTAAGATCAGCGACTCTATTATTAATATTCATTTATGTTACTCCAATCTACAAAGTTAAATCTAAATAATAAACGAGAATAGAAATAATTGATAAGTACTGAAAACTTGATTATAATTTACTAATGAGAATTTCACACAAATAATTTGAAAACAATAAGATTCTTTTATTTCAACTCGTTAGCATGGCAACCAGAAAAATTACCGGAATTTTTTTCAAGCGAGAGGAGAGTTTAATGAACATTTTTTGACGATTGAGAAAGGAAACGTATACGATCTACACATTGTCATATTATCTATTTTTTCACAACCACTTTTCAGTAGTATAATATTTCTAGGAATTAATATTTTTATTTATTCTTCACTATTAGTTTAGTATACATCACAAATTGCACAATTTATCTAATTGTGATTCAATAAATTATATTGGAAACATACGATTTACATACAAAACAAGATTTAAATATTCCTTGAATTCTTCTAACGACGAATTAATTGATGTCTGTGTTTCAAAACATAAATATAATATTTTAAAACA
Organism: Galeruca laticollis; assembly: GCA_963921935.1. Lineage (NCBI taxonomy): Eukaryota > Metazoa > Arthropoda > Insecta > Coleoptera > Chrysomelidae > Galeruca > Galeruca laticollis. Next base: position 166,084,968 of record OY998180.1, read on the forward strand.
ATTTTATTCAAATTTCTCCTAGGCATAAAACCATATTTAATGGACATCTGCAGCAGACTTCCTTGGATGGTCTAACAAGTCATTCGACTCTAACACCCCTGTTCACAATTTTTGATCAAATTCGGTATTAATTTATGATGACTGTTTTAAATAAGACTGTTTCTGGATAATTCCACAATATATTGATAAGATGTTAAAAATTCTAAGAAATTTGACAATTGTTTCGATACTAAATATCATCGATGATATACAGTTAACAGCTTTCCTGGAACATTTCTTTTGACGGTAGTGATCTTTTAAAAGAAGCATACCACTAATATTGAATCACTCTTTGAAGAACTTCTACAAATATACCAAATTTTATCTGATAGATCTCTTAAAAATCGAATTACTAGATAGCAAAAAAAATTAAAACCGCAATAAACCCCAATGATGCTGTCGAATTTGCAAGCCTATCGTCCATCAATTCAAACGACTCCAATCAGGAAGATTCCGATTTATTTCAATATATCTTTTATCCAACACATTTTCAACACTTTTTTTTTATCTTCTTAATTTTAAAATTCAGTATTTTACAATGGAACTGTAACGGATATTATCCACGCCTAGAACAAATTCAGCATTTAACCTCAATTTACCACCCAGATTTCCTGTGTCTACATGAGACCAATTTTAAAACAACTAATATCCCATGAAGTAAATCTTTTGAAGGGTACCTACCATTCTATTAGAATTAACTGCAAAAGAGCCAACGGGGGTTTATCAATATTCGCCTCAAACGAAATGTATTCAGAACTACTTCTTCTTACAACAAACATGGATGCAGTCGCCATAACGAAATACTGCCCCAATAAGCTAACCATATGGTCCATATAAATTCCTCCCGATCATCCTCTAAAAGAAGATGAATTTCTTGAACTAATATATCAACTCACCCAGCCGTTTATCCTCACAGGAGACTTTAACGCTTACAACAGCATGTGGGGTTCACAAAAGACATTTGGTCGTGGAAAGGTAGTCAAAAGTATAATGAACTGTACAAATTCTTGCCTACTCAATACACACACTTCAATATTTCCTCCGGTATCTTTTCTGCCATAGATCTAAGCATAAGTGATCCCAAATCAGCCCCTTTTATGTCTTGGAAAACAGCTGATGGACTTTATGATAGTAATCACTACTCAATAATTATATCAGACAATCACAATGAAGCAATTTGCGAAAAAAGTTATATTGGTGCCTCAAAAAAGCTAACTGGTCTGAGTATTCCATGACAGTTGACACTCTTTTACTCACACATGATGCTTACGCTTTCAACAATGACTTGATAAAATTAATAACAGATTCAGTTCTCTCGGCTGCGAAGACCCACATTGGTAAAATGTCTTTTTTGCCCAATCGTAGGACAGTTCCTTGGTGGAACTCCTCTTGTGATGACGCAATACGCCAATCCAAAAAAGCTCTGAACTAATATTTGAAAAACAAAAGTACTGACAATCTTATTAGCTACAAAAGACTTAAGGCTAAACCTAAATTCGTAGTGAAACAGAGTAAGAAATCATCTTGGAAGAATTATGTAGCAACCATAAACAAAAATTCCAACCCCAGTCAACTATGGAAGGAAATTTGACGAATTGAAGGTCACAAAACTAATAACAAAATTACCCGCCTCATTTCAAACGGCTCGGATTTTGGATAACATGAACATATTTCCAATATTCTCGCAAGTCATTTCGTGGCGAAATCCAGGAATCACACAAATGTCAATTCTTCACCTTCGCAAGAAACACCTTCTAGTTACATTCTACTATCCGAAGATGTCAAGCACATTAATTCTCATTTCACCATAAGCGAACTAACAACTGCCTTAGCCAAATGCAAAAACTCCGCTGCTGGTCCTGATGATATTCCCTATAGTTTCCTAAAATACTTATCCATTTATAGCCTCACTAAGCTTCTGAATGTATACAATTTCATATGGACGTCACAAAAGTTACCTCCTCAATGGCGCAAGTCGATAGTTATTCCGGTACTTAAACCGAATCAGTCACCTATCTTTCCACAAACTTACAGACCGATTTCACTTACATGCACTATGTTCAAATTAATGGAAAAGATGATCAATAGGCGTCTTTTACGGTTTTTTGAAAAACATAGTATCATCCCAAAGAAACAATCTGGCTTCCAACGTCAGCACTCAACCAGAGATAATCTTGAACTACCACAAGCCCACATTTCCAGCGCAATTAATAACAGACAAGATGTAATAGCCACTATCTTCGACATTGGCGGAGCATTTGATAACGTCTCTAGAAAGGCAATTCACGGAAAACTCACACAATACAATCTCACTGGTAACATATAGGCATTCATAAAAAGTTTTTCAACATCTGGGACATTTAGGGTTTCTGTTAATAACTCCATTTCCTCTTCATATACCCATCATGACGGAGTTCCCCAACGCTCAGTTTTAAGTAAATCCTTGTTCATCCTCACCATTAACAAGTTATGCGACCATCTTCCTTCCCCTGTTGAATGCTCTCTATACGCGGATGACCTAATAATGTACTGCCATGGCAAAACGAATGCCTCGACTTGCAAAATACTTCAGCAAGCAGTAAATGCCCTACAAACCAAAATTGCCACTCTAGCACTTACACTCTCACATACCAAATCGGAAGTTATTAAATTCAGTAGGAGAGCGCAAACCACCCTCTTCTCCAAGATATACGTGACATATATCAACAACTAAAAAGACAAAATACAACAGTCACAAAAACATGGGTCCCTTCCCATGTTGGGATTATTGGGAACGAAAAAGCTGATTGCCTTGCCAAAGAAGCTGTCTCAACTGCTACTGCCACGGTGAATATTCAGCTTTGTAATGACTTAGAAGCTAGCCAGAAAAAAATCAATCGTTCCAACTGGCAAATTCACTGGAGTTAAATTATGTGTTCACTGCGTGAAATTCAACCAACAGTGAATCAGTTTACCTGTCCCGATCTATCTAGGAAAAATATGGCTGTCATATGAAGATTACGTATAGGTCATACTAGATTTACGCATGGCTACCTAATCATCACCTCAGCCGAACTGTCAGTATTGCCACGTAAAGCTCTGCATCAACGATATCCTCGTTGAATGTCTATACCTCGCCACAAGACTAGGAATACATACAAACTACAAGAAGATCCTAAATAGTGACAATCAAGTTCGCAGAGTGATCAGGTTCCTAGAAGAAGAACAACTTATTAACAGAATTTAATCAAAAAAAAATTCTATTTAGATAACTTATATCATGTTATGTATCCTGTAATCCTCTATTCATGTAAGTTTAAGCCATAAGTTTTGATTTACATTATGTAATGTAACTTTGTTTGTGTTGTATCTCGTGCTAATGGCCATAGCTTTCTTATGCACGTTAATTTAAATAAAAAAAATCAAATTTTATAACGTGAATGCTCACAGGAAATGATTTTTGATTGCGTCAAAAGTCTAATTATCACAGCCAACTACTGTAACAAATAATGTTCATTATATATTCCTTCGATTTGTAATATTGTGAATTACTTAAAAAAATACATTTCTACCACCTTTAGTGACTTAAAACTGCCAAAGGGCGATAGATAAATCTACTACCCATTTGAATTTCAGAATTTGATATAACTAAAGTTGGTAATTTTTTTATTTAATGAAATATGATGAATATATTTACGTATATGTATTTATTCGAAGTTGCGTCGTATTACTTATAAAAAATATATTTCTATCACCTTTAGTGACCAAAAATTGTCAAAAGGCGATATATTGAACTACTGCCCATCTGAATTTTACCATTTGATATAACTAAAGTTGGTAGTTTTTTATTTAATGAAATGTAATGAATATACTTACATCTATGAATTTCTTCGACATTTCGTCGTATTACTATATTTCATGAAAAATCGGTAATGGCATCGAATCATGGGCAAAATGATACAGAGAACATGTTTGACAAGTTTCCTATATTAAAAAAACAGTAATATTTTTTATTCACAATTATCCGTTTAAATGCTGCGCTAAACATTGATTTATGACAATGGTAAAAATATCTATATATTTTATTTTTTAGTTCAAAAGTCCAAGAACGCCATAAAAAGTTATTTCGATATCGTATACAAAGATATTAAAGCAATAGTAAACACCAACAATGCCATGAAATAACGTTTTTTATCCAAATTTTAATACAGATTGCGATAAAATATTTTATTGTGGACTCTGAAATTATTTATTTTGACTATAAAAACACTCTTAATACGACTGAAGGGTATCCTAACACAATAAACTTTTTTATCATTACGTAATTTTAAAAATTTCGTATTAAGGAAGTGTGCTGATCCAACTACTGTGATAGTAGTTTTAAGACATAAAAAATTCTTATATGAAACCCAATTAGTTCTTTGTTGAAAGTTACAAAATAATAAATATAAGGTAGTTTTCATCCAGTCACATGATACCGTTGGATGTCGAATAATTTCAAATAATGTAATGTTGTTCTTATTTATTTAAACAGTAAACGGGTGAGATAAACTTTAAACACATGGTATGGCTACTTACGAATTTATTCAAACACTAAACTACTCACTAACACTTAATTTATATACACTTAACTATTCACTTACATTTAGTTTATATACACACAAACTTAATTATTAATTGATATTAACACTTCACTGTTCGCTATTTCGGTGTATTCTTGTTTATTTGTCGAGATCATTTTATAAACTAACTCTCCATGGTCGGTCCTTTATATATGAGTGCCTTTTTTACTAGATAATTCTAGATTGCGGCATACACAAAAACAATTACCTCTGGCATTTTCTAGATAAGACAGGTCACAAAAACAATGTCTAGATAAGATATTCACAATCGTGAATAGGTCTAAGAAATCCCAGCACATTTGCCATATTTTTAACTTTTAACATCGGTATCTTGGAAGATAACCTCTACAATGTTCCTGATGACTCGATATCTTAGGCATAGCCAGTTTCTTCACGCTGGATTCTGACACATGCCCTCGGAGGTTTCGGAGTGCTTCCCATATAACACGGTAGGTAGATCGATCTTGAAATTTATTTTTAGTTACCACGTAGAAGACGTACCGCGAATTATGTTTCAGTTTCAGTGTCTTTCCAAGGGCTGGAGTCTGGTCTTCAAGTTTTCCTAATTGCCCGAACTTCTTTCGAAAGACGGTTGCCAACCCTCGTGCGTTCTTGATACGGGCGGGGATGTTGTATGCCAGTGAATAATCTTCCGGGAGAGTGAACAAATCTTGTTGTTGTTCCGGAGTAACTCCATATATAGCTCTCCCGGAACCTCCATACGCGCCCATAAATTCATCGAAGGTAGGGTCAGACACATCTCGAATATGGTTTACTCCTTTCTCTAGGTCATGGTCTCCTTCGAATGGCGCTAGTCGGTTATGGTGAACTACTTTTAGTTTTCCGTTGGGGATCTTGCTAATGCAATATATAACATCATTGATCCTTTTCTTGAATAAGTATGGACCTATCCAGGATTTTTGTAATTTTGGAGAAAATCCTTTTCTCCTCGTCGGGTTGTGTAACCATACTTTGACCCCTTCTTTAAAACCGCCTACTGTGGCCTGCGTGTCGTATCGACTTCCCATTATATCGCTGGCAACTTGAAGATTTGTTCGAACTAATTCATGAATATCGTCCAGCCTTCTTTCCAATTGGATCACGTAGTCTTCGCCTGGTAGATCTTCTCCAGGCCGACAGCCAAATTCCAGGTCACAAGGAAGCCTCATTTTACGTCCAAACAGGATTTTCGGTGTTTCACCCGTGGACTCATTGACGGCAGATCAATAAGCCAATGCGAATAGGGAAAGATACTGGTCCCAATCTCTCTGATGGCTGGAAACCACTTTGGACAGGTATTTTGCAATAGTCCTGTTCATTCTCTCGAACATTCCATCTGACTGTGGATGTAATGCTGTCCTGGTCTTCTTCATTCGCAGCTTGTCCGTGGTCACTGTGGACTTCTAATGGCACTCCATATCGGCTGATAAATTATTTCACCAATACATCCGCGACAGTTGTGGCCTCTTGATTCGGGATCACGTAAATTTCCACCCACTTTGTGAAGTAATCCATCACAACCAGGATGTATTTACCACCATTTTCTGTCGTCGGAAATGGTCCAGCGATGTCTAAAGCAATCCTTTAGAAAGGGCTTCCAACATTATACTGTTTCATAGGTGCCTTTCTCTTGCAATGTGGTCCATTACTCGTAGCACAAGTCGTACATTTCTTACACCAGTCCTTCACATCATCGGAGCTGTTCATCCAATAAAACCTCTTACGGATTCGCTGGAGGGTTTTCTTCACTCCCAGATGATCTCCCGATGGACTGTCGTTTAACTTCTTTAGTACTTCAGCTACTCTTGTTCTCGGGATACTAGCTGTCTTCTGATCTCCAAACCATCATCGTTTTCAAGGACACTTTTCAATAGCCTTTCTTCCAGGACAAGGGAGTCCCACTGAGCCCAATACGCCTTGAGCTTCGGTGAAAATCTTGACAGTTCTTGCCAGGTAGGTCGCCGATTTTCTTCCTCCCATTGCCTGATCATCTCCTGATCTTCTCTGATCCTGGTGGGTGACAATTCCTCGTTGACTACAGTAGTTCTTGAAACTGCAACTTCCCTAGATTCCGCCTTGTTGCAGTGGGAGCAGTCTGTTGGGCACGGCCGTCTGGACAGAGAGTCGGAATTTTGATGACTCACATCATCTCGATGTTCGATGTTGAAATCGTACTCTTGAAGTCGTTCAATCCATCTAGCGATCTGTCCCTCGAGATTCTTGAACTGCATCAAACACTTGAGTGCTGCATGATCAGTCCGGATTAAAAACTTCCTACCATAGAGATACTGGTAAAAGTGTTCCACGGACTTCACTACCGCCAAAAGTTCTCTTCTTGTGACGCAGTAGTTTCGTTCTGGTTTGGAGAGAACTTTACTGAAATATTACAGCACTCTTTCTTGCCCTCCTTGGATCTGTGAGAGCACTCCACCAATTCCCACGTTGCTTGCGTCAGTGTCAAGAATGAAGTCTCCCTTAGGTAATGGGTATCCTAATATCGGCGCTGTGGTTAAATGCCTCTTCAGGGTTTCAAAAGCCGTTTGACAGTCTTAGTTCCATTGAAAAGGTCTTGCTTCTTCTCTAAGTCGCGTTAGAGGCTTGGCAATATCTCCAAACTTCCTGATAAATCTTCTATAATGTGTGCAATGTCCAAGGAGACTTCTAATTTGATGTTTGTCGGTTGGTGGCGGCCATTGCTGAATGGAAGCAATTTTCTCTGGAGCCACCGCCACTCCTTGATTGCTCACTATATGACATAGATAGTTGACTCGGTATTGGAACAGCTGACATTTCTTCGGGTTTAGTATGAGCTGGGCAGCTTGGAGTCGTTTGAATACGTCTTTCAAATTCTTCAAGTGTTCGTCAAATATCTTCCCCAGTACTACGATGTCGTCCAAATAGACCAGGCATGTCTTCCAATGCAACCCTCTCAAGACGTTTTCCATGAGTCTTTCAAATGTCGCAGGCGCATTACAGAGCCCGAAGGGCATGACGTTGAATTGTCATAATCCAGATCCGGTGGTAAAAGCAGTCTTCTCTTTGTCTTCTGGGTCCATTTCCACTTGCCAATAACCAGACTTCAAGTCCAAGGTGGAAAACAGTTTGCCAAAGTATTTAGCGTATCGTCAATTCGAGGCAAAGGATAGCTGTCGTTCTTCGTCACGTTGTTAGGCTGGCGATAATCCACGCAGTATCTCGTAGTTCCATCCTTTTTCTTGACGAGTACTACTGGAGAACACCCATGGACTAGTAGATGGTTCTATGACTTTTTCTTCTGCCATCTCTCGAATTATTCTTTCAGCTTCCTCTCTCTTCGCTCGTGGAAGTCTTCGAGCTGATTACGTAATTGGCTTAGCATTACCAGTATCGATTTTGTGTTTGACGGCTGATGTTCTACCAGTCTTTCCTCCTTTCTCTCATTCTCATTTTTTCAGCTCAAGCCAAAGATTGACCAGTTACTGATACCACGTGTTCGAATCTGGCCATAGAATTACTGCGTATTCATCCACGTTTATCACACGTACTGGGATCTCTTTCGCCGACGTAACCAATCCTTTTCCAATTAGTACTCCTTTGCCAACTTCTTCGTCGTGGTTCCTTGGCTCCATCATAACCGGTGTACCTTCCTCCATGATTCCCTGTAGCCGTGCTACTATCATGGTTACGCTTCGTGCAGGTAGAACGGTATCTTCCTGTACAGCTGCCAATACCGCGTTGCCTTCATATGGATAAAGGAATACCTCCTCGGAACCCACTTTAATGGTTCTGTTTCTAAAGTCTAATTGAAAACCATGTACATTCATTATGTCCATTCCCAGAATCACGTATTCTTCAATGTCAGCTACGATTACCGTATGCGTGAACTTTACTGCGCCAATTCCCAATTGGATTTGTGTCTCACCGTGAACGTTGGCACTCTCACGTGTAGCGGTCTGCAGTCGCAGTCTCATTGGTAAAAGCTTCTTCCTGGATTTTATTAGTTCTGGTCGTATAATGGTTCTAGTTGCTCCAGTGGCTACTAGCAGAGTATATCTCTTGCCATTCACTTCGCCATCTACATATACACTGTCGTTGCGACATCTGAGCGACGCTATCAGTATGAGAGGGTCTTTGAAACGATCATGGGTTGGTGCTGTCCCCTCGTTGCCGACCCGTTCTAGTTTTCCTGTGACTGGGGTTCTTGGTTAGCAGGAGTCTTGGGGCGCTTACACGAAATACGTACATGCCCTAGCTCGTCACAATTCCAGCATCTGATTTTTCTCGGCTTCTTGTCCATCATACTTTTTATTAAACTGATCAAATCTGTCTTCGTCACCTTCTTCTTGGATGGTCCTAATTTTGTTATATCCTGAAGCCTTCGTTGCTGCTTCATATTCAAGAGCAGCTGTCAATGCGTCGACTATTGTTTTCGGATGGGCTGAACGAAGCGTCCTCTGCATATCGGGGTCACGTAAGCCATCAATAAAGGCCTGGATGCCCAGATATTTCATCTTGTTCTCTGGTGCTGACGGATAAGCAAATCGAACTAGTCGGGCAACGTCCACTTCATACTCTTGAAGGGATTCATCACGTTTCTGCCTTTGATTCTTCACCTGAGATTGGTACAAATGTTCTGGATGCTGATGACCATATCGCATGTCCAACCTCTTCTTCAGCTGCTCTCAGTCATCCGTTTCTTCCATTAGTATCGTCTGAAGTACATCCAAGGCATCTCCGCGAAGCGCGATGGTTAAGTTCACTGCCTTCTCCTTATCGGACCAATTATTCACTCTAGCGGCTGCTTTAAACTGTTTCACATAATTGGTCCACGACATTTTTCCATCGAACGTTGGGGCCTTGACTTGGGTAAAACTACCAATGTCTTCTAACTTAAACGTCATGGTATCCCGTATTTGGCACTGTGCCCTCTATCGCTCGACGTCAATCCAATCGAGCATACTTGGGACTATCCTTGTTGAACTCCCATCAACTACCCCCACATATACTTCAGGAACTTAGACAGCTTTTACCCAGAATTTGGGGACAAATCGATCAAGGCTACATCAACGATCTTATTGAAAGTACGCATCACCGCACAGCTTAGGCAATTATTTTACTGTTATACTGTGGCGACAAATATACCTTTCCCACTCCACATTTTTAGATCACCCTGTGTAAACGAACGGAATACATTCGCAAATCTCTCGAACCAATAGGAAAGTCCTTTCATCACCTACTACTAAAGCGGCACCTATTACCTCTCTAATTAAAGTAGAACCAGGATTGGTTAGTCAAATGGTCGATTTCCCTGCCTGATGTTTAATTGTAATTCACCTCATTCATCCCTTCAAAAGACTAGAAAGCAATCTGAAACGGCACTTCTCGTCCGATACCCCTCGCGAATACAAATAACGAAATTCTGTATATTGAACTCGGCCACACCTCAAAGTGAATATTCTTATCAGTGTTATGAACCATGTATAACGTTACATAAAACACACAAAACACAGAAATCTTACAGAAATGGAGATCAAAATGGTTTCGAAGAAACATGAGGACTTCGCCTTTGTGACAACAAAAAAGCACAGGCATTGAATTACACTTAATCAACAAAATCATCACTTGGTTGGTAATTAAAACACTAATATGTGTCAGATTTAGTTTTAATCTCAGTTCGAGTAAACTTATTGATCAGTTGTGATTGTACCAAGATTCCATATGCTCTATAAACATTAATTAATTTGAATCAAATTCATTTCTTTATGGATATGTTGAAACTATTGAACTATCGTTGTGCCAATTTTTTTATAACGACCTGATAAAATTTTATTCCATGTCAGTGCTGCAAACAGCACGTGGAGTAATTATTCCTAAATTCGGTTCATGTTATATAGATTGTGAATGTATATCATATATAATTTTTGCTTGGTGTATGCGAAGTACAAGTTTTGATTCGGTTTTTGACGATATGTCAAGATAATGATATAAATTTAGCTATTATCTATCCTTATGTCTGGAAATTGATAAATTTGAACATCTTAATAATACATGTAGTACACTAGTATGGTTATCTATTTTATGTAAAGTACAGTTCAATAGCAATTCGCATTTGTAATAAATTACTTTGTCACTGCTGCTAATCTAACAGATGCAAAGTATTTGGTAAATACGCATTCCAACGACGTGTCAAAATTTATTGAATATGGCTTCTGTGAGCAACAAGGCTATTTTATCTCGTATTAAAGTGCAAGATTTGAAGCTTTTTAAAGTGCATTGTGTGATTGTTTTGTGATTAAACTCTATTTATTTATTAATATATTGACGTTATAAGTGTTATTTTCACTTGAAAATGCCACAAACGTGTCATGTAGTTGTATGTGGAAGTCGTTTCAACAGAGGTGATGTGAGGTTTTTCTCAGTAATAAATTGAAGATAAATGCGTGTTATTTGGTTTTTGGTATCTATTTTTCCTTGTTTCAATCCAGAATCTTTCCATTCCCTAAATGTGCGGCAACCATGCATACACCCTAACGTATCGTATAAAATGTTGTATATCTTCATCACCTGGTCAAGCCTCGATTGATATATACACCTGTTGATGTCCGACGAACTGTTCCGAGAATTGACAATTAGCAAAGAAACCTAACGTTCGTCCTATGAAGCATGTGCGATATCGCGATATAACTACAGAAATATGACTGTCCAATTTTTGTGTGTATATACGATGTAATCATGATGAGTTCCTTTTAATTTTTTAATCCGGCCCTTTGCCAACAGTCTCCAACATTCTTGGTTCTTCCGAAGCCAAATTTGAATAGTTTATGGAAATATACTCCAACCTAACGTTCAAGTTAACTAATTGAATTTTATAGATTACTTTTGCGATCGATTGTTTCGAAGCGTTCCGCTTTTGTTGGCAGATTTTTTGAGGTTTATATGTTTATTTGCATAAAGTCTGTTTAATTCACTAATTCATTAAATCTCTCAGCTCTTTATTATTATTGGTTTGCATTGAACTGCTTTAATAATGGAATTAAGTTGGGGTTCTCTTTGTTTCTTATATGTGCCTCATGATAAATAAGAAAGAGGGATGTGGTTACTCTTTATCACAGTTGCTTGATTCGGGTTGGGAGTTGGTTCTCATTAGACTGTCCTCTCGACTTGATTCTTGTTGCGTGGTTTGTGAGTCTTTCCTGTCTCTATACTTTTTCATGTTTGAATTCAGGGACAAATAATTTTGATCGATTAATTTTCATCAACGAATTAAATTAATAGATATCTTGTGCGATCGGTGGTGTCGTTGTATTTCGCTTCGGTTGACAGATTTTTTGAGGTTTATTTGTATATTAGCATAAAATCTACTTAATTCAATAAATCTCTTAGCTCTTTACTGTGATTGGTTCTCATTAGACCGGTGTTAATAATGGAATTGAGTTGGAATTATCTTTTTGTCTTATATGTGCCTCATAATAAATAAAAAAGAAGAAATTTTGTTACTCTTCATCACGGTTACTTGACTCAGGTTAAGAGTGGGTTCTCATTAGACTGTCCTCTTAATCTGTTTCTTTTTTCGGTGGTTTTGGCTATCAGAAATTCTGCTTCTTTTCGTATTCCGTAGTTCCAAATCAATAGGACTTCCTTAGCATTCTGTGCGCACAAGTTGATTTGTCAGCCTGCCGACTTCACCACATCATGTTGGATTTGTAATTGTTAATCTTTATTAATCTCTCATAGGGATGGATTTTAGATAATCAGTTTTAATCAATTGTTTGTATTTTAATATGTTCAACTGGTTTTCATTGTTTGGAAAATTTAGTGGATTCATCCTAGTATTACCTGACGAGTAAGTAACCTCACTTCCTTATTCCAATTTTTCTTTTTCATTAAATTTATTGGTTTACTTGCTTGTAGGTAAGCACTGATGATGACTTGACAGTCGAAAACGCTTTACTACTATTTTAAAATTTTATTAAAATTTACACGAAATACAACAAAAGTTTTATTCAACTCAAATATTGCGTTGGCCTTTAATGAGTGATGATATTTTTAAATGTTACATTCGTATTAGATTTCGGAAAGTTAATTCTAGAGAACCAATGATTTTACTAGATAAACCGAATAGACCATTGTAGATTTCGGATAGTGATGTTTTTTATTAGTAATAGATTATTTTACTGAGTTTGTAGGGAGAGCATATCTTAGTTCGTTAGCAGCAGATACTATGATTACCTGGTTAAGGTCAATTTTTGATAGGCTTGAAATCTCTTTCAATTATATATACCGATTAAGGTACAAATACGTGAATAGTGAATTTAAACGGTTCGCATAAGCGAGAACTTTAGTCAAAAAACAAATAGTCCGTATTATCAACAATCCCACTGTTTAGTTTAGAAAACAGTACAAACTGTCAAAAACATATTGAAAAGGGCAGATTTAGATAAAAAAGATAGATATTTAGCTTTGTTAGAGTTAGAAATACACCAGTTATAGATTCACCAGCTAAATTATTATATGGTAGGAGACATATAGTAATGTTAGAAGAAGGTCAAAATGTAGAAAGAAATAGGGAAGACTTGATTAAATCTGGTAGTCTAATAATTTTCAAGAAAGAAAAGAGGTATTTGATTATCCTAGTTGCTCTACTGAAGAAACGATTATAGAACCCACACGGTACAGCGTAAAGAAACAATGTTGTGAGGAATTGAAATATAATATGTAATAACACATATTACCACCTCAACGGTTAATTTTTGCATAGAATACACTATCGAAACAACAAATCAAACGTCAAAAATATATCAAATAACTCTCGGAAGCGGCAACGAAGCAAAATTAAATTGAATTAAGGACAATTTGGCAATAGTTTAAATTTTATTTTTCTTTGGCCTTGGCAGGTTTATCAAGCATACATTGAATTGCAATTATAATTGAGTAAAGAATTGTATAAGGTAAAATAATTACTTGATTAACGATTTAATGTATATTGTTTAAAACTGAACGATGAAAATAAAACAATTTAATTTGTTTAAAACCTCATATGAATAAATGAAGTTTTAAACAAATTAAATTGTTTTATTTTCATTGTTCAGTATGAATCTTCATCAAGTAAAAGCCTCATCTATTCAATTTTTGTTTAATACTACAGTAATTATATTTATTGTCCAAATTTCAATATTCCATTTAGTCAATGTTTTCTTTTTCAATTATCTGCGTTGGCAATTGTATTATTTATAGATACCTGAAGATATCGAGAATACATTTCCAATAATAAATATTGAATAAAATACTAATTTTACGAGTTAAAAATAGTTAGAACGTTAATTACAATAACAATGTAGTCGTAATAAATATCTGAATATTCATAATTCAAAGACAACTTGCTTCACCTATAAATAAACAAGCTGGCTTCATATTAATACTGTGAGATAAATTAACATGATACAATTACGGTGTCGACCTTGAAGTCATTTTACTATGTCAACGAACCAATTTGTATATGTTTAAACAGGTTATTTATATTATTCATTAAAACGGAGTACTAACTCCAAAAATAGTTTTTTTGTCCCCATCTAACTTATTTAGGGTAATAATTTATTGTTTGATTTACCTTATGGTCTAATATGTTTAGATTACGACCAGTAACGTCACTAAACAGTCACACGAACTGTATCAAGTGAAAATCTTGGTTTTCTTGGGATTTGAACACCTCAACTGTTCCATTTGTGGAGCTTATTTATATCTTGTCATGTTTATCTGAAGTGCTGTAATAATTGTGATACGAAAAGATTTGAAATGAATGAAAAATCATACGAATGTGTAGTTGTCGTTGTGTATTCGTAGAATCCAAAAAAGATTATGACTATCCTCCATTAATATTTTATTGTATAAAATAAAACTATTGTTGGTTATGGAGGTTGTGATATTATTGCTAGTGAATCAATATTATGTATGTTTTATCAATAGCCAAAAGTACAAATCAATAAATATCCTATTGAGAACTATCTGACATAATCTATATAAATTCATTGATATATGTTCTCCGAGGATACAATATATCTCCTCCTTCAAAGATCTAGGCGGAAAGGGGATTCAACTCTTCTCTGGCCTCGACGAAGAAGGTGAAGGTACCACCTGTATCGGTTGCTGAGTCTGAGAACAATGCTCCTTTTCATCAAACACATTCCGAGTAAAATTCTCTGGAATTCTCGCCTGGACCTAATTCAATATCCTCTGTGAATATTTTGTCCTTGGTTTAGTCAAATTTACTAGAAAGAGGGTGAAGGAACTTTCGATTTCTTCGATAGGTACCTTCAGGACTACGTACAATATATGATCGTGGTGAATGGTGTTTCGACTCAACATTACCCGATTGACATAAATCTGAAATCCAAACATGCTAGCCTTCTTGAAGTTCTTGTAAATCCCTGGCCCCCTGAGCAGAATCGAAATTTTGTGTTTGACTATCCCTTCGTTTTTTCTCTTTTTTACGGATGGCATGGTGATTAGGTGTAACCGGATATAATTCTTTAGAGGAAATTGGCACTATTCTTTTCAACTTCCTTCCCAAGAATAATTCTGCAGGAATTCATCCGTTTTGGATGGGTGTTATTCGTAAGGCTAACAACACTTATATGGGTTTTCACTCTTTTTGAAACTTCTTCACCTGGGACTCAATCAACCCATTGCTTTACCTAAATCAGGTACTATAGACGTCACTATCTCAAATTTATAATTTTTTAAAAATTGCTTGTACACTGAATCTGCTATCTGTGAAAATTGTGAACAATTGTCACTCCTGACGACTAAAGGTCCTCCAAATATTGACCTGAGGTGAGTAATGACACAGGATGAAGCTAACTTTTCTAGCTTAGCAACTTCAGTAAATCTTGAATAATAGTCAGATACTATAATATATCAGTTTCCACCCAGCTTTAATAAGTCTGTCCCAACAATCTGCCTTTGGCGATTTGGAAATTCAGATGACTATAATGGATCAACTGTATAAGGCTCTTGTTGAATACAAGGAACATAGGTTTTAATCATTTCCTTAATGTGTAACGATAGTTCTAGCCACCACACATATTGTCTAGCTAATAATTCGACTATCTTTCACCAGAAGTTCTTCTGGAAAGGTGATTACATTTCTAGGTTCCCAGTATGGAATTGTCTCTTGAGATAACTTATGACATAGAGGCCAACCCTCAACACAATATTTGATCAACTCGGAACATACAGGGTCTGTGATCTGGAAATCTTTCAATAATATGCTGTACATATGCTGAAATCTCTTCAGTCAACTTTTCAAAACCATCAGAGTTCAAGAGGCTCCTGGACAGCATATCAGCGATTATTATTTCCATCCCGTATACTTTATTTCATACGAGTATCTCATTAATCGCATTTTAATTCGTTGAAGACGTGGAGTTATACTATCCAGCTCTTTTTGTCCAAGGATTGACACTAGTGGTTTGTGGTCTGTCTCAATACAAATTGTTATGCCAACAATAAAATTTGCAAATTTTTCACAACCATATTCTATAGCCACAGCTTTCTTCTCTATTTGGGCATACTGTTTTCCAGTTGAATACAAGGTTAGTGGAGCATAGGCTATGGGCTTGAATACATTGTCTGACTTACGCTGCATTAGAACTGCTCCTATCCACAGGAAAAGCAGTCTACAGATAACATGGTCTCCTTAGATACGGCATACAATGCTAAAACAGGTGGATTTGCATACAGTTACAAGCAACCAGAAACTTATATCCGAACTCACCAGTATCCAACGCAAAATGTGCATCAGGATATGCTCTGCGTACCGTACTATCTCAACAGAGGCAGTTGGAGCAATAGCTAAGGTTCCTCCTATTGAACTTCTTATACAAGAAATGAATGAGAAATACAGAGGAGTAGATGGATCTATCGCCAGATCGAACCTCATGGCACGTTGGCAAAGGAAATGGTTAAATGGGAAATATGGTAGATGGACTCACCGGTTGATACCAAATATACAAGATTGGATTAACAGGCCGTATGGAGAGGTCGATTACTTCACAACACAGGCGCTGAGTGAACAAGGTTGCTTCAGAAAATACCTATTTGGCCGCATGAGAGCGGAATCTGAAGATTGCCTATACTGTGGAGAACAAGATGACGTGCAACACACGCTGTTTGCATATGTACGATGGGAAGTAACACGTCATAACTACCAAAATGACAAGGGTGTACCATTTGGAGTGGATAGTATGATGGTATCCCTGACATCAGGGCAGGCAGGGTGGAGAAGTGCATAAAAAATCATAAGGCTCATTATAGAGAACAAAGAAAAGGAGGATAGAGAGAGACAAAGATGTGGAAGATGCGAGAGAGGAGAGGTTTTAGCCGGTAGAAATCTAGCACTATGGAAAGACCGGGGTCTAATGTAAGATTTCCTCTCCTCGGGGAAAAAGGTGGATTTGTTATGCTCTTCTTAATTTTTTGTAAAGTCATCATTCACGTTTTTTCCCAACATCATTCATTGTCAGCACGCAAAGTGGCCAAGCCAACGTGGACAAATTTGGTACAAATTTACCAATAAAATTCAGTATTACCAGGAACCTGTTCAGTTCTGTTACGTTTGTTGGATCAGGTAAATTAATTATTGGTTCTTCTGGTCTGGAACTATTTTTTTGTTGGAATTGACATTTTTCTGAAATCAATGTCCAGCCAGCATTTCGTAGTTTTGTCAGCACTGTTTCCAAACGCTCATCATGGCCCAGCAGGTTTTTCCTATGGATTATGACATAATCAAAATGACATATCACCACATCTATCCCTTGGAAAAACTGGCTTATCTGTTTTTGAAAAACCTCCAGTGTAGAGGATATTTCAAAAGACATTATTCTGAACATGTACCTCCCAAACTGTTCAAGAATGTGAATTCTTTTAATTTTGTATATGTGCTGTAGATTTACGGAAGTCAATTATTGTTAGTCTGTCGGCAATCTATTTGAGAATATATATTCTTTTTGTATCCTCTTGATATTATTGTGAATTTAAAGGTATAATTCCTTTTATGTCTGTGACAATGTTATATGTTTAGAAAAGTATCACGTTTCATATTATCATTTTTAATTTAGTGTTGTTAAAGTTGTAACACCATACAATAGAATTCTTCTGACTAGAAATACCTTAGAATATTCTGTGTCTTTTAAGCGTATCTTATTATAATGTTTGTATGATTAACTTCCGCTGTGTTAATAGACTCGCAGTCTTTGGAACAAAGAAAGGCGTCGGACCGCCTTTAATAAAGCCATTTCGTACCTTTGAAATAGCCTCAATAGCAATTTATGTTTCAAAATATTTTCAATAGGATGGTCGTACATTTGAAATATTTTTCAATGGTGATTGAAAACCTAATGGCTGTATTCCATTCTTGATTCTTGTCAATGGTACCGGCCGGCTTAACAATGAGCACCAATCGGCAATGCGCATTTCTCTAGTCCTAACAATATTCATGAAAACACACCCTCCTGAAGTTTTTGTATTTAAGACAACTTCCAGCGTAAGAAAGTCAGTTACCGAGTTACTCAGTTGAACAGTGAACCAGTTGCTCAGTTATGCAACAAAGTCGAGACATATCGTCTCTACAAGAATTACCTCTCACCCAAGTTGGGACATATCGTCCCTCCGAGAGTTACATCTCACCTAAGTCAAACATATCGTTTCTTAGTTATCATTCGAGCAAGTGCTTACTGAAAGTCGAAACTCATAGTTACTAAGTGAAGTTAAGTTACTAAGTCAAACATACCTTTTCTTAGTTAGTATTCAACTCAAACACGTGTTTTCCGAGTCGAAACTCATCGTTTCTCTGTTACTAAGTCAAACATTCTTAGTTAGCATTCAAGTCAAGCACGTGTAATCCAAGTCGAAACTAATCATTTCTACGTAAAGTTAAGTCCCTAAGTCAAACATACCGTTTCTTAATCAGTATTCATGTAATACCAAAGTAGAGATATACCGTCGCTACTATTGGTAACCCAAACATAACGATTTTCCGAAATCATTAAGTTCGTGATTACCTTTCGATCTTAATACCGTCGAAGCTCACACGATAATACATTTGTACGATTCATTTATAAATTTGTACCGTCATTTGGGGTGAAATTGATCATCCGGGGCGGGATTGTTCACTAAATGTAAATGGATATATTTGAATTTAGCGCCTAAATCAACCGTACGATCACGCTACTTTCGATCAATATTGACCGTACAAAGATGGCATACGGCAATATGTGCAAATGAACTATAACGACAGCCTGTACAGTAAGAAAACTGCAAGTCATTAATAGTTATTGTAATTCTGTGAAAGTGAACGTTCAGAAATTTGTCCGATAAGTCAGAATTTAACTAGTGTTTGTTAATTTCCAATAAATATACATGTTTATTTATGCTTTGTAACCTTCGTGTGTTTTGATCTTAACAGTCGGCTCCACCAATTTCATAATATTTGCCATTTTATTATGTGAGGTCGGATTGATCATGTATATGGGGTGAGTTTTATCATTATCGTTGATCAATTTCACCCCACATAATAGAATATATCTTTTTATTTTTTGTTACTCAAAATTTACTTCATTCGTCTTATATTTTTTGTTTGTTTCAGAGATGCCTAGAAAGTACCAAAGAAAGTTAAGGGGACGTTCATACATGGATTATCCAGACGCCAACCTTCAATTGGCACTTCAAAAAATCACTGAAGAAGATTGGTCTATTCGTCGTGCTTCCGCTGAATATAAAATTCCATTTTTTCACGCTACGCAATAAGTACATTGGTAGCTGTATTAAGAAAAGCGGAGGTCAAACAGTTTTTACACTCAATGGAGAAAAAGCATTTATAAGGGCAGCAAACTGCTGTGGAGAGTGGGGATTCCCTCTTACACTTATCGACTTACGAAACTTGGCAAAAAATTACTTACATAGCCAAGGTCGTAATATCAGCAAGTTCAAATCAAATATGCCTGGAATAGATTGGGCCCGTTCTTTTTCAGAAACACATAAAGGAGAGATAAGCCAAAAAGTGTCGGCGAATACTAAAAGAGAGGCTAATATTCCTAGAGATAACATGGTAGAATACTTTAATAATCTGAGGGAAACGTTACAGACTGCACCAGCCTGTAACCTGTTTAACTACGATGACACAAATATGCAAGCAAAAAATGTTGCTTCGTCGTGGAACCAAATATCCAGAGCGAATATGCAACTTTACCAAGACATCAATATCAACTATGATGTGCGGTTCAGCCTCTGGAGTACTATTGCCTCCTTACGTCATCTACAAGGCAGAGAAAATGTGGCAGCAATGGATAGAATTAGGTCCAAAACGAGAGCCTTGTTGCAAAGACATGTGTTGTAGTTCAGGTTCTAGTTACAATCGTACCCACCATGGTTGGATGGATGCCCAGACTTTCACCGATTGGTTTGAGTCGACCTCAGGCGAAACGTTTTCCAGGTCGCAAAGTGCAGTTAGGCTATAACCTCTCGTCCCATTTCACGGACGCTGTCTTAAAACAATGCCAAGAAAATGACATTGCCTTTGTTTGCCTTCCAAACAATTTGACACACCTCACCCAACCTCTTGATGTTGGATTTTTCCGCCCATTTAAAATGGCTTGGAGGTTGGTGTTACTGAATTGGAAGAAGACCCATTCACAACAAACTTCTATTGACAAAAAATATTTTCCCCATTTACTGGCTTCCACTCTTCTTGAAATGAATAACAAATTGGAAAATTCTATAAAAAAAGATCTGATACCTTCATTTAAAGCGACAGGAATTGTACCTTTTGATCCCGAACGAGTCTTGCAGCAAATCCCAACTAAATATATTGACAATGATACTGATGGCTCTGTGAATAACATTCTTGTGAATTACTTGCAGCAGCAACGTTTTACAGCAGGACCATCAGGAAGGAATATTAGAAGACAAAAACTATCTGTACAACCTGGCAAAAGCGTTATAGCAAGAACTGATGCAGATTCTAGTGATTCAGATGTAGATGATCCATTAACCAATGACAACTCCGACAACGAACCCCTGTAAGATGAAAGTGATGACGTGCGAGCAGAAACAGAGTATTTCGAACCAGATGACAATGAAGTTACGGCGTGAAAATTTGTATTGGTTGAGGTTAACGATGGATCAAGGAAAAAAACTACCTATCTGTACACAGCTATTGTACAGCAGGTGAGAGTGGACGAAGAAAAAAGAAAGGAAATTGATTTATTGGGTATGAAGTATTTGGACACATCCAAGAAGATTTTTGCAGTTGAAGACGGTGACGAATTCATGTCAGATGTATCTGATGTGTTAGCAATTTTGCCAAATTCGACAATAAAACAACTTGACGGTACTGACAAGTACTTCTTCGAATAAGTAATTGATGTTTTTGAAATGCATTAGTGATTTTTAATTAGGTTTACAAGTTCAGTTTTCTTTTAACATACAGGAGAAAGTTAAAGTTTATGTATTTTCATTTTTATAATGTAATAAAAGGTTTCATAACAATGATAAAGCTATCTTAATTTGGTGAAAAAGGGTGATGTATGATAAATAATTCTCATGAACAATCTCACCCTTACTGAACAATTTCACCCCCCACAGTATAAACAGCTATAACTTCGAGAGTACTTGACGTAGAGCAGCGTGGTTGGGATTGATCATCTATGGTTTAGCCTGCTTGCAGCCTGTGTAATATAGTGTGTGTGAACAATCTCACCCAAGACGTGTATGAGATTGTTCACAACTTTATTTCTGTATCATTTTTATATTTCAAAGTTGATGTTCGTGATATTTTACAATTCCATTCCTATCAACATCTACTAGATATCCACATCTTCCTTGGCCTATTTTTTCTAATAACGAGCGCAGAATATGAAAAACTAACTTATTTTTGATCAATTCCACCCCAAATGATGGTATATAATAAATTATTAATTACAACATAAACGTTGTCAAGTTAAGATTACTAATATAGTTGAATACATCTACTACAATCGACAATGTTCAACTAATTAATAATCAAAAGCACAAACGGTGTGGTAAAAGTTGTGAGACAGATACTTTCCTCAGTTAATGTAATTTGCCAGCATCCATTATTGGCATCAATTTTAATGAAAGTCCTTGCTCCTTCCATTTGACCACGAGTACCTACTATCCACATCTGGAATTGAAAAAAGTGTCCGCTTCACATTTCTATCAAGTTGGGTTAGGTCAACAAACAACCGAATTCCATCATTAGGCTTTGGGACAATCACAACAGGAGCACCCCATCAGTTGGTTCACTAACTGGTTGAATTACACCTTTAGAAAAAAAGTTATATACTATTTGTTTCAAAAGCTTTTTTAGTGGTAGGGTCAGACGTCTTGGAAAACACAGTGCATAAGGTCCCGCATCATATCTTAATCTTATGTGATAAGGCTGTTTTCTATTTCCAAGTGCACTGAAGTATTGTGCAAACTTCTTATGTGGGTCCAAAGTTTTACCATTATTATTAACCTCAAACAAGCGCTAAAAAATTTCCAGATTTTCAGAATCATGATAACTTACTAATGTTTGCCTGGCACCAGATACAACATAAAATCGTTCATTGATTGTTTTGTTTGTGCCAGCTACTTTTGCCATCAATATTACAGCAATATTCAACTGATTTCCCCCAGGTCCAGAAATTGATATCTCTGCATATGATAGTTCATGACTTTTGAGCCTCTTATAGAACACTCACGTCTGCACCTGTATCCATTTTGACTGTTAAACACTGTTCCAAAATGTTGATAATTGTTTGTCATAACTCCGTGTTTTTGTTAGATGATACTTCACCAACAATTGTGTCCTGCTCATTATCAGAATCAATATGAACAACCCCAACTCATATTTTCTGTTTTTTCCCTGAAAAACCCGAGCATAGTGTTCTTTAACTTGGCAATTTCCACAGACTGCATTTCTAGCAGAACAGTTCAACTTAGTATGCAACTTTGAATGACCACGCCAATAGCAGTTATTCTCGGTTTGCTTAAATGCTTCTTTTGATACTGGGCCCTTGGTTTATAAAGGACCCGCTATATTATTTGCTCCTCTATTCGATCTTTTGTCAGACTTGTATCTTTGTTTACCCACTGCGTCAACGGAGACACTCCCACTTCTAAACGTTTTCTGTTATTTTCTTACCCCCTCATACTGTCTAGCAGAAGTTACAGCTGTAAGGTAAGAGTGGAGTTCAAGTGCAATTTATCTGAGAGAGCCTTATCGAGGATCCCTACTACCATTTGACATATGATAGCTTGATCTACGAATTCAGCTTACAATTATGAGCTCTGGTATATATTTCGACCACAAAATCTTCCACACACTCTCGCTCTACCTGTTTTCGGGTATGTAGACAGTAATGTTCATATATAATCATCTTCGATGGATAAAAGTGACTTCGAAACTTGGTTAACACAAGACTGAAATCATTTACTTCTGTATTAGATAACTTGAAGGATGTAAATATTGACTCTGCCTGTGGCCCCATTATATCTATCAATGAATTAACTTCTTCAGCTTCTGGATTTGTATCCAGCCCTGAGGAACTTCTGAACCTCTTGAATCTCGATGCCTATTGTTGCCAGTCAACAGCTTTGAACAAAAACTGTTCAGGAGCTGGTATTTGATAAAAGGAAGTATATTTTGGGACGCTGGCACCCGTATTGACATTTTATCGGCGTTATCCGACATGTTTTTTCTCTACTTGTTTTCTCGACACTACCAAGAAAAACACTTGAATCAGCTACGCTGCCACCATGTGATATTATTGCTAGTGAAACAGTAAAATAGTATTTTGTATGTTTTATCAATAGCCAGAAGTACAAATCAATAATTGTCCTAATGACAACTAACTGACATAATCTATATAAATTGATTGATAGTTGTTGTCCTTGTATACATCACATATACAACACAGAGGTGAACATATTATTTGCTATAATTTGAGTTTAGAAGCAATATCTAAATTTTCATCTGTGTTATGATTATACGTTTAGAAGAACGCGAATAATTTAGTTTCCATTTCCTACAATACTATAAAATAAGCACCCTGTATTCAATTTAATCGTAATTAAATGTGCTAATCAGCTTAAATTTTCGAATTAATTCCCATAATCCTCGCTCCGAATACTAATTTAATTCTACCTGCATTATTATACCCCAAATATTTTTTTTATGATTGCTGCAACCATCATATTCTAACATACAAACGTTTTTTAGTAAGTAATAAATCTTAAAATGAAAAGAGGACCTGAAACATGTGCAGCGAGAGTAACATCACATAAGGGTGCTGTCTACATGGCAAGCCGCTATTAATTACTAATCTGAAGACTCGTTATATTTTAATGGAGTGTTTTTGTTACTCACGACAAGGGACAGAACTTCCCCAAACAACACGCACCAATCTGATAAAATTAAAAGGGAGACAACCACATATCTAAAAATTAATCTTTCTTTTTAATTAATAATGCATTCAATAATTGGAGAATTATTATTTCTATAAATTTGTGCTCAATCATTATAATCAATAAATTCATCACAACTCAACAATCCATCACCTAATAGTTTTTTCAAATTTTAATTAAGCGTTCTGTCGATTATGGGTCAGTTGAAGTCTATTGGTTACTTTACATTTCGTTTACATTTTTGCAACGCTTAAAAAATAGAGTAGAAGTAGAATGAGTTAATAGGACCTTCAGTTGAATAAAAATATTGAAACCATGTAGATCACAACACCGAAATAAGATTCTTGAAATTTTCAATATTTGGACGTATTTGAACTATATTGTGTCGATTTATCCCCTGATGTGTTTTTCCGTCGATTTATACCTAATACTATTAGGATCTCCAAATCACGTGATACAATATGGTGTCTGTGGGCAGGTAGTTTCAAGGTGTGCATAAAGTTTGTAGAAGTTTTTGTGGTTAATATATAGTTGTTTATGCAAAAATGAGTATTTATTGGAGTCAGTAGTAGTAGTAGCAGCAAGACTGTTAAGAGAATCAGTAGTACAAGCGAATCGGAGTCTTGAGAAAGCGATTGGACGGAGGTTGATTTCTATCAACCGAACCGGCGAAACCTTACCAGAATCCAAAAACAGCGTTAAGAACGCTAATAGTGTTCCTTAACACTCTTTTTCTGTTTATAAAATTTTTAAAAAATTTCTATATCTTTAAAATTGTATTTAACGGATGTTTTGTATTTTTTAGGACACGAAGAGGACAGGAACCAGAGATGCCGAAGAATAAAAAAAGCGATAGCAGCGCCAGCAGCCAAGCTACAAAGAACATGGAAACGACGATACCGGAATCACCAATGGAGGGCTACGAAAGCGAAGGCATAACCGAAGAAGAATACGCAGGTAGGATGAAGTAGAGAGGCGACAAGTGGAAACAAAGAGCCATAGATGAAAATAGAGAAGCGGAGGAGCTGAAAAAATCCATCCAGCGTATGGAAGCGGAAATTACGGGCCTAAGCATTGCCATGGAGAACATGGCAAAAGGAATGAAGGACATGGAAGGGGAAAAGAGTAGCCGAAGCCGATCAGAAAGCGTGCGAAAGAAGGCGCAGATGACGGAATCCCCCCCCCCCCCAACCAACGAAAACGAGGATGAGAAGATGGACTTCACGGAAGTTGTGTCCATCAAGAAAATCCAGAAGGAGTAAAGGAAGGAAGCCGCCGCAAGGAAGGAGAGAAGACATGATCGACGAAGCCATCCGCCAGAACAAAACGACGACAACCAGGCCAACGCCAGCCATCCTACTGAGTACCAACCAGTGGGGCTCGGTTAGAAACGAAATCCATCGCAGAGGGATAAGAACGAGGTTCATTACCATCCGAGAAAGGCTCGGAGTGAAGATCCCATGCGAAGAACCGGAGGACTAAGAGAACCTGACAAGGTTCCTGAATGATAAAAAAAAGTGGAATGGTACACCTACACACCAAGGGATGAAAAAAAATATCGTCATCTAGGGACTGACGAGCTGCGAGGACATCAACGAACTCAAGGAAGAGATAGAAAAGGAAGGAGTCCAAATAGGAAGAATAAGCCAAATCCGCTCCAGATTCGGCGAAAAAAAACCACGGACCAACGCAGTGATATAACTGCCAGGGATTCCACCACGGAGAGACGACGTGCAGAATAAACACCAAGTGTATCAAATGCAGATGAGGAGCACGCCGATCCAGTGAATGCACAGGAACCAGGGACAAGCCAGCCACCTGCGCAAACTGCCAGGGAGAACACCCAGAGAAATACAAGGGATGTCCATAAGCCATAAACAACAACTAATACCCTATTGTCACCTATGAGAATCTCGAGATAACCCGCCTAAGAGAAGGCCCGTCACATCCATAAAAAGATGAGCGGGCGTTTCAACTAAGTCTTCAAAAACAAGTGCATCCACTCTATAAGGTTGTCTTTAGTCGTAATAAGTCGGCTAAGGATTTGCCCCTTATAGACGCAGCGAGAAAACAAACACAATATAAGAAAACAATCAAAGCGAGAAGCCCGCCGATTATATAGCCATCGATGTTACACGGCGAAAAGAAGACCACCCTAGCCAACAGCTATTGACGGGCTCAGTAACGCGTGTGTGTGTGTGAGTATTTATTGCACTTGACGTGAAATTGCACACGTTGAGTGCAATAAACAATTTTTTCGCGAGCTGGATACAATATATTTTCTATATCCATAGAAAAATCCAAAAAAAAATGCATGAAGTGAAGGATCTCCTGAAGCAGTGCCCTGTGACGAGTGCAGGATTATCCAAATACACAAATTTTGCAGTTTCATATGGGATTTTAGCAAACGTGTTTACACCAATATCTTGGAGAGAGCACTTTTCATTTTGGTAATTAATAAAAAAACGTTTATGTGAAATATGATTGGGACGTAATTCTTCTATTTATGATATCCTACCAAAACTGCCATCTACGGATGCGCCATGTACCTACACGTCTCAAGTGACTCTAGAATGAATAAAATTTTTATCTAATAAACAATTATAGTAATGAAATTCATATCATAAACATTTTTGAAATCACGTAAAATACCGTGTCCTTTGTTAAATTTATCCAACTTTCTCTATTTTCAGTTGATACTTACAAAGAAACATTGTACCAAATAATTCTCAATTTATTGACTGAAATTTATTCAGATAAAATTTTAATAGATACATTCTTTAGATCAGCTTAAAATTAGTTGGAAGGTAAAGATGTATATATAAAAGTTTTGTCTGAATATATTTCAGTCAATAAATTGAGAATTATTTGGAAGAATGTTTCTTTGTAAGTATCAATTGAAAATAGAGAAATGTGGATACGTTTGATAAACGACATGGCATTTTACGTGATTTCAAAAATTTTAGTTCCATTATTTTAGTTGCTTATTAAATGGAAGCTTTATTCTTTCTAGAGTCACTTGAGACGTGTACATGACACAAAGTTTTACTGACATCCGTAGATAGTAGTTTTGGTAGGATTTCAACTATTTTTGTAGTTTAATCTTTTAATCCACATATGTGACAAGAATATACTTCTCAATCGAATAGAGTAGTAGTTATTATAAAACCAATATTTAAAACGGGAAGGGAATCTGAGTTATATCAGAATAATGAAATTCTTACTTACTTCTAAATAAATTTACTGAAACAAACATTGATATTAATATATTTCCTGCACAGGTAGACAACAACAGAAAAATATTATTTCTATCCAATAATTGAGGTGTACAATAAATTTCCACAGAATATACATCAAACAAAAGATATTAATAAATACAAAAAAAGTATACATCATATTCTCATAAAACTGGAACCATTCACCTAGTATTGAGGAATGCATGTCTGTTAATCTGCATCTACTATTAAAGCTGGACAGTTTTGTACCATTTTGTTACCATCACGTTGTATCGGAATTAATTAAAATAAACATTATTATTATATTATATATCATCGGGGTCACCAAAAGAATAAATGGGATTTTTGTCATCTAGGCGTTATGTGTTGAGCAGTTTGTATAATATTTTTCCCTGCAATAGTGCAACTAGGGATTGTTACTTTTTTGTAATGTTTACGTCTTCTCGTAATTTCCTCAGTTGTTTCATCTACAAGTAAATAAATAAAAATGATATAATTGAACTAAGGTACAAAGTCATAAGAAGTATACCTACATAATGAAATTAACTGTCGCGACCCTTACTTTGTGGAATCTACTCCTATTGACAACTAATGATTATAATTCAAAGATATATAACTTTATAGAATCTAGCGATGTAAAAGTTCTTAGAGCAGACCCAATAAAAAAGTTTTCTAATAATGTTAGAGATATTGTTAATAATTCAAATTATCTTTTCAGTGATTACGAAAAGAGGTCCATCATAAATAAGAATTCTCATTCTCCACAGTTATATGGAACCGTTAAATTACATAAAATAATGAAACCAATTAGACCTGTAGTTTCTTATGTTAATACTACTAATAATATATTGGCAAAGAAACTTAACAATGTACTTAATAGTTACGGCTATACATCTAAATATTCAATTAGAAATTCAATAGAACTAATCGAAAAATTAAAATCATTCAACTTGCAAGATAACTTCAAGCTTATTTCATTTGATGTTACCAGTATATTCACTGAAATTCCTCCTAAATAATGTCTAATACTTGTAAGAAAGTTACTTGAAGATAAAAATATTAATCCAGGAATAATATTAGATATATTTAATTCATTTGATGTATGTACTAATCAGAATTATTTCACTTTCGATAATGAGATATATATTCAATATGTTTACCAATGGGAAGCCCTATATCGCTAATTTTGGCAAACATTTTTATGGACAGTTTAGAAAGAAAAATCTTTGAAAGTAATATTTCAAAAAATGTTTTATTTTGGTATAGATATGTAGATGACATATTAGCTTGTTTTATGGGTATTGAACGACAATAAGATATATTTTTCAACCACATTGATAATTTACACCCAAAAATTAAATTTACATTAGAAGTTGAAGAAAATAGTGCAATCAATTTTCTTAATTTAAAAATTCAAAGAGTTAATAATGTACTTGATAATTTGATTTACCGAAAACATACACTGATGTGATTATTCCATATAGTTCCAATCATCCCATGTCACATAAACCAGCGGCATATAATTCAATGATACATAGAGCATTATCAGTTCCTATGAACAAATGTAATTTTGATAGAGAGATTAACACAATTAAACAAATAGTAACATCCAACGGTTATCCATTACATATGATGAATAAACTAATTAATAAAAAATATAATATTTCCTAAACAAACTAAAGAAATAAAAACTTATAGAACCATTACATATGCAGGAAATATTTCTAATAATATGTCAAATATCTTTAGCAACAAATACAACGATTTCTTATAAAACAGAAAGTAACATAAGTACAAAATTGTTAAATGTAAAAACAAAAATACCACCATTAAAAAATTTGGTATATATAAACTTAAATGTCCAGAATGTAATGCTGTCTATTTGGGTCAGACCCTTAGAAATTTCGAAATCCGTTACAGTGAACACTTAGTAAGCATACAGATTAAAACAACCAGATAAATCCCACTACGCCAGACATCTACTTGACACCAATCATTCATTGACACCTAACACAGAAGTAGAAGTACTAAATATTTGTGACCTATTTCTCCCCATCCTTTTCACCGCTACCTTATATGCCTTTTCGCATAAATTGTTTACCAATTCCCCCAGTAGCTCTTCCCATTTCCCTCTTTTTGCCCTACCCACCCTACGTTCCAGCTCCTTCTTCTTCTACTTGTAACCACCTTTTCCCTTTATCACTCCTCTTCCTCTCTGCATCCGCCTTCGTTCTTTCTTATATTCCCCCCACGGCTCCTCTATTTCCTCATTCCACCAGTAATTAGCCCTCCTCTCACGCATATTACCCCTCTTTCCTTCTCTTTACAGCTCTGTATCACCTCGTACAATTCATCTACCTCAGGTCCAAATCCCCTTTCTATCTCCTCCCTCACTTTCTTCCTCATACTTCGTCTTCGTCATACCACAGAACTAGAAGTACTACATATTTGCGATAAGAAATAAGAACTGGATTTCCTTGAAGAATTGGAAATTAGAAGACACTTAAGAAACCCACAATATGAAGTTGTCAATGAACAGATAAATCTAGAGAGTTCTCCACTTTTAAACTATCTTCTTAAGTTATAATTGTAAAGATCAGCAGATATAGTTTTCCTAGTTTTCTATATCATTGCACAGTTATATTGATCTTAATTGGGAAACATGATATCCAGGATATCCCCATAAGGCTAATAATATCTAAGCTTTAATATTTGTAATATCATATCTTCTTTTTTCTATTAACATAAGTCAATCACAAGGTAGGTCACTTCTTGGACTAGCCAAACATAATTAAACATCAGGTAGGCATCAAATGAAATGTAACTTCTGTTATTCTGACGATTATATTTAGGTAATATCGAAACAACTGTCAATGTTTTAGAATTCTTAACATTTTTTTAATATATTGTGGACTTAACTAGAAACAGTGAGTTTCATTTAAAACACTAATACCTACAAAATACCACAATATTAAATGATAAATAATATAATTCAGTTTTTCTTATAATTTTTAATGTTATTATCACTTTGATTTTTTACTTTAAACCTGTATGTGTATACTATAATAGTATATAATATAATGAGTATCGTCCTGATACAATTTTTAAATTTAATATTTAAAGATAACTATTACTAACAAATCATAATTTTTTAAACTCCTGGCTACTTTACTACTCTACCCGAGCAAATAATATTTGTATCCGTATTTATTATCACTGGTGATGGCTCTATATTTTTAAAAACCTTTTTTTCGTGTTTATTTCGCTAGAAAATGAAAAAATAAGAACAAGAAAATCCAAAATTTCAATTTTTTTGTAAACCATACCAAAACTCGTATATTAGATAGGGTTGGGCGGAAAAGTGATAACTCCCACTATTATTTACTCTAAAGCATCATTAATATATTGTACGTCATAATGAAAACGTTTCATTTCCAACAAGAACTCAATGACTATCATGTTGAAATGAATTGTAGGAAGACAATAATTTGCTTGAAATTACTACGACTGACGATGAAAGTGATATAGTAATTCTAATGTGTGAAGAAAGTTTCACTTCTCCGCCCAACTCTATCAAAGATACGAGAAAAGTATTGGTTGGCCCAAAAAAAGTTTTTGGAATTTTTTCAATTATTTTTTCGGTTTTCAGTGAAAAACACAGGAATCCTGTACTTATGTCGTCGGCCACTTTTTGTAACATGTCTTATTAGCCCGATACAACCACCGGAGTGCAGATGAAGCCTATTATTTATCAGCTCACCACAGCCAGTACAAGGGGTCCTATAAAACCAGGTATACTATATTTCTAGAGAACTTTCGGTTTATTAGCTCGATACAGCCTCCGGAATATATACAAGTGACCAATTTTATGATTGGGTATTATTTAGGACGTCTCACAGATGATCCCTATTGATATTCAGCTCACCAGAGCCAGAACAACGGGTCCTATAAATCCAGATATATTACATTTTTTGAGAAATTTCGGTTTGTTAGCATGGTACAGCCTCCACAGTGTCCTATTTTATAATTGGATATCATTCAGGGTGTCTCACAGATAAACACTATTATTTTTCAGATAACCAGATCCAGTACAACGGGTCCTATACATATAGATATACTAAATTTTTTGTAATTTTTTGAGAAATTCTGGTTTGTTAGTATGATACAGCCTCCAGAGTGTGAAAAATAGCCAATTTTATGATTGTATATTGTTCAGGGGGTCTCACCGATGAACCTCAACTCACCAGGACCAGTATAACGGGTCCTATGAATTCAGATATACAACATTTTTGTTATTTTTTGTGGAAATTTCTGTTTGTTAGCATGATACAGTCTCAGGAGTGTATAAAAATGAGACATTTTATGATTGGATATTGTTCAGATGATCCCTATTCATTTTCAGCTCACCAGAGCATTTTCGGAGAAATTTAGGTTTGTTAGCACGATACAGCCTCCGGAGTGTATGAGTACGGTAAAGCTAGCTTTAATCTTTAAAATAGTTATTTTATTTTGAATATAATTAATCAACTATCATAAACAATTTGATATTATGCCCCTGAAATTAGTTTTTTCGCAATAGTTATATCAACGGCGTATTTAAAGAACAGTCTTTTGTGTCGTCAATCCAACCGTACTTGACAACATCATGCTTATCAAACCAACTTTCGTCAAAATATAATATTAAAGTTATGTTTAAATAACGGCACCCTTTAATTTTACGCACAAACTCCCGTCTAAGTTCAAGGATTCGCCGAGATTCCATTATTACCATCGATTAACTAACTTCTTATATTCAAATTCACAACTAAACAAAACCGTGCGAAGAGTGTCCAAACATTCATAATTATATTTAAGATCTTCCCGCAATTTAGCACGAATTCGTTCCAAAGTTGATAGTACTATTGTCTTTGTAAAACCCGTAAACAATCCGTTGAATAACATTTTTGGTCGCATTGTGAACCCTACTTAGTCTTGCATTTGGCAGTTTTCGCTTTAAATAATGGTCCGTAGCATTACCTAATTCAATTACTTTATAAATCGTCGTCAATTCGACTTTCGTTAATTCACGAATTTTCGCGATAACCGCATTATCAGAAATTTCAATTTTTTTTTCAAACACGCATACATGTTTAAAATAATGCGCCAACACTGAACATGTACAGATTTGTTAAATTCGGCCCTATCATCAGTACCATCTATTGTCAATTCATTTGGCTATGGCGACAAATCAAAAGATTCCCGCGATAGATCATCTCGAACTGCCCTTTGAAATGATCTCCAAAAGGCCATACTAATTAATTATTACTAATACATTATATTTATAAAATTTACCCGACGTTCAGCAAATAGTTATTAGAAAAACTATTTGAAATAAATGGTTTTAAGGATTAAAATTAAGTTTTCCGCATCTGTGAGATGCTCTGAACAATATTATATCATAAAGTTGTCACTTGTATACACTTTGGGGGATGTGCTAACCAACCGAAATTTCTCCAAAATTAACCAAAAATGTAGTATATCTGGATTTATAAGACCCACTGTACTCGCTATAGTGAGCTGAAAATCAATAGGGTTCATCTATGAGGCACCTTGAAAAATATCCAATTATAAAATTGGTCACTTGTATACACTCCGGAGGCTTTATAGTGCTAACAACCCGAAACTTCTCCAAAAAGAACCAAAAATGTGGCACTTCAAGTACCATAGCACCCGTTGTACTCTCTGGTGAGCTACACATCAACAAGGTTCATTTATAAGACGCCCTGAATGATATTCAATCATAAAATTAGTCACTTGTATACACTCTGTAAGCTGTATCGTGCTAGCAAACTGAAAATTCTCCAAAAATGACAAACATTTGGTACCATAGTACCCGTTATACTGGCTTTAGAGAGCTGAATATCAACAGGGTTTATCTTTGAGATGCCCTGAATAATATCCAATCATAAAATTGGTCACTTGTAAATACTTAAATAGCAGAGGTCTGAATACAAAGACGGCGGAATTTTATAGAAACAGTTCAGAATGTGAGTACGATATTCTGGTGGTAGTAGAATCATGGATAAAAGACGGTGTTAGAGATGGTTAACTGGTGAATGTCCAATTGTATAATGTTTATCGGGCAGATAGAAATTTAGAGACAACAAGCAAGTCTCGGGGGGGTGGGGTGTTTATGGCATGTGAAAGAATTATTAAAATTATAAAGAAACTAAACTTTGTTCATTCTAGTATTAGACCTGAAACTTAAGTGCAGGTTTCAGTGTCAGGTTGTAGGGGCTTATATACCTCCAAACTGTGACTTGGGGCATTACGCGGAATGCTTTGAATACTTACTAAACAAGATTAGGGATATTGATAAAACATTTATTTTTGGTGACTTTAATATACCAGAAATAGGAGGAACGACAATACCACTTAAAAGCCTCAGCTCTAAATTAAACACTTTGGTTGATTTTTTGAATTACAATTCATTGAGCTTGTGTAATAATGTTAAAATGATCATGACAAGTGTTTGGATCTAGTAATAGTATCGACCTATAATTTAAATAAATGTAATGCTACAAAGGAACAGTTTCCATTAGTTACGGAGGACCGATTTAATCCCTCTTTAAATATCACAGTCAGGTACGAAAAATTAGTTGAAACCTCATCAAACAAATTATCGGTGAGTCAATATAACTTTAAAAAAGCAAATTTATAATTACTAACAGAAATATTAAGGGATGAGACTTGGGAATCAGTGACTGGGGAATCTAATGTTGATACTGCCGTAGACAATGTTTACAAAATTATTAACAAGATATTCTCTATTATAGTCCATTATATAAAACATATAATTCCTATAATAAATTTCCAAATTTGTTCACAACTGAAATTAGAATGTGTATCAAACAGAAAATTTTTTTGAACAAAGTTAAACATGTGTCGGATTATTATGCCAACAAATATATGGAGATAAGAAGACAGTTAAAATCATTAATTGGTATTGAATGTAGAAAATACATTAAGAGAGTAGAAAGTAGTACAAACGATGATTAAAAATCTTTTTGGAATTTTGTTGATAAAACTAAAAATAAAAATAACAATGTCAGTTCATACACTTATAAAGGGATGCCAGTGGATAATACAGCGGATAAATTTGCACAATTTTTTTCGTCTGTACATGGTTCCGACAAATCCAGTTATAGTTTAAATTTCTTACAAACATTTACTAACAATTATAATTTTACATGAACTGAGATAACTGAGAAAGATTATGAACAGTCTATCAGGAAGTTAAAGCCTAAAAAAGCAGCTGGGATCGATGGAATCCCTCCCTACGTTGTTAAAGGTTGTCAGGAATGGCTAAGAAGACCGTTACTGCATATATACAATTTAATAATTAAATTTACAATATTCCCATCTAAATGGAAGATATCTGCTTATACTCCCATATATAAAGCAGGCA
This sequence comes from Galeruca laticollis, assembly GCA_963921935.1. Classification (NCBI taxonomy): domain Eukaryota; kingdom Metazoa; phylum Arthropoda; class Insecta; order Coleoptera; family Chrysomelidae; genus Galeruca; species Galeruca laticollis. Next base: position 166,119,734 of record OY998180.1, read on the forward strand.
ATAAACCCGATATAGAAAACTACAGGGGTGTTGCGATAATGTGTGTTCCATCTAAGTTATTTGAACAAATTTTATACACACATATATATATTTACGTTAAGAATGTAGTAGTAGATCAACAACATGGTTTAATGTCGGGAAAATCGGTTAACACAAATTTGTTACAATTTAGTGAATCAGCTGCTACCGCTGTCATAGAAAGTAAATCACAACTGGATGTAATATATACCGATTTTGCAAAAGCATTCGATCGCGTGAATTACGACGTATTATTAGAAAAATTACCTTGTTTTTTGGGGCATCAGAAACAATTATAAAATTACTGAAAAGTTATTTACAGAATAGAACATTTATAGTGAGACGCTAATATTACATTGGGTTTCATTGAAAGACAAACTTTTCTTTTCTCCAGTATAAAAACGATTTTATACGTTAGTTTTATCACAAATACAATAAGCATGAGTTATGTGGGGGGGGGATTCCCACAAATGTACATAGAAGAATTAGAAAATATTCAAAAAAATATTTTATGTTACTTGTTTTACAAAAAACATCACCATTGACCGGATTACCACTTCATCAGAACAGAGGGGCTAAGAACCCAATTTGGAATGTCATCTTTAATCACAAGAAGGAAATACTATCTGATAATATTTTTATTCAAAATAATGAACAATACTATAAGTTCGATACAATTAATTTCATTACTGCAAATGAGAGTCCCGCCCACACATACTAGACATAAATTAATTTTCAATGTTGCAAGGTTTACCATTAGTTCACAACTAGACGCCATTTTAAAGCTTGTCAATAATGTGAACAGTTTCCATTCATTAGACTTTAGAGTTAAATTGAATAGTTTTAAGGCAACAATATCTAGACAATTAAAAGAACTTGGCATATAAACACTCACTGCTGTTAAACAATCTGTCGTCCAGTATTCAGCCTCACGCACAGAAAAATTGTTCAAAATAAAACTTTGTAAGAGGAGTATAATTAAAATACAATCAGTGTAATTTGGTTAATAAACCTGTATGGATTTTAATAAATAAATTGGGGCCTGTATCGTGCTAACAAACTGAAATTTCTCAAAAAGTCACAAAAATTTCAAAGTACATAGCACCTGTTATACTGGCTCTGGTGTGCTGAAAATCAATAGGGTTCATCTGTGGGATGTCCTGAACAGTATTCAAACATAAAATTGGTGACTTGTTGCATTCCGGAGTCTGTATCATGCTAACAAGACATGTAATGAAAACTGGCCGATGATAACGACGACGATGGCGACGACATACACACAGGATTTTTTGTCTAAAAACCGTCATTTCGTGTTGATCTAGATGAAAAACGTAAAAATAACTCCAAAAAAATTCAAAATTCCAACTTGTTTTGGACTAAACCAATACTTTTCTCGCATATTAGATAGGTTGGGCGGAGAAGTAGTAAATTTACTGCTGGATATAACACAAGTGTCGACGACACTGGTAGAAATAAATAAAGCTTGTGAAGGCCGGCATGTTGCCAAGACTTCTAAATGATACTAATATACACAAAGTTGCTTCAATCAATTATGTTTCCAGCAATTTTAAACGCCTGATTGTCAACTAATAAGTTTATAACATGTATTTTCTTTAAATATTTCCAAACTAGCTCTCTAAGAACGTCACCAACAAACGGTTTACTGAATGAAGGGGATCATTGTATAGCGAGCTTAGTAATTTCAGAAAATATGTCTGATAACCTTGCTTTTTATCTCTTCTACCAACGATGATAAGTAAGAGTGGGAGTTATTTTATTTTGGATTAAATTCGAGTTATAATATCTAACATTCATTAAAATAGTTTCTGAGTTATTGCTTCCTTGAATTCATTCTGGTTAGATTTACATAATCCAATGACTTTAATGCCAAATTTTCATGAATTGTCGGCTTAATGAAATTTTAACGATTTTCAAACGGCGATTATCGTCAAGCCCTTAGAATTAAATCCAACTAAAAAAGAAGAATATAGGATGAACCAAATTTCGGCGTTTACTAAACTTTCATATTATTTCAAGGTTTTGGAAAAGCACAAACTCGAATAGAAATGTCGATTATGATTTAAATTGTATCAGATTTAGTTATTAGTTTTTCAATGTATCAATTAAAGTCAACTATAGATGCTCTACTGCCATTACTCGTATTAATAACTTTTGCCTTGCGGTTTGTCGGTTGAGTATAATCAAATTTAATTAAGTGTGAAATGAAGTTATGATTACGAAAATTATTTTCCTCAAGATTGTTGTGAGAATAAGAAGAAACCTGTGATATTCAATTTAATAAATGTATAAGCCCAAACGAATTTACCAAATAATGAAGTCTGATGTAATAAATATTCGACAAAGTGAAATATCTATTCATTCACCGCACAATCGGCAGAAATTACCCATATTGAACAGCTAGAACTTTTTATGGTAAAAGCAGATTGTTTCGTTATATCCTTCGGAATGGAAAAATTATAAAAAACTCGTGACGAACAAAGACGATCATAACAATTTAGGAAACAATTTGTAAGGGCATGTAGGGTGAAACGTAAAGCCTTAGGGCATAGAGCCAATGCCAATAGAGCGTTTGGCACGTCTTCATGTCGCCGAGTTTGACCCCTGGGAAAGAAGCCTCAGGTGGCCGTAAAACGATACGTTGCGTATTCCCTCTTCGTTGTTATCTGATTTACTAATTTCGCTGGATTTATTAAATAGAAATTTGAGATACACCAATTAGGAGTGAATTGTACAATTCGATAATATCAATTACCTCACTTATATCTACTCCTGATTTCCTCGAATTTCGGTTTATTTTTTCTTTGTTTATATCAAGTGAACCGGGTATCGTTAGTATACAGACGGAAATACATGAATTGTATTACTGAACGAGACGATTAGAGATCAGTTCGCAACTTATTGGAATATAGAATCCAATCTAGTTTGCCGTCGTTTGTCTCCAGTAATTTGACATTTTTAAATTCATTAATTTACTTTGTCTTGTTGGTGTTTATTTCCAAACCATATTGTCGGCTGTATGTTGTAACACTGTCCATTAGGAGTTGTAAGGAAGCTAGGTTGTCCGCAAAAATAACGGTATCATCTGCATCCTTATATTATTCAGTCGCTCTCCGTTTAGCAGGATTCCATCTTCAATGTCTTGGAGGGCTTCCCTGAAAATGCATTCCGAGTACAGGTTGAAAATTACAGGAGTTTGTATGCATCCCTGTCTTACACCACGTAATATTTGTATCTGTTGTCTCTTTGTCTACCCTGATAAAAGCCCTCTAATTCTAATAGAGATTTCTGATCATTTTCAGGTCCTTCCCGTCCAGGCCACCTTTTTGCAGAACTTCCATTATTTTCGTTTGCCGTACTTGATCTAACGCCTTCCTATAGTCTATAAAGACATCGCAGTTAACATCCCTGCATCGCTGAAACAGCACCTGGACCGGAAATAGAGCTTCCCTATTCCCCACAGCACTACAGCACTTCTAAATCCGAATTGAGTCTCAGACGTCTGTTCCTCACAGAGTTTAAATATCCGATTGTGAATTACCTTCAGGAAATTCTTTAGTAGATGACTCATCAAGCTTATTGTTCGAAACTCGCTACATCTCCTAGCATTAGGCTTCTTAGGGAGAGTAATAAATTCAGACCTCAGCCATTCCGTGGGTATCACGCCCGTATCATAGGTCACATTGAACACTTTTGTAAGCCACTTTAGATTCTTCCATTCGATTAGCTTTAATATTTCAGCAGGAATCCCGTCTGGGCCCAAGGCCTTTTGATCTTTTGCATTTTTCAAGGCTGCCTGCACTTCTACCTCTAAGATTGGGGGACCGTCTGTTTCTTCGATATTGGGTGGCCTCGTTCTCACGTCATCAAACAGTTGTTTAATGTATTACTCCCAGGTTTGTTTAATTTCCGACTACCCAGATAGCACCCTACATCTTAAAGACGTCCAGTTCATGTCTTACTTAGGTCCAAACATCCTGATACGTAAAACGGACGTTCTTAAGACGTCCTTCTCACGACATGTTGAAAACGCTTTTGTAGGGATGTTTTAAAGACGTTTTAAGTATGTCGATAATGTGGACGTTCAACTCTTTTAGTAATTTTTAATTTGCGCTTGCATCTTGCATCAAGACTATAATGATTCTGTTTTTTTATTTTTTTTATTTGTGGCCCACTACACACGTTGAACACATTGTGACCAAAAAATATTTTAAATGTAACCTATCAATATCAAATGGAATTATACATCGTTATATTTCATCATAAACCCGCTCCTTTAACTTTTATTCTAGAACTATAATTCGTGTACAACTTTAAAACTGCAAACCATAGAGAAAGTAATATTTGATTTATCTATGCTGCAAACAGTAAAAAATCATGGAATAAATTTTGAATATGGCGCCTTAACACTCCGTTATTGGCGCTATACGTCCGTCGTCTTTGACCAATGACATATTCCCGCGCGCTCCATCGTTTCGCGATCTTCGACTTCGTCCGCCGCCGCAATTACCACTATCTATCGATTCTTTCATTGAAGGGCGGTGTCGAAGGAAATATATCGATTACCGAGACATTAATATAGTTTATGAACGAACGATAAGTCGCAGTTGCGGTGCACAATCTTTTCCGTTTTTTTTAAGGTTTGAGAAAAAGAGAGGTGATAAAAACCTTGCAACTAGGCTCAGCCAATGCAAGAAAAGTGACAATAGATGGTCGATGTTTAATTCGACAGTGAATGCAAAGTATCGATACTATGGAGTATTTATCGATTACTATAGATCGTCGGCCATTCTATAACATTTTTATTTTAACCCTACTTAAATTCGTATCCGCTGTTCGTATTTGTGGTTGTTTGATAGTATAAATATATTTGTAATAAGTAATTTAATGGTAATTTATTATTTATTCTCCGTTATTGGAATTGTGTGGCTGTGGTATACCGGATTTAAAAAAGGTAAGTTTCAATTTTTCTTTGCATTTTACTTCATCATGAATCGCTCAAAGGACATGCAAAAATATTATATGCGTGCTAGAATAGCCCAACAGCCCCACACTCGTCAAAACTCTCCTGTTCCCTAGACATCATATCCACCCGGTTCTTCGTGTTAACCTATATTTAATAATATCTTATCAGATTCTTTTCGTTCTAGTAGTGATAATGGTGAGGAAATCGAAGTATTTGGTAGCAATAATTCTCCATCAGTTTCTATTTTAAATTCGATTGTTTGTACTACGATTCGTCCGAATGCATGTTTTAAATCTAGTTTAGCAGAATGGGCTTTACATCATAATATTTCACATATTGCTATAAATAATTTACTGGCATCACTAAAAAAGAATTTTCTACTGATCTGCCCTCCGATGCCAGAACTTTGTTAGGGACTGTAAGAAATATCGATATTAAGAAAATAGAACCTGGATCCTACTTTCATTTTGGATTACAAAATTGCATATTAAATATTATTCAACATTCAAATGAGGAGATTTTAGAAAATACAATTCATCTAAATATAAATATTGATGGCCTACCACTTTTTAAGAGTTCAACAAGTCAAGGTTATCCAATTCTATGTAGTATTGTCAAAAGTAATGTGGTGGATATTGCAGGCATTCATCAAGGAAATGAAAAACCTAAACACCCCAACTTATTTCTGCTTGATTTTGTCAATAATGCAGTAAATCTTATAAATTATGGTCTGTTAGTTAATGACAAACTTTACGATGTTAGAATTAATAGTATATTATATACCGCGGGACTGAAGTAGTACATTTAATCCTGAAGGTAAAGTTTATGGCCCGACCGCAGGGAGGGCCATAATTTACCTGAAGGATTAAATGTACTTCAGTCGCAAGGTATATACGATACTTTTCGTACTTCCGGTATGATTTTATCAATTATTTCAATAATTTCAATCAGTTTTTTCTCTCTTCAACTCATTTAATAAACTGTCTTTAAAATAAGTTACCATAGTAACATTGCGTTGTGACAGTTATAATTTAGAAACATTGTCATTAGTAGTGTCATTGTAAATTTGAATATTAACGTTAATTACCATTCTAATTAATTATATTTTTCAATAAAATATCCCTTAAATTCGTTTGTTTGTGATTTAATCGTTCCGGGAGTTTCGTCAATATTTAATCCCGGAGGGATTAAATGTGACACTTTAGTACCTGTCACAAGGGAGTGAAGTTGTCACTTTAGGCCCGGAAGTACGAAAAGGTTTTATATGTGATGCTTCGGCCAAATCCTTTGTTAAGTGTGTTAAAGGTCATAGCGGTTACTTTTCTTGTACCCAAATGCTGCATTGAGGGTGCTTATATAGCTGGTCGAGTATGGTTTTCCTGGGGTTAATAATATTATTTTAAGAACCGATTCAGATTTTAGGTCCCAAAATCAGTAGAATCATCACACTGGTATTTCAGTCCTTGTAGATATACACCACATAAATATTATCAATAGTTTCCCTCTCGATTATATCCATTTAGTATGTTTAGGAGTAGGAAAAAAGCTTTTACTTCTTTGGTGTTGTGGGAAACCAGCAACAAAGATTTCCTTTCAGAAAATGTCACATATATCTGATTCGCTTGTTAAGATTGCTGTATCAATATCATATGAATTTAACCGTAAACCTAGAAGCTTAAACGAGATAAAAAGGTGGAAGGCCACCGAGTTTAGACAATTTTTATTTTACACTGGACCATATCTGATTCGCTTGTTAAGATTGCTGTATCAATACCATGTGAATTTAACCGTAAACCTAGAAGCTTAAACGAGATAAAAAGGTGGAAGACCACCGAGTTTAGACAATTTTTATTTTACACTGGACCATTAGTACTTAAAAATAATTTAAGTGGTGACAGATATTTAAATTTTCTTTCCCTTCATATTGCCTTGATAATTTTGTCAATTGAGAGATATTTCGTTCATATTCACTATGCATCAGAACTGTTAAAATATTTTGTTGTAACATTTAAGACTTTGTATGGTTCAGAAAATATATCTCATAATGTTCATAACTTGTTACATCTTACAGAGGATGTCAAAAATCATGGTCCAGTAGATAATTTCAGTGCAATATTCATCCATTCTAACATTTCTTCGTAATTTTTTACCACCATTTTATTTTTTCTCTTTTAGGTTCTGCTGAAGCAGCAAATATGGCAGAAACAACTAATGAAACCGAAAAGCCCATCCAAAACTGGTTAAGGAGAGCAGGATAGAGGAAAAATAATGTTGTTAAATGGTTATAATGGTGTATTGATGTTTATTAAAGAGTCAAAAAGAAATTTGATTCCTTTTATTGTAGATGTGTACAGTCTAGAACTCATAAAAGTCTAAAGTTATCTTGAGATAACACAGTGTTGCATATATCTTATTGCTTTCATAATTTCTAATATTTTATTATTCTATAACTATGAGAAGTTTAAAAATTGTATATTTACTTGATGGAAATTCGCTTAACCGCTATAAATAACACATACTAGTATGTAAAAAATATTCGACACGTTTCATTAACACAGTTACTTAATATTAAATGTTATTTCTTCAATTTTGCTCTGTTCCTGAAAAATCTATATTTTTTGTGTACTTGTATGTGTTATAGAGTGATTAAATGAATTTCAATCAAGTAAATAGACGGCTCAAACACGTCTAGAACTGTTTGTCCTGAAGACGTGACGTCCAAGACTGGATGTCTTGAAGACGTACAAACTGGATGTCCTAAGGACGTAGAAACTGGATGTCCTAAAGACGTACAAACTGGATGTCTTTAAGACGCCTTGTCTTGTAACAATGTACATCCTAAAGACGTCTTTAAAATATTTTTTGGATATTGGCGTACATCTTAGAAACGTCATGAACGTCGTGAACAAACGTCTTTAAAATATTTTTAAAACGTATTTGTGCTATCTGGATATAACTCGTCCTTGGTTATCCTTAAGTACATTAACTGTTCTTCTCTTCACTGTTTCCGCCATTTCCTTTACCTTCTTGTGCATATTGAAGTTATCACATTTAGCTTGACATTCTTCGATTTCCATACATTTTTCCAATTTCTCTTCTTCCTTGGCTGTTCTTATTTTAGCCCTTATTTCTCTTTGTATATTCATGTATTCTCTTTTATTATTTTTATACAATATCCGCTTTTCCAATAATATAAATAATTTATTTCGATTTGTGGCTCTTTATGATAAAATGAAATGTAAACTCCTAGGAGCAGAGCAGCAAGAAATGTAAACTAAATATCTGGATTTTGAATTTCATCAACTATAAGTTTTAATCCTGTGATATTCAAAAGTGCAGCTTTAACTACACGTGAAAATAGTGCAATAATGTGCGATACATTAGCGCTCGGCTTTCAACGCTTCGCTTTGCAGGTTCATTGTGCAAATTGAGAGGGCACTGAGAAAGGTACATTGTTTTCCGTGCGCTTTCGTTTTATTTTTATGAAAATCGTTCAGTAATGGAGTGGTCAGAAGAATATTTAATTAAATTTATCGATGTCTATCGAGGCATATCTTTATTGTGGGATCCGCGACACCAAGATCATTTAAAAATAAACGGTTTTAAAGATTAAAACTAACTTTTCCGCATCTGTAAGATGCCCTGATTAATATTTTATCATAAAATTGTCACTTGCATACAATTCGGGGGATGTATCGTGTTAACAAACCTAAATTTCTCCAAAAGTAACCAAAAATGCAGTATATCTGGATTTATAGGACCCGATGTACTCGCTATAATCAGCTGAAAATCAATAGGGTACATCAGTGAGACACCTTGAAAAAAATCCAATTATAAAATTGGCCACTTGTATACAATCCGGAGGCTGTATCGTACTAAACCTGAAAAATCTCCAAAAAGGACAAAAATGTGGTACTCCAGGTAGCATTGCACCCGTTGTACTACCGCTCGTGAGCTAAAAATCAATAAGGTTCATCTATAAGACGCCCTGAACAATATTCAATTATAAAATGGGTCACTTGTATACACGCTGGAGGCTGTATCGTGCTAACAAACTGAAAACTCTCCAAAAATGACAAAAATTTGGTACCTCAAGTACCATAGCACTAGTTCTACTGGCTTTAGAGAGCTGAATCTCGATAGGGTTCATCTTAGAGACGCTCTGAATATTATCCTATCATAAAATTGGTCACTTGTATATACTCCGGAGGTTGTATCGTGCTAACAAACTGAAATTTCTCCAAAACTGATAAAAATTTCGTACTTAAAGTACTATAGCACCTGTTGTTCTGGCTGTGATTAGTTGAAAATCAATCGGGTTCATCTGTGAGATGTTCTGAATAATAGTCAATCATAAAGTTGATGACTTTCTGCACTCCGGAGGCTGTATCGTGCTAACAAACTGAAATTTCTCAGAAAATTACAAAAATGTCCGTAGCATCCGTTGTACCGGCTATTGTAAGCTGAAAATCAATAGAGTTCATCTGTGAGATGTTCTGAACCATGACATGTAACGAAAAGTGGCCGACGACAACGACGACGACGACGACATACACACAGGATTTTTACTTTTCCGCCAACCTATCTAATATGCGAGAAAAAAAGTTGGAAATTTTAATTTTTGTTTGATTTATTTTTACGTTTTCCATCAAAAACAACACGAAAAAACGGTTTTTAGAAAAAAATCCTGTGTGCATGTCGTCGGCGTCCTTGTCGTCGGCCACTTTTTCTTTCATGTCTTGTTAGCATGATACAGCCTCCGGAGTGGAATAAGTCACCAATTTTATGATTGAATATTGTTAAGGACATGTCACAGATGAAACCTATTGATTTTCAGCTCACCAGAGCCAGTACAACAGGTGCTATGGTACTTGAAGTACGACATTTTGTCATTTTTTGAGAAATTTCAGTTTGTTAGCACGATACAGCCTCCGGAGTTCAACAAGTCAGCAATTTTATGATTGAATATTATTTAGGACATCTCACAGATGAACCCTATTGATTTTTAGCTCACCAGAGGCAATACAACCGGTGCTACAGTACTTTAAGTACAATATTTTTGTCATTTTTGGAGAAGTTTCAGTTTGTTAGCACGATACAGCCTCCGGAGTATATACAAGTGACTAATTTTATGATTGGATATTATTCAGAGCGTCTCAAACATGAATCCTATTGATATTCAGCTCACTAAAGCCAGTACAACGGGTGCTATGGTACTTGAAGTACCAAATTTTTGTCTTTTTTGGAGAATTTTCAGTTTGTTCGCAGAAGTCTACAGAGAGTATACGATTGATCAATTTTATGATTGAATATGGTTCAAGGTATCTCACAGGTGTAGCCTATTGATTTTCAGTTGTTTAGAGTGAGTACAGCGGGTCCTATAAATCCAGATATACTACATTTTTGTTTATTTTTGGAGAAATTTCGGTTTGTTAGCACGATACATCCCCCGAAGTGTATACAAGTAACAATTTTATGATAGAATATTGTTCAGGGCCACAGATGCGGAAAAGTTAGTTTTAAACTTTAAAACCGTTCATTTTTCTAAAAACCAATTTTTCGTGTTGTTCTTGATGATAAACGTAAAAATAACTCAAACATTTTTTTCAAAATTTCAACTTTTTTGTGGGTAAACCAATACTTTTCTCGCACATTAGTTAGGTTGGGCGGAAAAGTAAAATACACGGAGAGTAGACGCCTGGGGGCAATAGCAGCAGATATGAGGACATTTGCTAATATATGTTAGAAAAGATTACTTGTTTGCTTTATTCCCACCGGCGCGAGAAACGCAAAGTAAAAAGCAGCCAGAATGCAGGAAAAGTCAAGTTATATATTGTAATGTGCTAATTACGAGTTCGACATACAAATGTATGCTCCTGTAAACAAGACAGATAACTCTTATATTTATTAAATGACATGACTGAACTGCAGCTTAATGCGCGTTTGTGGGTTTCCTGTGGAACGTGGGAGGTTTGTTGAAACAATAAATAGAAACAGCATCAAACGCACGGAAAAAAAATATGAACTTATTGCAGAAACTTCCACTGAAGAGTTAGGTTCTATTTTATGTGACTGGGCATCCAACATGAAGAAGAACAATGGAGAAGATTATAAAGAGAGTGCAGTCAAGACGATTTGGAATACTTCAAAAATGTTACAATAGAAGTACTTTAAAGATTATAGAAGAATTTTTAATCCGTTCGCGGACATACAGTTTAAAAAAGCGAGAAATGTACGAGACACAAAACGCAAAATTTCACAAGCAATCCTAGAAAAAAGGAAGGTGAGTTCTAATGAGTGAAAAGAACCTGGAGAGGTGTTCTATTTTGAAATCGAGACAGACAACCGTGGAAGAGAGACCAGAAGAGTTGAATATAACCCAGTGTTTACGATGGCAGCCCTAGGGGGAAATCAGAAGTTGGCCGACAGTAAACGGTTAGTAGCAAACACTGCACAAGATTGTGTATGTCCAGTAAGATTGTTTAAACAAATTATGTGAAGAGGGGGAAACCATTTCACATGTGAAAAGTTTTTTTTACTCCAAATGCTTTCTGGCAAGAAACAAATTAGAGAGGATGATAAAAGAATTCTCCCATTATGATCAACGAAATATCAAAATTGACCAAATTTTCGGCGAAAAATATTGAACTTGATATCAAGCAGGTGAAAATTACGAACCATTCTAATCGAGCTGCCGCCGTAACTGAATTGTCCAGGAGTGGTATAGGTGAACAAAAACTTGTGAAAATCACGGGACATAGCAACCCATCGTCGTTAAAATCGTACCTTCAGTTAGATGAAGAACATCATAGAGAAATCATTGGTTCCATTCGTACTACCATCCAGGAAACAGTTACTACCACCACTCAAAATATTAGCATGCAGCAAAATATTAACAAAAGACACGAAATTTCTGAAAATCAAGCTATTTTTAATAATTGTGTTTTTAGCAATTGAACTTTTCCGTTAAATTAAATGAACTAATTTACATCTCATATTTTAATTTATTGATTAACATATCCATTAAATTGTCTTACAGAATTATACTCTAGCTTTTTTTGAGTCGAAGTAAACTTGACATTTACAATTCGAATTTTGTTGCCATTAGGTAATTCAGAGGCAGTTTTTTTCGTTAAATTGCCAGGCAACAAAATTCTTATTGATACATGTCAAGTTTACTTCGACAAAAAAAGCTCTCGTGTAATTATAAGTGAAAAGAAACGCAGTAAAAATAAAAACAAAAGAAAAAACAGCGTTGGAGAGAATTTGGAGAGGAGATAACAGAATCGCAAAGGGTGAATAAAAAATTTTGGACACGGATAAAACGATTTAGGGGAAGCAGGAAAGAGAAAAAAAAAACAATAAAAGACAAAAACCATCAACTACAAACAGGCGTGGAACCTATACTAGACACATGGAGAGACTATCTCCCGTAATTTCTTAAAACCTAGTATCTTGATTTTTGAAGTTTTCAGAAAATTGCAATTTTCAATTCATGTATTGCGTCAGAATAGGTTATGCTACAAAATTGAAATAAAAATCGTGTCTAGCGTAGATAACGTCGTTTGTTTTAGTGGTATAATTATTTGTAAACTTTATGCTCAATTACAGTATGAAATTTGAGTAACTAGGTTTTTTATATGAATGCCAATAAAACGAAACTATTTCATCTCAAAACGTTTTCATCAGACTGCGAAATACAAAAATAGACAGTATAATAAAATCGTAACAGAAATGAATACGAAATAAAGGGGCACAAAAATTATTGAAATCGTTTATTAATTATATATCGGCACTCTGGTTGACATAAGTCTTTTGAAGATTTGTTGGTTGGCAATTCTAGCCAGAAGACACGTTTTCTGGAAGGCATATCAGGACACAGCACTTCTTCAATTTTCGTTTTCTTTGCTACTTCAATCCCTCTGTTACGACAGTTTTGGAGGAACGGTCAGAGGAAGATTGTTTTTCAAAAACGAGGATTGTAAAATCTTAATTCTCGGAAAGACGTTTTGTAAAATTAACTCCTGCTAATTTTATCCCCGAAACTTTCCATTTCGATTAAGCAAACCTTTTCACTTAGTTTTTGGGCGCTTCTTTTTCTGACATCCATTTGCAGTCCTTTTGTTATGAAGTTTTCCATAGTTGTCTTTAGTACCTTATCATCTTTTGTATTCAATTCTTATCCAGTAAGCTATTTTTTCTAGATATTCCACTTTGTTATTTAGTCTTTTTATTTCGTTCTTAATTTCCTGGTTTTATTTCCAGTAGCTGTTTGTTGTTCTCGCTGTTTTCCTTTCTTAATTGTTTTATTTCAACCATCATTTTATCGTTTTTGTTCATCAATTCTTGCATCGTTTTTATCATGGTTGCTTCCGAGTTCTCTTTTTCCTCAGCACCTATCTTGGGTGTTCTCCTAGTTATTTTACTTCTGCCAAAACTTTCATCTAATTTCCTCCTTTTTTTTGTATTCTTCATCTGTATCTGTTCCCGCTCCCTAATGGAATTTTGTTTGAGTTTCTTTTGTACAGTCCACGGAATATGTGTCTCATTTGTAGTTTGTGTACCGAGAACCTACTTAGTTCAGTCCTTAGCTTACTCAAAGCTGACCGATTTCGTTTATGTATGTAAATCTTATATTACTTTTTACCGCAAACTTGAAAACTCAATTTGATAAGGGAGCAATGAACGTATGGAAATCTTTTTAGAACAACACTTCAAGTGAACTAGAAGATATTGATAATACCAGAAGTCCTTGTGAAGGAATTCTACAGACAAGAACAGAACATTCATTATTATTCAACTCATTCAACGATCATACACGTATGACAAATAAACGTTCACCAATGCGTGAGAATGATGCTATATAAGGCATATTTGATGGAGAAATCCGTTAAAAATACTTAAAACTAGATCGCTGATAATAAAGCACCAATTTTATGAAATGCATAAATGCATTGGAAGTATTATTTATTTGGAATTAGAATTTTAATACGATGAACGCCCTCCGTATAAATAGTAAAATTGTCGATACGTCCAGGTTTGATATATGTTTTTTAACACTATGTAGATACAGCAGACTGAAACCTGGATCGAAAGCATATAAAACTATTTTTTGTGTTGCATCTGTAAGGGTTTACATTATTATAATTATTCAACATACAAACATAATAGGTTCTATGCGAAACCGTGTCCATTAAATTCACCCATTCAAATTGACATATAGCACATCATTGTCCCAAAAACGGCCTTACATATGTATTAAGAACATTAATAAAAGACTTAATCGCCTTTAACAACATTCTTAAAATCATAAGTTATACGTGACTCCACCTTGTATAATATGATTCAGATTCAACCATGGGAACAGAATTAAGCATGTGTCCGTTCTTTCGCAACAACCCTTATTCTCTCACAGCTCCAAGGGGTTGAAAAGTTAATTATACACAGTGCAGGTAATCCTGAGTAATGATGGTGCTTCAATTAATATGTCTTAATCTACTTTACTGTTTATGATACAACGAACTAGTCCTGACAAAATAACTATTTAAATGTTAACGGACCCAACCTTCAAATTGTCGTTTGTATTTTTCTCTTTATACTCAATATATGAATTTGAAAAGTTCGTTAACAATGCTCTTATTTAGAGTTTTGATTTATTTTAAACTCAATACTGCTTAAATATTGCAGTATACCCTGAATATATAGGGTATTTATGAATGTATTCACCCAGTGCTCAATGGAATGAAAAACAATGTTACATCTCATCAAAAAGAATGATGTTTGAACGAAGGTAGACAAATATTCTTCTAATGTTTTTCAGCTTATCTTTAACTCATGGAGTTGTTTCAATACATAGAATTTGGAAGGTTGATAACAATTCAGTATTTGACTCTATATCTAAGATTTGTAAAATAGTACCTAGAAGTGCGGATCTTCTTCTTAATGAATACTTCATATTCATATAATTATATGAGAAAAATCGAAAAAAAAATTCATAATTTATAATGTGGCACACAGAAAGATGGGTTAACCAATTTTATTTCAAGACGAGGAAATGAATAACAGAACCTCCAAATGCTTAAGTTCAAGTCGGATTAAGATGGGTTTTTTTTGTATTGGCTTCCTAAAATTATCTAGAAAAAATGTATCTACTTTGTACCGTATCAAAATTGAAAACTGCATTTGTGCAGTGCAAAATGTATTACTTAGTTATAAACACCTGTAATGGTCTCAAATCATGTTCCCTGGGTTCTCAAGGTCACTGAGTGTTAGTATGGCCTTCTAATCATCTGTAAGATGCCCTTAACAATATTCAATCATAAAATTTTTCACTTGTGTACACTACGGAGGCTGTATCGGGTTAAGAAACCAAAATTTCTTCAAAAATGTCCATATATTTGGTATTTTAAGTACCATAACACCCGTTGTACTGGCTCTGGTGAACTGAAAAGCAATAAGGCTTATTTGTGAGAAGCCCTGAAGAATACCCAATCATAAAAGTAGTGACTTCATGCACTCCGGAGACTGTATCGTGCAACACATAATTACAAAAAGTGGCCAATGACAACGACAACATACACACAGGATGTTTTTTTCTAAAAACCCTTTTTCTCACAAATTACAGACAAAATTGAAAACCCAGAACATTTAACAAAAATAATAGAAATTCTAGAAGGCATAATCATCTCCGCAAGAAACCTTTCAACTACCCTAAAACCCAAAATATACTTTCACAACACCCAATGGCAACAATCTAGACATGATAATGTTATAGCACTATTAAAGCACTATCAAAATTTAATAAACACCCTCCTTAAGGAATGTAAAAATTACAATTGGTCAACTTATCTAAATAAACTTAAACCTAAAAATAATTCTCTATGGAGAATCACTAGGTAATTTAAAACGCAACACAAAGGAATCACAAAAATTGACAATAACGGACACATAATCACTAACATGACCGAAATTGCAGAAAAATTCGGAGAGTACTTTCATAGCAATTTTGTAAATAATTTTCAACATACATTACATCACGATAACATAACACAAACAGTACATCAATAGTTACACACGCTAAATACAAAACAATCTATTATCCTACTCAGAAATATACAACACTATTTAGCAACTAGAAAACAAAACATCTCCTGTGAATGACGGCATTGATAACTTTTTACTTAAAAACTTACCAAAAGCACTTGTGGAACTAACACACATCACAAAATATATAATAAAAACTAGCTACTACCCCGCTTTGCTCAAAGTTGCCAATATCATACCCATCATTTGTAACGAGTTATTTTTTTAAGCATTTTCAATGGTATTTTAATTTTAATAAGTGGATATAACTCGTTACTTACTTTCCAACTTTGATTTCTGGTACCGTTTCAGTCCCGTAACATTAATTTAAGTATTTATTTCATTAGTAATTCAAAAGCCATGAATTAGCATCTAAAGAAATATGTAAAATTAATTAAATTCCCCTTCTCAAATATTAAATTATCGAGGACGCCCGGTATATAAACTATTTTAATTAAAACCAAAGCCGTCCAGCATAGTAGAAATATTTCTTGTTGTAAGTAAATCGATTCAAGTTACTTCCCTCACCACCGTTATCGCCAAAAATTTTAGGTAAGAATTAAATTATAAATTTCAAAAACCGAGCGTTTTTGGGGAGCTGAATCTAGATATCTCTCGCTGTCTGCCTGTGGCCGTTTAAAGTTTTTGCAATTTACTACCGCGTGTCACCGACGGTCCCTTATTTTCTGAGTAAGTGAAAATTTATTTTTGAAAACCGAATAAAATATTACGTCTAGTTTTAAAAGTTTTATATTTAATTTTAGTAAACGATTTAGTAGTTTGGCTATTTACGAATATATTACCGTATTTTGGTAAGCCGTTTTTTGTGAAGCGATAAAAATAAAATTTATTCACAGTTTTTATTATTGCGTTCTTCAGATTGTTCTTTGGAATTCGTGTCTGAACCTTCAATACATTGAAATAGCATTTTGATTTTAATTTTGCGATTTAGATTGTTATACCTATTGTCCTGTTTCAAATTACCCAAATACATATTAGATTTTTTCTCCGATAATTGGATATAGAATACTGATTGTGGGGCAGAGCAGAGGCTGTTGCCACCAGCTGTCTCATTTTCAGCCGGTAAAAAAAACTTTGTCTATTGCGACTGTGATCTTTTGTTTTTTTTTACTTAGGAATTAATTTCTCTGCTATACAATATTAGTTCGCCGATATTTGAAAAACTGAAAATCGACTGTGGGACGGATCAGAGGCTGTTGCCACCAGCCGTCTCCCTTTAGGAACGGGCATAGTTTTCTCTAAATTGCCTTGTTTTATCTTAGTTCCAAAATTATATATAGTTTTAACTGACCAGCATTTTGAAAAATTGGAAACCGATCGTGGAACGGATCAGAGGCTGTTGCCACCAGCCGTCTCCCTTTGGGAATGGGCATCGTTTCCTCTAAATAACCTTTGATCTATTTTAGTTCTAAATTATATATAGTTTTAACTGACCGGCAATTTGAATAATTGAAAACCGACTGTAAGACGGATCTGAGGTTGTTGCTACCAGCCGTCACCCTTTCGCAACGGGCATCGTTTCCGCTATATTACCTTTGATTTATCTTAGTTCTAAATTATATATAGTTTTGTCTGACCGACCATTTGGAAAATTTGAAACTGGTTGTGGGGCGGATCAGAGGCTGTTGCCACCAGCCGTTCCACTCTCAGCCGATAATAATTTCGTTTCATTTTTATCTATTCTAAGACACAGTTGTTTTATTTTGCTTGTATTTGGGTAACCGCTGTCCTATCTTCCGACCAAAATTTTAGAATAATGTTAACCGATAATTTGAAAATTTAAAAACTGATTGCGAGGCAGAGCAGAGGCTGTAGCCACCAGCTGCCCAACCGTCAGCCGGGAGTAACTTATTTTATGGTCACTCATTTTGTTTTGAAAAGTGTATTTTCTCCTACAATAATAAGATTCTCAACCATGTCTGAGGCTGTTGCCACGTGATGATTGATAATCTAGTTTATGTTCATTAGTTTTTTTGTTATAAACTGGTCCGGTCGCATTTTCTCACCTATCCCAATTGACCATCGTTACCGCGAAGATAGTTATATCCCGTTTACTACTGTGATAGGTAATTATTGTTTTACTGCTGCTTACCGCATAATTAAAAACTGCTTATACCGCTTCCGCTGTTATTATCAATTGCATTTGCGAGCTTACACCTGGTTTATTGTGTCATTGCTCACATTCCTTAATACCGGCAAATTTCGTATGGTGCATAATGACATAAGGCTTGAACACATTTACATACTGTATATATTTAACTGATTCGGTACCAATTGAAAATACTCAGAAGTTGTTTTAAGTGTTATTTTGTATATATATATATATATATATATATATATATATATATATATATATGACTTGTAATATACAAATCAATACAATCAGTGTTTTCTTTGTATCCCGTAGCATCGCCGTCTAAGGGTTATAGCTTTGTAGATGTGTTAAATTCAACGAGATCCCTGGAATTTTACGTAACCTCCATCTGAGGCTACCTGGAGCTCTTGACGCTAAGGGTCAAGGGGCCGTGGAGTGAACCACGTGAAATAATCTGGCGCCCGAGCATTTGTTTCAGGAAAACTTTGCATCGAGGGTGTCCAAAGTGACGCGTCAGTTGGTAAGAACCTGTGTGAGGTGAAGGACACAGCGCGTCCTACACTAAAGCAAACAAACATAATCTACCATGTTATGTGGATAGCTACCGACCTATACTTATCATTATTGAATAATATTGCGAAGGTGGAAAACAAAATAATACTAAAAAGGCAACAAGCTTTTATTGATGAAAACAATATAATACCCTCCGAGCAATACGGTTCCAGTAGCGATCATAACACAATTGCTCAAACGATTGGAGTTCTAAATTACATTAGAGAAGGCTTTCGGGAATAAAACAAAGCCAGTATGATCATTATCGACATACAAAAAGCTTTTGACTCCGTATGGCTCGAAGGTCTATTACACAAACTGATAATACTGAAAATACCTGATTACTGATCAAAATTTTAAATTCTTACTCATCAAATAGAAAATTCTACTCACAAATAAACGAAAACATTGCAGGAACATACCTAGTCCAGGTTGGAATCTCGCATGGATCAGTATTTCACCTCTGCTTTATTCAATATTCATCCATGACCTCCCAACTTAACCAAAAATATTAACACTTGTATTAAAGCATCGACAAAGAATCCAGATCACGTTCTCAAAAACATTCAAACGCACAAAAACACAAAAAATTTACCGTACATCAACAACCAAAAACTATTCGTAAATGTCTCCAAAACAGAGTCTTTATTACTCAGGAGAATAACTACAAAAAAACAGCTCATTGCAATAACATGTTTGCATGGACGGATAGAATATTACCCCTAGTAAGTAGTATACTAAAATATCTAGGATACACAGTGCAGGGAAACACTAACGCAAATGCACATATTAGCACACAAGTACGAAAGGCTAAATTTGCAATGGGCCAGTTATATCCAATTATATGCAGACACAGTAAACTCACAAATAAAAAGAAACTGATCATTTATAAATAAATAGTAAGACTCATGTTAACATATTCAGCACCAGTTTACTTTACAGGAACCAAACACAACTCTTACTCCCTGGAGATGTTGTAAAACAAGTGTCTAATAATGGGAATTGAATACCTAACACGTTGTCCAGAACTACATGGTTACATGACAAAGCTGAAATCTTATATATAAAAAAAAATTGTTGAAAACTGAAGTCTGGCCGTTCTATCCGGCCGATTTGCTTATTTTTTTTAAATGAAAGGTATTTAGACACAGATTTGTCATCAATCATTAAAATTTACTCAACTTCCACCTTACTCAAGTTAAACTCAAACGCGATTCTTCCCTGTACCTTTCTTATGGGGCACATTCACTCAAGCAATTCGAATTATCATAGCTCCTCTTCTAATGAATTGATCTTGATTGTTTCACTCTCAGAACACTCAGTGGATCAAGTTCTTTCTTTTGAGCTATTAACTGCTTAAATTCGTGGAGTTTGAGGAAAGTTATGTGTGCACAATCAACTTTACTTTCAATTTTTCCCAAATACTGCGGCCGACGCACAGCTAATATTGTCTGGAAGTAAGTACTGTAAAATGATTTTATGTAATAATTACACCCTCTCATACATAGTCTATCCTAATGCTGCGGAGCAACACGCGTTATTAAAGGCTTCATAACAAAAATATCAACAAACTTTTACAACTACTGTCTGCCATAAAATCTTCATATTGCACTAGAAGCCGTAAATCATACAGAAGACACCCAAGGAAGTGGGTGTACGCTTCTACATGGTTCGTTAATCACGTAACTTGGTTGTTCAATCCCAAACCGATATATCTCAAACCAGAAGTAAAGTCGGCCCAGTCTCACAAACCGGACTGAACTAACCCTAATTCATAAACAATTAAATAAAACCAAAATCAATATCTATTAAGCCCTGTTTTTCAGCTGCCTTCCAGCCGAAAGATTCTAGGAACCCAAATTATATACCGGGGACAAAGTTATAAAACTAACCAGAACATATGGATAATACCGTAGACGCTAGGAGCCATTTACACCCCAGGAAGAACGCAGGAAGTCCGATCATCACCAAACCATCGGCATCTTATTTTTTTATGTAATCATTTAGACTAACTGTAAACAGGGAACAAAAATATTTAAATAAAGAGTATTTTAAACCTTTAGCAGTCTCAAAGTAGGTATCTAGGTACTTACGAATAGATCAGGTTTTATTTTGCGTTATTATAAAACTTACAAACAGCAAAAATACGTGTTAAAAGTAGAGTTGTGTGTACCAAGCATGCTGTTGTGAGATGACATGCTGTATTCACATTACTGTGAATACTCGGACATGTTTGACTGTCTATTGTAACGTAAAACCTTTATTATTCACTTTAATGCTCTTAAACGCCCATTAATAAAAGAAAGTTAAGCTTTAAGTGCCTGCTCAACAAAAGACCAAAGAATTGAATTTTACATGGTTCAAATGAACCTTATGATCTTTTTATAAAATAGAGATTATGAAACTTTCTAAAACTATTAAAATGTTACTACAAATAACTTTGAGTGATCTACAATACTTCAATTAGCACTGTGAACTCTTTCACAAAAAAATATGGAATCAAGTATTCGAAATGAATGTTTTATGGATTGACATAAATTAACTAACGGGACACTATTTATCGCTTCACGGTGGAGTGGGTAATCAACTTTATGTCAAAAAATATCACCATCCAACTGACAGAGTTAAAGTCTGAAAGAGAAAGTTCTACAACCCAAAAAACTTACGAATATCTGCAGAAATTAACCAATTTACAAACAGTCAGTTTCTCAACATCAGGCAGTACAGAACTAAATCCACTCTGGATCGGTCGACATAAAAAAGTGTGACAATTCCTCGTGTTCGATACATACAGTATGCGTACACTTAGAAAATTAATGCATTTTAAAAATCACTATAAATCGTCTCAAAATTAAAAAATCGTAATGATTAATTCAAGTAGCAGGTTTATAATATTTGATATACGTATATCAATAGTTTTATATCGATTAGTTAACAAATCACCAAATATGTCACTTCAAATTGTGTGGAATATCCTTTTGCTTTATATTCAAAATGACACACTCTTGAAATTATCAAAGCCGACTGTATTATATTTGTTTTAAAAAGAGTCCATTTTAAAATAACTTCATAACTAGGGTGCAATTCATGTTTCCCATTTTATTGAAAATACGTCCCCTTAAAATAAAAGACAAGCATTTTTCTTTCAAAGGCATTCAAAACATTTTTAATAGATTTCTTAATATTTTGAACTGACATCATAACGTCTAGGATCACGTGAATTTGGTAGCCAATAGTATAACAATATCACACTCGAATTCCTCGAATTCCATCTTGCGATGCATGATTATTTACATATTTTTGCGTCGCAATTTGCATTTTGGGTTTGTGTTGGTTTCCCAATTATGCAGTGAAAGAATAAACTATTGACATAATAGGTATATATAATACTGGCAGGTAAGTGTTACTAGTTCTAGGGTACAGTTCAGTTACTGTTAAAGATAATCAGGCTTTTATTAATATTTTAGATTATATTAGTTCTGGTAGTCAACTGATGTTATCACTTGAGACATTCATGAATAGTCAATGCCAAATGTGTTTTCATCAGGTACTCATCAGGTACTCACATGTAAACCTATCAGAACTTTTCAATTACATTGGAAAAATTAGAATATCTTAAATCGAGTGGTTTTCAAGTCCAGCGGGAAGTACCAATTACACTCAATACTAATATTTTCATCAGTAAGGGTGGTAGAAGGAATAAAAACTTCAGAGCAAATTTTGATTCGCGTATTTTAAAATTAATCTACGTATACACTAAAAATATATATTGAAAGCTAAAAAAATACTTCGGTTTTGTGGTTTGATATTACAGATCAGTTTAAAATTGAAAAAGATGCTACATTGATTAAATAATATGAATTTCAACTTTTGTTATAATTTCAAGTAAGTATTTGGTAATTTTTCAATTGATAGAATTGTACGCAAAATATTGTTTTTTATTCAAAATGTGTTAATGCATGAACAATGCGTAAAAACTAACTTTACGCACAGTTAATGTTTTTACGCACAAAAAGTGCTAAAAAGTTCCACTTTACGCACTCTGAACAGAGTGCATAAAACCTATAGTTTACGTTGAAAAAGTATCGAAAAAACATGTTTCTGCATTGTTTTATTTATTTTTGAATTGTGTAATGTGTAGCCTTTCATTATTTTTTTGTTTTCTAAATTGTACTCGAGGTATATCATTTGGTTCACCGATTCACTTGACTATTTATTTGTTACAAGCGCTATGGCAGAAAATTCGGGAGCCTTGATAGAACATGCAAGTAACGACGTAATTATTTTGAATTTATCTGTGGATGAGCTTAATAATTCAGATGTAAGATCAGATACCATTCCTGTCTCCTTCATCCATAATCCTGTCCAGAACGTGGAAGAAGATACAACTCAACTGAAACAGTTGTTAAAAGAGGGGAATTTATAACAAGTGCTTCCAACACTAAAAGGTAATTCTTGATAGTGAAATGAATTTTATATTTTACATTTAGTAAATTTTTTTGTTAATGAAATATTTGTCTACAGTCGAGCAAGTTTCATTTCAAATTGCATTCAATGAAAAAAGTGTTTCCTTTCAATACACTGACAAGATTTTATTATTTCAGATTCGGGTGTAACATACAGAAGTCTAGTCTACCTGTCCAAATATGCAATTTCGGATATAGGTTTGAGAGCAGAATTCCGGTGAAAATTATTTCCCTGGAGAAAAGCTGAGGTGAATACTAATTTTAATTTTTATTGGATTGCTTTTTGAAATTCTATATAATTTCAGCATAATATAGACGATGACACAACTACATATACTTCAACAGTAGCTTCTTGGCTTCAAACAAGTCCAGACTCAAAGACACCAAGGTCCATATCGTGTTCATCATCTGTTTCTAAGCTATCTAAGGTATCCTATTTTTGCTATATATAATAATTTTTTATCTGATGTCACGTGACCGAAAACAAAAAGCTCATTAGATAACATAATATCAAAAAAAGCTGCACAATTCCTTCAGTTTAGAACCCCAAAATTACAATTCTCTACTACTCTCGAATTCCGAGATATTCTTAATCGTCGAGGGTATTTCTTTTGCCTATATACGATATTTTGCATAATAATTCATTATTCGATAAAATTTGTTGAAAATCAATTCTCCCTGTTCTAGAGGCTACCTGAACTTTTAAACGATTCCAATAAAGGAAGGGCGATTTCACAACATTATAAAAATCATAAGAGATTAGACAAACTGCGACGGGATGATCTAGTATCTGTGATCTTGGAAGACATAAAATATAATGGATCCTACTTATCTCCAAAAGATTATCCTCCTATCCTAAACGAGATATATTTAAGAAATAAGTTTTTGTGAATGTATTTTTTTTTGTTCTTAATAAAAATATGGTTTCTAAATTATTGGACTTTTATTGCAATCACTTCTACTGAAGGCGGCTACCAACTGCTGAAATTAGACATTCTTCAATATTTTTGGGTGTTTTTTTTCAATTAAACTTAAGGCTGGCGACACACCAAGTTTTTGATTTATCGGTGTGTTGTCAGCCTAAGGCTAGTACATCATACTGACATTGCAAATACCTTGAATGACTGTTATCCACTCTTGATGTCAGAGGATTGTGCTTTGGAAATAAAAAGAACGACCAATAATCCAATCAATTTTTCTGTCCAGTTACAGGAACAGACCTTTTATTTCAAAACTACAAATCTTTCAAATCATTAGTTATACGTCTTTGAAGTATATGCATGGATGTTTTGAAAAACACATTTTATTAGGCTCATCACAACAAAACGTGATTGCAGACCTTTTATTTCAAAACTACAAATCTTTCAAATCATTAGTTATGATTCTTTGAAGTAAGTGCATTGATATTTTAAAAATAATATGCTGAACGAACTATTTTATTAGGCTCATCACAATAAAATGTGAATGTTTCACTTTGAATTGAATTTCAACTTCGCAGTTGATTCTAAAGGACCACGTATCAATAATGACCATGATCATGATTGTTTTGAAAACGTCATATCAAATCAGAAAATTTCTTAATGATTTCACTCTAAACAATAATGAAGCTATAATATATTTATTTTTCTTTGATTCAAAAGTATTTTTTTAATAATACAATGTTTTTTGTCTGAGTGTAAAGTATATCTAGATCAACCTGAAGTGTTAAATATCTCTCGCGTTACGACGCAATATAAAAACGTGTAAATTTCTGTGATTTCGTTCGAAAATTAGCGGAAAAGTATACATATCTACCACACCAGCATTTAGTATCTTTAAGAAAACTGTAACCAACTATCAACTAGCTGTGGACATTCTTGTTGCTCTATCTTGTTACTATTTTGTTGTAAAGTGATTTTTCGTGTTCAAAATTGTCGTATTTAAGTGTTTTATTAAACGTTACTTAAAATTACGACTGGTCCTTCTTTCCACAACCTTATCGAAGAAAAACAAACAACCCATCTACTTAGGTGCAGTAGTGAACGACAAACTCAACATTCCACTACACTAATCTAGTTCATTACAAATCCTAAGAAATGCAATAATTAACAATATCACGTTTGCGCGCTACAGATAAAAAGTTGGAAGTTTGTGAACATGTATATTATTTCATTTCTTATTTGTTTTTTCCTGTACAAACGCTATGGGGATATTCCATAAGATCAACTTATATAACTTATTTTGTTTTATGTTTTTTTATTTGCTGTAACTGAAAACATGTATTCCTACTCCCTTAATTAACCCAATTAGATTTACTTGGGTATTGGAAGAAAGATAGATTCAATATATTTTTCCTACAAAGTTCATGTTATCAATATAAGATAAAATAGATGATTATGTCCTCAGAATTAAACAATTATCCCTATATCTCAGAAATGAGCGATTCAAGCCATACTAAATATATGATTAATTCAAATCTAGTTTGTATTGAGGCGTATATTCATTTTAAATCTTCCGTCAAATTGAAATCTTAAGTGATTGGAATATTACAGATACAAGCTAATTTTGGGCCACTCTGTATACTAGAAATATCATTAACAAAATAACAATTCGATTTTTGTATCAAAAGTACATTTGAATGGGCGCATAAAGGTTATATAACAAATTATGTATCAATGATATTACCTGATGTATGTAACTGTTATGCACTCGTAGTTGTGTTGAGAGAATGTCGACACATTGTTGCGTCGATATAGATTAATGGCGAGGGTGCTAGTGGTGATGGATCAACCCCATTCCGGTCTTGGTGGCCGTTGACCGGTAATATTGCCACCCCTTAATAATATTATCAAGCGTCGATTGTCTTAGAATACGGGGCCATCAAAGTGGCGACTGGCAGGGCAAAGATGAGCACTTAGGAGGGTAGTTTGTTGCGGTGATGGTTTTCCTTCCATTCTATGTTTTTATATCAACGACTGGGGCTTCTATATGTTATATGTCGGATAGTTACGATTACAACTCTCTTCGAGTATAGGGCCCAATAAATCAATATTTTATTATCCGCTGAACTGTTTGTGACTGACATGTTTTATACTGCATTTGTTAATTTAGTGAACTACGCGCTTGTGCTTCCTGAATACGTATTTTCGGGTCATTGGTTTACGCATGCAGCGCGCAGGATAAATAAAATATCATGACTATGAGCTATTCTATTTTATGGTCTGTGGAAAAGTGCTTTTGCAATATGCGATGCAAAATTTTAACTCGCTAACTCCCGTTCAAACGGCATTGCAAATGACTTATACAACGTTACCCTTTTAGTTTTTATTTATATTCTCACTGCCAAAAAGTAAATGATATGATCTCTCAGTTCTTAATTTAATTGGATGTTAATTGAAAAATTACTGCATTTCACATGAATGTTATAGTTTCAATTTTATATTGGAATGATTTTGTTATTTATTTAAACAATAAACGGGTGGGATAAATTTTAAACACACGGTATGGCTACTTACTAATTCATTTAAACACTTAACTAATCACTAACACTTAATTTATATATACTCAACTAGTCACTTAAATTTAATTTATATGCACACAAACTTAATTATTAATTTATATAAACACTTTACTGATGGATATTTCGGTTTATTTATTTCACGAGATCACTTTATCAACTGCCCTGGCCGCTGATCGGTCCTTTTTATATACTAGTGCATTTTTTTACTAGAGAATTCTGGACTGCGGCTTACACAAAACAAATGCCTTTCGCGATATTTCTCGATTGCTGGCTCAATCCTTAAAAGACCTTCCGAGAACATGTCTATAAAAACTGTCACAGTAAATCCCAATAGACCTTCTCAGAATTCGGCGCGCTCGCCTTTTTTTTAACTCCGTTAACATAAGGTTACAGGACCGTAGGGGAGGTCGGGTACAGTTATAACAATTTTTTTTCTGTTACTGTCTATAAAATTAAAAAGAAACATAAATGCCTCCATGCGTGCCAAAGATATAGCTATAGAAATAATTAATATTAATGATGTTGGTCACTTCATTAACAAGAAAAAATATATATATAATGTGGTGGGATAGAATGTTACAATCGTACCCGCAGGTGTGACAATTGTAACATGCACGGGGGTCAAATGTAACAAAGTCTGAAACTATTGAAAATAATATTTATTAGTGAAAAAAATTAAGAATACATATTTAGTGAAACATTATGATTCTAAAACTAAACCAATTGGAATCATTTCACATTAAAGCCATATTTTTAATTAAAAAAAGAATATAAAACAAGATAATA
Organism: Galeruca laticollis; assembly: GCA_963921935.1. Taxonomy (NCBI): domain Eukaryota; kingdom Metazoa; phylum Arthropoda; class Insecta; order Coleoptera; family Chrysomelidae; genus Galeruca; species Galeruca laticollis. The sequence continues at coordinate 166,147,237 of OY998180.1, forward strand.
TTATTTTCATTTAAATTAAATAAAAAATAAACACCAGTCACTCTCATCATCATCGTCATCGCAGTTCAAACAATAGAAAAAGTCGGATCGTAGCTTATGAACACATGATTCGTGTGCCCATTGTTTGCACTTATTACACTGAATCCATGTCGCTTTGGGTTTCCCGGTGTAGGGTTTAAAGGAATATAGGAAAAATGAATCTTCTGTTTCAGAATCTTCCATTTCAGAATCTTCCGTTTCTTCATCTGTCACACGAGAGGAACCTAGTCTACCATCGATCTTTTTAGACTTCCTAGATAAACTTTTATTATTTGTGCCTTTAAGTTTTTTGGTTTTTGCTTCATCTTCATTTTCCACTACATTTCTTTTTATGGTGTTTGCTTTCTGTTTCCTCTTACTCTGTTCTTCTTCGAGAATCAGCTTTTCTGGCGTATCTGTTAAAATAGCACTATGCTTCTTTCTTCTCTTCGTAATTTGCTTTTTTATGCCACCTGCTGCCTTTGGAAGAGGGCGAATTTGTTCAAGAACCCGAAAGGATTGATTCAGATCTTCTGGGTTATCTGGTCTTCTGCTGGGACCTGGTATAGCTACATTTGCGACCCTTCCGTCATTTTCATTGCTTGTACCCGTAGTTTCTACTAAGTTATTTTCTAGTAAATCCCTGTCAGTTACAGATGAAGGCGAAAATTCGTCGTCTCCAAAAATATCCCTGTTAAAGGGCCAAATTCCTGACACCCTGAATCCTCCCATAATATTTGTGGGTGTTGGTGCTTTTGGAAATGCCTCAGCAACTACACCGGGGATATCGTATATAGTCATTGTCTGACCGGGATGCGATTTCATCCAATTGTCCATTGCACCATTGACGTAATGCTTGAAAGGACCGTAGACACCACGGTCCAACGGCTGTAACTTGTGCGATGTATGTGGGGGGAACGACAATAAAACAACTCCATTAGCCCATTAGTGGGAATCATGATTGTCAAACAAAAGTAGAACTTTTTTTTCAGATATGGGTCTCACATGCTTTACGAAGTGTTTCATGAAAATTGAAAACGTATCTTCGTTCATCCAGCCGGAGCCATTCGCCTCACCGATACATCCTGGGGGACCATTGCTTATAAAATGTGCTTGAAATTTTTTGCGAGGGAAGATGAAGAGAGGGGGGACAGTGTTTCCGACAGCACTAACAGCTGTGCAAACAGTTACCAAAGTGCCCCGTTCTCCAGAAGTAACTGCACCTACTTGTTTTGTGCCTTTTATGGCAACGATTTTGTTTGGCTTTTGTACGGTGGTGACCCCAGTTTCGTCGACGTTGTAAATGTCAGCGGCCTCAAATTTACATTTTTCAAGAAGATTTGAGAGATTATCGTAGAGTTTGCCGACATTCACTTTGTTAAAGTTGATCGCACGTGCATATCTGGTTGCCTCTGGAGTTCTTATAGATAAATTAGGGTGTCTATGCATGAAATTTGTAAACCAGTCCTTACCAGCTTGTCCATTTTCTGACCATTTGGGAGAGACCGCCATTTCGTTTTCTTTCGCGAATTGATACACCTGGGAACAAAAATTTAATAAACATTGGTTTTTTAGGCTTTTATTTGAACTACTAACCAATTTACGAATTTCTTTTGGCGTTAGCCCAAAATATATAACTGAAGACATCCGTATATATCTCAAAAGCGCTTCTTCTTGTTCTTCTCATAAAATTCTCGTGTGTGGATTGTAAACCATTTTTGGCATTTCACCATTATTTCGTTTTTTCATATAACGGTTAAGTGTTACGTGGCAAATATCTAAATCTCTTGCTACCTGTCGTTGTGAAAGATTTCCCTCCATTATTAGATTAGCTGCCCTTTCCATTAGTTTATTTGAAGGACTTCTGTTGGTTTTTCTAATTTTCTGGCGTGGCATTGTTCCCTGAAACATGGAATTCATAAACTCAACATAAGGGGTACAAATGTAACACGTTACAATTGTACCGACTAGTGTTGTTACATTTGTACCCGAACGACATTTTGAAATGTTTGGCTTAGTTACCAGAACAAGACAAGTCATAACCTAAAATTAGCATTAGGACTTTTTAAAGTCATGTTTGCTCTAAACGTTAACTAAAAATTCTTTGCGATAAATGTAAACATTGTATAGGTTATACATAAAAAGGCAAAACACTAAAATTTTACTTACCTGTCTTCAAAACAACCTATTTAACATAACTTTTGACTCTTATTACATGGACCGCTCTAATCAACATGCAAACTACTTCACACTACAACCTATTTGTTGGCCACGTTGCCAAATTTAAAAAATTACACTAGACGTTTTTCTATCTGTTGTTACATTCGTACCGCGTTACAATTGTACCCGACCTCCCCTACTTAGTATCTGCTTCGGTGTGCAAGTTCGTAACAATATGTAATAATAATATTATTAAATGATGTTTTTTAGAGGTTCGCTTCATTCAGTTGTCAAAACTGTTTTATTTGACAACCAATTTGATATCTGATAGTTGTATTGTGGTTCGTTTGATTTGCACATTTATAATTAAGAGACACATGCAACAACTGGCAAATTTTTGGGATATTTCATAATATAAATATCCTCGTAAACCTCCATTTGAGCGGATAATTCGATTAACTATGTGCACCGAAAATAATGGAATATAAAAGCAACCTACTGTGATTTGTTAAAAACAAAGGAAAAATTAATTAGATCACAACTAACAAACTGTCAATCTGAACTGAAGAAGACTAATGAAGAAGATGACAGTGTGTTAGTCAAATACCTAAAAAAAATTGTCAAACCTGTCCCGTGGAGAACAACTTCAGAATTACAGCTCAAATAAGAGGTACTCTCGAAATTCCGTACTCAAACCAAGTAATAAAGGCAATACAAGAGTTGAAACCACAAACTTAGGATCCATGGACTACTAATTGTATAATCGGTTTGACTCCTCTACTGTGGTCGCCATGTTGTGCTAATTTTAAGTTGGCCGGCCTGAGTCACGTGATTCGTACAGGACCGGTTTAAACAATAAATCAGAAATCATTTATAAGATAGGAGAATATTAAACGGTGAGAGAAATAAATATACCTACTTTATTATTTATACTAGCTACTGCGTATTGTGTATCTACCTAAGTTTGGATTATGGAAAACTTTTTCATAAATTTTAAGAAGTGTTTATTTATAAATTATATTATTATATATTCTCATTTAAGTTCAATTAATCAGGAAATAAATAAAATAACCGTTAATTTTAATTTAATTTAATCACTGTCAAGCCCAATTCACATTAATACATTATGGAAATATAAAAAAATGCTACAATAACAAAAAAAGAAAAATATGTAAAACTAGAACAAGATAGAACAATTGACACATGCATTAAACTTATCTATAAAACAAAAGGAAAAACCTGAAGTATAGTATAAATCACAAGAAAAAAGCAAATAAAGTAAGAGGAGTGATAGCACATCAAACCAGCAATAAAAGATGTACGATCTAAAGTGGAAGCTACAGCAAATGTTTTTTAAACTTGAAAGTGAACACATCAAAAATTAAAATTCCATCGACAGAATTTGCTAATCTAAGTGTCCTAGGTAGAAAACTATTCATTGCATGGTTGTACCTATGAAATGCGACATGAACCGTTTGTACTTGCCTAGAAAGACGAGGAGGGACAACTAAATATATTTTAGAGACACGCTTGGGACTATCACAAATGCCATTTACTATGTTGAACATCTGTATCAGATCCCTTTGCCTTCTGCAAACCTCCAGAGTAGGAATGTTCAAAAAACTTTCTAAGAAATCATAACAAAGGTAAAGTTGCATCTTAAAGGCGATATATCTTAAAAACTTGTGCTGAACAGCTTCAAGATTCGCTTTATATGTAATATAATGAGAAGACCATACTGAATAGCAGTGATGTTAGTAAAATCAGAAGTGGTTTTCTTTATAAAACCCAACATCTTCATAGATTTTTGAACAACAGTGGTAACATGAGACTTTAATTAAGTGTGGAGTCCAATATAACACCCAAGTACTTAGTTTGAGAAGCACATTTTAGAGTTTCATTATTAATATTGTAATCAAAAGCTATTGGGTGGTGTATTCCATGAAAACGCATTACATGACATTTGGATGCATTTAGATTCACACCATTAAGTGTACACCAATTTGATAGACTATCTAAATCAGATTGTAATATTAGAGCATCATCCATGCCACTAATCACACTAAAACATGTCAGGTGGTCATCAGCAAATAACAAGGCTTTGCTACCTTGAAAACAATGCATTATATCATTAATAAATATGTTAAATAATACTGGTCCTAAATGAGACCCTTGGGGAACTCCAGAGGTTACTGGAAAAGTATGAGAATATTCATGAGTAACTCTGACCATTTGTAAACTATTCGTAAGATAATCACTTAGCCATTAGAATACAAGACCGTCAACACCATAATGAAAAAGTTTATGTAGCAAGAGCTCATGATTAACCCTGTCAAAAGCTTTAGAGAAATCAGTGTACACATAATCAATCTGCAGACCCCGTTCCAAACCATCAGACAAAAAGTCAACATATGTGAGTGAACCCAATTCTGCAGACCTTTTAGAAGTGAAGCCAAATTGGTGTGATGTCATAATACTCGAACAGTCATAGGTGAAATAATCTAAAATAATACTCTCAAAGACTTTGGGAATTATGCTAAGGATTGATATAGGACGATAGTTTGAGATGTCTGATTTTCTACCCAATTTATACACTGAAGTGACGTATGAAGTTTTCCAATGATCTGGAAATTCGCTTGTAACAAGATACTTATATATGAAAGAGCGGACGAGATAAAAGGAAGCTAAATTCCCTAGGAATGGAAGGTATTCCGTCAGAACCGGGGCGTTTTTTAATATCAAGTTTAGATAACTTTGCATAGATGTTCGAAGCCAGAGGTTGATTTTAATAAACTGATGAGAAATGTTTAGCAAATAGATTTGCAATATCATTCCCGTTACCAGCAGTAAGGTCGCCAAGAATCATTTCAGAAGGTATAGTGTTATTCACCCTCCTACTGTTTACAAACTTCCAAGAAACTTAACATTATCTGTAACACAATTTTCAGTATACTTTACATAATTTCGGTAGCACTCTCGTGATAAAAGTTTATACTGAGCCCTTAATCTACTAAATTCCATTTAGTAGAGGGCAGGACACCTAGTAATTTTGTGAGCCACTTCTTTCTCGCACAAATGCCTCTTCAACTCCGGAATATACCAACATGGAAACCTCTCCTTGCAAACCTTTTTCAGCGGAACAAAGCAATTTATTATAGTGTACATTATATCGTAATATATGGACACCATCTCAGTCAATTGATTCCAAGGAAAGGCGCATTGCTTCATAATTTGCACGATTAAAATCGTAGTTTTCGCCTCCTGCTTGTTTTTCTGTAAATTTTTAGTTTGTTTCTGCATACTCTTAATTGCCTCTTCAAAAAGAGAATCTTCTTTCTCAATTTTACATTGGTATCTTCTGTGGAAGGTTTGCTGAAAATAGAACATTTCTTTAGACTAGTTAAACTTTGGTACTAAGGCATTATATGAATGCTACGTAAAATTTATATAAATAAAATACATATTACATTTTAATTTTAAAGAAAATTTGATATTAAACTTACCTATACGGATGAAAGAATTGTACCATCCGTACTATATCAGAAGAATGAGCAGATGGAGACGACTCTGAATCACTCCGTTTTATTGGAGAAAGTTTTGTCGGCGATTTTGGTGAACTACTTTGAGGTGAATCAATACTCTCCAGCTTGCTGCTACGATTAAAAAATATTTTTTGATTCTTTGTGAGTACTAAGTGAAAATTAACATACCATGTACGTGGAGGTGAGCTAGGTAAATAACTTTTCTCCATGTGATCTACTTCAAAACATTGAGGTAGTTTTAGGGTTGGAATTGAGTTTATTCTTAAACGTTTCCGTTCGCCTGCCACTTCAATTGGTTTGTACAAAATGTTCGGAGCACACCCTTTCATAGGCAATATTATGAGCTCGATCTTTTCCATGTGCTACCAACCAGGACCTTTTAATCGTATTGTCACTGGGAAATCTACAAATTGGAGAAAAAGGAAAATGTGAACTAACTTACATACAAAAAAAATCATATAACTTACTTATGAAATGTTACACCCTCTTTCAAACGAGAGATGTAAGTAGCGTTAACGCAACCTTGTACAAAACAGGAAGGCATTTTAGCACAGTTTGTAGCTAGTCTCCTAGAGTTCTAGATCTTACAAATAACACTATACGATTAACTACCTTACTAAAATAGCACTACTTACAAAATGTAAAGAACCACTATTAATTTGTAATAAACACGAATATAATCCAAAAGTTAACACACAAATATCAAACTTGCGATTAACTCAATAAAATACAATTCGAAAATTGCGAAATGTGACCTGATGCCACTCCTGACGCTGTCACAAATCAGTCAAATCGCATTGCAACAACTGAACAAAGGAAACAGAAATTGACAGAACGAAAATGTCGCGTCAGTTCATCCAGCTAAATTGTAATTGGTTAATTATTTCTATTATGCTGTCAATTATTTCGCGCAACCAATCAACGTTCCATCCTCAATATCAAGAAAACGCATATGAACTGTAGCTTCTTAATACCAACTTAAAATTAGCACAACATCGCGGCCATGTGTAGGCAAAGAGAGGGGTCATTTCGGATGTATGGGCAACATATACTATTAGAAGTCCATGGATCCTAAGTCCATGGTTGAAACCTAAAAAATCTCATAGATATGATCTAATTAGTGTCAATATACTGAACAGCTCACAGATAATCGACTGAGGTTTATAACACAACTGTACATTATTTCTTGCTTTCACAGGCAAGATCATATTCATACCTGAACCAAGGAAACCTACAGAAGAATAGCATATCACAAACTAATTAATCTACTACCCGTTTCGTCACAATTACAAGATCATCTGGTAATAATGAAAATAGAAATTTTATATACCATTAGTTTAATACTTAACCGTCTGTTTGGTGCAACATGCCTCATTTGAGCAATTTCATGTTTATATTGTTAACGGGGTTACACTGCACTAGCCCCTTAAGGTTAATTGCCCCTATTAGAGCTGATTTCGCAACTTCTACAGCTTGCCTGCCAGTTCCAAAGTTCTAATGAACTCCCGTATATGGGATGGCTTCAAGAAGGTTGGATCCTCATTCCTACAAATTTATTGTCCAAAGAACTTTTTGTGTTGGCTTGAAATGGCGAAGTGATACGGAGTTTCTTCCTCCTCCCTCCGTAATATCCGCTCATCGGTTTCTGCTAAACCTATTCCCACTGTGTGCTTCCGAAGACGGCAGTGCCCTATAAGAAAGCCTGTGAGGGGATGTAGCTTGTTTTCACTGCGATCCAACCACTTCTTTGGATATAGCAGTGTCAGAGCTCCGCAAGAACATTTTGGAGTGATCTAGTCTTTGCGAAGGCACCGCCAGAATGATTCTTTTTCAGTTTTCTTCATCTTCCAAAATTCTTTCTTATAGGAGCATTTTCCTACACCACAGAAAAGCTGCGGGCCAATCAAAAGAATTCAAGCTCCTTTCCTTGTGAATGTATTGGCCTCTTCATTTCCTTTGATCCCTGAGTGGTCGGGAACCCATACTAAAGAATCCTGTTATTCTTACCTATTTCATCAAGTTTACCGACAGGGAACAAATGCAGCCGCAGCTGTACCCGCCTTTGCTTGATTGCGATTATTATTATTTATCCCCCGAAGGCACGTCTACACAACATTTCTTCCAATTTCAACAAATCACCCAATTCTATACACTTTTCAAAAATGTCTCCCATACACTTTTTCCGATAAAATCCCAAAAATCTAATGAAATTACGAATCTCCAATATTTCTCTCTTAAAACACCGGAGACATCTTAAATTCAGCAAAAACCACCCAATTTTCACTAAATAATTTCCGATACCTAGCCAGCTCAACCGCATATTTTATGTATCGGCAGCGATGCATGGTTCGTCTTCCAGCAGAACGCTTCTATTCTAAACACTTTTTGTCACACCACCCCACACACTTTTAAGCTTTGCTGGTTACAAATATAAACCGCCGATATAATCCAACATAAAACCTTCCTCCAGTTACTCTCTTTCGAGGAGCCCGTCCAAATTTCTCAATTCCATGCACTTTTTAAATTCTTTCTACTCACTTTTTCATAAATTTTCTAGACTCCTTATAACTCACCAACCACCAATTCACGTTGCACAGTCTCGAACGTGCACTAAAACATCCAATACACCCTCAACCCAGCCCTGAAGAGGAAACTAATCCTACACCCAGGCAACAATCTCGAAAACCAACGATTTCATCCACAACCAAGCCATCCCAACAAAAATTCATTACGAATATCTCTCTCTCTCTCTCTCTCTCTCACCGACAGTCCCATATCAGCTTTGAGTCAATGACATGGGAGCTCAATGCTTTGATATCTGCTTGACTATCAGAATGAATCGCTTTGTCACATTTCTGATAGTTTCATTCCAGGTTCATTTCCACGTGCCCACGATTGCAAGTATTTCAATACTTTCCAACGGAATCATGGTGTAGAAAGAATTATGAAAAAATGAAACCTTATGATAAAAATAAATGTCTAAATATGCCTTTTAATAATAACGAATTTTTATTGATAATGACATTCGATTTTCTTAGATAGAAGGTCATTTTATCTTTAGCAAATTCTTTAAACGAACCTCTTATATGTCTAAAAAACTTGGTGTCTGATATTGTATTTCCGGTTTCAGATTATCTGGAATTTTCTATGAAGAATAACTTTCCTTTCTAAAATTATTGATAAAAAGTTTTCTATATGATACCAGTTAAAGTAGACACGCTGTATATGAGAGGTACTTGAAATGTATACCAATTTTCATGCGAAATTAAGTTGAATTTGAAAATGTGGGCTTCAACTAAAAATAATCCGAAATAAATAAATTTTTGATATGACTGGAATCACTTTATTCATTATAATGAACTATTGTAATCACTTAAACCTGATATAAAATTCGATATCTCAGCTTTAATCAAAATTCTACACCTCGTAATATATTCAATACTAAATTTATTACAAACTGATAATCTGATGTAAATTTAAACTTCACAATTTAAAATTTACTACAACTTTCCATGTGGTTTTACGGTTGAGCAACGCATTGAGTGCCAGCTTGGATTCAGCGTTAGGTTTAGCTGTGCCCAAATAAATAGATTGCTAACGCAATAGTCGGTTGTTGGTGGTCGCACCAGCTTCATTACCAGTGTAATGAAGCACCGATAGTGATAAATGACCTATAATTGGTCATTGTTAATAGCCGAACGAGTCGCGCAGGTGAGCTAGTTCTGGATAGCTACCAAATAATGATAACTTTACGCCACTATCTATGCTATACACTTCCATCATCCTATATGATTAATTCATCATTTGCTAATCCACTTGTAGAACGGTCCGTGGACAAACTGTTAAATACATATATTTTGACAAAACTATTCTAATAGGTACATTATACTTCCTATTTTTATTAGACTACTTATCCAATAATTGAAAGCATTTTCACGTGAGGTAAATCTAACAAAAGTTTTATGCGAACTATTCTAATTTCAATTTAATTGAATTCCTAATTTCACAGATTGGTTGCTTGAGAATAATAATAAGATCGGTTTTAAAACGTCCGGCGACGTTGTCCGATACCTAACTTCCACTCGTTTCTATTGTTCCACTGGCCCTCTCTTAGGTCACTAGCACTCAAAGCTTTACTTACTCCTTCTTTCCATGATTTTCTAGGTCTTCCTCTCTTCCTACGGTTGGGTGGCACCCACTGCATTGCCAGCTTTGGCAGTCTGTTTTCATTCATTCGCTGTACATGTCCGTACCATATAAGTTGCTTTTTCACAATATCTGTTATTAATGAGCCGTCAACTCCCATACGTTATCTGACGTCATCGTTACGGATTCTGTCTCTTCTGAGAGATCGTCAGAACACATCCATCTCGGTCGCCTCAAGTTTTCTTCTATTGTTTTCTGTAATTCTCCATGTCTCTGCGCCATAGGTTAGATTACGTTTGACAAAGGTTTCGTAGATATCGTATTTCCGTTGCTTTCCAATATCAGAACTCCCCCCATATCTCATTTAAGCAGCCTATTGTTCGTCTTGCTTGTGCTATTCGTTTTTTGATTTTTCTGTCGTATTTTCCTGTTGTATCAAATTCAACTCCTAAGTATGTGTATTCGCTACATGGTCCTATTTCTTCCGTTTCTAGTTTGATATTTCTTGGTTCAACTCCTATTGGAAGGTATTTTGCTTTCTGAGTATTCATTTCCAGGCTCCATTTCCTATACTCTTCATTTAGTTTTCTCGTCATATATTCGTCATTCGCTGTGATGACCTGGTCATCGGCAAACTGTAGAGTGTATAAACACTTTTCTCCAAGATCGATACTCATTCCGCAGCATTTTTTCTTCAATTAATTTAACACTCTTTCTATATAGATTTCAAAAAGTTTGGGCGAGATACAACATCCTTGGCGCAGACCTTTATTTACCGGAAATTTCCTTCATATATTATTACCAATTCTGATTCTTGATGTTGATCCATTGTCAAGATTCTTAAGTGCTTTTATAAGGGTGTGACTGGTGTTGGTTTCTTGTAGCGTCTTCCAAAACATTTTTACGGGAACTGTATCATACGCCTTCCGCAGATCCACGAACAAAAGGTGAGTTTCCATATTAGTATTTAATCTTTTTTCATCAATTTGTTTCAAGCAAAAACGTTATCTGTACAAGATCTTCGCACTCGAAAACCTGATTGCTCTTCTTCTTCCTGTTCTCTATATTCAAGTTCAATTAGGTCTCGCAGAACTCTTTCATAAAGCCGACTAAGGGTACTTGTCACTGATATGCCTCTATAGTTCGAGCAGTCTAGTTTGTTACCTTTTTTATGGATTGAAGTTATATGGGCCACCTTCCATTCTTCCGGCACTGGAGTGCCGTTTAGATACTGGTTTATACACCAGGTACGTATATCGAAAAGTTTATCTGACCCGTTCTTAATCAACTCTGCGGAAATGACCTCTGCGCCCGTATCACGTCCATTTTTGAGTTGTTTTACTGTTTCTCTAATTGTGTTCCCTGTGACGTTGATTGTTTCACCTTCAATTAATAATTCTGCTGGTGAGGTTGCAAGGTATTCATCTCTATCTTTTGTCAGCAATTGTTCATAGTGATCGATCCACTTTTTTGTTGGTATAAGTTGAAGTTTCGCACAGTTCTTTTCATTCGATCTAATATTTTTTATGAACTTCCATGATTCAGAGCATTTTTTACCACCAAGATGTATAATAATTTCCTGACATTTTTTGTCCCACATTTCTCTCTTTCCATTAGCTACAGTTCGTCTTGTAATTCTTTTTATTTCTAGATATCGATCTCTATCTTCTTGTGAGTGAGTGTTAGTCCATTTTTGATAACATTGTTTTTTCTGGGTAGTTAACTATTCTATATATTTGTTCCACCATATTTTTCTACTAAAGGTTCTAGTTTTATTACCAATTACTTCTTCCGCGGCCTCTTTGATACTATTCACAACGTTCTGATAGACTTCTTCCACATATTTCTGGTTTAACTCTGACACATCAAAGAGATTTTCATTTAACCTGTTGCGATACAGTTGTTGTGTGCTTTTATGTAAAAGACTATTCAAATTGTACTGCTTGTCCTTTGTCTCTTCCGATTCCTCAGCTGATTTGTCTGTTACGTTGCTTTTCAGTGCAGATCCATAGGGGAACAGTATTTTTGCTTTAACCATGTAATGATCCGATTCACAAGTTATTCCACTAAATGCTCTTACATCGTTTATTTGCATTGTACTTTTTTGTTTTACAATTACATAATCAATAATAGATCTCAAGTTTCTCGTGTGTTGTACCCATGTGAATGTATGAATATCCTTCTGTTTATAGAATCCGTTAGTTATTTTTAGTTGATTGTTTTGACATAATTCAGTTAGTCTTTCCCCGTTGTCATATACATTTATTTCTCCGTATGAATCCACCACATTATCCTTGATTTTCCGGCCAACTCTACCATTTAAATCTCCCAATATTATTACTTCTCTTGTTTCTCCTATTTTTATAATTTCCTCTTTCTTCATCTTTCACTGAAACAGGTTCGTCGTCAGATATTGCATATATTCCCAGAACGGTTACAGCCCTCTGATGTATATTTATATTAATCCGAATTATATTCTCATTTATACTTTCAAAGTCGGTTATCCCACTTTTATATTTTTTGTGTATCATAACAGACACTCCTTTTTTTGCTCTTTAATGTTTCGGGACTCCACTATATATATATATGTACATAATTATTTATCATTTCTGTGTCAGCTCCTTTTTCTTTGTCTTTGTCAGCACCACCAAATCCATACTTAACACTTGTAATTCTTGGGTAATTTCATCTATTTTCGTTCGAATACCCAGTAGATTCCAAGTGCCAATGTTCATAGTCCTTTTTCGTAGCTTGTGTCGTTTACCATGTGATCCGTCCGAATTTCCGAGGCATTTGTTAGGTTTTTTAGCAAGTTAGGTTCTTCCGTATAGCAGGGAGCTAGACTGCTGCTACAACCCTCCTCCTTTATCCGGGCGTGGGACCGGCAGCAGTACCATCGAGCACTCAACCCACCCGACGATACCCCTGGAGTAGTTTCCTACACATTTGAAGTGAATCTTAATATTCTTCAGGCGCAATCGGCGGGTTAAGGTTTGGTAATCCTCACCGCTATTTCCAGCCGCTTTGAACAATTGGTTAGGAGTTTATCCCAACCGCTCTCTAAGTATTCGCGACAAGGGATTTTTTATCTGCCTATACTTCATTGTCATTGGATTTTGTTTGGGACTATCAACTGTGAAAATTCATAGTATATCATTCACATAACATATCCCATATATTCCAAAATGCGTCTTTTGATTTTGTTGATAACTACCGTTTTCCGTTGTATATCATACTCGTCTGACAAAGGCGTTTCGTGTAAGCAAATGCTTGTGTTGATCATCCAGCGGGGACCTTTTTTGGCGAGTGGTAACAAAATTTTCAAAAAGACACCGAAGGGCGCTCGTGGCTTCATATTTCCCTGATAAAAACCCCAAGCCCCGTGCACCCCCCGATAGTGTCGGATTTTTACCGTCTCAAAAATCTTCACCTCGTAATCGCCAGTAGATCGTTCTCGGTTACTTAAAGATATTATTCGAGACGATGCGATGATAGTCTTTTCGAGACGTTTTCCAGTTTTCTTAAATGTGTAATATGAGTCTTTTGTCGGTTTCTGTCATCATCATTATTTCATTAACCATGTCTGAGATTATCTTCCACTGTTCTGGTTTGGCAAGCATAATATTAATAATGTTACCAGTGGTCAGTATCGTATTTAGCCTGGCCTCAGTATTTTTTATTTTGTTCCTACATTTTATACAGTGAAATATCGTGGAGTTCTGTCTATGATAATACATACAGAGCCCGTTCGGAGAGATGCTTAGTTTCTGAAAGTAGTTAACAAAACATCCATGTTCCGGAAAGACTTCTGATAGGTGGTAGTTGGAATCGCCGTGTTTGCGTTTCATCCATTTCCTGATATTCGGTATTAGGGAACACGACCATCGCCCTTTCTCGTTTATCTGCCACTCATTTTGTCACCTACTCTCTCTCTCTACTCTCTCTCTCTATTGTTTTCTCTGATTTTGTATCACCCAGCATTCTGTGCTTTTCCTTTGATAAGTCTTGACAGAACCAGGCTTCTCTCAGTGGATATTGTTTAGTAAACTTCACATATTCTGATCGCGAATGTTCGTTGTACCTGTGTTTTTTGGTTAATTTTGAGTTCCATAGCGCTTCCCCATACATTTGATCCATACGTCATTATCGATTCCACTACCGATGCTAATAGCCTCCGATTGTATCCCGATGGGCCTCCTCTTCTAGGCATCAGTCTCGTTAGTAACACAGTTGCCTTTTTAGTCTGATTTGCAATGTGTTCAACATGCTTCCTAAAAGTAAGTCCTCTATCCAGAATGATCCCGAGGTAATTCATTTGATTTGTTGCCTTTTTAGTCTTATTTGCAATGTGTTCAACATGCTTCCTAAAAGTAAGTCCTCTATCCAGAATGATCCCGAGGTAATTCATTTTATTTTTTGGTTTTATGGATGTTCCCTCTATGGTAGGTAATATTAGGTTGCCTCAACTTTTTTTGTCAAGTAACTAGACTGCTTCCATTTTTTTCAGGGGCCAGCTAAGTTCGTGACTCCTTAGCCAGTTACGAATTTTGAAAAGCGTTTCGTTTACGTCTAGCATCAGTTCCTCTTTCGACCTGCCTGTGGCAACTATTGCTAAGTCATCCGCGTAGGCTATTCGTTTCACAATCGTATTTACATTCATCTGTAGTATTCCGTGATATAATACATTCCATAATAGAGGTCCCAGCACCGAGCCCTGCGGACCTACCGCCTATATCTCATATTCTTTGCCGTCGCAGTTAACTATTTTTCTGTCTGTAAAATAGCTGGTAATTAGGGTCCTTAGATATCTCGATAGTTTACGTCTTCTCAGTTCTTTCAAAATACAATTCCATGATGCTGTATTGAACGGATTCTTAATATCAATTGGTACTAGAGCGCAAAAACCTCTAGTCCATTGTTTTTTCCCATTTCCGTTCTAGCTATTTTAATTACTTCGTTTACCGCGTGTGGTCGATTTTCCCTTTCTAAAACCAAACTAATACTGTGACAAGTTTCCTTTTTCTGCAAGCTCTTTTACTATTCTAGCTGCCCATATGTGCTCGGTCAATGTTACCATCAAATCCAAGAGGCAGATGGGTCGATATGACGTGGGTTGCTCATCCTCTTTGCCTAGTTTTTTGAAGAGCACCAGTTTTCCTGGTTTACAGGCGGCTGCAAATATTCCCGTTTTAATAATGCCATCCATGGTTTCTCGTATACACTCTGGTGCACAGTTTACCCTTAACTTAATGATTTCATTTAGTATCGCATTGGGTCCAGGGGCCTTCTTATTTTTCAGTTTCTGAACGGCATTTTTGATTTCATTCATCGTCACATCGGGAATATGGTCTTCTTGTCCTTTCTCTGGTAGCCAATGTTTTTTCTTTTGTTTTGGAAAGAGCATGTTTACAGTATCCGTTTGTAGTTGATCTGAAATGTTTAGCGTTTTTGGTTTCATCTTTCCTATTATTATTTGTTATGCTTGTCCCCATGGTTCTTGTTCTACGCTTTTGCACAGATCTTCCCAAGCTGCTTGTTTCCTCTCCTTTATAATTGTTTTCAGTTTTATTTGGGCTTCTCTTAGGATTTGCTGTAGTTGGTTGACTTATTTTTCATTTTCTCCAATCACCTTTGATCTTCGTTGTCTCAACTTGATGCATTTTGCCCTTTGTGTAGCAATTTTTGTGGTCCACCAGTATTTTTCCCTTCTTTTGGAGCTCCCTTTTTTTGTGGCATGGATGCGTAACACGCTTCAATTAACGCTGACATGAGGGTATCAGGGTTTATGTTTATATCGTTTCTATTTCCGTTTTAGGGAGCTATCTGTGTTTAGCCTGTTTAATTGCATTCCTTTTTTGTTTTGTCTATAAGACACATGAGTTTCCGGCTTTCCTGTCTCGAATTATATCTGTGAATGTAGACTTGCCACTTTGTCGTCTAAGTCTTTCCAGTTTTGTACTTCTGTGCTACCGTTGTCTGAAGAAAAGGTGAAGTCAATTATGGAATTCTGTTAATTTCGAATAAATGTGGGTTTATTGCCTTCATTCTGTACCACTAAATTATTTTCTGCTGCATACTCTGTGAGTATAGCCCCTATTTTATCTTCCTTTGTTCATCCCCATTCAGGAGATTTAGCGTCAAAGCTACCAGCAGCATAGTATTTCTCCTGGTTCCTTTTATTTTATACTATGTTTTGTAGGTATCTTTCAAATTATTCGATCGAATAGTTTGGAGATATGTAACATGACACAATTCTTTATTCCCCTACTTTGAGCCTACAAAACCCTTTTCTTTTATCGTTTTTCAACTTAGGATTAAATATTTTTATTGCTGCGTCCGTATCTCAGTCGGTTATTCACGGACCTGCTTTCCCAACGTTTTTTTGTTCGGCTCATTTATAATTGCTAAATCGCATTCTAATTAATTTGCTGTCACGTCATGGCAAGTGATACTCCTTCTCACGTTTAATTGTAGAATGTTAATCTTACTCTTGTTCCTCTTAATGCAGATTGCATCTTTGTGAAATATCCCATGTCTCAATAAGTTCATATTTTTTCCCTCCGTCTTCTTCTCTTTGTGAAATACCGGGAGAAGGAGAAATTGGTTCTAGCTGTTCCATTAATACCAACGTTTTTTCTCTTATTTATGGCGCTGTGAAAATTGTCCATCATTTCCGGCTCTTTAATCGGCGTCGTCTCGTGTAATAGTACTATTTCAGAAATTTCATTATTTTCTGACTCTTCAGTGTTGTCTGATACTGTTTTAGTAGCATGTTATGGTTCTTGTCTGCTGGTATGTCGGTATATTCTTCTCTACAGACTTAGCGCCTTTCTGAATGCCCCGCATTTATCTACACCTGCTTTGTGGCCTTCGGTTTGACAAACTGGACTTCCTCATTTCTACATTCCTTGTACTGGTGATCTTTTTTTCTCCACTTATAGCATGCCTTTGTTCTGTCTGGACCCGTGCAGTTCTTATATTGATGGTCATATCCCCAAGCACTTGTAGCATTTGTTAACTTTTGGCATCTTCTCCATTTTACACTTAAACATTCCTATTCTTATTGAATACTTTCTCAGTAATACTTCGGAACCGCTTCATTCATCGTAACGTCAATATTGGACCGTAATATAACTTTTGCTCCTATGAATATTTCAAGTTCTGTTGGTAAGCATCCAGTCTTGTTTATGTCTATTGGTATTATATTAGTCAAATTTAAATTATCTTTATTTCGTGTGACGTCAATTAGCGGGTCGATAGCTTTTGTTTTATAAATGCGTGCAACTTTGTTTCGCAATCTATTCAAAACAGCAGCATTGTGATCGTTTACTTGCTGATTAGTGGGGCATACCATTAACGTCTTGTCCGTGGCAAACTCATCACTTGGGTCTTGAATAACTCTTTGCATCAAAATACTAAAACGATGGGCGGTTAGCTCACCGATTCTCTCAACATTCAGTCTGGGTGGGATATTCATGCGTGAATCCCTATTCTAAGTTAACGAAGTTCTTAGTTTTGCTCAGATGCCTAGAATTAAGTTTTAATGTAAGTATAGACTGTCTCAACTCTATGATGCGTCATGCACTGTGTTCTGCTTCTAAAGCCTTATCATTTGATCCCCATTACCCATATTGAAACAAATATAAGATCTAGCATTTTGTGCCGACGGCCATCATAGATTTGAAATTAATCGAATTGTAGAGAATTCTACGATTCAAGCCCTCTCGTTTGATAGCCATATTGAGGGAGTTGTGAAAAAATATGTGATCCGTAATTTTGTGGCAGCAGTCATCTTGGATTTAAAATGATACTGAATATATTAAACTGTACTCTCATCAGAACTAAAGGTTTGTACCAAATATCAGATCAATATGTCCACGGGAAGTGGGTAAAATTTCAACTAGTAAATTTAACCCAAGCCACAACAAGGACAAGCTAAATAAAACTGTTTAAACAGGTGGTGCTTGTTTATTTAGATTTCATGTACCAATTCATTTCATTGGATTATAATTAGATTAGAGAGTTGGATCATGGGTTGAGTCCGAAATTGTCGGGGCGAAAAAATTGGATCTAAATTTTACATGAAAAATCATTTTTTCGAAAGTATATACTTCAGTAATTCTTGGAGCATTCAAATGCTGATAGTACATGGCGATAGAGTATTTTTTTATGCCATTCTGCTTATAGATATCATGTATCAAACAGATTATTATAGGTGTTCATTTGTGTCCAGGATGTTGCAAGAGAAAGCGTGGCAGTGTAAATTTGAAGGAAATTTTGAAATCTTAGCGAGCAAGAGAAAATAAACTAAATGTAATTCTCATGTCGCAGTTTCAAATTTCTCTCATCCGCATAGAGATCTGACGACAAAGTTATTGATTTTCCCATTTAATTATAGGAGCTACAAATACGGTTCAAGCTGCTTCTAATTTTTGTCAAAAATGACGATTAGTCCAACAAAGTAATAATTTTTGCTATATTAATGGTAACTTTCCATTTCGCCTTCTATTGACATAGTTTAGTTGGTTCTCAGCAATTTATCCGATTATTACGGGATATTAGAACATTAGAACTAATAAATTCTGATACCAATATAATTGACACACAGAGACTGGGCTAACAGTTTATTACTACTAATAACAAAAATATCGTTCGCTTCGGTTTTGGCAGAAATAATCACAGTAGGTATATATTCAGTATTGCTGTCGAATGAAATCGTCAATGATTTAATATGTCTACTAACGTATATTCCAAGCATTAATATTTATTCCATTCATACACGTTATCCAGTTGGCACCCGTTTGTAGGCATGACTAATTACATTTCTATGCATAAATTTTATATTTTGTCACATCCGAAATTCCTGCACATATGTTTTATTTTCAAATAATGGGGATTCCATAATGATTATATATGTAATTGTAAAATATATTTATGAACATTAATGAAATTGACTGTCTCGACCCTTACTTCGTGGAATATGCTCATATTAGTGTTTTTAAATGAAACAATTCCAAAGTATATAACTTTATAGAATCCAGCGATGTAAAAGTTCTTAAAGCAGACCCAACAAAGAAGTTTTCTAATAATGTAAGGGATATTGTTAATAGTTCAAATTATCTTTTGAATGATTACGAAAAGAGGTCTATCATACATAAGAATCCTCATTGTCCACAATTATATGGAACAGTTAAATTACATAAAATAATGAAACCAATTAGACCTGTAGTCTCTTATGTTAATGCTCCTAATAATATATTGGCAAAAAAGCTCAACAATATACTCAATACTTACGGATATGAATCTCAGTACTCAATTAGAAATTCAATAGAACTAATCAAAAAGTTGAAATCAATCCACTTGCAAGATAACTATAAACTCATATCGTTCGATGTAACTAACATGTCTACTAAAATTCCTCCTAAAGAATGTCTAATACTTGTAAGAAAATTACTAGAAGATAAAAATATTAATCCAGGAATAATATCAGATATACTTAATTTATTTTATGTATGCATTAATCAGAATTATTTCACTTTTGACAATAAGATATATATTCAAAATGAAGGTTTACCAATGGGAAGCCCTATATCACCTATTTTAGCAAACATTTTTATGGACAATTTAGAAAGAAAGATCTTTGAAAGTAATATTTCGAAAAATATTTTATTTTGGTATAGATATGTGGATGACATATTAGCTTGTTTTATGGGTAGTGAGCGACAATTAGATGTGTTTTTCAACCACATCAATAATTTACACCCGAAAATTAAATTTACATTAGAAATTGAAGAAAATAGCTCAATCAATTTTCTTGATTTAAAAATTCAAAGAGTTAATGATGTACTTGATTATTCAATTTACCGAAAACCAACACAGACTGATGTGACAATTCCATTCAATTCTAACCACCCTGTCTCACACAGACTAGCAGCATATAATTCAATGATACATAGAGCTTTTTCAGTTCCTATGAACAAATGTAATTTTGATAGAGAGATTAATACAATTAGACAAATAGCAACATCTAACGGTTATCCATTAGATATGATAAATAAACTAATTAGTAAAAAAGAGAAAAAAGTGGCATTACAACTAATATATCCTAAACAAGCTGATGAAATTAAAACTTATAAAACCATCACATATGCAGGAAATATTTCTAATAATATTTCAAAGATAATATCTTCAGCAACGAATGCAACAATTTCTTTTAAAACAGAAAGTAACGTTAGTACAAAATTGTTAAATGTAAAAACAAAAATACCACTATTAAAGAAGTCAGGTATATATAAACTCAAATGTCCAGAATGTAATGCTGTCTATTTGGGTCAGACCCTTAGGAATTTTGAAATACGATACAGTGAGCACTTACGAGCTTACAGATTAAAACAACCAGATAAATCTCACTACGCAAAACATCTACTTGACACCAATCATTCATTGACACCTAACACAGAACTAGAAGTGCTGCATATTTGTGAAAAGAAACAAGAACTGGATTTCCTTGAAGAACTGGAAATTAGAAGACATTTAAGAAACCCACAATATGAAGTTGTCAATGAACAGTTAAATCTAGGGAATTCTCCACTAATAAACTGTCTTCTTAAGTGATAATTGTAAAGATCAGCAGATATAGTTTTCCTGGTTTTCTATATCATTGCACAGTTATACTGATCTTAATTGGACAAATGATATCCAGGATATCACCATAGGGCTAATAATATCTAAGCTTCAATATTTGTAATATCACATCTTCTTCTTTTTTCTATAAACATATATTAAGCCAATCACAAGTTAGGTTACTTCTTGGTCTAGCCAAAAATATAACTACTGAACATCAGGTAGGCATAAAATGAAATGTAACTTCTGTCATTCTGACGATGATATTGATTTATCGAAACAATTGTCAATTTTTTAGAATTTTCAATAACTTGTATTATATTGTGGAATTAACTAGAGACCTTGAGTTTCATTTAAAAACACTTTTATGAACATTGGTCATATCCCTTATCCCAAATCATCCACATACCCAAAAATGATCAATTTTTCATTAAATGCTTCAAAAGCTAACATAAATATTAGGCTCGGCTGTACAATCTGCGTTCATTCAAAGTTCATGGTTTGATCACGCTGATCTCTGGTACAACGAAAGAGTTTCGTTGTACAATGTCAATTTTAGAGGTCCGTCAAGCTGCCCCCCTCCCCCCGGTTAGATTTTTTTTACCAAAATGCTAGCACACATAAAGGGCACCTAGCACAACTGTTTTTATAGCTAGCACACCAACAGCTCACAATAAAAATGCGATTGGGTGGGGCCAGGTTAACGCTAGCTCCCCCCCAGTTGCAATTTTTGCGCCAAAATGCTAGAACAGATAAAGGACACCTAGCACAACTTAGCACACCATTTTTTATAGCTAGCACACCAACAACTTACAATAAAAATACTTTTAAATTCGGGTGGGGCCAGGTTAACGCTAGCCCCCCCGGTTCGAATTTTTTCGCCAAAATGCTAGCACAGATAAAGGACACCTAGCACAACCTAGCACACCATATTTTATAGCTAGCTCACCAACAGCTTACAATAAAAATGCTTTGGAATTCGGGTGGTGCCAGGTTAACGCTAGCCCCCTGCGGTTGGAATTTTTTCGCCAAAATGCTAGCATAAATAAAAGACACCTAGCACAACCTAGCACACATTTTTTCATAGCTAGTACATTAACAACGCTTTTGAATTCAGGGGGTGGAGGGTGTCTGCAAAATAACGCTATGGTTTCACGAATGAATGAAAATGTTGGATGTATTTGTCCCTAAACATCTTTTTGCTATGAAAAATGGCCCCTAAACAGCATTATTGTTGTCAGCTGTTGCCGGATTGTGCGTGATATCTATATTTTCCCATCTAGCAGGGTATTTGATTAATTGATAATTAACTATTATTTAATTAATAGTTATCTATTTATTCTCAATTAATGCTAAAAAACGAATGAATACAAAAAACCTTTACATTTAAAAATAATTTTGGTAAAATCATAGTAATTTTAATAAAACAAAATAATTAAATTTACCTATTTAGTCACGGAATCAGAAACAATCCGTGCACAACTAAGTTGCAAATTACGTCACACTATGAAAAAGGCAACGACAAACGTTTGCGTACAGACATTGGATAAATAAATGTTCAAAAAAGCGAAGCCGTTGGATATGTCCTTTGGCCAAAGTTGTGCAATCTGGGAAGGGGCGGCTGATATCCCTAAAAATGTTCCAATATATTGAGAATACATGTTTTAGACTGATCGTGGTTCACTGTAGTCCTTATTTAAAAGAAACACTCAAACTTTATATTTAAATTTGCCAGAATGTGTATTGCCGAAGGTGATGGTTAATTAACAATTATAATGATAACATAAATATTGCATTTCACTATCAGATATTTTTTAAATTTCCAAGTTTACTTAGAACGTGCAGCTTTTGATTCTCAGAGCCGCTTAACCAGAGCTTCAAATATTTCTGTGGCATATCATAAAATACCAACATTACTATGTATTTTTCAAAGTTTTTAGTATTTAACTGGCAATGTATGTCTATTCGGTTGCAATCTTGCAACTCAGTTTTGAAGCAGATATCTTCAACCGATTGAGCTGAAATTGTGTATATAAAATATTTGTAGGTACATCCAAACTGGCCGATTCAGATGTTTGGGTTAAGAAAGGGTTTCCCCGAAGGGCTGATGGTTGTGATAATATGTATTCTTTCTAATAATATTACAAGCAACATGGACTATATAAGTAAAACTAATGATCTAACTATTTTCACGAGTCTAATTCCATAGAATATTTCTCGATTAGACTGTATTAATGCGAAATTTATATTATTTAAACAACATTACATGGTGTGTAATTACCCTCTTTGGTTCATTTTCAATCACTTAACCTGGCCCCACCCGAATTAAAAAGCATTTTTATTGTAAACTGTTAGTGTGCTAGCTATAAAAAATGATGTGCTAGGTGTCCTTTATCTGTGCCAGCATTTTGGCGAAAAAATTCCAACCGGGGGGGGCTCTAGTGTTAACCTGGCCCCACCCGAATTCAAAGGCATTTTTATTGTAAGCTGTTGGTGTGCTAGTTAGAAAAAATGGTGTGCTAGGTTGTGCTAGGTGTCCTTTATCGGTGCTAGCATTTTGGCGCAAAAATTCCAACCGGGGGGGGGGGGGCTAGCGTTAACCTGGCCCCACCCGAATTCAAAAGCATTTTTATTGTGAGCTGTTGGTGTGCTAGCTATAAAAGTTGTAGAGCTAGGTTGTGCTAGGTGCCCTTTATGTGTGCTAGCATTTTGGTAAAAAAATCTAACCAGGGGGGGGGCAGTTTAACGGACCTCAATTTTAGATGATGAACGCGGTTTATCTTGAACGACCAAATTTGAAAAGAAAGTTCAACATGGTTTTTTATGTCTAGCCAATGGTTTTAACCTCATTTTCTTGTTTTGTTGATTTTTATTGTAACGATCATGAACGATTTTTATGATAATATTACTGATGATGAGGACTTTTTGAAAATGGAGGAAATTAATGCACACCCTCGAGCACCGAACGTTTACAGAGAAAGACCAGATCATTTCACCATCTGGAATGATAAGGAATTGAAGAACAGGTTTAGGTTAGAAAAACAGGTTGTTAGATTTAATATAGATGAAATTTCTGAAAATATTTCATCTGATATAGACAGTTAAAATTTCTATTGTTAGATAAAATCTTGGTTTTATATTTCTTAATTTTTAGGAATCATCTAGTGTCACCTACTGAAATGGTCTATATTACTCTGCGTTTTTTGGTTACTGGGAGTTCTCAGCAAGTTGTTGGAGATTTTGGTGGTATCGAGAAATCGACTGCAAGCCGAAAAATGTATATGGCTTTAGTGGCTTTGGCTCAATTGGGGTGAGAATTTATAAAAATGCCAAGAAATTAAGATGAATTATGTAGTGTTAGACAAGGTTTCTTCAATATCGTCAGGCTACCGAGATATATTGGAGCATTGGACTGTACCCATGTAAAATTACTGTCTCCTGGGGAGCAGATGTTGAAATTTACAGAACCATTTTTTCTCATTTAACGTACAAGTAATTTGCGATGCCGAACTCAGATTTCAGGATATTGTGTGTCGATCTGTTCATGACTCCAATATATTTAGAAATAGCAGAGCCAGAATAATTTTGGAAATAGAGTATACGGTGACAATTTTCTTATAGCAGATAGTGGTTATGCCATAAAAAACTACACTATAACTACTCTCTCAAATCCTCAAACTCCAGCTGAAAATCTATTCAATGAAGCACAAATTAGGACAAGGAACCCCATAGAGGGAGCATTTGGAGTTTTAAAAAGAAGATTCCCAATCCTTGCCTTAGGAACACGATTAAAACAGGAAAAAGTAGAAGCTGTGATTAAGGCAGCAGTTATTCTTCACAATATTGCCATATCCTGTGATTAGAGATGCACGAGAGGCAATTAATAACATTGTTCGTTTCACATTAATAAACACTTATTTACAAAATTTGTTATAGATATCTTTAATTAATAAAGTTATTCAGTATATAAAAAAACTGCTTTTTCTATCACTTGATAACAATACCTTAAAACAAATCTAGTCTCTGTTGAGAAAACACTAAAAACTAAGTGTTGCACAAGCAATATAAGTATACAGGGTGTCCCGAAATTTGACGACGCTGTAGGGCAAATTCCTTGTACCAAATAAATCCAACCCATAGAGATTAGAGAACTGTTGTTGTAAAAGCACCATTTCCAAAATACAGGGCTTCAAAATTTGAGAAATAAAAGTGTTCATTGTCAGATTGGAAAAAAACTTTTTAAATTATTAAATTCTACCAGCTTCCCTAGGAAAAAAGTAATAATTTTTTTATATACTAAAATTGACTGTTTTTGAGAAAAATAGTATTGTCTTTATGACCGTTCCTGTGAATATTTATTAAAGTGCGTTTCAAAGTAGTTGATAGCACAGAGCGCCTATAATAAACGGAAAACGGAGGTCGAGTGTCTCAAAAATTTTTATCTCTTATTTATGTATTACAATGTATCTAAACTAAGATGAAAGCAATTGAGACCAGGTCACCCGGTAATCGGTCAAATAACAATAGGTAATAAAATGCAAATGAAAGCATACGCAGGTAACCAAACGGTCCATAGCCGTAGAAAAGGGTTATTTATGATTTCTGCTTAACGTTTATTAACATTAACATTATAATAAAAATACAAAGTATTTGTGCACTAAGATTTATATACACACATATTCTTGTAAAAAATAAAAAAAATATAACAAATAATTGCAGGTGAACATTACTTTAACTATAATATATTCAGCATTACTAACTGAATTCTTCATCAGAAAAATCTGAAGAATCGTCTTGTCCTAAGCTAATAATTAACGGTTAGATCTCTGTAGTTTCGTCGATTAAGTGGTCAAGATCCCACATTTTCCCCTCCTCAGCTATAACATGTTTTATGGCGCTTTGCCAATTTTCGGCAGTCACATTCGCCAATGAATCCATTAAAAGTTGCCGTACTTCTTGAAGTTTCAAAGTTTTGTTGTTCCTGGCAATATAACCTTTGACTTGTGCCCATATAGGCTCTATTGGGTTCAGCTCACAATGGTAAGGGGGTAAGCGATGTGCAATAATACCGTTACTTTTTGCAATCTCATCGATTACAAATTTTTTAAACTCTGCCTTACGCTGTCTAACAATTTGCAAAAGTTCTTTTTTCACCATTGTATCATCAAAATTTAAGGCTTTACACTGCAACCACTCAATATCGCTGTTTTTTTCCATGAAATTGTGGGAAGCTTCTCTACTAATCGAGAATGATAGCTGAAGTTATCCATTACTATAAGTGAATTCTGGGAAATGTATTCGATCATTTGTTGGAAATATTCCTCAAAAACGTCAGCTGCCATTTCCTGGTGGAAGTCTTTGGTTGAAATAAATTGAAATTCCAATAATCCTTGATCCAATAATCCGTTTTCACTGCCTATATGGGTTATAATAAGCCTGCGTCCCTTTCCAGACGGAAGTTTTAATCCTGTTGACCAACCCTCCATGACAGTTTGTCGGGAATTCAGTATATTTTTATGTTGCCAGACTTTTCATACGGTGTTTCCTTCATTTAACCAGGTTTCATCCAAATAGAAAATATTCTTACATTCGTTGCGATATTTTCGAGTTGACCTTAAGTATTCTCGTCTCCAGCAGACAATATTCGGCCCATCAATATGAAAAAATTTTCTGTTCTGTTTTTCCCACCAAAAGTTCATTCCCAGAATAACGAAGTTTTCGTTATTCTGGGCGGCTTGCACAATCTTGTCCAATGTTGCTATTTCTTTTGCGAGATACACACCATGCACTATTCTACGTACACTGTTTTTGACAGCATCGTCAATTTCTAATGGTTTCTTCCCCGGGTGAGGAATAGGTTCACCTAGGTTCCGGCATTTTTTTTTACATAAAAATCTATAAATCGTTCATTCTCTACCCCTATCATATTGGCACAGTTCGTAATTATGTCGCGAACAGAACTTGTGGGGTTTTGGTGAACAAGAGCATCATGAACGTTCAGGATTAATGTTTTTTCCCTCAAAGAATATGCACTTTCGCTCTCGTTGAATAGGAATTGGAGAAAAACTTGATCTTGAAGCCATCTTAATTAGACGAACAGATGTTACTTGCTAGTTACCGAATACTGACTACTTCAATTTTCATTCTATACAGGTAGTTAGATTGAAATATTAACAGGAAATTGGGTTGTTCCTGTATAGGTTACGGGGCAGGTACACAGAAAAAAGGGATGTTTGAATATAGTATAACAAAATAACTAAGGGAGATTTTGTAAAGCTTTCTATATACCTGGAAAAACTTATATAGATAATACCAAATGAAACAGTCTAATGTATTTCCATCTTTTGTCATGTATAATGAAATCACAAACTACTGAAATTTGGGAACATCAATAGGCAGTAGCATGTGAAAATAGTTACCGAGATATTTTAGTTATAAGAATTGTAGAATTGAAACAATATCACAAAAATATTTTTCTTCATTCCAGCGGGCATGTTTTTGAACCAAACAATATATTTTTATAATCAAAAAAAATATTTTTTCACTTGAGTAACTCACATTCATCATTCAAGTATAATTTTAAATCAATTCCTAATTGTACATTTGTTTCAAATAGCGATATTCTTGATTCAATACTACGGATTCTAAAATTAAATGAATATTTGAACAAAATCAATAAAAAAAATTTCATTTTAACAGTCTGGTATTTTACCAAACAATTATGTATTCTAAAATTCAAGTAAACATTTGTTTCATTTGAGTATTTAATATTTTTTAATATACGAAATTGTTTGTTTGCTGCGATGGTGGAATACTCTCTTAGATGAGAAAGTGAAATTATGCTTGCATCAAATAAACCCGAAGAATTGAATGGACGAAATATAACAATTGACATCATCTAATATTTTCTTGTATCAAACAAATATTGGTCTTGAAATCCAAATTAACTAGCGTTTTCTTTTAAATGATAGGTTTATTTCGCCATATTGAAACAACAAATTTGTTTGATTGAAATATATTTTGTTTGATTCAATACTTCCTTTCTTTCTGTGTAGGTCCGTCGCGTCTATGGTTTACAGCTATTTTATGGACCGAATCCCCGACCCTTGCTATCAACTCCATTGGGATAGACTTTAAACCACATATGTGGTCATAGGAAAATTTAGATTTTCTCAAGAACGATTATTTTATCATAGTAAAATGCTATTACTTTATTAATGAGAATATTGGTAGAATTCAATAATAAAAAAAATTCAACTTTTTGTTCCGGGAAATTTGGGGACGGAAAAAGTATCCTAAACCCCTACCCTACCCCCACCTATGGAAATACTGAAAATAATCTATTTATGCTTAAACAAGTAGTTCATCAACCTGACATTCCTCCTAAAATTTCATTACAATCCATGGCACCGTTTGAAATTGATTGACAATAAACTATTTTTTTTTATTAAACTTCAACACCCTGTTTTGGAAAGGGTGCATTTACGGACATAAGTTTTCTACCTCAACATTCTTAATTTTGTTTTGGGAATTTGTCCTAGAGCGTTGGCAGTCGAATTTCGGGAGACGCTATATAGGAATTCGAAAAAGAATAACAAAAAACTAACTACATCAACATTTAAAAATAATGAAATACATAATAGGCTTATTGATTATTTTGTACCATATTATTTTTCTAATATCTTCAATTTCAAGATATCTTCTTCTTCAAGTAATTTTAGTCTTGCTTAGGATTATTCTTTTTGAATGGCCATCT
Organism: Galeruca laticollis; assembly: GCA_963921935.1. NCBI lineage: Eukaryota > Metazoa > Arthropoda > Insecta > Coleoptera > Chrysomelidae > Galeruca > Galeruca laticollis. The sequence goes on from OY998180.1 coordinate 166,175,482, forward strand.
CTAGCTGATGTTGTTCCTTCATTTGCTGAATTGTTAATTCATGCTTTTTCTCCATTAAATTCCGTTAAATTCCTTACCCAGACATCCAATTTAGCGCTAAGCTTTGGAGATGTAAACTTTGCATTCTCCACTTTATTTTCAGGCTGCTGTAATGGAACATACAATGGCTTTTTTAACATGACTGGTGCATATTTCCATTCTGTCAGTGCTGGAAGATTCTGCACAATAATTAAGGGATAATAATTCTACAATTTTCTAAATTACTGTCTCTTGTTGTCAAGGGCTTCTTCTGGGATGTTGTAGGGGTGTCATTTTTGATGTAGCATATTATCCCTTCTTATTTTTTGCAAAGGAATTTTTTATGAATCATCAGCAATGCCCTCTTTAGCTGAATTTTCCCCAAATTCAATTATAATGGATTCCAAAAAAGACACAATAAATACCGTTAAAATAAACATAAAAACACTTTAACTAACCTGCAGTGGCATCACTATCATACTTGGAAGTAAGCCCTGTTAACTGGGAGCCTAAAATCTCATGTAGGTCACTGCCTGTGTCAATTAAAAAAACCTCCTTATATGGTACTCCTCCAGTTCCAGAAACATATATCTCATTGTCAGCAAATCTTTGTTTAGTGCGCCTCTCTGTATTTCCGTATTAATTTTTTAGAACTTTAATAGTTCTATGAATATCTTCCAGAATACTATCAAATTCATTATAAATTTTTTTCCCGTCGGCTTTTATTTTGTTGGTGTCGACTTCATTTTTATATAATTTAACTTAATTAATTGAAGTTTCTACTTCAATTGCGGAGAAGTTACTTGCCCTACTGTTTTTTTTTCTCCATTAGTATAACAGGGCAGCAGTAAACTTTAAATTTTAAATACAAAATCACCGATCTTGGTAACATCGGGCTCGAAGAACAAAATTTAAAAAAAAACTATTTTATAGGTTGACTGTCTCGACCCTTACTTCGTGGAATATGCTCATATTAGTGTTTTTAAATAAAACTCACGGTCTCTAGTTAATTCCACAATATAATAAATGTTATTGTAAATTGTCAATTTTTTAGAATTTTCAATAACATTTATTATATTGTGGAATTAACTAGAGACCGTGAGTTTCATTTAAAAACACTAACTTTATAGGTTAATTTCTGCATTACTCTTCTTGTTTGGCAATGGCACAGTGGACCAACCTACTTCTACCGTGGTAATGTTTCACGTAAACTTATTTTTGTACAACGCTCGGGACTGACCGGTGTTTAACAGTGAATTGCAGTTCAATAGAACTGACGTTGAACGATTCATTATACAACCGGGCCTTAGTGTGAAGTATTTTCACTAAAATTTCAATCATTTTGGAGTTATCCAATAACACCATTAATTTTTACAGCCTGGACAGAAGTGTTATGTGGAAACAACTTGTATAATGTATAATATCAATAATTATGTAAATCTAATTTCCGTTTTTTCACTTATGACTTTCAACACTATAAAATATTGTTCCTTCAATATTAACTAGAGCCATACAAGTCAGAGATATGCTGATTTTCTTAAAATCTGGTATGTTCTATATAAATATATTTAAAAACATAATGATGTAAAGAAGTTGTTTTGCATATGAATGTTTTCCCTCGAGGATAAATAGAATTCATCAATAGGATAATAAAGTTTTCCGCATTTTCCAGTAGCAACGTCAGTTTCCCCTCAAATAATGAAGAGAGTGGAGATATCGAGAGATCCCATTATCCATGACGCCGGTAAAACGGCACTAGCGACCCCTCAATTGTCTGTCAGTCAACCGTGTCAGAATTTGCCTAATGCATTCCATAGTTCTTTTTCTCCTTTATATCACTGTTTGCGTGCATGTGTCGTTAATTTCCTTTTCATTATATGCCTTTGGTTCTTAGTGCATTTTTATGGAAGTCGTTGAATTATCCCACACCTCTAAACACTTATAGTTCTTGAAATAAAACTTAGGTGGAGTCAAACGGAACAATAATTCAATCAAACCCTTAATTATTATTGTATTCATGTTATATTTCTAGAGTGCCAGGGAAAAAGAGTATAAGTCAAAAAAATTGATTTTTCAGTAATCAATTTATTTATATGCGATTTTAACGAAATCAATAGTTAACGTTGTTACTGCATTAACAAAATTGTTAACTAGGTAAGATATTATACAAGAGGAACAGATTAACTCAACGTTATCATAGAACGAAAAACATGACTTTTCCTAATTTGACCAAATGAAAAATGTAACTTATAATAATTAAACCAAACAAAACAAAATCCTCAAACCTATGATGAACAAAAAATTATTCCATACGTGTTGGAGTTGCTCGCTTAGGTCATCATCTTCTGAATCAGGGTATCAGGCATGTCATTACTTTTAAGGTTTCTATAAAAATCGAGAAATGTTGGTGAAATAAGAGGAAGAAGATCTAAAATATATTTTTTCTTCTCTTTTGAAATGGGTAAGGAAGATTTGTAGAGGCGTTCTGGGTGCAAACGTGCATCTGGTTGTCCTCGACGATTAAGACATAAGGTGTGAAAAGGCCCATCGTTGTCCAAAGTAGTTTTGTAAAGTATTTTCCCAGATTCGTGTGTATAACGAAACCACTTTACGGAATGCCATTTGAATTGATTTCCTTCCGCATCCTCTTTTTTAGCAGATCTGCAAAATTAAGGAAATCCGAATGATTGAGCTCGATAACTTCAAATTGCTTCTTTTTCCCAACTGAACGAACTAGCTAGTACCGATCATAAGGGTGGGAGATAGTCACTTGCAACTTCTTCTTTTGCTTTTCAATGAGTCCATGGTCCACATCATACTCTAGGTGAGTATGTCCACTAATAAGGGACTTATGATCCACAATTTCCAAGTGTGTATTTTGTTGCATGGCCACTAAAAACATGGTGGCAACATGAGAGTTTTTGTTCTGCCCTCCACAGAATATGAGATTACTTTCGATACCTGTGAAGGAAGCTAAGTAAGGGATTTAAACATGCATGTAGCTTTTTGACTTCCTCCCCCGCCACCCTCACCTTCATGCCACATGTAACATCTAACATTTTGAGTAACAGTTTCATGTAAGGTGAGGTTGAAGGTCCAAAGTTCCGTTTTGTAAAAGGCAACTGACGTATTCAACATTGGGGTTGGTAAGCATTGCTGCAAATCAAACATAAAACAACGCAGAGTTTGATCAATTGCTGCTTGTTTCTTATCTTTCATTTTCTCTTCGTAGACGTTATCAGCTTCTATATGGTGGATAGCTAACTCCTTTTCACTTTTCTTCTTCATCCCCTGCTACTTTTATTTTCATTCTGAGCAAGTCACATTTATTACAAGTATCGACTTTGGGTTATTTGAAGCTTAAGTTCATTTTATGAAATTCGCTTTCGTATATATGCCTGGATACTGGCTTTCTTTGGGTGCTATTAATTTGATCACAAAAAATATTGTACATCAAACTCAGACTTAAATGAGGAGGTAGGTATCTTCTGCTACTCCCCCTTCGTGTATAGTGTGATTGGTATAGAGGAAATGATGATATGTGGTCTTTAACTTGTTGTAGAGTTTCATTGGAATGTTTGTTAGCGGAAACTAATGTACCCCTTTTATCATCATAGGTGATTCCAGAGACAATGTAACGAACATTTGTGTTTCTCCAAGCGTTTTCATGAAACAGGCACGACATACACGTACCTTTTCTGTATCAGGATCCAATGTTCTTTTTCTCCAAGATCCGGATCCTTAGTATCCACTAATCCAGCAATAAAACTCACTCTTTTATTCCTGTCACCAAGTGCCCAATACTCTTGAAATATTTTTTCTCTAATAGTTCTCTCCTCTTCAAATTTCACTTCTAACTTTTGGCTACATTTCAATCGGTAAGACGTTAAAGGCTTCGACACTCTCTCTTTCACTACTTTATTTTTAGCCGTTATGTATTTTTTCCGGTGTTTCTTTTTTCTTTTCTTTCGCTTCTCTTCTTTCTCGAGTAAGCGCCTTTCTCCGCAGCATTTCTTCTTGAATTTTCCATCGCAACATCATTTTGAGCAGCTGCGCATGGTTTTTTATTTCTGGGTCTCTTTGATGTATTCAATGTTGAAACGGTCTCAAATACGTGCACATCATGATCGTCACTTGATTCGGATGCATCTGAACTATGATTTTTGTCAGCCACGCTGTCGTCACTACATTCCGATGGTATATCAGTTGGCTTGGATGGGCCTAAAAAAAATTGTTGAATGCTTACATTCAAAAGGGTGCGCATTAAATGATATTTTTAAAAACCGTTTCCTCAAAAATGATGTCAAGTCTTTTTCGCGAGTTCAGGTGATCAACAACGTTATGGCACGCTCCACGCAAAAAATAAACAGTGTGCCTCTATTTTTTATTCGTACACGATTCTGAATATAATAATAGTAGCTAAGAAACAAGTAATTATTATCTGGAACTCCTAGTATTGAAGCAAAGTCCTGTATAGAATTTGATAGTTGACAAAGATTTAATCGTAGATCTGCTTGTTGACTATCTTCATTCTGCTGTTCTCCTAGATAACACAAAAATTTATGAAAATAATATTACATACATACCATTAAGGTAATAAAAAAACGTGGTGATTTCACCCAATGAAATAATCATTCACCATTCAACGTACTGCGTCAAATCATTATCATATCAAATAATAGAGGCGAGTTTGTTTTTCCACTCAAAACTACAACGTCGTATGTGGGTTACGAATAGAACCCCCTTTAAAAGTGTTTCTAAAATTCCGGTATAGCAGTCAACCCGATTCCCTTTATAGATTTCGCAGCCTCGCGCTTCGGGTTAAATAGTCTGTTAGTGAGACTACTCTACTATTCTGGTCTAATAAAATTATTCAGCGATTAAAATCAGATAGAAGAAATCTAAAAAGTAAATAAAACTCCTACTTACCCTTATTTTCAAGAAGGCTCATTATTATTCTGGTTCTGTTACTGGCCATTGTAACTAATAATACACTTTTACACTTTAGTTTTATTAAACTGAACGTTCTATGGGAAAACTAAAATTAAACATGTGTACATTTCGGCACTGAATATTTTTGAGGTTATGCTCTAAGAGTATCAGTCAAGCAGTTTTTACGATCATAATAGAACATGTTAACTTATACTATTTCGATCGTTGGTTAAAACAGTATAGCTTGACATACGAGTATACTATAAGGATCTCAACAAGCTAGTTATACTGTTTATATTATTGGAAGGATAATGCGTATTTTCTTTGTATACCCTTTTTACCAAAAGGTGGGCAACACTTTAAGAATTCAGTTGCTCGACGTATCTCATTTTGAGCAGATCATGTCTTGTACTCTTTTTCCCCGGCACCCTAGATTTATACATTTGGTCCGTTTACCTATTATATTAGAGTGTAAGTAATATATTGGAAATACAAACTTTTTTAGCAGAAACAACCAGTCAAATCTATGTCAAATTGGCTTTGAAATGAATCAATGCCAAGTTAAATTGGTAACTGTCCATTCCAAATTAATCTCTGCTCTTTAATTTTTCAATTGAACTGACTGAATCATGGGTCTCTTAGCTGAGAGTTGCTAATTATTTTTAGACAAGAGGAATATAGAAACAATGTGAAAATTCTTTTACGTTATTTTTAAGATTTTTTATCGGCTTCGCTTAAAATGGACCAACATTTTTCCATCGCAAAATCCTTAATCTCGTTCTTGGGATGTCTTCAAATCTTTGAAAAAACTTACTCTGTACTTGATACGCATACTTTCCAAATCATATTCATTTCGGGTTATACAAAAAAATTTTATTTGCAAACTGGTGTTATCTGGTGGTCTATAACCTAAACGTATTTTGTGACAAAACAAACTGAATGAACTAGAACTGGATCCATTTGAGCTGAACTAAAAACAACATCTAAGTAGCTAAACTATATAGTATAATGTGAGAAGTCACAAATCTCATATATTAATTACTAATCAAACTTTAGTAATTGACGGTTTCATATCATTACTTAGTATTGCCTGATTCAATTTGAATTATAAAAGCATTCAAACAAAAGGGTTCAACACTAACAACCAGTCATGGAAATGAGCTCTTAGATGCTATAAAAGGAATAAAATATGATTTATTATCAAATGAAACACCAACGTGTTGGCCAACTGATCAAATTCCTGACTGAACCGATTTCTAAGTAATCAGAAATATTTGTACCAATTATATATCTACAAGAAGCAGCAGACTTTACCATTGAGTTGAATTAGTATTTAAAAATACACAACAGGAAGCTTGGAACAGTTCACCTAGTTTATCAAGGAGAACTTAATATAGGTACCGCCTTAAAGAAATATGGGATTTATCACTGCAAAAAGCCGAGTCGTAGATGGCAACTATCTAGAATTACATTCAATAAAACTAGATGTTATAACGTCACTTAAGAATGAAAGAGGAAGGGAAAACAGAACAATCCAAGCAAATTGTGACATGATAACTAACTAAGGAATATTATATTTGGCCTTGAAGGCTATTGGAAAGACCCAATTGGAAAATAGATGAAAGTTCGGAAAAAATAACATTAAAGATGCTTATAGATTTGTTGATCATTTAATGTTCATGGCATCCAATTGTGAGGTAGTGCAACCAAAAACAATATAGAAATCAGTCTAGCTCAGAATCAAGTACTGAGAAGTATTCTTATAGTACTGAGGAATATTATATTTGGCCTTGAAGGCTATTGGAAAGACCCAATTGGAAAATAGATCAAAGTTCGGAAAAAATAAAATTAAAGATGCTTTGTTGATTATTTAAAGAACATGGCATCCAATTGTGAGATAGTGCCAACAAGAACAATTTAGAAATTAGTCTAGCTCAGGATCAAGTACTAAGAAGTATTTTTATACTGGTACTTGTATCTATACCGTGATCTCATCAAAGATACTGTTGAAATTACGCTCAAAAAGTTTGCCAGAAATGACGAACAACTTATTAAAACTTATGTAGATGAAGAGGCCAATGGCAGAACATAGTGCTGCTTTTGGGTACACGTGAGATATTTTGTACTGATTAATTAGAAGATGGGATGTACCAATAAGTCAGATTTCAGTTTTCGGAAAAAAATCCTAATAATTTGAACTAGGACAACTCATTGATCTACGTTGAAATGAGATTGTAAATATTACAACCATTCCACTAAAGTGCAATAAATAAAAGTATTGCCTAATTAAAAAAGTTCATATAAAATTCAATACAATAATGTATATGAATTATATCTTTTGTTAAAAATTGAATTATCTCTAACATTTCCATTTTAAATGGCATTTTTATCAACTAGATAGGCTGACTGAAAACCTATATCTGCTCAACGGGATTTTCCATTATCTCTACCAAACTAATTACGGAGGTCGTTAATTCCAAATCCGAACCACCCTGATTCCATTTTTACCGACGACGACAGAACTGGGGTGTCTGTAATAACTTAATACTTGTTAATTACTCAAAAGTCTCTAGATGGCAGTATACATACATCCAAGTTGTAAATCACCGTAATGAGTTAGAAAGCTGGATTGAAATTCATTGCCTAAGATTTGTCGAGGTTGAAATAGTTCTTGTTGTTGGCGAAGACTTAATTAGAACAGACAAAATGAGAGTTTGGCTGAGATTAATGCACTTTTTTCCAACTTTTCCTTCGAATTTAGATACGAACTAAATTATACTACTTGTATTTTGAATCAGAGAATGGCATTCTTACTGAAAATTGGCCAAGCAACAAGGAATTTAAAAATCAATTTTTGAAAGCCTACCAATTTCCTCGACTATTATATTATTATAAATTATATACAGTGTGTATCAACCAAATGAAATATACTCGATAACAAATGGCTGGAAAAAACACTCGAACACGTCGTTTGGTTTTTTTTGTTTGAATATTTTTTCAATAAAACTTGTTAATCGGGGTTGTGTTATGTAAGAGGGGACAATATCAACTTCCTCATTCTAAATACAATACGCTGTATATTATGCAAATTTTTTATTCTTAAGAAAACTTTGGAGATATTTCATGTATGATATACTGTATCTATCCTAAACAGTTTCAGGAATATTCAGTAAGTACCTTTCGTTTATTGTAATTACATAAATACCATTCTTCTATTCCTGAACTGATTCACATTATCAGGTTTTATTTTGTAGTAATTTTTTCGTATATTTCCTCATAAAAGTTATGTAAATGTGAAAGATTTGGAGATCGTGCTGCTCACACAAATGTACCTCTTCTTCTGAGCAATCAATCTTGAAAAATATCATTCAGCTAATTCCGAGCTGCAAGTAATAGTATATTACATTACAAGTCATGAAAGTGAAACTTTGCAGAAGAGGAGGCTTATTGAAGAGTACGAGGATGCGTAGCATCCGAGTATATCTTTAAAGCCTCAGAGTCAAGCAGAGACTCTTTGATGACCAGTGATGTATTATACTATTTCTGAAATCGTTTTTCAAAACTTAAAATAGATTTAAACTGAAAAAATATATCAACATCAGAGTCGTATGAGAAGTTAATATCCATGACAATGAATCGACAACAAATAAAAAATATTTTTTAAGTGTCACAATTTGTGTTGTCTGCTGCTGCAGTGGAAGAATTGCTTCCGGATAAGTCCAAAGAAAGACAGGGAAAACAATATGCGAAGTTCAAAAGCTGGTGTAATAACAAAAAACAAACAAAGAAGTTAATCAAGTTACGGAAGAAGTGATGCTGAAGAAAGTAAAATTTACAAGTCTTCAAGCCTCTGGAGTACTTATTCAATGCTTAGAGCCGTGCTGTTAATTAAAGAAAACATCAATATCGCAAATTATTTAAAGTTAAAATCATATCTGGAAAGAAAATCGGTAGGATATGAAGCAAAAAAGTCCCGAGTATTTTCAAGAAATGAGATAAACGAGTTTCTTCGAAAAGCTTCCGATCACGACTTCCTATTGTTAAAAGTAAGTAGTTTTATTAAATAGATTATAAAATAATCTAAATTGGCGGCTTATATTTTCAGGTTGTATTAATTTTTGGACTAGCCGGTGTATGCCGCTGCGATGAGTTGACGAAGATGACTCTAGATGACATTGAACACAAGAATGATACTCTCATTGTGAATATTCCAAATTCGAAAACTCACAAACGAAGACGATTTTTAATTTTGGACGATGTTGGCGAACCCGGAAATATTGTCTTATATAGAAAATACCTAGCACTTCGCCCTGCTCACACACCACACCAGCGTTTATTTGTTTCATATAGACAAGGTAAATGTAGTATTCAGGCTGTAGGAATTCATACCTTCGGAAAGATACCTTCTAAAATAGCTGGTTTTCTACATTTACAAAATGCAGCGGAATATACGGGCCATGCATTGAGGAGAACATCAGCAACTTTGTTGATTGATGCTGGAAGTGGCATAGAAGACCTTAAAAGACACGGCGGATGGTTTTCTACATGAGTAGCGGAGGGCTATATAGGCGAATCATTAGAAAATAAAAAAAAAATTGCCAAAAAGATACAGCAAGGTCAAGATTCATTAACGGAAAATAGCGCGAGTGAAATTCCTTCAACAAGTGCATTTGATCAGACTGCTGTAGCTGACAATGTTAATATTCCTAACATATATGGCAACGAAAAAGTAGTGTTGTGAAACATAGCTAACGTAACAGAAAACAGAAATAATAATGTTTTGATTTATATACCTGGAATAAACTTTTCTAATGTGCATAATACTAGTGTCGACAGCATTAACATTAATTTTCATTTTTATAGTTCTAATACCTATTAATAATATTTGTTGTATTTGATTATATTAAATAAACGTTTCATAAGATAAGTGACGATTTCTGATACAATTGCAGTCTAAAAATGACATATGAGTCTTGTGAAGTGACAGGAGTCTTGTAAAAATCATGAAAATGACTAGTCTTTAAAGTGACACTTTCATGACCAACCTGAGCTCTGTCATGACAAGCTTTCTTGACGATTTCAGAAAAAAGAACTTTAAAGTAGTAAATACTTTGAAGTAATAATCGATCGTCCCAGTAACTTTGTCTTGTTACTGGTATATCACCGCAAAGTTTTTATTACTTTATACCTAGTAGCGTTAAAAGTTAATACGACATCGTTGCTACTTTTAAAATTCCTTCAAATTTATGGAACTGTGTAGTAATATTTAAGATAAAATTAACTGTCTTGCCACTCACGAAAACTACTTCACAGTAATTTTTACTTCCCACTTGGTCTTAAAATTAGTTCCAATTACTTAAAAAAAATCACTTGAAAGTCACTTAATAGGGACGAAAATATCTCCGCGTTTGTAGGTAATCGCGGCATTAGTTCGTTCAAATCGTTCGAGAGTACATAATCTTAGTTTTCTAACAGTTTTGGTTTTTTGGTGCTGTGAAAATGTCAGCTATAAAAAAAAGAAAAATTATAGAGACACTTCCACATTTTGTAGAAAATTAAAGCAGCAGCTGGCCGAATCGGATTAAAATAGTGGTAGTCTGTAATTCAAAACTAAAAAATATATTTTTGTCACAGAAATTCCGACAAGTAAGCAAACATTAATAAAACCACCTGCAGAAACAGATTTAAAACGAAGTACTACATTTTAATTTCAATTTAAATTATTTCAATAATCCTTTAAGAGTTGTCAATTAAATTGACGTAAACAATCAAAAATATGTACCGGAAATCGACATAAATGATTACGAAGAAGAAAATATTATAACCTCACAAACTGATTTATTGCATGAGCTAACAGAATGGGCATTAAAACACAGATTAAGACTCAGCTCGATAAATTATTTGCTTCAAATATTAAATGCTAATGTATGGCATTACCAGCTGATAGTAGAACATTACTTGACACTCCAAAATCGGTCATTATCGTGCCAACGGGAAATGGAGAATACTGGTATAATGGCATTAAAAATTCTTTACTAACAATATTTTCTAAGATTTCTAAAAATATAAAACTTTCGATGCCAAGTTTCTCTTGCGTGGCCACAATTTTAAAACATTTTTAGTTTTTTCACTTATTGTTGGAAACACGATCAAACAACGCAGCCTGCACAAATAGCTATAATTGCGCACTAAGCACTTGATTATTGTAGGTTAAGGCTCCAATTGGAACTTCAAGGTGACAATGGAAACTTTATCGTGGCTTAGGGAACTTCCAGATGGTTTTTTAGTTATCGCGGCTATATAGTTTGAAATATCTACAACAAATAATTTACTTCATGGTAATAATGACTTTGAAGTGATAAAAGTGTATCGGCTGCTACATGCAGTAAAGTAGCAAATCCTGCAAACGTTATTAAGTACCTGTTTTCGAAAAGGGACAAGTCCGAGTTGTCTCCCATTCAATTAAAGTGTATCTTATGCCCCAACTCGTGTCATGTTGCGCTAATATTGCTAGGTCGTTCACGTATGCGACGGTTTAGGTCAACTTATTCGTTCTTGTTTCGAGTACCCCATTGTATAAGATATTCTAAAGGGTGGGTCCTGGGACCGACCTCTAGTGCACTCCGGCGGAAATTTTCATTTTTCTCTACTTCGACACACATATGCTTCTTTCAGTTAGATAGTCCTTAATAATACTAGGTATACTGGGATCTCTATTCGCTCAAACTTACCTAACCTAGCCTAACTAGTGGTATTTAGTGAAAGAGGGAAAGAGCTCTTACCAATTGAATAATACAAATTCGTTCTCCGATTGATTTTCATTCTAGTTCCAATGACCTAAAATCATTTTGGAATTTGATAATAAATTACAATAATATTTTAATGGTATAATTTGTTATTTCTTCAAGACTTAGTGTCACTATCTACCTGTCAATAACGGGAGACAACTTGACCCTAATAATAAACCTACCTGCTGGTCTTCGAAAACAACTAGACCCTACCGCTTCATTCAGCCAGGTTTCATTTAATTAGCATATTCGTTTCCATCTGTTCTCAATTTTCATATTTCCCTCAAATATTCCGTCTCCAACAAACTATTACTTCTGCGTGCTGATCTACGATTCTGCTTTTCTCAAATGAAATTTAATTTATATAACATTTTCCATAATTTTGTTCTCTTTATTATTGCTTAATTTTTGTCATCCATTAAGTGATATATGATCAAACTTTGTCGATTGCTGGTATTTGCTAATAAAGATAAAATGAATGAACTTTATTCCCAAAAACATATTTAACAGCCTCGTCAAGGTTTTTTCCTTGGTGGCTTCTGCGCAGGTTGCATGATTAAACCGTTTTTATGTATTTTAGAAGCTTGTAAATGATAATTTCTCCAATTCCTGTCACATTGGAACGTTTTGAAACTACACTGCGAACGGTACACGTTGGGTGCTCGTGCACGATAGCATCATACACGCTTAGCACAACTATTTTCGCATCTGTAGTTAAAACGGCACTTTAAAATTCATTTGATTTAAGCTTGTGGTTGATGCCATTTTCCATACAAAAATTAAAAATTTCACGGATGTCAGTAAAACTTTGCGCCATGTGCACTAATTTTAAACTGATCTAAAAAATCATTTGGGAAGAAAAAAAATGTATAAGACTATAAGCCCAATTTTTGGTATAAGGCTGCAAAATTTTTTTTCTTGCCAAATGATTTTTTTGATCAGCTTAAAATTAGTTGGAAAATAACTATGTATATATAAAAATTTTATCTGAATAAATTTCAGTCAATAAATTGAGAATTATTTGGAAGAATGATTCTTTGTAGTATCAATTGGAAATAGAAAAAGGTGGATAAATTTAATATACGACGTGGTATTTTACGTGATTTTAAAAGTTTTCGTGATTTAAATTTGATTAGGTACTTTAATTATTTATTAAATGGAAATTTTATTCTTTCAATTGTAACTTGAGACGTGTACATGGCTCAAAGTTTTACTGACATCCATAGATGGCAGTTTTAGTACTATTTCAATTATTTTTGTAGTTTAATCTTTTAATCCGTTCTATTGTTCATTTAGTGATTCGTTTTTTCTACATGTGACAAGAATATACTCCTTAATCGAACAGATTTTTTTCTAAGACTGGACTATCTACAAAATGTTTTCTTCAATTTTACGAATATTGTTTAAGCCAACTAGATAAAGTGTTGCCAGTCTTTTTTGGTAGTATATATATATACATATATACATATATATATATATATATATATATATATATATATTATAACGTATAAATAAAGATAGAAACACTGGTATAAACAGATTAGTTGGAAACTGATTAGAAATTAAAACATTAGACTATATTTTGTTAGAATCATAAATATGAGACATTAAAAGTGCTCATATTAACTAAATAAAGTAATACAACTTATGTATATAATTAATAATTTGAGAAGAATCACATAGAATTGACAAAAGAAACATTACCTTGATCATATTACAGAAGCCATAGAGTGAATATCGTCCATCGTATTAAATACCTCATGTCAGAAATAATGATGAACATATAATCTAGAAAAGAAACATGAATTAATAAATATTCGAAATAAAAAAGGATATTGTTCAATATTATAACACATTGTTTACTAAAAACATATGGGTTAGAATATTTAACGATGTAATACCAATACGCTTAGCGACATACGCTAGCGACACACGCTAGCGACAAAATATAGATGTCAATATGTATCAGCGACAAACGTTGAAAGTAGAGTAATTCCATAGATGATATGAATAGGAATTAATTAATGTATTTAATCCAATATAATGAACATTAAGAATTAGATTAAGGAATATTAATAAATGTTTTAAAAGAATTTATGTTGATGACTAAACACAATTGATAATTATAATAAGAAATTAAACTGAACATTGATATTAAAGACTATTGTATATCGCTTGAGAAAAACTATTCGTCACATACTAACAAGAGGAACTTCAATATTGAATAAACAATTTTAGTGAGATTAATTTTTGTATGTAGGTAAAGATATTAGAATGTTAAGTGAAATCATAATTTTGAGTGCGTTAAAAAAGAAAAACGGTGATTGGTTTATGTGACATGACAGAAGGAACTTTCAAACAACAACAAGTGTAACAAACATTTTATGGAGATAGTGAGCTGAATTTAAACAAAAGACTAATTGTTGATTGTTGAAAAAAGTTGAAGAAAAAGGGTCGGTGGCTTGGCTTCGTTTCTGGAAGGTTGGGTTTTGGAAGTGCTCCAGAAATTTTAAGAAATTATCCTCAAATGAGGATAAAAACATAACAAACCATTGATAAAACATTCACATGTACTTACCCAATGATTGTAGCTGATTTTCCAGAGTGAAAATCATAATTTCACATAACTATTCAACTTTAAAACTTAGGAAGCTGTTTTTCCCGAATCCCGAGAGGCAGATCCTGGTTCCTGAACACAAGGTCAGTGTATTGTTGTACAACAAGAATTATATAAAACTCAATAACTTCAATCAAATGTTTTCTTTAAAATCTCATGAGTAAAATAGACTTTTAAATAATGATCGATCTGAAAAAGAATTCAAATTAGAGACTCAATATAGCTATATTCTTAAATAATTTCTCAATGATTAATGGCCAATTTAAATAAATAAAATTTAATACTTACGCATTTTTCAAATAAGAAGCTTAAGAAAGATGCATCCAATTATTTTATGTAATATTTAGACTCTATGTATATAAATTTCATAACTATTTCTTGTACCATATTATTTGTGTTTCTGTATGTATAAATTTCCAACATAAATTCTTTTAACTTGTATATAATTTGAAGTACGTTCTATCACACAGCATATAAGCTCGCTGTGAAACTGAACAGACCGACGCGTATAGCAAATGTTTACTCTAGCGCATCGTCACCTCATATTTTCAAGCATGCGTACAGAACGCCACACGAAAGAATAAATCAATAATATCATTTGACCCATACATGGGCGGCGCATAAATTTTTTATAAATAAAATTAAATATTGTTTCCAAGTAAAATGTTTCTTTATTTATTTATCAACTGAATTCATTCACAACCTTAAGAACCCAAATAACAAAAAGAATCTCATACTCTATAAATACATAAAAATTCATTACAATAATTTCGTCCCAACGTAGTGGGCTATTCAAATATCCTGTTAATTATATCATTATTATAACATTTATAATATTAAGTATTATAATATATATATATATATATATATATATATATATATATATATATATATATATATATATATATAACGGATATTGTGGTGGGGATGTGGCAATAAAACACCAGAGTAAACTCTTTTAGATATTTATTCCCAAGCTTTCGAATAACTTTGATTCATTATCAAGGGCTAAAAATTATTGGTCAATGTTATTATTAATTAGAATGATAAATACTCACATAAAATCTATCGAGTATTTGGGTAAAGTTGTAAATTTTTATAATAAATTCTTTTAAACATAAATCACATGAATCAACGAAGAACTCAAAAAACAATATGACATCAAACAAACTATTTGATCCTAAACTACTATAATTTTGATTTAATTTTCATAAAATTAAAGATTGTTATGAATGTTGTGTTCTTTTTTCAAAATCTAAAATATAGGCATAGATAACACTTAGGTTATTTAAGTCTGTTTTTTATTTATGCAATAATTGTGTTTTGCAATATACGCTGTTTCTAAAAAAATACGTATTCTAGAATTACTTTCAAGTGTCAAAACATTTGCTGATTGATTATCCATAGAATGGCCTTCATGTTCCGCTAAAGCACATATGTCAGGATATAATGTACTGTCACTTTTATAAGAGGCGACTCGATTGGTTAGCAATCTTTTGGAGTGACCAATGTATTTCTTATTACAGATATTGCAAGGAATCTCATAAACTATATTAGTAAACTTGTTAGTAGGAGTCTTGTCTTTGATCTTACTGAAAATTTAATTTATTGTAACTCATTGTTTATTCAAAATTTTTGTATTATGTGGTTTAAAAACTCCGGAAAGTTTAGGTGTGACAGATTTTATATATGGAAAAGAAATATAAGTTGGAGATGTATTATTAGGAGTTTTAATATCACTGTTTTCTTCGTTTCGTATTATGTCATTAGTAATGTCATTTTTATTGTCAGAAGTATTATATAAAATATGTTTCAAAAGATATGAAGGACATGAGTTGTTATAGAAAAGTTTGTATAGTATTTTTAGATTTTTATGGTGAAATATTGGATTAGAAATTTGTAGGACTATGTTTTTCATCTGCTTAATCAAGTTAATTATTGTATTACGTGGATGATATGCATGGTAATTTATATATCTTCCAGAACTGATAGATATTCTTTACCAGTCAATTAAGATTCTATTATCATAATTTCTAATAAATTTGGTATAAAGAAAAGATATGATTGTTCTGTATTTTCCCTTTCCATTGTTAATTGTATATAAGGATCGAAGCTGTTGAAGTGAAAGTGTATATTATTTATTTCATCACATGGAAGAGATAATATTATATCATCTACATATTTTTTTATGGAGAACAAATTAAATGGTAAAATAGAAATAACATAGTCTAAAATATGATTCATGACATAGTCTGCTAATATAGGGGATATAGAAGAGCCCATATGTGTTCCAAAGGTTTGTTGGTAATTTTTGTTGTGATAAGAGAAACATGTATCATTAAAAATGAATGTAATTATTTCTAAACAAGTTTCTTTTTCAAGTTTGCAATTTTTAGTTATATCACTCCATTTATGTTGAAGAGATGTTGAACATATATTTAAATGAACATTACTAAAAAGTGACACTACGTCTAAACTTAGAAGAACGTGATCTTGAAGGCTTCGTAGCGTTTCCCACACATCCCAGTAGGGGGATCGATCTGGAAATTCATTTCTAGTTACCAGGTAGAAGACGAACCGCGAATTGTGTTTCAGTCTTAGTGTCTTGCCAGGGGCTGGTATCTGATCTTCAAGTTTATCTAATTGTACAAACTTCTTTCCAAAGACGGTTGCCAACCCTCGTCCGTGTTCGTTATTGGCGGTGATGTTATGCCGGGAGCGTGAACAAATCTTGTCTTTGTTTTGTAGTAACTCCGTATCTAGCTTTCCCGGTACCTCCGTATGCGCCCATAAATTTTTCGCAGGCTGGATTAAGCACTTGTTGTAGATGGTTCACCCCTTCCTCTTTGTCATGGTCTCATTGGAATGGTGCTAGTCGGTTTTCCAATGGGGATCTTGCTTATACGATAGATGATGTCGTTGGTTCTCTTCTTGATTAAGTATGGATCTTCCCATGATTTCTGTAATTTTGGAGAAAATCATTTTCTCCTTTTCGGGTTGTGTAACCATACTTTGTTCCCTTCTTTGAAACTGCCTTCTGTGGCCTGCGTATCATATCGTTTCTTCATTCTGTCGCTGGCAACTTGAAGATTGGTTTGCACCAATTCGTGCACCGTCCATCCTTCTTCTCAATTGGATCACGTAATCTTCTCCTACTAGATCTTCGCCAGGCCGACAGCCACACCTGTGGATTCATTTATGACAGATCGATAAGCCAACGCAAATAGGGAAATATATTGATCCCTATCTCTCCGGTGGCTGGAAGCTACTTTGGACAGGTATTTTCCAATGGTCCTGTTCATTCTTTCGACCATTCCATCTTATTGTGGATGCAACGCTGTTGTCCTGGTCTTCTTCATTCCCAGCTTGTCACAAATTTCCTGGAATACCTGGGTCTCGAAATTTCTTCCTTGATCACTGTGGACTTCCAATGACACACCATATTGGCTGATTAATTCTTTCACCAGTACCTTCGCGGCCGTTGTGGCCTCTTGATTCGGGATCGCGTTAATTTCCACCCACTTTGTGAAATAATCCATTACTACCAGGATGTATTCACCACCATTTTCTGACGCCGGAAATGATCCAGCGATGTCTAAAGCAATCCATTCGAAAGGGCTTCCAACATTATATTGTTTCATGGATGCCTTTCTCTTGCGATGTGGTCCATTACTCGTAGCACAAGTCGTACATTTCTTACAGCAGTCACATCGTCGGAGCTGTTCATCCAATAAAACCTTTCACGGATTTGCTGTAGGGTTTTCTTCACTCCCAGATGACCTTCCGATGGACTGTCGTGTAACTCTTTAGGTGCCTCTGCTACTCTCGTTCCCGGGAGAACTATCTAACTTCTCTTCTCGGAACCATCGTCGTTTTCAATGACTCTTTTCAATAGCCCTTCTTCCAGGACAAGGGAGTCCCACTGGGCCCAATATGCCTTAACTGTCGCTGAAAATATTGACATTTCTTGCCAGGTAGTTCACCGATTTTCTTCCTTCCATTGCCGAATCATCCTTAGGTGAGGATCATTCTCCTGATCTTCTCTGATCCTGGTGGGTGACCATTCCTCACTGACTACTGTAGTTCTTGAATTTACAGCTTCCCTAGATTCCGCCTTGCTGCAGTGGGAATAGTCTGTTGGGCACAGCCGTCTGGACAGGGTGTCGGTATTTCGGTGATTCACACCAGCTCGATGCTGGATGTTGAAATCGTATTCTTGAAATCGGTCAATCCATCTAGCGATCTGGCCCTTGGATTTCTTGAACTGCATCAACCACTTGAGTTCTGCATGATCAGTCCAGATTAAGAACTTCCTACCATAGAGATACTGGTAAAAGTGTTCTAGGGACTTGGATCTGTGAGAGCACTCCTCCAATTCCTACGTTGCTTGCGTCAGTGTCAAGAATAAAGTCTCCCTCTGGTAATGGGTATCCTAATATCGGCGCCGCGGTTAAATGTCTCTTCAAGGTTTTAAAAGCCATATAACAGTCTTCGTCGCATTGGAAAGCTCTTCTTTCTTCTGTAAGTTGAGCTAGAGGCTTGATAAATTTTTTATAATATTTGTAAAGTTCAAGGAAACTCCTAATTTTATGTTTGTCGGTTGGTTGCGGCTGAATGGAAGAAATTTTCTCTGGATTCACCGCCACTCCTCCATTGCTCACTATATGACCTAGATAGTTGACTGGGTTTTGGAATAGCTGACATTTCTTCGGGTTTAACATGAGCTGGGCAGCTTGCAGTCGTTTGAATACATCTTCCAAATTCTTCAGGTGTTCGTCAAATGTCTTTCCCAGTACTACGATGTCGTCCAAATAGACCAGGCATGTCTTCCAAAACAACCCTCTCAAGATATTTTCCATGAGTCTTTCAAATGTCTCGGGCGCATTACAGAGCCCGAATGGCATTACGTTAAATTGCTATAATCCAGATCCAGCTGTAAAAGCAGTTTTCTGTTTGTATACTGGGTCCACTTCTAAGCCAATAATCAGACTTCAGGTCCAAGGTGGAAAACAGTTTGCTACCGGCCAAAGTATCTAGGGTATCGTCGATTCGAGGCAGAGGATACTTGTCTTTCTTCGTCACGTTGTTTAGCTGGCGATAGCCCACGCAGAATCTCGTAGTTCCATCCTTTTTCTTGGCGAGCACTACTGGAGACACCCATGGACTAGTAGATGGTTCCATTACTTTTTCTCCTGCCATCTCTCGAATTATTCTTTCAGCTTCCTCTCTTTTCGATCGTGATTCCCTAATTGGCTTGACATCACCATTAGCGATTTTGTGTTTGACGGCTGATGTTCTACCAGTCCTTCCTTTTTCTGGTACAAATAGGTCTTGATACTGCAAGAGAAATCCTCTCATTATCCTTTTCTCAGCTTAATTTAAGGATCGGCCAGCTACTGTTAACATTTGTTCGAATTTGGCATTGGAATTATCAGTTGCTGTTGTTTGGCGAACTATAGACGTCGCTGGTACGCAGAATACAATCCTGGTCTCTTTCTTGATGGTAATTTGGTAATCGTTCACGTTTATTACACGTACCGGGATCTCCTTCGCCGACGTAACCAATCGTTTTCCAATTAGTACTCCTTTGCCTACATCTTCGTCGTAGTTCCTTGGCTCCATCATAACCGGTGTACCTTCCTTCATGATTCCCTGTAGCCGTGCTACTATCATGGTTTCGCTTCGTGCAGGTAGAACGGTATCTTCCTGTACAGCTGCCAACACCGTACTGCATTCATATGGATGAAGGAGTATTCCTCGGAACCCACTTTAATTGTTCTGTTTCTAAAGTCCAATTACAAGAATCACGTCTTCTTCGATGTCGGCTACGATTACTGTATGCGTGAACTTTTCTGTACCAATTCTCAATTGGATTTGTATTTCTCCGTGAACGTTGGCCCTCTCACCTGTGGCGGTCCGCAGTTGCAGTCTCGTTGGTAAAAGCTTCTTCTTTGAGTTTAGTATCTCTGGTCGTATAATGGTTCTAGTTGCTCCAGTATCCACCAGCAGAGTATCTCTTGGTTTTATTTTCGCCATCTACATATACACTGTCGTTCCGACATCTGAGAGAAGCTATCAGTATCCGAGGAACGATCATGGGTCGGTGCTGCCCCCTCGTAGCCGACCCGTTCTAGTTTTCCTGTGACTGGGGTTCTTCGTTTGCAGGAGTTCTGGGGCGCTTATACGAACTGGGTACGTGCCCTCACTCGCCACAATCCCAGTATCGGATCTTTCTCGGCTTTTTATATATCATACTTTCTATTAAACTGACAATCTGGTCAAATCTGTGCTCGTCGCCTTCCTCTCGGATGATCCGAGTTTTGTTATAACCCAAAGCCTTCGTTGCTGCTTCATATTCAAGAGCAGCTGTCAATGCGTCAACTAATGTTTTGGGATGGGATAAACGAAGCGTTCTCTGCATATCGAGGTCACGTAAGCCATCAATAAAGGCCTGGATGCCCAGATATTCCATCATGTTCTCTGGTGCTGATGGATAAGCGAATCGAACTAGTCGGGCAATATCAACTTCATACTCTTGAATGGTTTCATCATGTTTCTGCCTTCGGTTCTTCAGCTGGGATTGGTAAAAATATGCTAGATGTTCGTGACCATATCGCATGTCCAGCCTTTTCTTAAGCTACTCGAAGTCATCTGCTTGTTCGATAGGTATCGTCTGAAGTACATCTAAGGCATCTCCTCGAAGCGCAATGGTTAAGTTAACTGCCTTCTCCCTGCCGGACCAATGATTCACTCTTGCGGCTGCTTCAAACTGTTTCACATAATTAGTCCACGATGTCTTTCCGCCGAACGTTGGAGCCTTGACTAGGGCAAAACTGCAATTATCTTCCACCTTGGGAAGTATTTCTGGTTTGCAAGGTTTTATTTGTTCGGTCTTATTTTTTTCTGCTGGCGTGTCTTATGTTCTTGAATCTGTTATCTTTCTCTCTTACACCTTGATTTTTTCCTCTATCGTTGTCATCGTATCCTCAATATCCGATTTAAGAGACGAAATTTTATTTTCCCCGTCAGCGGCAATGTAATTTCTCATGAATAAGTTATTGGCAGAAAGTTTGTCCATGTTAGCAGAAATATCGTTTTTCACATTCGTTGAAATCTTCTCTTCCATGGCAGAAATATCGTTCTTCATAGTAGATATCTTCTCGTTCTTGGTTGAAATATCGGCAGAAATTGACAAGATAAAGGTGGAAATCTCGTCTTTAAATAAAAATGTTTCTGAATCCAAGCCCCCACTCATCAGTGCCATTTTTAGTATTTCTACTAATTTATTCTTCTTTCCTGACATTTCCAACTCGCGATTTTCCAATTCTGCTTCCAGTTCAGTCACTTTCAAGTCATTTAGTCTCTTTGCCAATGTTTATATTACGACGGGGGGGGGGAGACAAATGTATACGCACGGTATGTCTATTCA
Organism: Galeruca laticollis; assembly: GCA_963921935.1. Taxonomy (NCBI): domain Eukaryota; kingdom Metazoa; phylum Arthropoda; class Insecta; order Coleoptera; family Chrysomelidae; genus Galeruca; species Galeruca laticollis. The sequence continues at coordinate 166,197,266 of OY998180.1, forward strand.
CTAATTTATATTATATACACAGTATATTCACTTTCACTAATTTATATTAACACTACTGTTTATTTTCTTGGCATTTTTACTTGTTCACTGTTTATATCACGAGATAAAATAAGAAAGTGACCCTCCCGCTGGTCGTTATTCTTTATATATGAGTGCCCTTTTTTCCATATAATTCTAGATTGCGGCTTACACAAAAACAATCGCTCCCCTGGAATTGTCTAGATAAGACTGGAAATGTCTAGATCAGAATAGTCACAAAAAATTATGGTAAACAGTTCAAAGAAATCCCTGCGCATTCGCCAAAAATTTAACTATGATACATGGCTTCGGCAGAGTCGGATTCAGGGACTACACCAGTGTGCTATTTCGTAACAATACTTTTTATATCTATCCGCGAACGTGTTAATATAATAATTTCTTCGTCTTTGGTAAACATACTATTACAGTTCCAGAATTAATACATGAATAGTACCGAATAATATCGATCTTTCTCGCAAATTAAGAAACTTAGTTTAGGGAAGCAGGAGTCAATGGAATCAATATCAATGAAATAACTGATATATTAATGTACCTTACGCTGATGACTTGGTAATACTAGGCGATTCAGAAGTTGAAATGGCCCGAAAGCTGAGAATCCTAGAAAACTACAATTGTGCAAACAAAATAACTGTCAATTCTTCAAAAACAAAAATAATGATTTTTTCTAAAGGTGGGAAAGACGCGGGTGTGTTCTAAATGGTCAAATAGTCAAAAAAATTACCTATCTCGGCGTCACCTTCAGTAGCTCTTCACTGTTCAGAGAAATGGCAGTGAATTCACCTGCTAAATATGAAGAGTATATAGAAGCAGAGCAGCAATGAACCTTTTCTTTAATGCGAAAGCTAATTCTTGGAAGACAAGAATGACCTTATACAACTTAATTTTAAGTTCACTTTTCTGAGGTGTACGTTACACAAATACAAGTTTCTTTATGCAATTATTACATCTACCTAAAAATATTACGAACACGTATATCAGACTGGAAGTCGGCTGTGTTTAACTTATGTATCAGATCCTTAAGCTTAAGAACGAGTTTTGTGTATCCAAAAATTTGCTTCAACCGTCTTTGTCAACTACAAAATAGTAGCGAAAATTACAACTGGGTCGTTCAGGTCAAGAAATACTTTTTAGAAACAAGAGCAACAGAAATATGAGAAAATTTGAATTATGGTACATTAATATATCCAAAACATTTTTTAGTACAGAAACTGAAAGAAAAATTGTATCAGGATGATCTTGATGGCTTATCACATTCTCGCTATTCTTCGTTTTATAATACCCTTGTGCACAACTGATATCCAGAATTATATTTACAGCAGAAAATACCTATTTGTTTTATAAGATTGTACTCACAGATAAGGTTCTACTCTAAATTGCATGTAATAACCAACTACAAAGGCATTTCATACAAAGTGGATCAAACAGTAAACTGTGCGAGTTTTAACTTCCGTAAGCCTGATACCATGGACCAAGAATGTCCTCTTTACTCGTGTGTAGGAATACCCCTAATAAGCTCATTTGTTAAACTGCAGGCTTTTTTTGAGTTTTTGAATTCCAATTTGCATTCATACAATGAAATTAACGAGCAGTGTACATGCTTTGTAAATGCTTTACAATTACGATCGTCCATAATTAATGAATAATAATTAATAGGCATATATTTTGTTCAGGATGATTGTTTATTGTTCTTCTTTTTTATTTTATACTTAATGTATTTAAATAATTATTTTTGTCAACTTCTTGTTACATGTAATTTTTGTACATTTAAACAATAAATCTATCAAGTACCAAATACTGCGAAACTATAAAAGTATTTAAAAACAAAAATAAACGGTTTTAAAGATTAAAACTAACTTTTCCGCATCTGTGAAATGCCCTGAATAATATTCTATCGTAAAATTGTCACTGGTATACACTTCGAGGGATGTATCGTGTTAACAAACCGAAATTTCTCCAAAAGTAACCAAAAACACAGTATATCTGGATTTACAGGACCCGCTGTACTCGCTATAGTCAGCTGAAATAGGGTACATCTGTGAGACACCTTGAAAATATCTAATTATAAAATTGGCCACTCCGGAGACTGTCTCGTACTAACCCGAAATTTCTTTAAAAAGGACCAAAAATGTGACACTTCAGGTACCATAGCACCCGTTGTACTAGCTCTGCTAAGCTAAAAATCAATGAGGTTTATTTATAAGACGCCCTAAACAATATTCAATCATAAAATTGGTCACTTGTATACAGTCTGGGGGCTGTATCGTGCTAACAATCTGAAAATTTTCCAAAAAGACAAAAAGTTGGTACTTCAAGTACCGTAGCACCCGTTGTACTTCCTTTAGTGTACTGAATATCAATAGGGTTCATCCGTGAGACGTTCTGAATAATATTCAATCATAAAATTAGTGATTTGTTGCACTCCGGAGGCTGTATCGTGCTAACAAACTGAATTTTCTCAAAAAATGACAAATATGACGTACTTCATGTACCATAGCACCCGTTGTACTGGCTATTGTGAGCTTAAAATCAATAGGGTTCATCAGTGAGACGTCCTGAATAATATTAAATCATAAAATTGGTGACTTTTCGCACTCCGGAGGTTGTATCGTGCTAACAAACTGAAATTTCTCAAAAAATTACAAAAATGTCGTACTTCAAGTACCATAGCACCCGTTGTACTGGCTATTGTGAGCTGAAAATCAATAGGGTTCATCTGTGAGATGACCTGAACAATATTCAATCATAAAATTGGTGATTTGTTGCATTCCGGAGGCTGTATCGTGCTAACAAGATATGTAACGGAGAGTGACCGACGACAACGACGACGACGACGACATACACACAGGATTTTTTTTTCTAAAAACCATTTTTTCGTGTTGTTCTTGATAAAAAACGTAAAAATATCTCAAACATTTTTTTCTGAATTTCAACTTTTTTGTGGGTAAACCAATACTTTTCTCGCATATTAGATAGGTTGGGCGGAAAAGTAAAAAAGCCAACATCATTTAAGAAAACTTTTGAAGCACACGTACAAAGAGTGTCATTACTTTTCTTGTTGATGTCCCTATAACTTTCAAACTAGTGAAGACAATGACATAGGGTTTCCACTAGTGTTTTTGTGAGTCTGTAAATAGAGTATTACGAGAAAACGAAAAAATAACTGTGTATGGTGAATACTATTATTGACTAATACTGGATATTCCATTTTCTTTGTAAGGCTATGGATAGCCGAATTATTGAGGCGCATTGTATAAGTTTTCGAACATGAAAATGATTGTATTACCATTGATTCTATAATATCGAATTTCATATATATTTTTTTTAGTTTTGCTTACAATTTACCTGGCCTATATGCTGTTGCAAGGCGTCAGGGTAATAAAATTTTTGAATTTTCATTACTGACTTGAATAAATAGATTCTTGGGTTAAGAAGACACCAACAGTAATAAAATCATTTATGGCTTATAATAGAGACTGTTTAGGTTCGTCTATTAATTTAATCCCCTACTGAGCACCGAGTTTTGACAGTTGTTCAGGTTGGTTTGTAAAATAGCGACTGTATACCAATACAGTGGCGTGTTTAAGGCAATATTAATAAATGTTGTACAAATATTCATTAGAGATTGCCTAACTTTTATCATCGTCATTATTGCCTGTATAAAGAGAGTTTTATACAAAAGTTTTGTGGTTAGGGCGTGATATAACTGAAATACTATTGAAAAAACGAATAAATAGATGTTATGGGAGTACATTGAAATTAAACTTGATACAATATTTTTCTACATCGATACCTCATTTTTGAAGATCAAATTTGCCAGCATCTGTAGTTCCAATTAGTCACCAAAAAAAGAAGTAGCGATCCGATTTTACAAAATTATATGTAATACAATAATTTAAAACATGACATGACATATTTGAGATCCAATTATCCACAGTCATGGAGAAATCACAAATGTTAGAGTAGGAATGTACTCTGATTGTACAATTTCTTTTTAATAACTTGTAGCTTCCGAATATCGAGATTATTTTGAACTGGAGATTATTAGTTGTATGGACGTAAAAATCAAATTAAACAACTCAAATAAACAACAGTTTTAGGAAAGTGCAAAAGAAATTGGTAAAGTTTGAATTTGTAGTAAAAGACAATAATTTAGTAGTATGAATGATTCAATGAAAAGTGAGGTTATATATTGTTTTAGTGCTGGAATCCAAACAAACTATAGATTTTCATGTAATATCTTATAGTTTAGAAGCACGAGCACTTGATGTATCCCATGACAAAGAGAGAGAGAGAGAGAGAGAGAGAGAGAGAGAGAGAGGGAGGGAGAGAGAGAGTATGGGGATTTTGTGTGGGTTAGACGATTTTTCTTGGGTTTTTGGTAAGTCAAACCCTGATTCATTTTCTTTGCAGGGCTTGCGTTGGGGTGTTTTAATGAGTTGGAGCTTTTCGTGTGATGCGGCTGTGTGTGTGTGAGGGTGTATATTTTTCCGCAGTTGTGGGGATACACCCCTGAATAAAACCAAGACTATAGGGACTTTTTTTAATATTATCTTCGTTTATATTCGGTATTTAAGTATGCCTGTTCTATAGAAATGTTTCCGAGAATATGTTGGGTTCACCAACTACTTTTTATTAATCTGTGACAATTAGTTTTATCAAAATTTATCAAAAAGTTAATGTCCCCACCATTTGGGAAAATATCAGGTGTGTGATTCCTTTTTCACTTTACCATTCTAGTGGGAACAGTACATATTTTAGAAAGTGGCGCCCTCTACGAAAAATAAATATATTTCATTAAATTGTAAGTTTTCTCAGTTTGTGTGGAAGTAAATCTAAATACTTCTATTATTATGAGGTCATAGTTATTTTGTCAGGTTATGTGTAAGTAAATATTAATACTTATATTATTATGAGGTCGCTACTTGGTTTGGTATTAAATTGTAGAGTCATTTGTCAAGTATTAGGTAACTACCAATATCTAGTGAGTACTTTTTACTTCATAAATTCTCGTTATTGGGCACGTTAAAAAACGTTTGGGCTTTCAGGTAGCTTTACAGGTTTGCTATAGACATATCGATATCTGCAGTCAATCAGCCTGGGGCGCGATTAGTACTTGGATGAGTGACCATCTGGGAAACACCGTTGTAATAACCGCGCAGCCTGCAGCGCTCTAGTATAGCGTACTGGGCTGGGGTGAGTAGCATCTCTCAGAGTGTAGGCACTATATCAATGAACACGACATATAGTGAAGATACGCCATTTTCCGGAGGAGACGTTAAACGAGCGGTCCCGAATCTATGGATGTTGGTCTCCTGGTTGGAACATCCGACGGTACGGCAAAATTTCCGGTTTGGAGATGCGTAATCCCGGCATCGGTGATTGTTAAGAAAATCACACAATCCCTTAACAATAAGGAGATTGCGGTGGCCATTTTTCGTGACATCGAAGGAGCATACGACAATGCACTACCGGCCTCCATTGGTTCAGCTTTGACTGAAAAGAGCATTAAGCCAACGATTACCGGCTGGATATATGCCATACTCACTAATAGAACAGCCACTACATCTATTCAAGACGACGCCATTAGCTTAAAGGTTTCCAGGGGCTGCCCGCAGGGTGGAGTGTTATCTTCCCTTGTGTGGTCACTCCTGATGGATGACTTGCTTGGTACTCTCGTGGGAAGAGGGGTAAAACTGCAAGCGTATGCAGACGACGTTGTCATTCTGGCAAGAGCCAAGTCAGGACGGGTTGTACATAAAACCCTCCAAAGGACTTTGGACGATATCTACAGTTGGTGCCAGAGGGAACAGATGCCTGTTAACCCTGGTAAAACTGTAATAGTTCCCTTCACTAGGAGAAGGAATTTGGCGGACCTTCCGCCACTTTCCTATAATGGTGAGGTTATACCATTTGCAGCGGAAGTAAAATATTTGTGAATCATCCTAGATAAAAAACTTACTTGGAACGCTCACTTGGAAAAAGTCATCCATAAGGCCAGACTTTCCATGTGGACATGTCGCAGGATCTGCGGAAAATCTTGGGGCTTGGATATATGTGATGATTGTTAGACCAATGATCACATATAGAGCCATTGCTTGGTGGTCAAAAGCTTTACAGAAAACGGCCCAAGCAAAGATCTCTGGCATACAGAGACAGGCTAGTTTGGCTATAACTGGTGCTATCAGCACCACACCGTCAGCAGCCATGGAAATACTCCTGGACCTTCCTCCTCTCCATATACTTCTGGAAAAGGAGGCCAGATGCACAGCATATAGAATTGTGCATATTTCTATATGCACAAAGTAGAATGCTGGCGGCCACCGAAAGTCATAGTGTTCTGGGAATGACCTCTGATATAATGCCCCCAACAGTAAACTATAATCTGCCTTATACGGTCCTATTTCCAAATAGAGATGAATGGGTCCTCCGCAAGGATGAACTCTCAAGAGCAGACATCTGTTGGTACACTGATGGATCAAAGACACCCTCAGGCTCTGGTGCGGGTGTATACGGGCGAAGACCTTGGACAGAAATCTCAACCTCTCTGGGATCCTATGAAACCGTATTTCAGGCGGAAATTTATGCCATTGCTTCATGTGTGGAGAGTTTGGGGCAATCCAACCACACACATAGATCAATAAAAATTTTCACGGACAGCCAAGCGGCCTTGAAAGCACTTCGCTCGTACCGTGTAACGTCGAAATTGGTTCTAGACTGCCAAAAAAGACTCGCCTCAATAGGAGAACACAACAGGGTATCGCTGGTTTGGATCCCTGGCCACTCTGGTATGGATGGTAACGAGAAGGCTGACTCTCTTGCAAGAGTGGGTGCCGCTCATGACTTTATCGGACCAGAACCTACAATTGGCATCGCAACAAGTGTTGCCAAACAAACACTAAATACCTGGACTGCAAGAAGAGTTTTAGACTTCTGGCATAATATACCAGGATTGGTTCATTTAAAGGCCTTCATACATCCTTCGAATAATATATCCAAACAAATGTTAGGCTATAATAGACACGATCTACGGTGCCTAACAGGCCTTCTAACAGGCCACTGTCGTTTTAATCATAATATGCTGAAACTTGGACTGTCGTATGATCCAATTTGCCGTCTTTGTTTGGAAGATGATAAAACAGCAGAGCATATAATTTGTGCCTGCCTCGCCGCGGCTCGAGTCAGGTATCTGATGTTTGGCAGGGCCACTCTCTTGCTCTTGGACCTGAAATATCATTCACTGAACAAATTAATCGGCTTCTTTAAGAAGCTGAATTTGTTTGGTGAAATTTGAATAGGTATGAGCCACAATAGGCTCTCACGAGTCGCAGTGGAGGGCCTTATTGACCTACTCATTATAAATTAAAAATACATTTTTAGCATTGCAAATGCTACTTCCTTTCTTAAGTTCATTTTAAATTTCAAAATAATTTAGGACGAAACAAATTCTATATGATAAATTCACATTTACAACTTAAACACAAAAACAAATATCATAGCTACAAAACTAATTTATAATTTGATACATGATTTTCAATTGTTATATTTCCATGGTTCGCTATGTTTTAGCTAAAACTACAGAATTCAGTCATATTGCATACTTTTGACTGCTCCATTTTCTGGTATAGAGATACCATTTCATTTAATTATCTTTGGAAAAATCGCGATAGCCATTATTACTTCAAAGAAAAGTTCTTGTGATGTCCCCTCACCGCTTCATTTTTGGGGACCGGACAAACAGATCAAAGCAAGAGATAGTTAAAAGTCTTAAATTCAAAGATTACATTGTACATATTTTTACTATCCCTTAATGCAGCAAAATTCGAAGAAAATATAAATTTTCTATTTGCTTATATCTAGGGGCCATTTTTAGTGTCGCTTTCCTATGATTTTTTTTTCAAAATGCTGCGTTACTCATTTTTAAAACATGGCGGGTGCACATAATACAGAATTTTAACATTTCTATTGTGACCAGAAGCGGTGATAACAGTATTCTAATAATTAAACACTACTAATACTACTGAAATCACTACCCTTTGGTTTTTCTAGTAAACTTTCAAATTAATTGCAAATCGGAATGCGATCTTAGTATAGGCATATATTTATGAGACAATTCATACACAAACAGTGGTTGCGTTATTTATAGGTCCTGTATTACTCATTTTCCAAAAATGGAATAATTCAGTGGACACCATCAATACACAGACAAAATGATCAAATAGTTGTTGTCCAATGGCCCCCCAACTTTTACTCGGTTTGTAACTTATATTCTAATGAGACACAAACAGTTGTTGCATTACTTGTAGGCCCTGAATTACCCATTTTTCAAAAATGAAATTGTTCAGAGGACACCCATACACAGACCAAATGATCCATTAGTTGTTGTCCAATGGCCCCACAACTTTTAATAGGCGTGTAAGGCAATTATTAGGAATGTATCGATATTTCAAAAATACCATTAAAATCTGCACATGGAGCTGCGTATGGTCACGTGCGCAGTTTAAATGTCCCCACAGCACGGTATTGTGTACACTACCTCACAACGACGGTAAAACGTGAATTTATTTTTAGTTTGAAAGATGTGCAATTTAGATTAAGTAGAGACAGTTCAGTCGGGTACAGCTGGGATTGTATTGTTCTCTACCGTCGACCATTTGACTGATGCACAAGTTCACCAGGTTACAGGGAAACCGCACAAAACCTGCAACACCGACGGGTAGAAGGGGACTTCGCTAGGATTTAAGGGTGTACTACTATCACTCCTGACGGTAGAAGTGTCTGTAGAAGGATGGAATTAGGTGGCGAAGGTTTTCGGGAACAATTGATGGCGATCATAATGGCAATGGAGATGATTTCGATTAGGATTTTAGTACATCTGGTAAGGTCGTAAATAGCTTGGGGTTTTCAAATGTAACTGGAGCGGTTTCTTGTGGGGTTTTAGGGGTAGCTAGACTTTTGAGGCAGCGAGGATAGAAAGTGTAGTGTGGACCCCCGCAGTTTGTGCAGGGGGATGGACCGTAGGATGGACAAATCGGTTTGAATCTGCAGGATTCGGCTGGGTGGTCGGTCTGGGTCCAAATGTTGGAATATTTAAGAATAGGTGGGACTGGAATATGAGGTCTCGCATTGGTGTTAGAGCCCGTGAAATTTGATACCGCGTGAGAGGGGTTGATGGTAGTGGGTTTCGACTATTGTTAGAAATTTTAAGGACTGGGATATTAATATTTTTGAAAGTCGGTGGAAAGGTCTACATTTCTGCAGACAATGAAGAAGGTGGGTATATGAGCTTTGGTCGGGCGAAGAGGACGAAGTGAGGGTCTTCGGTTAAGTGTTTCTTAGGGGGGATTTGAGTTATATATTAGATATGGTTTTAAGAAGGACTGTTTTACTGAAATTGGTTTTTAAATGGAGTATTTGGTAGCGGAGGATTTTCTGGGTGTTTACAAGGGTCAATAGAGCATTTTGAGAGGTGCATTTTTAAGAAAGGTTTCTTAGGTTGAGTGTTAGGATGTAGGGAGAGGTCGTAATTGAGGGCGAGGATAGTGCAATTTCTATTTCGTGCTTGTTTTTTGCCTTGATTTTCATTCAGTCTTCCGTGTGTTTGGATTGATGCTGACGGCGTCCACATTGCCAACAGCCAATGTGTGGGATTTGGTTTGTTATACAGTGACCAAAATAACTTGATCGTAGATTTATTGAGCACTAATATCTTTCTCAGTGCTCACACACCTACGATAGACTATCATTACGACGTACCCCATGAATTATTTTCATGATTTTATTATTGGTGATACCTTTCAACACATAAATTATTTTTATTTTATTCCATGGTCGGTATCACGATGATGTTCGTATTAAACATTTGCTACTTCGAATAAAAAATAGGAATCAATATCACACACAACGTATGAGTTCATATTATTAACAAGGGATGTTTATTTATGACCTTTTCCTATGACATTATAATATATAACCTTTATCAACTCTAATAAACAGTATGGAGGTTTCTTTACCTATGTGGTAGGGTAACCTTTCACTGTGACCTTATTAATACATGTGACGCGTGATTTCTTCATTGTGTTGATTTTCTGGTATTTGCTCTTGTGTAGGGTTAAATGGTTTAGATTTACAGATATCACGGTTATGTTGAACATAATGATGCCAGTATTGATATTCTGAATATAATCAATGTAATTCGAAAGAATTTTTTATTCGAACAAATAAAATCTCGCCTTCATATACTATACACTTCACTAGTCATTAAATGTTATAGGGAAGTTTCACGTTTTTTAAGCAATTCAACGTCTTATTATGGCTTGTTCCTATATTAGATCATTATAGTTGTCAGTGCGCAAAAACTTTTAATCTCCTAAATAGTTTTAACTTGTCATATATCTCCATTGGGTTATCCCTTGAGAGCAGCGAGAAACTAAGTGTCCAGCGTTAATTTATGAGCTTATTCTAAGGACAGTATAGAAACAAGTTGTCAAGTCCAGGTAAATGTTTGGTGGGTATGGCAAAGAGCTCATGATTTACTCTATTTACTCTATCGAATGCACGGTATCCAATTGAAGATTCTGTTCCAAGGAATGTGTTACTTGTTCTATGAATGATGATAAATTTGTGTTTATTGATTTACCGGGCATAAAACCGTTTTGGAAATATCTTCAGCGCTCAGTTATTCTCTAAAGTCAGCAAATATGTGAGACACTCATTTCATACATTATCAATGGATGGGAATGAGTATTTTAATATAATTGTAAGTGGAAGCTTCAGTTTCAGATAAGAGTTTGCTCTGTATATGAATTAGGGGATGCAGTTTGTTCATCGCATTTTAGCAGTTTGTGGTATAGCATGCAAATTAGGACAATTGTTTTATTGTATTAAGTAATTCAAGTATTTCTACGTTATATTTGGTGAGACATTCCTGTCATATACTACTACTGGTATCATAGTAATAGAGTTTGGGTACCGAGACATCTCGTATATATATCCGGGCCTTTTCGCAAATTTATTTGTCTCAAATCCTGAGACTTTCGGGTTTATACTTCACGATTGTTGAAGTTTTGTTTTCGACGTTTACCTTGGATAAAATTTGTTATTTCGTAGGAAAATAAAACGATAGTGATACAGTGAACAAAGATATAATTAATAAGGAGGATACACGGAATGAAGAAAAATGCACCCATTGCTTTAGCGGAAAAGCTCTATTGCAGACTTATTGAATCGGAAAGAATGGATGCTAATACCAGTAGCTCCACAATACCCAACGAACCCGACGATTTGTTTCAAAGTCCAATAGCATGGAAAATACAAATGGCTCGAAGTCCCGAGCCTAAGATCATAGGTTGTTTCTTGCCTCTAATCATACCTATGTGAAAGTTTTTCGGACAAATGGAGGGAACATTTTTAATTACCGTCACAAAATACATTATCAAAACTGCTACATATCTGTGATAAGAACTAGATGTTTTCATATTAGAAATCACAAAGAATTTGTTATTTTCAATATATTGTCGATTCTGACAAGATGGACACATTTGACAAATGAATAATACAAGGTGTCTCAAGTAACAGTTGCACCCAACAATGTTTCGAATAATGTTCAGATTTGGAAAAAATGCCAAAACAGGTCAATGTTAACCTAGAAGGGGCTCAGTTTTTATAGTAGTTTCAAACGTCTTTTTCATCCCTCTAGCACCCAGAACCATCCCTTGATAAACCTTCAATCGCAAGGGGTGTAATACATAATTTTGAAGCTGGTTTCATTATATATGAAAACCCGTTCTTTGTTTATTTTGAACAATGTTTCACCAAGCCAAGTAGCTTGGCTTGAAAACAAAAAGCTTGGCGTGGCTTGAATAATTTTTTAAAAGAAAAAGTTTGGCTTGGCTTGGTTACCAAGCTTTTTCCCCACCTGGCCGATCACGTGTTACGTCTACTTACTGTTCTCTCCTCCGCCATTTGTTTTAACGTTCAATTCTCAGATTTCTCAGTCACAGTTAACCTGTTGAAACAAGTTACAAAAAATATGAGTGACAAAAATACCCTATCAGATATCGTCGATATCGAGGAACCCTTTGAAGACAGCGGATCCGAATATGTGGCAGCAGAAAGGGAAGAAAGTTTGTCTTCAAACAATTCCCGCGAACATATTCGAAAATCACGGAAAACAATTGAAATCATAAAGGTCTCTAGTTTTTTTAAAATTAGTCCAGGGCAGACAAAAACAGACAGAACAGCAGTACGCATTTTGTGTACAAGAATATCAACTATACTCAAAATTAAAATGGGGCAACTACGTCTTTAAAAAGACATTTACAAAGTAAACATAAGGATTCTTACGAAAAAGCCTTTCCGCAGGAGAATAAAATTAATGAAAATCCAAATAGTTCTAGCTCTGTTTTAAACTGGCTGCAGAGCCGGACAACTCCAAGTGAATATTCGGTAAGTTTTTTTATCTTATATTGGTATTATTCCGTTTTGAATCGAAATGTCAACTTTTGAGTTGTTTTGCCTCAATCTCGAATATGCAAATTAATATGACTCTCCGGTAATTTAAAAAGTGATGTGAATTTATTTTTAAATAACGAAATAATAGTATTGTTGAGCAAAGAAAAAAATCTTTTAATTTGGTAGGTACGAGTGGTCGGACTTATATTATTTGTTATTTTTCAACTAATTATTAGGATCAAGAGTAAATGGCCGAACAGAATTGGTTTAATAAAATTATATGGATCGTTTGAGGAGAAAAGGAAAATATTTAAAAAAATTCAATATACTAGGTTTAAGAGGGAAAGAGTGCTTCATTCAAGAAACAAAAAAATGGATATATATTTTTTTGAAAAGCCAAACGTTCATTGAAATTGGTATTCTTCAGAAATCCTAGAGCTTTTTATGAAGAATATTTTTTTAGTGGAATATAAACTTTTCTTTATCTGTATAAGACTTTTTAAGACACATGTCTATAATAGGTACTTATATAATTTTCAAGAAAGAAATAGATTAATTACTTCTTGTATATTGTACTTGGTAAGATAATTTTTAATTTCAGGATTCAACTCTTGGCACGGGAACTGTAGAAGTTGAAAAACTCAATGATATATTAGTTCAATATATTTGTAAGAAATATTCACCTTCCAATTTTTTGAGGACGAGTCAAGCCGTAACTTATGTTCCTACATAAATCCAGTCATACATTTGCCTGGTAGAAACCAAATGAGATCGCTTACTCTGAGAAAATTTACTGAAACTCAATGTTCTGTTTCAAAAAATTTGCAGTTGAATAAATCCAAGATATCTCATACAGTTGACGGTTGGTCATCTAATTCAACTAGTTCAATGTATGGCATCACTGCCCATTTTAATGATGACTATTTCACTCACCTACGAAATGAACCAATCAGAAGCTCTAGTCAAGTTCGGCTTACCGATAATACCAAACTTGACTCTTGACTCTGATTGGCCTATCAAGTTCGGTGTTTTCAGATTTGTTTACAGAGCATGTGACAGTTAAACGTCAAATATAAGTGACTACGCTGTGCACGCATTCAAAAATTGAAATTTATTGATTTCTCAGGTCAACTTTTTTGCCAATTTCCTCTAATCCTGCCGAATTTCAGATTTTTCATCTTTCACTCTGTTTGTGAAATAGTCTAATAAAATTCCACTCGTGATTGAATTTATCTCATAAGTCTGTCTTTCATTTATGATCTCAACTGAATTGATTCGAGAAAACACCACGAGTCCGCAGGACTCATGGTGTTTTCTCGAAACAATTCAGTTTCGTTCAAAAATGAATCGACAGACTTATCGCGAAAATTCAATCACTTGTGGTATTACTACTGACTATTTCACTCACCTACGAAATGAACCAATCAGAAGCTCTAGTCAAGTTCGGCTTACCGATAATACCAAACTTGACTTTTGACTCTGATTGGCCTATCAAGTTCGGTGTTTTCAGATTTGTTTACAGTGCATGTGACAGTTAAACGTCAAATATAAGTGATTACGCTGTGCACGCATTCAAAAATGAGTAGATTTGGGATGAATTCTATTGAATCAATCAACGAAAAAATCGATGAAAATGTACCGAAAAATACGAGGAAATCGAAGGAGTACATTTGGAAGCAATTTACCAGATCAAGCTCAAAACATTGTATATAATAACTGTACCATTTATAATAATTATAATTTCAAAATATTTCAGTATGTTATGGTTATTGTTGGTGGTGTAGTATTTCTTTCGATGTCAATGTTTTCTGTTCATTGAAATTTATTGATTTCTCAGGTCAACTTTTTTGCCAATTTCCTCTAATCCTGCCGAATTTCAGATTTTTTATCTTTCACTCTGTTTGTGAAATAGTCTAATAAAATTTCACTCGTGATTGAATTTATCTCATAAGTCTGTCTTTCATTTATGATCTCAACTGAATTGATTCGAGAAAACACCACTCGTCCTGCGGACTCGTGGTGTTTTCTCGAAACAATTCAGTTTCGTTCAAAAATGAATCGACAGACTTATCGCGAAAATTCAATCACTTGTGGTATTACTACTGATAATTGGAAACTACATGCAATTTTATTAGATTTCGTTCCTGCCAAGGGATCACATACAGGCCACTCTATTGCTCAAATATTTGATAATTCTTTAAAATATTATCATTTAGAAGAGAGTAATCAGGGTGTAACAACAGACAATACCAACAGTAACTTTACTTTTGGCACGAGATATGCATTTTGTCTGTTTCGCTTATACCTAACCGAAGAAAATGATACTAAATCTGACGAAGCAACCTTGGAAGTCGAAATTCATTGTGATTCCCCTGTCAATAAAATCAAAGCCATTGCAAAAAAATTAAAAAATCGGAACAACTTAAAAAAAATTTTGAAAATTTTTCAATACTTCAAATCTAAAAATGAAAATGCCAAAATTAGATGTGACTACAAATTGGAACTCCACGTTACAAATTCTGTCTTGGGCCCTAAATTTAAAAAATGCCATTAACGTGCTTTGCGATAATGTGGACGTCTTAAAGACATTTCTAGTCACTAATAATGAGTGGTCTCGTATTCAAAATGTTTGCAATTATCTAACAGATTTCAGTAAACTTTCAACAAATTCGGAATCGGAAAAAAATGTACTCTACGAATGGTTAGAATAGAAATTAATTTATTACTAGATAAATTAGAAAAGTGGGCATTATACTTAGATCAAAAAGTTGATAGGAACAACGTTGCCGACGCGTTAATATTATCACTTAAAGCATTATGATAAAACAAACTGGATATATTGCTTAATTTTAATATTGGATCCGCGACACGAAGTTGAAACTTTCTCAGCAACTAATTGGAGAAAAAGTTTAGAAACGAAGGCCGTTGAACAATTTGAGCAAATATATAAAAGTACTTACTACTGTGTATATAACGAAGAATTGGAAAACAATCAATTTAATAGTTGTACTGACACTGACGGCATTGACGCCGAAAACAATGAATTCGATATAGATTTTTTAAGTTTGTACAAAATATCGTTAACTAGGAACATTAATAATATCATAGCTTGGCGATATGAAATTGATAATCATCTAGAGACACCACGGATTGAAGGCTCTGAAGATATTCTTAATTGGTGGCGATACCACGAGAATACTTTCCTAAATTTAGCTAAAATGGCAAAAGAATTTTTGTCCATTCCTGCAACCACTGCAGCTATCGAAAGATATTTTCCCGAGCCTCCCTTACTGTTACCAATTTGTGTAACAGATTGAATGACAAATCCATAAGGTGCTTGATGTGCCTAAATAGTTGGGTACGACAAGAACTATTTTAGATGTGGTGAAAAACCGTCTTTGTTCATTTAAGTAATTAGAATTAGAAAAACTCTTTTTTATCTTTAAGTTATTCATTATATATCTTTTGTTTAGTTTTTAGAATTATTATTTATTTTCTTGTTTTATTTATGGTTTTTTATTTTTATTTTTCTGCTTTTCATTATATAAGTTGTGTAAAAAAACTTGGTCTTATTTTCGTTTTCCTTTTTACGAAAAATGGTTGTTTTGAAGTAAATATTATTTATTGGGAGCTATAATAGTTTATTATAATTAATATTTATAATAGTGTTTTTAAATGAAACTCACAGTCTCTAGTTAATTCCACAATATTGTGGATATGAGCATATTCCACGAAGTAAGGGTCAAGACAGTTAATTTAATTTTTATAATTATCGAGAATGTAATATTTCTCATACATGCAAGTATATATAAGTAATTGAGCATGTTATGTATATTTCTTGTACTGATACAGAAATATACGATAGGATAGAAATAAATATAGATCGATAATGATAAGGTTTTATACCTAAATCATTTCTCCTTTTTGAGAGTTTCCTCTCCTTCTATTCAACGCATATCCTAAGCGGCGGGCGTAATTTCGGCCGGTAATCCCTTGGCCTACCTGCATAAATCAAAGGGTACCATTTATGACAGGGGTAATTTCGGCCGAGAGGTTGATGTTTACGATGAGATTAAAATATTGGTAATTACGCTTAATAGTTTCCTTTAAATGTATAAAATTCACAAATAACAGGTATAAAATTATTATAGCTAGTCAGTATTATAACTTATCTTTAAGCTACTAGTCGATAGAAAGCATAAAATATATTATTTGTATACGATGGCATCAGTTTCAGTAATTAAGAGTTCACGCGGTTGTGACTTACTAGTTGTAGAAAAGTTTCAGTTTTGTAAACAGGACGTATTAAAAAGTGGTGAAGTACGTTGGAGGTGTATAAAGAAAAATTTAAGATGTTTAGCCAAACTGTACACTGTTGGTGCGGAATACACAGTTACTAGAAGTGAATTAATCCACAACCACGAGTCCGATGAAACTACGTTGGAGAGAAAAATAGTGACGACTTCATGCAAGCGCAAAGCTGAGGAAGACATATCGGAGAAACCTTCAAAAATTATTAAAAGCGTTCTTTCAAATCATTTGCCAGAGAATTTGTCAACGATAGATGTCAGTCTAATAAGAAGAAATTTGTACAACAGCCGCCGTAAGCTCTTACCAGCCCTGCCTAAGGATATTCACGATGTACATTCTGTACTCGATAGTTATGGACCGAAAACCACAACAGGTGAAAATTTTTTGTTTATTAACAGCACAGCTGATAATATCATTGTTTTTTCTTGCCATACAAATATAATAAGTTTATGTAAAATGAAAGATTTTTACATGGATGGCACATTTTCTTATTGTACAAAATATTTTTATCAGTTATTTACCATCCATGGACTGGAAAATGGGCATTATGTTCCTCTTTTGTATTGTCTGTTGCCCAATAAGACCAGTGACACATATATGAGACTTTTTCTGTTGGTAAAATCTAAAATTTTTGAACTTTATAATATTGTTTTTGAACCGAAGGAGGTATTTGTGGATTTTGAAATCGCAATTCATAACGCATTAAAAGTTGTCTTTCCCAAAACCAAACTAAATGGTTGTAGAGTCCACTTGCACCAGGCGTGGTATAGGAAAATACAATCATTAGGGTTAACCCAAATGTATAAAGATAAAAACTGCGAGGAAAGCGAATGGCTTACTCATACTTTTGGGCTAACTTATTTAGACCCCTCTGAAGTTGAAGATTGTTTCATATTTGATCTCATGTCATACAAACCGGACCATAAACTTATAGATAAATACGCAGACTATTTATTAGAAAACTACATAGCGCCAGAATCTCATTTTCCACCAAATATATGGGCATATGAAACCCCATCAATTAAAAGAACCACAAATGCCTGCGAATCATTCCATTCGCACTTTAATTCTAGTTTTTATTCAAGTCACCCTTCTATATTTATTTTTATAGAAAAATTAAAAGATTGTCAGATCGATGCATATTTAAAAATAAAAAATTTAAATATTCCAGCAAAAATTAAAGACAAACAAGTAAAAAACAAACTAAAATTTATCGAAAACATGGTAAATAATATGCTTCGATATGACAATATTTCTAGAATCAATTTCGTTAAATCTGTATCACATCAAAACGTTTTTTAAAAATTTATAGTTTACCTAAGTTATAGAAATAAGTTGATGTAATAATTTTATTGAAATAAAGAAATATTTTAATATAAAGCATTCTGTTATTTTATTTGATTTGCGGCCAAAAATACCTATGAGATAAGGAAGCAACTTAAAACCTCCGGCCGAATTTACCTACCGGCTTTTAGTACCTGCCCTTTTTCCGGCCGAAATTACATCCGCCCATCCTAAGAGTTTCCTTATAGCACTATTTTGAAAGATATTCGACAAGAAAATTGGTAATTAAGCATAAAACCTCTCTTTCAACGCAAATCCTAAGAACTTTCGTAGAGAACATTAAATAGATTATCTAGTTACTTTAAAATTTTTTATTACATTATTGTTAACAGTTAATACCTTCAAAAGCTTGAAAGCTTGGTAGTTCAAGCTTTTTCCAAAAAAAGCTTGGCTTGGCTTGATAAAAAATGGATAGGCTTGGCTTGGTATTTTTAAAAGCTTGTTTTGATTTGAAGCCAAGCTCAAGCCAAGCTTTTTAAAACCAAGCCAAGCCTGCGAATCTCTGATTTTGAACGACTCTTTTTTTAAGAAAACTGCAGAAAACAACGGTAGTTCTAAAAAAACAATTTAATTTTAACGAATGTACTGTTCAATGTGCCCACCTCCAACTTCCGTGCAATGGTACAGCCTGTTCTCAAAAGCTTCTCTAAATTTTCTGGTGTAATAAAACGGCAATGTGTCACGATTCTTTGTCGAAGTTCTTGAAAAGATTCAGGTGGTGTAGCGGAAACTGTGGTCTTTAAGCAGCCCCTGGAAAAAATTCATAGGTCTTAAATCGGGCGACCTAGTGGGTCATTCGATAGAACCTTTACGGTTTATCCATTGTCCCGGAAAACGAGCAACTAAAAAGCTGCGAACTCGTACATCACAGCGTGGAGGCGCTCCACCATGTTTAAGAAAGTTGGTTTTCATGGAGGTTCACATAATCTTCCAATGTTTGAGTTATTAAGGGATCTATAAGGTCTTCTAACAAATCCTAGTAAATATGACCTTCTCTGAAAATATGTGGTTTGGTATCACTCCAATAACGACAATGGTGCCTGTTGACTTCACCATTTAACGCAAAACGTATATTCATCGTAGAAATAAATGTTGTAAAGTATACCTGCTTTATCATTCAACCGCTGAATGAAATTTTAGCAAAACTGTAAACGTCGATCGGGATCATCTTCGTTCAACTCTTGAACCATTATCATCTTTTCAATACAACAGATACATAAGCAATTTTTCTCAATCATTGTCTGTTATCCATTAGAATATGACCAAGAACAGCTACTTCAACATTACAATTTGTTATGTTCCACTTCAGTTTGCCCTAAACGTCTACCTAAAAGCTTGGCAGAATACTTACTTAATTATGGCTAGCTGGAAAGTAAATTGAGCAATAAGGTTCGTGTATCCAAATTAATACTATTGTTGGACTACATACATTTATTCGGGTAGATGTTGGATACAAACGAGAATAATCGACCTGGTAAGTAGAATTAACATTGAGTGGTATTATGTTTTGGTTTTAAAAACCTTGAATTCACTACTTAGTTTCGAGACTCAGATCTTACTAAATGATACTATTTGGTTACAGGAGGATAAGTAATATGTGAACTTAGTGGCTATGCCACTATTAGTAGTTGCCCCAATTGGACCAATTGGTTTACATAAAGTGTAAGTATTATTATCTATATTCTAAACTACAATATAAAAAAAATGGAATCAATCAATGAATATATACAAGGGGTAGTACTATTATTATGGCGTTTCTTTTTACAGGGTACAGATGCTACTTATAAAAATGGAAAGCTCTTACTTGAGTGCATGCTAAGCCAAATTTACGTAGCAGGAAAAACCGTCCATCAGCAGGTACAAGCAGGTGGTGAAGTCTACGGGTGTAATCCTAGGGGTGTGCAATCACCAGACTAAGAACTAGCATGCAAAAAAAAGACTATGATACTGGATGCGAAGGTCGAGCAATGTACTAACTACTTGTTACACAGAATACCATGCAGCAATCTGGATAAAAGAATGCTAATCTTGTTAGGTTGCAAGTGATACTTGAGGCAAGAAGGCCTAAAAGCAATGATATGATGAGTAAAAAAAAATTATAAGTACTGGATGTACATTTGAACACTTACCGATGGTGGAGGATGGCCTTATTGTTTATATTTTAGGTTTCTTATTGAATTATAATTGAATCCACTTAAAGTGAAATTTCACCAGAAATTTATAATAATAATCCAACATTAAACCACAATTATTTCTTTGGTTTCAAGATACAAAATCCGTTAAGTACGAAAATATGCCATCAGCACATGCTAAGACAACCTCAAAACCCAAAAAAAAAGGTATGAAATATGGAGGGAATTCAGAAACATAAAATTTCCTCTGTTTATGTCAGACTATCATTTTACCTCCATAGAACAGGTAGCCACTACACAGGTAACTGATAAATGTACTTAGGTACTCAGCACTAATCAGAAAGAAGAAGTACTTGCAGATTAAGTTGACATATATGAACTAACCTAGATTAATTACTTTGTAAACAAAGGATTTTTATGATATCCAATAATGAAATTGTTATCAATTAATAAATAGCTTTCAACTGCTGGGTAAGTAATTTATTACATTATGTGTTTATGTTGTTATAAATCCGAATAAAACATTGTTTCGGTGGAACCGTAACAAATTTCTGATGGGACGCTCATGTTTTTTGTTTGAAACTGACCCAGTTTCTTCAAATTTTTTAATTCAATGTGTAACAAACTAAGGCCTTATTATTCCACATGGTTTTGGTTAAAGAGAAACACTAGCACACTCATTATTTTTTCTACATTCATGCAAAAAACAACACTTTTGTGAAACACATTTAATGGAAAAAGTGGTTCTTTTTTGCACTAGTGCAACAAAATTTTTGTTGCACTCATCTGTCATTCTTGACAGTTTTGTGATGATTTATGACAAACATAAACATTTAAATCAAATAAAAATCCAGAGCAAGTGTCTGATCCTGCTCTAATACAGCAATAAAATATGTATATCTTACTACTTAGTCTCAACGAGTTACAATTATTGCAAAAATCTTTGATTATTCAAAATTTAAACGGTCAAAGCGGAAACCAGCTATGATTAAGTACTGACAAGGTGGAGGCCATAAAGATACAAAAAAAGAAGAACGGTTAAGTTTGAATTCCTCACATATTATATTCTAATTTTCCAGTTTTTGCATGAATGTAGAAAAAATATTGTATACAACTCGTGCAAAACGTGTTTTTTGCACTCGACGTGTTGTCCAACTCGGCCTAGACAATTTCACGTCGCGTGCATAAAACACTCACTTTTCGCACTTGTTGCATAAATAACTATTGATAGTACAACTCTACTAATTCAACTGTTTCTTGTGTACAATGAATAATGTTAAATTAGTGTTTTAAATGAAACTCACGGTTTCTGGTTAATTCCACAATATAATAAAAGTTATTGAAAATTCTAAAAAATTGACAATTGTTTCGATAAATCAATATCATCGTCAGAATGACAGAAGTTACATTTTATTTGATGCCTACCTGATGTTTAGTAGTTATTTTTGGCTAGACCAAAAAGTGACCTAACTTGTGATTGACTTAATATATGTTTATAGGAAAAAGAAGAAGATGTGATATTACAAATATTGAAGCTTAGATATTATTAGCCCTATGGCGATATCCTGGATACCATTTTTCCAATTAAGATCAGTATAACTGTGCAATGATATAGGAAACCAGGAAAACTATATCTGCTGATCTTTACAATTATCACTTAAGAAGTTGTCAATGAACAGTTGAATCTAGGGAGTTCTCCACTAATAAACTGTCTTCTTAAGTGATAATTGTTAAGATCAGCAGATATAGTTTTCCTGATTTTCTATATCATTGCACAGTTATACTGATCTTAATTGAAAAAAGATATCCAGGATATCTAACCATAGGGCTAATAATATCTAAGCTTCAATATTTGTAATATCACATCTTCTTATTTTTCCTATACACATATATTAAGTCATTCACAAGTTAGGTCACTTCTTGGTCTAGCCAAAAATAACTACTAAACAACAGGTAGGCATCAAATAAAATGTAACTTCTGTCATTCTGACGATGATATTGATTTATCGAAACAATTGTCAATTTTTTAGAATTTTCAATAACTTTTATTATATTGTGGAATTAACTAGAAACCGTGAGTTTCATTTAAAACACTAATATGAGCAGATTCCACGAAGTAAGGGTCGAGACAGTTAATTTCAATAATGTTAAAAATTGGGATTTTAAAAATAACCGAGTTATTGATAAAGGAGAACTGTAAATGAAAGAATTTTACATTTCATCACTTTCAACCAAAATTTTTTATTATTTGAAAAACTAAAAACAACAAGTTGTGTAGATAAGAACATGTTTTACTGCATCCACAAGCAAAAACTTGTTAAAATTTCAAACGAGAATGTTAGGGAATGACAATTTCAAAAATCCCATTGACCCTGAAAGAATTTCGTATTTTTCGAAAGAAAACCATTCAAAATAAAAACATAACAGGGTTGCATTGACAATGAAAGGGAGTTTGAAACTGCAGTAAAAGTTCATCCCTCTGTAGGTTAAAATTGGTTGTTTTGACATTTTTTCAAAATTAGAAAAAAACTCGAAATGTTTCAGGGTGCTAATTTTAGTTGGGATACCCTGTATATTTTTCGTCAAGCATTTTATTTTACATTATTTATTATAATGATGAGCTTAAATGAAACATAGAACATAAATGTTTTGCATAATATATTCATTATGTACAGCGTTGATTTGTTGCAAAATAATCATATTAGAGAAAATGTTATAATTTAGTATACTAAATATTGTTAACATAGAACACTGAATGGATTGATGATGAAACTCTGTTAATTAACCTGTACAAATTTACCCGAACTGCATAAATATAAAGCTTGCAAACATAACTGCTCAAATATCTCCTGCATTAAGATAATTAATTGATGCATACGGACAGACATCCACATATGCCTTGAAGCAATACTATTATAATAAAAGGGGTTAACAGTCATTCAACAATCTTATTGTAATGATTGGAAGATGAAACTTGATGATAATCCTTTATGGATAATAAACCTTTTCAGAGATTTCTTCGTTACTTATACATCACAATCACGCAATATCTATTCATCAAAACAGCTCATTATTTCAAGAAGTACTAAGACGATATATCATGAATTTGTTTCTACGACTAAAGAAATTATGCGAAATGTGAATTAAATTTCATTTTTTATTTATTTATATTTCTTAAAGAATATTTTGAAAATATTTCACAAGCTCCGCATACACCACTACAAGCATTATTAAAAGTGTATAAAAACAATCATAGTAGTTTGACTGATTTTACAATTTATAGGTAATGAATGTAATGATAAAGTAGAGAATTAGATCCATTGTCATTTCTTCATGTATTGTGTATGCGTTAATGCCAAAAAATGCTACATATTAATTTTTAATTATACCAAAAATTAAATTTGAAATTAAAAAAAATGGAGCTTGAGATTTCGTTTACATTTTTCCCGTCGGTGTTGTAGGTTTTCTGCTGTTTACCTGTAACCTGGGAAATTTGTATACCAGCCAAATGTCCGACGGCAGGGAATAATACAACCGCAGCTGTACCTGCACTTCATTTACTTGATGATGATTAATTCAATTCAAAGAAACCACCAAACTACAATATCGCTTTTCCTCGATGCACTCAAACCACCTTCTGTCACCCACCTTTTCGTCTTAAATTCAAAAAAATATCTTCATAACTGCAATTCCACTCTCATTTTCATGATCAGTTACTTTCAAATCACCCCATTTCAGACAGTTGTAATCATATAGCTTCCTAAACACTTGTAAAACTATACACCGCACTTTCCATCTAGTTACTTTTTAAAAACTTCAACATAAAATATTCGACATTTCTTCTATTCACTTACTCAAACCTCCACACGAGCGCCGCACTGAACGAATAAACGCTCATCAAAAAACATCCAACCCTTACACTGCAGAGGAGTTTGTCCTGTATCTGGGCCCTTTTCTGTAAACACCCAAACCCACACAAAATCAAACAAACCCAATAACCGAAATTTTTCGAACATCTCTCTCTAC
The DNA here is from genome assembly GCA_963921935.1 of Galeruca laticollis. Taxonomy (NCBI): domain Eukaryota; kingdom Metazoa; phylum Arthropoda; class Insecta; order Coleoptera; family Chrysomelidae; genus Galeruca; species Galeruca laticollis. Next base: position 166,221,568 of record OY998180.1, read on the forward strand.
ACCCCTGGAGAATGAATATTCATTAAAATCGTTTTTATTTAAAACTGATTCTGTTCTACATTCGTTAACACAACAATTTATCATGAAATTAACATTCATGAAGAATCTATATACTGCAGTAAAAAAGTTAATGCTTGCTAGAATATCGATAATTGAGTTTTAGCAGACGATGTAGATTCATGTGAATAAAAGAAAAAGGGGGCGCTGGGTTTATTGGATGGCAGCCAGTAATTTAAGGAAATAATTATCTCATGTTAACAAAATATAAATCGCTTCTGAGGTCTGGGGTGGCTTAGAGGGGTGGAGGAGGCCACACTAAAATGTTTGTACACAAATCTGAAAAATACACAATAAATTTGCTAGAAAAAAACACTGGCAACACTATACGTAGTAGGCTTAAACAATATTCGATCAAGTGAATAATAGTATATATGTCGTGGTCACATAGCGAAATCCGTCATTTCTTGAGAATCCGAGGCAGACATGAACCGTCGGCATATCGTATAAAACTGCACCAATTCACTATCTGCATGTTGTGTACCGAACCTTTAAACAGAATCTGCCGTGTTGTAGACGTTGGGGGTTCATGAAATGCGTTACAGACACGTTAGATAGTGTACCGCCTTTCCTCTAGGTGGAAGTGGGAACCTCTATAGATATTTAGTATGTTTTTTATCCAAAAACAAATAATATAAAACGAAACTAAAAAAATATAGCAAAAAAATGAAATTATTTCTTAACAAATAACAATGGATAATAAAAATGCGAAAACATAAATTATGCCAAAACAACAAAATAACAAAACCAAATTTATTAAAAACAAAAAATTACTCACCGTCGCAAGCCGAAGAACAATATAAAAATTCATTTATTCACACAAGGTCCACTCGTGAACATATTAATTTGATAGTAAGCAATTTCCTATACAAGGCTGCATGCAGAGGATTCCGGAACGATATACTAAAAGTGAGGCGTTAGAAACATTTTGAATTAGGCAACAAATTGTCCAAATTTAAAAAAAAACTACAAGGAAACAGCAAGCATATTAATCGAGTACTGGTTGGGTCCCTTCAAGTCTCAAATTATATTTTGAGATAATATTGGTAACATTTTTTTACTGGTGGTAATTACAATTTAAAATCTGAGCTGGTCTGGTGCTCCACGACTTTTCCCTCGTTTAAGAGGAAGGTTCCTCTACGCAGTAGTCCAAAATTAGAAGTTATCCACTCATCGTTCCGCAAGGACTTCAGATTCTAATGAGATACTAGATTTGTTAAATGTCTTAGTAGTAGGAGAAATACCAAAAATATTTTTGTATCAATGACAACATCACCCAAATAAAAATAAACGAATTTAAAGATTAAAACTAACTTTTTCTACTTCCGTTACTAAAACCGCATTATAAACACGGGTTTGACATGCGCAAAACGACGCTTTAAACACTAGTGTTTAAAATGCGAAAAGTCACATCTCATTTATCTTTTGTCTTTTAAACGTCACATCACGTGTATCTTTTGAATTTTAAATTTCATATTCCGGGATAATTTTGTTGTTCTCTGTCATTTGACTTGTCAGTCAGCTGTCAACCATCATCTGGAAATGAAAATATAGGCCGTATAGCTTTGTCGGCTGAGGCCTTAAATGAAGAAAAGGAGAATATATTGTTAATATAATTATTATTCAATATAATTGAGATCTATTTTTTCATTCCTGCAAGCATAGAAAAAGGATGGTAAGCACCTATGTTAAAAACAATTTTAGTAACTCGTTTCACAAGGCACTTGTTCCGGTTCGCTTCACTGGTGCCCAATAACTCGTGACTAAGGTAACGTTTTTAACACTTGGTATTTTATATACTATTTCCGCATCTGTGAGATGCCCTGAACAATATTCTATCATATAATTATCACTTGTATACACTTCGGGGATGTATCGTGCTAATAAACCGAACTTTCTCTAAAAATAACCAAAAATGTAGTATATCTGGATTTATATGACCCGCTGTACTCGCTCTACTTAGCTGAAAATCAATAGGGAACATCTGTGAGACAGCTTGGAAAATGTACAATTATAAAATTGGTCACTTATATACATTCCCGAGGCAGTATCGTACTAACAACCTGAAATTTCTCCAAAAAGGACCAAAAATGTGGCAATTCAAGCACCCGTTGTACAAGCTCTGGTGAGCTAAAAATCATTAAGGTTCATATCTGAGACACCCTGAATAATATATATTCATAAAATTGGTCACTTGTGTATACTTCTGAGGCTGTATCGTGCTAACAAACTGAAATTTCTCTAAAAATTACAAAAATGACGTACATAAAGTACTATAGCACCCGTTGTACTGGCTCTGGTGAGCTGAAAATCAAATGGAGTTCATCTGTGAGATGTCTTGAATATTATTCATTCATAAAATTGTTGACTTGTTGCACTCCGGAGGCTGTATCGTGCTAACAAACTGAAATTTCTCCAAAAATTACAAAAATGTCGTACTTAAAGTACTATAGCACCTATTGTCCAGGCTCTGGAGAGCTGAAAATCAATAGACGTCCTGAATAATATTCTACTATAAAATTGGTCACTTGTTGCACTTTGGAGGCTGTATCGTGCTAACAAGACATGTAATGAAAAGTGGCCAACGACGACGATGGCGACATACACACATGATTTTTTTTTCTAGAAACCGTTTTTTCTTGTTGTTCTTGATGAAAAATGTAGAAATAACTCAAAAGAAATTCTACGTTCCAACTTTTTTGCGGTAAAACAATACTTTTCTCGCATATTAGCTAGGTTGGGCGGAAAAGTAATATGAAGGAACATTTAACACTACCCTACTTAGATTTGTATCTTCACTGTATCAGAAATATTTTAGGTACCTACAAGTTACTACAGTCGTGAAAATTGCGATCTGGATCTATAAACAAGTTTATTTTCTAGAGGATGAAAACAGCGATAAACTCTGCTTATGGCTGAAATATCAATAAAATACAAGATAATATTTTTGTCAAAATCGATTTTTTAGAAAATGTAGGCATATACGAGATTGAAGTTAACGGAAATTGGTTTTCTGGGTTTTTTATGATCAAGCTCATTTTATTGGTTTATTCAATATTTTCTTTAAGTGTCGGGACGGCATTTATTTTCTTTAACGATTTTCTCTTCCAATCTTATCTTCTACCAAACTACAATAGCATATTATATATTTATTAAAAATATGACAATAGGCATGATGAGAGTACTAAGGAATCAAAAAGTAAATGGTTTTAGAGAAAAATATGTGATGAAAGGACTCTGAAAAATGGCTTAGTTTTAATATAAACATTTAGATTAATAAGATTTTCAGGAAAGTGAAAGTATAAAATACTGCAATGGGCCATGTTAACCGAAACAGCACACAATCTCACGCCTCAGTAAATATCAATATCAATAACCTGTCTGAGTGTTGCTTAAACTTTTGTTGTGATTACGCATTTCGATCCATTCCTACATGATTCCATAAATTAATTTTTGTTTGTTCGTGTTTTTTGATTAAAATGAAAAATACGAAAATCATCAACGATGGAAGAAGGTTTTATGAAGACAAATAGTTCTAATTTGGCCACAATTGATTTGTTGATGTAGGGAGGGTTTCTTGCATTGAATAAAGACTTTCGCTTGTCTGAATTTCGAAAACTTGAAACTTCCTTGTAAGTACATTATTAATAATCTTTAGCGCTAAGTAAAATTTAATACACACAAGCCATTTTTAAACTTATCATAAGTTATTTTTGAGGTTAGGTTATCAGTTCATTAGTAGCGTTCGATTTGCTCACTCGAGCAAACTCGAGTGTAACGCTCGCGTTCTTCTGACTTATGCTTGAAGCTCATGTGTGCGCCCAGGCACACAAGCTTTCTTCTCCTCTTTCCCCTCGAGCATCAACAATTTTCTCGTGTTTCATGCACATATGCACATTGAGGTTACACGCCGTTTGAGATTTGTGTTGTTATAGCAGTATTGATTATCATTTCATTAAAATTTCATTCATGTCAGAGGCATAAGAAACCAAAAATAAAAAAGGACCCCGCACACCTTATATGGGAAAATGTCTCTCCGTCAAATTTCTTGAATTTTTGATATGTTGTAGAATTGATCATTCTGGTGAAATGTTTCAATGTACGCAACACCGATCCTATGACTAGTTTTCGAGGTACAGGATGTTAAATATGAGAGATATTCACCTTTACTCACTCCGTATCTCCCAAGTTATGATTTAGTTGTGATTTATATTTGGTGGTATTATCATCACATCCTTGTATGACAAATTCATTAGAATTTCATTTCCAAATCTTTTCGTATTACAGGGAGATTTCACTTGATACAAATGCCATTTTGAGACTTTCATAATTTGGTTATTTTATAAAGAAAAAAGGCGAAAAATGGTTGAATTCATTTCATCTTTCATCACAGTTGATACAATTCATACAAGATGATTCACGAATATAGAAAAATGTTTTTTCGGACACCTTGTAGTAATAAACCAACCGAAAATGACAAAATTCTCGTGGATTATGTGAAATGATGTGTTTCATTGGATATAGAGTCGAATGATGTCAATTTGAAAAATTACGTATACTCTATTAAATAAATAACTTGATTTTTTTCATTACCCCATATCTCATAAGGGAGTCCAAAAAGGTAGCAACATTTTTTCATGGGAGAACTCTAAATACTTTCATACATATCGTTTAAAATTTTCAACGGAATCCTATGACGTGATTTTCATATACAAGGCGAACAATTTGTGAAAGAAGCTAATATTTCCACATTTCCCCATTGCTATATCTCCACTCCAGTTTTCGGCGGGCTTGTATAGATCAGTCATAATACCATACCATAGCATATCGTATCCCTCTTCACGACTCGAATTAACATTTCCATCATCATCTAGAAGGCGACATGTTTTCAATATATTGTGGAGTTTCATTTGAAACACTAATATGAGTAGATTCCACATAGTAAGGGTCGAGACAGTTAAGACTGCCTTTGCTACAGGGAACCAGAAGAAGATCAAAACTCACGAAACAACATCAGATTTTGAACATGTCAATATTTTTTTAAATAAATTGAGAAAAGTAATAATATGCGTTCTAATTTAGTGGTCAGACATCGACTACTAAAAGAAGTGATGCTTATAAAAATTTGCTTCAAGAATGAAATGTTTTAAAATTATTACTGACAATATAAAATAATTTTATATGAATCTATAGAATATAGAAAAGTGTTTTTATAATAAGAATGTATATGTGTAATGTTTTGATGAATAAATTTATTTAAAAAAGCCTGTTTATCATATTATTATCCTCTTTTCAGCCATACTCTAATCCTCCCGCGACCTAGGATTAAAGAAGTAGGTAGGTTTTTGTAGAATCCAACACAGCCTATGTCTTAACCACTCCTTTGACCCTTTTTTCAAGGAGAAAAATGAACTACTATAAAATACTGTTTCAATGGAAATATAGATATGTGAGTGACTACTCGGAGGAATATCTAAATGTCTGAAATCAAATCAATTTGTGAGGAAAACTAATAAGCCAATTTGACTTGCATTATTTTATTAATAAACGATTCTCTGTTCAAATGCATCACTAACTATTCTTGCATGTCAACTGCGTACGTTCGTATATGTATTCAAAATACATTTAGCTCTCCACGTTTCCGCCAATTAAAACTAATGTAAAAGGGTGAATTGTGAATCGTAATCAGTGAAGCTTAACAAATTTCATTTGGTAAAATTAAGTGGTGGCACAAGAATAATGAAAGGTTAAAACGCTATAAATGAATTTACCGTAAATACCAATAAGTCAAGTGGATGGCAATATTAAAAATGAACGAAGTATATTATCCGTAACTCTTTGTATAAGAATATAAGGGGGTGACCAAGAAACTTCAAAAATGTGTTTTGTGACGTTTGTGTTTGGTGATTACTGCGCACAAGCAACTATTTTATTTAATAGGTTTGCTGATACAAATTTTGAATTGGAGCAAACCGTATAATTTTTATAACTATTAGTACTCAATCATGGGTAGAAATAATGACTAGCATCGTAGTAATTAGAAGCATGCATAAAACAATAGAACTGAAAGCTCCGTTAAAGAGCGAAAAACCCGATATGTAGGTCACATAATAAAAAGGGGAAAGTATGAAATAATTAGACTTTTCATGGAGGGAAAGACTCATGATAAAAGATCAGTGGAGAGGAGACAAAATTCATGGCTCAACGACCTGAGACGTTGTTGCACATGCATAAACAGTTTCTAGATGGAGATGGCGGACTAAGAAGAAGGAGAAGTACTCAATGAAATTTCAACAACAGCATTAAATTTTGATGACGAGTGCGTTCAGTCCTAGTAAATTTTCAAAAAATTGCGAAACATTATGTAATATGCTACTGTATGATGCTGTATTACTGTCAAAAGAAATAGTTTTTCATTTTAACAATATAAGCATATCAACAAATTAATGGAATATTTGAGCTTGACAAGAACCATATGAAATATACTCATTTGGTGCCAGTTAACAAAAAATGGTGTATTTTTCATTAAATTCATGAATATTTTATCCAAATTACATGTTACATGTCTTTAGAATTATAAATAACATAATGCGCATTTAATTATCAATCAAACACCGAGACGACAAGCTATTAAGAAGTTAAAATCAACAACGAATAGCTACTTTCTAAAGTGTTACCAATAATATCTCACAATATCAAAAAACCAGAACATACTATAGGATTGAAACTTGAAACTATCTTTTTCTACAAAATTCTCACGTATCTGAGTAACAAGTTTAAACTTCATATATGTATTAAACTTAGGTCGTCTTGACTTTATTTAACCACCAGAATGAGAGAACCCACTATTCTTTTTATCAAAACAATTCAAAGACAAAGAATTTTCCTTTTGTTTATATTTGCAAAAGTTCCTCATTAGTGTTTTAAATGAAACTCAACGTTTCTAGCTAATTCCACAATATAATGAAAAATGTTGAAAATTCTAAAAAATTGACAATTGTTTCGATAACTGAATATCATCGTCAATTGTCAATTTTTTAGAATTTTCAACATTTTTCATTATATTGTGGAATTAGCTAGAAACATTGAGTTTCATTTAAAACACTAATATGAGTAGATTCCACGAAGTAAGGGTCGAGACAGTTAATTTCAGTTCCTCATTAATTAGGATTTTCATATAGCAGACAAATATCCATAACTACAATGGATCACAATTCAGTGCGCATATCTCTCATTCTAGGGCAGTGCCTTGGTTGACCTCTCAAATGTTTTGATAAATTATTTGTTACAGTTCTTAATTTTTGGCTTCCAACCAAGTATTGTGAAGTTTTCTATGAAGTAAAGCCCAAAATCAATCGGACGTACCTAAGAAACACGTATTTCGATAAGCTTGTTTTACCAAAACTTGATAATGACAGATCGGCCACAAAATAATATTGTCAGTATGTGTTTGGAAAAATCTGCTAATTTCGTGAGACGTGTTTAAATGTAAATGTTGGTCATCATTTATTATTTGTCCAACGTAACTTCTTCAAATACTATTTTTCGAATATATGAAATGTGGTATATACTATTTTAAATGCCCGAATAGCAGGTTCTTTTATCTGTCTTGATATACTAAAGATAAAATGCTTGGAATAAATTCGTCTGAGACTTTGTAGTGTAATTCAGGAGTCGGTAACGATATATAGTATTGAATTTGATCTTTATCGATTTTTAGTACTTATTTAATGACATTAAGCTCGGCTGTTAAACTTCTGCCTTATTTTAAAAATTTATTTACTTGGGAATTTTTGTGATGGAAAACTACTCCATACTTATTTCTAACATTTTTATTCCTGTCTTATACGCGGTGAAAACTGATAATTGGACCTCTGCAATATTCACAAAAATCTGTAGAAAATGTCACTTTTCAGATATTCAATAATATTTTTTAGTTTATTAATTGACAGGAATTCTTCCAATTTTTGGTAAAATGTTTGACATTTTTTATTGTTTTATTAAAAATCTGGATGTGTTAACATTGAGTGAATTTAATTTTAAAAATCAATACCGTAGATAATGTGTTTTCAATTTAATATTCAACAAGTTTTTGTAAAGGAAATTTTTATGGAATATACAAAACACAATTAGTTTTATAAACAAAAGTCAAGTTTCTGACAAAAATAGCAATTATATTGTATCTGAAAAAGTAATATAGTTTTGCCTTACTTCTTACCTAAGCAGTGTGGTCACTTCGTTCAGTCCTGCTTGGTCAGCATCTACGTTCATAACGTTTCCGACTCGATTTTGCGGTACGTGGAAGACAGCCATAAATAAATTCGCTTAACTTCATCATCCTTCCAAAAGTTTAATAACTACTTACATAAGTTCCTTGTGTTTCTTTGTGTCTATGGGTATTAGTTACAAGTAAAATTGAAGAAGCAATTGAAACTCAATATTTGCTGCTTGGGTCACTTCACGCAAAACAAATCCAGAACACTGTTCTGTAGAAAGAAGAGGAGACTCCAACACTAATCCATTGTAGGAACAACGATGATAGATAAGACGTACAAGCTAAACGTCACTCTAAACTCTTTCATATTCTGAATCGGAAACGAACACATTTTTGCATATTGTGTGTGAAAAAATTCGGTCCAATTTTTAACATAACTCTGATCTACTGACACTACATAAATAACATTGGTTCTACTAGGGGCAATAAGATAGTTGGTTCCCAGTCTTTAGGAGATTCCATTCTTAATTTTGTGTTGATTGAATAGAATAATCAAAATATCACATTATATTTTTCATGAAAAGAACCTAAATATTATCCATAAATTATTTTTATAAAATGGATATCCCAATAAATTGATTAAAAATATACTGTATAACTATTCTCCAACTATAGACATTACAGACACTGATATTAGAAACGACCATCCAGATATTATAAATTACTATATTTCTTTACCAAACATTAAAGAAAAACACCAAAGTTGAGTAGGACTTTCAAACTAATAAACAACATTAGTATTGCCAATAAAACACGTCTCACAATAAAATCTATTTTCACGAGTTTAAAAGAATAAACACCGTTTCTTAATCTTTCAAATGTAATAAGTTGTATTTCATGTAAAAGTTGTAATTATAAATACATTGGTCACTCTTGCGAAAAATTAAAAAATTGCTTGAGTATATATAAAAGTGATCAACATGTAATTGAATAAAACCGCTTTATAGATTTTGAATCAATTAGTATTTTAGACATACAACCGAATACCAAAAAAAGAATTTACATTGAAATGGCTCATATATCTCAAGATCCTAATACTGTAAACAAAAAGAATGACCATAATAATCGCAGTAATATTTACTATTACTTATACAAACCTATGATCATAAAAATAAATAGATTTTAAACTATTACGCACAATCAAAAAATATATATAAAAGGTATAATTAAAAAAAATGATTTTTGGTAATTGATATTAATATTTTAGATAATTTTATATAAAAGAATTCGTTATAACCTTCTATTATAATTTTAAATATCTATCAACAAACTATTAACATAACATTCAGTATAATAATTTGACGTTAAGCTGGATATAATGAAATAAGAACGATTTTAATATCTATTAACTCTGTATTAACCAATATTCTTCTTCAGTTTCCAACAAATTAAGCTAAAATAAAGAAAGAAAATGTCTATAGATTTTTTTTAACATAATGACAAATGATCAAAATCACATTTAAAAAATTCAAATATCAGTATATTTACTAATTTATTATACCAATGCTCCTGTTCTAAATTTAATAATCCTTGAAAATGGAAATCAAACTTTCAGAAAGCATGGAAAATCAGTAAGAACAGTTTATTTTTATAACCTGTTTCCCCAATATTTCTCGATTTATACCTAACTAGACGGAAAAGACTCTCATATATATATATATATATATATATATATATATATATATATATATATATATATATATATATATGTATGTGATGTTTTCTTATTTATTTAAAAGTTTTTATTACGACGGGTGGAATAAATTTATACACACGGTAATTTATTTATTCACTTAACTATTCACTAATTTATATTATATACACAGCATATTCACTTACACTAATTTATATAAACAATTCACCACTGTTTATTTACTAAGACTTAATTTAATATAAATACTTTACTATTTACTATTCCGTTGTTCTGCCACGAGATCAAAGTGTAAACTGCCTCTCCCGCTGGTAGGTGGTATTTATATATTAGGTGCCTTCTATTCCGGAAACTTCTCGATTGCGGCTCCCAAAAACAATCGACCTACCTGGAACTCTCTAGATAAGAATAGTCACACAAAAATAATGATAAGTAGTTTGAAGAATTCCCTGCGCCTTCGTCAAGATGTTAACTTTCATATATAGTATAAGGCTGAGTCGGATTAAGGCACTACACCAGTGTACGATTTCGTAACATTACTAGCTTCTTAACGGGAAGTTCCTCCTGGAACTTCTGTGTAGTTGGAACTGGATGTTTAAATCGGCAAATGGACCCATGTCTGCACTTTCCGGTCGTATGGAAATAACAGGGCACCGTCTTCCACGGGTACCAATAATGAGGGGTATAGCTGCAAATTCGTATATGGACACAGGCATCTTGGAAGATCACCTCTATCATGTTCCTGATGACCCCTCAAGCCAACTCGTTGCTCTCCATCCTGAGAATTGCTAGTTCCTCCACGTGGGATTCCAGCACATCATCTCGAAGGCTTCGTAGCACTTTCCACACATTCCGGTAGGTGGATCGATCTGGAAATTCGTTTCTAGTTACCAGGTAGAAGACATACAACGAATTTTTCTAACCCCCGTGCGTGTCTTTTACTGGCGAAGATGTGCCAGTCAATAGTCTTCCGGGAGCGTGAACAAATCTAGTCTTTGTTCTGCACTGACTCCGTATCTAGTTTTCCCGGTATCTCCGTATGCGACCATAAATTGTTCGAAAGCTGGGTCAGACTCTTGTTGTAGGTGGTTCACTCTTTCCTCTTTATCATCGTCCGCTACGAATGGCGCTAATGGGTTTTGGTGGACTACTCTCGGTTTTCCATAGGGGATTTAGCTTATACGATAGATCACGTCGTTGACACTCTCCTTGATTAAGTATGGACCTTCCCATGATTTCTATAGTTTTGAGGAAAATCCTTTTCTCCTTGTCGGGTTGTGTAACCATACTTCGTTCCCTTCTTTGAAACTGCCTGCCGTGGCCTGCGTGTCGTATCTTTTTTTTATTCTCTCGCTGGGAACTTGAAGATTCGTGCACATCGTCCATCCTTCTTCTCGATTGGGTCCCGTAATCATCTCCTGCTACATCTTCGCCAGGCCGACAGCCAAACTTCAGGTCATGAGCAAGCCTCATTTCACGCCCAAACATGAATTTCGCAGGTGTTTCACCCGTTGACTCATTTATGACAGATCGATAAGTCAACGCAAATAGGGAAATATACTGGTCCCAATCTCTCTGGTGGCCGGAAACTACTTTGGACAGGTATTTTCCATTGGCCCTGTTCATTCTTTCGACCATTCCATATGACTGTGGATGCAATGCTGTTGTCTTGGTCTTCTTCATTCCCAGCTTGTCACAAATTTTCTGGAATACCTGGCACTCGAAATTTCTTCCTTGATCGCTGTGGACAAGGGCACTCCATATCGGATAATAAATTATTTCACCCAAACATTCGCGACAGTTGTAGCCTCTTGATTCGGCATCGCGTTAATTTCCACCCACTTTGTGAAATAATCCATTACAACCAGGATGTGTTTACCACCATTTTCTGTCGTCGGAAATGGTCCAGGGATGTCTAAAGCAATCCTTTCGAAAGAGCTTGCAACATTATATTGTTTCATGGGTGCCTTTCTCTTGCGATGTGGTCCATTACTCGTAACACAAGTCGTACATTTCTTACACCACTCCTTCACATCGTCGAAGCTGTTCATCCAATAAAACATTTCACGGTGTAACTTTATCACTACCTCGGCTACTCTCGTTCTCGGGATAACTGTATGTCTTCTCATCTCGGAACCATCATCGTTATCAAGGGCTCTATTCAACAGCTCTTCTTCCAGGACAACGGTGTCCCACTGAGCCCAATATGCCTTGAGTGTCGGTGAAAATCTCTAAACTTCTTGCCAGGTAGGTCGCCGATTTTCTTCCTTCCATTGCCGTATCTTCTTTAGGTGAAGATCATTCTCCCGATCTTCTTTGATCCTGGTGGGTGACCGTTCTTCGTTGACTACCGTAATTCTTGAAACTGCAACTTCCTTGGATTTCAACTTATTGCAGTGAGAATAGTCTACAGGGCATGGCCGTCTAGGCAGAGAGTCGACGTTTCGGTGATTCACATCAGTTCGATGTTCAACCCTGTCTAATTTCCCCTGTGACTGGAGTTCTTGGGTTGCAGGAGTCCTGGGGTGCTTATACGGGCTGCGTACATGCTGTAGCTCGCCACACTTCCGGCATTTGATCTTCTTCGGCTTCTTGTCTGCCATACCTCTCAACAAGTTGACGATCTAGTAAAGTCTGTCATCGTTACTTTCTTCCTGCATGGTCCTACCTTTGTTGTACCGCGAATTCTTTGTGGCTGGTTTGGTTTGCAGGAGTCGTAGGATGCTTACACTAACTGCATACATGCTCTAGCTCACCACAATTACAGCACCTGATCTTCTTCGGCTTCTTGTATACCACATCTTTCAACAAGTTCATGATCTGGTCAAGTCTCTCATCGTCACATCCTTCCTGCATGGTCCTGCCTTTGTTGTATTCCGAAGCCATCGTGGCTGCTTCTTATTCAAGAACAGCGGTCATTACATCTAACATGGTTTTGGAATAGGCTAATCGGAGCGTCCTCTTCATATCGTGGTCCCATAAATCGTCAATAAAAGCCTGGACGCCCAAATAATCCATCATGTTCTCTGGTGCTGATAGATAAGCAAATCGAACTAGTCAGACAATATCCAGTTCATACTCTTGAAGGGTTTCGTCACGTTTCCACCTTCGGATCCTCAGCTGGATTCGTTACAAATGCTCTAGATATTCGTGACCATATCACATGTCCAACCTCTTCTTATGGGAGACTGAATAAATAGGGGAGTTTTTTGAGAGATTTTGACAAAGGTTACAGGAATTTTGGGATTCCAGAAAAAAATTATAAAAAACAAACTTAAATTATATTAATTTGACGATTTTACATAGAAAAGTGAACCATACCAAAGTAATAAATATTATAAAAGCAATAATATCAATTTAGAAAAAGTTAATTGAGACAACTTGGAAAGAAACCAAGTAACAATGGAAGCAAAAGACAGATGAGAAATTGTAAACAAGAACCAGCATCACAGTAATATTGTATAGTAAATTGTGAGAGCAGAGACGCCAGTAAAAACGAAATAAACGTGTCACGGATATTCTAAAAGTAAAAACATCAAAGTTGAAAAATTTAAATTAAATAAATTTGTAAGAAAAGAAGTTAGGAGTGCAGCAGAAGATACTTAAGAAACAAGAAGCAACGTTAACGTGAAGTGTCAGAGCGGGGACGTTGGTGAACAACGGAAGATTGCTGGCGAACGCATATTGAGGGAATATTATTGGTAGAAAACGTCACGGAACAGAAATTAAAAGCATATAAAAACAGGTAACATAATAATTTATTTACTTTCCAAGTCAATGTTATATTTATATTTTATTTCAATTTGTTAGATATTTTTCGAGCAATTTCCAAAAATGCAGCACATTTTGACAACAGCGCACGGTGACGGATAGCGTCATGTCATTATTGCTAATGCAATGTTTAGCTTCAGCATTTAATGTAAATAAATATGTCTATCTTTTTCTATGTCATTGGCTGTAACCCTACCCTTACTTTTTTTTCAAATGCAAAGGTATGTCGTGTGTAGGGTCATTGAAAAGCTCATGAAAAATGGAATCTCGCAATACCCTTTTTGTATTATGTGGCCATTGGGAAATGAGAAAAATTCTTTGAAAACAAAAAAGTTACTAATACCTTTTTAGTGCTATCGACGGGTGAATTAACGTAGCAGATGTTGCAAATGTCCTCCACACTCTACTTGGCAGGTTCCTAGCAGTGGTAAATCATAATATCGGTAGGCTATCTTTATTCTTTAGTTTTTGTTAAAAACAGTAGAGCCTGGGCAGTCAGAACACCAAATTTTCTTGATTTATTTAGTTACTCAATCCTTATGTCTTTCTACCCTTTTCTGTTCATCAAAATTCTCACCATTTCTTCCGGCCATTTATTTGGGGACGGATTTCATGCAGTTTCTTTCTTCTATTTTCGAGAGCTTTGTTAATTTCGTCCATCCATATTTTTTCTAGCCTTCCTCTATTTCTCTTACTTATGGTTCTGGTTTCAAATACTCTTCTTGTTATTCTTTCTCTATCCATCCTTTTTACAAGTTCGAACTATATTAGTTGGCTATTTTCTATATTTTTTTATAGGTTTTATATGCAGTCTTTCTCTGTATGCTTCGTTTCGGATAAGATGTATTCTGGTTGTTTTATTTCCAATTTCATGGAGGAATCTCATTTCTGCTGGCTGTAATCTCTTTCTTTGTCTTTTAGTGGTAGTCTATGATTCTGAGTCGTATGTTAATATTGGTATGACTTTCTTATAGACTTGCCCTCTAATTTGTTTAGGTGTTTCCTTGTTTCCTAGAGATGTCGTTTTTATGCTGTTGAAAAGTTTTCCAGTAATAATAGCTCTCGCCGTGAGTTCGTTATCTAATTCTCCATTTTCTGATATCATTGTACCTAGATACTTGAAGTTTCCTGTCTGTTCTAATTGTCTATTTCCTATTTGGATCGGATGGGTTTTTCCATATGTATTTATAATTATGGTTTTGGTCATCTGGGTAACATATTTCTGCTATTTTTACCACCTCTATTCCCGAGTCATCTACTTCATAGCTTTTTAAATGAGTTCTTACTTCTTTCATGGCTTCGTCTAATATTATTGTATATAGTAGTGGACTCGGTATGAAACCCTGCCTCACTCGGTTACTAGTTACAAATATCTTTGATACTTCAAGACTCGGTCGAACGTAATTTCTGGTGTTATTTATTGTAGAGGTTTAAAATACTTATGGTCATGTTTTGGTTTAGCCATCTTTTCTTTGGGATCTTCCATAGATCTGCTCTCTTTATTGTATCGTTAGCATTTATAAATCCACGGAGCACATTTGTAGGTTCAATTTCCCTTGTATAGCTGTTTTACAATAAACATTGCATCGTAGGTTCCTCTATTGCGCCTGAAACCAAATTGCGTGTTAGCTCCAGTATTACTTGAAGTCCTTTTTTTAGGATTATGGCAAATATTTTAGCCGCATTACTTAATAAATTAATGACTATGTTATTATTATACTCTTGGCTCTCTCCCTTTTTAAAATATAGGTGATATAATTCCTATTTGCCAATCTGTTGGGGCCATCCCTCTTTTAATTATTTCTTTCATTAGACCCTGTAGATAAATTAGAGCCTCATCTGGTAGTGCTTTCAGCATTTCGTTTATCAGCTTTCACTTTGTGCTTTACTCGTTTTTGATTTACTTACTGCTTCTTTTCTATCTACTAGTGAGATTTTTTCTTCCTGTTTTACGTCCATTTTCACCTTTCTTCCTTTCTTTCTTTCTTCAGTTTCGTCTTCTCCATAAAATTGTTCCAAGAATGTAGTATGTTTCCAAGAATGTAGTATATCTGGATTTATAGGACCCATTGTACTATGTCTGGTGCATTGAAAGTCAAAAGGGTTCATCTGTGACACACTGTGAACAATATATAATCATAAAATTGGTCACTTGTATACACTCCGGAGGCTCTATCGTGCTAACAAACATAAATTTCTCCAAAAATGACCAAATATGTAGTATATCTGGATTTATTGTAACCGTTGTAGTGGCTTTGATGAGCTGAAAATCAGTAAGGTTCGTCTATGAGACGCCCTGAAGAATATACTATCATAATAGTGGTGACTTGTTGCACTTCGGGAGCTGTATCGTGCTAACAAGTTATGTTACCACAAGAGACCGACGACTTATAAACAGGATATTTTTCTGAAACCCCATTTTTCATGTCTTTTTCTCTGAAAAACGAAAAAACAACTCATAAAAAATTCCAACTATTTTTGGGGTAAACCAATATGATTTTTGGCGTATCTTTTCCACTTTTACAAAAATGTGGCATTTTCAAATTTATATAGGGTGGATAGTTTATATTGGAATACTCTGTTTTTGTGAAATTTGTTGAAGTAAAATTACTAAAATATTCCACCATTGTTGAAAAACAACTTGTCAGGAACGACTAAAAATTTTATAATCGCAGACATCTGTTGACAAATACTTTAAGCTACTACTCATACCTATACACTCTTTCCTTTTTAAAAGCTAATTGAGCCTTTATGGAATGATTACATCATTTTTTACTGATTTTTTATCATTAACCTAGAAGCTTGAATTATATGGTAATCATTTTAAATTATCAGTTGCAAATACGTACTCATATTGTTGGAGATATTTACCGCTGGATATACGTATAGGTGTATGTTTAGATTTCCTCATTCTAATATAGAATAGTCTGTAATTACTACTTTACTCAACTCTCAGTACACTATTTACAGTTTATCGCCTTATGGTTGGATTAATAACTACAATACTGTAATTGTCATTACCACTAACACACTAATAGTCGGCAGTCACAAATTATACCACTGTGTTGCCAACTTCAATTACATCGCAAATTACGTTGCTTGAAAACTAGAATTTTAAATTCCAATGATAAATCAGGGAATTTTGGAATATAAAATATAATTAAAATTCACGGTGCACTTGGGTTTTGTTCTTTTCTACAGGAGAAAACTGACCATTTGCCTTCTTTCAAACCACCCTGGGTTTTAGAAATCACTTTTGATAATACTTGAAATATTTAATTAGTCTATGAGGTTTTACACTTTCGAAACTTTTCACGTACTATTGTAGAAGCTCTATTTTATATTAGAAATGCAAATTTGCATAGTGACCTCAAGATAGTAACAGTTGAGAAATCAAGAGATTTGCTCAAGAGCACAAAACTAACACTTACTTCAACATACTTTGTACTTTTACTATATAAAGTTGATTGCTGTGCTATGGGAGCATCCATATCCAGTGTTATGGCACAATTAGTAATGGGAGATGTCGGAGAAACTAGCGAAATATTAATATTTCCTTCTTTTTTGTTATGCACTGTATAACTGCTGTACCGAGGTAGAAAACAAGCTATATATTCAATTCCTATCATAAAAAGGACGATGTAAATTTATTAACCTTCTACCGATTTTGTCCGACATATGCTCAATTGAGTACAAATCTAGGGATCTTGAAGTCCAAGCTAGGAGATGCATTTGAGCCTAATGGGAGTAGTTCAAAGTTTGTCTGGCCATATGTGGTAGAGTGTTATCATTCTGAAAAACTGGATTTTGAAGTGTCCTGAGGTGAAGGACCAAATGATGTTCCAATATTTCTTGTATGTATCAATATGCATTCATATTGCCCTTGATAACAACTAAAGGTGAACTTGTACCATAAGCAATGACACCCCAAACCATATCTCTCACAGTGCGATGTACAAGCCGCTCAACAAAAAATTGAGGGCTACGATGTTCTAACCCTCGCTCGACCATCCGGTATATCTAGGCCGAACCGGGATTGATCAGTGTTCCATTCCTGATTTCACACTAGTCGCTCTTGAAATCACTGAAGTCAATTTCTTGGATATTTCAGAGTTAAATGTAACACCAACTGAGGTCGGTATGAATAAAGTCCAAACCTTCTTATCCATCTATAAACACTTAGCATTCCAACGACCCTTCCGTGATCTGAAAACGACTGAGTTGTTATTACCCTTGTCGATGAGATTCGATCTCTGAGAGATAATAATCCTAGGCGACGATCTTGCCTCTATGTTGTCCTGCTCCTCGTCCTGTGCCTCCGGCTCTTCATGTTCGGCGTTCTTGGTGTCATGCCTGATAACATCTTATTTTTTCGGGTTGAGATGGTAAACTCATATTCGAATGGGTCCTTCCCAGAACTCAAACAGTGTTGGACTCATCTCCAAGAGGATACCTACCAACCAAACCCACCTCGTTCTCGCCGTCACTTCCGCTTCGGAACCCCTCCTCCACCCCAAGCCTTGGCAACGCGTCCAATACCACTCGTTTACTGACGCTGTTGAACGCGTCCCTGACATCGAAGAACACGAGTAGGGCCAATTTTTTGTTCCTCCAGCTGCCCTCCAGTAGACCCATCATCCTGCCCAGCGCAGAGATACATGATTTTCCCTTCATAAACCCGTGCTGGTTTTCCTTAAAACCATTCCTACCAACATTCTCCCCAATCTTATACTTTATTATCCCCTCCATCAATTTACACATACAACTCAGCAGGCGAATGGGCCTGTAGTCCCCCGCCCGCTTCCCCTCTTCACCCACCTTCCTCACCAGTATCACCCTGGCCACCTTCCATCTTTCCAGGAATTCTTCCTCTCTCCCTGCTAAATAATATATATATCTCCCAGAAATATTCCCCATTGTCATTCAACAGCCCCTTCACCATTTCCCCACTCAGGCCCTCTATCCCTGATGCTTTCCTCACTTTAATGTTTCAATCCCCTATCCCTCCCATTTTACTTGTCATTTCTGTACCGACCTAATTCCCCTCCTTTTCCCTACCTCTCTAGTTTCTTCGACTTCCCGAATCCTACCCTCCGCTCCCCTTTCTACCCCTACGTACAGCCTCCTTATAATCACCTTTTCCCAATCTTACTCCAGCACCTCGTTCCTATTTCCCCCCATCCTTTTCACCGCAACCTCATACGCCTTTCTCCATGGATTGTTTTCCAATTACTCTAGTAGTTCTTCCCATTTCCCTCTTTTTGCCCTCTCCACCCACGCTCCTTCTTCTCCTTGTAACCCTTTCCCTTTATCCACCTTCTTCCTCTCAGCAACCGCCTACGTTCTTTGTAACACTCGCTCCAAAGCTCCTCTATTTCCTCATTCCACCAGTAATTAGCCCTCCTCCCATTCATATTACTCCTCTTTCCCTCTCTTTTACAGCTCTGTATCACCTCGTACAATTCATCTACCTCATGTCCAACTCCCCTTTCTATCTCCATTCTCACTTTCTGCCTCATACTCTCTATCACGGTCTTCGTCCACCTCCATCCCCTCCCTTCGATAATTCCTTTTTCCCTTTCCCTTTCCCTATATCCGTCTCCACATATCTATGTAAACTCAAGCTTTCCTCATCCTCCAGCACCCTCCAACTACTGACTCTTTCACCCAGCCATTCATCACATGCCGTTATATCAATATATGACTAACCCCCGTCCCTCCTCACGAAGGTAGGTAAGAGTCCATCATTCAGCACCACTAACCCGTTGGATGCCAACACTTCTTCCAGTATCTCCCCTTTCCTATCTGTTTTTTTCTCCCCACCCATGCAGTGTTTTTAGCATTGAAATCCGCTGTCACCATTCTTCTTATGATCCGCCTTTTTCCTTATTATCCGCTTTTTTCCTTTTGTCACCCTCAAGTCGTCCTCCAGTCCTATCATGCTTCTCTCGTATTCCTCCAGCCTGGCATTTGGGCTTTTATATAAACTGTACACCACCATGTCTCCCATTCGCACTACCACCCATCCATTTCTCTTCCTCACTGCATCCGCCCTCAGCCTCTCTCCTACATATCTAGCATTACCTCAGATCCACACACCACAGCCACTTTCCTACTAAAAATCACCTGATCTAAAATACCATGCGCTATCCTGCATTTCCCTAAATTTATCTGTATCACCCTCCATCCCTCCCCTACATTCATTTTTCCTGCGTACTGATGACCCCTTTCTCCTGTTTGGCCAAACTCGTCCCCTCTGAGGGGTTCAGACGTGTCCGTTTCATTTTTCCCTCCTCTTTTCCATCATCGGCTTCTACTCTCTTCCTTCCTCTACTACATTCTGTCTCCCCTGGCTTATGTTCCCTTTCCCCACATACCCTACAAAGGAAAGCTTGCCGACAGTCTCTGGCCATGTGACCCTCGCTCTTACATAGCCAGCACTTACTCTTTTCCTTAACCCCCTTCACCTTACATCTTGCCACCTTGTGTCCCTTTTCTCCACACCCAAAACATCTGCCCTCCTCTTTACCCTCTATAATATTCACCCTATTCCATCCCAATCTAATCTCCCTTTTTCTCAGCAAGGCTTCCGTTTTTTCCCATTTCGCCCTTATCACCACCATTTTCAATCCGTTCTTCTTCCTTACCATCTTTATCACCTTTGTAGCTTTCCCAGTCAACTTCTCTATTTCCTTCCTTAACTTTTTATCTTTCATCCACGGGTCAATCCATATCATCCTAATGGTTTTTGTTCCCCTCCCCGCTTCCACCGTCTTAGCTCCTGTTACCCTTTCCACCTCCCCCAAAATTCCCCTAACCTCATTCCCCCTCTTTGCCTCTATCACCACCTCACTGTTTATTGAAACTCTGAGTCTGTCTACCCACTCCCCTTTCATCTCCCCCAGCTCTTTCTTGATCCTCTCAATCCTCTCCTGGTTGATCTCCTCGAAATCATTCAGAATTACCGCTTCATTTCTGCCCTCCCTTTCCTTTTCCCTATCTGTATAAATTATTACCTTCTTCGTCCCATCTCCTCTCACCCACGCCACCATCTTCCTCAGCACCTCTACCCACACATGTTCGATTTAATGGAGACCTACGCTGTTTGCGCTCCCCAGTTCCCCAAACTGTCGACTCATAAATTCGAACACCTTTTTCCCATTTCTACAATCTCCCTCCATCCGACAAATCAACTCCTCCGCGTTTACCGTTACCCCTTTCCTTTCCGTAGTGCGTACCTCTTTTACGAACACCATTTCCTCTCCCTTTCCTCCTAACATCGGGTATATATCCCTAAACATCCTCTGAATCCCCTTTTTCATTCCACCGTCTTCCTTGGTCATCCATACCACTTTAACCATCTCATCTCCTATCATTGGATTTCCCAATTGTATCTCTATTACCTCCCCCTGTTTACCATCCCAGT
Source organism: Galeruca laticollis (assembly GCA_963921935.1). NCBI lineage: Eukaryota > Metazoa > Arthropoda > Insecta > Coleoptera > Chrysomelidae > Galeruca > Galeruca laticollis. The sequence goes on from OY998180.1 coordinate 166,242,748, forward strand.
CCCTATCTCTAACCTCCTTCTACCCTTCCCAATCTCTTTACACCTTCTCCCATCGTGTTGGCCCTCCATCCTGCATGTCGTCCGCCTCTTCCCCTATCCTCAACATCTCTCTCTCTCTAATTCTTTGATCCGTCTCTCTGCCGCCGCCTTCTGCTCCTCTAGTTTTTTTACCCTCTTCGCCAGCTGCCTTATCGTCTCCAATACTATCTCTACCCTCTCCCCCACTTCCCCCTTTTCAATATCCACTTCCGCCCTTCCTTTCTCCTTCTGCCCCCTCTTCTTCCAGAGGCGATATCTTTTCCTCTTCCCCTCAAGGCCACTCCTTGGATCTCCCTCACTCGACGATCCCATCTTATCTGGCGTACGTTTCATTATTCCTGACCTACCAAAAATTCCCTTTCCTTCCTTTTCTTCATCCATATTGTCCTGCCCTTTTTTTATATTCTCTTTATCCATATTCCATCCCACGAGTAGCTAGAGAAAGCAAATTCTGCTACCACAGAGCCTCGCTTGCGGTGGTAAGGCTAGCATACTCTAGGAGGTAGCCAGGTATCCTAGAGGCACCGTTTCTTACTATGTTTGTGCAGCCATTCATCCATGGTCACGGTGGATCTCAGTGAGGATTATGGATTTTTTGTTAAGGTTTACACCTCTAGGCGTTTCGTCCCGATTGCCTCCGGACGCAGTAGTTGGCAGTTAGCGCGGTCATAGCTGCCTCCCCTATGCCACAGGGGATTTGAGGGATTAATTTAAGAGAGGAGTGTCAGCCTACTAGCCGATAGATAGATGAGATAGAAAAGTTGGCAGAAGCGAGCTAAAAATGGAAGGAACAGTTGAAGAAAGGGGAGTGTATGAATACAAAGAAAATAGGAATTAGAATTTTGATGTGAAAGAATAAAGTATGTAGGAGTGACCCGCATACCTTAGTGGAAGTTATTAAGAGTTTTTGTGACAACGATACTGTATGTTTCCATCCCATGACTGATTGAAGATCAGCGGTAATTGGATGAAATTCGACGATGATTTTTTTATTGAGGATTACTCCTCTAGTCCTTTGTGATCCGCGAGCAACTATTCGATCGCATTGATTCTTATTCGTTGCTTATCCAGATAGTTGGTCGTGCGTCTCTTACAACCCTAAGGTCACTAATCCCACAACAGACCACGTTCTCTGGAGACACCCTAAGAGCCATTGGGACGCGCCGTGTCGGGTAGGACTAACACTCTCCCTGAAAGGTCGAATGGAAAATTAGGGCTGAACCACTTCCTGCCTCCTCCACCCGACCCTCTCCGATAACATCTGACAACAGTATCCACACTTATGTTTATTCTACCAGCAAGTTTTCGTTAAACTTCCCGAAGACCAACAATTCGACCTCTCGCGAACTCAGTTAGCTGCCGATAATTTATATTTCTTGTAAAAACAGTAATGTTCAACTGATGGCGCCCAAATTCTTACCATGTGTTAGGATTTTTATGATAAACAATGTATGTGAAATATATTTGGAATAAAATAATATTTACGGGTTCTGGTTTCTATGTCATTGAGTAGGTAAACCTGATTATCCTGTGGAAACTATGCATGGAATAGTTGAGAAAAGAATGAAAGAATATTATAATCTATTAACAATCAAAACTAATCCGAAAATTCATAATATGAAACATCGAACTTCACCATATATACAAGGACTATTCCACAACTTATCATGTTATTTAAGAAACATAAAATTAGAGCCAATCACGAAAGATATAATAAATTACCAAATATTTCAATAACCTAAAATCAAAAACGCTAAAAAACAAGAAAAGAAACATTTATGTAATTACAATAATTTTGATGCAGTTTACAAAGGATAAAAATAACAATATTTGGAAAATAAATTAAAAAGCCAATAGATAAAAAAAACAGCATTAAGCAACCATGAAATAACAAAAAACACAAATTTAATTATTAAAAGACGAAAATTCTTGAAACAGATTTGAATTGAAAAAATGAGAAAAAAGCCAAAAAAGTATTAAAAAGATATAGTTTGTGCAACATATATAATTCTTGTTACATGAATGTACTTTGTATGTATCCTATGAATTATTTGATTTGTCAATACATCTTCTCTTCGTATATTAAAAACTGAATCAACAATTTGAAGGATTGAAAAAAAAGCTTAGTATAAGTAGTTGTGTTTTGGTATTCATGTAGTAAGTAGCAATATTCTTGTATCAATGTTGTCAATACCAAATAATGCTCAAATAGTACTTAAACATTTTTATTGATAAAATTGGTAAATAGTTTCTCTTTTCCACAGAAATTTATTTTTGCTATTTCGCCAGTATTGTGAACTTCCCTTCCCTAAATATTTTGTTAAAAAAAAAAAATACAAGAAAATTATACTGTTATATATACAATCTTATAATTGTAATTGCCCCTTAATTTTAATGAATATTACCAATAAAATTTTTTTATTTGTCCACGATTAAAAAACAAAATCGTACAATCCCTGATTGCAGCGACAATATTGTACACATAGCTTAAGCACCGTATGTTATATTTTTCAAAGTTGACAGTTATTGTCAAAATTTTCCAGCTAGCAGAATAACGAAAATTGTTTACAATACTGAAAGATGAGTTTATTTTAACTTGAACTACTTGACTTCATTCTCAGGTGGGTTCAGTACGTTCTAATATAACAGTTTGTGATAAATTTTGAATTATTTTCTTAATTAAATATTTATAAGATTAATTTGGTTCATATTCTCTCCTGTGAAGGTGTATTTAAGATTGGAAATATCACGCAATTCATTTCTGACACTTATTATCAATGAATGACTTGTCTGTCACCAATGATTCACTAAGTTTCAATGTTCAAATAAAATTCCTATTCCTATATGATCTATATAATTTCAAATCAAAATACGTTTTAACCATTATGTAAATTTACTCAAATAAGCAAATACCAAATTTAACTTTCTTTCCCGAACAAATAATGTTATCGTAATTTTAACGACTAAATTACCATTAAAACAACCTACAAACTAAATAACCTCCTAAACTAATTTAAAAACTTTCTAATTTCTTTTCAAAAAATTTCGAATTTTGAATTGTCACTCAGTTCTTTGGTGAATGTCAAATACACGATATTCTCTGCTAATTTCTTCCACTATTAAATTGGTCGATAATTATACTTATTTTTCGTAGTTAATTGAATTCAATATATAATCTCATTATTTAGATGCATCTACTTTTAATTTAATTTTGTATCAAGGCCTGATATTCAATGATGTAAGAATAATTCTGGAGCAAACTCACCAGAAATCTGGATGTAGAGAAGAAACTGTCAAGCTCATTCAACTGCAGCACCAATTTTTGAAAATACACGCACTAAATTTAATTTTGAATTTGCCGAATAACACCTTATATTAATTAATTACAATGTTCAAATACCAAATTTACAAATTTTTTAGAGAGATCTCACAGGAGATGTTCCCCGTTCGGATTCTCAAATTCAACAACTGATTAATAAAATAAATAACCACATTCTACTGTGGTTACAAACTTTCCTTTTTTCTGAAATAAACCAAATTTGTTATTTTTTTATATCAAAGATTTGAAATACTTTTATTATCACTAAACACCTTGTAATGACTTCTAATTTCTTTAACCTTGAATGCATTGTTCAATTGTGACAAATAAATGTCATCAGAAATTAAAGGATCTTCCAAATCTTACAAATACAGGGTTTTTCAACTATATTGATTTTATAGACAATATAGGGTTTTCCGGAAGTATTGCATAAATTAAATTCTTTAAAAAATTTGGAATAATAGAACTGTATTAAATCCCCCTAATAAAAGTATGACAAATCGATTCTCCATACCATAAATTCAGCTTTCAACATTATCAAATTTTTACCCAGTATCTTTGTAAAACATATCATTATTTCCAAATGATTACTAATATATTTCTAATATCTTGTCTTCAATAAAATTAAACAATTGTCCCGAATTCCCATAAAACTTGTTTACTCTACTATATCTAAATTTAAAATTTCACGTAACAAAATATCATTTTTCATTCTAAGTGTCCTATTTACATGTTTATATTTTCTTCTATGATCCCATCCTTTTGTAGTATTTCCAACTCTGTTCTTAATCTGTCTTTCAATTTATATGGAACTGGATATGATTTTGCTTTAACATTTCTCAATATTCTTCACTTTCCTATTATATCCATATTTTTATTAAGCAACCCTCGGTTCCCTCAACATTATTCTCTCATACGTCTCTAATAATTCATTTATAAATTCCAAATATTCTTCATAACAATCTGTCCAATTACCATTCATTTTCATATCTCCTATTTCTTCTATCTTATGCACATCATTATCACCATTTTCATTCCTTTTTCAATCAATCCTTCATATTTTATTATCAAACTTTTCACTTTTCTTCATATTTCTTATTTCCACTCACTAATTCCAATTCTTCCATAATTCCACTCCTTTTTATATTCCATAACTTCTCATTATCCTCTTCAATGCCAATACTTCCATATTTACCTCCTCAAATTCAATTCTTTTACCATTTAATTCTATGTATCTTTTCAAAATCAATTATTTCCTTATATTTATCAATTCATCAATAACTATGTCTGTTTCTAGCTTCTTTATCAACTATGCTTACATATCAACTTCTTTCCCATCCTTTAATTCAATCTTTTGTATCATAGATTTGCTTAGTTCATATAACTTCTTTCCATTTGCTCCTATAAATGTAATTATTTCGTCCTGTCCATCTATTTTGTTGCCTAATATCATTTCCATTTTCATTTCTTCTATCCAAGTTTGTAAAATCTCTTCTATTGTTAAAATACTTGTTGTCATCAATTTTATCTCCATTTCCATATATTCGTTTTTCATTTCTGTAACTTTTATTTTCATTTCCATAATTCATATAAATATGTCTATCATTTCTTCTATTATCAAACCCTGTTTATATAATTTCTATTTACATATGTTTTTGAATATTATTTGTTAATCATAGACTTTTTATTTACACATCGTTTTTATATCCCTTCCTTACCATGTACAATTACTTTTTCGTTTTCTAGATTTCGTTATTATAATCCTGTCATATAATTTAATTTTCATTTTCTTTTCCTAAACTTCATCTTATTCCCTTCTCTTATTGTTTGATTCTCTATCGATTTCCTAAATTTGTTCAAATTTTCCACAATGTTCTGTTTAAACTCATTGTGCCATGTCTCACTATCTTCATTGTATATTCTTCTTTCTGTACTTTCTTCCCAGAAATGCATTACCATTTTCATCTCAAATTCTTCCATTCCATATCATTGAAATTATTTTTTATTATTTTCTTCTCCGCCATAATCTCAATTCCTATTATTTCATTTCCAATTACATTAATAAAAACTCTTGGATCAATTATTTTCATATTTCTATCAAGTTTCACTCTTATTTCGACATTTTCTGTGTAAATTATTCGTCAGGAATTTTGTTTTGTGGTTTCTTCCATTTCTTCCATAGTTCCTTGTAATCTTTTGTTAATTTCCTTTAATTCCCAATTAAATTGTTTCCCCTATTATAATTATTATTTCTTACACCATATGTCCTTATTTGTCTTACTATATTACCATCTAATTCTTCTTTTATTTTCCAATGAATAATTTTTTCATAAATTTTCATAACTTCTTCACTTCCTAGATTCTGTAAATTAATGTCTACCATTTCATCATTTGTTTGTCTTTGTACTTTTATAGACTGTATTTCTTCAATTATATTCTCATTTTGTCTCTCTACTTCAACTTGAATTGCTCTAGATAAATTTTCTTCTAGGCATCTATCTAATTCTTGTACTTCATCTATCTGTTTTTCAAATTTTTCTTTCATTCTAACTTCATTTTCTTGGTCTATTTTCAAATTCTTATTTAGTTCTTCCATATCTACTCTCATATCAGCCATTTGTTTACTAAATTGCTCGTTTTCTTCTCTAATTTTCTCAATTTCATTTAAGGTTCCAATTTTTCTTTCTTCTATTTTCTGTTCCATTTTATTACATATTTTTTGTTCTACAATAACAACATTTATATTGTCATTTATATTTACATCCATCTTGTGCTCCCATTTATTTCTTGGCTATCCATGTTATCTAACATATCATCCGTCTTATCAACAATGTTCCTCCCTACTCGGTAAACTTTTCTTACCATCATGTCTGATTTCCTATCTTCACTAAATTTATTATCCCATTTCTTAATATTTTCCCTCATATTGTCCATTGTCCTATTCATTTCATTTATGCTACTTAATATTTGCATCAATAGGTCAATTGGTAGTTGTATTTTCCCTTCTCTCTTGTGTCTGATTTTCTTGTTCTCCCTCATCTCCCATTGTCATATCTCCTTCTGATTGTTCCCTTCCTTGTTCCAAGTACTGCACCTGAAAATCTCCTCTTCCATGACTCCTTTCTTCCCTTTCGTCATCAGATCCACTTTCAACTCCTACCTCCCTTAACGTCATTCTTCTTTCCATCGTAGATACTTAATTTTTTTATAATAAAGTCAATAAATTTCAATATTTTTATAATTATGTGAAAATTTTTAAACGCCCCACGTTGCTGCGTCAAATTATTACACGCTCTAATGTAATGTGAGGAATTTTAATTGTTTAATTTTAATCTTTTTAAACCCTCTTATCAAGATAAATTTTAATTTGCCCCACGTTGGGCGCCAATTTGTTATATATGCAATCTTATAATTGTAATGTCACCAATGATTCACTAAGTTTCAATGTTCAAATAAAATTCCTATTCCTATATGATCTATATAATTTCGAATCAAAATACGTTTTAACAATTATGTAAATTTACTCAAATAAGCAAATACCAAATTTAACTTTCTCTCCAGAACAAATAATGTTATCGTAATTTCAACGACTAAATTAACAATAAAACAACCTACAAACTAAATAACCTCCTAAACTAATTTAAAAAGTTTCTAATTTCTTTTCAAAAAATTTCGAATTTTGAATTGTCACTCAGTTCCTTGGTGAATGTCAAATACACGATATTTTCTGCTAATTCCTTCCACTATTAAATTGATCGATACGTATACTTATTTTTCGTAGTTAATTGAATTCAATATATAATCTCGTTATTTAGATGCATCTACTTTTAATTTAATTTTGTATCAAAGCCTGATATTCAATGATGTAAGAATAATTCTGGAGCCAACTCGCCAGAAATCTGGACGTAGAGAACTAACTGCCAAGCTCATTCAACTGAAGCACCAATTTTCGAAAATACACGCTCTAAATTTAATTTTGAATTAGCCGAATAACACCTTATATTAATTAATTACAATGTTCAAATACCAAATTTACAAAAATTTTGGAGAGATCTCACAGGAGATGTTCCCCGTACGGATTCACAAATTCAACTACTGATTTATTAAAATAAATAATTACATTCTACTGTGGTTACAAACTTTCATTTTTTCTGAAAAAAAACCAAATTTGTTATTTTTTAATATCAAAGATTTGGAATACTTTTATTATCACTAAACACCTTGTAATGACTTCTAATTTCTTTAACCTTGAATGCATTGTTCAATTGTGACAAATAAATGTCATCAGAAATTAAATGATCTGCCAGATCTTACAAATACAGGGTTTTTCAACTATATTGCATTTATAGACAATATAGGGTTTTCCGGAAGTATTGCATATATTAAATTCTCTAAAAATTTGGAATAAGAGAGTATTAATATATTTAAATTTGAGTTTAACTGTGTGACACCACAAGAGTCCGAAAATATATTTTCGTAGAAACTGTATTAATCAGAACACTCCATAAATAATCCTTTTTCAGATTAGAATTCAGTTTCCTCAATATTATCAGATATATTATTATTATTAAGAAGAATTGGCAACACACTACATACGTTTATGACTACCTTCACGTAGACTTTACTTGCAACTAAAATCTTCCTACCTATATTCGGATCGTTCAGAATTTAATTGGTTCCCATTCCGTAGTCCGTCATATTACCATCACAGAATTACAGAAATTACGCCTGTCCGCTTTCGCTCTATACACTCTAATTGAATATTACTTCCACTAACAGATTATGTCTAGAGATATGTTTTACATTTAATCCCTCTTTGAATAGATGGGCCATCGTAAATTTTATACTAATAATCTATCGCAAATCTCACATACAATGTTTATGTTTATATATACATATATAACTATTCAGGTAACTTGAATGCTTTTATAATCGGATTTCTAGAGGGATACTTAATGCTCTTAAAGAACATCCATGAAATGAAAGTACCTGTAATGTTTACAATGTTCAATCCTCTAAATGAAAGACATTGGGTAATAAATATCAAATGTTTTGTGTAATGTTATTGAACTTTAGAGGTTTATCAAGTTAATCCATAAATACTTATGGATTTAAAAGTTGTGTAGCACTTTTATTCCCCAAATATAAATTTTAATTTATTAAAGGACTAGGCACTAATCAATTATTGAATGTTGAGGGAGTAAACTCATAAGCTCTTGTTCAAAATTATCACGTCATTAAAAATATTGTTACTAATTCAGAGAAAAAAAAGACTATAAAAATGCCAAACTACATGAACCTTATTTGTAGTTCTAAACAACATCCCAAAACTCTCAAGCGTTCGCTAAAAATGTTACGCGTGGACGAAGGTCACGATAAACAGTTTTTCGCGAATAACTCGTTAACCGTAACTTTTATCGAAGAAATAGTGTTGATTAAATTTATAGCCTCGGAAATGTCCTACAAACATTAGTCTAGTCGACAAGTTGAGATTCGTGAAAAATAGAGATAAAGCTCCTAAAAATATTTGTGACAACTCACTGAATTCATAATTGTGACTAGAAAAATGTATCCAAACCATTTATTAGCAAATAAAAAGTTGCAAAAGTTATGAACAAATTAAGATGAGAAAAAAAGCCGTTTTGTTTTTCGTCTATATCTCATGAACTATTAACATTTCAAAAATAAAAAAAGGGTTCCTAAAGGGGAGGATATTTCCGATAAATAACTCGTAACTCCCGGATCCACAACTTCATTATTAATAATTTTAATTCAACGCTTAAAGTAGGTACACGCGCGTAATTTTCGGGATGTGTGCGCGGAGTCAGAAGCTAGTACGTCATATTAAATATTTTTTTAAGGTATTAAATATATATTAATGAGAAATTTCGAAGAAATTATGTTATATTCTGAAAACATCGAAAAATTTATTCTCGTATGAAATTTATCTCAAAGGTAATTTTCCACCAAATTAGGTGATTGTTTTCTATAGCTTACGTCTTCATGGTATATAAAAAAAATATTGAGATAATTGGCCTAAAAATATTTTTTGATAATTTATGCATTATAATTTTTTTAGTTAAACCAAAATGAAAAATTGAAGTCTTTTTGTGAAATTATTTTAATTTAGTGTCATATTACCGTTTTTGTATTACTGAAAGACACTTAAGTACATTATTTTCTCCGTCATTTGTTTATAAATTTCTTATAAACAAATAGACTAACTTGATATTTAAAAAAACTCTTTTTACAATTTTGATGTCTTGAGAATATTATGATTGTGACGAAAACAATTTTTCCTAAATAACAAGTTTTAATTATTTATAATCGTTTTTTTTTGCATATTTCAAATAATTGCCAGTCCTCTATATAGTAACAAAGAACAAAAAATATTTTTGCAAATTTAGTTGTTTATTAACTTAACAATTTGTTACAAACACATTTCCAACTTTCCTAAAACTATTAAAAATTTCGAAAACAACCATATCTGGCAAAGTATCGGAAAATTGTTTTTCATTGTTTATTGTACTTTCCGAAGTTACAGCGACTGCTTGTTTATCCAGCTAAGAAACTAAAATAACATAGAAACTATTTGAGTTACGAAAATAAACATTCTGTTCATTTTTGTAGATGATTAAACGATCTTTTAAATGAGTCCGTAAACAATTTTTTAGTTATTGTTAATCAGTTGCTATGTGTATTGCAATGTTATATTTATAAATAAAGTGATTTTTTATTAATTTACTTTTTCGACAAAGTTTTCCAATTGTCTTTCACTCATCTGTGAAATTTTTCCACATGGACTACACATAAATTATTTATCAAACATATTTTTTTTTTCATTTGATGCAGTAAGTTTTCTTGCTAACCTTGGGTATTAATCGATTTCGAGTTTTGGAGGATATAATCAGCAGCTGCGTCTTTTGGGGCTCATAGTCAATCTTTCATTTGCCACAAACGCTTCAGTATATAAATCTCGAGTTGTGTTAAACATTCCCATTCTACATTTATTAAATTGCATTACATTTATGTGGAATTTACTACAAAACTACAAAATTGTTGAAGTACTTATTTAAAAGATTGTTTAATCCTCTATCAAAAAGACCTGAATGTTCATTTTCGTATCTCAAATGGTTTAGGTTTTTAGTTGGAAAACCAAACAGTCCCTGTAACATCGCTACCACGTATTTTGTCAATAAATAATAATGAAGAAAAAATTCCGGTACTTTGCCATATACGGTTGTTTTCGTAATTTTTAGTAGTTTCAGGAAAAAAATCTATAACAAATTGTTGAGTTAATAAACAATTTAATTTGCAAAAAAATGTATTCTCTTTGTTACTATACAGGGTGATTCGTTACTAATTTAACTGTAGAATCCTGACTTAAAATTATGAAGATTTATCCCATAACATCTAAATAAAATGTAGCAGCTTACTGAGTTTTTTTAATTTAAAAACGATTTGTTCTCAGTATTTTAAACCTATCTTAGGTATCTATTTCATATTTGGCAGGAAGTGTAGACACTGTACACCCTATTAAAGTATGGTCAGCAAACGTTTCTGGCTACTACCAGAGGCGTACGACAGGGGCAAGTGACTGCTAATCGCTCCTAAATTGTACGCCACTGGCGGAATAGAAATTTGAGCACATTTTTTCGATATTATAATAATTTTCACGTAAATGATGTACTCTTTCCTCATAACGATAAAGTCTTGAGATATTTTATGTTAAACATGAAGCTGCACAATTTTTAAATTTTTTTTTTTCAATTAACGTTCTCGGCAACTATTGCCACTTGCACAGGTGCGATTACAGAAAACGGTAGTTATTTCAGATATTTAAAAAACATAGTTTAAAGTTTATGATAGAGTGATATATCTTTTAAGAATTTCAGTGTTGACTCGATTTGGTTTGGGTCCCCTAGGATGTCTTGCAGCTGGGATTTAAGATTATGTTGTCGTCTTCTTGTGCTAAATTGGTGTCAATCAACCAGGATGTGTTTAACAGTAAGTGGGCACTGGCAGCTTTGACAGGAAGGTCTGATGCTTGAGGTCATTAAGTAGCTGTGTGTAAGTTTGGTGTGACCTATTCGAAGTCTACGTAGTATTGATACTTCTTGTCTAGAGAGTCCAGTGGAGTCAGTATACAGAGGTGTGTTGAAAACAGGCTGGATAGATAGTAGGGAAGTCTTGGTGGAGTTCCAGTGAGTTTGTCATAAATATCTGACGATTCTTTTTGCTTCTGCCTTAACATCCTCGCAAATTTGGATATTAGAAGTTATTGTGGTTGTAGTTGACGCTGTTTTGGCATGCTGATCGGCCAGTTCATTTCCAGGTATACCAATGTGTGATGGTATCCATATAATGGTGACTGTGGTGTTTAGGGAATAAATGTGGTGATAAGAGTGATGGATTTCTTGGACAATGGGATGTTCAGTAAATAATTCTTGGATTGATAGGATAGACGCTAGAGAGTCTGTACAAATGGCAATTTTTTATTGGAACGGATGATGTGCTTGAAAGCTTGTAGAATACTATACAATTCTCCAGTATGCACACTGCATGAAAGATTGTTTGCTGTGGTAACTGAGCAGCCAACGCCAGTATCACTTTTGGAAGCATCGGAGTATAATACAAAGTCGCAGTGATCGTTATGAATGATTCCATAAAAAGATTTAATCATGAGCTTTTTAAGTGTTTCGTGTGTATTAAATGTGGATAAATAAGTATTGACCTGAAGATGGTGCATAATCCAGGAATAGGTTGGAGAAAAAGGAATGGGGTCAGTGAGTGAGAGGCTAATGTTATTTGTTAATGAGGATAATATAAGAGCGATAGGTTTATTTATCAGTGAAGGGTTGTTAAGAGGGCTGGCAGTTGATGTGAACAGAAAATAGACAAAATTGAGAGGGTTAGATGAGACTGAGGCTGCGTAGGATAGAAGCAGATATTGTCGTCTAATCCATAGTGGGGGTTCATCAGCTTCGCAGTAGAGACTTTCAGATGGGCTGCTACGGAAAGCACCTAAGCAAAGTCGCAGAGCCGTATTATGAATGGGATTTAGGGATCCTAGATCTGTCTTAGAAGCTGACATGTAAACGATGCATCCATCATCTAATTTGGAGCGAATGAGTGCTTTATAAATTCTCAGAAAGGATCTCTCGTCCGCACCCCAATGATAATGAGATAGGTTTTTAATTATATTTAAGCGTTTGTAATAGATACCTTTTGTTTCAAGAATATGCTGTTTCCAAGAGAGGCCAGAATCAAATGTCGTACATAGTATTTTGCAGTGATTAACCACTGGAAGGGGGAAATCATTAATAAATATTCGGGAGATAGGAGATTGAGGTCGCCTGCCAAATTTAATGATTTTTGATTTTGTTGAAGATAAGGTTAATCATATAGAACGTGTCCGTACAAGTAAGAGAGTGACCGCGGTTTGTAGAATTTTGGAGCTAGTGGTTGCTGAACGACCATGACAGTATAGTATTAAATCGTCAGCGTAAGCTACATATTTGGTGGGAGAAGGTAAGTTATGGCACAGATCACTTATTGCTAAATTGTATAGACTTGGGATTGAGACTGATCCTTGAGGGGCGCCATCGGTCTGGGTGTACAAAGATCAAAAATAGCCGTTTACAGAAACAGTAAAGTTTTGTATAAAATAAAATATATTTCCGTTGATATGGTATTGATTTAGTTTAGAGATTATGACTTGACGACTAATTCTGTCAAAAGCTCCTTCGATATCAAAGATGGCGGCGATAACTTCATATTTGTTATTTCTTGAGTTGGCAATGTCATCTTGTAGCAGAACAAGATTTTCGAGGGTAGATCTATGACGTCGAAAGCCTGATTGTTCTTTTTGTATAAGGTTGTATTTGTCAAGGAACCAAACGAGGCGTTTGTTAATTATTTTCTCTAGTATTTTACACAAGGTACATGTGAGCGTTATAGGTCTGTAAGAATTAGGAGAAGTAGCAGGTTGATCAGGGTTTTTTTAATGGTATTATTATGGAGGACCGCCATTCATTTGGGAATTTTTGGGATAGCCATATAATATTATACATTTCTAGGAGACAGGTTCGTTTGCTTGTAGCCAGTGTTCAGTAATAGCGACTGTCTGCGGGAGCACCAATTCCTCCAAAAACAAATACAACTCGTCTGTTATATTGCGTATTGACTGAATATTAATTAGAACCATTCTTAATTTACTGTCCGTAAACCTAACTGAGGATTCTAGTTCCTCTGGACACGTCCTATCATCTAAAACTTTTTCTTGGAAGAGTCGGCAGTAAAGTAACGGCTATTACACTCTTTAATTTTTTGTTGGTGAATTCTTCGTTCCGAGGTGGTGTAAGTTCTGTAGGTGGATAGATCTTCACTCACTTCAACTGAGCTTATGCCATAAAAATCGTGAAAGTTCTAATAAATTGCCCTTAAAGCTATGGGATCAACACCTTCACACTTTTGGAAGTATAACCTTCAAAACATACAGACGATGGTTGGTCATGTAGTTAAGCGAGAAATAACTTGAGAGATGATAAAATAGCCGGTTCTCTTAATCTAGACATAATATAACGATTACCTCCAGTAGAGGACTCTTGTCTTATTCTGACCGTAGGAAGAGTTATCGGGTCCAGCGAAAAGTTAGTGTCATTGTGTGAATCTTGTGTAAACTGAAAAGATTTATCACACGACAAGCTATTTGATTTACATACGGCTATAGGCTTCTTGGGACAATGAAGATTCATCAAACCATTTTAATGAAACTCCAGGTGGCCATACATCATAAACAATTTGCTAGTAGAAAATTTTGTGAGAAAACCAATTGTAAATGTTGATGTTTTTGATTTATTGCTTGAAAGTAGAAGCAACTCTGTGAAACCTAGCTTTTCTTTAACATGATGTACAATATGATTTGTGGTGAAGCCTGCAGGGAGGTTGTTGACTATTACATAATGCCACCTTCGATTACGGCTAGGGGATAAGTTGTACTTCTGGCCTACTGGCCACCTCAGAAGATGTTTCAGTTTGTGTAGAGGATGATGTAATATAGGTGGGACGCTTCTTCTGATTATTGTTATTAATTTGGGTGTTCATCTCTTTCACTAAACTGGATATATGAGTTGAATCACTTTTCAAATTTTGCATAGCTTCTTCAATCTCCACGGATGAAGAATCATGGATATGAATTTTCGTTGTTTCTCCGGAATCGTTGAGAAAAATTGAAGATATATTGAAGAGATTATGTTCCATATCCTGTACTGATTTAAGCAACAAATCTGGATTAAAGATAGTACTGATGTCGACTATTTTAATGATATCGTCTATCTTCTTTTCGATGAGATTCCATTTACATTCATTCTTTAATAACATATCGTATATCTCAGTAATAGTTGGTACGATGTCTATTAACTGATTCATAAGATTTGCTAGCGAGTTAAATATTTTATGGGGAATCTGATTCTTGGTTAAATCAGAAATTTTATCATTAAGATATCTCATATTAGGAGAATCGCAGAGTATACAAAGCGCAAATGGTTGAACTTCTGGGAAAGTAGAATTTTTGTTGTAGCTTTCTTTGTCAAGTCCTGTACAGCTCATTCGGAAAAGGGGCGACATTCACCGCTGTATCGAAGCTTATTATATTATCTTTTTCTAAAAATTCCATACAGCAATTGCCACATTTGTACCTGGCCATATCTAGATCAAGGTACTGTCGATACTAAACAAGAACGAACTTATGCTAGTTGACAGTAACTAAAATAACGGAAATCAAAACAAACAACAAACACACGTATTGAGTAATAGTCGGACTGCGAAAATTAATACAAAACAAACACAACCGATCGATACGACAGTCGAACTAGTACTGAGTATTGTATTGTATATACGACATTTTTTTTGCCTTGTAGCTTGATATCCAAATCGTTTAGTGGAGTTGTAAGGTCCACCATGAAATTTTTGCAACCAGGAATCTTCTTCCAACTCTTGATGATTAATAACTTTTTCAGAGAGGAACGATTTTATTTCTTCTAAACACGACGCAAATCGCTTCAGAATGTTTATTATGGAGAAGGAGATCTATGTAATAATTATCCATTTCGTTCAAAAATCCTTTAAACTGGCGATGATACAGTGATTTTTCTACGATGCTGTTATTTATCTTTACGACCAAGTTCATTACTTCAATCATTTCGCCAGGGAAAGTCTCAGCGCAAGGCGTTTTTTGGTGTATGCTATAGGGGAAAGCAAGAACTTCGTGATAAATGTTTCTCTTCAAGATGGAAACCGCTCATTTGTTCACACCGGTCATTCTTTTGGCTCCGTGAGTAGCAATGGAATAATGGAAATAACTTTATTTATGTTAATTCCATGATTTTTCTAAATGGACTGCCATAGCATTAACAATGTCTTCTCCACAGGTTTGTCCCTTAAGCGGCAGTAGTCCCAGAAGTTATTCTTTGGGACCTTGTGCTTATATATACTGCACAAAGAGCGATACTTCAGCTGTATCAGTTATGTCGCATGACTCGTCGATCGCAATTGATATTCCAGAAGACAGCGCAATATCTTCAGCTTGTTGTTCTGCTATATTTGCAGACATTTTGGCAGTTTGGTATTGTACTGTTTTTGCCGATAAAGGCAGCTCCTTAAATTTTTTCATTATATCAGCTTTATTTTTGAATTCGCGAAAGAGCTCAATGGATGCTTTCATGAAGCAAACTTTTATGAATTCGCCATCTGTAAATTGTCTTCCTTTCTTGACAATCTCCAAAGACACTGCTAAACTCGCAAAATTAATCTTATTTCCACATTGGGTCCAGTTTTGGAACATAGAGCTCGACTGTTGATTGCTTCTCTGAAGTTCCTTGACAGCTTTCTTTCTTGCTTCTCCTGTCTCCTGCGGGATATTTGCTCGCGAATGCTCCATGTTTTGTAGAGAAATGTTTCTCTATATTCGATTTATTATAATTTGCGAGCTTGTCTTGACAGCTGAGACAACTTGGAGCAACATATTACGGGCGTGCAAGTTGGCTATAGTATGTATGATTGTGGTTTCAATTGTTTCATTTTGTTTGGGTGTTTTACTTGAGATATGGCGGCGCAGTGAGGCAGTGAGTTGTAAGAAGAGGCGCATACGGCTCGCCAGCCGCGGTCTGCCGACCCCTATACTAAGCAAATAGAGATTTCGCCAAGTATAAATTTCACGTGAAAATTAAGGTTTAATTTATCAGAGATATTTTTTCTATAAAAGTGAACTCCTAGAACTTTGACTGGTAACTAAAAATCTGTTTAGATTGTTAGTGTTTTGGGAGACTGAACACAACACTGCATGGTTAATGGAAATCATGTCGGCCGCTGCTCAGGTTTTGTTGGTTAGATTTTATGATAGTCGAATAGTTATCAAGTGGGGTCACATTGATCATGCATATGGGGTGAAATTGATGGCTCACTATGCAAATGTTATTTTGTTAGTAGGTATCAACAATACCAATCATGTTGTTTTATCAAAGTTTACTGATATTTTTGTTTCTGTAATAATGCCAAGGAAGTATCATAGAAAGTTGGGTGCACGTTCATACATGTATTACCCTTAAGCTACCATTGCAAAGTCGTTAGAAAAAATTATTTAGGGATGGTCTATTCATCGGGCATCATCTGTTTTCAAAATTCCTCTTAGAACATTTCACAACAAATATAATGGCGTCCGTTTAGGACCAGTGGAGGTCCAAATGTTTTTACACCTGCAGAAGAAAAAGCATTTATTAAAGCAGCGAATTGTTGTGTAGAATGGAGTTTTCTTTTAACAATAACTGACTTACGCTATTTAACAAAAAAAATATTTAGAATAATCAAAGTCGTACAAAAAACAAATTTAAATATAATATGCCTGGTATTGATTCGGTCCGAATCATCGTGAATCTTATGGTCGTTATCCGTTATAACAACTATCTACATCGATATAACACATGGCAATCCTGCCACACATTACATATAAATGACAAAGTATACAGTCTAAAAGAAGAAAGAGAAAATCAGTCAGAGATACCTAGAGGATAGAATAAAACGATGACTCAGGAAAATAACAAAACTAATCGCAAAACATTTAAGCAAACCGTTTCTAATTAAGGATGAGTGTACGGATCAAAAGCAGGTTGAAATTTAGCGAAGCATTAAATACCGAATTATGCAAATTCGCTTTAGGACGATCGTAAGAGAAGCTAGATAAGCTATCGGTGAAACACAAGGTAAAAAGAATGAAGATATATGAAAATGATCACATATTCAAGTCATGCACATTACAGAAACTTATAAATGACGGTAACAAAGTTTTAAGAAATATACAAATATGCATTTTCGAAGTACGACAAATAGTAGAGCAAAAAGAAGAAATACAGGAGATTTTAGAAAGGTACAACGATGATCGTATGTTTGGAGGTCATGTAGGAAATAACAGATTACTGAAGAAAATAAGAGCGAATTTTACATGGAGAAATTATGTAAAAAGGTATCACGATTGTCAAATTAAAAAGCAAAACCAGGCCACGAAGAAAAATTTGTCACAACGGTCACAGCCATAAAACCGTTCGACATTGTGTATATATAGACACAGTAGGTCCATTTGTCAAGAGTAGTAGGGGTAATCGCTACTGTATAACGATATTATGTGAACTTACAAAGTATGCAGTTCTGATACCAGTCCAAGACAAAGAGGCTTAGACAATTGCTAGAGGAATATTCGACAATTTCAAACCAACTTACGGTTTAATGAAAGAAATATGAACAGATCTAGGAACAGAGTATAAAAATGAGTTCATGAATTAACAGAACTATAAAATATTAAACTTCTCTACCGCGTATCATCACGAATCTATAGGAAACTGCGGAAAGCTTCACAGAACATTTAACAAGTATGTAAAGAATTTTATAAATGAAACAAGGGCTGATTGGTGCACATATGCGAGGATGTTTGCTTTCTGTTATAATACAACTCCGAACACATACCATGGCTGCACACCTCTGTATCTGTAAAAGTTGGAATGGTGGGTGACCCCACAGCACTTAGACCACAATTGGCCCAATGTGCATCCTTCTGAGGTTCAAAACTTCCTTCTAGCTCATCATCCAGCCTACCTCTTTGAAGTAGGCGATAGCGTCGCCTGAATTAAGTTCCCTCTTACGGGCGTGCGTTAGCCTGTGCTCGCCGAGTACATAAAACCTAACAGGAGAGAGTGTCTGACATCCGCAAAGAATGTGTTCCGACAGTCTCATTTTCTAGTTCAAATCCTCTACAAAGTGGGGTGCTAGAAAGACCCAGTCTGTGGAGGTGTTTTCGTAGGTGACTGTAACCACTCAGAATACCCGTGGCTGTTCGTAGACTCCGCCTGTTCATAGTCACGTATTTTTTGGCTACTTTGCTGTCTAGATATTGTAGCAGTTCCTTGGCAAGCCTGCAGCCTTCTGCGTCGTCCCATCTACCCTTAAACTTATTAAGGGAGTGTTCCTTTAATAGGTCGGCCGTCGCTGACGCCGATAAACCAATGACAGTGCCAGGTCCCAAGATTTTGTGGGAGGCTGCCTTCCTGGCTAGCGAGTCTGCAATACGGTTTCTTTTTGAATTCTCATGGCACTTAATCCAGCCTAAAGTGACCGTGTTGTTGTTACAGGCTTTGATTAAGGCCATGTGACATTCTTGTACTAGACGTCTGTTCAGGGCTTGTAGTGTTTGTCTGCTGTCCGGAAGGATGTATATATTATTACCTGTGGCTCTTCTTTTCGTAATCTCTTTTGCAGCGATGCAGATAGCAGTGAGCTCTGTTTGAGCAACACTTGCATTGCAGCCCATTGCCCATTTTATGTTTAGATTCTGGGATCTGGAGAAAATTTCATATACTGAGCCCACATTTGATTTGGACCCATCTGTGAAGATGCAGACTGCGCCTTCTTCCAATGGGCCTTATGCGTTGTTTTTAAAGATTACCTTGTAGGGCCTATTGAAGGCATATTGCAGTGGAATCGAGTCCGTATTGGCCTGCAGCAGTGGGACCTCCCTGAGGGCCTCATGCCACAAGTTACGTCTCAGTTTACCGGATCCTACATTAGGTTGTATACCGGTAGAGCGTAGACGTGCCATGGTCATCAAAACAACCTCCTTGATTTATATGTCAAGGGGAGTGAGACCGAGGATTACCTCCATGGCTCTTGTTGGTGTGGTTTTCATGCCTCCTGTTGTGTTGAGGCATGCTGTTCTTTGGAATTGATCCAGTTTACGGACGACTGTCAGCTGGTTTGCTTTAGCTCCCCAGGCAATCGCGCCGTACGTTAGCATAGGTCTGATGATGGCAGTGTAGACTCAGGCAGCAACCCTAGGTGACATTCCCCAGGTGCAGCCGATGGTTCTACGACACTGCTCATAAGAAATATATGCTTTTTTAACTCTGTTTTCTTAGTGAGAGTTCCACGTTAACTTACTGTCAAAGGTGACTCCTAAATATTTTACCTCTGAAGAGAAATTAAGTTTGGTATCTAGGAGCTTTGGGGATGTTTTGCAAGCTTCCTTTTTTTCGTGAAAAGAACCATCTCCGTCTTTTTTGGATTCATTGACAGCGAAAGGTCTCTGCGCCATTGTTCTATGATATTGAGGGCCTCTTGCATTAAAGAGCAGAGTGTCTCCTCGAATCTTCCTATTAGCAGAATCACTAGGTCATCAGCATATGCTATTGTGTAGAAGTTGCTATCGTTGAGGTGGCTGACCAAGGAGTCTAAGACCATGTTCCACAGTAGTGGCGAGAGCACCCCTCTCTGTGGACAACCTTTTACAACCAAGCCTCTGATGGTTACATCATCCACACTGATTTTTATTGCTCTTTCTGAGAACATGTCTGCATACCATTTGAGTTAGTGTGAGGGAGAAAATCGAATATACCAGTACATTTGAATACGGGAATCGAGCCACGGTATGCCCTTCATTCGTATCACAACGAGCTCAGGTACAAACTTCAATACGCACACGAGCGAGCTAGGGAGTTTTTATTAAAACACCAAGTATCTAGGGAAAATGATAGTGAACAAGATTCATCTCCTGCGGAGTTTAAGGTAGGATAATTGGTCTCATTAAAAACAGAGGAAAGATCACAATTTGATTCTTAATATTTAGGCCCATTTCAAACTATAAAAATAGAAGTCGTCAATTGCGAAATCAAATTAAATCAAAATAAAAGTGAGATCGTTCATAAAAACAGACTGTACAAATATAACAAATAACCATAATTGTAAAAGTTTAAGGTCACGATCGCTAAGAAGTGTAACATAACGAAACATAAACATTGACGGACAATAATCGATATAAACTAAATAAAAGTGATAAGGACAGTGCAGTGGAAACATTTCTTGTTTTTTTTTGAAAAGTTCCATATGTAATTTTCCTCTCCCAAGAGAGGGCGATGTGATGATTATGAACCCCTGAGGTCAGAAATGATTCTTACGAACTAATATAAACTCAGACATTTGTTTAAGTTTCATAAAGTTATTCATAACACATTTTACGATCTAATTCAACTACTCGTAAAAACGTATTTAAAACCATTATACAAATATATTTACTATAAAATAAGGATTGTAAACATCTGAACGACATTAACGTTATATTCCATTCTGTTTATCATAACTAATGAATCACAATGCATATTATTGGTACGAGTTGAACTTTACCGTTGCTAGTAATTTTTAGGTCATGTATCAATATATTTTAAGTGTTATTTGTTGTGAAAATAGAACCTAGTGATAATGTCGAGGTGGTTTATTTTCACGATGTAATCTAAATTGGGGTAAGTCAGCATTTACATTAAATTATGGAATCATCGTGAAACTTACGGTCGTTATACCTTATAAAAACTATCTACATCGATATAACACACGATTACTAGAACGACATTAAAAACAAATACCTAAGTCAAAAACTGGCAGCTACCATCAAAAAATCTCGTGTTAAAGTTTCAAGAGATATCATCAAAGAATATTTCAATAATTTAAGAGAAACTTTGCAAAATGTTCCGGCGTCTCACATTTTCAACCATATTGGAACCAATTTACAAGATGCCCCTTGTAAACAAAAAACGCTGTTTCTTCATGGAACTAAAAATCCAGAGCGCATATGCAATTTTGAAGAGACAGCTGTTTAGTTATGATGTTTGGATCGACTTCTGGTGTACTATTACCTTCCTATGTCATTATACAAGGCTGAGAAAATGTGGCAGCAATAAACGGAAATGGGCCCTAAAGGTGATCCATGCTGTAATAAAAGATGCTGATGTGCTGGACCACCATACAATCGAACACATCACGGTTGGATGGATGCTCAAACTTTTACAGACTGGTTCGAAGTTGGTTTGCTACCCCACGCAAAACGATTGCCTGGAAAAAAATTGCTAATAGACGATAATCTTTTCCTCGCACTTTACCTGAGAGTGTTCTAAGGCAACATGAGGAAAATAATCGTTTTGTCTGTCTTCCTATAACTCTACGCATTTGAAAATATATTGGAGGTATATACTCACAAAGTGGGAAAAACCCATATACAGCAGACTGTAGTGATTACTTAGTAAGTGCCCCTCGTATAGACTACTTTAACCATAAAACCATTTATCTTTGGGAAACACGTTTAAAACTCACTGGGATAAAATATAATTAAGAATTACTAACACAGATACACAATATACATTTGTACTATTCAAAATAATAATAATTATTAATCATGAAATTGTCGAAC
The DNA here is from genome assembly GCA_963921935.1 of Galeruca laticollis. NCBI lineage: Eukaryota > Metazoa > Arthropoda > Insecta > Coleoptera > Chrysomelidae > Galeruca > Galeruca laticollis. The sequence goes on from OY998180.1 coordinate 166,264,884, forward strand.
CTTTCTATTTATAGGAAGTCTTCGAACTAATAAGTCAGTGGCCCGTACACTTGACCTTCCTGAGCATGTGAATGTGATATGTTTACAGCGGACGTGTTTTTGTTATGTTTACCTGACCTTAATAGATCGATGCCCGCGAACCACATTGAAATTATTATTTACACAAATTTATTAATGTCTTTTCGCCTAATGTCTATTTGAGATCATCTCTCTTGGTAGAGAAACATTATCGTTGATAAATTTTCGATACTACCTATAACGTTAACAGTTCTCACTAATTGTTTTGTTTATTAAACACTACTTATTTGTTTATAATCACGCTTCACTTTTATTTACGAATGTTTTAGTTATGGTATTTATACAATCGATTTTTATGAAGGATCTGTTTTTTATTGTTTTGAGACGTAACCTCGCAATTTACGCCTTTTACTTCCGTTATTTTAAACGGACTTAAATAATGTGCATCGAACTTATTTCGTTCCTCCTTTCTTAGAATAACTAATTCCCCTACTTTAAAGTTTACAGGTGAAGATTCCTTTTCACTATTATTTACTCTAATTATCTTATTTTTTATTAAAAACTGTTTGGCTCTTTCATTTGCGTATTGTAACTTATATTTCAACTCTTTATCGTATCTTTCAAGACTGTAACACGGTTCTATTTCTACATTTAAGAATTCTGGTAAGTTGGGTTTTCTTCCGTATAATAATTCAAAAGGATTGTATCCGTGATACGTGTTTGGTGTTGTATTATAACAATATGCAAACATTTTTACAAATTCACACCAGTTACCGCTAGAATATTTGATAAAGTTCCTTATATACTCATTAAACGTTCTATGTAATCTTTGACAACTGCCTATTGCTTCATGGTGGTATGCCAATCAAAAATTATGTTTTATTTTTAAAAGTTCCGCTAGGTTCTTCATTATCTCATTCTTATATTCCGTTCCTTGATCTGTCCTTATCTCCTTCATCAATCCATAGTTTGGTATAAAATTGTCAAATATAGCTTTTGCTATTGTGGTCGCCTATTTGTCCTGACCGGTATCATGACCGCGTATTTGGTTAGTTCGCATAATATTGTAATACAATTGCTGCAACTGGATCGCTCTTCTTGCGCTCTTCCCTATCATCAGGATTGTCGAATCGTATGGCGGCTAACAGAACAGCAAACCTCTTCTTGCTCATACCCTATCTATATATCTCTCTTCCAGTACCATCGATTGCAAATAACCTGTCTATATTTTAAAAATGCCTTTAGCTTTATGATATCAATGTCTTTTACATTATGTCTAGAATCAATAGAATGCCTCTCACGAATTGTATTTAATTTTTTGTGTACTGTATAATATGTTGCAAAATGTTACAACTAAAAAGCAAATTCCAAATAGAAAACGGATTCGCAGTTTCGCCTAGCATTCTGGCTTTCTCTTTCAGAGAGGATACTTTCATTACAATGTTATGTTTCCGAATTCTCGATGAAGGTCGAACTTCCGAAGTACACCATCTGTACCGATTTTTCCCCATATATAAGTTTTGGCATTGTCAGTGACCTCCACTGTATCATTTTCTTCAAAGTCCTGAGTAGCAGACAATTCTAAATCTGTATCATGTTCTGACTCAATGTTATAATCTCCCGATACATCATCTACATCACTGTCACTTGCTTCATTGTACCACTTTAGAAGCGTTTCTTCATAATGGGGTCCTCCAAACGTATGCGTTTATTCGGCCCGGCCATATTTCTCAAACACTGATGCACACAAATAACTAACACAAACGGTCCGACGTCGTCTGAGAGACAACAATTGAACTACCTCTTATTATGTCTGACAAGAGAATGCCACAATAACATCCCAACCATGCTCAGACAGCAGAGCGATTAGATAAAATAGGAGGTTTCTGAATTATCCCAGTGACCAATAAGAAACAGGTATTTAAATCGCGTAGTCTGCTAGACGACGTCAGACCAGTTAAGAGTTAACAAATGATCAATCTCGTACCTACTGAACAATCTCACCCCATAATATTGAAATAGCTATAACTTTATTTCTAACTGACTTTGAAGTATGGTTGAGATTGGTCACTTATAAAGGTTTACCAGGACTTTTCATGTAATAAACCCCCAAACCCCCAAATGAGTCTAAGATTGTTCATGACTTTTTTGTCATCTACGACCTATATTTCAAATTTAAATACCATGATTTTTAACAATTTGATTTGCTGCATATATACTGAAACTTTCTTTGTTTAATTTTGTTTATATTTAAAGAAAGTATAAGTAAAAAATATTTAAATTTGATCAATTTCACCACAAATTACGTTACTTCCTCTTTTGACAGTTACCAACACTAGGAAAGTTTACAATGCAAAACCGTTTTCTTGACCTCGCGTAACATTTTTAACAGCGCAGGTATCGCTTGGGACTTTTGGAATATTGTTTGGAACTACAGCTGTCCCCTGATTTTCTGACGTACAATGTCTTTATTCCCCATATTTTATACTGCAATTCCTAATGAACTTAATATTAGGATAGATGATACGATTGAGGGGAAGTATTGAAGAGGAAGTTGAAGAAATCAATTATTCAAAATTCAATGCCAAGTTAAAAAATCCCAATGGCACAGGACCAATTGGAGAGGCTTATTTCATTAACATTTTTGCATCAAATCCAAAATAAAATAACATTTTGGCTTCAAATCAAAAATAAAAAAAAGTTCTGGTAAATTTGTAAATTTACTTAAATAAATGTACGTTTTAGAGAACAATGTTGAGTACAAAAGTTGTAGAACGTGTTAAGGTCTATGATAGATCTTGGTAACTTTTTGCGTAAAATGAAAAACAAAGGAAATAGGATTTTTTTTCAACTTTGACAGGCCGCCATTTTGTTTCTACTGGGCTGATTTGGCTCATTAACGAACTCGTCCAAGATTTTGGCCCACGCAATTTTTGTAGTAAGTTTGGTTTCGATCTGTCAAAAAATACGCCCTCTATCTATTATTCCGAAGTCGCGTCATGCTACTCTCTACAATAGCCCTATTTCATTCTGAAATAAGCCTAAAAAACTAGAAAGTGGGAAAAAGTGCGTTCTCATTACTAAATGGTTATTTGAAGTTGCAATTTATTATGGTGAACGAAAAGTATTAAAAACATACACAAGAGCTTGTTATAAACTAGACTTGACTTTAGAAGCACACTGTATCATTTATTAATAAACATTCACCCTTAAGAAGACCCGATAATAAATTATATTCACATTCTTATACACCCTATAGCAATGATAGAATATTTTCATCCACATTTACATGTTGTAAAACACTCTTGGGATAGAACTTTTATTTCAGCGAAAATAACTTAAGGGTATTTAATAAAAAAATATACTCCGGTTTATTACCAACAAGCCATGCATAATTAAGTGACTGCCTACGGTAGTTTTCAATAGATGAAGAAAACAATATTTATTTCAATATATTTCATATGTGAATTGTAATTCACTACCCACAGCAAAAAATTCTCATCCTACATGGTGGAACGTATGAATTTAACGATGGCATCATAAAAACCCAAGGTACATGGATATCATTTTCCATTTAATTTAGAATAATCATAAATATACAGTGCATTATAATAAAAATTAACCACCCTAGATAAATCTGAGGACGTCACTTTTGTAAAAAAATGGAAATAAAGGACAAGACTCATGTAAAGAGGGACGTCTTTATGCTCATACCTATGTACCCGTTATAACTTTCCTGTTCTTGCAATAGCTATCCATTTTGTCATAAAATATTTTTTTTGCAAATTTGGTTTCTCCTATGAAAGAAGATTCCACAAATGTGAATACATGGAGTAATAAGTACGTTTTGCAACATTTCTGTGTTTATTGGTCGAGATCCATAAACAATTTGTTGACGTAAATTATCTACATATTCCAGATGAATGACATAAATTTTGGTTTTCAGATATCCCTATTAAAAATGTTTTGGGAGGGGTTAAATCGGGTGACCTAGGTGGTTGTTCAAATATGTAAAGGTAAACTAAGCTATCTATGTATTTGTATCAATCAAAACATCGTTTAATTGGTTGAGTAGACTTATAGACCAGTATCACAATTGTAGAGAGTGAGTCAGATTTTCAACATAAACCTTTTCGGATCTGTAGGGTGAGGAAATCGACGAGTCATAGGCGTGCAGCTATTATTAAAAATAATCTTCAGTATTTTCGAACGAATTGGTTGTCACAAAAATTATTTTCTTATTTTAAAGATCTAATACACAGTTCAACATAATCGATTGAATATTTTCATAAAATATAAAAAAATATAAACAGATAAAAATTAACATTAGCTTTATTTTAATCTGATTGGTCGCAACATCTTCAGATTCATCAGTAGTATCTTCGCCTGATGCCCAACCACGGGTTCGATGGTAGTTCAACTAAAACTATCAAGATTTCACATATTCTATTCTACTTCAACAATATGTTCGATACATCTTGTCCACGACTGTAAGGTCCCATTGGTGACGGCACTATTAAGCCGTTTAATTTGAAATTCAAATTGTTCTTTGCTACTTCATTTTTTATTTGAGCCCATACAAGTTCTATTAGATTTTACTTACAATGGTAGGGTGACAATCGCAATACATCTACTACATATTTGATATATTCATCTGCTAAGTTTAGTAACGCTATTTTTTGAATTGGTTAATTGAATTTGATATTTTCCTTAGTCAGTCCAACAGCAGTCTAGGCTTTTCTCAATTTGGTGGTAGGTAACTGTTCTACACGCCAGCTGTGGTATGGAGCGTTATCCATAACAATAGCAGATACTGGTTCTATTTTGAAAAGAATATCTGGAAATTGTTTTCCATAATGCGTTGTATCCATTTTCTCATGATAATCTCCAGTATATTCAGAAACAAATGCGTTCAAACCTCCATAAATAAATCCTGAATGACTACCAAAATGGGTAATAATAAGGCGCTTTCTTTTTCCAGATGAAGCTATTAAATCTCGATAAGCCATCTATAAAAGCTTGATGTTTGTCTTTACGATTCAAATCTTGCCAAATTTTTGACAAAGGTTTAATCTGCATAATACATTTTTCTACAATCTATTCGAAATTTTGAAATTTTTTTCAGATCTTTTCTGCGCCATAAACTTATTTCCCTCTTTTTCAATAAATATACAAATCCTCTTTCTCTTTCAATATCTGAAGTTTATTTCCCGCATAGTAGGGTAAACCAATCAAATTGTTGGACACCTGAGAGCTGTTGGATATCCCAATTATTTCAACTGAAAACAAGAAGTATGTATTCAGTAGTTCGCTAAGTTTTGTTGAGATGTCGTCATTGTACCATTAGTATCAATATTGACATAATTGACATTCGATTGATGTTTATGTTTCGGTGCCAAATGTGAAATTATTTGGTCATGTACAAGAAAGAAGATTCTCTTAAGCCTATATTAACAAGTATTTTAGTGTAATAATTAGTGGTGGAATTTTACCATAGATATACGAGGTAGTAGTAAGGTCCATATATGTATGTATATATATATATATATATATATATATATATACATATATAAAAGAAGATGTAAGAATATCGCGTGATATGTAAACAACAACAACAAAGACATTCATGGGTAATTCACGCAAAAAGAAATAGGGCTACTGAAACAGATGGTAACCTCGGAAATGCATGTTTCTGGCTCATTTGCCGTCTTCAGCACGGTATAACCAAATAAGGATGTGTAATTTGGGAGCAAAGATGCTAATCGAAACGTGAGAAAACACAAAACAAAAGATTTCAACAGGAAAACCAAACGCTCATTTGTGCCTTCAATTGGAAGACCCCGAATTTTCAGGACAACAACCAAGATCGACACGGAGGCGCATATAGCTCCCCTGCCTGAATCTTCCGACCCATAGTTAATAACAAAGAAGATATAGGAATATCGCGTGATATGTTAACAGCAACAACAAAGAGATTCATGGGTAATTCACGCAAAAAGATGAAGGGCTACTGAAACAGAGCGGTAACCGCGGACATGCATGTTTGTGGCTCATTTGCCGTCTTCAGCATGGTATAACCAAATAAGGATGTGAAATTTGGGAGCAAAGATGTCAATCGAAACATGGGAAATTACAAAACAACGAATTTCAACAGGGAAACCAAACAGTATCTAAAAGTGGTTAATTGTTCATAAATTCATCTTCAATCTTTTTAACATCTAACACATCTAACTTTCCAATCATTTGCAAAAAATTTGTCAAAAAATTCATTACAGAATTCTTTAACCTTTGTAAAATTGAAGCTAATATTTCGTCTGGCCACATATTCTTTAAGTGCCACCCAAACACTTTCAATCGGATTTAAGTCCTAAATAAAACGGTTTTAAGTCCCAAATAAATGGAAGGAAGCGAGGTTAGTCCTGATACCTAAGGCTGGAAAGCCATGGGGGGCGCCGGGATCGTATATGCCGTTGTGTCTCATCAATTCATTGGCAAAGTTGTACGAGCACATCATTAAGAAAAGACTAAATGAGGAAATTGAAAGGTGGGAGGGATGGGCACAGAACCAATATGGTTTCAGGGAAGGAAGGTCCACAGTTATGGCAGCGATGGAGGTGATGTCGATCGCGAGAAAACATAAAGGGGAGAAAAGAGAGATAGTGCGCGATAGCGACTTTGGATGTGCGGAACGCATTCAATACGGTCCCGATAGATTGTATCTTGAGAGAGCTGGAGAGAAGGGAATTACCGGGGTATCTCAAAAATATAGTCAGGGACTATTTCTGCGGGAGGATATTACTGGGGAGGGAGACTTCTACGATGTCACGGCGGGGATTCCACAGGGATCGGTATTGGGGCCGACACTGTGGAATCTCTTTTATGACTCTTTTTTAAAATAAACATGCCGGAAGGTGTGAAGCTCATTGGATATGCCAACGATGTGGCTATAGTGATCACTGCAGCTGGAGCATATGGTCTCGAGATATTCATGGACGAGGCAATGTGGGAAGTGAACCGATGGCTTGTTAACAGGGGCATGGAACCAGCGCCAGAAAAGACTGAGGTGACGGTATGGTAGGACACAGAAGGAAAGAAGTGAGGTTCCATTTGGGGGGAACGATGATAGTACCAAGGGGGGATCTGAAGTATTTGGGCATATGGCTAGGGGCAGTAATAAACTTTGGAAGGCAACTGAGCGAGACCATTAAAAAAGCTAGAAAGAGGGCCACAGCACTTGGAAGAGTGCTGCCAAATATAAGAGGACCGCCAGAGTGCAAAAGAAGACTGCTGTGGGAGGTGGTGAAATCAATTCTTCACTATGGAGCACCGATTTGGAAGGAGATGGTTGTGATCAATAAATATAGGAGGGAACTGATCAAAGTACAGAGATGGATGCTGCTGCGAGTGGTATCGGGTTACCGAACGATATCGGACGTAGCACTCCAGGTGATTGTAGGAGTACCTCCTATAGACCCGCTGATCGAGACAAGAGTGAATGAACACACGAGATAAAAAGAACAAAAAAGCAAATGGAGGAGGAGATGATGAAAAAATTGATAAAAAGAAGGGAGGAGGAAAAAGCGAGAGTGGAGTGTACAAGGGTCCTGATTAAAGACTTGAGGAGCTGGCTACAATGTAAGCATAGGAAAATGAATTACTTCTTAAGTCAAGCTTTGTCGGGACACGGGACTTTCCGATCTTACACGAATAGAATAGGTAAAACGGAGGATGATGAGTGTATATATTGTGGCCAGAGGGATGATGCAGAGCACACCCTTTTTGCATGCATACGATGGGATTTACTAAGGAAAGAGGCAGAAAAGAAAGTGAGACGGAAGCTGGGAAGAGGAAATTTTACTAGGACAATGGTGGAAACAAAGGAAAATTGGCAAATTGTATCCAGGTATGTGAGAGAAGTGATGGGGAAAAAGGAAAAAGAAGAAAGAAAATATCAAAGAATAACATAGTGACATAGCGAGAGAAATATTAAAGTAGGAGGAGGAAATACTTCCATTTTTTGATGGTATATCCCCAGGGGTGGTTCCAAAAACGGAAAATGGAAATGAGGAGGACGGTGGTTTTAGGGCGGTCGGCTCTGGTCGGGTACAACGCGGCTCGATGGCTCCCCTGGTGGGGTTACCGAGTGGGATTGGCACCCGATTGGGGAGAGTCCCACACTCCCTGGGAAAGGCAGAACAAGTACCCGGAGCCTGTGAGCAGGTTTCCACCCAATAAAAAAAAGTCCGTGTGATAAGGGGGTAGCCTTAAAACTTGCAGTTTGTACATTTTTGCAACGTTCTAAAGATCCGATTTTAACATTTGTTGACTGTTATATATGTTTCTTTCGGAAAGCCAGTTTTTTAATTTTTGTTTAGTCCAAGCAGTCGTACGTAATTTTCCATTTAGAACATTGTAATATGGGGCGTTATCAATTACAAAAATAGCGTTTTTTGGTAGTTTTGGAATAAGTGTTTCTTGTACCCACTTCTGATAATTTTCGTACGCAATTTCATTATGATAATCTCCTGTTTTTGACTGGGTGTCCACATAATACCAGCATTAGGTACAAAACCATTTTCACTTCCTGCATGCACAATGATGAGCCTATTACCTTTTGGAACGGGTTTTCTCAATGCGTGTGACATGAATGAATGTATGTTTCATCCATATAATTGATAGGTTTGTTCTGTTCTCCGCACTTTTTCATGTTTCTTAAATATAGTAGGCGTAAATGTCTGATTTCGTGACGTTCCATTAACAAACTTCTGTTGTTTTTCATGTTGGTCCATCGAAAACTTTCACTGCAGCTGATGAAACCTCATTTGGAAAATCGCCTTCAATGCCAAAGTTTAACTTCAGACATTAAAATAATTATAAAAAAGCATGTTGATGTAGAACCGGAAATAAATAGTGGAGAAGAACCACCTATTAAAATAAGAAGTAGGTGTTACATCTGTGGTAGACGAAAAAATCGAGTGACAACAATGTGATGTGAAACTTGTAAAATGTTTGTTTGTAAAGAACACAGTCAAAAGACAGTTAAAATGTAATGAGAGTTCAACCAATATTGAGAATTCATTCGACAATGAATAGTTTTTATGTTTATTAAACCAAATTTTCATATATTCAGTTACTCTGAATATTATATGTATAATCTGCTTAGAATTGCTAGTTTTAGATTTGTCCGTATTATAAAATCATTATTTTTATATACGTAAATAAAAGTATTTAATATACCAAGCTTTGTTTTTTTTGCACAAAATATATTACTTTTTATATGAATACTGCATACAGTCGCAAAACGTATGGTGTATAAAATACAGCGCGCGCCCAATTATGCACATTTTTGAGGCGCGCCTAATTAAGGGTTAATGAAAAACATTAATTAACTTACGGAAATACTTTTTTCCGTCTTTTGTTTATAAATTTCTTATAAACAAATAGACTAACTTGATATTTAAAAAAAATATTTTTACTATTTTGTTGTTCTGAGAATATTATAATTAAAAAAAAATCCCTTGATAACAGTTTTTAATTGTTTACATATTTGAAATGCTCAAATAATTAGTTAAGAATTTTTTCAAATCATAGTCGACAGACCTCTATATAGTAAGAAATAAAAAAATCTATTTTGCAAATTTAATTGTTTATTAACTCAACAATTTGTTATAAACAAACTCACAACTGTGCTTTATTGTTTTCCTGAAACTACTACCACGAAATAGTATACTGGTGCAGTCCCTGAATACGATTCTGCCTAAACCATGTATGGAAGTTAAAATTTTGGCGAATGCGCTGGAATATCGTCGAACTGTTTACCATTATTTTTTGTGACTATTCCTATCTAGTAATTTCCGGTGAGATCCATTGTTTTTTGTGACCAGTTTTATCTAGACGATTCCAGGGAGGCGATTGTTTTATGAGCCGCAATCGAGAAATATCTAGAAAAAAGGACACTTAATATATAAGAGAGGCTTTACCTACCAACGAGTTAGTTTATAATTCGATCTCGTGAGATACACAGTGAACAAGTGAATAGTAAAGTAAACAAGCAGTAGTGGAGGGTTTATATAAATTAGTGTAAGTGAATATACTTTGTATATAATATAAATTAGTGAATAGTTAAGTGAATAAATAAATTAGTCAGTTGACCTCCCGTGTGTATTAGTTTATCCCACCCGTCGTAATAAAAAAATATAACTAAATAAGAAAAAGTACCGACAAAAATTTGTTATCCATTATTTATTGTACTTTGAACAAATACGTGGTACTGAACTTACAGCGGCTGCATGATTTTTCTAGCAAGAAACTAAACTAACTATTTGAGATACGATAATAAACATTCAAATCATTTTTATAGAGGATGGGAAAAAGTAATGCTGTTTGTCACGTTTTTCGGTTTTATTTGATTTCTTACTTAAAATAATGCTTATTCGGTTATAGACCAATTTTGTTAAGTAATAAAATATGCGACAGTTGCAATTGTTTATTTATAAATAAAGTGATTTTTTATTAATTTACTTACTTTTTCGTTAAAGTTCTCCAATTGTATTTAATAAATCTGTGAAACTTTTCCACATGTATTACATTTTAAATTGTTTTGTTAAAAAATTTATCAAAAATATTTTTTTTTTCATTTAATGAAGTTTTTTTCTTGCTAACCTTGGGTATTTATCGATTTCGAGTAATTAATTGAGAAGCTGCGTCTTTTGGGGATCATAGTCAATCTTTCATTTACCACAAACGCTTCAGTGTATACAGGGTGTCCCACGACGTTTTGACAGTCCAAATTCTTGAAAATTGTTCATATGACATGTATGAAAATTGGTAGATATAAATAGTCGAAACTGATGCTTATATTTCTTATAAAATGACTTCCATTTTTCCTGTCATTTCGGGTCACGTGACCCCAACATAATTTTTTTAAATGGGACAACCAGTATATTATTACAATTTTGGATATATTATTCAAAAACAAATTCAACGATCCCACATTTGTCATAATTGTATTGTGTAGTAATGATAATAAGGGCTATTTACTTTCACTAAATTTATTAAAGTAATATTTTGCACTCAAAAATTTAGGTGGCTATGAAATAAATAACTATAGTAGCAACAATATAGGTTGTCATTCAGTATTGTTAGGTGAAGTTTATTCAAGAAATGTCATCAATTATTAGTCGTAATCTTGTGAAGACACTCTAATAATAAGTAAATAATGACTTCAATTTTTACCCACGATTAATTTGTTGACATACTACTTAGTTATGGAAAATGTGGAAAAAACAAAACTCATGCTCAAGGTTTGTACAGAAATCGTTTTCCTCATAGAGTAACTCCAAGCAAAAATACTTTTGTCTATGTAGAACAAAAGCTGGCTCTTTTCCAAGCGGTAAAAATCAAGTTCCTCGTCAAAAGACCGCTCAGACAGATGAAATGTGATAAATATTTAGGCTTATCTTCAGGTAAATCCACACACCTCAATACGATTTCTTGAACAAGAATTACAAATACGTAGAAGTACAAAGAGTATTTAAAAATCACAAGTAACATCCTTATACAATACATTCAACTCAAGGTTTATATCCTGCAGATCCTGAAAGGAGAATAAATTTTATTGCTGAAACGTTCGTACAAAGTAATGATGACCCTTCAGAAAAAATATTATGCAGTGATAAATGGAGGTTTCATAACAATGGTATTATTAATCGCCATAATTATCAATATTGGTCGCAGGAGAATCCAAACTGGATAAGCGTAACCAATTTTCAAACAATATGGGTAACCAATGTTTGGTGTGGTATATTAAATGGTGGGTTGATTGGTCCCTATTTTTATGAAGGAACATCAACGGGGCAAAGGTACTTAGATTTGCTTCAAAATACTCTCTCAGAATTACTTCAAGATATTCCCTTACATGAAAGGCAAATAAAGTGATGGCAGCAAGATGGAGCATCTCCTCACTTTTTTCGGCCAGTTAGAGAATATCTTGATAACACGTTTCCTGAAAAATGGATTGGTCATAATGGTGCGATTCTGTGGCCGGATATTACACCCTTAGATTTCTTTCTCTGGGGTTACTTAAACAAGGTTTGAACATTTTGTCAATGTACATGGACATCAATTCGAACATTTCCTTCAATTTTTTTAATTACTTGGAAATTCCCTGTGTTACATTTTTCAATCAAATAATTTATACAGATGTTCATTTAAACTGCCCCTATTATCATTACTGTATAATACAATGATGACAAATGTGGTATCGTTGAATTTGTTTTTGAATGATATTACCAAAATTGTAATATTATACCGGTTGTCCCATTTAAAAAAATTATGCTGGGGTCACGTGACCCGAATTGACAGGAAGAACGGAAGTCATTTTATAATAAATATAAGCAGTAGTTTCGACTGTTAATATCTGCCAAATTTCATACATGTCATATAAACAGTTTTCGAGAAATTCCACTGTCAAAACGTCGTGGGACACCCTGTATATAAATTGAAATTTCTATTATCTTTGAAATTCATCCAAATTAATCTTTTATATTAATCATAATTACGTGCTTACTAAACAATACAATTTTATCTTTTATCAAAACTATAGAAGTAGACGAAACATCATAAGTAGATAGCTGAAAACAAAGTAAATGTATACAAATTGGTCGAAAAAGAATGTGAATTCATAGGAAATCACTTTATTTATGGATAAAGAATTACAACTGTCGCATATTTTATAACTTAACAAAATTGCCCTTTAATGTCTATACCCGAATAAGCGTTACAGTGGACCACCGGTAATCCTGTCCTCGTCTAATCCAGCGCCCCCTATAATTCGATATGTCACATCACATATACATAACAGGTATTATACACATATGTATGTAGTATGATTCGTAGTGTATATAGAATCTTATCACATTGATTTGTAATTTGTCTGAGTATGAGGTAGTCTTTTTCAAAAAATGCCGGTCTATAGGGGTCTGTAGCGCAACTTTATAATCCGGCAAATTCGATAGTCCAACATCGCCTTGCAAAAAGTTTGTCGGAAAACCGTGGGTCCGCTGTATTTCAAAAGTACCGAAGCAAAAAACGTTGCAAACAGGATTAATTTTTATAAACAAATACGCATAGCAACTGATTAAAATATCGTTTAATCCTGTATAAAAATGATTTGAATGTTTATTTTCTTATCACAATTATCACAATTATATATATATATATATATATATATATATATATATATATATATACTGGATAGAATAGGGTGAGAGAATATTTAAAAAGTCTAAATACTATGAATTATTAATTTTAGTTTAGTTGAGTTGATACTTAGTTTTTGTTTGCCCGGTATATTGTAATATTTAAAATTTATTTGTAAAATGATTATTGCTTTGCATGAGAAACTCTCTGATCTCAGAGTAGGGTTCAGATGTAGAAAAACAAAACAATTTCAAATTTCTAATATGAGCGCCGAAATTCAAATAATATTCCTATCTTTCAATAAAAATTTTGGTAATCAAAATATACTTGCTTTATCATTATTTCCAAATAAACTCTAAAGACGGTCCTGTGTTTAATATTGATTTTCTCCACGATTCATAGATGTCAGTTTAAAACTACCAACTGTTTAAGCTAGATGGAGCAATCACCATAGAGAAATGAAAAATCTCAAGAAAATAATTTCACAATGTTCTTCAATTAGAAAAACGTTATTTAATGCTGTAGAAACAAATACATTATTCTTTTACAGGACATAAATTAGTGAAAACCTATTATCTATTATGATCATTCATTCAAATAAAGTCATCCACTCGAATGAAGTACAATTTCTATATATAATTCAAAATAGGCAACTTTTAACACAAATCTTATAACACGAAATCCGTTATATAAACGTCTATGATAGAAAGATGGCGGAAGATAAAACTTATAAGCGTCTGTTTAATATCAAAGTTCAATTCTTTGCACTAAATTTGTAAGTTTACTCTACCTTCTTTATATATAATTAAATAGTTTTAAATACCTTTTTTCACTGTATAGTTCAATTAATTCACATCAATAAATGGTTCTTATTTTGTTTTAGGTTACCTCTTGGAAAATACCATACCATTTGTCCAGCTTGCATAATATCCAGAAACAGTGCTATATTTCGTCCACATCAATACATTTTAATCAAATCACATAATCCAAAGCATTCTAAAAGGTATGGTGGAGACACCGTTCCACCATACAATATTTTACCTAATTACATGTATAAGTTTTATGGTTAGTATTCAAATATAATTACCAATTTTCCTCTTATAATTTGTACTTCTGCTTACTTAAATATATTACTGACTAGCTTTCAAGTATAATGTATTTCTTCCACTAATTTTTAATCCCAAATTGTTGTTTTTTCAAAAGTTTAAAAATTTTTCTCAATAAATTTTGCTTCTTAAAAATTTCTACCCAAAAAGAAAAGTACCTAGTCAATAGACTGTATAATAAACAAACTGTTCCCATTCATTTTTTTTTATTATTATTAGCAATCTACTTGTCGCTGATAAAAATATCTTAAATGCATTCCACCAATCAAAATTGATTATCAAAATTCTTATTTGAAAGATTTCATTTCAAATAGTGGATTGTCCATCCATCATTTTAAAATATTCTGTTTTGAGCCTCTTAAACGATTATAACCCATATATTTCTCCCTTAAATTGTATTTCAATAAATTTACTAAATGACAGTTCTTATTTTCTAAAGTATTTATTCAGAATGTCAAATCGTTCAACAAATGTCATATTCCATAGAGTTAATGTTTTTCATTTTACTTCCTACATTCACATATTTTAAATACTTATATAATCTTATTGAAAACTTCCTTCAAACCCTAATATTCACTTCTTTAAAACAAATCACAATACTAATTTACTTTGACAATAAGAACAATGGGTAATTATTTTCATTCATATGTAACAAACGTTCTAAAATTCTCTCTTTTAAATATGGAAGTTGTTGTTTTTATTTCACCTATATTCTCATAAAGCTTATTTGAATTCTTCTCTATAATCATACAGTTAGATCCTTTATATGCTTTCTCTATTGAATAGTAAATAGTACAGATTGTCTCCTTTTTAGATCATTTTAAAAAAAATTCAAATTCCAAAAATTTTAATTACTTGAAGTATGTAGTCTATTATTTCATAATTCTGTATACAGGGTGTTGTAAGTTTCACTCTATGTTAATATATATTGAAAAGTTCATTTTCTTGGGTTCGTAGGTTGTTTGAAATAATTAAGAAACGATTATATTTCACATTTTTCTATGGAAAATGGATATACATAATGTTAACGTTTTGCTTCTTCTTTGGAAGCATTTTCAAAAACAATACCATTGTAAAAATAAGGGACGAATAAAATATTAGCAGATAGATAAAAACATAACATTAGTGGGTTTCTCAAAAATATCGATAAAAACATAGCATTAAAAGCGATGTACTCACCATAGAATATCAAAGGAACGATATCATACGAGGTAGGTTGAAATGCAATTAGTTAATTAGCTTATAATAAATTTGACTTAAGTTTTTAATATCTTGTCTATCATTCACAGAAAACTTATCTTGTTTTATGTGTATCATCTCTTTAATTGATAATTTTTGATGATTGGTGTCTTGAGCTAAAATTTTTGTTTTTTTATAATCAAATTCATGATTATCAGTGCTTTTATGTTTGTGTAAAGCGGTTGATGCATTTTTTGTATATTTGCAATCCCCAAATAACAATTATACAACCAGATAAATATAATAAAACACTAATAATGAACCGAAGATTATAATAATAAAATGACAGAGTTACTGAGTGATAGAAATGTTTATCAAAAAATTCAATTAAATAAAACCAAAATATTTCAAAGCAAAAATAATACATTTATAAAAAAACTGTTAAAAAATGGTTCTATCAATGCAAATGAAGCAAAAAAATTACAAACACACAATGCTTTACCACCAAAACTTTATGGACTACCAAAACTACATAAACCAAATATGCCAATGCGTCCAATAGTGTCATACATCCAATCACCTTTTTATAAACTATCTAAATATCTATCCAGTCTATCAAAAATAACCAAAAATAATTTTTATGTGAAAGATTCATTTATGCTTAAGCAGTTCTTAGATACAGTACATATTCCTGATAATTGTAAAATCATATCCCTAGACGTCATCTCAATGTACACAAGTATTCCGAATGATCTTATAAAACATGTACTAAAAGATAAATGGGATTCGATCAAACAACATACATCACTTAATTATGACGAATTTCTAGAAGGCAATATGCTTATACAAACAAATAATTACTTTCAATATAATCACAACTTTTTCCAACAACTAAACGGATGTACAATGGGATCTCCAATTTCTTCAAATCTAGCGCAAATTGTTATGGAATATATAGAGGAAAAAGTATTGAATGATATAAATTTTGATGTAACATTTTTTAAAAGATACGTTGATGACTGTTTAGCTGTAATTCCGGGTAACAAGTACGATGCCTTCCTAAGCGCTTTTAATAAATTCAACCCAAGTATCCAATTCACTTTAGAAATCGAAAACAACAACAAAATAAATTTTCTAGACATGACACTTATAAAAACCAATAACAAAATAAAAACCAAACTTTATACAAAAAAACATGGTCTGGACGGTATCTAAATTAGAACTCATGCCATCCCAAATCAAAAAAAAAACAGTGTTATTATAGGATTAACGGATAGAGCTATAAAATAACTTCACCCGAATATCGTCCTGAAGTAATGAAAAAAACTCAAAAATGTTCTGAAAAATAATCAATATCCATAAAATCAAATTAAAAGAATCATTAAACAACGTACACATAAATTATACAATAACAACATAAAACCAAATATACAAATAAAATCAAGACAAGAAAAAAAATACATATATAGCCCTACCTTACACAAATCAGTTATCAGAAAAACTTAAATACATTTTAAATCCCACAACACATTATCGCCACTTTTTACTAAACTAAAAAACAAAACCAAAGATAATAAGGAATAAAATATTATATACTCCATACCATGCATGAATTGGCCAAATAATTATATAGGAATGACTACACAATACTTGGAGAGCAGAATTAATGGTCACAAATATACAAAAAATGCATCAACCGCTTTACACAAACATGAAAGCACTGATAATCATGAATTTGATTATAAAAAAACAAAAATTTTAGCTCAAGACACCAATCATCAAAAATTATCAGTTAAAGATATGACACACATAAAACAAGATAAGTTGTCTGTGAATGATAGACAAGATATTAAAAACTTAAGTAAAATTTATTATAAGCTAATTAACTAATTTCATTCCAACCTACCTCGTATGATATCGTTCCGTTGATATTCTATGGTGAGTACATCTTTTTTAATGCTATGTTTTTATTGATGTTTTTGAGAAACCTACTAATGTTATGTTTTTATCTATCTGCTAATATTTTATTCGTCCCTTATTTTTTACAATGATATTGTTTTAGAAAATGCTTCCAAAGAAGAAGCGAAACGTTAACATTATGTATATCCATTTTCTATGGAAAAATGTGAAATATAATCGTTTTTTAATTATTTCAAACAACCTACGAACCCAAGAAAATAAACTTCTCAATAGTATAAACAAATGGTTGTAGAAATTAAATGAATTTATATATATATATATATATATATATATATATATATATATATATATATATATATATATGCGTTTGGTTGTCCTGTTATTTTCCGTTGTTTGGGTTCTTCCATGTTTCATTCAACACCGTGGCTCCCAAGTTTTACATCCATACTTAGTTATACCGTACTGATGAAGGCTCATGAGCTAGAAATATGCATGTTTACGGTTACCACTCCTCTTCAGTAACCTTTTTATTTTTGCGTGCTTTCCCATGAAAACACTTGTTGTTTGCTCTTTGTTTACATATATACGTATATATATATATATATATATATATATATATATATATATATATATATATATTGTTATATATTCAGTCTTATAATTGTGATTGCTCCGCGTTGGGTGACCATTTGATATACTATACTATACCTTTAATGAATAGATATATGAATATAACACTATGAAATATTATTTGTCAACATTTTACAATCTGTGATTGTAGCGACACTATTGCACGCACACCTTTAGCAGCGTATGCAATATATTTCAATTTTGACAGTAGTTGTCAAACAATGCTAGAAAACAACCTAATTAAATACGTTTAACAAAAGTTCAAATCGTCGAATTTACACTTGACGTGTATAAATGTCAAATAACACAAACTCCGATCAAAATTGTCTATTCAAAAAAATGTCTACGCTTGATGTAAATTTTCATATATATAACGTTAATTTTATTTGAATTCAAAAGTATCCTATAGATGCATCTATTTTAAATTCATTCAAAAGGCCTGTTAATTTTCGAGAAATAATTAAAAAAACTGGAGTGGACTCACCAACTAGGAACAGGAACAACTAGTACTTATTCTAAACGAATTTAGAATTATGGATTTCTAAATATATAATTTAGAAAACTGGAACCACTTACACTATATACGATGCAATTCTTCTTCGAATTATGCACGCACTGACTTTATAATGTATGGCTTTATGATCTGATTGTATAATTGAATAATTTCTATTATATTCTCAAAAAAATGAGACAACTCTAAATGTGATGATGTCTCGTGGGGGTTTCAAATTCAACTAACTAAACATTGTTCAAATAAATAAATCTTTTCTCCTGTGGTTACGAGATTTTCTTGTTTTAAAAAAAAACTAGTCTATGTTTTCCAATAACCAAGAGATATTTTAAATTCTTTTATTACAATTGTAAGTCTCCTAGCAGAGACATCTGTATTTTGAAATTTCAAATATATTTCCCAAATCGTAATATGATCTATCAATCATTATCCCGAGTTTTCAGGGATCTTCCAATTGAAGACACAAATTAGCGCTTGGTTTCCCTGCTGAAATCCGTTATTTTGTATTTTCCCATGTTTCGATTAACATCTTTGGTCCCAAATTTCACATCCTTATTTGGTTATGCCGTGCTGAAGAGGCAAAATGAGCCAGAAACATGCATGTCCACGGTTACCACTCTATTTCAGTAGCCCTCATTTTGCGTGAATTACCCATGAATCTCTTTGTTGTTGTTGTTAACATATCACGCATATTCCTACATCTTCTTTATATATATATATATATATATATATATATATATATATATATATATATATATATAAAATATTTCATTCTCTCAGTTGGAAAATGAACGAGGCGATAGTTGAGGTTTTATCTAATATGATTATGTGCCCTGTTTGGACACGATGTTGGGCCAAGATGGAAGAAGGATCGGAATTTTTGACAGATAATGAGTGTTATTTTGCTCTGATGGAGGTACGTTGGTTCATCTGACCTATGTAGGTGCGGGGACAATCTAAGCAAAGAATTTCATATACTACATGATGTTCATTGGGAATTTTATCCTTGACGGATCTGACTAGGTGGGAGATTTTCTGTTGAGGTTTGAAGATTTTACAGATTCTCTCTGTCATTCCTTTAATATAAGGAAGGGATATTTTTAATTGAGTGTCTAAGTCAATGGTGGAAGGTGATGGAGTGTGAGTTGAAAATTTCGGAATGCTCCTGTTGATTTGGGATTCTTTGTAACCATTTTGAATTAGGGTTTGTTTTAGGAAATTGATTTCTGATGGTCGGTTGGATTCATCAGATAGAGAAATAGATCAGGATACGAGTGTGTTGATGACAGAATTACGCTGGGCCCGATGGTGACGGAAATGGGCATTGAGAAAACGGTCGGTGTGAGTAGGTTTGTGATAGATGGAATGTGAGAAACCATTTGGTGAAAAGTTTTTTAATCATGACATCAAGAAATGGTAGAGATGAGATATCTTCCACTTCCATCGTGAATTGGATACAGTGATGTACGCTGTTTAGATGAAGTAGGAAGGAATTCAAAGTATCTCTTGCGTGGGGCCAAATGACGAAAGTGTCATCCACATATCGTAACCGACAGCTTGGTCGGAAGGGAAAGGAAGATAGTGCTGAGATTTCGAAATGTTCCATGAAAATGTTGGCCGTAACCAGAGAGATAGGGATCCCATAAGGGCACCTTTCAGTTGTCTGTAGAAGTTACCTTTGAATATGAAGTATGTGTTGGACAAACAGTGTTTGATTAGGGAAAGATAATCTGAGGTGATGTGGTGTTTAGTAAGTAGTAAGATAGACAAAGTTTCATCGATAGGGATTGTAAAATCTTCAAACCCCACGGTATTCGAACAATCTTCAAACCTCAACAGAAAATCTCCCATCTAATCAGATATGTCAAGGATAAAATTCCCAATGAACAGCATGGAGTATATGAAATCTCTTGCTTAGATTGCCCCCGCACCTACATAGGTCAGACCAACCGACCTATCTCCGTCAAAGCAGAAGAACACTCATTGTCTGTCAGAAATCCGATCCTTCGTCCACCTTGGCCCAACATCGTGTCCAAACATCCCGTGAACCTAGTTCATTTATTCATAATTCTAACCGTGGAAACCTTTCCGAACAACAACATATATATATATATATATATATATATATATATATATTTCACACCTTTTTGGTGGTATTTGATAATGTCCGGGCCACTACGCAGCCAAGGGCACTACCATTGTCAATAGGGGGAGATGATCCGCCGGATGATTCCAACAGTTCCAAGTATTACGGCCTTTTGCATCCACATTACGGTGTTTTTAGGTAGGTCCAAATATTTTATGTGTCGTACTGTTTTTGCATGTACAAGGCCGTTTGCGCTTATAATTAAAGGGACTATTGTTACCTTCTCCAAGTTCCAAATCAATTTCATTTCTTGTGCAAGCTCTCCATATTTAGTTATTTTTTCGGTATATGCTTTAGATATATTGTATATATATATATATATATATATATATATATATATATATATATATATATATATATATATATATATATATATATATGTTGTTGTTCGGAAAGGTTTCCACGGTTAGAATTCCGAAAACCAACATATATATATATATATATATATATATATATATATATATGGTTTTTTCATTTATATTTCTTGGGCATTTTTGGTCCTGGATTAATTAAAACATTAGATGATTTTTTTTTTTTCTAATGTTTTAATTAATCCAGGACCAAAAATGCCCAAGAAATATAAATGAAAAAAATATAAACTTTAAGGTCCAAGAAAAAAACTCGAATTCTCTAAATATATATATATATATATATATATATATATATATATATATATATATATATATATATATATATGTTGTTGTTCGGAAAGCATATATATATATATATATATATATATATATATATATGTTGTTGTTCGGAAAGCATATATATATATATATATATATATATATATATATGTTGTTGTTCGGAAAGGTTTCCACGGTTAGAATTATGAACAAATGAACTAGGTTCACGGGTTGAACCGCGTTGGGAATTTGAAATTTCTCGACGTTTCGGCTCCCACTTTGAAGCCATTATCAAGAGGGTAGGGGGTTAGGTTATTCGTATTCGTATTCATATACCTACTTTCAGCGTTAAATTGAAATTATTAATTACAAAGATAGAGATCCGGGAGTTTTTTATCGGAAATTTCCTCCTCTTTAGGAATCCTTCTTTTTAATTTCTTAAATGATAACAGTTCATGAGGTATATACAAAAATAGAATGCTTCTTTTTAATTTGTTTATAACTGTTTTTACGTGCTAAGAAATGTGTTCGACACATTTTTCTAGACAAAATTCCGAATCCAATGAGCTATCACACATAATTTTTTAGGACCTTTATTTCTATTTGTCACGAATTTCAATTTGTCGACTAGACAATCTCTTTATTCTTAAGTATTTCACCTTTTAGCCGAGCAGTTTTTCACAGATATTGTCTAAAGGTTTTTTCAAATCCATGTTTAATGATCCAATCGTTGTATGAGGTTTGTCTTCATATTCTTCGCTATTCTACTATAATTAAGGTTTTTTTTATGTAGATCATCTGTCGTTGTATCCATCGAAAACCTGTTTCATCAATCTGCACATATAAGAACCTTTTCTGCAATAGAGCATTTATAGGTTATCGCTGTCTAAACCTGGAGAGGAGACCAGAACTTACATATTCTTAGATCTGACAAAAGTATCAGGGATGCTGATTATTTGGTTCTCAATAGTATTATTATTATTATTATTATTATTATTATTATTATTATTATTATTATTATTATCATCATTTGAAATAGAGGAGAGTCACTGATTTGACTTGAATGGGCAGCATTTGTAGCTCGCAGTCTTGACAATCTACAATTAATCAAGTCTTCAGTTCTAGGATATCTCAACGGAATCATATTTCAATGATCTATTTAGGTTGACGATAAAGTATATTCACCCCTTTAATGAAGAAATATTTTTACTGTGGGTTTCACCGGCCCTGCTTCGGCATTTGTAAATTCTATTCAAACGTAGGCATCGTTTATTATATTAAATTGTAATCAATTTTATTCTGGTAAATGTTATCAAGAATCTCTAACATCCGAGTATGTGTATGTTTTGGTATTTATTGCAAAAACTTGTGACGTAACAAAGAAGAATTCACTATGTTTAATAAATTTCAAACAGTTGCAGTCAACATTAATTACCGTACGATGGAAATACGATAATAGTGTAAAATTGAGTACAGTTGTTAAAGTATCAGGAAAAAATTCAAGAAATACGTCGTAAACATAAATAGATATGTATTCTTGGATAAACATGATAAACAAGATGAACGATCTGACGCTGACGGAGTTATATACTTTTCCATGGTTTCTTGAACGACGAAACAGTTGTTACTATTTTATAAATAGATCTACTGTGTCCATTTTGACCATTGTATTCTTCGATCCAAAGTTGATCAAATAAAATTTCATTGAGGAGGACATTACTCGCTCACCTGTCACTATTTTGTCACTATTGGATCAGCAACGTCTCGAATCGGGCTGGTTACTATTCATGTACATTCGATTTTGCACTATCTTTTTTGTGGAGAGTCGAAAAATGGCCACAAT
Organism: Galeruca laticollis; assembly: GCA_963921935.1. Classification (NCBI taxonomy): domain Eukaryota; kingdom Metazoa; phylum Arthropoda; class Insecta; order Coleoptera; family Chrysomelidae; genus Galeruca; species Galeruca laticollis. The sequence continues at coordinate 166,288,066 of OY998180.1, forward strand.
GCGGAATTAACGATACGGTAAGGTAGGGAAAACATACCCAGGCACATAAAAGCTAAACGAATAAGGCCTGCCGCATATTGAACCTAGCACACGCACAACAAACGCGTAACCCACGTCCACGTTTCTCGTATCTACCGCATATTGAACCCCCGCCATACCCAACCCAGTTCCACAATGATTGCGAACGATCAACGTACACTTATTAACATGAATTCTGAGTCAGAAGGAACAAATTTGACTTTGAACCTTCTACTTAAGGTTAAAAGTATTGGTGCCATCGAATATTTGCATATAATATCTATAATTCTTTTCCGAAAATGTAATGTTCTATTTTATTTCGTCGGTCGGATTGAAATGGGACACCTTATATAATACTTTACCTTGAAACAAAGAAGTTTTATACATAATATAAGATACCTCTTAAATGGTCCACCTTATACATACATACTTATTTATACATACCTACTTACAATATATGACATAAGCCTAATGATTTATCTCCTTTTGGCAATATGTGCCCACAACTCATCTTTAAATTTAGATCTTATATAATCTTAATGATTGGGAAACTTCGGACTAACTCTATTAACTTCTCCATTTTTAATAAATCAAGCTGTACATATGACCCACGAAAACTGTGCGACACATTCAAACCGACCCAAACGAACGTGGGTTGGGCGTATGCTCTGCGTGGGTTGGGCTCAATATGCGGTACCCTACTTTAAACCATTATTTACAGAATAACACACGCGTGGGTTGTCCGTGGGCTGTGCGTGTGCTGGGTTCAATATGCGGTGAGCCTGAGATATGCATGTTATGTTGTAGCATCAGAAGACCACATATTAATTAAAACAACATTTTTTGAAGGACCGGTTGACAGAAGGTCAATAGATCAATAGACCGACACAGGAAAATATGGAAAGGATAACGTCGCAGCAGGCTTGTCTATGATTGAAGTCCAGTAGTGGGAAATGGAAGCACAAGATCTTAGAAGGTGATCTTAGCAGGTGGAAGGCGATAGTGAATGCGGCTAAGGCATACTCAGAGTTGTAGGGCTAGGGAAGAAGAAGAAGAAGAGTTTTGAAGATTGTTGCAAATAATATGAATCACAGAAGTACACGAGTAAACATATAAAATAAATAACTTCCATCATAGTTGTAAATATCAATATAATATTAGAATACACATCCTTAACGTAGTGATACAATTTAATGTTTATACTTCTGATTTTATCACTTAATATTGGATTGGATATAAACGTGTTTATTGGCTTCTGACAATATCAGCAAACAAGATGAGTCAGATAGAGTAATAAATTTTTTACTGTAATATTCACATTTGTATAATTCTGGGTTACTGTACCGACTATAACACTGATAAAAATTACTGAAGTATGCTAAGAAAATTTCAACTTGGAATATAAAGTGGATATTTTTAAGTCAGGGACGTATCTGCTATACTCACAGAAAGATATTTACTTTTTAAATAACTCTCGACTATTGACCTGGAATTTTTTATTAGTATAGATAAAAAAATATTGATATATCTATTAGGGTGTGATTTTATGGGTGATCAAGCTAATGCGGTTCTGATTATCAAATAAATAAACTTGTTCTCAGAACAATAGATCTATCACCAACCTATTAACATCAAATTATTTCAAAACGATTACTATCAATACAAATACAATCACCCAAAAACGTTATTTGTTTTCTGATAATTAGTTTTATTCTCAGAATAATAGGTCTGCCAACAACTTGTTAACACCAAACGATTATCTATAAATGTATGTACAATCACCCCAAAACGTATGTTTTGAAATAATTAGATTTATTCTCAGAATGATAGATCTGCCAACAAATTGTTAGAACAATTAAAATTATTGCAATTAGAAGATGATGTGGAATTGTTGTAACAATCAGGTATATCTGTCATAATAGGAAGTTGAATAAATATAAAAATTTCTTAAAGACACTAACCTAACCCTACCATTTTTGATTCCTGGTGATGATCTGATTCTGTACGCCTCCTATTGCGTACTATTCCATTAATTTTGAAAAGAAAACTATAAAATGATTAATGGAACCTATTATTTTGATAACTAAACGAATTACTTGTTACTAATATGTTGGCGACAAAAAAGGAATAAAAGATACATAGTTATAAGGTTCTGATACATTTTATTTGGTGACAGATCTATCGTTTTGAGAAGACAGTTATTATTCCGAACACGATACAGATTCTTTGGACATAAGTTACGATGATTATTCGTTTATTTTGGATTAAACAGTTACACATGTAGATACATATGTTTGGAAACAACAACAACAAACAAGTATATAAATTTGAAAAAAAATTATTTCTGTGACTAAAACTAATAATCAGAGGATTTTGTTTTGGTGACAAATATTTATTTTCGTAATGAATCAATTTGTTCTATATGTATTGAGTAACGCAGATCTATTTTTGATCATTACTTTTTAAGTAATGATTCAATATAAATGAGTATTTTTAGGTAATTATATCATTATTAACCTCGAATTTTTTAGATTCCGGATTTATATTGATAAACTATTTCAAAAACTCACAATAAAATATTGTTATTGGTTTTTCGACAGATATAGATTATATATTTTCATTATATGTATTTGATTATTTCCTTAGCAATTAGACGTTGGAGTTTGAACTGAGGGCTATAAAGTTTCATCAAATTATATTATATTCAATTTGATTATTTTATAATAAATTACACTTCTGATGATGACAGTCAACTAATTTCTCTGCTCACATTCTGCAATTTTTTTAACTTTTTGAATATCTAATATTCTTATTCCTTAATATTGCCCAAAACTGGGTTTATAAGGAGAAGTTCAATATCACGAAATTTGAAAAACGATTAGAGATCCGTCAAACCTGGAGCCAAAACAAAGTGACATAAACTCGTAATATACTAATAGGGGTCGTTTGTGGATGTCTTCAGTCTTCATGTCTTGGAATAGAAATATACACATTCTCTGGACTATCGTACCACAGCTCTTCCTCCCAACGAATATGAAGACACGTTCACTTGTTTTTGTGCATAATGTGAAATAAAGAATTAAGATATTGATGAAAATTATAGACACGTTCTTTTGGTGTCAATATTTTTCACGAGCGTGATTATAACTCAAATGGAATTGCTTTGAGATTCAATTAATTATTCAATTGTCTTGTTGAAAGCACGATTTTTCTATCCCGTTTAAAGCATTGCGAGAAATGCCACTGGCCAATAAAAAAGAATGGCCAATTTGAATGTTTCGAAGGGCAATGAAGATAAAAGAAATAATACCAGAGAACTAGAATTTTTACCGCATTTCAAAGGTCAAACTCTTTGTTGTACCACAAAATTTTTAAATGTATGTAAATTATATATAGGTTTCTACGAGAACATATAAATGCTTCTGCTAGGAATATATAATATGCAAATTCATACATTTTATCATGTGCTGCATATGAAATACCAACATTAAATCTGAATAGGATGGTAGGTTAAGGAGATGACTCTCTCATTTAATGTATACACGAGGCTACAGATTCATGAGATCAATAGAAATCACTAACTGCACTTTTATAGGATATTTAGAATATATATTCTTTTTCAGGATGTTTATGGCCACTGAATTATCAACATTATCGTTTCTTATATTTTAAATAGAAAAATTATTAAATTTATACATTATTTATAAATATACGTGAACTGATGTTTAGTTCCTTTTTATCCCTTAATGTGGATTTCCGACTAGACGAAATTGCAATTTTAAGTCGCTAGCTTCGTTATTAATATCAGTCTACTGCTAACTATCAAGCCTTACAGCGAAAGTTTTACAAGTGCGTTAATTTTCCAATTTTTTTTCCTAAAACCACCAAATAAAGTTTAAGTTGTAAAAATAAAGACCTCATACATTTCTTAATTTCACCTTCACCCCCAATCACGGGGACTACTCCTTACCCTATCGAGTATATTCGGAGGTGGAAAGATAAAATTCAAAAATTAAATGTTCAAAAGCCAGAACTATTTTTAAGTGATAATCTAAGTGGTGATCAGAATGTGTCAGTAAATATAACATTTGTGACTGTGAAAACCTCTCCTAGAAATAGAATTAAAGGTATGTTTAAACGTAGGACTATACAAAATCATAAAAAATTAAAAAGACTAACGAAACCTTCCAAGCAAGAAAAACTTTTAAAAAAATGACTTGGAAGCAATTACTATTATTGAACAGACGAACCACGTACCATAGCAAATATTGAATATATACATTATTTCTCAAAATATTCTACGAAAATTAATGCAATTAAAAATAAAACTATACAATTAAAATTGAAATTTTCAAAACTACTCTATGCTTTTCGATGAGAAATCACAACAATCTTTTCAAGGTCCATTAAAATCACAGAAACGATCCCTGCACCTTCAAAGCACCTAGAATCCATAGAGGTTGATACTCTCATTAAATGTTTAGAAATAACTGATAAACAGATCACAAAGTGTCTTGAGGACAAAAACAAGTGTCCAGTAAACGGTAAATAGAAGTGTCTAGGAAGCAAAAACAAAAAGAGTACTGAATCCAACAACATCACACTCGATAGCGACAAACTAAACGCAAAATCTTTCAGCTCGGAGTTATCCATCCCAGAGTGTACAGGCAGCAACACAAATAATACCTTCACTCCTGATAGATCAACAAGTATCCCAAAACAAATAGTAACTCAAATGGAAGACGATACCATAGGTCCTCTAAGTAATAATAACTCCTCAGATGAACGAACGACAGCCAAGTCTTTGGCAAATAATAATAAAATAACTATCACCGAAGTGAAAATACACAAACGAGGCAATCTCTCCTGGGCGCAAGAAATGGAGGAAGCTTAGAAATCAAACGCAACAACATCAGCGGATAATTTTAGGTACTTATCAATATCAAAAATTATCAAAAATCATCAAAAAACCCAATAATCCCAATACGATTGTCTATGAATGTCTCAAAAGAAAATAATTCCATACAGAGAGAAGACATAAATACAATTCACCATATTTCCCAAATCGAACCAATGGATATGAAAGAGGTTACGTTACCCTTCCAGAATTCGCAAAACCTAAGAAAATGTACGGCTTTTGATATAATAATAAATCTGAACAAGAAGCAACAAACATCAACTGAAACTCACAATATATATGCTTCATTATCATACAAAATGTTTAAGGAGTTACAATCTCTAGTTAACCTTGATGAACAAGAGCTGTATGCGATTTACTCCAAGAGATGAGGAAAGCTACAACCAAAATCGAGAAATTTACTATCTACAATACTACAATAACTTTGTTGCTATTATAGAAATCTGTGATGACATCTAGGCAGGTAGGTGGCAATACAGGAATTCAAAGAACTAAAACCTCTCAAAATAATTTATTGTAATGTACATGGAGTTCTTAGCAAACTCCACCTCATCAGACATTTTCTCCGCATTCGTAAACCTGTTATTTCCATTCTAATCGAGACGCTCCTCAAACCCAATAAATCCATGAATTTGAGAAACCCCACATATAGACTTTTTATGCAGGACCGCCTGAGGCGGTATATTAGTACTTGTCAAAAAAGACATAAATTTTCAACTCCTGCAATCAAACAATTATTCGATTGAGCATATCTCACTACTTCTAGACAACAAAATCCAAATTGTGGGGGCTTATAATTCACCCAACAACAAACTAACAGAATCAGATTTTTTCAACATAACCAAAACATACAATAATGTCCTCATAGTGGCTGACATAAATTGTAAGCATCCACTACGGACTCCTATGCTACATACACAAACTCAACTGAAATACTCTCCAGAGATTCTGTGACAACTCGGACTGCAACGTCAACAGTACAGACGACACCACCCACTTTCCCTACTCCAAATATCCCCTCAGCTCAATCGACTTAGCCGGCGGACGTAATATTATGAGTATACCTAACAAAAATGAAAACAATCTCTGACCTTAACTCCGATAACGATCCCGTAACATACATACACCCTCCAAAAAAGTCCACGACTACACTACCACAAACTGAACACAATACCGAAAATATATAAACGAACACTTATCAGTCACCGATAAAATTGAAAACCCAAATAACGTATAAAACACAATTAAGCACAGCCAGCAACAACATAACCACCCTTAAATCCAAACCCTGCATCCATAATACCCTCTCCGATCATATAACAAAAAATATTAATGATAAAAACAAAATATAGTCGAAAATAGCAAGTCACTAGAAGTGAAAACGATAGAAATCTTCTCAAACACTATCAAAACGTAATTAGCTCATTAGTATAAGATGACAAAAATTATACGTGGAAGATATTTCTAGAGAAACTCACACCCGAAGATAAAATTCTCTCTGGGTAATTACGAAACAACTTAAAAATAATTACAATGAAATCACAAAAATAGTCGCAAACGGACAAACCTTAATTGAAGTTTTTGGTGAGTATTTTCAAAATAATTTGACCAACACGTTAAACATACAACACTACATAACATATAAACAGTTCAAAACCACTTACACAACACACGCACACATTAAACACTAAAAATTTAGCTACATATATCGAAATTTACAACGCTGTTCAATCTTTAAAAAACAAAACAGCCCCGGGGAAAGATGGGAAACCAAAAAACTTCCTCAACAAACTTCCCAAAATAGCTATTGTACAAATAACCTCTACCGTAAACTGTATAATCAAAACTGGCACCTACCCCGATATACTCAAGATTGCCAATATTATCCCAGTTATCAAAGCCAACAAACAATCTCGTTATGTGGATAGTTACAGACCGATCTCCCTATTGAATAATATAGGAAAGGTCATAGTCAAAATTATTCTGAAAATAATACAATATATTTGTGAGAAATACAAAATAATACCCCCCGAGCATTACGGTTTCAGAAACGGTCATAGCACAGTGAAGCAAATCATTAAAGTATTCAATCATATCAGAGAAGGGGATAAAAATATATCCGTGATGGTTACGATTGACATAGAAAAAAAAGCCTTTGATTATTTATGGCACGACGTATTATAGTACAAATTAATAAATATAAAATAATCGGATTACCAGATTAAAATAATTTATTCGTATTTAACACACCGTAGATTTTTCACAAGCATCAATCAAGGCTCTGCGGGACCAGACCGTATACAAGCCGGAGTTCCTCAAGGGTCAGTATTATCATCTTTGCTGTATTCCCTCTTCACTCACAAACTACCATCCTTCCAATAAATCAGCCATGTATGCGAATGACACATGTTTTGTTTCGTCTGCACCTTCGCTAGACACAGCACTACATAACATCTACACACTTAAACACACACTTTTTCCATACCTGAAAAAAATTTATATCATTCTTGGATAAATCTTATCCCAGACCGTTACTTAATAAGCTATTATTTAGCACTTCGGCTACCATAGATGTACGAACTACGGATAGCCATCCTAACAACACACCAATGGAAAGAGTTTCTGGTGAGGACCCAATTCAACCAACTTGGGTATAGGGAAGTATCAACAAAAAATGTTCAGAATAACGTCAATATTTCTAAAATTGAAAAATATCAGGGTCTTTCATTAAAAATTACCAAGTTATGTGCAACTTCCGGTATAACCGGAAGTAGAATGGTGACGGCAATATTTTCATTAAATAGCTCATTATTTAAAACCCCGTCATGCCAATTTTCATAATTCAGATACCTCTAGTTCTCGAGATATTTCTAATTGACCGTTTATCAGCCGCACCCTGTATATTGAAGGTCAAAATATGCCCTGGGAGTTATTATTTTATTTATAGAATCATCTCCGAGTTTTACAACATGGATAAAGATTGTTTTGTATTTATTATTACTATTGTCCATTCTGTAAACATAAACAGTTTGCTAAAGAATAAGAAATCATGAATATATCGTCATAGCCATTTTCAGCATTGATTGTTATAACATTTCATTTTTATGTATCTCCAACAATCCATTTTTTCTGGATATATTGACAGTGGCCTTCTTCACAAACACGCAGATAAAAATAAAACTACTATCATTTCCAGAATCATAAAATTGTAAGCGAATGAGAAAAGCCCATTCAAGGGTAAGTGAAATCTCAGTTAGTGATGGAGCATATGCCATAACATTTCAGTTTGAAGTTCGTGATTCCCATTTACGGCGCCTAAGAAATAGTCAACTAGCGCGCCAAAATGATCTGCCCTCAATGACACAATCTTCAAGACGCAAACAGTAGCGGCACGTTGTATAACTTACTGAATCATTTCTATATTAAAACAATATTGAATAGATTTCAATCATTTCTATAATAAAATATGAAATAGATTTCAATATTTTATAGGATTGATTGTATCAACAATCATTTAAAAGCAGAATATACTGGATGAAAATTACACAAGTAAATCAAACTGGATATCCGTATTGTTAGGTTAGAAGTTGTCTGGTTGCTAGAGAATAATGTAGGTACAGATGCCACATCGTGCTGAAACCATATTTTACCCATATTCGCTCTATTATATAATGGTTCAGCATCGTCTAATAAGTCAGGCAGGATATCTCTAAGAAAATTACAGTAAATATCGCCATTGCGTCTATTAGGTAATAAATATGGACCCACTATACAATCTCCGAGAATGCTTGCTCACACGTTACCCGACAATTTCTCCTGAAATCTCCGTTATCGAATAACATATGAATTTTCGTCAGCCCAGACATGGCAATTGAATTGAAAATTCCGTCATGTGTCAATTTAGCTTCATCAGTATCTTCTAAACATTTTTGCCTGCACCAATTGGCAAATGCCACTCTTTGAGGATAATCTGTTGGTTTTAGGTCCTGAACATAGGTATACTTATAAGTATACCACTGTTATTCATTCATAACGTTCACACAGCTTTGTTACTTACTTTTATAAATATTTGGCAATGGTACGTGTGCTTAACTCTGGTCTTTTTCCAATGCAATTGAAAATATCTTCCTCAAACGTTTTCTACCGGTACCTTCTATTTTTAAACTGAATTTTCCAAAATCACGCAATCTTCTGTTAATTTAAGCAAACATTGTGTGACATAAGTCGATTTGGGTATGATTCCCTTTTCTTCCTAGTTTCCCCTTACATGCATTAGGTGCATATCAGTTATTTTATTAAAAGTATAATCCGTAATACCAAAAAGTGTCTTAAAGTTGCACAAACAAATTTAATTACAAGTAATTTTTTTGGTTTTGATTTTAAACAGAATGACATTTCACCTTTGACATCAATAGCTAACTATGTAACTACTATTATCAAAAGTGTCAAAGCACTGATCTTTGGATAACAGAAAATTATGTTTACACTGGATATCATTAATTTTCTTAATTATTTGCTGTTTCATGTTCTAATCATTAATAGTGATGTAGTTAGTCAAGAAACCCAAGAAAATATCGATAATTTCATTAATAAAAAGCGATATTGCGGACTTCATAAAAACATTGAATACCTGGAAAACTACAAGATTTTCGATATATTTTTCACGTGAAAACTGTTAAGAAATACAAAAAACTTCTAATTCGCTTCGAATACCATGGGTTGCCAAATGGTTGCGAACGGGGACATACCCTTCTAACTGTACACCGTTGGATTCGGAATGAAACATGTTTTTTTACTAAAATATTTCTTTTAACGTTTAACAACGACATGGTGAATTTGGAAATTAATATAATTATCAGTTTTAAAGTTATGAAATAAAAACTTTTTTTAACTTTAATCCCCTGTATTTCGAAAAGTAATCAGGTTGGACCTCTTATTCCTTATATAATTTTACCCAATTTTACGAGAGGTATCTACAGGCAGACGTTGTAAGTGCTATTGGGAAACACCTTGTATACTTATCTATACCCGGCAATAAAAAATATTGTATATCTTCCATTTTAACACTGTTACCTCAGTACTTTGAATATTCTGAAGCTTTCCAGACGTCTGAAAATATCAGTATAGACAGAAGTTGGGTAGCTCAATATTGACAAGTTCTTGCGATCTGATAGAATACTTTCCCTACAGTGTTCTTCTACAGGCCTATGAGGATATATCTGTTACGAATGCAGCAAGGAGCTTTGTTTTGAAAGCGTTGAATTATCTGGATGTTGCTTTCATTGGTTGATATATCCGAACACACATTCAAGTATCTGTTCGTAAATTATGAGTTTGTTATATGTGCAAAACTTGGAAGCTGTTCATCGTAAACAGTACCTATTCTTTAAGCTCTGTTCATTTTTTAAGACTTGTGTACTTTCCAACATAAGCAAGTATCGAAGTGAATACTCAAATATTCACAAGTATTTGCAGTTTATTGCCTTTCTATTAGATGGTTCTAATAATTTGGTCAACTAACGACTGGAGTTTTCTTCTTGATCATCTCCAATTACTATTGTATTGCAATCGAGGAGTGTAATATTTAAAGGATACAGCATATAGAAGGTAGGTCATAGAACGGTCTCTTGTGACATACCAGCGTTTATTGGCAAATTTTATGTAGCCATCTCACTTTGTTCGAAAGTATCTATCAGAAAGAGAACCTGTCAAGTTTTTCAATGTACAAGTAAAGAGAAAACGGTCAAAAATTTGAGAATAATTCTAAATTACGGAGTCACCCCAAACTTATGCTTGGCAATATATTATATCACGCGTAACATCAATCCAATTAGAAACGAAAGTTTCCACTAATACTTCTTTATTTAAGAGATGATATTTTTTTTATTATGATTTATTCGGCATACCCCTAACATTGTAAAGTAAATTTTCTCAAACTGTCAGAAATTCTCGTCTTAATTTCAAATTATATTATTTCCGCATTGTTTAGGATTTACCGATAAACTTCCTATATATTCGTCGGAGGACGTTGTTTAAATTGCAAATATTTATTTACATATTTTATATCTTACAAAGTTTAGACACAGACATAGCCTAACCCTTTCAGTCGATTGACCGGCCATAAATTAACATACGAATCCATAAACAATCACAGTCAATTTATTTTGTCGACACCTTCGCGCCTATCGTAAATCTAAAAAGGGTTACTCCAAATAATTTACATAATATTTCAGTGAAGTAATTAATTTACAGTGTTTTATGTGCTTTGCGACACAATTGCAACTCACTACCGAATCACATTAGATTATTCCACCACTTATGCCGCAAACGCCAAATTAGCGCTTTTGGTAAGCATAAATAACCGTTTTACATTATACTTACGTCCATGATGTTACAATATAAATAACTACGTGTACGAGTAGATTGAAATTCAAACCATTAACTTCCACACCAACTTGTGACAATTGCTTAAAAAGAAAATACATTTGAAAAATTGGATCATTCAATTGTACACGTATCACTTGAATACATGTTTCGGCATAGTAATTGTTTTTGATTATATTTCTAGTTGAACTTCGTCAACTGGCGTGGACATTCAACTAAATAAATAATCTTAATCTGACAAAATTAATGTCGAAATTTATAATTTATTATATATAAATTTACAAAATAGTACAAAGTTGTGGATACTGAACTTCGGTGGTTTCAGATCGGAAGACACTTTATGCTTCGATTTGATGAAGATTAAACTAACTTTGTTATTGAGCGTTCAGCTCGATTCGATGAGTGTGTAAAACTCGCGTCGATGAATGTAAAACTTTGCTATCGAGATTATTGAACTCGCTTCGATGAGTGTAAAACTCGCGTCGATAAGTGTAGAACTGACGAGTGAAAAACTAACTTTGTTGAGTGAGAGAACTTTGATGTTGAGCGTTAAGCTCGATTCGATGAGTTAGAAAACTTAGATGTTGAGCGTTGAGCTCGATTCGATGAGTTAGAAACTTTGATGTTGAGCGTTGAGCTCGATTCGATGAGTTAGAAACTTTGATGTTGAGCGTTGAGCTAGATTCGATGAGTTAGAAACTGACTTTGTTGTTGAGCGTTGCGCTCGACTCGATAAGTGTAAACTCGCGTCGATAAATAGTAGAACTGATGAATGAAAAACTAACTTTGTTGTTGAGCGTTGCGCTCGATTCGATGAGTTAGAAACTGATTTCTTCACGTTGTGAGACGTGTTAAATAGAAATCTGCGAGGGGTGTGTTTACACGTGTATTGGGTTGACCAAACGAAAATAAATATTTCCTATTGGCCAGTATCATTTGACTTGTCGGGTTCCTAGACAAGAATCAACTATGGGTGCCGCCAATAGTTAGTTAAATTTCTATGGAATACTACAATAGCAATTGTAACCTCTTTACTCAGAAAGGTAATTCAAAAATGTCTTTCATATCTTCCGAACATCGACCATAAAATTCATGCAGAAGAATTTAGGGTTTTTTTCAATACAATATATAATAGGGTGAAACGTGACCTTTTCCTAACTTCTCACCTATAGGAAAATGCGACAAGATGTCGACTTCAAAAATATGTTATTCTATGCCCATACAAAACAATTTACAGTTATTGTTGCAAAACGTGATATTCTAAAAGTATTTTGAAAATAAAATGAAACTATCCTTTGAATTTACAATATAAAGATCTTATCAATTCTGCAACATATTTTTACAACGTTATTAACTAAAATGAATTTACGCCTTAAATATATACAATAAAAAAAAAGGACGCATACAAATATCTCACATATTTTAAAGGTATCGTAAACAAATAAATTTCAAGATTTTACAATCTTGAACAGTAATAAATAATCATCAGTGCAACGTAGACAATTTCCTATCCTGCTGTTGAAACCAAACTGAAAATGAATGGTTTTGAAGAGACGAGACTGTATCGTGCTAACAAAGCGAAATTTCTCCAAAAATGTAGAATATCTAGATTTATGGGACCCATTGTACTAGCTCTGTTGTATACACTCCGAAAGTCCAGTTGTACTGGCTGTGGTGACCTGCAAATCAATAGGGTTCATCTGTGAGTCATTTTGAGTGGTATCCAATTATGAAATTGGTCAGTTGTAGACACTTGTAACATGTCGCTGAGACATGTTTCTGTTTTCATTAATTAATTTGGAGCGTTCCTTATTCGTCAACGACTCCCACCTCTAATTCAAATGCATTTAACTTCAATTTGTTAAGAGCTCGTCGTATGGCTGTTTTTACGGTCGTGAAAATATCTATTTAAACGACGATTCAAGTCGAATTCGGTCTCTTTTACCATTCCTCGCTTAGACGCAAATATTAATATTCAGTTATAATAATTTTGTGTGTGGTTTTAAATTTTCTTCCTGGTAAGTTCTCTATATCGTTTCAAATTGTAATTGTTGCTTATAAATCATTCTATTTCGAATTTTCTATTTGGTTAGGGCAAAGTGGTATAATACGCCCCACATTTCGAAAATAATTATAAACACAATTCTTCTGAGCCTTTATTCAAAAATAAATGAACAGGAAATAACCAAAACACGAACTTACTCGAAACCCAACAGAACGTTTATGTAAAACAACTTCAAATAAATAAAAAAAATTATAAGAATTTTAAAAGGGGCGTATTACATCCTATGTAATTGCAATTTGCCCCGGAAGAAAAGTTGATCCTAACAAGTTATTTTTTATTTTCCATGCGTTTCATTTGACGTCGACATATGTTGCACATATTGAGGTATATCGTACAGCTTTCATGCAACCACTTTCCACAAACTATACACCGAATCCAATCATCTCTAGATTTGGTTGAAAAATAATGTTCGCCACACTCAATGCAGTCGTTCTCGTCAACGTCTGAAGCCTCATCTGTAGATTCATAAACTACAGATTCTGAAGACGAAGTAGATGGTTTACTCGTCCGTTCATCTTTTATCAAACAGCGGGTTTCAGATTTTACACCAGATGTACTAGGCGCACTGGAACATTTGGGCAATGTTTTACCCGACTTTTTATCAGAGAGAACCTGCCGTTTGACTCTATTCTCTGGAGATGTTAGAATCATAGAAGACTGCTTCCTTTTGGAAGTATTGATAGGAATAGTTGTTACAGGAGCAATTTCTCTCAGAAGTTTAGATGGAGTTTTTTTGGCTCAGGTTGAGGATTTATAACAAGATCATTAAGAATTTCCGCAGTGGCAACTTCTTCAGGAATTACTTCTTTAGATGGAGCTTCTTTTACTTCAGGTTGAAGATTTGTTAAATGATTATTTAATATTTTAACAGAGGCAGTTTTTTCAGGAAGAACTTCTTGATATGGAACCTGATGTACATCTGCACATGCTGCATCAGATATATTAAAAAAATGTTCCGAAATAACAGATGGGTCATATGGATAAATACCGGTTGCCTTAAATCCGGATACTGCATTTATAACGGAAGCAGATTTAACTCAAACTTTTCCTATCAGTGCAGAAACGTTGTTTCTATTAAACTTTCTGTCTTTGTGGTTAATCATCCAGGCTCTTGTCTCTTGCGCGAAATAGGTATTTAATGGTTTAAAAAAAGATTTGTCAAGAGGCTGCAATGCCTGAGTTGTATGGCTGGGCAGGCATAAGAGGTCAATATTTTTTTCGAAAGCCGGGTTCAACAGTTTAACCGCATTGCAATGGGAGGCATGGCCATCCAGTATCAATAACGCTTTGCCTGTACCTTTTCTTGGAATGACATATTCACGGAACCACTTTATAAATAAATCGCTGTTAATGTACGAGGTCTTCTGGTTCATGTAAACATCTGAGCCAGGAGGAAGTCCATCTAAAAAATCTGGTTTTTTGTAATTGCCTCTCATTATTAGGACTGGGGGAAAAATGTCCCTTCAGCATTGCAGCATGCTATTAATGAAATGTTTTCACCCTTTTCTGAACTTGTAAGACAGTAGGCATCTTTGATTCCTTTCGTAGCAACAACACGTTCTGCTTTATTGTTCACTTGAATGCCTGTTTCGTCCACATTAAATATTTTGGACGGCTTATCTAATAAATCGTTTTCCGTTAATACTTTAAGCAAGAGATCAAAGTAATCACCGACTTCCTTACGATTCATCACTTGCGCCCGTGTTAGCGAAAGGCCCTCAGATTTTCTGATAGACAAGATTGGATTTCTGCTTAAAAAACCATTCAACGAGACTTTCCCTCTTGACTCATCATTTTCCGAGAAACAATTCCTTATGCCCAGCTTTTGAGCAAAAGCAAAAGCCATTTTCTTTACGTCACTTCTATTCGGTGCGAACCCCACTTTCCCCAGTGCCTGTATGTGCAGGACCAACCTTCTTTCGTGTTTTTTGCTTAGAGCTGGGTGTCGACCTAAGCGTTTTGTGGGCCTGTTGGCGACTAGATGTCTTCTAGAAGGTATACCGTACTCCCTACTGGCTGCGTTTGTTCCCATCTGACCACTTTTTACTATTTCCATGGCAGTTGACATTGCGGCTTCCGTCCAAGATGCTCTTGTTGTTTTTCTCACATATATTTTGTCCATTATCTGAAAAAGGGCATTAATTAGAAATAGTTTAATAACCTCTTGACTGGTGCGTTTTACAATCAAGCGTGTGGGGCGGGGCGTATTCGAATTTGGGTGTACAAAACGCCCCACTGAAATATTTCACCAAAAAAATGTATTTGAAGTGCCACACATACTCAAGGACGTTCATTTGTTTGTCTAGGTAGAAGTCAATCAGAAAAAAATTGAAGAAATTTGAAACATAACAGAAAACATTTACTTAAATTATGAAACAAATGTTTGACGGTACTTACCAATGAAAATTATTTTTCTCCGAAAAATACAAGCGTACGTTTTTAACTATTACATACAAAATGACACACGTGTAACACAGTCGGCGTTCTGCATAATACTAAATCATAAGACGTATGAGAGGGCAAGAATGGCGGTGGGGCGTATTAAGATCCGGGGCGTATTATACCACTTTACCAGAGTCCAGACACGGACGGCCCAAGAACCCGTGGATACTTCTGCGAGCTGTATATTCCGAGTGTTCCCAAAATAAGTCCCTAACTTATTTTCGGTAGATATAAAATCTTGAGTTGGACATTTTTATTGTAATGGATTGTTATTCGTATTTGTATCGAGAATATAGGGTTTTTGTAAATTTATTTTTGTGTCAAATAAATCCATTTGTCCCGAAATTTTGTTTGTTGATTCACCTTATCTCAGTTGAGGTAATGAAAAATAGAGTAACTGAGGTCGAATTGACCACCTGAGGAGAGTCCCAAGGTCGGGTGATCTCAGCTTAGTGACACACTCCGGAGGCGGTATTGTGCTAACAAACCGAAATCTGTGCAAAAATGACCAAAAATTATAGTATATCTGGATTTATAGGTACGGTTGTACTGGCTCTGGTGAGCTGAAAATCAATAGGGTTCATCTGTGAAACGGTCTTAACAATATACAATCATAAAATTGATCCCTTGTATATACTCCGGAGGCTGTATCCTGCTAACAAACCGAAATTTCTCCAAAAATGGCCAAAAATGTGGTACTTCAGGTAGCATAACCCCCGTTGTACTGGCTCCGGTGAGTTGAAAATCAATAGGGTTCATATGTGAGATGCCCGGAACAATGTCCAACCATGTGACTTTGTGCACTCCGAAGACTGTATAGTGTTAACAAGATATAATTGGCAACGACAACGACGACGACATACACAGCGGATTTTTTTTCTAAAAACCTTTTTTCATGTTTTTCTCGCTAAAAAACGTAAAAATAACTAAAAAAAATCTAACACTACAACTTTTTTGGGTAAACCAATACTTTTCGTCGTAGATATGGTTGGCGTGAAAGTAATAATACAATTACAGTGTATTAGGGAACAAATTTTGAATAGACTAGTTAATCTTATACTCCACACCAGTTGATATTTCATTAAAAATATTTGCGAAAATCTAGCAGTAATTAACAACGTAGGAGATGTTATGACTTGAAAAAAGTTCACACTAATTTCAGTGATGAGTACAGCACATAGATCATTGATGCAGATAGATGCCAGTATTGACTATTCATAGACGTGACATTGTAATAGGGATGTTGACAGTTGTTACAAATTCATGTGAAGTTATGTTTTACACAATAAAGAAAGTTATTCGAAACCTAAAATGACATTTTAAGAACCTATTTATTAGTCTTAGATTGAATAAAATCAGTGTTTTGGAATGAAACTCACGGTCTCTAGTTAATTCCACAATATAATAAAAGTTATTGAAAAATTGACAATTGTTTCGATAAATCAATATCATCGTCAGAATGACAGAAGTTACATTTCATTTTATGCCTACCTGATGTTTAGTAGTTATTTTTGGCTAAACCAAGAAGTAACCTAACTTGTGATTGGCTTAATATATGTTTATAGAAAAAGAAGAAGATGTGATATTACAAATATTGAAGCTTAGATATTATAAGCCCTATGGTGATATCCTGGATATCATTTTTCCAGGAAAACTATATCTGCTGATCTTTACAATTATCACTTAAGAAGACAGTTTATTAGTGGAAAACTCCCTAGATTTAACTGTTCATTGACAACTTCATATTGTGGGTTTCTTAAATGTCTTCTAATTTCCAGTTCTTCAAGGAAATCCAGTTCTTGTTTCTTTTCAGAAATATGCAGCACTTCTAGTTCTGTGTTAGGTGTCTCAATGAATGATTGGTGTCAAGTAGATGTTTTGCGTAGTGGGATTAATCTGGTTGTTTTAATCTGTATGCTCGTAAGTGCTCACTGTATCGTATTTCAAAATTCCTAAGGGTCTGACCCAAATAGACAGCATTACATTCTGGACATTTGAGTTTATATATACCTGACATCTTTAATAGTGGTATTTTTGTTTTTACATTTAACAATTTTGTACTAACGTTACTTTCTGTTTTAAAAGAAATTGTTGTATTCGTTGCTGAAGATATTATCTTTGAAATATTATTAGAAATATTTCCTGCATTTGTGATGGTCTTATAAGTTTTAATTTCATCAGCTTGTTTAGGATATATTAGTTGTAATGCCACTTTTTCTTCTTTTTTACTAATTAGCTTATTTATCATATCTAATGGATAACCGTTAGATGTTGCTATTTGTCTAATTGTATTAATCTCTCTATCAAAATTACATTTGTTCATAGGAACTGAAAAAGCTCTATGTATCATTGAATTATATGTTGCTAGTCTGTGTGACATAGGGTGGTTAGAATTGAATGGAATTGTCACATCAGTCTGTGTTGGTTTTCGGTAAATTGAATAATCAAGTACATTATTAACTCTTTGAATTTTTAAATCAAGAAAATTGATTGAGCTATTTTCTCCAATTTCTAATGTAAATTTAATTTTCGGGTGTAAATTATTGATGTGGTTAAAAATACATCTAATTGTCGTTCACTACCCATAACACAAGCTAATATGTCATCTACATATCTATACCAAAATAAAATATTTTTCGAAATATTACTTTCAAATTGTCCATAAAAATGTTTGCTAAAATAGGTGATATAGGACTTCCCATTGGTAAACCTTCATTTTGAATATATATCTTATTGTCAAAAGTGAAATAATTCTGATTAATGCATACATCAAATAAATTAAGTATATCTGATATTATTCCTGGAATAATATTTTTATCTTCTAGTAATTTGTTACAAGTATTAGACATTCTTTAGGAGGAATTTTAGTAAACATATTAGTTACATCGCGTTTCATATTACTCATTATCATGTGACTGCGAACACCAATCAGAGCGCAATAACGTTACTGCACGAACTAGTTGACTTATTTCTCATAACCAAGTTGAAGGTATTTTTGTTGATAATTTGTTAGAAAAAAAATAATATTTTACTATTTTTATCACAATGGAGACTGTATCCTTGAAAAGAAATAGTTCTAACTTAGCAAAGATTGATTCTATGATGGTGCAAGTTGCTTTGCTAGAAATATGGATTTTTGGGCTGCGGAAAAAATGTCCTTGTAAGTACCTATAAGTTTACATCGATATCCTTTATTACAAATGAGAGAGACACCTTACGTATGTTATATACTCTTTTATGATATTGAGAATTACTTATCATCTATATTAACGAAATAAAACTACTGATGAATAATTGACTTTTTATTTTCGCCGCTTAACAAAAAATATCTAAAATGATTTTAAATTTATATTTGTAAATTATAAGGGCTTACAACTTACCTTAAAGTGATCACCACAAAAATAACTAGTATTTGCTGTTGCCAATAAAGATGGATCTAGTCTAGCAAGTCTTTGCCTCATTTGTGCTCTTTTTGGAACGTTTATGAAAATTTTTTGTGGTGGTCTGATTAATGTACTTTTGCACATCGGCACTGCACAGCATTTGTAAGACGACATATTTATTTCTACAGCTTTTATTTAATTTATTCGTAAGAGCTCAGTCAAGGTCAGTTAACTTTGACAAAACGCGAGAGTCGTTTACAGTTAGATAACGTCAGGAGACGGTATGAAGCGTTTTAGCGGGAGTTTTAAAACCAATTTTTATTTACGAATTTTTTTATTGAAATTTGTCATATCCTTTATGAGATTGTTATTTTCGTGTTTATGTCTCTTTAAATTAATAGTAATTCCAAAAATTAACTAACATCCCCATTGTTTTCATATTGTGCAAATATGTGCGTTTCCTATTCTTTTTAGAATTGTTGAATTGTCTATTTTTGTTAACATGTTGTGAAAGTCGATTGATTTTGCTATTTTTGTTTTTTCAGTTGTCAACGGATATAGAAGTTCCTTCTACAGCGTCGACTCATTATTACGCTCATAAGCAGTGAAGAAGGAATTGTGAAAAGTGGCTTAATAGGATTTCCGGGATCTAGTGATTACCATGATGATATGGATAGTAACAGGTTTGAAACATGCCTTGGGTGAATATTAATTGATGTTGGCTATAGAATTCAATTCCTAGACTTCAGCCCTACCACTGCGAGTTGAACCCATTAGAGATTTTGGATCGAAGTAAACAACTATGTTGCGAGAAAAAAGAATAGTTTCAAAATTGTTATAGTGAGAGAATGTTACGTGAAATTTTACAGACTCTTACTGCTCCTTCTGAAATAAATTCAGCACGTACATTAATATGGAATGAGGATTTGGGACATACTTGTTGACGTGATGATCTAACTGGAGAAGGAAACTGATGATTCTATTTCTGAATAGTTATAAGCGCTGTGACAGTGTCGCTAATTAATAAATATTTACAGAGTGTCTAATTCACAGCATAATTAACTGTACGTGATCTACGTTTTTATGTTGGTATTTATTATCATCAGTGACACACTAGAGATAAAAAATGGTATTGTTTGCAAAACAAACCAATAAGTAAAGGATGTATTTTTCTGATTATTCAATCAATTGGTAATATTGCAAACCCTTCATATGATGCGCTTATGTAATTTTGACCTCGAACTATTAAATAAGACCTTTAATTGTGAAAAATTTATTATTCTCAGTCAGACTTTCATATATATTGGGACAAAAAGCATCTATTCTCTACAATGAAGGTGCAACCACTGCATATAACGCGAGATGTGGTCATTTTCTTGGGAAACAAGCAAAATATGTTTGATAAACATTTTTAATTTTCCATTCCCGAGAGAAAAACACTGAAATCGTTGTGTGACCTAAAAATGTTTCAGATTAATATTGATATTTTGATTGATTTCCTTATTTTCAAGTCCCAAAAATATGTATATATTAGACTGAACTATTTTGTTTACCCAAGCAGTTCGATAGGTAAGTGGCTCTTAAATTTTCTACGCAGTAATTCCCAGGGCTCCTGTAATCTGCATTAATAGAATACTGTGAAAACTTGAGCAAGCTACGTTCAATGTTTTGGTTCCATCACTGAGAATGTTTTTGCATTAAAACAAAAATAATCAGATCAGCATAAGGAGTAAAAAATTTTAAAACTTACCACCCTCTATATTTCGGCCTTTATAGAAAATTCAAAAATATGCAAAGTCACGTCACACTTATTTTTAAGGGGGACAGTTTTAGGCTGATTTCCTATTAAATTACATGAACCTTCTGACAGTGGTCTCCATAGTCTAGTGGAATGGTGCTCTGTCTGTTAACTTAGAGACCAGGGATAAAACCCATATTTAAAAATTCGGAGAAGTCACCTGTCAGAAGGCAAACCACCGACAGTATTCTGTCTACTACAAGCATCTCAACAATAGACGTTCGGATGCGTCGTTAAATTGTAGGCAGAGTTGAGCTACTTAAAGTAAAAATGTACTGCAAGTATAGCATTCAGTACTTTTTTAGTTTAGGTAGTTTACTTCAAGTACTTTCAAATTGTGGGTACTGAATACTTATACTCCAGTCAAGGGCGTAGCCGGGATTTATAACAGGGGGGCAAACCATAGTCCATGGTCGTTCAAAATGTAAAATTTTAGGATAAAAAGAAAAGGCAAATGAAAACAAAACTTTGAGATTTTAATTATACTTGAATTGAACTAACATTTTTCTTGGGCATAAACTAAATTTATCCAAAACTTTCGATGCACTCTCATCAAACACAACCTAGTAAGCCTGTCATCCCCCATTGTACTTCTGAGCCAGGTTTTTACCCTTCGTAGGGTACTGAACGATCTTTCCACGGTAGCAGTAGTGAATGGGAAAGCGCTTAATATTAGCAGTGCGTGCTTTGTTGCGGGGAAAAACATTAGCTTCCTCCAAAAGTGCAGTCACTTCAATGTCCTTTAATTTGTCTTCTGCTAAATTCTTTTTCTTCCACATATTGTACCACAAATCTAATTCTGCGGAGACATCACCCATCTTTTGAAGCCATTTTGAGCATGCTTGAAGGATGAAGATAAGTTAAAACAAAAGCAGGTGTATTTTCGATGAAGAATGGCCTGTACACCACCTTCTTTGCCGGCCATCGTGGAACACCCGTCAAATCCGAATCCCACACAATTATCGGCGAAAAAATTATTATCTTCTAAAAAACTTTCAATTGTGCTAGCGATTGTAGAAGCGTCTTGACATTTTGATTCAATGTAGCCTACAAATTCCTTCCTGATTAATTTTTGGCTTTCATCATAGAACCTTAATCCAATAGAAAGCTGCTCTTTTCCAGCGGTATCTGATATTTCATCAGCCATTACAGCATGCCCGTTTACAGTCTTCGATTATTACTCTTCCGCCCAACCTATCTAATATGCGAGAATAGTATTGGTTTACCCCAAAAAAAATTGGAATTTTGGAAAAAACAATTTGAATTATTTTCACGTTTTTCATCAAGAACAACACGAAAAAATGGTTTTTGGGAAAACAATCCTGTGTGTATGTCATCGTCGTCGTTGTCGTCGGTCACTTTTCGTTACATGTCTTGTTAGCACGATACAGCCTCCGGAGTGCAACAAGTCACCAGTTTTATGATTGAATATTGTTCAGGATATCTCACAGATGAACCCTATTGATTTCCAGCTCACCAGAGCCAGTACAGCGAGTGCTATGGTACCCGAAGTACGACATTTTTCCATATTTTGAGAAATTTCAGTTTGTTACCATGATTCAGCCTCCGGAGTGCAACAAGTCATCAATTTTATGACTGAATATTATTTAGAACATCTTACGGATGAATCCTATTTATTTTCAGCTCACCAGAGCCAGTACAACAGGTGCTATAGTACTTTCAGTACGGCATTTTTGCCATTTTTGTTAGCACGGAGTATATACAAGTGACCAATTTTATGATTGGATATTATTCAGGGCGTCTCAAAGATAAACTCTTTTGATATTCAGTACATTAAAGCAAGTACAACGGGTGCTACGGTACTTGAAGTCATTTTTGGAGAATTTTCAGTTTGTTACCACGATACAGCCTCCATAGTGTATAAAATTGACTTTTATGATTGAATATTATTCAGGACGTCTTATAGATGAAGCTTATTGATTCTTAGCTGACCAGAGCTAGTACAACGTGTGCTAAATGGTACCTGAAGTGCCACATTTTTGGTTCTTTTTGGAGAA
The DNA here is from genome assembly GCA_963921935.1 of Galeruca laticollis. Classification (NCBI taxonomy): domain Eukaryota; kingdom Metazoa; phylum Arthropoda; class Insecta; order Coleoptera; family Chrysomelidae; genus Galeruca; species Galeruca laticollis. Next base: position 166,311,092 of record OY998180.1, read on the forward strand.
ATTTCGGGTTGTTGGATATTTTTCAAGTGCCTCACAGATGTACTCTATTGATTTCCAGCTGACTAGAGCAAGAGATATAGACTGCGTTTTTATGACATTTATCCAAGTGGCTCTTTAGCTCATCACCAGAGTCAATCCTCAAATTTAAAAGGTCAAGGAAAACTCCCTCATTTCCTTCTTCCAATGAAAAGGATAAACAGATATTAAATCAGCTTCACTACGAATACGTTCAAGAGGCAAACCAGGCATATAAAAGCAAAAGAAAGGATAAGGAATTTGCTGTCGGTGATCAATCTAAAAGAGTCCTGGTTTTCGATTTGCAGCAGGTTTACCGGCACCATTTTTAACAACCAATATTGTTGACTACAAGCTTTTATTGTCGGTTTTCAACCTTACAGTTCGACACTGTTGCTCAACAGAATCATCTACCTGTTTTAGGAGGCACGAGGTTATTGGTGGAAAAGGTTCTCATCAGATTGCTTCCTGTATTTTTAAGAAAATTTTAGACTGACCACATACTGTTCGTTACGTCATTACATATTCTGATACTTGTGGGAGACAAAACCAAAATATCAATATGGCAGTAATGTTTTCACATTCGACTAGAGTGTGATAGTGACCATGCTAGAATTGTACGAAGCAAAAAGCACATTTCAGACGTGATTGGTTACAATTTGTGCGCTCACTTAGTGGTAAATCTAGACTCAGCGTGGTTGCCATGACTCAAATTATTCCAAAAAGTATTTGAAAAAAGAACAACCTATACTGACGGAGAAAAATCTTGTTCGTTGAAAATAAGATGGTTAAGGTATACAAAAGAATTTGGAAATATTCAGTTTAAGTTCATCTTAGATGAACAAGCACCATTTAAGACATTGGACTTGAGACGAGGAAAAACCAGAGGTAAGCCATTACTCGAGCAGTCGAATATCGTCGTTCCTTTATCCTATAGTGGTCCCTTAGGAATCAATCCGAAGAACAAAAAGACCTATTGTCAATGATAAATCTAATTGATAAGGACTTTCATCAGTATTATGAAAATTTGCCAACAACCAGCAGAGCACGTGAGTTTGATGAGCTAGAAGATAATCTGGATTCTGAAACCGAAGATTGAATTGATATTTTTTCAATAAAAACTGTTTACAATCTGAGTTCTACTAGTATCTTATGGTGAGATATGTCTTAATTTTTTATGAATATGAAGTTGGCAAAATCAAATATGTTTTGAAAACCCTAAGAAATTTCGAAAATAAAATAAAGTAAAATAATTTGAACTTTGTCTACAAATAGTAAACACTACTTTTAATATGTCAAGTGAAATATATTACTATTCAAACTGAAACTGATTTTATATATTAAGCTTTAAAACTTAATTTATGCTCCCTTGAAAAATTGCAAAAATCGACGTATTTGGTTTCGCCATCTAACCACAGATATTATCGTCAGAATGACAGAAGTTACATTTCATTTGATGCCTACCTGATGATTAGTAGTTATTTTTGGCTAGACCAAGAAGTAACCTACCTTGTGATTGACTTAATATATGTTGATATAATATCATACTTCTTGTAGTCAATCACAAGGTAGATCACTTCTTGGTTTAGCCAAAAATAATTATTAAACATCAGGTACCTAGGCATCAAATGAAATATAACTTCTGTCATTCTGATGATGATATTCAATATCAACACAATTGTCAATTGCTTAGAATTTTTAATATTTTTTCAATATATTGTATTAATTATCTTGAAATAGTAAGTTTCATTTAAAACAGTAATTTGAGTAGATTCCACGGAGTAAGGGCCGAGACAATTAATTTCATTCAATATAGCATGCTATAATTTTGCACATTTTAAAATGTACCTATTGAAAAAATAATAATCTAGGTTTTATTTTATGTTATAGCTATTCCCTTCACCAGTAACGATGTTGAGGCATTTCCACCTTCAACACACGTGGAAGCTATTCTCTTCAACAGCTATGCGATGGGTATTGAGTCCTTGCCACCTTCACTAAATATATTGCGAAGCGAAAAAACCATTAATCGGCATAAAGTCCTTGCATTTTTCAAACGTAAGTAGATAGTTTTAAGAAATAAATTGATAAATATGTGAATGTTCATAATCGTTTATATGTAAACTTGACAATCTTGTTTATTATATTTTTTTCATTTATTTTAATTGATCAGTAAGTAGTAAAAATTGATAACTTTATTTAATGCCAAAGTTTATTCCAATACATTCAATTAAAGGCATTTACAAAGTAAAAATGAATGCTTTACAATTAGCAAAAGCACTATTTTTCCACTAAGTACTTATCTTTTGAGTTTACTCCTTAAGAAACGATTTTCATATATATTCCATGGTATGGTAATTTATGGGAAAGTCAGTATTAACTTTTGTTGATCCATTACGCCTAAGTATTTGGTCTAGCGGTAACCAAAAATCCAAAATATCCAATAAAAACAAAAAATAAAAAAAGCTATAACTCAAGAAATAATTCAGAAATAAAAAAATCATTAATTCAAAAAAATAAAAAATTCCAAAATTTAAACGTGTGTTTACTTATTTACTGTTGTTATTTTGTGCGTTTACTTATATAACTGTTGTTAATTGTAGAAGCTCGTCCAGAAACAAGAAAGGATTTCCACAAGGCGGTGGAATTTTTGAGAGCCATGAAGACCTAATCAACACTTTCAGTAAAGAAATGAAGATATGTTTCAAGTGGAAATGAAATGTTGGATATATTATTTTAAATTTTGTACAGTCATTAATGCTGTTTAGCACTCTAATATGTTATTACTTGGTACCTTGTATTTACAGAGCTGGGCAGTAGTTAACTACGTTTCCTTTAAAAATATTTTAATTACTTTTAATCTAACAGTCACAGTAATTATACTCAAATATTTTCTTTCACACAAAGTTGCCAAAAATAGTAGTTAACTACTCATTGCTAACACTTTTTTTGGTTAAGTAGTTAGCAGTTATACTCCATTAGTTTGTCCATCTCTGTGTGGTTATAGGAGTATAATAATAAATAAATACATTAATATCAACTTATCATAAATCATTTTCTACTTTTATGTTGATTTAACATTATTTAAAAGTCTAATGATACTCCAATCTAGAATGTATGTTACTCAAATTATTTTTAATTATTGCATTCTTTTTACATTATATAATATGTGTATTTTTATACCAAAATAAATAAACTGTCTGTTTATATGATTATTGTTTTATTTTTCCCATTTTAAGCATTTATGGTCCATCATTTGATATTCCATTTAATTTAACTCAACATCTAATCATTATTGAGTTAATGGAGTTAAGTTGAATGAAATGTCAAATGATGGACTATAAATTGCTATTTTGAAATAAAAATAATTAAAATACAGTAGAATTGAATATACCGCCTAAACCTAAAATTACAGATATCTTTTCAAAATCACTCAATTGTTTAGTCGACAGGCTCTTTAGATGGCGCCACAATCAGTGTCTCATCTATCTGTGGGTTATTTGTGCTGTATACAACGCAATGCGTCTGGCCCGCTAAACTAGCCTACGATTTTCACCGCCAGAGGTCTCATTGATCTTTGGATTCACCAATAGGGGCCAAAATATAGAGGATGGTACGTTTTCAAATTGACACCCCATAGAGAATGAGATCGACAATAGAATAGGGTAGAATGCAGTTGAATAATATTGAAATGGTTGGTATATGTAGGAGAAGCCGAAATGAGTCCACAAAAAACAAATAGTTCAAATGTCGCAGTCACAACCTGCAGGAAACTAAAGGAAGGAAAGATTAAGACGGAATTTTATAAAGCAGGTAGAAAGAGATATGATGTGGAAGGAATAACTCAATAACATTCTGTAAATTGAATTATCACCAAGCAAAGTACCCCAATCAATACTTTTAGTTGCAATTTATGGTTGAGAGAGATGTAAGGAGACTAGGACGTAGCGTTAAGAGAAACCATTGCATCACTTAATATTCACATATGGAGTAATGAACTTATTAACATACAAACGTATATGTAACACTCAACCTAGCAAACTATTTATATTTTATAGTTAGTGGATGTTAAACAAATAACAATTGTAATCTCACCCTTTTAATTAAAATAAATTCGTGATATCATTAGTTCCAGTTAACCGCCAACGACTGCGTTTTATTTGAAAATAATTGGTTTCTATCGATAAAAAAATCCCCAGTTAAATCATTTCTGTTTCCTGTGCTTGTTATTAAACGTATTAGAATCAAATTAACCCTCTTGATTTACGTGACAAATTATTCCATGGGCGTGCTGAAGTGGAAGTGTCAAACCGTAGGCAGCTGAAATCTCGTTGAATAGTAATTACCAGTTTGAAAGTGTAAGTTTGGAAACTACTCTTTCGGTGTCATTTAAATGATAAATTGCTTTGAAAGAGGCAATATAAAGAGTGTATTTGGCTTATAACAACAGACCTCAGTCTGACATACGACAACGATTAAATTGTAATATACTACTTAATATCATTCACCCTTATTTTTATTTAAAAATGTCAGTATCTACCGTAACTCATTAAATCATAAAAACCAGTATAAACGCACTACCCGTAACAATCTACATTTTATTGAATCAATATAATCAAATCTCTGTTCGTTCAACCAATGGAAAAGAAAAGGTAATTAAGTTGCCATGCCAATATGTTTGTTTCTTCAAAAATTTCATGATGGTACATTACCTTGGAAGGTTTCAGAATAAAATAAAAATGACAGCAATAGTTTATGAATCATTATTAAGTAATAGTACATTGATGGGCACAAAAGGTGGATAATTTCTTACACAAGATGCAGATGGTACAATTTTTCAAATATCATTTCTGTTGTCCTCAATAGACGTTGCCGATACTAGTTAGGGTAAACTTTTCATGTAGGAAATGCGACAATGTGTGAAAGAAAATTCTATTCAAATCTTTGTAAACTTTCGGTTATTTATTGTAACTATTTTCAAAAAAACTGTAAGAGATATACATTATAGATATTTAAACTAAGATTAAAGTAAAAAATCTTACTTACACTAATTGAGGTTGTTCATATATCTATAAAATTTATTTAAATGGAGAAAAATTATTGATTTTCTTTGAAAATTATGTACATAATAGAAATATTTAAATTGTCATATCTGCAATTTATGACAATTTATAGTAGTCATAGTAAAATTTTATATGTATATATTGAACTTATCACAACATTTGTAAGAATTTAAAAGTGTTGATGTGAGAGGTTTTCATGTTTTTGTAACAAGAATTGGCTTGTCAGTCAGTAAAACGTGTGGAATTATTTGTTTTTTATCATATCTGAGTAAAAGAACCGTTTTAATATTGAAAGTATGCCTATGATATCATTCGTATAACATAGATATTGAAATACTAATATATTCAAAATATTTACCGTGATTTCAAACGTGTGAACAGATCATCTCAATTAAAATAGCAGACTATAAATCTTCACTAGACAATATGATAAATTGTAAATGTGGCATATACTTCATAAAGATTATCTAAAAATCTAAAAGAATGAATAAATGTATTTAGATTATTATAACATATCATATTTAACAAGAATTAGAAGCAAAATTATTATTTTGATGTTTATTATTACAATGACACAGAGAATTGTCAACAAGATTTCAATGTCAAATTTACTTTCAAAACATGAAATGCCAGCGACAGAAGTTCGTTATCATAGAACTATGTAATTCTGACAAGCGTATGAAGCGATGATGGAAAACAATATATAAAGAATTTTTGTAAATATAAATTTCAGGCCAAGTTTATGAGAAACAATAATTGTGACAAAATTCTAACAAAATTTGAAAAGAACTATATTTATTTTGAAAATTTTTGATTGTAGATTTGTTTATTTCAGAATGGAAATGTAATACGTAATAAGAGGTTCTTTTTAAACGGTTTTATTTAGCTCACCCCGTTTGTTTTATTTATTAATCTTGGGTCAAATTTAGTAATTCAAATTTCACCCTCTTCCTGTCAACCAATTAATCTGAAATTTTGTATACACTTTGGATTTTGGTGACAATACAATTATGTTTATTCATTATCATTATAAATTCAAGATGGCGGCCGCTACAAAATGGCGGATAATTTATGTTTTATTAATCCCATCAATATGGGTATCAAATGAAAGGGCTCAACAAGCAAAATACAATATACTATAAAAAATTGAAATCCAAGATGGCGGCGGCTACAAAATGGCGAATAACGTAGGTTTTATCAATCCTATCAAAATGGGTATCAAATGAAAGGGCTCAACAAGCAGAATACAATATACTATGAAAAATTTAAATCCAAGATGGCGGCCGCTACAAAATGGCGGATAACGTAGGTTTTATTAATCCCATCAATATGGGTATCAAATGAAAGTGCTCAACCAGTAGAATACAATATACTATATAAAATTAAAATCCAAGATAACGGCCTCTACAAAATGGCGGATAACGTAGGTTTTATCAATCCCATCAACAAGGGTATCAAATGAAAGGTCTCAACAAGTAGAATACAATTTACTATGCAAAATTGAAATCTAAGATGGCCGCCGCTACCAAATGGCTGATAAATATTCTTTATCAATCCCACCAATATGGGTATCAACAAATAAAAGGGCTTGACAAGAAGAATACAGTGCACTATACAACCTCAATATTTAAGATGGGCGCAGCCACTAAATGGCGTATAATAATAAGATTTAAATTTAGAAATTGAATCTGTAATTTAGGTATCTGATTAATCCAGCCTGAATCCACCACCCAAGTCAAGATTTTGTATCGTGTTGAGGACTGTGTGGCGTTAGGGTGGCTAAAAATTATACGTCGTTAGAGGTACACCACCCAAGTAGAGGTGAAAGGTTAAAACGCGCCGAGAACTGTATGGCATTAGGGTGGATAAAAATGATATGTCGTTAGCGTTTTCCCCTCAAGACTCAGGCGCATCTTGTTGTACATAGCCTTGCCCCTTTATTGGACCTCTGGGGGGGTCGACCGTTTAAATGTCCATTACTCGTGGGAACAAAATGGTAAAAAAAATATAAAAAATACAAACACAAATAAAACAGAAACTGCAACACAACGTAAACGAAGGCTTCAAAAAGCGTAAGAAAAGTATAAAGCAAAACGAGCTAAAGAAAGTGAAGGTGATAGAAATAGTCGATTACAGAAACGACGGGAACAATTAGCGTCAATAAAAATAGGTAAAAAAACTTTTTAAGTTAAACGGTTTTATGTTAAACATACATTGCAATGTTTAAGATAAATGTACTAAAAACCAAAAAATAATAAAATAGATACAGTCGTGGGAATTATAAACATATGCATAGACTAGACTAAAATAAAACCGTGGGGCACGTTTTGTCGATTAAAGACAAACTACGAGCAGTGAAACGATTCCTCGCCAGCCAGCAGTGTGAATGTCCAACGATAAACTAGTTGAAACATCTCTTTTATTTACATGGAGTGTATAACTATTGGAATTTATTATTATTTATTGGAAGAAAGTAGTAAGTAATTTCCTCACCTTCTGCGGGCCAACTGCCTAACGACGAATTAAACGATTCTTCTATCGCACATTAAGTCGATAATTTGTAGACAATTGACGTGCCCCACGGTTTTATTTTAGTCTAGTCTATGCATATGTTTATAATTTTCAAGACTGTATCTATTTTATTATTTTTTGGTTTTTAGTACATTTATCTTAAACATTGCAATGTATGTTTAACATAAAACCGTTTAACTTAAAAAGTTTTTTTACCTATTTTTATTAATAAATAGGAATAGTTTTAGAGAAGTACAGTTTTTAAATAAGTAGATTAAATTATTTTAAAAAAGAAAAGAACATTAAATATCGTAATATGAATAAGATAGACATGAAATTGAATAAAAAACCCTCTAATATGTAAATTGTTATAAAAAAATCCAGTGAGATGATGAGTTTTGTCCAAAGCAACGGGCATGAAAAATGAGAGTTGATGATTTTGGAAAAAGGAGTATGTGGTGTGATATTTTGGAGAGAGGACGTAGATAAATGAAATTTTAAAATTATAATAAAATATAAGAGAAGTCCTCGTATAACTCAAGAAACGTAACAGAAAAAGTTAAATAAAGTTGAAGAAGTAAGTTGAAAAAATTTAGAAGCTAATTGAAGGTACAAAAGATAAATGATTAAAATAAATAGAAATTAAAGAGATTAGAATAATAAAATAAACTGAAAGTATCATTGAAAAATATGAAACCAGAATTTGAAATTAAAAAGGAAAATAAGATATTTTAAAGTAGAACAAGAAATATAATTTCAAAACTTACCTGGAGGAGCTGTGTCAAGTGTCCAGAGGGAGTAGATGCAGTAGACACATTAATAGAAGAGTTGTGTTGTTGGAGACTGTAAATTGTCGGTGCCAGAAGAAGCCATCAGTAGTGCAAGGTTAGTGTTGCGCTATTTTATTGGTTAACCAATACAATAATTAAAAAAATCTGATTTGGCCATTTAAATTCATTTTAATAGCATAAAGGTAAACTGATTCAAAATTTTATTAGGTTATAGTTATTTGTTCAACGTATTAGATTTAAATTTTGTTTGTGTAATATATGTACTTCTATTCTCATTTTCATTCCATATTTTTGATAATATACAATAAGAGTGTATGTCATTGTCGTTTCATTACAATATCAGAAACAGAAAATAGTTAATAATAGTGACAACCAATTAATTATATGTATAGATAAATTCAGATCAATTCACGGGTCAATACCAAAGAAAGGAATAGGTTTGATACCATAGGCGTACCAACCAAGAAAAGAAGTGAAACATGGGAGCGAAGATGTTGTGTGTTGAAACATGAGAAAATATAACAGAATTCAGCAGGATAGTCAAACACCTTCGCTCCCATGTTTCACATCTTTTCTTGATTGTACCGTACCGATGACGGCTAATGAGCCAGAAACATGCATGTCTGCGGTTACCACTCTTTTCAGTAGCCCCTTCTTCTATTTGCGTACAAGCATACTGTGCATAGACAATTGAAATTGAGAAGATTTTTTTAATTTTTTTTTACTTTGTGAAACAACCAGTAGAATATAAATATCACGATTTGCTTTCGATGAATTGTATAACAAAATCTATCTCCAAATTCAGAAGATACTCTTTGAATATATTTTTTATCATTGAAACTGAATTTATGTGCAGTATATAATTCTTGTACGTTTCGTACTAGGAAATTGAAAAATCTGCTTGCCAAGTAAGTAAAACAGCGTTGACCTACTCTTTTTTTCGATGTAGCAGCCTGTACAAATAAACTCGTTTTATTTCTTGTAAGATAATCATGTGATACTTCTTAAAGAGATGTTTTGTTTTTATAAATGAAGATGACAACACTGTGCAAGTACAACTTTCTCAGACTGAGAACACCTGCTTCCATGAACATTTTTTTAGAGGAGTAAACATATTCCTTTCTGTAAATTATTTTCAAAATTTTTTTCTGAAGAATATCCAACTTCCTGAGATGGGTGTATAACGCACCACCCCAACTAAGGATACCGTACCTTAGTCTAGACTCCACAAGAGCGCAGTACAAAACTTTGAGGTGTGCGGTATCTAATATTTTGTTCAGGCATTCAAATTTGTATGTCAATAATCTGAGGCTTTTGGTAATTTCATTAATTTGTTGGTCCCAACTGAGATGAGAGTCAATAATAACACCCAAATATCTTATTTTGTCAGTGTGTCTTATTGTTTTCCTTAAATCTTCATCATCCAAAGTTAGCTTTCGAAATGGGGGTAGGTTTACATTGTAACTCGAAAAAGGTACGTAACATGTTTTTTCAAAATCCATTGTAAGTAATTTGTGATTGAGCCAGTTTACGATACGTTAGTTACATCCTGTATATTGCCGACGTATTCACTGGGTTCCGGTACTGCAACGACCGTTGGTGCAATCTCAGCACATTCAACATATATATATATATATATATATATATATATATATATATATATATATATATATATATATATATATATATACAAATCGTAAATATATTTAATTAAGTCTGCATATTATTTTTATCTACACAACCTGTTTATACAATTTATATATTTTACTGTTATTTTTCAAAGTCGATATTTTGTATTTTTAAGTGAATAAAAGTTTTTAGAAACAAAGTTCGTGTAACGAAACATATATTTGGCGCAGTCAGTAGGATTGTCACGAAAGGCATCCAACGCGGAAAACTTTTAACTATTTTAATAGTGAAGTGACAATCAAACCAAGAAAAGTATCCAGTTCAACCCTAAGAAGTCCAGGACCAAGGGCAAATGAAGACCGTACTGTAAGTCGATTTATTTTTATCCATTCTATATGTCAGACTCCTCTAGTGCTTCCTCTTCCTTCAGTGATAGCTAGAACGACCTAGAGTTAAATTTAATTAGCAACATATCTAATAATAATTTAGAAATAGAAATACTTGCTCAAACTTTAAATTCATTTTCTTTAGACGAAAATAACTTAGAAATGGCAAATATTCCCAATTTTAGCAAAGTTCATGCCGAAACCATTCCAGATTTCGATGGTAACGAGAATAAACTACAATTTTTCTTAGAAAGTAACGATAGCATTGTAAATCATTTCTACGATATTACAAATGCCGATAATTACCAAAACCTTATAATTTTTAGAACGATAATAAATAAATTGAAAGAAAATGCAAGAGAAGTTATTAACATTAGTGGGTGTTCCACAATAAATCAAATCAAACAAGAATTGATTAGAAATTTTAGTGATCCTAGAGATGAAACCTGCTTATCTCTTGATTTGAATAACTTAAGGAAGGGCATAACGAATCCCCGTACCAATTTCATGATAAAGTTAGGAAATTATTGCATACTATTTCAAACTATTTAGCTTTACATGAAAACGATAGAAACACACGTGCATTTAAGCAAAATATGTATAACAATCAAGCTTCACAAGTATTTGTAGCAGGTTTAAGAAATCCGCATGGTATCATGGTTCGTACAAAAGAACCTCAAACTATGTTAGACGCTATAAATTTTATAAAAAAGGAAGACAATATTAGATATCTCCAAAATAATTCTAATTTTCAACCGAACTCTAAAAATTTTAATAATCAAACTAGGCCAAAATTTAATCAAGTACAAAACAATTCACAAATTCCGAATCACTCTCGTTACTTTAATAGAAATAACAATTCTAATTTTATTCAAAGAATTCCTCAACCACAACAATCCAGTTTTCAAAATAATAATCATCAACCTAATAATAATTTCCCACGAGGTCCAATTCATGTTCAACCCAGACCAATTAATAATAATCAAAGATATTTTTCTAATGCACAATTATTCGGCAGAACCGAACCTAAAAATGTTTGGAAACCTAATCCAAACTATAATCCAAATAACGGACCCAGACCTGTACCTATGACAACTACAACTAGACAAAATAATAATCATTCTCAAGTACAATCACCTCAAAACCGTAGGTGTGTGTCCGAAGAACTATATAATGTAGAACATATTGATAATGAAAATAATGTAGATATTGTTATACAAGAAAATAATTATGATGACTACTGTGAACTTCAATATAATAATGATAATTTTGAAAATTTTCACGAAGATCCGCCTCTCGACGCGAAACCCTGATAGAATATAACAATTTATCCGATAAAAGGGAACTACCTGATATTACTATAAAAAATCCACCACTAAAATTATTAATCGATTCCGGTGCAACTAAATCTTTTTTGTCTCTAGAAATAATTGATAAATATTTCGCTGAGTATAAAAGTCATGAAGCTTTCGTTCGATTTCCTTCGGTTCATCACGTCATAGTACTTCCGTAAGCATACCCGTATTCTCAGAATTTAATGATGATAAAAATGTAGCATTTCATGCGTATAAATTTCATTGTATTTTCGATGGCTTAATAGGAGTAGATTTATTACAATCACTCGGGATTAATATTGATTTTCCAAATTCACAAATAAAATCAAGAAATGCCAATTTACCAATTAATTATTTCAAAGCAACTCCAAAGAAAATTGTGTCAAAAATTATACCAGGTCAAACAATTACAAAAATTGTTATCCCAGTCACAACGTACACAGGAGAAATTTTAATACCTCAACAAATTTTAGGCAATTGTATTATACCTGAAGGTATCTCAGTCGCTAATAACGGTTGGGCAACTGTCGAAATGCGTAACAACTCCGACGACGATACAAATTTTACCATTTTATATCCTATTAATAGTATTCCTGTAGAAAATAATTTTGAAATGTACCATTTTGATCTTAAAAATGACAATGACGAATATAAATATCACGAAATTGACAATCTCATTAGAACAGACCATTTCAATGACGAAGAAGAAAGAGAAATTCTTCATATATGTAGGAAATACGCTGATATCTTTCATAAAGACCAAAATCAGTTAACTTTTACAAACGAAATTAAACATAGAATTCGTACTACTGATGAAATTCCTGTTTATACTAAAAAGTACCCTTACCCATACGTCCATAAAGAAGAAGTTGAACTACAAATTGAAAAAATGTTAGAGCAAAATATAATTAGGCCGAGTAATTCGCCATGGACATGTCCTATTTGGTTCGTCGCAAAGAAAGCTGACGCTTCTGGCAAGAAGAAGTGGTGAATCGTCGTGGATTATAGAAAAATCAACGAGAAAACCATTCCTGACAAATATCCAATTCCTCGCATAGATACAATTCTGGACAAACTAGGTAAATGTAACTATTTTTCAACATTGGACTTAGCATCGGGTTTTCACCAAATCGAGATGCACCCGGCCGACATACAAAAAACAGCGTTTACTGTAGAAAATGAACATTACGAGTATTTAAGGATGAGTTATGGCTTAAGAAATGCTCCAGCTACCTTTCAACGCGTAATGGACAACATCCTCAGAGAACTACTAAGAGAAATTTGCTTAGTATATCTCGACGATATAATAATTTATTCGACACCACTACAAGAACACATGGTTAATTTGAAAAAGGTATTCCAACGACTTCGAGATAGCAATTTCAAAATTCAGTTAGACAAATGTGAATTTTTGAGAAAGGAAACCGCTTATTTAGGGCACATTACTACTAAAGATGGTGTTAAACCAAACCCAAATAAAATTAAAGCTATTAAGTAAATTATTCCCAATTCCAAAAACAACTAAAGAAATAAAACAATTTTTAGGTCTATTAGGTTATTATAGAAAATTCATACCTAACTTGGCATAAATTACTAAACCTTTGACTTCATGTTTGAAAAAGGGTTCAAAAATAGAATTTACACCTGAATATGTACAATGTTTCGAAACATGCAAAGAACTGTTAAGTAACGATCCTATATTAATATATCCTGACTTAACACAACTGACGCTAGCGGATTTGCGATAGGTCCTGTAGGGCAAGACCGACCTGTGGCTTACGCCTCAAGGACGCTAAACCAAGCAGAACAAAATTATAGTACAATCGAAAGAGAGTTACTCGCGATAGTATACGCTACGAAGTATTTTCGGCCTTATTTATAAGGTCGAAAATTCACAATATATTGTGATCATAAACCTTTACATTGGCTTTTCTCAATAAAAGAACCCAATTCTCGTCTCACGAGATGGAGATTGAAACTAGAAGAATTCGATTATCAAATTATTTATAGAAAAGGAACCTTGATTAAAAATGTAGATGCTCTTTCTCGAATTAAAATAAACGAAATCAATGCAAATGACATTTTCGAATACATGAACGATTTTAACAAAAATATTTCTATTGACAGTAACAATGAACAAAATGATCAACAAGATACATCTCTTGATAATGAATCAATTGTAGGAAATATTGACAAAACCCCTCAGGTAACAGACGCTGACATAGAAAATATTATTAACGAATTATGTCCAGACAATGACGACGAAACCATACACACTACTCACGAAAACCCAATACTAGAAATTCCAATTTCAGAAACACCTATTAATCATTTTCAAAATCAAATATTTCTTGAAATAGTATGTCATTCACCAGCAGCACCAAAATATTTAAAGAATTTACATCAACAAAGAAATTATTTGCTATAAATATTGTTCGATTAGATTTGATTCCAAAACTATGTACAACATTGCAAGGAACTTTTAAAAACTCCGCATTCAAAGCTAACATTTGTAACAATGTTTTAGAAGATGTAACTGGCCACAATTCGCAGATAGAAATAGTACAAATGCATCATGGACGAAAGAACAATCACAGAGGAATTAATTAAACTGAATTAGAAATTAAACGTAGATATTATTGGCCAAATATCAGAAGTACTGTAACTAAATATGTAAATATTTGCGAGCTATGTCAAAAGATGAAGTATGACAGAAATCCCCCAAAACAAAAATTCGAATTGACTCCAACACCTAATAAACCTTTTGAAATAGTTCACGCAGATGTTTTCACAATTAAAGGACAAAAATTCTTGACAGTTATTGATAAATTTAGTAAATACGCGCAAGCATATCATTTAGTAGGAGTAACCGCTATACATATAGCTAAAGCTTTCATGAGTCTTCTCACTCACTATGGTGCACCTAAAATGTTAGTAATTGATAGAGGTACCGGATTAAAAAATCATGTTATTGAAGACTTTGCAAAATTACACAAAATTGAACTCCATTATACTACGGTATTGAATCCAAATTCTAATAGCATAATTGAACGTTTTCACTCAACTTCAATTGAACATATAAGAATTATACAAGAAACTCATAAAAATCTCAATATCTTAGATCAAATGCCTTATGCAATTTTAGGATAGAATAACTCCATTCATAGTGCAACACAGTTACGTCCAATAGAAATTATTTCAGGACATTTAGATACAAACAACCCTTTTAATATTAACATTGATGAAAAATTGTATTCTAACTACATAACTAAACATAAAGAAACTACTGCTGAAATTTATGAAACGTTAAATGAACATATGGCAAACCAAAAATCAAAAAGGTTAGGTTAGGTTAGGTTGGAAAAGACTAACGAAAATAGACACGAACCATTAAATTATGACCCAGGTGCATTAGCATATCATAAAACTAATGCTCGTAATAAAATTAGTCCTAGATTTAAAGCCAAACCAATAAAACAAAATGAAAAAATCAAAGTTAAAACTTACAGAACAATCACCTCGTAATAGCAAATAAAAATTAGTTACCGCTGCCTATCATAAAAATAACTTAAAAATGCCACTTACTAATCAAAAAATTCTACCATTACGGAATCCTCCTATCGCTGGTAGTAGCAAGGCAGGCACAGGAAATTAAAATTGTTAGTTTGGAGTCCAATCCAGGCATACTACCGTACAAATTAGGAAATGCTAGATTACAATCTACCCATCATTCTTTTATCCATTACTTTGATCTAAACCCTATAGAAACCGAATTACTTCATATAACAAATCAGTTCGAAAATGTTTTGCAGGTAACTAATATCAAACATCAAGTTTTTGCAAATGAACTTAAATTCTTGATTAATTTAATAAGATACCAAATGAAGCAATGCAACGAAAAATTAAATTTTGTACACGGCAGTAAAAGAATTTAAGAGAGGAATTTTAAATGGTTTAGGAACAATATTCAAAAGCATATCTGCTAACTTAGATGCAGAAGATGGCAAACGTTACGATGATGCCATTGTTTTATTAAATTCAAATCAAAAAGATATAGCAAATACTTCGAACAAACAAATATCATTAACCAGTCAAATTATAGATGATTATAACAGTAGTATCTCACTAATAAAACAAAATGAAGAGATAACAGGAAAACTAAATGAGCTAAGTTCTGAACTTGAAAAATTTATTAATGACTTTTCCTCTTATTTCCCAGCAAACAATACTCTTGATCAAATACAAGCAGCACTTAAAATCTTAATAGAAATACTGAATAATATTGAAAATTCTATTGCATTTGCAAAATTAAAAACGTTGCATTATAGTGCTCTAAAGTTTGAACAACTAGAATTTATAGTTAAAACATTACTCAAATATTATCCAATTAATATCCTAATCTTTGGCAGTGATTCTCAAAATTTATTTAAATACTATAACATTTCAACCGT
Source organism: Galeruca laticollis (assembly GCA_963921935.1). Taxonomy (NCBI): domain Eukaryota; kingdom Metazoa; phylum Arthropoda; class Insecta; order Coleoptera; family Chrysomelidae; genus Galeruca; species Galeruca laticollis. The sequence continues at coordinate 166,327,272 of OY998180.1, forward strand.
TGATTCTTATTACTCTAAAGAGAGAATTGTTTTCGTTATTCAGTTTCCCTTAGTTAAACCCGAAACTTATACTTATTTTCACCTGTATTCTATTCCCACCAAAAATAACACTGTCCTTATCCTACCTAAGCCTTTTCTGGCAATGCAAGACAATCAGTACGAGTACGAAGATGAAGAATGTGAAAATATCCACCAATTGTATTTTTGCCCCAACGAAAAACCCATGGTAGATGCCCAATCCGATGAATGCATCCGCCAATTGTTGCAACTAAGAACAGAAGATCAACCGAAATGTGTACCAGTGCCAATTATCGTAGAAAAGAAATTATCGAAAGTATAAATTTAGCGCATTACATCGCAGTATTCCCAGAAGAACCGAAAATCAAAACCACTTGTACAAAAACCGATTTCATATCTCTAAAGGGCACCTATTTTATAGAACTACCACCGAGCTGTAGCTTCCAAACTCCAAGAAACGTATTCATCAGCCACGAAGATGTCACCCCAGGTCAACCTTTACCACTTCCTGAAATAAAGATCGAAAACGAAGGAAGAATTCACTCTGGAAAAATCAAAATTAAAGACATTTCCTTAGACAAAGTTCACCAACTCATATAAGAAGAAAATCGAATGGAAGAAGTTAGTTCGAGAAACATTCCACACAACTACGCCTATGCATGGTCTACACCCCTCTACATCGTAATTGCGATCGCACTTCTTGTTGGTGTTTTCAAATGGAAGTCGAGATGTAAACGCCAGCCCACAACAAAAATGGTCAACGAAGTCGCAGCTGATCCAAAACCAAAACCGAGAACTTTCCAAGAAGAAGAAGATGAGTAATCTATCCACACCTTGTATGGATCTCTCTGGGGATGGAGGAATTACATCCTGTATATTGCCGACGTATCCACTGCGTTCCGGTACTGCAACGACCGTTGGTGCAACCTCAGCACATTCAACATATATATAGAAATTGTAAATATATTTAATTTAGTCTGCATATTATTTTTATCTACACATCCTGTTTATACAATTTATATATTTTACTGTTATTTTTCAAAGTCGATATTTTGTATTTTTAAGTGAATAAAAGTTTTTAAAAACAAAGTTCGTGTAACGAAACATATATTTCGTTTCAAATCAGTTTCCATTTTCCTTTTTAGCTCATCCCAATTTTCGGCACTATACAGAATGGCAGTGTCATCTGCGAAACTGATAATCTATCCCGTACTTTTGTGAGAAGTAAGTAGATTATTAATATATAGGGAGAATAATAGTGGTCCAAGTAATGTCCTCTGTGGCACCCCAAATTTGATATATTTTCTGCACTAAGCACTCTGCCTATTTTCACACGTTGTTTACGAGAATTTAGATAACTTGCCATAAGCCCCAATGCTACACCTCGTATACCTGCATCCCGCAAGGCATCCAACAACTGCGCTTGACTGACAGTGTCAAACGCCTTTGCTAGATCCAGAAACACACAAGCTGTTGGTTTACTCTCATCCAATAATTTGTAAATACCTCCGACTAGCTTCGAAATTGCATCATTAGTAGACAATTTTCTCTAAAACCAAATGGTAAGGGCGAAATTATACTATTTTTAATCTACTTTTTAAAGTCTTTTCGAACACTTTAGTTATTGATGTAATCAAAGAAATGGGGCGGTAGTTGGATGTTTTACATTTATCCCCTTTTTTGAACACTGCAGTTACTATCGATATTTTGAACTCTGCAGGACATGTACCAGTTCTATATGTTTGATTTATTAAATGTTCTAGTTGTTTAGATATTTCTACTGATACTGCTTGCAAAGTCTCTGCAGTGATATTTTCTATGTCTAGGGCTTTATTTATTTTCAATGAATGTACGAGTATTATGTTTAGTATTTCTTTTTCTGTTACGGGCTCTAGAAACAAACTATTTCCTATGGTAGGGGTCCAGATGGTTTCTCTATTTTACCAGCATATGTTTCACCAGCATCGACAAAATATTCATTGAAAACCTTTGCGACTAATTTTTCATCAGATATTAATTCATTGTCTTTTGTAAGTTTTTGTTTTACAGTCTCAGACTTTTTTGTTTTTGTTGAGTTTACAATCTTCCACAAGTTTTTAGAATAATTTTTATTTTTATATATTTCACTCTTGTAAAAATTGATCTTATTTATTTCTATGAGTCTATTAAAATAATTCCCGTAGTAATGATATCGATTGTTTTTATCAATATTATCGGGATGTTCTTTATGTTCTCTGTGTAATTCATTTTTTCTGTTGATTGAAGTGATAAGCCCCTTTGTTATCCATTTTTTACATTTTTACGTTCTATATCTCTTCGTTTTATTTTAATTTCTCTGGTATTTTGTTTTATTAAGTTTTGCAAAGTGTTCATTAATGATTTTGCTAATTCATTAACATCATTCATTTTAAAATAATTTTCCCAACCGTAATTATGCAAGTCTCTCTTTAGATTGCTATAGTTGATAAATTTTTGTATGTATTCGCGGTCGACTCCATTTCTCAGTGTTAGTGGGGTAATTAAGATTATTGCTGTATGATCTGTAATTGAGCTATCGAAGACGCCAGAGATTGATTTACTCAGAATTTCATCATTTCTTACATTGACAAAAATATGATCTATGCAAGTCGCGGAGCCCCGATCGACACGCTTATTCAAATTTATCATTGATATGAAATTGTACTCGCTCAGTGTGTCTAAGTATTCCGAAATTATTTCATTATCATCGTTCAGATTAGGATTTAAGTCTCCAGCGAAGATATGACAAGATATTGGCATATTTTTACAATTTTCCAGGTTTTCTTCCAAGTTTGTTACAAATGCTTTAGCGTCTATTGATGGAGAATAGAATTTTTTTCCTGTCTAACTTTTGTTTGTATTATTTTACATTCCCCTATATATATATATATATATATATATATATATATATATACTAGTCTTTTTCAAATAAATGACAGTACCGTAATTCCTATTTATCTCGCCATGATTGTAAAACATGCTGTAATTGTCTATTTGATAGAAATTCTCATATTCTATTCTGAACGTTTCTGTCAGAATGATGCAATCGAAGTCATTTCTCAATTGGTTCATTAGTATTTCCAGTTGATCGAAATTTTTGTGTATGCTTCTAATATTCTGGTGTAATAAGCTAAAGTGTTCTGTCCCACCCTGAATTATATTTTCGTTCAACCTCTCAATATTCCTTATTTCACAAGTTTCCACTGGTTTACGTTGACAATTTCTTATATATTGATCCATTATCTGAATTTAAAATTTAGTTTGATATGTATAAATGTAAAATGGAATGTAACAAAACCAATCCAAAATATATATACACACATATATGCACACACACACATCCATATACATATATAGATCATTTACGAAATGACTTATAAACTAACATATATGATTTCTTATTAAGGGTTAAGCTTCTTCCAGATCTCAATCTGACTTTGGATTTGGAAACTGATACAGTAACTATAGTTGGTTTCTTATCTTTGAAAGTGCTTCCTTCTGTCTGCTTCTGTATGCTCTGTATATCGCTAGTTTTTCGCGCGGGAGATTTATATATATATATATATATATATATATATATAAAGAAGAGGTACAAATATCGCGTGATATGTAAACAACAACAACAAAGATATTCATGGGTAATTCACGCAAAAAGAAAAAGGGCTACTGAAACAGAATGGTAACCGTAGACATGCATGTTTATGGCTCATTTGCCGTCCACAGTACGGTATAACCAGATAAGGGTGTAAAATTTGGGAGCAAAGCTGTTGATCGATACATGCGAAAACACAAAAACAACGTATTTCAACAGGGAAATTGCGTGAATTACCCATGAATGTCTTTGTTGTTGTGGTTTACATATCACGCGATATTTGTACATCTCCTTTATTGTTTACTATGGGTCGAAAAATTCAGGCGGGGGGCTATATGCGCCTCCTTGTCGATCTTGGTTGTTGTCCCAAAAACTCGGGATCTTCCGATTGAAGATACAAATGTGCGTTTGGCTTCCCTGTTGAAATCCGTTGTTTTGTATTTTCCCATGTTTCGATCAACAGCTTTGCTCCCAAGTTTAACACCCTTGTGATATCATAGTTATTATATTATGTTTATTAGACTTTTCTCATTTTTAAATGTAATAATAGAAAATCAATAAAAAGGATTCTCCTCCGTAACGCCTTGATTTAAATTTTTATCTTTTTTGTCAAATGATAATGAATAAGAAATTGGAGTTAGTTTCCGAATATCAGTTCTCTTATTTAAACAATTATTCTCTTGATAAATGAAGGCCATTTCCAAGAAAATTCTTTTCGGGTAGTTGTTCTCTTTACAGAGAATTCTAAAGTCTTCATAATATACCACATGATTCGAAGAGATAATATGTTCAGCTAAAGCTGACCTTTCTGGATATAACCTTGGATCGGTAGAGCTAAACGCGTATATATGTTTTTATCTAACATGGAGTTGTCCATATAACATTCTGATACAGATGATGACTTCCACACACCGTGTCTTTTCAATGTCAACAAATCTCTACCAGCGTCTACTAGAAGAGTTGCCAAAGACCTTCAAAATGTGACCTGTTAAATATATCTGCATTTGGAAGTTTTAAATATGTGACGTTTTCCTTAGTAGTATAGCCAATTTTTTTGTATGTCTGTTACTTGTCTGCAACATTTACCTTTTCCATATCTTACAAAAAATTGGGAAATATTTGCATCCTGAACATTTTGACAGATTTGTGTATACTTTTCTGATATTTTATAGAAGGTACCAGCTCAGTTTTAGTTTTGCTAAAAAGAACTTCAAAGCGCCAAGCACCACAAATTAGTATAAGCTAAAATTACTGGTAGAAACAATTATTTGTCAACTACATATTACTTGATATACATACATTAGTTAGGGAATGCTATCTATCTTGAGCATTAACAATAATGTTGTTGATCTCATTAGCATAAAATTTTTTGATTTTGTTCCTTTGTATCCATCGTATTGCCGTTATATTATAGTTATTTGTAAAACAAGTGTCACAATGACTCGTTTTGTAGTACGAGTGAAGTTTGCGCAACAAACCGCGAAGTGGTTGATTGCGCAAATCACGAGTATTACAGAGAGTCATTGGGACACAAATTTTACTCAATATTAGTGTTTTTAAATGAAACTCACGGTCTCCAGTTAATTTCACAATATAATAAAAGTTATTGAAAATTCTAAAAAATTGACAATTGTTTCGATAAATCAATATCATTTATGGAAACAATTGTCAATTTTTTAGAATTTTCAATAACTTTTATTATATTGTGGAATTAACTAGAGACCGTGAGTTTCATTTAAAAACACTAATATGAGCATATTCCACGAAGTAAGGGTCGAGACAGTTAGTTACTCAATATTATTTATAATTCGCTTTTATTTAATTTTTCAAATGAAATATAATTACATATAATCCCTGTTTTAAAATTAGGAGGAGTGGTTTGAATTTAAGTTGGCCATTCTGTAGATTCCTGATTGGTCAGATCACAGAAGGTTTTATTCAGAACTTTTGACTTTTGACATATTATGACCGAATAATTGTCTAAATTGTAAACAAACTTTCATTTAAGCAAACAGAGGATGATTATTTGTTTTTCTACAACTACTATGCAAAACACGCTTTTCTACACAAATTTTTATGCACAAAGCAAGCCTTTTCTTAATTAGTTTGGTATCCGTTAGAAAAGTAATAATGTAGAGTGTGGGAAAAGTACACGTTTTGGTACTTTTCCGCACGGAAATGTCACTTTGCCCACGGAAATGTCAAGGTCAAATTTTTTTGACATTACTTTATAGTGGATTTCTGGGTGTTCAAATTTTAAATTTAAACTAAAAATTCTTTAAGTAAACTATTTTTCAGATTGTGTATTTCAGTTTATTGATTATAGATTATGAACAATATCATTTATTACCCATTATTTTAGGAACTATGAACCGAGATCATAATTTATCTTTCGAGTTGTCGTTTTCCGATATTGAGAATACTCTTCCAGATATTATCCGAAAGGCTCAAAATGCAATCGAAAATTTGTTACCTGGAGTTTCAAAAAACAAATATCAAAAACAATACAGCAAATTTATGAACTGGAGGGAAATAAACAATATTAAATCATTCTCTGAAAATGTTTGGTTGGCTTATTTTCAAGAACTTTCTGCAAACTTTAAACCGTCTACACTGTGGTCTATATATTCAATGATAAGGAGGCTCATAAGTATCAAACATAACATAGATATTTCAAAGGATACAAAACTTCGAGCACATTTAAAAAAGCAAAACGAAAAAAGCTGTGACAAAAAAAATCCCTTACATTGACATCTGCTGACATCCATAAATTTTTAGAAGAAGCGCCAGACAATATCTTTCTACTCGTCAAAGTAAGTCATAATTTTAAAGATTATATTTAGTTATTCAATCTATTATTATTTAGTAACCAATGTACTTCATAATATAGAAAAATCGAAATAAAAAATTTAAAATAAAATAAAGCAGCGGAAAGACCTAAATACAGTATTTCATAATTGTTGCCGCGATAGCTTAGTGGAAAACACATCAGCATTGAAACGAAGAGGCCCGGGTTCAAATCCTGTCGACTTTTCTATATATTTGTAATGTATTTAATCTTTTTACTTCAATTTTGGAACTAAATTAAAATTTTAATTTCAATCACAAATTTACTTGTAGGCTGTCATGGCTTTTGGATTAGCCGGAGCATGTCGAAGGGAAGAAATATGGAAATTAACTATTGATAACGTAAAAGATTCACAAGAAGCCTTATTGGTTACTGTTCCAATAACTAAGACAAAAATACCACGTACATTTACAGTAGTTGGAAAATTCTATGATTTATACAAAAAATATGCACGTCTTCGTCCACAAAATACAAATGAGAAGAGGTTATTTCTCAATTACCAACACGGAAAATGCACGCGGCAAGTAGTGGGCATAAATAAATTCGGAAATATGCCTAAACAAATTGCAGAATATTTAAAATTACCTAACTCTAAATTGTACACGGGTCATTGTTTTAGACGATCTTCAGCTACAATTTTAGCAAATTCAGGCGGAGACTTATCAACATTGAAGCGACATGGTGGATGGCGCTCAAATACAGTGGCGGAAGGATATATTGACGACTCGATATCAAACAAAATTGATATTGCCAACAAAATTGAAAAATCTATTATACCTGGGGCTTCGACTCCATATAATATTATTCCTAATGAAAAACAAGCATCAACATCTTCATTGACAAACATTAACGATAACTTATCATCAAAAATAGATAATATACCAGGCATAAAAATTCGAAATTGTTCCAATTTTACTATCAACTTTTAACTATTGTTTATATATTCTGTGTTCATTTCTTAAATTCGTTCTGTTTAAGTTAAATAAAATACATATATAAGTTACTTTCCTCTTTAATTAATAAACGTAGTTGTAGAAAAAATATTGTGTACAACTCGTACGCAAATCACTTCTCCCACTCGCTGGATTTGCGCTCGTGGGAGAAGTAACGCTTTGCGCACTTGTTGTACAAACTACTATTATGCTTGCGATCTATTTATATTATATCATGAACAGAATTAATTCTCTGATACATCTTCACATAGATATCTGGTAATTTATCCCAAAAATCGAACTTCTGCATACCTATACATACATATATCGATCCTATACAATATAAAAATAAACAATTGACAAATCATTGATGAATAAACGTTAGCGTACTTTATTTATTAATACTTTTATTATATTATTTATTCAAATTTACCTCTAAGACCATTGTTCAAGATTAGAAAATCTTGAATTATATTGTTTACGATGCTTTAAAAATATGTGAGATATTTGTATGTTACTTCCTTTCTTCCTTGTATATATGTAAAGCGTAAATTCATTTTAGTTGGTAGCGCTGTAAAAAGGTGTTCAAAGGGTAGTTACACTTTATTCAACAATCGAAATCAATTCAATACTCAAGTTAGTTCATAACTCAGTTCAACACTCAATCGAGTTCATCGACTCGTCGTTACATATCGAAGTAACGTCACTCAAAGTCAAACAATCAGAGATACTAAGTCGAACACATCGTTACTTAGTTTCTATACGAGACAAGTGAATATTCATCAAATCGAAACATAAAGTGTCTTCCGATCTGAAACCACCGAAGTTCAACATTCATAACTTTGTACCATTCTTGTAAATTTGTACATAATAAATCATTAATTTCGAGATTAATTTTGTCAAATTAAGATTATTTATCTAATTGAATGTCTACGCCCTGTCGACGAAGTTCAGCTAGATGACGCAACTAAAGCGTATGAAAAATTTGATTCAATTTAAGATAGTATAGAGGAGTTAGATCAAGAGGAAATTGATCAACGTAGCTACTACGAAGAGAGCTTTAGGTGGGAAACGTCGCGCGCTAAAAGGTTTCTCGATAAATTCACAGCTTTAACATGCAGTACATTTAGGGAACAACCAGTATATCCCGTGCAAACGGCCACCAACAAATCACGTTTGGTTGAGCTTACTAAACTAAAACGGCAACGCAGTTATATACAAACTACTATAACGAGATTCAGAAAACACATCGACCAAGCAAACGATGAGCCTACGAGATTCCGTAAACATTTGATTCAAGCGACGTTAGATGACGCAACTAAAGCGTATGAAAAATTTGATTCAATTCAAGATAGCATAGAGGAGTTAGATCCAGAGGAAATTCATCAGCGTAGCTGCTACCAAGAGAGCTTTATGTGGGAAACGTCGCGAGCTAGAAGGTTTCTCGATAAATTTGCAGCTCTACCATGCAGTAGATACCGTGCAGTGCAACAAGTAGATACCGTGCAAACGGCCAACAAAACAGGTTTAAACGCTGATAAAAAGACATCCACCGCTGTGAACGTACCAGTAATCTCCCACGTTATGTCATATGAATCGATCCAACGTGAGCAGATAAAGTTACCTGCTAACATCAAATTAGCAGAAACGGAGTTTCATCAACCGGAATCGGTTGACATCTTGGTAGCAACAGGCACAACACTGCCTGTAGAACAAATCAAAGTAGTGGAAACAGAGTTTCATCGACCCGAAATGGTCGACATCTTAGTAGGAACAGGCATAACACTACCTGTGGAACAAATCAAAGTAGTGGAAACAGAGTTCCATCGACCTGAACCGGTCGACATCTTAGTAGGAACAAATCAAATTGGTAGAAACAAGCACTACACTGCCTGTAGAGCGAATCAAAGTAGCAGAACCACATGTCCCCTATTGTGGACAATCCGCTGATACCAGAAGGTTATTATTTATCTCATCACGCAATCAGTAGGGAAACGAGTCCAACTACGAAAATAAGTGCGGTATACGACGGTTCTTTAGAGACTTCTACAGGCGTACCGTCGAATGTCGCCCTGTATACGGGTCATAATAGTCTACCTAGTTTATTAACTACTTCTAGTCGAGTTCGCGAAAACCCTATCGTGATTGCAGGTGATTTAAAGCGAATGTGTCAACAATTTTTAGTTAGAGAGGAATACCGTAAGTTTAAATGTCTCATTTGGAGAGATCAAATGAAAAATTTACGAATTTTTGAATTAAATATTGTCATATTCGATATTACATGTGCTTTGTATCTAGCAATTCAATGGTTACATCAATTAAGTAAAGATGAATGCAAAATATATACCGTGCGAAACGACACGAATATGTATATACTGAAACCTATTCAGATTAAGGTTTCCAAACGGATAACCCTATTCGGAGTTTTCATACTATTCGAACCGTTAGGATTATTGGCCTTCCTGATTGTACTCGGCAAAGTAATCTTACAATACTTGTGGAATTATAAGTTCGATTGGAACGAATCGTTACTTATTAAATTGTATATTGAATGGCAAATATATTGCCAGCCATCACCGTCAAATGATCTGTTATTATTTCGACGTACCGTAATTACCGCCGATGTTAAAGGCGTTCAATTACATGGACTTTCCGATGCAACTGAAATGGCATCCGGCGCACGCGTTTAGTAACGCACACTATATCTCTTAAGAAAAATTAAAGTGCAATTATCATGTGTTAAATCTCGTGTTGTACCTATCTAAAAGATATCAATACCGACATTAGAGCTCTTAGGGGCACACCTCTGGTCTACATTCATGGAAATTGTAAATACGGGCCTCCGAAAAGAAATTCAAACTCTTCATTGGTCCGATTATGAAATTGCATTACGTTGGCCTCAAGCTTTTCCTCGGCGATTGATAAATCTTTTTCGGGACAAAGAAGGGATAATGAGGACTGGTGACCGTTTGATTGTGTCTAATTCAACATTTGACTCTAAACACTCCGTCATCTTGATTAAAATTAGACATGTGATCATTTTAGTTATGATGTATTTTCAGAAAAAATATTTGCAAGCAGGAATTCAGCAAAATTTATACTCGATACGCCGTAGATATGTGAAAATTGACGGACGTAGTCGAATGTATACACATATAAAAATAAACTGTGTTGTACCTGCTCCAAGATAAAGTTTCCTCAGCCACCACGTGTTGAGAAATTAGGTGAAGCAACATTGAAATAATTTAAACGGCATTTGTACAAAGTCACCGGTCGCGACCGTTTATTTACGTATGGACGATAATGTGTTAATCATCGAAAACGAATCTAATATTTCTTCTGACCCTACCGATCCTATCACCTTTATTCCTGGCAAATTATTAATACGTAATTTATTGACCAACTTGCAAAGTCGTGATTACCCCCCGACTACCAGTAAACATATGTCTCACGAGCAGCACATACTTATGGTAAAACCGCAATTCTGGACTCGGTGGAACAAGGAATACCCGAACGAGTTGACGGTTCGCACCAAATTTGAAAAGGCCGGTCCTGAAATCCACGAAGGGTAGCCTCACTACGAGAAGACAACATTCCACCTTCACAATGGGCTCTGGGAAGTGCTATCTCGGTAGTGACGGTGTAGTACGTACTGTTTTAGTGAAAACCGCGAAATCTTCAGTTGTCCGAAATATGAAGAAGGTAGCGTAACTTCCAATTCTACCGACTAATGCTGAAGTTGAACATTCATAGACTTTATAATTTATTCTCTCAACGGGAGGAGTATGTTCAAGATTAGAAAATTTGAATTATATTATTCACGATGCTTTCAAAATATGTAAGATATTTGTATGTTACTTCTTTTCGTCATTGTATATATTCAAAGCGTAAATTCATTTTGGTTAGTAGCGCTGTAAAAAGGTGTTAAAGAATTGATAGACCTTTTGTATTGTTATGAATTCAAAGGGTAGTTACACTTTATTCGCAGCTTTTGTTAAATACCTTTAAAATATCACGTTTTGCAATAATAATTGTAAATAGCTTTGTTCGATCATTGAAAGAACTCATTTTGAAAGTCGACATATTGTCGCATTGTGTTTGAAATCCTATAGTTAAAAATTTAGGAAAATGTCACGTTTCACCCTATTATCTATTGTATTGTGAAAACCCTAAACTTATTGTCACTTTGTGCGTGAATTTTTATGGTCGACGGTCGGAAGCTTGATTGAATAACCTTTCTGAGTAAAAAGGTTACAATTACTATTGGAGTATTCAATAGAAATTGAAAAATCTATTGAAGGCGCCCATTGTCGATTCTTGTCGATGAACCCGACGAGTCAAATGATACTGGCCAATAGGAAATGTTTATTTCCTTTTGTTCAACCCAATTCACGTGTAAACACGCCCCTTGCAGATTTCTATTTAACAAGTCTTACAACGTGAAGAAATCAGTTTTTACAATCATCGAAGCGAGCTTACAACTCGAAAACGAAATCAGTTTTTAGACTCATCGAAGCGAGTTCAATACTCAATAACAAAGTTTTTTTTCAATACTCATCGAAGCGAGCTTACAACTCGAAAACGAAATTAGTTCTACTACTCATCGAAGCGAGTTCAACACTCAAAATCAATGCAATACTCAAGTTAGTTCATAACTCAGTTCAACACTCAATCGAGTTCATCGAGTCGTCGTTACATATCGAAATAACTTCACTCAAAGTCAAACAATCAGAGATACTAAGTCTAAAACATCGTTACTTACTTTCTATACGAGCCAAGTGAATATTCATCAAATAGAAACATAAAGTGTCTTCCGATCTGAAACCATCGAAGTTCAACATTCATAACTTTGTACCATTCTTGTAAATTGGTACATAATAAATCATTAATTTCGAGATTATTTTTGTCAAATTAAGATTACTTATCTAGTTGAATGTCTACGCCAGTCGACGAAGTTCAGCTAGAAATATAATGAAAAACAAAACAGCTAGAACAACGCTAGACCATTTTATAATTTGTTATAAGTTTAAAGTCAAATGTCAAATGAAAATATATACTACATACAATAACCAACTGTATGACACTAAAAATTACTAAAAAGGTGTTCCAAAAGACTTCATTGTGACACTGTAAACAATGTTATGATGAAGCCTCTTTTATACGCGAATTTATTAGTATTTTTCCTACGACTATTATAGAATTTCTATATTCAGACGTAGTTTTTGATTATGGAATAGCTTCATTCTAACCATAAGGCATTCTCGCCCTTGGTGTGGAATGAATACTTGTGGCGCCCTCTAAATGTGACGGTTCATTTGACAGAAAAAAAATGGTTGTTCCGTTGTCTACACCAGCTGCACTACGCAGAGTAGAAGTAGTGCAGAAATATCAAAATACATAAAAAAGCTTCTGAAGTGAATGTGAAGTTACTAATACGGTCGTTGAGTATTAATTGTTAGAGCCAGAAGTGCAGCATAAGTGTGTTTTGTGGCAATTTTTAAGAAAAAAATAGAAAACGCTATTTAGCAACAATTGTCAACTATCAAAAATGTCGATTGTCAAAGTTGTTTAATTATCTACTTCTTCAAATTTTGGATTAAAATTGACTAATACTTCATAAAAAGTAAGTAAATTATTATAATTTTATTTAAATTATAGCTTCTACATGGCTTTGTTCCTTTTTAGTGTTTGATATACTCACAGCAGTGATAATTTTACTACAACTGCTCAGAAATTAAGGCGTTAACAATTCAATATATGTTTATTTGTTTTTTATTTGATATTCGTAGAAAAGTATAGTCTAAAATACGGTTGGATTTCAAAATTCTACACTCGTAGAATCGTTTCCCTTGCCTACGGCTCGGGAAACAAATATTTCTGCTCATATAGAATTTTGTTAATTCAATCCTTGATATAGAATATACTATTATGCCACGATCATGTAATGATTGCCATTTATTATAAAAACAGAACAATGAAGGGAAATTCAATAAATAGATTTAAAACTTTTGATGTCAATACCGAATTCGTTAATTTTCCTTGTTTATGTATACCTAAATTATTTATTGAACAATTTGTAAAATTTATTTGGGTGCCTGATCTAAAAAAAATGGTGGGATATGGGTAGAGATCGAAACCTGACCATTAATCTACATACCTTTCATAACCTGCCGTTTACATTATTGGGTTAGTGCTTCTCGCGATGTTTTTTGAAGTAATACAAGCTACAAAAAATTGCATTTGAATTTATTTTGACATACTAATGCAAAGACTCCTATAATTATAATAGTGTTACCAACACAATCATAGTACGAAGCAAATTACCTCAGTGTTAGGTAATTATATATATATATATATATATATATATATATATATATATATATATATATATATATATAATATATCACATAACACTTTTGACCCTCATTAAGTAACACTTGTGATAATCATCAATTTACTAATAACCTATACACTGATTTGATTTACTATTTACTATGTTTGGGGTAGAAAAATATGTTTATCTTAGAGAGAAGCACTATCAGAAACACATTCGACCATTCTCCTGAAGCGTAGCACCCATACAAAATCTTATTACAGTTTCTAATTTATCTATAAATATATGAAACTAAACTTTTTAGAAGTGTGTAACCGATTTTTCCTGTTTCTCGTATTTAAAACAAGATAATATATGTATCAGTGTTTCTGTCAGATTAATAAAAAGCAAATGTAGCATTCAAGATATATTTGGGTAACCTTTGAATGGAAAAGAGTGGTTATAAAGAAAGGAAGTCAAGCTTTTGGAAAAGGACATTTTAAGGGGTTCTTTCTCAAAGCTGACCACTTGAACTTTTGTCAGCGCCCAAGCGTATGGACATTATATCCAACTGAAAAACGATCGTGCACTTGACATAAAATCTATGAATAAAATATCATTCGTTTACGTACCGTTTAACTTGAATTGTATTATTTAAACGACGTTTTCTGGTTTAAAAGTCTCTTGTAGAGTTTGCTAAATATGTTTCTGTTTTATGTATCCGACGTAACCATATAAGCTATAACAGCTCTTTTGCTTATTTTTAGTTGTAAAATAACAATCTTGAAACTGAAGTACATCGAAATTCCATATCATGGATTTTATATTACTAGATAAATGTTATATAGACTGTAATAAACAAAACCGGGTGAACAAAAGAAGACGGAAATGAGGATGGAATGTCGTTATTTTTACGCTCTTGCAATTATATTATTAATCGAGTTTTGAATTTTGGGCAAAGCTTAATAAAACAGTTACATTTAAATGGAGCACTACCAATTAAAAATAACTTTTGAGATTCAGTTTCGATGAATTTATAGATAATTTTAGTCCAATAATTTCATGCGGTAGTAGGCTGTTCACACATCTAGAAAAATGATTAAATCGGATTGTTCAAGGGTAGCTATAAACAGACTCTGGAATAAAATTTATGACCTACTTTTTTTAGCTTGAAAGCTCTACTCAGTAACATGTTTTTTTCTGATAAATTTCTGGTACTTTCAACTGCTTCAGAATACAAGTATGGAACTCATATTTTCCTACTGGTGTTAGTTGTAAGCATGAACATTTGAACAATTAATGTTACGAAGAATATGTACTCCCATTAGTTTTGAGCATAGAGCTAATTTTTCTGACATAATTAAGTAATTTCAGATAGTTTTTCCATGTTCAAAGTCGCATCCATCCAAAGGGTTATTAGCGACTTCTGTATTTATTCCATATTATAATGATACTGTTTCCCTAAGACCAATTTTAGGTTCTTTTCTATTGACCCCTGTAGTCTCCCTGGTTCTAATAACGGACACTTTATAAGAAAATAACCCCTTCCTGTTCACCTTCCAGGAAAATTATTATTTAAGTGGTTGTGAATAAGGACCGTCTGATGAACTGGGGCACCATCGTGTGAAAACCTCATTCTCCGCAGAATATTAGGTGGAACATTTTGATGTAATAGTGACAAATGGATCTCAATAAAATCATGATATATAGCATCATTCACGCAACCGTCAAAGAAACGTGGTCCAATTACGTGGTCTTCAACGATTCCACCCCAAACATTTATCAACTACCTATTTTCTCTGAGTTTTGACAATGTACGAATTGCTTGGGCAGTGAAAATGAAAATTATACCTATCCACTGTTCTACTTTTCGGAAAAGTAGCCTCATCGCCAAAAAGCACAAAATCAAACGTAAATCTGACAACACGGATTTGATGTTGAGCCCATTCACAAAAAGCTAACCTACGAGTATACTAATCGTCTGTCAATTCTAGGTGTAATTGAATCTGGGGGTACATACCAACTAGAACCGACCTTGTAGAAAAAAGGTATTTTTACGAAACAGCACACTGGTATAGTCCCTGAATCCGACTCTGTCTAAGCCATGTATGAAAGTTAAAAGAATGGCGGATGCGCAGGGATTTCTTAGAATTGTTTACGATGGTGACTATCTTATCTAGACATTGTTTTTGTGACCAGTCTTATCTAGAAAATGCGAGAACTAATTGTTTTTGTGTAAGCCGCAATCTAGAATTATCTAGTAAAAAGGAACTAATATATATAAAGGACCGACCAGCGCAGAAGTTCAGTTTAGTTGATAAAGTGATCTCGACGAATAAACAAGAACACACTGAAATAGCGAACAGTAAAGTGTTGATATAAATTAATAATTAAGGTTGTGTGTATATAAATTAAATGTAAGTGAATAGGTAAGTGTATATAAATTAAGTGTTAGTGATTAGTTTAGTGTTTAAGTAAATTCGTAAGTAGCCATACCGTGTGTTTAAAGTCTATCCCACCCGTTTACTGTTTAAATAAACAAGAAAAACATTACATTGGTGTCAGGTGTGGGGTAATATAAATAAATTGCTACGTAAAAATGGCCTAGAGAAAATGGCCTAGAGACTATGTGACTTGAAAGTGTCTGAGCTAAGAACATCATTGGAAGATCGTGAGCGGGAAACGTCCAGTAAGAAAAGTGAATTAGTAGAAAGACTTAAAGTGCCACTGGAAAATGACGGCTTCGATCCAGAAACATTTTTATTCAATGACGAGGCTTCCACCTCAATCTCGTCAATTTCTGCTAACATGGACGAGAAGATTTCTGCCATGGAAGAGAACATGGACGAGAAGATTTCTGCTATGAAGAACAATATTTCTGCCATGGAAGAGAAAATTTCAACGAATGTGAGAAACTATATTTCTGCTATGAAGAACGACATTTCTGCTAATATTGACGACAAGGTTTCTGCTTTGAAGAACGATATATCTGCCGATATCTTATTAATGGAAAACGACATTGCCGCTGACGTTGAAAATGAAATTTCGTCTCTAAAATCAGAAATCGAGAATAAAATGTTAACGATGGACGAGAAAATCGAGAATAAGATTACAACGATTTACGAGAAGATTGAGAATAAGATGACAACGATGGACGAGAAAATCAAGGAGTTAGAAAAAAATATGACAGATATAAGGACTCAAGACCCGCCAGCGGAAGAAAGGAAGACTGAGCAATTAAAACCTTGCAAGCCAGAAACACAACCTAAGTTAGAAGACATTGGTATTTTTACCCGAGTCAAGACCCCAACGTTCGATGGAGAAATGTCGTGGACCAATTATGTGAAACAAATTGAAGCACCTGTTAGACTGAATGATTGGTCCGATAGAGAGAAGGCAGTGAACTTAACTATCGCGCTTCGGGGAGATGCCTTAGATGTACTACAGACGATACCACTTGAAGAAACGGATGACTTCGAGCAGCTGAGAAAGAGGTTGGACATGCGATATGGCCACGAATATCTAGAGCATTTGTACCAATCCCAGCTGAAGAACCGAAGGCAGAAACGTGATGAAGCCCTTCAAGAGTATGAAGTAGACAGTGACCGATTAGTTCGATTTGCTTATCCGTCAGCACGAGAGAACATGATGGAATGTCTGGGCATCCAGGCCTTTATTGATGGCTTACGTGTCCCCGATATGCAGAGGACGCTTCGTTTAGCCCATTAGAAAAAATTATCGACACATTGACAGCTGCTCTTGAATATGAAGCAGCCACGATGGATTCCGGATACAACAAAGGTAGAACCATATAGGAAGAAGGTGATGATGGCAGACTTGACCAGATCGTCAACTTGTCAAAAGGTATGGTAGACAAGAAGCCGAGGAAAATCGGGTGCTGTAATTGTGGCGAGCTAGAGCATGCACGCAGCTCGTGTAAGCGTCCAACGACTCCTGCAAACCAAGATACTATTAAATGCAAAGCTGCCAAGAAAAGCTCGCGGTACAACAAAGGTAGGACCATGCAGGAAGAAGATGACGATAACAAACTTGACCAGATCGTCAACTTGTTGGAATGTATGGCAGACAAGATGTCGAAGAAGATCAAATGTCGGAAGTGTGGCGAGCTAGAGCACGTCCGCAGTCCGTCTCAACGCCCCAATATTCCTGTAACCCAAGAACTCCAGTCACATGGGTAATCAGTCAGGGGTGAACATCCAGGTGATGTGAATCACCGAAAAGCCAACTCTTTGCCTAGGCGGTCCTGCCCTGTAGACTATTCACAATGCAACAAGTCGAAATCTAAGGAAGTTGCAGTTTGAAGAATTACAGTAGTCAATGAAGAATGGTCACCCACCAGGATCAGAGAAGATCACGAGAATGATCCTTGCCTAAAGATGATCTGGCAATGGAAGGAAGAAAATCGGCGACCTACATGGCAAGAAGTGTCAAGATTTTCACCGTATTGGGCTCAGTGAGACTCACTTGTCCTGGAAGAAGGGCTGCTGGAAAGAGTCCTTTAAAACGATGATGGTTCCGAGATGAGGAGACAGCTAGTTATCCCGAGAACAAGAGTAGCTGAGTTACTAAAGAAGTTCACGACAGTCCATCGGGAGGTCATCTGGGAGTGAAGAAAACCCTCCAGCGAATCCGTGAGAGGTTTTATTGGATGAACAGCTCCGATGATGTGAAGGACTGGTGTGAGAAATGTACGACTTGTGCTACGAGTAATGGTCCACATTGCAAGAGAAAGGCACCCATGAAACTGTATAATGTAGGAAGCCCTTTCGAAAGGATTCCTTCAGATATCGATGGACCATCTCCGACGACAGAAAATGGTAGCAAATACATACTGGCTGTAATGGATTATTTTACAAAGTCGGTGGAAATTTACGGTATCCTGAACCAAGAAGCCACAACTGTCGCGGATGTATTGGTGAAAGAGTTTATCAGCCGATATTGAGTGCCATTGGAAGTCCACAGTGACCAGGGAAGAAATTTCGAAAGCCATCTATTCCAGGAGATTTGCGACTAGCTGGGAATGAAGAAGACCAGAACAACAGCATTACACCCACAGTCGGATAGAATGGTCAAGAGAATGAACAGGGCTATTGGAAAATACGTGTCCAAAGTAGTTTCCAGCCATCAGAAAGATTGGGACCAGTATCTTTCCCTATTCGCATTGGCTTATCGATCTGTCGTCAATGAGTCCACGGCTGAAACACCTGCGAAAATCCTGTTTGGACGTGAAATGAGGCTACCTTGTGACCTGGAATTTGGCTTTCGGCCTGGAGAAGATCTAACAGGTGAAGACTATTTGATCCAATTAAGAAGAAGACTGGACGATATTCATGAATTAGTTCGAACAAATCTTCAAGTTGCCAGCGACAGAATGAAAAGTCGGTACGACACGCAGGCCACAGTAGGTTGTTTTAAAGAATGGAACAAAGTAGGGTTACACAACCCGATGAGGAGAAAAGGCTTCTCTCCAAAATTATAGAAATCCTGGGAAGGTCCATAATCAATAAAAGGATCAATGATCTTATATGTAGTGTAGTTCACCAAAACCGACTAGCGCCATTCGAAGGAGACCATGACCTAGAGAAAGGAGTAAATCATATTCGAGATGTGTCTGACCCTACCTTCGATGAATTTATGGGCGCGTATGGAGGTACCGGGAAAGGTAGATATGGAGTCACTTCAGAACAACGACAAGATTTGCTCACTCTCCCGGAACATTATTCACTGGCATACAACATCCCCGCCCGTCTCAGGAACGCACGAGGGCTGGCATTCGTCTTTAGAAAGGAGTTCGGGCAATTAGAAAAACTTGAAGACCAGATTCCAGCCCTTGGCAAGACACTGGAACTGAAACATAATTCGCGGTACGTCTTCTACGTGGTAACTGAAAATGAATTTCAAGATCGATCTACCTACCGCGATGTATGGAAAGCACTTCGAAACCTCCGAGACCATGTGCTAGAATCCAGCGTGAAGAAACTGGCTATGCCTAAGATTGCAAGTAACCAGTTGGATTGGCGAGTTATCAGGAACATGGTAGAGATTATCTTTCGAGATACCGGTGTCCAGATATTAATGTGCAGCTACAACCCCCGTTATCAGTATCCGATGAAGACGGTGCCCTGCTATTTCCATAACATCGGATAGTGTAGAAATAGGGCCAGTTGCCGATTCAAACATCCAGTCTCGGCTACACAAAAGTTCCAGGAGGAACTGTCATTTAAGGAGGGGGTGATGTTGCGAAACAGCACACTGGTATAGTCCCTGAATCCGACTCTGTCTAAGCCATGTATCTTCTTCTTCGAATGCCGTCCCCATTTAACGGAGGTTGGCGACCACTCTCTTAAAAGCATCTCTGTCCTTAGCAATATGAAGAAGATCCTCAACGCCCATGTCTGTCCATTCTCGGATATTCCTCAGCCATGATTTCTTCTTTCTCCCAATTCCCTTCTTTCCTTCAACTCTGCCCTGCTTAATCACTTGTAACAGAGAGTATTTATCATGTCTTGATACGTGACCGAGATATGCTGTTTTACGTATTTTCATTATTTTTAGTAGTTTTCGTTCACGACCAATTCTATGTAGTATTTCCTCGTTAGTAATTCAGTCTGTCCATGGTACTTTCAGCATACGTCTGTAAATCCACATTTCGAAGGCTTCGATTCTTTTAGTTATTTGTGTCTTTAACGTCCATGTTTCTACACCATATAATAGCTGGGACCAAACATAGCACTCCATAAATCTCAACCGGAGTATTAAATTCAAATTTGTATTGCAAAACATGGATTTATATTTTAGAAATGCCGATCTTGCCATTTCAATCCTTACACGGATTTCCTGGTCCTGATTTAGGTCTGAGTTAATGAAAGCACCCAAGTATTTAAACTTTTCTACCCTTTCTATTGCTTGATCGTTTATTATCAATTGATCATTATGTGCGGGTGTTTTGGAGATTATCATGAGTTTTGTTTTTTTGTGTTAATATCTATTCCCATTTGCTGACATTCCATATTAACAGCATTTACAAGTATCTGCAGGTCCTCCAGACTCTCTGCCAAGATCACCGTGTCGTCAGCGTATCTTATCGTGCTTATTACTTCGCCGCCGATTTTAACCCCTTCGCTTCTTTCCCATAAGGCTTTCTCAAAGATAACCTAAGAGTACACGTTAAACAATGTTGGTGAGAGAATACATCCCTGTCTAACACCTCGTGCAATCGAAATATCATTAGTTTCTGTATTATTGATTCTCACTGTAGCTGACTGATTCCAGTACAGGCTCTTTATTATTTCGATGTCTTTTTTGTCTAAATTGATGTTTTTAAGTTCTTCTATTAGTTTTGTGTGTTGTACTCGGTCAAAGGCCTTTTGGAAATCTATAAAGCATGCGTATACGGTTTTGTTGTATTCTCTGCACTTCTGTAAAAGGACTGTTAAGGCAAACAATGCCTCTCTTGTTCCCATGCCCCTACGAAATCCAAACTGAGTTTTATCTAATTTTTCTTCACATTTCTTATGTATTCTATTTTGTATAATTTTTAAAAGTATTTTTAGTGAGTGGCTCATAAGGCTTATTAACCGATAGTCATCGCATGATTTGGGATTGTTCTTCTTTGGCAGGGGAATAAACGTGGACTTGAGCCATTCCGTAGGTATTTTACTTTGCCTGTATATCTGATTTAGAATAACGTAAACTTTTTCACTATATCGGTATCTAATGCTTTTAGTAGTTCTGTATGGATTTCGTCTGGACCAGGAGTTTTCTCACTCTTAGCCGTTTGTATGGCCTGCTCGACCTCTGACTCCAAAATTTCAAGGTACTGGTCCTCGTCTAGCGTCTGTTGTCCATATTCCCTTGCATCGCTGAAAAGAGCTTGAATGTATTATTCCCATACCTTCTTTATCTGTCCATCCTCCGTTTCTAATTGACCCTGGTTATTCCTAGTGACGCAGGGTGTTCTGTGTTTAGTGTTGCCCGTTATATCTTTTAGTTTTTTATGAAGGTTTGCTGTATCGTGTTTATTATTTATCTGTTCCAATTCTTTACAGTTTTCTTTCATTCAGTTCTCTTTGGCTCTGTCGATTTCGTATTTTATTTTGTTCTTCAGTTCTTTATATTTTTGCCTGCTTTTATTTTTAAATTTTCTTTTTTCGTTAACAAGCTGAATTATTTCAGGTGTCATCCATTCGTTTTTACTAGCTCTTGTTTCCGTGCCAAGTACCCTACTGCCAGATTCCTGCAAGGCATTTTTTAACGTACTCCAGTTCTCGTCCACGTCTTCGCTTTGAAATACGATGTTCAGCTTGTCCCTTATCTCTTCATTTAGTTGTTCTTTGCGATTTTTAATTTCATTCAGATTCATTTCAGGAGATTTGTTATGTCGTTTTAGGGTTCTTAGTTTTATGTTTACATTTGCAACTAATAAGTTATGGTCTGTTCCTCCGTCGGCACTTGGATAGGTCTTAACGCTCTTAATCCCATTTTTAAATCGATTATTAACGGTTATAAAATCTATTTGATTTCTGATTATTCGGCTGTCATTGTGTCGAGGCGAAGTCCAGGTATATAGTCTTCTTGGAGGCAGATCATAAAAGGTGTTTGTAATTATCATCTCATTTTCTTGGCAGAATTGTAGCATTCTGTCTCCCCTCTCATTTCTCGTTCCCAGTCCAAATTTGCCAACGAATTTGTCGACTTTTCGACTTTAATAAGTAAGGTTGTTTGTATATAAATTAAATTTAAGTAAATAGTTAAGTGAATATAAATTAAGTGTTAGTGAGTAGTTTAGTGTTCAAATAAACTCGTAAGTAGCCATACCGTGTGTTTAAAATTTATGCCACCCGTTTACTGTTTAAAAAAACGGTTTTAAAGATTAAAACTAACTTTTCCGCATTTGTGGCCCTGAACAATGTTCTATCATAAAATTGTTACTTGTATACACTTCGGGGGATGTATCGCGCTAAGAAACCGAAATTTCTCCAAAAACAACCAAAAAGTTAGTATATCTGGATTTATAGGACCCGCTGTACTCGCTCTAGTCAACTGAAAATCAATAGCGTACATCTGTGAGATACCCTGAACAATATTCAATCATAAAATTGATCAATCGTATACTCTTTGGAGGCTGTATCGTGCTAACAAACTGAAAATTCTCCAAAAATGACAAAAATTTGGTACTTCAAGTACCATAGTACCCGTTGTACTAACTTTAGTGAGCTGAATATCAATAGGGTTCATCTTTGAGACGCTTTGAATAATATCCAATCATAAAATTGGTCACTTGTATATACTCCGGAGGCTGTATCGTGCTAACAAACTGAAACTTATCCAAAAATAACAAAAATATCGTACTTAAAGTACTGTAGCACCTGTTGTATTGGCTCTGATGAGCTGAAAATTAATCTGATATCCTGAATAATATTCAATCACAAAACTGTTGACTTGTTGAACTCCGGAAGCTGTATCGTGCCAACAAACTGAAATTTCTCAAAAAATGACAAAATGTCGTACTTCAAGTACCATAGCACCCGTTGTACTGGCTCTGGTGAACTGAAAATTATTAGGGTTCATCTGTGACATGTCCTTAACAATATTCAATCATAAAATTGCTGACTTATTGCACTCCGGAGGCTGTATCGTGCTAACAAGGCATGTAAGGAAAAGTGGCCGACGACAACGACGACGACGACATACACACAGGATTTTTTTTGTAAAAACCGTTTTTTCGTGTTGTTGTTGATGGAAAACGTAAAAATAACTCAAAAAAAAATTTCAAAATTCCAACTTTTTTTGGGGTAAACCAATACTTTTCTCGCATATAGAAAGGTTGGGCGGAAAAGTAATAAATAAGAAAAACATTACAGTATATATCAACTTGGTCCCGGTTAAGTCTGTTTTCTGATATTAATGGTACAAAATATATAACAAATATAAATACTTTTCATTAGTTAATTGTGTCTTTGTACTAAATTTTATAGTGAATTCGGAAGACTTTTTTGATATGCAAAGTCAAATGGGAAGGTAAAATAAAAGACGTGCCGAGAAACCCTCTGATTATCCATTAATCCGATTTGGCCGTCCAGGGTACTGACCGGGACTTGTATATGTAAATTTGGAATATCTGATCGCCGGACCCAGTTGGTGTGCTCCGAAATATGGTACGTATGCGTTTTATATTTGTGGAGGGTATTTACGGCCGATTTTTGACAACTGTCGGGTTGGCGCGATAGTTCACTAGTACTAATGTGGGGAGTCTCGGTAACGACTAGCAGTGTCTGATATTAATTTTAATCGATGGTAACAGGTTTTGTTTTTTTGTTCTTTTCATATACCTCTGATCCAGTGAGAACAATGCGATCCATTAATCTTTCAAACGCTCGTGTATTTGGGTGCCTCCGTTCAGGATACCACTGAGTATATATTCCGGATGCAAGTAAAAACTTTCTCATACTTTCTCCCAATACCCAAATCATAATTGTTTGTTCTTCAATGGAAAAAATTATGTTTGAAACCACAGTTTTCCAACACAGAAGTCGCTTAATCAGTTAATAATATTACAACTGTCATAGCATATCTGAAGTTTAGCTTGATCATTATAAACGTTTTCTATACAATGTAGTGTGATGAAAATATTGTTGATAATACATTATTTTAGGTAGTTACAATTATAGGCAGGCGATAGTGTTTCAGTTACTCACTGAATAAAATTAACATTGTTGTATGAATCACTAATATTAAATTATCTTTAGTTTCACAAATTAAACTTATATATGAAATTTGAAGAAAATTAAAAATATTTCGGAAAATAATGAATTTAGGTATAGGGAATGCTTCACAAAAATGCAGGGACATACCAAATGCAATTTATAAAAAATATTAGCGGAACAATTTGAGCAAATTGAGAAAATCATAAGTTTACTTTTTAGCTCATTCTGAATACAGATGTTCGTTGGTAATTTCTGTTGCAATTAGACACTAGACATTATTCCTCAACTTACTAGGCAAAATCAATACTAATTTATTTTTTAGTTTTTCATATGCAGCGATGGCCATATCTTTTTAAATACCGATCCCTATAATATTTCGTAAAATTGCATATTGTAAGAGCGAGAATTATGGAAGAAATCTAAATATGAGGAAATGTACAGGGTGTCACATTCAAAATATCGTATGTTTGCTTTAACACACACTTATATGCTACCTTGTAGAATTGGCATATTTTCCACATAAGGAGCACGTCGTTGCGTAAACTTTTTGGATAATTTCCATAATAACGGAGCTATCAACCGTTGGGACAGTAAAATCTCACCCTGTATAAAAACGTCACGTTAACCTACAATAGTTTTAATTTGAACCTTTTGCAAGGAAAATACATAAAAAAATAATATATATATATATATATATATATATATATATTTAACAACAATGAGATTCATGGGTAATTCACGCAAAAAAGGGCTACTGAAACAGAGTGGTAACCGCGGACATGCATGTTACTGTCTCATTTGCCGTCTTCAGCACGGTATAACCTAATAAGAATGTGAAATTTGGGAGCAAAGATGTTAATCGAAACATGGGAAAACACAAAACAACGGATTTCAGCAGGGAAACCAAACGCTCATTTTTGCCAACAATTGGAAGATCCCGAGTTTTCAAGACAACAACCAAGATCGACACGGAGGCGCATATAGCCCCCACTCCATGAACCTTCCGACCCATAGTAAAAAACAAAGAACATGTAGGAATATCGCGTGATATGTTAACAACAACAACATAGAGATTCGTGGGTAATTCACGCAAAAAGGGGCTACTAAAACAGAGTCGTAACCGCGGACATGCATGTTTCTGGCTCATTTGCCGTCTTCAGCACGGTATAACCAAATAAGGATGTGAAATTTGGGAGCAAAGTTGTTAATCGAAACATGGGAAAACACAAAACAACGGATTTCAGCAGGGAAACCAAACGCTTATTTGTGCCTTCACAAATGAGCCAGAAACATGCATGTCCGCGGTTACCACTCTGTTTCAGTAGCCCTTTTTGCGTGAATCACCCATGAATCTCTTTGTTGTTGTTGTTAACATATCACGCGATATTCCTACATCTTCTTTGTTATTTACTATGGGTCGGAAGGTTCATGGCGGGGGGGCTATATGCGCCTCCTTGTCGATCTTGGTTGTTGTCCTGAAAACTCGGGATCTTTCAATAGAAGGCACAAATGAGCGTTTGGTTTCCCTGCTTAAATCCGTTGTTTTGTGTTTTCCCATGTTTCTATTGACATCTTTGCTCCCAAATTTCACATCTTTATTTGGTTATACCGTGCTGACGACGGCAAGTGAGTTAGAAACATGCATGTCCGCGGTTACCACTCTGTTTCAGTAGCCCTTTTTGCGTGAATCACCCATGAATCCCTTTGTTGTTGTTGTTAACATATCACGCGACATTCCTACATATTCTTTGTTATTGACTATAGGTCGGAAGATTCATGGCGGGGGGGCTATATGCGCATCCGTATCGATCTTGGTTGTTGTCCTGAAAACTCGGGATCTTCCAATTGAATGCACAAATGAGCGGTTGGTATCCCTTCTGAAATCCGTTGTTTTGTGTTTTCCCATGTTTCGATTAACATCTTTGCTCCCAAATTTCACATCCGTATTTGGTTATACCATGCTGAAGACGGCAAATGAGCCAGAAACATGCATGTCCGCGGTTACCACGCTGTTTCGGTAGCCCTTTTCGCGTGAATTACCCATGAATCCGTTTGTTGTTGTTGTTAACATATCATGCGATATTCTTACATCTTCGTTAATATATATATATATATATATATATATATATATATATATATTTATATTTATATATATATATATTTATATTTATATATATATATATATATATATATATATATTTAATAAAATCATCCATCAAGGAAAAGAAAATCAACATAGGCTGAAACAGGTATTATTGCACTAGAATTAATTTAAAACAAACATCAAGTATATTATTGTTATGTAGTAAAACAGCATTATCATATAAACTATTTCAATGATCTAAACACATAGACATCAATTTAAAATAAAGAACTAGAGCAATTAAAAACAAATTGTCAGAAAACACACTGTACATAATACCATTTAAAATAATTATCTTTGAAAGTGCGCGAAAATTTAAGTAACTAGTGATATTGTGAAGATTTTCCAGAAAAATGCATAACGTACCAATAATATAAAATCCTCATCTTTGATTGGCTAACCATGACATAACAATACCAAAGCAATTTAGGAATTTCATAAGAAAAATCAAGACACCAAGATGTTGTATAAACTTATTAGAGATCATAAACTGTTTCATAGCAACGGAGGTTAGTAACGAAATTTATTGAAACAACTGAGAGACGAGAAATATTTTTTGAAAGGGAAAACAGACATTTGATAATTTGGAAAACCAAAAATAGGAATTAACAGTAAAGATTAGTAAGTTACTTGAAAAGACGACATCAAATCCTCGAAAGAGGTGAACAATATACAAATAACCCAAAATAACGCATTACAACATATGCAAATTGGAAATACGATGGATGAAATGGATAGTTGGGATACATTATGTGATCTACGAACTGAATTGGACACAGATAAGTTTTTTTTATTTATAATTTTTTTTCGGTACAATAGACTCAACTGAATTTACCAATATTATATGTGTTTGAACGTTTACAAACGTGGTAGTTCATTCGTTTAGTTATAATTATAGTTGATATTAACTTACCTGTATTTAGTAGTATTCACAGTTTACAAGGATATCTTTGAAAATCTTGATGATTTAGTCACATAGTATATAGTCAGTAACATAATAATTCTTCATTTCCTTTCAGAATAACTAAATGAATTCACTATTTTTTTATATAATAAATCTATGAAATATTATTAACTATAAACATTTCATGATAGGTTATGATAGCTTATGAATCATATACTACTAAAATCATCAAGTGATATTTTACATTGAGTCGTTATTTGTTTTCATATCACATATCTGCGTTCTTTAGTTGATACAATGAATAAGTAAGAGATGACGATATTTTTCTGTGTTCTTTTGCATTAAATTCAGAAAACATGTTATGTTGTTTAAATTAGACGACCAATAATACACTATGTAATACATGGGTGGATTATAGTTGAAAGAAGCCAGTGCCGGACTCACCCATTACAAAATATTAAATAAGAGTCTCACTAGTCTGGGAAATAACTTATATTTAGAAACATATTGTAATCAGTGGCGCAACACAATAAATTTAAAACTAAATAGCATTCATTATAATACAAGTAAATTTTTAGGGGTCAAAAAGAAAAAAATTAAGAAAATAAAATTTAACAATTTTGACGAGCCCAACGCGTGGAAAATGACAATTTTAATATTTATATATTAATAAATAATAATCTATAACAATATATATATATTAAGTTTGGAAATTAGGTTAACGCCACGCAGGTTGTAACAGTAGACACAATGATATATAAATAAAGGAATTAATTGGAAACATAAGATAAATTAGCTATATTCTTTTTAAATATTATAAATTGCATGATAAAATTATCATAAGGATCATAAAAGTGGTTACAAATAGTAATTGGAATAATTAAAATCAAACCTTTAGAAGTATATTCCCCAAATTCATTACGCCATATGATTGCAATCAGCACAGTAACATAGAACTACCTGAATAATTTTGAAGTATACTTGATATCTGAAAGGAAATCAATATTATTATTACAATTAATCATAAACCATTATTATTTTTCAATAATACAATTAAATAACATTTCATAACCTATATGAATGTACATTTATTTGTTGACGGTACGGAACGCTTATAGTGTGAAGTGTGAACGAGTTTCCCACTTCAGAAGAAGATATTTATGGAGAAAATACAGACGGGTCGGAGCGGACATGTTGAATAAGGACCATTTCAACATACAGGTCAGTGAAATCATTTATTTGGGTCCAAAGCTGAATTCATGAATTAAAATGATCATTTTTACTAATTAATATAACCAAATAAAAGACTTATTACAATTTAAAAGACTAATTTTCTAACTATACATGCGCTGATAATAATTATGCTAATAATAAAGGACTTGTACTTACTTGTGTGGAATATTATCCAAATTCGTTATAATATAAGTAGTTAAGAATGTCTCTCTCAAATAACATGTTCAAATCCATATATGTAATTTTAATTTTATCCGGTCTCATCATATCTATCTAAATTCTGTATATTTCTGTAAATAGTTTGTACATATGTTCTGCGTTTATAAATATCTCTAACACAATTCTGTGGTCAGCTGATGTTAATATTACACTAATATCCATTAGCGCAGACGCTGGCAATTTCAGGGTCATAAATGATTCTAGGACGCATGTCTTAGATGCCAGAGGGGTAAGACTATTAAATTTTATTTTAAAATTGAATTAAAGAAAATTAATTGTTAAATTGAAGACTTACAAATATTATTTCCCATCTTTTATCTATTATCAACAGAAAAACAAAATTATATATATATATATATATATATATATATATATATATAAATATATATATATATATAAATATATATATATATATATATATATATATATATATAAACAAATAAGAAGTCTTAGACAGAGAAGGAAATGCATTGCTTTATTTGAGACGGAAATTCCCGCGTATACGTAAAGCAAAGCTTAAAGAAGGAATCTTTGTTCGACCTCACTTACGGAAATTGTTTAAGGATCCAAATTTTACCACTACACTTTTGAGAAGGGAAAAAGGGGCATGGGATGCCTTAAAAAATATATGCAGCAGCTTCCTAGGTAACAAAAAGTCGGACAACTACAATGACCTAGTTGAAGAACTTATCCAATCATATAAAGCCCTGAGTTGCAATATGTCCCTTAAGCTGCATTTTCTTCACTCCCATTTAGAATTATTCCCTGACAATTTGGATGCAGTTTTAGACGAGTACGGTCTGAGATTTCACTTGCAAATTGCTCAGCTGGAAAAACGCTACAGTGGAAAATGGACCCCATATATGCTAGCGGACTACTGTTAAACATGAAACCACTCCCAGCGAATACAAGCGAAAAAAGACAACCAAATTAATTTTTTCATTGTATTTATCTTTTTTTTTAAACAATAAAAAGTATATTTTGTAAAAAAAGTGTTTTTTCTCAATTTTTAGAAATTCTCCACTGCTTATAAATTGGGAGTTTCTTATTTTATATTCTCCCTTCTCTAAAAACTTGTGGTAGATAGGGAGAAACCGAGTTCACATTAGAATTCAGTACAACATAGTAGACGTAAGAAGTCCAAAAGAAATTCGGAGAGCGACTAAAAATTTCAGGGTAATCGCTTATATTATTCTGAAAGAATCTCCTAATAGTTGCGGGGTTCATTGCAGATGGTAGATGGAAGGATGGTTTGTAGCATATGCTGAAAGTGAGAGGTGAAGACATATTTAGTTAACTTTGGTAAGTGTAGAGTTTTTCATGGTATGGAGGATTCAGTTTCGGATGCAGCTGAAACATATTTCTGAACCGATTTGCAAATACGTTTAGATGAACAAGTTTTTCGGGGTTCTCTGCAATAGATGCCACATAACAGAGAGTTGGATACATTCGTCTTTGTTATAAACATGGTTCTCCTAGTTCACATAGAATACTGTCAACCGGGCTTGTGCAGAATGCTCCCAAAGTAATTCTAACGGCATTGTTTTGAATAGCGTCCAATTATTTTATTATGTGCTTTTTAGCAAAATTGAAGATGATGGCACCATAACTATTTTTGTTCTAATGGTGTTTCTATAAAATATACAGATCTTTAGCTTTGTGCTATCTGCTCCCCACATTTTTTAGGTTAATTTATGTTATCAAGCAAATATTTTAAACTTTTTCAGCTGTTTATTTGTCCTGGTCTCCACTATATTTTTGGATATTTTTTTTCACTTTTCTCTTCAATAAAATCATTAGTTTTCACCAGAGTTAAAATGTCTCATCCATCCTTCATTATAATCCACCCAGCCGAGAGGTTTAATCAGGCTGAGTTTGATTATTTGTAAATAAATATTCAAAATTAGAATTATGATCTTTATTCATATATTTTTGCTTCCAAATAATATTATACTAGCCAACCTCTTCTAACTAGTGTTCAAATTTCTATTTACAATCCATAAAGATCATATAAGAAACTGAAATATTGAAACTAGAAATTTGCTTACGTGTTCAGGGACTTATGTTTTATCATTATCTTGTCTTTTGGTTTTTCAAACTTCTATTATTCTTGTTTAAGATTGAGTCATACACTTATATTCTACCTTTGATCTCAATATCGGAGCTGTGACTACGTAGATAGATACTTCGGCTAATTTATCTCTCAACACAGACTACTAGCGGTTCGCAGTAAAATATTGAAATTGTAACTAATCATAATAAAATCGTTGAAATATATGAATGCATCAATATTTTTATTCATATCCAAAGATATGATGTAAAAGTCTACATATTACATTTCTTTAAAAAAATTAAATCGAATTCAAAAAACTCGTTGTCGCTGTAGAAATAAATACGTACTGCATATATTTTTATTGTTAATTGAAAATTAAAAGCAAACTTTAATACTTTAAGATGGCGTATTATCATTGTACGACATATTATAAATTAGTACGAGTTGTAAAGTTAGATGTGCCCATAAACTTAATTTAATTACTTTTGATTTCATAAACTATATAATTAGGATTTTAATATTTTAGTTTCAATTAAATTCAATTTAGATATCTGATTTAAAGTGCAATAAAACCCACACATAAAACATAAATTGGAATTCTTATGAAGGAACATACTGTCTTTAAACTAAAAGACATTTATTAGTAACTAAATATAGATATGTTATTGTCAACAAATTCTCAAGTAAACGGTAATTGTAAATGTATTTTTATAACAGTAATCGTAAAAAGTAATATAATGTTCTGATATTTTACATATTCTCTAATGATTTGTCTTTGAATGCAATCAATAAAAGATTTGGTGTGAATTAATCTGCAGATGCTGTTGCGATTATATATTGGAATGAAGAGTTGTCAACGACGTAAAATATAACAATAAAAAGAATCATCATGGCATACACAAATATCTTGAATATATATAGTGACGTTATCTAAATTACACCGTATGAATGTATTTCCGCTCAAACTTTATAGTGCAATTTTCTAGATCGAGAAACTACAAAACAACGACTGAACTGTTGGCGATGCCAGTGTTATCAACTTAGTCGAAAATGCCACACAATTTCTTCTGAAGAAAGGATCGTGACTTGCTACTGAAAGCACTTGTTTGCGGGAAATATAATAAGTTTTTCCCGGTATATAGCTATGGTTCCTGAGATCTTTCGGCTGGGTTACCCCTGAAAAGCAGCGGAAAAACAGCGTTTCAAAAACGAAGGTGATAATTTTTAAAGACGACAACTTGAGTAGTTATGTTTCTTATGCGTAGGCACTTATTTTGATCCACTTGCAAGGCGTAGAAATTATATTTTGTGTAATATACTGGAGCTGCGTACGTTAGGTTTGACAATTTGTTTACAAATTAGTAGTTTATTTTCTATGGATAGGCTGCTGTTTTCGAAAATTAGAGGATTTAGACTTTCCATCGCCATCTTAGCCTTCTGCTACAGGTTTGTTCCTATACGAGTCAGTCGACACTCTGGATTCTGCGCAGTTGACCGCGACGCGTTCCTACAGAGGTAGCTGATACTCAACGAACAGTTTTTAAGTTGTTCCAATAATTTTTTTGGATGGTTGGCTGACTGTCAGAACTGATTGAGGATAACTTGCCAGTAACTTGTCGGGAGCATGCTCAGTGAGCTTTTACCGCAGTCTTTACATTTGATTTGACGGAGAATGTGAATAATCAAAATAAAATAATTTGTTGCTTGGTTTTATATGTGTGTTATAAACCATAATTATTTCCTAGTTTACTTAAATTGTAATAAAATAGCAAATAACTTTTGATCAGCGTAGTGGAAAACTTAATAAAACATGAATGATTTTTTCCCGTTAGAAGACTCTGAAATAAGTGAAACCAAAATTATTTGAAGTTACTGCCAAACAATTCAACAGGCAGGAGTTTCTAGAACATTTTAGATTTAGCAGGGAATTAGTTAATTCAATTTCTGAGGAATTTGCTGCTAGTGATTTATATGAAAATAAGCTAGGGCCTATGAAAATTGAGTCCCCTGCAGCAGTACTTAAATTAGAGTTCAAAAGTTTATTTAATTCCTGGACCACTATTTCCTAGAGCGTTTTAATTTGTTCTTATTTCATTTCATATGCTCACTAGAATCTCGCTCAAGCCTAAAAAATTGCTTATCACATACCTATCTAATCGCATTTACTTATGTTTTATTCTTCCATCTTAAATCCTGCAACTTCATATCCCAATAAAAAATAAATAAATTTGAATTTTCAACATACAACACAGGTTAACGTGTCAGACGTTGCAACAAGCATATCCTAATCGATTCAAGACAACAAATAATTTTGTCATGCGTAGTAGAAGCTGTTTGCTAACGGTTCCTACTGGTCCTACTTATTGTAGGAACAAACCAAATGTAAGCCTGTGGTATGCAACCTTCTGTGAGACACAATGTGTGTTTATTTTACAATTTAACCTTTCTTCTGCTTGAAGTAAGATATTATTTATTACTTGAGGTGGATTGAGTGGATTTTCAACACTGCCATTAATAATTAATGGAATCTCAATTAGATCATTCAGCAAAATGGTATAAAATCTGTACATCTAAACAGCAGTTTGTCTAAAAGACTACGAAATCCTCCTTTCAATAATTCGATAGATCGTGTACCATCATGCGTGCTGATGAATGAACTGTATTATAATGAAATGCAGCATTATTTAAATTTCGATTGTTTTTGTACGGCACCATTACACATGGTTGTAATGTGTATGCTTGATCACCTAAGAGATGAGTGTCCTGAGGAAAGTTCGCAGCTGTAATCATAACAGTCGAAAAACTTTGGAGTCGTGCACAGTTCCCACTTCACCTGCATAAACGTGTAGAAATTTTAAAGTATGGTCGCAAACTACCTAAAAAAAATTTAAAGTCACAGTCAAAAGAACTTAATATTGAGTAATAATTAATAAAGAAACTGATGTTATAATTACTTGCGTCTGTATGGAATGCCTTGGGCACAATAAACCTTTGGTTTCAGTGCACAGTAACCCCGTTAAAATCTAATCTTATCTAATGGAATGCCTTCCTGTTAATATAATTGCTTGGATTTACACGAGGTGCTGCAATGACTACATGGGTCACATCAATAGCCCCTAACACTCGTGGGAAACCAAATCTTCTTTCTATATAATTTGAAGTTATTAAAGCTTCTTGATAGATGTTGGCAAATATTTGTAAAAAGCTCTTACAAATCTCCAAACAATTCTCCAGCCAGTTGCCGACCCCATGTCAAAACGTTCGCAAACAGATCTATAAATCCAAATAATCAATATTTTTTATATACATTACACATTTTGTGAATGAACTCATTTTTTGTGCTTACCTATAAGTATCAGGTGTCGCTATAATCCAAAGAATCATGAGAATTTGGCTGTTAACAGGAGTAAAGCATCTACCAACACTACCAGCTTCTGTGCATAAATCTAATGCCAGTAAGTCTACCAAATAATCTGCAGTGCTTCTTTCAATTCTGTAGTAAATGACATACATTTACATTAACAAAAAAATTATTAATGACTTATGTTTCCGATAAAAAAATAAATTACATAAAATGACCATTGAATGTCCTATCTGACGAAGTATATTCGATGAAATTGTAAATTTTTGGAATTTCTTCTCTGTGATTTTGACAATAAACAACCAGCATCTCATCATCAGAATCGCTAGACGAGTCAAATAATTGTGGTTTAATAATGACACGGCTTATTGTTGTAATAACAAACAAATTCCATTTTGGAATAGATTATTATTCAAATTCTATGTTATTGCCCTTAAATAACTTGTGAGTGTCAAAGATTATATACACTTGATCAGCGTTGTAAACAAACACAACTCGGGCTTCCCGAGAACTATTTTCAATATGGCGTCGATCTATGACATCATTGATCTATGACGTGTATGTATAATCTTTGTTATGACGTCAACGCACTGGCCATCATATTACGGAACAAGTCGCCAGCATGGCGTCGATCCATAACGTCACAAATACTGGCCATGGTACTGGTATGAATTACGAAATACAGGCATAGAATAACTTTTCCTTTTTTTCATAATATTAATAATAAAAAAGTTTCCCATATATATAATGTGTAGTATGTTATTTATAATGTCCTCCACCAAACGGTAACTGGACAATATTGATTAAATAAATAAAATAAATACATTTTGTGCTTCAGTGAATTAATTGGTCCCATGTTTGCTTACATATTTTACGCGACGTGGTCCTATTGCGCAATAACTTTTGATGTACTAAAGTAGATTTTATTCAAGATACATCCGTTATTTGTATATTTTTTTTTTATTTAAGAAAAATAAAGCGCATCAACCCTTTAGGTTATTAGCGCTACCAAATGTTACAATAATGCATATTAAATAGTACTACAGGTATTACAGGTATGAGAACAAAAACAAATTATAATGTTAAACTTTCAAATTTTGTGCAAAAACTGAATAGTTCGTAGATAAGCTATCAAGTTTTCCATATTGACTTCTTCTCCGAGCAAATGGTACATAGTAGGTGGGATCTTAAATAACACTCTTTGCTGTGAAAACTTTGGACAGTCTATTAATACATGTTTGGCTGTTAAAGGGCAATGACACACTGTACATCGGGATTGTTCGGATTTTGACATTAAGTGTTCATGGGAAAATCTGGTGTGACCTATTCGAAGACGGGTCAAAATAACTTGTTCCTTCCTATTTTTTGGGACGCTCCTCCACGGTTTAACTGTTCTTTTCACTTCTCTAAGTTTATCGTGAGATTGAGACCACTGAAGTTGCCAGGCGTTATTAACCGATGCTTTAATATGTATTTTGATGTCTGACATCGTAGCTCTCGTGACTTCGGTGGCATTAGGATCCTGAATTGCAGTTTTGGCTGCTGTATCGGCTCGCTCATTTCCCTCTATTCCTGTGTGTGAAGGCACCCATAAAAACTGTATAACTGCTCCTGAATTGTATAGCTGGGATAGTTTTTGCTTAATTAGTATCAGTATTGGATTTGATGGATATGTCTGGCGCAAGCTTTCAATTGCGTTCAATGAATCCGTTACTATGAGCAAGTGTTTTAAATTTTTTCTATTGGCATGGACTAGAGCTTGAAATATCGCATACAGTTCTCCAACTAGAGTGGTTGTAATATGGGGTAGTCTAAATTTGATTATTGCATTTGGTGTTACAAGTGCGGCTCCAACTCCAGTATCCATTTTGGATGCATCAGTGTAGATATGGGTATATTGTTGGAAATAAGATATTTTCTCAAGATATTTTCCTCTAATTAGGGTATGGTTTGTTTCGTTCTTATCGAAGCTTGTCAACGATGTATCGCATAATGGTGGTTTTATTGTCCATGGAGGAGGGGAGGAAATGAATTGAGGAATCGTTGGAGGAATAGATATAGTTAGAAGGTTGAGGGATCTGTTAATTCTTTCATAAAGTGGTGGGTCTGTTCTTTTCCTCTTTTCATAGTCAGCCGTATAACGTTTGGAGAAGGTGTTGTCATAAACTGGGTGATTGGGATTTGCAGATATACTGATCGCATAAGAGAGGCTAAGGTAAATTCGTCGGAGGTGGAGGGGGGTTTCGGATGCTTCACTGAGAAGGCTCTGAGAGGGGCTTGAACGAAATGCACCCAGACAAATTCTGATCGCAGTATTTTGGACTGGGTTTAGAAGATTCAGTACTGTTTTTTTCGCTGACGAGTAGGCTACGCATCCGTAATCAAGACGTGCTCTAATTAGTGAACGATATATACGTATTAAAGAGGTTGAATCAGCGCCCCAATTTCTATTAGATAGTATTTTGAGCAGATTAGAGCTTTTGTGAGTTTTACAAATCAGGTCGTTAATGTGAGTTGTCCAAGTCAGCTTGTAATCCCAAATCATACCGAGATATTTTATATGATCACAAAGATTCAAATTATTGTTGTATAACTTGAGTGTAGGGTTAAGGAAAAATGGATTTTTTGAAAAAATTATGTATTTGGTTTTCTCTGTGGAGAATTGGAATCCTGTAGCCTCAGACCAGGTTTCAAGATGTCGAATATGTTGCTGCATGACAGACGTCATGTAGTTTATGTTTTTACCCTTAATATATAAAACTAAATCATCTGCGTATAATTTCCCCTTCAATGGCTTTTCAAGATTATTTAAAATATCGTTCATTGCGATTAAAAATAGTGTTACGCTTATTATCGAGCCTTGAGGGGTACCATTTTCTAGTTCTTTGTTATTCGAGAAATGCCCGTTCAATTTCACACGAAAGGATCGTTTAATTTGTATATTTTATCCAGGTTCTCATCGTATCTGAAGACTAGCATAAACATATTTAATAAACTTTAAATGAAATATTTCTCATGTGTACAATTATTAACAGGTACAACTCACAACATCTGTTCATTTTTCTATTGTCGTTAAAGAGTCATCTCTCAATTATTGAAGGTTTTGTATGGAAAACATTGCTGAAACACATTAAAGCGTGGAAGAACCGTCTTGGGTTTATGCTATAATGTAACAATAAATTCTGTCTATTGTCAATATTGATTTCTTTGTATTGTTATACATTAGACCTACCGCACTCTTTGGAAAAGAGTATGATGCACAAATGTCAGCAAATTATTCATGGCAATAAAGTAATAAATATTAGTCACAAATGTTATTGTTGAAAATACCAATATTCAGTAGTTGTAGACAACACATTGTTGAGAAATCAGCGAACAAATAGTGTAGGCCAATACATAAAACTAATTCGTTATTTTTAAAATATTTACTCTTTATGGGTTTAGTATCCTAAAACTGCCGATATTTTACAAAGCAAAATTTGCCGAAGTCTCTAATTGGATGCCGAGCGTATCTTTACATCACTATTGTTAGATGACTGTCATAAATAGATATATTTTATTTTTCATGGCTAAAATGACTTTGTCGAAGACGTCCGCACTTTCCTTAAAAGACAGTCCGAAAGACCGCCCACTTGGCAATAACATACAGGTGCCTATTATATATGTTTTTATTATGGTTTTTAATTTTAGAAAATTGAAAAAATCCTTAGATTACTACAAAAAAGTTTTATATTAAATTAATAATTGGAGAGAATTATGTTATTCATTATTTTTTGAATATTGATGTTAAGTAT
Organism: Galeruca laticollis; assembly: GCA_963921935.1. Lineage (NCBI taxonomy): Eukaryota > Metazoa > Arthropoda > Insecta > Coleoptera > Chrysomelidae > Galeruca > Galeruca laticollis. Next base: position 166,365,427 of record OY998180.1, read on the forward strand.
TCAATTTACATGTCTAGATTCACATTACAATAAACACAGAATCTTCCAAGAATTGTGGCAAAATTGACACCACGTTACACATGTTTTACGTCACAAGAAATACTAGTGCACAGTGAAACCTACTTTTTAGACGAAAAGCCGAGCCTAGGTCGAAGTTTCTGTTCCCAAGTCGTCCATAGAGGAAGCCGAGGATGGAATACTACGACAGGTAGCAGTGATAAGTAATTTTTGTTTATGTCAGACTCCTCTTCAAACGGCGAATCCTTTAGCGAAATCGACAACTGTGAAGAGTTAGATTTAAACAACTAAACATAATGGCACCGCCAGGTTTAGATATGAATAATTTATCAATCATTCCTCATTTTGATGGAAACGTTGACAAATTGCATCGTTTTATTGATTCGTCCGAATCTATTCTACGGCATTATGTGGACATAGAGAATTCAAATAATTCTCAAAATGTTTTACTTTACAAGACAAATCCGAAGAAATAGTTAGTATATCTGGTGCTTAAACGTGGCCATAGATAAGAAATGCTTTAATTTTAGCTTTCGGAGATCATTGATTGAATCAAGATTGAGTTAATGTAGAACAACGTAATAGCGAATCATGAAAGAATATTAAGTTTGCCAAACTCAATTTGCTATTATATAGATTTGCCTTACGAAAACACGCACCCAAAACGAGCTTTTTCTCACTAAACAGGCGCTTAAGTCTATCTTAGCCGGTTCAAGAGAACCATTGCCACGCGCTTTCTTTGTGCCTAATTAACGAAAAAAAAAATGATTGTGAAGTTAAAGAAAATATTGATGGAAATCAAACAAATATGAAAAATAGAAACTTAGTGTGAAGCTGATAGATCGTAGCGAAGTGAGAGTGCAATTATGCCGAGCTATTTCAAATGCCAGATAGTGGGGTGGTTAAGTTTAGAAGGGCACCACTGTTTTATTTTCGCTGAGCCAAAACAGAAGCTATCCTTGTTGTCCTGGAACTCCCTATCAGTTAACGTAGTATACAGAAAAAGATGTATATTTAAGTAAAAAATTTGTTTTATTATTAAAAAAACAAATTTTTAATAATAATAAGCTCTAAGCAACTAAAAGCTGAGGCCTGGTGGTGAACAAATAAATCAACGGAGTTGAACTCTAAGTTTGATCTATTTAACTAAAAAAATAATATGAACGAGAATACAGAGATGTTAGAATCAAAATATATAAAGATATAAACAAAATAATAAAGGTGACACAAAAAAATCACCAATATCCGGACGTAGCCGGGTAGTAATAATAGCTGGGAGCTGGTGAACCGTAACGATGTAGCTGTATTGAAAACAGAAGCTACTTGTAATAGTCCCCTTGGCATGTACAAAAAAACTTGTAGCCTGAACTCAATAAAACTTGTAGCCCGTACTCAAAAAAACTTGTAGCCCGTACTAAAAAAATTGTAGCCTGTACTCAAAAACCCCTGGGATAGTTTATAGGGGTTTCAAAGAAATGTGTAGTCGGTGGTCTCAAAATCCTGAATTTTAGGTAAATCTTCTGGTATTCAACCAAAGAACGAATTCAGAACAAACTAACCATGAAGATTCCTTCGGAGAAAAAGCCCAAAATCCACAAAAAAGTGACAAAATACGGGGTATTAAGTCTTCAACCAACCGAACACAATTCTGGTAGTGAAGATAAATTAAAATTTTCTTCAAATTTCATTCTCACGGACACCAATAAAAATTAATCAAATAAAAAGACATTAGATGGCAAAAACTAATCCGCTTGGTGAATAACGAAAGTGTAGAAACGAAAGTGAAGACATGTATACACGCATTGTTTCAAAATAATAGATTACAATTTCCTTTACTATAAAACCCTACATTTTAACGAATTAATTCGTAAAAAAATGTTGATTTTAGCAAAACACAATGGTATTTGCCTAAATACAACTAACATAAAACGAAACTTTATATAGATGTTTGAATTACAGTTTGCTTTAGTTGAAAGAGTTGCAGAAGTAGAATGTGAACTGGGTTTAATAATAGTTAGTTGTGGGTGAATTAACCAAATGTTTCACTTGAATATATCGAGATTAAACTAAAATAATGAGAAATGATTCATGAATATGCTCGAAAATGTTTAATGGTAAAATCTAATCCTGACAAATCCCCCTCTCCATAGGAAGGAGGAAGAAGTTTCACGACGATAATCCATGAATATAGCAAAATTAAATTCAAAACAAAAAAAAGTAATAGTAGGAAAGGTTTGAAGCGAAATGGGAATGAAATTCTTGAGAATAAAATAGATAAATATAATTATAGAAAAAATCCAGAAACAATTGAATAAAAGAAAATAGACACGTGAGGTGAAAAATTATAGGTAGAGTACAGAACCAATTTAGTTAACATGAAAAAAAACCAACATAAAGTAAAGTAAACGAAGATAACTAATGAAATAAAAATAAATTTACTAAGATAACACAAATATAAATAATAGATAAATATAAATTACAGATAATCCGTAAAAAAATCGTTGTCTAATCAGTGTCAAACTAAAATTATTCACTGTCAGAATTCGCCTTGTTGTGAGATGGATTATACAATTTGAGGTCCTGCACATGCCAAATACCCCTACTTTGACCCAAATCATCCTCTAGTTCGTAAGTACAGGACCAGTTTTTCTTTTGATGACGAAAGGACCTACAAAAGGTGGTGCCAATTTGACACTATAATAATTGACGGCATCGGAGTGACTTGTTCTTACGCCAAACTACCTGTCCTTCCACATACTCCACTGGACGCCTGCGCAAATTATAACGGTGTTGATTTCTAACTCAGGCTCCTCGAATTTGTGACTGAACAATTTGATAAAGTTATTGAAGGGTGGCTTGCCTTCGTTTAACAAGATCATTAGGTTCTACATCTGTAGTGGGTATTTCATCTGAGAAGTCTGGTCTATAAAACATATGCTCCCTACCGAAGTTGAGAAAATAAGGAGTGTAACCACTAGTTCCGTGACGAGATGTACGCATGGCGCATCCGATAGAAGCTAAATTTTCGTTCCAAGTACGGTGATTATCGTTTTGGATGTAAGAACGAATCATAGTTTTCACGACTGTGTTTGAACGCTCAGTTGAATCAGCTCGGGGATAGTTGGATGCGGTATAAAATATTTTTGTCTTATAGCGTTTATAAAGGTTTTGAAACTCCTTAGATTTCATTTGAACCCCGTTATCACACATAAGATTTTGAGGTGCACCGAACATAAGAAAAATTCCTTTTTCGACATGTTTTACAAGAGACTTAGCTGTAGCTGACCTACATGGAAACATAACAGTGAACTTGGTGAAATAATCATTGACTACTAATATATAACAGTTTCCTGATTTCGAACGTGGTAGAGGTCCAATGTAGTCCAGACTAATACACTGCCAAGGCTGGTTAATGATAGGACGTTCACCCATAAATCCTGCAGGAGGTTTTTGTTCAACTTTATGCTGGGCGCAGATTCGACATGTCCCTACATACTTCGTGATGTCGTTCTTCATTTTCGGCCAATAAAAACGCTGGGCTAGCCTTCCAGAAGGTTTTAAATACCCCTACATGACCTGAAGCAGGGATATCATGACAACGAAGTAACACTTCTTTTCTTTTGTCATTGGGGACTACAATTTTCCACGAACTAGCATGGTCAACAAAGTCTGGGGTGCTAGATTTAACAAATTTATATAGTAGATTATTTTCAATGCGCCAAGTAGCAAATTTCTGGGGCTATTGTTCGAGTCTTTTAAACATATTTTTGTTCCATTTATCTGTGGTGGAGTTCAAAAAAAAATCACTTTCATTGTCGATAGCATCAATGGATACAGGTACTGAACGAGACAAGAAATCTGCAACCACACTTTCCTTCCCAGAACGATGTACTAAAATGAATTCATGAGGCTGAAGACGAAGTGCCCAACTTGCCAGGCGTCCTTGGGGATCCTTCAATCTATGAAGCCATAACAAAGAATGGTGATCTATAACTACAGTGAAATGTACACCTTCTATATAGTGTCGAAGCTTTTACACGCTCCAAATGACCGCCAGACAGTCCTTCTCAGTAACTGTGAACTTCATTTTCTGCTTTGTGAGTAAAAGGGAGAGAAAACAAATGACCTTTTTACCGTCATCGAATTTTTGTGTGAGAACAGCCCCCAAACCAAAGTTACTTGCATCAGTTTGCAAAACAAATGGACGATTGAAATTGGTACTAGTGAGAACTGGTCCTATTATCAAACATACCTTTATAGATTTAAAAGCCCTGACAGACTCAGAAGACCAAGACCAACGAACATTTTTCTTGGTTAAGTTAGTTAAGGGTGAAATGGTGGAAGAAAAATTTGGGACGAAACGACGATACCATGAGGCTGTACCTACAAAACGACGTATTTCATGAACGTTGCGGGGGGGGGATATTCACTATGGCTTCTACTTTTTCTGGATCCGGCCGAAGTCGAAGTCCTTGTTGATCTACGACATAACCTAGATATATTAATTCCGGGCGACGAAACTGACATTTATCTATGGAATCTATAAGCCCTGCTTCTTTTAAGCGATAGAATACCAAACCCAAAAGTCGTAGATGCTCTTAGAAATCCTGTGAAACTAGGACTATGTCGTCAAGATAGACCATCACAGAAGGTTGAAGATTGGCACCAAGCACAGTGTCTACAATACGTTGCCAAGTAGCTGGGGAGTTGCACAAACCGAATTGCATGCGGCCAAACTGAAAAAGGCTTCTTCCGGGGACAGTGAAAGCAATATTTTCGCGAGAGGATTCGCTTAAAGGCACAGTCCAGAAGGCAGATTTGATATCTTTTTGAATTATAAAGGTTAAATCACGATTTAGTTGAAACAGTTGCAGAAGTAGAATGTGAACTGGGCATAATAACAGTCAGTTGTGGGTAAATTAACCAGATATTTCACTTGAATATATCGAGATTAAACTAAAATAACAAAAATTATAATTTATGAATACAGAGTGTTCGAAAATGTTTAATGGTAAAATCAAACCGTGACACCATTACGGCGTATCATCCGTGCTATGCGACCGAACACGTAAGAACAAACGATTCACTTTATTAGAGAGGGAAATACCAATGAGTAGTATCTGGGAAATCCAAATTTTAATAATTCAAGTCATAATTCGAACAATTTATTCTGTTCGGAGGAATCCTACCCAACCGAATATCACACGACAAAATCAACATTCTTATAGTCCAAGAGCCAGTGACACCAGTTTCATGAAGTGTTTGATGCACCTTGAAATTTTTATGTTCCATTTCTATGGGATTGAGAAGTAGATTTACCTGTGTTTGCCTGACCCATCCCGGGACACCAGGTACTGCGCATAATGAAAAGGTGTAAAAAAATTAAATCCAAAAAAAGTGTTTGATTCAGAAGCAAACAAGCAGAAATTAAGAGTTTGGACTATTTTAAAAATAAAATTAATAAAGGCAGACTTTTTCAAGAGGGGTTTATATTAAATAAATCCACCCTAAAGTTGATTTTCTTTAAATACAATTTGAAGTGTTTTATTCACGCTGCCATTTTAATAGCGTCTTAATTAAATATAAAGAAAATTAATTGCAAAAAGGCAGACACTTTTTCCGGGGTTTAATCACTGGAAAATGTGAAATTTTTTTTTAATTATAATAGAAAGAGATAGACTCCGCGCGACTGTTCATCTGAGTGAGAGCGCCGATCACTGTCGCTGCGACGGTCCTCCGGTACGCTCTCATTGGCTGTTGCTCACGTGTTCTTTTACAGCTGTACTAGCGGTAGTTCTCCGTATACACCGTACTATATTTTCAGTTAACCTTTGTTGTTGTGAGCAGATGTAATAAAGTTTTCTTGAAATTGTCTGTGTGTATCACAAACATTATTAGTTACAAAATATTTAATTTGTTTTATTTAATTCGTAGTTCATTCGTAAGTTAAATGTAGTGAAAAAAATGGAACGTGTATTGTGTGTGATCTGTCAGCAGACAAATACTGAAAAAGTTAATTGATTTACTGAGAAAACATTAAATAAATGTCGAATTGCATCAGAAATAAAATAAATAAAATAAAAGCGGTGGAAAAGTTCAAGAAGTCAGCATGCAGCGAGATTTATTTGGAAGAATGCTGGGACTATCGATAGACCATGTCGTTGATATCGAAAAAATTTTGTGTTATCCTATTATACCAATACCAATGTCTTTATGCCATTTCGATGGTACCATTTGTAAAACAGAGAAATCAGCTATTGTTGCAGTTTTTGAAAAGGATCACCAACCAGGAAACATACCAAACATTTTCGATGTTGTATTAGTTGATGGGTTTTCTCTTATACATACATTACGTGATGTTCCAGCAACGTTTGGTAACATATCTAAAAAAATCATGTCATGTTTAACAGCTACAAAAGCTCCTCGAGTTGATATCGTTTTTGATCAATACATGTCTCCGTCAATAAAAGATTATGAACGTAACTTAAGAAATGAAGTAAATAACATTGACTTCAATATAAGTGAACCAATGAAAGTTCGACCAACCGATTTTAATAAGGAATTAAAAAATATAAAATTCAAACAGGCTTTGGTAACCTTTTTAATCGAACATTGGCGTCAACCTGAAATGGTGCCTTTCATTGGCCAAACAATAATAAATTTAAATTATGATTTTTGTTATTCATACAGACTGGAGAACAATAATATTGTTCAAACAATAGATGACAATTCATACTGTGAGAATCACGAAGAAGCCGACACCAAATTAGTTTACCATGCTTGTCAACTAGAAACAGAATCAACTATCAACGTTCTCATCAAATCATGTGATACTGATGTTCTAATTATCATGCTAGGCAATATGGATAACCTAAAAGGCAATAACTTAAACATCTATATGGAGTATGGAGCTGCTAACAAGCGACGAATTTTAAATCTGACTCAACTTCACATCGAATTAGGGCCAACTTTATGTCCAAGTCTACCCGGATTTCACGCTATCACGGGGTGTGATTATAATCCTTCTTTTTTTAAGAAGGGCAAAAAAGATCTTTTCAATTAATTAAAAACAATCCTGACTATCAAAAAGCGCTAACGGACCTTGCAAATTCCGAAGTTCCTGGAATGCAATATGATACGTTTGCGACACTTGAAAAATTCGTATGTGAATTATACGGATACAAGGACATTTCTGATATTAATAAAGTACGTTTCGAAAAGTTTTGCTCTACTTATAAATCGAAGGATACAAATGAACCTTTCCAGAAAACGTTGCTTAAATATGACGCGTCAAATTTACCACAGTGTAAAGCTGAATTACACCAACACCTTTTAAGGACTCAATACATTACCAGTATTTGGCGAAACGCTTATCTATGTACTCCTACATTCTTGTTGCCTGGAAGACAAGGTTGGTCTTTAAAAGATGGAAGTTATGAATTTAAATGGTTCGAGGGTGATTGTTTGCCACAAACTGTTTTGGATGCTATTAAAACCGGCTCATCCACCGAAAAAAATTCTAACAACGAAGGTTTGTATTTACTCATTGTTTTCTTTTCTCATACATCTAGTCATGTCGTTAATCATGTTTGGTTTTCTTTTAGCTGATAAACGGACTTCTTACGATGAAGACATGTTTTCATGTGATGATTCTACAGAAGAAGAATCAGAAGATAGTTCAGATGAAGATGAAAATTAAAAATACTATATAATATTTTTCAAATACTAAAATTGTAATAAATACTTTGACCTTTGTGTCTTTTTTTCGATGTCAATGTATCTTTAAAAATTAAATTTTTAACGTTTGTAATCACATAAACATGTATTTATTAATCCTACTCCAAACTTTTAATTTTAAATGTACAGCTGTACAAGAACACGTGACCAACAGCCAATGAGAGCGTACCGAAGGACCGTCGCAGCGACAGTGATCGGCGCTCTCACTCAGATGAACAGTCGCGCGGAGTCTATCTCTTTCTATTATAATTAAAAAAAAATTTCACATTTTCCAGTGATTAAACCCCGGAAAAAGTGTCTGCCTTTTTGCAATTAATTTTCTTTATATTTAATTAAGACGCTATTAAAATGGCAGCGTGAATAAAACACTTCAAATTGTATTTAAAGAAAATCAACTTTAGGGTGGATTTATTTAATATAAACCCCCTTGAAAAAGTCTGCCTTCATTAATTTTATTTTTAAAATAGTCCAACCTTTTAATTTCTGCTTGTTTGCTTCTGAATCAAACACTTTTTTTGGATTTAATTTTTTTACACCTTTTCATTATGCGCAGTACCTGGTGTCCCGGGATGGGTCAGGCAAACACAGGTAAATCTACTTCTCAATCCCATAGAAATGGAACATAAAAATTTCAAGGTGCATCAAACACTTCATGAAACTGGTGTCACTGGCTCTCCGACTATTAGCAAATGTCACAACAAAACTTCCAACCAACAAATAATTTCACATCCCAGTTCTCCAGGGGCCGGTACAAGTGCAACGGTACCCAAATCCACCGAACCCCAGATATTCAACAAATTCTCAAGTTATTGATAAACTTACACATCTCTGGAAGATCAATCCAAACAATTATCTACCAAAAACTATACCTATGTCTTTGTCGACAAGAAATACAACACCCCATTTCCAAAATCATAATAATTCTCAAAAGTTCAGTCAGAAACCCTTCTTTTACTCCGGAAAGATATTTAATACTGACTTTCCCCTAAACAACCAGACCCAGAAAATTATGTTGTGAACCCTGACGAGTCAAATTACGGAGACAATTTCGAATATGAAGACGGACACAATTTCGAAAATTTTCAGAAAATCCAATCCCAACACGATATAACTCAACAGAGTGCGATATATTGAATTATCCGACCCTCCTATTAAATTACTCAACAAAATCCTTTCTAAAACCTGAAATTGCCCAAAAAATTTTCAAGGAGAAATTTTTTAGAGAGCCTTTAACTATCTTCTTCACAAATCGTAATAAAAGTTTATCAATAGATTTCGACATAATTGAACATTTAAATGATACAGTGTCACACATTAAAAGCAATCAGTAAACTATATCTGCGGGAATATAGACAATTACGTAGTTCTCTACATTTTTTATTTAATTTTAAAGATTATTTGCGAGCTCTGAATGTCCTGGACTAGATAAATTTGAATTTAAAGATTATTTTACTGATGTTGAATCAAATAGAAGATTGAATAAGTTAGAAATGCTAACTCCATACATATTCTTGTAACATATCAATATATACATTATCCTTATAGAATTCTGAATAATTTTAACTCTAAAAATTAACTGAAGTATTACCAATATTCATAGAAATTATAAAATGAATGAAAATGAGGACCAAAATAGTATCATGAATTTAAAATTGAATGTAATTCATTTTCAGATAGAGAAAATATTTATAAATTAATAATATCACATGATATAACATAAATAAATATGCCGATTGTATGGGTGGAACAATTAATGGACTGAAAATGGCGGAATTTAAAACACTTTCTAAATATTTTAATTTTTCATAAATATGGAAACAACAAATTTCAATGGTATGAATAATTATGTAAGATTGTTTCAAGATGTATTTATATTTATTCTCATTATTATTTCAATTATCAACCTATTAATTAATGTCAATCAATATTGTATTCTCTAGAAGTCAATAGAATATAATGTGAATCATGTTCCAACCCTGAGTGATTTAAAACAGTGAAATTGTGCATAGCAACAAAAGAAATACTTGGGAATAGCTACAGAGATTAAAAATCACATATTTTAATCTGTACATAAGATAAGGTGTACTTTTGATCCAGATAAACTTCGATTTTGTTTAAATTTTTCTATGAAATAACATTTCAATTCCATACTAAATAATTTTTATCGAGAAAGAAACAATTTTAAATTAATTGTATACATAATTTGATGTTACAGTATATAGGAGATTAATAATAACAAAAGTGAGGAAGAAGAAGGAAGGAAGGGTAAATGAAAATTAAGTGATAGATCACCAGAAGCAAAAAACAAATAAAGGAACTAAAATTATGCACGTGGAACGTCAGAACAATGTTAATACCGGGTAAAATGATGGAGATTGGGGACGAATTAAAAAAATACAAAATAAATATAGCGGCCTTACAGGAGATAAGATGGAAAGGTCAAGGGGTGGTAGAAAAAAATGATTTTAGTTTTCATTACTCAGGGAATAAAAACCAAGGATAATATGTGGTAGGTCTCTTAATAAGGGGTTATTTACGAAATCTTATATTAGAATTTAGACCAATAAGTGAACGACTGGCATGCCTGACAATATAATCAACACCAATGAATATATCGATAATAAATGCATACGCACCAACTGAAGGTGTAGATAAGGAGGAGAAAGATAATATGTATGAAAAAATTGGAGAGGAAATGGAAAGAATACCAAAAGAAGACACAATACTTTTAATTGGCGACTTCAACGCACAAATAGGAAAAGAGGGACTACTTGGGTAAAGTGGCAGGAAAGTACACTGTACATGAGAAAACAAACAGCAACGGGCAGCGCCTAAGTAATCTGGCAGCAAGGATGAAATAAGTATCACTAAATTTTCCCACCCAAGAAAACACAAGATAACATGGACATCGCCGGATAATAAATATAGTACACAAATAGATCATTTGCTTATTAATAGAAGAAAGCCGTCGTGGATCAAAGATGTACGAACATACAGAGGGGCAAATGCCGACTCGGATCACTACATGGTAGTGGTCACAATAAAACAAAAAACAAAAAATTTAAGTGCTACAAAAACAAACTGAATTAAATGGAACCCCGAAAAGTTTAATAATCAAAATATAAGAAGCGAATACGAGAAGCAAGTGGAAAAAAAGCTAATGGAATGTGAAGAAACGGATAAGGTGGAATTGGAATGGTATAATATTAGAAAATGTTTACTGAGTTCAGCGGAAAGTCAATTGGGGAAAGAGAAAACTTAATAAACAAACAATGCTATGATGAAAAATATCGAGAAATTGTAAGAGCAAAAGGAATCGCTAGAATAAAATGGATAAGTACAAACAACCCAGAAGATAGAGAGGGATATGAGGGAATGCTAAAAGAGAATGGATGAATGACAGAATATGAAAAATAGAAAATGAAAATAACTAACAAAAACACAAAAGACTATTATAATAAAATAAATGAACAAAATAAGACTTATAAAGGTAAAATTAAAGGCATAAGGAATAAAAACGACGAAGGGATACAAGAAGAAGCTCATTTTAAACAAATTTGGAAAAAGTATTTCGAGGAACTGCTAACTGAGGCACTCTCAGATAATACAACAGAGGAAGAAATCGAAAAAGATGAAGAAGAAAATATATCACAGGAACCAACAAAAAATGAAGTAGTAGAAGTTATTAGGAGAAGTAAGAATGGGAAAGCACCGGGCAAAGATGAAATAAACATGGAATTGATCAAGTATGGAGGAGAGGAACTGCACGAAAGACTATATCGACTGATAAAGAAAATATGGAGAGGAGAAAGAATGCCCGAAGAATGGGAGGTTGGACAAATTGTCATAATACACAAAAAAGCGGATCAGCAGGAGTGCAAAAACTACAGAGGTATAACTCTCTTAAACGTAGCGTACAAAATAATGTCAGCGATAATTCAAAGTCGCTTAGCTGGAAAAGCGAAAGCAAGAATAGGTCAATACCAATGCGGTTTCACACAAGGAAAGTCAACAATTGACGCTATTCACACTATCAAGCAGATAATGGAAAAGGCCCATGAACAGAAAATGGAAATAGAAATGCTATTTATTATAGACTTCCAACAAGCATTTGACTCAGTAAAACGAAGTAAACTAATGAGAAAACTGAAAGAACAGGGGATAGAAAGTAAGTTAAGAAGATTAATTGCAATGACTATGAACGAGTCAAAAGTGAATATACTTACAAGTAAAGGAGAAATGGACGGCTTTGTAGCTAATAGAGGTGTAAGACAAGGTGATGGCCTATCAACAACACTATTTAATTTGGCCCTGGAGCATGGGAAATTTATGAACAAGCGGGAGCCAGGTAGTCGCATATGCAGATGACATAGTGATAGTAACGAAAAAAAGGAATATTCTGAACCAAACGCTACTAGAATTAACAAAAGAGGGCGAAAAAATGGGATTAAAAATGAATAGTACCATAACCAAAATAATGAGAGTTGGCAAACATTGTGAAAACAAAATGATAAAAATAGGGGAATATGAATTTGAGTGGAAAAATTCAAATATCTGGGGAACGAAGATCCGAAATCGACGAAAAAATAATGGCAGCTAATAGGGGATACTATGCCAATGAGAAATTATTAAAAAGCAAAATATCAACAAGATCCACGAAATTTAGCATTTATAACACAATAATAAGACCTGTGTTAATGAATGGAGCAGAAACGATGACAATGACAAAAAGAGATGAAGAGGAGTTGAGGTTGGTAGAACGAAAAATAATGAGAAAAATTCTAGGGCCAATAGAAGTTGACGACAATGAATATAAGCAACGTATGAACCATTAAATATTGGGAGAAATGAACAGGGATGATATAGTAAAGAGAATAAAGAGGCAAAGAATAAAATGGCTCGGCAATCTATGGAGAGAATGAGAGCGCGCAATCGTTTACTCAATGATACAGTGGGATCCAAGTGGTAGGAGAAGGCAAGGAAGACCCAGATCTAAGTGGCTGAAAGAGGTCAATAACGGGAGACAACTCAACCCTAATAAACATCTACCTGCCGGTATTCGGAGACAACTCTACCCTACCGGTCACGTCATGTTGAGTATGTGCTCAACTTTCCAGGGCTGAGCTATGATTTTGTGTTATTTTTACAAACATTTGATTGATCTCTCGTTAGAAATTGTTCCTGCATAAGAAAGTGAATAACTGACAATTATTATTATAATAACGTTAACGCGAAAATTATATATTTTTAACACCGAAAACTATTTTTTTAAAAGTTTATTTTCACAATATAATTAAAATATTACAATACTTGCTAATGAACCGACTAATTATTATCAAACAACGACTTTTACCAACTAACTAACTATAACTATAACGAACTAAACCAAACAACTTATATTCAACAACCCATTTCAACAACAACAACTTGAATAATAATGAATATGAATATATATACTAAAACAAAGCTAACTCTGCATTTCTTATCTTATTTACAGTAATATAATATTATTATTTATTTATAGAAATTTCTAGTTCTATAACTCCTCCATCCCTAAGATCGAAAAATAATGGAGTTGATTTTCGATTTTGAATTTGTTTCTTCCAATTCAATGTCTTCTGTCTTGATATCTTTTTTCTTGATTTTTTCTTTCTTGTTTCTTCTTTTACTTCTTCGGAATTTTCGTATTACCTAAAATATTATTATACTTATGGAAATAATTAAAATTGTTGAGAATAAGCTAATTGTTGTATGTTGCTTTGGAATTATTATTTCTTGAATAGGTTTTATATTTTTAGCAATTTTATTGATTTCATATAATCCTTCAAAATCTATTTTAGTTAAGTTTGGTAAATTATATGGTTGAATTTCTAAAAACTTTGAATCTAATTTTGGCAATATTATTGATTTTCCTTTTCTAATTTGGATGTTGGTTGAAAATATTTCTTCTCCAACTTGAATCTTGCAACCTTCTGGAATTCGGATGATTGATGGATGATTAATTTCCAAATATTGATCAGAAGCACATATGGTTAATATTTTTATCGCTGAATTTGGAATAATTAAAACTTCATTATTTGTGACTTGTTCTATTATAGTTTCTTGAAGCTGAGCATCATTAGCATAGCAGTTCGTAGGAGAATGGCCGTTTAATATTTCCATAGTACAATTCTCTCTTGACTTCATTTCTTGTTGACAGTAATATTTTTCTTCTAACATCGGACATTCTTCTTTTATTGAAATTATTTCTTCCGGAGTTTTTGCCAAGTAAGGTTGTTGGGATAAATATTTTGTGGTTTTGAATGATGGGGTATAAGTGATAAAATTCTGCAGTTTTGGATTTCAGGAAGGGTACATGGATAGCAAAAATTAATTTAAACTTTGAAAAAGTTACTTGAGAACCCAAAAATAGATAGTATGTTGAAATATTATTAAATTTCGGAATTTGTTGTTCTTCATATATTGTATGTAAATACTTTATTATTTCTACAATTTCTTGATTTGAAATCACTGAACTATGGATTGAATTTAATTTGGAAAATGTAATGGAACTTTCAATATTGTCAATTAACGTTATTAAACTTTGACAATCCAAGTTAATCTGTGAAATCGTACTATAAAAGGTAATAAAATTATTTAAAGTTATTATTTTATTTTCTATCGATATATGAAATTTTTCCAAATTATTTTGTAATTTCTCTTGATTATGCCACAAGGTAGTTATTGATTTATTATAGTGATCGATTAATTTCTTATTTAAGGATATTTGCATATTAACTTCGTGAATTATTTGTTTTTGGTTTTGCTGTAATATATTTATAGCATTATCGTATCTCTCTTCATCATCTAAATCAAGAGTACCAAAAAGCCGTTTATCAATTTTTCCAACAGCATTTACTAATCCTCTTTTTGTTCTAATATGAGGGTAAATATTTTCTGATTTTCTATCCAATGTATTGATTAAACTTTTTGTTCTTTCCATCATTTGCTCATCCAAATTATGGTATGAAATAGGGTTTGTTGCATTAGCTTCTACTAGATTACTTCTTAACTTGTAGAAATATTGTTTAATTGTTTCCATTTGCTTACTTATTTCTTTTAAATTTATATAATATATAAAAGTATGTTTAGTATAAATAAGCTTACATAATCCTAAATTAATTGGTAATATTGAGTAATTCAATTTGGTAACTTGTATGTCTTCGGTTTTGCATTTGATATGAAAAACCAGGAACAGAGTTACCATTATCATCAATTTCATTTTTCTGTAACAATTTGTTTGAATTAGCTTTTGATTCTTTAATTACATTTTTTTTAAAATAAATTCTTTTATTAGTTTCTAAAATTATTTTTTAAATCTTTAATGATTTCTGCTTTCTTATATTTTGGTAAAATTTTTTTATCTCTAAATTTTATATCTAAATTTTGTTTGTATAATAACTTGGATAATTCTTTATGATTTTATATATAATGAGATAGTATCAAATGATTATTCAGATCAAATGGATTCATTTAAGTCTAAAGAAGATTATTTAATTATTTTAAAAGATCTCAATTTACATTCTAACAAATTGAGTTATTTTTGTTCTAAATTTCTTTGAAATAAAATTACAAATAATGTGTGTTATCTAAACATTTTTCACGTTTGATTCTAACTTCTGGTAAATAATCAATTTCTTTTTGAATTGTCGAACCAAGTTCATTGATTTATATTTTGACAAAATGTATAGAATTTTAAAATGAAATATTGAATGTTTCATACTATTACTTTTGAAAATTATTATTATATATACTCCTATATCCAATTATATTATTGTTTTTAATAACTAATTGTCATGAGCTTAAATAGTAATGAATAAAATCATTAAGCAAAAGAATTGAATATTTCATATTACTTCTTTGAAAATTATTATCATTATTATATATTTCTATGTCTAATTATCGTATTGTTATTCATTTATAGTTCTACAGTAACTAAATAATGAATTTAAATTTTTATTATTGTTATTATGATACTAATTCTTATATCTATTCTTATTGTTATTTATTTCTAACTTCTAAAATTATTATTATTATATTAATCACTATTATCTAATCTAATTACATATGTTCATAGAATTTCCATATGTATTATGCCATTTGATGACTTCTTGTATTGAGTACCACCTTAAAGCAAAATGTTCCCAATATTTCCTTATAAAGTTTTGCAACTCTTGAATATCCTCTCGTCTTCTTATTTTATCTTCACGATTTAGAAATTTTTTGTTTGCTCGTACATTTCTTTCTTCATTTCTCTTGTTTACGTTATTGTTACTTTCATCTATCTTCGTATTTCTCTCAACAATTTCCTCACTTCTATTCCTTTTTAAGTTTTCATTAATTTTCTTGGAACTCTCTTCTATTTTCTTATTTCTATCAGCAATTTTATTACTTCTATTCTTCTTTATATTTTCATTTGATTTCTCGTTAAATTCTTCTATTTTCTTATTTTTATTCTTCTCTTTATTTTCATTTATATTCTTCTTCTTTTCATCCATTTCATTATTTATGATTTGATTGTTTTCTTCTATCTTCTTATTGAAGTTTTCATTTTTCGTATCATTTCCATTCACTTGAATTACTTCTTTTTCCATAAAAACCTGTATATTTTCATTTGCTTTCATTATCTTTTTATCTATTTTTCTTTTATTTCTTTTTATTTTAAAATCAATGTCATTCAATACAATACTTTTATTTGTTGATTGAATATCAGAAAAATAAATTTTATTAATATCATTTTCATTGTTTTCAATTAAATTATTTTCTGCACCATTCTCACTATTGAATAAATTTGATAAATCAGTTTCTAAATCTACTTCATTATTTTACATAACATTATCAATTTTAAATAAATTTGACAAATCAGGTATAAAATCTATTTCATTATCTGGAAGATATTTAAATTTTGGGTTTTTTATTTTAATGTATTCAAACGGTTCTTGAATATCCTTTTGTCCTGTATAAACGAACGTTTCAAAATTATCTAACGGTTCATTTGAAATAATTTTAATTCCTGTTACCTCGGATTTCTTTTCTGAGGAGCATTCCGAAAATTTTGATTTTGTTCTTGATTGTCATTTTCTTTCATAATAGTGTAATTTTCAAAATCATCTGCTAAATCAATTATTTCTTCTACTTCTTCCGTTTCATCATAATCATTATTGTATAATTCTTCTGATATGAATTCGGATTTTGATTATTATTTTGGAAATAATTATTATTAGTACTACTAAATCCTTTATCATAATTATTATTACCAGTATTACTCGGACGTACATGGATATGACACTAGGAATGCGACATCCATTGTGCCTCAGAGATCAAGAATTCGTTTATCTCAGAACAACAAGCTGAATTATAATTCATATAATGCATTGCAAAAATACTATAAGGGAACTGACATAAAAAGATTAAATAAAATTGGTTTTTCGAAATTAATCAAGAAATTGTTATTGGCACACTGTTATAGTGTGGATGACTTTATTGCGTTGATTTTTTAATGTAATATTTGACTGTTATCTGTGACTCTTTGACTATTTATGTATTTGGACTGTGTTGAACTAATTAACATCTGCATTTATATTTATTTTTGCTTTTACGTTTTATATATTTATGTTATTTATTGCTATTGTGTTATTATATGCTTATATTTTAGTGGACTATGAAATTTACATAGGTGTTTTTAATTATAATATCAAAATCTAAGAAACTTCATAATTTGTGACGATATGTACTATTTGTATAGTAAACGTCAATAAACTATACTATACTATTATTATTATTATTTCGATTTATAAAATTATTATTTCTCCTTGGAGAATCCGTAAAATTTATCGATGTAGTCGACATAGGCTCCGGTCTAGGTAAATTATGTACAGGTATTTGGTGTGGTCTGAAAACATTTTTTTTTAGACCAAATACTTGCGCATTAGTCGGATAATGTCGAGGTTGTTGTGGTTGTGGCTTTATATCAATTGGTTGGCTTGGAAAGTTCTGTCGTTGTTGGAAACATTGATATTGGTTATAGTTATTTCTAGCATAATTTGAATAGTTATCATTCTGATTTCGATTGTTATTATTATTATAACTATATGAATTATTATTAGGTGATTTACAACTACTAGAATTTTTGAAGGATCGCGGCTCATTTAAATGACCGTATAATCTTTCAAAATTCTCGAATTCTTCGACATAAGCCGTTGAATCCTCTAAAGAGTTAGGCTTTTTCAAATGCATATTGTTTTTAAGGACACCGGTACATCCTGAAACAAAGGTGTTCAGTGCCGTCTTATCACAATGATTTATGTTGCATCTTTTATCATTTTCGGTAAGAGTATAGTCATTGCTGATTCTCTGAATGATTTTACTTTTTAGCAATTGGAGTCTAGCCCCGAAATCGATTAAATTTTCATTTTTAAATGGCCTTGTTCGTGTTAATTCCTGCACGATGTAGTCCAGATCTCTTCGATCTGAGAAACACAGTTTCAAGGTTTCTTTAATCTTGTGCCATGTGTTTAATTCCATTCGATTGCCCACCATAGCTTCAGCTTTTCCTATACGTTTTTCCTGTATACAATACAATATATGGTTGTTTATTTCGACGTCATTATATATAGCGTATGTTTCAATTAATTTCTCACACTTGACTATAAACTTATTTAATGTATTACTATTACTATCATATGGTTTAATATTTTCTAATTTTTATTTAAATAAATCCCAATTGAGGGTTTTTACAGTAGCAGTAGCCATTTCGTTTATATTCACAGATGAAATTGAATTCTCAAAATTATTATTAGTTATATTATTTTCTTTAATATTTAATTTATTGAATGTTTCCAATAAAATTTCCAATTCGTTCACAATATATATATATATATATATATATATATATATATATATATAATTATTCTCTTTGACCACAGTATTTAACTGTTGTTTTTTCATTCTAGTTTCCCTGATGATGAGGACAAACATCCTCGAAAGCTTGGACATTTTCCGCTAAGAGTATATCTTTTCCAATTTTTTGCTGCAATCCCCAATATTCACTAGTTTTATTCCTAACTAGTCAGCAAAGACTATCTTTCTTATATATATATATATATATATATATATATATATATATATATATATATATATATATATATATATATATATATATATATATATATATATATATATATATATATATATATATATAATAAAAATATCTCTCCTACACGTTTAAAAAGGTATGGAAAAGTAAAAAAGGAAACTTTGCACTTACAATTGATTTGAAGAGCTCCGGTTTCTTCTTTCTTCGTTGATAGTAGATTCTGGAATCTGCACTCGATGTTGAAACACCAAATCGTGAGTTCTTTATACGAACGATTCGACAAAGTCTTTACACGACCGCACAGATCCAACTGACTGCGCCAATTATATATTTTTAACACCGGAAACTATTTTTAAGAAACTTCATTTTCACAATATAATTCAAATATTACAATACTTGCTAATGAACCGACTAATTATTATTAAACAACGACTTTTACCAACTAACTAACTATAACTATAACTATAACAAACTAAACCAAACATTTTATATTCATCCACCCATTTCAACAACAACAACTTGAATAATAATGAATATGAATATATATATATATATATATATATATATATATATATATATATATATATACTAAAACAAAGCTAACTCTGCATTTCTTATCTTATTTACAGTAATATAATATTATTATTTATTTATAGAAATTTCTAGTTCTATAACTCGAATATGTTTTGTTTGAATCCTCATATGCACAAAGGTATTTCAATGTTTTACTCATCAAACGAAAACTAATAACGAAATTATTTCACTATTTTATATTGACCCAAATTGTTTCTGAATGGTTTAAATTCTTATTGGGATTATAATTTAAAAAATAAGAGTCATGATGAAGTTATCGTATAGGGTATGTTATTGAATAAAAAAAAATCGGACTGTCCATTCGTCAGCGATAATCCTCCTCAAGAAATGCTCTCGTGAACAAACATGTCCTAATAAACTTCAACCAAAACCTGATATCAATCAAATCATATTCCAAAAGATCTTATCTCCTTTCTGTGCATAAAATACATTCAATAGACATTTTTATAAGGATTATATTTCTCACAAAGAGGATGATGGTACTTTAAACATTCAAGGCACATACCAGTCTAACTGTTAATAAGGTATATCATTATCCCTTTCCAAAAGGGAAATGCACAATGTCAAGATACAGTGTAGTACAAAGACTTCACAATATGTGCCCATTTACATAACTCCTTAATGAAATGTATCGTTGCATTCCTATGTGACATGTGATGAAGTACCTACCTTTTTGAAAAAAAAATATAAAAGGAATTGTAGTTCCTTGTTTAACTATATGGTACAATAATAATTTACTGCAAGTAGGAGTAGATATAACTCATCTACAAAAAAAATAGATAAATCAATTCAGTACTCATTCTACAGAATACAAGAAGTTGATAATATTAAATGAAATGAAATAAATTGAATAATTTGGTGCTATTTGAGTAAACAATTGGAGAACAATTTATAAAATACAGGAACCAAATAACCACACCAACAACTCGCAAGGAGCTTTACAAGCATATCCGCACCATATAATCCGTTATTTAAGCTACGATTTTTCCTCGGTCCACCTAGTTGAATTTGTCGACTTGAACGAAAAATTTGAAGCTTGTTCAACTGGAGATTCTTTCAAGTGAAATTAATCAAGTCAGATTAATTGGAGTTTAAACGTTCAAAAAGCGTTCAATTCACTTGTGATCAAGTGAGTTGATCAAATCGCTTGACCCGTGTCAAAGCAGCTTATTATTGGTAACGGGACGACCGAAAATAATAACTGTGGATCAGGAGGATGATGTTTTAGAGCTAGTTGCTAATAGTCCGGAACTAAGCACTCGGCGCTTAGCAGCAATGACTGGAGTTAGCTAATCTTCAGTTTCTCGAATTTAAAAAAAGAAAATTTACGACCTTACCCTTTTACATTGGTACACAATTTATTGCCCAGAGAGTATCCTTTAAGAATGAATTTTGCTCAGTGGATTGTAAATAACAAAATTATTATCTTAATTTTATTAACATAATTCTTTTTACTGACGAGGCAGAAGTTTTTATCTTTAGAAACAGTCACAATTGTGATATTGCATAACCCCATGTATTCCAAGAATCACATTTTCAGCACCAATTTAAGATAAACTTATGGCACGGTATCTTTGGAGATAGTGTGTTGGGTCCATATGAATTACCAGTAAATTTGAATGGAAACTCATATTTACAATTTTTACAAACAACTCTTTTCAATCATCTCGTGGAATTGCCACTTATTCGAAGAAGATACATGTGGTTGATGCAGGATGGAGTCCCACCTTATTATCGGATTATAGTGAGGAATTATCTCGATGAGTAACTTCCTCATCGTTGGATTAGCAAAGGCAGTGAATTTTCTTGACCGCCTAGAACTCCCAAAGATAATCCCATAGATTTTTGATTTTGTGGCTATATGAAATCATTAGTATGTTCACAAGAACTAAACAGTCGTCAGGAACTATGGCAGCAAATTGTAAATTCGGCTAATTTTATTACCAATCAGCCCAACATATTTTTTAAAGTAAGAAGATCATTTAGGCAAAGAATGGATAATCTTATTGAGGTAAACGGGGATGACATCGAACATTTGTTATAATAGTTATTTACGCAACTAGCTAATTTTGCAAATTACGCGAGTAATTCCGCGCTTTTATAATATTTAGTAGAATCGTCAATTACAATGAAAATATTAAGGTGGAATCAAATGGTGTTAGAAGTATTATTACCATGTCAGCACGTCTAGAAGTATTGTTACTATGGAAGCAAACAACGATTCTTCCAAATAAGTCAAAACCAGTCAGAAGTAATTACTTGAAATGTCTTCAGATGGCGAATCAGACATTCCATTTGAAGTAAGAGAGTCTGCAAATGCTGCAGTGGGTAGTTTAATACCTGAAAAATCAAGAAATAGATACGCCCTGGCCTACTAAAAATTTGAAAAATAGTGCGATTTGAAAAATATAAAGAGCATCAACGAAAAGGTACTACTTGCTTATTTTGAAAATTTGAAAACATTAAAGGCGTCGACTTTGTGGACTACATATTCAATGTTGAGATCTGAACTCACCGTGCTCAATAATGTCGATATCAAGAAGTACACTATGCTTTTGGCTTCGCTGAAGAGACGGTCAGCAGGATACCATACAAAAAAATCGGAGATTTTGACGAAGGAGATTGTAGAAAGATTTATAAATGAGGCTGAAGTCGAAATATTTCTATTTGCAAAAGTACGACTTAATTTACGATATGTTTATAACTTATTAATAAATAAATCTGTTGCTTAGGTCGCAATGATAATAGGGATTGCGGGAGCCTGCAGGAAGGCTGAACTGACGTTCCTACGAGAAGGAGACCTATTTGATAAAGGCAGCTTTTTCAGAATCACAATTCCAGAAAGCAAAACACACGTTATTCGCGAATTTGTGGTCACTGCTGGAAATATTGCAGTCAATCTTGTTGGCCTCCTCAAAAAGTATAGATATATGAGACCTCCTGCTGTAAAGCACGACAGATTTTTTGTGAGATATTGTAATGGAAAAAGTGGCATACATCCCGTGGGCATAAATACCATCGGAAAATTACCAGCAAATATTGCTCAGTACCTGGGTCTACCTAATGTTAAAGGATACACAGGACATTGTTTCAGACGCTCGTCAACGTCTCTCCTGGCAGACTCAGGAGCGGACATTCTAAAAATAAAGCAAACACGGAGGATGGAAATCCAACAGGCTATGTTGAGAGTCCATTAGAAATTAAGAGAATAATTTCAGAAACCATTCTGGACCACGCTCCTGGCACAAATGTAGATATTACAGCTTCAAAAGAAATTGACATTCGACAAGATGTTCCAGAGAATATTCACCCAGAAAATGAACTTACTTTAAATAGCTGTGTCTTTAATAATGTTGTTTTCAATGTTTCCTTCCTTCCTTCCTTCTAACCGTTTTCTATCCGTTGGATATAGGTCTCTCTCAATGTTCTCCAGGTTTCCCTGTGTTGTGCAACCTGATACCAATTTAAACCTGCTGTGCGTTTTATATCGTCGTACCAACGCTGTTGAGGTCTGCCAACGCTTCTCCTCTCGCCCCAAGGTCTCCATCTAGTCACTTTGCTGCTCCAGTTGTTGTTGTTTCTAGCAATATGCCCAGCCCAGTTCCATTTGAGTGAGGCTATTCTCCTTTCGATGTCTTCGATTTTTAACGTTCTCCTGACCCATTCGTTAGTTTTTCGGTCTTTCAGTGTTACTCCAACTATCTTTCTCTCTATTGCTCTTTGATGTGTTTTGAGCTTGTTCAAGTTCTTTTCTGTCAAGACCCAAGTTTCTGATGCATATGTAGATACTGGCAGGACATGTATTGTATACTTTTGCTTTTAGTTTCATTGGTAGATTTGACTGAAACACCTGTTTTAGTTTGCTATATGCTGCCCATCCTAACCGTATTCTCCTATTGAGCTCTGTATTCTGGCATTCCTTACTAGTTGTTATTTCTTGGCCTAGATAAATGTACAACGCTACTTTTTCGATTGCAATGTTTATAAATCTTAAAATACTATTGAATTGAAATAATGTGGTAATTGTCAGTTTAAATAATGAAATAATTGTCACTTTTTATAGTAATTAGTAAATTACTCTTTGAAACTCAAACAGTTATGTAAAGTTTGTACATAACTACTTTTCATAACTGATATATGAAGGTTATGAGAAATGTGACGTTTCCTAATGTCAAGGAGTGACTTAAAGTGTCACATTTGATAGCGAAATTAGATAAAAAGTTTTTACTGTTTGTTTCTGATATTTTCGTGTTATTAAAATTGTAGGTTCGTGAAGCGAATTAAGTTCGTTTCGGGTTCAGTACGAGGTTTTTCTTGTTTATCTTTACAAATTATAAAAGAATAAATAAAAACTTTTTGATCAACTCTAATCACTAAAGTGCTGAAGAACTGAATACTTTGTTGGAGGCAACGAGTTAATTTAGAATTAGGTTTCTATATTGATAAATATTCCTTTTTTGTTATATGATAATTAGTGATAAGAAAGCTACAATCAACTATCTACTTACGCCGATTCAAATTGGAAATAGGCAACCAGTATAACAACATGTTATTACAGCGGTTGCTAACTTTCTGTACTAAACCGGCTTTTAATCATTAATATGACAGAAGCTACTACCTTTGACTTCAGGTGTAGTAACAACAATATTAACAGTTCTCCTACAGTAAATCAATCAACAAAAATAGCGAATACTAGTAGTATTCCTTTAACTTCTACATCTTATGTAGCTGCTGCAAAATCTTCACCAAAACCTATTTTTCCAAAAAAGGAACAGGCAATTGTGGTTCATTCTTCAGAAAACCTAAAAGTTATTGACTATGTCAGAGCGGTTAGAGATATTATTGGTCCGAAAAATATCTGTTTTGCATCACGAATATCTAATAACAGAATTTGTATTTACCTAAATAGAACTGAACAGGTTGATAATTTAATTAGAAATAACCCCAATATTGATGTATGAGGCACGCAACATTCCATAAGAAGATTGGTTACACCTGCAAAAAGAGTAACTATTTCCAATGTATCTCCGTCTATCCCACATGACCTCATCGAAATGAATTTGAAAAATTTCGGTTTGCAATTAGCGTCTCCTGTTTCCTTTCTTAAGGCTGGTATTCCTGGGGATCAATAAAGCCATATTTTATCCTTTGGAAGACAGGTCTACATTATACCTCCCACAGAAAACTATGATCTTCAAACTTCTCTAGTCGTTACCTTTGAAAACAATGGATATCGTATATTTTCATCTACTGATAGAATAGGCTGCTTCTTATGCAAGCAAACTGGTCACATAACAAGTAACTGTCCAAACTCAAATTCCGATACTCTTTCTCAGATTCCAGCTCGTATACCCACACAATCAACCAACATTGAAGAAAACAATTCTGTAGGAACTCTTATGACTGACTCATTACCCATAATTGAACCAACAATAACAGCAATGGGGCAAAAGAGACCACTTTCGATCTCAACCGATTCCTCTATTGATCCCCCCATTCCAAGCGAAGAGACCACCACACCTAAAATTGAGGACGATAATGTGATTTTTACCACACCAGTAACTCCACGTAAGCCCCCTAAATCTAAAAAAAGGAAAATTAGAACCGAAGACGACATGAAGATATCAGAAAAACATATAGAAACGTCACACAACCTTTCATTCTTCCAGTTGAAAACTTTCTGGCATATCTAGGAAATTCCTTTGGTAATGATAACCCCTTAGCTGATGCACTACAGTTCACTGATGATATTAACACTCTGATTTCTGATATGTACACTATATATCCACTTTTAACAGAACGGACCATTAAATACATATTTACAAGATTAAGGAAACGATAAGGAAGCAAATGAACAACGCAGAACAGGATTGTCAGACATATCAA
The DNA here is from genome assembly GCA_963921935.1 of Galeruca laticollis. Classification (NCBI taxonomy): domain Eukaryota; kingdom Metazoa; phylum Arthropoda; class Insecta; order Coleoptera; family Chrysomelidae; genus Galeruca; species Galeruca laticollis. The sequence goes on from OY998180.1 coordinate 166,390,796, forward strand.
ACATCCTTAGATACAGGCGACGAAGACAGTGACAGCTCCCACTCACAATAATCAACTTACTGATTATTACCTTCACACTCATTCAATGGAATTGTGATGGGTTTTACCCCCGGCTAGAACGGATTCAACAATGAGTCACAGATACCAAAGCTGACATACTTTGCCTGCCAGAAACAAATTTTAAAGAAGAACACAAGCGGAAACTCGAAAGCTGTTATGAGTACCACTTTACCAGAACACAATGCAATGAAGCTAGCGGAGGATCTTCTATATTTGTTTCCGACGATCTTCACTCTGTAAACTTAACTCTCAATACAACGCTGGAAGCAGTTGCTGCTACAGTCTGGTGTCCCCAAGAAATCACTATCTGCAGTCTCTATATACCACCAAACTATAATCTTACTGAAGCCGAACTAGCAGATTTAATACAACAACTACCAGTACCATACTTGGTGGTGGGCGATTTCAACACTCACAACACTATGTGGGGTTCGGAAAAAAAAATTGGGAGAGGTAAAATTGTTGAAAATGTTATAGCAAACACCGACACTTTCCTACTCAACACAGGAAGTAGTACCTATTTTAATATTGCATCTGAAACCTACTCTGCAATTGAACTCAGTATTAGTGATGCAAGGTCTGCTCCATCTCGTACATGGCATACTCTAGAGTGTCTGTACAATAGCAACCACTTCCCTATACTGATATCAAATAACTGTATCAAGCCATTGAAAACAATAATTGAATGGAAAACTGCCAATGCAGACTGGGCAGGTTTTAATTATTATACTAACAGTATAGCGGACGAACTTCAGTTGCCCGAAAACATCAACGAAGCAATTGCCACTTCTAATAATTTGTTTTATCTCCTTCTCACAAAATAATTTTATGGTGGAACGAAAATTGTTCCGTCGCAGTTCGTGAATGCAAAAGATCGCTGAATAAATATCGTCTAACGCGCACTGAATCCAACCTCACAAATTTTTAAAAACTAAAAGCTAAAGCAAGAAGAACGCTTAAGCAAGCTAAGAAGGATTCTTGGAAAAATTACGTTTCTTCTATCACATGTGAAACTCCACCTAGCCAAATCTGGACAAAAATAAAACAGATGGAAGGCAATAGAACATTCACAAAAATTTCAGCACTAATAGATCAAGGTAAACTGACTACTGATAGCGAAAAAATTGTTAATATCATCGGCAATGCACTTCAGGAGAAAAGTAAAAACTGTAGTGAATACGCCACAAATATCACTATCCAAATCCTTACTCATGTTATACAAGACAGATTTTCTTTAGATCTTCCTTTCTCTCTCCAAGAACTCCTGTATTCCCTCTCGTCCTGTAAGAATTCAGCTCCAGGTCCAGACAATATTCCTTTTCAATTCCTAAAAAACTTGTCAACAAATGCTTTGGTGAAATTATTGAGTTTGAACAACTAAATCTGGATTAACAAAGAGTTTCCTCAACAATGGAGAGAATCAATCATCTTACCAAGCAAAAAGCAAGACAAATCTCCAACGGATGCAGATTCTTATCGCACTATTTCACTAACTAGTACTGTATGTAAGCTAGTAGAAAAAATGATAAATAAAAGATTAATTTGGTATCTTGAAAAACATAATCTTCTATCCCCTACTCAATCAGGCTTTAAACCTCAACGCAGAGCAAGTGATAATCTAGCTCTTATACAGATTTGCGCAACAAATGCACTTAACAAGAATCAAGAAGTCGTAGCTGCTGTGTTCGATATCCAAAATGCCTTTGACTGTCTACCATGACTTGTTATTCTCAATAAACTTAGTGAATGCTACATATCAGACAACATGTATTCCTTTATTGAAAACTTTTTGAGTGATCGTACGTTTAAAGTGTCTGCAAACGGATCAACTTCCAACAGCTTCTGCCGATACAATGGTGTTCCTCAGGGATCGGAACTTAGCCCCACTCTATTGAGCATGGCCATAAACGACATTTCCTCAAACATCCGATCTCCCGTCAAAATTTCCCTCTATTCTGACGACTTAATTATATGTTGTCATGGTAAGAACTCTACCACCACGTCGAGATTACTTCAAGAAGCAGTCGGTCAACTGCAAAAATGGTCCGACCAAACGGGTCTCCAATTTTCGGCAACAAAGTCCAGAGTTATCAGTAGAAGAACCACCATATCTTCAAATCCGCTGATAAGATTGAATGGAGACGACATTTCAGTAGTCGATCAACTGAAAATCCTGGGCCTGACTTTTGACAGCAAGCTTAGCTGGAAACAACATATTCGGGATATTAGAGGGAGTTGCTTGAGCAGACTGAATATTTCAAAATGCCTATCATACCACCAATGGGGAGCTGAAGAGGAAATACTTCTTAGTGTCTATCGCTTTTTAATCCGTTCCAGATTAGACTACTGTTGTTATAATTACATGTCCGCTTCAAAATCAGCATTAAGTACCTTGAATTCTGTACAAAATACTGGTCTTCGAATTTCCTTAGGTGGTTTTAGATCTAGCCAAGCTGAAAGCCTTAGCTGTGAAGCCAATGAGCCTCCCCTGTGGCTAAGACGACAACTTCTCCTATTAACTTACTCGTCTAGAGTATCTGCCAACCCCAACAATCCAGTCTACCCGTTGTTAACATCTAAACGTATAAGTCATAATGTATCTCCGAAACGTAAGTCCCTGGTAGAAATTCTGACCTCCTTACTTGGCGATATTAATCTATCTGATACAACTCATAGTCTAGCATCCCCCACGGCACCATGGAATACCAACTTGCCCAACTTCAATTTATCGTTAATTCAGTATCCAAAGTCCGAAATATCTCACAAATTTCTAAGAAAGTATTTTCTGGATGTAATTAGTCTTAAATACGACAAGGTGTTATACACCGACGCCTCAAAAGATAATGAAGTAGTTGGCTGCTCGGTTGCCATTTCCGATGCAACAGTTACAATGAAGCTGTTACCCTCATATTCTTGTGTTTTTACAGGAGAACTCATCGCTATATTGCAAGCTCTATCCTCTTTAACAAGTGACTCCAAACACCCTGCCATATGTACGGTCTCACTAGCATCTATTCATTCCATTAAATGCATATACTCCACGCATTCTATTGTTCAATCTATACACAATTCTCAATAATCTCTCACACCAAGGAGTTTCAACCACGCTAATCTGGATTCCCTACCATATTGGCATTACAGGCAACGAAATAGCTGATCAAGCGGCAAAACAAGCTGCAGCATCTCCCAACTTAAAGCATGAGAAAATCCAGTTACACACAGACTTGAAGGCTCTATTTAAGAGTAGAATGCGAAGATCTTTGCAAGAACATTGGAGCAAATCCTTAGTGATATCAAACCATTCAATATCAATATCAATCACAAACCTAAAAAGAAAAGATAAAGTTCTCATGAAAAGGGTTCGCATCGGACACACGCGCCTCACAAATGGACACCTTATGGCATCTGAAGATCCACCACTGTGTCAGGTCAGCTCCACTCCTCTCACGGTTAAACACATTCTGATAGAATGTTGTCAATACCAGAATAAGCGATTGAAACACCAACTTAGTGATAACCTTCAGGAAATGCTGAGTCTCCCCATACAGCATTCAAGGGTTATTGACTTTCTTCAAGACACAAAACTAAATCATAAACTTTAATGAACCAATATTGTGATAACTGAAACCCACCAAATTGTACATAAGAACAGTGCTGTATTAGTTATATTTTGTATTTCCATTTGTTTGTATAATTGTATAGCCTATGTATTTGTGTCAATGACCTACACTGTCAAGACACGTTAATTTCTATAAAAAATAAAAATAAATTGTAGGAACTTTTATTTGGATTACATTTTCAGAACCAATATTTGTTTTTAATCCGTCCGTACATTTAATAGTTGCGTTCCTTATGGTTGTTACGTTGTTGTTGTTAGCATAATTTAGTTGGGTGTAGAGTGTCTACACTTTCTGCCAAATATGAAATGGATACGTAAAACAGTTTTAAAGTACTGAGCACAAATCGTTTCTTAAATTTCAAACAAAACACCCTATAACTCAGTAAGTAGCTACATTTTATTTAGGTGCTTTGGGTTAATCTTCGTAATTTGAAGTCAAGATTAGCCTGTTAAATTATCCCAAATTAGTAATGACCCTCCCTGTAAAAAAGAAAAAAACATTCAATGCATAACATAACTTTTATCTAGATTATATTTTCGGAACCACAATTTGTTTTTAATTCTCCGCTCATTTAATATTTGTGTTCTTTATTGTTATTAAGGATTAAAGTTACATTTGCTTATTAAATGCAATCCACTGGCCCAAAATATCGACTTAGTTAATACCACAGATTAACAAATAAAATAGATATGTTTGTTTTGATTTTTCCTGCCCCAAACATTGAGTCACATTCTAAGCTTACTTGCGGACACTTCCACTGCTTTGCCATATTCACAAATACTCTTCAGCTGCAGGAAAAATGAAATTAGAAGTTAAATTGAAAATGTGTTAAAAAGTTATGAAAATAAAAAAAGTCATACCAATTGATGCATTTGAGTCGCTGCTTTTAAAATGAATTAATAATACTAGAATTTTATTTAATAAAGGCATATTCTTCTATAAATTTTAAACAAGTATTTGTTGTATCCTTAGATACCTTCATGGTTTTAACTAAAAGTGGCAACATTTCTCAAAATTTCAGTAGCTGATTAATGTGTCAATAGTAATATATTTAGTAGTTTTGTTCTTGTTTAATTAACATATAAAGAGAGATGCAAATATCGTCAGAGTGTGATCGACGATCATTTCCAATACGCCATAGTATTGTACTAAATAATGTCAAACGTGGTTTGTTTATACTAGCGCCAATACGAATAGAGAGTAAACATTTAGTTCTTTCGTTTTGATGTATTTTTCAAGATTTTTACTGACAAAATAAACTTGTAAGTCAATTAATTTAATGTTTTTGGATTATCATGGTTCGTCGGTGCCAAGTTTGTCAGGAAAACAGCCGAAATGACGAAGGCCATGTATCTACAATACCATCCCCACTCTTTGTAATTCATTCATTATTTCACTACTGGCCGCAAAAATAAACGTGTTTATGAATGAGTAGCCCTCCCTATGTTTATTATTACTCTAAGGTTAATACACACCAAAATTTAAAAAATATGCTGCTTCATGTTTAACTTAAAATATCTTGAGAAATATTGACTTTATCGTTATGTGGAAAGAGTACGTTGTTTACGTAAAATGTATTTGAAAATCGAAAAATTGTGCTAAAATCATATTCCGCAAGTGGCGTAAAATTTGGGGACGATTAACCAGTCACTTGTCCCTGTCGTACGCCTCTGTCAGTAGCCAGAAACGTTTATTTATCATAATTTAGTTTTAAAGTACTGAGCACAAATCGTTATTAAATTTTTAAACCAAACACTCTGTATCTCAGTAAGCAGCTACATTTTATTTAAGTGTTTTGTGTGGGATGATTTACTTCATAATTTGAAGTATGGATTGATTCTACTGTTAAATTATTTCCAATGAGTAATGAATTACCCTGTATTAAAATGACAATCGACAATAATGATATGATGAGAGCACCTTTTAGAACAAAAATGAGGGAATAATTGCACCCCGTAAAAATTTTAATGGAGATGAGGTCCGAGATACGACCTCGTTTTCGTTATGCTACAAAGTAGTAAATTTTGAGGAGATTGAAGTTCCATGTCTATCCCTTTACAACAGTTCAAGAATTGTTGGATGGAAATTATCCTCAAAGAAGGGGATTTTCCCATTAGTTGTAAACGGAAAACATATTCTTTCGATGCACGAGCTATTTTTGGCCTCAGAATATGTAGTTTAATGTATGACCTACCTTTTTGTTACTAAGAGGGTGGCGCGAACACACTTATAATAATTCACATAATGTAATTGCATTTTCCACAAATTATGCCCAATGTGAAAAACTATTGCACGAAATTTGTATAAACAATTTTTTCGTATCACTTATTGTTAAGGCTGTGTTGGTATTTCCTTTCGTTGGCAGAAATAATAACTTCCATCTTCTTGAACTGATATTCAAAAACTTAGGTTTAATCAAACATTAGATAGTGAAAAAAATAGCAGCAACAAATATTTCAAATGGAAACTAGATCATTTTAATCTACCCCCAAAAGGTTCTCTTCGAGAGAAAATCTCTGCGAATCAACGATAGCACAGTATATGATCTCTGACGATAATCATTAGTATGGGTGACTTAGACAGAACACAATGCAGGAATAGCAGTGGAAGTGGGAGGAAAATAGTGCGACTGGCCAATAGGCAAAGAAACTTATATAAGAAATGTCACCGTAGGTAAATTGTAGGCTGTATGGTTCTTTCGGGAATTATTTCAAAAGGGTGAAACTGTCAGAAACGGATACATACAGATATTGCTGCGAGATGGAACACATATGCGACAGATGGCTAGATAGAAGAAAACGAGTGGTGATTCAGCTGGAAGAACAGATAAGGCCTGAATCAATGGTAGCATAAATAATCAGCTCAACAGAAAATTGGAGTGTAATACATAAAATGATTATAGCAATATTTGCCACCAGAAAACGGCAAGAACAATAGGGAAGCAAAAGGATAAAGTAAATAGGGATTACAATATATGTCGTCATATTGTTGTTGTATCTAACAGACGGTTATGAGATGACAGACTTAGAGGCAATGAAAGGGGGTTTTGAGTCGTCACTGTTGGATGCAATTGAAGCTACTATGCCAGCATCCTTCGCCATGCGGTAATTCCTTTCTAAAAAAAATAGGCGTGATCTGACCAACTATGTTTGTTTAATTACTCTCCTGACAATTGAAGCAGAAATTCAGGGAAAAACGAGTTGATTAGCTCCTCACTGTTTTCAATAACTTAACACCTGTTTAGCGAAGTAAGATCTCATCAATATGTCTTCTGGCTATCTTTCGAAACTTGTTGTGTTCCCTGACGTGTGATCAAGTTACCCTAAACCTTACAACAAAGCGACTGAGTTTTAAGAAACATACCAAACTGACCTCTTCCCTCTACTAGCAAAGCTGTTGCTCTGACACATTTATCATTGCTTCCTAGTTTTCATGAATAAAAAAAACAATCAGTTGAACAACAACTTTTAACGATACCTGCATCATACTGAAATGATGTGATCAAACTCATTATTGTTCCAATCTTAGCCGAACAGACATTCTGGAGAAATATGTCATTAAATTTTAAGTATAAACTTATTAAAAATTCTTTGAGATTAAAAATACAATTAGGTATATCCTAAGCCATTTTACTAATTAATAAATATTGAAATCCCAAAATAATAAGAGAATAGAAAACAAAACCAAAAACTGCTATAATGACTGTTCGATCTGTTCACCTTGCACTTCTACGTACATTCTAAATCTACAGAGGAATTTTCTCAGTTTTTGAAAAGCATTCCAAGATTTTGTCTTATAACGTCACAATGAAACCTTATTGTTTCCACCATTTCGTTCCTTGTATGGACAGGAGTTGACAAAACCAAACTTTCACGATATCCCTAAAAAATGATTCCATGCTATTGAATTCTGTGGGGGGAGGGACTCCATCGTGCATGAGCCACATTTGTAAAGAAACATCTAAAAGCGTTGGCAAATCGTTTCGTAAAAATTCTACCAGGCAAGCGTGAAGTATAGAATATTCTACCCTCTGTTACCAGAAGCCAAACCGTACATCAAATACATATCTGCGTATCCATTCAAGATAAAGTGTACCATATTAATATTCAAACACATGCTCCTCTACAAATGTGGTTCAAGCCTCTCCCCACTTTCTCATTGGTGAACGGGATCATCTCAATAACATTTTCCCAATAAATGGATTTGACGAGGAGGTCAATTTCCATGATCAGCTCGTTCCCCAGAATTCAATAAAAGTATGGATTACTTTTTTGGGGATATCGTAAGCTTGGCTAATCAAGTCCTGTGCATACAAGGAACGAAATGGTGGACATAATAAAGTTTCATGGTGAGGTTATGAGATAGAATTCGGGAATGCTTTTTAACGTACAGAGAAATATCCTCCGTAGATTTAGAAAGTACCTAGATGTGCAAGCTGCTTAGATCAAACAGTTATTATAGCAGTTTTGTTTACTATCCACTTATTATTTTGGAGTTTTAATATTTATTGATGAGTAAAATGGTCTGAGATGTATCTAATTGTTCTATTGTGTTTTAATCTCAAATCATATTTACCAATAATAATTAGTGACAAGCAGACTTTAATATTCAAAATTCCATGACAGTTTTCTTTCAAAATGTATTTTTAACAGAATATGATGAAGGCGCTAATTTGCACACTCTCCAATCTAAAAATTCGCTTTATTATTTTTATTATGTTACAGAGGTTGTTAAAATTTCGAATTATTTACCACTGGGCATAAGCCGCCCCTTGATTATTATTTGCAATGTAGATTCATTTTATAACATCGAACACGGTACATAGGTGTACGCAGTCATTCACTGAAATATTATAGTATATATATATATATATATATATATATATATATATATATATATATATATATATACATATATTCACCTAAATAGAAAGTTAATTGCTATAGAGCGGCTTTAGTTAGAGTATCCTTTATCGGTTAGTGTCCTTTCAATTCAGAAAACTTACATAAAGACTCCTCTTTTGTCGTAGGTCTTCAGTGAGGCCGTCAACACAAATATTTTACGATCCCACATTTTACCCTGTTTTGGAACAAATTGGAGTAACAGAGAAACACCGAAAACCGTAGAAAGACGACGTCGCTTCTTTTTATACGATAGATTAAACAATTCTACTGTCACAGTCAGAATACCTATAAATCTATCACACCAATAAAGCTTTTTCTCTAAAGTTTACTATATAGCTCAATGTAATTTTAATGTATTTTTGTTTCCGTCAGGTCATTTAAAAAGGAACTGGAGTCACTTCATTACTTTTCAAAGAGGTCGGTAGTTTACAAGGAAGAAAACGTATAAAACTACATATAATGAATTCCCATTTTTTAGACATCTTTATTGAAAGACTTCAAAAAAAAGAGTACAAGAGTTTGTCGGGAAACATTCACAAGAACAAAGCTTATCGTGAGCTTAAAAGCTCGATCTTTTGAATTGGATTTTAAAAGAGCAGACATACTTTAAAAAGCATTTAGACGACTACTTGCATTTAACTATTTCTACTGATTAAAGACAAAATTTAGCATAAACTGTTTTAAAACGATCGTGAATAATATTGTGACTGATTAATTTAGAAAAAATCTATATAAAAATTGATTCAACTTTTTACCATTACAATATAACGTTGTGAAGGTAAGATTCTGCTTTTGTAGTTACTCATAATTGACACAAATACAAAAGTATCACTATTATACAAAATTGGTTCAATTGTATTTGAACAGAATAATTTTTTTAGTCTCTTCCCAATTAAAAACTTTATAGTTATTTCGGGTGAAGTTCACTGCACAAAATGCTATACTTCTTATGCCTATTCAGAAACATGGAATGTTTTGATTAGTGAAATAGTCAGAGGAATATGAAAACAATAAGTATCATGAAAACAATACGTATCCTGAAAACAGCAAGAATAATAATGAAATAGTATATTACAAAATACGACAGGCCTAAAATTGGGTTTTCTATTGCTCTGTGGTTCGTTTCATCGTCTGATGTTTCTCGGTGATATTCCTCTATACTTTGTTGTGATTTCTCTCGATTTTCTTCTCGGTTTCTTTGTGTTTCATTTGTAGAGGGGGTTGATCTAAGTTCGCCTGTTCTAGTATTTCTTCAATAGAGAGGGGCAGTTTCGGAATATCTTCGTTGACAAAGTTTGAGAGTCTGTCGTCGCGTGGATTATTACATAAAGAGTCATTTTCTTAATCCGGAGATTCTAATTTTATATTCACTTCATGGTCAAACAATTTTTGGTGTGTATTTCCTCTCTTGTCGGCGTTGGTATTAAATTTTCCTTTTTTATACACACCTTCGTAATCGTACTCTTCCAATTTTAATCTCCATCTTACTAGTTTGGAGTTTGGTTCTTTCAAAGAAAAGAGATACTGAAGCGGGCGGTGGTCTCCCGAATAAATAGGGGCGGAAGTATTTAGTGGCCCATACTATAGCCAACATCTCTTTCTCAATTGTCGAATACTTAGTTTCTGTCTCGTTTAGCGTTCTGGAAGCGAATGATATGGGATTATCACTGCCCACTGGTCATTGGGAAAGCACTGCTCCTATAGCATAGTTGCTAGCTTCGGTGGTTAGATTGAAGGGTCTTGTAAAGTCCGAGTACTGTAAAAGGTGTTCGTTCATCAAAAGGTTTTTGCATGTATTGTGAAGCATTCTAAAAATTGTGGAGTATGTTTGATCTTGGCATCCTTCTGTAGACAAGTTGTTAAAGGTTTCATCCTTTATAAACTCCCTGTAGTATCCTGAATGTCCCAGGAATCCTCTGATATCTTTAGCTGTCTTAGGTGTTGGATAATTGGCGATGGCTTTAATTTTGTTGGGGTTCGGTTTTATACCCTCTGAAGTGACGATATGTTCCAGGAAACTTACTTCTTTTCTTAAGAACTCACATTTGTCTAGTTGTATTTTTAGTCTGGTGGTGAGATTAACTATGTGTTCCTGTAGAGATGTGAAAAACACGATAATATCGTCCATATAAACCAAACATATTTCACCTTGGTGTGCATTCAAGACATTATCCATTACCCGTTGGAATGTTACGGGTGCATTTTTAAGCCCGAATGTCATTCTTACATACTCGTAGTGTCCTCCGTTCCGGGTACTGAAAGCAGTTTTAGGAACATCTTCCTCGGACATTTCTATCTGGTTGAAACCGCTCGCCAAATCTAAGGTGGTGAAATATTGACATCGGCCAAGTTTATCCAATATGTTTGTTATGTTGGGTATTGGATACCGATCGTCGATGGTTTTTTCATTTACTTTTGTGGTAGTCAACAACGATGCGCCATTTAATTTTTCCTGAGAAGTCGGGCTTTTTGCGACAAAACATATAAGCCGGGCCATGGAGATTGGCTAGGTCTAATTATACCTTGATCTAGCATCGAAGCTATCCGACTTCTAACTTCTTCGTTGTGGATGTATGGATAGCGGTATGATTTAGTATATACCGGTATTTCATCCTTCGTTCTTATGTGGTGTATAACTTGATTCGTAAAACTAAGAGGTGTATCTGGTTTATAATAATAATAATACTATTTATTCGCATATTTAAACTGGTTTTACATAACAATAATATTATAATTGACCTAATGCAAAAAGGAGCCAGAAAACAATTTTAAAAAGCTCTAGTCTGACCCCTGTATTAATTACAAAACTTAATTTTAAATAAAGTAAAGCCTTACAATAAATAATGTGTACATATAGTAGAACACGAAAGAACGAAAGAAATCAATAGTGGTAATGCGAGTATGAGTATGAAAAAACTAATTTTCATCTATCAAACTTCTTTTTATATTGATCTTAAAACTGTTCCGATTCAGTACTTTCAGAGAAGCAGGAACCCTATTGTATAGGTGGTAAATATTGTATGTGAAGCTTCGTTTGAACATTTGTGTCCTATGAGGTGGTGGTGATATAAGCCCTTTAAAACGCAACTTGAGCGTATGAACATCAGTACGATATTTTATTTTATTTACCAAATAAGTGGGTCTGGAGATTGAGGCAATTTATTACCCCTTTGCAAATATTGGATGTTGTTCTCTTCATGAATATATTGATTTGCAATTGCTAGTTTATTAGGCCGCATTGTCGTTATAGTTGAACCCAAAAGTTCTCGTAAGCCTGCTAGGAACGTAGTTAATGCTTGCTGTCTAATGAATAATTCCCTTTTGCTTCTCTTTATTTCTGGATTTTGGGTATGAACTTCGATGTAATTAGTAATACAGTTTAGAGGTCTTATTGTTTTCTCATAAAACTGCATAATTGTTTCTTGAGGGCCCTGTCGAAGGTTGACTAAACTCTAGTGAGAGAATTTTAGTTTCATTGAACTCCAAAGTTTTCAATTAAGACGTCTTTCACACCGCCCCATGTTTCGCATCCATAAATAGAAATTTTTTCTTTGGCTCTGCCAGTTAATTTACTTATAACACCATGGAAAAGAATCTGGTTCTGGATAAACTCTGGATTATTTTGGTTATAATAATGATTTAATAATAAAGTTAAAGTCTTGATAAATTCGAATAATTCGTTTGGATTTCCCTCAAAGTTAGGGATAATATATAAATGTTTAATGTCGAATTGAGCCATTGTAATGTTATTACTAATGTGTTATTGAGGTCTGAATCGTCAATACTTAGGCTGCTAAGATAATTCGTCAATTCTAAGTGTTCTCTACTTTTATTAAATCTATTATACTTGGTCACATATCGTCTATGTTAAGCTCTGAATCAGAAGATTCTGAGCCAGAGGAGTCTAACATAAATAAAATGGCTTACAAGATGCAGATGATGGTACGGTGCATTCCTGGAATCCTTGCTATGCTTCAGGATGAACTATCTTGAGAGTTACCCCTGGAGCTTGTTCTTTCGAAAATAGTGGATAAACGATTGATAACGACGAGGATCACTTAAAGACACCTCCACTATCCTACTGACTGCGCCAAATACGATTTGCCACTTCAAAACTCACTCTTTAAAAACACTTTTATTAATTATTAATAACTGTTACAAAACTACACAATAAAATTGGTAAAAAAATATAACTAAAATCACACTGAATATGATACAAATCGATCGTTTAATTTATACAAAAAATATTGCTAAGTCGGCATCGCATGTTTCATCGAATGTTCTTTGGATTTTACCAAAGTCAGCGTCCGGGTGTAGTGTCTTCGTATACAGGAAATTCAATGTACTGTAACTTTCATAACAAGAGTTGTAAGTAGCATTTTACATTCGAGGTAAAATATTACACGAGCATGGAAAATGCATTACAGCTCGTGTTCTGTACTGCAATTTTTCTACGACTTTTTTTATTAATAATTATAAATTTAATGAGAACGGTTTATAAATATTTTTTAACAATTGGAATTTATATTTATTGTAAAATTTTGACAATTTTTCATAACAATAAGGTATCCAGATTTTTTTACAACCCTATTATATGTTGACGGTATTGACGAAAATGTTCTTTGAATCTGGTGCCACAGGATTTATTGGTTGTATCGCAGAAGGTTCAATTTTTGGAATATCATTTGTATTGTCCACGATAGATGTTAAAATTATATTCGCTTTTATTTATTTATTTAACATGGAGTTTTACAGATTACTTTCTGCCATAGTTGATGTCTTCTCAGTGTCAAAAAATCTACACCAGCATCTACTAGAAAAGTTGTCGAAGACCTTCCAAAACACTGGCCAGTGCATTTATCTGTTTAAAAAATTGGTCAAGAATGCTTACGCTTCTTGCAGCCTTTTTTATATGCCAACTTAATAAGATCACGTCATGAAAGTTTGAAAAACTTTGTTTATTTTAATTTTTTATAAGCTACAAAAATCGAAGTAAAGTTGTAAAAAATGTTTTTATATATTCATTACTTATTATAATACCACCGTTTTCGTAAAAGAGACATTTATTAAGGTGAACAACACATTTTCCACCATCTGTTTATAAATTGTTGTATCAGAAACAACTGCTTTGATATTTTAAAACTAAAATTTTTTCACAATATTGTCTTCAAAATATTATTACTTATGAACAATTTTAAATTGTTAATAATCGGCTATTCCATATTTCAAATGGTTAAATAATTAGTTAAGAAATTTTTACAGGCCGCTAAAAAGCAACGGAAAAATATTTCTTTTAATAACAATGTCATTGCTTATTAACTATTTATACGAAAATTTTAGTAAAAAAATAGGGTTGGAAATTTGTCTATAACAAATTTTCAAGTAAATAAACAATGACATTGTTAATAAAAAAATGTTTTCGTTATTTAAGGATTATGATTCAAGCATTATTTGAACATTAGAAATAAATAAACGGTTTCAAAGATTAAAACCATTCCGCATCTGTGAAATGCCCTGAACAACATTCTGTCATAAAATTCTCACTTGTATATACTTCGGGGAATGAATCGTGCTAACAAACCGAAGTTTATCCAAAAATAACCAAAAATGTAGAATATCGGGATTTATAGGGCCAACTGTACTCGCTCTAGTCAGCTGAAAATCAATAGGGTACATCTATGAGACACCTTGAAAAATATCCAATTACAAAATTGGTCACATGTATACAATCCGGAGGCTGCATCGTGCTAACAAATCAAAATTTCTCAAGAAAGGACCAAAAATGTAACACTTCAGGTACATTAGCACCCGTTGTACTAGCTCTGGGGAACCAAAAATCAATAAGGTTAATCTATTAGACGCCCTGAACAAAATTCAATCATAAAATTGGTCACTTATATACACTCTGGAGGCTGTATCGTGCTAAAAAACTTAAAATTCTCCAAAAATTACAATAATTTGGTACTTCAAGTACCATAGCAACCGTTGTAAAGGCTTTGGTGTAATGAATATCAATAGGGTTCATCTTTGAGACGCCCTTGATAATATCCAATCATAAAATTGGTTACTTTTACATACTCCGGAGGCTGTATCGTGCTAACAATCTTAAATTTCTCCAAAAATGACAAAAATGTCGTACTTAAAGTACTATAGTACATGTTGTTCTGGCTCTGGCGAACTGAAAATCAATAGGGTTTATCCGTGAGACGTCTTGAATGATATTCAATCATAAAATTGGTGACTTGTTGGACTCCGAAGGCTGTATCGTGCTAACAAACTGAAATTTACCAAAAAATTACAAAAATGTCGTACTTCAAGCACCATAGCACCCATTGTACTGGCTCTGGTGAGCTGAAAATCAATAGGGTTCATCTGTGAGATATTCTGAACAATATTCAATCATAAAATTGGTGACTAGTTGTACTCCGGAGGCAGTATCGTGCTAACGAGACATGTAACGAACGACGACAACGACGACGACATACTCCGTTTTTTCGTGTTGTTCATGATGAAAAACGTGAAAATAACTCAAAAAAAAATTCTAAATTCCAAATATTTTTGGGGTAAACCAATACTATTCTAGCATATTAGATGAGTTGGAAGGAAAAGTAAAAACGATGATAGAAATTAAATACATTGTTTTTAAGAGAATTCTTTTTAAATCATAATATATTCAAGAAAACAAATATTGTGAATTATATATTACTTTTCCGCCTAACCTATCTAATATGCGAGAAAAGTATTGATTCACCCCAAAAAAAGTTGGAATTTTGAAAAATTTTATGGAGTTATTTTCACGTTTTCTAACAAGAACAACACGAAAAAATGGTTTTTAGAAAAAAATCCTTTGTGTATGTCGTCGTCATCGTCACTCACCAGAGCCAGTACAACGGGTGCTATGGTACTTGAAGTACGACATTTTTGTCATTTTTGGAGAATTTTCAGTTTATTAGCACGATACAGCTTCCAGACTGTATACAAGTGACACATTTTATGATTGAATATTGTTCAGGGCGTCTTATAGTTGAACCTTATTGATTTTTAGCTCAACAGAGCTAGTACAACGGGTGCTGTAGTACCTAAAGTGTCACATTTTTGGTCCTTTTTGGAGTAATTTTGGGTTGTTAGCACGATACAGCCGGAGTGTATACAAGTGACAAATTTAATAATTGGATATTTTCCAAGGTGTCTCACAGATGTACTCTATTGATTTTCAGCTGACTAGAGCGAGTAAATCCAGATATACTATATTTTTGGTTATTTTTGGAGAATGTGGTTCTATAAGATTCATATTGTTTTTGAGGACGCCTGCTACAAAGGTGTTTAGCGCCGTTTCATCACAGTGATTTATATGGCCACTTTTATCATTTTCAATAAGTTTAAAGCTATTACTAACTCTTTGAATGACTTTGCTTTTCAATGATTGAAGCCTAGCTCCCAAATCTATTAAATTTCCATTTTTTAATTGGTCTTGTTCTCGTTAACTCTTGCAAAATGCAATCTAAGATCTCTTCTATCTGAAAAGCATTGCTTCAATGCGTCTTTAATTGTAGGCCATGTATTTAGTTCCATCCTGGTTCCAACCATAGCTTCCGCTTTTCCTACTGTTTTTTCTTGTATGCATTCTAATACATGATTATTAACTTCTACATCATTACCTACAATTTACAATACGTTTCTATCAATAGTTCATAACGGGTAATGAATTTATTTATAGTATTGCTATCACTATCATATGGTTTGATATTTTCTAATTCTAGTTTAAATAACTCCCAGTTAAGGGTATGAAGTTTCTTAAATAATCAGATATATCTAAATCCTCAAAACTATTCTCAGAACTATTTCTTTTTTGTTTAATATTTGGTTTGTTAAATGTTTTTAGTTAATCTTCTAAACCATTCATATAAAATTGAAAATTTCTTTGACAAATTGTCTCTTTTATACTCTCATAAAAAGGCAAGGAAAGTTAAAATAAGTGAACTTGGTACTCACAATTAATCGAAGGCTAGGTTCTTCAGAATTCGCACTCGATGTTAAGACACCAAATTGTGGAAAGGTCGTTAACCGTTATCATAAAAACTTTATAACAAACATTATTTTTACAAATTAAGTTAAGACTTAGTTGTATAATGAATCTCTCAAACTTTTTCTAGACCAGTAACTTGTGGATTTTTATTAAATTAAGTAGTAGTCAAATTGTTTATAAACAAATGACGGAAAAAATTTTTGTTCAACTTAATAAACGCCTTTCTTCAATACAAAGAACAAAATATTAAAAATTTTCAAAGCTTTATGATGTACGAGTACTATCATTAAGTAGACATTAAAAAAAGGCTGATCGAAGCGAAAGACGAATTATTTACACAATTTTTGTTGTCTTCAATGCGGGTCCGGTTAAATTTTGTTAATTATCAATCGCGCCTAGCTTATTGAAAAATTCACTCAGGATTTATTTCCAGCGGGAATAAATTTTTGGATGTAATATTGATACAACATAATTTTTTAAATCAATATTTAATACTTTAAAATTTTATTTTATGCGACGGACTCGCTTTAGACGCATTGTCCGCATTGTCCGCAATTAATACGTGGAGGCCTATTTCAGCGTTAAATCAAAATTATAAACAATAGAGATAGAGTTTCAGTAGGTAGGACATTTCCTCCTCTTTGAGAATATTTGTTTTAATGTCTTATATGTTGACGATTTTTGAAATATGCGGAAAAAACTGTATCCCTATTTTTTCCTTTATGTGTTTGTAAATTTTGCTATTTTAATTGTTCTAAAAGACTAGACTAAACTGTTTTTCAGCACATTCAATCTTTCAATTGAAAACTATTGGACGATGTGTAACAAAACTATATTCATAATTTTTTGTGGAAATATCGAATGCAATGTCATAATACTGCATAGCTTATAGAACTGCAAGTGGTATCACTTGTTGATCTGTCAAAACCAGTTCAACAGACATTGGCATTTTAAATTTTTATCAGTATTGACTCACCCCGTAAGTCATAAGGTAAACTATGTTACTCACATTGTATTGACCACCAAATAAAAATTTAAAATCCGTCAATAACATTCTAGTAGCATGGGTAATGGAACAGAATGAGAAAAATTACTCTACTATCCAATTACTTTCAATATTTAAAAAGTTTACCACCAATTGCTATACATAAATTCAGTCTCTTGACAGTAGAACGTAAGCGGAGCAGATTCACTCTAATCACGAGTGAATAATTGTTTTAAAGATCATGAAAAAGCTTGGCGATAGATGAAATTATTATCGTTGTTCTTTAACCTCAAACAAATACATGAGTAGAGAAAAATATGGAAATGGTATTAGAAAAGACTCCAATAATTGAGTATTCAATTATTTCTAAATAAATATCCATGAAGAAACATTTTAAGATCTAGAAAGTTTCGCCAATGGTTTTTTATAGGAAAATTATTGTCACAAAAATTGAATGTCAATAGTTACAGCCTGAAAATCGTATACCTAACATTGATCATTGTTTTATTAGTAAAAAAGCAATTTAATTATATATTAGCGAGAAAATAATTAAGTTCTATAGCATGAAAAGTTTCTGTTACCTATACAATGTTCTCCGTTTTTTCTAAATTTTCTGAATGCATATTTGAAATATTTAACACAGTGCAAACCATTGAAGCTTACGTCAGATTTCAATTAACAAAACAAATATATTTTGGAGTTTTTAGCAGTTGAAAATATACTTAATCATTTCAGATGATTTGAAAACTGAAATAATTTAACAAAAGCTCGTTTACTTATTTTATTGATCCTTATGTTGATGTACTTACAACAAAACATATTTACCTTAGAATGGACACTTAAATTACGGATAACTACTTATTGATGTTTTCTATTATTTTACTTTTAAGATCACAGTTTATAAATATTTTTCTTGAACCAACCTAAAAAAGATAAGAAATAATTGTTTATCATCAGTAATATCTAATAAGATGCATTCTTATCTTTAATCCTTCTGTCTTGTACATTTTAAAACTAATTTCAATTATCTTGGATTGTGTAATTCTTGGTTTCTTTTGTTTTGTTTATCTAATAACAGCTTATATTAGGTTCTTTACTATAACCTGTCAGAAATTAAAACGGAACGTTGTCACAGAACTTATATTGATTGTTTTATGGTAACTATGATTCGTGAACTAGTAATTTCACCATCCATTAAGCACAGGCTAAGTGGTAATATATTTAGTTGTTCCATGTATAAAATGTCTTCCATTGGTGTGACGGACAATATGTCAATTACTATGATCGTTTAGTTTTTCCTTGTTTCCGTTCGTAATATTTAAGGCACGGCAAAAAGGAGAGTCTTGTTGAGTTTTGTTTTTGGCTTATTTTGGTGGTCCTATCACCTAGAAAAAGGTCCTTGTCCTCCCTTAAACCACGTGGGTGGGTTTTGTCTGCAACCTAACTGGAGGCCATTATTTACGCCGTTCTTATTTTTGGCTATTTTATGTTTATATTATTTCAACTTTGGCGTGGTGCCAGACATACTAAAATACATTAACCCGAGCATTTCTCGATAAGAAGAGCGCCGCAGAAGTTTCAAGAAGTATTTTCCTCCTGGAAGATGTTTCTGATGTTTTTTGTATGCTTTTCCGTTTTTCGTGCTGATGTAGATGGATGTTTCCACCAATTTTCAGCTTAGTCCATTAGTCCTTTAGATGTTACCACCAGTTAGAAGATTTTTAATTTTTCTTCTCCCAGGATGCAGGTTTAATTTTGTATTTTTTATTCACAATGGAGCTGTTTCGTAAATTTTCATTTTTGTAAAATATGTAATTGAAGCTTATATTGATAAAATATATAATAATTATTCGTTATATTACTGACATAAAATAGTGTAAATCCATTATAGCTATAATATGGTACAAATTTATATAATTTGAAATTAAAATATAATATTTTCTATATTGTGAACCAATAAACTATTATGAATTAGACAGTATTCTTAAATCTACCAGTTCACTTTTAAGTATTCAAGTTTAAATTTTTTATATTTTTGCACGTAATAGGTTTGCTTTCCACTTTTTTAAGAATTATTTTATTTGACATATTTTGCTTACTCTTTTGGTCCCATCGTTAGAATATTTTCATTTCTATTTAACATTACGTTATATTCTCAAAACGTTAGGTGCTCCCCGATGAACAGCTGCCGTTCGCATTTATGTAGTATACCTACTTATTACTTGCTAAACCAGAACCTTAAATAAATTTGGCTACAAGTTTGTCAAAACTGTGGGGCATAAAAAATCAGTAATATAAATAGAAAGAATTACCATAAGATCGCACATTCCTATATCTGTGGATCACACCGACGCTCATATCTTCCGACCTACAACCACATTTCATTACATGAACAGAAATAGAGAGCCACCTTTAATACCCATAAAATTTTTCTAACTATGACATTACAAATAATGGGATAACAGGTATGATTTATATACCAGCAATTATGCAATAACAATGTAAAATGACTTAATTCAATGGTATTGCCCATTGTTGGGTGTTTTTAATACCTCCATAAATCTTCTATAACGTAAATCAATCAAAAGTATGACAGAAAATAACCACATACTTCAAGCGACGAACATTTTATTGAGGGATTATACAATAAATGAAATTTTATTGTTCTTTCATATTAACACCAGATTATTATTTTGACACAGCTATCCAATAACGATTTTTTACATCAATAAAAATTCCGAAATATTTGAGAATTGGTAGGTGGTAACCTTGTGAAGAGAGTAGAATATAAGATTTTATACTCGAAAACTTGAAATTATAATATACTCCTCATTGAGTGGCGTAAGAAGAAAGGGAAGGCCAAAAGACGTGATATAAAGAAAAACAAGGTAATACACAACACCTTTCATAAACTAATGAAAAATAAACGATTTTAAGGATTAAAACTAACTTTTCCACATCTGTGAGACACCCTGAACAATATCTTATCATAAAATTGGTCACTTGTATACACTTTGGAGGTTGTATCGGGTTAGCAAACCGAAATTATTCCAAAAATGATGAAAAATGTAGTATATCTGTGGCCGACAAAAACTACAACGACGAAGTTTTTTTATAAAAACCGTTTTTTGGTGGTCTTCTTGCTGAAAAATGAAAAAATAACTAACATTTTTTTCAAACTTCCAATTTTTTTGGGGTAAACCACTTTTCTCGCATATTAGATGAGGTTGGCCGGATAAGTCAAAATGGAAGATGTTGGATATGGTACTTATTTGGAGATATTACATTGGGAATTTAGAGTGCCAATCTAAATCAATAACACTAATTGAAAACTGACTAAGACGTTGCTATATTTACCTTAATCAATTTAATAGGGACGGAAACTGGTTTCTAATGAAACTACAGGTGCAATGAAGATGACAATTCCGAGGAAATTTTTAGGAATTGAGAAAATGGTATAAAAATAGCAGGAATTAATGTGAAATCAGCGAAAATAAAGAATTGAATTAATTTGGGTGCTTAATAAAAACGGCAGCAGTTTTTGATTATATTTCTAGCTGAACTTCGTCAACTGGCGTAGACATTCAACTAGATGAATAATCCTTATTTTACAAAATTATTGTCGACATTAATAATTTATAACTTTGTTGTTGAGCGTTGAGCTCGATTCGATGAATGTGAAACTCGCGTCGATAAGTAGTAGAACTGATGAGTGAGAAACTGATTTCTTCATCATGTTGTAAGATGTGTTAAATAGAAATCTACAAGGGGCGTGTTTACAAGTGGATTGGGTTGACCAAACGAAAATAACTATTTCCTATTGGCCAGTATCATTTGACTCGTCGGGTCCATTGACAAGAATCAACAACGGATGCCTGCAATAGATATTTCATTTTCAATTGAATACTCCAATAGCAATTGTAACTTTTTTACTCAGAAAGGTTATTCAAACATGTCTTTGAAATTTTCCGACCGTTGACCATAAAATTCACGCAGAAGTGACACTAAGTTTAGGATTTCTACAATATAATAGATAATAGTGTGAAACGTGACATTTTCCTAACTTCTTAACTATAGGATTTCAAACACAATGCGACAAGATGTCGACTTTCAAAAATGTGCTATTTCAATGCCCAAACAAAACTATTTACAATTATTGTTGCAAAACGTGATATTTTAAAGGTATTTAACAAAAGTGGAAAATAAGTGAAACTATCCTTTGAATTTACAACAATATAAAAGATCTTATCAATTCTGAGACATATGTTTACAACGCTAGCAACTAAAATGAATTTACGCTTTAAATATATACAATGACGAAAAGAAGCATACAAATATCTTACATATTTTAAAAGTATCGTAAACAATCAAATTCAAGATTTCATAATCTTGAACACAGATGGAAAGTCAAATCGAAAGGGAAAAAATCCCTGAAGATCTAGAACAACTTAAAATAGCTTGATAGAGGATATTATATGGAGCAAGGGGTAATAGTGAGACTAAGCTACAGAAATGAAGAAAAACAGAAAAAACGGAGGTGGTCGTTATCCTGTTGGAGTTTTCTGATCTTTGAACTCAATATCTACAAATCCAAGATATATGGACGACTCGGTAGATATTTACTAAATTATATCATTTAGTGAACATAATATAAACTTATCAGCTTCACACATCCGATTTTTTATTCATCAATCTATATCATAAGCAGTATATATCGTTCATTTGGAAGAGATGTGGTGTATAAAATTTTGACTGATTTGAAGTCTTCATTGATTTTTAGACGCTAACTTGAATAATAGCTCGCAGTAAATCATACAGTATTTCTGAATTTTGTTTCAAAATAGCTAACAGTTGATTGATTTTTAATACATCTTTGGCTTCTAGTTTCATCGTCATACACAATCATATTCAAATTGAATAGATGAGGCTTTTACTTGATGAAGATCCATACTGAACGATGAAATAAAACAATATAGTTTGTTTAAATCTTCATTTATTTGAACTAATGTTCAATTTAAACTTGTTGACGCGTTTCACTAACACAGTAGCTTTGTCAAAACGAATGAAGGTAAAATATAAAAATGTCTTAATATATACAGTGCTAAATCTATTTACTAAGGTTAACAATGGTATTAAAAGAAATTACCTGGAAATTCATTCACTACAAACATTCCTAAGCAATCGTCTAGGTAAAGAGGTTCAATAAAGGTGACTGATTGATATCTATTTGGTCGTTAAGGAGATTACCTGAATATTTATTTTTGTTAATCTCTAGGGCCTCAAATAAATTTAAACTAAAGGATTTACCGACTACATGGAGAATTTCAAAATTTGGGTCGAAAATGTGTTGGTTTTCTAATAAATGATTTGAATAGTTAGAATCTAATTTTTTATTGTCATAGCTACGTTTGTGTTCCGAAATTCTAGTTTTAAAATTTCTAAAAGTTCTACCGATATAAATTTTATCACAATTGTTATTACCACATTTTAATTTATAAACTCCTGATTTGTTTAATTTTGAAGATTTAGATTTATTATTTTTAATGAATTTGGATAAATTGTGATCAGTTTTAAAGGAAATATTCATGTCTAAAGTTTCTAAAAATGATTTAATTTTTAAGGATGGTGTTCCAAAGTATGATTAGCTTTTAAATTGTTTATTATTTTTATCTGAAGGGAATACTTGTTCTAAAGTCTGTTTTTTTATCTTTTTATTTATGATATTGTCAATTAAATTTGAATCGTAATTATTATTAACTGCTATTTGTTTTATGATATTTAATTCTTTGGTATAATTATTAATATTTAATGGGACTGTTAAGAGTCTGTGTATCATACTATTAAAAGCTGCTAGTTTATGACTGAATGGGTGGACCGAACTATTATGAATTGTAATATCTGTATGTGATGGTTTATGAAATATAGAAAAATCATGTTTATTATTTATATTTGAAATTGTAAGGTCTAGAAAGCTTATACACTTATTTTGTTCAAGTTCTACGGTAAATTTGATATTATTGTGAATCGAGTAATGAAGCTCTCTAATTGTCTATTTGTACCGATGAAGCTAGCTAAAATGTCGTCCACATATCGGTGCCAGTACATAAATTTTTCACTATGGGGGTGTTCATGAATTATTTTTTCTATATTATCCATGAAAATTTCTGCTAGTAGGGGGCTGAGAGGGTTGCCCATAATCAAACCATCTTTGCTGCTATAAACCTCTCCATTGAAATGAAAATAATTTTGATTCAAACACACTTTTAATAAATTAATGATATCAGAGTGAATTATAGGATTAACATTATTGTATGTGAGCAAGTTATCAACAAGAGTTATAGTTTCTTTAGGAGGTATACTAGGGAATAGATTTGTTACATCGAACGATATGAATTTAGAATTATGGGGTAGTATTATATCTTGAATATTATTAATTAATTCCGTTGAGTTTTTAACTGAAAATCGAGGTATGAATAAACAATATTTAGAAATGACATCTATGAGAATCTTTGAGATTTTGAATAATAATAGTTCGGTCCACCCATTCAGTCATAAACCAGCAGCTTTCAATAGTATGATACACAGACTCTTAACAGTCCCATTAAATATTAATAATTATACCAAAGAATTAAATATAAAACAAATAGCAGTTAATAATAATTACGATCCAAATTTAATTGACAATATCATAAATGAAAAGATACAAAAACAGACTTTAGAACAAGTATTCCCTTCAGATAAAAATAATAAACAATTTGAAAGCTTAACATACTTTGGAACACCATCCTTAAAAATTAAATAATTTTTAGAAACTTTAGACATGAATATTTCCTTTAAAACTGATCACAATTTATCCAAATTCATTAAAAATAATAAATCTAAATCTTCAAAATTAAACAAATCAGGAGTTTATAAATTAAAATGTGGTAATAACAATTGTGATAAAATTTATATCGGTAGAACTTTTAAAAATTTTAAAACTATAATTTTGGAACTCAAACGTAGCTATGACAATGAAAAATTAGATTCTAACTATTCAAATCATTTATTAGAAAACCAACACATTTTCGACCCAAATTTTGAAATTCTCCATGTAGTCGGTAAATCCTTTAGTTTAAATTTATTAGAGGCCCTAGAGATTAACAAAAATAAATATTCAGGTAATCTCCTTAACGACCAAATAGATATCAATCAGTCTCCTTTATTGAACCTCTTTACCTAGAAGATAGCTTAGGAATGTTTGTAGTGAATGAATTTCCAGGTAATTTCTTTTAATACCATTGTTAACCTTAGTAAATAGATTTAGCACTGTATATATTAAGACATTTTTATATTTTACCTTCATTCGTTTTGACAAAGCTACTGTGTTAGTGAAACGCGTCAACAAGTTTAAATTGAACATTAGTTCAAATAAATGAAGATTTAAACAAACTATATTGTTTTATTTCATCGTTCATATTCAAATTTCCAGCACTTTGTTTTGCAATTTAAGTAAAAAGTGATATTTTCACAACACAATTGATATGTAATTTGCACTTATAGTTTTTCTAATGTCAATGTGAAGAGAAAATAATAAAACAATTTTTTTCTATCAAAGTAATTAGGACAATAAAATTAGCGTGCATAGAAAACTCGCAATATTTGTAATATATTAATGCTCATTTAGCCAGTCAATCTGAAAAAATTGTCTGTCCAGCAAGAACCACGGAGAGGTATGAGCTTTTCTTGCCAGGAAAATGGATTGGATCGGGCATGTAAGTAAGAGTATGGAGTTTTTTTGTTTTAAATTTATGCATATTTTAATGAATATCTATTTTCCCAAATTTTCGAAATCCTAGGCTGAAATATTCCGACGACTCGGAAATCACAAATCCGTTTCACGGCACCAATAGTTGGCTGCTTAACGAGACAAACCATCAACCAACCAATCAAATATCTATGTCTACCAAGACCAGAAATCCCTCCACGTGGAGAGAGTAAGCGTTGCAACAAAATGGCCGCTGGCAGGTATATGCAGAGTGACACCTCCGACGGACAATTTCAATAGGACTGGCTTCTTCAACAACCCAGAACTATCACCTCCCATAGCGGAAATTATTCGAGACAGCGTTACCTACCGAGATTTCTAGCGACCTTGAGATTTTTCACATGGACTGAATTTTTACCATTGCAATTTCAATTTTCCCCTGCAGTCAAATGTACTACTCCCTTCGAATTTGCTCATGTGCTTGTAGGCTAATATTTCATTCCACAGTTCAGGAAAATTTAACTATTGCTAAGAACTGTAAGTCACTTCTCGTTTATCTTTTGTTTTCTAAACGACACATCAAGTGTTTCTTTTGTATGTTAAATTTCATATTCCGTTATAATTTCGTTATTCTGTGTCCTTTGATTTGTCAGGTAGCCTGCAGCCATTGTCTGTCCTGTTATGAATATAATTAAAATATAACATAATTTGTTCATTCCTGCGAATGAAAAAAAAGTATAATAAGCACCTCCTGTTAAAAACGTCTTTAGTCACTCGTGTCACAAGGCACGCGTTCCACTTTGCTCCACTCGTGTCTAGTAAGACTCATGACTAAAATAACCTTTTTGACACTTGGTACCTAATATACTATTATTTTTTCTCCTATTTCTTATGGGTTAATGATATTTAATCGTGTTTTTCTGTTATTCTATTCTATTAACATTAAAAATAACTAAACATTAACATCGTTCTCATCTTATCGTAAATAAACCAAACCTTTACTCCACTCGAATATTCTTTTAGGTTACAGAATTCCATACGCCCTGCCAGCAACAGTTGCATTTCAGCTACATTAAAAATATATTTTTAACATTTCAAATGCTACTTCATTTGTTAGGTTCATTTTAAATTTTAAAATAATCTAGAAGGAAACAAATTCTATGTGATAAGTTTACCATTGCAACTTCAGCCCAAAAATGAATATCATAAGCTACAAAAATAATTTAAAATTTCATACATAATTTTCTATGGTTTTATTTCCATGGATTACTAGTTTTTGGCTAAAACTACAGAATTCAGTCATCATGACACAATATTGCATACTTTTGACTGCTTCATTTTCTGGTGTAAAAATATATATATATATACCATTCCATTTAATTTTCTTTGGAAAAGTCGCGATATCCATTATTACATCAGACAAAAAATCTTGTGATGACCCCTCACCGCTGCATTTTTGGAGGACAAAAAATATTTAACGCGAGATAGTTTAAATTCAAATATTACATTGTACATATTTTTAGTATCACACAATGCAGCAAAATACGAAGAAAATATAAATTTTCTATTTGCTTATAACTAGATGCCATTTTACTCTCCGCCCAACCTATCTAATATGCGAAAAAAGTATTGGTTTACCCCAAACAAACTTGGAATTTTGAAATTTTTTTGTAGTTATTTTTACGTTTTTCATGAAGAGCAACACGAAAAAACGGTTTTTAGAAAAAAAGTCCTGTGTTTATGTCGTCGGCAACTTTTCGTTACATGTCTTGTTAGCACGATACAGCCTTCGGAATGCAAGAAGTTACCAATTTTATGATTGAATATTGTTCAGGACATCACACAGGTGAAACCGATTGATTTTGAGCCCACCAGTGCCAGTACAACGAGTGCTATGGTACTTGAAGTACGACATTTTTGTCATTTTTTGAGAAATTTCAGTTTGTTAACACGATACAGCCTCCGAAGTGCAACAAGTCACCAATTTTATGATTGGATATTATTCACAGATGAAGTCTATTGATTTTAAACTCACCAGATCCAGTACAACTGGTGTTATAGTACTTTAAGTATGAAGTTTTTGTTATCTTTGGAGAAATTTCAGTTTTTAGCACGATACAGCCTCCGGAGTATATACAAGTGACCAATTTTATGATTAAATATTATTCAGAGCGTCTCAAAGATGAACACTATTGATATTCAGCACACTAAAGCCAGTACAACGGGTTCTATGGTACATGAAGTATGACATTTTTGTCATTTTTGGAGATTTTTCAGTTTGTTATCACGATACAGCCTCCAGAGTGTATACAAGTGACCAATTTTATGATCGAATATTGTTCAGGGCGTCTTATATATGAACCTTATTGATTTTTAGCCCACCATACATAGTACAACAGGTGCTATGGTACCTGAAGTGTCACATTTTTAGTCCTTTTTGGAGAAATCTCGGGTTGGTAGCACGCTATATCCTCCGGAGTGTATACAAGTGACCAATTTTATGATTAAATATTATTCAGAGCGTCTCAAAGATGAACCCTATTGATATTCAGCACACTAAAGCCAGTACAACGGGTTCTATGGTACATGAAGTATGACATTTTTGTCATTTTTGGAGATTTTTCAGTTTGTTATCACGATACAGCCTCCAGAGTGTATACAAGTGACCAATTTTATGATCGAATATTGTTCAGGGCGTCTTATATATGAACCTTATTGATTTTTAGCCCACCATATATAGTACAACAGGTGCTATGGTACCTGAAGTGTCACATTTTTAGTCCTTTTTGGAGAAATCTCGGGTTGGTAGCACGCTATATCCTCCGGAGTGTATACAAGTGACCAATTTTATGATTGGATACTTTTGAAGGCATCTCATAGATGTACCCTATTGATTTTCAGCTGACGAGTGAGTACAGCGGGTTCTATAAATCCAGATATACTAAATTTTTGGTTATTTTTGAAGAAATTTCGATTTGTTAGCACGATACATCCCCTGAAGTGTATATAAGTGACAATTTTGTGATAGAATATTGTTCTAGGCATCTCACAGATGCGGAAAAATTAGTTTTAATCTTTAAAACCGTTTATTTAGAGTCGCTTTCCTAAGAACTTTTTCTTCACAATTTTGCGATACTTGTTTCTGAGGTACATAATACAGAATTTTGATATTCCTAGTGTTACCAAAAACGGTGATAACAGTATCCTAATGATAAAAAAGTTACACTACCGGAAAACAGTACTCTTGACGAGGAGTGGGGTCTTGACGCGGAGTGGGGAGTATACTTCTGGTGAAGAAATTGAAGGGGGACGGATTTTCTGCTCCTGGAACGAACGGGGGAGCGTTGACAAGACATGATGTGAGTCGGAAGGAATAAAACGAATTGGTTGCTTCGACCGTTAGAACGGGGGTTGTTAGTGACTGACAAAAGCCGGTAGCGGACTCACTGCCGGAGGTAGTTTCCTCCCAGGTTAAAGGTTTTCTGACCCTTTTTGTCCGTTAGTTGTTAACATTCACCTGAATTCCTTCTGTGTATCTTTGTTGTTTTTTATTCTATGTATGCGAGCACCTCTTCGCTTTTATGGATTAAAAGCAATTCTCGTAATTAAAATTGCTCTATGAAGATCAGTTTCTCATAAATAAGAAAGTCCTATGAAGGACCGTTTGTGAGATGAAATTCCCAGGTTTTTCCGAAGCTAGTGGTAAGCCGCTACTGGATTTATTCGGTACGTTCCAGTGACCGAATATCCAGGTTGCTACTGCTTGCTGTTAACTTTCTTCTTTGCATGTGAACACTACACTGATCTAGATCGATGTAGGCCAAGTTTTTCTAGTAAACTTCCCAATTAATTACAAATCGAAATCTGATCTGGGTATACTTATATATTTATTAGACAACTCATACACAAATAGTTGTTCTATTTGTGGATCCTGTATTACCCATTTTCCAAAAATGGAATTATGCAGAGGACACTATCAATACAGAGCCCAAATGATCAAATAGTTGTCGTCCAATGGCCCCTCAACTTTCACTCGGTTTGGAACTTATATATTCATGAGACAGCTCATACACAAACAGTTGTTGCATTATTTGTGGACCCTGAATTACACATTTTCCGAAAATGGTATAATTCAGAGGACACCAATAGACAGACCAAATGATCCAATAGTTGTTGTGCGATGAGGGTGTGTGTGTGTGTGTGTGGGTAATTTACTAAAAGTTCTATAATGTGTATTTTATTATTTATAAATAACAAGGAGTCTCCGTGTCAATTTTTTTTGTGTCAGTCTCATACAAACTTCCATCCCCTAGTTGGGATTGCGGTGTAAAAGTTCCAAGTTTTAGAATTTTTTTGTTGTTTTTGTATTGATACTAGCTTTCATACCAAATTTCAGCTTTCTAGGACTTCAAGAAGTACCCTAAGAATTTTGATGATCATCAGTGACGAAATCGGGGTTTTTCAGATATCAATAAAATCTGAAGTATAAGAGCTATGCAATTGAAACTATAATCCAAACCCAAGTTATGAGGGACAAAAAAACCGACGAAGTGCTTCAAGAAATGGTAGGTAGTGCCCTTGCACTTTGCTTGGCACGTCTTGACGGGGGCACTAACATGCCTCCAGATTAGTGCATACCTACGACTTTGTAAAAGCGGTTTCATATAAACTTTCAAATGTTGTGTAAAACAAAATAAATCGAATAATTCACATAAACCCTTATTTTGTTTTAATTTTGGTAGGAGTACATTATTTTATTTTGTGAGAAATTCCAGCTTAGGATCAGTGCAACATGCAGGTAACAAAATTATTAGTGCCGGATTAAGGTCATATAAATTCGGTGTAGAGTTCGGTGCGCCCGTTGTCATATCTTCGTTATAATCGGCAGAAGACTGTTATATTTTTGGCCGAAAATAGCAACGCATTAGTTATAAAGCAATCTTTACTACCCATTCTGTTTGAATCCAGGTACCCTTTTATTTTACGCAAACACTCCTCTCCTATAAGTTTAATGATACGCCGAGATTCCATTATTACCATTCAATTATCTAACTTCTTATATTCAAATCCACAACTAAACAAAATTGCGCGAAGAGTTTCCAAACATTCATAATTATATTCATGAAAATCCCGCAGTGTAAAACGAATTGGTTCTAAAGTTGGTACTTTACTGTCCTTGTAAAACCCTTTAACAATCCGTTGAATAACATTTTTGGCAGCACTGTCAACCCTACTTAGTTTTGCATTTGACCGTTTTCGCTTTAAAGAATGATCCGTAATAATCCCTGATTTAATTACTTTATAAATCATCATCAATTTGATTTTCGTTAATTCGCGAATTCTCGCGTCAACCGCATTAACAGAAATTTCAGAATTTTCTTTTATCAAACGCGCATATATATTTTAAACAAAGCGCTAGCACTGAACATGTAAATCTTTGTTTTCAAATTCGGTCCTATCATTTATTGTCATTTAATTTAACGCCACAAATCAAAAGATTGCCGTGATAGATAATTTAGAAGTGTCGTTTCAAATGGTCTCCAAAAAGCCACACTAATTAATTACTAATGAATTATATTTATAAAACTATTTGAAATAAAATTACAGTTGTATATATCACAATAATACAAAACCCAAGACAACTCACGGCGACTCAGGTGGAAATAAATAATTTCATAAACCATTTCATCGATACGGTCGACCGCTTAAAAACCCATAAAAACTTAACCGACTTGCTTTGTCAAAGCTTGAAACATTATTTGTAACATGTATTTGTCACGAACAGTTTTCTGAATAAAGGAGAACAATTGTACAGTGAGCTTAGCAGTTTTAGAAAACATATCTGACAGCCATGCTTTTTTATGTCGTCACATTGACATTAGACAATCCATACCTTCCAAATCAACTGATCGCATTTCACTTATTGTCTTGAGTTTAATATATCAAACAAAACTACAATACAATAAATTAGATAATTATACTTTCTCAACTCAAGATACCCCTTTCTATCCACAAGAATATTTTTCAAATTTTCATGACAATAAAAGAAATTTATTCGTTACCTAAAATTCCCTATAACTTTATTTTTTATCTGTACATATGAGATATAACTATCAATTTATAAACTGTCGTCTTAGAATTCGGCATCAGAAGAATTTCAATATATATTATTGTTTACCTCAATAATTTTGAGACTATTCCATATATCCACACCAAATAGTAATTTGCAAATTATACTAGTACAAACAATCGAATTAAGAACCGCAATATTACCTAATATTAGCCAATATCAATCTACACCCACACATATACTATTGACTAAACATAATCTGAAATTAATCCGAGAGAAGTTTGGAGTGACTTCTAATGAAATTGCAGGTAGCCGTATCAATTATTCTGCATACGATATTTGATCTATCTATATATTTAGATCAGCAAACAATGAAATAATGTGCGTGGATCAATAGACCTGTTAATGACATTGTTGATTAAAATGTAAATATTAACAGGTTCACACCTAATTAATATTCATAGGAGTTTAACCGAAAAGGTCCATGAAATATTAAGCCGGAACACGAATCACAAAATCTATATCTGATTATTTGAATGGGCACTAAATTTTTCAATTATAGCACTTTTCAATACATTTTATTCGAACCTTTGAAGATATTTAAATGTACATGAGCAAATAAGATTGTGATGCTAAAGCCGTGATTCGTTTTTCCACAAATCCAGGAGCTTTCTTCGTACCATTTCACGCAATGATACATCACGTTATTGTAACCAGAGAAAACAGTGAGTGAAGGTTTCACATTCGAATAAATCGTAGCACGTTTCATGCACAAAACATCCAAAGAAATTGCATGGTATGAACTAATCGATATGCCGACATCATCAGCAATTTCTATGATACTGATTCAACGATTGTTCAACAATTTT
Source organism: Galeruca laticollis (assembly GCA_963921935.1). Lineage (NCBI taxonomy): Eukaryota > Metazoa > Arthropoda > Insecta > Coleoptera > Chrysomelidae > Galeruca > Galeruca laticollis. The sequence continues at coordinate 166,423,077 of OY998180.1, forward strand.
CTTCACTGCCAGGGCTGGTATTGTCAATAACATCTTTTCAGCTTTTTGCATAACTTCAATCGTTAAGTACATCAAAATAAGTTCAACCTTCATATCTAGAACTAGAAATGCTAAATTACTCAAATTATTAACATACGTTATGGGCATGTTTTTTAGACGCTATGTATATTTCGAAAGAAATATTGCCACTCTTGAAGAGACCCAAGAAGGTCGAAATCGGTCAGTGTACTATGCCCTTCTTCTCGCGGTTGCAAATCACCACAGATGTCTGTATCGACAAAAGGGTTGATCAACGTCACGTTCCTGGAAGGGGATGTAATTCAATATTCTGCGTGGTATTAGCCACGAATGTAGTTGTTTTTCTCTTCGAAGAACGGTAAAGCTATTGTTTCGAAATTATGGAAATTTTGACTAAAACGGAGGTGTAGTAGATAACCGAAATTTATTTTTCATATAGACACATCTCGTATTTTATGAAATTTTAATGCTTTTAATCTCATACGACTAATACGGTCGAATAATTATCTGAGGTGGTAGTTCGCAATTGAAAGTGAATATGTCGCCAGCTGACTACTTCTCGTAAGTGTGTAACCACACGAGCCAAATAGAGGTTGTCGGAGGACGGAATCTTCAGTTCATATTAGAGACTCTGGACGAGAAGGCATTACGGCGCTCTTGAAGAGACCCTAGAACGTCGAAACTAGTCTATGTACTATGCCCTTCTCCTCGCGGTTGCGAATCACCACAGATGTCTGTATCAACAAAAGGGTTGATCAACGTCACGTTCTTAGAAGGGGATATAATATTCTGCGCGGTATTAGCCAGGAAAGTAGTTGTTTTTCTCTTCGAATAACGGTCAGGCTAATATGTCGAAATTATTGAAATTTTGACTAAAGCGGAGGTGCAGTAGAAAACCGAAATTTATTTTTATATATACTGAATATTTTATTGGGGATGTGGCAATAAGACACCAGAGTATACTCTTTCAGATATTTATTCCCGAGCTTTCGAATAACTTTTATTCATTTTCAAGGGCTAAAATTGATTAGTCAATATTATCATCAATGACGGTTAAATAAAATGATAAATACTCACATGAAATCTATCGAGAATTTTGGTAAAAATGTTCAATTTTATAATAAATTATTTTAAACATAAATCAACGAAAAACTCAAAAAACAATATGACAATAAACAAACTATTTGATCATGAACTACTATAATTTTGATTTATTTTTCATAAAATTGTTATATATATATATATATATATATATATATATATATATATATAACACAATAGAATTAGCAAAGTAGGTTTCTTATCAAAGAAAAAACATAAATTTCAGAATATTTTAAGTTATATCAAAATATGTCAAGTTATCGTGGAACAGTTTCATTCCTATCACAAATGTATATATTTGTTAAAGTTCAATTTAATATAAAAATAATTATCTAACAAATAACAAGTAATTTCTCTTTCACATCTAATCTGAACTGATCTGTTAAAGGTTGTTAAAAGTGGCACGATCACACATACTCCCTGAGTGTAGGTAAATAGAAAGACACATAAATACCTGAGTCAAAAAGGTCCCATCAATTGAAATAAACGAATCATTTTTATAGGTAATTGGTACTCCACTTTTAATAGAAATATAATTAACAAAAGGGAGAGTTAGACATTCAAAATTTCATACCACAATATAAGTAATAACACATTCTTGTCATGAATAAATCAAAACCTTACAAATGTTATAAAAACAATATCAAAAAATAAATCAAATAAAGAACTCTAACAATTTGAAATTGTCGTTAATTATGAATGAAAAGACCAATTGTCATAAAAAACTGTACATATAATTATTTTTAACAGTGCGCGCAAATGAAAATGAATAATGTCATAACAATACAGAAATCGAGACCCTGACCTGATATACCTATTATTCATTTATTTTATAAAAAAAAACAAGTGACATAGCAACGGACGTGACAACCAGTGTGAGAAAAACAATTTGAGGAGATTGATTTCAATTTTGAAAGAAAGCGGAGAGATAGAAATTTTGAGAACTTTAAAATAGAAATTAATAATAAAAAACTTTATAATATTGGAAAATTGTAACTAAAAGTTTTGAAAGAAACTTCTAGGTGATACCAGGAATGGAGATGCCGTCAAGAACAATTCGTGGAATGTAATTATGGAATCTTCAGAATACACAGAATACCGATAAGTACCTATTTTCGTTATAATTTCTAAAACAACCATCCCATAAACATTGAAAAACTTGAATTCACAAACTCGCGTGTGTCTGAACGTTTTCAAACGTAACAATAAAAACTTATTCAATTTAATCCTAGCATCATAAATAGTAATTAGCTCACCTGTGTAGTAGATATTCACTTCAGAGATATCTTTGAACTCTTGATGATTTGAAACCATATTATTAATAACTAAATAAATTTTTTATCACCTTAAAAATACTTAACGAATTAGACCAATCTTTCTTCATATAATAAACCTCTAATAAAACTATTTCACTATGCATTATTTTATTCTTAAAAATATTTTCATAAATCAGATTAATGTGAGGTTAACTATCAAATCATCAAGTAATAATTTAGTCTAATAATCGTATTCACATCATAATATAACTTTCTTTATTTGACTTATCACCATGGAATGAGAAGGAATGTATGTATTCTTTTGTATTAAATTTGGGAATCATTCTGCTCTGTTTTAATTAGACAACCAGTAATACATTTCCAGTGGCGTAACCTAATAAACTTAAAATTAAAATATGTCCCATAATATTACAACAACGTAGACAAATAAAATACTCTCTACACTACAATACATTATAATATATATATATATATATATATATATATATATATATATATATATATATATATATATATATATATATATATATAACCAATGGAAAGATGAAAGAATAACGCGTGGAATATAAAACAAAGATAGAATTAGCGAGCATATCACGCAAAAGAGGTTACAGAGAATGAGTGGTAACCGTAGACATGCATGTTTCTGGCTCATTAGCCTTCATCGGTACGGCATACCGTACCGATGAAGGCTAATGAGCCAGAAACATGCATGTCTACGGTTACCACTCATTCTCTGTAACCTCTTTTGCGTGATATGCTCGCTAATTCTGTCTTTATATATATATATATATATATATATATATATTTTTCAAAACAATTATTCTTGGGATTTTTTGGTTCTGCATAAAATTGAAAAGTATTTTCAGTTTTTTTTATTTTACATTTTAGTCTATTTTTAACGTTTCGGACAGTCAATGTCCTTCATCAGAAAGGTAATCTACAAAGGACTGTTACAATTAATATGATGTACAATACAAATATATTTCTTAAAACTTACCATAAAACATGTGTCTGCGAGCGCAATGTCCATCACGTATAATTAAAATATCATTCCTAAATTAAAAACATTTTAAAATAAACACACAAACAACATACACCTTCATCGGTGCAACACAATATGCCTGACCGTCCAAGACCTCACATGTAAAAACAACATTTATCGATTGAAGGCCAACAAGTAGCAGTATTATCGTGTAAGTAAATTAGTTGTAAAACACAGGAGCAACTAATATCCGGAATATAATGTTTTACAACTAATTTACTTACACGATAATACTGCTACTTGTTGGCCTTCAATCGATAAATGTTGTTTTTACATGTGAGGTCTTGGACGGTCAGGCATATTGTGTTGCACCGATGAAGGTGTATGTTGTTTGTGTGTTTATTTTAAAAAGTTTTTAATTTAGGAATGATATTTTAATTATACGTGATGGACATTGCGCTCGCAGACCCATGTTTTATGGTAAGTTTTAAGAAATATATTTGTATTGTACATCATATTAATTGTAACAGTCCTTTGTAGATTACCTTTCTGATGAAGGACATTGACTGTCCGAAACGTTAAAAATAGACTAAAATGTAAAATAAAAAAAACTGAAAATACTTTTCAATTTTATGCAGAACCAAAAAATCCCAAGAATAATTGTTTTGAAAAATAAATAAAATAGGTTCAAGAAATAAAGTAACCAAAAATATATATATATATATATATATATATATATATATATAAAGAAAGATGTAGGAATATCGCGTGATATGTTAACAACAACAACAAAGAGATTCATGGGTAATTCACGCAAAATAAAGGGCTACTGAAACAGAGTGGTAACCGCCGACATGCATGTTTCTGGCTCATTTGCCTCTTCAGCACGGTATAACCCAAGAAGGATGTGAAATTTGGGAGCAAAGATGTTAATCGAAATATGGTAAAACACAAAACCACGGATTTCAGCAGGGTAACCAAACGCGCATTTATGCCTTCAATTGGAAGATCCCGAGATTTCAGGACAGCAACCAAGATCGACACGGAGGCGCATATAGCCCCCCCAAAATGAAATTGGACCCCAAATTGCAAATGCCGCACATAGAAATGTTTCAGTATGGTATCAACATGATGGTTGCCCGGCTCAGTCCAGTAGGGAAGTACGGGAATACCTTGATACAGCTTTCCCAAACACGTGGATAGGTCGAGGGGGTACAATAAATTGGCCGGCAAGATCTCCAGATTTAGCACCCCCCGATTTCTTTTTATCGGGTTTCCTAAAAAATAAGGTAGCAGAATATGAACCGGAGACAGAAGACGAATTGAAAAATATTATTATTAATGAATGTCGGGAAATTAGTAGAACTGTTATTAATAATGTACGGCGGAACTTTTATGATCGTTTGGGACACTGTTTAGCAGCAAACGGAAAACAATTTGAGCATTTAATTAAGTAAATAAGTTTGAAACCTAAAAAAATTGTCTTATTTTAAATATCTCTACTTAAAATTTCTTTTTGGACATAGATTATGAAAAAAACATTTCGGACACACTGCGGGAGTGAACCGCGACCCTATACGTTCAGCTTCAAATTTTGAGTACTAAGTACTAACTCGGCCACATCGGCACCGGTCCTTAGTATTCCAAAGTTTTATAAAAATGGCGTACGACTTTTAAAAACATAATTATGCATTTTCTTAGTAAATTTAAGAAAATTAAAAGTGCATTTGAAATTATTTTTTAACGAACGTCTCAAATCTGTTATTCTTTTTCACGAACGCTATTTGGTAAAAAAGTTAGCTCGCGTTCGACAGTTTTGTACAGGAAACCCTATGTCGCATTTTATAAATAACACACAGTCTTATACACAAAACTTCCTCCTTTTCCACACCTTGAAATTCAATTTTTTTATTTACTTAAAAATTATATCAACTACCGGCAAATTATGCATACATTTGCTATATAATTTATATAATATGATCTTCCATTTACAGCATCAATGATAATCTTCCAGGCATTTATTAAAAAGATATTCAGTTCTGAGAGTCATAACTTTTTTAAAAATATTTCTTAAAGTTGAACATGTTCCTAGTCTTGGACGATATATCGGTATCAATGGTGAATGGAAAATCACTATCGCTACCAGTGATTCAGTTCTTATAGATGCGGTGATCCATGATTTAGTTTAGTCCGCCCGGAATCTCCAATCGAATTTATCGGCAATCGACATCAGTATCAGCATTCAACTTTCCCATTATTCGACTATTTTGCGGTCATAATGCGGTCATAACACTTTTGGCACTATTCAAATATAGGGACAAACCTAGTGACTATACATTATAATCGTTGTGACAAACCGACCTCTTGTCATTTGTCACTTGTCACAATTAAAACAAAAATCACCACTTTAATTGTTATTATGATTTGTTGTGTTCCTTGTTTTATAATTTTTGGACTTTAAATGGTTTAAGTAGGTATTGTTGTGTTCCTAATTGTCGCAATTCGACAAAACGAGTTTATCACTTTTTTCGTTTCATAAGTCGAATGTTCGAAATAGTTGGATTGAAGCGATATAATTAGAAACTCAGTATATCAAGAGTAAGAACCCAATATTAAAATAATTAAAAAAATATCTGCTCCTATTTCATTCTTTCTAGTCCGGTATGTATTGTGCTATTCTCCTTTAATGCCTTCATAAACTTCATGTAATATTTTTCTTAATTCATCCATTTTTTCGATGTCCATTTTGTTTATCTGACGAGTATTCTGATAATTTACTTCTTCTAAGTATTTTTTTTCCTACAGTGACTCGTCGTGTTCCGGTTTATTCCTTTTCTGGCTCATTCAACGTGTTTGGTTAGTCGTACGCAGTTTGGTATGGTTTTTAAGCCTACTTTGTTCTGCGTTCTTTGGATTTTTGCGTTTCTTATCACTTTTTAGGTGTACTCTTTATAAATTGAAATTTTCATTGTTCTTCTCAATTTCGTCCTGTACTAATTTTATTCACTTACCGTTATCGGCTTTAGAAATTAATATTTATTAATAAGTCGTGACCAGTTTTTATTGTATGTTATTTTACAGGTTGATTTTAATATTTGAATAAATCTTTTTTATTTGAACTATTGGCTACTATAGGCTACTTATGGTTATTATTTTTGCACTTCTGTCTCTATACCTATAATGCACTAACCCACTTATACCACTTTTCAAAAATTTTAATTGGGTATATCGCTAGTAATCTTATTTTGAAACTGATCGATATTAACCATATCTTAGCCTCAGATTCGCAGGGCCAACTCTCAATTTGAACGATAAAGAATAAAAAAATGCTTGCTGGTCTCTTTTTAAAAATCAATAAACACATTGACGGACAGTAGGAACAAGTGATGTTCGAAAATTGACACTATATGTTTTTGTAATTTTTAGAATATTGGAAGTATAGTTTCACTCTTTCTGCTTAAATGAACTTAATTTTTATTAATTCAGCACCTTTAATTAGGTTGCGGCTATAACAGTCATGGCGCCAGCGAACTCTAGACACTAAGTAATGGGACGAAATTTAAAAACGTAAATGACAGTTTTAATGACTCAAATAAAAGTTTCTTATGTGCAAAAAACTATTTTTAGGAGTTTTACACGAAATGTTAGTTCACAATAAAACAAAAATGAAAATGACAAAGAAATTATTATAATTTTATAATTATTACACATTATTTTCGGTATGCCATATTTCAAAGTATGGTGCTGGACACAGTACAGGTTTTGACATGCAATTCTTGCAGCAATATGACATTTCCCTTCTTATTCTCTGTTTATAACATAGTTTATAACGCTGAAAATATGTTTTTCGCTTATAATTTTCAGGAGGACAGTTTTTCTCAGGAAAATGCTGTGTTCCATTGTAGTTGATTTCATTGGTTTGGATTCCTGCACGTTTAAGTTGAACTAAATACCTTCCATCCTGTTTATAATCCGTATCAGCTAGATATCGCATGAGTGCTTCCCTGTATTCTATAAACTTCATTTGAGAACCTGTCACTTCTTTAAAGATGTAATAAGAATTACATACTGCTACATCCAGTAGATGAAAGATTACCTTTTTATACCATCTAATTGTTTTTAGTGGACAGGAATTGTAGGACATCATCTGATCTGCTTTGTCAACACTTGACATATTCTGATTATAATTCACTATTTCAATTAGTTTTCTCTTTTCCTGTTGTCGCCGATTAGCTGTGTTTATCATACTTGGGTGGTAAGCTGTTGTTAGACATAGCACATCCCGTTTATCTTTCCATTTGGACACATATGTCTGATTTTGGCGTCGCCATACATGTTCTCCTCTTCTAAGCTTACGACGTGTTACTTCTTGCGGCAGACCCTTCCTATTTACACGAAGAGCTCCTGTCACATGTGTCTTTTTGCTAAGTAATTTGTTAGATAATGGTAGATTGTTGTAATAGTTGCTCATGAATAAATGATGGCCTTTGTTTAAATATGACTGCATCAATCGCATTACAAGACTCTCAATAGTTGTCATGTTTTCATCATTTTCTCTATGGCCTTTGTAGACTTATATGTTCAAAACATAACCTTGGGCTGAACAAAGTTCGTAAAATTGGGTGGTAAGGGAAAAGAGTTTTCTAATGCTGGAGAATTTTAGGTGAGACTGCAAACACAAACCTAAATACTTTCTCATTTCAATCGTATCAGTATTTTTGAAATTTGCCTACCTACTATGCCTTGTATGTGGCCGTGTTCGCCTGCAAAGTTTTTTGCCGTAATCATTCGTAGATTTTATAATCATTTCCATTACTTGGTCATCCCATATCTTTTCAAAAACCTGAATTGGTGAAACATTTTCGTCTATATTGAAAAGAATCCCAGCGGCATTTGCATCAAAAAAAAGTTTCTTATAGGTGTTGTATTGGAATGACATTTCTCATCATTTTTTAGTTCTTCTGGTGCTTCACATTCCTCATCTGTAGATGATTTATTATCTTCACTACTCGAACTGTTATTTTCAGTATTGTCAGCATCAGATTCTGATTCACTGTTGCTTGACCCACTACTCGTTTCCTCTAAAAACTTCAACAGCCTAGCCTGATATTTTTCCCAACTGGCCATTTTCTGTAAATAATGAATAAAACATTTTATTTTATATTATTATTTATTGTATATTATATATTATTTATTTATATGTCAAATGTAAAATATAAAAAAAAGTAAACAGTATAAATATAGCTAATGTATCAATAATAATCAAATACTTACCAGTATAAACAATAAATATAGTCAAATCTATCAATAAAAACTATAAATTCAAGAGAAAACACGTTCGCACTCCTCCATTTACAACCGCGTGCATACTGAAGTTGCAAGTCGTGTTACAGGTGGACTACAAAATTCAACCTAAAAAATTATTTCCAAAACATGATACTAGGCTTCTACTTGTACGCCGGTAAATACACATTTGTGCCGCTATAGCCGTGGTGTCTAAAAACGACCGTTACGTTTTGGACGGCTATTGCCGTCATGGCACATAGTGAACTTCGCTTTTAACGGCTATAGACGCAATTGTCCGTCAACGTGTTAAAAATGTATTAGCAAAATATACCCAAAACAAAATGTAGACAGTCTATTTAAAATCGATTAGGGAGATCACTGTTAGTTAGAGTAAATTCATGCATGAGCACCAAACGAAAGTGTTTTTGAACCTTCTTGTTGGAGGAGCAAATTGTTTAACACTAGACCAAAATGTTAGTCGACCCATTCTTCAATTATGGGATTTCCCAAGCGACTGTCGAATTATCACTTTTTTAGAAAGGTTTGTAGTTTTCTTCTTTTATCCACTCTAAATAACAGCGTTAACTAATTAGACTAATTTCGTATCGGCTCGACAAATCGCGTCGTTTGAAAATATTTAAATATTACCCAACGATACCAGTCAAGGGAAGTAGGCTAGTGAGTAGGGAATTAAATTATGAACTTGTGTGAATTTAAATAGCCTCTTTAATCTAAATGGATAAATTTCAAGTAGATATAATATAAAACAATGACGAAATTACATTTTTTCATTTTTCTCTGTGTAGAAGTAAATATTCCGGTTCTGTATTTATTGGTGATACACAACATACCGAATGATTTGTAACACTCGGATATGTATGGATACGTACATGGCAGTTTATACAAGCAATTACGTTTTACAACTTTAATCAGGATATAATGAACTGCAAGTCTATTAAAGCCTTATCGGTTCGCTTTGAAATCGATAGTGGATCAAACTGTCATTTTAAACCAATCCATGAAAAGGTTTTCGTTATGCACATTTGTGAATTTTAATTAGTATATTCGCATAAAATGCTTTATAGCATAAACGGTTCCAGAAGATAATTACTTACAATTCAATAATTTTGTGCAGGTGTGAATAATTAACTAAATGTTATTGAGTCCCTTATTGCACATCAAATTTAGAGTTATTGAATTTCTTGTTATAACAATAGAAAATTTTGCAGTTTCAAAATTCATGATTAACTGCATAATAACTTCTATCATCATTTATTATTCTGCATATAAAATCTGGTTACGGTATTTTGACTCTATTATTCCATACTAGAGCGCATTTCAGCATTTGCTCTTTTTTCCCCTTTTTATTTTATGGTCGAATTAATATCAAATATCATCGATCAATTATCTATTTAGAAATAATATTCATTCACAGGAGATGAACTTACCATTTAGGAGCTCCTTTTGAGGTTATTTCAAAAAACCTTGTCTCAATTCGACGATGATAAACTGCCCCATAAAATTTAAGTTAATAAATTTTCTAAGATTGTGTTGTAACAAGTTACTATTTTTGGTCGCCAAGTGTTTATATGTTATGCAACAAATGTTTTTTCTTGTATACAGGATGAGTCATTACTAATTGGAAATAATTTATCAGTCGAATCCAGACTAAATAAAATGTAACTGTTTGCTGAGTTACAATGTTCTTTGTTTAAAATTTTAAAAACGATTTGTGCTCAGTGCTTTAAAACAGTTTTACGTATCCATTTCATATTGGGCTGAAAGTGTAGACACTCTACACCCTACTACCCTACTAAATTATGTTAAAAACAACAACGTTACAACAATAGAGAACACAAGTATTAAATGTACGGATGAATTAAAAACAAATTGTGGTTCTGAAAATGTAATCCAAATAAAAGTACCTACAATTTTAATAATACGAAAATATCAGAAACAAACAGTAAAAACCTTCTATAACAAATGTTCTATGTGACCCCCGTTTACCTCAACAAGCTTTTCATTCTTTGGTTAAGTGATCTTCTTACTTTGAAAAATATGTTGGGCTGATTGGCAATAAAATTAGCCGAATTTACAATTTGCTGCCATAGTTCCTGACGAGTATTTATTTCTCAAGAATATACTACCTACTAATGATTTCATATGGGCCCAAAAAAAAATCGAGGGGATCACCTTCGGGAGATCAAAACGGCCACGGTAATTCACTACCTCTGCCAAACCAACGATGAGGAAATTGGTCATCAAGATAATTCCTCACTTTTATCCGATAATGAGGTGGTGCTCCATCCTGCATGAACCACATATATATATTCTTCGATTAAATGGCAATTTCTTGAGATGATCGAAAAGAGTTGTTTGTAAAAATTGTAAATATGAGTTACCATTCAAATTTGCTGGTAATTCATATGGACCCAACAAACTATCTCCAAAGATACTGCACCATAAATTTATCTCATATTCGTGCTGGAAATGTGATTTCCGGAATACATGGGGATTTGCAATAACACTATTTATGTAAAAAGTATAGCACAATCGAAAAATTGTGCTAACATTTCTATTCCGTCAGTGGCGTAGAATTTGGGAACGATTAATCCGTCACTTGCCCCTGTCGTACGCCTCTGGTAGTAGCCAGAAACGTTTGTTTAACATAATTTAGTGGTGTTTACACTTCCTGCCAAATATGAAATGGATACGTGGAATAGGTTTAAAGTACGGAGCACAAATCCTTTTAAATTTTTTAACAAAACACCCTGTAACTTAGTAAGCAACTACATTTTATTTGGGTGTTTTGGGCTAAACCTTCATAATTTGTCAGAATTCTACTGGTCAATTATTTCCAAATAATAATGAATCATTCTGTATAAGCGATTGTGTCCCCTTTTGCGCAATACGTTTGCCGTTTGAAACAACAAAAATATCAATTTAAGATTGTGTACCATTTAATTAAAAATTAAAGTACATTTATGTTAATAACGAGTATGCTTACCTCTTATATCAATTACAGCCAAACCACGCCTCTCCATACTTTCAATAAGGTCGTTGAAGGAACCTTGGTCGATTTATCGCCAAAGTCTGGATTAAATAAATAAGAGTAGTAGGGTACCCGACTAAATTCATCAAAGACAAATCAAAGACAAATGTTGAAACTTAAGAAACATAAACAGTAATAACGTGTATTATATGTGCTTTGACTTATGAAAAATTAAAAATATAATAATTTTTTTACATTTATCATTTATTATTAATTATGGCACTAATAACTTTTATTAAGGTGAAAGACATATATTTAGGACAGTTAATATTTTTATAAACTAAGAATATACACTCATGTACACATATATAAACACAAGGTATAAAATAACAAACAACATTATATAATCAAAATCGGATCAATTACATCAGTGAAATACTTTCTATCATTTGAAAATATCCATTCCTTTAATTTGTTTTGAAAAGACGAGCTGAATTATATTTTTTCAAGGTGTTGAGTAAATCGTTCCACAGTTTTGATCCAATAAAGCAGAAGCATCTCTGGCCAAGTGCTTTATGAGTAACAGGGGTATATATAGCGGATTGTGTATTTTGTCGCGTTCCGTATGCATGTGGTATATTATATGTATAATGCCTATTTGTGTTCAAAATACAAAGAGTTTTGAAGCAAAAGAGTTGCTGAATGCCCATTACCTTTGAATTAATGTATACTTGATTAGACGAGAATCTGCCAGGTTTTTTAGAACAATTTTGAAAGTATCGGCCCAAAGACGGTTCCTTGGGGAATTCCGACTGTTACTAACTCTTGTTGACTACACATATCATCCAATTTAATAACTTATTTGCGATCTTTGAGATAACTCCCGAAAATATCCAGTGCAATGCCGCGAATTCCAAGTCTTTCCAATTTATCAAGCAATAGTTAAAAGCTTTTGCCAGATCAACAAACACTCCCAAACAAGATTTTTTATAATTAATAGCTGAATAAACAATGGATGTTAATCTGGCGACAGCATCCTGAGTAGATTTTCCCTCCTGAAACCCGAATTGGTGAGAAGAGTTTATTTTATTCTTGTTAATAAAAACTAACTAAGCGGTTTTTTACAGCTCTTCCAAACAATTTGGCTACTGAAGAAATCAAAGATATAGGTCTATAGCTGCTTACTAGATGTCTGTCTCTTGATTTGTAAATTGGTTTTATTACTGCCTTTTTAAAGTGATTAGGGACTTTTCCATTATCTAAAGCTAAATTAATAATATACGATATCGGTTGATTCACAAAATTACTTGTTATTTTAAGGATCGACGCCACTAGCTTTTTTATTCTTCAATTCCCTAATAAGCTCTTCTATTTCGGTGTGGTCTGTTGGCTTCAGAAATATAGAGGAATAGACATGTTTAGTTTTTGTTTTCATTTCTGGACTTTGAGAAATCCCATTAGCCATTTTTTCACCATTACTAGAGAAGTATTGATTGAAGTGTTTTGCAATTTGTAGTTTGTCAGTTATATCATCACCATTATCAGATTTAATTTTCTTTATTATCTTGTTTGCATTCGGTTTATTGCAGAACTCCTTAATGACGTTCTGCTGATTTGTTTTCATCAATCTTTATTTTGAGGTATTCATGTTTGATTTTTTTTAATAATGAAGTAAGTTTATTGTTGTAATTATTATATGCAGCTATTTTCTCTACGTTGAAAGGATCTCTTATGGAAAGTCGGTATAATTTGTCTATATTGTCAATAGAACTTATAAGGCCGTTGATGATCCACGGTTTCTTCTTTTTGAAAGCTTTATTTTTTTTGGAATAAGTAAATTTTTTTATTATTTCATTCAGGGTTTCAATGAAGTTATAAATAACAAAATAACTTCCTTTTCTCAATAATTAGTTATCCAGCATTCAGTGCTGATTATATCTAACAATTTTCTTTCGTTCAGATAATTTTGGGTCACATTGCTATCATTAATTTCATGTTTATTTTTCAAGTTAACTATTTTTACAGCTATGGAAAAGTAATCGGTGATATTAGTAACAATTATGGCTGGTTACATATTTTCAATAATGTCAGTATTATATTTTAAAAATATGTGGTCCAAACAAACAATACTGTTTAAAAAACGGACAAGAAAGTAATTGTAAACAAACAATCAATATGAGAACTATTAAGTGATTAATAACAAGACGGTATATTCAATATCGAAAAACTATCTGCAATCATTTTTCTCCTCCAAGAGGGGATAATGTGGCGGCCAGTGACCCATAAGGTCACTAATAATTATAGGAAAAGTTACTAATAAGAATTAAACCACGAATCTTTGTAAATATGATATAATAATAACACGTTTATAATTGTACGCGGAAAGTATACAAACAATTCATTTAGCAAGGTAAGGTCAAAAACAAGTCGACGAACGATATGTCTATATTTAAATATGTATATAAAGGAATTCCGTATGGTTAGCAATAATATATATGTAGTAATGATATTTCATGTTAGTAGTACGTTGTAGTGTAAGTTGTCTGTGGTCACGGATGAAAAATGTTATGAGTTATCTAAATATATTATCCCAGTGATTTTGATACAACCTATGGTATTATTCATTTCCCACCGATTAAAGGTAATTGTTCTCCATCAGTAATAGTATGATTGACGAAGGGCCTATAAAGCGGAACACTTACTTTCAATCTCTACAGCAGTGTTTTTTGTTTGAAGACTCAAAAGTGAAATTATAATTCTGAATTCCTTGCTAGAGTACTTCCAGGAAAAGGCTTTTATCTGCGATATATCAGAATCAACCATAGTGGTCAGAATTTTTTTTAATATGAAGGATGTTACTGAATTAATTTTATCCACAAGATGATAACAACTAATGATACGTATGTGCAATTTTTAAAGAATTTTGTCTTTGTTGTTTGAAAAGAATAACCTTACCAATAAATTCATACATGGCATTATGTCAAAAATGTGCGTGAATTTCATTTGAAGGTTATATGTAATGATAATATAGATTTGAACTATAGTATATTTCACAAAGTATTTTCTAGTTTTATTTTGTAGGCATCAGCTTCAGGACCTGTCTTTGCCATATTTGAGAGAATGATGAAAGGATCAAGTACTCAGAAGTATGAACCAAAGTTGCCCTGACACTAGCACTCTATTCACCAAGAACATAAAATTTTGTCAAGAATAAATTCAATAAGAGCGATGCCTCTTTCAACTACTCGGTCAAAATGGTAGAATCCATTTCACGAAAGTTGAAGCCACCTGAAGTTGGGACGTTGACAGTCACAGAAAACGAATTCTGCCTTGTTCATCTACGTTGCTTAGTGACCACTGGCGTAGAACGATGATTTATCTCGTATCCACTTCCTAATTTGACATTTCTGGGTTATATTTCTGGTGTTTATTTATTGAATACTTCCGATTTTGAATATTTTAAGTCGTTTATCTAGTTTATAAGTGAGTATTGTGTGTTTTATTTTATCTAAAGCCATGTTTTCTAAATAACTTGTTGGCGTGAAAGCAAAAGGATTCGAGATATCATTTACAATTGTTTCTACGTCCTGGACAAAGGGCTCCTACTTTAAAATGTAAATTGGTAGAATTTAATAATAAATATACTAAAATTAATTACAAGAACCTTCTGTCAGAGTACTTCTAGAACTAGTTTTTAATATAGAACTACTTTTAATACTATTAAGAGAAAAATAGTTTTATATTGAAGTATTTTAATTTTTTTCTAGGTGCTCTCCACAAAATGCACATTGTTTTCATTACCTGTGTTTACTATAAGTAGAGCTTCTTTGTGGCGGCTGCTAAAAAGTATGAGGTTTAGATAAGTAGTTAGTTTTTATTACTTATATATTGAATCGAAATGTTGAACAATTGGAACAAAGATTAAGATAAAACTACAATAAACATTGAAAAATTGAAAATATTAATATGTAACATGCATAAGTATTTAACTGAAAATAAAGCCTTTACTGTATATGCAGCGCATACAAGACAACAGAAAAATGATTATGGAATCGCATGATATACGCCTTAAAAGAATTACTTTCTTAGAAAATATTATTAAATACAGAGCCGAAGGCTGAAATATTGTGTATATTGATAAAATATACATGCACAGCTCACGCGTGCAATTCAAGGGATCCTACGATGTTTCAGGAATAGGTTTAAAATTAGTCAGGAAGAAATATTCTCATGGATCTGTTCTAGGATGGTGTTCTATTTGCGAACATTTAAAAAAATGCGAATCTGAATAGATTAAAAAAGGACAAATTTCTGATGATGCTGTAGAAGCTTAATGTAAATTCAGGATCGTCCGACAAATCTGCTAATGTTATCGAATTTCTTGGTGACTCTGAAAGCAATTAATAACACAGGTCCACAAGAAGACATTAATTCTTGCGATGTTAGTATCAATCAATATGTTTTATATTTCAAGAATATGGACGAATTTACAGCTTTCAGAGGATTACACAACAGAGAAGTCGATTATTATTGCAGGGACAAAAAAAACTTGCAAATTGGAAAGAATGCAGTTTGTATGAGGGCAATAGGACTGTTTCAAATGGTACATGTCTTTTATTACAATTGTTTACTTTTTATTAATGTATAATTTTAGGATTTTTTCTTCGTATAAGGAGCGCAATATAAAGGTATGAGGAATCATCCATATTCGTGGTATGTGTCCATCACAGCAGGTGTTACAACAGACAGGGTATTGCAGGAGGGCGAGTTTGTTTCAGATACTGCCAGCACTACATCAGAAATTGATTTTTAAATAAGTGAGACGTCCGTAACTTAATTGAATTATCAAAAAGAAGTATCCCATTTTATTGAAGAGAGGTCAGCGCACAAGCTTCATTTAGTTTAGAAGAAATAAGAAAGGAGATTGTAGTTGAAATGTCATCAATATTTTTCAAAAAACTAATGATTTCATCAACAATTTAGGCTACGAACCATTGGCAAAATTCAATAAGGCATTTAAATATTTGTGTAATGGTATTTTTTTTATAATTAAAATTTTTGTTTGCTTATGTTGAATTGGAATTTTTCTACCTTTATTTTTCATAAATTAAAATAAACCATTTTATAACATCCTATTTTGTGTTTTTCACCTTTTTTTATACATAAATGATGTGCCTACTTAGGACTTGAGGTGAGTTTGCAAATTAATTTGTTTTCAATTTAAATACTATACTCCTTTATACTTTTAGTAGTGTTTTTCCCCTAACCATAACATATACACAACATGGCGATAAAACTTTAAATACACCACCAATCTTCAAAGGAAAGCTCATATTATGATAAATAAATTATTATTAATCTAATTTTGTGTTAACCTACAAAACGTGAAATCGTTACGCTACTGATTTTCAATTTCGCAACATACCGGTGGCTTTGACAACAAGTATACGACTGCAACTTCAGGTGGCTTCAACTTTCGTGAAACAGACTCTATATGTCAGTAGATATACAAATAAATATATGAGTAGGATGTCAGTAGATATACAAATAAATATATGAGTAGGTCAATATTTACTAAAACTATTTTGTTTAAGAATAAGAAGTAAATATTGTATAATTGTGGCATTGATAACAAAAGCGCGTGCTAAGCAACGAAATTTATTTACTATTAATTCTACCAAAATTTATTGAGTCTGTTAACGGTATTGAGGACAAGAAGTTGGGTTCAAAAATAAATGGTTTTATTAGTTAATAAGAAACATTATACACAATTATTCATATATTTTAATACTGTTTATAAAAATTCATAGTTGTTCGATAATTTAATTTGTTTCTTATCTATCATTATTTTGTTATTATTTGAAAATTTAATAAAATCTTTCGAAGGTTTAATTATCTCTCAACACCTATCCTTATTACTTTCATATATTCATTTGAATTAATCAAATTCAAAATTTCTTTTTAATCCAATATTTTTTCTAAATTCAATTATTTTCAATTCAATACACTCTTTATAGTATGTAATTCTACGGCATTTCTATCACACATCTATTTTTAAGTTGAGAATCTGTTCAAAAATGATCAAAGTACTACGCCACTGGAAATTTTATGATTCCATTTACATAGCGTTGCCACATCAGGAAAATGGATGTTTTGTTGCCTTTTACTAACATTGTTAAAGAATTTAATAATGGCTTCAAAACAATCCCGATATTATGAATGAGATGCTAGGTCTATTCTTGTTCTACGTCATTGTATGTACCTATATATTTTTTTCTAAAGCTATAGAGAACCGAGTTATCATGCCGTTACGTGAATCTGCACACACTGTTTAATGAATTACCTTTAATTGCGTACTTATTATTTTCCCTCCCGAAACACGTCTTTCTCTTGTATACAAACTGAGGTGATCCTAATTTAGGACCGATTATGCGTGTGTACATCTTAAATTAATTAAATATCGAATTCTCTCAAAAAGTATCATCGTGGTTTTACAATACTCACCCTGTATAAATAGCGAACAACTTCACAGTTATCATCAATATAGCTGTTTATAAACAGATAATGATAATTATATAATCTGTAGCTTAGAGTAACAATATACAATTGAGAGGTCTATTCATTCATAAACACATTTATTTTTGCGGCCAACAATCCTAACCCACAGTAGTGAAATAATGAATGAATTACAAAAAGTGGGGATAATATTGTAGATACGTGGCTTTGGTAATTTCGGCTGTTTTTGTGACTTGGCACCTACGAACTATGATAATCCAAAAACATTAAATTAATTAACTTAAAAGTTTCTTTTGTGACTAAAAGTCTTGAAAAATACATCAAAATGAAAGAACTAAATATTTATTCTCTATCCGTAAAGGCGCTCGTATAAACAAACTACGTTTGGCATCATTTACTACCCTACTACAGAGGATTCGAAATTATCGTCGAGCACACTCTGACGATATCTGCATGTCTCTTTATATTGTAATTAAACAAGGACTAAACTACTAAATAGGTTACCCTTAACACATGTAACAGGTACTAAAATTTTGAGCAATGTATTAAGGTTACAACAAATACTTCTTCAAAATTTATATAAGAATATGCCTTTATTTAATAAAATTCAAGTACTGCTAATTAATTTTAGAAGCAGCGACTCAAATGCATAAATTAGTATGACTTTTTTTATTTGCATAACTTTTTAACAAATTTTCAATTAAACTTCTAATTTCATTTTTCCTGCAACTAAAGAGACTTTGTAAATATGGCAAAGCAGTTGAAGTCTCCGCAAGTGAGCTTAGAATGTGACTAGATGTTGGGGCAAGAAAAAATCAAAACAAACATATCTATTTTATTTGTTTATCTGAGTTTTGTACAATAGGGATTAAATTAAATTTAAAAATAAATTAATTATTGGATAACAGTGCTAAATGATCCTTAAAAGTGCGTGAATATTATGCAGTTTCCAACAATTTTTATGAATGTGCACAGTGCACATCATATAACTTACGGTTTTATATTAAAGAGGAAAGCGACTATTGGGAATGGGAAATCCGATCATTTCAGTAATGCCGCCTAAACCATGTTGTGTCCGCTGTGTTGCTCCCTATATATGCATATTGGAAATTGAATCTGGGCAATAGCGATGCAATAGCTTTCATCCGACGGTGTATAAATGCCCCTGCACTCTTGCACCCTGCTGCATGCGACTATGCATTCAGTCGATTCAATATGTGACAGTCTTGTTTACCGATAGAGAACGGATTATTCAAACCTGTCAACTGAAATTCATTTAGCAGTTGCCGACAAATGCTTGCTGCGGCTACCGAAAGAACTATTTGGGGTTTTATTGTACATTCATCACCTGTCAAAACGCCAATTATTTGTTAATTGTGATTTGACGTCGCTATGTTGGAGTGTAATTAACTGTTCTCACTTTTTTTTCAAAATTCATGCTTCCGTCATAACATTTAAATTGCTTCTGTTGCTTATTTATATAATTTTTCATTTAGTTTTTATGAACGCTCTACTTTTTTATACATTGTTAATTTATACAACATGTTCGATACGTCTAAAACGAATAATGATATCAAATTATGGTAGGTGCATTCTTCTACATGACGCACATTGCTTTTTTACCAATTGGATGTCATGATGACATTTCATTACCATACACAGTAGTGGAAAGAATAAGATATACCCTAACAGTATGTAATAAAAAATGTAAAATTCTTAAGACTCTTTAAGTTTTCCAAGGTTTGCTAGTTATATTCCAGAGTTAATAATGAAAAAACACAAATTCATGATAAAAATTGTAGTAACACAAAACATGGGTTTTTGATTCATCTAGCGTAGTTTTGGTGTCGTTGACAACGTTATTAATTTTAATTAGGTAGGAATTAGAAAAAATCATCGGGTGCCAAATAAGAGCAGGGATGCTCCACAAATCCGATGTTAAATTTGTTAGGGCCGATATGTGAGAACTCGCATTGTCAGGATGCGAATGATTTGCCCTCTTTTTTCGTATGCTTCAAATGACTTGTGATAAACAAACCATTCAGAATCGACTTGCGTTGCTCTAACGCTAGTGTCATCATGTGGTCGGTGATGTCGAAGAAACAGGTCACCATTTGCTATGTGTTCCTTCCGTGAACAATTAGTCATCTTGGACGAAATGTTTTATAACGGGATAATAATCGCAGATTCATTATTTGTACGTGTGTAGAAATTATGCACAGCCTTTGATGCATCTTAATTGTAACCTTCCACTCGCACCAATCGATAGAAGCCCTCCTTTGGGCTTTCGTCAAATGATGTTGGATCCAAGGTGAAGAAATCCTAACCATGCTCAAATGTTCATGTGATTTGTTATTGATCTCTGTCATACTAGCTCGCAAAGGTGCCTCAATTCCACGGAATTGATTCTGAAGCTTTGGTATATTATTATTTAATTCGGTATACCAGTTTTTTAGAGTGTGGTTAGATAATAATTTGTCGCGTTGAATTTTATGAAAAATAATGGTATGAAAATGAACCAGTGTTAATTATATTTTTCTCACGAGTTGATTTTTTCATGTTACTGTAAACACAAATCGCGTACAAATGACAAAATATGCATACTCCAAACTTCTGAGTGGAAATGTTAGATGGCGTCTGTCTATACTTCCTGTTACCTAAGTTAGAAATATAGATAGAAACCCTCGTATATAGTTAATTATGCATTAATATAACGTCGTTCAGCTTCAGCTTATATTTGCCTATCTTCCTATCCGGCATTAACGGAAAAGGAATTTAAACTCGCTTTGTGAATAGTCTTAGCTGTTCTCTTAAAAGAATGACTCAATAATTTTCCTGGTACAAAAGATTGAAGCTAACCTTGGCCACCGTAACTATTTGATCAAATATAAAAGACGGTTACAAAGTAAATCACGCTCAACCATTAGAAACATTGGAACAATTCTTGTCAGAAAACCACTGAATCGTGTGGTAACATAAGGGTGAGGTATTATATTGCTAGCAATAAGGTATTGAATCAGTGGAGCAAAACATTTGATTAAACATAAACTGTTCGGAAAACTAGAAGTTCACGATATTTCATTTAATTAGAGGTAGTAGTTTATCGATTTTTATACTTAACTCTTATTTTCCTGAGGAAATATTTCATTTCATTGATGCCATGAAAATGGTATATCATACAATTATGAATAGAAGTAACTTTTGTTGCACAGTAATGCCCAATATTATCAAATAAGCCAAGAGTTAGAAATATTTGAAGCAATTGGAAAATGTATTTTTTGTAACTCAAAAGCCAATAACTAAACAAACTAAAGGAATATGAAAAAGACGAATTGAATTTGAAACAGTTCGGGCAGGATTACAAATTGAGCTTACAAGAAAAATAAACGGTTTTAAAGATTAATACTAACTCTTCCGCACTTATACACTCCGAAGGCTGTATCTTGGTAACAAACCAAAAGTTCCCCAAACATTATCAAAAATGTGGTATATCTGGATTCATAGGACCCATTGTACTGGCTCTGGTGACCTGAAAATCAATAGGATTCATCTGTGAGACGCCCTGAACAATATTCAATTATAAAATTGGTCACCTGTATACACTCCGGAGGCTGTATCGTGCTAACAAACCGAAAGTTTTCCAAAAATAACTAAAAATGTATTATATCTGGATTTATAGGATCCGTTGTACTGGCTCTGGTGAGCTGAAAATTGATAAGGTGCATCTGTGGTGACACGCCGTGAACAATAACCAATCATTAAATTAGTCACTTGTATACACTCTGGAGGCTGTATCGAGCTAACAAAACGAAATTTCTCCAAAAATAGCCAAAAATGTAGTATATCTTAGTTTATAGGACCAGTTGTACTGGCGCAGGTGAGTTGAAAATTGATAGGATTCATCTAAGAGACGCCTTGAACAATATCCAATCATAAAATTGATCACTTGTATACAGATCGGAGGCTATATCGTGCTAACAACCCGAAATTTCTCCAAAAATTACCAAATATGTGGTACTATAAGTACCAAGGACCATTTGTACTGACTCTAGTGAGCTGAAAATCAATAGGATTCATTTGCATCATGTCATGAACAATGTCCAATCATAAAATTTGTGACATGATGGACTCCGAAGGCTGTATCGTGTTAATAAGACGTGTTACAAAAAGTGGCCGACGACGACGACATACACACACTATTTATTTACCAAAACCCGTTTCTCCCATTTTTCTTCCTAAAAAACGTGAAGATTACTCAAAAACTTTTACATGTGTGGGGTAAACCAGTACTTTTCTCGCATTGTAGGTAGGGTTGGCGTAAAAGTAATATACGAATCTAATGGCCAATGTATAGCCTTGAATAATGAATATTTATGCTGGTAGATCTGGGGATCCAGTAGTACCTTGGGAATACTGATTTATAATGTCAATTTTCCAGTTTTAAACTGCCTTGTTATATGAAGGTGTTTACTATGAGACTTTCTTTAGAAACTTTTTGCTTATTAAGGTATTAAGCTTATCATGCTATCAAACATAGTTTAGTAACTGATTACTAGAACGAACAATAAGTTTGACACAAAAAAGGCATCTGCCCAAATTCCTAAAAACCATTATCAGCATAGAGTTAGTTTTTTGATTTTATCTGTCTATTGCAAATTGTTTGTGTATTGCAATGGAAGGTCGGCACGAAACTGCGGGTGTGCAACGAGTATGGCAGCGGTACCAAGAGACTGGTCTGACTACTCGAAGATCTGGTTCAGGATCTCAACAACTAGAGATGACCGTTTTACCGTTTCTAGTGCTTTGTGAAACCAGACGTTTGATTTTGATATATTCTGCAAAGAGTGATAGAAGTGTGTTACTCATAAAAAGTTAGATAAAAAGATTTTTAAACTTTTATGTCCAATTACCTCTCTTTTCTTTCTCAGGGAAGGTTACAGCACAGTTATTTGAGGCAACAAATAAAACGCTATGGTTCGGTTGTTTAACTATATTTAGTTCTGACTTGAAAACAATAGTAGCAAGGTATTGAGGGTGGCGGCACTTGTGGCGCGATACAAGCTAGTGGCTGAATTGTGTAGCCTGGAAGAGGACGTACACTTTAATTAATTTACCCGAAGAGGCGACGTAAGCTCGATTAGGTTAAGAATCCAAAAAAAATCAAAATTGTTTTTGTAAGAATAACAAAAAGAAGTAAATTAGCTATGACAAAGTGGCGTGACTGGAATGTCCCAACAACTATGTTATATAAGGAATATCTACCGCAGAGTTTACTTTGCGTTTACATAACGTAAGTAAGACACTTTGAAGTTTCGCAAATTGTTCCAATAACTAAAACCATAAACTTTATTTTCAGACTGCAAACTGATATATCTACAATAAGAAGCCTAGATCCTAAAGAGTTCTCTAATGTATAAATCAATATAATATATGAGTTCAGTGTTTAATAATTAATTGTGATTGTTTTTCCCTAAGTGAATCTTAAACCATATGTATTAAATCTTTATATGTTTACGAAGAACAAACCCAACTTATGACTATCACTCAGCTGTTAAATTACGGTGGAATACTCGTTCAGCACTGCTCCATACAGTTACAGTTGCTTCTTGAGCCTTTAAAATGATATGAACACAGTAGTCCTTAGGCGAACAGCTGCTAACCTGTCAGGTATACAGGAATCTTGGGTCCAAGGTATTTTCAGGACTAATTGGAAACAGATGTTCCAATGATGATTGGTATTCAGAAGAGGTCTTTCAATGTCGGGTGGCCTCAAGGTGAATTGAATTTTCAGTTACTACAATTGAATTTCCGCAAATATTTAATTCTGATCCCCTTCAGGGTACTTATAGGAGCCTCTATCACTAAAGTAATACTCAATATTACCTGCGGAAATTCTAAAAAAACTCCGTTAAATGCGGCAATCGTTGCACTCCATACACATGGATAGCAAAAAGAAAGATATTTTTTTATAAACCGAAAATTCACAGCTAAATCTATTAGATTCTTAGAATTGTTGGTCAAACTGATTTCAAATATTGGTTTAGCAGTCCTTTATGCTTATAGGATTTAGGGACATTCATGAAGTAATGATTTTTGAAGTTCGACTTTTTCTCTTCTTCGACACATATACGTTTCTTTCGGTTAGATAGTCCTTAATGATATTTACTGGTTATACTGGGGTCTCTATTCGCTCAACCTAGCCTAGCCTAACATAACTAGTGGTATTTAATGAAAAGGGGAAAGAGCTCTTACTAATTGAAGTATACAAATTCTTTCTCCGCTAGATTTTGATTCTCGTTTTAGTTCTAGTATCAATGTAATTTTTGTTGTTTTTCTTCACTGTACAAGTGAAAATCTATAAAATTAAATGCAGAAATCAATATGTTATTAATTCAATAAGTATAAGGTCCTACGTTGAAAACAAAAAGATTTTGTTGTTTTTTCTAGACAAGTGAAAATCTACAAAATTAAACAACAAAATAAAAATGTTGCTATTAATTTAATAAGTATAGTGTCGTAAGTTGAAAAAGGAAACATTGGTACCAAAACTAGTGTTGACCAGCTTCATTCTTTCAATAGAAATACTTATTTTTTTCATAAATGTTGGCATATTTAAATTATTTATCTTGAAAATCAAAAAGTATTGAAGTTGAAAGGTAGCTTTGATTTTCCATACTCTTCTAATTTGTAATTATCTTCATCTTTTTTTATTACCCCTCTTTCTCCCTATGTACTGAATCTAATTCGAATCTGCTAGCATTTGTGAAATAATTTTTAATCTCGATTTATAAAAATCATGAGCTATTTTAGTTCATTAAAATTTATTCATATCACTGGCCAACACAATTTTTGTAACACAATTGAAACAATTATTTTGATAATGCTAACACCTTCCAAATAATAGAACAAATATTCAAGCACTAGTACATACCACTTTTTAATATGTTCTTTAGATCCTTTTGTTATTTATTCTCTTATTTAGTTTATATTTAAGTTTTAAAGTGAATGGTTCTGTGTTATGTAATTTTTAAACGACAAAGTTGGCATGGCATACGTGCTGCAGTTGCAAAATTTCTCCTGACAAGTTTTGTTATATTTGTGGCGAATTTATGGTGAAGGCACAAGTCAGAACATTTTCTGAAAATATGAAAAAGGCTTATTTTATGTATTTTGGTGTTGTAATCGGAGATCAAGACAAACAGTGGACTCCCTATGTGTGCTGTGTCAGCTGTAGTGTGTCATTGGTTCAGTGGATGAAAGGGAAGAGAAGAAATATGACTTTTGCAGATCCAATGGTATGGCGAGAACCCACCAACCATTTTGATGATTGCTATTTTTGTATGACAAAGACCGAATGTTGATCCAAAACAGAAAACCTGTCTATAAAGGGAGACAACTCGACCCTACCCCTACCGGTATACCAAATATTACCGAAATAAAATAATGTTTACTGGGTGTTCGGGTTTCTATGTCACGGAATTTATTTGGTATTTAAGTGATTAAATAAATTGACCAAAACTGACCTCTGATGATGGACAGTCCCGTTATCAATGTTATCGTTAGGATACTGAAATGAATATTCTAATAAATCCTGAGAGCTGATTGTCATTATTAAAAAAATGAGTAGTTTGAAAAGATATTATTGAAAATATTGTTAGAAACGTAATTTTTCACAAATATAGAGAATAACAAATGATTGTTGCAGGGAAGAAGTAATATAGAGGTGTGTCTTTTATTTGTTATTAAAAATGCGAGCCACACACACTCACTGTCTGCCATGAACTCAATATCGTTGAGCAAAGTATTGCCAATGCAATGAACAATAATTGCTTCGAATGCTTGTTGTTCGTAATATAAGTTTCCAGACATCCTTTCAGTTTGCGATAATAATACTGATTATACATGCTAACATGTAGGTATGTACTGAGTGATTTATAATAAATACCGATATATTACCCATATATTCTATCTACTCCCGGTCAAAATGTTAATAAGTATTGATATGAAGATCGTTATCTAGGTTAGTAATATTTTTTCATGCATAAACACAAAACTTGATGGAACTGATATGAAAAAATGAATATAATATTATTCTACTAATTTATGAAATTTTTAGAGAACTAGTTGACAACATCAACAACTACATGAAACGTACAGTGATTATCTACACATGCATAATCAGGTATGTAATATTATACAAGAGAAGCTACTAAATTAGGATTAGTAACTTATTGTACATCTTTTGTCACTGCGTATGGCTGAAGCATCGTCCTTAATGGCTCCTATCATTGGATATTTCAGTTTTGGTAGATATATGGTGATATATTAGGCAAATATGGAGAAAGGTCAATGAAACCAATGTCTGTAATTTTATCAAAAAGTCGTCAACTTCTTGGTCTTTTGAGATGAGTTCCAATACGAACATCCTCTGATCGAATGATGTAAAGCTTGTAAATAGTATTTTCTAATGACAATGGAGAATTTACTGGAACAAATTTCTTGTGAATACCCTTGGATTCATAGAAAGCTATCACTGGCAAATATTAGGTTGTCCTATTTCATTGGCTTAAGAAATATATAAAAATAGAAATTATAAACAACCACTATAAACATTGTTTAAGTTTACCTTCGCTCCTAGACTTACCATAGTATTGGATGTAAATGCGCTCTTCTCCAGATTCCACCTAGTCAACTTCTCTGTGAGCTCGAATATTTACTAGAAACCGAAGGTATGTTTCATTATCAGCCGCTTTTGAAGTACTTTTTTTATTGATGTACCCACCGCAACCAAAACACTTTGTTGGGGCCACGTATAAATATTAACAATTAGATATTATAAAAAGTGATAAAACTAAAAAGTTGCCTTCTAATTAAGTTAAGCGGCTTATAGACGGAGAAAGTAGAGACAGAAAGTTACTGGCGGAAAGTATTTGCCTCTTCAACTTACCCCTTACTTTCCCTGTCTAAAGGGGTACTTCCCACTCTGGTGATAAGTAATTACTGGCGGTCAGTAAAAACAAACCTGTTTGTTTTTAGTTGCCCCTCCACGGCAAGTAGCGGGCGGCCAGTACTTTCCTGTCAGAACACGCACTTTCGCCCACTTACCGCCAGTAGAGCAGGGGCATCGCATTGGTATTTGTTTGTGTGGTGTAGTTGTGAAAATGTCAGAAAAGCGTGTTGCAGAGAAGAAAAGTGCAGTTGAGTGGAATTGTTATGAAATTTCAAAGTTTTTGGGGGCTTTTCAGAGGTATGAACTGCTATGGAACTTTAATCATCGTGAGTACGTTGACAAACAAAAGCGTGAATCTGCCATGCATAGTTCAATGGAAGAGATTCAGAAACAAGGTGTAGAAGTACCGGATACTTGGTTTTTGTGGAACAAAATTGAAGTAATAAAAACAACGTACAGACAAGAACGCGTCAAAGTTAAGGAATCGAAATCCAGTGGTATAGGAACGGATGACCTGTATGAACCAAGACTCACCTGGTACACTCTTGCTGACTCTTTCTCAAGAGTTGTGGTTGTAATACGTCCGTCAATGCAAACCTGACGAAGCAGGTAAGTCCCATTAATTTTTATATAATACATTAAATAACTATATAATAAGCTTATAAGCTTAAAATAAAATACAAAATAAATAATTTTAATAATTTACTACAAGTTTACAATGGTATACATTTTAATGAACCAGTTAGAAATCAACATGTTTACAAGAATTTCATGATTGTCTTCGTTTCTAACTATTCATCTCCAATTGATTGCTTTTGCCAGGGGACAGAACCAAGATCCATGAAGTAGGTAGCAAGCTTGTCTCTCTTACCAGACGCACTCTTGGTGGCATGGTTTGTTGAGCGGTCAACGTTCAACGACGGCAAAGAAGTGGTGGTTGACCGCCACCTTCCAGAATGAATTGACCTCGTTTCTGTATCCTCAAAATCAACGCTTCCTTTATCCAAATAAGTTGTGGAGGATGTGGTGCGGAGCCAGTTGTGAAGTGTGCATGCGCACTGAACAATCAAATCTACTGTTGGAAAGTTGAGATCGATAGATTTCTCAAATACTCTGAACCGAGATGCCAAAATAATAATAATAATAATAATACTATTTATCCGCGACTATTACACAGTCGGTAGGCCAACTAATCTGATTTGCATCCATAACTCTCTTTAGTGAAGATAGCCGGTAGACGCTGCTATCGTTTGCTCTTCCATTTGTTCCAACGTCGACGTATAAAAAACGATAATCTGCTTCTACTAATGCTAGCATAATCATGCTGTAATCTCCCTTATAGTTGTAGAACTCAGAGCAAGATCCAGGTGATCTCTTAATAGCGACATGCTCACCATCTAGGGCTCCACAGCATGATGGAAAATTCCATTTTACGTCGAAGCTTCTTTGTATGTTTTCCCTTTGTTGTGTAGTGCTTGGAACCTGAAAACAACATTTATATTAAATAGTTTACAGAAATAACATTGACAATAATGATTATTATATTTTTTGTTCTAGGCCGATACAAGTTTGGGAGATGATAACAGTATGGACCAGGACGTGATGGAGGAAACAGTAGAGGAGGTGGAAGAGAATGATAACACCCAAATCGAGAGCCTGCTGGATAAAAATTCCGATCTTCTTCTTCTTACAGTGCCATATCCGTGATCGGACGTAGGCGACCTCTCACTTCTACCTGTGTTGTGCTCTCCAGTTGCCACAGATAGAAGGGACCTACAGTTTAACGACGGTTCCGAACGTCTATGTTGAGAGGCTGTACTAGGCAGAATACTGTCGGTGGTTTGCCATTGCCTTCCGACAGGTGGCTCTCCGAATTTTTAATTATGATGTTAACTAGGCCCGGGTTTGATCCCAGGGCCTCTCGGTTAGCAGACAGAGCACCATTCCACTAGCCTACGGAGACCACAAAAATTCCGATCAGCCTGTTGTAAAAACAACGTTTCTTCATCCATATAATGTTAAAAAACGACGAGTCGATAAGTTAGCCAAAGTTGAGCAATCAATTGGAAAACTGCAAAAGATTGCAGAAAACCGACCAACAAGTACAACCTATTCAAGTAAAAACCCAGATGAATATGACGATTTTGCTCAACTGCTCAACGCATGGCTTCCCAGTTAAGGACCCTTCCGATCCGAAGCTTCATTATCCTGCAAGAACAGTTTCAAAGCTTAATAACTAAAGAAAGGCTCAAGACCGCGAACGCACCCCCTTGTCCAGTCATGTCGACAGGCAGCAGCTACGATGACATTGAACTCCACTCGTACTCTCAAAGTATTTTTCAAGATGATGGTTGATTTTATACAGACTTTAACTGAAAATGTTGTATATTCATTCAAATTTTTTTTTCACTCTATTCAAGTTTCTTCTACGTTAATCAATCTTCCAATAAATATTATTTAAAAATCCATACAGCGTTGTCTTTCTTTTAAGTTCCCCTAAAAAACTTCTGTATAGTAAATTTTTGATATAAAATTTTCACATGCAAAGTGAGTTTATACTACTGTTAATAAACCTTAGGATTTGGAGGTATACGTAGGCCTAAGTTGTGTCAAATTTGTACATTTTTAACTGAACATTTTAGGTTTTATTAAATACTAGGCAATTTAAAGAGTGTGTTGAATCTGCTTACCTCCATAAAGCTCTTCAAGCAGTTCACAATGGCTGTCATAACATAAAATCTAAATTGTAGGTGCTGGTATACGAAACAACAAAGATAACGACTGAAAACTGTCACCTGTAGCCAGAAAACGCAGAGTTGTTTCAAGATTTTGTCTGGGGGTCAATGGTTTACGCATTGGAGTACTTTGTTTATGAATTATGGGTTCTACCATATGTAGCAGCTCCTCAAACTTTTCGACACTCATACGTAAATGTCTTTTAAAATCTAGTTGATCTTCAATTCCAAGTTCACGGAAAAGAGTTGTAGATGCACCAAGTTCATTTCTCCTGTCGACCCACTTCTTCACCCATACTCTTTTCTTATCCAAAACTGATTGCAATTCTTCGCTCAAAAGCACAACGCATCTTGGATTGCTTCATTAAAAGCTTCGCAATATTCTTCATCACAATCCGACATGATGCTCACTCACTCACAACAGACTGGACTACTGGCCGCCAGTATAATCAATCATACTCGCAGCCAGTACTTTCCTTGTGTAAAGAGAAAATGATGGAAAGTGACGTAATGACAAGTACTAGGATGCACTTATAAGAAAATGATAGTTCTAACAATTAATCATTATTAAAAAACATGTTGCCACTTTGCATTATTTGAAAATAATTTATAAGATGTTATTATTTTTTTAATACATAAGAAAAATTACTCCAGATTGAAAAAGAAACGTATTACTACAGTACTCCATTGAAAGTATTTAAAAGCAGCTAATTCGAAAGTCTTGACCTATAATACTCCACACCATAGTTTAAATCAATCCAGCCTCCAACTCTTATTCTAGGAAAGCTGACATGGAAAAATTGTTGCACGAGAAAAGTATTACTCAAACCTGAATTATATGAGTTGATTAAAAGCAATATAAAACAAAATATTACATATAAATTTGATGAGATAATGCTTGCACACAGACATATGGTTTTGAGACTTCCACTCTGCCATCCCGATTTAAATCCCATTAAACTCATTTGGGCTACAGTAAAAAACAAAGTATACCAAAAGAATGTTACTTTCAAGTTGGATGATGTGGAGCACGAGTTTGACCAATCCCGTCCCTTCCATTTTACCTCAGAATTTATTTAGTGTTTTAAATGAAACTCACTGTTTCTAGCTAATTACACAATATAATGAAAATTGTTGAAAATACTAAAAAATTGACAATTGCTTCGATGAATCAATATCATCGTCAGAATGACAGAAGTTACATTTCATTTGATGCGTACCTGATGTTTAGTAGTTATTTTTGGCTAGACCAAGAAGAAACAAGAACTAGATTTCCTTAAAGAATTGGAAATTAGATGACATTTAAGAAACCCACAATATGAAGTTGTCAATGAACAGATAAATCTAGGGAGTTCTCCACTAATAAACTGTCTTCTTAAGTGATAATTGTAAAGATCAGCACATATAGTTTTCCTGGTTTTTTTCTATATCATTGCATAGTTTTACTGATCTTAATTGGAAAAATGATATCCAGGATATCAGCATAGGGATAATAATATCTAAACTTCATTATTTGTAATATCACATCTACTTCTTTTTTCTATTAACATATATTAAGTCAATCACAAGTTAGGTCACTTCTTGGTCTAGCCAAAAATAACTACTAAACATCAGGTAGGCATCAAATGAAATGTATTTATTGAAACAATTGTCATTTTTTTAGAATTTTTGACAATTTTCATTATATTGTGGAATTAGCTAGAAACAGTGAGTTTCATTTAAAACACTATTAATATGAGTAGATTCCACGAAGTAAGGGTCGAGACAGTTAATTTCAGAATTTATTGTTAAATATTTTGATATGTTTTTAAAAAATGCACAAGATGGCACCAAAGGACCTTAATTAATAAAATATAATCAATTTACTCCCAAGTAAAGGTAATGTTTTGGTGCGCTAATCAATCTGCACTTAGAACATTTATTTAAAAGAATGTACTTTAACCCTTTTAACCCTTTTACTTATAAGCCCTTCAATTTCTAAATCATTTTTCAGTAACCAGCCGCGCTGGTGTAAGGAGTGTCTGAGAAGTTAGCTGTTTATGAGTATATTAAATGGTGATAGATCATTTTAAATTAACGCTCGCTTTATATTGAGACAACTTAGCGATCGGCGCGCCTTACTTATTCTCTTCATATATCTCGGACACTTTTTTCTAAAGCCATCGTTCCCCTTATCTCTAATTTCCATGGGTCTGCCGTATTTTTGTGTGCTACTATATATCTTGTAAGCTTTCAAATTATTTTCTGCAATTCACTTATGTCGTGTATGTTTCTGTTTGTAACTAGTTTCTTATTGATAGTTTTCCATAATTATTCCCAATGTAGTGTTTGAATTCAAATTTAATTAATACTAGATCGTGAGCATAATTCAGGCTGGCTAGTGTTCTAAATACACTTGAATTAGTTATATTTTTGCAACATGAGCTTCCTCTATATGGTAAATATGATTAGCTAAATGAGTTGAAATTTATCTTTGTTCAGTAATAGCTGGTGGTTAATATATTTATTACATCAGTTTTTGACAATTTGAAGTGAATCGTCTGCATTTGAATGTTTCACAAAACAAAAAGATTTAGAATTATTTACATCAGCGGATTACTAGGAGTCTATATCACGTGATCATAATATCCGATTGCAGTGATTAATAGGTACGAAATGCGGTTTGGGATTACGGATTATAAACAATTAGGATGTTAATACCTAAACATAGTAATGCAGATTCGTGTAATTATCAACGTTCGTCATTAAGTAGATTAGCGGTTCAAAGGCAATAAACATTTATTTACAGTTTATGAGTCACTTAATTATTTTGCGTACAATGTACATTGTTTTATAGCAGAAAAATTAGAACGTAAAACAATTTATCTATAATAGAATACACCTATTGTTGGAAAAATTTTCTTGATTTTTGGTCTAATTCAGCGGTTCTCAACCTTTTTTCAGCTGCGTACCCCTTACCAAATTATTGAGATAAATTGTACCCCTGAACCATATTTTAGTAGGGTCAGCCCAGAGATAATTGTAAAACGTGAGATTTAGGGTTACAATAGATAAAATTAAAACAATTTGAGGAACATCATGTATTTTATAGTTACATGTAAGGGTTAAGGATACAATTTTGATAAAAATTACCTATAATCTAAAAGTTTCTATGATTCATCCTATTGACAAAAGGACAGAACAATATAAAAAGTTAATGTGATCCCCGCCCTTGCTTCATTGCGCACAGCTTTTTGAAGTTGGGCTCGAAAGAAGCCAAGTACAATCTCAAATCTGGTGAAGCATCCAACTTGTTTCTGTACTTATTCTTAATGAAAGCGTATGATGAAAAGGCTCTTTTCACTAATACTGTGGATAGAAAAGGTACCAACACCTTCATTGCCAGATCAGACAGACGCTTATATTCATTGCTTACGTCCAACCAAAAGTTGACGAGAGGTTTAGTCTTGAAAGGTAACTTCAACGCACTGTTAGTAGAGATCTCTATCAGACTTTTTTTTTCTTCAATCTCCAACCCGCAGATTGAAAATTCTCTTCAGAAAAAGGGTTTTGAATCCACTTAATTCCTTTATCAAGCTTCGGAAAGTATTTCGCGAATGAAGATTTCAATTTCTTCAAGTGTTCTGAAATTGCCAGTTTGGCAGCACTAGATAGTGTTAACTCGTTCTCTTTCAAAAAGTCGTGCAACGTTTCAAACACTTCTGTCTGGCCATTAAGGATGTAAGACCTCCAAAAATCAATCTCTTTCGTTATAGATTCCATTTCTTCTGCTACTCTAAAAATTGTTATTGAGCTCATTTGGAGACATAGATTTAGCTTGTTGACTTGATTAAAAATGTCACTCAGGTAAGCCAAAGATTAGAGCCACTCGCTATCATGTAATCTGGATGATAAATGGAACGGATGATCCCAAAGGAACAGCTGTACTTCAAACCTTAACTCAAACAATCTTTGGAGTACTTTACCACGGGAGAGCCATCTGACTTCTGTGTAATAAAGCAAGTTAATGTGGATGCTATCCATTTCCTCGCACAGAGATTTGAATAGCCTCGTGTTTAAAGCCTGTGATTTGATGAAGTTGACGGTTTTAACGGCTTCGTCAAGCACAGTTTTCAATCCAACAGGTAGGTTTTTGCAGACAATAGTTTGTATGTGAATGCAGCAGGGCATCCAGTGAACAAGAGGCGTCTATTCTTTAACACGGACCTGAAGTCCAATAAAACATCCTGACATAGATTTTGAACCATCGGTAGACATGCCGCTGCAAGTTTCCCAGGTAATATCATGTTTAATAAAAAACGCATTAATATCATTGAATATGTCGTTTCATTTCGTTGTTTCCGGCAGTTGATGACACAGTAAACGATTTTCTTCAACATTATTTTCATATATATATATATATATATATATATATATATATCGTGCAATTAGGTACAAGCAGCACAGCACATTTCGATACATCTGTACTTTCATCAACTTGAATAGCAAAGTACTTACTATTCTTAATTCTTGTAATTACTGTTTCCTCAACGTCATCCGACATATCCCTGATTCTGCGAGGTATAGTTCAGTTGGAAACAGGTATAGTGTCTAATTTCCTCGCACTTTCTTCACCAAGCATGCAATTGATGGCATCCTTAATAGACAAACAAATTAAATTTTCTGCTATGGTGTGGTCTTTGCCAGATTTAGCAATGCGGTAACTTATTCTATATGACGCTTCAAGCGCATTTTCATTATCTTTGTTAGCTGTCCCAAAATAAGATACTATATTTTTTTGTTTCGAAAGCCGCTCAAAAAAACTACGATCTTTATTTTCATACTTAGCATGTTTTGTTTGTAACTGTCGTTTTAGAAGTGAGGGCTTCATGCTACTATTTGCTAACAGCTCGCCGCATACTACTCATTGCGGTCTGGGACAGTCATTTTCACCGACAAAATAAAATCCGTACTTTAAATACTCATCAAAGTATTTCCTCTTCTTAGTGACAGTGTCAGTGCCTTCACATTTTCTTTTATGTAAGCTTCGCTCAGTATTATCACTAACCTGTGAGGGCATTTTATTATCCGTTGATGTACTCGGTACTTCACTGTCGTTGGTCTTGTTCTGCAAAGAAGTTATTCCTTTACCACCAGTTTTCAACCACTTATCCATGACACGTTTTATAGTATTTTAACAAACAACTATTTTAATATTTTAACAACTACAGATAAACACAAAAGCACTGTGTTTAAATCTGCACCCTGCCCATGCCTCAAGATAACTAACGGCGACAGTACAGTAGCCTGAGCAAGTCTAATATTAAAAAACAGAGGGGTGTATCTGCCTGCATCTACTTCCTCGCTTCATACACAATGGACTCTTCCACGAGCTTCGTTGCTACAGTAAACGGATGTAGCAGGTTATTATTTAGCTACAAGTATTTTCCTACCCATATCCGTCATTACATATTTTCGTTCCGCGAACCCCCTACGGACCCGTTGCGAACCCCAAGGGGTTTGCGTACCCCAGGTTGAGAACCGCTGGTCTAATTCAATGAATACTAATCTATTTTTTTATAGAAATTGTTATTGACGTTTCGGCTCAATTTCGCCCTTTATCAAAACATTTTGATAAAGGCCGAAATTGAGCCGAAGCCTTATAAACCGTGGGCTTAATTCCAAAACTCACTAAGTCAAAATATACCGAAAGTCAGGTTATGGTGGAACTGTGTGAGTCTAATAATTATTCAACGCTGGGTGAATCTCACTAAGTCAATAAATATTCCTAAGATTCAATATTCCCAATAAGTCATTTCAATACAATTCGTTCATATATAAACGCTCAATGAGTTTGCGCACGAATTCGATTATGTGCCTAACGCGACTTAATGAGTTTAATACAACGAACGCGCCTAGGATAATAAGGATAACCTAAAATTAGTAAGTTGTCACATCAATGAATTTGTAGACATTATTGAGTGATGAAAAATTATTTCTTCAAGATGAAAGTTAACCAATGTTTTAAATGAAACTTACTGTTTCTAGTTAACTTGGAAAAATGTTAAAAATTCTAAAAAATTGGCAATTATTTCGATATTACCTAAATATCATCGTCAGAATGATGCCTACCTGATGTTTAATTATTTTTGGATAGTCCAAAAAGTGATCTACCTTGTGATTGACTTAAAATATGTTAATAGAAAAAAGAAGATATGATATTACAAATATTAAAGCTTAGATATTATTAGCCCTATGGGGATATCCTGGATATCATTTTTCCCAATTAAGATCAGTATAACTGTGCAATAATATAGAAAACCAGGAAAACTATATTTGCTGATCTTTACAATGATCACTTAAGAAGACAGTTTAAAAGCGGAGAACTCCCTAGATTTATCTGTTCATTGACGACGTCATATTGTGGGTTTCTTAAGTGTCTTCTAATTTCCAATTCTTCAAGGAAATCCAGTTCTTGTTTCTTATCACAAATATGTGGTACTTCTAGTTCTGTGTTAGGTGTCAATGAATGATTGGTGTCAAGCAGATGTTTTGCTTAGTGGGATTTATCTGGTTGTTTTAATCTGTATGCCGTAAGTGTTCACTGTATCCGATTTCAAAATTTCTAAGGGTCTGAAAGTTAACTGTTCATCTTGCTTTGAATATTTGTGGTACACAACATTTGCCAGGCGAGTTGGCGCAAAATTGCGCTTACCTGTACATCATAATTGTAGGGGCTTCGTGATTATTGAAATATGAATCTTAGACACATAACTTTTTTACATAGAATTATCCTCGCAAAGGAACATAATTTAAAACTTACTGCTTCTGGCCATCGTCTAGTGTCTAATGTGCTTTGAAAACAATAGCAGTTTATTATTACCTATACGTTTTTTAGAATTTTTTGAATTGACTGAATGGTCCTGTTCGAGTTTCTGATGATTGTGATCATCAGAAACAAAAATCAATCAACTTAAAAATGAGTCAAACAACTGATACATTCACAGATCTCTTACAAGTTATACTGGGTGAGTTTTTAAATACTCGCAATCCTAATTTATACAAACAAAATCTCGACCTGTACAGAATCAGCTGGAATCCTTTGTGAAATATCACTTGTTGAATCTGGAGATTACTTGGTGAATGGTAAAGTAGTCTAATTTTCAATAAATCGAAGAAATTTATTCTCAAAATGTATTTTATGGGTCAAAATATTCTCATACATTTAGATGGAAATGTTGAAAGGTAATAATATTTTTATTCCGAGTAATGCAGATATATTGAAATTTGTATTATATTCACAGAATGGCACGGATCAAATTATGATGACGATTTGGATGCGGATTATGATCTAGAATCAGAAATTGATTTAGAAAATGGTCTGGAGGAGGATAATAATAATATGCTTGAATAATCTGAAAATAAAAGATTGAGTGAAAATAAGAGACGAAAAAAGGTAAACCGGTGAGTGAAAATAAGAGATGGAAAAAAGTTAAACCGGAAACCTGGAAGAAGAACAGAAATAAAGATAGGATGAGTTAATGTTTAACTTATGAAAATAAAAGCCTAACCTGCTAAGACGCCAAAAAAATTTCTTGTGAGAAATTCCGGTGCACCACGAAATTCTCTGAGGAAAACCGCACTGAAATGTGTATGGAATATTGGAGGCTCAAAAGCTATAAACGTAAAAATGATTTCATTCTTAAGAGGATCGATGTTTCTTCTCCCAAAACACGAAGACCTAGAGAAGAAGAAAATAATTTAGAAAGGAAAAATACTAAAAATTACTTTCGCTCGAAAGGGAAAGAAAAAGTAAGGGTTTGTCAAGCTTTTTTCATGAAGACTTTAAGTATCAATTATGGACCAATAAACACTGCATTCTTAGGAAAAAATAGTTTGGGATTATTCGAAGGCATGGATCGAAGAGAACAAAACTAGATATTGAAAAATATTAATTGAAAAAATGATATAATAAGCTCATTCCCATCACACGAGAGGAAAAAAATGATCTTTTGAAGCTCTGCCAGAAACAAACTTCCAGAAGAATATCATGGGTGGCACCAAGCTCGGCCGACAACGTATTCTGCAAGTGATTCAGTACCCGAACCTGCGATTGCAGATAGTGATGGAGAACAAAATATTTTTCTTATTATGTACAAGTTGAAAATACATAATTATTCTTGGTAAAATTGCTTTAATTAGAAAAATTACTTTCGCATCAGAATTTTAATCAATCAAATGGAGTGATATTCTGGAATTTTGCAAAACTAATTAAGTCACATTTTTTATATTTTCACTATATTTGATTGTGAAACAATATATATTAATAATAGATGAGTAGTTTCATTATTCGAGATCATTTCAAGCGAATCAAAATTGAACAAAAAATTAGTTGATTTGTAATACTGAATTTAGTAAGAACAATGTATGTAATTAAAAGAAATTTGTAACACTTGGTTTCTACAGATTCGAATAATTTGACTTAGTGAGTTTTGGCATTATGCCCACGAAATATATCTATGCAAAATACTTAAAAAAAATTATCTTTATATCTACACTGATACATTTCACAATATAAATACCTAAATTAGACAGACGCACAATTGGTTACTGCATAAAATATCAAAAGTAAAAGGTGATGAGCATTTAATAATTTCCCATGTGAAATATGAAATTATTCCTAATATTATGCACGAACAATAAAATTTATGGAAATGGAAGGAGAACGTGTGGAAATTTAAAGACTCAATGATGGATTATTCATATTTCTGAACGTTTTTGTAATTTGGTTTAAGACATACTTACCAACATTAGAGCTTACCTTTAAGGTAAGACTATGATTAAAGTAAGCGTAAACTTGCAGATTTCTATTATTTAATTTTTTAGCATTAATTTATTAGTTCATTTGATTATTTTCTTCTTTTAATTCATTCTGATAGTTATTATACATACAGAATGAAATATCAAATTTTCACCAAAAAACTAGTAAACATGTAAACCATTTTCAACAAACGTCGATATCATAGTACATTCCTACAAATAATAAATGAGACCAAATTTTTCATCAAAATATAATTATAGTAATATGTAGGGGTCGCCTAAGGTGTATATGAGATACTAGTACTCTTTATGAGACTAGAACCATAAAAAGTGGGAAAAAAAATTTTTGTTGCGTAGGTGGCTGTGATTTCAAATCTAAATGTTGTTTCTAATTCTAAACAACTTTTCTATGTAATCTTTTTTGATAATGTCGAAAGGAAGGGTATACTCTTGATCAAAAATTCCTATTTTTTGTTGTCCCCTGTACACTAATTCTAAACAACTTTCCTATCTAATCTTTTTTGATAATGTCGAAAATAAAGGTATACTCTTGATCAAAAATTCCTATTTGTTGTTGTCTCCTGTACACCGAATATTTAGAATCTCTAAGCAAATGCGAGTTTTCCGCAATGCACCAATTTTTATAAATCTTAAAAATTTCTGACAAATTAATAATACATAAGATTTCCATATGGTACGGACTTAATGAAAATTAGTGCATAAGGTATCGTTGGTAGAATTTTCATGAAAATTGGTCTAATTTAGTGAACAACCTGCTTCTTATAGATATATTTTTTTCACTTTCGCCTCAATTTCGGCCTTAACTACTGTCTATTGCCAAATTAATCTTTTTTTTTCCGATGCATTCACCGTATCTTCAACTTTTTCTTTGAGTTTAATAATTTAAGTAGGTGTCAATAGATTTATTTCTTAAATATTTTCTCCATTTTTTCTCTTGAATTTGATTTCCGCTCTACATATTTTTCAGCCATCTAGTTTTTGCTGATTCCTGTGCAGGAAACGGTTAATGCTCTCCTATTTATTCATTTTGTAGTATACCATGCTTGTTTCGCCAATTCTTATTCGTAGTCTCGAAATCTTTAAGAATAGATGGTAAGGTGATTCCTTAGTAATAGGCAACACACCTTGCTCAGACAGGTATACTGGTCCGACATACATAATTAGTGTTGTTAGAAAAACGTAAGTTGAAAATATACTTCAGATAGTGAGTTAGAATAAATCGCTTGAATAAACCATCTCCATATAGAAATATCGTGATTAAATCAATTTAAAACCATTTCTTCAATCTAAAATAACAGTGAATTCATGTCAACAGTTGACAAAACTACGAGTTTGTCAATTTCCTTGATTTACGCTATTTATCCGTACCTTTATACCTAGTCTTATTTGGCAAAACTTTGACAGGACAGCCGGCATTGAGGTTCCTTTTTTTTCATCCAGATAATTGGTAAGTGTTCTATTCCGAATTAAATTAGAAGCTACAATCCCTTATTATTCTTTAGAATCATACCGTACAATGCTATTTTCTCATTTCTCTGTCAATTGGTTTGTTTCTTCTCTTGATTTATTGTTTATTCGATTCTCGTTTCCAATGCGTTTTATCTCACCGATAATATGTAATTGTTCAATCCAACCACCCAGACAATCTCTTTTACTTGTCTCATTTTCTACATTATTGCTTCATTTTTTTGTTTACTCTCTTTTATCTACTCAAATATTACTTTTCCACCATCCCTAACGATGCGTGAAAAGTATTGGTTTACCCAAAAAAGATGGAATTTTAGAGTATTTTTTGAGTTATTTTCACGTTTTTTCAGTGAGCAAAATACAAAAAAGGGTTTTTAGAAAAAAATGTATCTATGTCGTCGTCGACTACTTCTTGTAACATGTCTTGTTAACACGATACAGCCTCCGCCACTTTTATGATTGGGTATTGTTCAGGGCATCTCACATATGAACCCAATTGATTTTCAATTCACCAGAACCAGTACAACGAGTGCTATGGAACCTGAAGTACCACATTTTTGGAGAAATTTTGGTTTGTTAGCACGATACAGCCTCCGGAGTGTATACACGTTACCTGTTTTATTATTGGATTTTGTTAAGGGTATCTCGCAAATGAACCCCCTATTAATTTCTAGCTTACCAGAGCCAGTACAACTGGTCCTATAAATCCAGATATACTACATGTTTGGTCATTTGTGGAGAAATTTCGGTTCATTAGCACGATACAGCCTCCGGAATGTAAACAAGTGTCCAATTTTATGATTGGATATTATTCAGGACCATCCCACAGATGAACCCTATTGATTTTCAGCTTACCAGAGCTAGTACAATCAGTGGCGGGGTTGGTTGTAAGTTGGCCATTGCTTTGTAGTTGGTTTGCTTATTTGCTTGCATGCGCTTGCTTGTCTGCTTGTGGGTAGCTTTCTGCAGTCCAATGGAGAAATGCAACCATCGAGTATCTGCCTCCTCGTGGCACCGCCGGATACATTAGCACTGTTGATCATTAGTGACAGCAGTGTTGACCAACCAAATGGCACTCCAACGAAACACAAGCTAAGGTGTAAGGAACGTGCCTATGGCAGGGAATGCGACCGTGAACGTCCTCCTGGGGGTACCAGGCGACACCCCCTTACATATAGCCTTTTACTGGCATGCAGGACTGACAAACCTTACCCTAGCGACTCGTGGGATCAAAAATGGATCAAGAAAAAAACAAAAAAAAAACAAAACCGGAGGATGAGCGAGAACGCACACCTCCAAATCAAAAGCACCGTTGAGGTAAAAGAGTCTGCGGTGCTGAGGCAAAGAGAAGGAGGAAAGCGAGGCAGCAGGCTGTAGTCTCTACAGACACCACCAGCGCCACGTGCCCCTCCCTATCTAAACCTGGCACCAGGCCCGGAACGCGTCGCCTCCCACGAAAGGAAGCGCATCTGCTCCAATACCTCGAAGGAAAACTCTACCCGAGGAAAAAAGATACGGATGGACGCAAATACAAAAAGCTATAGCGAAGCAGCTACCAGTCATCTACGGGTAGCTATCATAGACAAGGCCGATACATACGATAAAGTAACTACCAATAATGGAGACCATGTCAGAAGACAACTAATGGAGGCTTTGGACAAAACCCTTATGTCCGCCTCCGGCAGTCAGGAAAAGCCACCTGCCTTTAGGTCATGGTCGCACTCTGGCGAAATAATCAGAGTCATCTGCGATAATGACGAAATGCTCGAGTGGCTAAAGAACCCGGTTTCACAACTGAAACCATGGAAGGAGGCTAAGCTCGACGTGGTACACGTCGACAACCTTCCCCAGCTGACGAAAGCCACCCTCTGGGTCCCTAGTGAAGCTCACGCTGACCTGGGTGACAAAGAGGATGTGCTGCGCCGGCTGGACAAGCAAAACCCGGACCTTCGGGTGGATGGATGGTTTTCCTTCCACCACGAAGCGAAGGTCAATCCCAAAGAACACCTTTTCATCTTTGGTATAAGAGACGAGGAGATGGGAGTCCTAAAAAAACGATCAATGAGGATGAGCTACGCGTTCACCTCATTGATTGTAAGAATAAAGAAATCTGACCCGGAACGGAGGAGATCAAGTACGGATCCCCCTATCCCATCCGAGGAACCCCAAGGAGATGTTGCTACTGCGGAGACTGTCGAGCCATCCTCCAAGATGGCGACCGACAGTCTCCTGGAGGAACTAATAGCTCTAAGCTAAGATACAGGCGACGTCAACCCACCTCCAACTGAGGAAGTGGAGATGGCCTAAAAAGTAATCATAAACCATCTCACCACCATCAAGCAGAGATAGACAATGGAAAGGTAAGATTTATTCAGTGTAAAATTCAACACAAAAAAGTGGCTTCGGCAGCTTTATGCCGCCACTTGGATGTGATGCAGGTCACAATAGCATTTATCCAAGAACCCTGGATAAGACAAACCAAAATCATGGATCTAAATAATCCAAAAAGTTTAATGTTCAGCTTCCCAAGAAATCAGCAACCTAGGACGGCCATATATCCCTAGGAATTTTAAGACCTAACCACTGACGCATTTTTCGTCCTCCGACCTAACGGTAGTGAAGGTTGAATATGCACAAAAAGGTCAAAAGAAAGTGTTAATACTGGCATCCGCATATCTCCCCTCAGACGCAGCTAAATCACCACCAACTAAGGAGCTGGAGGACCGTGTGGAACACTGTCTCACCCAAAACCTTGAACTGGTAATAGGTTGCGATTCAAACTCTCACCATGTAAGCTGGGGCAGCAAAGATATTAATACTAGAGGTAAGTCTTTTTATGATTACATAGCTAACAAGAATCTCTGTATTCTAAATAGAGGTACTGAACCAACTTGTATTAACTCTCGTAGTCAAACGCGAATAGATATTACCCTATCTACTATAAACACTTCGAATATAATCTCTGACTGGCATGTATCTGACGATATTTCAATGTCGGACAACCGCTGGATAGAATTCGAAATAAAACTAGCGCTAACAACCTCTA
The DNA here is from genome assembly GCA_963921935.1 of Galeruca laticollis. Taxonomy (NCBI): domain Eukaryota; kingdom Metazoa; phylum Arthropoda; class Insecta; order Coleoptera; family Chrysomelidae; genus Galeruca; species Galeruca laticollis. The sequence continues at coordinate 166,466,270 of OY998180.1, forward strand.
CAATGACTCGTGACCCCAGGAAAACGGATAGTACAAAATATGTCCACTGTTTGAAAGAGGATCTGCGAGGAGTCGAGGATGTGCTGCCCAACAATAAAGGAGATTTGGAAATTTATTCTAAAACCATCCAAAACTCCATAATTAATGCCTATAAGAAGTCTTGCCCACTCAGGCGGGTCGATCTTGATGAATCCTCCACTCCGTGGTGGTGCCATGGGATTGATCAGCTCAGGGGGACGACGAGGAAATCCTTTAATAAGGCTAAAAGAACCAGACTCGATGAGGATTGGAACTTATACAAGTCTCACCTCAAGGAGAATAAAAAATTCATCAGACAAAAACAAAGAGAAGCATGGAGAATCTATTGCGGTGAAATCGAGGACTTCCTCCAAGCAGCTAGACTCCAAAAAGCCCTCTCAAAAGATTCCCACCATCATATCGGTATACTAGCCAGAAAGGATGGCACCAAAACTGCCAACCTAAAGGAAAGCTTTCAATTATTGATGTCAACTCACTTCCCGGACTCCAAAATCACAAATTCGGCACCCTGGGAGGATGAGGAGAATCATCACCCGACGGACGACGACTGGCGTATACCACGACAGATCGTCGACTCGGGCAGACTGAGGTGGGCCATTTTAGGCTTCTCCCCCTTTAAATCCCCGGGAACAGACGGCATTTATCCAGCCCTACTTCAGTGGGGCCTGGATGACCTAATGCTGTACCTGGTAAGAATACTCAGATCCTCACTGGCACTGAGGTATATTCCAAAAGGTTGGGGAGAAGTCAAAGTCGTGTTCATACCAAAACCAGGAAGAATGGACCATTCCATCCCAAAAGCATATCGACCCATTAGCCTCACATCGTTCTCAATGAAGACTTTGGAGAGGCTGTGCGAGCGATACATAAGAGATGTGGTGATAACACGAAATACACTGCATCCAAATCAACATGCATACACTCCAGGGAAATCCACCGATTCGGCTCTTCATCTCGTAGCGGGCCGCATCGAGAGATCGTTGGAAAATAAGGAGTCCACCTTGGGTGTTTTCATAGACATAGAAGGAGCATTTGATAGTACCACTTTTCCTAAAATAACAAATGCACTTTCCAACAAAAATATCCCCCAAACCATAAATGGCTGGATATATAACATGCTATCAAAAAGAGCGATAAAAATCAGTGTGGATGATGATGATTTAATTTTAATCTTTAATACCGTTTATTACTTTTCCGCCCAATCATATGTAATATGCGAGAAAAGAATTGGTTTACCCCAAAAAAGTTGGAATTTTGGATTTTTTCAAATTATTTTTTCGTTTTCAGCAAGAACAACACGGAAACTGTTTTTAGAGAAAAAATGTATATGTCGTTGTCGTCGGCCACTTTTCGTAACATGTCTTGTTAAAACGATTCAGTCTCCGCAGTTCAACATGTCACTAATTTTATGATTGAATATTGTTCAGGGCATCCCACAAATAAATCTTTTTTATTTTCAGCTCACTAGAGCCTGTACAACGGGTGCTATGGTACTTGAGGTACCACATTTTTGTCATTTTTGGAGTAATTTGAGTTTATTAGCGCGATGTAGCCTCCGGAGGGTATACCAGTGACCAATTGTAGTATTGGATGTCATTCAAGACGTCTTATAAATGAACTTCATTGATTTTTAGCTCACTAGAGACAGTACAACAGGTGCTATGGTACTTGAAGTGCCACATTTTTGGTCCTATTTGAAGAAATTTCGCTTTCTTAGCACAATACACCCTCCGAAGTGTATACAAGTGACAATTTTATGATAGGATATCTCACAGATACGAATAAGTTTGTTTTAATCTTTAAAACCGTTTATTTTTTTGCTTTAAGTAGGAACTTGTAACTCCCTCTTTTTCTACATACTCCAGGTATACGATCGTAATTTTCTAAATTATAAAATACTGTTTTATATCTACAGTAAATATGAAAACGAGTGCCTTGTGCAATCCATATACTGACTAATTTAAGTATTAATCACATTTCAGATTTAAAATATTAGTAACTGGACATAAAAATATCTACAAATGATGGCATGAAATAATCAAAACTAAGAATATTCTATTTTGTAATGTGGAGTAATCAATTATATTAAGAATAGTCTTTTCAAGAAGCATGACCTACATTTAGACAGTGCGTTGCAGATGTGCAATTAACAGGCACACAATGAGTGCATAAGGAAAAAAGAGGCAAGGGATCACTACTACGGGTTATGCAAGTCATGAATATACACTGTTGTCACGTCTTTACATAGAAATTATTGGGATATTCTTGAAAATGTATGTTTCTCGAATCTGATCAAAAGCACAAATTTTCTCCAATGTTGTAATATCATTGCGAAAGTAAAACTTATCTTCGAACTTTATTTTTTCGAATTCCGAAAATACCTAGTTTCTGGTATTGGTATTTGCTCCGTCAAGTGTCTTGAATACTGTCTGTTCAATAAGATACTTTGGTTTACTTCGCACATAGTTCTTGTACAATCATTTTAGGATTTCTGGTGCGGAGACCTTCGCACATTACTTTTACCATTTCCTGTTCTCGCGAACTCAAAAATAGTCTTTTTTGTTTAGTCAGTAGACTTCTATTAGAAGTTACACTATTCATCTTAAAAACAAACTTTCATATTTATGACATGACTGAAAAATTATTTGTGAGATTCAGAGTTGTCATTCACACTCTTTTTGGATTATAAATTACGAATCAATAAATGTACAGAAATAATGTTAACATTATACGTTATATAATAATACACAATATAATATACTGTAACGAAGTTACATTTCCAAATCCGGGCAAAAGCACAATCTCTAACCTGCACCGACAGTCGGCGACACTTACTTCTCCGCAACGTATCTCCAACAAGCCATACCACATAGCAGAACGATTCTCAGAGTCGGCAGTCTATCCGTTGGACTCGCTAGCTTGCCCGCATTCGCAGGTGAGAATTAAAACTAAGAGACATCATTATGCCCACAAACCCGTTCTCTTTCAGAAAGCCGATACCGATAGACCGATCAACCGTACCGTCAACCGAGGTGAGTGTTATTTCATTTTATACCTTAGGGTATATGGTTCTCGCCCGTATAATCCGATCAGGGGAAGTAAAGGTAGACCGTAGTCCGCTACTTGAAAGTTGAGTACTCACATCCTAGTAGCTGCCGTGTTTGGGCCTTCAGTGATCTGATCAAGGGAAACCGTAGACCGCTACTAGAAAGTTGAGAAATCACATCCTAGTAGTGACCGTCGCGACTCCGTGATTTCAATTTCGCGGAAACCGAGAGCCGTATCCCCGAAAGTAGAGCTTTGACTGACCTAGAGGCTTGCTTGCAATCCGTATTTGTTCTGCATGGCACACACCCACTTCCGCTAACCGTCCACCGCATAATAAACTGGCGCCTGAGGCAACCCGTTGCCTGTAGTCAAGGCGGCAATCCGATAAGTAACGACGCAAGAGCGTTACAATACACAGAAAATGCTAATAATTGTGACTGCTGTATCTCGAGGTCTCTGTATTTAGCTTTTTATTCCCGCAGGGACATGGTTTCATTGCGTACTGATTGTCAGAATAGTCTCTTCCAATGTTTCCTTATCCTCGGCCGATTCTGTGTCTTCATGTAATCGTCGATAATTGCCCTCATCTGATCTACCCATCGACTCGGCGATCGAACTCATGGATTATTTCCTTCAATCTTTCCCTCTATGATAATGTAATGTTTTTCTTATTTATTTGAAGGTTTTTATACGAAGGATGGGATAAATTCATACACATGGTATGTCTACTCACTTTATTTATTCATTCACTAATTTATATTGTATACACAGTATATGCACTTAAACTAATTTATATAAACCCTTCACTAATATTTACTTTCTTAGACTATTCACTTGTTTATCTCACGAGATTACTTTATAAACTGACTCCTCCCGCTGGTCGTTATTCATTATATATATATATAAATGCCCTTTTTCTAGATAATTCTAGATTGCGGCATACACAAAAACAATCGCCGTGTAGATAAGTCTGGAAATATCTAGATAAGAATATTCACAAAAAATAGTGGTTAACAGTTCGAATAAATCCTTGCGCATTTGCCAAAATTTTAACTTTCATACATGGCTTAGACAGAGTCGGATTCAAGGAGTACACCAGTGTGCTATTACGTAACATAACCCCCTCTTTAAAAGGAAGTTCCTCCTGGAACATCTGTGTAGCCAGGACTGGATGTTTAAATCGGCAACTGACCCATGTCTGCACTTACCGGTAGTATAGAAATAACAGGGCACCGTCTTCAACAGGTACCGTTAACGAGGGGTATAACTGCAAATTAATATGTGGACACCGGTATCTTGGAAGATCACCTCTATCATGTTCCTGATGACTCGCCAATTCAACTGGTTGCTCTCTATCCTAGGCATTGCTAATTTCTCCACGTGGGATTCCAGCACATGATCTTCGTAGCGCTTCCCACATAACCCCTTAGGTGGATTGATCGGGAAATCCATTTCTAGTTACCAGGTAGAAGACGTACCGCGAATTGTGTTTGAGTCTCAGTGTCTTGTCCGAGGCTGGTATCTGATCTTCAAGTTTATCTAATTGTCCAAACTTCTTTCGAAAGACGGCTGTCAACCCTCGTGCGTGTTTGTTACTGGCGGAGATGTTATGTGCCAATAAATACTCTTCCGGGAGTGTGAACAAATCTTGTCTTTGTCCAATAGTTACTCCCTATCTAGCTTTCCCGGTACCTCCGTATGCGCCCATAAATTCTTCGAGGGCTGGGTCGGATTTTTGTTGTAGTTGGTTCACCCCTTTCTCTTTGTCACGGCCTCTTTCGAATGGCGTTAGTCGGTTTTGGTTAACTACTCTCGGTTTTCCATTGGGGATCTTGCTTATAAGATAGATGATGTCGTTGATCCTCTTCTTGATTAAGTATGGACCTTCCCATGATTTTTGTAATTTTGGAGAAAATCCTTCTCTCCTTGTCGGGTTGTGTAACCATACTTTGTCCCCTTATTTGGAACTGTTCGAACCAATTCGTGCACATCGTCCATACGTCTTCTCAATTGGATCACGTAATCTTCTCCTGTTAAATCTTCGCCAAGCCGACAGTCAAACTCCAGGTCACGAGGGAGCCTCATTTCTCGTCCAAACAGGATTTTTGCAGGTGTTTCACCCGTGGAATCACTTGTGGCCGATCTATAAACCAACGCAAATAGGGAAAGATACTGGTCCCAATCTCTCTGGTGGCTGAAAACTACTTTGGACAGGTATTTTTCAATGGTCCAGTTCATTCTTTCGACCATTCCATCTGATTGAGGATACAACGCTGTTGTCCTGGTCTTCTTCATTCACAAATTTCTTGGAATACCTGGCTCTCAAAATTTCTTCCTTGACCGCTGTGGACTTCCAAGGGCACTCAATATGGACTGATTAATTCTTTCACCAGTACATCCGCAACAGTTGTGGCCTCTTGATTCGTGATCGCATAAATTTCCACTCACTTTGTGAAGTAATCCATTACTACCAAGATGTATTTACCACCATTTTCTGTCGTCGGAAATGGTCCAGCGATGTCTAAAGCGATCCTTTCGATAGGGCTTCCAACATTATACTGTTTCATAGGTGTCTTTTTCTTGCGATGTGGTCCATTACTCGTAGCACAAGTCGTAAATTTTTTACACCAGTCCTTCACATCGTCGGAGCTGTTCATCCAATAAAACCTTTCACGGACTCGCTGGAGGTTTGTCTTCACTCCCAGATGACCTCCCGATGGACTGTCGTGTAACTTCTTAAGTACCTCAGCTACTCTCGTTCTCGGGATAACTAGCTGTCTCCTCATCTCGAAATCATCATCGTTTTCATGATATTTTTTCAACAGCCCTTCTTCCAGGACAAGTGAGTCCCACTGAGCCCAATATGACTTGAGTGTCGGTGAAAATCTTAACACTTCTTGCCATGTAGGTCGCCGATTTTCTTTTTTCCATTGCCGAATCATCTTCAGGTGAGGATCATTCTCCTGATCTTCTCTAATCCTGATGGGTGACCATTCTTTCGTTGACTACAGTAGTTCTTGAAACTGCAGTTTTCCCGGATTCTGCCTTGTTACTGTGGCAGCAGTCTGTTGGGCACGGTCTGGACAGGGAGTTGGCATTTTGGTGATTCACACCCCAGCTCGATGTCGCTCCTGTCTAGTTTCCCCTGTGACTGAATTTCTTAGGTTGCAGGAGTCCTGGTGCGTTTAGACGGACTTCGTACGTGCTCTAGCTCGCCACACTTCCAGCATTTGATATTCTTCGGCTTCTTGTCTGCCATATCTTTCAACAAGTTGACGAACTGGTCAAGTCTATTTTCGTCACCTTCTTCCTTTGTTGCAACCCGAAGCCTTCGTTTGTGCTTGATATTCAAGAGCAGCTGTCAAAGCGTCAACTAGTGTTTTGGGATGGGCTAAACGAAGCGTCCTCTGCATATCGGGGTCACCTAAGTCATCAATAAAGGTCTGGATGCTTAGACATTCCATCGTGTGCTCTGGTGCTGATGAATAAGCAAATCGAACGAGTCGGGCAATATCCACTTCATACTCTTGAAGGGCTTCGTCACGTTTCTGCCTTCTTCTTCAGTTGGGACTGGTACAAATGTTCTAGTTGTTCGTGGCCATATCACATGTCCAGTCTCTTCTTCAGCTGCTCGAAGTCATCCGTTTCATCGAGTGGTATCGTCTGAAGTACATCTAAGGCATCTCCCCCGAAGCGCGATGGTTACGTTTACTGCATTCTCCCTGTCGGACCAATTATTCACTCTAGCGACTGCTTCAAACTGTTTCACATAATTGGTCCATGATGTCTTTACGTCGAAATTTGGAGCCTTGAGTTGGGTAAAACTGTCAATGTCTGCTAACTTAGGGAGTGTTTCTGGCTTGTAAGGTTTTGTTTGCTCGGTCTTCTTTTCTTCCGCTGGCGTGTCTTGAGTTCTTGAATCTGTCATCTTTCTTTCTAACTTCTTGATTTTCTCGTCCATGTGGTTTTCCATCATTGATATCTTATTCTCAATATCCGATTTTAGTGACGAAATTTTATTTTCGACGTCAGCGGCAATGTCGTTTTTCATTGATAAGATATCGGTAGAAATATCGTTCTTCATGGCTGAAATCTCGTTCTTCATGGTTGAAATCTTCTCGTCCATACTAGTAGACATCTTGTTCATGTTAATAGAAATATCATTCTTCATTGTTGTAATCTTCTCGTCCATATCAGCAGAAATGTTAGGAGAAATTGACGAGATAAAGGTGGAAGCCTCGTCATTGAATAAAAATGTCTCTTGATCCAAGTTGTCAGTTACCAGTGCCACTTTGAATCTTTCTACTAATTCACTCTTCTCACCGGACGTTTCCAACTCAAGATTTTCCAATTCTGCCTTTAGTTCTGTCACTTTCAGGTCACTTAGTCTCTTGAGCCTTTTTTCTAGATTATTCTAGATTGCGGCTCACACAAAAACAATCGCCTTTCTGGAACTGTGTAGATAAGACTGGAAATGTCTAGATAAGAATAGTCACAAAAAATTATGGTAAACAGTTCAAAGAAAACCCGGTGTATTCGCCAAAATTTTAACTCTCGTATATAGCGTAGGCAGAGTTGGATTCAGACATTACCCAGTGTGCGATTTCGTAACAACAATTTCTGTAAACCGCTCGTTCTTCTTGAAAAAAGTTTATCTTCGCTCTCGAAATGGTAGTGAAAAGTGTGTTTGTGTTAAGTATATTAGAGTCAGTATAAACATTTTTCAACAAATTTTAATTTCTATAGTAATCACAACCACCTTCTTTTGCTGTATCTAATTTCGTAGAATAATTTAGTCTATGATAATCTTCCACACGTTAAACTAATCTGCGATAATTTTCAGATGTTACATTGGAAATTTCATTGCTATCAAAGGCCTTTTTTCAATATTATTCATCATCATTGAATCCCGTTACTCCAGTCTAATTTATATCTACTTATAAATTGCTTAGAATATTTAATTGACACAAATTTCTAAATAGATTGAGTGATAATGGTACCATGCCGTCGAAATTAATCACATTGTTAACGGCAGTAATATGTAAAGTGAAGCATACACAATTTCTTACATTAATTTCTCAAATGATGTATAATTATTATGAATAAGAATTATAGAAATTTAAAACGAACTCTAGTCGAGTTGATAAGTTATATTGGAAGCATCTTATAAGTTTTCGTCTCAAATTAAGTAAACTCTGCACAGGAACAATTTAATCTCCAGTGATACTGACATATTTTTCTGTTGTCAAAGTTCTTTCTATAAAACTGAAAGAGGGATGTTTTTATAGGATTCGTGGAATTTTTATGTGTCCTAGTGTAGGAATACTTTCGCCTGCCTGCTGGGATTTCAATGTTTATTTTTTGGATTCGTGTATTCGGCGCCATGTTAGCGGTGGAGATATTATGAGTGTGGCTCGTTAGAGTGCATCGGGAAGAAACGAGTTGGACTTCATTACAGATATGTGATGATGAGCAATTAGATTAAGCAGGGACGGATGCTTGGATACAGCTACGGTTATATTGTTCCCTGCTGCCATTTTATTGGTAAGCATATACCGCGACAACTTCAATAAGCATACAAACCTCTAGTGTCCGTTTAGATATTAGATTGCCCTGGACGACAATCTGCTTCGAGTCGAAGAAGGGGTGGATTCTTCAAATTATAAATAAGTGTTCACAATAGGGCGCCAGAGAAGTTTTCGCAAGCATCCAAAACTCCTTCAAGTTAACCCACAACTCCTTAGAGGGTTAACGACACTGTCTCCAGACTTGAAAATGTTTACAGGTGAAACCTAAAGATAAAACCAGCAGGTATCGCCTGATTGTAGTTTATTTGTTTGGACTTTGAGTCTCCTTTCCAGTTTAAAAGTATATCAACAATTTACTGATTAGAAAACATCCTGAACATTAGCTGAAGGCTAATGGGTCGGTGAATATAAATGGAGGTGATGGCCAAAAATATATTTATTACCTCTGACGGAAGTAAAAGCACGTTTTTCCAGTACAAGGGTGTAATAAGGTGGCGAAGGGTTTCGGCTATTATGTCTCGGGAAGTGCGGATGACATTCATAATGGTAATGGCGATGATTTCAATTTGGATTTTGGTGTCTATGAAAAGGTCGTAAGGAACTTTTTCTAGTGTAAATGTTGGGTAGTTTGCCTTTTCGGGCCGCGAGGGTGGAAAGCGAGGTGAGGAACTCCGCAGTTTGTACAGGTGGGGGCGGATGCTCTAGGGCATATTTCGTACCGTGGCCAAATTGACCGCAGGATGGGCAGATGGGTTTGGATCCGAACGATTCAGCTGAGTGGCGGGTTTGGGCGCAGCAGTGCAATATTTGAGAACGGGGATATAGGGTTGGATTTTGAGGGCTTGCACTGGTGTGAGAGTCCGTGGAATTTGATAGTTGATGGTAGGGCCAAACTTCACTTTTGGCAGATACTGATTATGTATATACCTACATCCAATGAGCATTCTTCACTAACCAATAACAGTTTTGCCATTTTACGTCTCCATTTAATGTGAATTTTGATTAGTCAGAAAAAAGAATGGTAACAAGACTCATCTCATTTCCAATTTGCTTATTTATCAATCTTTCGCAGAAATCTACGATGTAGATAGTCTTCTCTTAACTCCTGCTCATAAGTCAATTTATTTGGAAGAAGTTTTGCTTCGTGAATTCACTTTAGAATACGTATATGACACATTATTTGACGCTGAAATCACTTCGACCCTTAAACAAATATTTTGTTCACATCATCAACCAAGTTCTCCAAATTGTACTTGAATTTAAAACTGTGTACCATTTAAAATATTAGGCAACTGAAGAGCATCTGATTTAATTAGTATGTTACTTCAAGTGGATTTCTGCAATTATCTCTTGATCCGATTATAATTAAAATCTTCGTCAAATACGTTATTACTTCTACAAGAAATAAGTCGATAATTCACAATTTCTTTGTAAAATTTCAAAATTTCAACAGCTAACAGATAACGATCCACATGTTTGCCTATTTTCCTTAATGATTGGCCATTCTAAACATTTTTTAGTTGTTCATAACAAAAAATGTTCATTAACAAAGAGAGATAAACGGAGCGGTCGTAATTATTTTAGAAATTTTCCAATTTGATAGTTAGTTAGAAATTAGATTAGTTCGTATTGAGCTAATTTAGAAAAATATAAATAGTTGAAATTCATAATAAACCATGTTCGTTCACATCATTCAATCAGGGAGCCATCAAAAATATACAAATATACAGAGTGTCTTCGTTGGAAATAAAGTCTAGTGATTGTACGTGAAATAGACATCATTAAAAGGGGTGTCAATTTGAAAACGACCTTTCTCTAGGCAGGCTCTTTTTATCTACGTTATAACCTAGTACGATTACAACAAGTCTAGTTTAAATAAATTACATTATTTCTAAGAATAATTTTTAACTGAATTTTATGCCTCTTTATCATTTTGTTGGTTATTAGAAGTAAAAATACGTCCGTTAGAGGGTTGTTGTAATTTAGTTGAAAACCTGGGTGGTACGTTCTCAAATTGACTTTCTGTATGGCCGTTTAATATAAACAAATTACCATTTAAAAATCTTCGTAATAGGCATATATGACGAATTGTCTTCACTATCCAATTCGACTATACTATTCGAGGACAAACTTCACGAATATATGTTACTCAAAATCACTTCATATTACCACCACACTTCTAAAGCAAGCATATTCACGTTGCGTCACTATTTTTCGAATAAAGCTGCTGTAATTAGGACTCATCTGAACTTTTTGAAGTCCGACTACCCCCTTGTAAATATCTAAACTCTTCTTCTTTTTCTTCTTCTTCCTGCTTCCTTAATAGGCTCGCGCCTGTTCCATCTTCGGGTGCCTCCCCACTATATAAACAGATTGTCACTCCATCTCTTCCTTGGCCTTCCAATACTCCTTCGGCCGGTGGGGGATCTGTGTCGTGCAATCTTTACCAGTCTTCTTTCTCCTATTCTACTCATATGGCTATACCATTATTTTTTCCTTTTCAGTATCCATTCATTTATGTTCGCTATATTACAGTTTTGCCTGAGGTCTGTGCTACGTTGTCTGTCCCATAGTGTTTTTCCTGTGATATCAAGGACTATTTTCATTTCACATATTTCCATAAGTCTTTTTGTCCTTGTTGTATCAAGTCTTGTTTCCGCAGTGTAGGTCTCACTACTGTCTTATAAATCCTGGCATTTGTTTCTGTCCGTAAATGTTTGTTTCGTCAGACAGTGTGTTTAAGACATCCTGCTATTCTGTTGGCTTTGTTTATTTGTTGGGCAACTTCCGCTTCTGTATCTCAATAATTGTGCAATAATATTCCCAGGTATTTGATGCTTTTTTCTTGCTGGATTATCTTTCTGTTCACTTCCAGCTTGCACCTTATTGGATCTTTAGATATCACTATACTCTTTGTTTTATTCGGTGATATTATCATGCTAAACTTTCTTGCTGTTATATTAAATTGATGTAGAAGTGTCTGAAGATCATCTTCACTCTCCGCATCAGTACGGCAACATGTGCATAGCATACTAAAGAGATAGTTCCTTCGCCTATTATGTACCCTATATTCAGATTTTTGACTTTATGGATAATTTCATCCATGATAAGGTTAAAAAGCAGCGGGCTCAATGAGTCTCCTTGACGTATTCCTCTTTCCACTGGTATCGACTGTGTTGGTTTGTTATTAATTCTGGCCTATATCTTATTTTTGCTGTATATGTTTTCGATAGTCTTGATGGTATCTGATGGAATGTTTCGTTTATATAACAGGTGAATTACGTCGTTTAGGTCTACCCGATCGAATGCCTTCTGTAGGTCTATAAAGCAGCAGAAGGTTGGGACGTTGTATTCCAGAGACTTTTCCACGACTTGCCTGACGACAAAAACTGCATCGTTACAGGATCGTCCGGATCTGAAGCCTTGTTGTTCAGATGCTAGATCTATTTCGTTAGTGATTTTGGTGGTTATGACTTTTGTGGTCAGTTCCAGAGCAGTGCTGAGCAGCTTTATTCCTCTGAAGTTCTCAGGTACAGTTCTGTCACCCTATTTAAACATCAAGATCGTTGTACTAGTGTGCCAGCTATTTGGTATGTCCCGAGATAATTTTCTGTACAAGTATCCTTAGTTGTTCAGTTAGTGTGTTTCCACCGTATTTCAGCATTTCGTTAGGAATTCTGTCCGGTCCTGGAGATTTACGGTTTCTTAGTTTTTCTAAGGCTTTAGTAATTTCCTCCGTTGTGGTTCGATTACGTTTTTGGTTGTTATATCTGGAGTTTCTGGTAGGGTCTGGTCATCGCTTGTCTTAAGCAGTTGGGGGAGATAGGAGGTCCAGGTGTCTAAATCTTTTTTATTGTTTTCAGTTAATTCGCATATTTCTTTTCTCTGCGGTCTAATAAATCTCCATATTTGCCATTGCAGTACCGTAGTAGTCGGCTTCTATTCTTGATGAGAAAACCCGCTAGTATTCGTCCTTTGTCTTCTTTACTAATGCTTTAGTTTCGTTTCTTATTATTTTGTAGTTGTTGTAAGCTTCTGGTATTTGTTGTGATCTGTACTTTAAGTTCTCGTTTTTCTTTACACTTTGTTTTGATTTCCTGTCGGAACCAGGGCGTTTTGTTAGGCTTCTTGAGGTTTATATTTACTGTTCTTGTTCCTAACGCTTCACATGCCGCCGAGTTCAGATTATTTTCTAGTTTTTTCCATGCTATCCCTATGTTATCTTCCTCCAATATTTCACTTGCTTCTATTTTGGAAGTTAATATTTTCTGATATAGATATCTGATTGATGGTTGCCACATACTTTCGATGTTTATTCTGTGTGTTTTCTCGACTGTTTGCGATCTTCTTGTTTTCCGTCGGACTTCCATTCTTATTTTGCAGATAAGCAGACTATGGTCACTTCCCACGTTCGCAGAATTCAAGGTTGTCACATCTAATATTTGAGAAGGGTGTATGTTCTTATTTGTTGTTATGTAATCTATGGTTGATTTCTGACTTCTCTTATTGTGAAATGTATATTTATGTTGTGTCTTGTGTGGGAAGTAGGTGTTATTGATGCGTAGTTCATTGTATGTGCAGAAATTGTACATTGACTCCTCATTATCATTTAGTACGTCTTCATTATATCTCTGTTTAATGCATGGTATGATGTTCTTTCCGATTCGAGCATTAAAATCTCCCATCAATAAGAGAGTATCGTTTTTGGGATATTATCTAGGGTTTTCTGCATTTCCTCATAAAAGACCTCTTTTTCTGCCACTGGCTTACAGTCTTCGGGACTGTATACACATACTATATGTAGTTCTTTATATTCTGCTGTTAGTTTCACGTGTAGTATTCTTTCTGAGACGTAATGGCAATCCTCTATGCTGTCTTTGATTTTTTGATGGATGAGTATACCCATTGCTGCTTCAGCTCTTTCTTTTCTATCGACACCACTATATATTAGAGTGTAATCATTGTATTGTTTCTGCCCCTTTCCCTTCTTCCTTGTCTCCTGGAGTGCACGTATGTCGATCTTTCCGTGTCGTAGTTCTTCAGCGATCTCTTGTTCTCTATTTTTCACTGATTTTATATTCCACGTTGCGACTCTGATCATATTTTTCTTCTTTCAACTCATATACCTTTTCCTTGCATGGTCCGTCATCTTTTAATCATTCCTGTTCCGAGGCACTTCTCCGGGACTGTGAGTATGTTTTTCTTTTTACCCCAGGTAGGTTACTAGCCTCACCCGAGAACCTTCCTCCTTTATCCGGGCTTAGGACCGGCAACGTGAGCGCTGGGCTACTCGATCCACCCAACGCCACGCAGGCGGAGTTTAGCTAAACTCTATAGTAAATAAAAGAAATAAAATTTTTAATGACGAAATATTGTTCTCATCAAATACGAATTTCTCATCAAATTGAGCGTTGAAAACCATTATTGTAAATGTGCCGATTGGTTTGATATGTCACGCGTTTTCACTCGTACACAACAATAAATTTAAAATATTATTTTTTATCATCGGATCCTGAACAATTCTTTTCATGTGAACAAAATGTCACGCCAATTCCTGTAAACCGTTAACAACCGGGTGTAAAACGTCTGATTAATTGCTTTTGGCGACAAAGCGTCATTAAATTTATATTTGGTCTCAGGTACCGCGTCTCAACTATAGCTACTGATCATTCCGAATTATATGAAGTTGGTGGTAATTAACAAAGTAAGAAAATGGCGAAAAACTGCAAAAATGACATTTTTAATATGCCATTCTTTCAGCTAGATATTAATTGTTTATTCGAAATGCACGACTTAAACTATATGGAACTACTATATTCAAGCACGAGTTTTGAATAAAAAGAAAGTATTCATGACGCTATAATTCAACTTCATCAAGTTTTGAGTAATCATAATCAAGTCAATTCACATTCAATATAACTCTATGATATTTCTAAAAACATCTGGAATACAAAAAAGCTTATTCAACCTATATTGTACTAGCAATATCCGAAATTTGTTAATCAATGGAAACAAAACAAAAACAATATACTCCTCACAAGTATCAACTATCCAAATTCAGAAAATCTTTTGTAAAATTACCTTATTGGAATCACCGTGAAGTGTATAGTGTAACGAATCTTCGTTCACCTCGCAGTTATATTAATTCAGTGTGAGCTAGCGAGCAGGGACAGCTCGCGACCCCCTGTCCGATGTCCTTTGGGAGCATTACCCTACAATCCCGATCTGGCGGTAGCTATTCTGCGGACATACAGGTCAAAGCAATAGGTGCAATATATTATGACAAATCTTACTCGATGGAAGTTTTACGTGATTTTTAACTTCCTACCAATTTCTATGAGGTTTAATTTATACGAATTTGAAAAACTAAATATAGTAATTCTATTATGTCCAACATAATTTAAACCAATTCATTTTACAAGGTGGCCGATTAACAGTACTCAATTAGAAATTCAATAGAACTGGTCAAAAAGTTGAAAGCAATCCACTTACAAGATAACTATAAACTCATATCGTTCGATGTAACTAATATGTTTACTAAAATTCCTCCTAAAGAATGTCTAATACTTGTAAGAAAATTACTAGAAGATAAAAATATTAATCCAGGAATAATATCAGATATACTTAATTTATTTGATGTATGCATTAATCAGAATTATTTCACTTTTGACAATAAGATATATATTCAAAATGAAGGTTTACCAATGGGAAGCCCTATATCACCTATTTTAGCAAACATTTTTATGGACAATTTAGAAAGAAAGATCTTTGAAAGTAATATGTCGAAAAATATTTTATTTTGGTATAGATATGTAGATGACATATTAGCTTGTTTTATGGGTAGTGAACGACAATTAGATGTATTTTTCAACCACATCAATAATTTACACCCGAAAATTAAATTTACATTAGAAATTGATGAAAATAGCTCAATCAAATTTCTTGATTTAAAAATTCAAAGAGTTGATAATGTACTTGATTATTCAATTTACCGAAAACCAACACAAACTGATGTAACAATTCCATTCAATTCTAACCACCCTGTGTCACACAGACTAGCAGCATATAATTCAATGATACATAGAGCTTTTTCAGTTCCTATGAACAAATGTAATTTTGATAGAGAGATTAATACAATTAGACAAATAGCAACATCTAACGGTTATCCATTAGATATGATAAATAAGCTAATTAGTAAAAAAGAGAAAAAAGTGGCATTACAACTAATATATCCTAAACAAGCTGATGAAATTAAAACTTATAAAACCATCACATATGCAGGAAATATTTCTAATAATATTTCAAAGATAATATCTTCAGCAACGAATACAACAATTTCTTTTAAAACAGAAAGTAACGTTAGTACAAAATTGTTAAATGTAAAAACAAAAATACCACTATTAAAGAAGTCAGGTATATATAAACTCAAATGTCCAGAATGTAATGCTGTCTATTTGGGTCAGACCCTTAGGAATTTTGAAATACGATACAGTGGGCACTTACGAGCATACAGATTAAAACAACCAGATAAATCCCACTACGCAAAACATCTACTTGACACCAATCATTCATTGACACCTAACACAAAACTAGAAGTACTGCATATTTGTGAAAAGAAACAAGAACTGGATTTCCTTGAAGAACTGGAATTTAGAAGACATTTAAGAAACCCACAATATGAAGTTGTCAATGAACAGTTAAATCTAGGGAATTCTCCACTAATAAACTGTCTTCTTAAGTGATAATTGTAAGGATCAGCAGATATAGTCTTCCTGGTTTTCTATATCATTGCATTATACTGATCTTGATTGGAAAAATGATATCCAGGATATCACCATAGGGCTAATAATATCTAAGCTTCAATATTTATAATATCACATCTTCTTATTTTTTCTATAAACATATATTAAGCCAATCACAAGTTAGGTTACTTCTTGGTCTAGCCAAATATAACTACTAAACATCAGGTAGGCATAAAATGAAATGTAACTTCTGTCATTCTGACGATGATATTGATTTATCGAAACAATTGTCAATTCTTTAGAATTTCCAATAACTTGTATTATATTGTGGAATTAACTAGAGACCTTGAGTTTCATTTAAAAACACTAATATGAACATATTCCACGAAGTAAGGGTCGAGACAGTCAGTCAAACAATAGAAGAAATAGTAGCCGCCGACAATTGAACGAAATCGAACGGAGCATGTTTAAATAAAATGGGGGTTTTATGAGGTGTTGAAATTAAAAAAATATTGACCTATATTTATTATTCTTCTTCTTCGAGTGCCTTCTCCTATCGAAGATCGGCAACAATTTTGGCGAATTCTTCTCTGTCTTGGGCCCTTTTTAGCAAAGTATCTGAACCCAGGCCTGTCTAATCTCGTATGTTCTTAAGCCAGGAGCATTGCCTTCGTCCTGGTCCACGTCTCCTTCGATCTTACCCTCTATCATGAGCTGAAGAAATTCATATCTATAGTGTTTCATTACATAACCGAGATTTTCAGTTTTCCACTTTTTTATGATTTCGATGAGCTCACGTTCTCTGCCCATTCGATTCAAAACTTCCAAATTGGTGGTGTCAGCAGTCCAAGGTACTCGTAACATTCTCCGATACACCCACATTTCGAATGCCTCGAGCCTGTTTACGCTGCTAACTTTTAGCGTCCAACCTTTAGAAACAACTTTAATATTTGACTCATTAAGCTAATTACTCGAAACTCATCGCATCTTTTTGCACCTGGTTTTTTAGGAATAGGGATAAATGTAGATTTTAACCAGTCTTGAGGAATGTATCCATTGCTATAGATTGTATTGATTAGTTTGGTGAAGATGTTTAAGTTTTCTTCATGTATAAGTTTCAGGAGTTCTGGACAAATGTTGTCTGGTCCAGGTGCTTTACCGTGTTTTATTTCCTTCAAAGCCTTCTCTATTTCTGTTTGACGTTGGTAACGGAAGGGTAAACCTTTATCGTAGAAAAGATCAGAAATATGATTTGTCCACAATTCTTGCAGTTCATGTGTGTCTAAGACTGTCTTGTTGTCTTGATTCACAATTTTTGTATATGTTGAGGATTTACGGTTTCCTGTAATTTCCTTAACTCTTTCGTAGATATTAAATAGATCATGCTTTTGGTACATCTCCTCTATTTCCTTAATTCTCTCCATCATCCATGCTTCTTTGGCATTTTAAATTTTAGTCCTGACAAGTGCTTGAGTTTCATTATATTTTCCTTTTTGCGTGTTTTTTGAGTTTCGGCCGTTGGTCCATTAAATCTAATATCTCTTGAGTCGTCCATTCTTTATGCCGTTTCCTGGTGTTATATATTCTTGCGTGTCTAAAATGGTATTTTTAAGCTGACTCCAGGTGTGCTCTATTTTTTCCTCAATTGTATATTCAGGCTCTATGATTTTTTGAGCTTTGCTCAGTTGTTTGTTGAGTTTATTAGAGATGATTTGCTTCTTTGCCTCGTATCTCAGGGCTGCCGTGTTGGGATTTCTAATGACTTTCTTTTGAAGTTTTCTCAATCGAATTTGCATTTGAGCAACTACGAGAATGTGATCTGACCCCACATTTGCACCAGGGTAAGTTTTCACACTGCGGATGCCATTTCTGTATCTTTTTGGTACTAGTTTATAGTCAATTTGGTTTCTAATTGGATGGTCTGGGGTGCCTTGGGGAGATCTCCATGTATAGAGGCGTCTTGGAGGTAGTTTGAACAACGTGTTGGAGATGAACATTTTCTCCTCTTGGCAGAATTCAACTAATGTATCGCCTCTTTCGTTTCTTATTCCTAGTCCATGCTCACCGATAGTGTCATCGCATCTTCTCTTGCCTACTTTTGCGTTTAAGTCTCCTAGGATGAGGGTGCTCTCATCCTTTCTGGTTTGGGACAGCAGTAGTTTTACTTCCCCGTAGAAAGATGTATTCTTTGATTATGGTTTATCAGCTGTTGGAGCATATCCTTGAATGATGTTTAAATTTTTCGGTGTTGTCTTGAGTTGTATCATCATTGCTCTGTCGTCAGAAAGTGGTACGAAATTAAGGACTGAGGAAGCCGTTCCAGGATCCAGCATAATCCCGACGACATTTTAGTGTTTGGGATCATCGTTCCCAGAATAGTAAAAAGTGTAATTGTTCACTAGACCTTTCCCCGTGTTGGACCATCTTGTTACAATTATTCCCATGATACTTATTTCCAACCTGCACATTTCTTGATGTATGTTGTGCATTTTACCCGGCATGAACATGCTTTTCACATTCCATGTGGCTATTTTCATTGGCTTTCTACAATTAATTCGAGTTATTTTTGTGTTTGTCCTCGTGGGGATTCTTAGTACCCCTTGACCATTTAAGGTCTGCCACGGACTAGGGGCCATTGCTTTGTTCCTTACTGCCATAATTGTTTTTCTTGAGAAAAATATAGTGCGGTAGTTTCTCCTTGCTTTCTGCACCGCTGTTCAAACGCCATTCTGTGGATCCCACTCCAGCGTATGCTGCCTGGTTCATGGCCGTAAAAGTTTCTCAAACTATCGTCCATGGTCAGTTTTGTGCAGCCAGCTGCCGCTACACAATTTTTCACCATATCTGGTTACCCTTACCTAGTTTGGCCTGCAGGTCGATACAGTTACCGGAGTGTGGCACGTGGAGCCATAAGTAAGAGCTGACTGTCATGTGAGGACCAGTTGTCCGAACTCCTCCAGTCTATGACTCTTGGAGCGAGCGATTCAAACAAAAGGTACTACCTCTCCCTCTCTACAACGCAGCCCATACACCCCATATTTTTTATTACACTGTCTAATTATATTATGGTGGGCAAATGTTTTCAATGTCATGAAATACACCTAATAGCAAAACAATTAGCTCTGTACGATCTACCAGTGGCTTCAATGAGAAACAACGCTACCCCTTCTAGATGTTATACTTAATATTAATTTTGACTTTAGCCCGGCGTCAGTGTGGTGGCATGAAAGTCGCCCGAGGAATTTTTTTGTGCGTTAAAAATTCCACCTAAACTTATATGCGAGCATCCCCACTCCTTCTACCTTCCTGATACGTTAACACCTGTGCCTAGCACATACGACCTCAATATGCTGGTTTATTTAGTCGGAGCAGCATCGAAATTTTTGCCGCCTGTGGTTATTTTAACCCCAGCACACTGCTCACGTTAGAGATACAACTCAATTTGGGTGATAAATACCTCACCACACAGAACTTAATTTTCAAAGTTACGTACCTATTTTTTTATTGAAAATTAAAGTTTTAACTGTATTTTTCTTGTTTGTTTTCAGAGTTCTCCAGTGGGCGGGGCTGAGTGTATATTATCTGTGTTTTTTAGGTTCGACAATATGGATTCCTAAGAAAAAGAACAGGAGAAAGTTTTAAAAGTCTGGGGCGAAGTGTCAGATACGGAGGATTTGGGAAACGAAAGTGAATCCGATGAAGATAATGTCACAGAGTCAGACCACATAACCGACTCCGAACAAAAGGCGGAACCTGATCTACCCAATCCTGAACAGAAACATGATAAACCACCGCAAGCTACTGACACCCCGTTCCGAATAAGTGATGAGCAAGTAGTCACCACATCACAAGAACAGCCAGCGAATGAAGACATCATCAATAAACGTAAGTTCTTTTTAGGTCGGGATGGTAAAACTGAATAGTACAAAAAAAGTCCTAATAAATCTGCCAGATCTCAAAGAAAAAATTTGGATAAACCGTTTCCTGGTGTGCGTAACAAAGCAAAAAATTGTAAACAACCCGTTGAATCTTGGGACTTATTTATAAATAACTTAAAAAAAATAAAAAAAAAGATTCCACGTTCCTTGGCCATTTCATCAATAGCGTATACATATGTATGTATACAGTACTAGGAATATTCTTTGGTAACATGGAGTTTAAGACAGAGTTCATAAGCGACAATGTGCTAGAAAGAAACAATTATAAATTCAGTGTAGTACTCCTTTTCTCTAACAGGATACCATAACCAAGCAAAAGTGGAAAACGTGCAAAAGTACATAGCCGTAAGCAACCACAATATGTTACAAAACAAGTATAAATTCATTGTAGGTACTAACAGGATATCAGAAACAGTTGAATGTCTGAACTACAGCTGGTCAGAAGTACCGCTCTCGAGAGGCGCACGCGCGATTCGTATTCGTATATTTCTTATTTTAACTGTAATAATCTACGCTGAATTTAGATTGTCTATCTCACCATGCCTCCCTCTAACACACTGGTAATGCCATGTGCCTCTTACATTTTCCCGGTGACCATGAGGCTATTATTGTTTCACGTTAGAATTAAATGAGGAATGATTTCTGTTATTATTGAAAAAGAATATTTTATAGGCACTTGTACTTATACTTATGCTTTCAACGTGTAGATTGAAAATGAAGAGAGGGAATAGATAAAAGTAGAAGAATTACGGCTCTAGACGAAATCGTTTTGTCAGGAGAGTGAGAATTACAGGCGGTTTACACTCATAACTGCAGATTCATTTTATTGAGACGTTCCCGGCGGGGAAGATATTTTACGCTAATCGTTCAGAATTGAATATTTGCCATTATATAATATGTACAGTATTTAATTATTGAGTTGCAATA
Organism: Galeruca laticollis; assembly: GCA_963921935.1. Lineage (NCBI taxonomy): Eukaryota > Metazoa > Arthropoda > Insecta > Coleoptera > Chrysomelidae > Galeruca > Galeruca laticollis. The sequence continues at coordinate 166,487,492 of OY998180.1, forward strand.
ATAAATTAATTCAAAAAGTAGCCTAATCAATGTCGCTATCGTCGATTTATTGTTTTTCATAATATAACCATTAAAATTCTTAGATTTTGTGCAACGATTTACTACGTAGGCGTTTTTCGATTGGGAAGGTCCATTAGAACAATGTTAAATGATATATCTCTTTTATACATTAACATACATAGCTGAATCTTCTCAGGTTCAAATGCTACAATAAACAAATTTTCTGCTATTTCTTGATATTAACTACCCTGGTAATACCATTTTACAATTTGCATTTTTTGGTGTCTCACAGACTACTCATTTTAAGATTTACAAACATTATTCATTCAAAAACAAACGCGGTCTGTAGACCACTTATCATTGATACGCTCCGAATGAAACGATTTCCTAGGGAACCGCAATTCTTCTATTTTTATCTATCCCCTCTCTTAATTTTCAGTCTATATGTTCAAATTGCTAGTGCCTACAAAATATTCCGTATTCAAAACTACAGAATTCAGTCCCCATTTAATTCTAACATAAAACGATAATCGCCTCATAGTCAAAGGGAAAATGCATAAGGGCAAGGCATGGAAAGAGAGACAATCCAAGTCTTAGCCTAGATTATTACAGTAGTAATACAAATACTAGCATACGATAGCTCTTTCGTATGTTATGATACCGTGTTAGAGAAAATAGGCGATACACTGAATATACTTGCTTCTTTCTAATACATTGTGTTAAACTCCATGTTACCTAAGAATATTCCTAGTACTGTATATGTATGTAATATAACGGAATTTATAAGCACGATAGATGGCGCATTTTTGGATGGATCGAAACCAAACACGCTAGAACAATCGGTTGGGCCAAAATTTTGGACGAGTTCGTTAACGGGACAAATCGGCCCAGTAGAAACAAAATGGCAAAGAACTTTATTTTTTTTTATAGACCTTAACACTTTCTACAACTTTTGTACTTAACACTTTTTTGAAACGTACATGACAACATTTAATTAAGAAAATTCACAAAGTTTCCAAAAAAAAATGTATTTTTCTGTTTTTGTTTCGACATGGGTAACGGTTCTTTTAAGCTTGAATGACGGAATTAATAGGAATTCAATCCAGCATTTGATAGAAATACTCTTCAAAGACATCGACATTCTTTTCTTCGGGGAAATTATTGACACAAATTCAAGCAAACCTCCAAGTACAAAACCTTCATCGCCTCCGAGATGGGTTATTATTGAACGACGACCTTTCCCAATTGGAGTCTTTAAACCCTTCCAGTGGAAGGTGCAACCGAGGAGGAAATGGCAGAATTTTACATACAAATGCAAAGTGAATTAGACGAAATGCGTGAAGAAAATGAAGTAACAATAATAATGGGAGACTGGAATAGTAGAGTGGGCAAAGATAAAAACATAGGAATGGGATGTATGAGAGAGTACGGAGAAGAAACAATGAACAGAAATGGAACAAATATGATAGATTTTTGTAGATGTGGCGTTCTAATTATAGGAAATACGATGTGGTGGCAACCATAGATGAAAAATAAACATTGGTAGCAAAAGAACGAGAAGCTAAAAGTACATCAACAAGATTTAAATGAAGTTATTAATAGAATAGAAGCAAGGAAAGAACCAAAAATGGGACGAACCACAGGCTAGTTGTAGCAAATTGCCTAGTAAGAATGAGCAGGATAATAGAAGTACCGTAATATAGCAACAACAAAAATTTAATAAGAAACAAAATCGGGTCAGGTATGAACAAATTACAAATATGGAATTTCAAAGTTTGGGTGCAGAAAAACAGAATGGACACTGGAAATCTGGATAGCATTTGAAGATGTAGTCAAAAAAGCAGCTGAGAATATATGCGGCAAAAGAAAATTTAATCAGCACTTAAAACGTACACGTACACAAATAATAAAATTAAGAAATCAGTAAACGGAAAAAAAAGAGACATGGAAAAATATTCGATAACTAAGACACAAATAGACAAGGAGGATTATGTGAGGAAGAGTAACCTAGTAAAAGTGAAGATAAGAGAAAAGGAAAGCTTGGAAACAATTTGGAGAACAAATATGTTTAACTGCCTCATCGATTTCTATAGATTTGTTCTCGGTAGCTTCTTCGAAGGTTCCATAATCAAACCGTTTTTATGTGTTTTAAAAGCTTGTAAATGGTAGTTTCTCTAATTCCCGACATATTGGCACATTTTGAAACTACACTGCGAACTGTACACGTTGGGTGCTAATGCACGAGAGAACCATACTCGTTTAGCACAACTATTTTTAGATGTACAGTTATAGCGGCACTTTTAAATTTCACTGGATTAAAACTTGGTTGATGCCATTTTTCTCACAAAAATTCACAATTCAGAGATTTAGTGTAGGTACTTTTCTTGCTGTTCTACTCCTAGAGGCTTACAAGCCAATACACAGTTTACTAATAAATGAAATTATTTACCTACCTATCTAACCCAATATTAACGAAACTGTTTTCCAGGTATTAGATATTATGGACAATACCCCAATTTTATACTATTATTAAGAGCCAGAAATTGAAATAATGTATCCTATATTAATAAAACGATAGGTTATGGTTTACGAAGACTAACCTTATTTTTATTGCTTTCGCTCAGGTAAAATGCTTCGCACGTTGAACGAGTTGACTATAACCCAACGGTGCACACATACAAACGTCTGTCTCCCGTCATTTAGACCTGAAATGTTATGGAAATGCGCATCCCTGAAAATGAACTGCACTTGCCCACTGCCTCACTATAGTCACAACGCTTGCGCACAACGGATCGAGGATGAAATAGAGTATGAATAAATGAGACACAATAATGCAGTTTCTGTCTCTCTTAGTAGGTCTGCTTACGGAATCTAGCAATATAGGAGCCCACTAAACAAGAAACATGACAAGTCTTGTTTGTGATGTTCTTTTAAGAGACTTTTCGTGATGTTTATTTAAAACGTTAATAAGATATCTCCTAGATGTCTTAATTTTATAACCAACTCTATTAATATCCATGTCATGTAAAGAAAACATACTTTTGATGTACACAATAAAATACTTGAATTCACAGTTACATACACATCCTATGAACTTCTTTTTAGCAACTTCCTATAAGAAACATTCATTTCATGTTAATTTGTACACTTCTCACTAATATCACATACAGAACGTTACTGTAATATTACAAATTAACATGTTTCTAAGATGATCACATGTTGCAGTTACTTTCACATCTTTCGAAATGATTTTTAGTAAGTGTGATTACGTCTTTACGATGTTAGTTCATAAAACTCTCAGTAATATATCATATTAAACATCACAGTAACATAAAAAAAAGAAGAAAATAGAAGAGTAACTGTCGAACGAACATTATCTGTGGAAACCCGTATATATAATATTCTCTTATATATGGTGGAAACAAATGACAAGCATGAAATGGCGGATGGTTTTCAGTTTTTTGTTATGTTTCATTTGCAGGAAGCACATTTTTGGCAAGTACTTGAATAAAGTGGTCTTCGTTTTCGTTAGTTCCTACTTCGCTTCAGTTTCTATGCTTAGTTATAATTCTTGTTATAATGGACGAACAACAGCTATTATCGGTAAGTACCTATTCCAAAATCATAATTATTAAAACTTAATACTCATTCAAGACTTTAATCGGCTATTGTACATTGAAATTCCAGGTGGCGGAATTGTACACTAACATTATATAATAGAGTTTACAAAATAAGGGTTTTTTCAACTTTTAAAATATTTTAGTTAGTAAGTATATTTTTAAAACGATTCGCAATATTTTAAATCCTAGATATGCATTATACCCTACAAAAAACTTAATATTATTATTATTAATAATAAAACATGCTCATATGTTGGCAGAGATTTGAATCTAGAAGAAAATGTTGTTATTCCTTTGAAGAGCCCCGCATATATCTTGTGGAAAATGGGTCCCAGTCAATTGGCTGAAAATCAAGTTTGATGTAGTTTATGATGATCGATCAAAGGTCGCCATGGGCACAATTTAATCTAAAGTAATTGTTTTATTAGCTACTGTTCAGAACACCTTTAAATGTTTCACAGATAAGGATTTTGAAATGTACTTTATGAAATGGTTGAGGCACTCGAAACAGCGACTCTTGCGTAAGAAAAAGTAATTGTAAGTAAACGATAGAATTTTCTTTAATCAGATTGGATTTCTGTTGATTTAGCGTAATGTTTCATAAAATCTTTATGGTGTAAAATTTTTATTAGTTTTAATGCTATTAAAAAAATATTCTAATACATTTTCTGTAAACTAGCTGTAATGTATGTGTATCCGTTAAACTTATTAATTCAGTTTCAAAGTATGTTACATTATGGCAACTACAGATTAATATACCCTTTTTTATTCCGTGCTTTCACTGAATGTTTTCACTTTCCACACTTGTTATGTAATATGCTTACACAATTTTATTTTTTTCAGGTTGGATTACTGGACAAGATATTTTTTTTCTAATTTTATACCTGTTTTTTCAAATTTACTGTACTGTTCATTAAAAGTGAATAAACGTTTTAAATCCCTTATTGCTTTTTTTGCTATTTTATTTTAAATGTACTAAGAACTAAGAACGACTGTAGGCCACACCTCAGAAAAGAATCATGGTACAACTTTCAAAAAAATTAACTTTATGTAAGTGATACTGAAAAATTGCTGGAAAATATTTTGCAGTCTCTAAAATATCCGCTAGGGGTGGAATGAACACTCTAAAGCATAATACTCCCAAAAAACATACTAAAGGTGTCCTAAAAATACAATTTTTGTTTTTTTGAAGAGATTATGAAAAAATTTAATTAAGGAGATTTTTTGCCACTATTCTTCAGATAATGGGTGGGGAAGGTTCAAACGTATGAACAAATGTATACCTTTTTCGTTTTTTAACCGATATTAATGATTTTAGCTGCATTTAAAAGAGTTTTGCTGTTTAATAAGATGGATAACAAAATTAGATAACTTTGTATTCACTCGGAAATTTCAAATGTAGATTGAAGCATTTTTTAAATTTTTATATGTATATGATAACGTAAATGCCTCTTCATCAGAATTTAAAAAAGGTCATTACATTTGAAATTTCCGAGAAAATGGGAAAATTGTCGATTTTTCCACATAGCGTTGACAAAATTGTGAAATTTGGTTATTTTTGGTAAGCATATTGTTTGAGGTTAAGCTCAAAACAAATAAAAAAGTTAGACTCAAGGTCTTTAGTTAACCATTGTATTAGCCAAAGGTTTGATCTCCTGTAAAATACAAAGAACATTCAACAAAAAATATGCATAACTAAATTGAACGGCCGTTCTTCATGAATATTAAAACTAATGAAACATTTACAATGTAAGAATCTTAAACATAAAAAATTAATGCGTAAATGAGTCTAAATCTAGCACAGAGAAAATTTCTGTTGAAATGAAAACAAAAAGTTACCTAATATTCACTAAGACCGTTCTGAAGGAGGTAGTGCGCGGCGAAACACAATCTTTGTTTATCAACAGTATAATAGTTATAAATTATAGTACTCACGTACAACCTTGTTTGAGTCTTCCTGTCGAACTGCTTCCTGGCACAGAGCACATATACGTAGAATCACCTTTGCTAATTATACGTTTTGAAAGAGTTTGAAAGACAACTGTCAAATTGTAATGTATGTGTATAATTGTGAGCGTGGTCAAATGTAACTTATTTGTTGTAAACTACTGTAGGTGTAAATATCCTTTGTTATCGGTTACTCTATGAGGTAATCAGAAGAATTTATCCACAATGCTAGCACAATTTAATTTAACAAAAACCGTTAGTTTGCGTAGTGAGAATTGAAAAAACTATTTCAACCCAAAAAAACACCTTTCTAGAACTCCACCGTTCTCGACTTGTCACCTTGACACATCAAAACTCGACTCGACATTTATGTCAATGCCGTCGCCAACTACTGCACGGGGTGGGTCGTTTATATTATTTTGACGTCTTAATGACTTTTCAAATTCTACGTCAGAATGCAAAAACTTAACCAACATTTTTACGAGGAAACTGCAAAACCCGTTGGATGTGGTATACAGGGTGAATAATAAATATTTAGTTGAATTCTTTAGTTCGAACTAGTTTTCAAACACATATCTTATTAAAGAGGAAAAAGTCTTTTAAATGACGCCAAAAACATTGATATCGATTAAAAAACAAAAAAGTGTTACTACATTTGTTTTTTAGGTTGAACCTTCCCCCACCCCTTATTTGAAGAATAAGGACAAAAAGTCCCTAACTACATTTTTTCATAATCTCATCCATATATCAAAAATTGTATTTCTAGGATACCTTTAGTATGTCTTTTTTGGAGATAATCACAGTATTAGATTTTTATGTGTTCATTCCACCCCATAGCAGATATTTCAGGAACTCTAAAAATATTTTCCAGCGATTTTTCAGGGTAATTTTCCTGAAGGTATGTTCTAAAGTTGTACCATGATTATTTTTTGAAATATGGCCGACAGCCGGCGTTCTTAGTTGTTCACCCTGTATTTGCTGATTAGGCACAGAAACAGCTATAGGATGTCATCTAGAATGTTTGAGGTATATTATTTAGAGGTTTAAGTAATGGCTATACAATATTTAAGAGAATACACTGTATTGTTTTTGATACGTCGCATTTAGATCATTGATAAGATGTTATTTTTTAGACATTGCATTAACATTGACGAGAAGTTGAAGAGCATTTCAGAATGTAACAGAAATCTCGTTTTTAGTTTGTTATAAAGACTTCCTTTTGGGGAAGTTCTAGTGAGATCACAGTAATGCAAAAAGGCAGCGCTTCAACATCGCTGAGAAGTTAAGTTGAAACATCTCAAAAGTTAACAGCCACAAGCTGAGCATAAGCGGTTGTATAGATGTGCATGTGATGAAAACAAGAGGGAAAAAAGGAAGAACATTATCACAATGTAATGTTGAATTAACATAACTGTAATATTTATTTGCATAGTGGGACTATTAAATACATGCGTTTCTCTCGTACATAACCACAATAACAAAACTATATTTTTTGAGTTATATAGCGTCAAGTATCTCTAAATTCTGACTTAATCCGAATTCGAGTTCTGCGCAGAAAATTGCGTCAGAAATTACTTCCACCTTTTCCATGACAACTACGACTCCGTTTTTATTAGACCAATGTTGTTTGCTAAGTATATTATTATTGTATTATTCGATGACGTAACGAATTTTCCAATTCAGAAATGAGGGTCATCGATCCGCAGCTAAATACACGTAGAATATCTGTAGTATGACGCTGTTCTGTTCATCTTGTGATTGTGTAACATTTTTGTGATTTTTTCTCAGGTTACTATCCATATCTTTGTATAATTCATTTTGGTAACGCTTCATGTACCTTCATCCTCTTCCAGGGCGTTCCTATATTTTGATTTTGCGTCCAATAATTTTTAATTTTCTTCAAACTATTGCACAGGTGCTTTTCTTTTTTTGTATGTTTCGTATCAGAAGCTTATTCCTGACACTTTAATTATTCTATGGCCAGTTTCAGAAAAAAAGAGTATTTGCACTAATTGGCTTATGAACACTCAATTGTTAATAGATCTTTAAAAATAATTTTAACCCACTAAGAGTGAACGACCCTTATATCACATGGATTTCGCCCTTGAAGTATATCATAAAACATTTTCAATGTACTACGATTTGAAATGATTACACGCTTGTTATGTAAATAAAAGTTGAAAATCCTGATGTGCGTTTTTGTGTCTCTCTTTCTTTGGATCTCATTTTACTATTGGAGTAGTATCACGAAAAACAGATCAGGAGGAATGGCAAAATATAAAAGACATATTTTGTCCAATTTATGATGGCGATATGAGAGCAGAGACGGATTTTCTACATGGAGTCAGTATTGTTTAACGTAAGAATCAGATTCACATATCATCAATTTTTCAAGCAGGACCCAGTCATTTATTAAAGCGCACAAGGATTTTAAGTTAAAAAGAAATGTTACACAATTTCTAATAATGTGTTTTAATTCGCGGAGACCGTCCAAGGGCCAGTAGCGTAGCCGAACGTTGGAGAGGACATTTTGGGGGCCACTATGTCCTAATCGAACATGCTCCTATTTCAGTAAGAGAGAGGCAGTGTAATCTTTGGAGGGCAACAGTATGGGGTGTTTTTGCTGATACGGAATATCTACATGAGATAAGCGTCCACCGACTCGCAAAATTCCGTCGGTATCTAAAAATGGCTTAAGTGAGAGAAGTTGCTTGTTCAATAATTTTCCACGAGAGAGAGCTTCAATATCTTTGCCGAAACATTGAGTTTGTATGTTTTTAATAATTAAAGAAATAGCAAGCTCTAGTTCCTTTACCGATGAAGGACCTGTTTAATTGTGCACTGCTGTTTTTGAGTTTTGCACAAACCGTAGCACATATGCTACTGTCCTCTGAAACTTAGGAAAAGTCGAAAACTTTGACGAGAGCTTGGGCCAAAACTGTTCTTCAATTACAGTGGTAGTGAAACTGTTTTTCTTCAATTCAGGAGGATCATCTATGAGGCTAAATTGGTCAAAGTTCCTCAACACGAAATTAGAATCATGTAGAAACGAGCGACCGTGAAATCAAAGAGTTAAATTGTCGAATTTTCCACGTGAGAGCATGTCTGAAGCATTAAGTTTCGACCGAACGTAGTGCCATTGAAAGGTGCTAAATATAGAGATCTCTTGACTCTGTGATACACGATTGCTCATAAATATATTCCACTGGGAGGGATGTCCCTTCAACCAGGAGAGAGCGATTTGAGAATCAGACCATAAATTAATTAATTGAAATTGAATCTTTGGTTTAAAAATTTGTAGGATTCGTTGAGTGAATTTGGCTAACAATAACATTGCACAGAGTTCTAATTCGGGAATGGTGAACATGTTTTTTAATGGGGCAACTCGTGATTTTGCACCCACTAATGCACAATGGATGTTCTCATTTGCATATTGGGAGAGGAGATATAAGCTGCATCCATATGCTACTGAACTGGCATCTGAGAATCCATGAAGTTGACATTCTATGGGTTTTTCATTAATAAATAGATAGCGTTAAATATTAACGTTGGAGAGAAAAGAAATACAAAAATCTTTCCAAACGAGGATGATGGACTTATCAGTGATTTCTTGATCCCATAAAAGATTGTGCAACCATGTGCGTTGCAATAATATTTTTCCTTTGACAATGACGGAGTTGACTAATCCTAGAGGATCATAACATTGTAAGACCGCAGATATAATTTTTCGCTTAGTGATTTGAAAAATATCGTGAGTTGGAATCCACTTAATCCCAAGAATTTTACAAGACATGTTATCAAAATTTAAATTTAGATCTAATGCTTGAGACTGCACTGATTCGTTATGGAAGTCTAGAGAATTCGAACGAAATTTGTATAGCATAAAACCTGCATTAAGACACTTGTTTAATTCGGATTGCAACAGCTTGAGGTCAGATAGTGAGTTAGCACCTGACAGTATGTCATCCAGATACGTCTGGTTTAATGATGCGTCTGAAGCGAGAGATAAATGGTTATTTCGTTGTGCAATATCTTCAAGTACTAGACATGCGAGATAGGGATCACATTTTTATCCTAACGACACACAAGTTAATTCTATTCATAAAAAATCACCATTAGGAGAATCTCTCAGTAATATATTTTGTAAAAAAGTTTGATCTGGATTTGTGGAGATCTGTCTGTACATCTTCTGTATATCAGCTGTTGAAACTGAGGACCTTTGAGAAATATGTCATTAAAAGAGAAAGATGAAGTTGTTTTAGAGGAGAAATCGAAGATAACTCGCAATTTAGTGGTTTCGCTGTGTTCTCTGAGAACTAATAGCTGGGGTACAAAATACTTATTTTCGTTGAAGGAGTTGGTGAGAGCTAAAGGAATGAATTTGCCATGTCCGAGAGAAACGTATTCATCGATAAATTGTTTATATTCTGAGAAAAGAACTGGGCTGTGAGCGAATTTTCTTTCGAGTAATTCGAATCTACATTTTGTTATTAAAAGACAATCTCCAAGTTTTTTGTGAGCATTCGATTTTATGAACAGAACGTTTACTTGATATCTTCCGTTATCTAAAATTTTGGTGGTGGATGAGAATATTTCTTCTGCCTTTTCTTCATCAGCTGATAAGGAGCGAAAGGAGGTGCTGGTCATTATGAGGGACTGAGTTGGTTTCCGTTGCTGAAAAACTATTGACCAAGAACGAATGGGAGTGAATAGGTATTAGAGAACTTTCCTAAATGCAATTTTGTGGGACATTTACAGATAAACCCCAGCCTAAATGGGTGTTGATGAGTGATGGAAGTCCGGACCCTTGGTGTCTAATACCATTTTTATGGATTGCATAATAAATGTCGCAACCGAGCAACATATCTATATGAGAAGGAGCGTTGAATTGATTGTCAGCTAATTTTGACAATAGATGCGAAGGAATCTTTAACCTTTGGTAATCATCTCGTTCAATGTGGTGCTGCCTTCCAAAATGCCAGAAACTTTGAGAGTATGAGGATAGATTTTGTAGCCTAATTTTGAAGCTAGAGAACGAGTGACGAATGCAGTTTGACTGCCATTGTCTAAAAGAATTCTAATTGAAAATGGTTGCCCTATCTTTGGCTTGACATAGGCTTGTGCGGTGGCTAATAAAACATGAGTATTTTTTGACGAGAGCGGTTAACGAGATGGTCGAAATATGTGATTTGTTTATAGAAGTTGTGAATTACCATCAATGGAAGATGTGCTAGAAAAACTAGGTTGAGGATTATCGGCCGGAGGTGGTGTATTGACAGCTTGAGGAACAGCAGTATGTGAGAGTTCCAGATGTAATTAAGTGTCCTGCTTCTTTGCACCAATAGTACATTTTTTGAGAGAGAGACAAGATAGTATCGAATGTTTATTTCCAAGGCAATTAAAACACAAATATTTTGACTTCACAAATTTGTGCCTATCTTCAGGAACTAGAACAGTAAAGTTGGGACAAGTATATATTGTTACGAACTGGCACACCGAAATAGATACTAAGTACGGTCCTGTAACCTTATGTTAACCGACATATTAAAAAAATGGGGAGCGCACCGAATTCTCAGAAGGTCTATTGGGATTTTTTGTGACCGTTTTTATAGACATGTTCTCCGAAAATCTTTTATGGATTGAGCAGGTATTTGAGAAATATCCCGAAAAGGAAAGAATATTCCAGAGAGCCAATTGTTTTTGTGTAAGCCGCAATCTAGAATTATCTAGTAAAAAAGGCACTAATATATAAAGTACCGACCAGCGGGAGAAGTTTAGTTTATAAAGTGATCTCGTGATATAAACAGCGAACAAATAAATAGTCTAAGTAGTGGAGTGTTTAAATACTTTAATGTGAATAATTATATAATTAAGTGAATATACTGTGTATATAATATAAATTAATGAATAGTGTAGTGACTAAATGAATTTAGCAAGTGAACTTACCGTGTGTATGAATTAATCCCACCTATCAGGATAAACTGTTTTAAATAAATAAGAAAAACATTACAATATGTTATGGAAGTTGTTCCTACAAAATGTACAGTATCTAGCGTTTTTTGCGAAATTCAACGGGTTGGACCTTTGGTTGGAGTGAGTATTAGGTGCAGTATTCGTATACATTGAGGTGTAAATTTTGGTTTACTATTTTTTATATAGGACGTATGCCTGTTTGCCTTATTTTCTGTATGGGACATGCGGGAAGTGACATTTTCTAAAATTGTGCATTTCCAATCTAAAAAGTGTAGGAATTTGTTTATTGATGGGAGAGAACCGATTTCGCAACTTTCTTCAAAGGAACCTTTCGTATTGAAATCTAATTTACTCTCTAATGAAAATATTATTAAATTCTCAAATAATACTTCTTGCGATATATTGAAATTTTTTAAACATTCCAGCAAAGCGCACGTGTTTGTGACAAATTTTTGCAATTTAACATGACCACATTTTATTAAAGACTCTTGCTCAAGTATGTGACGAAAAACTGAATGCTAATTTAATTTGTAATAAGGAGTTCCACTTTTTCTGGAATTCCCAAAATCGGTCATGAGTGCAAATTATAAAGGAAATATTCAATAGATATTTGCTACCCAAAACCCTTTTCAGATAATGCCATCAATAAAATCAAATAGATATTTTTACAAATGGCTTAATGAAATTCTTATTGCTAAGGATATTTTTCGACCATAAAAGTTTGAAACTTCAGAAGAATTTAAAATGCATAACAAAAGGCATTCAGTGCGGACAATACTTTTCGGAATACAAAAAGGGTAGTAATCTCCTTCATTTAGAACAAATGTTTTGTAAATTCTATTTAACATAGAATTTTACAGTTCGAATGATCTTTTCGAACAGTATTTAAGGACTAAGGCACATGAGCTGCAAAGTGATCACGACGCAAATATTGTTCAATCGGATAGGCACAAATACGGGTATCGGACCTGACACAGGTTTCTCCCTCTATCCTGCGTCATTTCTGTTCCAGCGTTTCGTTTTATCAATTTGAACGTGTATGCGATCCATCTTGTAGGACGAACTACAATAAACATAGTAAACAGCATGGAAAACTGAAATTACGCTGATTTAAACGACGCTACATGTGAACTGAACCTCCGATAGTTATCTGAGAAACAGGATTGAAATCTATCTTGGTGTTCCGATTATTTTGCAGCTCATGTGCACCCGTTGTATTGGCTCCGGTGAAATGAAAATCAATAGGGTTCATCTGTGAGATACCCTGAACAATACCCAATCATAAAATTGGTGTCTTTATGTACTCCGAAAGGTAACAATACATGTTACAAAAAATGGCCAACGACGAAATACACGCAGGATTTTTTTGTAAACAACCGTTTTTCGTGTTTTTCTCACTGAAAACCGTGAAAATAACTAAAAATAAATCATAGCCTCCTGCTTTTTTTTGGGATAAACCAATACTTTTCTCGCATCGTAGGTTGGCGGAAAAGTAATATCTTGAAATGAACCATACAATAATACAAATTATTGGTCTTCGCGTAAAGAAAAATCAGAGATTGATTTTAAAAAATGTTAATAACAGCTCTACTAAAGCACGTGTTATTAAAAGAAAATGTTTTATGTACAATAATTACCTTCTTATAATGAAATGATAATTTGGAATAGAAATGAATTAACTGAACCATACAGATCTAGTTAAATATTTGGTGTGCTAATGAACCTATTTGACAATTACGTAAATTATGTAGACAGTGAGTAAACTAGTAGATACCAGTCGTAAGCAGAGTATCACGCTATAAACATATTTTTAAGAGTGGTACAAGTTTGAAGATGGCTTAAATTATAGGGAAAGACAAAAGAGGTCAATTCGGATGCGGAAATTTGGAAATGAATTTGTGAATTCATGTTTTTTTCTGACTTATTTGGATTTGGAGTACTGAAATGCATTGCGTTTAATGGAACTAAAATTATATTTCTTTTTATTGTGAATATGTTCATTCACGCATACGTTTTTCACTTCTAATGTTATTTAAAGTATTAATTTCTATGTATATAACAAAGACAATATTAAGTAAAAATCTAGTGCGGTTCTGATAAAATCGATAGAAAGACGATTCTATTTAACCTGCGAAGCCAAGCAAATTGATATAACAATATTTGAAGTTCAAAGCATATATCCTAGCATTATATGTGGAGGATGAAAATCGTCGTTTGTCAAGTAAAAAATGATAATATCTATCTCAAACAACAACAAAATGGTTTTAAGGATTAAAACTAACTTTTCCGCATATTATGTGAGACGCCCTGGACAGTATCCTATCATAAAATTGGTCACTTGAATACACTTCGGAATCTGTATCGTTCTAACAAATCCAAATTTCTCCAAAAATGATCAAAAATATAGTATATCTGGATTCATATGGCCCGTTATACTGGCTCTGGTGAGTTGAGAATCAATGTTCATCTGTGAGTCGTCCTGAACAATAATCAGTCACATAATTAGCAACTTCTTGCGCTACAGAGGCTGTATCATGCTAACAAAACATGTTACGAAAAGTGGCCGACGAGAACAACGACATACACACAGGATTTTTGTTCTAAAAACCAGTTTTTCGTGTTTTTCTTGCTGAAAAAGAAAAAATACAAAATTCCAACTTTTTTTGGGGTAAACCAATACTTTTCTCACATATTAGATAGTGTTGGGCGGAAAAGTGAAATTGTGGATCATAATTGAACTCAATGAGAAGCAAAAAATAAGTAAATTATAGAGCTTAACGATATTTCAAGTATAAACCAAGATAACGCGGTTAGACTTACCGAGTTACTCCCATCAGCACCAGTCCCAAAGTAAGAAATAGATATGGATTTTCCAAGGCCATTTTTCTCTAGGATGTCTATTATAAGAAGTATTCCGGACACAAAACAAAAGCCATCAACGTCAGGGAAGAATGCAAAAACGACTCAAAGACTGACGTGTGCTAAGAGGACCTGATTTTGTTAGCTGAGTAGAATTGTAACAATTTTTAATTTTTAGAAACGATTTTTTTTCAAAAATGTTTAAAGCGAAAAATTATAAAGTATCACAATTATAAATAGGTTACACAATTAGATTCAAAATAAAAATTAGAAAATTGAGATATATTTGCTCGTATAATTTTTCAAGGGACTACATTGGGTTGATGGCGTCTGTTACAATTTTACCCATGAGTGGGAGAGTTGTAACATGGAGTACAAATGTAACATCTTTAAATTATGAAAGTTTTAAGAAAGCCAAATGTAATTAAAACACATATAAACTGAGGCAAACATTAATGTTTAATTAGGATGCAATCCAACAACATCGTCTAATAAAATAAACGATAACTTGGTAAAAAGAAAATAAAAACGAATTATTTTATAAAAGTGGTAAGTTACAAAAATAAGAATAATCTTAACATAGCCACATAATCGTGGATTTTGCAAACGAAAACACTAAACCCTCACAAAGAACAAAAAGTGTTATCCTGTAATAACATAAAACATGATTTTTTTATACAAGAACTTATTCGCAATCATCATCATCGCAATTTAAGTAGTAAAAAAATCAGGACGCCACTTGTGAACACATTTTTCATGTGACCACTTCTCACACTTATTGCATTGTATCCACATGTGCTGAAGGGTTTCGTTGTAAGGCTTAAGGCAATATACGCATAACGTATCCTCACTTTCGTCATCGGATGAGGTTTCATCTAAACCTTTTTTGCTTATTGCTTTTTTCCTTATACAGAGTTTTTTAGTTTTATTCTTTCGGTTTTGCAGATCGCTTTGTCCTTCGTCATTCATCTTACATTTTCTTTTTACCGTTACTGCTTTTTCCTTCCTTATACTCTGCTCTTGCTCTAGTAACAACTTTTCGGGTGTGTCTGGTCTGGTGATAGGACCTGTGATATTATTATCAAAATGCACATCTGGTCTGCTGCTGGGACCTGGGATAACGTAACTATTCTCTTGGAAACTTGTTTCTTGTTCTTCCAATGGTCTGTCTGTCATAGACGATGGTGCAAATTCCTCGTCTTTAAAGACATCCCTGTTAAAGTGCCAAATCCCAGACACCTCTAAACATGCCATAATGTTTGCCGGTGTAGTTGCCCTGGGAAATGACTCTCCTACTATTCCCGGAATGTCATAAATACTCATTGTTTGACCCGGGTGAGTCTTCATCCAATTGTCCATTGCAATATTTACGTAGTGTTTAAAGGGCCCATAGACACCCCCATCTGAAGGCTGAATTTTGTGGGAGGTGTGAGGTGGGAACGATAATAATACAACACCATTTTCACGACAAAGTTCTATAGCAGGTACGTACAAGTGAGAATCATGCTTATCTAATAACAATTAAACTTTTTTTCTTTCGTTGGCCTCATATGTCTCACAAAATGTTTTATAAACACCAACACTTACGAGCATACAGATTAAAACAACCAGATAAATCCCACTACACAAAACATGTACTTGACACGAATCATTCATTGACACCTAACACAGAACTAGAAGTGCTACATATTCGTGATAAGAAACAAGAACTGGATTTCCTTGAAGAATTGGAAATTAGAAGACACTTAAGAAACCCACAATATGAAGTCGTCAATGAACAGATAAATCTAGGGAGTTCTCCACTTTTAAACTGTCTTCTTAAATGAAAATTGTAAAGAGCAGCAGATATAGTTTTCCTGGTTTTCTATATCATTGCAAAGTTATACTGATCTTAATTGGGAAAAATGATATCCAGGATATCCCCATAGGGATAATAATATCTAAGCTTCAATATTTATAATATCATATTCAGGGAACATCGAAAAGTTGCATAGATCATATATTTTATAGTTCGAATACGATAGATGAATATATGGCAGCTAGATATAATACCAATATTACAGACCACAAGTCTACAATGGTATATCTTTCTTTACAAGCTGAGACAACCGTAAAAAAGTTATTTTTCAAAAATATTGATAATAAAATAATACAAGAAGACATTCAGAATCATAGATGGGAAGCCTTTTATAACATTAATAATTTAAACGGAAAAGTTAGCTATTTAATAAATGTGGTAAATAAATATATAAGTAAAAATACAAAAGTTGTTAAAGAAAATAAGAAATTTATTAAGAGGCAACAATAGGTAACCAAATGTATTATTAATTCAATTACAGAAAGAAACAGACTTCATCATGTTTATAAAAAAGATTTGGAGAACATAGAAAAAAAGAAAGCGTATTTAAATTACAGAGCATTAACTGACAGAGTTTTGAAAAAAGATTACTATACCAAACAAATAAATGAAAATTCGGAAAACTCAAAAGGACTATGGAAAATTATTAATCAGCTACAAAATAAAGCCAAAAATAATAACGATGACATAAAAAAAATACATACTGATGATGGCCGTATGGTAACAGAGGCTAAAGATCTAGCAGAAATATTTAACAATTACTTTACTGAAATAGGCATTACTCTTGCAAAAACCATAAGCCCACCAAACACGCCTCAACGTAGGAGATATGTTCAGAAAAATTAAATTGTTCTGTTGCCTTTAACAAATATAGAAATCAAAAAGATGATAAACTCACTCGCAAACAAGAAATCACCTGGAATAAATAATATACAAACAAAATTAATAAAAGAGAATTCAGAAATATTCACATCACTCTTGACCCACTTAGTTAATGAAATATTTCTACAAGGAGAATTTCCCACTGAACTCAAGAGATCTTTAGTGATACCAATATTTAAAAAAGGCAATAAGACAATGGTGACAAATTATAGACCGATATCCTTAATCACAACGTTCGGAAAAGTAGTAGAGAAAGTTCTAAATTTAAGATTACAAGAATACCTTAAAAAATATAATATAATTTCTACAAAACAATTTGGATTTCGAGAGGGACTCTCTACAACTGATGCAATTCTAGAATTAACTAAAAGAATTTATCACTCAGTCAACCTTAATAAGCCAAACTTAACCATTTTCCTGGATTTAGCTAAGGCCTCCAATACTGTACATCACGAACAGTTATTGCTGGCTTTGGAGGATGCAGGAATACGAGGAATGGCATTAAAACTTTTCGGAGACTATCTCAAAAACCGATATCAACAAGTGAAAGTAAAAGATCAGCTTAGCAGAAGCAAACTAATCACAACTGGTGTACCACAAGGGACAGTCCTTGGTCCTATACTATTTTCAATTTACGTGAATAATTTGTATATTCAACCGACTACGAGCCAGATTGTGAGTTTTGCTGATGACACGGCTGTTTTCTATGAAGCAGATACTTGGGAAGAACTAAAATATAAAACAGAAAATGACTTAAAAAATTATAGATTGGTGTAATCATAAAAAACTTACTATAAATTATAATAAATCATTTTTTTTGCCTTTTGCAAGATATATTAACCGTTTACCAGATTTTAATGAGCTCAATGTCACTTATAACGACCAGGAAATTACCCTTCAAAGACAAAGTTATATAAAATACTTGGGTGTTACCATCGACTCTCACTTACGGTGGGATAAGCATATAGATAATTTAACCAACACCTCAAGGATGTTGCTTTTAAAATTTAAATTTCTCAAAAAAACATTGAGCGTTATTCACCTTAGAACTATTTACTACACACTTGTTCAAACCAGACTTCAATACTCCATTATCTGCTGGGGGGCTACCACAAAGAACCATTCAAATAAACTGGAAATTTTCCAAAAGAGATTACTGAAAATAATATTCAATAAAAAAATTAGGTATCCAACGAATTTATTGTATGATGAAACCAATATTATGGATGTCCGACAATTATATGTTTATGCAATTTTAATGTACACTTACAAACATAAAGATATATTACAAAAAAAGACATATAACTATCAAACAAGAGGTAAAGAAACAGGAACAGTATATACTCACTTTGTAAGTAAATCAGTATCACAAAGATATTATTTGTACCTAAGTGGAAAAATATTTAATCACCTTCCCGAAAAGTAAAAGATTCATTTGTATTCCATAAACTCACCTCAATTGATTAAAATATTAATGAAAAAATATATTGTAAATGGTGACAGGAAAATTGAATAATGTGTGAAAAGCTTTTGGTAAAATGTGATAAAATTATGAAATTTAGAAGTAAGAAATTCAATGGATTTATTGCTATATGTATATCATATATATATATATATATATATATATATATATATATATATGTATATATATATATATGTGAGTGTGTGTATGTATATATTTGTTTATTTAGAAAGAAACGTAAAGGAACATACAAACATAAAATATGCGTATGTATGTATGTGTGTGTATGTATTTGTTATCCTAGTATTGTTTATAAATTAAGTGAAATATTGTTTTGTGTACTTTTGAGGAATCAATTCAATTCAGTACATTATATATTTGAATCATTTTTAGTAAATGTAAGTAATTCAGCAGCCTATGCGCAACCGTGAGGTCATAAATAGGCTACCATGTCGCATACGTATTACATTGATCTTCCATATATAATATTGTACAACAAGAGATGTATGTATATATGTATAACATGAGCTGAATAAAGATTATTAATATTATTATTATTATTATATATTTTTCTTTTTTCTATCAACATCTCACTTCTTGGTCTAGCCAAAAATAACTATTAAACATCAGGTACGCATCAAATGAAATGTCTTTCTGACGATGATATTTAATATCGAAACAATTCTCATTTTTTTAGAATTTTCAACATTTTTTCAATATATTGTGGAATCAGCTAGAAACAGTAAGTTTCATTTAAAACAGTAAGTAATTCTTCATATTATTTGTCAAATTCCAATAAAGTAGCTCTGAAAAGGTAGAGTTAACATATTTTGAAACGAACCACACTTACATGTCGGTTGACTCATCTCACTACTAGACGGAGCTGTAAAAAAGGAAAACGTTTAAAATGCAAAAGAGTATTTTTTTAAATTGGACGATGTCTTGTGTATCTTTAGTGATAATATATTTAAATAAAAAAATGCAAATGCTTCCTGAATACTTTATTTGAAAAACATGTCCCAAACCGATATCAAAAGACGTTGCTAATATATTTCCTACAAAAACAAATTTCTGATTTGAATGGCATTTTTCACCGTTTATGTTGAATATGATTTGATTAGTAAAAGACATAGAGATCCTCTCATAAGAATTATTTCTAATAGGGTACTCTACAATAATGTCATCATCTGCTATTCAATGACGTCCAGAGGACAAACAAAGGGATTATTATAACGAAAGTGAAGTGGGGCAGTTATTTATATTTGAAAAATGTTGAAACTTTTGACCCTTAAAATGCCTAGTTTTTGCGATGTCGTTGAGTGTGAAAGCCGTGGTAGTGAGTTTTTATTCAATAATACCTTCAGTATTAGCAATAATATAAGCCTAAGTTGAATATTTTGGAAAAAGACGGAAAATATGGATTGCAGCTCTAAAAAGACTGAGAGTAAATTATTGTACGTTCAAATTTGCTCAAACACTTTATAAAAGGGGAATTAATAGATATATACCACTGACTTTGTTTATAAAAATATGAAAATAACAGAAACTTGAAGAATCATTATATTACATTTATTTTAATATTATAAAAGGAAAACCGTCAGATATAAAACATGATACAATGAGTTGCAAGGTAGGATATATTGACTGACGAAAACGTGTCCAGTTCGCGCAGTGACGTCAACTGGAGAGTAAACACGAGAGATTCTCCAACTATATATATATATATATATATATATATATATATATATAATATGTTGTTATCGACGATTTTGAGAAGTTTTTGTTGATAAAATAGATATTTTCGAGCGTTTTCCGGATCTTAATTGAACATAAGACGACGTGTGAATATTAGAATCAGGTAAAAGAAGTAGTTGTACTGTAATAGATGTTCAGTATTAAGATATTTTTCGGTTTACAGGTTATATGTACCTGTAAATTACTGATCTAATTTATAAGTAATATAAGTATCAACAATGCGTTATGCTGTGTGTGGGTGCAATAGTGACAACCAGTGTAATGGTTTCACAATAGACATCCAATTTTTTAAGTTCTCTAAAGACACTACTGTGAGGAAAATAATGTGAGTTCATTCATCTGTTTGCTGAAGACACTTAATTGCATGTAGTGATGTTAATATTGAAAGCGCTGTTGAAAAAATGAACTTCATCTTGTTATCAATAAGCCAATATCTCACTCTAAATAAGCTTAAACTAAATGTAATCAAAACCCAGGCGATGATCTTCACAGCTACTTATAGATATGATTCTTTTGATATTGATAATATTCACTTGAATATTAATAATGAAGGAATTTAAGTTGTGTCAAATGTTAAATATTTGGGGTTCATTCTAGATAATGTTTTGAACTTCAATAGTCATTTTGATTATGCTTATGAAAAGATTTCGAAAAAACTTTTCTTTTTCTATCGTATATCTCAACACTTAGCTACAGAGACTAAAATCACTGTATATAATTCCATTATTCAGCCACATTTTGATTATTGATCATCGATTGTAATCTGTTTAATCTCAATAAGTTGAATATGCTCCAGAATCTTCAAAATCGTGGAAGGAGAATAATACTGAAAACAAATCGCCTCACCCCTATAAGATCAATGTTATTGACCCTTTATTGGTTTTCAGTTGAAAACAGATTATTTTATTTTACTATGATTTTTATATACAAAATAATAAACAAATTGGCACCTGAGTACTTCCAGAGATACACAACTTATAATAAGAATATTCATAATTATAATACACGTTGCAAAAATGACATCCATGTTTCTAGCTCTTCTTTTCGTGGGACAGTGAATTCACTGTTTTTCAAAGGTTTCCTGGAGTTCAATAAATTACCTGGGTCTGTTAAGGTATCAGATTCACTGATACAGTTCAAAACCAGCTCGAAGGAATACATCCAAAATAAGTAATTTTGTATATAAATATTGGTGTTCAACAATTTACTATATATTACATATGAAGTTCAAAACGCCATACTTTTTTGTATATACATATATAATTTTTAAATTGATTTGTCTCAATTTATTTTATTAGGATTATACTAAACATTTTATTCCATATGTCCGTATTATATTTCTTTTTATTGTGATCCTACATACTATCGTTCTGTTTTCATTTTTTATTCTACCTGTATTTTTTTTCTATATGTATTTTCAATATGTTACATGTAATTGTTTACTGATTGTTCTTTATTATATTTACATTGCTGTTTATTTTAATATGTCTTTTTATATGTATATTAGGGTTCCTAATTAAATAAAGATCTATCTTGTGTTTTGGCGTTTTATAGAATTTTGTAACTTAGCAATTGGCAGTATTAATGCTAGTTGCATTAATTAATTAAATAGGAAAAATGTATAAAATATACAATTAATTTTTAAAAAACGAGTTTTCTAACAAAACAAGTTCTATAGAAATATAACAGATGGAAGGTCACTTGAAAAAAGAACTACCTTGATTTTTACATTCTCTCATATTTATTTGGTTATCCTTTATTTATAACAATGGGTTACAAACCTGCAGCTTATTAGTTTGAACAAAAAATCTGGAGCCATTAATGAAATTTAGAATTATTTTAAAATGCTCCTTTTTCCATGGAATGTATCATTTTCAGAAAATACAACATGTTCAATATTTGTTACAATAATTCCTTTGGTATGTTTGTCATTAGATATATTCAAATTTTTCATTAGTCCTAGTAGCTGTATCAGTCCATCGTACAATCAATTTTGAGTCCATTATTATATGTGTTATTTAATCCCTCAAAATATTTCTTCCTTCAATGGTTTCTTTTTCAAAAGATCTTGGAAAAGGGCAAGGAAAATCAGGTCATTACTCTCAATACTGGAATACATATTACAATAAATTATTACTCCTTCTATTACCTAGTTATAATATTTAAGCCTTCTTGTGTTCAATTAAGATCTAGATCACGGTTGAAAATCAATGTTTTATCCAAAAACCTTCTCAAAATTATCTATAATAACAGGTTATACACATAAATTGGTTGGAGATTCTTTTTTGTTTACTCTCCAGTTGACGTCATACCCCCCACCATACATGCGCATTATCCTACCTTGTAATCATTGTATCATGATATAAAAGACGTCCCTGACTGGGTCTCTTGTATTAATATGAGATATGCAAAAAAAGTCAACTAAAGTTAAAGGTTTTTGGAGATACGGCTATAAAAAAACTAGTAAAACTCAAGAAAAACTACACCGGTCTCAAAGAAAGGAGAAAAGAGAACAAAATAGTTCATGTAATAACAACATTAAAATTATGTGCCTAATTTATTATTTATGTTTTATTGTTTAATGTTTTCTGAGACGAGTGTATTAGACCAAATATTGTTACAGGATTAAAATTTTGTTGTCCGTAGCTTTTTTTCAGAGTATTTGGGCAGTTTATTTACATATATAAGTGGTGATTTATTCATTTTTTTAGACTAATGATGTGGCTCTATTGCTGCTAAGACAAGATCTGATCTTTAATGACGCTGTAAGTTGTCATTCTTCTTCCTAAACTGACTTGGACATATGGACGTGGCAGAACTAAGCCTACCTAATTGTAGAACTCTGCAGTTTGAAAGAAAATGTGGAAAGTTTAAAAATAAAAAATATCAAAAAATAATGAAAAACCGTGATATATTTATTTTATTTCTCAAATATTAAAACATATTTTAAAAAATATACACAACAAAATAAAAAAATAGTTAACTGGAACAAACACAAACTTATTTTAAACAGCTTGGACAATACTATGGATTTCGTAGAATTGTAGAGGAACTTTAATAAGATATGCTTAACAAAAATAACAAAATTGTACAATTTTGTCAACGCTATGTGAAAAAGTCGACAATTTTCCCATTTGTCTCGGAAATTTCAAATGTAATGAGGCATTATTTAAATTCTGATGAAAAGGGGTTAAAAAAATAGGAATCTATTCAAAGATATACGATTTACGATATCAGATATAAAAATTTACTTCAATTTACATTTGAAATTTTCGAGTCGATACAAAATTAGCTAATTTTGTTATCAATCTTATTAAACAGAAAAACTCTTTTAAATGCAGCTAAAATCATTAATATCGGTTAAAAAACGAAAAAGTTATACATTTGTTCATAAGTTTGAACCTTCTCCACCCATTATTTGAAAAATAATGGTAAAAAATATCCTTAATTAATTTTTTTCATAGATAATCTCATCAAGATTTCAAAAATTGTATTTTTAGGACACCTTTAATATGTTTTTTTGGAGTATTATGTTTTCGAGTGTTCATTCCACCCCTAGCGGATATTTTAGAGACTGCAAAATATTTTCCAGCAATTTTTCAGGATCACTTACTTAAAGGTAATTTTTGTTGTACCATGACTCTTTTCTGAGATGTGGCCTACAGTCGTTCTCAGTTGTTCACCCTGTACATTTAAAATAAAAAAGCAAATAAGCAATAGAGGATTTAAAATATTTATTCACTATTGATGAACAGTACAGTGAATTTGAAAAAAACAGATACAAAATTAGAAAAAAAACAACTTGGCCAGAAATCCAACCTAAAAAAAATAAAATTGTGTAAGCATATTACATAACAAGTGTGGAAAGTGGAAACTATTGAACGCATTCAGTGAAAGCAAGGAATAGAAAGGATATATTAATCTGTAGTTGTCATAATGTAACATACTTCGAAACTGAATTAATAAAGTTTAACGGATACACATACATTACAGCTAGTTTACAAAAAATTTATGAGAATAGTTTTTTAATATTATTAAAACTAATAAAAATTTTATATCTAGAAGATTTTATTAAACATTACGTTAAATCAACAGAAATCCAATCTGATTAAAAAAAATTCTATCGTTTACTTACGGTTACTTTTCCTCACGCAAGAGTCGCTTTTTCGAGTGCCTCAACCATTCTATAATGTATACTTCAAAATCCTTATCTGTGAAACATTTGAAGGTGTTCTGAACAGCAGCTAATAAAACAATTACTTTAGATCAAATTGTGCCCATGGAGACCTTTGATCGATCATCATAAACTACATCAAACTTGATTTTCAGCCAATTCACTGGGACCCATTTTCCATAAGATACATACGGAGTTCTTCAAAGGAATAATAACTTATTTTATTTCGAGAAGTGACTTTTCATTATTTACCTTCTATTACATGCCTCACTCCGTTTGGTAGGTAAATTCAGGTGTGCCATGAAAATGCATACTTCTTTTCTGTCTAAAATAATATACTATTCTCATCTTGTTATTTTCATACTGGAACATATTGTATATTAACATCGTGGAATTGTAATTTAGTGGAAACAAAGCATTATTAATACACTATACAAAAAAACTACTTATGAAGAAGAGATATGAACACATTATCAAGCTAAATGAGTTTATAACTAATTGTATCCAATTAAGTATCCAATAGCTGTGTTTCTACAATAATAAATAATTGAATTCTGTTTGTTGACTGTTGACTGGAGCATTCAGTGTCATAAGTTACATATTCGTAAACTAGATTAATATAGGTACCATTGTACAGCTTATTTATTGTATTCAGCGTATTTTCAAATGGAAGTGAGCTATTTAACAGAAATTTAAACAGTCTCTAATTGTTTACAAGAACTGTTAGTATTGATGTTAAGAATTTCTAAACCTGCAAAACTATATTGATCGACTAGAACTAGAGATACTTGATTCAATATTTTTTGTACTGTTTAAAATAATGTCTGTATCAGACTTTACATAATTACCAACTATTTGTATTTTATGTATGTAAGTAGCTTCTGAAACATCTTGAACATTGTAAAGATTTTTTTCTAGATTCAAATTTCTGCCAATATATGATCATGTTTTATTATTAATATTAATATCTACCCTATTGCAATATTAAGTTTTCTGTAGGTTATAATGGATATTTAGGATTTGAAATATTGTGAATCGTTTTTAAAATATACTTACTAACTAAAATATTTTAAAAGTTGAAAAAACCCTTATTTTGTAAACTCTATTATATAATGTTAGTGTACAATTCCGCCACCTGGAATTTCAATGTACAATAGCTGATTAAAGTATTGAATGAGTATTAAGTTTTAATAATTATGATTTTGGAATAGGTAGGTACTTACCGATAAAAACTGTTCGTCCATTATAACAAGAATTATAACTAAGTATAGAAACTGTAGCTAAGTAAGAACTAACGAAAACGAGGACCACTTTATTCAAGTACTTTTTTTTGCAAAAAATGTGCGTCCTGCAAATAAAATATAACACAAAACTGAAAACCACCCGCCATTCCATGCTTGTCATGTGTTTCCACAGATAACTACTGTTCGTCGTTTCCTCTTTTGTTTTCTTCTTTTTTATGTTACTGTGATGTTTAATATGAGATATTACTGAGAGGTTTATGAACTAACATCGTACAGACGTAATCGTAGGAAATTACTAAAAATTATTTCGAAAGATGTAAAAGTAACTGCCAGACATGTGATCATCTTAGGAACATGTTCATTTGTAATATAACAGTAACGTTCTGTATGTGACATTAGTGAGAAGTATACAAATTAACATCGTATGAATGTTTCCTATAGGAAGTTGCTAAAAAAAGTTCATAGGATGTGTATGTAACTGCGAATTCAAGTATTATTGTGTGCAACAAAAATATGTTTTATTTACATGACATGGATGTTAATAGAGTTGGTAATAAAATTAAGACATCTAGGAGATATCTTATCAACGTTTTAAATAAACATCACGAAAAGTCTCTAAAAAGAACATCACAAAAAAGACTTGTTATGTTTCTTGTTAAGTGGGCCACTATTGAAAAAATTTTGAGATTTCCAATGGCCCAGATTTTACAGAAGGTAAATAATGGTTATGCAAAGAATTATTAACATTATTAGCTACATTTTATCACATTTTTTATTACCCACGATATTTTTGTTATGTTTGTTTTGCTAGTTCAAATTATTCCATCTACAAATTCCTTCCCGTATAATAAACAACAATTATGCGAGCATACACATATAACAAACACTACTTATTAGTCCTTATTTAAAAAAATAGAAAAAAGTTCCCTTTATCAAATTCGTTTGAGAGAAATAAATACGTAATTTCTGAAAACTATTAACAGATAGGACGAATTATCATAGCAGGGAAGTATTATAGAGCATTGTTAGAGCAATTGTATGCAAAAATTGCTAAAATACCTGAGAGTGGAAAGTAGGTAAGTCCCAGGCTAGAAACTCCTCCTCACGGTGTAGTATTCGGTCTCAGTATCACTATTGCTAATGCTAGGTTGGGGTGAACAATTAATATTAAATTGGACGCCACCAGCTTTTTAGAGGAACGAAATCTACAAAGCAAGTAAATTGTGGAAAGCTGGAAGCACCTTGTAAAGAGTTAACTTTAAATGAAACTGAAATGAGTTTTCCCGGAACAAGATCACCCAATTTACTACAAATTGCTGAAATCAATAAAAAAAGATTCAACGATAACAAATTTATATAACGCAGTCATATTAAAAAACACGAATTCTAGGCTAATATAAGTTGGAGATAAGACGAGGGAACATATATTATAATGGCTAGTGTTTTGCAGCTCTCAGCGATGATCAATAGGAACGTGGTATCCTAGCATCAGCGGTAACTACGTGAGCGAAATCCTGGAGTGATACTAACGGTGATCTACCATTGTCCTAACAATGACCTAGTAATATCTTAACGGTGACCTAACAGCTGTTGAAAGAAAGAAAAGAGAAAATAATAGGGAATAAGAATATATAAGGAAGGGACAAGTAGATTAAACAGATCTGTGTAAAAAAGGAGAAATGAAAAGCAAAGAAAAATATACATTCAAAAAACTTAACTTGCCAGTGAATATTAAAAATATCACCACAGTGGAATGTTCTTCCTCTTAAAAGGTGGGAAGTAAAATAATCTTCAAATGAGCTATTGCTACCAACAAAAGTCTGAAAGGGAAGGGGAATCGACAAATTAATTTTGATTAGTTTTGGATTGGCTATGCAACTGAAGTGAGTACTGAGCCGCAATACGTTAACGAAAGAGAAGAGATATTTGACGAAAAACGACGATTGGCATGTTACAAGCATCAAGATAAAGATAAAGGTAAAGATAATCCCTCGTTAATGACGGTAGCAATGTCATTAATTTTTCAAGCGCACATTGGATTCTACAGATATGGCACCAGTTGACTATCAACTGCCCTTGAACCTTAAAAAACGTGTGAGTATGTTGTTGGGAATATGAATCATATTTTCACGAAAAAGTATTTCGTAAAAAATGCGTTTATATTGATGAGAGTAAAGATTTTCCACTAATCCAGTTAAATGTACTTAATTAACAAGCAGATAATTTACTAGTATTGGTTCAGATCATAAAATGAATAATGTAGTTAAGATACATTCACTAGTGAACAGTATAGTAATTTTTATCAGGATTACTCATAACTGGTTATCAACATACTGTATACGTAGTATTTTATTTCACATTTTACTTGGCATAACACAAAACAATAGGAACAAATCATATGGTAATATATTATATTTGAATGGCTTTTGTAGTGAATAGTCAGGGACGGACTATGGAAACATTGCATTTCAACAACGAATGATCATTTACAAGAATGTTTTAAAGCACTAATTTCCACCAAAAAAATAGGAAAATTTGAATGTCCAATATTTTTTTAGAGATATGCAAAAATGTGAGAAAGGATATACTTAATAACATACTGCCTAAAACCACATTGTAATTATCAAGTCTTATACCCTATTTTACCAACTAATTCCTAAAGTTAGGTAATACCTAAACCGGATTTAGGACTTTCTAAATGAAGTATGCGTTTCACAGTGCGTTAATATAAATAAAACGAAAGATATTTAACCTCTCAACAACGACTACAAACCAACTTTTAAGGTTAAGTATTAGCTCAAAACTTTAGGGATTTAGGCGAGGGTTGTCAGCTGTCCTAATGTTAGGTATTTCCGAAAAGTCTTATATCTCTTATGTAACGGTGGAACGCATATGTCATTTAAGAATTCCTAAATCTGGTTTAGGTATTGCCTAACTTTAGGAATTAGTTGGTGAAATCGGGTGTTAGTCTTCCGTTACTACTACAAATTCTCAGGCACACACATAAAAAATCCCATTTTGGATAAGACTTGGATATATTACAATACTCTCCATTTGGATTTGTATTCATTTTACAAACTTCATATTCCTCGTCTTCAGCCAATTTTGAACATAGGTCTCCCTCAGCTCCTTCAAATATATCTCTTTTCTGCCCTGCACAGTGAAGACTTCCTATTCATCCCCCCCTCATCTCCATTTGAATCTGATTACATAATGTTTGTATTTCGTTTCACATCTTACCATTCAATTGTCTTCATATCTGCACAGCATAACCAACGGTTATCTGATTTTGGCTATTTTGTCCATATTCTTTTTTGGTACTGCGAGTGTTTGTGCACTGTAGGTGAATACTCGAAGGATCAATATTTAATACCAATTTCACTTTTCCATGTCAGCTGTTTGCTTTTTTGTTACTTGATATAAAATAATTTTATTTCAATACATGCATGTTGATTCTATACGTTATAGTATTAAATAGCATTTTGTAATGATATTTTATGAGTTTTTTTATAGAAACAAAACCAATTTGTGTATATTAACTCCATACTAGAATCCGTCACTGTAAAGAATATCAGTCACCCCAGATAA
This sequence comes from Galeruca laticollis, assembly GCA_963921935.1. Taxonomy (NCBI): domain Eukaryota; kingdom Metazoa; phylum Arthropoda; class Insecta; order Coleoptera; family Chrysomelidae; genus Galeruca; species Galeruca laticollis. Next base: position 166,516,854 of record OY998180.1, read on the forward strand.
GTGTGGCAAGTTTCCATTTATTTTAATTATGTGTGAAATGTAATCTCGTGTTATCGCTTCAATTTACAGATAAAAATATAATGGATTATAACATAATGAAACATTATCTTCATTAATGCTGACAAAGTTATTGCACTGTAAGAAGTTTTATTTATAGATTTATTATATGCATTTGTTATAAAAATATTACCATTTTCTTTGGTTCATAATAGTTTTCAACAAGCTAAAAAGCTCCGGAAAAAAACAGATGACCAGGAAAATACGTATATAGGGTGTAAAGAAAGTGTTTCTCAGATTTTTTTGGTTAATGATATGGAATCTGTTTGAAATTGCAAATATTTCGGTTCGTGAAGCATCTCTAGATTTTGAAAACTATACCAAATTAACAGTGCAATTTCTAGTTTTATTGAAAAAAAACATTAGTTTCGTTAGTTTAAAACAAAAATACTAATATTTTAAGGTGAATACAAAAATTTCTTACCATAAAGTGACGATTAGAAATGTTAGTATATTTAAACATTGATGCTGTTCGTGCGAACGACTGGGCATGGTTCTAATTTGTTGTCTGCAAAAGGTTATAATGTAAATTGAATTTTGCCCCATTAGGAGTACGATTCTTCCTAGATTATGCCTTATATCCATTATTTTTTTACAAACATCCACACGATCTAGTTATTGTGTACCTACTCGTATATATTTTAAGGTGTCAATCATTTTTGTAACCTTCATATATGATGAAATCTTATCATATTAGTATTACTAATTCGGCAGCCTAGAAATACATTGATTTCTGTATCCGCAATCTATAAGCACAGCACGTACACAATATTATATAAAATCATCGTCATCGTCTTATATAATCTGCAGGTACAAAAGTAAGTTAAGTTCTATTTTTGGTCCCAGATTGTTAAATGTATAACCTACCTTTTAATTACGCCCTATATAAGCCTCTATTTTTTTGTTGGAAGCTAGTACAAGTGAAAATAATGCAAAATTTTTAATCTCACATTTGTCAAAACAGAACCTCACATTATGTCAAAACATGTCTGATTTGAAAGAAACAAGACCACAGATAATTTCCCTTTATTTAGATATAAAAGATATACATAGCTCTACTGAAATACCTTTTCTTACGTGTTTAAAATGATAAGATTTCCAAATAAAAAGATATTCATTAAAAAAATCTGTTTTCCATTCGGTAATTATTAACTCGCTTTTCAAAGTTACAATAAAAATACAATACAAAAAATATGTTAATATAATTAGTAGGGATATTATTATAACGTAAAAAAATACTTGAAAGTCACCTTAAGTTAAATATCTGGCGTTAATTTTCCATTTATAGGTGCAACGAGCAAAGACCTCTAGAACAAGCTAAAGCAGCTTGTCATATGCCACAGGTTTTATTTTACACAACTGAATAATAACTGCTCATGGCAGAAATAGTACACGGAACTAATTTCTTTTAATTACTTGCCATTAAATGGGTTTATTTGTTTTGAGAGAGCGAATGCCGCTCTTGGATGCTAGTGTTGTATCTATATTGATTACAGAAATTATACAAAGTGTAATTGCTTAACCACATTATCACCTCCAACCACGGGGACTCCCTGCCCTACTGAATACACTTGACTAAAAAAATTCGGAAACTTATTGCTATCAATCTAAAATTGTTCAAGAGTACTAATTTAGTTGGTAATGAAGGACTAAGTGTTAAAAAACATATAATGACAGTCAAAACATGCACTAGAATACAGGAAAGAAGGGTACGTTGTTAGGGGTGAAATTTAGGGGATGAGAGCAGTGATTGTGCACTAGTGTTCCTCGCCTCTAACTGTCCCAGTAGCTCAGTCGGGCGTAGGTTCTACGATAAAAATTGATTTCGATTTTACTGAAATGTATAGGTTTACATTTTCCAGAGTGCCACGGATTTCTAGCCAGTCAAAATCCGAAACCACTCAAATGGGATGGGACAACCAAGTGCACTAATATTACTTTATAATAAAGATTGGCTATAAGGTTATGTAAATTTCATTAAAAAAATAAGAAAAGGTTCTTGCTCACCTCTGATTACCGGGGTACCTGGTATTATTAACTTGGATCAGAACAAAGAAATATTCATTAACCTTACTACACAAAATATATTGAAACGGTTATAATTTACCGGCACAAATGGAGCACACAACAATATTCTGTGGTTGTAAATAAGTACCCCACCAAATTAGTGGGTAAACTATGATGGAGAAGGATGTATCAGCTCAATAAATAAATATCACACCTGAATTGAGACTATATGTGACGTCACTATGATAGCTAACAACTATATACAAAAAAAATGCCTTAAGGGCGGTATCAACTTAAGATCTTGGTTATTGTATGGTAGTGGTAGTGGCCTCTCAGCTTCTCAATACGTTTACCCAAGAATACAGAGCCTTGGTAAGTGTGTGGACTCTAGGATCTGTACAACACACGAAGACAACCTCGTAGTTACGAAGGAAGTAGTAGGTAGACTGTGTGAGGACAAATACTATGGACAGCGGAGACAATACACGTTGACAGTGATGGGTGGACATTGAAGGTGGAGCTGGCCCAAGCTGGGAGTTGAAATTCGAATGCAGTGGCTTCAAACTCGATATCCGAATATGAATCTCCAACCTGATGTGAAGGTTGTACGTTGACTTGATGGTAGAACGTGAGTTGAATACGACCAGATGGTCGAATGATCCCTAAAATAAACATTACCAGTCTAACTTCCGATTCCAATTTAGTACGGGGGCTCTTATTAGTCATAATACTAACCTCAATGTGACAGAGGGTTCTTGGACGGCTCTGTTGGTCTATTTGCCGTCTGACAACCAGCTCCTTATCAGTGATTAAATCAATTAACGAATGGACTTCCTAAAATACACAACGTAAAGTCTCAAAGCCATGCTCGAGAAGTTCTACGAAGAACTAACCTTGACCCCCAAAATCCCGTAAATCGATAAGATTTTATTTAAAATATACAGCGTCTATAATCGCAAACAATATAAAAAAATCTCTCAGCCAGAAATTTCTCAGAACCATCCAACGATGAACTATATAATTGAAAGTTTCCAGCGAAGGGTTAGGAAATTCGACTCAGCCAATCTTCTTCCAACTCAACACGGAGATTCAAGAATTATTGACAGATGTGTACTTTAAGTCATCTTTCACCCGCCAAGATGCGCTCGATATACTCGGTATATTCGAACTTGGAACATAGAACGCCAACATTGAGTAGAATACAAATGTCATGACTTTATCAAATTTTTACTGCAGATCATGCCTATTACATTTGTATTCGATAAGGCATATGCCATTAGTCAAATCACATAGACATTAGGTGTTTTGGAAAAACCAGAGATAGTTGATGTGATTTCAAGGACACAATAACATTTGTGAAACTAAGCTGGCTTGCACAATAAACAAGAGTAATGTTAGGTACATTCATATGTATCGAAGTGTAGCTCTTTTCCACACGTGGTGTAATTTACACTCAATACATTACACTCGATACTTCATGACTCATTCCTAACTGCACTGAACTATACTCTACTCAAAGTGTGGTGGAAATTACGTTACACCACGCTACACCTTTAAGCAATCGTAATGACCAATGGCCATGTTCTGTTGATTCTAAGCATAGAATTAAAAAATGATAACTAAAAGCTAATAGCTGTAAAATTGTATTTATACAGTACATTAATTCCAGGGTTCACAACGTCCAGAGGACGACGAACATACAGAAGACAACGAACATACAGAGGACAACGAAAACGATAATAAAAGAAACGTGGATAATGCAGAGTCATCAAATGCGGGAGACCATGTAGTAGCTACAGACACACATTCTGAAAAAATATTTACTTCCCCAAAAAAAACCACTCAAAAAACGTAAAGTAAGTTCAACTTCTGCTACTAACGCTCCAATCAATGATGAAGCGTTAAACCTATTGATGCCAATTCAAACAAGGAAGAACGACAAAGATGAATATACATTATATGGACAACAGGTGGCCATTAAGCTGAGAAACATTACCTCGCCACAAGCAAGGTTTGGGGCACAACAGATTATTATTATTATATTATTTGAGGCAGAGATGGGACATTTCTCTTACAATTCGCAACCCAATTTTTCTGGACGGCCAACTTTTCAACCTCCTTACAATTCGCAAGCCAATTTTTATGGACAACCAACTTTTCAACCTCCTTACTATTCGCAACCCATTTTTTATGGACAACCAACTTTTCAATCTCTGCCATCCACACAGAGCCTAACTTCACCACATTCATCTTCATCCTATACCTCACCGTCACCTTCGCCTGCTCCATCTCATACCTCAACACGTGAAATTTCCGAACTGACTTTGATGACCAGCTTCATTCTCTATGAATAACTCAAGAGTAACATAAGAGCAGCTCAAGAAGACCTATATTAAACTTGGTATAATATATATTGTACTATTTTTATTCTCATAGCTCCTCTTCTAATGAATGGATCTTCACCGTTTCACTCTCAGAAGGCTCAGTTGATCAAGTTCTTCCTTAAGAGCAATTAACTGTTTCAATTCGTTGAGTATAAGGAAAGTAATGTGTGCACAATCAACTTTACTTTCAATTTTTTCCAAATACTGCGGCCGACGCCCAGCTAATATTGTCCGGAAGGAAGTACTATAAAATGATTTTATGTAATGATTACACCCTTTCATACATAGTCTATCGTAATGCTGCGGAGCAGCACGGGTCCCTAGTATATTTTATATTACAAATGTAAAATTTTCATTTAAACTTAATACTCCTAACAAATTGTCTGTTGCCTAAGAGTATATATTATAATATTTTCCATTGATTGCTAAATGTGCGGAATCCGTGAAATTCACTTATATGTACCTACTAATCAATGGCAAAGCGGCAAATAGATTTATAACCCTATCCCTTCGTCAGATGAGAAATAGATCAATCACATTGTTATTCAGTTGCACTAATAGTAATAGATGACTGCGGCAATGCATGTAATTTACCTTAAGGGTATGAATCACTATCTATTGTTTCAAATTCAGTCCTTACAAGAATAGTTGACAAATTATCATACTAATGAACAAAAAACTGTTTTAACTCATCAATAATAGAAGCTTTATCAATTTCAAATAATCACAACTCCAATTCGAAGATCTCCATATATATTGTAATGTTTATTTATTTTCTGCAAATTTATTCTAATTTATCTTCACACAACACTATTTTTATAAAACTACTACTCAAGTGAACTAAACTGAACTGAAACGTTGCGTTATTTATATTGGCAATGTCACGTTTCAGAATTGATTCGAACATTCAAAATTCCTCCAGTATTGATATCGCGTTTGTGAAATTTCTAGAAAATGTCACTTGACAGGTTCATTCAAATATCTTCTTACGATTTTCGATCAACAGCAACATTCAGCACTTAAAAAACTCTTGTCAGCCTGGACTAAACCTACTCAGATCACTAGACTTTGAAAGTTGCAAAACATTGCTTATATAGCATTTACTAAGCAGGTCCGGTCAAAATTGGACTATGCGGCTATTGTAAATAACTTCCGTACTGTACGAATTTAAGATAAGCTTAAATTCTTCCTGTAAAATCATACATTAATTATATTTATATTCCACCCCTGTATAATAATCATTAAACATTTCTATACCTACACACATAATTCCTGCTTAAAATTCGTTCATAATATCTATTTAAAACTTCAAAATACTCAAACATCAACTTTAATCTTATCTCCACACACAAAAAACTAGCGTGAAAAAACCCTCCTTATCTACAACGAAAGCAACCTTTCCCCTGCAAAAAACGTCCCAGCTTTCGCACAACTTAACCGCCGTTTACGACGGTTAGATTTTAAAATCATACCACCCATTGGCCAATTTTACACATGTTTCCCCCTGCTTACACCCACTTTGAACGATACATAAATACAGCTCTCAAAATACTTCACTTTTCAGTCACCCATCGTTCAAAAAGGTACTTACATTACATCGTTAGCCGGCATTGTACCGGTATCATTAAAATTAAAACAATCATTAACTACTCAACGTGTAAAACGTAATTCTTGCCACGATAAAGTGGCTGGACCATCGAAATTTATGTGAAAGTGACTATTCTTCCCGCATTTTGCGATGTTACTAAAACAAAGTGAGGTTGCGAAACATGGTCCTTCGAGCCGGATAAGAAACAATGTGTACATGGTCCTACGAGCAAAGATTAGCAATCTGAACCAGGAAATATGTGAAACATGGCCCTGATCCGAGGCGGAAGTGATTATGGTCCATAGCAGGAAGCCGTCCCATCCCAAAGGAACCTGTGAGCCCTGAACAAACAGTTAGAAAATAAAATCATCGCCTACAAAACAACTCATAAACGAATACCAGCATGTAAACAAGGTATTTATTACTCAATCAAGAATTTCGTATATTTGATTATCGAACTTTAAAACTTATAAATACAGTGTGAGAAGAAATTCAATGCGTAAATAATTTGAAAACTCGTAAAAAAGGCACGGCTGTTTGCAATATATTAATGTCTAACACACTATCTATAATGATGAATACTTATACTTTTGATTAATATTGTATAATATAAATGATTGATTTACAAAATGTCATTGAAATTGTTATAAGTGTCCAAAATTAAATTTTTAAATCAAGAGATGGAATAAATGTTTTTTAAATTATCTAGGAATTGAATTTCTACTCACACTGTATTTATAAGTTTTAAAGTTCGATAATCAAATATACGAAATTCTTGATTGAGTAATAAATACCTTGTTTACATGACGGCATTCGTTTAACAGTTGTTTTGTAGGCGATAATATTCGTTTCTACCTGTTTGTTCAGGGCTCACAGGTTCCTTTGGGACGGGACGGCATCCTGCTATGGACCATAATCACGTACTGTTATTCAAAACACAGCTATCCAAAGATCTTCATGTGTTTTCCAAACAATCCCAATTCAAATCCTTTACTTTGAAACGCAAGGATTTCGGTTTTCTCATATAAAGCAATATTTAAGCCTTATTTATGCCGAGTCAGTTGCAGCTAATTAAAAGAATCCTGTTGACTATAATGTATTTTCTGATCGTTTCAGAACAGAGTTTGAAACAGTAAGACGGCTAAATCCCACTTTCAATTTCCGTATACAAACATACCGATCTATCCACAGCATCAATTGTACAAACAGCTGCGACACATCCTTCAGTTCAAACTCCTCATCCATGGATTATGTATACCTTCACTAACATCGCTCTAACAAAACTAAGCAAATCACACGCACATATAGGGCAGCATCTATAAAAACAAAAAGTGATAAAAGTATGCAGCTATACATCCTAAAAAAATTTCATATTCATACCAGCTCCCAATTACAACGACAGGTTATTGGTTCACTTGTACGAAGAAGTGTGGTAGGTATTTTTGGAGCGTCAATTATTATCCTCCGTGCCAAACATCATCGAATGCTTGAGATATGTCAATAGATGCAACTAAACAGTATTTCTTTTCCTTAAATTTCAACAAGGCTTTCTACTTTCTCTATAATTCCTCGTTAATGCCGTCTAAATCCGAATTGGTCAAATGGAATAATATTCTTTTTTCTATCAACATTGAAAATCTATACTTTTCCAAATACGTAAGTTTCATGTTTTTAAAAAAACTCTTCATTCCTTGTAGGAACTTTTATAATTTAGTAATAAAAAGATATTAAATAATAACGGAATGTATGCCATCAAAGGAATCATGCAACCGTTTTACTAAAAAAGAGAAATATCTATAAAGTTGGGAATTAAAAATGATGACTTTAGAGAAAATGAATTTTAGTTATTGAAAAAATCAAACACGACAATCATTTTAATAGAGAAAGAAGAAATCATCAGCTGGTAACTGAGAGCAGTAGGACAATTTTGAAAAGAAAACAGAAATATTTGTTATATGGAGAAAACTTGGCTATTTGAATGATGCTGTGGTTAAAATATGACAAAATAAACAGTTTTAAAATTTAGACGATGAAATAAAACAATATAATTTGTTTAAATCTTCATTTATTTGAACTAATGTTCAATTCAAACTTGTTGACGCATTTCGCTAACACAGTAGCTGTGTCAAAACGAATGAAGGTATAATATAAAAATGTCTCAATATATACAGTGCATAAATACAGAATTCTATTTACTAATGTTAACAAAGGTATTGAAAGAAATTACCTGGAAATTCATTCACTACAAACATTCCTAAGCTATCTTCTAGGTAAAAAGGTTTAATAAAGGAGAGTGATTGATATCTATTTGGTCGTTAAGAAGATTACCTGAATATTTATTTTTATTAATTTCAAGGGCCTCTAATAGATTTAAACTAAAGGATTTACCGACTACATGGAGAATTTCAAAATTTGGGTCGAAAATGTGTTGGTTTTCTCATAAATAATTTGACTACCTAGTGTGTCAACAAACTAGGTATAGAAACAGAAATTAATTTGTATAATTTTCCAAATAATTTCAATCTAAAACATAAAGCTTCAGAAATCATTAAAAAAGAATTTGTCGAGTTTAACAAGCCCAACTTTGAATTATCAGTCGCCAAATCAATTCAACAAAAATCAAAATAAAATAGTCTTATTTTCACAAATGCAGATAAAGGAAATACGGTAATAGCATTACCTAAAGAAGATTATATATTAAAAACCAACAATTTTATCCAGGCAAGCAATTAAAAAAGACCCAACTAATAAATTTCAGAAAGAAATAAAATTAGCAGTAGATAGCGCTAAATCAATAATTAACGATAAAGAAAAATATAAATTATTTTTACCCAATCCGCAACACCCTGAATTTTATTCATTAATTAAACTCCATAAAGAGGGGTACCCAATCAGACCAGTTGTTTCTAATTTCACAGCACCGTCTTTCAAAATTTCAAAGATTCTCATAGATGTCATCTCTAAATATTGTTCATTCATACCTCGATTTTCAGTTAAAAACTCAACGGAATTAAATAATAATATTCAAGATATAATACTACCCCATAATTCTGAATTCATATCGTTCGATGTAACAAATCTATTCCCTAGTATACCTCCCAAAGAAACTATAAATCTTGTTGATACTTTGCTCACATAAAATAATGTTAATCCTATAATTCACTCTGATATCATTACTTTATTAAAAATGTGTTTGAATCAAAATTATTTTCATTTCAGTGGAGAGGTTTATAGCAGTAAAGACGGTTTGATTATGGGCAACCCACTCAGCCCCCACTAGCAGAAATAGACAATTAGAGAGCTTCATTACTTACATAAACTCAATTCACAATAATATCAAATTTACCGTAGAGCTTGAACAAAATAAGTCTATAAACTTTCTAGACCTTACAATTCCAAATATAAATAATAAACATTATTTTTCTATATTTCATAAACCATGACATACAGATATTACAATTCATAATAGTTCGGTCCACCCATTCAGTCATAAACTAGCAGCTTTCAATAGTATGATACACAGACTCTCAACAGTCCCATTAAATATTAATAATTGTAACAAAAAATTAAATATTATAAAACAAGTAGCAGTTAATAATAATTACGATCCAACTTTAATTGACAATATAATAAATAAAAAGATAAAAAAACAGACTTTAGAACAAGTATTCCCTCCAGATAAAAATAATAATAAACAATTTTAAAGCTTAACATACTTGTTATAATTCGCGTATAAAAGAGACTTCATTATAACATTGTTTACAGTGTCACAATGAAGCTCTTTGAACACTGTTATAGTAATTTTTAGTGTACAGTTGGTTATTGAATTTAGTTATATTTTTATTTGACTTTAACCTTGACACAAATTATAAATAAAATGGTCTAGCGTTGTTCTAGCAAGCAAATTATTATATTAAAGGTAAATTAGAATGGTTTATATATTAAAAATATTAATGAATAAAGTACGCTAACGTTTATTTATCAATGATTTGTCAATTGTTAATTTTTATATTGTATAGGATCAATATATAGGTATACAAAACGTTCGATTTTTGGGATAAATTACCAGATATCTATGTGAAGATGTATTACAGAAATAATGCTGTTCATGATATGATATAAATAGATCGCAAGAGCATATACGAAGAAGCTTTTTTTTAAACAAATAATCATCCTCTTTTTGCTTAAATGAAAGTTTACAATTTACACAATTATTCGGTTATAATATGTCAAAAGTCAGATATGCTGAAGAAAATCTGTGAACTGACCAATTAGGAATCTACAGAATTGCCAACTTAAATTCAAACCACTCCTCCTAGTTTAAAAACAGGGATTATATGAAATTCTATTTTATTTAAATAAATAAATAAATGCGAATTATAAAAAATATGGTGTAAAACTTGTGCCACAATGACTTTCTGTAGTACTCGTACTTCACTCGTACTACAAAACGGGTCATTGTGACACTTGTTTTACAAATAATTATTGGAACACCATTCTTAGAAATTAAATCATTTTTAAAAACTTTAGACATGAATATTTCCCTTAAAACTGATTACAATTTATCCAAATTCATTAAAAATAATAAATCTAAATCTTAAATTAAACAAATCAGGAGTTTATAAATCAAAATGTGATAATGACAACTGTGATAAAATTTATATAGGTAGAACTTTTAGAAATTTTAAAACCAAAATTACGGAACACAAACGTAGCTATGACAACAAAAAATTAGATTCTAACCAACACATTTTCGACCCCAATTTTGAAATTCTCCGTGTAGTTGGTGAATCCTTTAGTTTAAATTCATTAGAGGCCCTTGAGATTAATGAAAATAAATATTCAGGTAATCGTCTTAACGACCAAATAGATATCAATCACTCTCCTTTATTAATCTTTTTACCTAAAGGATCGCTTAGGAATGTTTGTAGTGAATGAATTTCGAGGTAATTTCTTTCAATACCTTTGTTAATATTAGTAAATAGAATTCTGTATTTATGCACTGTATACATTAAGACATTTTTATATTATAGCTTCATTCGTTTAGACAAAGCTACTGTGTTAGTGAAACGCGTCAACAAATTTGAATTGAACATTAGTTCATATAAATGAAGATTTAAACAAATTATATTGTTTTATTTCATCGTTCACTATGGACCTTCCTCAAGTAAAAGCCTCATCTATTCAATTTTTAAAGATTAAAACTAAGTTTTCCGCACTCAAGTATACACTCCAGAGTCTCTATCGTGTTGACAAACCGTAATTTCTCAAAAAATTTAGAATATCTGGATTTATGTGACCCATTGTACTGTTTCTGGTGAGCTGAAAATCAATAGACTTCATCTGTGAGACGCCCTTAACAATATCCAATTATAAAATTGATCACTTGTATACACTCCGTAGGCTGTACCGTGCAAACAAACTGAAATTTCTCCAAAAATGTGGTACTTCAGGTACCATAGCACCCGTTTTACTGCCTTTGGTGAGCTGAAAATCAATAGGGTTCATCTGTAAAATGTTCTGAATAATACCCAATTATAAAATTGGTGACTATGCACTCCGGAGATTGTATCGTGCTAACAAGATATAATTACAAAAAGTGGCCGACGACAACGACGACGACATACACTCCGGATATTTTCTAAAACATGTTTTTTCGTGATTTTCTTACTCAATAACTTAAAAATGACTCAAAAGAAAATCCAAAATTCTTACTTTTTTTGGGGTAAACCAATACTTTTCTCCCATCGTAGATAGTGTTGGCGGAAAAGTAAAATAAACAGGGCAAGCTTTCATAAAAGTACACATGATATTTTTACAAACTTTAATTGTCACCCTATTGATGGAAAATTATCAAAAACGACAATAGTACGATGAAATTTGAATTTTCAATTGTAATTAATGGTGTCATCCTGCTAAATACTCTAGAGATAGAGACCATGAAACCAACTTTGGTAGAAAAATAAGGAAAAAGATCTTTCTATTTCCATTTTTTTATAATCAGAATTTTAATCGATCGACTAAAAACGGTATATTTTGTAGTAAACAAAATTCTTATGATATCGATATAAAAATAATTTTTTTTTTAATATAGCCACATAAATTTTCCCTAACCTTGCCAACTTCATACATTACAAGTATTACCTGTTCTTGGAATAATAATTGGAAATAAATTCATAAATCTTTTATTCCGTATAATAATAATAGGTTTAAATGCAAGGAAGGTATAATTGCAATGGCCTTGAATTTAGCTAAACCGCCTGAAGATATACAACGCGCGCTGCACTATCTACAATAAAACAAGTACTATATGCAGAAGCTCGTAAAACTGTCCTTGATCTGTGGGTCGCGTAGTACAGCGATGTTGCCAGGCCAATAACATTTAATCTCGTAGGAAAGAGAACAAACAACACAATAATAAGATAACATTGAATAATATTGATATCGCGTGTTAAATTATCCAATAAAAATCTCTGTAAATTATTTTATTAATTTTTTCACTGATAAATCCACGAGAGAAATGTGCATTATAGCATCGTAAAATCCTACACCCACACCATATGAAATATATTTTTAAATTCTATAAATATTTTGCTTAATCTGTAACTATGGCAACAAAGTGTTATAGGCTGGACTGATGAAACACGTGGCCAACACACCCGCTCTCCCGTCTATCGACACAAAGTGACGTCACGGACATCACGCCATCCTGTACCTCGCCCCCGCGACCGCCAGTGCACAAAGCTTCGATTAAATGCGCAGATACAGGCTCCAACACGACCTGAAATCTGGTACGACGTTGCCGCATTGTTAGAACTACGACAGTACTTGATAATTCGCGACCCAAATTCAAAATCTTTTTCCTAACTGCGATAATCTATTATATTTTTGTTTAGGAAGTAAACTCACGACTACTGAGATAAATTTGAATAGAAACTATCAAAAATAGAATCAAATTGTGGATACGGGCGTTAATGTCATTTATATCTGAGGATCATTAAATTTAGAGTAGGGGCTAATACTCCCAGCTTATTCTATCCTCAGTTAGAATTTCTTCAACCGTGATATTCATGCTGACCACACTATTTACTACCACTAACCAACACTCACGGTTTTACTGTCGGTCCCTGAAGACGATAACTTGGTTATCGAAACGCGCACCTGAGTCCGATTACTTGGTTATCGAAATGCGTGTTAGTACGTGTGTCAGAGTTTGTATAGTGGTAGTATTCTTCAGCATTATATATCCTACTAAGGAGGTGAGCAATGGTTGACAGTCACGGAAATGTTTCACATCCTTTACAAGAGAGTAAGGAGTTTTCGAAATGCTTATTTGTAAGGCTTGGTTGTCACATAGGGTAAAAAAGCTTTATAATTATATAATTATCAAGAGACAGTACAGAAAATTAACAATCTTGAAAGCGACCTAACTAATACCTCTCTCTCCATAGAAATTGTAATTGGCTGAAGTTAATTGGAACATCTCTATGGAATTGAGGAGATCGAAGCGCGTATATGGAGGCTACGCTGTTCGTACATGTCTTTCACCTATATAGACACAAAATGTAGGTAATTATTGAATAACAGTAACCAAACGACGTAATGGAGAAAGTTAAATGGACCCAACAGAATCCAAGTTTTCTGTAAACCAACCCCCACCAAAACTTCAACTAAACTCTAACAATTCTGAGTTGAAGGTAACTCAATGCCTATAATGCGAAAAGCTGCCTTGCATGACGCGGTAAACTTTGAAAGCTGCAATCCATAAATTGCAAGTTTTTTGTGTATAAAATTACAAATCCAAACCTGTTTTTTTGAAACGCATACCACCACACCACCAAACCCACAAAAGACCAGTATCAGCACAGTTCCGAGGAGAAGCCCTCCAACCCACGCCCTGCAGAGGAAACGATCCTATATCAGTTTCCAACCAACTACAACCAAAGGCTCCCAAAGGTAAAACGGTTAACAAAACAAAACAAAAATCGCTCTTTCTCTCTCTTTCTCTCCACGTCTTTACCAAGTGAATATGTAAAATGAACCTTATTTCACGCATGTTATAAATGAAGAACATACGAAGATGATATGAAAATTATGCAATACTGAGCGACTCTCAAGTTTTCACTGATCAATATTTTTTATATGCTCGTTTTCTTCCACGTTATATGCGCATGTTACTCGTATGCTATTTATTCGTGGACTACTGATATTTTTTAGTTATCATCGTTTTTATTAGTAGCCATGTTATAATTTGAAGAAATTACTGATATTAGGTTGAACCATTTGAGTGAATACGGTAGAGCATGTTTTTTCATATTTATCATGATCAAATGATGAAGCTTGGAAATATATCTAAAGTTACGGTAAAAGTAGTCGAGTGAACATTAATACTCTAAAAAAAATTGACGTTTCAACCAATTAAAATGACATAATTGTTTTGTGAATTGAAGTATTCGGGATATAAATTAGCCACTGAAATTCATCAACGTTTGTCAAGAAAGAAGCATCCTAAAGCAAAAACTACTTGGTACTAGAGAGGGGAATTTATTCAAGCTGCAGTGCGAATCGGCGCCGTCTTTTCGGAACCAAACAATAATATATACGAAATATTATGAGATATCTGAAAATATAAATTTTCAAGGCTTGAAAATGGTGACCTATGTCGGTTCATACCATCCCAGGAATGCAAATACTTTACACTGAAGAGTTGCTGAATGTTGAATGACGCTGGAACTAGTCTGCTCATTTCTCCTTTTAATTATAAACCAAAAACAATAATGAATATCGACAAAAAGGTTGTATTTCATTGTTAGCTTTCTGGACAAAAATAATTCATTACCTCGAGGTATATAGCCAGGAACAAAGTTGTTTTTTCTCACAAAAACAAACAACAAAGACTTCATAGCCTTGTATTTTACAAATTCTTTTAAGAGTTTGATTAAGTGTAAATTAGTTTGGCTATGATATCAAAACTAAAAAACATAACTCAATTAATATTCGTCCAAATTTTCAACAAGTTTAGTATATAACAAAACTTCCAATTACAGCCTGATAAGATGGCAACCAGGTGTTACACGAAAGAGTCAGGGTAGGGTTCCCAACCCTCCCGGATTTCCCGGGAGACTCCGGTAATAATGTTTAACCTCCCGACCTCCCGGGGTGCAATAATTTCCCTGGTTTTTCTAAAATTATATCCATCCGTTACTCGCATACAAAAATGGTATACATTTGAAGAGTTTTGAAGATCCAAAATACCAAGCAATGAAAACATGATATCTAAAATAACCTATCACATGGAGAGGCATTACAAGACTCCAGGAATTATTAAATATTGACTTAGATAGTGACAAACAGTAACATGAGCTTGGACTTTTGCGTGAGTGGCAACCACATCTCGTTGAAGAAAATCCAGTGGATTTGCGTTGGGTTGACTTTTTTAGGAAATCGAAAGACAGAAATACCTGTACCTACTGAATTGAAAAAAATTGTCACGTTTGTTCTTTGCATGCCGGTTTCTAATACTTCGTGCAGGCGCGTATTCAGCATGATCAAACAAGTATGGAACAAAGAAAGAAACCGAAGGAATATTTCTTTAGTAAACGCAGAGTTACAAATACTAACAAACTTACATTTTTCATGTGAAAACTTTTACGATTTTGTGTAAAAAAACCAGAAAATATTAGATGCTATTCGAAAGCAAAGTAAATATAAATTTAAAAATTAATATGTGATTGAGTTTTTGGCTGAACCGCATCTTCCCCTCTCCCCTCCCACACCCCACTCGTTTTCTTTAAATTATCCCGTGTCAATCCATTCGAGAGTGGACAACCCTAGGTAAGGGTATAAAATAAACTTCTGCACCAACAAAATTTTCTGTTTATATGCCAGTGCATTTAACAAGTAAACACATAAGATAAACACTAATGTAGTTTTATCATCATTGACCTACAAAAATAATTATCTAATATTAATTGTTAAGAGAGAAAGTAACTTTGATCAAATTTTGTAAAAATTGAAAATATTTTCTAGGAATATTTATACAAGAAATTTTTTAAATGACATATTTCCCATCCAGCTTTTAAATCATGATTGTCTATAGTTATCAACTATTTATTGTCATATATAATTTTGAACTTGGCAGTCCTTCACCTGAATCAAGCCGATCTTTCCGAACTCTGTCTCTGACTAATGTTTCCACTTTTTGTGTAGTTTCGACCTGAACTGGTTGAAACACTATCATTATGTCATTTAATCAGGCCATCTAATAGAAATAAAATAAAAATATGTATGGGTAACACCAATGTGGCAACTAAGTGCTAGAGAAGATTACAGTGTGTATATCTTGGTCGTGTTCTGGGGATTTGTGATCGTTAGTGGGGCTGCGGGTTAAGGGGGGACGACTCGCGAGTGCACGTTGCACGGTTTGAACACAGATGCGTATCCAGGAGACCGGTTAATGATTTAATTTTAAATTGTTACTGAATCTTGATGACAAACAAATTTTCATTTAATATCACAGCTTGAAATACAAGAATCAACTTCCAGTCATAATTTATAGTTCAATTGAGAGTATTACTTTTGAAATAAATGGTTTTAAAAATTAAAACATACCGAACTTTCTCCACAAATGTCAAGAAACGTGGTATATCTGGGTGTATAGGACCCATTCTACTGGTTCTGGTGGCCTCAATCAATAGTATTCATCTGTGAGACGCCCTGGATAATATCCAATCAAAAAATTGGTCACTTGTTTACACTCTGAAGGCTGTATCGTGGTAACAAAGGGAAATTTCTACAAAAGTGTAGAATATCTGAATTTATAGGTCCCATTGTACCGGGTCTGGTGAGTTGAAAATTAATAAGATTCATTTGTGTGTATGTCGTCGACCACTTTTTATAACATATCTTGTTAGCACGCAGTGCATAAAGTCACGAATTTTATGATTGGTATTGTCCAGGGCATCTCACAAATGAACCCTATTGAATTTCAGCTCACCCGAGCCAGTACAACGGGTGGTATGGTACCTGAAGTACCACTTTTTTAGTCATGTTGTGATTATTAGCACGATACAGCCTTCTGAATGTATACAATTGACCAATTTTATAATTGGATATTGTTAAAGGCGTCTCATAGATGAACCCTATTGATTTTCACTTCACTTTTGGAGAAATTATATAATTGGATATTGTTAAGGGCGTGTCACAGATGAACCCTATTGATTTTCAGTTAACTTGAGCCAGAATAGCTGTACCTATAAATTCAGATATACTACATTTTTGGTAATTTTTTGAAAAATTATGGTTTGATAGCATGATACAGCCTCCGGAGTTTATACATGTGACCAATTTTATGATTGGATATTGTTGAGGTCGTCTCATTTATGAATCCTTTTGATTTTCAGGTCACCAGAGCAAATACAACGGGTCCTTTAAATCCGGTTATACTACATTTTAGGTAATTTTTGGAGATATTTCAGTTTGTTAGTACGATACAGCCTCCGGAGTATATACAAGTAAACACTATTATGATTGTAAATTGTTCAGGGTATCTCACAGATGAACCCTATTAATTTTCAGCTCACCATACCTAGTCCTATAAATCCGGATATACTACATATTTGGTCCTTTTTGGAGAAATTTCGTTTTTTTAGTGCGATACTGTCTCCGGAATGCAAAAAAGTCACCTATTTTATGAATGGGTAATGTTCAGGGCATCTCACAAATGATCCCTATTGATTTTCAGCTCAACACAGCCAGTACATCGGGTCCTATAAATCCAGATATAGGTACTACCTTTGTCGGTCATTTTTGCAGAAATCTCGGTTTGTTTGAACGATAGAGCCTCTGGAGTATATAAGGGCAGAAAAGTTAGTTTTAATCTTTATAACCTGTCATTTTGTATTTTGTTCATCTTCAAACATAGATCACTTTTTATTTTGCATATCTTGTGGCCATCTTTCTCATAACCTTATATTCATTTAACCTTCCAGTAGTCGCGGGTGCTGCTCAACAAAAATGGTCGCGGATGTATCCAACGGATACATAACTTTTATTACTGAAATACAATTCCAATTTTTAAAACGGTAAATTTTGTGTGCTTGTAAATAATAGAGAGCAATGATTAAATTCGTTAACATATGTATTTTCAGTAAAAAGATGATTACATAAATCAATAATTCTTCAAATATATAAAAAATTAAATAATTTGCTGTTATTTGCATAAGTTGCGTATTGTGAGCCATTAATCCACATATCTTAATCTTCTAGTCTACTTTTCTTGGTAGGCACTCCACAATTGTCTAGACAAACGACACAAGAGTGTTGGAGACAAAGATGTCTTTGGCAGAAGGAGCATTGGAATTTTGTTAACCTGGTGCGTTTTTCTCGCCGGCATGGCACACAACATTTACGTTTTTGCTCTTTGTTTTGATCATTTGGTTGCTGCACTTTTTCTTCTTCTTGTCCGACTACTTCTTTGAGTCTGGTTGATAGACCAGTGTTGGAGGTACTACGTCTTTGGAGGTGTGGTTTGATTAGTTCGTTACCAAGTTTTCGCAAAAAATGCCGCCGACGTTTTGCTTCATTTCCGTTCACTATATGAGTAACTTGGGAGTTTATTCCTCCCACATTAAGCATCGAAAAAAATACAACCATCGGCCAACGTCTTGTATTCCTGGCAACACTGTAAGAGGAACATAATTTATCTACAACGTCTACACCTCCTTTGGGTTCATTGTAGAAAGTAATTATTTCGGGTTTCAGTAGTATCGTAAATTTTGTAGTCAAAGTGTAAACTAGAAATTAGAACAACATGTTTGTTTTTTTTGGGAACACGTAGGACACTATTGTTCCTCCTTTTCTGAAACCAAACATACTTGATTTTACAGGGCGTTCTGTCAAAACTTTCAACGATGTTGGAATTTGCCACTTGTTTCTTTTTAATGTTCCTACCATGGACAACTTATGGTTTATAGCGAAATCTTGGAGTAATGAAACATCGCTGAACCAATTGTTCATAGTGACGTTACGTCCAGTGTTGTGTATGGGTAAGATCATCCTTTTTACAACATCAACGCTTTTGTTGCTGATAGAATAGGGGCCATCTGGTTGTATTCCAGCACAAATTTCCATATTACTGGTGTAATATGTTTTAGCATCAACCAGCGCAAAGATCTTAATACCGTACTTGGCCGGTTTTGATGGTATATATTGAATAAAGTTACACCTGCCTCGAAACGCTTCCTGCTTTTCATCGATTGTTACATTAGCTCCTAGTGAATAAGATGTTTTACTGTTTTCAACAAACACCTCAAATATTTCTCGCGCGGCAGCTAACCGATCAATTTTTTTTCTCTCATCTCTACACTGTCGGTTATTGAACCTGATACAGCGCATCAGGAATCTAAAACGAATTAAGCTCATCGTCAATCTCAATATTTCAACACCGTTTCCTGTTGCGTCCCACAGCTCTTCTAAGTTCAATCGGCCGCCTTTATAAAGTCCTTCCAAGTAAAGTAGGCCTATAAATGTATGGATTTCGATCATATCAGTAATACGTGCTTCTCTTTCTCTGCTGAAATTGGGTTGTACACTTAATATATGCTGATTCGTGTAAGTGACTATGAGGTTTAGAATACGGTCATCGAATAGACACTTCAAAGCATCCTGTAACTTGGCGAGCGTTGCCAATAACTCCTGGACTCTCATATGTTGTTCTATTTCTAGCCTATATGGTAGTGCTGTCTCCTCATTTTTCAGCTTCTCTATATTCTACTGTTAATTTTGGGAAAATCTGTTATTTCCTATTAAAGTTTTTATTTTTTACTTTTGTTAATACTGAAAAATGATCTTTATCCGCGTTACGTTATGTTATCTATTTGATTTCCTGTCGTTCTTTCTGGGATCATCCATGCTAGTTTATGTTCCAGTTTATGCTCAAATTTGGTCCTGAATATCGACATGTTGAACACCGCTGCCAGATTACCTGCCTTTGCTCCATTATTATTGGTATTTTTGTAGATTGTATGCTTTTCTACAACACAGTTCACGTAGTCTTCTTTCCCTATTTTTGCATTAAAATCATCACCTACAATTATTAAAATGTCAATTCTTGGCAGGTCTTCGCAGGTGTGTTCCCAATTTTCATAGAATGTTATTGATTCGTCCTCATCTTACTCTTTATTATGACTAGGTTAGCTTGGTTATTCCTCATTCTGATGTACGTCTATGAACAGTAAATGCTAAAGAGGTAGTACCTGGAACTTTAGAAGGATTCTCTGGGAAGACTATTCTAGAATATACATGTAGTTTCTGATTTTCTTCTAGAAGAATCGGAAGCTTTCGATATCCATTCTGACACAAATATTTTATAAGAGAAATTTAGTCAGTTTTCCGAATGAAATAAACCGATGTTGAAAATAAAGCTCATTAGAGATTCCATGGACGCTTCGAAAACTATAACTATCATTATTATTAATTATCAAAACTAATCCACTTGAAGATTCAATCAATACGTTTCGAACACATTCACAGAGAACGTCAAGCACGCCAATGGACGAGTGATTGTTTATAGCTTTAGTACCCTCTTGTACATAAAATTGCACTATAGCACGCCAGAGACATTAAAAAACGAAAATCTTCAAATTTGGTCCTAGAATTCCGAATAAAATTCCATACCCACAAAATCGACAACGTAAATTGCGAGAATGGCCTCGAAAGTTTGGTACAGTAACTAAAATACAGGGTTTACTTTTGATTGGATGTTAAAATACTACTTTGGAAGAGAAAAGGTCATCAAATGAGACTTTTGCTAAGATAGATAAATTGTACATAAGAATAAAGTATTCGGTGTTTCTTTAGTTTGACAAATATTTGCAAAAACTTTGTTTTAAAATTTAGATTTATTTTTTTATACTACATAGAACGTTCTTCTATAAAAAATTGAACTTCGACTGCCTTGAACCAATAACTTGGTTGAGAATGACTATACCAAGACTACGGAAAGATATATGTTTGGTCGCTGGAGTTTGATAAAGTAGTCCCTAGTCTACGGTTATCCAGGAATAGATATTTTATCTCCTGAAGAGGCCGTTTATAATATGCATCTAAAACTCAAAACCAGTTTCAATCAAAGAGTTTATTTTCTTCAAATGAGACTGGCCGCGGATACCATTAATCTTCCAAAAATAAAAATATTAAAATTGAATGTAAAACATACTGCAAATTCCGAATACGATCGCTGAATATATTTGAAATATTCATATCTGCTCTACCACTAAATTGCCAAACAGCTGCTATAGATGAAATCGACTTTTTTTATTAAGAGAGCAGATATATTCACAATTTACAAAATTAGGTATAAGACGCATCCGGGAATAAAAATTTCCAAACGGGAAGCCTAGCGTGTGGTAGGGTTTCCGACTCGACTCTCTTTTTAGAAAAATTTGACCTTCTGATTTTTATACGTTGATAATAAAAAGAATCAATTTTCATTTGCCTAATTTAAACACAAAACGGAATAGACTTCAAAGTATTCAACATTATTCACAATGATTGAAAATAATTCACATCATATGCTCAAACACGAATTCCGTCAATCCTTGACAAGAAAAAAACGGCGTTAATTTCCTACCTTATTCGGTGTTTTGAATCAATAATGTTGATCGATTCATTGCTGAAGATATTTGGTATCGGGAGAACGGAGTGGCCAATCAGTTCCGTCACTTCTACTGGATCCATCTATGCGGAGAAGCTTGATTAAGATAAGCTCGTACTGATGCTCATAATGTGGTGTAGTTCTTTGTAGAACCCATATGTTTCTATCAATATCTGTAGAATAACACCACTAGGAAAATGTCTTCAATCATGCATTAAAACATTTTGTGGAAATTACGTTATCAATGAAATAATTTTTGTAATTCCGAGACTGAAGTGGTCACTTTAGTCTCACATGTGAGAAACTATGTTAGACCCGAGGGATATAGAGGAACAGTTGAAATCCTGAGGGATTTGAAGTACAAATAAAAACGTATACCCCCGATGCCTAGCCAAGCATTTTAGAAGTCCGTTCTTGATGCCCAGCCAAGATTCATAAAAGTCCATCCTCGATGCCCAGCCAAGTTTCGTAAAATAAGTAGTGTTTATTTATTTTGTTTGTTAGTTTCATAAATAAATTGAAGATGTCTTGTTATTTGAGGTAGGCGGAAAAATCATATGTATAACATGGGTGTAAAGTGCCTTTTCCTCCCTCGAATGATTACTTCATCCTCGGGAGGAAAAGTAGCACTTTCGTCCCTTGTTATACAAATAGCTATTGTGTTTTAATACCCCTTTCAATTCATATTAATATGTCAATTATTCGTTACCGGGAAAGACACATTTTTGAAATATTCGAATAAATTATCAGAAATTTGTGTATAATCTTTCAATATCTAACTTTACTTCACACAAAAAATTGGTTGGATGCTCAAATCTATAAAGGAATCTATTCCAAATAATGTTTTCATTCTTTCAAAACAATCCAGTCCCTTTTGCAGTATTTTGTATATCATATTTAGAAGATACATATCAATAATAATAATATTAACAACAAAGAAGAAGATAAGTTTGGTCAGGTACAGACCTAAGATATTATATAAGAGGAACAGGTATTCATAATGGTAATAAACAAATTAGAAAAATATACTCGGTAACCGATGATAATTGTAAGTGCATTAGTGAATCTGCCTTTTCCAATGGCAAATCAAATTAATTAGTTTTAAACCTTATTCACTTATATTATCTATAGTGTCTATCTATAGTTTCGGAAAAACTTAATTTTTGAAATCAGTTTCAATTTTGTTAGAAGGGGAACCAAATACATCATATTTGAAGTCAACTGTAAATGAACTACTGATTTATCTTGACAGAATCTCCAGCATATTGGCCAGACGTGTCAAAATAGATAGGTATTTTCGTATTCCATTCTTGATAAATATACAATATTTTGTATTCCATAATGGTTTTTTCAAGAAGAACAAACTATTAAACATTCTCAAGAGAGGGAATCGAAACCGCCGTTCATTTCTTCATATTATACAAAATGTGAAATAACCCATATTTCATTTTTTTTAACAGGAGAAGAGGATGTACTTCTAGAAAAAACTGGATTAAAAATATATCTTAAATAGATTTAATTACAGGTTAATCCATCTTTACTGTTTTCTATAGAGCATAATAATAGTCGCAAAATTTTCAAGGAAGTATCTAACAGAATCTTAGATAGATAGTATTTAATAAAAAAAAACCTGTGTATTGCATATCAAAATTTATATGGTTCCAAAGATTGATCTTAAGTGAAAATTATTCTGAAAATCAGATACAAAACCAAACATTTACAAGGAATGTCAAATATATCCACAAAGTATTTTATTCTTTCTGTGTTTCGTATAGAGCCATTCTAATACTGCTAATAACATTCACGTTAATGTGAAGAGATTCCTCCACGTAGAATATACAATTATTTCAGCACAAAATTAAATAAACCGTTTTAAAGATTAAAACTAACTTTTCCGCACTTATACACTCCGGAGGCTAACAAACCGAAATTTATACAAATATGTGGTAGATCTGGAATTATTGTACTGGCTCTGTTGAGCTCAAAATCAATATGGTTCATCTGTGAGACGCTCTGAACAATATTCAATCATAAAAATGGTCACTTGTATATACTCCTGAGGCTGTATCCATCTAACAAACTGAAATTTCTCCCAAAAAGGCGAAAAATGTAGTACTTCAAGTACCATAGCACCTGTTGTACTGGCTCTGGTGTGCTGATAATCATGAGATGCCCTGGACAATACCCAATCGTGAAATTGGTGACTTTATGTACTCCGGAGGTTGTATCGTGCTAACACGACATGTTACAAAAAGTGGCCGACGACAACGACATACGCACGGTATTTTTTTCTATAAACTCGTTTATCGTGTTTTTCTCACTGAAAAACGGAAAACTAGCTAAAAAAATTGCTACTTTCTTGGGGTAAACCAATACTTTTCTCGCATCGTTTATAGGGTAGGGGGAAAAGTAAAAGTGGTGAAATACGTTGATTACAAGGGGGACTCTACTGTACACGAGCACTATCTTAAAAAATTTAAATTGCAAGGGGGGTCGAGTGGTAGGTAACCTCTTTTAAAAGATGTTTTTATTCTTTTCACAATCCTCTATAATTTTTTATAAAATCTATCGTTGGGTTTGTGGAAATAAGAGTTTTAATAGTTTTTGATTTTAAAAATAAAAACACGAAAGACAGAATTTAAATTATCGTATGTTTTGTTCAAAATAATCTCCGTTGATTTCCATACAATGATGTAATCTATTTTCAAATGCTTCGCGTACATTTCTGAGTACAACTGGAGTTAATTAACGGCATTCTCGAACGATTATTTGACGTAATCTTCTAGAGATTCAGTTGTATTGTAAATACCATCGATTTCAAATGACCCCAGAGAAAATATCTAAATGGTTTAAATCGGGTTATCGTGCTAGCCACTCCACAGGTCTTCTTCTTCCAATCCATCGACCAGGAAAGTGATTTTTCAGAAATTAACGGACCTGTATAGACAAATGTTGTGGTGCAACGTGTTGTTGAAAAAACAGTTCGTGCTCCAAAAGGTCGTTGTCGTCTTCAACAATTTGGGTAATCATGGGATCGATGAAAGTAACCGACAATGTGGTCCCCTAAAACACCAGCCCAAACATTTAATTTCTGATCTGATGACTTTCAACAAATAAACGTGGATTAGTTTCACACAAATACTCTGTCTATTCACTTCACCATTCAAATAAAAGGTACATTCATCTGAAAATCATGTATTGTATAGCAGATTGGCATTACCCTGTATTAGTTCTGTGAACATCTCGCAGAATTCAAGCCGACGGTCGTGATCCTCTTCGTTTAATACTTGTACTAATCGTATTTTATATGGATCAAATTGATGACATCTTAAAATGCGATAAACACTACTTTGCGGTACATCAGAAGCCTGAGCTACGTTCCTTATTGACTGGGTATTATCCATCTACAAGTGATCCAAAACTGCCACTTCGACTGCTTTATTCCTGATCGGAAACTGAGGTTCGTGTCGTCTGTTTCCCGCAGCACTCGTTTCCATAAAGTTATTATTCAACGTTGAATCATACCGATTGCCAATGTTTTTATTTGGATGATTATTATTGAATATGCATGTTGTGGCTCTAGTGCGATTATCATTTTACTTTTCCGCCGAACCTATCTAATATGCGAGAAAAGTATTGGTTTACCCCAAAAAAAGTTGGAATTTCGAAATTTTTTTCGAGTTATTTTCACGTTTTCTATCAACAACAACACGAAAAAACGGTTTTTAGAAAAAAAATCCTGTATGTATGTCATCGTCGTCGTCGTTGTCGTCGGCCACTTTTTCTCACATGTCTTGTTAACACGATACAGCCTCCGGAGTGGAATAAGTCTCAAATTTTATAAGTGAATATTGTTAAGGACATGTCACACATGAACCCTATTGATTTTCAGCTCACCAGAGCCAGTACAATGGATGCTATGGTACTTGAAGTACGACATATTGTAATTTTTTAAGAAATTTCAGTTTGTTAGCACGATACAAGCTCCGGAGCTCAACATGTCACAAATTTTATGATTGAATATTATTCAGAACATCACACAGATGACCCTATTGCTTTTCAGCTCACCAGAGCCAATACTACAGGTGCTATAGTACTTTAAGTACGATATTTTGGTCATTTTTGGAGAAGTTTCAGTTTGTTAAGACGATACAACCTCCGGAGTATATACAAATCACCAATTTTATGATTGGATATTATTCAGAATGTCTCAAAGATGAACCGTATTGATATTCAGCTCACTAAAGCCAGTACAACGGGTGCTCTGGTACTTGAAGTACCAATTCTTTGTCATTTTAGGACAATTTTCAGTTTGTTAGCACGATACAGCCTCCAGAGAGTATACGATTGATCAATTTTATGATTGAATATTGTTCAATGTGTCTCACAGATGTACCTTATTGATTTTCAGTTGACTAGAGCGAGTACAGCGGGTCCTATAACTCCAGATATACTACATTTTTGGTTATTTTTGGAGAAATTTCGGCTTGTTAGCACGATACATCCCCCGAAGTGTATACAAGTAACAGTTTTATTATAGCATATTGTTCAGGGCCACAGATGCCTAAAAATTAGTTTAAATCCTTAGAACTGTTTATTTAAAATAACTTCCCACAAATTATTTTCTCTCCTGAACGGTATACACCATTTTAACAACGCAATGTTTTAAGTAGATTATGTTCTCCAAATTTTGTTGCACGTGTACGGAATGGATGTGTATTAATAATTTATTAATCGACAACCAAACGAAAAGGATAAGTGTCTTGTCTAAAAACTCTTACTAAGTACTTTAACATGATAACAGTTAGTTGGTGTGCTGTCCAGTTTCGAATTTACAACAATCATCTGTTGAAGAAATAAACGATCATTTTCATTTCATGATTTAATTCTTTGATTTCAAAATTATTGAAACTGTTATATCCACAAACTCATTGATAAGTTTATAACAAATTATAGACGGTTATAAAGAAAATTCAAAGATCTTTTAAAAGAGGTATCAGTTGACCTCCATTTCAATTTCAATTTTTTAAAAGAGTGACTGTGGAGGGTAGAGAAATGACGTTACGTATAAGTACAACAAGTGTTATGGTAGAATGTGTCCCACTTGTAATCAAGATCGACGTATTTCACCACTTTTACTTCCGCAGCTATTTAGGGTGGGTACTTTTCGTTGGAACACAAAGCAAGTTAAGTCTGAGACCAATTCAAATGTTCTTGTTACACAGTTATTCGGTGTTATTTTTTTCTAATATTACGGAGAATAAGTGAGTATCTTTTTCTCCATCGTTTAATTTTCACTCCCAAATATTAGAGCTTAGAAGAAAATGTCGAGTTTCCAGAATGACAGTTTTATTAGCTTAAAAGAAAACTTCTAGCCCCTCCTAGTTCTTTACGTATGTAATACAATGTATTACAGCTAAAGACATTTTTATCACTATAAACTGAAAGTATTTTGAAGCAGTTATAACTGCTAACTAACAAAAATGAATACGTTAAAAGCTTTTTTCGACAACTGCTATGATAAGTAGCGCATTTCTCATAGTTCAGTTAATTTCAAAACCATATACTGCTGATACTGTGAGACACTTTGCCCACACTACGTACATTTATATCGAGAATCCTGTAGGGAGATCCGCGATACCAAGACTTTTTCTACAAAAAACTATTTACTTGTATTCTTTAAATTTGTGCCGTTGTAGAAAAAGTATAGTGTGCAACATGTGGGAAAAATACTTTTCTCACACACAAACTTCTACACTCGTGAGAAAAGTTGAACTTTCTCCACTTGTAACACAATATACTACTCCAAACATTGTTAGGCGCTTTATTTATTATGGCCTGCTCGCTAGCTCCAGAAGCGCAACCTCATGCCCAAGCTCAGTTCGGTTGGGGGGTGGGTATGCGAAAATTCCTATTTTATTTTGTTGTTAAAAATGGGCGCCACCAGTTAAATTTTAATGAGCCAGCCCTAACTAGTGGACCGCCACGATGGTCAGGATGGAGCAGACAATATAGTACAGGGTGTTCATTTCAGGACTTCCCACCCTAATTTTCTCGAAATGTGTGTATTTTAAAAAAAATCCTGGGACACGTCAACAAATATATAGAAGAGGACAACTTTTTATCATAAAGGCAACGCGCCCCCTTTCACCCCCCGCCAGGGGGAGTTGCCCACTTCAAAATCTTAAATAGGAAGGGGTATCGAGTTATACCTCATTTTAAAGGTCTTTTTAATCACTACGGCTTTTGTTTTTTTAAATTGATCGATTCGTTGTCGAGATATTTAGGAAAATCTATTTGCTGCTTCGTACCATTAAAATAAAAACTGTTTATTCTCATTCCTTTTATCAAAACTAAATTA
Source organism: Galeruca laticollis (assembly GCA_963921935.1). NCBI lineage: Eukaryota > Metazoa > Arthropoda > Insecta > Coleoptera > Chrysomelidae > Galeruca > Galeruca laticollis. Next base: position 166,544,906 of record OY998180.1, read on the forward strand.
CAATATTGTACACAGATTTTCAATTTGATAATTGCTCAAAATGTTGCCCATTGTTGGCCAAACAATGGTATAACCGCTGTTCAAATTCATGACGCACATTTTCAAACACTTCTGTTCGAATTGCTCGACATTCTGCAGTAATCCTTTGTCAAAGATCTCCTATATTTTGTGGCGGGGGTGTGTAAACAACTGATTTTGAATGTCCCCATAGAAAAAAATCACATGGTGCTAGATCTGGGGACCTAGCTGGCCACTCTATAGGTCCTCTTCGCCCTATCCATTTACCGGGAAATACATGGTTTAACCATTGACGGACAGGAAGCACGTAATGGGGGGGAGCTCCATTTTGCTGAAATTATAACTCATTTTCGTCAAAAAAGTTGTTGCCATCTCTATCCAGTTGATTTTCAATTGCTTCGGTAATTAACGGATTAAACGTATTTTCTAGCATATTCAAGTACATCTCACTATTCAGATTTCCATTTATAAACAATGGACTGATTACTTGATTTCCTGGTATACTGGCCCATACATTAATTTTTTGGGGATGCTGGGTATGCCCTTCGACAAATACATGGTCATTTTCATTGCTCCAATATCTGCAATTATGTTTGTTGACAAAACCATTTAAATAAAAAGTACACTCATCAGTGAAGCTGATATTTTTTAAAAATTCGTTATTGATATTAATAATTGTAGTCATTTGTTCACAAAACTCAATTCTTCTGTCAAAATCGTCTTCACTTAACTCTTGACATACTTTCATTTCATAGGGATGGAATTTATTAATTTTTGCAATTTTGTGCACAGAGCCTAAGGAAATTCCAGTTGCAGCAGAAATGGTACGTAACGAAGTATTAGGATTCATACCAAAATAACCTATCACTTCAATTTGAGTGGCTTCATTCAAAACTCTTGGCTGATCATATTTTAAATTTGCAACAGATCATGTTTGAGTAAATTTGGCGATTCGATTTAGGACATACCTATGAGAGGTGTTCTTATCTGGGTGCTTTTCGTTAAATATTGCAGCAGTTCGTCGAGCACATTGGTTTTCGGCGCCGTAAATTAACACTATTTCAACTTTTTCAGCTGAAGTGTAAACCATTTTTAATAAATTGCTATTTCACACAACTGGTAAGTATGGCAAACAATTCAATAGGTATCATGTCTTTTATTTTCTCTATCAAAAACATTTTTTTTGCATTTTTTATACAAAACAAAAAAGTTGAAAGGAATAACAAAACAAACAATTGCAGTTTTTATTTCAATGGTATGAAGCAGCAAACAGATTTTCCTAAATATTTCGACAACGAATCGATCAACAAAAACGTGTAGAGATTAAAAAGACCTTTAAAATGAGGTATAACTCGATACCCCTTCCAATTTAAGATTTTGAAGTTGGCAACTCCCCCTGGCGGGGGGTGAAAGGGGGCGCGTTGCCTTTATGATAAAAAGTTGTCCCCTTCGATATATTTGTTGATGTGTCCCAGGATTTTATTTTTAAATACACACATTTCGAGAAAATTAGGGTGGGAAATCCTGATATGAGCACCCTGTATAAGAAGCTAGGTGTTACCAGAGGGAAGAACAAGAAACACTCTTGTAATGACAATTCGATAATACTAGTTACATAGAAGAGACTATATACAAACAACTCCTTCACCAAAACGGAAGGAAATATACAGAATTGAAATGCGCCACTGTGACGTCACGGAGCCGCTTACAAAAGAAAAAAAAATGCCTAAACCTATTCTTAACTATTTTACTACGTAACTAACCAAAGGGGTATGCTCGCCTCTAATATAAGTTTTCGAAATAAAGGTTTCAAAATAATTCCACTAACGTAGGCGGAGAGACTATACTTATTCTCTTGGCTTAACAGGGATGGTGTCCCCTGACTGAGACCCTACAATGTTTTTAAATAAATAATATCACTTACCAATCACATCCATCACGTTAACATTACCTCCGTTAGAGGGTTCTTATTCTATTCTCTCTAAACTCCTTTTTTTCACTCTACAAATTCACATGCGACTTTATCCTTCCACAATTCTCCTTCGACACCTAATAGAGAATATAACACTTGAGATAACGAAATCCAAGCTCGAGGCTTTGAATCATTTATTTCAACTTACCTGATTCTCCAACAAATCACTACGTACAATCTGCCCTTACAGCAACCTGACTTCTAGATAATATGTAAAACAAGTCAAACTGATGTTTAGCAAGTACAACTCAATTGAAACTACATTGATCTATCAATGCACTCTCAAAGTAAGCTGCAATATGTGTCAGCGGAGAATGAAAGTAGTGAACAAGTAATTTAAGGGGAATCTTTCGGTTTCTTAAATGTACATGAATCATGTGATTGATAATGTCAACAATGAACTCGAAATATTATTAACAAAAACTATAATTGCAGTATTGCGGGGCGAGTTGCAAGATCAACCCGTAACAACATCTATCAATTAATCACTGAAAAACTTAATCAAAATGGATTACTGACTTTGTTTTTCGTTAAAATAAAGGAAATGGTGATCTGAAACCACTGAAATTTCTGTGAATCTCGACTACTATTTGAAACGATTTGGGCACCACCATCTTAAAAACGTTTTGAACGAATATCTGACCAAAGCCCAATAAACTTATCGAACAACAACAATCTATAAAAGGCATAAAACAGAATTCGTCCGAGTATCGTAGGCATTTTCTGAAAAATGTATCTATATAATATATATTTTATATCATATTGACCGATTTCGAGTAGTTTTCTTACATAACAGTATTCATTTTGGTATATGACGTTTTTATTAAAAATACTTGGTATGAATTTAGCGTTTAATAGTTTGATTTCATCATAAATTACATTGCACAGTTAAGAACGGTTAAAAGATTCAAATAGTTAATTCAAACTCGCTGGCACTACTGAGAGCGTTAGATTTTAAGTAGATTTTATTTGAAAAGATCACTTCACTGAGACCATTTTTGGTTAAATTTTGTCTTCATCCCTTGCACTGTACTTGCAGATGGCTCTCAAGGAGCAGCTTCAGAAGTACTTTGTTTGAGATTCACTACCGTCCTTACAGTTGTCGTACGTCCAGTTCCTCGTGAAATCCTATACATACTCAATTTTGATGAACCATATAATTCATTTTCAAATCAGTATTCGCTCATTAAAATGGAGAGAACACTTAACTTAGGTTTCTGTCTTGTCTTCCTTGGAGAGCGCTTACCTTAAATCTCGGAGTTCCACTGATTCACGATAATATTGGTTTGAAATAATTGGGATAAAACGTGAATAATTATAGAACTGAGATAATAAATTGACTATCCGGTCGTGTTAATCACTCGGCAGTACTTTATATATTATTGTTATGCCTAATTGTTAAAGAATATACCTGTCAACTGGGGTTATGAAAAAGATAAAGGAAGCGATTACATATACCGGTGTAAAGATTGTAACACGAGTGTGGATTTCTCTAAATGGTTTATTCACAAATAAGGAATGCAATTCTCCCAAAATCGTTTACAACTTCTCGCCCAAACCCATAGCGTCACTCCTGTCAACTTCTCCCTCTCTACCGTCGCACCTCCTTATATAGTCATTTTCAAACTTCCAGAATGACATTTCGAACCACCCTGGATCTTTTATTCTATTAATGTGTAACCTAACGGACATAGAACAACTCAAAAGGGAAAGAAGGATACCTAACCTAAAAACTATTAACAGGGAAAGAAGAATATCTAACTAACTTAACACTGTCACAGTCATTAATATTGTAACTGTCATTAACGGGTTCGTTACTCTCCCCCTCTTTAAAAATATTCATCCTGGAATGGGACTGGCCTGAACTGGATTCCCCATATCCAATAAAAAGTTGTTGAACTCGCTCTTCTTCAGGATGAGTTCCCTTGAATGGCGGCAGCCAATCATGATGGATGACAATAGGCTTTCACTTGGGAACTCTAACAATCCGATATATGACGTTGTTAATTTTCTTGTTAATAGTGTATGGACCCTCCCAGTTCAATTGTAGTTTGGGGCACAAGTCACGTCGTCGTTGAGGGTTGTAGAGCCATACCAAGTCTCCCTCTTGATAATAGGTCTGTTCTATTCGGTTGCCGTGATACCTCTTCATCCGGTCACTGTGATACCTCTTCATCCGGTCACTGTTTAGTTGCAGCTTAGTACGCACCATTTTGTGGATATCCTCCATCTTACTACGGAGATCTTCGACATATTTTTCCCCAGTTTCATCTTCACCAGGCTTGCAGCAAAGTCGCATGGTAGTTTCATTTCCCTACCAAACAGGACCCTTGTAGTTGTTTGACCAGAAGATTCATTAACAGCTGATCGAATGACCATTTGGAAAAATGGAAGGTGTTGATCCCAATCTTTTTGGTGTTCTGACACATCTTTCGATAAATAGTTAGCTATGGTGCAGCTCATTCGTTCCACCATTCTGTCAGACTGAGAATGCATGGCAGTGGTTCTGGTTTGCTTGAAACCCATTCCTCGACAGATCTCTCAGAACAAAATGCTTTCTAAATTTCTACCTTGATCCGAATGTAGCTCAAGAGGCACCCTAAATTAGCTGATGAATTAATTCACCGGGACATTAGCTAAGGTGGCAGCTTCTTGATTGGGAACAGCATAGGCTTCAACATATTTCGAAAAATAGTCCATCACTACGAAGATATATTTGTTTCCAGCAACACTTCGAGGCAACGGTTCCAACACGTCCACAGCAATTCTGTCAAAAGGACTTCCAACCAAGTATTGCTGCATTTTAACTCTTTGAATTAGAGTAGGTCAATTGCTTGCTGCACAAACGATACATGTTCGGCACCAATCTTTGACGTCGTCATTGAGGTTCGCCCAGTAGAACTCTCTGAGACCTTCTGCAACGTCTTTGTCACACCGAGATGACATCCTGAGCTACCATCATGAAGCTGAATTATTGGGACAGTATTTCTTGGAACTACCAACTGTTTCTTTGTTTCCCTTCCGAGTTTTCGACCAGTCTCACTAGAAGTGCATCATCTAAAGTCAACGACTCCCACTTTGTCAAATACGTTTTTAAAATGGAAGGATACGCAGACATTTCGCGTCACGGTGAGAGCTGGGCCGCTTGCTTCAATGCGCGGATCTTCTTTAGGACGGGATCTTTTTCTTTCTGGTCTTTCATCTTTTGGTTCCATTACTTTAATAGGTGCAATTATTCCCTCATCTTGTTCTAGGCGACTACAATGGCAGCTATCTAGTTGGCATGGTGTCCGTGGAAGGGCATCAGCGTTGCGGTGTCTTGTACCAGGTCTATGCTCGATTTCAAAGTCGTATTCTTGTAGTTTCTCTATCCATCTTGCTACCTGACCTTCCGAGCTTTTGAAGTTTAAAAGCCATTTCAAACTGGCGTGATCGATTCTAACCAGGAACCTTCTGCCATACAGGTAGAAATACTTAACGGATTTAACAACTCTCGCCTGGTAACGCAATGGTTCATTTCTGCATTCGACAATGTCTTGCGGAAGTATCCGATGACTCTCTTTACCGTCTTGTATTTGGAGCAGGATGTCTCCAATTCCTACATTACAAGCGTCTGTGTCCAAAATCAGTTTTCCTTCGGGTAGCGGATAACGAAGGATCGGAGCTGTCATTCGCTGTTTATTCAATGATTCGAAAGCTTCTTGGTATTCCTAATCCCAAAAAAGGTTTTTGTTTCTTCAGTTAGTCGCGTCAAGGTTTTGGCAATGTCCCCAAAATTCTTGACATGCAGGCGGTAGTAGGATCATAGGCCCAAAAAGCTCCGAATTTGATGTTTGTCAGTCGGAGTTTGCCTTTCCTGAACTGCTTTGATTTTAATAGGATCAACAGCGACTTCATCTTTGCTCACAGCATGACTTAGATAGCTGACTTTATTTTGAAACAGGTGGCACTTATTTACGTTTAATGTTATATTGGCCATCTGAAGTCTCTTAAGTACTTCCTCGAGGTTGGATAGATGTTCTTCAAAATTCTTGACAATTATAATGACATCATCTAGATATACCACACATTTTTCCCCAGATAAACCCCTGAGAATGGACTCCATCAGTTGTACGAAGGTGGCGGGGACATTACACAGACCAAATGGCTGTACCGTAAACTGCCATGAGCCTGATCCGCTAGTAAAGGCGGTCTTCTCCTTATCTAGGGGATCCATTTCCACTTGCTAGTATCCGCTCTTCAAGTCCAAAGTAGAGAACAATTTAGAACCTGCTAGAGCCTCCAGGGCGTCGTCGATCATTGGCAAAGGATAATAGTTATTTTTAGTAACGTCGTTAAGTTTACGGTAATCAACACAGAATCGCATTGTTCCATCCTTCTTTCGCACTAGTACCACGGGGGAGTTCCAAGGACTACTGGATGGTTCAATTACCCCGTCTTGAAGCATCTTCTGAAGGGATCTATCTGCCAGTTCTTTTTTGACTTGGGACATCCGCCGGGGAATTTGACGAATAGGTCGTGCATCGTCGGTGTGGATCTTGTGTTTTACCACATTCGTTCTTCCGAGTTTTCTTCCAGCACCAAAGATAGCTTTATATCGGAGGACGAGATCTCTAATTTGATTTCTTCCAGATTCCGAAAGAGATGGATTGGCCATCAGCTGCTCTATTTTGCCGGTAATGTCAATTTACGTGGCTGTTGCCTAGTGAACCACGGCTGTAACTGGCTCTAGATTGCCTAATTGCATACCTTTCTCAAGGGATACTGGGTGATAGTTCAGGTTTATTAAGGGCACTGGTACTTCTTGGGTTGATAGAACAATAGCTTTGCCGATGAGTATTTCTTTTCCCAGAATTAGGTGGTCCAAATTAGACTTATCATTGCTTGGGTACTGTTTTAGTCTAGTCCATCGAATTCGACGTCATCTGCCAGCGTTATTGGAACAATGGCTTCATCTTTTCGATATAAGAACAATTCTTTGGTCCCAATATCGAGGGTTCGTCGTCGAAGGTCCAAGCGAAACTCGCAGTAATTCATCACGTCCATACCCAAGATGACGTCTTTATCGATGTCGGCCACCAATACCGAATGTGTTCGAGTAGAGGTACCAAACTACAATATCGCTTTTATTTTCCCATGGATTTTGGCTGCCTACACAGTGGCGGTTCGTAATTTCCAACTGGAAGGTGACATTCTCCTGTGGTTGGCAACGGCTGGTCGTACGATGGTTTTCATGGCCCCAGTATCTTCTATTAACATGGCATAATTCTTTTAATCGATTTGGCCGTCCATGTATAAGCTGCCCGTTTGTTGTTTGATCGTAGCCAACTTTACAATGGGAGGGTCTTTTCGATGATCTAGGGTAGATGTCGTCCTCCAGGAGTTTAGTTTTCCTGCTGTTGAGGATTTTCAGCAGGAGTCTTTCTGTTATGCGGGCAATCACTTCTTGTGTGGCCAATTTCACCGCAACCCCAGCATCTCACGAGCCGTATCTTCTTTTAAGCTACCACCCTCAAGACTTACTCCACCACTTCTTTGAGTTCACTATAGTTACCAGTGGCTAGTGGCTGGCTATTCCCCGTACACGAGCAGTGCCTAGTATAGCTTCCGCTGCGCTTCAAATTCCAATGTAATCGACAATGCATTTCGAAGACCATCGACGAAACCTTCGACTGCCATATTTTCTAAAAGGTCTTCTGTTGCAGTTGGGTATGCACATTTTACTATCCTAGCATGTCGAATTCTTGTATCGACTCTCCGACTTTCTACTTCCGGGTCTTCAGTTGGGAGTTGTAGACCGGCTCCATATGGTCTGCTGAAGAGACTGCAACACATCCAAAGCCTCTACTCGCAGTGACCCGGTGAGTGATATGAATTTTTCTCGAGAAGTACATCCGTTGGCCCCAGCCGCAGTATTAAATTGCTTCAAATAATTTGGCCAAGAGGTTTTCCCATCAAAAGTTCATGACTTGATGGTAGGTCTAACGTCTGCTGAATTTATGACGTCACCTTCGCCATGTTGAGTTCTTGGTTTTTGTTGCCTTCTTAATTCAGCGTTCAACCTATTCCTTTGCTGGGTTACGACAGTGATCTGCCGAATCAATTCTTCCCTCATTCGATCCGCAGCCTCGTCTCGCTGGACGGTCATCTGACGAGTTCGTTTTTCTATTCGATTCGTATCCTCTTCTAGCTGGACGGTTATTTGACGAGTAAATTCTTGCATTTGATTCGTAACCTCTTCTCGCTGGGCGGTCATCTGTTGAGCCAATTGTTCCATGAGCTTATACCTTTGGTTGGTTATTTGATCAGACAGTTCATCACAACGGTTGGATAGTTGCTGGCGTAACTCGTTGTTCTGATTACTAATTTGTTGTTGAATACTGGCTAACTCGTCTCTCTGGGTCAATATTTGCCAGGATAACCCGTCTTTCTGGGTCGATATTTGATGGCATAACTTGTCCAATGGATCTTCGAATTTTACTGACTCGGGGTCGATACCTTCCTAAAATAAATGCTCCCGTAATCTGTTTAGCAGAACCGTCTTGTTACCTTCGGTTTCCAATTCTCGCTCTTCTAGCACTGTTCTGAGCTCAGCAATCAACATTTCATTTAATTTCTTTCCAGGCATCCTTGTTTCTTTTATACCTCACACTTCGCACCAATTGTAACACGATTGTGGATTTCTTTAAATGGTTTATTCACAAACAAGGAATACAATTTCCAATTCAACCAAAAACGTTCACAACTTCTCGCCCAAATCCCTAACGTGACTCCTATGAACTTCCCCTCTCTGCCGTCGCACCTCCTCATATAGACATTTTCAATCTTCTAGAATGACATTTCCAACCCTCCTGAATCTTCGATCGAATAGTCCAGAGCATTCTATAACTGCAACCTAACGGACATAGGACAACTCAAAAGGGAAAGAACTAATTAACAGAGAAATAAGAATATCTAACTAACATGACACTGTCACTGTCATTAAAAATGTCACTGTCATCAAGGGTTCGTTACAATATGTTAAGAAACAGTAATCAGGTAATGTGAGTAGAATTTGGAAATATAGTAGCTACAAGATGTTCAAGAATATGAAAGATAATAAAGCTGATACACTGAGAACAGGTGACTAGGAAATTTTGCTGAAATGCGGGTAGAATCAATTGATGATAGAGGGTGCGGCTACAGGAAGCGATTATGACACTGAATGCGTCAGGAACGAAAGAAATAACACCAGAAATTATAAAATGCTAACGTGAAGAAGAAAATGAACAGCAATGCACAGCGAAATAAAGAGAAAGGAAATAGCATCAGTTGATAGGATAAAAGGAATAAATCTACCAATATTGAAAAGCAGCGATAACTGATAATTTAGGTTGAAGTTGAAGCAAATAACGAAATGATACAATGAATGAAGTTCATATTAGGATACAAGAAACTATGTCAGGAGCAGAAGTAAAACATCAAACACTTTTGAAAAGAATGTATACATATACATTGAACTCAATTTTAGTCAATACAGTCTCAAATAAAAGGAACATGCAGAGGGACGAATAAATAAATATCAAGTGGGATTTTGTAAGATAGAAATCAGAATTGTAACGGAGTTATGCAACCCAGTCGATATGGTAATAAAAGTAGGTAACAGGAAGGATTTAGAAGACCATTTAAAAGTAACTTAAATGCAAAATGTTGATGATGTTTAGCAAAGATAAAGAATTGGAACACATTTTCAATACTTTTGAGGTGTGATAAATAATGTAGTGACCTTGGAAGACAAAATAAATGAGTTATAAACGATTGAAGGATGACGTGAGCAAATCTCCTGAAAGAAGGGTAATAAAATGGAAAGAGAGACACAAAATAGAAGAGTATGATGAATGTTATGGAGAAAACAAAAAGACACTAAACTACACCAAACTCCGACACGGAAAGGTAGAAGAGGTGAAGGTTTAAAAAGGTGAGTACAGTTAACCAGTTAACGTGTCAATAAATAGGTTAATTGAAGACAATCTATTTTAGTAACATTAATGAAAGTGCTCTATGACAGTTCGAGTAAATAAGTTAGAAAAGTTACCTTAAAAGGATTAACGTACATTTGATAAAACAACTATATACTAAAAAAAATATATCTGAAATATTCTAATAAATCGGTTAATATAAGATTATTACATAATTTTTCTTAGTAATAAATCAATCAAAAAATGACAACATAAATTTGTAATTTTTTTTCCATGAAAATCACAAATTTTTTCCTTAAATAATTCCTGTTCAGTGATATTTATATGACTTAACTTTATTTTAAATGCAAGATTGAATATCACGGGTACTATATTTTTAATACGATCCTGATTTCAGTCGAGCGCCTGTTTCGTTTGCCCGATCACCCGCTCCCCGCCCCCGCAAGGATACACGCTGCAGGTGTCTGTTGAAACGAACGATGCTATGTTGCCAGATGATACTTAATCCAACCTCAAGCTTGACTTTTCTATCATGTCGAATCTTGTTATCACTGAAATCTTCAAAAAGCAAATGGCTTCAGGAGAATATTTTTTCTCGGCGTAAGGAGGATTTATTAGGATTGCATAATTATTATTAACAATAAGAAAATATGGCGTTGAATGAGGTTGAATGTGGAACTATGATTTGTTTTGGTGAGAAATTTGGCAACGTAGTTCCGAGGTGGTTGACCACAATATATACACAGACCCTTTCCTATGAAAATCTTCGTGTAACACACCTCACATGCTGTGTTCTCTTCCTATTTCAACATCAGGGTATTCTGTCAATATCACGACTATTGATCTCTAGATAAACAGGTAGTTGCTAGATTATCATTATGATTAATAAAACGATTGTTGTTAAAATTAAAATTACCAGATGGGTTGGTAGGTTATGATTTTCATACGAAAGTGGAGTGTTTCTAAAGGTCTATATTTTTGCTAGGAAATTAATCGGATAATCTACAATGATACTCAAAAAATATATTCATGAACAGTTTTTACTGTTTTTAAAGCTAAAAACCGAGTTTTCTTTGTGAAAATCTGTTCAAATTGTCGAGTTTTGGGTATTATAATACTTTGAGAGGTGATATTAAGTCGCGATATGATCAAAAAATTATACAGTATAGATCCATATGAACTTGCTGCTGGTGACTGCACTTTGAAAATTAGTGATTTACCTAATATAACCATTGCGGATTTAATGAACTATTTAGCCTTATTCCATAGTTTTTATACTGAACAACAATTCAGGTCCATGAAAAGTCTGCAAACCTACAAATTTGCTGAATCTGGTGCTGTTTTAAGTATTTTACCCAAAAAGGGGAATTTATTGTGTGCTAGGTAAGATATATAAAATGTTCGTCTCTGTACTAGATTTGTTCAAGATATATGATACAGTATATTATGATAATTCATTTGTTTACATTTCTGCGAAGTGCCCTCCTTTTTGTACACAAATATGTGTACCTACTTACTTTATAGAGATTTTTTTAAATATAACTATATATTAGGCATCATAAGTATTTTTATTATTCATTAACCTATTTAGCCTTTGTTCAGCTAGCAGCTATTCCCATATGCTGGGTGGTAGAACCACAAGATGAACTAGAGCCAGTTTCAAAGATCATCGACTGCACATTTTCTTTTTCCACCTAAAAGTAAATAAATAATTACTACTAGTGATAAGAGTAGCAAATGTAAACTATTGAAACATATTTATATAAGATATTTTTAGTTATTTACAACTTTTTAAATAAAAATAAAACTCACAGATAACTTTTTTGTTCTCTCTTGAGTTCTGTAATGTCGATATATCGATTTTCTAGTTTTTGCTTTACCAGTAGTATATCCCATGAACTGGCTAGGAGTCCAATCTGGATTATTTTGTTTAATAAATCTGAAGGCACCTAGAAATATTTCATTAAAAATTATTCAACAATGGGAGTAATTCCAGGGATCAAGATTATCGAGATAAATAGGGATTTATTCTAGGTTTATTTAATATGTAGATTTTTTAATTACAAACTAGAAAATGACTTTACCTGTTATGATGTGTTTGGAACATATTCGAGCATTTTTTAGGAATGTTTCTGACAAAGGCTCTCGATTTTAAGATCGAATTCACAATTCTCGACGTTCCTCTGACAATGCGTTTAATATCACTTCCTGTCTTTTAGGGCAGTTGCTATTCTAAAAACCCTTACACTGTCCCTCTCATTTCTCCTGGAATACTTTACTACTGACCAAAACGATGGCATTTTCGAAAAAAACTTTTAAAAAATCGGTATTTGGTGATAACTCAATGTTTGTATTTGGAGTTATGTAATGAGGTTTTATAAATGATTGTTTTTTGTCGATGTTGTCTTGTGAAATTGTTTCTATGACGTTAGGAGTTTTATTTTCTAGTTTTTTTTGTTTTTGGAAAAAGTAAACTGTTAGATAAGGGTTTTGTTTTTTTATTGTCCCTAAAGTGTGTGACATTTAATGCATTAGAAAAACAATTATTTTACACTGCAAAATATAAATTTTATTTCATTTTGACATGTGTACATTACAATACATATTTCTAAAATTAACATGAGTAAAATCAATGAACTTCAGCCTCATTGTTCAAAGATTTTGATCTTATTGACAAAGCTATGTAAAAATATATTACTATAATAACACTTAGTACATAAACGTTTTACGTATTATGAAGAGACAAGCATTATTACTAATTTAATTACAAATGAAAATAAAAAATTCATTAAATGTTGGGAAATAATAAAAGTTGCAAAGTAATATTTACTAAATGTTTAGCTTCAAAACTAAAACATAAATAATTAAGCATCATAGACACCACCGTCTCCATAAATTCAATTTGATCATCCTGGAACTGTTGAAGCATTTCATCAATATCCATGACCTGTTGACAAAGTAATTCATTATAACAATTTTCAGCAACTATCAATACATAACTTAACATTGCTATTACTGAAAATTAACATTCTTTTTATCAAAATAAAGTGTACAAAACATGATCATCGAGTATATTTTCTTGACCAGGACGATCAGTTACACATATCCCAATCAATTGTCATTTAACTCTTGAGACAATTTACATAAAAAAGGACTACTATTAAATATTTTTCACCTTAGTGTCAGTCAGTTTTGTCCTTTCATCTCTGCGATTCTTTCGGTCAACATCTGCAGCCCTTTTTTTTACTTTCTGAGACACATGTCCCATATGTTGAGATGGTACCCAGTCAGGGTGTTCTTTATCTTCGAGGACAGCAAGTTTGCCTAAAATGAGTTAATACCCACTTGAGTACAAACTACGTAAAATAGGAGCTAGTAGAGTTGATATATTTGATAAGAAGCCTACAAGTTATAAGGTGTCTACAGCAAACTTTCTGGTGTTTCAATATAAATTCGGTCTGATCGTCTCTCTTTATTGCTACAATCCATGCCACAGATATCCATGCAGCCCTGCGAAGTTTGGTCAAAACGTTTTTCTTCCATAGAAACCTGTGTTTTGTCTCTGATGGAACAAAACAAAACTTCATTACGATTAGAACGGCTTACACAACCAACTACAATACATATCGAAGTCAAATACTATACTATTTAAAAACCACAATTTACAGCCAATAAACAGAAAGAAAATCAATTTAACGTGGGTTAAACAATCACACTCTACAGTAACTTTGTTATTTATTTGACCGTCACCGCCATATTGAATTTATTTTGACAGGTCGTTGGATTGCCTAATGTTTTCAGTGAATGATTGTGTGACTATGTCTTTGTGTATTTGTAGTTTGTCTTATAAAAATAACTTGTGTGTTATATTTTGAAGGTGAGATTATTCCACTAGATAAATTTAGATATCTAATTGTTCGAAAAATTACTTATTATTCTACATATTCGATCTGGAATTTTTACTCTTGTGTCGAATTTTTAGTAGAGGTAAGGTTAGTCTAACCTAACTATTTTGATTTTTCCGATCCTAGGCAGATCGAATAGGTTCGTCGAATGCGTTTTTATTTATTATTATGTTGTCAAAACAATGTAAGCATCACAATTTCTTGTAAAACTTATAAGGTAAGTGAACACTCATCAAAATTAAAATAAAAACTCGATCCAACTTCGATCCTACAGCAATTTGCAGAGAAATAATTAATAGGTACTTTTTTCCCTCTTGTGACATGGTTAGAGTTAATCATTTGGGATTTTCCAAAAAGAATCGTAAATAGAGCGTATTATAACACCCTCTTGTTTCCAGTTCAACTATTAAATATGTTGTTATTTGTTCCTGGAATTTACGTTTGATGCTCTTTGGATTCAGCTCAAATCTGTGAAAAACAGTTCATATGAAAGCTACAGAATTATTTTGTCAACGAAAGTGTCAAAACAAGAATATGGGATAAAAATAGTAGTTTCTTACGTTCATGTTGTTATCAAGCTCAATAAGGTTATATTTTGGAAAAAACTCAATTATATCATGTATTTAATTTTGAAGCATTTTTGAATAACCTTGTATATACAATTGTGTTATTTTGCTAGCAAGCCTAGTTATCTATATTGGATATGTTCTTGAATAAGAAAGTGTATTGTTGATAAACGTTGATAGCCAATGCCCAACAATCATTTGTTTTCATAAAGTAGTTTTTCTAATTGTTTAACAAATCTTATACAATTGTATCGTTGAATGATTCCAATCATAAAACGTAAATAACCAATTATCACAACCACCATTATTAAAGAGTTTTTAAACACTTCCTAGTTCTTCTTTACAAACATAAAAATTAAGAACAAAATGCAACAAGGACTTTGTATTCTAATGATGTAATTACTGTAATGCATACTGCATAATTTTTTGTCTAACGCTGTAAATAACAGCACGTTGATTATGAGTTGTTGCGCCATCAAGAAAAAGAGTAAAAATCAAGTAGCCTTGAGAGAGCTCAGCTGTTTTCATTTCTGTACTTTGAAACCACCTCTTTAAGTTATATAATCAACTTTGCAGAAGTATTATAACTACTCATTTCTTATGTAGTAATTAAATACAAATTATGTTCATTACGTGCAAAATACAATAGTACCTAGAATATACTGTATGTCTAATTAATGGATACCTTAACAAAAATGTTTTTTTTTAAATTTTATTGCTACAGTAGAAATAAATTCACATTATTACTGAATAGATGTTGATCTTATTCACCGTTAGCAAACGTCATTTCTTTTTCTTTATCATGATGAATGTTTTTGGGAAATATAGCATATTTTACCTATACCGAGATTTCTAAAATTATTGTTGGTACCTGCAACTGTAGTTTTTAATTGTCCAACCCAACTTATGTTGTTACCTCATTTGAAGGTCCGTATCTATAATATCATTATTGGCCCCTATAGGACTCAAATTAAATTCATAAATGAATTACCTCTAAAGCAGATAGTCGGAATTGTAAAAAAATGGAGATAAGTATATTTTGGGAAACGTAGATTCCAAAATTGATATTTAATATATTGCCAGATTTGCTGTTTTTATATGTTACTAGTGACTGTGGGCTCTTGAGTACACACTCTGATGATGTATCATTATTGGAATCTTCAATACTAGTGTTGGGAAATACGGTGATTTTCCGGTAACAGGTGAAACGGCGACAGTAATTTCTAAATCACCGTGATTTTAAACGGTGATTAGAATCACCGCAGTGACTGAGTATAAATAGCAAAGACAAATCAAAATATAAGACCAGTAAGCACGCGATGACTGGCGACGCGTGCGAATATATTATTTATGCACCTCTTATCGGTTTATTTTAAAACCATAAATATTATCCTGATTGCAAATTAGCAATAATACGAAATCGACGTTGACTCATAACTCAAAGAAGGATTAATATGAAGGGTATAACATACAAATTGCAACTAGTTTAATATAATTTAATTCTAAATTGATAATTTCAAATGGACATGTTGCCATATTATCTGTAAAAATTATATCAATTTTTAGGGTTTATTCATTACTTTAAACAGTAAACATTTTTTCTTGCACATATTACATGTTGCATAATAATAATTTTCACCCTCAATAGGTGTAAAAAAAATCCTGATTTCACTGGTTTTTGCTTTTTTAGACATGTTCTAAACTGAAAATAAAAGAAAACTACTTTACTGTGGATTTTTTTATCTCTCTAATAACTTGGTTAAAGGATTTTAAAACTTTTTATTTAAATAGACAAACCATATTTAACTTTTTTTTAATAAAATTGGACAGGATGACCCCGAAATTTTCTTTTTTGCCCCTTATCCCATTGTTTCGTTAAAATGACGTTTAAGACATGTCATTTAATTATCAATTCAATCATATTGTAACACGATAGTCGATTTCTTGAAATGGTTTATCAACAAACAAGGAATACAATTTACAATTCTCCTAATAACGTTTACAATTTTTCGTCGTTACCTAAAGTCACTAAAATTCTTGCAAAAATACCTTTATTTACAGCACAAAAAGCAGAGATAAACTAAAAAGATTAAAAACATTTATTTTATCTAATGGCTGTTAGGCGTTCACCTAATTTATTTTAATATATCCCCTGGAAGGAACAAAATAATTCACAAAAAAAAGCGGCACGTTTGCCCTTATCCGTATCGGGTCGGGCGGCATGTTTGTATTATCTCTTTGACTTGGTGGCGCATGCCACCGCCGCGGATCATTAATATACTTATTACTTATATTATCTACACCAAATACCTATAATAACATCATATCGGTTTAAATCACCGTTTTTCTTTCACCTAATATTTGTAAATAAAGATATAACTAAATTACCGATCACCGTATTTGCGAGAAATGATTCACCGGTAGCGCCAGTGATTTCACATTCACTGGTGAAATATCGTGGTTACCTATTATCGACCAATATGACACTTTTGGGAGTTCATGTAATCAGGTCGGTTTTAAGTGAACTAAGCTCTCAGAGAAAACTGGATTTGGAGTAATTGAATCTAGAATTATCATTTAGACAACAATTCATTGACTTAAACGGCGGTAGTGTGAATTTTTGAGAAAGTTCTGCTATTTTTGATCCCCTTAATACAAATACCAATACTCCAATGCGTTTTTTCAATATATGTTTTTCGATACAGTTTATCGCTAAATGGATCCATCCAGATCCAATGCTCCTTGTAATACCATTAGCCGAACTTATTTGGGGTCTTCCTCTGCTCTATTCATACTTCCAAGATCTCCAGTTCATAATTGATTTGTTCCATCGATCGTCTGTTCATATCAGTGGTTCCCAACCTTTTCTGGACCACCGCCCCCTATAGAAGAGAACAAAAATTTCACCGCCTCCTGCCCTCATCACCTTGCAATTGTCGATTAACTTGATTAAATACTTTAAACAGGTCCGTCAAATAAGCGATGTCATTTTTTGACGTAATCAGGTGTTCGCGCAATTGTTCGTTTTCTTCAAGAAATTCCAACACTGAGTCAAATAGATTGAAAAAACGATTCAGACAAACACCTTTAGAGAGTCAACGTACTTCTGTGTGTAGCAGCAAGCGATTGTAGTCTTCATCATTTTCATTGCAAAGCTTATGAAACAAACGGTCATTCAATGAATTGCTTCTAATGATATTGATTGCTTCAATAACGTTATTGAGGGACGCATGCAGACGTTCATTTAATTTTTTTGCAACCAAATGCTGACGGTGAATAATACAATGTACAGCGAGTACATTTGGCATTGCTTTTCTCAAATGTGCTGTAAAACCCTTATGATGTCCGGTCATTGATGGAGCACCATCAGTGGCAGCAGACAAAATATTGCTAATAGGAATTTCTTTCTCTTGAAAAGATTCTTGCAAGATATTAAATATAGAATGTCCCTCTGTATCAGATTCCAAATTCTTAGCAAATAGTTACTCTTGATGAATTTTTTCTTCTTTTATAAATCGTACGTATGATAAGAGTAGAGCTTCGTTACTTGGTAGAGTTGATTCATCGAGTTGAATAGAAAACTTGCAAGTCTTTAGGTAATCGCATAATGATATTTCAACTTCATTTGCCATTGCATCTATTCTTCTTTGCACTGAATTATTACTGAGAGGAATTTTTTTAATGATATCAAATGGTGTCTTATGATGGAGAACAGTTTTTAATATCTCTTCGACTGCCGGCAAAATTAATTCCTCGCCAACGGTGTGTGGTTTTCCTGACTTTGCGATTAACAATGAAACGTTATATGAGGCTCGTAGCCCATCATCGTCCCGTTTAGAAGACGATGCAAAAAGGTTTGATATAGTTGGCTGTTTTAAATATTGTTTTTCGAGTTCTTGAAAATAGAATATATCTTTGTTCTTCTTATTAGGATGCATTTTATGTAAATACTCTTGTACCCTAGAAGATTTCATAGCTTCATTTGAAAAAACTTTTCGGCAAACTAAACACATAGATAATGATTTGTTTGTAGAAGATTCCTCAAATCCATATTTTAAATATTCAATACTGTATTGCCGGCATTTATTTTTTAATTTAGAAGTAGATTCAGCCATTTTCATACAAAAATTAAATTCTCAATAGATTTATAGATAGTAATGTTTATAAAATGACACACCACTCACGATTATTTACTACGACAGAGCTTATGATTCACGACTATATATCGCGGCCAAGCACATACAACTAACTAACAAAAAATTCGTAGAGCTGTTGCTTTTATACGTTTCATTTCGTGCATAATTCAACTTGTCTGTGTGCGAACATGTCGAAACATGTTATTTTGTATGAATGAACATCGCGCGTTCGCTTATCAACGTGCGAGGACAAGTCATATACTTCTATTCTGAACTAAAAGAAATTATTATAATTATTAGTATTATTATTAATGCTAATTTAAAACTGCTTATTAACCCTTATTAAATCATTTTTATTTCACCATTCCTCTTGACTGCTTATTATTTGCTTCTGAATCTGCTACCGCCCCCCTAAAAGGCTGCAGCGCCTACAGGGGGGCGGTATCGCCCCCGTTGGGAACCAATGGCTTTATATGATAGTGTGCCCGGCAAATTTTCCATTCAGTTTTGCTAGTTCTTCAGCGACCCTTACACTTTCTGTCTATCAGTCTCACACATATCATTCTTCATCTTTCCATTGACTTGATGTCCTGAGGAAAGAACTGCGATAAAATATTGGCATAATAAATATAATAAACTTATAATGCTAAGAAACTGGAATGTTATTTCACGAGATAGTTTAATGAAATTCAAATGACAAGGCAGTAACGTCCACCGCGAATTAAGAATTAATAGGGCGGTCTCAATAAGGGCTAGTGCGACGCTATTCACAATAACAACATATCGCATCGAGTAGGGGGTGAATAGACTGCCGTATCCACTTGCCAACTTATTACCTTGGGAGAAGTTAACGTGACTCATATGTGTGAACATGTGTTTATGAGTGTAAAAGTATGCCCACCTGTCGTAACTTTCAGTTACTTTTATAAATTCCTCAATAACCCTGCAAAATTTTTCTGGTGTACGTAATTTGCGGTGGAATTCATATACACGTGTCATAATTATTACATCATAAAAATAAATTGGTACAATTTGTGCGTCTGCTGAATTACATCAAATATATACTTACAATTTTTTTGCTTGACCACATCTTACGTCTTGAAAGCCTAATGTTTGGATTGACAATAACTGATGTGAGGAAATTAGCATTCCAGATAGCTGTACAAAACCATATATCCCATAATTTTAATAAGCAAACACAATTAGCGGGGAAAAATGGTATTATAGATGGCTCGCCATCCAGAACTCAGTTTGCGAGAACCCACTGCAACGTCTCTGGCACGGGTTAAGGGATTCAATAAAGAGAATGTTCATGGTTTTTTTGACATCCTTGAGAAACTCGTGGATGAAAATCAGATTGACGCGACAACAATTTTTAATGTAGATGAATCAGGTCTATGTATTGTCCAAAATAAATGTCAAAAGGTACTTGGTCTGAAAGGGAAAAAACAAATTGGTTCAGTGTCTAGTGGCGAGCGTGGAGTGAACACTACGTTTGTCGCTTGCACCAGTGCATCTGGGAACTTTGTATCGCCCATGTTAATATTTAAACGAATGCGAATGGCTAATGAGCTAAAAGTGGACGTTCCCTCTGGAAGTTTAGTAGAAATTTCTGAACTTGTATTACATTTAAAAAAATTTATAAGGTGGGGAAAGAATGGATTTAACTATACAATAATATTGGGCATAACAACTAGCAGTGTGTGAGCTACATAAATTGAAAGACGAGAATTGGTACGATCAAGGCAAATCTTCTATACATATACTGAGATTGGTCGGCCTCACAGTAGATGATTTTGTATTAGTTCGTCGGTATGTCCGAAGGGAGTCATGCAATGAAGCACTGATGTGTGTTTGCACAATGTTGCCTACATTTGGTGCCACTAGTTGTAATTTTGATGTTTTTCAACTTCAATCAGTGTTCCATTTGTTTAGTGCGAGGAAGCGAAAATAAGGTTTAATTTCCTACAGGAGGCTATATATCGTGCTAACAAACCAAAAAATGTGGTATACCTGGATTTATCTATAGGGAGCTGAAAATCTGTGAGACGCTTTTAACAATATCTAATCATAAAATTGGTCACTTGTATACACTCCGGAGGATGAATTGTGCTAATAAACCAAAATTCCTCAAAATTACCATAAATGTTGTACTTAAGGTATTATAGCACCCGTTGTACTAATTCTGGTGAACTGAAAATCAATAGGGTTCATCTGTGAGATACCCTGAAGAATATCTAATCATTTAATTGGTAACTTTATGCACTTCGGAGGCTGTATCATGCTAACAAGACATGTTACAAAATGTGGCCGACGACAAAATATACACAGGATTTTTTTGTAAAAACCTCTTTTTCGTGTTTTCTCATTGAAAAACGTAAAAATAACTATAAAAATTCCAACTTTTTTTGGAGTAAACTAATACTTTTCTCGCATGATAGATAGGGTTGGCGGAAAAGTAAAATTCAATTAAGATGTGTTATTCATCGGAGCCGGATATTTGGGCGCCACTTAGACGCGGCCGTTTGGGCGCCTAGGCATCTGGGCGCGAGACACTTAGGCGCGGAGAAATTTGGGCGCGAGCCATTTCGACGTCGGAGCTTTTGGGCGCGAGCCCAATATGCCACAAACCTTAGTTGACTAAATTAATCAATCATTTTTTTTTATTTCTGATTCTCAGTAGTGGCCATTTAAATATAGGTTAATTAATATTTAATTTTAAATGTAAATCAAAAGACAAGAAAGGGTACCACTGTAGTATGCGTTCTACCTGCGTTACCCTACTGTAGTGTGCGTTCTACACCTATTATTATTCGTTGAAATATGTGCGTTTAGATTTAAATATGGTAATCCAAAAAGCCACCCTTTGAAGAATCTTTACAAAGCTACCCGATAATCCCTCTTTTGGGTTATTCCAGATAAGAGGAATTTTCAACTGTAATAGGTTTAATGAGTTTATTTAATAAACGGTTTTAAAGATTAAAACTAACTTTTACGCATCTGTGGCCCTGAACAATATTCTATCATAAAATTGTTACTTGTATACACTTCGGGGGATGTATCGTGCTAACAAACCGAAATTTCTCCAAAAATAACCAAAA
Source organism: Galeruca laticollis (assembly GCA_963921935.1). Classification (NCBI taxonomy): domain Eukaryota; kingdom Metazoa; phylum Arthropoda; class Insecta; order Coleoptera; family Chrysomelidae; genus Galeruca; species Galeruca laticollis. The sequence continues at coordinate 166,566,562 of OY998180.1, forward strand.
ATTTAGTATATCTAGTTTTATAGGACCCCCTGTACTCGCTCTAGTCAACTGAAAATCAATAGGGTACATCTGTGAGACACCTTGAACCATACTTATTCATAAAGTTGATCAATCGTATACTCTCTGGAGGCTGTATCGTGCTAACAAACTGAAAATTCTCCAAAAATGACAAAAATTTGGTACTTCAAGTACCACACCACCCGTTGTACTGGCTTTAGTGAGCTCAATATCAATAGGGTTCATCTTTAAGACGCTCTGAATAATATCCAATCATAAAATTCATCACTTGTATATACTCCGGAGGCTGTATCGTGCTAACAAACTGAAACTTCTCCAAAAATGACAAAAATATCGTACTTAAAGTACTGTAGCACCGGTTGTATTGGCTCTGGTGAGCTGAAAATCGATAAGGTTCATCAGTGAGATTCCCTGAATAATATTCAATCATAAAATTGGTGACTTGTTGAACTCCGGAGGCTGTATCGTGCTAACAAACTGAAATTTCTCGAAAAACGACAAAATGTCGTACTTCAAGTACCATAGCACCCGTTGTACTGGCTCTGGTGAGCTGAAAATCAATAGGGTTCATCTGTGAAATGTCCTTAACAATATTCCATCATAAAATTGGTGACTTATTGCACTCCGGAGGCTGTATCGTGCTAACAAGACTTGCAAGGAAAAGTGGCCGACGACAACGACGACGACGACGACAACGACGACGACGACGACATACACACAGGATTTTTTTTCTAAAAACCGTTTTTTCGTGTTGTTGTTGATGGATAACGTAAAAATTTCAAATTTCCAACTTTTTTGTGGGTAAACCAATACTTTTCTCGCATATTAGATAGGTTGGCGGAAAAATAATAAAGAGATCTTTTATTGCCCTATTGGAATAGGGTGAAGAAAAAGGACATATTTGAATTATTATTCTTCTAAGAGAATAAAGGTTTACGTTCGTTTTCATAGAAAAATAAACAATATTCAGGATACTTAATATAATATTAAAATATTGCTATTACTATTTAGAAAAATTTTGCCTCAAGTGGACAATACATTCTCATTGGTAGTTAAGTACCAGAGAATGAACTTATACTAATAACTAATATTGAAAATTAGCTGAAGTAGTTCTGTTTCTGTTTGAAATCCACGTTAGTCAGTGTTTCGATTTTGATAGTGTGAAGTTCAGTGCAAATTAATAATGGAAGCATTTTCAACACAAGTCAAGACTATATACAGTTATGATGGATACTGCTATGTATTTGATAAGTTTAGTGCGGGTGGAACTAAAAAATTTTGGCGCTGTGAACTTAAAAATCAAGGTGTTATTGTAAATCAACTGCATAACCATTCTCATGATAGTAATGCAGCAGTTTTGGAGAAGAAGCAGGCCTGTACCGCACTAAAAGTTCGTGCTACACAAACAATGGAACCTACATCGTGTGGTGATTGAAAGTAAGCCTTCCCCATCTTAAACCATTTATCTTCCATACCATTAATTTAGGGAAATACTTACCTCCAATCGGTGGGAAACAAAATAATACCACTGGGTTATGATAAATTTGAACAACTAATAACAATAACCATGACCATTGTCAACAAAGTCGATGACACAGTATCCATACGACTAATACATATAACTAACAAAGAATTATTGACTACTGAATATTTACAATACGGAATTATACTATTGATACATGCTAAATCAATGCATGTCAGTCCGTTAGCTTTGTTTACACTTCTCGACAATAACCTTGTCTAGTCGGTTGTTTTGCATCTTTAGTCCCTTTCTAATCTGAACGTGTTTTTATTACTACTTAAATAAGCGTCGTGGTTTATTTTTACTGACTAATCTTCCTACATTTATTAGTGACAATTAGTCACAATCGCAAATTATTAATTTGTGCCTCAATGAAGCAAATTTATCTCAGGCAGCACAAGCAAATCTACCCGTATTCAAAGCTTTAAAAAAGATGATTCGCAGAACAAGAAAAGATATTCAAGTTGCACTGGCAAATCCATTAAGAGTAGAAGATCTTGTCATAACTGAAGAGGATAAATCTTATGATGTACGTGGAATAGCCGAAAAAATTTTATTGGCTGACAGTGGACCAGAACCTCAAAGGATATTGATTTTTGGTAGAGAAAGAAATATAAACGAGGTAAGCATTACATTAAACTGTAAATAACACGAGAAGGTATAAGTGTAGTAATTTTATTAGATACTATTTGGCACCAGTGTCCGTACTAGGTCTTTTGGGGTGGAATAATTTTTAAAGTTTTCATGAATATAATTTAATTTAATTTATTATTTTTACTTTGGTTGAATAATATTGCAATTAGAAGATATATAATTCCATCGTTTTTGAGTACTGTCAGATTATTTAGTTGTCTATGTAAATACTACTTATAATATCCAAATAAATGCATTCTATGTGAATCTCACACACCATGAATTGAGTATCAGTAATTACGACTCAAAGAAATTCGCGCCAATATTACTTTCATAGACAGACTAAATCCCAAAATGACACTGAACAAAGCATATTATGGTGTCAATAAATGTTGCATTAATTATTGCTAAGGTGGTGCTTCAATTTAACGGATAATGTCTGATTTCATAGAATTAGCGTTGGGATATCTAAATATTGAATCTATCAATTTCATTGCATTTTGGTCACAATTCAGATCCTAATACTAAGGGCTGGTTTTACAATAGCGGTATAAACGAAGAGTAGGCCTACTCTCGGTATAGGACGTATGTTAGCGTTTCACAAACTAGGCATAAATTTAACAATGGAATAAAATTCTCGGAAAGACTAGAATAACCTATACCCTCGTCGAACAGGCAGATAAGTCGGTTACTCTACGAATAATCTTAAAAAGTGACGCATACACAGATAATTTACACTATTTTGTCCTTTGTAGACACACACTTTTATTTTTGATTGTGATGAATCCTGTAAATTTTGACTGATAAAAGCTAAAAAAGAACGCGTTATAGCAATGTTAGTGCTACTGAAATGGAAATACTCTTGGAATTGGTAGAAAAACACAAAAGTATCATATTCATCTAATGTTCCAAAGTAATTGATCCTACAATAATGAATTATTAAAAAATTGATAATTTAAAAAGGATTTGAGTAGTTACCTTTCACGTATAAATAGTTGTTGGCTTTCTTCTTAGCGTAACCATATTTTTCATAGGAATATTCAAATATTAGAATAGCACTCAAATCCATTTTACAGACATTTAAAAAACATCGCTGAGATCAGCGAAATTAACAAATAATAAAAAAAAATGATGAAAACCAATAAAAACACTTTTCGTTTTAAGGTTATAACGAAAAAAAAGATGACATACGTGACACGAGATATCAATATATATGAACTACTTTTTCGTTACTCCTAAAATTGCTATACCGGAATAAAAAAGCATTGTAAAACCTACTACTTTTATACCAGGAATAAATTCTAGCATAACTTTACTCCGAGAATAACTATACTGTTATTTACACCTAGTATAAGTCACTCTTGTAAAATCGGCCCTAAATGATATATATTTATTGATCTCTTCTTAACCGTGGACTCTTTTCAATGTGTTTAGAAATTTTTGTTACTATATAACGGGCACTTATCTCTAACGACCAATTAATGTAATTAACCTAGTAACGTTATCGTGAAGGACACAAGCGGTTGTAGAACGCAAAAAAGGTTCATACGCCGCGTTGATTAACTTAACGCGTTCAAAAAAATCATCTCAATTATGGTGTCGTGTGTTGTATGATATATTTACAGCACTTCATTAGGGTCAATTGATGTTTGAAATTTCAATTGAAATAGAACGTGTTCAATCCTGATAAACATAAATAACGAGAAGAACTAAATGTATTTAATATGTTCTAATAAAAACACTTTGTTTTGATCACTCAATTTTAGGTAATATATCAAAGATATAAGCATATATATATATATATATATATATATATATATATATACATTGAAACAGTCTTATTTAGTTATATTTAATTTAATAATGATTAATAGTATTCGTGAAATAAGTCAAATTGATTCTCCCATTTTGTACTTTATTAGCCATCATTTTAACGAATATTTATAGAATTGTACATAAAAAAACATGTTTAAATCAATTATAGATACCTATAGTGAAAACAGTCAACAAAATCCTCGTTATATTACTGAAGGATTGTGTGTCTATAAGCAGTGGCAGTTGTGAAACAATCAATATTTCTAATTGTAATGAGAAATTTGTCATTGTAGGTCCTACACGAAGCTATAAAACTGGCGTTAACGTCTGACAAAAGTTTTCGGGAATCAGAAAAAGAATTGTGTTAGCTAAAAATTATTATCAATTGAAAAGAAAATGGTATATTCAATGCAGTTGTGTTATTAGTATTTTATCTATTAATTTCCATTGAATAAAATCCAAGATTGAGATGTTTTGTCCAATATTTTCTACGTTTTCATCACCAAGTTCATTCATACTTCTTGTATATGTCGCATTTGCTCTGCCATTTCTTGTCTACTAATTTATAATTTTTATTACGTTACCAAACTACTTCTGAAAGATTTTTTTTACAATATCCTGTCCATAATTTTTATGGAAATCCAACTGTGCTGGATGCTTGTCGAATGTTAATGACATCAACTTGTGGATTTATCCAGTTATATTTTCTATGTGATATGTACAAACCTATGCAGAGATTGAGTAAACCTCTAGGATTTTACCGTCACATAGTTCTATTTGGCTGTTAGTCCTACAGAAAGCTAGAAGTATAATTTATAGAATTATGTGAGAATATTTATGATGTTTTGAAGTTTGGCAGTACATGACAGTGATTAAAATCGAAATTTATGCAAACAATCCTTCAAAAATTAAGATTTAAGAAGGAAGAGAATAGTTTAAAGACAGCTCTGGTTGAATTTTCATCAAAACTCAGAAGTGTACGTTGCAGGAGATTATATAAATATACAATACGTGTGGAAGATTTGAAAGAGAGAAGAGAACAATTTAAAAAATGTTTAGTTACATTTTTTTATCAAATTCTGAAGAAGTGTACGTCGCAGAAGTTAGGTTAGGTTAGGTTTAAGTTTTTTTTTTGTTATTTGACTTTGAATGTTTTTTGTAGATCGTAATTTATTATATATTTTCTTATAAGGTTAACATAGGAAAGGATACTCAATAAAAAACAAAGATCTTTGTTTGGGGAATATAAGACAAACAGTTCCTGTATTATTTGAAAGGTAAGAAATTTTGTTATAAAATTTGAATAAATTTAAAAAAAATGTATAGATAATTTTGGTTACACAAGAAATAAGTAGAGACAGGGTGTTTCTCAAATAGACAATAGAATTTGAATTTATAGTTTTAAAAAAGGTATATAAAAATTATATATAATTTTAAAATTTACATTTGGAGATAGAATAAAGATAAAATATGTTAAAAGGAAAGAATTTGTCAATAGTTCAATATATGTGTTAAAATTTAAAATCACAAATTTATTTTCAAAAAAATATTAAAAAAAGAGATATAGATTAATATTTCAAGAATCGACTCCCTGTAGAAGAGTCATATTGTATAGAGCCGGAGCAAATACATTTACACGTATTTGAGACAACTACAACTAATTCTGAATCATATTATTAAATTTTACTTACCTTTTGAATGGTAAGTTGACGCCCCAAAAATTTTTTTAACATAATAGTAATAAACGTTAATTATCTAAATTGAATTTAACAAAAATTGTATACTTACAATATTTATGATTATTACAAATGCCAACGCCAACGTGGGGCGCCAAATTTGTAATAATTATAAATATTGTAGGTATACATTTTTTTTTAAATTCAGTTTAGATAAATAAAGTGTATTACTATTATGTTAAGAAAATTTTAGGGCGCCAACTTACCATTCAAAAGGTAAGTAAAATTTAATAATAAGATTCAAAATTTGTTGTAGTTGTCTCAAATAAATGTAAATGTTTTTGCTCCGGCTCTATATAATATGACCCTTCAACAGGGAGTCGATTCTTGAAAGAATTGTAATATTAATGTTTATCTCTTTTTTTAATATTTTTTTTGAGAATTAATTTATGTTATTTTAAATTTTAATACATATATTGAACTATTGACAAATTCTTTCCTTTTAACAAATGATGTCTTTATTCTATCTCAAAATGACAATTTAAAAATTATGTATAATTTTTATATACCTTTATTATAACTATAAATTCAAATTCTATTGTCTATTGGAGAAACACCCTGTCAATAATTATTTCTTGTGTAACCAAAATTATTATCTATACATTTTTTTTCAAATTTATTCAAATTTTATAACAAAATTTCTTACCTTTCAAATAATACAGGAACTGTTTGTCTTATATTGCCTAAACAAAGAACTTTGTTTTTTTTTATTATGCTTTCCTATGTTAAGATTACCTTATAAGAAAATATATATTGAATCACGATCTTCAAAAAACATTCGATGTCAAATAATAAAAAAAAACTTCTGCGACGTACACTACTTCAGTATGTGATAGAAAAATATAAACAATACTCTTTTTTAAATTGTTCTCTTCTCTCTTCCAAATCTTCTACACGTATTTTATATTTATATACACTCCTGCAACGTACACTTCTTATGAATTTTGATGAAAATTTAACCGGAACTTTATTTAAACTATTCTCTTCTTTCTTAAATCTTCTAAATATGTTTTACATTTATATATAAACTCATGCAACGTACACATCTTCTATCATTCCAAAATATCCATTTGAATGATCAATTGCAATGCCTTAATTTTAAATTACCATTCAAATTGTTATCCAGTTAAATACAATATAATTAATTGGTCAATATTTCAATATTCTCCAATATCTTTAATCCATATTTTTTCTGTTAAAAAAATTTTTCCTTGTCAAAATTATGTTAAGTATACCTAGCTACTATTTTCAACAAAGTCCATCCTAACTTAACTACCTAATTTTTAAAGGATTGTTTGCATACATTTCTATTTTAATAACTGTCATATACTGTCAAACGTTAAAACATCATAAATATTCTCACATAATTCTATAAATTATACTTCTAGCTTTCTGTAAAACTAACAGCCAAATAGAACTATGTGACGGTAAAATCCTAGAGGTTTACTCAACCTCTGCATAGGTTTGTACATATCACATGGAAAATATAACTGGATAAATTCACAAGTTGCTGTCATTAAGATTCGACAAGCATCCAGCACAGCTGGATTTCCATTTATATACGCTAGATCTATCTATCGACAAATAATACGTATTCATTACTGACATTCATAAAAAAACATACCACAAAACTTGACTATATAATGAAGATAAAAATTATGGAAAGGATATTGTAAAAAAACCTTCAGAAGTAGTTTGGGCACGTAATAAAAATTATAAATTTGTAGACGAGAAATGACAGAGCAAATGCGACATATAAAATAAGAATGAATGAACTTGGTGATGAAAATGTAGAAAATATTGGACAAAACATGTCAATCTTGTATTTTATGCAATGGGAATTAATAGATAAAACACTAATAACACAACTGCATTGAATATACCATTTTCTTTTCAAATGATAATAATTTTTAGCTAACACAATTCTTATTTCTGATTCCCGAAGACTTTTGTCAGACGTTAACGCCAGTTTTCACAGCTTCGTGTAGGACCTACACTAACAAATTTCTCATTACAGTTAGAAATATTGATTGTTTCACAACTGTCACTGCTTATAGATACACAATCCTTCAGTAATATAACAAAATGGGAGAATCAATTTGACTTATCTCATTTCAATAAATTTTAGTTTCTGACTAATTTCATTGATGTACCTTAATCTAAATATTTACATGAATATTGGCTCATTTTATCCAGTATAATATATATATATATATATATATATATATATATATATATATATATATATATATATATATATATAATATTGGAAATGTTTATATTCTTGGGTTCATAGGTTGTTTTAAATAATTAAAATACGATTGTATTTCACATTTTTCTATTGAAAATGGATAAAAATTTTAACGTTTCGCTTCTTCTTTGGAAGCATTTTCAAAATAATATCATTATAAGAATAAGGTACGATTAAAATATTTGTAAATAGATAAAAACATAAACATTAGTAGGTTTCTTAAAAACATTAATAAAAACACAGAATTAAAATTGACGTACTCACCTTAGAATTTCAATGCAACGATACTATACGAGGGAAGTTGAAATGAGTTAATTAATCAGCTTATAGTAAATTTGACTCAAGTTTTTTATATCTTGTCTATCATTCACAGAAAACTCATCTTGTTTTATGTGTATCATTTCTTTAATTGATAATTTCTGATAATTTGTGTCTTGAGCTAAGATTTTTGTTTTTTTATAATCAAATTCATGATTCTCAGTGCTTTCATGTTTGTGTAAAGCAGTTGATGCATTTTTTGTATATTTGTGACCATTCATCCTGCCCTCCAAGTACTGTGTAGTCATTCCTATATAATGCTTCGGACAATTCATGCATGGTATGGAGTATATAATATTAGATTTTTTATTATCTTTGGTTTTGTTTTTTAGTTTAGTAAAAAGTGGCGATAATGTGTTGTGGGATTTATGGCATACATTGATGTTATATTTTGATAAGATGTATTTAATGAATTTAACTATATATATATATATATATATATATATATATATATATATATATATATATTATAATATATCTATATTCACGTTTTGGGCACCAAATTATTATATATTCAATGTTCTTTAATTATATTTGCCCCACGTTCGGGTGACAAATTATTGTATATATCTAATCTCTCCTATTTTTTACCACTTCGCAATTTGGGTTTAAGAAATATACTATTGTTATACCTTTACCTCTAAATATAACCTATAAAATTTTTAATGACAACAATTGTCAAATTAATATGCCCGGCTAAATAAATATTAAATTTTATATTATGAAAGATAAATCTATACAACACCAATCAACTCACTCTTTTCTCAGGGAGGGATCAAAGATTTTAACTAATAATTCAAATTTGTAAATTTCCAAATAATATTCTAAATTACGTATCACACTATTCAAATCTACAGTAACTGTTTATCCAATACACTATAAGACAATTTAAATTATCTTATGACATATATGAATTTACTGTCAGGAGATTAACTAAAGTTTAAATTTTCTATAGTATAAAAATTATCAAATATAATGAAAATGAATATGAAAAGAGAGCCAAAGAGATTTGGAATTCAAATGTATATAATATATAATCAAAATAACATTTACGAAAATTAAAACTCTTCAAAAAATATCATAAACGCATAAACAAAGATAAAATTTTCTATCAAACCTTAATATTAACAACAATCTATATTAGAAATTTCCGATCTAAATGATTTAACCGAAAGTTCAAAATGTCTAAATTTATACTTGATATCTGTAAATGTAAAATACGTAAATTTTCTTGTAAATTGTCTGTTCCCAAAATTGTCTGCACTTGACGTAGAATTTTATATTAGTAACGTTACTATAATTTAATCATAAGATGCATCTATTCTCGAAATAATTTTGATCAAAGGCCTATTAATTCTCGAGAATAATATATAATATGGACTGGACTCACCAAACTGGATATTAGAAGATCTCGTACGTATTTTAGAATTTCTGGAACAGACGTTTCCAAATCAATAATTTAGAAAACGCGAAAAACACTTGCACTTTAGCGGTAATTCTTTGTGAATAGTGCACGCACTGGCTTTACAAAAGTCAAGATATGTTGAACTGATAACGATTATATAAATTCCCTAATATTCGAAATTAAATTTGAGACAACTCTTATTATGATGTTGTCTCATGGGGATTTCAAATTCAACTAACTAAAATGTTTCAATAAATAATTCTCTTCTCCTTTAGTTACCTAGCATTCTATTTTTTTAAAAAAATTACAAATTTACGTTTTTATATACCAAGAGAGATTTTCATTATTTTATTTATAAATGCCATTTGCTAATAGAGACATCTGTATTCTGCTTTTTCAAATCGTTTTAAAATCTATCTGTCATTAAGTCTATTCTGCAGTAATGTCATATGAAATTGAAATGTCAAATTTTGTTGGTATATTGAACCTTTCAAATTATTGATAATACAGTGTGTATCACTAGTATTACATGTACATATGCATATTTTCTTTATTTCAATGTTTTCTACAGAATTTAGATAGAGGATATGTATTAATATATATATATATATATATATATATATATATATATATACCGGGTGGTGACTCGATCTTAGGACCATACAACATTAACATGGAAAATCCTAAATATTTGCTTCCCAACGAAAGAAAACATTATGAAATTTTGTATGGAAGTACATTATTTCTGACAATATTTCCATAAATTAATCACTGTTTAATAGCAAATAAGTTCAAAAATTATAAAAATGACCTGTCATTCATGTAATTGAATTTGATTAATGCAAGTAGAGTCATTTAATAGCGTAGTGGTAGGAGCGTTTGGTTTTGACGCAGACGGTTGGGGTTCGAAACCAGTGAAATATATTTTTTTATTCTTAATAGAATTTTTATTCTTATTAGGATTTGTGTTCTTCAGTTTCCTATTAATAAAATAAGGTATTCAAATTTGAGAACGCTAAAATAAATTTAATATGAGATTATCTTTATAATGACAGCTAGGTTATCAAAATGATTTTATGGCCAATTTGATTTTTTTTTAATTTAAGTGGAAACAATTTTGAAAAGAATGATTCCAAATGAAAACAAATATGGTTCGGTATTTGTCCCATGCAAATCTTGTACACATAAACATTCATCTGAAGAACCGAAGGAACCGAGAGAAGTTGATTTACAAAATAATAAAGTAAATGTACCGCTACTTTGCATTACTCATCATACAAGCTAAAATAAACAAATACAAATCGTATAAATTTTAGGTACATCAAAAAATTCTTGAAGAAGATGAATTCAACCGAATGGTTTTGTGTGAAGCTATTAGGAATCGGGTTCACAGAGACCGAAATTTTATTAAGAATATTTGTTTTTCCGATAAAAGTACATTCAGCATAAATGGGAAACCAAATAGAATTTTTTTTTAAATTGGCACCAAGAATCAATAATCGTTCCCAATATCTTGAAGTCTTGATTGGGATATAGGGTCCTAATATCATAGATCCATTCTTCATTGAGGGAAAACTTAATGGAGACCCTAACAAGACAGGGATGTCCTAGGTATGTCCCTTTTATGTACCGCGGTACAAGGACGTGATTGGGACATCCAGGGGATGTCCTGCAGAGATTGTCCAGAGGACATCCCATCTGGTATATCCATAGGTTGTCCCATTTATGTCCCTGGTTATTCTAATATCAATTTACATAAGAATCATTGAAACTTATCAAAATGTCCAATGAAATTTCAAACTTGATATTACCTTCATTTGAAAATTTTTGTTTTACTACTGGAAAATAATGGATATATAGGATATAGGCTAACATTTTTGTATGATTATTCTGTCTAGTAAGGTAAGTCAGGTCAAGTAAGGGGTTGGCTAAAAATTCGGGAGTTTTCAAACTTCAAGCTATGTTAGCTTGCTCGAGATTAGGTAATCAAATTCAAATCTGTTCATGCAACATGCGCACTTGGGAGATCGTATTCCTTTGTCTAAATGCCAGTCATATACGCACGTTTCTATTCTAACTTTTCTTTGTTTGATTGGATGTAAAAAGCAGTAAAAAGTTTGTGATTAATGTGATGTGTACTTTTGTTTTGTAAAAATTGTGAATTAAAGTTGAATATTTCCTAGTTGAGGAGGTATAATAAGTTGAGTTCAAAGGTTGGTGTAAAAATTCTGAAAAATTGACAATTGTTTCGTTATTACCTAAATATCATCGTCATGGGACGAAAGAAAAATTATGTTTTAAGGAGACAAAGATGTCACAAATGATACTTCGTGAGTATTTAGTAAACTTCATAATTCAATTTCACCTGTAATAATATTTTTGTTACAGGATCTTCTGAAGCCATTGGTAACCAAAAACAAATTGAGGAGGCTCTACAGAAGTTCTTCAGGGGATCAAAGGAAAGAAGCCTCAGAGAAAAAGATGAGGCAATGCCTACAACAAATGAAACACTTAGCTAATATATATCTGTACAATTTTTTATTCTTTCGTCAATGTTTATATTGTTTATTACCATATGAATATATGTTTTTGTTCAGTTTATTATCACATCAATTCATGTATAGAATGAGTTTTAGTTTGTCGATTTTTTTTAAACATTTTATTTAATTATGTGATACTTGTTATTTTTTATTAAAGTGGTTTTGTGTTGAAAATCTTTGGATTTTATTTATTTCTTCATATTTGCTATGAAATATATCGAATTAAATAAATGAAAAAAGGACATTTGAGGACGTCCAGGGGATGTACTTTATATATCCCAGGAATGTCCCTGGGATGATCCCTAAGGTAGCCCTTTGATGTCCTTCGTCGGGATTTGGTACATCCCTGGGACGTACCAAAAGGACATCCCTTGTGTGTCCTTTTTGGTGGAAAGTAGATGTCCATAGGACGTCCCTAGTATGTACCATGTCCCGATAAAGGATATATCAGAGACGTCCTAGTAACAAATGAAGGACGTCCCTAGGGTGTACAGGGGATGTACTTGTGTTGTTTGGGGACAAATATTTAGAATTATTAGAAAATAATATCGGACCTGCAATTGAATATGTTGCTAGCGAGAATGTTATTTGGTTTCAGCAGGATGGACGTTCGGGTCATTCATCCAATTTAACTAAATTACACGTAAATAAGGCTTTTGGCAATAGTGGACCAAAGTATTGGTCTGCTCGATCACTGGATTTGGCACCAAATTTCTTTTTTTATGGGGACATTTAAAATCTAAAATTTTCAAAAGAAGACACCACCCCAATATTGATTTTCTCAAGAGAAAAATAATTGAAGAATGTGCGAAGATTTCGAATAAACAATTAGTAAATTTGAGGCGAAATTTTGACGATAGACTTGGTTTTTGTTTAGCGAATTATGGTGACTTGTTTAACATTTACTCTAGACGCAACCCAAGCGCTCTTACCACTGCGCTTAAACCGACTCGGACTTAAATTTTCAAATTCAAGTACATGAACGACATGTTGTTTTATCTTAATTATTTTGTTAAATTTCATACTTACTAGCTATTGAACAGTGATTATTTTATGGCAAAATTGTCAGAACTAATGTATTTCACGTCCATACAAAATTTCATAATGTTCTCTCTTGCTGGGAAGTAAATATTTAGGATTTTCCATGTTAAAATCCTATGGTCCTGAGATAGAATCACCACCCGGTATATATATATATATATATATATATATATATATATATATATATATATATATATATATATATGTATATAATTTTTTTCATTGTGATTTAAGTGTCTCGATAGCTAAAGATCATTGACACAGGAACAGGAAATCGTATTTCAATAAATCTTGAAACCAATTTAATATTTACAATATGGGATTATTAATGATTATATGAATTAATATAGTTCAAAGTTGTATAGAATATCATTCATTTAGTGAATCTGGAGTGTCTTTCGGCTTATTTTGAAGTTCACTTTCTACAGACTCGGCAGTTATCACAAAATTGTAGAGTAGAGATCTGCTGTTAAATATACTCAGTGTCATAAAAACCCGAACACTCAGTTACCATTATTTTATTTCGGTAACATTTGGCATACATATTACCAGGGAGTTCATCATATGTAAATGATTAATTTCACTCCAATAAATGAGTACCTGCTATGACTTGTTCTGAACCTTCCAATCAGAGTACAGTCTCTTCTGATCATTTGTGGCAATTTAGAAACAGATATATGGTCGAATTGAGTGTAGCTTTGAGAGATAGACGAATGTTTGTTATGATAAATGAATTTGCAGCTCTCCACAACTTTTTATCTATTAGAAAATGTGTCACTAACAATTACTTTGAATTTCTACTAGAATACATAACATTTGTTCAGTATTGCTTGAGCAAAGGTTTGAATTACTTGAAAATTTTTCCAGTGTTTATTATATAACGACGCACAAATTTGTTGTTCAACAAAAATTTAATAAACCACTTTTCGTAACCTCACTGCATAATTCAAACTCCATCTATAACTTGCAAGACATTAATATCTAAATTAATGTGGAAAGTAATACTTTGACCAATGTTTGATAATAAAACATGACAAAATTAATATAATCTTTATTAATATCTACGATATGTTATTTTACTTCTAAACAAAAAAAAAATACAGCTTCAAGGGGTTGAAGCTGACCAACTAAAACACACTCATATAAAATGGGTGCATTATATCGACATGTAAACTATATGTTCCCATACAAACCAAAGCAGGTAGGGCTTCTTACACCTGTTGTTCCTATTCAGCTTTCCCTTTTTTCTGTCTCGCAACTTACTCTCTTCCTTTTAAATAAAAAGCTGATCCCTTATCGCTTGATTTGACGTTTTTTGAAACAGATTTTTAATCCCAGTAATGTTGCTCACACTTTCCAATGTTTGTTTAGGCACCCATTCAAGTAAGACTTGATAAGATAAAAATAACAGGTAATTTTATACCTGTTTAATCCCTTTGTTCAGGATTTTTGTCTGGCGATGACTTTTTGCAATACATTTCATTAAAGAAAACGTTCAGTATCATTTAAAAATACCGCTCTAGATTAATAAATACGTTATGAATAGCATATTCATTATCATATACAATGTTTACTTTACATGTAGTGTTTACATAATATTGAAGACATTTCTATTCTTCTCTCTACTTCGTTTTCTATCTATTCAATTACCGCATGTGGAAACGAAGAAAATTAGAAGAATAAACAGTTTTGAAGATTACAGCTAACTTTTGCGCACATATCGAAATGTCTCCAAAAATGTGGTATATCTGGATTTATAGGCTCTATTGTGCAGATTCTGGTAGCCTGAAAATAAATAGGGTTCATCTGCCAGATGACCTGAACAATATCCAATAATAAAATTAGTCATTTATATACACTCCGGAGGCTGTATCGTGCTAACAAACCGAGATTTCCCTAAAAATGTAGTATATCTGGATTTATAGAACCCGTTGTACTGGCTCTGGTGTGCTAAAAATCAATAGGGTTATTCTGTGAGATGCCCTGAAAATACACAATGATAAAATTGGCGAATTTATGCACTCCGGGGGTTGTATCGTGCTAACAAGACTTACAAAAAGGGGCCGACGATGACATACACAGATTATTTTTGTTTCTAAAAACCCATTTTTCGAGTTTTTCTCACCGAAAAACGTAAAAATAACTGAAAAACTCCAACTTTTTCTAGGGTAAACCAATACTTTTCTCTCATTGTAGATCGGGTTGGCGGAAAAGTAATAGCCCCAACGACAAAATATATGATACTGTTATGGGTGAAAGCATGGTAAAAATGAAAGCATGGTAAAAATGAAAGCACATGACATGAACTATACGAAAATTGAAGGAATTCCAGGTTAATTATTAATACAAACATGAGGGTGAGACATTCACGGCGTCACATTTCCAGGACATGCACTTAAAAGGAACTCTTATCTGGATATTTTTACTACTTAATGTGAAATATCGTTAGAGATGAAGTCTTTAAAGTTAAAAATGTATGATGGAATCAAAGAAAAATACACAGGAAAATTTAATTGATCCAGGGATATGAAAATGAAGGGTAGGTATGCTAAATCACAAAGGCTTCATATTTTTTATATAAAATCTTATTTCTACGTAAAACGTCCTCACTATTAATGAGCATATGACAAAAAAAATTTGCCGAACCAATTCATTAAATTAATACTCCTGAATACCTACAGGTTTTCGTTTCTCTAAGCCTATTGTTGTGTAGTATCAAATTTCTGGTTCTTCCCTTCCTGACTCTTCACTTGTTTATTTCTATTTAAGCTTATATTTTTACTGACTCCTACAGACGAAATAAAAATATCAACAAAAATGTCATCTGTCGAGCCAAAAACCATAAATGTTCACAAGATCCTAATGTTTAGTAGTCATTACTTTTCGCAATGTAGACAAGTGACTCATGCTTTTTCTGGGACACCTAGACATGTTTATATTTCGTTGTTTAGTTTTAAGTGGAAGATTGAGAGTGATGAGTGTCCGAACCTAAAAATACCAACGTCGTGCTTCTTTATTTCTGATAGGCAGGCAATTGTCAAATATTTAGAGTGTATAAATCAAAACATAACAGATAATAGTTAAATTATATACACAATGGACAACATTTGAGAAAATTTTTATTTTTCCTCAATATGAATATATGTTCGCAGTATTTGATCTAAATCAACAATCTTTGTAGAAAAAAATTAAAAGTCCAGAAAAACATAGAAACCGGGAAAAATTTGGAGCCAACTTTATTAGGAATTCAAGAGATTACGGTTTTAAAAAAGGAGTTATAGGATATTCCAACGAGAAGAATAGTAGGTTATAGAGAAAAATTCTTCACTGAAGAGAAGAGAAATAGCAAAATGGAATATTTGGAGAATACAATAAAAGAAGAAACATATTATGAAATGAAATGCAGTAAAAGCAGTAATGTGAGAGAACATATAAAGCTGATAACTCCAGAAGAAATCGCTAAAGGTCACTGAGAAAAAAATGCTCTTACAAAATATATTCACATTCTTTGAAACGAGTGAGGAAACTTACTATTATCGCTACACAAAAAAGAAGACCAAAGAAACTGGAAATAAGGGACCCCTATTATATTTGTCATAAGAAGCATTCAAATTATATAAGAAAACATTAATAAAAGTCACATAAATAACGGAATTTCTTGTCAAAGAAATCTGTTGTTGATTAATGGATATTTTGGCTTCTTTAGTCAACATACACTTATAGAGTGTTTTAGATATATCTATGCTAACTGTTGTGAGATGACATGCTGTCTATATATCACGATGACAAATCAATCGTAAGAAATTTCACATTACTGTGAATTCTCGGACAAGTTTGAATGTTTATTCTAACGATAAACCCTTATTATTCACTTTATTGGTCGTAAACGCCCATTAATTAAAGAAAGTCTAGCTGTTAGTGCCTGCTCAACAAAAGACCAAAGAATTGAATTTTACATGGTTCAAATGAACCTTATGATCTTTTTATGAAATAGCGATTTTGCAACTTTCGAAAACTATTAAAATGTTACTGCAAATAACTTTGAGTGATCTACGATCCTTCAATTAGCACTGTGAACAATATTTCTAACCCTTTCACAAATGAATAGGGAATCATGTAATCGAAATGAATGTTTTATGGACTGACGGTAAAGTGGGTAATTACCTTAATGTCAAAAAATATCACCATTCAACTGACAGAGTTGTAGTCTGAAAGTGAAAGTTCTACCCTTAAAAAACTTCCGAATATCTACAGAAATTAACTAATTTAAAAACAGTCAGTTTCTCAACATCAGGCAGGACAGAACTAAATCCACTCTGGATCGGACGACATAAAAAAGTGTGACAATTACTTGTGTGCGATACATACAGTGTGCGTAATCTATAATATATCTAGATCAACCTGGAGTGTGAAAATATCTCTCGCGTTACGACGCAATATAAAAACGTGCAAATTTCTGTGACTTCGTTCGAGAATTAGCGGAAAAGTATACATATCTACCACACGAGCATTTAGTATCTCGCTGTGGACATTCTTGTTCCTCTACTTTGTTACTATTTTGTTGTAAAGTGATTTACGTGTTAAAAATTGTCGTATTTAAGTGTTTTATTAAACGTTACTAAAAATTACGACTGTTCCTTCTTTCCACAACCTTATCGAAGAAAAACTAACAAAACATCTACTTAGGTGCAGTAGTGAACGACAAACTCAACAGTCCACTCCACTAATATAGTTCATTACAGTCCTAAGACTAACTATACTAACTAGAAAATGGAAAATCAAATTTGTTCTTTGACTAATATGGCGAGATGATAAGACCTATTTTCTCTCTCTCTCTCTCTCTCTCTCTCTCTCTCTCTCCCTCTCTCTCTCTCTTGCCCAAGTCACTCTATTTTTTGCAAGTTATCATTTTGCTCAGTTGTGCTTCTCCAAATAAATTCCTTATTTCGTTATTCATTCTTCTTAGCCAAAATTCTCCCTCTTTTTGTCCTCTAATATCCTCCTGATTATTTCCCTTTCCCATATACGAGATTGAAAAATTCTTAGCCTACCAAACAAAATTTCAATGTCAAAATATTTTATTACTCAACATATTCTGCTCTTAATTCGATACCTTTATTACAGCGAACCTGCAACGTCTCTAAACCTTTAAAAAAATGTTTCTTCTTGCTCTGCAAACCAGACCTTCACAGCTTTTATTACTTCCTCGTTGGAAGAAAATTTACGATCTTTTAAACTTTTTTTCAGTTGAGGAGACAGATGATAGTCGGACGGAGCCAAATCTGGTGAATAAGGGGGGTGTTCTAGTAATTCAAACCTCAAATCACGAATTTTTTGCATGGCAACATGAGATTTGTGTGCAGGGGCGTTGTCCTGCAAAAACAAAACACCTTTGGATATCTTTCCGCGTCTCTTCTCTTTAATTTTTTCCCGTAGAGTGGTCAGTAATGTCGAATAGTAATCTCCAATTATTGTTCTACCCTTATCCAAAAAATCGATCTTGTTTACTCCATGGCAATCCCAAAAAACTGAAGCAAGGTCTATTCCAGCATATTTTTGGACACGAAACTTCTTAGATCTTGGAGAACCAGAGCGTCGCCATTCCATCGATTGTTGGTTTGTTTCTGCATCGTAGGAATGTACTCAAGTCTCATTCATAGTAACAATTCGGTTTAAGAAGTCTACATCGTTTTCAAATCGAGCACAGATCGAACGCGATGCTTCTACCCTTGCACGCTTTTGGTCAACATTCAAACATTCGGGGATCCATTTTGCAGCACTTTTTTTCATGTCCAAATCGACGTGAACTATATGATGAACGCGTTCGTATGAAATATTCAGTGCTTCAGAAATCCGTTTTAGCCCAATTCGACGGTCTGATAACATCATGTCATGAACTGCATCGATATTTTCGGGGACTGACACAGAAACTGGCCGTCCCGATCGGTCATCATCTCCAATGGAAAATTTACCTCTTTTGAAGCTTGCAGTCCAATTTTTCACTGTCGCATACGATAGAAATTGATAACCAAGGGTATTAAGCATATGCTCGTAAATCTGCTTACCTCTTAACCCTTTTAAATACAGGTACTTGATGATGGCTCGATACTCCAATTTTTCGATTTTCACAATTTCGGTGGATATTTTTTTTCTTTTAATTTATTGCGTAACTCTGACTTACTTTTTTGCCGTCAAACTATACACTGACACTTCTAATAAGTTATTGTTCGTTGCTATGGTAACGCAATATTTTGTTTATGCATGGAACTGGTATAGGCTAACTAGATATCAATACATCCTCGTAGGTATCTAATTTATCTTCCTCCATTTTGTTAAGTATCCACGTTTGCTTGGTAGATTACTGTTGGTCTTTTCATTGTTTTGTATAGTAGTAGCATTGTCTTCCTGGAGATTTTATTTGTCGCACGCGGAAGCCCATAAAAATGACATAGATCGTAGTCGTCCCTTTTCTTTGTGTTTGCTTCAGAGTGGAAATATGATCCATAAGTGATCGATCTTCCAGATCTGAACCCGCATTGGCAATCTTCGAAAAAGTTTTCTCCAAATTACTTTAACCTTTTATCTATGTTCTTGGCCATTATTTCATTATTTTATATGCTGTGTTCAGTCTTCAGTAGCGTTATCCCTCCATTGTTTCTGCATTCGTCATAATTCGTCTTAATTTATAGTGTATCTGGGTAAAATATTATGCAGGGCAACGATCTTCGAGAGTCTTTTTACGAAATGTATTGAGGTGTAAGGGGCCCTTTCTTGTGCCGCTTGTTTTGCACTGCAATTTAATATTCTTAAGCACATTTCGAGATATTTATCGTAATTCGTAAATGGAAAAAATAATTTGTTATACATCAATTATCATGCGTTTAAATTATTTACTTAGAACAGATTATTTATCGTAATATGATTTAATAATGGTTCGGTGCATTTTCTCATCAAAGATATTACTCCATTAAAATTCAATCCATTATTCACGGATATAATGAACATATCAAAGAAATTATAACTAATACTACTGTTGCTCCGAAAAGTCGTTTCTTTAGACATGTAGATGATTCTGAGCAGCGTATGAAAGCCGGAAAAGTCATCTACAATTTTTTAATTGTAAATATCTGGAACGTTGTTTATTTATTAATTTCCAAAGAAATCATGCTATTTAGTATAAATTTTGGATGAATTTACTGTCGTAGAAAAAAGTTAGAACAAAAAAATCCGTTCCTGTTATTTTCCCTTATAAGTTTATGTTAAAAACATCCTGTAGAAAAGTTTTTTTATTGCTTACAACTTTTGTGGGAAACATTTTGGGCTAGAAGGTTACATTCTTTCAATATTCTAAATATGTTGTCCCTCATAATTGTTTTAAAATTAGTTATTACCCCATCTAAATTTTGCAACTGGTTTTTACCTTTCCCCAAAAATGTATTCGCACCAGCCTGTCTTTGTTGGTTATTTCATATATTATGTTTGTCATTTGATTCAAATTATGTGGTCCGTCGGTTTAGTTGTGGACATATTTCGTAAGAACTAATCAACTCTTCATTTTTGGTGATTCTATTTTGAGAGTACATATTTTATTTCAGTTATTGTAAACAGATTATTGAAAATGTTTCAATATTTCTCAATCGATCTTCCTTTGTCGAATGTTTTTTGTGCGAAACGTTCAGATCTGTTATCCAATATTTGTTCCATTTATATTTTTTAAGAATATAAATCAACATTTCCGCCTTGGTCCAATGTTATTTTTCAATAGCTCCTGGGTATTCCTTCCTAACTCTATACTCCATATAATAACAAATGTAGAGATTACATTTCACTAAAAGAAGGCAGTTATCGATTTATTACTTTCGAAAGCCACGCCAGTTTCAGTTTTCAAGCATATTATTTTTAAACAATAAGCTCTATAGTTATTACTCGATGATCGTGGTCAAGTTCAAGCCAATGTAAAACAACATTGGCATATGTAAAGAGTAAATTAGTATCACATATCAAGCGAGTATCGTATATATTTAATGTCACAACTCATATTGACTAACTATAATAATAGCCAAACAACTTAGAATATGAGAATAAATGTCAGTACAAATTTATAAGTACTTTATTTTAACTGTTTCTTCTTTATTGCGGTAATGTAACCTTTTTGGTTGAAACAGGTTTTTAACCTTTGAACTTATTAACTGCGATGAAAATATGTTTTGTTGTTAGTTTATTGCTCCTGCTATTTAACAACATGACGAATTTAATTTTAATTGGTCGTGGTAAACGAGATATATATTTATGCAGTTGTTTAATACCTACAACAAACACATGAAGATTATCAAAACACTGATAGGTGAAATTGTATAGTTAATATAAATAATGTATGAAACAATAAATTATAAGGCTAATAGTAATTAACACAACTCTGGATAGTACTAGAAATAATAAACACATGATGGCATACTATCAGAATATTACCCCACAGAAAATATAAAAAGAGTAGGGGGAAAGAAAATGTGGATGAATGATATGGAGAAAGATTTAAAGGATCTCTGAATCCATTACTGAAAGAAAAAAACCATGGATAGAGAAAATGGACTAGGCCTGGAGTTCTATTGTATGTAACGAGTGCCCCATCAAATCTGGGATATTGTACATCCACAGATTCTCAGCCAACATGCTTAATTAAAATGCTACTTGTTGTTGAAGTAGGCCATGATAAATTTCGAAGCTACAAGATTATTAGTGGCAATATAATTCGGCAAACGTTTCTATTAATTGTCATAAAATATACTTAATGATAGAAAAATCAGTTTAGTATGCTAGGAGTACTTACCACTTCTAAATGCTGCGCCGCTGAATAAATTCTAATTTTATCTATACTTTGAAGATTTCTGATATTTTTTGACTCAATAATGAGTATGATTTGTTTCATATGAATAAAAATAGTATAGACGTTTCAATAAAATAATGACACTACTACTAGGAAAATTTAGAATAGGACTTACGTTCCATATATTCGTTTATTCGAAACAATGTTGGTATCCTACTGTGAACTTCTTCATGAAGCGTGTAGCGGCTTCTTTTAATTACTTCTATGGATTGAAACTAGTTTCATCCAGAGTTGATCTGATCTTGAGAGGCACACAAAAGTCGTATGGTACCAGGTCAGGTGGATAAACCGGATATTTTGACAGATGAAGTACTGTGTGCTGGAGCGTGGTCTTGATGGAGTACCCATAACATTCATTTACAATTCGGGTCGCTTTTTTCTATTCCCTGGGGATTGTTTCTATATTCAACAGTCCCACACTAGAAGAGAATGTAAAGCTGCCTCAACGATTGGCGTGGCTTTGCAAAGGAGAGCTAGAATCAGCTAAAATACTAGTCGGGTTCTTATCCGTTTTTAGTTGGGGCAGTATTTGCCGGTATATCGGGTCCGTACCATCAAACTCATTCAGCGCTTTAAATAGGTCGATTATAGTACTATCATTTACTTTATTTCGGGTATCAATGTCGATATTGGGGTTTTGGACATAATTGTGATTAGCTTCGTCCTTGTGGTTTTCAGCATGGTCTGCTACATTTGGTTTTCTTCCCTTTTTATCTTCTTGGAATTCAATATCTTCACATAGGATATGCGATATACAATTCGTTGTTCCAGGAATGAAGAGCGAACCTATAACTTGTCAAATCTGTTTCAATTTTTGTAATTTCAAAGTAGGAGTACATAATGAATGAATACAGCTCAGTTGTCCACTTCATGCGCCTCTTGTGCTTTCTGGCTTTCGTTGTTATAGAAGTGTAACTTTGTGTCATTCCAGGAATAGTAAGAGCCGATGGAAGGAAATCGGTATGACGTTTCTCGTATACTTCTACTCGGATATATATACACAGTGTGCCCTAAAAAGTTGTATACAAATGGACAACTTTTGTATTACCAATTTTGAGAAATAAAGTCATATTTCATAAAAAATTCTGCATGACCTAAAACCGATAATGACATTTTATGTCAACATACAGATTTTGAACCAGATATTCCGGGTATAGGCAAATTTTAGAATATAAACTTTTTTTCGTACGCAAATATGAATTTTGAATTCATTATTATTGTAGATTCCACAAAGTAAGGGTCGAGACAGTAAATTTCATTTGAATTCATTTGTCCCTTTTAATTTATGCTGAAGAGTAAAGTCCTTTTAAATGTCATTTAAAAACAATCGTAGGGAACTTATCAGACTTCTTGTTATAAGGTAAAGCTTCAAGTTTTTCATTTAACCTGCATACCACTAAATATTTTGCAAATTTAATTCCGTATTATTGAATATAATATGATGCAGAACATTTTATGGGGAATGATAATAATATGCAACTAATAAATTTGATCGAAAAAATGTAAAAATACTTCAACGTATTCACCGTCCCTTTCTAAAGATGTGATTAAATTATATCAAAACATTTCAAGCATATCTGGACATATAGCTTCACATACCTCCCTAATTTATTCTTTCAAGATGATCAACATCTTGAAATGGTCACTGAAAGTTTACGTCTTCTTTTAAATAGTCCTACAAGAAAACGTCTAGAGGGGTAATATCTGGGGACCTTGGAGCCCAAAGGAGAACTCCACATATCTCCCGATCACACTACCATTAGAAATATGAATGAGAAAATCCCGAGAAAATGAATACTGATCTCTGATGTGTATTTGTACAGTTTAAAATAAAATTGCCAATGTGTTCGTTCTTTCCGTTTTGACTGTTGGACTTCACGTCATGTGTTTTCACGTATTTTAATTACTCACGTTGTAAGTAACTTTTATTTTATAATCCTTATGTTTCAATCATTGATGTTTGTAGCAATAACCTCCTGAAGAAGTTGTAAATTAACAACGAAATATAGAGGCACTTTGAACAAAAGAGTTTGAGTATTGATACAAACCGATTACCCAATATTTACCTTTAGTTTCCTTTAACGTAGTACGGTCGTTATTTCAACTAAAATAATTCTAAATATATATATATATATATATATATATATGTATATATATATATATATATATATATATATATATATATATATATATATATATACATATATATAACCAATTAAGAGATGAAAGAATAACGCGTGGAGTATATATATATATATATATATATATATATATATATATATATATATATATATATATTGTAATATTTATACCTTTATTTTAATGAATATATGAAAATCACTATTGAAATTTTATTTGCCCCGTTGTACAATCTTTGTTTGTAGCGACAATATTGCACACACACCATTAGCAGCGTATGCAATATATTTTAATTTGACAGTGGTTGTCAAATAATTCCCGGCTATAATAAATATTTTTAGTATTTCAAAAGATGAATTTATTTATAATGAATTTCAATCACTCTCATCTCAGCGTGAGATCAAATTGTTGTTAAAAGAATTTTATAATTTTAAAAGTATTATCCAAATTAAATATTAACTCTATTATTCCAGATTGTTAACACAAGAGCCTCGTGTGACTGTTTGCTTAATATAATGAAGGCCTTTTAATTACCCTATGACATTTATTACTTTCCTGTCACCAATAATTATCGAAATATCACTGACTAAATTGAAATTTTTTTTGAATGCTATTTGTTGTTAAATAACAAAATCGTATTTTTCTGCAAACATTAAAATTAAAAAAACAACCTATGTACTAGAAAACACCTAATCTCTGATTTCAACGATTATAAATATTTTTAACAAGAGTTCAAAATTTCGAATTTTCACTTGACGTGTATAAATGTCAAATACCACGATCACAGTCCAAAAATGTTTATTTCATAAATTCGTCGAATGATTTAAATTTCCATACTTAATGGTTATTTTGTATGAATTCAAAATGATATCTTTATAGATGCATCTATTTAATTTTATTAACAAGGCCTGTTATTCTCAATAGATAATAATAAACTGGAGCGGACTCACCAATACTATGGAACGGGAAAAGACTCGTACTATTCTAAATATAATTTAGAATTCTGGAAACTTTCTACCTATAATTTAGAAATCTGGAACTTTCACTCGAATTAAATACGATAAAATTTTCTTCAAATTACACACGCACTGATTTTAGAATGGATGGATTTATGAATTTAATTATACTATAAGACTATTTCTACAATATTCACAAAAAGTGATACAACTCTAAAATACGATGTTGTCTCGTGGGGGTTTCAAATTCAAGGAACTGAACTTCTCTCAAATAAATAATTCTATTCTCCTGTGGTTACGAACTTTTTCTTTTTTAACAAGAATACTAAATTATGTTTACCAATAACAAAGAGAGATTTTAAATCCTTTTATTATAATTGTAAGTATGCTAGCAGAGGCCTCTGTATTTTGAAATTTCGAATATTTTTTCCAAATCGTAACATGATCTATCTATCATTAAATACATTCTGCATAAATGTCATCGGAAATTAAAATTATCAAATTTGATATATACTGAGTCTTTTAATAATATTGATTTCTTTTACAATACTGTGTATATCAAAAGTATTGCACACAAAGTATAAATAATTTTCCTCATTTTTAAAGTTTCTTTTAAATTTCAAATAAAGGAGCTGTAATATATATATATATATATATATATGAAATGTTCTAAATGTTCTTGGACCCCTTTGATATATTGTTTCTAAAGATTCTTGGGATTAGGTCCTTACCATAGCCTCTCCAAAGCCAACCCAACGTCCCCGTCGTGAGAGGCGGACAACGGTTTAACCGGCCAATTGGGCTCTGGTACCGCTCCATGGGATAGCAGCTCATGGAGTGTGAAGTCATGCTCCGAAAAATATAAGAAGCAAACAAGGCGGCGCAGGAAAGCGAGCTGCTCCTGTTCGGAACCGTCGTGATGCTCAGCTCTCAACGAATGACGACCCGGCAACAAATAACCAACCAGGACCCGCTGAAAATGTTTTGCAGGACATCCGCCCCGCAACCACTTCAATGGGAACGCAGGAACATGCCCAAGATGTTTTACCGGTACAACTGGTAACCACGAAGGCAGGAAAACCCAGACAACGCATGATATGAACCACGGATATGAACATTGATGTCATGCGTTGTTATTTCACAGCCACACACCTAGAAACCATAACAACGGGATATAGATTCGACCTACACCGCTTGTTCATAAATCAATATCTTCAATTAGCTGATCAAATAACCGAACAACGCCTAATAGACCAGAAGAGAGTGATAATAAAAAATAACAGATTAACTGCACATGAGATAGAACAAATATAAGAAAAAGTGGCAAAACATCTACATGCAGACCAAGAACAGCAAGAAACTGAAATAACCCAACAAAACCAAGTCGAGTTATCCCGAACACAACCATACAGATCCCAATCAGGGAAAAAATACAGACAATAGCACCTAACCGAAATGAAATAGCGGAATTCTGGAGAGGAATATGGACTGACAGGAAGCCACTTAACGAAAAAGCAACATGGATTATAGAAGAAGAAAATAAACGGTTTTAAAGATTAAAACTAACTTTTCCGCATTTATGGCCCCGAACAATATTCTATGATAAAATTGTTACTAGTATACACTTACTAGGACCCGCTGTACTCGCTCTAGTCAACTGAAAATCAATAGGGTACCTCTGTGAGACACCTTGAACAATATTCAATCATAAAATTGATCAATCGTATACTCTCTGGAGGCTGTTTCGTGCTAACAAACTGAAAATTTTCCAAAAATTACAAAAATTTGGTACTTCAAGTACCATAGCAGCCTTTGTACTAGCTTTGATGAGCTGAATATCAATAGGGTTCATCCTGGAGATGCTCTGAATAATATCCAATTTTAAAATTGGTCACTTGTATATACTCTGGAGGCTGTATCGTGCTAACAAATTGGAGCTTCTCCAAAAATGACAAAAATATCGTACTTAAAGTACTGTAGCACCTGTTGTAGTGGATCTGGTGAGCTGGAAATCAATAGGGATCATCAGCAAGATGTCCGGAATAATATTCAATCATAAAATTGGTGACTTGTTGAACTACGGAGGCTGTATCGTGCTAACAAACTGAAATTTCTCAAAAAATTACAAAATGTCGTACTTCAAGTACCATAGCACCAGTTGTACTGGCTCTGGTGAGCTGAAAATCAATAGGGTTCATCTGTGACATGTCCTTGACAATATTCAATCATAAAATTGCTGACTTATTGCACTCCTTAGGCAGTATCGTGCTAACCAGACATGTAAGGAAAAGTGGCCGACGACAACGACGACGACGACATACACACAGGATTTTTTTTCTAAAAACCGTTTTTTCGTGTTGTCGTTGATGGAAAACGTAAAAATAACTCAAAATTTTTTTTCAAAATTCCAACTTTTTTTGGGGTAAACCAATACTTTTCTCGCATATAAATAGGTTGACGGAAAAGTAAAAAGCACAAACATGTCATAGAACAACAGGAACAACAGTAGGAGAATTGACAGACACAATTAAAAATACACACAACTGGAAATGTCCTGGAACTGACGAAATACAAAATTTCTGGTATAAACAACTTACTTCTACATATGCATATATTACAAACCAAATAAATACGAGTAATATAATAAGAAATCCCCAGCTAACACCAGATTTTCTCACACAGGGCAGAACATCCATAAAATCAAAGAGTAATGAAACACAAAACCCTGCCAACTACCGACCGATAACATGCCTCCAAACATTATATAAAATAATTACATCACTGATACGCCGCAAGAAAATAGAAAAACATTTAGAAACAAACAACATCATAACAGTAGAACAGAAAGGTTGCAGAAAAAGAAGCCAGGGATGCAAGGAACAATAAAAAACATACACACATGCTACATTGACTATAGGAAAGCTTCTGACTCTGTACCTCACTTCTGGCTGATAAAAATACTGGACATATATAAGATACATCCCATGATTAAATCGTTTCCTACGCACGTGATGACAATATGGAGAACAAGAATACATTTGACAACAAACGATGAAGAAATAATAACAGAGAATATTGATATCAACAGAGGTATCTTCCAAGGAGAATCGCTCAGCGCCCTATGGTTCTGTATGTTCCTGAATTCATTATCAAATGCATTAAATGACACAAATCATGGATTCCAAATCAAACATCAAAAAACAGTTAAACACACCATCAACCACCTACTGTACATGAATGATATCAAATTATATGCTCCATCTCAAACACAAATGAAAAACTTGCTCAAAGTTACAGAATATATCACAAACGACATAAAAATCGAATTCGGAATCAACAAATGCAAAATACTACACATAGAAAGAGGAAAATGGAAGGAAGATGCAGAGACAGAAATACTGAACGATGAAGAACTAGGAAACATGCAGCAAAATGAAACATAAAAATACTTAGGATTCCAACAGAACACAAGCATAAACCATACAGAAATAAAAGAATATATTGTACAAGAATACAGAAAACGACTAACATTACTAATGAACACTAAGTTGAATTCCAAAAACCTCTTCACAGCAATAAACACATACGCAATTCCTCTCCTTATAGATTCATTGGGGATTATCAAATGAATGCAAACCGACCTTGAAAGCATCAACAGACTTACGAGAACAGAACAAACAAAACATAGAAACCACCACCCACACGCATGCAAAGCAAGAATAACAATAGGAAGAAAAGAGGGAGTAAGAGTAATGATGGATGTTGTCACACTACACACAAAACAGATACAAAAACTCAGACATTTCTTCTATAGTAAACAGTCATTCTTAGATAGAGCCATTGTACAAGCAGACAGAGAATACACACCTCTCAACCTCTCTCGCACGCAGCAAATATACAATATACAAACGCAACAGCAGAAAAAACTACATGGTGAACATACTTACAACATGAAAAACGAATACATCAGTAAAACAGACTCGTACAAATGGCTCCAAAAAGGTGACCTGTATCCTGAAACAAAAGGCTTCACATTAGCGATCCAGGATCAGGTTATCGCCACAAGAAATTACAAAAAATACATAATGAAAGACCGTAACACCACAGACGACAAATGCAGAAAATGTCACCAATTCCCCGAAACAATCGACCACATTACGGCAGGATGTAAAATGATGGCTGGATCTGAATATACTAACAGACCTAATAAAGCGGCAAAGATCATACCAGCAGCTTGCAGTACAACATAAACTCATTACAGAAACACAACCATATTACACATACACACCACAAGCAATATTGGAAAACGAGGAATACAAGTTATATTGGGTTATAACCATTCATACAGAAAAAACAGTAATACACAATAGACCGGATATAACATTACAAATCAAAATAAACGGTTTTAAAGATTAAAACTTACTTTTCCGCATCTGTGGCCCTGAACAATATTCTATCATAAAATTGTTACTTGTATACACTTCGGGGAATGTATCGTGCTAACACACCAAAAATAACAAAAAAATTAGTATATCTGGATTTATAGGACCCGCTGTACTCGCTCTAGCCAACTGAAAATCATTAGGGTACATCTGTGAGAAACCTTGAACAATATTCAATCATAAAATTGATCAATCGAATACTCACTGGAGGCTGCATTGTGCTAACACACTGTAAATTCTCCAAAAATTTGGTACTTCAAGTACCATAGTACCCGTTGTACTGGCTTTAGTGAGCTGAATATTAATAGGGTTCATCCTTGAGCCGCACCGAATAATATCCAATCATAAAGTTGGGCACTTGTATATACTCCGGAGGCTGTATCGTGCTAACAAACTGAATCTTCTCCAAAAATGACAAAAATATCGTACTTAAAGTACTGTAGCACCTGTTGTATTGGCTCTGGTGAGCTGAAAATCAATAGGGTTCATCAGTGAGATGTCCTGAATAATATTCAATCATAAAATTGGTGACTTGTTGAACTACGGAGGCTGTATCGTGCTAACAAACTGAAATTTCTCAAAAAATGACAAAATGTCGCACTTCAAGTACCACAGCACCCATTGTACTGGCTCTGGTGAGCTGAAAATCAATAGGGTTGATCTGTGACATGTCCTTAACAATATTCAATCATAAAATTGGTGACTTATTGCACTCCGGAGGCTGTATCGTGCTAACAAGACATGTAAGGAAAAGTGGCCGACGACAACGACGACGACGACATACACACAGGATTTTTTTTCTAAAAACCGTTTTTTCGTGTGGTAGTTGATGTAAGATGTAAAAATAACTCAAAATAGTTTTTAAAAATTCCAACTTTTTTTGGGGTAAACCAATATTTTTCTCGCATATAGATAGGTTGGGCGGAAAAGTAAAATCACTGAATTAATATGCAATATTGAGTAATGCTTAGTAAATGTTACACCCACCAATAGGAAACGAAATTAGGTCAAAATACTGTAATGTAATTACAATCCAAAAAAACAATTATTTCTAAAAAAGTCGTAACTGTCATTACTTAAAAATGTATAACAAACAAAAGTCCTTTTAAAATAATATCCAGATCCTAAAATTTTAAAACCTGATAAATCAAACCAAACTCTATTGATGTATACCTAAGATTATGACCGAAAAATTAATGATTTAATTTCAGACCAAACAACGTACAAAACTAATAACGACCTAATAAGCAGATGGGAAAAAACTATCACCCAAGTGCAAATGAATAAAAAATACTAAATGATATTCCACCCAGAATATATGGTCTGCCTAAATTACACAAACAATGTATTCCTTTAAGACCTATAATTTCTTTATTCAGTATCCATTCGAAAACTTATCAAAATGTCTAAAACATATTCTGAGTAATGTGGTATATAACAATGAGTATTACATTAAAGACTCATGGCTTTTCAAAAATAAAATCAATTACGTTAGGCTACCCAATGATTATATTCTAATCTCCTTGGACGTTGTATACAAATGTTCCATTGGACTTAAGTCTAACTCACCTACCTAACCTAACCTAACTTTAATGAGAAAGAAATGGGACTTTATAAAAAATCACACTGAAATTGAACTTGCCCAACTAGTATTAGGAGACGTGGCGTGCCCAGGTCCTCGGGGACCTCATTATTATGATTTGAATCGCATTTCAGATTGGTTCAAGTAAAGAAAAAAAATATTTTTTTGTGTGTAAAGCAAGAAATGTATTAAGTATTTGGTCAAAGTCTATGCCTTCTGCACGTTCATTTTCTATTGAATTTAATGCCAACGAACTTAGGCGCGATTCATCCATTGTCGATCTTGCAAAACTTTTTATTCCCGGGGCCCCCCGCATTGGGGGGTACACCACTGAGGAGACCTAGAAAAAACTATAATAGATAATTTAAATATTGAGCTCCCATTTTTTTATAGGTATTTTGACGATTGTTTATTGGCAATCCCTAATAATACAGTTGACTACATTCTAGAGCATTTAATAATTACCGCCAGAAACTTAAATTCACAATTGAAACTGACCAACCATACTTTTGAGATCGAACATTACATCATAAAAACGACATAATCGAAACCGAATGGCACACAAAACACACTTGGACAGGTAGATATTGTGATTTTAATTCGCAGCATCCCCTCTCCCAAAAAAATCGGTAGTGATTGACCT
Source organism: Galeruca laticollis (assembly GCA_963921935.1). Classification (NCBI taxonomy): domain Eukaryota; kingdom Metazoa; phylum Arthropoda; class Insecta; order Coleoptera; family Chrysomelidae; genus Galeruca; species Galeruca laticollis. The sequence continues at coordinate 166,598,487 of OY998180.1, forward strand.
ACCAGATAGAGCTATAAATTTATCAGATCCAAAATATCGAAAATCTTCAATTAAAAAGCAAAAGATGTCTTACAATTAAACAACTATCTACAAAATCTAATAGATAACATCTTTGAGAAAAGAATACATAAAAAATATAACTCGCAAATAAAAAATTAAAACAGAAAGAAACAAATACTAATTTTCTAACATTACCCTATGTGCCTAATCTATCAGAAAAAATTTATTTAAAGGTGAAAAAGTCGTTGTAAGTCATAAGGGACATAATCTTTTAAAAAGTATTTTCAGTAAATTAAAAACTACCATCCCCAAAAACAATAAAACACATGTATTCTACGAAATTCTCTGTAACAATTCCAATGAAGTATATATTGGACAAATCAGACAATATCTAAAAAATGGTCACAAATATGACAAAAAAATAATTAAAACTGCTTTGAGCAATCATGTGAGGGAAAACAACCATAATTTTATTTTTGAAAACACAAGAATACTAAAAACTGAAAATAACTGCAAAAAACGGGAATTCTATGAAATGGTATATATTCAGAAAAACCAACATTGCATTAACTCAAACGCTGATACAAAAAATTAAAATATATAACAACGTAATAAATTAACAGCTTGTCTCAGTGTAGTGTACTCTAATCCAATTCCCAGTGTAAATTTTAGATATATTTTATAAATATAATTAATTTCAATCCAAAAACAAAACCAGCCAAAAAACAAAAATTAAACAAGAATTTTCAACCAAAACTTGTCTTTTTACCAACTTTTTAAGTTTTAGATGTCTGTTTCTCAGTTTGTGATTGTTATAATGCATTATTTTTAAACTGTGTCATGAAAAAACGGCTTTCCTCAAATTTTTGTATATATATATATATATATATATATATATATAAATTATTTGTTTTTCTTTAACCTTGTATATAAATTATATATATATATATATATATATATATATATATATATATATATATATATCACGCGTAATAAAACAAAAAAAATGTTGGAACATCCTTTTTGTAACACTCGCATATCTTGATTTCCTTCTGACAGGGGCTATTTTGATCCAATTAACAAACCTTTTTATGAATTTATATAGATTACAATCAATTTCAGTAGTCGATTCCAAGCAGGTTTGGCTTATGTATATGAAGAGCATAAAACACTTTATCGCCACATCAAATACCATTCAACAATAAGGAGTTAACTTTTTTGACATAACGTTTATTTTTATGCAATTTCAACAGAAAAAATTAGCTGTTACTGAAAATTATACTGGGTGGTTAAATGAACAGAAAACATGAGATTAAATATTTTCATACTCATCATAATTATTACCTTAGAAGTAATTCTCAAAGACAATTTTTCAACTTTTTGGCGTCGCATCCTATGGCCTATGGTATTCACGTAATATCTGTACTTTTCGATAGTACTATATACTGGATCCTGAGGTTATTGAGGAAAAAGTTCTTTTTGAACTTACTAATACTAATAGTGAATGGCATGATGTGTCTTTGTGTATAAAATGTTATATAAGCCAATTATGTTGTTAATAAACAAATACATCTGCCCTTGATAACAATAATTATAAAGATATAAATATTAAGAGATAATCGTAACAGTAATAAATTTCATTCAACAAATGCAAAATTAGCATGTAATTATGTATTAAAATATAAATAAAATCAGATCAAAAGATAAATCTCAGTACTTGTTTTTATTAGTAATAAGTTGTTACGTAGGCATATGCTTCATCCAATGTACAATAATCAACTTCGATGATAGAAATCAAGAGCACAGAATGGTCTTTATAATCGAGAAGTATTATTGTTTAATCTGGCCATAGTTATTAAGAAAAATTCTGTTCCATTTGGTTTCATGAATATATATTTATATGAAAATGGAAGAACATATTGATGGAAATCATGGTAATCCTAGAAAATAACATCTTTTCATAGTTTTTTGAACCAGTTTCTCTTATAGTGAAACAATGGTAATCCTAAAATTCTAGAAGCCATTCATCGAAAATCTTTAAATCTTTGCAAAACCATTCCTTCTGTTAGTCACTCATACTATTCAAGTTTTCATGTAAAAATTTTGAATCGAGTACACGTAATGAAACCACAGAAAATTTTTAATTAAACGGCCTTCCAACTGAAGATCTTCACAACTTTTCGTATATTTTATGATATTTTTCAGAATTGTTGAAATCGATATCAACATCAACTCATTGTCCACTCAGTCCATAGAAATGTTCATTTTTTTTTGGTCTCACTTCTGAAAATTATAAGGAGGAGGGCTGGGATATTTACAATTGGGGGGAGGTAATTTTGATAAACGTCAAGTGTGCTTTTGTGGATTATGAGAGGACTATTGGAGATACCACGTTAAAAAACGGGCCTTTGAACTCTACCTTGTGGGTGGTGTGGATAAGAGTTTCTAAATAATAGAAGAAATTAGATTTCAAATATTAAATTAATAAATGCTTATTTTCTATTATTCACCAAGTTTTATGTTTTTGCCACTCCAAGGAACAATTAACGACATTTCATAAGATTTTATTGAAAAATATTCATCATAAAAAGTTCTGTGAAAAAGATCTGACGATATTTCTCTCTAAAATAAATAAATAAAAAGATAGGGCAGAAAACAAAGTTTCACAATTGTTTATGGGGTGCTTTGTTTATAATTTTGATTTTATGACAAAAAGTTGTAAAACCAAAATGGTAGAATACTTTCCTATAAAAAAAAATGTTACAAATTTTGGCCGCTAGGGTGAAAGACACTTTTCACCACTTTTTTCAACATGATGGTCGATGCTTCGGGGGTGGGATCCCGAAAACTCAGATTTAGATTCCCGTTGATCTCCCCGTTATTATAAAACAATATAATTTTCAGAGATATAACCAAAAAATATAACATTTCAGTGGAAACAGGTATTCGTTGTTTGAATCGAATAAATGTATATGATGATCAGAAGTCAACGTAGTGTAGTTGAAGAGAATTATGTCACTGTAGAAAATGATATTTCCTTTGGAGTCCATATAAAACGTTGCGAACAACTTGTAAACAAGTATTATTATTTCATAAAAATATTATTGTAATATGTAATTTTCCAACAATAACAATTTTTGAATGTAATATTCCTATGTGAAGCAATATTTTTATTTAATATTATGTCAATCAATATTAATTCACAACCACTTATTCGAATATAAATGGTCCTTCCGACTCATTTTGAAATAATAATACCATCGGAAAAAATACGAGAAATATAATAGTGAGAATAATGTAAGATGTCCATCGTTCTCTTAGCAACAGAATTAATAGAGAAAGAGAGACTACTAAACATAGTCGTATACCAGCAAGCAATTAAAAGGATATCAGCTGAATTTGAGTAGTTAAAATGTTACCATTAAAAGTTTGACCGCACTCGGTTATTGAAATGACCCAATTACTCTGCTAAGTCGATATTAAATACACTGCGGAATCGATCATTTAGTACTTTAATTGCTAATAATTTATGATAATGGAATACTTTTTGATATTCCAGTAAAAGTCATATTTTATAAATCAGTAATTGATGTATCCGATAATCAGATTTATTTTCTATAAAAAAATTAATTGAATACAGTTAGCTTTGATCTTCCTTGGGAACTTCTAGCATGTGAAACATTTTAAATTGATTTCATCTGTTCTCAGTGTTTTGATCGCATATCCTTTTGGGATGGTTCGTTAACGGATCTCCATATTTCATGCGCATTTTTGCTCCTACAATTTTATAGCTCCTAATTATTTGTTTGGTTAGTTTCATTTCTATTCTTTGATTTTGATGACCTTCAAGAATATTTTTGAATCGTTTAAGTAGCAGTCAATAATTGAGTGCTCTCCTCTGTTCCTTTCTTTTCTGGTATACTCATGCACATCCTTAGGATTAAGAATTGGAACTCCCCATTATTAGATGATTTTCGATGCTTAGATTCATAATTCTTGTAGCTTCCCCTTTTTTCTCACCACAATTACTCTCTCGTACTCTATCATTCAGGTTACCCATTACTATCACATCGTTATTGTGTGCTGTAGATTGTTGAAATATGTCTTTCTCCTCATTTTTTACACTCTCCTTATTGGTTCGTATAAAAAATAATATCGTATTTTCATCTGTTATTATCATATCTATGGCTTCATCGGTATATTGGCTTACTATTACATCTAGGTACTCTCCTTTCTCAACTACTCCTTCTTTACTTCCATTATATCTAATGAATCAATTCTCATTATATTCTTCTATGCAATTATTTTCATCTATGTCCCGTTTATACCTCATGTTCTCAAATTCAGAAACTCATTTTCCACTATAATCCATGACTCAATTTCAGTTTGTTGGATGAGAAACTAATTTTTCTCCCTCAATATTCCAATTCCATTCGTCTCTTGCTAAATTAAATTTCCAAAACCCCTTTTTTATGATCTTTCCTACTTCCTTCTCTTCTTTGGTACGCTTTCTTATTAGTTGTTGGACAAGTGGGCTATTTTCTGACATATCATCACTCAGATGTACTTCCCCATCAGTTTTTTCTCTCAATTTTTTCATATGCTCCATCACATTTAGTTTCTGGATTTCATTTTCTAATTAAATATATTTTGTCCCCTAACTTCATAGCTTCCAATAATTATATCCCTCTTAATATAGTTTGTAGTAGTAATCCTTTAGTTTTGATGCAGTTACTCTGCCATATCTTAAATCAATCATAAACTATTATCAGATTGCGTTACAGTTTTTAAAGCAGCTTCAGAACATTAGTCTTCAGTCATAATATTTGAACAAAAATTGATAAATTCCAATGATCTAATTACCCATAGATACAACATACAGTAATACACTTGTGGCCAACATCGAGCTGTTTATTTACGTGCAAAGTGCGCCCGTCCATATTGATTGCCAAACTTCGCTATTACAAATAATGTTATGTATGGAAAGACTCAAAACAATGTTTATAATTACTTTAGAAAGCGTTTTCCGTATAAATTTATTAAAGAAAAGGTATTGGTAGTCTCTTAGGTCAAATTAGACTTATCTTTAAGGTTTGTATCGGAATTTGGGGTTGTCCAAAATTATTCATTTCCTTCTATAACTTTAAAACAACTGAAGTGCGACAACCCAGCTATAAACGATTCCACACAATGATCTAATAAACCAATCATTGTTCTTATAGTAAATGCAACGTAACCGCAACTCAGTGCCCTACTCGGCTCCTCCCCACGTCTTACCTATAAGCAATCTTGGCTACAAAATATGCTACTGTTTATGAATGGTTTCATCTATTAGACCATCGATAAATTATATGATGACTCTCCTGTTGATAAAAACTTTAGTATTAGCTGGTGTATGCCTAAATTAGTAGATATATCGTCACTTCTAAAGTGTTTTAAAAATTGGCTTTCCGAGTTATTTCTATTACTGCCATCTTCATCGGAACTTAAATAATCTTTGGCACCAAAATCTTTTGATGCGAGATATTTTATGCACGTCCCAACTTATGAAAGTTTACTTTTGGCCCAATAACAAGTGGCCTCAGTTTTTGAGGGTTCTTCACTTTTTGGATGCAACCACATTAAGAATGAATTGCATTGCATGCTTACAACCATCTGTAGAATATTTTAAGTTTGTTTTAAATACTGTCAATCACTAAAACGATATAAATACCTAATAAAGCAGCACATTAATGACATTGTATGTCTACTACTTCTATTTTTTCTTCAAACGTTACAATCCACTGCATACTGATTTTACACATGGTGTTCTGGTGTAACCTTAGCTTTCACAGTACAGACATTAACATTTCTTTGAACTTGTACCCATACCACAGCTTCAATATTTTTTTACAAAAACAAACAAAAAATATTACCTAAAGGAAGGATTAATTTTTTTTCGTTTTAAGTTTAAAAAAATTATAGCAAAGGGCAGGTTGTCAGATTGGCCTTTGGAATATCCTTCTTCGATGATGGTACGTATGGTATGGACAAAAATAACAAGAAAGCAAAACTGTCTCCATTTCTAATAAGAAAATCCACAATAATTACACATAAAATTAAAGAAAGTCTACCAAAACCTGGTAAGCAAAAAGATAAATAATTTGAATTTTGTAGCGTCTTTAATTCCTTACAGTGACTGTTTGGGACAATAAAAAATAGTGTTTCTGCTTATACATGATTTCATTCAATATATAGTTATGGTCGGCAGTATCTTCCCCCATTTAAATTTTTTGTCAAGTCTTTTTCCATTTGAAATGATACTAATAAATGCACAGAAAATACAGTTAACGGGAACAGTGCAAAAGTGAAAGTAACGAAGTAAATAATATGAAATTCAATAAAGTAGCATGAAACCAAAAAATAAAATATCAACTAGAATAATTAGCGCCTACAGAAACATTGGACAATTTACTATAGAAAGCTACTAAAGATTTAAAAAGACTGCAAGGAGCTAATCCACAAATCAAAAACGAAAATGGACAATAGCTGATACAAGGGAAAAAAAGAAGTGTATATCAATATTTCAAATATTAATATTTTTATTTATATTTCTTTACCTTATTTCTATGTTTTTCCTGAATAATGTTTACTCTACATTATTCTTTTTTCTTATTTTTATCCATTTTTATCCTTGCGAAGCAACTAGATAAACTGGAAATATTCACAAGAATTTTTTAAAATTTTTATAGTATAAATAAATTTTCTACACATTCTTGTTTTATTTAGTTTTGTGTAATCTACTGTTGTCTAGATTTGTTATTAGAATCACGATTTCCATCATAATACAGCAAATTTTATTCTATCCCTATGGAATAGTCATTTTAAACGGAATTTACAAATAAATAAATTAATACCCCTACACTATCACCATCAACATCGAAACTTTCTAGGAATAAAGTATGGTCAATGCTCTCGACATTTTATCCAAATGAGCTAGCCAAAGGATTGCTACTGCAAACTGTAGTAACACGATTAAACCTTATAAATTCATTATAAATCTAATAGAAATAGAAAAAACTACGTCAATAATCTTTCATTCATATTTAATCTGAATGCTAATCAGCATTGTCTTCGATTATCAGAAGCTATGAAGTTCGGGGACAAAATATATTGAATCAGAAAATTAAATCCTGATGCTAATCGTGATGGAGAATAAGAAAAAAATTACAGAAAAAATTGATGGGAGAGTATTTCTGAGTAATGATATGTCAAAAGATAATAGAATTATCCAAGAACTAATAAGAAAGTGTACCAAAGAAGAGAAGAGGGAAGGAAACCAGATACAAATGAGGTTTAAGAAAGTTAATTTAGCAAGAGATGAATGGCAGTGACATATTGAACGAGAACAATTAATTTCTCATCCAACTTACTGAAATTTTGTCATGAAACTTCTATTTCGGACGTATGTATGTACAATGAAAATAAGCATATTGATGAAGTCATAGATGGGATAATGACAGATTAAAGCTTTGTCATATTACAGTCAACAATAATAAAAGGAAAATACCATATGATTATTAATACGTACCAATAGAGAGTTTAAAAAAGGAGAAGAAATACATATTTCATTATCATAAATTATTAGTAATCAAAATACTAAATGAATAATTGGGTTATTTCAATAACCGAGTGCCGTCAAACTTTTATTTGTGAAATTTAAGTACTTAAATTCAGCAGATATCCTCTTAATTGTTTGTTGGTATACGACTATGTTCAATAGTCTCTCTTTTCGTGTTAATTCTGTTGCTAAGAGAACGATGGACATCTTACATTGTTCTCGCTTTTATATTTCTCATATTCTTTCCGATGGTTTTATTATTTCAAAATGAGTCGGAACGACCATTAATATTCGAATAAGTGGTTTGGATAAATTGTCTTGAGAAAAATTAGGAACTATAAAATTGAAGGAGGAAAACTGCACAAGAGATATGGAGATCTGTTAACGAACCATCTTTAAAGAATATGCTATCAATATACTGAGAGCAGATGAAAGAAACTTAAAATTCTTCACATGCTAGGAGCTTCATTATAATACATTCAAACGGAATGAGTCTATAGTGTGTCAACCCTTATCTATATATAATATGTTTGACCATAATTTATTTGAAAAGAAAACAACTATATAAATATCAATATCACGGAAAAATTAAATGATTGCATAGATTGTCACTAATAAAATGGCCGATAACTATTATGAATTGTAAGTACTGGCAAATGGTACCAAATTATTGCTTTTTGAGCCGCTATTTGGCAATTACGCATTAACTAATAATTTAGTATGTGACATACAATTAACTAGAAAAGATGTTAATAGACAAATGTTCCTAGTAATTTAGATGAAAATAATTCTCCACAGAATCTTCAAGGCAGCTCTTTTCAATTACAATGAATCTTTTTACGGAAACAGTTTCCATATTTCCTTTAAAAATAACTATTAAAAATTTTGTTTCTCACAAATATCTATTAAAAAAAATGAGCTCCTAATAACCCCGCTGCATCCCCGACACTGGTGTAAATACGTGTACGAGTCGTACAAGTGAGGATAATCTGACTTCATCTTTGTTCTGTTGAGTTTTTTGTTTATTTGTTGCAGCTCCCGGTGTTGGCTGCCTCTGCTTGCCTGAGGCTAACTTAAAACAGCCATCACAGTATACCAGCCATCATTTATAAGTGTAGCGATACGAAGAACTTGATTCTGAGCTGCCTTTGCTTTAAGATGTTGATGACCTTAGGTATGAACCCTCTTCAGTGTTGTTTTTAAGAAAGCAATAAGGATGTAAACGGGTGATTACCATTATTTTTTTGTTTCAAGTTTAACAGTAAATTTAATTATGAGATTGAACTTAATGTTTATGTGCCAGGGGTTACACACCAATATCACAAAAGAATTAACTCTAAAATATGTATACTTGACATTAACATGATATTTTAGTCTCCAATAAATTACTTAAAATACTAATAGACATATATTCTTAAATGATAAATTCATTTCAATTTCATAACAGTCAAATTCATAATATCGTTGTCCGTGAAGTATATTAATTATTTTTTTGAGAGACAACTTTGTTTTGTAAGAAACGTTTTTTATTCCAATACGTAATTTACAAACAACAATGATTACGTCAATAGGGGTGACACAATTTGGGCATAAGTTATTTGAAGCCCGAGAAAATATTAGTTAACTTAAAACAAATATCGATTGCAAACTAAAAAATATCGCCGTAGAGTATCCTTAATAAGTAGTTAAGAATTAAATAACTTCTATTTTAACAGCCTAAAAAGTCAACGGACATAAATGAACGTACTCTGTGACTTCAATTTCATTCAAATAATGACATGATTTACGTAGCCTAGATAAATATAATTCTGTTATATTCGTTCCGATAAATGAAATTGAGCGATGGTTTCATATTTTAATGTTTCTTTCTTTACTCAGCAAGCTACACAATCCTTTGGCTAATGGACTTGCTTCCTAGCAATTTTCTTTCACACACACTCAGCATTCCGATTATACAAACATTTCACTTTAGCCACCAGAAATTATTTTCACAATGTATATTAATATTGTATGTATCCTGCAAGTGATTTAGGGAGACTTATGACAATTAAAATAGGAGCAACGGTTTCCCCCTCCGATATTCCAATGAGAAATGAAGATCTTAAACCACTTGCTACATGTTCCTACCAAAATGCAGTATGTTTCGACTACACTAGTACTCATCGAAGTAGGGATTGCTAACTAATTTTAATTTCATGACATGTTAAGATGAATGTAGGTGAACCTGAACAACTTAATTTGAGTAATTTTTAACCTCAGACATCACTCGTTAAGTATTGGTTCACAGATTGAAGATTGGAAGAAATGCCGATGGAAACGAAATGGGCATTAGCCACTGCTATATTACCAATATTTCTTAAAATATTTCATCAATAGACTTGATCTCAATAAAATGATTAATACTTCGAATTTTGGTCAAGTATAGTATCAATCCACGTTCCACACTATAACTTTGTTACATGTACTTCACTTGCCCTTCACTTTTTGTATTCACAGAACTGGATTATGGTACTATCCCTTTCAGAGGACATATATCACTAACTTCTCATTAGTTCTTTATCTGCTAAACTTTGGAGTTTACCTAGCAGCTGCTTCAGTGACTGCCTCTTTAAAACTAATGCTTTAGGTACATCTGGAGAGTAAGTGGTGTAGCTTCAACTTTCTTCTAATGCGTACTTCACGTAAGAAGATATGTTGTATTTTTCTGGTTATGTAGTTTAATTAAATCAATAATTAGGGCAGTACCAGGAATTATCGAGAGAAATTAAAAGTATAGCATCTTCTACAAAGATCGTTAGCTTTTTCATTGACGACGTCTCGGCGCCTTCACCAGCTCTAGACTATTTATTTGTGCCAGTCTGGAAAGTTCATTGAAACATTGCAAGTCTACCCCTGCGTATGAGGTGAGGATCCCTCTATTCATGCCTCAGTTTACAAACCAGATATTTTGATTATAGTATCTATATGGTACTTCGGAGCAATGTTGTTTAAATACTGCGTGGATATGGATAAAAAAGACCTTTGCTATACAAAAGGTGGTGTAGTAACAATTTTGAAATATGTCCTATGTCCTCTGATGAAAAATCCAAGTTTGTGACCTCGAGGAGTGGTCACTCGGTCCGCCATTTTGGATAAAAGGTGTTAAAATCTGTTTTTTTTTCAATATGATATACTTCAGCGGTTGATCTCTTACGACATAAACCGTTTAATACAAACTTGAAGAGAATACAATTTCACACATTTTTTTATTGAACAATTTTTTTGTAGGTCTCACATGTATCGAGTTATAGTAGCGTTAGATGAAATTTTGTTTACAAAAACGTCAAATTTGTTTTTCCTTGGTAAATTTGGAAAGAACAAATAACATAATTATATTATTATTACCGCTTTTCCACACCAAAAAGATTATATGGCGAAATATAGTCCAAGTTAAAATAATTTTTGTGGCTAGATATACATTTGAACAGGCTGCTTTTACAGTTATGCAGGACGAGGAGGATACAGATGTTTTGATTATCAACAAAGTAATTTCTCTCCACTCAATATTCGATCCTGTTTTCATCATTGGTGAAGACGTCGATCTTCTAATTTTGCTGACAGCATTAGCGCCATCCGAAATCAAAATATACGTTCGCAAACCTGCGAAGGAAATAAATGCTGAAAGACTGTATTCTGCGAGTAGTTTGAAACACAAAAGAGCAATTGGAAACATCCTGTTTCTACATGCGTCTAGCGCCTGCTACACGACGTTCTCCGTCTTCAACCAAGGAAAAACGAAATTTTGTTCGCTTGTATACAGAAAAACATCAGACTAGATGACATTATTAGTACCGTCAGAGATCGAGATGCTCAAAAAGAAGACAACGCAGATGCTGAAGCACCTCATTGCTTTGTATAGTCGCAACAAGGAAAAGGAAACCTTGGAAGAAGTCCGCTACCAACGTTTCGTGTTGATGTTTTTTACCCCCAACAATGGATGATACACGACAGCACACGTTTAGGACGTATCACCAGGTTCAGAAATGGTATGGCTTACTCCATTAACAATGACAAAGTCACCAGCACCCAAGACCTTACTGAATTTCATTTCATGCAAATGGAAAAAAATGCGGTGGAGCATGTGGATGCAGGAAAACTGGATTGAAGTGTTCTATTGTGTGCGGATTTTGACATGGTGAATAATGCGATAATGCACCAGAAGTTATAATCGAGAGTAAGGACGAAGATGACACAGTCACAGTATCAATGGAAGCCGAATTTCTTCTGGGTACAGAAAACGAGTTAAAAGATGACATCGACGACGAAAACTATAACGATGACTTCAACATCAACCAGGTACCGTCGGAAATGAGAAAAAAAAGTATAATAATAAATGATAAAATTTTCATCCTTATGCAGCTATAAATCGATTCATGTGAGACTTACCAATAAAATATTGAAATAAAAAAAGTCTGAAATTTTAGTTCAGAACGAACGTTTTTCGTCGTAGGATCAACCGTTGATGTACTATATTGAAAAAACAGATTTTAGCACTTTTCATCCAAGATGGCGGCTCGAGCGACCACTCTTCGGGATCACAAACTTGGATTTTTCATTAGAATATAAACCCAAACGACATATTTCAAAATTGTTACTACACCACCTTTTGTAGGGCAAAAATCCTGAACTAGCTTGCCTACCCTATTATTTCGTGTCCCATCTTGTTCAGTATTGCTCATCCTTTACCAGGTTAAATAAAATACTAACTATCAAACATAGTCCTTTCCTATTCTTGTGGTTCTAACTGTTGAGTGGTGCTATTTAGGTCCCGTATGGAGTATCAATGAAAATTTCAAAAATAATCTTGATTTCGATATTACCGAATTTTTTCACGTTTCTTTCAAAAGCATTTTAGGAGTAATACAATCAATTGGGTGTTCAAGAGAACATGCCAAAATAAATATTTTTCAATGTCTACGTTTGACAACTCTTGCTATTCAAATTACATTGAAAATGTGGTAATTTAATTCCTCGCTAAAGAATGAATATACCATAAATACGGGTAGTTATATCTGCCGTTTCTGAAACGAACATTAAACACAATTGGAAATGGTTTTTTGAATCGACATGTTCAAACAAGGATGCCACAATGAGCAAACAAATCCAGCGATTGATTGTTAATAACCAGTATAGGTCAGGCGTGATATTTATTTGTGGTTATTCTCTGTCAGTGAGAGACGTGCAAACATTAAACCTATCGATTTATGTTCCAACAGAACAAAACTGATAATTAATGAAGTGATAACCATTTTCAATTAATATAAAGTTGATGATATTTGACAAAACAATAAAATATTTAGTGCTTTTGCCGTATAATGGATACAATTTGGTATTTTTTCTCAATACCTATATTAATTTAAATTCAGGGTGATTTATTGAGAAAGCCTCTGAATTGTAGATTCCCAACTTTAAAATCGAGATTGAAAGTGTTTAAAGCTTAAATTTGGCTCTGGAATTTCGTAATAATTTTTTATATTTCAGCAGTTTCGAATTGAAGATAGGTAGTATTAGTGGTTTAAATGAAACTCACTGTTTCTAGCTAATTCCACAATATAATGAAAATTGTTGAAAATTCTAAAAAATTGACAATTGTTTTGATAAATCAATATCATCGTCAGAATGACAGAAGTTACATTTCATTTGATGCATACCTGATGTTTAGTAGTTATTTTTGGCTAGACCAAGAAGTGACCTAACTTGTGATAGACTTAATATATGTTAATAGAAGAAAGAAGAAGATGTGATATCACAAATATTGAAGCTTAGATATTATAAGCCCTATGGTGATATCCTGGATATCATTTTTCCAATTAAGGTCAGTATAACTGTGCAATGATATAGAAAACCAGGAAAACTATATCTGCTGATCTTTACAATTATCACTTAAGAAGACAGTTTATTAGTGGAGAACTCCCTAGATTTATCTGTTCATTGACGACTTCATATTGTGGGTTTCTTAAATGTCTTCTAATTTTCAATTCTTCAAGGAAAACCAGTTCTTGTTTCTTTTCACAAATATGCACCACGTCTAGTTCTGTGTTAGGTGTTAATGAATGATTGGTGTCAAGTAGATGTTTTGCGTATTGGAATTTATCTGGTTGTTTTAATCTGTATGCTCGTAAGTGTTCACTGTATCGGATTTCAAAATTTCTAAGAGTCTGACCCAAATATACAGCATTACATTCTGGACATTTGAGTGTATATATACCTGATTTCTTTAATGGTGGTATTTTTGTTTTTACATTTAACAATTTTATACTTACGTTACTCTCTGTTTTAAAAGAAATTGTTGTATTTGTTGCTAAAGATATTATCTCTAAAATATTATTAGAAATATTTCTTGCATATGTGATGGTTTCATAAGTTTATATTTCATCAGTTTGTTTAGGAAACATTAGTTGTAATGCCACTTTTTCCTATTTTTTATCAATTAGCTTATTTATCATATGTAATGGATAACCGTGGGATGTTGCTATTTGTCTAATTGTATTAATCTCTCTATCAAAATTACATTTGTTCATAAGAACTGAAAAAGCTCTATGTATCATTAAATTATTGATGTGGTTGAAAAATACATCTAATTCTCGTTCACTACCCATAAAACAAGCTAATATGTCATCTACATATCTATACCAAAGTAAAATATTTTTCGAAATATTACTTTCAAAGATCTTTCTTCCTAAATGGTCCATAAAAATCTTTGCTAAAATAGGTGATATAGGGCTTCCCATTGGTAAACCTTCATTTTGAATATATATCTTATTGTCAAAAGTGAAATAATTCTGATTAATGCATACATCAAATAAATTAAGTATATCTGATATTATTCCTGGATTGATATTTTTATCTTCTAGTATTAGACATTCTTTTGGAGGAATTTCAGTGAACATATTAGTAACGTCAAATGAAATAAGTTTATAGTTATCTTGCAATTTGATTGCTATTAATTTTTTGATTTGTTCTATTGAATTTCTAATTGAGTATTTAGATGCATATCCGTAACTATTAAGTATATTGTTAAGCCCCTTTGCCAATATATTATTAGGAGTATTAACATAATAAACTACAGGTCTAATTGGTTTCGGTATTTTATGTAATTTAACGGTTCCATATAATTGTGGACTATGAGGATTCTTATGTATGATAGACCTCTTTTCGTAATCACTTAAAAGATAATTTGAATTATTAACAATATCCCTTACATTATTAGAAAACTTTTTTGTTGGGTCTGCTCTAATAATGTGAGGGATATTGTTAATATTTCAAATGATCTTTTAAGTGATTACGAAAAGAGGTCTATCATACATAAGAATCCTCACTGTCCACAATTATATGGAACCGTTAAATTACATAAAATAACGAAACAAATTGGACCTGTAGTTTCTTATGTTAATACTCCTAATAATATATTGGCAAAGAGGCTTAACAATATACTTAATAGTTACGGATATGCATCTAAATACTCAATTAGAAATTCAATAGAACTAACCAAAAAATTGATAGCAATCAAATTGCAAGATAACTATAAACTTTCTTTTGACGTTACTAATATGTTCACTAAAACTCCTTCTAAAGAATGTCTAATACTTGTAAGAAAATTACTAGAAGATGAAAATAATAATGCAATAATAATATCAGATATACTTAATTTATTTGATGTATGTATTAATCAGAATTATTTCACTTTTGACAATAAGATATATATTCAAAATGAAGGTTTACCAATGGGGAGCCCTATATCACCTATTTTGGCGAACATTTTTATGGACAGTTTACAAAGAAAGATTTTTGAAAGTAATATTTCGAAAAATGTTTTATTTTGGTATAGATATGTAGATGACATATTAGCTTGTTTTATGGGTATTGAACGAAAATTAGATGTATTTTTCAACCACATTAATACTTTGCACCAAAAAATTAAATTTACATTGGAAATTGAAGAAAATAGCTCAATCAATTTTCTTGATTTAAAAATTCGAAGGGTTAATAATGTACTTGATTATTCAATTTACCGAAAACCAACACACACTAATGTGACAATTCCATACAGTTCCAATCACCCCATGTCACATAAACTAGCGGCATATAATTCAATGATACATAGAGCTTTTTCAGTTCCTATCAACAAATGTAATTTTGATGAGAGAATAACATAATTAGACAAATAGCAACATCCAACGGTTATCCATTACATATGATAAATAAGCTAATTTATAAAAAAGAGGAAAAAGTGGCATTACAACTAATGTTTCCTAAACAAACTGATGAAATATAAACTTATGAAACCATCACATATGCAGGAAATATTCCTAATAATATTTTAGAGATAATATCTTTAGCAACGAATACAACAATTTCTTTTAAAACAGAGAGTAACGTAAGTACAAAATTGTTAAATGTAAAAACAAAAATACCACCATTAAAGAAATCAGGTATATATACACTCAAATGTCCAGAATGTAATGCTGTATATTTGAGTCAGACCCTCAGAAATTTTGAAATCCGATACAGTGAACACTTACGAGCATACAGATTGAAACAACCAGATAAATCCCACTACGCAAAACATCTACTTGGCACCAATCATTCATTAACACCTAACACAGAACTAGAAGTGCTGCATATTTGTGAAAAGAAACAAGAACTGGATTTCCTTGAAGAATTGGAAATCAGAAGACGTTTAAGAAACCCATAATGTGAAGTCGTCAATGAATAGATAAATCTAGGGAGTTCCCCAATAATAAACTGTCTTCTTAAGTGATAATTGTAAAGATCAGCAGATGTAGTTTTCCTGGTTTTCTATGTCATTGCACAGTTATACTGATCTTAATTAGAAAAATGATATCCAGGATATCACCATAAGGCTAATAATATCTAAGCTTCAATATTTGTAATATCACATCTTCTTCTATTAACATATATTAAGTCAGTTAGGTCACTTCCTGGTCTAGCCAAAAATAACTACTAAACATCAGGTAGGCATCAAATGAAATGTAACTTCTGTCATTCTGACGATGATATTGATTTATCGAAACAATTGTCAAATTTTTAGAATTTTCAACAATTTTCATTATATTGTGGAAGTAGCTAGACATAGTGAGTTTCATTTAAAACACTAATATGAGTATATTCCACGAAGTATGGGTCGAGACAGTAAATTTCATAGGTAGTTTTATTTTTTTTGTTCAGCAAAACATTTCAGATTTATGAATTTAGCAAATTCAATTTTTATCAGTGTATTAATGTAGAAATGAAACGAAATGAGATTTGGAAAGTTATTATGAAACAATTCAAAACTCCATTATTAATGCCTACAAGATGTCGTGCCCACTCAGGCGGATCGATATCGATGGAGCCTCCTCCACTTCGTGGTGGTGCCATGAGATTGACCAGCTCAGGGGGACGGCGAGGAAATCTTTTAACAAGGCTTAAATAACAAGACTCAAAGAGGATTGGACTCATACAAGTCTCACCTCAGAGAGTATAAAAAAGTCATCAGACAAAAACAAAGGCAAGCTTGGAGAATCTATTATGAGTAAATCGAGGATTTCTTCCAAGCAGCTAGACTCCAAAAAGCCCTCTCAAAAGATCCCCACCGTCATATCGATATACTAACCAGAGAGGATGGCACTAAAACTGCCAACCTAGATACCAAACTTAATTTGTCTTCAGAGGTGAAATATTTCGGGGTCACCTTTGACAGTAAGTTAACGTGGAACTCCCATTTATAAAACAGAGTTAAAAAAGCATATATTTCTTATGAGCAGTGTCGTAGAACCATCGGCCGCACCTGGGGAATGTCACCTAGGGTTGCTGCCTGGATCTACACTGCCATCTTCAGACCTATGCTAACGTACAGCGCGATTGCCTGGGGAGCTAAAGCAAACCAGCTGACAGTCGTCCGTAAAATGGACCAAATCCAAAGAACAGCATGCCTCAACGCAACAGGAGGCATGAGAACCACACCAACAAGAGCTATGGAGGTAATCCTCGGTCTCACTCCCCTTGACATATACATCAAGGAGGTTGTTTCGATGACCATGGCACGTCTGCGCTCTACTGGTATACAACCTGATGTAGGATCCGGTAAACTGAGACGTAACTTGTTGCATGAGGTCCTCAGGGAGATCCCACTGCTGCAGGCCAATACTGACTCGATTCCACCGCGATATGCCTTCAACAGGCCTTACAAGGTAATCTTTAAAAACAACTCACAAGAGCCATTGGAAGAAGGCGCAATCCGCATCTTCACAGACGGGTCTAAATCCAATGTGGGCTCAGGATGTGGTATTTTTTCCATATCCCTGAATCTAAACATGAAATGGGCAATGGGCTGCAATACAAGTGTTGCTCAAACAGAGCTCACTGCTATCTGCATCGCTACTAAAGAGATTACCAAAAAGAAAACCACAGGTAATAATATATACATCCTTACGGACAATACACAAACACTACTAGCCCTGAACAGACCACGTATTACATCAGGCCTAGTACTAGAATGTCACATGGCCTTAATCGAAGCCTGTAACAACAACACGGTCACTTTAGGCTGGATCAAGGGCCATGAGAAATCGAAAGGAAATCGTATTGCAGACTCGCTAGCCAGGAAGGCAGCCACCCAAAAACTCTTGGGACCTGGCACTTTCATTGGTCTATCGGCGTCAGCGACGGCCGACCTATTGAAGGAACACTCCCTTAATAAGTTTAAGGGTAGATGGGACGACGCAGAAGTCTGCAGACTTGCCAAGGAACTGCTACAGTATCCGGATAGCAAAGTAGCCAAAAAATACGTGACTATGAACAGGCGGAACCTACGAACAACCACGAGAATTCTGACTGGTCACTGCCACCTACGAAAACACCTTCACAGACTGGGTCTATCTAACACCCCACTTTGTAGAGGATGTGAACAAGAAGATGAGACTGTCGAACACATTCTTTGCGAATGTCACACTCTCTCATTTTAGGTTTCAAGTATTCGGCGAGCACAGGCTAACATACGCCAATATGAGGGAACTTAATTCAGACGACGTTATAGCCTACTTCAAAGAAGTAGGCTTGATGACGAGCTAGAAGGAAGTTTTGAATCTCAGAAGGATGCACAATGGGCCAATTGTGGCCTGAGTGCTGTGGGGCCACCCACCCTTCAAACCTTTACAGATACAGATACCGTTACAATATTTTCCTTTGTACTTTTAGTTCTTGATGGTGGGTTTTTTGACCATTTCATTTTGTCTTTGCCGTAGTAGTAACTGGAAGAATGTTCTTCGTTTTCCGTTGAGACAATAGATTCTGAAACTATTTCCACGGCTTCTTCTTCTATTTGGTCTAATTCATCTTCGGATGGACGCCATTCGATATCACTAGTCGAATCATGATCACTGAAAATCTCAATTAGTTCAATTACTCCTTCTGCTTCATTGCTAGCTACTGAAAAATGTTCTGTTGAATTACTTGTGCTCTCAGTATCTTCTAAATCATTTGTCCAAAAGTCTTCAGATTGAAATAGCGCATCTATTTGCTCCTCAGATAATTTCGTTCCATACCTCGCCATTTTAACTGAAACGAAATTAAACTTTTACTATAAATCTATGCTTTAGCGTTCATACCAAAAGCTTGTAAAAATAATAGATTTATAAATGTTTACCTATTTTATATTTCACTCAAAAGTCACACTATTACTATCACTGGGTCTCTGAGACCCTGATCCGTCTATTACTTACGCACGGCAAAAAACAACAGCACTATCTCACCAGCATCTAAAGGTAGACTAACTGTTCTGCACATTCACGGGACCAAGCAGCTAAACAACGCTACAGTAAGAAGAGGTGGGGTTAATGGCTATGCCATGGGTCTCTCTGACCCGACTTATAGTAGTTCAGGGATATACAAGGCGTTGAACTCACAATGATTTTTACGTTCAATTGTGCATAACTTCTGAAATACCCTATATACTTATATGAAACCCTACTTTGTAAGTACGGGGGAGGTGAGCCCAATCTGAATCTGAAATAATATATAGGGTTTCTCGCTTAAAAAAATGTATGTTTGTTTCACCCTGGTGATAAGGAACACCCAGTACAAATGAAAATAATTTTGAAATGTGAAGTTTACAGATGCCAACAATTTTCGTATATAACTTTATTCCATATCTTCTATAATAACGGATATATAGAATTTTGTCACACTAATGGCGCACCCTGTATGTAAGGATAGATAAATGTAGTTTATTCTAGATATTAGTTCGGCATTAATTGTACAGCGGAATCTCATAATGTAACAAATTCTTTGTTAATATATTTGAAAAAAAGTATTTTCGTGAGTAAAATACGTAATTCGTGAGACACGATCGTGATTCACTATCCATGTCAACTTACCTTACCTTTTTGAAAAACAATTGCCATTTGAAGCCTTAACAAATAAATTTTATGTACTGTTTTTCCTTCAAATATTCTTTATGATCCAAAAACTAATATCGCTAGGAGATAGCTCATTTAATTCCCCACACAATGATATTCCATACCGTCTGTTTTATTTGAATTTATTTTGAGGTATCATTTTTAATTATTTTCGCATCTCGGTTTATTCACTATCACAACACTATTTTACCTTAAAACTAATATTTTTACATTGTTATATTTTCATAGATTTAGTTAAACACTCTTAGGTTTTGTCTGATATTTATGAGATCTGTACGAATTACTTTGTTCTGATCCCAATATTGTCGTTAATTTATTCATTTATAGATAATTTCATGTCCCACGTTTGCTACATTCAAATATTTCTTCCAATATTTGAAAATTCTAATATGACTTCTTTTGTTATATGACATGGTACCTATTAAATATTTCTAAAATTTGATCTATCTGTTTTATTTTTGATTATCATGTTTATCTCTGATTTAACTATTTCATAACTTTTATTTCTTTTTAGAATCTGTCAATTCATCAAAAAAAACCTGTTCAAACTTTGTGCTTATTTTCTCATCCTATTGAGTTGAACTGGACTGTTTCAATTACACAATTACATGTAAAGTAAATAACACTTCCAACTGATTGAGTTTTATTTTAGAATATTATTAATCATTGACATTACTCATACACGTTAATAATGAGGCTTACCTATCAGCTCTAATATAAAATTAGTTTCTTGCTGTGTTAATAGTACCTATGTTAATAGTATATTGTAAAATGCAGTTTTCAAAAAAGTATACGTATGGAACATGTTATACGGTCAACTAGAGTCGTCCTGTTTATAGCATATTGTCTTTTATACCATATAATATTCAAATATATTCTGTATTGAGAGTAATTCAACCTTTCTCCCACTACCCTGCTATATAATTGAGATATTAACACATCAACCAGTGTTTCACTTTTATCGTAGAACGATTTGTCTTGGCTTACCGAACAGTCTTCAGCTTGGGTGATTACTATTCCATTTGATGGAAGCCTATTTCAGTTGAGCATTGTTTTAGGTTTGCAAACATTCCTTAGATACTGGGGGCACGATCTGGACTATGCTGTGGGTGGCCAAGCACTTCGTAGCGCAATCTACAATTTGATCATCTACTTGGGACACGGTATACTGTGTTGACTAAGCAGCAATTTATTCTTTCGTATTTGTAATTTTCCTTTATTTCTTTACTTCTTCGATCCAATAACGCTATGTTATATTCACTATTATATGGTTGATCTTATACTGCAAATAATTTTTGAATATTTGATTGAACCCGTAGCAACTGAAATGTTCAAATCGCATCGACACAGTTAATATTATGAGGTTTTTTCCAAATGCTCTCCAACCCGCCAGCGTAGTTTCATCATCAATGATAAAAATCTGCCAAGCCCAGAAAAAGTGTTTATATTTGCGTGAAATTGATTATTATAACAAATTATCCACACGTGAATTATACTGATCAATAAATAAAACACCTTCAATGCCATAAAACATGTTCAAAAGACACTATTATTTTCATGCAGTATATCACACAAGACAGTTTCTATATAATTAGGAAAATTTGATACGGCAACTTTATTTTTATCATTGAAAAAGATCACAAGTATGAAACTAATCATTCTCAGTAATTACTAACTTCAAGACGGGGAAAGAAAATATGATGAACATATGTATCAAATGCAAGAACAGTAATGCACGACGAAATAGTTGGTCTGGTTGAAATTTTAGGTAATTTAACTTGTATTTCCGTTTTACATTGATAAAACTAACAACTGTCATAAAACATTCAATTAAATTTGAATATTATTTATGATTATATGTTGAAAATTTTGTATCATATATCCCACGAGAATTATTTTAGAAACGAAAATAAAAATGATTGAGACGTATATGGTGGCAGTTTAAAATTAAATATGATCCTCAAGACGTGAATTATTCTGATATACCCCGTTCTTAAAGTTATTTTGCCAAAGTTTGCTTATTTTTCGAATATACAGAATGACTCATTAATAATTGGACATACAACAACCGCAGACTCCGTTATATTCAATTTATTGAATATATGTTTTATTTAATCGTCTTATTGAATAAACTCATGATTAAGAATTGCAGAAGAATCACTCACTATTTGGAAACTTTGGCTCGTCTGACCGTCATTTATTCATTTCTAATCAACCAAAATAATATTATACTCTTGCAAATGGCACCCAAAGATTCTCCTTGCATCAATATTTCATTATAATCAATCAGTATTTTTTATTTTATAGTTAAATTCAACCATTCACTGTTTTTTCTTTAAGTTTTCAAATATACTTATTTGATATGTATGCAACAGAAAACTGAGTAGACTGTATTAGACGTTAAAAAAATTAGAAATATGGAAATAGTTCAAGAAAGACTGTAAATATTTGTTGTATTTTGGTGTTGTCAATGCTATGACTCACTTGCGGAAACGAAATTATTCATCCCAAACCTATCATTTTTGTGTTAACAAGTTCCTTTGTTATTTTTTCTGTACGTAGTTCTTTAAATCACAAGTTCACTTTACTCAACCCCGGGTAACAGGTAAAAATAAATAATAATGGCAACTAGTTGGATTTAAAATGGGTGCAATTTTGACAGAGATGCTCTGCACACCTGTTCAAAGAAACAAAAAAAGGATACGGTAGAACACCTGTGAATTTGTACAGTTGAAAAAATAGCCCCATATTCGATGGGCAGTAGTAATCAACAGAAGAAATTGTCTTTCTGAATATGGTTCCCAGGTAGGAACGTCTCTTGTAAACGTGCAAACACAAAGGGGTTTGCATATTACTGTCAATTTTTTTCAAACTGGGTATAGGGGGATTGTTTTTATACTTGTAAACGAACTGTTCATCGAACTATAAAAAATGAAAAAGAACAAACCGTATCTTTTAACGCTATTTTAATAACTTCAAAGTGATCGTTCAATCGTACAATACTTCTAAAGATTTATCTATATGAAATGATTTTTTATAAAAATACTGCTTATTACTTATTGCGTAAGACAAATATACAGGGTGTCCCGGGACTAATGGGAAAAAGTCAGGAGCGTATAATCTGAGCCAAAATAATGTTAGTACTTCATATAAACTTTTTCTATTCAGGCCCTCGTTTTCGAGTTATAGGCCTCCAAAGTTTTAATTTTGAATTTGGTTTTTATTTTTATTTTTGGTACTAGTTATTTGATCTTTATAAAATTTACGGAAAACCTATAATGTACGTGTATGTTTATTTTGGAAAGGTAAACAGATTTACAGTAGTGCCTTGAAGCCAGGGACGGACCACTCGCAATGGTTAGTGATCCAAAAATTTTGCAGGTATGGCACACCCTGTATGAAATTATCGAAATTGACTTCCCCACACATTAATCTAACGAAAAGGTACTTTTGCTGGAATTCGATAAAATAAGCCGTTTGGCTAATATTTACAGTTTTATTAATGCACTACGTACAAATTTACCTAACTAACTTATTAATACGATGTACTACAAGAAAATAATTTGATGATAGCAGATGATAAAAACATTGAGAAATTATTTAATGGGAAGTAAATAGGTATGCAAACAACGTAATTAGTTGATTTTAATCAAAATTACGAACGCAACATTATTAAACCATTAAGAAAACCTCAAAAAACACAAGTTATAAAACAATGGACTGAAACTAATTCTTAAACAACAACAAAAACTAACGTTCTTCTAATAAATGTTCAATATGAGCTCCTCCCACTTCCACGCACATTCTAAGTCTACGA
This sequence comes from Galeruca laticollis, assembly GCA_963921935.1. Taxonomy (NCBI): domain Eukaryota; kingdom Metazoa; phylum Arthropoda; class Insecta; order Coleoptera; family Chrysomelidae; genus Galeruca; species Galeruca laticollis. Next base: position 166,622,362 of record OY998180.1, read on the forward strand.
AGGTTGTTTCTTTGCACTTGAAAAAGCAATCCCACATTATTTCTAATAACATTGCAGTGTAACTCGATTCTGTTTATTAAATCTTGCCCTGTTTGCACAGGTATTGCGTATACCTTACTTTTGAGATAACCCTAGAGGAAGGAATCCATAGGATTAACGTCTCCTGATAGCGGTGGTCATTGAAAAGGGCCTCCACGACCAATCCATCTATTAGGAAACCTTGTGTGTAAATGCTGTCGTACATCTAAACTGAAATGAGGAGGGGCCCTATCATGCATGAACAATAAATTCCTACGAGTTTGTAGTAGCACATAATCAAACAGGTTCCATAACTCATTTTGCAAAAACTCCAAATATCTTTGACTGGTCAAAGTATCGTCAATAAAGTATGGCCCTATCAAATGATTGCCAACTATTCCTGCCCAAACATTAACCATGAATCTATGCTGGCTCCTAGTTTGGATAATGCCATGTGGATTCACATCATCCCATAAATGCATATTATTTGAATTTATGACTCCATCTCTGGTGAAACCTGTTTCGTTCGTAAAGAAAACGTTACTAATAAATGTATTGTCTGCTTGTTGTTGTCGCAGAAACCACTGGCTATACTCAAGTCGTGAAGGATAATCAGCCACTGTCATACTTTGTACTTTTGTCATGTGAAAAGGATATAACAGCTGTTCTTTTAGAGCGCGATGAACAACTGATTTCGAGACGTTATGTTCTCTTGATAATTTTCGTAAACTCGTTGATGGTTCATTATCAACTGCATTTAACAAGTCTTGTTCAACTGCCACAGTACGTACGTTTCGTACTGGACCTTCTTCACCTTTTTTTGGCAAAAAACTTCCTAAAATTTAAAACTTTGTTTTGTATACATGGAAAATTACATTTACTTATTCATACCTGTTTCTTGTAACCTGAGATCAATACGCTCAAACATTCGTCTGTCTGGCAATGCTCTGTTTGCAAAATGTTCTGCATAAAGCCTTCTGGCCTCTAAACAGTTTCGAGAAACCAGTCCATACATTAAATTCATATCTACGTACTCAATAAAAGTGAATTCTGCCATTGTAACTGTTAAATTAAGGACTTATCAATTATTGACAAGTACTGACTACGACCTATTCTACACAATGTTTGACAACTAATCCTATGGTTACTTGCTAAACGGTAAAAACACTTTTAAAAAGTTTTTAGCAACTTTCCAATTAATAACTCGTTAATGTTTTTTATCTTCTGCTATCGTTAAATTATTTTTTTGTAGTACTGAAGGTAAATCTTGGACATCGTATTAATAAGTTAGTTTTACCTCGTTGTGTACTTATAAAAATGATGAATGCGTAAATTGGTACGTAGTGCATCAGTAAAACTGTAAATATTAGCCAAACGGCTTATTTTATCGAGTTCCAACAAAAGTACCTTTTCGTTAGCTTAATGTGTGGGGAGTGAATTTCGATAATTTCATACAGGGTGTGCCATCCCTGCAAATTTTTTGGATCACTAACCATTGCGAGTAGTCCGTCCCTGTCTTCAAGGCACTACTGTAAATCTGTTTACCTCATCAAAATAAACATACACGTACATTATAGCTTTGCCGTGAATTTTATAAAGATCAAATAACTAGTACAAAAAATAAAAATAAAAACCAAATTCAAAATTAAAACTTTGGAGGCCTATAACTCGAAAACGAGGGCCTGAATAGAAAAAGTTTATATGAAGTACTAACATTATTTTGACTCAGATTATACACTCCTGACTTTTTTCCCATTAGTCCCGGGACACCCTGTAGATATTCAAACGATATTCTGCTATTATATTTGTTGTCTTCTGTTGAACTACTGATATATAGTAATATTCAAAGTGGATCTTTTCTGATTATTTGAAGACTGTATGACAGTTTTATATCACATTAGAAAAAAATAAATGATTTTATTGATGTATTTAAATCCAGCTACGGCCCTGTAAAAGTTATTCATGAGTATTATTGAATCTCATAATCCTGTAGTCTTTCAATTTGAAATAATCTTCCAATTTCAGTTGAGCACACAAACCTATACACGGTGTCCCAACAAAAAGTACACACTCTAATTAACTGCGAAGGTACTAACTTTCTAAAAATGTGGTGAAATACGTCACCCCTCTGCACTACACAGTCCCCCGTAAAAATTTAAATTGCAAGGGGGATCGAGCGATACCTCGTTTAAAAGATCTTTGAATTCTCTTTACAATCGTCTATAATTTTTTATAAAATTTATCAATGGCTTTGTGGATATAACGCTTTTAATAATTTTTTATTTTAAAACTAAAAACACGAAATTAAAATCATCGCTTATTTCTTCCACAGAGGAATGTTGGAATTGTCCAAATATAAGACACTGGATAGCCCACCAACTAATTGTTATCATGTTAAAGTATTTTGTAACAGTTTTTTGAGAAAAAACTTATCTTCTTTGTTTGGTTGTCGATCAATAAATTATTAACAATCTGTGCACGTGCAACAAAATTTGAGGTACTCTAACTTACTACATTGCGTGGTTAAAATTGTGTGTACCATTCAGGAGAGAATAGAAATTGTGAGAATTTATTTTGACATTGATGAACGTGCTGGAGCCACAGCGCGCATAATTGATAATAATCATCCAAATAAAAACATTAAACAATGAAGCAATGGAGGTGGCAGTTTTGGGTCACTTGCAGTTGGATAATATCACTACCATATAGACTAACAAGGCCGAGGTGCTCTGGCCTGACGTCACTAGAAGAAGGCGAACCTACGTATACCGAACTGCAGCTATGATATGCGTAATCAATGCAACTGCTGTTTTAAAAACAATTTTTTAAATAGTTTTATGTTTTTTAGGGGCTTCAGGTAGAAACGAGCCTGTCAAACGTGAATTGAGCCCTAAATTGAATCCCATTTGGTTTTTTTGCGAAAAAAAAACAACAACAAAAATAAAACCATATTTAAAAAGAATGTTAAATATTAATTTAGTAACTCAGTAGAGGAAGAATAATTAATAGTGAATTACAAGTTTGAAGTATGTGTTAGTATATTTAAAATTTAAATTTAATAATTAACTTATGCAGTCAAAGTATCTAATTTTCTCTTATTTCCCTTACCAAATCAGTCATTTTTCTTTCCACAGTAATTTTTAAAAAGTGTATTTTTTATAGATTGTATGACAATTTTTACATTATATCCGAAATTATGTACTTTACATTCTCAAAAGTTTAATAAAAAATTATTTTTCGTAAGATATTCTAATGTCACAGTTGATAAAAACTCTTTATTGTTGTGAATACTGAAGAAATTTTCTTAATTGTCTATAATTTTATTGAAAATTAAATAGGCATATAGAATTATATTTGTGACTTCATATTCAGGAAATTTCAGACTTCCTCTGACTTTTATCAAGTTTTTCATCAATTACAAGATCATCTGCATATATTATATCTAATTTGCATGTGTCACATCGCACTTTTTTTAATACAATATAACAACAACATTTTTGGTACCAAATTTTCAGAAAATCACAAATAAAAGAAAACCAATTTGTTTTTGAAGCAGTAGTTGTATTTTCAAGTAATAGGTCATCATTAATTTCATAAAATGAGTCGATTGTCACAGTTTCAGAACAATTAGATTTTTTTACATTCATACACTTGCCTAATAGAAATATTGTACTGGCGTCCCGCCAGTTTTCTATATTTTCCAAATCTGTTTACAAGGGGATCTGTCTGAAATGTTTCCAATGACACATAATTCCTATTTAATTCTTTAAAACAGTACTTAACAAGTTCAAGCATACTGTGTTTGTGATATTAGAGGTTTGGGAAAGTTATCAGAAATTTTCCAAACTTCTAAACAGCCTAACAATATTTGTAAAAAAACTATTTTGGATCATCATCACCAGCTTGACAAGTTATAGGGTCTTGATATAAATATTTCAAAGGTTTTTCTGTTAGTGGCGTTTTTATATTAACCATCTTCCACCAAGTTAACATAGTTTTAATAAAGTTAGCTGTGTATTCGGAGTAATTGATTTCATTTTTAAAATTTAAGAGCCACATTTTTCACTGCGTAATGATGAGTGTGGCCTTTTATCAGAAGGAGCTTTTAGATTGGTAGTCAAAGCCTCCATAAAACTTGATGACTGCTTCGGTTTCTCAAGTCTTGCCATACTGATACAGTGCGACCTTCATTTATCCAAGATGACAAATTTGACTACCTGCGATACGAAGCTGTCGTATCTCTTTTAAATAGTTTTGCACCTTTAGCTACCTTTAAGTTTTAATCAATCTCTGTAATCGTGACAATAAACATCGCTTTATGAAACGATTATCAATATTAGATAAAATATAGTGTACATTCAAATTATATTTCGTTTGATTTAACTAACGTTATGATTAATCTAGCACCAACTACAAAACATCAGAAGTTAATCATTCAAGGTCACTCAATGTTTGTAAACAATTAACAGAAAATTACTATTGAAATAGAAAATGTGAATTATTCAACAATGCTATAAAAACTTTACCATTTACTGCAAAATTGTGCAGTTTGTTGCCCTATTTATAGCGCGGAATGAAAAATAGATGTTAAACACATTAAACAAGTTTTTAATAAATATATAACATTTACATACACATGGTGAACGCTGTATAGTATTTCTTACTATTCAGTGCCGTACCATTCGTTTTTTTATTGATGAAAAAATAGTAGCATTAAACTGAAAGTAAAATGAAACTAGAAACAGAGAGTTTATTGATATGAATGCTTAAAGGTCTTTTATCGCGCAGATACATAACCAGCGTGGAGTACTTATGTATTGGCACATTTAGTATAATTTTAAATCTATAAAAATACTTTTGTCACTTCTCACTCCATCTCATCAGACACTTTCTCGCCATCTATAAACATTAGAAACCCAGAATATACTTTCTTTAGACAGGTCCGCCCTACGGATGTCGGTGGAGGCGGTATCCCAATTCTAATAAAAGGGGCATCAATTTCCAACTGCTGTAACAAAACAATTCTTCAATTGAGCATCTTTCATTACTTTTAGACAACAAAATTAAAATTGTAGGGGCATATAATTCGCCAAATAATAAATTAACTGAAATAGGTATATTTCTGTGACAACTCTGACTATAATATCTATAGCACAGATGACCCCACCCACTTTCCCTATTCCAGCCACTTCCCAAGTACAATTGACTCAGGCATCGGACACAACGTTAACACAATAACTAAAATGAGAACGATCCCTGACCTCAATTCCGACCATGATCCTGTCCTTTTAGAATTAAAAGTAACACACACCCTCAAAAAAATACACGATTATACCACTTCAAACTGGACAAAAAATAGAAGAAGTCATGTGGAAGATATTTCTAGAAAAACTAACACCCGAAGATAATTCTCTCTGGAAAATCAGGAGACAACTTAAAAATAAAATTCAAAGAAGTCACTAAAATAGTCGCAAACGGACACACTTTTACCGAAAAAGCCAAAATCGCATAAGCTTTTGGAGATTATTTTCAAAACTACTTTACAAACAACACACAGCACCATCACAATTTATCACACATCAAATACTAAAATCTTATTCACTTATTAGAAATTTACAATACAATTCAATACTTATAAAATAAAATAGCCTTAGGGGAAGATGGTATCCCAAACATCCTCCTCCAGAAATTACCTAAAAAAGCAATTGTACTTACTTATATAATAAAGTACATCATCAAGACTGGCAACCACCCCGATTTGCTTAAGATTGCCAATATTATCCCAATCATCAAAGCCAACAAACAACATTCTTATGTGGATAGCTACAGACCCATCTCCTTACTGATTAATATTGCAAATGTGGTAGACCAAATTATTCTTAAAGGAATACAATATTTTCGTGACAAACACAAAATAATACCCCCAGAGCAATGCGGTTTCAGAGGCGGACATAGCACAGTGGCTCAAATTATTAGAGTGTTCAATCACATCAGAGAAGGATTTCTATACGAACATTAACGAAGGCTTTGCGGGACCAAACCCTATACAAGCCGGAGCAGTATTATCACATTTGCTGTATTCCCTCTTCACTCATGACTTACCATCCTCTCCACAAATCCTAACATCCATGTATGCGAATAACACGTGTTTTGTTTCATCAGCAATAACAACAGACACAGCACTAGACAACATCCAATTACACTTAAACTCACACATTATACCATACCTGAGAGACAACAAACTTTCAATTCATGCTTCCAAGACAGAGTATTTGTTACTCAGGAAGATAGCAAGGAAAAATAGCTCATTGTAATCTCAGCTGTGTATTGGTGGGTAAATTATCACCGCTAGTAGAACGCTAAAATACCTAGGCTATGCAGTACTAGGTAATATCACACCTCGCAACAGGTACAAAAAGCTGAAATTGCAATGAGAAAATTATACCCTATTATTTGCAAGAGCAGTTGTTTCTCAGAAACAACTAAACGCATAATATACAAACAGGTCATAAGACTAATTTTAGTTTACACCGCACCAGATTACTACTCTGCCACAAAACACAACTTCCGCACATTGCAGCTGGTGCAAAATAAGTGTCTTCGTATGGCAATGAAATACACAACGGCTTACCCAAAACTTCCAAGAGCCCAAAGACTTAACAAAATTATCCATTAATTTTTATGATTATTGTCTACCCAAAAATCTCAAAGCCGCTAGTTACACAGGAAGACACCCGTGATAGTGGTTGCAGGCATCTGCATGGTTCACTATTCACGTAAGTAATAAGTTGTTTTTCTCCTAACAACGAACAACATCGAATCGGGGGCTAACTCGGATACCCCTATTAATATCACATATTATCAACAAACAAGAATAAATACCCCAACATAATCAACATCTGCAATGTTGCTGTCTCACATAAATGAATCCTCTGTTCGATTTTGAAATACTGGTTTTCAGCTGCTTTTCAGGGATATACTGTCGAAAAGCTGGGTGTCGAAAAATCTGGGGAGTCATATTTTTATATTAGGGACAAAGTAACTTCATCAGTAAAAACAATTGGATAATACTCAAGCAAGGTGCCAAGTTACACTAGAGACGTACACAAGTGAATCTAGAATGACCTGACCATCGGCCTACATTCATGTATTACTTTATTCTTTGATTCACATCTGAATAGGGATATCAAAAATTATTGTAAATAAAAACATTTTAAACCTAAACTTTTGTCGCATGTAAAAAATATTATTTCTACTATTTTTTAACTCAAAGTTAACGCAAAATATCTATTGAATATCTTTAAATTGTTATTTTCTCTCGGGATCGTAAAATACACAGGATATTGTCGAAATTTTTTATGGCCATTTTCCATAAATATGGCAAAAGTAGTTGAATTGTTTACGAGCTGTCATGTGGCACCGTCTTACAGAAACCACATGTCATTGAAATCTATTCAAATTGAAAGAGACTGTTTTGTTGAATTTTCTTTTTAAATTGAAATATTTTCCGATAGCTACACCATATTTAAAAAAAACTTCAGACAGTTGGGTTAAATAATGTAAACGCATATAAACATTGTGTTGTTGAGTCAGTTTACATTTTCCAGACATTGAATTTAAATGAATTTCAGCCCGACCCTGGATTTTTGTAAATAATTTCAATTTACTCTTAATACGTTTTTGTGAGAACATTACCTTGGGAGTGCTATTTATTCTGTATCCAGTGAATGAATTATTATAGTTACATTAAATGCAATCTACGTTTTATAATAAAGAAATACAATTTATATATTATTATGTGTACACATAGTTGACGCTATAAGCTTAGATGTGAAGAATATTATTACACACACAAGGCAGAGAGCAAAACATCGAACTACATCAAACATAGCAATTTCAATCTAGAACTTTCAAAAACATTAAAAATAAAATAATTATTGGTAACCCTATTTTGGCATAGTAGATTCCAGATTTGACATTTGCAATGTTATCAGATTTACAGTTTTTATTATGTTATTAATAATGTGTGTTGTCATTATTGGCATATTCGCATAAACATGACCAGAAAAGGTAACATTTGGGATCACATCTAGTACAGTCAATTAGCTTGGTAATTAATTTGACACTACCCTAATGGTAGTATGAGTCTATCACATTTCTATTCGTTATCTTAGCCCTGAAAGACTTGCCAGTTGAGTTTTTTGAACTCTACTTCCTATGCAATCCCAAACAATATTATCTTCAGGATAGAAATTGAGCAAACGGGTAGATCATTCAATAAATACTCATCTGAAAAATTTTCCCTTCAAACTATATCTGATTAAAATTGGCTTCAGACAGATTTCTCAGTGCTGGTACAATTCAATTTCTAACCAGCTTTGCTAACTTCTTGGCAATGAAAAATCTTAGCAAACGGTTAAACCCTATTGGCACAGTAATGACGCAATATACAGCAGATTCATCTAAAAAACAAAAGTTGGTGATATCATTATAGAAATGGTAAATACTATCAATGTCAAATACCCATTTTCGCGTTGCTTTCAGATTTTTGTTTCGCTTGAAAATTAGATAATGTTTGATATCTGGGTAGATCCACCGCTACCTGGAAAAGTTCAGAATTTACAAAATATGGTAATCATATCCCCACTGAATTAACACAATTAATTGTATATTCACTTTTTGAATTATCGTTAGTAATGAATTAATCAAGCCATTTATGAAATTAGATCCCACATTACAGATTGTTTCAACATAAAAATTAAACCTTTTGATATTGGCATTCACCTACAGGGTGTCCCGGGACTAATAAGAAAAAACTTGAGAGTGTGTAGTCTGAGCCAGAATAATGTTAGTACCTCATACAAACTTTTCCAATACAGGCATTCGTTTTCGACTTATAGGCCTCCAAACTTTGAATTTTGAATTTGTTTTTTTATTTTTAATACTCGTACTGTTCCTTTGATCTTCATAAAATTTTGAACATATTTATAATGTATGTGTATGTTTATTTTAGAATGTCAAACAAACAGATTTTCAGTAGTTCCTTGAAGCCAGGGGCGGACTCCTCGTAATGATTAGTGATCCAAAAAATTTACGGGGATGGATGTGTTATCCCTGTATGAAAATATCGCATATCACTTCCCCACACCTTAAGCTAACGAAAAGTTACTCTTGTTGGAGTTTGATAAACTAAGCCGTTTGACTGATTTTCGAATTCACCATTTTAATGAAGCTATCCTACGTAACGAGTTAAAAGTAATTTATTGATACCATGTCCAAGATTCACCTACTCTATAGCTAGAACTGGACTAGAAATGAATATCTTCACAGAAATATTTGGATTTTTAGCAAAATATTTTGGAACCTGTATGAAGATTTCGTACTACGACAAAGTCGTAGGAATGCATGGATACATGATGGAGCCCCCCTCATTTCACTTTAAATCTACGACTACATTTGTTCAAAATGCTTCCGAAAAGATGGATTGGTCGTGGAGGTCTTTTTCAGTGGCCACTCCGATCAGAAGACGTCAATCCTATGGATTTCTTTTTTTGGGGTCAAAATAAAAAATAAACTGTATGCAACACCAATGCATACAATGCAATATTTAAAGATAGAATTGTGTTACTATGTATTAGACATAATATGGAATTGCTCTTTCAGGCGCAAAAACCATCTTCGTAGACATAGAATGTGCGTGGAACTGGAGGAGCTCATTTGATTATTTATCAGATTAACGTTAGTTTTTTGTTTATTAGGCATTAGTTCTAGTCTAATGTTATATAACTCGTATTTTGACGATTTCTTAATGGTTCAATAACTTCTTTGTGTTTGTAATTTTGATTCAAAGAAACTAATTGCGTTCTTCGCATACCTATTTAATTTCCATGGAATGAGTTTTCAATAATTTTATTATCGATTATTGCTAAGTTATTCATTTCTACTGCAGTATGTGAATTTTGGACATGGTATCAATACATCACTTTTAAAGCGCGATTCTCATTATGCATAACGTCACCGTCACGTCGCCTTACCGGCACGGTCAAGCAAAATATTTTTACATTGCAAGTGACGTAAAGTGGACGTGACGGGGTAGTGCGATTACGTTCATTAAATGCAATTTGAGAATATTTTACTTAACACTGCCGGTGAGGCGACGTGACCGTGACGTTACGTATAGTGAGAATCGCACCTAACTCGTTACGTAGGATATCCTTTAATTAAATTCGTAGTTAATATAAACTACTTTTAAAAAAATAACTTTTATTTCTACATACTAAAAATGAGACTTCACAACTAGGAAGCTATATAAAATCTGAATGTGATAATGATCAATCGAATAAATTGTTTTCACATTAACGCGTATCATCAGTTGCCAACACAAATCTGAGAAGTACACAGCATCGCGTTGCTGTCGCTTTGTGCGAAAAAGGTTATTTGGAAACAAAAAAGGGCCGAAAATCCAGAAGGATATGGGTCCATCCTCTATGTCTTCAAAGACGGTATTTTTCTTCACTACTTACTACCATTTTGCCTTGTAATAAAAAAAGAGCAGTAAAAGTAAACAAGCTCACAACACTGCATCGAAGCTACAACTGACGATACGCCTTCATGTGAAAATATATATTTTTATAATTCGCGTATAAAAGAGACTTCATTATAACATTGTTTACAGTGTCACAATGAAGCTCTTTGAACACTGTTATAGTAATTTTTAGTGTACAGTTGGTTATTGAATTTAGTTATATTTTTATTTGTCATTTGACTTTAACCTTGACACAAATTATAAATAAAATGGTCTAGCGTTGTTCTAGCTAACAAATTATTATATTAAAGGTAAATTAGAATGATTTATATATTAAAATTATTATTGAATAAAGTACGCTAACGTTTATTTTTCAATGATTTGTCAATTGTTTATTTTTATATTGTATAGGATCAATATATAGGTATACAAAACGTTCGATTTTTGGGATAAATTACCAGACATCTATATGAAGATGTATTACAGTAATAATTCTGTTCATGATATAATATAAATAGATCGCAAGAGCATATACGAAGAAGCTCTTTTTTAAACAAATTATCATCCTCTTTTTGCTTAAGTGAAAGTTTGTTTACAATTTACATAATTATTCGGTTATAATATGTCAAAAGTCAGGAGTGCTGAATAAAACCATCTGTGATCTGACCAATCAGGAATCTACAGAATTGCCAACTTAAATTCAAACCACTCGTCCTAGTTTAAGAACAGGGATTATATGAAATTCTATTTTATTTAAATAATTAAATAAATGCGAATTATAAAGAATATTTTGTAATACTTGTGCCACAAATATTTACCGTGTAAGTGATCATTTTACATAATATTTTCATGCAGTAAACTTATTATTTGATTTTCGAGATGTCTGACGCGTATAGAAAAGAACAAAAACGACTTCAGGACTTAACGGAATGAAATATTATCCGTCTGTCCGATGCCTACTCGCCAAGGAGTGATTCTGAATCGGATGGTAACAGTAGTTCTCAAGATTTTTTTCGAAAAAAAATAGTGACAGTTCGCAAGTTCGAGCAAAATTTGCCCAATCAAAATGATGTACCCTCAACTAGAAGGTAAAGCGTACTTTAAGGCCATAGACGTATTGATCAAGTTATAGAAGAAGGAATCGCGAATTATTTCATACCGGATGAAGCAGAACCATTAGCGAATGCCGATGAAGATGGTACAGAGCCATCAGTGTCTACTAATGATCCAAACCAACTGATATGGAAGCCCGTCGACAGAACATCGTTGAAACAATTTCCTTTTGTTGTAACTGATCCTGGGATAAAAGCTCTTTTCTATAGTGCCTATATTGGAAAATATCCCTACGATGTATTCAAACTATTTCAACCCGGATGAAATATAGTGACTTTTGTGGTAATAGTAACAAATCGCTATGCCGAACAAAAATTGGCCAAAGGAAACAAGGCTAAATCACGAATAACAAAATGGACCCCTACAACAAAAGAACAAATGGAAAGATTTCTAGGTGTGATTATGTGGATGGGATTATGTGATATGCCATCTTTAGGGTCATACTGGAAAAAGAATCCGCTACCAAAACAAATTTTCAAAATTATTTCTGGAAATAGATTTCAGTTGTGGCATTTTAGTGATAACACAGATATAGCGTTGGATGAAGGTTTCTCCCCTTATCATAAAAATTGTAAAAAGGTGTCAAGTTGTTTATACTTCCGGTTTGAAATTTTGCATTGATGAGACTATGGTTCCATTCCGTGGTAGACTAAGATTTACACAGTACATAAAAAATGAAAGACATAAATTTGGCATAAAACTGCACAAATTATGCTGTGAAGATGGATATACATATAATTTCCAAATTTATTGTGGTACTGATAATGGCCAAGGAGGACAAGTGTTTTCAAATGTAGTGCTTTTTCTCATGAAGCAACTGTTAGATTCTGGTCGTCATTTATTTACAAACAATTATTATACTAATGTTTCCTCTGAACTTTTGACTAGAAAAACTCATTTGGTTGTAACTTTACTTAGTAAACGAAAATACAATCCAAAGGATGTTGTGGAAAAAATGCTTGGCCTTAAAAAAATATATGCAAAAGAAAATGACACAGGAATTATGGTGCGTAAATGGCGTGACAAAAGAGAAGTACTTGTTCTAAGCACACTCCATAAAGATAATATGAAGACAGTTCAGCAGCGAGGTTGGGAAACCTGAAGTAATTCTGGATTATTGTTACGTTGAGAATTTGCACTAGCATTGTTCATCAATTGGCATAAGTTAGAACACATTTTTAGTTGAATATTGCTTCCTTACCTTAGTTTATTTACAAATATTCGTTACTTTTACGGGCTTAGCTTATGTTATTGGATTTATGTTTTTACATGAGAACTTGTCTTTCTTATTTTGTCATTCCAATATGATTTATATTGTTAGTTGTTTCAAGAATACCTACAAGTAATTGGGACATTTTATTCTGTAAGAATATTAGGGCGGCTATGTTTCCTTTAAATCATGATGATAAAATTCTGCTTTGGAACAAAAATAAATAAATTCTACCTGGATTGTTTGAGAGATTATATTATTGTAACAATATGTACCTGCCTGTAGTTTCTGATGGCTATGAAAGGAAATATAAACCATTCGTTTTTCCGTTTTAACTCTGATTTAGTGATATTTCATTGATATTATAGACTATTTTTGAGTAGCTCAGTGTGTTTTGTTTACATTCGAAAACAGGTGGTTGTCCATAAGTCAAGTAAAATGACAAGAACATAGAGAAAGTTTTGTCTATAGATAAGAAGTCTGTTCTTTGATTAATAGTTTAGGTACGTTCGTTGTTTTAGCGCTACTGGTGTTAGTTTAGCGATCAGTTGCGGATTGTTTGTTGATGGGGTTGAATATTTCACTTTGAATAATAGGTTATCTAAAGCCTCGTTGTAACGCACTGTTCGGTTATTACCTGATGTAAATATTTCATGTTTCAAAATGTGAATGTCAAATCGCGAATGGGCGACAGTTTAGTTGACTTTGTATTAATTTAAATTTTACGTGATTTCGAAGGTGATTTGAATTAAGATTACTGTATTAGACGATGTCTGATATTAGATTTGTGGTAGGGAATGCGTTTAATTATCTGTTCATTTTTGGAACCCTACATGGCATTGACATTGATGGTTGACGTGCTTCCGACTAGAACAGGTGGCTTGTGATAGGGATGGGCACGGAATTAAAAATATCGATATATATCGTATCGATATTTTTCAACAGTATCAATATATGTATGATAAAAAATATCGATATATCGATTAATCTATATATTTTTCAATGAGTGGTTACTAATGAGCTTTATCAAAATAATCGGAATTTGACAAATGAACATTTTGGTAGTTTTATTGTTATCTTTATTATAAAAAATAAAAAAGTGTTTATTTAAATTTTAATCACTCCAATAGTCGTCAGCTATGGACATTAGGAGCACTCTTTGTTTAAAATGTTCGCCTGTCAATCTACTTCCATTATCTGGAACTGGTAAATTCACAGCCAAAGCAATCCTTTCACAAATAAAAATATCGAATTTGATACCTTAAAATAAATATCGATTAACGATAGTATCGGAATTAAAAATATCGACGATATTTATCTATAATTTTCTAAAAAAATATCGATATTTCCTGCCCATTCCAAGCTTGTGGCACTTACTGATAGTGGTTCGCTATAGAAAGTCACGTACGTGGAGGGCTAATATAATTTTAAGTTTTGGGAAATTACTTTCCAGCCTCTGAATGGTTTTGTCAAATTGGCCCTAGGTGATGTTTGGTTGAACTTTGATTGTGTTGGTTTTGTTGGGAACCAACCACCTTACACGGGATATTTACTCAAATTCGTCGAGATCGGCCATTTTGGCTATCAGAAAACCAAAGCTACCGAATTTTCAGCTTCAGGTATACTGAACTAGTACTAGTATAGACTATACGTACTCACCGAAGATCGTCGTGGTAGAGGCCATACCGATATGACGAAGATAAACCCGGGTGATGGAGACCCTTTGATTTTTTTTTATGGACTTTTTTGGACTGCTGGTTCCGAAGCTCCGTATCTGAAGGGGATGGACAGTAGTCGCCGCTGATAGGATCAAGTGGATGGAAACTTCCCACCGTGGAACGGTTCGAATATTACTATACTGTTTTTATGGTAAATTGTTCAAGTAACGTTTTGTATATTTTTTTATGAACAAGTAATGACATTTTCTTTTTCTTATAATAATTTTTTATATAAATGTTTCAAATAAATAATCTTTGATATTTAGTACAGGGGATCAGGGGGCTAATCTTTTTGTATATATAATGTTCAAGTAATTTTTGACATGTAGAGTTGGGGTTAATGGGTTTATTTTTTTGTACATACTGTAATGTTATTCTAATTTATTTAAACAATAAACGGGTGGGATAAATTTTAAACACACGGTATGGCTACTTACTAATTTATTTAAACACTAACTCACTAACACTTAATTTATATATACTTAACTAATCACTTAAATTTAATTTATATGCACACACACTTTATATTAGCACTTTACTGTTCGTTGTATTTTTGTTTATTCCTCGAGATCACTTTATCAACTAAACTGACTCTTCCTGATCAGTCCCTTATATATTAGAGCTATTTTTACTAGTTAATTCCGGTCTGCGGCTTACACAAAAACAATTGGTTCTGGCCTTTTCTAGATAACTCTGGTCTCAAAAACAATGTTCACATAAGATAGTCGTAAACTCGTAAACAGTTATAAAAAACAGTGCGTATCCGCCATAATTTTAACTTTTATACCTAGCTTAGACAGAGTCGGTTTTAGGGACTATACCAGTGTGCTGTTTCGTAACAATACATTACTTAGAAAATTTCGGATAGAGGAATTGGTTTTCACATGCTTTGTACATTGATTCAGAACTCTCTGATATTTGGGATAGGGGATAATTGCCTTTCACATGTTTGTACATTGCCTAAGAAATTTCTAATATTTAGAATAGGGGATTCAGGTGAATTCTAAAGTTTCTGGCATAACGGTAAGTTGGTACCACGTATGGAGCTCGCTACGAATTACAAAATTATTGAAATTTCAATATGTATTTATTCACAACTAGCGACTAAGGTTGAATAACTGTCGTTGGTGTTACTCTTGTAGGTAACAATCATTTTATTTGGTAGTATATCTATTTCCGTTATATTATAAGTATTCTTACACTTATAGAAATATTGTAAGCCCCTCAGGCATATGGTTGTATTTCAGGCACCTGCTGATTTTATATCTAAATTCTCATATTAACTAATATGTATTGTTTTTTTATCAACCATTGTAACTTTATTAGATTAAACTTTGCCTAAATTTTGTATTAACTAACTTATTACATTTAGTTTGGACTCTGTCAACTATTGTAACTCATTATTCTTTTGGTTAACTTATATTTCGATTTTATATTAGATAACTTTTATGACTATCACCCATATTTTTTTCAATTAATTTGGCCTTCGGGCAATATGGTGATTTATAAATGCGTTTGATAACTACTCTTTAGCTTAAAACTTACATTGTAATAAAAGTTTTATTGATATCAAAACTCCTGAATAAATCTGTGCTAACTGTCTGAGGTCTTTGATTGCCTGAACCTGATTTTGGTAGTTTAGTTGGGTACAGGTATAGATAAACTGGTTACGTCAATTGGTTGATTTGGACTACCTGGCGCCAGTATTGGATTATCCTCATATTAATCCCACTCCCTTCTTCGGTATTGAGCAGCCGTCACGAAACCCTATTGCGTCTAGCAGGAGGCGATGCCGGTGAGTTCGGTAAGTCGTTGTGGTACTGCAGAGTGGTGATCGTATATTTGTAACAGTCATCTGTCGTTTAGATACGTCGCAGTTTGTCATTCTTCGGGGACAACAGTGGACTGTTACTTTGGCGATACACCGTTACATTTGGGGTTGCACCGTTTACATTGTGTGCGGCACCCCCCTTACATTATAATCGGGCAAAATCATGGATTGATTTGGCAGAGTAAATCTCCGTTTACGCCGAGGTAGTAAGCGATACAGGAAACTTGCCTTTGAGATTATATTAGATTCCGTGATCGTCAATGCCCATTTAGTTTACAAGGATGTTACACAAGAGAAAATCTCAACAATCGAGTTTCGAGCAAAATTATGTTTGTCTTTGTTAGAAATTTCCAATGCTCCAGAAACCATTAAAGACCAAAACATTACGCCTGAAAGTGGCCATGTTTTGCAGAGGCAATCTTCACTTTTGCGCTGTCTAGTGTGTTATCGCGATTTGAAAGTTGAGTATGGACGAAAAGTTGCTTTGGATTATGCCTCACGTACAATATTGTATTGAATGTATTTTTATTGACCATCATTTCATGAATACTTAAACAAGGAAAATTCTGTTTACATTTTCGTTGTCAGTTTTTATTAGAATTATTTATTTATTGACGTAGAAGTAGGAAAATGTTTTTTGTTTTATTGAAGTATGCATTTGCTTCTTATTTTTGTGTAACACAAACTTCTAAGTTATGTCTAATAAATATTTTAAGAAAATACCACTTGAGTAGATATTTGAGTTTTAGATCAAATTCTTAATACAAAGGAAAAAATTCTGAACCAGCACATCCTCTCATATTAGTTGAGACATAAATGCTGTGTCGTACTAGTAATTACCAAAAAAAAAACAGAAAATCTTATGAACCATATCTATATGTTTTCCCCCTGGGCCATGCTTTTCCAGTTACCATACAGAAACTATTAAAGCGAGACTCACATGCAGTGTTCCGGCGCTGAATTTAAACGACCGCAATGAGGGCAATGAGACACAACATACATGTTACAAAGCCTAGAAATCCAAATTTGGTGCGACATGCGCATTATACCTCATGCCGCTTAACGTGTTAATAAAATGGTAAAAATCATCCAACTTGCTTATTTTATCAAATTCCAACAAGAGTACCTTTACGTTATCTTAAGGTGTGAACGTCATTTTCGACATTTTCATACACGGTGTGTCATTCCTGCAAAAATTTTGGATCACTAACCATTAAGAGTATTCCGTCCCTGACTTTAAGGCACTACTGTAAATTTGTTTGCCTTGCCAAAATAAACAGACACATACATTATCAATGTGTTGAAAATTTTATAAAGATAAATAAGAGAAATAAAAATAAAAAACGAATTCAATATTATGTATTAGAAAAGTTCCCATGAAGTACAAACATTATTTTGGCTCATACTATACGCAACTTTAACATTAGTCCCGGGACACCCTGTATATGAGATCTCAAAAATCTCAGTCTCCGAACTCAAATCCTACTTTATCATCTTAGTAGGTTAAAAACGATTGGATGCTATCTGTGAAATATCTGATACGTCCAAAAACCGGCCTTCTCCGTTTTACTAATTATCCCAACACTTTTGTGGAAATCAGGTGTGCATATGCGAGCACTAACGTTTATACTTCAGGAAAGTCTCGGACATGTTCGGACAAGTATTGTGTTCTCTTGTTTGATATTCAGTCCCTATAACGTCGGCTTTTGTTATCACAACATTTGAATACAGAAGTAACAAATATTTATTAACTAAGCATTAACAATTTATCAGATTTCGACGATATAGAATTTCATTTTCAGTCAACACTGACGGTATAATTGTACTAGTGTAACGTTATAGAAATTTATGAGATTTCAGCAGGAAATTTAAATAATTTGAAATTATGACTTTTGGTAATATGATAATGATGAAAGACATCAGCAAAAAAGTGAAAATAAATTGAAATGTGATACCTCTTAGTAGCCATCATTAATTCGCATTCTTTGTTTTGATCACGTATTCAAATGTAGTATTACAACAATTTTTTAAGCCAATTAAACTGTCCAAACAATTATAATTAAGTGTATGCTTCGCAAACAATATTTATTACTCGTTCCTTCACTCTTCCGCAAATAAAAATTTGTCAAGAATCAACATAATTTTAAGTAATTACCCAAGGCATGACAGTCCCAACAAGTTCCTAAGACAAATCTTCCTGACTAAGACAAATCTTCCTGAATATTATGCATAACTCCAAATTCAAAAAAGTACTGTAGACTAATGCCTCTAAAAACAACAATGACGTAGGATGCTCAGATACTCGTTCCCAGGCAACTTTCTCTACCAATTTACTTTAATCAAAATCCAGTGTTCGCACAGGACAACTATTGATTTGCTATTCCCTATCGTCAATTAAACCGATTCTGGACATCTATAGTTCTCATCCCCTCGTACAAGCAATAGAAGAACCATACCAACAACTCTATAGAGGTGAAATCGTCACCCTATTCTGGGTTCCCTGTCATATAGGAATTGTCGGAAGCGAACTGGCAGTCCGTACAGCAACAAATACATCAATATCCAATCTTCCTGTACAAAAAATTCAGATGAAACAATTTTTTTTTTAAAATAGCAGCTACTCCTTATGGCAAGAGCACTGGAACAGACTCAAGACTCACTTCGAAATTGCGTGAGACCAGTCTATCCGTCAGGCCGTTCTATCTCCCCTCATTACAAGGAGAGATGAAATAATTATTATAGGAAGACTGCGAATTATTGGACACACAACTTTCACACACAGTCATCTAATGGCTTTAGAACTTCCGCTTTTGTGACATCATTGCGACATCACTTTTTCTGTCAAACATCTGATCATTGATTTCCAGCAATATTCATAAAAAAGAAAACAACAAACAATTAAACACTCTACCATTCCTCGGATCAATTACCTACACGATGTTGTCAAATACTTTGAAGACATTAATTTCAGTACCAAAATGGAATCAGTTATAGATAAGTCAATAATGTAACAATTTATTTATATACTCCAACTTACTCTACTCTGTAACTAATATTTATACTGTAACTGTGTCAGTGGCCTGTGAAGTGGAGATACATAAAAATGTATATTTCACTTTGTTAGTTCAAAGCTAGTTGGGGTTGTTTTATCTTTCTATCATATTCATGTTGTTTGAATTAATTTTCCAAATATTGTGTTACTCATCCTATGTAAACCACGGCACAATTATTATAAGGTTCCTCAATTATTAACGAGGTAAGTTATGAAAAAGCACATATTATTGACAAAATTTTTGATGCAGAAATAAGGAATGATCTCAATAAAAAATGATATTTCTTAAAAGCATTAGATCACAAAAACTTCCCAAAATATAATGTGTTTAATGATTCGTAAGTACCGCTGTAATCATTAAATTGTATCGTACACAAAAATTTACGGGGATTTAAGGGACCTCGACTACCATAAATTTTTCACGGAGTGCAATGATTCTGCCATATTTGTTCTCAAAGATTTTATAATAAAAAAGCTACTCACTTGTCAATTCTCATTATCAAATGTCAAACAACACAAAATATTCGAAAAATTAATTTGCATTTTAAAGAGCTGAAACATACCTTATGAGCATATTTGTACTTAGTAAGATAAGTCAGGTTCAATCGAGTTATTTTACCCCTGAATATGTGGTTCAATTTATGACCTATCTTGTTACACTAGTATAATTTCGCTTTTCTTTTTTTTTTGGAACTTTTGTTTTCAAATTGATAAAATATGTTAAATGAGTGTTATATGACTTTTATTCAATTTGTAATAACTTTTGATTCAAAAACAGCATCCTACGGAATTATGAAGCTGAAACAATGTTCATTGTTTTCCAAGTATTCTTATTTGTGGATTTTTAATTAATTCTGATATCTTAGAGGACTCAGACTTATTCTTAATCGACTACCTGTTCAATATGTTTTCCTAGGAAGAGGTAATTCCAACATTTTGTTCGGCTACTCAACTTTCCTTGTTGCATTACTGGTAGAAATGCATGCAATGCAAGTTTCATTCTTTTCGTGAAAATAGAGAAGTTTGTTAATAGTTTGGTATTCATATCTCTTCTCTAGGAACACTAATCAATAAAAGGCACGTAGAACAAGGTCTTGTTCACAAATGTACATTGTAAATAAGATGACTGACTATAAAAATAATGTTATTTACTTACAGATTTGCAGATTCTTATAGTTAGGAATCTCACCCTAAAGCACCCTATCTGTTTCATATGAGAAGTTGAGAACTTCATGGGTTTCATCATCTTCAATGTGCAGACAACCGAACGATTGCCGGGATAAGCAATCCCACTCTTACTGACCAACAGCTTCGGGTGGAGGAGCTAGTAAGTGGTAGGGCACTCTTTTGTCCTGGAGTTGAGAAATCGGCTCCGAAGGCGGAGGAAAATGATCAACGGCTTAAGAATGTGGTAGGCAAATGTAAACCCAACACATTAAAGACTCATTAGAGTTTTCCCTAGTATTATCACGATGGCTACGGTCAAGACAAAATTTAAAATGTCCGAATATAGTCCCTCATTCGGATCTCCGGGAGGAAATGTTATGATTAATAGTAAGAAAGGATGTTACAGAAAGGTAAAGTTGGAGACCATGATATTTGGTACATGGAATGTGTGAACACTAGCACAGCCTGGAAAGCTGCAAAACACAATTCAAGAGATGAAACGACTTAAAATGCAGATTTTGGGCATTAGTGAGATGAGATGGCCGGGTACGGGAGCTAATGGAAACGGGGAGGAATATTCTGTATATTACTCTGGAAAATCAAACAACATTTTCCAAAATGGAGTTGGATTTATACTGCACAATCAAATTGCAACGTGTGTTACCAACTTTGTGCCAATATCAGAGAAGATAGCTCTTCTACAAATTAATGCAAGGGCCGTGAATGTTAATCTCATCCAAATTTATGCTCCTACTACAGACTACAGCAACGAGGACGACGTAGACCAGTTCAACTAGCAAATATCAGATATAATCAAAACCTTACTACAGCATGATATAAACATCATTATGGGTGATTTGAATGCCAAGCTTGGGAAAGGTAGAACTGGGTAACACATTGGAGACTTTGGACTAGGCGAGAGTAACGAACGTGGCGACACTCTAAGTGCATTCGTAGCGGAACATGATCTGATTGTTACCAATACATTCTTCCAACACCATCCTAGATTATTGTACACGTGGGAATCGAATTATGGGAAAACTGGGAATCAGATAGACTTTGTACTCATTAATAAGAGATTTAGAAACAGCATCAAAAACATAAAAACCTATCCAGGAGCAGATGTACAGTCGGATCATAACCCGCTGATAAGAAGGATGGGAATCAGGTTGAAGGTAGGGAAAAAACGTGTAGGGAGATACGACTACACCCACAAGCAATTTGGTAAAAATAGAACTCTTGACAGAGACGGAAGAGCAGGAAAACGATGGAGATGTAGAAAAAGACCTTAATATGCTTCAAGAAAGTGTACATAAAGTCAAAGAAAAGTACTTAAAGCCTAACAAATAGATGAAGAAATCTTGGATGACGGATGAGATCTTAGAAGTGATGGAAAAGAGGAGATTGTATAAAAATAATAAAAGTGAATACATGAACATACAAAAAGAAATAAGGGCGAAAATAAGAACAGCCAAAGAAGAAGAGAAATTGGATAAATGTATGAAAATCGAAGAATGTCAAGCTAAATGTGATAACTTTAATATGCACAAGAATGTAAAGAAAATGGCGGGAACAGTGAAGAGAAGAACAGTTTATGTACTTAAGGATAACCAAGGCTGAGTTATAGTAGAGAATTCGGAAATTAAGCAAGCCTGGGAAGAATCCATTAAACAACTGTTTGATGACGTGAGAACGGTGCCACCCAATATCGAAGAAACAGACGGTCCCCCAATCTTAGAGGTAGAAGTGCAGGCAGTCTTGAAAAATGCAAAAGATCAAAAGGCCTTGGGCTTCGACGGGATTCCTGCTGAAATATTGAAGCTGATCGAAGGGAAGAATCTAAAGTGGCTTACAAAAGTGTTCAATGTGATCTATGATACGGGCGTCATACCCACGGAATGGCTAAGGTCTGAATTCTTTACTCTCCCCAAGAAGCCTAATGCTATGAAAAGTAGCGAGTTTCCAACAATAAGCTATTTAAATAATAGGATATTTAAATAGTGTGAGGAACATATGTCTGAGACTAAATTCGGCTTTAGAAGTGCTGTGGGGACTAGGGAAGCTCTATTTTCGGTCCAGGTGCTGTTTCAGCGATGCAGGTATGTCAACTGCGATGTCTACACATGTTTTATAGACTATAGGAAGGTGTTTGATCCTGTACGGTACACGAAAATGATGGAAGTTCTGCAAAAAGCTGGTCTAGACGGGAAGGACCTCAAAATTACGTGGTGTAAGACAGAGATGCATCTCCTGTAATTTTCAACCTGTACTCGGAATGCATTTACAGGGAAGCCCTGCAAGACATTGAAGCTGGAATCCTGCTAAAGGGAGAACGACTGAATAATATAAGGTATGCAGATGATACCATTATTTTTACGGACAACCTAGCTTCCTTACAACTCCTAATGGACAGTGTTACAATATACAACCGACAATATGGTTTGGAAATAAACACCAACAAGACAAAGTTCATGATAATCAGTAATAACCAAAACACCTGCGGTATTTTGTTGGTGGACGAAACTCCTTTAGAAAGAGTCAACAAATACTTATACTTGGGCACGAACATAAATGATGACTGGGACCATTCTGTGGAGATCAGAACGCGTATTGAAAAAGCCAGAACAGCTTTCATCAGGATGAAGAAAGTCTTTACCAGTCACGACTTACAGCTGTCAACGAAAATTCGCCTACTGCGATGTTACGTGTGTTCGATACTTTTCTATGGGGTCGAATCGTGGACGCTTACAGAGGCCTCCACCAAAAAACTTGAGGCATTTGAAATGTGGCTGTACCGAAGAATCCAACGAATACCTTGGACGGAGAAAATAACCAAATTGGAAGTAATGAGAAGGATGGGAAAGAAAAAAGAAGTCCTAAACACAGTCAAGACCGGAAAGCTACAATATCTTGGACATATAATGCGTAATGAGAGCCGATATACCATTTTACAGAAGATTCTCCAAGGCAAGGTATGGGGAGCTAGAGGAGTGGGAAGAAGGAGAATATCGTGGTTGAAAAATTTAAGAACGTGGTTCAACAAATCAACAACTCAACTATTCCGAGCTGCTGTTAACAAAGTTCGAATAACCAACATGATAGCCAACATCCGGAGCGGATACGCACTTTAAGATTAAGAAGAAGAATGTCCAGAAACATATTGCCTACTGTCGAAATATACAAAGACGATTGACGGCAATCGTTCATTTGAGAAAGTGTATCGTCGAAAGAACACGAAAATATAGTTATGCCTTTATTGTGTTCAGGTTTAGGCTGCGAAGCTCCTTTCTTATCTGTTGATGCAAATAGAACATTTCCATGAATTCGTAACCAATCAAAAAGATTAGATACATATTCACAACTGAAGACTGTTAGAGAAAGAAACGGTGGAAAAAATCACATATTTAAGGAAATCAGATAGATCGGATATGAAGAAAATAATTATTGTTGCGGCATAGGTGGAAAGTGTTGCAAGCAATGCATCAACTACAATATAATAATAATTAAATCTTGGAAATTCCCATTTTCAAGAAACTTGGTGGTACAATGATAACCCTTTGCTCTGGCACTAATTCTTATTTTTCCCACTTATGTGTTGTCGTCTGCTACGAATTCCCCTGTTTATTAACCCTAAGGAAATTATTTTGTTCAATTATTTCTTACCTGCATCTTTGTAATTTTGAAAAACAAAGAAAGTCATACCTTATTCTCATATTCTACGTGTATGTTAAGTAGGTAGTTAATGAAATCATGGTTTATTGCTATCATAACTAGTTTTATGCAAGGTTATAAAAAACGCTAGTGAGAAACGCCGTAGCAGTGCATTACATCACAATTTCCTTTCTTAGGAGGTAACAATAAATCAGATGTATTAGCTTTATGCACTAATTACTGCTTGATAATGCTGCTACTTCATTAGTCTAGCCTCACTCAAGGTATTTGTTATTGATAATTTCGATTAAATTGTTTATATCAACAGTTGTATAGTGTATGGTACATTACTTGTAGCCTAAATTGAATCAGTTTAGTTTACATTAACATCTATAGCTGCTGCTTATTAGAAAATCAAGTGTTTGTTATTAAAATGTTGAAATATAGACTAATACAGGGTGGTGCGTAGCTAAAGTTTGTTAGATAGTTTATTTTCAAATTCACTTTTGCACAAATTTACAGAATTTGTGTTTCTGACAATAGAGAAAGTATCAAATTGTGCTATATCGACTCTTATAGCACACATACACATTTACCAAACCAATGTTATCAGATTTTTAGGGGCCTATCACACGGTGCATTTTTAACGCCCCGACGACGAAGATGACGCGCGTTAACGCGCTTTAAATGAAATTCAGACGCATGCAGTAAACCTTTGCACAGGTTCAAAAAGTTAGTGGCACCCTAAAAGCTCATTTGTATCTATGTTACGCCCAAACATCGAAAACGCTCACTGAGCGAAAAAAACGACCGCAACGCGTTGTCGGGGGTACCGAACGACCAAATAACAAAATGACATAATTTTCCGCGTTCTGTCCATTCTTGTTGACCACGACGCGTCGTGAACAATGCTCAAACGGCCACGACGCGTTCTGGGTGATTTAGAAAGCTTATAAACCGACCATGCTTTTAATATGTTAAGTAAATTCACAGCAATAAATGAAAATTTTAAAATCTTTAATGTAGGCTTATTTCTATATAAAACTTTATTTACAATAATAGTTCACTGAATCGCTGGTAGGTAAAGCTATTTATTTGTTTTTGCAAGCACTATTATTGTGGCATTTAGAATTGCACAACACCTCATTGGCCCTGCAGTTGCACTTTTTTGTATTACAATAACGCTTACAATGGCAAATGACAAATCTTTGTTTTGATCCAGATCAAAGAGATGAAGCTTTTCTCAAATTTAATGAACAAGTTGGAACATCTGATGCGTTTATTAAATTTTAATTAGCGAAGTTGCATACGACTTCTCCTTCAATTCCACACTTCATGCGTACTTTTAAGCTGCATCTTTTACATGCTTGGGTAACTCTTCTTCCCCTTCCTTGTCTTTTTCGAGTGTCATCCCTTCCAAAATGTTCTCCAAATCTTCTTCCGTCTCCAAAGATTCATACGTTTCTGTTTCCAGAGAAGAATCCCTTCGCGCAAGGCACGATTTTTTTGCTCTGAATAAACTGTAATCCCTCCGACCATTGTTTGGTATCATTGTTAAGTATCCATGCTACCAACATATGTCTGACATCTTGATTGGATCGTCCTACCGATCCTTGGATCTGTGAGTGGCGGGACTTACCATGCACAAGTTTAAGGCCTGGCTACAGATTCTTTAACTCTTCGTCCGTAAACTGGATCAAATCCAAAGAACAGCATGCCTCAATACAACAGGAGGCATGAGAACCACACCAAAAAGAGCTATGTGGTAATCCTCGGTCTCACTGTAATGCGTATTGCCCAGGTAAGCCCAAAGGAGACAGAGTTCAATCAAATTAACTGTTTTATTTCTGAAAATAATATTTACAACGAAAAAAATAAATTAAAATTCAATATTCTATATAATTCTCTGGTACGTAAATATTTTGAAGGTCACGCTTCGACGATCCGTATCCTTTCATCGGTTGATCGGTACTGGTGGTCTGAATTGTACTTAGGTGGAACTAAAGCGGTGTGATTTCGGCGATATACTCGACGGTGTACGAGACTCTCTATGTCCTGTGAAATGTTCAGCTAACCGGGGATATGAGCAACCGGCGGATCAATACTCTTTCGGTTTTAATCTCAAGATTTGGGAGTATCGTTTGTAGCTAGTCACTACCCAGCTTAACGAATACTTCTACATGCAGGGACTGTAGTTATTACAGCGTGTCAATACCACACCGAAATTATTCTAACAGTTAAAACGATCGTTTATAGCCAGTTAGTACCCAGCTTAACGGCGCTTCCCTACGGAGATACTGCAAATTCTTCTAACAGTTAGAACAATCGTTCACGTTTCCGTCAATACCAGAAACCAACGGCCGTTCTAATGAATGATGTATAAAGTAGGATCAATACTCCGACTTAGTACAACACTCGGCGGAAGTTAGTGTAAAGCGTTTAAGGTTGAAGTCAATACCCTCGACCTACGCTTCGCACTGAATGCGGCTGAACTTGGAGGAGCAGGAGTCCGTAAACCAAGTCGTCTCTTCGTCTGTTGGTTCGCATTTTTATATCCATCGTGGTGGTGGTGGTGGTAGTCTCTGTCCCTTCTACCGTCGATTCCTCGTGCGCATCCGGCGTGGGGGCTCTGCTGTTCTGGTGGGGTATATCGTCATCGCCGCGATAACTGGTTTTCTGAATCGAGTTTTATAGTAACGCATTTATGTATCACTCCCCTTGACATATACTTCAAAGAGGTTGTTTTGATGGCCATGACACGTCTACGTTCTACCGGTATACAACCTGATGTAGGATCCGGTAAACTGAGACGTAACTTTTGACATGAGGCCTTCAGGGAGGTCCCACTGCTGCAGGCCAATACGGACTCGCTTCCACCGCGATATGCCTTCAACCGGCCCTACAAGGTAATCTTTAAAAACAACGGACAAGACTCATTGGAAGAAGGCGCAATCCGCATCTGCACAGATGTGTCTAAATCCAATGTGGGCTCAGGATGTGCAATTTTTCCAGACCCCTGAATCTAAACATAAAATGGGCAATAGGCTGCAATGCAAGTGTTGCTCAAACAGAGCTCGCTGCTATCTGCATCGCTGCAAAAGAGATTACCAAAAGGAAAACCACAGGTAATAATATACACATCCTTACGGACAGTGAACAAACACTACTAGCCCGGAACAGACCTTGCATTACATCAGGCCTAGTACTATAATGTCATATGGCCTTAATCGAAGGCTGTAACATCAACACGGTCACTTTAGGCTGGATCAAGGGCCATGAGAAAGCGAAAGGAAAATGTATTGCAGACTCGCTAGCCAGGAAGGCAGCCTCCCACAACCTCTTGGGGCCTGGCACTTTCATTGGTCTATCGGCGTCAGCGACGGCCGATCTATCAAAGGAACAATCCCTTAAAAAGTTTAAGGGTAGATAGGACTACGCAGAAAGCTGCAGGCTTGCCAAGGAACTGCTACAGTATCCGGATAGCAAAGTATCCAAAAAATACGTGACTATGAACAGTCGGAACCTACGAACAGCCACAGGTATTCTGACTGGTCACTGCCACCTACAAAAACACCTTCACAGACTGGGTCTATCTAACACCCCACTTTGTAGAGGATGTGAACAAGAAGATGAGACTGTCGAACACATTCCTTGCGAATGTCAGATACTCTCTCATTCTAGGTTTCAAGTATTCGGCGAGCACAGGCTAACATACGCCAATATGAGGGAACTTAATTCAGGCGACGTTATCGCCTACTTCAAGGAAGTAGGCTGGATGACGAGCTAGAAGGAAGTTTTGAACCTCAGAAGGATGCACAATGGGCCAATTGTGGCCTGAGTGCTGTGGAGTCACCCACCCTTCAAACCTTAATAGATACAGATATCTTATCAAAAAATTCTCTTCCGTTGTCACTTTGCAAAATAAAGGGAACATGCAAAAAATGTCTACTATATTAAAAGCGACTTTTTCAGCTCTTTTCGTTTTGAGTGGTTTCAAAATTGTAAATTTTGTCAGATGGTCTTGGTAATTCAATACGAATCGATAGTCTCGGTCGGGTTTGGTCTGCATACCGATCAAATCCACTTGACATCTCGAATTCATGTGGTTTGATAGGATTCGTGCAACAACTAACGCATGCTTCTTGATCTTCTCCTTTCCCTGACATTGCTCGCAGAGAAATAGATAGATCTGTATAGCTACTCTCGTAACATTGCAGTATTTTTTGTTGACTTCAGCCTCCATAACTAAAAACAAACAAAAAGTCTTTAAGTGGGTAGTAGAGTACGCGCAGCGAAAGAGTTGGCCACCTCGTCAACGAAAGTAACGGGACTTTATGACGTGTTGCTAAAGAAGACGCAAGGCTCGACAGAAAGTCACGTTACTTGCGATGACGCCGTGGCCCAATATTAGAGTGCGCAGTGAAATATGGCCCAATATTTCGCTGCGCGCACTCTAATATTGGTAATTGTGGTAAAACTCAACAATATCTAATACAAAGGTTACACGCTTAGTCTGGCGTCAGTTCAGTCCATCAGTTTGGTCCGGCTAAGACTGATACCAGAATGATGGATGAAAAACACGGTTACACGTTCAGTCTAGACTGACAGCAGACTGATAAAACTTACTTAAGCCCTCATTCGTAAAGTGTAGACGGCAGTCAAGTGAGTCACCTGATCCTGCCTGCCATGGATATTTTGAAAAAAAAGAGCCTCTGCTATTATAATTATCGCTTTACTGCTAAAGAAACGCGTAAAAAGGAAGCGATAGATGAAAACCCGATGGCTACAAAATAGAGAACATTACACGCATTTTAATTTATTAAATGAAATATGACAACAGGATGAAGAAGAAGACTATCAAAATTACTATCGAATGGAAGAAGCCTGCTACGATCATTTGTTGCAAATGGTCAAACCATATTTGGAAAAACAAGATACCTGTACTCGACCTTACCCGATCTACCGGAACAGGCTGCTCAAATTTATCCAAAAATTTTAGATATTCGAAAGTCCAACTTTTTGGACAGTATAAGTCATCTGTACCCCGATCTTCACTATGAAATAATTTTCTCAGCCCTCTCCTGTAGTTGGGCCGTAAAACGTTGATTTTTTTGACATCCTGTATAGTTGCCCCGGGTTTAATTTTTATATAAATATATATGCCGAGGAGTTTTCGCAATGCGTCATTTCTCTTATATTTATTACAATATAAAGTATGTGTTTTATCCCATAACTTTGGCAAGGATTCGAATGTGAGAATGAATTCTTTTTCTATCTTGATTGGCGGCGGCAGGGGTGAAGCGGACGGCGGCGGCAGCGCTTCGTCGCTTGGAATGTCTTACTCCGTTGCGTCGCGGACGGTGACTGACTGACGTGAGAATGATTCAAACGGTTACACGATAAGTCTGGCATCAGTCTGCTGTCATCCACAACAGAATGATGAAAAATGTTTAAATATTTAATTTTTGTCATTCTGGATCATCAGTCCGTCAGTCAACCGGTTAGACGATAATTCTCCCGTCATTCTGAGCAGACTGATGGACTGAACTGACGCCAGACTGAGCGTGTAATCTTTGACCAAGTCACAATTAAATATAGTTGGTATGATCCTACTAAATTTGGCGCGCCCGATTCACTGCAATAAAAATAAAAGGACACTCCAATTAAAATAACAAAATTACTGCCTGTAGCGCAAAACTAGGACATTTGACAACACTGCCGATATCACTGTTCAATTACGCATGCCCAAAAACCCCGAAGTATTTTGTAGATGCAGCTTAAGCGGTATTAAGGTGTTTAAGAGTTTTGCAGTACTTTTTATTGAAAAGTGAAGATAACATTTTTGAAAATTGCGAATACACTAAATTTGGCACGCCCAATTTATATAATAAAAATAAATTGGGTATTTTATTTAAAATAAC
Source organism: Galeruca laticollis (assembly GCA_963921935.1). Lineage (NCBI taxonomy): Eukaryota > Metazoa > Arthropoda > Insecta > Coleoptera > Chrysomelidae > Galeruca > Galeruca laticollis. Next base: position 166,652,568 of record OY998180.1, read on the forward strand.
AAAAGTACTGCGTGTAGCGCAAAACTGGGACATATGACAACACTGTCGATATCTCTGTTTAATTTTGCATTCCCAAAAACCCCCAGGTACCTAATTTTGTAGACGCAGCTCAAGCGGTTTTAAAGAGTTTAAGAGTTGTAGTTCTTTTTACCAATCCTGTACTGCTCAGCAAAATTTCAGTGGGCTAACATGCAAATATTATGAGAAATTTTCAATATAGCTGAAAAAAACGTATAGTAAATAATTACACCAATACTTTACAGGCATAGCTTCTAAGTAACATACCTCTTGTTCGATTGTGTCCAGTTGCCATATGATCAGCTTCAATAATGCCAAGAAGATCCTCCGTTTTTCAGTAATATCGAAAATTTCCAACCTGTGCTCCTTTGGGCTTTTCAATTAACTTTTCATATTCCCCAATTGTTATATCATTCCTCATTAGTCTTCTATATTGTTTGGACGACAAGGGCATTTTGCTATCTTTCAAGCGGTTCGCTTCTTTCACTTCTCGGATGATCTCTTCATACCGTTCGTTCGTAAAATAATCACTCAGATCATTGCTGCTATCAACGATATTTTTAAGTTTTTCATTAAGCATTTCTCTCGTATTATTGTTATTAGCTACAATAGTAGCGACTTCGCTCAATAACATAGACATAACTTCACTCGAATGCAGTCGGAAACACAGTGACAAGAATAGGAAATAAAGACCGGTTTATGCACTCTCTAAATCATCCAGAACGCATTGTGGCCGTTTAGGCATTGTCCACCACGCGTCGTGGTCAACAAGAACAGATATAAAGCGGAAAATTATGTCATTTCGGTACTTGGTCGTTCGGCACCGTCCACAACAAGTTGCTGCCGTTTTTTCGCACCATGATCGTTTTCGATGTTTGGGCGTAACATCAACGCGCTGAAGTCGCATGCATGTATTGTAATATAGAAATCCATGTGTTTTCACCAGACTATTCAACAGTAGTAAAATGGAGTCTGTCGGGACAACATTGGATATATCTATTCGCTAGCGAGAGAAGATTGAATGGTAATTTTATTACAACTGTTAAAACAGTAATCAAACATAAAAGATGTCAAAAATTTTCATAAAATTTGTGACCCACTTCATTCCCTTTTCAAAACTTTGTTCCAATCTTCGGGCAGTAGTGAATTCCATATCGCTGGGCGATTTCTAATTTTCGTCATAAAGCGATCGGTATCTTTTTTTATTACAAAATTCGTATCAACCGAAACTGGTTATTAGCAACTAATATGAACTGTTACAATGAGTTACAAAGCAATTTTCTGGATAATAGCACAAGTTTGAGATGGTATATTATTTAGGTATTCACTAAATAGAGTTTATGATAGAGATTGTTCTTAGATAATTTTTAAGGTTAGCTATGTTTTAGCTGGACCCTAAGATATTCCATGGAGGTTGAATGATGATATTTGCAGACAGTCTGCGATTATGTGTTTTATAGTTAATTTGCAGTTACATGTTTTACATTTGAATTCTAGTTTAGTATTGTATAGGTAGCTATGGATCAGGCGCGTGTGACCGAGGTGGAGACGCGTTTGGAAAACTTCGTCATTACGATTTTTGGGTAGCACTGACCACGGTTTCAGAGTATTTCACTTCTCGAAGCTTGTTAGTAGATATTCTCCAATTTTTTTCCTACCCACTGAGCACTTTATGTTTTATGCTTGTTTTGATATCGGCGCTCGTTAGAAACTTCACACACTCCGCACTAGCAATATTTGTAGTTTCCTAAGCGACTAGGTCCACCCCTCCGTTTCCTTTTATTCCAATATGGGAGGGGACCCAACAAAATGCTATTTCTTTGTTGTTATCTTCTATAAATTGTAGTTTTCGCTTACTTTTAACTAATTGTTGTTAGACTCGTGGTGTAATAGTTTGAACTGAGCTAAGGGAATCTGTTAGTATCAGATTATTAGTTTTATCTGAAAAAGCAGTGATGTGAGAAACTCGATATATTGCGTACAGTTCAGCAGATGATATTGGAGGAGTTCTGGACATATATTTGGAGGTGGATGTGATAATGACGGCAGCTATCCGTATCGAAATGTTACATTTGACTTTACCAAGAACAGGCGCCCTACAGTACCTAATACTATACGCGGCATTAGTGATGGCGTCATAATTTGAGATTAGGTCGACAAAAGTATCCAAACAAACATAACCAGCCGCTTATATACAATTGCTGTGATTTTAGACCAGCGATTATTCCCATAAATTTTGAAAAGTCTACTATATATATAGGATTTTTTTTGGGTTTGTGGCAATGATATTAAGTTGGCAAATAATTAATTTAAAATTATATATATATATATATATATATATATATATATGTATAAATATATATATATATATATATATATATATATATATATATATATATATATATGTATATATATATATATATATATATATATATATATATATTTCTTGACGGTAGATAAATCAAAAATCTCTCAATATCTTAGGGATTCCGCCGTAAGTAGGGCTCAATTAAACTCTTATTTACTACCCAACAATTTTTTAAACTTACGTGTAAAGTGAGTTAATAATTATTGAAACAGTTGAATTAGTACTTAAAAAGTATCTATACATAAAATATAATTTTTTTGTTGTTCCGAGTATGAACTATTTTAATAATTATTAACTCACTTTACACGTGAGTATAAAAAATTGTTAATTAATGAAATGTACCAACATGTCCATATTTCAGCCTTCAAAACATTTTTTTCGAAACGTTGGGTAGTAAATAAGAGTTTAATTCAGCCCTACTCACGACGGAATCCCCAAGACCCTAAGATATTGACAGATTTTTTTTATATACATATATATATATATATATATATGTATATATATATATATATATATATATATATATATATATATATATATATATATATATAATTTCAATTATTTCGACATAATAGCCTGACCGTACTTCAAAGAGAAAAACCTCTTCGAAGAACGTGACGTTGATCGACACTTTTGTTGATACAGACATCTGTGGTGATTCGCAACCAAAAGGAGAAGGGCATAGTACACTGACTAGTTTCGACCTTCTTGGGTCTCTTCAAGAATGCCGTAATGCCTTCTAGTTCAGAGTCTCTAATCTGAACTGAAGATTCCGTCCTCCGACAACTTCTATTTGGCTCGTGTGAATACACACATGCGAGAAGTTATCAGCTGGCGCCATCTTCACTTTCAATTGCGAACTACCACCTCAGATATTTATTTCACCGTATTAGTCGTATGAAATAAAATTTATAAACAAACGCGATACGGACGAGCTGACGAGCTTCGTACGCGATTCTCGCACGCGTTTGATACAACTGTGTCAATCTACTTCTTGTTCATCCACAGCGCCGTGATCGTCGTCGGTGTATTAAGAATACGCCCGCCGTATGCTTAGGCCCTTATAGTAAAATAGTTCCTAACTGTATACATGAGGTCAACATCTATGCTTCAACTCGTATTGAAGCGGAGTTTTTGATAATGACAAAAGATACAAGGAGATGTATTTAAAAAAACTCAAGTGATGAATATAATATCAAATCTAGCAACAGTGTTGCAATGTTAAATGTAGGATCCCTGTCAAGGAGCGTTTCCAAACTTTTGATGCTAGTCAGAATTCCTTATTCGGAGATTGTTTGTGAGTATTTTCTACATGATGTATACAGTACTAGGAATATTCTTTGGTAAAATTGAGTTTAGCACAGAGTCCATAAGCGACAATGTATTAGAAAGAAACAAGTATATTCAGTGTAACACCTATTTTCTTTTACAGGGTATCATAACATGCGAAAGAAGTATCGTATGCTAGTATTTGGATTATGACTGTAATAATCTACGCTAAGACTTGGATAGTCTATCTCTTCATGCCTCTCCGTAACACACTGATAACTCCATGTCCTTTATGCATTTTCCCTTTGACTATAAGGCGATTATCGTTTTACGTTAGAATTAAATGGGAACTTAATTCTGTAGTTTTCAATACGGAATATTTTGTAGGCATTAGCAATTTGAACATAGGGGCCGTTCAAGTATTACGTAAGCACCAAGGGGGGGTGGGGGGGTCTCTGTTTTGCTTATTTTGGATGACATGGGGGGTGGGGGGTTTAGATGATGATTACGTCATCGTTAGTTATTTAAGGTTTTTCGGGGATTCCAGCAAATAATACATATGCGTAGGCACTCGCTTTGGGAACTGATTAGGGGAATTACCGCGCATTAGGGAAATTACCGTGCGCTATTCACTTGTCTAATAATTCACTCTCGTGCCGGCCGGCTGCAAGTGCGCATCTATCAGTATTGTTTTGTTTGGATTCTAAACGTATTGTAAGCATTGAAAGTTATCATTTGTGTTTATGTTGATGCAATTAGCCAAAGTTTAACGTTTTAATTATTTAAATTTAAATATCTTATTAGAATGTCATATCATATAGACAAATCCAAGTTATACCAAAAACTGTTCGAAAGTTTTAAAAAATCTCATACTGGGACGAAAGTGCAAAATGTACAAAAGTTAGTTAACGAAGTTTAGCGAAATTATAAATTACAAGCAAAGTCAGATAAGAAACTAGATATTATTGTATCTAAGAGAATTGAAGAAGAATTGCAAGCGGCGACTAAAAATAAATCCAATCTGCTTCATTTTTTTTCCAAGGTGAGTAAATATAAGTACAAAGTTTCTCTTTACGTTCTGTAACAATTAAAACGATTTATGAGTAAAAAATATGATGGCCTATCTCAAAGTAAAAAGGTAAATGATTGATATTTTATTTCTTAAGATCGACTCCGGCAATTGGTCACAAAATACACGGTGTTTTCAATATCTGTATGTGAAGGGTTTCTGTGGGGAAAAGCTTTCAATAATATTTAAACGCTGGTTTTATTAAATACGGTGAATTTATGTAGCTTAATAAGAGAATATCCAGCAGAACTCTTAGAAATTTTTCATTTTTAGGCAACGTCTTCTACCAGTAAACCTGCAGAAAAAACCCAAATTATACAGCCATTCTCTAACATTGAAAAACAGAAAGAAGATAAAATTAAAACCGGCAATGAATCACAAGAGCAATGCGAAAATAATAATAATGCAGATAAACAAAGAGCAAAACCTTCTCAAGAAGCTTTGAAAAATAAGATTACTCTACTCGAAAAAAATCTGAACGCTTTGTATTCTGCCAGAGATACTATGCCAAATTGCGCTGAAGTTGATAAACAGATCATTAAGTTGCTCGAGGAACTAAAAACAGCAAAAAATACTTTAAACAGGAAGATTCAAAACGCAGTTGCCCAGAAGAAACACAGGGATGGTATGAAAAGAAAGTTAGAAGATATTTGTCAGGAAAATCCTGAAATAAAAAGAAGACTATCTCTGAGGGATTCAGTAGGACATCCTAAACTTGAAAGCGATCAACCATTACTATTGAAAACAATTGCGGATATAGCTTTATTTGGGAGTGCATGTGATGACAGGAGACGAACGGAATCTATTCGCAGCGTAAAAACTCTTGACGAGCTCACACAAGAACTGCGTAAACTAGGATTTGACATTAGTCGCAGTGCGACATATCTTCGTTTGATTCCCAGAAAATCGAATTCTACAGAGGGACGTGTATCGACAGTCCCTGTTAGGCTCATTCGTGCTCAAAGTGATCACCACAAGAGCCACTTAGATAGCAAGTTCGCTGAAACATCAATCCATTATTTAGAGAACATAGCATCCATACTTGGACCAGATCAAGTATTTTTCTTATCTCAAGATGACAAAGCTCGAGTCCCTATTGGCGTCACTGCGGCAAATAAGCAAGCACCACTTTTAATGCATATGGAATATAGAATCAAATTACCTGACCACGATTGGGTAATCGCTGAGCGTCATAAATTAATACCATCTGTTTATGCTGGTATCAAAGTTACTTCCAATATGCTAGGACAACCGCAAGCCGTCGGATATTCTAGGCCAACATTCATCGCTATTCGAAGTGGAAAGCATAGTTCATCTACTGCTAATACTCATGCTCAGGATTTCGAGACGCTTCTCGAACTTGAAGAGTTTCGACCATTAGCAAAAACTGACCATGGACTAGTAAAACCAGTAGTAATTATGACGGTTGATGGAGGGCCAGATGAAAATCCGCGTTATCAAAAAGTCATAGGGTTTGCTATACAACATTTTAAACGACATGATCTCGATGCATTGTTTATAGCTACCAATGCTCCTGGAAGGAGTGCGTATAACAGAGTAGAGCGAAGAATGGCTCCTCTGAGTCGGGAACTGGCTGGTTTAATACTGCCTCATGACCATTTTGGGTCTCATTTGGATGAACGTGGCATTACAATTGATGAACAATTAGAAAGATATAATTTCGAATTTGCAGGAAATGTATTAGCTGAAGTATGGAGTTCAATGGAAATTGATGGCTATAATGTTACTGCAAAATATGTTGAGGCTGATGAACAAGATGTTCCTGAATTTCCAGACATTAAATGGTACTCAGAACATGTGCGTGAAAGCCAATACTTGCTTCAAATTGTAAAATGTAAAAATACGGAATGCTGTCGTCCAAGAAGTGGCCTATTCAGATTACTAGACAACAGGTTTCTTCCACCACCTGCAAAAGTAAAACAAACAGTTGATGACTTGGTTTTGGATGAAGGAGGACAATTTCTTGATCTTCCAGTCAATTTAGCTCTACGCTTGAGTACTACCCTCAAAGATTTTTTGCAAATGCCCTACGATTATTTTTGTCCGACGGTAAAATTGAGGCTCTCAAGCCGAACATGCAAAACGTGTGGTCTTTATCATGCTTCCGTCAAATCATTAAATCGTCACATCGAGAAGATCCATAAAAAAGTAAACACGCCCACAGAGGGAAAAGTTAGACCTGTAAGAGTCGCTACTCGTCGTGCTAATGAACTGATGTGCATTATTCAAAATTTAGAGCACCAAGATGTTGAATGGCTCGATGAGAGTGACGTAGACATTCTAAAATCGGATGAAAGTGAGCAGACTCACAACACTGAGCAGCAATCCAATGTCATCGATAACTTAGAATCATGGATTCAGGTTTCATGGACTGAAGACTGTTAATGTGTTCCGAAAATATTCTTTATGTTAGTTATGTTCTTTATTTCTGATTATATTTTTTTGTCATTTACTCTATGTGTATCAGTTAAACCTAATATTTTCATGAATTTTCCTATTTTAAAAATAACAATATAAAAAAACATTTATTACTAAAAATGTTTACGTAAGCATAGGGGGAGGGGGTAAGTGCTTTGCTTACTTTTGATGACAAGGGGGGCGGGGGGGTAAAAAATGGTAAGAAATCTGCTCACGTAATACTTGAACGGCCCCATATAGACTGAAAATGAAGAGAGGGGATAAATAAAAATAGAATAATTACGTTTCCCTAGGAAATCGTTTCATTCGGAGCGTATCAATGACAAGCGGTCTACAGACCGCGTTTGATTTTGAATGATGGATGTTTGTATATCTTAAAATGAGTAAGTAGTCTGCTGATACATCAAAAAAAGCAAATTGTCAAAATGGTATTACCACGGTAATTAATATCAAGAAATAGCAGAAAATTTGTTTATTGTAGCATTTGAGCATGAGAATTTTTTTTCACCCCTTTATTTCGTCCAAAATATTATCCGTCCTTCGGTCAATGATTCAGCTATGTATGTTTATTTGTGAAAGAGATATCAATTAATTTGTTGTTACATTTAACATTATTCTAATGGCAAATATTCAATTCATTCTTAACGATTAGCGTAACATCTCTTCCCCGCCGGTATCGTCTCAATAAAATGAATCTGCAGTTATGAGTGTAAACCGCCTGTAATTCTTACTCTCCTGATAAAACTATTTCGTCTAGAGGGGTAATTCTTCAATTTTCATCTATCCCCTCTCTTCATTTTCAATTTACACGTTGAAAGCATAAGTATAAAGGTACGTTTACACGCTTGCCAAGCGTTGGCAAGGATGGACAATCGCAAGCATCTAAAAAGGGCGTTTGGCTTGGATTGCGTGGGCTTGTGCCTGTTTGCTTCCGATCCAGTCGAGTGTCGGTTTTTTTACGCAGATCAAAGGGAGTTTACGGCTAGCGCTTGCGATGCATTTACATGTTGGTCCGCGTTTAGTAGCCATTGTGATCTCGCGGCGAGTACACGCTTGCTTGATTTTACAAAAAATAAATAAAAAATGAGTTGCTGGTCGAATGAGGAGAGTCTTTCGTTTCTGGAACATTACCAAATGGAACCATGCATCTGGAATCCGAAAGATGCAAATCATAAAGATAATAAGAAACAAGCAGATGCATGGATTCGTCTTGCTGAACTTACTGGAAGACCAGTAAAGGAAATAAAAAATAAAAAAGATATATTGATGACTACTTTTCGCAAGCACTTGAAAAAAAAACGTGAATCTATGCGTTCTGGCGCAGGTATGTTCCTACGATACATTTATAATTATTTTGATAGTCTGCTTAGCAAGGTGTAACTTATGTTTAAAAGCGTTGGTTAGTTTCTCGATTATTCCGCAACTATCTCGCTCTAATTTTCGATGTTTTTATTTTATTTTAGGTGCCGAAGAAATATACAATCCAACTTGGTATGCTTACGAAACCATGGAGTCATTTTTACTACCAGTATATACTTGCAATGAAGGGATAAACACCGAAACAGTAAGTAAATAAATTTATTTACTCAAAATAAAAAAAACACCGTTGGTTATTATACCTACATTTATTTATACATTTTTATCAACTTATCCAATCCTATTAAAATATGAAGTAAATTCTTCCCTGACTTCTCTGGTGTTCACCGGAGATCTTCGTGGTATTTGTGGTAAATTTTGCAATGCATTATATTCGTCGTTATCTCTACGCCATGAACCAGGGGTAACCATATTTCCACTATTGTCATATACGTCAAACGAACTCTGAGGAGTATATCGATTTGAAGAACTTTTACTTGTTCTCAAAAAGTTATGTAGTAATACACAAGTCATCGTAAATTCTGTTACAGTTTGTGGTTCTAAATTGATAGGGCGTCTGAATATTCTGAAAACTGAGGTTAAAATTCCAAACGTATTTTCAACTACAGCTCGGGATCTAGATAAATTTTGGTTAAATAACCTTTTTGGTGAGCCTACTCCATGGTTTCTAGGGTAGGGTTTCATTACGTGTTCACTCAATGCAAAAGCACCGTCAGCTAAAAACACGTATGGAATATTAATATTCGATCCTGGAAGTGGACGTGGTGGTAGAAAATCTATCTCGTTTCTAATTATTCTTTTCCATAGTAAACAATTATTAAAGACGCCGCCGTCACTTATTCTTCCTTGACTCCCGATGTCTGCGAATACAAATTTGTATTTGCTATCCACTAAAGCCAAAAGGACAATGCTAAAAGTTTTCTTATAATTGAAATACTCTGTTCCACTATGCGTTGGGCTTTCAATGACCACATGCTTGCCATCCAATGCACCTATGCAATGTGGAAATTTAGTCCTGAATCCTTCTTCTATATTAAGCCATCCCTCTGCTGTGGTGGGCATCTGTAAAAAGAAAGTAAATGAAGTGTAAGTTTAAGTATATTATTTTTTTGCAGCAATCACAACAAATAGAAGAAGATACAGATCAGACAGAGGATGACCCTCTGATAAGAGACCGTACAAGTACGGTTACCACACCATCCACACCACCATCTAGATCACCATCCAGACCACCATCCATACAAGCTGTTACTAATAAACGTCGTCGCCCTGCTTCTGAAACGGCTGAAAAGCAAATGGCCGTGGCTTTTGGACAATTAACAAATGTTTTGGGTCAAAGGCAGAATGAAAATATACCTGCTCACAAAGACGATGATTGCGATCTATACGCAAAATTATTGGCTATAAAGCTACGTGAACTGTCAACTGATGAACGAAAAATTATGATGTACCAAATAGATGGGTTGTTTATAAACAGAATCAGTCAAAAATCAAATGAGCGTCATACACCATACCCTCAATATTATTCTCGACCGTCGTCAATGGCTGGTGCATATTCAACACCATCTCCTCAAGTCATTCCGAGTCGGCCAACATCAGTTAATAGTGTTTATTCTGAATCTATTCATAACAACCAAGGTTTTTTTCCCTCTCCAAACACACAAACTTCTCATTCAGCGCCAGACATGGCAAAACATATACCAACTCCAATAGCTCCAGCTCCGTCTACATCAACAGCACCCTCGTCATCTATTCGTATCATATCGGACCAAATCATCAACCCAGCCCCACGTGAAACCAACATTATAAACATGGCTATGTTGAATGATTTCGAAGATTTTGATTCGTCGACATAATTCTTATTTAAATTAATAAATAATTAAACAATAAAGCAGTTGGCTAACATACATTCATAGAACAGATTTCCTACGATTCTATTAAAATCTAAATAAATGTATAACATGTTTTGTTTTATTCCTACCTTAACTAGATCCTTTAGAATTTCATTAAGAGCTCGGCAAACTTCACGAATGATTATTGATATCATAGAGGCAGATACTTTAAACAAGTAGTGAAGGCTTTTGTAAGAATACCAGATGCCAAAAATCGTAGCGTAATGGCATGACGAAATTTGGCTGGTATAGCTTCTCTGAAGTCTGTATCATGATTGGATATCATTGGTGAAATTTTTTGCAGTAAAAACTCAAAATCTGAATAGCTCATTCGGCAGAAGTTATCAAACTCTCCAGATGGTTCATATGAATGTTCATCAAATTTCTCTTCTATAAATTGTCTGTAACAAATAAAATATATCGTAAGTATTGTGGCATAACTCAACTGCAACAGATAATGGTTAAATCAAAATATTAATTACCTGGTACGATTATGATGTATCTTTTTCATCCACCATCTTCGCTGTCGTCGAGCTCTCCTTTTTTTATTTCACTTTGCTTACATTTCAAATAAAAGTACGTTGAACCAATGCAATAGCCGTCACAAGTTCGGTGTCCGCCATGCTTGGATGTATATTGCAGACTGACGCATTCACAAGCGTATAAATGCCTTTCAAAGGCCAAACGAGATTTGTGGAGGCTTGGGACTGTTTGCAGGTTGCCAATGCTTGGCAAGCGTGTAAACGTACCTTGAATATAAGTGCCTATGAAATATTCCTTTTTAATAATAACAGAAATCATTCCTTATTTAATTCTAACGTGAAACAATAATATCCTCATGGTCATCGGGAAAATGTAAGAGGCACATGGTATTACCAGTGTATTAGAAAGAGGCATGGTGAGATAGACAATCTAAATTATTACAGTTAAAATTAGGATTATTATTATTATTATTATTATTTTCAAATCACGTTAACCGGATATCCTTGACTGTTGAACCGGCAAGTTTTATTTTACAAGGTTCACAATGCTATCTGTTTCTTATTTAACACCTTTCGCATTATGTTACAGGTGCTTAAGATGACGGCTTTCTGGAGTTCGAAGAAGAGTTCGGTTTTTATTCCGAGGCTGTCAAGATATGTCTACAATTCTTTTGGTATTTCCCCTGTTGCTCCGATAATGATTGGGATAGTTTCAACTTTTGTGGCCTGCCAGGTTTGCTTTAGATCTTCACATAGTGGTTGACATTTTTCTATTTTTTCTGTTTCCTTTTTTGAGATGTTAGCAGGAGCTGGGACAGCAATATCAATTAGTACAATTTCTTTGTTTGTTTTATTGTACATGAGAATGTCTGGTCTAGTGTGTTGAACTTCTTTGTCGGTTTGAACTTCTCTGTCCCAGTAGACTAAGTAATGTTCATTTTCTAACACATTTTGTGGCGTGTATTTTTAATAGAGGATTTTCTCTTAGATTAATTTTAGATTGTCACAAAGTTCGGTGTGAATTATTTTGGCTACGTTGTTGTGACGGTCAGTATATTCTCGGGGGGCTAGTTTTGTGCATCCGATAATTAGATATTAAATGTTTTCCCCGCACATTCTACATTGTGTTGTAATGTTTTGATCCTTTACGATGTAGTTCAGATAAGAACGAGTTGGTATGACCTGGTCCTGAATAACACAGATGAAGCCTTCTGTCTCCGGGAAGATGTTTCCTCTTCTAAGCCATCCAAGTGACGCAGATTTATCGAGGCTAATATCACCGAGGTTGTTTGGATATCTGCCACGGAGTTCCTTCTCTTTCCATCGGCTTACCAATTATTGGACGGAGTACTGTGGGTCGCATGCATGTTCTTTGTCGTTTAGTTTTAGCGGTGTCGGGTTTTTGTCAAGATTAATGATTGCTTGGTGGATAGGAGAATGTATTGCCTGATCGTAGAAATATTTTCGCATAAGTTCGACTTGCTTTTTATGTTTGGTTCGCATGTCCACAATACCCCTACCCTCTTGGTTTCGCGGTATATGGAACCTTTCCTTACATGCCTTAGGATAATGTTTTCTATGTTTAGTGAAGCAGGTTCTAATTATTCCGTTTAAGTCATCTAGCTCAGAGACAGTACAACTCACTACTCCAAAGTTATATGCTGTTACAGGTATTGCGTAGGTATTTATTGCTGCTGCTACGTTTTGTGCTGAGAGTTTTCTTTTTAAAATATCTGTGGTGCGCTTTTTAGCTTTTCATTCAGCTGCTGCTTCACTTCTACGTCTTGTATGCCCTGCGTTTGGGTTAAGCCGAGATATTTGTATGTTTCATATTTTTGCATGTGAGAGATGGTTCCACCACCTGATTCCGCTGTTAATTCATGGTCCTCTGTCTCGTGCCATTTTCCCTTTCGAATGCTATTAGTTTTGCATTCATTCAAGCCGAAGCTCCTTCGTATGTCATATGATAAGTTTTCGATAGATCTCAGTTCTTTTTAAAGACCTTTTTATGTAGCTGAGAACAACTTGATGTCATCCAAGTACATTAAGTGTGATAATTGTACATCGTTGTCAATATCATATCCTTGCTGTAGTTCATTAAGAGCTGTGGATAGTGGATTTATGGCAATGCAGAATCATAGCGCGTTTAGAGCATCACCTTGAAAAATACCACGTTCGATTCTTATATCGGTGCCTTCGCTATGTGTTGTTCCGTTAGTTACTTTGGTTTCCCATTGGATCATCATTATCTTAAGTAACTCTATTATACTTGGGTTCATTTTATACACGTACAGACTTTTCAAAAGCCATTAGTGAGGTACGCTGTCAAACGCTTTGTGGTAGTCAATAAACGCAGTGTAAAAGCTGCTCTTCTGTTTAATGGCGTGTCTTGTTACTGTGCTATCTATGATGAGTTGTTCCCTACACCCTTGTGCTTTTCTTCTGCATCCTTTTTGTTCCTCTGCCAGAAGTTCGTGGACTATTAGATGTTTATATATTTTGTTGCATATAATCCCACTAATTATTTTGTAAAGCGTCGGAAGGCATGTGATCGGTCTATATTTTGACGGGTCTTGAGATGGCTGGTCTGTCTTCGGGAGGAGATATGTTACACCTTTAATAAGAAAGTTGCGGATTTTTGTAAGGGTTATTTATCAGTTCATTTAGAAGCTCTAAAAGTTTAGGTCTTATATTCGTAAGCCGCTTATACCAGAAATTTTGAATCTTGTCGCGACCTGGTGTCTTCCAATTGGAGATATTTCTTAGTGTTTCGTTAAGTTGGTACGTTGTCTCATTTTTTATCCTCTTTATTAATCCATTTAGCTGATGATTTCTGTCTATCTGGATTTTCCCATATACCTCCCCAAAAGTTTTTAATTGCTTCAGGTGATATTTTGCTTGACGTGCATTGGTTCCGTTATTGTTTAGGTTCCTGTAGAAGGTCTTTTGATTTTGGCCAAAGTTCTTGTTATCAAGTCTCCTCTGGTATGCTTCTTTGTATCTGCTGAGTCTGCTGGAAATGACTTTGAGCCTTTGTTTGAGAAAGTCTGAGATTTCAATCTGAGTTTCATTGATTTCGTTTATTTTTTTCTTTATACTATCTAGTGCTTTGTGTGTTAAGCGTTTTTTCTGTGTGTTGTACTTAAGATCTTCGGTCAGTATTCCGATTTCTCTCCTTGTGTCGTTAAGTTTTTTCGTAAACCTTATTTCCCAACCCGGTTTCCTATTAATTTTTTTTCATCTTTGCTTCTCAATGTTGAGAACCCGCACAGCTTAACGATGGCTTGCGCAGCACAGTATTGCATTGGTCTATTTCTGTTTTAATTATATTATTTACTTGTTCTATTTTGGTCTTCGAATCTGTGTCTCCACATATGGGGGTTTCATTCCAGTCATTATTTTGGGTGTCTGATATTAGTCCGAGCTCTCGGGTCACTTCTTCTCTGATCCTTCGTATTGTGTCCTGTGGGAGTCGATTGTCTTCTTTGGTCCAATATGTTCTGAAGAGTTTTGTTTTGGATCTCTGGGAATTTCGTTGTCATCTCAAGGTGCAATCTATGTGGTTGCCATCTCAAGGTGCAATCTATGTGCGTATGGGATCTTTTTTGTTTGCATCTCTGTAATGTGCAGGTAGGTCCGATAAAGGTGGATATTCATATCCTGAGACCATTTAAATCGGACTTTCCTGTTTCATGTCTGGTCCACAGCGTTGTCGAGGTAATTATAATATTATTATTATTATTATTATTATTTTTTCACACTTGTACGTGGTTGGTGGTAGCAGTTTCTACCGGACGCAGTTGCATCAAGGTATAAACCTACTTAATTAGGGGGTTAGTGTTCTTCGGACAATTGCAGTTGTTCCCAGAATTACTCTTTTTCCATCAAACCACAGATATGTCGAGGTATGCTTAGCTCTTCTAGGTGTTTAGTTACTTTAGCGTGCACTATTATTATCATTTTCACTAATTCTCTTTTTAAGGCATTTAACATAAACTCAGGCCTTTTCTGGTCTGAGTGTAGTTTATTCAAATATTCAGATATTATTATTATTATTATTTTTGAGGCATCGCTGCTATGGTCATTAGCCTTCCAGAATTTTTTTTCCTTCTTCTTTTTTTTCTTCTTTCCAAATTTCAGTTTATGTATTCAACCCTATTATTTCAATTAATATATTAGTTATTGTAGTCATCAGAATGTGTTTTTTTTATATTCTTTTGTAGATTCCGATCTCTTTGAAATATGAAAGTGTTCGAGATGCACTACTCATATTATTTTCCAGGCATGCTTGTAAGGTGTTCGTTATTCCAATTCGTTGTTCGATTGCTTGATGTTCTGGGCATTGTGTGAGTATGTGTTTGATAGTAAGTCTCCTATTACAGTGATGGCATCTGGGCTGCCGCTCTCCTGCCAGCATAAAAGTGTTGGTCAAATTAGTATGTCCTATCCGTGCTCGGGTAATAACTACTTGATCTCTTCTGCATGAGTATGGGAGCGGTGTATAAGGATGAACTTTCTACTTAATCTCCTTCAATTTTGACTCCGTACTATCCCACTCCATCTGCCATTGTCCTAATATAGCGTGTTTCAAATGGGTTCTTATATTATCAACTCTAATATATATGTCCTCAGCAACAGGCTCTTGAGCAGCTTCTTTGGCAGCACTGTCAACAAGTTCATTACTAGCTATTCCATAGTGACTAGGAATCCATAGAAACGTTATTGATTTATTCTGAGTTCTCAGCCAATGTATTCGTGCAAGTATTATTCGTACCAGTGGATCTTTACTGAATGGATTCTTTAGGGCTGGTATAGAACTCAGAGAGTCGGTACAAACAACATACTTATTATATGTGTTGAATTCTATATATCCTGTACTTTGTAAAATAGCATAGAGTTCGGTTGTATAAACACTGGCTTAACATGGTAATGTCCATGAATGGAAAATTCCCAAACTTGATATGGCGCATCCAGCTCCGTTGTCGGTCTTGGATCCGTCTGTAAAGATAATATGACAATCTGAGAAACTATCAATTATCCTGTGGAATTCCATAAGAATAGTGATTCTGTTGCATTCACCTTTTTTATATTTCTGGAGGTCGAGACATATATCAAGGGGGACAATGTCCCAGGGAGGCACCTCGGACGGTCTTATGGTATAGCTCCTTGGAATGGAATAGTCAATCTTATTGATGAGTTCTACAAATCTAATTCCAGCAGGACGTGTGATAGTTGGCCGTCGTTCATAGTAGTCATACTCCTCTTTTGTAAGCATCTGTAGGTGGTTGGGGTGGGTTGGGAATGCACCCCATTTGAGCTATAGCTCGTGAGTAGTTGCAGTCTCCTGTATTTCAATGGGGGAATTCCAGCTTCACAGCAGAGTGATAGATATGGGCTTGTGCGAAATGCTCCTAGTGCGATCCTCAAACACTGTATACTGTCCAACTTTGTTAATATTGATTCACGTGCTGAGTCATAAACATAGCAGCCATAGTCAATCTTGGACAATATAAATGATTTGTATAACCTCAGAAGTATTTCTCTGTCACATCCCCAATTAATACAAGCTAATGCTTTTAGTGGATTGAGCGCTTTCTTGCATCTCAGTATTAGATCGTTTATATGTAAGTCCCATCTCAATTTTCTATCGAATATCATTCCTAGAAATTTGACAGAGTTGCTGCATACTAGTTCATGTTCAGACAGTTTCAATTTCGGATCATTATGACCTGATCTAAGTCGACAGAAATGAACACATTTGGTTTTCGCAGCAGAGAAAGTGAACCCTAAAGTCTCCGCTCGATTACAGAGGCTATTTATGGCTTCCTGAAGAGTTCGCTCTATGTCGTCCATAGATGTTGCAGAGTAGAAGATCGTTAAATCATCAACGTATAAACATCGTCCTACTGTTGGATTGAGATTATCTAGAAGTCCGTTAACTGCAATAGCAAATAGTACTACGCTCAGAGTAGATCCTTGTGGCACTCCGTTTTCTAATATATGTAGCTCTGAGGATGCCGATGCTTTCCTTAGACGGAATTTACGTTGTTTGAGAAAACTTGCGATATAATTTGGTAGTCTTCCCTTCATGTCCCACTTTCGGAGTTGGTCGAGAATGTTGAAGCGCCAGGTTGTATCAAATGCCTTTTCTAGGTCAAAAAACACTGCTACTGTGTGGTTTATGTGGGAAAAACTATCCTGGATTTCTTTCTCTAGCAGAAATAGATTGTCAATTGTAGACCTGTGGCTCCTAAAACCAGACTGAGCATATGACAAGAGATGATTGGATTCCAGATACCACATAAGTCTGATGCTTATCATCTTCTCCATAAGTTTGCTAAGACAGCTTGTGAGTGAGATGGGTCGAAAACTACAAGTGAGTTTTGGGTCTTTCCCTATTTTAAGAACAGAAATAACTACGGCCTCACGCCATTTCTCTGGATAGGTGCCGTCGATCCATATTCTATTATACAAATCTAATAGTATTTTTTTTGATAAATTTGGTAGCTGTCTGATGAGTTCATATACAATGTTGTCTCCTCCTGGTGCGGAGTCTTTCATTACATAAAGTGCATTATCTAGTTCCTCTAGGGTGAGAAGGTGATTATAGTTGGATATATTATATTTTCTTCCTGAAAGTCAATTTCTCGCTGTTCTGCCTGTCTATAGATCTGGAACTTATTATTATTATATTATTATTATTATTATTATTAATATTATTTTTGGAACCACTATTCTAACAAATTAAGAAAAAGTTACATCTACTAAATTTACGATTTCGCGAAGAGAAGACAGTGTCGTTATTGTTTAAAATAAAATAACGAAAACGTTTACAGCAAACAATCTTGTACGTAATTAACAGAAACACACGTTTCTTGACAGCAGTGGTGGGTGAACTAACTTTAGTAACTGTGATTGACAGAACAATAAAATGGGAATTAAAGGAAATGGTGTGCAGTTGATCTTGCTACATTTTTGGTTCCTTTAATCTAAGAAGGTAACACACACTATGCTCTTTACTTATTATACTAATACAAGTGAACATAATCTATCGTGTCTCTCCTAACGAGACTACCGTTACGGTAGGCGTTGGAAAATTGAAAATCGATGCAAGTATATTGATTTTTGTATAAATCAGTTCTTTGTAATCCTGCATTTCCTTGGATCATTTTATTCTTGGAGTCGTTTTCGCCTCACTATTCCGATTTTCTGATAAGTAAGCCAAGAATACATGTGAAATGAATACAAACCATAGGATGGTTAAGGTCTGCCTGCATTACAGTCATTATTTGGTTAGTGGATCAAGATGTTAATTATTACATGAGTGTTTTACAATTAGCGGGAGAAAACATTCAAACAATTGTTATATTCGCTTATCCTGTTGGAATAACGAATATGAACTATAACCCTTTGATAAGGACCATTTTTTCATTGTAACTTACTAGCCAGTATATAGCAAAAACATTGCATATCAATATGCAAGCTAAGTATAATATATTTTCATCATATTAATAGCACGATTTCAGGTAAGAGATCCTAAAACCGCAATAAACCATAGGCGGTCATTGGAATTTAGGCAGGATTAAATAAATCAATTGTATCTCAATTCTCCAAAACTCCAAAAGCGAATAAATATGGACAATAGGTAGGATATTTTAACGTGGGAACCTAAACATAAAAATTACACACACACACACGCGCGCGCGCGTTACTAAGCCAGTCCCTTCCGGAATACATCCCTCAAGACCGTTGCATCCTGGGAAGAACTTTCCGTCCACCCCCCAGCTCATCCGATGGGTCCTCAGTCGTCGTTTACGTTTATCGCGTGCCGCTCTTCCCTGGCCGAAATGACTGTTGGCTAGGATCTTCTTTTCGCCGTGTAACCTCGATGGTTACCTATATCTTAGGCGATCTTCTCGCTTTGTTTGTTTTCATTTGTTGTGTGTGTTTTTTCGCTGCCTCTATAAGGGTGAAATCCTTAGCTGACTTATTACGACCAAATACGACCTTATAGATCCACTTGTTATTGATGACCTAGTTTAAACCCCGGCTCATCATTTTATGGGTGTGCCGGGCCTTCTCGTAGGCGGGTCTCCTCGAGATTCTCAAAGGTGACTTTTGGGTATTATCTGAATCCTGGCTTCGTTCCTGCAGGGGATGGTTTCTTCGTCGTCCTGCTGTTTAGGGCTTGTGGGCATCCCTTGTAGTACACTGGGAGTTTGCGCAGGTGGCTGGCTTGTCCCCGGGCCTTGTGCATTCACTGGATCGGTGTGGTCCTCCGCATTTGATACACTTGGTGTTTACCCTGCACGTCGTCTGTCCGTGGTGTAATCCCTGGCACTTGTAGCACTGCGTTGGTCCGTTTCCTCTCTTGAGTTCCTCATATCTTATCCTCACTTGCTGGATGTGCTGGATTTTTCTTATTTTGTTTTTTTCTTCCACGTCTTGCTCTACCACGTAGATAGGCAGTGGTTTCCTTTCGCCGAATCTGGAGCGGATTTGACTTATTCTTCCTATTTGGACTCCTTCCTTTTCTATCTCTTCCTTGAGTGCGTCGATGTCTTCGCTGCTCGTCAATCCCTTGATGACGGTCTTTCCTTTCCCGTGGTGTGTAGGTGTACCATTCCACTTATTTTCTTTCTTCATTCAGGTACCTTATCAGGTTCCTGTAGTCCTCCGGTTCTTCGCATGGGATCTTCACTCCGGATCTTTCGCGCATGGTGATGAGCCTAGTTTTTATCCCTCTTCGATGTATTTCTTTTCTTACTGAGCCCCAGTGGTTGGTGCTCAGTAGAATGACTGGTGGTGGCCTGGTTGTCGTCGTTTTGTTCTGGCGGATGGCTCCGTCCATCATTTCTTCATCTCTTATCTCCTTCCTTGTGGTGGCTTCCTTCCTCTGCTCCTTCTGTATTTTCTTGATGGACACACCACATCCGTGAAGTTCATTTCCTCAGCATTGTTTTCGTTGGTTTGGGGGGGGGGGACTCCGTCCTCTGCGTCTTCCTTCGGACGCTTTCTGATCGGCTTCTCATTTCCCCTTCCATGTACTTCATTATTTTTGTCATGTTCTCCATGGCTTGCCTGCTTTTTTTCTTTTCAGAAAACAGTGTTATATATATATATATATATATATATATATATATATATATATATATATATATATATATATATATATATATATAGAGAGAGAGAGAGAGAGAGACAGTGAGGGAGTTTTTGGTTAGACTATGTTATCCGAATATTTGATTTAATCAATGTGCATAATAGTTTTCTGTGAAAGTATGTTTTGGCTTTAAATTTGCCTCTTAGCACTATTTATTCGGGTTTAAATGTATTGAGAATTGTTTTCTTTGTAAGAAAAAATTGTTATGGGAAAAATTACGGATCCTACTAAATATTTCGCACATTTTTAAGATCGCTCACTACAATTAAATTCGATATAACGAAAGAGGACGATCCACATTAAATGATCTTTTTTTCAGTACATTTTCGAGTCTTTACCTGATATAAAACAATAAAACATGCGTTCAATATTTGATACTCGTAATACAAATACCAAGAGGCAAGTCCATGTATTACCTACGTTCATCGCTTTGAAATCTAAGGGTCCTCCACATTTTTCGGGGACACCAAACCTCTCAGAGTTAATTCTACCTTTTATTTACTTTAATCACAAGAGTTACGTCTCACACTTGCCCACGCCTATAACTATCGCAAGTACTTTTTTTCCTGGCGCATCTCTGTCCTATTTAAAAACTCATATTAGTTGATAATGAGATAGAGATAGAGAGAGAGAGGGGGGGGGGGAGAGAGAGAGACAGAGCACCGCGGGGTTTGATCTAAAGCCAAACTGCTCCTGGGAAATGATACCCAAATTGCGTTCATTCCACTGATTTTCTCTTAACTCACCCAATATACTTGAGAAAATATTGTACATTTTTCCAAGTGTTAAAAATTCACCAATTTCGGTCATGAATATTTTCATTCTATTTTAATTCAGATACTTGTTGCTGTTGCTCGAATCTAATCTTGTGAGTCTTTGAAGTTTATATTAATCAATATTGGTTGTTCCTCTGACAAGTCATATATGGTTTGTAATTCACATTGGGTCTGAATACATTTGAATATAATTCGCTCACTAACACAATCACAATTGTATGCAATTAAATCATGTTGTATTTGAATAAATCAATAATCAGAAGTAGGTTGAGATCTACGTGGATAAAAGTTTATTTGATGTTAATGTAATTCAAAATCTTCAATATCTGTGAGTGGAGCGAAAAAATAAATAAAAATATTCATTAGTTTTATTGTAACGCCATTATCTAAACATGGTAAAGAAATCTTCCACCAACAATGGTAGATAATAGACAACTATGGAAACAGAAATTTTAGAGCAATTATAAAATAATTACATACAAAAATTAACTACTTACTATTCGGCATAGAAGGCTGCTAGGGATATGAAAAGATCTACCAAAAAGTAATCCACCAATAAAAAATAATAAATAAGCAATGTCAAATCAGTAACAAAAGATTTTGATATATAGGGGAGAGGGGTGCACATGTGGACATATTTCAATAATGTTTTCTTTATCGCAAAATGGGATTCGTTGCAAAGTGTTGAGTCGAGTCAACATACGACTCATATATTTGTCAGTCTCTATGTGCATTTGAATTCTGCAATAATGGAATTATTCAGGATACATGATTTCCTATATGGATGCAATTTGTCCATATGTGCCCCTAAGGAGGGCACATGTGGACATAGATAATGATGAATACAAGTTATTTAAGTTTATTAGCAACTGTAATTTTTAATATTTATTATACATAATACATTGCATCCTAACCTATATTATAACTATGAGAATTCACCGAAAATTTAAAAATAGAGCTAGATCTTGCTGCTCCAACTTTTCCTCAGGAGCTGGCAATATTCCCACAATACCGTTTGCAGAGATATGACTCTCGTCCTTCAGATCTGGAAACACAAAACCTTGTCGTGGTGTAATTTTTGAAAAATTTACTAAAACTTCTGACTGCGCCAGTTCATCTTCAATCTGAGCAACAACAAATTTTAGTGTTTTCTTAGTCGCAAATTTAACAAGTACGAAATCTCCTTTCTGGATATTCGAAAGATCCCAACCAAAATCTTTGTTGTCTTCGTTCTCGATTTCTATAAGACTATCATCTGATTCTTCGCAATAATTCTCAACTTCGCTTTCTGAGGTTTCCTCATCAAAAACTTGTCGAATATGAGATTTGGATTTTTTACTTCGATATATTCAAGAAATATTGGAACCTCATGTGATTCCTTACCTCAAGACACTTCAAAATCCAACTTTTAAGTAACCTAACGATCGGCTACATATAGCCAGACAAATCTTGGGCCACCAGGTTCAAATTCATCTCCCACAGTGGCCCCAAGAGTCCCGGATGTGTCCCCAATTGAACATGTGTGGGACATAATCGGTAGAAGGTTAAGACATTTACAGCATCTTTCTCAAACTCCGATGGCTCTTCGACATGAGATAGATATCGCATGGAATGAGATTATGGGTATTCCTAGACGCACTAGGGAATGTCGAAGAAATAATAGACTATATTTGCAGAACATCTGATGGCAGTTTTTGAGACTACGGTATCTGATATACAGGTGCAGGAAAAGGAGCCAATGAAATTGTTTTTGGCTTGGATATGTCAAATGGAAGTTCCGATTGAAAAATGATGATGGAATGAGTGAATAATTTTCAATGTACAAAATTTTTTTATAAAAAAGCAACATATTTTGACAAAATAATCATAAAATTATTACAGAAAATATACTAGGAAGGTATACTTCTAAATTTATGTTCTATGCAACAACTGACTCAGCTACTTTTTCAGTATTTTTGATGTGCAATGACTACTGTACCTACAAACTTTACTGTACAAACTTTATTTGACAACCATGAATATGGAAATATCACACATTTATTCTGCTTACTTGATTAAAATATTGATAAAGAAAATATTAAAACTACTTTTATTTAACCCTGGAATAGTCGCGCTGGATCTATTTGACCCAGACCGTTTAGTTTGTACTGTAGTTTAGATGTAGTAACGTCGTGGAGTGTGCCCCTCCCCAGTGATGCCAACCCAGGGAATTTTTGTCTAGTTCTAGGGATTTTTTGATGCAATAGGGAAAAAGGGAATTTCACCTAATATACAGGAAATTTTCAACTGCTTAGAACTAACCGACCTGCAACGCTCTCGTGATTTTGCCTGAACAGATCGAGTTAAATTACTTGTATGAAAGTAAGTATGAGAAAACCACTGGAAAAAATATCCTGCTAGATCTGAACTTGCGTGGTATTTGATAAGACAATCCCATGAATGTATTTTCTGGAGTTGATTTTCCAATTTCCCTTACTATTTCTGCCTCGCAAATATTTCCAGATCTCGACATACTTGCTGTTAAATTCTGCTTTGACGTTTACAATTGTCAGACTGATGCGACGCTCAACGCTTGATAAACAAACGGTAACCTAATTTATCCGATGTTTTTATCCACTTGCAATTCTGTTCCTTCCTATTTAGCCGATAGCAAACTGCGATTTTTGTACTCATAAATAGGAATTATTAAACATGAGTGGAATTGTCATTGTAATTTTGATCTAGGGAATTCTAGGGATTTTTCTACATAAAAATTGGGGATTTTTGACGAACTCCGATGTACGTAGCCAGTCTTCGTTTAATTGCTAATGTATCAGTGTGACATGCGAATATTTGACGTCTGACCCAGCGCGACTAATTAATTTCATTTTATTTGAAGTTTTAACGTGGTGCGATTAAAATTTCGTATTTGAAAAATAGTACTGAAAACATTTTTCATTTGGTAAATATTTCTTTTTATCACTTCGAGGTTTATCTTGAAGGTGAACAATTCTTATTTTGATAAAAAATATTTTTTCATCACAAAAATCTTCTTGTATTTTAGAAATGGCTAATTCCTACGAAAAAGAGCAAGCACGTCTTCTGCGTCTTTGGGAAGACGTTCAGTCAGCTGAGAAGTCACCCGATCGTGAGGAGGATACAGATGGAAAAGATATGGTTGAGGAGGAAGCAGATACTAACAGTGAGCTGAGTTGGGAGAGGAAGAGGAAGTACCTGGAAAACGGAAGCGATGATTGGTTCAGGTAACAAAACTAAGCTATAGTGTAAAAAATGTTGTAAATATATAATATATTAGTGTTTTTAAATGAAACTCAAGGTCTCTAGTTAATTCCACAATATAATACAAGTTATTGAAAATTCTAAAAAATTGACAATTGTTTCGATAAATCAATATCATCGTCAGAATGACAGAAGTTACATTTCATTTTATGCCTACCTGATGTTTAGTAGTTATATTTTTGGCTAGACCAAGAAGTAACCTAACTTGTGATTGGCTTAATATATGTTTATAGAAAAAAGAAGAAGATGTGATATTACAAATATTGAAGCTTAGATATTATTAGCCCTATGGTGATATCCTGGATATCATTTTTCCAATTAAGATCAGTATAACTGTGCAATGATATAGAAAACCAGGAAAACTATATCTGCTGATCTTTACAATTATCACTTAATAAGACAGTTTATTAGTGGAGAATTCCCTAGATTTAACTGTTCATTGACAACTTCATATTGTGGGTTTCTTAAATGTCTTCTAATTTCCAGTTCTTCAAGGAAATCCAGTTCTTGTTTCTTTTCACAAATATGCAGCACTTCTAGTTCTGTGTTAGGTGTCAATGAATGATTGGTGTCAAGTAGATGTTTTGCGTAGTGAGATTTATCTGGTTGTTTTAATCTGTAAGCTCGTAAGTGCTCACTGTATCGTATTTCAAAATTCCTAAGGGTCTGACCCAAATAGACAGCATTACATTCTGGACATTTGAGTTTATATATACCTGACTTCTTTAATAGTGGTATTTTTGTTTTTACATTTAACAATTTTGTACTAACGTTACTTTCTATTTTAAAAGAAATTGTTGCATTTGTTGCTGAAGATATTATCTTTGAAATATTATTAGAAATATTTCCTGCATATGTGATGGTTTTATAAGTTTTAATTTCATCAGCTTGTTTAGGATATATTAGTTGTAATGCCACTTTTTTCTCTTTTTTACTAATTAGTTTATTTATCATATCTAATGGATAACCGTTAGATGTTGCTATTTGTCTAATTGTATTAATCTCTCTATCAAAATTACATTTGTTCATAGGAACTGAAAAAGCTCTATGTATCATTGAATTATATGCTGCTAGTCTGTGTGAGACAGGGTGGCTAGAATTGAATGGAATTGTCACATCAGTCTGTGTTGGTTTTCGGTAAATTGAATAATCAAGTACATCATTAACTCTTTGAATTTTTAAATCAAGAAAATTGATTGAGCTATTTTCTTCAATTTCTAATGTAAATTTAATTTTCGGGTGTAAATTATTGATGTGGTTGAAAAACACATCTAATTGTCGCTCACTACCCATAAAACAAGCTAATATGTCATCCACATATCTATACCAAAATAAAATATTTTTCGAAATATTACTTTCAAAGATCTTTCTTTCTAAATTGTCCATAAAAATGTTTGCTAAAATAGGTGATATAGGGCTTCCCATTGGTAAACCTTCATTTTGAATATATATCTTATTGTCAAAAGTGAAATAATTCTGATTAATGCATACATCAAATAAATTAAGTATATCTGATATTATTCCTGGATTAATATTTTTATCTTCTAGTAATTTTCTTACAAGTATTAGACATTCTTTAGGAGGAATTTTAGTAAACATATTAGTTACATCGAACGATATGAGTTTATAGTTATCTTGCAAGTGGATTGATTTCAACTTTTTGATTAGTTCTATTGAATTTCTAATTGAGTACTGAGATTCATATCCGTAAGTATTGAGTATATTGTTGAGCTTTTTTGCCAATATATTATTAGGAGCATTAACATAAGAGACTACAGGTCTAATTGGTTTCGTTATTTTATGTAATTTAACTGTTCCATATAATTGTGGACAATGAGGATTCTTATGTATGATAGACCTCTTTTCGTAATCATTTAAAAGATAATTTGAATTATTAACAATATCCCTTACATTATTAGAAAACTTCTTTGTTGGGTCTGCCTTAAGAACTTTTACATCGCTGGATTCTATAAAGTTATATACTTTGGAATTGTAATTTTCAGTCGTCAAAATGACAGTAGCATTCCCCTTATCGGATTTTGTAACTGTTAGGTTATGATTCTCTATCTTCTGTTTTATTGCGTTTAAAACTGAAATGTCATTTTTTGTTTGACGTTTAACTTTTGAAGGTTCAATATTTTTGATTAAATTGGCAATTTTTAATTTCTCATAAAGAAAATTATTTGAATTAGATTTTAAAGCTATTTCTGACTCTGTAGCTATAATTTGTTTAATATTATTCGTAAATTTAGGTGGTATGCTGTACTTTAAACCTTTATTTAAAAATTCTATTTCACTATTTGTAAAATTAGTGTCTGAAAGGTTTTCAAATCGTGGTGCAAAGTGTGTTGGTATGTAGGTACTTACAGTTTCATGATGTTTTGAGTATTGAATTTTATGTTGTGTGTGTTCAAGATTCTGTAGCTTCTTTTCTTGTTTCTTAAATTTCATATGCTTCATAGTGCTGATATTTTCTCTAATTTTGTCATCCAAACAGTCAAATTCTACTGGATGTAATTGGAATGTGAGTTCTGAATGTACAACTTTTATGTAGTTGTCTAAGGAGTCTCTTACTTTGAACCATTTCTTACATTCAGATTTTATCCAAACTCGTTGAGCACATTTTATAGCTTTTTGTGCTTGTGGTGTTTTAGTGTGACATTTTATATTCACATAATTTGGTATTACCTTTTTTCTAAGGCATTCTTGGTTAAACCAAATGTTTTGTGATGCTTTGTAACGTTTTTGTAGTAACTTGTATTATATTGTGGAATTAACTAGAGACCTTGAGTTTCATTTAAAAACACTAATATGAGCATATTCCACGAAGTAAGGGTCGAGACAGTCAATTTCATATAATATATGTTTGAATCACTCTTATTTTATGTAAAAACTTATGTTTATGTGAAAAGGCGGATGCAGATGAATCTTATTAGGACAACGATGATTTTTTAGATTGTTTTTTAAGATCTTAGGTTTTTAATGTTTTTTCTGTTTTCTGTGTTAAATGTGTTTAGTATGTATTTTATATTATAGATATCTAACAGCAATATGTTCTTTGATTCACCACTACTACACTTTGAAATTGATTTTTACCCAAAAATGCTATTGGGTCAATATGACCATATTTGCCAAAAAACGGGGCGCGACTACTCCAGGGTTAAGAATCGGAAAATATGATTAAATAAATTCGTAGTTTAGCTGAGGCGCACTTTTACACTTTTCCCAAGTCCATAATCATAAATCCCCTATCATGTTTAAGAAAATATTTATGTTATATAAAAAAATACCTTTATAAACATTATTTGATTTATTCGTTAACAAAGTCACTCCTACAATTTACATAGATTTATGCAGATAGTGAGTAATAGTCCAGGAGAAATCGGCGCATGAGTACCGAAAACTATTCCACCTCAATTTTTTTATGCGATCCTCTTTGAATTGCCCTACTGATGATATAAATGCATGTTGCCATGGGGAACCTAGTGCCATATTGTTTAAACCGAAATTGTTTAAACAATTGGAAGAAATTGTTATTTTTCAACCGGACAATTTTTTTTTATATTCTTTATTGAAATACAAATAAAAAAGGTCCTATGACTTTTCAAGATGAAGTTAATATTTTTAGAGATATGAATTTTTAAAGGTTCGAAAAATCTCAAATTTGGGTACTTTTGACCCATGAAAAATATATTAAAAAAATATAAATAATATTTTTTTTAAATTATTTATACAATAGTTAATAATATTCTTAATAGAGATTCAAGAAAATTTCATTGTTTATACCTGTTTTCTAATTGTTAATTTCTCGCGCTCACAAGTATGCGTCGCTACCTTTAAGTATCGCCGTCTCTCTCTGACTCATGCGCTGCATACGGTCTCTTTGTGTCCTGAATCATTATTAATCATTTATCTAAAAAACCATTAACTTTATCAAGATTGGTAAAGAGAGCAATGTTATTAATAATTAAATTGTCTACAATTTGTTTTTAATAAAAGTAATTTAAGTATGAATCGGAACATGTAATTAAAATTACTTTTTTGTTATTATCATAGTGATTTATGCATTTTTATCAACAATAATAAGATATAATAGTATTTGAAAAATTTTTGGAATCACAAGTATATATAAATAATAAGCTTTTGCTTAAACATACATTTGGAAAAATGAATTGAATCCGGAATATAAAACATTAGATTTTGATCAGTTGGAAATGGGGTTTTGTTTATAAATAAAGGTATTAGCAAAGTATCATTCTCTAGTTTGTATGCGAAATTCGTAAAATCTAATGTTTTATATTCCGGATTCAATGCATTTATCCAAATGTATGTTTTGAGCAAAAGCTTATTATTTATATGTATATAATTGTGATTCCAAAAATTTTTCAAATACCATTATATCTTATTATTGTTGATAAAAATGCATTAATTACTATGATAATAACAAAAAAGTAATTTTAATTACATGTTCCGATTCATACTTAAATTACTTTTGTTAAAAACAAATTGTAGACAATTTAATTATTAATAACATTGCTCTCTTTACCAATCTTGATGAATTTAATGGATTCTTTTATAAATGATAAATAATGATTCAGGACACAGAGAGGTCGATGCAGCGCATGAGTCAGAGAGAGACGGCGATACTTAAAGTTAGCGACGCATACTTGTGAGCGCGCGAAATTAACAATTAAAAAACAGGTATAAACAATGAAATTTTCTTAAATCTCTATTAAGAATATTATTAACTATTGTATAAATAATTTAAAAAAATTATTATTTATATTTTATTTTATTTTTTTAATATATTTTTCATGGGTCAAAAGTACTCAAATTTGAGATTTTTCAAACCTTTAAAAATTCATATCTCTAAAAATATTAACTTTATCGTGAAAAGTCATAGGACCTTTTTTATTTGTATTTCAATAAAAAATATAAAAAAAATTTGTCCTGTTGAAAAATAACAATTCCTTCCAATTGTTTAAACAATTTCGGTTTTAACAACATGGAACTAGGTTGCCCCATGGCAACATGCATTAATATCATCAGTAGGGCAATTCAAAGAGGATCGCATAAAAAAATTGAGGTGGAATAGTTTTCGGTACTCATGCGCCGATTTCTCCTGGACTACAAATACAAACAAAGTCTGAGAGAAGTTTAAGTGCCACACAAACATTGTCCTAGATTGTTGGTGTTGTGTTTAGACCCAAAAATATGTCAGATGTGTTTATTAACAACGCACTAATAACTATTAAATACATTATTTTAACCTTATCCATACACTGTTACTATTGTTATCAATGTCATAAACTCAACAAAGAAAACAAATACAATGCCGAAAAGAACTAGTACTGCTTGTAGTGCAGTTATTAACTATTTAAATAAAAAAAAGTATTTGTTCTGTACTATAATTATAAGGGTTATCAATTTGATGTCTCACCTAAACTATAACAAATAAGAAAATAAATGTGTAAATCAGTCTATTCAAGAATTATAAAAAGTGTATTTTCAACAAGGAGTTTTGACTTGTAAACCGCAATAAAACTACCTGGGTTGATAGGATTACTCAGACAAGAACTTGAAAATAGGAAAGCAATACATAATGGTACAGCAAGAGTCGGACTAAGGAAATTTCGTTATGATATTCCTATACGTTTCAAAAACATGTATACGTTGTGAGTCATGTATATACTCGTATGCTCATATCCATATCAAATAACTAAAAAAAAACTACTCCCATTGTTTGATAATTTACAGGAAGAGATGTCGATTTTTACTGAAGCTTTCATCAGTCACATCATTTGAACGGTTATTTCGATCTGTCTCCGGTTTTGGAAAAACGTTGTACTGCCCAGTTCACCAAATAAATGTTTTTTCTTTAAAATAATAAAATTTGAACATAAATTTTGATATTAGAAAACTCAGCAATGGTTTCAAAAAATTATATTTAACTATTACTAATCGTTTTATTGAATTTCTATGGTTGGTTTTGAAAAGTTACTCAGCCGTTTTGACTAATACCAAGAGAATCACCTTGTATAATATTTGGCATCCAAAATAAAATGAGCACTCTCATATGAAATGCTTTGAAAACTTTTGAAAGATTACAGTTCTCTTGAGACATTAGTTTTTTTAAATAGCCGAAACAAGTGTTTAGGTACCTGCTATGTATAAGTTGAATCGAAATAATTTAATTTTCATTTTCATTATGCATGTGCAAATGTTATGCCAATTATTAGTTGCACCAAGTTATATTTATATCATTTTAATGGCATGACAGTTATACTTTTAGTTTATAATTGATTGTAGAGATGAGTTACTTGTGGCGATACCTAAATTATGCTGCAATCTCTCGTCCAGTTTTAATATGTTGAAAGGAGTATGCAGTGATTTCATCACATCACCTTTCAATTGCGTAAGAATTTATCTGTGTCGATATGGTCGATGTTCACATCATATTTTCCGTCAAAAACTGAATCCAAAAAATTGGATGTGCAGTGCCTTAGCGACATCTTGTCTCAACACGATAATATACTAATTACCTATTGATATACGCAAAATATTATGATTAGGTTTTTTGCTTCTCAAAAAATGCGGAGAATATTTATATAAGAAATCTAAAAAGCTGGTTCCATAGTAAAAAAGTGACATTTGGTACACAAATATTGAGAACAGAAATCACTTTTTGGTATACTTTCACATCATTTAATTCGCGTTACGTGAATGCTTCAGGTTTATCTAGTTCAAACAAAAAATATGTATCTGAATTATACTTTGACGATGACTTATAAAAATATATTCGAGAATTATAGGTGTTCTTCATATGGCGTTCGTCTTCTAGCGATCCCCCATTTCTACTCTGAAATATACTCAGAGACATAGAAACCCAAACACCCAGTAAGTATTATTTTATTTCAAAAATATTTCACCTACATATTTATCATAAAACTATTAATATAAAATTATGATTTGAGCGCTGTCAGTTGAACATTCCTGTTGTTAGTCAATTATTTTTTGCTGTAAGTACTGGACGAACCGGATGTAACCACCC
Source organism: Galeruca laticollis (assembly GCA_963921935.1). NCBI lineage: Eukaryota > Metazoa > Arthropoda > Insecta > Coleoptera > Chrysomelidae > Galeruca > Galeruca laticollis. The sequence continues at coordinate 166,683,751 of OY998180.1, forward strand.
AAATTGGTCAGTAGCTTACACTAGTATCGACCCCATGGGCAACAGATGTCCCCGGTGCCAACCTTTCGGGCCTTCAGCTAACTTAGTCGGTGAGTAGGGGTGAGTAATATAAAAGATCCGGGATGTTATCAAAAATAAAATGGACGCCAGCAAGGTTTCTGCTCGGTCAAAATGTTCAAAATGGAAAATAACTGGGCTATATCCAGCTCCAAGTTACCAGTTATATATGAACTAATAAAAAAATAATAAATGAAAAATAACTGAGCTATATCCAGCACCACGTCATCCGTTATACATGAGCTTATACTTAGCTAGAATATAACATACGTCATAAATACAAAATAGTATACAAACCTTTACTCTGGGTATATCTTTGGTACTAAGGCGATCTACTGTAACTAAGGTTGGACGTGATTCAACATGATAAGTTTAAAAAAATATGTTGCATAACAAAAAAACATATATTTAAATAATTAAATACAACCCTTATTCTCTCGTCCGGAAGAACGGTAGTCGCCTCATCTTCTCGGTCTAGGGAGAACCAAATGGTAAAGTATACCTCAAGAGAACGAATCCCTATAAGGGGAAAAAGGTATCCCTCCAAGAAAACCCTTAAACGTACAAATAACATTGAATTACTAAAGTGTTATCAACGATGAAACTATTAACTAACTAGGTTAGGTTAAGTTTATAATGAGTGGGTCAATGAGGCCCTCCACTGCGACTCGCGAGAGTCTATTGTGGCTCATACCTATTCAAATTTCACTAAACAAATTTAGCTTCTTGACGAAGCCGATAAATTTGTTTAGTGAATGATATTTCAGGTCCGAGGGCAAGAGAGTGGCCCTGCCAAACATCAGATACCTGATTTGCGCCGCGGCGGGGCAGGCACAAATTATATTCTCTGCTGTTTCATCATCTTCCAAACAAAGACGGCAAATCGGATCGTCCGACAGTCCAAGTTTCAGCATATGATGATTCAAACGACAGTGGCCTGTTAGAAGGCCTGTTAGGCACCGTAGATCGTGTCTATTATAGCCTAACATTTGTTTGGATACATTATTCGGAGGATGTATGAAGGCCTTTGAATGAACCAATCCTGGTATATTATGCCAGAAGTCTAAAACTCTTCTTGCAGTCCAGGTGTTTAGTGTTTGTTTGACAACACTTATTGCGATGCCAATTGTAGGTTCTGGTCCGATAAAGTCATGAGCGGCACCCTCTCTTGCAAGAGAGTCAGCCTTTTCATTACCATCCATACCAGAGTGGCCAGGGATCCAAACCAGCGATACTCTGTTGCGTTCTCCTATTGAGGCGAGTCTTTTTTGGCAGTCTAGAACCAATTTCGACGTTACATGGTACGAGCTAAGTGCTTTCAAGGCCGCTTGGCTGTCCGTGAAATTTTTTATTGATCTGTGTGTCAGGTTGGATTGCCCCAAACTCTCCACACATGAAGCAATGGCATACATTTCCGCCTGAAATACGGTTGCATAGGATCCCAGAGATGTTGAGATTTCTGTCCTAGGTCTTCGACCGTATACACCCGCACCAGAGCCTGAGGGTGTCTTTGATCCATCAGTGTACCAACACAGATGTCTGCTCTTGAGAGTTCATCCTTGCAGAGGACCCATTCATCTCTATTTGGAAATAGGACGGTATAAGGCAGATTATAGTTTACTGTTGGGGGCATTATATCAGAGGTCATTCCCAGAATACTATGACTTTCGGTGGCCGCTAGCATTCTACTTTGCTCTGTTTCGTGCATTTAGAAATATGCACAATTCTATATGCTGTCCATCTGGCCTCCTTTTCCAGAAGTATGTGGAGAGGAGGAATGTCTAGGAGGACTTCCATGGCTGCTCACGGTGTGGTGCTGATAGCACCAGTTATAGCCAAACTAGCCGGTCTCTGTATGCCAGAGAGCTTTGCTTGGGCCGTTTTCTGTAAAGATTTTGACCACCAAGCAATGGCTCCGTATGTGATCATTGGTCTAACAATCATCACATATATCCAATGGATTTGTTTGGGTCCCAAGCCCCAAGATTTTCCGCAGATCCTGCGACATGTCCACAAGAAAAGTCTGGCCTTATGGATGACTTTTTCCAAGTGAGCGTTCCAAGTAAGTTTTTTATCTAGGATGATCCCCAAATATTTTACTTCCGCTGCAAATGGAATAACCTCACCATTATAGGAAAGTGGCGGAAGGTCCGCCAAATTCCTTCTCCTGGTGAAGGGAACTATGACAGTTTTGCCAGGGTTAACAGACATCTGTTCCCTCTGGCACCAACTGTAGACATCGTCCAAAGTCCTTTGGAGGGTATTATGTGCAACCCGTCCTGACTTGGTTCTTGCCAGAATAACAAGGTCGTCTGCATACGCTTGCAGTTCTACCCCTCTACCCACGAGAGTACCAAGCAGGTCATCCATCAGGAGTGACCACAAAAGGGGAGATAACACTCCACCCTGCGGGCAGCCCCTGGAAACCTTAAAGCTGATGGCCTCGTCTTGAATAGATGTAGTGGCTGTTCTATTAGTAAGCATGGCATATATCCAGCCAGTAATCGTTGGTTTAATGCCCTTTTCAGTCAAAGGTGAACCAATGGAAGCTGGTAGTGCATTGTCATTAACTAACTAAGCTAGCTTAAGGATATACGTCCAAATTACACTATTATTAACACCAAGTGTGTTAAAATAAAATGAGAATAAAAACTCAAATTAAATTGCAGATTTCTCGGAATGATATGGCGAACTATACAGAATATCACTTGATGGGCACAGTATCTCAAATCCGAATGAGAGCAGATTGTTTGCCAACAAAATTTTTCTGTGATTGGAAAATGCGAATTAATAACAAGGAGACTCGACCATTAGAAGTCAAAAAGGAAATATCGGATGCAATAGCAGAATGTGAAAGAGAAATAAAACAAGCTAACTTTACACAAAGTATTTCTATGGTTGAGATTCTACCAGGTCCCAGCTCAGTTGAATGTGAAGACCAAGCCGTTGAACTGAAAGAAGAACCCATAGAAATAGTAGAAGAATATTTAGAATGTGATGAAGCAGCAAGTAGGCTAAGCACGGGTAGTAGCACAACAAGTGGTAATGAATCATATTTTGAAATAAAAAATGAACCACATAGTATACATAATAATTACACTGTGATACAAAAGGCAGCAGCTATAATAGATGTTTGTAATACAAATGAAATTCCTACTGAAACCTCTGCGGCGTAAAAAACTATATTTACATATGGAAACAGAAAATGCTTCTTTCCTATTATTCTATTAATTGAGTTAAAGTTTTATTTGAAGATAAACCTGAATAATTATTATGCGAATAAAAGATATACCACATCTAAATGATAACCAAGAAATTACTCTTATACATAGCAACTGATCGACATAATTAAAAATAACATTTATAAGCCAAAAATTATCTGATATGTGATAACACATTGCTGGAGTATGTAGAGATATAAACGAGAGTGACACTTGTCAACTATTCAACTAAGAATATTGCATGTTCATGTGCTACTATTCTATACGTAACATGCTGCCTATATGCTAATCACTCTATCAGAAAATTTAAAAACTTCTTGAAAACTGTTACCTATTCTTCGAGTACAAAACTCATGTGAAGAATGTCAAATACACAATCATAAGTAGAACAAAAATAGGTAATAGCCATAAAAATACAGATATTTTTAGGTTCAAAACGACAAAAATATACCTGAACTGTACAAAAATATATACTAATTTACAACGAATTGAAGGATATTAATAGTTACGAATTTAAACTCACCCAAAACATTTATCCATAATAGAAAATTGGTGAAAATTGGCAAGATATACTATACAAAAAAATTTATATAAGATCTAATTTACATACCTTGAGGGCCTAAAAATTTCTGGAAATTCCAACAATCGTCTCGTCAAAACAAAAATCAAAAGAAAATATCCAAATCCAACAGACGCTATCATTCCAGTTAAAAATCTCTCCAAATAGTCAGGTAGCGTGGTTTCCAAAAACGGCCAATATCCACAAAATCTTACAAAATCTCCAAAAACTACAGCCACTAACAGCTTCCCGAATAAATATAAACGGTTCTTATTGATCTCCCCAACTGGGATGGTTTCAATACCATAAGTAAATTAAGAACCGTTGCACTTACTGGCAATCATCTAGACATCTTGAATCCAATATCAGAAAGAAAGACAAGGAGACACTAACACTAGCTGGAACTCAACTTCTCTCTACAACGCAGACTCGAGTAAGTTTTCCAACCAGTAGAAATCCAGCTGACAGGAACTCGTCTCAACCACGGACCACTCCGTTTAAGACATCGAACAAAGTCGAATAAACCCAAACACATCAGAGCGAACATTTCTATGTAGCATAATTAATTTTCTCGAGCAATTCCAAAAAAACTAAGTGACAACATTTGTCTAGGACTCTTAAAGTCACAGAGCACATGCTAGGCAGAAATCTCGAGTGCTCTCGCCGTTCCTACTCCTTAAAATGACAAAAGAACGCACTTATCCAAGACATATCTGTCATCGAGCAAATTGTCGATTTCAACGTAAACAAATCTTCACAACATATAACAACTACAGTGATTCTCACGTATTAGAAGTTAATTAAATAATTTTAAGCACTAATAGTACTGTAATAAGCACAAATATAGCAAGGAATTTAAGAACACCCTATAAATAAAAATTATAATCAAATACATTTCAAACCAAAAAAAACGATTCAAATGTTTATAACGACCCAGTTTTCTATTATTGTAGGCAGTTAAAAATCAAACAAGTACTTATGAAAAAAATCAATAACAACTCCCAATTTTGTCATATATGTCGAATACCAAAACACCGTTGTTTATGAACACCATAAAATACAGACGGATTATGCAATTATTGCAGAGAAATTAGAACAGCAATTAAGGACAACCTTCAACAATCAAAAATACAAAATTGATAAACACATCAAGAACAGCAACGTGTGCTGAGAAGGCAAAACAACCCGTCCCAGAGACCCCGTGATAAATACAAAAAAAACACGAAGCAGAGCAGCAGTACGGGTCTCCCGGCGGTTGTTGATATACGACAGCACGCGTTTTGACAGTGCGCGCTCAGTGATTTTCGGGGAGTGCTGGAATCAGAGATAGCCGATCAGAGCTCACCTTCCGTCGACCGATCGTAAAAATCCAGACGCCGATTTTTGCGTGGTGAGACGTTAGATCCAGATTTTCCAAACCGTAAGTTTTTGAATCTGAAACCCTTTTTTGTTGTTTTGGGGAAAACGATATTATTATAAGTACTATACTGAAACTGTATATTACTTTAATTAGAAAGTATTATACATTGTAAAATGTTTCGTTTTATTATACAATTTTATTCAGGGATATTTACCAGGGGTACACCCACTAAACCTGAGCTATACATATCACTTTAATCATACACTGTAAAAAATCGTTTTATTTATTATTCAATTGTAGCCAGGGATATATATATATATATATATATTAAAGTGAAATATATCTACTAGGTTATGTTGAATCATTAACATCACTCAGAAATGTGAATCAAAGTAATAGTAGTAGTGAATATTCGATAAAAGGAAATAATCCATAAAAAACATAGCTTAAATATGACAAGAAATATTTACAAATAGAATACAATTGATAAAATTATATAGAAGATTACTATTTAATTTTGTAACTATTTTTCTTTAAAGTATAATTCAAGATATTGAAAATACAATAGTAACAAGTAAATTACGTCAAACATAAATTTTATACATAACTATGATCATCACTGTATATGGTATCACATGAATTTTGAAATAAAATTCAATTATTATAATTTAATATTTTGTAGACACTTTCAGAAACCCTGTATATTGCGTAAACTATTCAATTATTTGTATAAAACTTCAAGGTCAAATATCAACGCGAAATAACGTTCTGTTATTAGTTCGAATAGAGTATTTCGGAGTGACAGTGGAAGTGCATAAAAACAAAGTGAATTTGTCTACTATAACGCAGAAACAGATATTTTGATTTAATAACAACGATGTTTATTTATCAACAAATGAACGATGGAAAACAAAAAGTAAAAAACATTGGAAGGTTGTTGATTTTTGAGCTGGGAGACGCGGTGTAAATTTAATAAATGGAGGACGTATTGAATTTATTTCCTCCAAATTTTTATAAAAGCTGTAATAATTTAAGATATATTAAGTAAAAAGTTAACCAAAGTGTTTAGTGAAGTTTTGAACAATAAACTAACAAAAATTTATCACTCGTATATAAATAAATAAGTGTAAAAATGGTGATAGCGTCTAGATATGGTAAGATGAACAATTACCTTTATTAATATAATCTTCGATAACTATTCACATATCTTGTTGTGGATAAGATATTTCTACTGATGAAATAATTCACATCACATCATTTTCCACATCTGAATTTCGCTTATTCGATCATAGGCGATCGTTTTTCTCCGATGCACCACATTCAGGGTCAAGAAGATCCAACCATAAACTCTATTACTCATGTATATATTGTATTTCTCCTATAAAACATTTTTGATATATTTATATGTTAGGTTATATTGTTTGATATCTATTTATTAGTAAAAATATTAGTCTTAGATATTCAATCTCTACTAAATATCGGACACAGAACACTAAACACATATTAAAAAAATTAATACTCACCAAATTCTTACATTAAATTATGATAATACATCCCAAACACTTTGCTTTCTCCTTCATTTTGTAAACTAAATAATAATCATCACAGAGTACCACAACACACAACGCCAAGGTTAACAATAGCGAGGGTAGAGGTTGAGTCGTTGTGAATGCATTCAGAACTTTTAGGATAATAAGTAATCAAGCGAAACTTACTTGATACGTTTAAATTCAATAATATTAATAATTTATGAAAAACGTTTTTGTGCGAAGATTTCCGTCAATAATATTCTATTGAGTTTAATATGAATTATAAACTTTTAAATCATAATAATTTCGTTATTTGCATAAATATGTTCAATTAAAATCATTTGTCTATGTTCGTCTTGCGTTTCTTTGATATCTTACCTACAGTTTCCTGTTGCTGACAATCGCCAAGTGCCGAATCTCATCCCTGAGATACAGTGCAGAAAAGTTAAACAAATTTATAATATTTTCTAACTTGTGTAGTATCTTTGAATTGGGAATTCGTAGAAAGCGAACCAATTCTGGCGCCCATACAATCCATATAATAAATTAAAATTAACAAATTAATAAAAATATACAATAAATAGCCCAACGTAGAGGCACTATTATTTATAAAAATATATAATAAAATGTCGGCCCAACGTAGGGCAAATTAAAATTCCTATTTAATTAAATATACAATAAAATGGCAAGCCCAACGTATGGCGATTGTTAAACGACCGGAATAACGCTCGTTCAACAAACTAGTAACAGGAACAGGTTATAATATTTTTGAGATATCTAAAGGAAATTTTGCAAACTATAATGGCAGACAAAACAATAAACATCGACGAACTGACAGTAGAAGACTTGAAGGAACTTTTGAAATCTAGGAACATGGACACAAAGGGAAACAAACAAGTACTAAGGGAACGTTTGACGATGGCTATCCAAGCTGAAGAAGCAGCGGAGCTGGAAAAAGGAGATAGTATGGTGGAAGAAGTTCACCACTACACAAAACCAAAACCAAATGAAAATGAACAACTATTGGACATGATGAAAATAATAATGGCTGACATCAAAAGCACCAAAGAAGACATCAAAAGCACAAAAGAAGATATACAAGAAGAAATAAAAAGTACAAAGGAAGAAATAAAAAGTACAAAGGAAGAAATAAAAAGTACAAAGGAAGAAATTAACAGAAGGCTAGACAAACAAGAAGAAACATTTTCAGAACATATGGTGGAAATGAAGAAACAGTTCGAAGAACATAAAAAAGAACAGGAAGAGAAAATGAATAAACTATATGGACATTTAATACAAGAAGGCACCATCCGGAAACAAGAGATAGAAGACATGGGAAATAAACTACGAGAAGAAGGAAAGGAACAGATAGACAAAATGGAGAGAAACATCATGAAAACCAATGCCAGGATAGATGATGTAGAACAAGGCATCCAGTTGAATTTATCGATTGCGGAGGAGATGAATTTAAAAACTCAGAAAGAACTAATATGGGAAATGGACAAGAAGTTAAAACAAATCAAGGAAGATAGGAATGTACAAGATTTTACAAAATTGGAGAGGGAAATTAAAGAAGACGTTTAAGAAGAAAATGATGGAATTAGAAAAAGAATTTGAAACCATAAAAAACAAGACGAATCCAAACATCAATACTCAAGGGGTAAATTACATCTATAACCATGGGGAAAGTAATCTTAAATTTGACGGGGATACGAGAAAAATGCATCCAAAAATTTTCTTGAGATATCTTAAAAATAAATTAAAAGGTATCAGAGAGATAGAAGATTTGAAAGAGACAATTAGATCTCATTTGCAGGGTCAAACATTACTTTGGTTCACATGTAATGATGTAAGTATAAATAATTTCAACGATTTTGAAAGTAACTTTTTGAAACAATACTGGGGGGAAACAGAACAAGGCTATGTTAGGGAAAAGTTATATTTTGGAAAATTTGATAGTAGAAGAAGCAACAACATGAGTAGTTATGCTTTGTCTTTATTTTCCCAGGCACAATATTTAGAGCCAGTAATTTCTGAGCAAGAAATTATAATATTCTTATCTAGACATTTTAATGACAATATTACTCAAGGTATAGCAATACAAAATATTACAAATTTCCAATCTTTACTAGACTATTTGAACCGAGTACAGAGAACGGTGCACAACAACAATAGACGTGACTATGATGACTATTACAGAAACGTCAACGATAGACGAGACTTTAATAGAAGTAACAATCATAGACAAAATAATAATCATTATTACAACAACACAAATAACAATAATAACAATGATAGACGATATGACAGAAATAACGATAGGACTAATAATAACAATAACAGGTACACAAATTATCCAGATAGGAGACAGCATAATAATTATAATAGAAGAGAAAGAAGAAACTCTGACGGAGACATAAGAAGGACGAATAATATAAGACGTGACACAAGAACTAACAGGACGAACAGCCTAGAAAGAAACACAACTAATCGTAACACAGACTTTAATCGAACTAATACAAATAGCAATAATCATAATGATGATAATGTTGTGGTTCCCGTGTCATCTTCTGGTACGGAACAACAGTTTTTCCACTAGAGGGTGAATATGGTAAGTTAAGTTGGTGCAGCTATGTTCACCCACGCGAATTTCTAAAGGTACAGGACCAGCTAGAACAAAACAATGAAACATTAATTTATATATACGGAACGATAGAAGGCACTAACATAAAAATATTAATCGATACCGGGTCAGAAATATCTTTAATAAATAATAAATTTGTAAATGATTTGACAATATCAAAAGAAAATTTCGTCAAGGTGCCAAAAATAAATTTAATCGGCATAAATCAAAGAAAACTAACAACTTCAAATACTACGATAACTGTAGCATTAAGATTAAAAGAACGAGAAACTATGGTACAACTGTTAGTAGTGGAAAATATGGAATGCGAACTATTGTTAGGATCGGATATCTTATATGAAAACAAAGCAATTATTAATTATGAAGAAATGTACATAATCTTTAATAAAGAGAAAGTTGATTTTAATTATGAAGAGAAAAATGATAATTCGAGGAAGAATGAAGAGTTAGTAGAAGAAGTAGATAGATGTATTAATTATAATAAGAAATTTGAAGATGATATGGAGAAGAGATATGATTATAGGCAGGAAGGAAAAATGAGTGGAGATATGATGTTGGATGGCAATGGAGAAATAAATAATAATAATAATATGCCGGAATGGAATTTGGATATAGATGGGAAAATAGAATGGAAAAATGAAGTAAAAGGAATACTGAGAGGACATAGGAATTTAATTAATGAGGAATCTCGAATTGCAAGAAATTATATACATAAAATTGAAATGAAAGAAAATCAACATTTCCAACAGCGAAGTTATCCGATACCCTACAAATATCAAGAAGATGTAAAGAAAACTGTAAATAAATTATTAGAAGATAGAATTATAGAACATAGTACCACCTCGTATATCAATCCAATTGTTATAGTAAAGAAGAAGGATGGAGATTTAAGGATTTGCCTTGATGCACGAAATTTAAATAAATGTACAATGCCCGAGTATGAATCGCCTTTAACTATCGAATCGATATTAGGAAAGATAAGTAAAGTTAAAGTTTTTTCTAAGCTAGATTTGAAGCACAGCTTCTGGCTGATACCACTACATCCGGAAAGCAGGAAGTATGTAGGATTCAAGATTAATGGGGAAGTATATCAATTCCGAGTAACGCCATTTGGCATACAAAGCGCTACATCAGCACTATTAAAACCGCTAAATAAAATTCTAAACAAACATGACCAATTTACAATACACTATGTGGACGACATACTTATTTTTTCAAACAGTATAGAAGAACATTTAGAACACCTCAGAACAATCATAGCGGAACTTGACGAAAACGGACTAAAACTGAACATACAAAAATGCCAATTTTTAAAGAAAGAAGTAATATATTTAGGTTACAAAATCACAGAGACAGGAATCGAGATGGATCCAGAGAGAGTAAGAACCATTAGAGAGTACATAAGACCGAAAAATTTGAAAACTCTTCGAGGCTTCCTTGGGATGCTAAACTATTTCAAACGGATGCTGGGAAATCTAACCGATTTAGAATTACCTTTAATGGAATTATTGAGAAAGGGAGTGAAATGGAATTGGACCAGTAAACGAGAAGATGCTTTCAATGAAATCAAGAATCAGTTCATCAGAAACATAAAATTATATCATCCGAACTATGAGAAAACTTTCATTTTAAGGACAGATGCATCTAAAAACAGACTAGCTGGAGTTTTAATGCAAGAATATGATGACATGTACGTCCCCATATCATTTGTCTCTAGGATAACAAAAAGAGCAGAAAAAAAACTATGGAGTAAGTGAATTAGAACTTGCTAGCATCATATTCTGTGTAAATAAACTCAGATACTTTTTATTGGGAGGAAAATTCATAATTGAAACTGATAATCAGGCTCTGCTAACGATACTAACCAACAAGATGAACAATGCCAGAATACATCGATGGGCATTACTCCTACAGGAATATGACTTCGTGATTAATATATTCCAGGGATTCAAAATGTAGTACCAGACTCGATCAGTAGAATGGATGGAGAGAAAAGAAAAGATGCAAACGAAGCTAGAGTGGGAATTAATATCATGAGACAAAGTAGTGGTATGTTCTCGCTAGAACAAATAAAGCAAGAACAACTATTATTAGATGAGAAATACAAAAGAAGATGCTCTGAAAAGGATGGAGTAATATATAAATTAGTACATGACAAGGAATTATATGTGATATCTGAAAATTTAACAAAATTAATTGTAAAAAGAATACATTTAGATTTTAATCATTTAGGAATTAGGAAAACTCACATGATATTTCGGGAGAATTATATATCGAAAAATGACATTACTATCATAAAGGATATTATTAAACAGTGCGAACTATGTCAACTATCCAAGGAAAAGAACATCCATTATGAAAATGTACCGAAATCCATCATAGCGGAAAATCCATTAGATATAATAGCGATAGACTTCATATCAAACCTTATACCAAGTTATAATGGTAACAAACACATTATGGTAATCGTAGACATTTTTTCTAAATTTATTAGCACATATCCATGCAGTAAAACAAATAAAAATTCCATTAAAGAATCGCTAGGAAACTACTTCGAGAAATATGGGAAACCAAAGAAATGCATAATGGACAATGCAACATACTTCAGGAACAAAAAAATAGAAAAATGGTTGAAAGACCTGGAAATACAACAAGTTTTCACAAGTATTAGATATCCTAGTAGTAATCCTGCAGAACGAGGAATCAAGGAAGTGATCAAGCATCTGAGGATACTTACATACTACGAAAACCGTATGTGGGAAGAACGATTAAAGGAGACCACAGATTTTATAAACAATATACCAAATATCAATACGGAAATAGCGCCTATATCTTTATTCACAGGAATAGAACCAGACAGACCATGGTCCAGTGAAATTGACTACAACAAACTGATTAAAGTAGCCAGAGAAAGACAATCAAGACAAGCTGACAAATACATTAAACGGAAACTAGCTAGACTTAGAAATAGGAAAACATTTAAAAAGGGTGACTTGGTAATAATAAAAGCATTAAGAGTACCTAATCATAAAAAAGGAATATGTCCTAAGTTACAGTTACCTTATGAAGGTCCTTATTTAGTAGAAACCAGTCATGGTATAAATAGTTATAAGTTGATACATCCTGACACTCATCGAGAACGTGGAATTTTTCATATAAACCAGCTGCATCAATTTAACACCAACCAGTCGTAACTAAAATTTAAGAAATACTAGAATTAGAAAATATTTATGTAATCAAGTATAAATTAATTTAATTTAGTCAATCTTAACTAAGAATTAGAAATAGTGGAATTAAAATTTATTAATAGACTAAGCATAAGTTAATTATGAGAATTTAAAGACTTCTTCATGAAATTAAGAAAGAATTAAACTGGGGAATTAATTAAATAAGTAATATATAATTATGAAATCAAAAAGAAAATCAAGGTAAACTTCTATAGAATATTCTTGTCGAATCAAGAATAATTCTATAGAATTTTAGGGAATGTTAAAGTGAAATATATCTACTAGGTTATGTTGAATCATTAACATCACTCAGAAATGTGAATCTAAGTAATAGTAGTAGTGAATATTCGATAAAAGGAAATAATCCATAAAAAACATAGCTTAAATATGACAAGAAATATTTACAAATAGAATACAATTGATAAAATTATATAGAAGATTACTATTCAATTTTGTAACTATTTTTCTTTAAAGTATAATTCAAGATATTGAAAATACAATAGTAACAAGTAAATTACGTCAAACATAAATTTTATACATAACTATGATCATCACTGTATATGGTATCACATGAATTTTGAAATAAAATTCAATTATTATAATTTAATATTTTGTAGACACTTTCAGAAACCCTGTATATTGCGTAAACTATTCAATTATTTGTATAAAACTTCAAGGTCAAATATCAACGCGAAATAACGTTCTGTTATTAGTTCGAATAGAGTATTTCGGAGTGACAGTGGAAGTGCATAAAAACAAAGTGAATTTGTCTACTATAACGCAGAAACAGATATTTTGATTTAATAACAACGATGTTTATTTATCAACAAATGAACGATGGAAAACAAAAAGTAAAAAACATTGGAAGGTTGTTGATTTTTGAGCTGGGAGACGCGGTGTAAATTTAATAAATGGAGGACGTATTGAATTTATTTCCTCCAAATTTTTATAAAAGCTGTAATAATTTAAGATATATTAAGTAAAAAGTTAACCAAAGTGTTTAGTGAAGTTTTGAACAATAAACTAACAAAAATGTATCACTCGTATATAAATAAATAAGTGTAAAAATGGTGATAGCGTCTAGATATGGTAAGATGAACAATTACCTTTATTAATATAATCTTCGATAACTATTCACATATCTTGTTGTGGATAAGATATTTCTACTGATGAAATAATTCACATCACATCATTTTCCACATCTGAATTTCGCTTATTCGATCATAGGCGATCGTTTTTCTCCGATGCACCACATTCAGGGTCAAGAAGATCCAACCATAAACTCTATTACTCATGTATATATTGTATTTCTCCTATAAAACATTTTTGATATATTTATATGTTAGGTTATATTGTTTGATATCTATTTATTAGTAAAAATATTAGTCTTAGATATTCAATCTCTACTAAATATCGGACACAGAACACTAAACACATATTAAAAAAATTAATACTCACCAAATTCTTACATTAAATTATGATAATACATCCCAAACACTTTGCTTTCTCCTTCATTTTGTAAACTAAATAATAATCATCACAGAGTACCACAACACACAACGCCAAGGTTAACAATAGCGAGGGTAGAGGTTGAGTCGTTGTGAATGCATTCAGAACTTTTAGGATAATAAGTAATCAAGCGAAACTTACTTGATACGTTTAAATTCAATAATATTAATAATTTATGAAAAACGTTTTTGTGCGAAGATTTCCGTCAATAATATTCTATTGAGTTTAATATGAATTATAAACTTTTAAATCATAATAATTTCGTTATTTGCATAAATATGTTCAATTAAAATCATTTGTCTATGTTCGTCTTGCGTTTCTTTGATATCTTACCTACAGTTTCCTGTTGCTGACAATCGCCAAGTGCCGAATCTCATCCCTGAGATACAGTGCAGAAAAGTTAAACAAATTTATAATATTTTCTAACTTGTGTAGTATCTTTGAATTGGGAATTCGTAGAAAGCGAACCAATTCTGGCGCCCATACAATCCATATAATAAATTAAAATTAACAAATTCATAAAAATATACAATAAATAGCCCAACGTAGAGGCACTATTTTAATATAATATATAATAATATATATATATATATATATATATATATATATATATATATATATATAAGGGGTACGGCACTTAAACTTGAGATACATATTTATATTACTTTCGATTTTGTTTATGTGTGTTCCTTTCAAGAAATAGTGCACAGGCATATTATATTTTACTTAGAAAGATTTCTACTCAATACCTATTTATACATCTGATATATAGGAAGTACCAATGAACTTATATTTATCGATTTAATTGTGTTCGCTTCGAAAACTAGATTTCGTTATTTATTAAAAATTTATCGGAGATCGAAGGTCACCCATGTCAGCAGAAAACGTCCGCTTACGAACTCATTTTTTTGTAGTGTAGACGAACTGCCAGTAGGTGAATCCATATCAAGGGAGCTCAGGTTTGGCATATCGTTTAAGCCCAAGAGGGACCACGACACCTTTCCGCTCGAGCCAGGAAGCTACCCTCTCTCAAGGTACAAAAGGGGGGCGGGTAATCCTGCTCTCTCGTGCCCTACGGCACTGGTGACAGCAATCGCTAGAAACAAATTTCAAACCATGATCAGCACCCGGTTATTACACTGGTGACTTTAGAAAACGTCGGTTATTACAGTACCTTAGTACCCATGCACGCAGATGTTAATGTACAAAGCCAAAATACCCAGAATTATTACACAAATCAGATGTTATCAAACAGTTAACGTCTTATGGGTAAATGTTCACAATATATTCGAATGACATCCATGTCCTAAACAGAAGTTTCTGACCAATATGGAAATCCTTACTAAAGCCATAACATGGTAGATAAATGACGATCAATTATACCACTATCCCGAAATAAAAGAATGTATAAGCTAATCAACTAATTTATTTTAATCTAATACTAGAACAATGTTTTAGACAAAGTCAAGGGGTCGGCTATACCAGAGCCCTAATAAGTTATAGCACTTATCAGCTAAAACGGGCAGTTTTTTGGACTACTAAGGCTAACATCACCCCAAGATGATGTAACCAAAACATCACACACGGTCACTTATATCTACTGAAAAAAACCAAAAGAAATAGAAAAACCCTTAAAACCCAATTATATAAAAAAGCAACTAACAAGAACATATTTACAGGACTTTTCAAAAGGTAGGCGCTCGTTTTGTATTATACGATAATCAAAAACATTTCATTAACAACTTATCCAGCGACAATAGTGACAAATATAAAATCGCTGTCAAGATGTAATTACATTTTGTTTACAGCCTACACCAATTCACCAGTGGGGTGATGGCAGAGTTATCATTAGAGCTCTGGGCTGACATAAATGATTTCAAACGATTACCAATATCATGATATGAAGCAGGGTCGGACTCTGACCGTTTCACTGAGTGTGGATACTATTGTCTGATGTTACCAGGCATGATACCAAGAAGGCCGAACACGAAGATCCAAAAGTACAGGACGACTGAGCAGTACAACAGAGGGCCAAGATCGACGCCTAAGGTTATTAGCTCTAAGAGATCATTTCTCATCGACAGGGGCAATAACAACTCAGTGGATTGCAAAACATGGACGGGTCCTTGGAACCCAAAGAGCTTTTAGACGGACAAGAAGGTGTGGACTTTTTTCATACTAAACTCAGTTGGTGTTTGTTTTTAACTCTGGAAGATCGAAGAAATTGACTTCAGTGGTGCCAAGAATGACTAATGTGGAATCAGGAATGAAACACTACCATCTGGAATAATGAATCCCGGTTCTGTCTAGACATGTATGATGGTCGAACGAGTGTAAAAAGGAGACGAGGGGAACGTCGTATCCCTCAATTTTTTGTTGAGCGGCATGTACATCGCACTGTTAGAGTTATGATATATGGAGCCATAGCCTGTGGCCCAAGGTCACCATTAGTTTTCATCAGGGGCAATATAAATATAAATCGATACATTCAAGAAATATTGGAATCTCATTTGATTCCTTATTTCAGGACACTTTAAAATCCAGCTTTTCAGGAAGATAACACTTGGCCACATATAGCCAGACAAACCTTGGACTATTTCCACCAGGCTCACATTCTTCTACCACCTTGGCCCCAAGATCCCCGGATGTGTCCCCAATTGAACATGTGTGGGACATAATCGGTAGAAGGTTAAGACATTTACAGCGTCCTTCTCAAACTCTAATGGCTCTTCGACATGAGATAGAGGTGGCATGGAATGAGATACCCCAGGAGCATATTGATCACCTGATTATCAGTATGCCATGATGCATTAGGGAACGTGTAAGAAATCGTGGAGCTTCAACCCATTATTAAAGTTGGTGAGCAGAAACATAGATTATCCTTACCCGATTGGAGTGACATTTTAATCATTTACATAATACGAGCTCCCTGATATGTATGCAAACTATCACCGAGTTAAAATAATTTTTTCTGAGTGTTCGGGCTTCCATGTCACTGACTATGTACAGTCAACATGTAAAACTTGGAACAAACTCGTTAAAAGCCATTGGGGAAAAGCTCAGAAACTTCGATATTATTTATGATATGGTTATATAACATAAAAAAATGACATCCGTACACAGAGAAACACGCTCTTTTTTGATGGTACTATCAAAATGGGGTACTTCCATTAAAAAAATTACCTCATAACTCGAACAGTGCTGGCGTCATAAAATATATATGAGTACACGAAAAAATGCTTAACAGAACAATAAAATCGACGTGTCAAATTGCCAAATCAAGCTTTTAACGAATTTGTTCCAACCTTTACGTGCTCACTGTATAATATGACTATGGATATGTTGATCTTATCTTATTTTTACGTTGATTTTGTACAATGAAACTTATCGAAATCATCGAAAAACTTAATTTATATTACCTAATACAATTAATATTACCAATCAAAATAACTAAAAATGATGAGTGATTTAAACTGCGCGATTTTCTTGATGTTATTATTTATATTAATTCCTATTTATATTGCGACTTGCATAGGTACTTTTATCGTGATATAAAAATGCATGGATTGAAAGAAATACATTTCAATACACACGTCTATCGTATTAAAAAAAACTAATAAATATTATTACATCTTGAATAATACGCTACAATACAAACTCGACTACAATAATTGTGGTCCCTAAGGTGCGTAAAAGATTGTAAGGCATTAAGCTTCCTCGAATCGTGACGCCAGATGACACCATGGGGATAAAGATTAGTTTTAGATATTAAAACAAAACGTATTTAAATGGTTTGTGGTTATCTGATAGATGTCTGGCTTCTGTATTCAGTATTTCGTGATGCGGTCCCATGTCGCCTGACCCCCTCCCCCTCTTTCTATTTCTTTGTTAGTGACAGTCTATGTTTAACCTAAAAGGCACTCGTATTATAGCTTTCTTGTTCTCGAAAATCTTTATTGAACCTTTACACTCAGAAAAGTGATCCATAAAATTTGTCGGGGCATTCGAATTAATATGTTCATCTCTATAATTTTATTATCGACTTCAATATACGAATATTGTTTTTATTCTTAATGTGCAAATTCTTTATTTATAAATTTAAATGAAGTTGAAATAAAATAGTATTTGTGAGTATACGAATGCTTCTAAAAAGCACTATTTATTAGTTAATCATATTTCTGAAGTCCACTGTATATGCTAGCAATATAAAAAACTAGTATGTATTTACAAAGGAAACATAATTAGTGGTAATAATAAAAATAGGTATTTACTTATAAGTACTTATAAGTATCAGCATCAGCATTAAGTAAATACTGAAATGTACATTTGGTGGTATTAATAAAAATCAGTAGATACTTAATACTTCATAAGTTAATACTGAGAAGTATATTATTAAAGTTCAAGTACAAACTGATACTTAAAGTATGTACTGAGAGAGTATAAGTTTGTACTTATGCTGACTAGTTCTAACTTAAACCTATATTAATAAACGATAGGTTATACTTATTAAATTAAGTATGTTCTTATACATTTTTAAGTCTGCTTCTTAGTATACTGATAGTTCTTGCTGAAAGTGTATACCTATTTGTTTAGAAATGTTCGTCGTCCAACGAGCTCCAACATTTGGCAATGCAGTATTGTTAGGAGATAAGGGATATGGTACTGAAAAATGTTTAATGGTTCCATTAAGAGAACCAAGAACTGCAGAAGAAGTAGCATATAACAACCTTTTGAAAAATGAACGTGTAATTATCGAAAGATGCTTCGGACAGTTAAAGCAACGATTCCCTTTATTAGAAAATACAATTAGACTGCCATTAAGAAAAGTGGCATTCATTGTTATAGCATGTTGTGTTCTTCATAATATTGGAAAATATTTAATAGATGAAGAAGTGTTTGAAATTGAAGAAGGCTTACCTAAATCCAGACGATGAAGATGAAGACGAAGAAGAAGAACCTGTTGGACTTATTGAACTTCGAAGGGAAGGTCAAGTCATACGAAAGCGTTTAGCTACAATTATTTACGCCAATCAAAATAACTAAGATAATTTTTATTAAATTGAAAATACATATTTAATTAGAAAATAGTGTAATTTTTCTCTCTTTCTCTTACAACATGATCTTTATTTAAATCTTTCTCCAGCTTTGCCTTTTTAAGGTTTAGAAGATGCAGTCGCTTCAAAAGCACCAATCTTTGTAGTTCCATGATGCTTAAAGTACGTGTTTCCTCCGTTTCGTACTGTTCTATAATTTTTTGTCGCTTTGGACGTGCAAGTAACGGTGGTGGCAATGTTAAAGGAGACACTGAAGCGACTGACGGACCTGCCACTTCATCGGACTGTTTTTCTTTTTGTTCGTCAGAAGGGATTCCAACTGCAACATGTCCTGCAACGAAATATTACACTAGCTTATATACATATAATAAAAATTAATTATTTTACCAGGTATTTTGTTAAGAATATGATTGCACTCCTCTTGATCCCCCTGTAGTGCAGTGTACATGAATTGTTCTGCTGCACTTAGCTTTATCTTTCTATTCCCAGTTATGTTGGCATCAGTCTTTTTTTTACTACCGCCTTCAGTTTATTAATTTTTTGAAATCGGTAGGTTTTCCAAATTTATCTACAACGTTTTCATAGTAACTTACAACATTTTATAATAAGGCATGATAACTTACTTTCATAATTTTGTTTAAGCGTGGCTAATACGTGTTGTTTTCTTTTATTTTGCGGGAGTTTTCCCTTTTCATAAAATAATAGGTTTATCCCGAAAAAATTTCGCCACAAATGTTAAATCTGTCTCTTTAGTTTTTGAAACAATACTCTCATTGCCGCTTTCTTCACTTCCAGACGAAACGAACGACATGATGGTTGATAAATAAAGTAAATTCTTTCAGGTTTGTATACATCAAGTGTAGGTAAACCGATTTGAAAAAGTTTTAACATGAGTTTTTTGTACTTTTTCTTTGTAAATAAATTTCGACTAAATAAGAAAATACTTAAGAATAATCAGTAGATACTTCTAAGTATCAGCATTTTTTTTAATAAACATTTCAGTATTTACTTAATGCTGATGTTTATACTTATAAGTAAGTACTTATAAGTAAATACTGATTTTTATTAATACTACCCATTGAAAAATTAATGCTGATAATTAGTAGTATCTACTGATTATTCTTAAGTATTTTCTCATTTAGTCGAAATTTGATTACAAGAAAAAACAAAGATTAGTACTTTTGAAGCAACTGGATGTTCTAAATCTTGAAAAGGCAAAACCGGAGAAAGAATGGAATAAAGACCATATTCTAAGAAAAGGGGAGAAAAATTATACTATGTCGTAATTTTAGTTTAATAAAAATTATGTTAGTTCTTTTGATTGGTGTAAATAATTGTGTCTAAACGGTTGCGTATGACTTGACCATCCCTTCGAAATTCAAGTAGTCCAACAGATTATTCATCTTCGATGTTGTCATCATCTAAATGTAACCCTTTTTCAATTTCAAACACTCCTTGACCTTCTAAATCTTATCCAATATTATGAAGAAGACAGCATGCTATATCATAACGGATGGCAATTTTCTTAATAGCAGTCTAATTATATTTTGTAATAAAGGAAATCGTTGCTTTAACTCTCCGAAGCATCTTTCGATAATTACACGTTCATTTTTCAAAAGGTTATATGCAACTTCTTGGTTCTCTAAATGGGACCATTAAACATTTTTCAATACCACATACCTCATCTCGTAACAACAGGGCATTGCCAGATGTTCTGAATACACCACATATGTGATTGTTCTTTCAAATCCTTCTATCAAGTACAGAACCTGGCCATTATGGACTGACACTTGTAAATAACTCCTCAGTGTTACATGTTAATTGTACATTTATGCGGGAAATTGTTTGCGACAAATGTATTCGTTACCATGATGATTTTCCCGAACTTGTTTAATTCGTGTCAACGCGTACAATCAATTGCACCTATAGCAGCCGGAAAACGAAATTTTACTCACCCTTTTTGTTTTTCCTGTTGTATCGCTACTTAGTCCTATGGTTGCAAATGTATTTAATGAAATTGTTTTCACCACTTATTTTTTATAATCTTACCAATTCTGTTTCTTCATATTAAAGCCCCAGTCTATCAATATTGCTGCCACATTTTCGTTGTTTACAAAATTCGCTGAATTGATTCCAAATGGAGGAACGACTTTTTTTTATTTTCTGGAGTTGATTTTTCAATTTCCCTTACTATTTCTGCCTCGCAAATATTTCCAGATCTCGACATACGTGCTGTTAAATTCTGCTTTGACGTTTACAAATGTTAAACTGATAAACAAACAGGAAATGTTCGTTACTATGGTAATGTAATTCATCCGATATTTTTATCCATGTGTATTTGTATTCCTTCTTATTTAGCCGATAACAAACTACGATTTTTCTACTCACAAGTGGGAGTTATTATACATGAGTAGGACTGTCATCATTAATTCGTAAATAATTGAAAAATTGTAAAATAATTACATTTTTAAACATAAATAATAACTGCTTTACGTCAAGTTTTTCATGTTACGCTACTGGTCGCTAGTTAGGTACCGTTTGCTGCTGAATACATAAATCATTTACTGGAGGGACATACTAACTATACCAGTATGAATTACACAAACTGATAATGTGTTTAAAGGTTTTATTTAATAACTCTTTGAAAATTGCTTTATGTGCTAATAGCACAACGTCTAAATCAAAGCCAATTACACTTTCTTTTGATATTTGTTTCCAAACAGAGAGAAAGAAATATGTTTTGTCGATGTTTAGATTGGGTGAAAAGGGAATCAATTTATAAAAACGATAATAATAAGTAATCCTTTAAAGAAAGTTGATATACAGCAAAAATTGTTCAGACAATTTTCTGATTGTTCATCGTTTTCATAAAAAAATAGATTTTGCATCTAAGAAACAGTGGAATTAAAAATATTGCCTTATATTTAATTTGAAATATAATAACTAAATTTGTTGATTCTGTGATTAAGAATAAATAACTTCGAACCCTCCTAAATATATATTAAAGTTAAGTTATGTACTAAATTATATTCATAATATGTTATATTACTACAAAGAAGGTAGTTTCAATGTGGAAATGTATACGTCAGTTCACCTAATAAACTCAACAGAAAATCTCGATTTTCTCAGTGTCTTTATTAGTCATGTCATAAACTACTTCTCTTGTGCCTCAGCTGTTATATTATTAATACGAAAATGTGGAAATAATGTTTAGATTTTAGTCGAAAAGACGAGTTCTAATCAAATGCATTAGTGTTAGTGTTATAAGCTGAAACGTTAAATGCAAAGCATCCTCATTCGAGTATGAAACCAATTTGTTGTAACTGGTCTGCAGAGTGACATAAACGTGTCAAAATAGGAACTTAAAAGCGTTTAATAGTCCTCAATGCAAGAAGAAATACAACATTTAGGGCTTCAGCTTCAGAGAAGCTAGATAAATAGCTACTTCTGGTCAGACGATCGAAAGAAGACGTGAGCTAAGAGCAGGGGAATATATTTCACAGAGATGCAGTACGACAATTGGAATTCCTAAACTTAATGAAAAGAGAAAATGAAAATTTGAAGCTGGACGGCTCTAGAAATTTAATTTGAAAATATAATTTTTAATCAACCGCCGGTAACGGTATCTGCTATGATCGTGACGTCATGAAAAGCATAAACAAATAAACGTCATTTCTAAGTTGTATTGAGATAACCAAATGATAATGATATCGAATAGCACAAGAATGTAATACTTTCTATACAGTATATCACAAAATTTGAATGAAATATGTACAATTTTTTATTCCTGAATTTCCAATAATCTTAATTGTATAAAAAGTTGTTTTGTTATGGGGCAAATAGGCGCTGACAACGTAAGTAGTAAGTACTCAGGATAGAATAATAGAATCGATTACTTGCCGAATCTTTGTATTCGAGTATCCCGTCAATATTCGTACGTCAATATCATTTTTGTATTCATAATATTATTGTAACCTATATGTTATTGTATAACATTATAAGGATGAACAAATCATTATTAGTATAAATGACTTTTAGTTATTTTATTTTTGTCAATACATTTCAATATATTTATTGTTAATACGGATTAAAATTTCATTTGCGTATCAAATTCAATCCACTGGCCCAAAAATCGACATAGTTATTACACATCAAAATTAAAAAAAATTGAGCAGCTTCATGTTTAACTTAAAATGTCTTGAGAAATATTGACTTCATCGTTATGAGGAAAGAGTACGATATTTACGTAAAAAGTAGTTGAGAATCGAAAAATTGTGCTAAAATTTCTATTCCGCCTGTGGCGTACAATTTGGGAGCGATTAACCAGTTACTTGACCCCGTCGTACGCCTTTGGTAGTAGCTAGACACGATTGTTTTACATAATCTATCGTTCGTTTCAAAGAGCGCCTATAATAAACGGAAAACGGAGATCGGGTGTCAGAAATTTTTATCTCTTATTTATCGTTTACAGTGTATCTAAACTAAGAAGAAAGAAATTGTGACCAGGCCCGGTAATCGGTCAAATAAAAATAGGTGATAAAATGCAAATTATAGCATACGCAGGTAACCAAACGGCCCATAGCCGTAGAACAGGGTTATTTATGATTTTTGCTTAACATTTATTATAATTAAATAATATTATAATGGAAATACAAGGTAATTGTGCACTAAGATTTATATACACACATATTCTTGTAAAAAATTGAAAATTGCAGGTGAACATTACTTCAACTACAATTTATACAGCATTATTAACTAAATTCTTCATCAGAAAAATCGTCTTGTCCTAAGTTAATAATTAACGGTTCGATCTCTATAGTTTCGTCGATTAAGTCGTCAAGATCCCATATTTTCCCCTCCTCAGCTATACCATGTTTTATGGCGCTTTGCCAGTTTTCGACAGTCACATTCGCCAATGAATCCATAAAAAGTTGCCGTACTTTTTGAAGTTTAAAAGTTTTGTAGTTCCTGGCAACATAACCTTTGACTTGTGCCCATATAAGCTCTATTTGGTTCAGCTCACAATGATAAGGGGGTGAGCGATGTACAATAATACCTCTACTTTTTGCCCTATCATCGATTACAAATTTTTTAAACTCTGCCTTGCGATGTCTAACAATTTGCAAAAGTTCTTTTTTCACCATTGTATCATCGAAATTTAAGGCTTTACACTGTAACCACTCAATTATCCCCGCTATTTTCCATGAACTTGTGGGAAGCTTCTCTACTAATCCAGAATGATAGCTAGCGTTATCCATTACAATAACTGAATTCTGGGGCATATATTCGATCATTTGTTGGAAATATTCCTCAAAAACGTCAGCCATAATTTCTTCGTAGTAGTCTTTGGTTGAATTAGATTGAAATTCCAATAATTCTTGATCGAAAAATCCATTTTCACAGCCTATTTGGGTTATAATACGCCTGCGTCCCGTTCCAGACGGAAGTCTTAATCCTGTTGATCAATCCTCCATGTCAGCATGTCGGGAATTCAGTATTTTTATCTTGCCAGACTTTCAATACGGTGCGTCCTTCATTTAGCCAGGTTTCATTCAAATCGAAAATATTCTTACATTTGTTGCGATATTTTCGGATTGACTTTAAGTATTCTCGTCTCCAGCAGACAATATCCAGCCTATCAATTAGAAAATATTTTCTGTTCTGTTTTTCCCACCGAAAGTTCATTCTATCAAGAATTCTCCATACTCTAGTTCTTGATAGTTGTGGTAGGTTTTCCTCATTCTGGGCGGCTTGCACAATCTTGTCCAATGTTGGTACTTCTTTTGCGGAATACATACCATGGACTATTCTACGTACACTGTCTCTGACATCGTCGTCAGTTTCTAATGGTTTCTTCCCCGGGTGAGAAATAGGTTATTGAAACATACGTTTCTCTGTCTCCTACCATCTGAAATGCTGCAAAATTTATGTACACTATTTTGTTTTGTCTTTTGTTATTGTAGTGTGCCGGGAGGAAAGAGAACCCTTGATATGGTTATACTGTTTATTAATTTGAAATTATAAAGGTTTTTACCATACTAAACCCTACACCTGTACCTATATGGAAAAAATAATGTGAATATAACTGGGACTGAGCTTTAACTGCTATGTTGAATGAATTGGACTGGTATTTCAACCATTCCAAAATACGTGGTCGTACTTAGATTAAAATTAAATATGAATAAATACCTATGAGAAACATTGATTTTGTGTAAACAACATCTTTCTGTACAAATAAAAAAATGTTGTTGTTAATGACATTTTGATACTCGAACAAAGAATAAGTTGAGTATTCATTTATTAAACATTGAATTTAAATATTATTAGTTCATTTTATCTACTAATTTCCATTGAAGTTTGATTAAGATAGTTGAAATTATTTCAAGCTCTCATTAACTTACATTGGCGTAGCAATAGGAACATTACATTATATAGTCTAGATGCTTCTGCTATATTATGAGAAGTTACACAACAAAGCTGTAGAACAAATTTGTTGTAAAACTTTGTTATTAATATGTTTTGTTACATAGTCTGGACCTGGCTTTAGTTTAGTTTTAGGCTTAGTACCTAGTGTATTTGTTTCCTTTAGCATCTCCATATGCAATTATATTCAACAACTTATGATGGGCAAATTAGGACTTGGTGCTCTGTCCGTATCATAGTATAATAATAATAATTAATCATAATAATAATATGAATAATAATAATAATGATAATAATAATAATAATAATAATAATAATAATGATAATAATAAACAAACATACGCCCTACTACACATACACACCATCTGACATACTTGAAAACGCAGACTGTAAACTATATTGGGATAAAGCTCTCCAATCTGACAAGCCCCTATCATGCAATAGACCCGATATTACGTTCACGGACAAGAAGGAGAAGCACACATACCTAATAGACATCTCAATACCAAACGACCACAACGTACCAGCTAAATATTCGGAAACAATCCAAAAGTACATCCCGCTCGTCATAGAACTTGAAAGAATATGGAAACAAAAAACGGTCACTGTCATACCAATCATCATTTCATCAACAGGCCTCACTCACACATCCTTCATCGGACACCTATCAGAACTCAATCTACCCGCAACTATACACAACCAAACACAGAAAGCCGTAATACTACAAACATGCAACATTGTTAGATCATTCCTCCGACATCAATAGAGTCCTCCTATACTTGGCCTCCACCCGTATAGGCGGAACACACCAGGACAAACCTGTGCCTCAGTTCCATAATAATAATAATAATAATAATAATAATAATAATAATAATAATAATAATAATAATAATAATAATAATAATAATAATAATAATAATAATAATAATAATAATAATAATAATGATAATAATAAAAATAATAATAATAATAATAATAATGATAATACACCTTCAAGGAGCTGTTGGACCTTGTAGTTGGTGAGGGGGCTTAGTAACTGCAATGATTCCGAGAGCGAAGCTGGCGGGAGTATTATCCTCCTGGTAGGGCTACCCATGCCAGTAAGGTCGAGGATGAGTCGCGAAGCTAAGGACAGCTCAACTGAGGAGAAAACCTCAGAAAAAATCCGAAGTCTCAAGGTTTCTTTCACGCCGAAGTGATGAATGGCACTGTCGTAATTGAGCTCATAATGGAACAAAGTGGTTAATGAACCTTACCCACACAAGCGGGGCTCTGTGGGGTGGACCTTCTACTTCCCTAGCTACTCGTGCGAACAGAATGACTTCTAACCCTCAAAAAAACACGGAGCAGTCCACTGCACAAACGGATTAAAACACAAGAGGAAATTGGGAAAAGGAGGCGATCACTTCGCCCCGGTTCCTGATCCTCCGAAAACTTCAAAGAGATTTTAGTAAAGATAACCCTTGCCTACTACAGAAACAGTTGTTTGGACTAGTCGGTGAGTTGAGAATTATACGTAAAATGAAGGACGGACTTTTAATGGAAACGGTTTCGGCAGCTCAGACAAATAGGATAATGCATACAAAGAAATTGGGAGAGAACGAAGTCACGGTAGAACCGGACAAAACACTAAATATTGTGAAGGGAGTTATTGTATGCCATAATCTTTTGAATTGCTCAATAGATAAAATTTCGGAGGGACTGAAAGACCAAGGAGTAATAGATATGAAACGTATCAACGTATCAGAATGTTGGGAGAAGTATATATGTTGGTGATTTAGTTATGTACTATCAATCTAAAGATATTAAAAATATTGAAGTGATTCTGCAAAGAAATATAAATAAAATTAATAATGCTGCAAAAAGAATAGGCTTCACCTTCTCAAAAACTAAAACGCATTGTGTACACTTCAGCAGATTAAGATCCTCTCACCGCGAGCCAACTCTGTTCTTGGAAGATACCAATATAGAAATAAAATCATCGTCACGAGTCCTGGGTGTAACTATGGATAGACAACTCAATTGGAAGTTACACATCAACGAACTTACCAATAACTGTAAGAAATATTTGAATATTCTGAAATCAGTGTCAATTATAAGATGGGGATGCGATAGTCAGATCCTACTTAAGTTCTACAAATCTTTTATTTTACCACGTATTGATTATGTAAGTATTATATACGCCTCAGCAAAACCTTCTTCGCTAAGACCACTCGATACTATCCAAAGAACAGCAATATTTGTTGCACTTGGTGCCTTTCTAACAAGTCCAACATTATCACTTTGTTGTGAAGCATATATACCACCACTACAGTACAGAAGACAGCTACTACTTTCAAACTATTCTTTGAAAATGTTAGCCCCACATAAACATCCCGTTCATCAAATCATCACTGTTCATGAGAATGAAGTATTTGAAATGCGGTCAACAATTACCAGACCAGTCAAAATTAGATTCAAAGACTTGTTAGAAACGTTAAATCTGTCTTGTCCTCCATTCTACTCTTATCAAGAATATGAAGTCTCTCCATGGTTAATAAGTAAATTAAAAATCCAATTTGAATGTATAAAATATCAAAAAGAACAACACCCAACCGACCTTATTAAACAAGAATTTCTATTTATTATAGACTCGTATCCAAATAGCAAAAGTATTTACACAGATGGCTCAAAAGGTAATGGTAGTGCTGGATGTGCTTTCTACACTGAGAATATAACTAGATCTTGGACATTACCAGAAACTACTACAGTGTTCACCACATAGCTATTTGCCATTTGGAAATCTTTGAAATACATAGAAAATGAAAATCATGTTACCAGTATAATATGTACCGATTTGCTTAGCTCACTGAAGGCATTGGAAAACAACTTCAATCTCGACCCCCTAATTAGACACATTCATAACACTATATACGACTTGGAGACTGTCGAAAAAAAGTTATATTTGTGTGGATACCAAGTCATATTGGTATAGCTGGTAACGAGTATGCTGATGTTGCCGCAAAAGGAGCACTAAATAATCAACCAGAAGATATCCCAATAAGATCAGGAGACTACAAAAATTACATGAAACTGAAAATTATGTCAACATGGCAAGAACAAGGGAATCAACATGTGTCAAGCTCATGCTCATGAAAACACGACGTCAGTAGACGTAGGTACTCCTTAACAAAAACGCACTATAATGTGGTTGAGCAAGAATCACAAACCGAAACGCTAAAAATAAACACCCAGCTTGTCAACGAAAAGCCGCTGCATGGACAGTTCCTCAAACATCTGAGAGAGCCATTCATAGACAATGAATCTAGTTTGGCATGGCTACAAAACCCAACGCTAAATGGAGAGACAGAGAGTTTGATTATTGCGGCGCAGGATCAAGCCCTAAACACCAGACACCATCAAAGTAGAATTCTTCAGCGCCAAGTAGACAGCAAATGCACAATGTACGGAGGGGCCGAAGAAATGGTAAGCCACATTATATCCAGCTGCTCCACATTAGCTGCTATAGACCATATGGACCGACACAATAGAGTTGCCAGCTATGTTCATTGGACGATCTGTAAACAGCTAGGAGTCGCAGTGTCAGACCAATGGTATCAACACACTCCGCGACCTGTAGTTAACACCAACGAGTGCACCATCATGTGGGACAAGGGAGTGCAGACCGATTTAACCATCGAAGCAAATCGGCCCAATATCATTGTCCATAATAAAATAGATGAAACGGGTTTGTTAATTGATATTTCTGTACCAGCAGACCACAACATTCGGAAAAAAGAAAACGAAAAAATCTCCAAGTACACGGGACTGGGCATCGATATCAGCAGGTCACGGAAAACAAAGACGAAAACAATCCCAGTTGTAATTGGAGCTTTAGGTACTGTCAGCAAGGGACTACGAAAGTATCTGGAACAAATACCAGGAACGCCAAGTGCTTTTGAAGCGCAAAAGATCGCGCTGTATGGGACCGCACGCATCTGACAGAGGACACTCCAGTAACTGCTCCTAAGGACTCTGGTTGAGTCACGGATCAATACCAAGGAAACTTGGGCCAACGACGAATAATAATTTCAACATAGATCATTTACAAGAAATATTTTATGTGAAGTTACAGACCCTTCTTGTAGTATTAAGATTTTACAAAAGTAAATTCCTTACTTTGCCTATTTATAAATGTCACTGATTTCAAAAGTAAACAAAACACGTTTAAATTATGTATGTTTAAACGGTCTTCATAAATAACGTACTCATTTTTGTCTCATCTATTACGTCTACCGCTACCAGTAATTAAAAAACTGCAGTCGCCTTCAAAAAATAAATGTGATTGGAATAATAATTCTTATGCACAAATCTTCAAAGTTTATTGACCATGATAGACTGACTATAACATTTTTTTCCCTTCATTGAACCAGGCAACCCTGAACATAATATTATATATAATATATAAACTGTGTGCTAGATCACACGTAATACATTTGATGATGTTATTAATATGGCACTGCGGGTTAAATATTTATACAAGGTGTTTACTTATTCAGGCAGAGATTTCTCTTGAAATTTTTTAATTTTTTGTATTACAGCTTATTTTATGTAGTTGAATTTTATGAAAAATGTTTTGGAGTTGAAAATATGAAACATTAATTTCAAGGTTGATTAAATATAATATTTGCAAATTATAGAAATGTAAAGAGCCAGGCATACTTTACAATAGTTATTAAACATTTCACAAGACAAATTGACCCTATGCTTGATTGATCGTCGAATACGTTCAAATATTTCAAAAGTATTGCTTCTACTATCAACATGACGTTGTTTCACTCTCGTTTTTAGGCATAGTACTTGGTTATATATTCTTTAGATTCTTTCAACGAGGTACTTTACTTCTAAGGAACAGATCAATAATATTTCACACATACGTTTTAATAAAATATTTGAAAAATACGATATATAACAAACATTCATTATTTCAAAAAAACTCCGTTTCACAATGAACACCTAACATGTAATAACTGATAATTGTACTCCCTTATGATACATTTGTTATACTGTTATGAAGTTTTCAATTTTTCAAAAGTGTTTTGCAATTCTCGGTTGTTTTGTACAATATTTATATACAAAAATTAATAGAAAAACATATTAACAGACAAATGTATGATGCTTACTGTTAAAATTTACGATATTAAGTATTGTTAACACGATTTTCCTGTCATCTGTGAAATGTGACATTTGTCACTTCTACTTTATTCGATAGCTCAAATTCTAGTGTGGAGAATCTATTTCAAAATTAATAACTCAAATGATAACTCTTGGACGATACATTTTGCTCATAATTTTGAATATGTTTTGAGTTGACAGAACTTATTATAATTGAGATCTTAAGAAGATCGATGTTGAACACAATTACTATTATATTGGTTAATCAGATCATAAGAATATGTAAAGAAACTTCAGAATTTAGTATTTTATCCCCATCCAAAACTATCGATTACATTTTAACGATTGTATTCCAGAAAACAAGCATATGATTGAGATGCTCATAGTTTGTTGCAGCCAAAAATATCGTGAAATGATTTTATAGAAACGAAATGTCACATAGGAAAATAAAGGCATTGCGTCAAAACACATTTAGATAATTTCACACAGTTTACATAGCTTTCAATGGATGTCACACACTTTAAAGATGCACAAAAGTAATGCGCAAGTTAATTTTAAACAGTACGGAAACCTCTTGACGGGGTAAAACGCAAGTATACCCCTTACAGAAGATATGATATCAAATCATACGATGTATAGGGTGACACAAGTACTACATCTACTTATAATCTTTTTAAAATAAAAGTAAGCTATGCTACATATTCACACTTTAATTCTGAAAGTTTCAAATAATTGATGTACTTGCGTTCAGCCCTGTTTAGTGTCTGTTTGTAATCTTCGCAGATTCCCATTTTAATGCGTTTTGTTTTTTAATCGGTCTTATTGTAGTACAGATAAAAACATATTTATGTTTGCTTCTTAGTTCTGACACCTCAAGCCTTTTCCACAGATGTGGCCTTTTCTTCATAGAGCGTTTGGATAGTATAATTCGGATGTGGCCCTTTCTTTCTAATGTGTTTTAATAGTATAAATCGGATGGACCCTTTCTTGTGTATTGTATTTTGAACGTATTGATTGAATGAAGCATTTTCTATTCATTGTAATTATATATATTTTTGATAGTATGAACTAAATAGATCTTAAATTGAACATCCGCCAAATATATATATATATATATATATATATATATATATATATATATATATATATACAGAAACTCTAACGATTCATGGTAAAATTTAAAGAAGGAAAATAGTCAGCTTGAAACAAACACTAACAATATTTAAACAAGGCTGAACGCAAGTCCAATAATTAATTGAAACATTCAAGTTAATAAGGAACAAAATGTCAATATGTAGCCATAGCTTTTATTTTAAAAAGGTTATAAGTAGATATAGTCCTTGTGTCACCCCATACATCGTATGGTTTGATATCACATATTCTGTAAGGGGTGTACTTGCGTCACCTATTTTTAACTCGGCAAGAGTTTTTCGGACTGATATCAGTACTTTTTGTACAGCTTTTAAATTCTATTCCCATATACTTAAGAAAAGTAATATAGGTTTTTGCAATAATTTGTTAGAGGTATGCAGTTCTTAAGGTAAGTTTTTTTTCGTGAAAAAATTTTGATCTGGGGTCAAGAACCGTATGAATTGAAAAAAACTTCAAAATATCGACAAACTACCTAAGACGAGGTACGTGTATCTCAGCTAGGAGGCTGAATATTTCACTGTACCATCACCCCAGCTCCCCAAATCAACTGACAGAATTATATCGTGAACGGTGAACGCGTTCCTATTTTTTCGGCTATTTGAAAATTAACATTTTGTATGAAATAGTATATTGTGCAAAAAGTGGGGAAAGTTAAACTTTTCTCACCAGTGTGGAAGTTTGTAGCACGAGCCTAAGGGGCGAATGCCGCAAAGACATAAGTGAGAAAAGTACTGTTCCCACATGTTGCATACTATACTTTTTCTACAACGGCACAAATTTAAAGAATACGAGTAAATAGTTGTATAGAAAACGTCTAGGCATCGAGGATCCCCACTGGATTCTCCATATAAATGTATGTAGTGTGGGCAAAGTGCCGTGAGAAATGATATTTCTCACAGTATGAGCAATATATGGTTTTGAAATTGAGTAAGCTTGTCAACCACCGTTGACTGCGATACGAATAGTCGAGAGAGCCTGAATCAAGCAAACGCGTTTTTATTGAATATTAAGCTGATTCATGAAGGTATATTTCAAATGCAATATAGATCAACATCAAAATAAACGGTTTAAATATTAAAACTAACTTTTCGGCATCTGTGAGACGCCCTGAACAATATCCTATTATAAAATTGTAAATTGTATACACTTCGGAGACTGTATCGTGCTCACAAACCGAAATTTCTCCAAAAATAACCAAAAATGTAGTACATCTTCATTTATACGACCCGTTGTACAGGCTGTAGTGTACTGAAAATCAATAGGGTTCATATGTGAGACACCCTACAAAATATCCAATCATAAAATTGTTCACATGTATCCACTGACGAGGCTGTATCGGGCTAAAAACCCGAAATTTTTCCGAAAATTATCAAAATTGTGGCACTTTAGGACCCATAGCACCCGTTGTACTAGCTCTAGTGAGCTGAAAATCCATACGTTTCATATATAAAACGCCCTGAATAATATCCAATCATCAAATTGGTCACTTGTATACACTCCGGAGACTGTATCGTGCTAACAAACTGAACATTTTCAAAAATGACAAAAATTTGGTACTTCAATTACCATAGCACACGTTGGCTGGCTCCAGTAGGTTGAAAATCAATTGGGTTCACCTGTGAGACGCCTTGAACAATATCCAATCATAAAATTGGTCACTTGTATACACTCCGGAGGCTGTATCGTACTAACAACCTGATATTTCTCCAAAAATAACAAGAATGTGTCGTACTTCAAGTACCCTAGCACCCGTTGTACTGGCTCTGGTGAGCTGAAAATCAATAGCGTTAATCTGTAGGATGCCCTGAATAATATTCAATCATAAAATTGGTGCCTTATTGCACTCCGGAGGCTGTATCGTGCTAACAAGACGTGTTACGAGAAGTGGCCGACGACAGCGACGACGACGACGACGTACACACAGGATATTTTTTCTAAAAAGCATTTTTTCGTGTTGATTTTAGTGAAAAACGTAAAAATAACTAAAAAAATTCCAACTTTTTTTGTGGTAAACTAATACTTCTCTCGCATATTAGATAGGTTGAGCGGAAAAGTAAAAATGTATCCTGATTTCTCAGACAACTTTTTTTTCTTGATATTACAGTTATTCATTTGGAATCAACAGTAAACATAGCCGTAGGTATACGCAATTTTATGGTGCACACAAATGATGGTATCACAGAAGGAATAGTCATTATTTAGAACGTTTTTAGGAACTCCATATAAATATTCCCTCATTTTTTAATAAAATATTACACAAAATTCTTTAATCTTAAAAAATCCATATAACTGATTATAAAATGGTGACTTCAAATGCGATATTGTGTAGAGATTTATCTTGTATATTCTCAGTTTTTTCACCATACCGTTTATTTCTTGATTTCATTAAATTAAAACCTATTAGTTAAAATGGGTTTATAAATAAATGTAGAATCGAGATTGACTGGTCTATTATAACGACTTATACCTAAGCAACACCAACTCATCGTCAAATCTTACTACGTAGTAGCAGTAGTTGTAGTACTACTAGAAAGAGAAAAGGAAGGCAACAACACATTTAAACCGGTTTTCAATTCCAGCTGATGTGCTTTTTATTTCTGTAGTTTTTCTTCTTTTTTGTGAAGGTATATTAAACTTCGTGCATGTAAGAGTGATTTTGAATATCCAAACATTTAGTCGCTTTGACTTCATACGATTTCTAACAAAATAGACTTGGTCCACTGGTTCTGTATTTAGTATCCCAATGGTCAGTATCATTACGCTCTATATTTATATTATGTTCGTGATATATATAATACAGGGTGTTTTCTGCATAATTAATTTTATGTGAGTGTGACTAGGATAATTGATGATAGCCTATTTTGGCTTTAAATAAGTATGTTTTCGCATCGTCGCCTCGGCTGACTTACATATTCTATTCAAATATAAGTACTTTGTGATTAGTTATTTGAAATCCATCATACAGGTCGTCAAAAAATAACCGAAGGAGTGATATTTGTTGTAATAAACATGAGCAACCCTTTTAATATATTTAATATAATACAATATATGGATTCTTGAGTATTTGTAGGTATGAAAGCATAACTCTTTTAGTCCGGGAGGTAGAGCTGCAAATTAATTTAGATATTATTTATAGATGGTTACTTGTAATTTTTTTAACAAACATTTATATGATAAACATCACAGGGAGTCAGAAAGCGTGTTATTGAGAAATGATTTTGTAATAATGAAAATGTGAATTTTTTTCGATTGGAGTAAAATTGCCAGTTGAGGGATTAAGTACTAAGCGGTCATATAATCTGAATACGATAGAACTGACATGAATTAGAAGTAATTTAATTGTTCCCAGATATTGAATGGAATTGAAACTGATTTTTAATTCAAATTCGTTTTCTATTGTCAACTAGTTGATTTTCCCTAAAAACTGATACATGTTCACTTTATTTATTGTACAAATAATTATTTCTGATATACCTAATAATGTAACATACATTTAATTTAATGAGTAATACGATTGTCTCTTACTTTAATATGAGGCAATATTATTGTTTTCTAAATGAGGATTGTCTAACGACAATTCCTTATGGAACTTCAGCTTCAATCTCTTCCAGATCATCGTAAGCTTCTTCTTCAGTTAAACCTGGTAGTTGCATTTATTTTGTGAATTGGAGTAACTACACAATTTTCGGTAGATATTTTAATATCTTTCCAGAGATTAGGAAAACCCCTGGAACTTTCTTGTGATTAATATGTTATTGCATCTACTCCTTTGAGAAAGATTAGCTCTATTTTTTTATTAACTTGCGGATGATAGCTAGATTTCTCAGAGGTGTCTTGTGATCTATTCCACTGCGACATTTTCAGATCTCTTGTGGTCCTTTAAATCTAGATTACATTATCCAGCCTTATTCTTCTTCTGATCTCTATCAGCTTATAGAGACTGAATCAGTCATGTATGTAGCTCCTTGTCAGTGGATTTCCTATGCCTAGTTCCGAGAACCACACGGTTGTTAAACTGTTGCAGTGACATAGAATGTGCTCCACAGTTACTTCCTCTGATCGACAGAATCAATATACGGACTCTTCGGTCAACCCCATCAGTTTTAGATGCCCAATGAGCTTACAATGCCATGTTAACAAACACACAATAATTTTGACCATTTTCCTGTCATTATTTAACAGTACACTATGAATGTTGGAGGTTGCTCTAATATAAACTGTTTGTTTTTGGAATGGTGAATTCTTCCACCATAACCTAGTTATACTCTACCTAGCCTGCTTAGCCATTTTTTGTACCTTTTTGTTGTCCTTATGACCCTCGGGCTTCGATACTCAGGCCACCGTAAGTTTACTACGGCCAACCAGCGTATATGAAGCACACATACAATCCCATACTCGCTTAGAATTGACCTCTACACAATCAAGTGCCTTTACCGCTCCTTGGATGTCCGTGAAGATAGCAATTCAACGATATGTTCTTTCCTGCCTTTTGAATTTCTTCCACACAGTATTGGATCGCTGTAATCTCCGCCTGAAAAATTGTGGTGTCTTTTGTTAGGTTTACTGAGATAGTTGTCCCTTGTTTAAGCCCACTACTCCTGTTCCTACGCCTTCCGATGTCTTTGAGCTGTCCGTGTACCATGTTTGTAGCTTCCGTTTGTATGGGTATACACCTAGTATAGTTATTTTCATTTTTTTATTTAAGCTGGAGCTGCATCAATGGATTGTCCCATTACATGGTCCGCTTTCAGCTTCGAGAATAACTTCCTATAATCCGCACTATACGTCTGGCGTACGTGCTGTTGATTGTGTATTAATATTTGCATTAAAGATTTGGAGGTTCAGCAAGACTTCCATAGCAGCTGTAAGAGTAGAATACCCTTATAGTCTCCTTTTGCTGCGTGTTTGTCCACCACACCACCGACCCTTAAGTTACCATTGGCCTACCCACGCTTGTGTATAACGATAGGGTTATTCTAGAATTGAGTCCCCTGTTCTTACCACACATTCTTCTGCATCTCCCCAATGACATAGTAGCTGTTTGCGTGGTTCTCAATATGTGAGAATACTTTGTAAGTCTAATATAATAGAAATGTACCCCAAGGTATTTTATTTCTTTGACAAATGCAATCTCCCTTTAGACCTGGCAGTGCCGTTTGTTTAGTAAAGTTAACCACATGTATTTTCTAAGCATTGACTGTAGGTATTTCTTGTTCAACCAGTTGTCCAAATCCAACTATTTTCCTTGATTTTCATGTGTTACAATATATATTCTGATTTTCAAACCCCGTCACCTTTTGTTAATTGGTCTTTGGCTAATATATAGTCCGTCTAGAAAGTATTCGGAATTTGAACTTTCTCCTAATTTTATCATATTTCTTTTCCGTAACATCCTTAAGACGAAAGTAGATTGTGTCGGTAGTAGACCATGACCAAAATTACATAACAATACCATCTGTCACATATTGTTGATTGCATGCAGGCTTAAGTTTTGTGTTATAATGTCACAACTAGAAAAAAAGAAGCTGGTGGAATATTCGTATAAAAAAGGTGTTAAAAACGTTAAATAATCAATGGAATTGATGGATCTTGGAAATAGTACAGTATATGAGACAATAAAGAAGATAAAAAATGGGAGAGATATAAGGCGTGGACCTGGTTCGGGAAGACAAAATACGCGCCTAGGGTTTCGAAAATTGGCTAACAGATTTAAAAATCAAAGAAGAATAAACCTGTGTCCAGAAACTGTCTGCAAGTTACTGTAAAAACAAGGCTACATATCAAGGCAACCAAAGAAAGTCCCTGCAATGAAGAATACATTTTTATCTATGTCTTCGAGAAAATAACTTTGGTAATGTGTTTATATCCGACGAAAGCTGTTTCCAGCTTGGTGCAAATCCACTAAAAATCAAGAGATCAAGTTACTGTTCAAATTTCCAAATTTTCCACTAAAATAATGGTTTGGGGAGCAATATCTGTGCGTGGTGCTACACCTCTTTATATAGTTGATGATGCCGTTAATAGTGAAAAATATTGTGTAATTCTAAATGGTTTTGTTCTTAAACGGCTCATGCTTTATATCCAGAGGGCTGGCGCTTACAGCAGGATGATGCAAGATGCCATACTTCTGCATAAACCAAACTTGACGACAATTCCACGGCCAGCAGCTTCACCTGATCTTAGTCTCATTGAAAACATATGGGGACTCATGATGATCGATGTTAAATGAGCAGCGCCACGAAATAAAAAAGAATTTGATTCGGTCGGTTTTACAAGTTTGGACCACCATCACCGAACATTATAGTGTTGACCAAGTTTCAGGTTTGCCTGAACGTTTAATTAAGTGTTTAGAATTAAATGTATAAGTAACTAAGATGAATTATTTGTTATAATTGTATTAATTTCAGTAATAAAAATAAACACTGAAAAATTATAATTGTGCTTTCTGTTTTCCGGATACTTTCTAGACGGACTATAATAATATATAATTGAAAATAACCGATTTACAAGAAATTTCAATGTTAAATTTGTGTTATTTGGTTTATTTTTATTATTCTGGTTTACCAGCACATTCTCCGTGTTTATAGAGTGGAGCGTGTGGCCTTATCACTTCACATAATACGTTACTAACAAAGAATTGTAAAATAAACACAAACTTTTCTTTATCTAATAAACATATATGACAATAAATAATATAACAAATAATTGCGTGCACATAATAGTATTTAAGTTTGTTTTAACATTCGTTGTTCCTTCAAACAATAAAAATAATCACAGTTGAACAAACATTTATACATTGCTTTCATTTCAATTCTAGACACTCTTATTCTCTTTTAATTGCAGGTAGATAGAATCAAGAAAAACAGAAAATACGTTGACTTTTAAAGTGAGAAGTTTGAATAAGTCGATTTCTCTTAAATTTATTTTCCAAATAGGAACGTAAACATGATTTTTGATATATCTATGCACTAAACACTAAATTATCGAATATTTTGAGCAATAGCACTAATAGTTTAGTGAAAAGATAAATTTTGATGAATGCTCTGCACCAAATAGATAATTTATTTTAAAATTTTTAGATTAACATTATACAGATGTTATGAATTATGACAAAAGTATGCTAAAAACACAAAGTTGATTATAGGTATGTTCCAAACAACACAAAAACCGTACAATTACGATACAAATCCAGTTGACCTGCTGATTAGTGAATGTAATAAATCTGTGTAATTTATATCAAATTTGCTGCGTCACTGAGATTGTACGGTACTAGAACGGTATTTACTTCTGTTGGAACAAATCTTATTTACTTTGAACTACTATATTCAATACCAAATAAATATTGTGACGACCTTTTAGCTCATTCCAATGTGCTCTATCGGAATCAAGTCTGGGATATACAGCAGTCCAATGGTTGCATTTAATCTGAATTGAAATAAAAACTATTCGGACTTTATAGTGTCCTAATACAAATCTATTATATCCAAGATAGGTCTTATTTGGTATTCATGATTATGAAGGATTTCTTCACCCCGTTTTTGCTCTCATTCGAAAGACGTGAGCAAATACTGGTGCGTCCTAATATGCTGTTTCAACAATTTAATGTGCCCCATGTAAATGAAGTGTGGTGGTTGGAAAGTACAAAAGAATGAAATTAGAAATGTTCACAGGCAAAACCACGTATAGTTTAATGGAAGGTCAATTTGCCACCGATTAAAATTAATGGTGGATCTATAAATTGCGGAGCATTAAAAATCGGCAGAAAATCTGCAGTGCAGCTTTTTGCTCAGACACATTTGGAACAGAACTCACGGTCCTTCCATTGGACTTGGACGTAAAGAAGAAATCAGCTATGAGCTGAAAGAGAAAAGGAAACTAAAAAATAACTTGCGGAGATGTTTGATATTGGAACAAACATGAATTGAAATATATGAAAAATGATAAATTAGAAACAGCAAGAAAGCTGGAAAGCTAGCTTCAGAGTTGGAAGATTGTTTCAGTTCATCCCGAACATAAAAGCGAGAATAGAAATAGATTTCGTCAACCAGATGCAACAAGACGCAACCAGTACGCAAATATAAAATATCTTAAAAAATTGGAAATTACAGTCATAAGTATCTGAGAGTTCGGGAGGAGGGTTTTCCATAGTACACATTTTTTAATTTTCGTGGTTTCAAGAATTGATTAAATTAAGAGAGTCACTGAACCCATAGTATACAGGAAACAAGGGAACAATAAAATGAAATAAAAATAACAGGAGGAAATCAATAACGAAAAGAAAGAGAGATTAATAAAATGGAATGAGAAAAATAACCGAACCGATGAAAACCATATGCAAGGCTCTGGAGCAATGCCGTCAGCCGATTTAACACTTTTTGGTTAATCTAGATATGCAAGAAAAATTTCAAACACGTACAATAATGAAAATAATTAATTTATCAGTAGTCCAGTCACTACCACTTAATGGATTCTGGGAAATAATGCATGTTTTTAAAAATGCAAGCAAAATTAATACTAGCATATCTGCATGTAACTTTAATATCAACTGCACTATTATATTGAATATTAATATTAGATGTTTTCAACTATATTGTAAAATTAATTTTAAACTTACAATTAGGTCTGATTTAGATATCAAACAATTAGGTCCAATGTGAACTTTTGAAGATATCCTAAGCTATGTAGAAGTTATAACGTGTGTCAGTTCAATATCACTACAGTGTCTAACATGTTGTTTTGAATAATAAAGTTGCAATTATAAATATGTTCATTTCCCCAGACACAGACAATTTAATCCATTTCAATTTATAAACTTATTACAAAGTTTACTTTGTATCATGACATCGTTTTTGAATAATTTTTACCAGAAAAATTAGAGTTAATGTTACTCATATTTTCTCGCACCAAACAGCTCCAATTACCATATTACAGGCCTATCTGCAACCTATTTGTGTTTCATTTTTATGCAAAGAACATATTGTTACCATGTTTCATTATTCAAATTCTTAGTTACTGTTAAATCTGATTAACAGAAAGTATTTCTGGTATTGCATAATATGTAAACAGGTACATCTGCGTTATATTTTTAAATTCATTATCTTATGAGGATTTTTCAAGTTTGCTAATAAAGAGGTACCCGTATGGTACTTGCATTCTTGATTATCCTAACAATGTTTCAAGGTTTTACTTCAGGAAATGCAACAACTTGTCAAGGTGAATAGATGAATTATTTAAAATCATGAAAAACCATTGAGTGTTCGTGTAGTTTAATGATTGATTAATCCAATTTATACTTTATATCAAAATAAACATATACAGGTTGGGCCTAATGTGACAGATTCGATATTGATTATAAGTATAAAAGCATCCCATTTTGACTAGGTAATAATACGACACCGCAGATATTTAAAAATGGGTAATTTTTCTTAAAGTTACTGATCAAGTGCGTTAAGAAATTTTTTTATAGATTCTGTTTCACTCTTGATTGTGAAACTAAGTTGTTTAATACTTTTCCACTTACATTTACTGCCAGAACCATTTAAATCTAACTTTCAACTGCCCGTGCATTCCAATATTTTATTGGTTTCATATAAACAAAAATATAGAAAAATAAGAAAAAGTCGCAATGAAAATAACATAATATTACAAGGCATACCTGATCATTATGACGAAGATCAATATACGCTTAAAACCAGCAGACCTGGAAAATTTATTTTTAGGAATGAGAAGATTAGGTGTCTTTAAGCCTGGAAAAATGAGACCCATTGTTATAATAACAGGCACCTGGAATACAAAAATGCTAGTAATCCACTAAAAAGCTACAAGGCTGGTATATGGATAACTGATGACTTCCCAAAAAAAAGTACAAGAGGTTTACTATTATAAATGGCGTCACCAAATAATATACAAAATTAAGACAAGAAACGAACAGTAAGAGAGAGATCACCTGAAAAGTTAGAAGGACCGGAAGAAAAAACTAAGAGGGTAACAAGAACAAACCAAAAAAATAATTAAAAGAGAAGAAACGCAGAAACACATTAAAGATGACCACCAGGCAATGAACACGGAAATGATAAAAATAACAAAAATAAAACAGAGAAGAAGGAAGGATGCGAACATTATTGGAATAGGTAAATGGAAGGTAAAAATTATGTTAACACCAGGAAAACTGGAAAGGGCTATGGAAATAATTAATTATAGCATAGATATATTCGTTTTTTGAATGAAACTAACTTTTTCTAGATAATTCCACAATATATTCAAAAAATGTTAAAAATTCTAAGAAATTGACAATCGTCTCGATATTGCTATCAATCGTTAGAATAACAGAAGTTACATTTCATGTGATGCCTACTTGATGTTTAATAATCATTTTTGCCTAGACCTGGAAGTGACTTATCTTGTGATTGACTTAACATTGCACTGGTAACGGCGGGTCTCCCACACCCGAACAGCACTCCAACCACGTGACCTTCGGAGGTGCGTCGTTATTTTAATTTTATATTTCAGATATCTTCCTGGATTGGTTAGTAGTAACTTATCGTCGCTAGAGGAAAGTTATACGGCTTTTGAATTTATCGTAAATAATTCATTCGGGTCCACGAAACCCGATGCTACCAAAAGTGCAATAGTTTCAATTGTAAGTACTTTTTTGCATTTCTATTATTATCACGAGGCTGAACGAAGAAGACTTTTGCGTTTGTTTGAAGAAGTTCCATCTGATGACAACATTGAAATGGATTTACAAGATTCAGATGGAGAAGATAATGTGGAAGTACAATCAGAAGTATCTGATACAGAACAAGACGCATCTTCTTCTGATTCTGATGACGAAAATAATTTCGAATCCAGAAGACATCGGTTACCCACTTTCACAGCTCCAGATGGAACAGTATGGTGGAAACACTCATTACAATCCAAAAGGCAGAAAACTCGTAAAGAAAATATATTTTACGTTTACCTGGTGTTACAAAAGCTGCAGAACAAACAAAAACTGCAGAACAAGCAAAATCTCCTATAGAGTGTTGAGAATTGTTTTTTTCTGAAGACATTCTTGAGACAATAGTTGAATATACCCATAAGTATATTGTAAAAATGGCCCCAGACTATGAAAGAGAGAAATCGGCACTATCTACGGATATAAACGAAATAAAAGCTCTTCTGAGACTTTTAATATCTAGCAGGATGTTTGAAGGGGGGCAGATTAAATCTTGAAGAATTGTGGAACAGAAAAGGTTGTGGAGTAGAAATGTTTTGGTTGACAATGTCTCTGGGTAGATTTCGTTTTCTTCTTAGAATGCTGAGATTCGATGATTGGGAAACCCGAGATTGTAGAAAATCACTAGATAAACTGGCTCCAATAAGATATGTTTTCGATAAATTTGTCAATAATTGTAAGAAACATTATAAAGCTGGAACATGTGTGACAATTGATGAAAAATTAGAGGCCACATAAATATGAATTGAAAATATTCGCATTAGTGGATTCAAAGATGTTTTATACTAAAAATCTAAAGGTGTATGTTGGTCAACAACCTGATGGACCGTGTAATGTGAAAACGGATGCCAAAAGTTTAGTCGAACGTTTGATATCTCCTATATGTGGAATGGCAAGAAATCTTACCTGCGATAATTGGTTCACAACATTTCCTCTAATACAAAGTCTTCTGAAAAATCATAATCTAACATATGTAGGTACGATAAGAAAAACCCGTCATGGACTCCCCTTGCAATTCAAAAATACCAAGCTTGGACCTGTAGCTTCAAGTATATTTGCTTTTCAGAAAGACACGACTTTAGTGTCCTATATCACGAAATCAAACAAATACGTTTTACTTGCTTCTAGTTTCAATCACGACGATATCATTGATAATTCAACTAGCAATGAGAACAAACCCGAAATTATAACTTTTTATAATCCAACGAAAGGTGGAGTCGATACAGTAGACCAACTGTGCTCCAGGTATAATGTAGCACGTTATACTAGAAGATGGCCAATGGTAATATTCTATTCCAATCTAAATGTAGGAGGAATAAATGCTTAGGTAATATATAGTAGCAATAATCCTGATTCACACTTGCAACGCAGAAAGTTTCTGAAATCTATCTTTATCAGATGAACATCTGAAAAGAAGATCAAGAGCTGTAAACGTGTCCAACGATGTCAAAAAAAGATGCAGGGAAACAGCAAATACAGACGAATTGCATGAAGTGCCCGAAGGTATAAAAAAACGATGTGTAAAATGTAAAAATGATAATAAATCGAAGTACTATTGTAGAGTGCCACATTTTTCTATGTCTCAAACATGTGAATATTTACTATGAAAAGTGTTCCAATTGAATAAATTTTTATTTTTCTTCATAATATTTCATTATTATTCAATACATTTCTTCAATAGAATTTGACCTTATCCCCCTTTTCCCAAATAAATAAATAAAACAGAAGAAAAAATCGTATCTGAGATTGAAAATGAGAGGTTGACAAATTTTATTTCTAAATAAATACAAAACTCAATTTGAATAACGAAATAATGGGGGCATATGAAGAAATTGTAGAAAAAAAAATATAGCACTGTATTTTTAGGATGTATATATGATACCAATTTCGGGTCTATCAGACCCGGCGTTATCAAAATTGTATGCAATATGGGCGCTACCACTGCAGGGTTAATATATATGAATAGAAAGAAGAAGAAGATATGATATGATATTATATATCTTCTCCTTCATTAGGTATATTGGCATTACAAGAACTATGATGGAAGGAAGAATTGATAAACAAGAATTTACGTTATTATTATGCAGCAGAGGAAAAGCAGGGTACAAATGGAACATGATTCATGATCGGCAAAAA
This sequence comes from Galeruca laticollis, assembly GCA_963921935.1. Taxonomy (NCBI): domain Eukaryota; kingdom Metazoa; phylum Arthropoda; class Insecta; order Coleoptera; family Chrysomelidae; genus Galeruca; species Galeruca laticollis. Next base: position 166,728,493 of record OY998180.1, read on the forward strand.
AGTAAGAGATAATATATTGGATTATAAGAAAGTAAATGGCATAGTTTTATATATAACATTGAAGTTAAAAGTAACTAATATTGAAATTATAAATGTATACGCGTTCACAGAAGATGCTGAAACAGAAGGCAAAGATGCAATTTAATCAAAACTTAATAATAACATGTGAAAACATCCCAAAACATAGCACTCGCGATATGCAACCTTAATGCTGAAAATGATAGAGAACAACATATAGTGATTGTAGCAGATAAAGAATCGCTACATGAAATAACAAACGACAATGGACATAGAGTGTGCCATGAAGCCACAGAATATGAACTAACACGAATGATCCTAGGACAAATCAAGAAAAGGTAGAAATGAATACATGATGTATGATCATTTAGAGTAGCAAATGTCGATTCAGCCATTTTCTGGTAATAACTAAAATTAACCTTACGGTGACAGCAAAAAAAAAAGAAATCAGACCATGTAAAACAAGATGGAACTTAGAGGAACTAAAAGATATCCCACAGGAATTCATAAATCAGATGGATAGACTTCTAAAGATAAACTCCGGAGAAACGGACATGAACATAAACTGCGAAAATATGTATTTCGTTGCAAATAACACACTTCGAATAAAAAATAGCAAGAGAAAGAAAAATCACTGGTCTGATGAAGAAATAGATTTAAATGAAAATAAAATGGCAAGATTAGCATGGATAGCGACAAAAAAAATTCACCAATACATTATAAGCCAAGACAGGAGAAAAACTACAGTACAAGCAAACAGCAGGGCTTGGGAGCAACACTTTAAAAACATTCTAGGGGAAAACGATATGAACATAGAAGAAGTTTTTACTGAAGGAATAGACGGAGAAGAATATGCACCAATGCTTAATGAAGCGGAAGATGCCATTAAAAATTGAAACTCAATAAAACAGGAGGACCAGATGATATAGTTAATGAGATGGTAAAATTCTGGTGTAATAAACTGCTGAATAGAATACACCGGTTAATAGAACAAGTCAGGAAAAACAAAAAAATATCCGATGATGGAATCGTGGAGCCAAATGGCGTATATTCAAAAAAGGAGACCCAAAAATATGCTCTAATTATAGATATATCACCCTACTAAATACTATCTACAATATTTTCACTTCCATCGTTACTACGAGATTAAAAAAATTTACTGGAACTGGAATATATTAATATGGATTTTGACTCACGAGATCAACAATAGATGCTACACATATTCTAAATCAAATTATAGAAACATGTTACGATCAAGATATGAAGACATGACAAAATTTCATATCCCAACAAAATTTATTGATCTGAACAGACTGACACTGACAGAGTGTAAATCACTTGTAACTAGAAAGGATGGAAAAACTGAAGAATTCGATATAAACCGTGAAGTCAGACAACACTATTCAACTAACCACTAGAGTTAGTAAACTAAGACAGCAAACTTAAAGGTACAATTATTTGTAAAGCCGTCCAAATAGTGGCACAGGCAGATGATCTGGCGATAATAAGAAGAATTTCCTAAAGGAAACATTCTTGAAGATTGAGCAGGAAGCTAGTAAAAAGGGATTAAAACTAAATGAAGGGAGGACTAAGTAAATGAAGTTGGAAAGAAAACAAAATGTCAATAATTATAAGTATATAACTATAGGCGAATGACATTTGAATGTGTAAACAGTTTTAAATACTAGGGCGTAATAGTTAACAACAATAATGAACGAGAAGAGGAAATTCAAGCAGGCTACCGAGCATATCATAAGCGCTCTCTAATGATATGCAAAAAAATCAGCAGAAGTACTAAAATGAAAATCTACAGAACAGCAATAAGGCCAACAGTAACCTATGGAAGAGAAACGATGAATCTAACGAAAGCTGATGTTGAAAAACTTAATACCTTCGAAAGAAAAATTATGAGAAGAATATATCTTCCAAAAAAGTTGAGTGACGGGGGATAAAGAATCCATATGAACTCTGAAATTATTAAAGTTTTAAACGAAGAAACTATCACCAGATTTATATAAGCTCAGCGAATACCGTGGGTAAGACATACAAGGCGAATGGAAAAGTATAGTGTAGTTGAAAAATAGCCGATCCAGAGGAAGACCAAAATGCGAATGAAGAAGTCAAGTAAAACTTGATCTCAACAAGCTGGAAGCGTGCGGATGGTGTAATAACACCCAGGGCAGAAAAAAAGGACGAAAATAGCGGAAAAGCCAAAACATGCAATGAACTTCAGTTACACTTAAAATTATTGACCTTTACCCTGACGTCATTAATATCTGATAAAATAACAGAGATAGTTATTAAGTGGCATCCCTTTCTATTAATAGTGAAGAACAGAATAAAATAATTTGATATTTGGCACTTATGTTATCAGATATTAATGACGTCAAGGTAAATGTCAATAATTTTAAGTGTAACAAATCTGACTAGAATGTGGATTCACTCATCCCATGACGTTAGTTTAAGATCTCTTGATGGAGCAGTTTCTATTCCTATAGGAATTCACAACCGATTGTACATATAGTCATAGATCTCGGTCTTATCATCTCCGACTGATTCCTCTAGATAACAAATCTTCTTCGTTATAAGTGAATAGTTTATCGTCTAAAAAGAAAGAAAATCTATTAAATTTTGACAAAGAATGTAATAATAGATAAAACCAAATATTTCAAACATACTGACCAATTTCATTACAATAAATCTACACTTAAAATTATTGACCTTTACTGTGACGTCATTAATATCTGATAATATAACCGACATAATTATTAAGTGGCATCTCTTTCTATTATTAGTAAAGAACGGAACAAAATAATTCGACATTTGTCGGTTATGTTATCAGATATTAATGACGTCAGTGCAAAGGTCAATAATTTTGAGTTATAAGAATATTCAATATACCAATATACTAGCCGATGTTCTGTCGATCCTTAGATCTGTTGTGTTCTTTTGGAGATGATATCGTGGCACCTTGCTATTGAAGGCAATATGCACTAGTTTTCAACAAATACAATAACTTTGTTCTCGGTATTGTTCCTGAAATCTTTTGTCTGGAAAGTGTTGATTTTAGAAGGTTTCATAGTTCTGTTCGAGGCACGGCAATGACCATCAAATCATTGACATTTGTTATTCTTCAATGTCCAACCATTGGCTGCTGATATCAAATTTGCTGAAATTTTTGTGCAAGCAATGCGCCAAATACTCGTGATTTATTATTTGCGTGAAAGGTGTTGATGTCATTTCGTTTGACACGGAGGCGAATTCCCAGCATTAAATTTTCGAATCGACTTTTGCAATTATCCATTTATAGTTTTTGAGTTTTGAGCGAAAAGATAACTTCTTGATAATCGTCAAGCTCAGAGACAATGATTCACGGACTGCAACTGTTTCATAATGGAGCCCAAGTAAATTAGTCCTTGCAATATATATACGGAAAATCCGTATAACTTTTCCGCCAACCCTATCTACGATGCGACCAAAGTATTGGTTTACTCCAAAAAAGTTGGAATTTTATATTCTTTGAGTTATTTCTACGTTTTCCAATGAAAAGAACACAGAAAACGGGTTTTAAGAAAAAATCCTGTCTTGTTAGCACGATACAGCCTCCGGAGTGCATAAAGACACCAATTTTACGATTGGGTATAGTTCAGGACATCTGACAGATGAGTCCTATCCCTTTTCAACTCACCAGAGCCAGTACAACGGGTGCTATGCTATCTGAAGTACCATATTTTTGGAGAAATTTCGGTTTCTTAGCACGATACAGCCTCAGGAGTAGTGTTGCCCAAATGCAAGAACAAGACGAGACTTAGCCAGTCTTGGTCTTGGTCTTGCGCCAATACACCTGGTCTTGGTCTTGGTATTGCGATCCCAGTCTTGGTCTTGGTCTTGGTCTTGCAGCAAGAGTCTCGCAAGTCTCGCAAGTCTCGCAATTAGGTATTAGCCTATTGCTATTTATTAAACATGGTTAAAACATATAAAACACAAATTAAAGACATTAACTTGACTGTATTTTAAAGAACATTATCTGTCTAGAAAGAAATTGATAGACCCTCACCTCATATTAATTCATTTTACCAAGAATCAATACAATTTACTGAATTTACCATTTATTTAAATAAAAATACAACACAAGTTATATTAAAGAACACTACAGAATAGCTTTGACATTACTGTTACTTTATATTCATTCTTTTGACCAAGAATTAATACAAAGTAACCATCTGGCTGACTCATCACTTAACCTATTTCTATGTTTTCTAATTACTGATGATGCTTTAGAAAATAATTTCTCTGCAGGTACTGAAGTTGCAGGTATTGAGAGGAAATCACGGGCCATCTTCGATAAAGCCGGATACTCTGTCTCATGCGTCCTCCACCACTCTAAAATGTCTTCGGAGCTGGCGGCTCTGGGTTTACTTAGGTACTCCTCCAACTCCAATTGAAATAAATACTATTTTTTATAGTCCATTATCTTAGATAGCCGCAAATCAAAGGATGCCGCATGTCATTGTAGCGTCCTGCTTTTCGCTCTTATTATTATAAGTTAGATTTTAAATTAGTTTGTGTTTTTCGGCCTGTAACTTTCGAAATATTAAGAAAATAAACATTTTCTCGGTAACATACTACATATAATTTTATTACACTTTATTCTATATAGTTTATTTTTCGCTTTTATTATTTTCATTTTATTTATTGTCATACTATATTTAATATATTATTTTTTATTTACTTATTCGGACTGCGTAAATTCCCCCTTCAACTAAAATGCACTGATTTCATTTATATCTGTACTTTACGTGTTCCTATTTTCTGCCTATTTTATTCTTCAAAATTGTATGTACTAGTACTTTCTTTTATTTTGTTTCGTTTGTTTTCTACGTGTCAATTTCTTGTATTATAAACTAAGCCTGTCCGCTCCCTAAAACGACACTCAGTACTAACTGCAAGACGCAAGAGTCTCGCAGGCTTAGTCTTGTTCTTGCTCAAATCTTGCATGGTCGGTCTTGGTCTTGGTCTTGCCTAAAATTACGCGGTCTTGGTCTTGGTCTTGGTCTTGCAAAATGCAAGAACAAGACCAAGACTGCAAGACCAAGACTGATTTTGGGCAACACTACTCAGGAGTGTATACAAGTGACCAATTTTATGATTGAATATTACTCAGTGAGTCTCACATATGAACTCTATTGATTTTCAACTCACTAGACCCAGTACAACGGGAACTATAAATCCAGATGTATTACATTTTTGGATAAATTTCGGTAGAACGATACAGCCTCGGGAGTATACACAAGTAACCAGTTTTATGATTGGATTTTGTTTAGGGCGTCTTGCAGATGAACCCTATTGATTTTAAGTTCACTATAGCCAGTACCACGGGTTCTATAATGCCCGATATCCTATATTTTACCTCATTCTTGGAAAAATTTTCTTTCTTAGCACGATTCGCCTGCGGAGTGTATACAAGTGACCAATTTTAGGATTGGATATTGTTCAGGGCACCTCACAGATGAAGTCAATCGATTTTCAGCCCACCAAACCTAGTACAACGGGTCCCAAAATGCAAATATATCACATTTTTGGTAATTTTTGGGGAAATTTCGGTTTGTTAGTACGATACAGACTCCAGAGAGCGGAAAAGTTAGTTTTAATCATTGAAACAGTTTAGGTATTGTTTTTAATGCTTTTAGATGGCGTCTTTTAAAAATATAAATTCACTTGTAGGTCATAATAAATAATAGCTCGAATAAAGTTTTGTACAAATACTTCTCGCACGTCAAAACGTTATAAGTGTTTCCAACTTTCGATACATAAATAGGAACCTCGTATTGGTCTTCCAATTTTCTTGGAGCTTTTCGTCTGCAGTGATCTGATTTTTTATCTACTGCCAAGTTTTATTGATCAGATTTTATTGAATATTTCTTTAATTTTTGTACTTCTCAGAGTTTGTCTTTTGTTGTTTAGAACCGTTTTGTTGAAGGAATGTGTTATTCTCATTCGGCTTTACTTTTCTCTCTCACTATTTCTTAGATTTCTATTGTATGTTATTTCTTATATATTTGAAAACGCACTGTTATGCAATTAATAATGAAAAACAATGGTTGACCTAGTTATGACAAGGAAACTAACACTTTACCTAAATAAAAAAGACGATCCTAATGGTGAACTACTTAATTTTTTATTGTAAATACAAATGCAGATTCACATGTTTGTTTAAAGTTTTTGTTAGCAGAGCATAACATATTTTCTCTGAAAATATCGTAGCATTTCCCTATTCCCTGTTTAGATTTTTTTATGTATAACATCTGTTCTTTATGAGCAGTGATATTTGTTATTTTAAAGAGAATTTTACTACTATAAAATTGAAGTATGGTATGGAACCGAAGTTAAAGGGGAGCACGAAAGAAAATGTAAACAACCTTATGAATATCAATTGGTTTTGTGAGGCAGTCACGTTTTTCATAAACAAAATCAGTTTAAACAACTAAAATATATAACATCATAGAATGTTTAAAATACTGAAATGAAAATAAGGCCATTACTTAATCTTCGTTCAATGTAATTAATATGGGTACAGTTTAAAAGGTTGAAACGTTAATAACAATGAATCAAACAATGTTATCTAAATCATAAATTAACAATATTGCTTACTCAAACAGTTTTTATTGGTATACTCTCAGTTGAAACTTCGTTTCTAAATTATAGTACTTTATTCCAAGAAAATTTGATTAAATACTATCATTTGTTTTGATACAAATGTATCGTAAGCAATTGTTGATATACAGGTTGTCCCATTAAACATGAACACAGAACAACCGCAGTTTCGACGAGCCATTTTTTTTCCTTTTAATTACAACTAATCTAGAATCACGAGTAATACTTTTCTGTTAAAATCTTAAAACTAAAGTGTTCTACCGAGTTTAACCCACTCATGTTTTCTCAGCTTGGTTCTTTCTTGGTTAAAGTACACATCACGCACTGTGCTCTGCTTTTAACCCACTACACTAACTAAACAGGTTTGGTCCTTTTGAGTCTTCTCACTATTCCACGTTAGTCCAACAGCTGAATTGCTTCGACGTTCTTGTGGTTGTGAAGCCGATCTTCATGCTTATTTGCGTACTGTTGCATTTCGTCTGCTAGCATTTCCACAAAATCTTTGTATTATGATAATATTGCTTGAGCAGACACACCCCCCAGGTTGAATCCCATATATCCACACAAGCTTTAAAACCCGCTTGTATATCATAGGCTTGTTTCTAATGGATAGTTGGGATTGTTTACCTACTAGCCAATATAGTTTTCTATATTTGAGATTCAGCTATTTTCTTTTCTTTTTAATGTGTTCTTTCTATCGTAGCTTTGCATCGATGTTCATTCCTAGGTCCGTGGCCGTGTTTGCGTATGGAATAATAAAATTAAGGGGTTCTTGGCAAAAACGTCACAAGTCAAAATTTGGTAAAATTTAAAATATAGCGCCATCTTATAGTGAAACCCCGTATCCATGCAACTGAATAATTGTTGAAGGCAAAAACGTCACACATACCAAGTTTTAGCAGCTTATAAAACCAAAGCTTCTACAAAAATGACACTAGTCCATGAGTTGTAGGGCAAGAACGACAATAGTCCACCAAACGGATTACGTTTATGTACGCAAAATAACATATTTCCATAATATAACAGCTTATTGTAACCTCAAATTTGACATAAGATATTAGGTGTTGTATGAATCGTCTTAAAATTAAAATAAGTGAATACAATAGAAATGGAAAACCAAGAATGGCCTAAGCGTGAACGTTGCGGGGAAAAGAAAGAAACTTTGATAAAGAAAGCAAAATTCAGAGGAGATGAACATGTAAACAATGCCGGCAAACTAGTTGAGAGACGACAAACAGGACCGGATTGCAGGTAATACTACTTATATTAAATTTGTTCCTTAAACATTAAGACAATGGTCGCTTTTCAGATGTACAAGGCTTGAATGTTTTCCTCAAATCACCGAGGTAAACAAGCATAAAATTCTTCCACAATTTAATGCAATGTCAGACAAAAATGAACAAGATTCACATTTAGCTGGACTCATTGCAGACCTAGGAAACCTGAGGGTGAAAACCATAAAGATGGCGATGCTGCATTTAAATATGAAATCCGAGTAAGCGGATCAGAAATAACTGTATGTTTCTGAATCTTCACGGTGTAACACAACGCAGAACTCGTCGCATACAACATAGTCTCTCACATTTGGGAAAATCTCCCAAGGATCTAAGAGGTCTGCATAATAATCGGCCTAATAAGTGCCCAAATGAAGTCGCAGTACTTGTGAGGCAACATATACAATCTTTTGAAGCTCGGTCGTCTCATTACTCATTAAGAGACAATCCAGGTAGAAAGTATTTACCTGAGAGTTTTACAGTAGCTAAAATGCATCAACTTTTTCTTGAATTGACATAAATAAATTTGCCTTACAGAATGTAGTGGAGCATTTTCAATGAAAATAATATAAAATTCGAATATCCGCGATCTGACATCTGTTCCATTTGTGATCAATATGAGCAGAAAGCGAATGATCCTAACTCTGACAAAATTCAGCTTGCTATAGATAAAAACCTTCATTTGAGAAAAGCAGAAGCTTTTAGACAAAAAAGAGACTATTTATAGAAAGGGCAAGCAGCGGTGAAATCTGATGCATATCTTTTGACTTTATGCAAAATTTACCTTTGCCTCATTTGAAAACAAATGAAGTGTTCTACAGTAGACAGCTTTGGTACAATGTCTTCGGAGTTCATTAATCTTGGTACCAATGAAGTCATGATGTTCACTTACCATGAGGGTCAGGGTAAAAAGGGCGCCAATGAAGTTACATCCATGCTGTTTCAATACTTAAAAAGTGTAGCTTGCGATCATAGAGAACTAGTACTGATTAGCGACAGCTGTTGTGGTCAAAATAAAAACTATGTGATGGTTCACTTTTTGTATATTTCAGTGCATTGTCTAAAAATGTTTGATTCAATCACTTCCTATTCGAGGACACAGTAACTTACCGAACGACCAAGATTTCTCATTAATAGAAAAACAAAAAAGAAAACTAGAAGCTGCCGAGGTACCTGAAGATTGGGACTCAATCATCATAGGAGCGCGAAAGGTACCAGCTCCCTTCAATTTACATAAAGTGAAGAACCACGAATTTTTTGACATCAAAAAAGCGACCGAGAAGCTTTTTCCCAAAACGCCAAAGCCTCCATTGAAGATCAAAAGTGTCAGAATGTTATATATAAAGCAGCAAACTCGATATGTATCTACACGTGAAAGCTATAATGGTATTTAGCCACAAAGTATTGTTGTTGGCCCTAAACAAAATTTGCCACGACAAATCGAAATGCCATTTTTGCATAGTGGAGCATTACCCATTGCCCCAGCAAAAATGCAAAATATCATGTCACTTACTAAATTCCTAAAGGATGTGCGTAATATTGCATTCTATGAAAATTTGGCCCAAAAAAGCACTGAAGATGACGACACGGAAACCGCAGATGTTTCAGAAGATGACAACAGCAGTGGTTGCGAGCTTAGAATTTAATATACTGTTTTTGTAACGTTAAATAAAAAAATCTAATGAATATTTTCTGTCTAAAACGACATATGAGTCTTATCATTTTGTATTTTTTCTGACTTTTTCTTATTTTTTTTTAATAATTTCAGCATTAGAAGTCACTATGTAAAACAAATTAACACATGTCTGGAAAATTTGATGAAGTTGAGTGACTATTTCCAGTAAGAAGCCCGAAATAAATTTGTAATTTCTGCAAAACAAAATTTTTTGACTTGTAACGTTTTTGAAAAAAAAACCCTCAATTGTTTATAATTATTGGCATTGGACCAGTGTATTTATTCGTAAAGTTTACATGCACTGATTAAATTTCGTTAAGTTGACTGCGGCAGCTTTTTGCCAATGTATTGACTTGATTTAATGCATCAGTAACCTCTTCTTCGGTTTTGCCACATGCCAGTACACATCTATTATCTGCAAATGTAGCTACTGTAGTGAGTTATATTACTGGTATATCAAAAGTGTATATGAGATACAGCAATGGACCCAGGACACTGCCCTGGGGAAGATCAACCTTTATCGGTCTTAATTCTGAATATTGGTATTCGCATCTAATGCGAAACATTCTTCCACTAATATATAACTTTAACAATAAGCTGTTCTATACTTTATCGAATACCTGTGCTACATCCATGAACACTGCTGAATATACCTTCTATTCTTCTAGTGTTTTTTCTAGTCGATCAGTAAGTCTACGCACTTGATCTATTGTGGTGTGCTTTTTTCTAAACCCAAACTGATGTTTGGGAATTATGCATTTTTCTTCAATAATGGGTAGTAATGAAATTGGTCTATGTGATAACACCTCGTTGACAGGTTTCGCAGGTTTCGGAATCATGATAACCTCTGCTATTTTCCAACAGATAGGTACATGTTTAGTCTATAGGTTGCGTTAAATATGTAAACTAATTGAACTATTGCTTTTCTTGGCAAATGCTTTAGAATTTTTCATGTTATTAGGTCATAACCAGGTGCTTTTTTCGGATTGATGTTTGTTTTTATTTCTATGAGTTCTTTTGGTGTTACTGGCTCTATATCTTTGGTGGTTACTACATTCATTGCAGGCAGGATTTCTGCTACTTCGGTTTAATTTGGTTGCAAAGTATTTTTCAGATACTTGGCAAATAGAAGTGCTTTGTCTTGGTTGCTCCTAGCCTATGTTCCGTCTTCTTTTATTAAAGGCGTGCTTTTGGCCTTTTTATTCCTTTAGTGGCCTTCCACAGAGAGTAGTCGATGTCTTTCTCATATGAAAGCCCCTGAAGCTATTTATTGTTTCACTCTTAATTTTCTTTATATCTCTTCCCAGCGTCTGTGTGATATTATTTAATCTATTTTTATTCATTGGCGTTCTGTTTTGCTGCAATTGTCTTCTCAGTGTACTTTTTTTAGCTGGGTGATTATTTCCGGCAATTTTTTTACTGGTCTCGTATTGTTTCAAGTTCTTCTGTTGTTTTTATTTAACTGAATTTCATTATCTGGCAATTTGTTGAAATTTACCCAGTCTGTGGTCTTGTTTGCCAGTGAGGGATTACATTCTTTGATTATTACGTTATCACTCAATGTCATTACTACTGCATTGTGATCCGTGACTAGATCCAAGCCTTCTTTAATGTATATATAATTTAGTGCAATTTTCTTACATCAGGAATTTTATTGCCATCTGTTGGCCAATAAGTTGTTCGTCCAGTAGAGTGGCAGTCGCAGTAATATTCATTGGCTGCGCTGAGTAACTCTCTACCATTTGTAGTAATTAATCTTGATCCCCAAAAGGTGTGTTTCGCGATGAAGTCTTCTCTTAGTATAAATATTTGCCCAAGATCTTGGAGTGAGATTAAGTAGTTTTCTTTTTTGAGATTATATCTTGGTGGGCATTTGCAATGTATCGTCATAGAGGTGACTTGTATTTGTTCGGTTTTTTATTGAAGTAACCTCAAAATATTTCATATTTTGTTTTATTAATATTGCGCTTCCTCCTCTGGCAGACTTAAATGGGTGTATTGTGTGGTATATATTATACTCCTTTGATCTAAGGTAACTTTCATTTGTGAAATTGTTTCTGAGACTAAACATATGTCTATTTTTAGTAGGTCCAAGTACATCTGCAGCTATTCTGTATACTGCAGAAGTCCATTGGCTTGCCATGTTACTATTCTAACGTCTTGAGGGCACATCTCTAGACCGTGGCCCAGCATATCTGTTGCTGGCCTCTAGCTTGGATAATCCCTTTTGAATGCTTCTTGGTTTTTCTCTTGCTTGTCAAGTCTTCCAATTATATTCGCTAGCATGTCTTCTATGCTGTTAGTGCTATTGTTACCCTTTTGTGGTGCAGCATTTCCTTGCACTATGCTATTCCAGATATGTTGGGTTTAATTTCCTGTTGTGATGTTGATGGTTTACCATCGTTCCTTTGTGATTGTTGTCTAGTGTTATTCGTCAGAACAGTTTTTTTCTTTTTTGTAGCTTCTTCCCTATACTTCTGCAGTGCATTAGCTACTTCGCATCCTCTGTAACTAGCAGGATGTTGCTCTTTGCAGTTGACGCAGGTGAATAGTATATTTTTCGGTTTAGCGCAATCTTTTGTGAAGTGTTCTTCAACATATTTTACGCATATTGGTATTCTTTGCAATATCTTGGGCGTGTCCAAATTCTTGATATCTTTTGAACCGAGGTATAAGTTTGGGTCATATTATATATTTTATTAACATCTCTTTTATTGTCAAATATTAGCATATGAACTGGTAGTTTGACATTTTTGTATCTATTTCCATTGTACTTTTTCTTTATAATGTTTTCTACAAGTAAGATTCGGTATTTTCTCTTCTTAAGATTGTAAAGTATCGTTTCATTATCAAATGTTGGGCTTATTCCTATTGCAATCACCCTTATACGACGATTTATTTTATTCTCATAAGAGTGCCATTTTATTTCTGCTTTATTGCATGTTTTGGTCACATCTCTGTGGTTTTCTGTATTCACGAAGTTAATTTTAATTTTTTTTTAGGCTAATAATTTTGATGAAGCATTTTTGCCATACGTAGATATTAATCTATATATCTGGACATATTTTTCATTTTTATTTATTATACTTGGGGGTGGTTATTAACTCACCGGCTGTTTTGATTGTTGCCTGTTGTGAGTTGGTGGAGTTTGTCCGGTAGGTCTCTCCGGTGTATTCTTCTTCTTTCATTTATAACTTTTTTTTGTCCAACCAACTTCCGCTTCTAGTTCCTCTTCGTCAGTGTATTAACAATTTTTTCTGGACTGTCTCCCTACATTTCCTGTACTATTTGAATTTCCATGCTGCTGTTCGACTTTCATTTGTGCCATCAGTTTCTGCAGTTGATCAATTTGTTGTTGCAGTTGCTGACAAATTTGTTCTAATCGCAATTTTTTTGTTGCGTTTGTTGCAACATTTGCTGATTTTGTTGTAAAGCATTTTGTAGATTTGTTTCATTTATTGAAATTATTAAAAACCCATATTTTCAACAAGCAGATGAAAACCTGTGCTCTGACTACGAAATAGCTGAAATTTTTGATCTGTCTAACGTTAAATTTTTTACAAATGGACCACCCGTTGATACACTACCGGCCTTCCTAGGACCTTGTATCGAAGCGTCACTTCACAATATCACCTTTCATCAAAATCAAATTCTAGATCACCTGTTCCATCATAAAACCAATTCCTCCCAGGTCTAGACGGATTGACAGCATTATTCCTTTAAAAAGTGCTCACATATTATCATATCCGCTGTCCAAAATCATGAATTCATCTTTTACGGAAGGCTGTATTCTATCCATCTGGAAATTAGCATCAATCACCCCAATTTTGAAATAAACGGTTTTAAAGCATAAAACTAACTTTTCCGCATTTATACCCTCCGGAGGCTGTATCGTGCTAACAAACAAAATTTCTCCAATAATGTGGTATATCTGGATTTATAAGGCCCGTTGTACCGGCTCTAAAAACAGTTACCGTCCCATAAGCCTCTTACCCATAGTGTCAGAAGTAATGGTTGTTGCCGACCAAGTGGTTGACTTTCTGTTGCGAAAAAATGTAGCACGGTTTTCTTTCCTTTTCTTATCATAGAATAATAATAATAACCTTTTCCAATTTGATATATCAAAATCCTGACGTGTTGGAGAAATCCTGACTTCTGATTCATTTTACGTCAAAATAATCTCGGCATTGATTTTCCACTTTCTATTAACTAAACCATGTTTACATGTGGGTTACTTAGCCTCATGTGTTCTGTGTAGGTTTTGTTACTGTTTTCCCAGCGCCACTAAGGAACAGCAGCAGCAGCAGAACCAATAATGAAAGAAGAGTGGGGATTCACACACACCTAGGTGTTACTACGTTTTTGTGTTGCTATAAAAGTATATTTTTTACTGAAAATGTACCTTCAGGATATAATTAACAAATCGGCGGGACGAGTATTGACGTGTGAAAAGTTGCCTCAGATGTAGATATTCATTTGCATTTTTTATGACAGCATAAGAATGTATAAATAACAACTGATTTTTTCGAGAAAATATGTATTGTCTATGTACATGCTCCATTTATGGTGACAACATGATACCTGAATATTTAAAGCATCATAAAAATGAAATCCAAATCTTGGCTCATTTCGAAACTACAAAATGTTAACCTGAAATAAACTGGCGCAAGAGTAATTTGTACAATTATAAAATCAAAAACCATCTGACACATTCTAACGTAAAATAGAGTACAATGGAAGCGCATAAAACACGATGTATACTGTATGGTTAATTTGTATAAAACAAAACTATGGTATAGAAGTCGCTTCAAATTGAGTGATCTAACTTTTGTATTTCCTTTTGTATAAAAATATCTGCATGTATTTAATCATTTTATATACGTTAACAAAAAAGAGTAACCTCTTCTTATTGTTGTTGTCCAGTTGAGCGTTTCCAAGATAGTTGTTGTCTTATAAGAGGGAATAAGTGCCTCCCCGATCTCACTTAATGTCAACATAGTATTAAAATAATTATATGACACACAGAGTAATCTTATTGTATTCTTCATAATATAGTACATATTAAACTAGTGTTATTTACTTCCTCACCAAATTTACTATGTCACTATTATTATAGCAATCTGGTCCTAATTCAAGGTAATTATTATAACAGTATAGGTCTGCCTCTAAAGTTGATACTACTCTCGATTTAAAATAAAAATCAGACCTAATTATTGGTTAGCACGAAGCTAATTTTGGTCCTTTTTCTTGTTTGTAAAACATGTTTGAGTCTTTAAATAAATTTAAATTAACGTCCTCAAGATAGTGTGTAACCTACATCATGTGTTTTTAATTTTATGTTATAAATCATGATATATAATATCTGCTAGAGTATGTAGTAGCGTCACATACAGACGATGATTATAAGATGCTGATTGATATTTTCTTACCACACATTTTCATGTATACGGGACACTTCATTATAATGTTTACTTATCAATTATTGAATTTATTATTACTTTCTCTGAAATCTGTATTTCTTGTGGAGCGCTTTGTAAAGTTTATCCTTGATAAACCGCTAATACAAAATAACACACATACGCAAGGAATGTTTAGTTAAAATCTGATATGTTTCTGAAGCACGGGGGGTTGAAGTTGAAAATTAAGAAACTATTAATGGACATGTCTACCAAAAAGTTTTCTAATAATGTAAGAGATATTGTTATTCATTCAAATTATCTTTTAAGTGATTACGAAAAGAAATTAATCGTAAACAAATATCTCCACAATTATATGGAGCTGTTAAATTACATAAAATGTCGAAACCAATTAGCCCTGTATTTTTTATGTTATTACTCCTGATAAGCTGAAAAACAATATACTGAATAATTAAGAATATATATATATATATATATATATATATATATATATATATATATATGTATATATATAAAAGTAGTGAATATTGGGGAATTGCAGCAAGAAAAATGGAAAAGTGTACTCTTCGTGTCCAAGCTTTCGAGGATGATTACCCTCATCACCAGGGAGACTAAAATGAAAAAACAACAATTAAATACTGCGGTCAATGAAAGAATAATTTGTAATTAAATTCACAACCACGTGTGTACTTACCTCCGAAGTGAAGTTAGAGTCCACTAAGTTGTAATTATTTAAACTACAGATTGTGAATTGTGTAATAATTGTGTAGAAATGAGATTAGCAATGATCAACCAACTCATCATGACTATAAAAAGTCAAAATGCAGCACCATTTTGTAAAATGAAATAAATGAAATCATCTTCAAGCGTTGTTATGTTGAACGCCGGTAAGGAAATGATATAGTTTTCCCTCTAAATGGGATGTAACAATAGACAAACAATGTTACCAACAGTCCAAAATCAGAGAATTGTAAGACAATGCACCCACTTTAGTAATGGCCTCTGTTGTAGTGTCAACGCAATGGGTTTAGCAAGAAGATGTACGAAAAGAGAGGAAGAGAGAGAGAGAGGGGGGGAGGGGGGGAACGCTCTCAATGTGTGCAAGAGAGGATGACAATATTGGTGTATGTAGAGAACATAACTCCAATATACTTTCACTAAGGAAGAAAAGAGACAGAAAACAGTACAATAACGGTAATAATAACATATAGCAACAAAATATAATATAGTAATTATGTAAAATTCTTATATCTGAATGTATTTACCAACACCAATACATTCAAATTTTAAGATTTTATTATTATTAACTGAACGTAATTAGGGTGGTGCTGTTAGGAGCAATATGGATGTTATAAATGACCTGGGGAGTATAATTAGCATCCAATGACAACAAAAAGGAATAGATCTCACTCAAGTGGTCAATATCTGTTTTCTTATTTATAACATTGTTATTCTGTGAAATAAAAGCCGTTTCCAAGAATGACCTTTTTGTTCTGTTAGACTCAGTCACTAACACCTTCACAGCCTCATAATTCATCTGATGATAAGGAGAATTTACATGAAATGCTAACGCGCACCGCTCTGGGTGTAATCTGCAGTCACTCTTGTGTGAGACAATACGGCTCGACAGAGATCTTAGAATCTGTTCGATATACTGTTTATCACAGCCTCTACAAGGAATACTATATAAAACGTTAGTGAGGTCAATGGACTCTTATCTTTTACTCTAGTGTAAATTGATCTGATTGATAGAACTGTTTTGTTAGCAATCTTAAAGTTACCACATGCACTGAGCAATCTGTCAAGTCTCAGATTTATGCCTTTTATGTATGGTAAAGTAGCAAAAACCGGTTCAGAAGGGGACACATCACTTCCAACATCCGTTTGGGCCAAGTTAGGATGGCTATCTTCAACCAACAAGTCCACAGTATCAGATGTGCTAAATAATATCTTATATAGTAAAGTTCTTGGATAAGAGTTATCCAAGAAAAGGTTAAGCAAAATATTAAGATTTTTATTATGAAAAACATTATTAAAAATTCTGAGTACTCTCTGCTTCATTTGTTTAACCAAATTCACTTTCATGGAATGTTTATGGTAGGAGTGATAATTTTTGTAGTCATTGAATGCTAATTATACTCCCTAGGTCACTTATAACAACCATATTGCTCCTAACAGCACCACCCTAATTACGTTAACTTAATAATAATAAAACCTTAAAATTTGAATGTATTGGTGTTGGTAAATACATTCGGATAATACAATTTATTTTGTTACTATATGTTATTATTACCGTTATTGTACTGTTTTCTGTCTCTTTTCTTCCTTAGTGTAAGTATGTTGGAGTTATGTTCTCTACATACACCAATATTGTCATCCTCTCTTGCACAAATTGAGAGCGTTCCCTCCTCTCTCTCGCTCTCTCTCTCTTCCTCTCTTTTCATACATCTTATTGCTAAACCCATTGTGTTGGCACTACAACAGAGGCCATTACTAAAGTGGGTACATTGTCTTACAATTCTCTGATTTTGGACTGTTGGTAACATTGTTTGTCTATTGTTACATCCCATTTAGAGGGAAAACTATATCATTTCCTTACCGGCGTTCAACATAACAACGCTTGAAGATGATTCCAATTATTTCATTTTACAAAATGGTGCTGCATTTTGACTTTTTATAGTCATGATGAGTTGGTTGATCATTGTTAATCTCATTTCTACACAAATATTACACAATTCACGATCTGTAGTAAATTATTACAACGTAAGGGAGTCTAACCTCACTTCGTAGGTAAGTACACACGTGGTTGTGAATTTCATTACAAATTATTCTTTGATTGACCACAGTATTTTACTGTTGTTTTTTCATTTTAGTCTCCCTGATGATGAGGATAATCATCCTCGAAAGCTTGGACAATTTCCGCTAAGAGTACACTTTTCCATTTTTCTTGCTGAAATTCCTCAATATTCACTAGTTTTATTCCTAACTAGTCAGCAAAGACTATCCTCTTTTTATATATACATATATATATATATATATATATATATATAACTGCAAACAATCTTCAACGGTCACTACCCTTCAGCTTTCGTTAATATATATATATATATATATATATATATATATATATATATATATATACATATATATAAATCCTCAAATAAAATTCTATGGAACTAATCAAACAATTAAAAACATTCAACTTACAAGATAATTCTAAACTCATTTCATGTGATTTTACCAACATATTCAGTAAATGACTCCAAAATATTGTCTATCACTTGCAAGTAAATTACTAGAAGATAAAAATATTAATCCAGAAATGATATCAGATATGTTTAATTCATTTGATGTATGTATTAACCAGAATTATTTCATATTTGACAATTAGGTATATATTAAAAATGAAGGATAACAACTACCAATTTTGACAAACATTTTTATGGACAGTCTAGAAAGAAAAATCTTTTAATGTACTATTTAAATAAATATCTTATTTGGGTATAGATATGTAAATGACATATAAGCTTGTTTAAAAGGTAGTGAAGGACAATTAGATGTATTATTCAACCATATTAATAATTTACACCCAAAAATTAAATTTACATTAGAAGTTGAAGAAAATAACTCAATCAATTTTCCTGATTTAAAAATTCAAAGAGTTAATAAATGTATGTACTTGATTATTCATTTTACAGAAAACCAACACACACTGATGTGACTATTCCATATAATTCCAATCATCCCATGTCACATAAATTAGCAGCATATAATTCAATGATACATAGAGCATTTTCAGTTCATATGAACAAATATAATTTTGATAGGAAAATCAATACAATTAACCAAATAGCAACATTCAATGATTATCCGTCACATATAAATAAATTACTTAATAAAAAAGAATAAAAAGTGGAATTGCAGCCAATATTTCCTAAACAAATTAAATATATGAAAAATTACAGAAACATCATATATGCTGGTAATATTACTAATATTTCAAAGTAATATCTTTAGCAACAAATACAACAATTTCTTTTAAAACAGAAAGTAATGCGAGTACAAAATTCTTAAATGTAAAAACAAAAATATCCCCATTAAATTAGTCTGGTATATATAAACTTAAATGTCCAGAATGTAGTTCCGCTTGTTTGGATCAAACCCTTAGAAATTTTGAAATTAGACACAGTGAACACTTACGAGCATACATATTAAAACAACCAGATATATCCCACTACGCAAAACATCTATTGACTTCAAACATTCATTGACACCTAACACAGAACTAGAAGTACTACATATTTGGGATAAGAAACAACAACTGGATTCCCTTGACGAATTAGAAATCAGAAGACACTTAAGAGACCCACAATATGAAGTCGTCAATTGGCAGATAAATCTGGGGAATTATCCACTTTTAAACCATCCTCTAAAGTAATAATTGTAAAGATCAGCATATATAGTTTTCCTGGTTTCCTATATCACTGCACAGTAAAACTAATCTTAAATTGGAAAAAGATATTCAGGATATCCCTATAGGGCTAATAATATCGAGGCTTTAATATTTGTAATATCATATCTTCTTCTTTTTTCTATTTATGTATATATTTTAAGTCAATCACAAGGTAGGTCATTTCTTTGTCTAGCCAAAAATGATTATTAAATATCAGGTGGGCATCAAATGACGATGACAGTAATATTGAAACAATGGTCAATTTTTTAGAATGTTCACCATTTTTTCAGTTTCAGTTGAAAAAGTATTATCACTATTTGGTGCAATAAGCCCATCATCCACATACGAAGACAAAATAATTATGTTATTTTTTTGTTCCTGTCTTTTTATAAACAAACGAGGGTCCGCTTTGCTCTTTTTTAATCCTAACTTTAAAATCACATCAGTAATGCGTGTATTCCATCAACGTGGCGCCTGTTTTAGTCCGTAAAGACTTCTCATTAAGTGGCAAACTTTACTGGCCCCATCTTCATAACCTTCTGGCTGTTTCATGAATACTTCTTCATCTAGTGAACTGTACAAAAATGCTGTTGTCACGTCAAACTGCGTTAGTGTCATGTTTTCATTTGCAGCCACACAGCATACTTAAAAGTTATATATCATCTTCCTTTTGGTAATTTATCCAAGATCCATATTCTATTCATCTATGAGCCTCCATTTCATTTGAATAGTTTCTTCGTAACAATATGGTTCTCTAATTCCAAGTAGCAACTACCATTACATAATCTTCAAGTCTTGCTGATTTCCTAAGTTTGTCCTATTTCGTAAATCGCTTCATAGGATATTTCATCATCAAAACTATGTGAAGTTGTACTTGTATCCTAATCCATCTTCTTCTTGACATATTTCTTCTTTTGCATCCAAACTTGCTTGATTTAAATTACTTTCCATATCTTCATTGTTTAAAAGCGTATAGTCATCTTATTTCACGTCTTTACAGCTTTCATTCAAAATGTTGGAAAGTAATATTGGTTCATATCTTGAAAAAGGTTTCTCGTCAAGAACGACGTTTCTGTATCTTATTCACTTCTTTGTTTCTAGACCCAAATTCTTTAACCATCGTTTTTAGGATATCCAACTAGAACGTCTTTCACAGCTTGTGTCTCCTTGGTTTGTGAATATGGGAATAACATGTGGTTCCAATTACACGAAGGTACGTCAAACTACCATACTTCGAAATGTGATTTGTCACTTCCACTAGAAACAGCACCTGACCTCTTCAAAATATAAACTGCAGTATTCACCATTTCTGTCCATATGGTTTGAGGTAATCCTTCTCTTGCGGGCATATGTGCTCTAAGTGTCTCTACTATAGTTTTATTTTCTCTTTATTAGCATCCGTTTTGTTGTGTACGGCATTACTAGTCGTTGATGAATTCCGTTCATGTTTAAAGTTTCTGTAACCGTTTCTTTAACGAACTCACCTCCATTATTTGAAATTCTTTAACGACGTAACCAGCAACTTTTATCACTGAAGATGTTGTCAGGTGTCTATCAATTTTTTTCTCATGAAGAAAACTCAACGAGGTTTACTGGAATCATCTTTGAATAGACAAAAATACATGTACCCTCGTCTTGAGTTTTCAAAAGGACCATACATATTTGAGGGTATAAGCTCTCCTGATTTCGATGCTCTTTCTCTGCCGCCAAATTTTTGAATATGTGCTTTTCCATATCAGCATCCTGCACATAACTCATTATCGAAAGGTACGTCTCTCTTTGGAACACATATGATATATATTTTATTCTGATGACCTAGTCTTTTATGATAAAATTGAAGTAAATTCTCAGTTTGTAATACATTGACGTCATACCCTTGGGGTTTGACAGTTTTAAGAACTAGCTTGTACAGACCACCATGCTTAGCTTAGTCTGGTTCCAACTAATGCTGTCATGTGCCAATTATAAAATTACATACTTCTGCTGTGGAAATGAATCAACTTGTCGACTGTTTGTCTTGTGCCGACAAAACTGAAAACAGATTATTTTTGATGGAAGGAACATACCAAACATCTTCTAGATTATACTGTTCAGTTCTTCTATTGACACATGCTTCAACAATTATTCTACCTTTTCCTAAAGCTCCAACGGCATCACCATTTCTAGTGGTCACAGAGTGGTTTTCAGTAAATGGCTCATAACTATCAAAAACAAATCTTCTATTACAAATGTGACTGGTAGCACCATTATCCACATACCAACTTTCTGAATCAGTTGTAGTAGTTAGTCCAGTTGATGTTAAAGCCAATAATGTTTAATTTTTTAGTGTAGTTTTACTATTACTGGTGGTGTCTTTATCTGTTTTTGTGGGTCTTCAATCCGATTTTCACTTCGAGCACTGTCTGATTTTGTGTCCAAACTGATGACAGTAGTTACATTTAAAATATTTCTTTTGCTTTGAACTGTTACCTCTATATTGTTTGTTTACTGCTAACACTTCTTGAGTATTTTTATTTGTCAATGCCTTTTCAAAAACACACAACTGGCTGATTACGTTTTCTACACTTCTCTCTGATTTTGCTATCAGCATCCAACTTTATTTAAATGAAAAGTAATCATCCGGTAATGTACTCAGTATTTTACAAACTAGTAATAACTCTGGTAAGTTTCAGCTACATGTATTGCCTCTCGCAGTTTTTCCTTCACTGATTTCAATTTGTAACTCATTCCATACAATTTAAGTTTTTAAATGTGCAATTTCATCATCAGTATCTTTTCTATAGCTAAAAAACTGCGTACACAAATTATACGTTTATTCTTCAACAGCACCATCATAAAGTCTATGTAGTTCTAACCACATATCCCTAGTTGTATTATACCTCATTACCTTCTTTAAAGTTTCTCGATTCAAATTTATAGTGAGCAAAAACACGGCATTATTATCAGCTTGTGAATAAAATACTGAGTCTTTTTCACACATCTCTTTCGCTTCTTTTGCAGTGTTTTCAATGGGTAAAGTCCAATGTTTCGTTAAAGTACCTTGTAGCACCTCATTCGCACCAGGAACATTTCTAAGCAAAATAGAGAGCTTGAATTTCCAAGTAGACCAGTTCGTTTTACCTTCTAAGAATCCAATTTGAACCTTATTAGCATTCATGCCTTCTTCTCTTCACTTTTAAAAATACTTAAAGATGTTGAAAAAACTTTGGTAACATTTTTTGAAATGAAACTTTTTATGGGACACTATATGAGTGTTTGGATGGGAATAATTTCGTGAAAATGAAATTTTTGTTAAACTCGTTGTGTGTTCTTTTCTAATTATTATTTACTTAAGCAGAGTGAGAGAGACGTAAGGCTTTTCTCCCCTCCTGTTTCATCACTCATAGCATATATGTACATCACTTGACTAGATTATTCCAAGAAGCGAAATAGCATAGACGAGAGAGCGTTACACAGAAGATCTAATCCCGGTTTTCGACAGTCAACATTTTTTTTTATTTATAAATCCATTCAGCTAATATATTATACAATATTGGTAATATTGTTCAAAATTGAGGTTCGTTCGAACATTTAATAAAATAATTTCTTAAAAAGAATATCTACTATTGTCTGTCCCTTATGGTAAATAGTTTTTTATAGTCTATTCGAAAATGTATTGTTTTTGGAAATAATTTTATTGTTTTAGCTTTTTCAAGAATTGTCGTTTTATTTAGTTCATGTTCAAGAATTTTCTTTAAACACTCATCATTGACGCTTTTAGCATAACAGAAAAAGTTTCACTTCGAAAGCTGTTAGTTTTCGACTAACGCATATTTTTTTTTAAACACTAATTTCTTGACTTCAGAAACCATACTCTGCTACCATGTTGAAGTACAAGGGATCTACCGATTCAATACTTCTAGTTTTTAGAATGTACTATTAAAAAAGGAAAAACTAGAAACGACTTTTTAATAAATCAACTTGACAACTGCATACAAAAATTTCATAATAATTGGAAATGTATTCTTGATGTCGAAAATACGTCGGTGTAAAATATATACAAAATGTAAAACAATTATAAGTAACGACAGGAGTACGGACAAATCTGTTGTGAGTCTGCTAACAGACCATTGTAAGCTTAATAGACATCTAAAATTGGTGCGGTTAATAGGTGACTCCTTATGTAGATTCTGTCGATCAGTGGAAGAAATTGCGGAGCATACTCTATAATAAAGTACCGAAATAACGTAGAGTGACTCATACCATTCTTATCGTTTGAAGGGGCTCAGACTCGCATCTTTATCACCAACTCATAAGCGTACGATGACATTTAATATTTACAGACACAAGTATTTAATTATTATAAAAAATATAGATTTAGAGGACGACAATCGATCTGAAAAGGTCACAGTGGAATAGGCCACAAGCCACCTCTGTGAAATCTATCTATCTAATAATGGACATAATTTTCTCATTACACCGCATGATTTTTTTTAAACCAGTGAACGTTTCTAGTACTCTTGACAATAGAGAATCGTCATTGTATAGCAGAACTTTAGTCCTCCCAAATATAACCATGCTCTCCGAGTAGTAATTTTGACTGGAGTTTTTACGTTTCCAATTATTTTTATGTAGAGGGAGAGAGATATAAGCTTCACTGTCATATATATATATATATATATATATATATATATATATATATATATATATATATACATATATATATATATATATATATATATATATATATATATATATATAACGGATTTTTTTACAGTTGTTGCCGTTTCTCCGTCCCCAATTTCCATTTCCGAATATACTAACAATACAAAATATAATATATAAAAATACAAATTTCAATTAATAATTATAATACAATGTTAGCATCGTACATCATACCAAATATTGAACTTCGCCAATGTAACTCAAAAGTCTAGGGTAGATTGGAGAATTTTTCCACTGAATAATAAGGTCTCTCAAACAAAAACGCCGTTGTCAATCTCCGGAACCCATTAAATGTATTTGCCACTTTTAATTCTAAAGGTAGCTAGTTTTTTGGCATTGAAGATGATGGAATTTTTTACCAGAGGAGGGTATTGTTAAGTAAATATTGAAATTTTTTCTTCTAGTAGAGTAAATAATATGTACTTGTTGGGTAGTAATTGATTTTTGAGATATTTGGATTCAAAGATAGGATGTAGAGATCGTGTATTTAGGTAATTTCGAACATCCTATGTGAACTAGACTGGAACGCCAACCAGAATCAACCAGAAGTTATGACGTAAATTCGATGGAATATCAACGAACATTGTCTTCGTACGGTTCTAAATGAGTTTTGAAATAATGCCCTTCATCCTTGGAAGAATCTAAATGGGCCGATTATGAAGTTTCCTAGAATGCACACCACAACATTATTAAAAAATTCGGATTTAAAATCATTCTGATTTGGCAGATGTGGGTTGTGAGTAGCACACGAATGACTGCTACACCAATTTTCAAAATTGGATGGCATTGCCAGGAGTAGGTTACCAACAGTTCACTGTTTTAGGTAGGATGATAACATCTGCAACCTCTCAGCTTGAAGATATATTAGTTTAATAGCAGTGTTGAAGGTAACTAAACATGCCCATGTCCTTTTTTAGCAACGGTTGCAATAATAGCCTCTCCTGCTACTAACAATATTGATTCCTTCTGATTTAAAATTATCTGTTATCTGAATGTTCTGCAAGCTTTATCTTTTTTCTCACCCAGTCTTGTATTTATTTCCTATTAGATCCATTTCCCAAAGTGCATTTGATGAATTACAATTATATTTAAGAAAGTGCATTATTAACTCGTATCCTACAATCAAGCATTCGCAATGCAACAACAATTGTAGGTTTAATAAGAAAACAAAATACATTCATTGCAAAATTATTTATTTTGTACACGAGATATAAATTATGACATTGTTACGAAAGATTATACGAATAGTTTATTATATACTGTATAACATTTAACTTTGCGCCTTTAAATAAAATATCAATTGCTTTATGTCAATATCGCCACGCTCTATAAATTACCTGTAGTTGTAAAACCACCATTATGTATTGTATATTATCAATTTAGAAATAGATAAGACATAATAAAAAAATAGCATCAACTATTATAGAATGGTTAAGGCGCGTTCTCATACTCATAATTTTGTTATTCGATATATGTTGATCAACAAAAAATGAATCAAAATAGTGACGAGAAGGTTTGATTAACTTTTCAGTGGAGTTTAAGTTCAACAAATTGAATCGATTAGAAATCGCTGTCGAGTCGAAACCTGCTTGAAGTGAGTGAACCTCACTATCAAGCTTTATCTCATTTGATCAAGAGTATTTTCTGCTGCTACTACATGCGTTTTGTAAAATCAGTACAGTAGGAAACTACATATTCTTCAATAGTGGAGGAACATCAAGGACTTTGGGATCAGGATTTACGATAGCCAGATACGATGCAGGGAAGTGAAAATATTTAAATCTATATCAGAGCGAATTTGTTACTTGCAAATTGATATAGATAAAGAAAGTATGAGCATATCAAACATACACGCACCAACTGAAGGGGAGGAAGATTAAATCAAGGAAAAATATTACTAAGAAATGGAAGGAGCTTATAACATGATGCCAAAGAACGACATCAAAATAGTGACGCCAATCCAAAAATCGGCAAAGAGGGTGTATATATTCGAGTAATTGCAAACTACAGCAAACACGGCACGTATTAAAAAAATTGTGTAGCTCCATCTATAATTAAAATATCTCGAGAAATATTCACTTTATCGTTATGAGGAGAGAGTACATTTTATAAGTACAAAGTATGGGTCAACCGAAAAATTGTGCTAAAATTTCTGTTCCGCCAGTGGCGTAGAATGTGAGAACGATTAACCAGTCACTTGCCCCTGTCGTACGCCTCTGGTAGTAGCCAAAAACATTTATTAAACATAATTTAATAGGGTGTACAGTGCCTAAATTTTCTGCCCAATACAATAAAGATACGTGAAACAGTTTTTTAAGTACAGAGCACAAATTGTTTTTAAATTTTTAAACAAAACACCGTGTAACTCAATGAGCAGTTACATTTTATTTACGTCTTTTGGGTTAAATCTTCATAATTTGAAGTCAGGATACTTAGCTATGATTCAATTATGCTGGAGACATGTAGAATCTTTCACTCTTTTAGTTCTGGTGCGACTAATTTTATTAAAATATTTTCTACTTATTTATTTTATTATAGCTAACCAATTTTGTTATAATTGTTACTTTTAAATAATTTTTATTATTAACACCCTTTTTAATAGAATTTTGTAATTTAAGGTTTTAATTCAAACACTAAAATAATATCATCCCCCCCCTGTCCTGTGCCTTTAAAATGGCCTGGTCGAATCGCTTAATCCACCTATCAAGTTTATAGATCATAGAGATATATTTGTACAGTAGAAACGGTGAAGCTTTTCCATCACGTGACTTAGTTGACGATATTATTCAACACATACTATGTTGGTACTATCTTCTTCTAATAACAGAAAAAGAGCGAAATTCATCAATGCCACAAGAAGTTTTGTTTTTAATGCTGAGTATGGTTTGCACTAGCTCAAATTTATCTATTGGTCCAGGGAAGAACCTATCAGTGATTATTTTAGAAGGAACGAGGAGGTATTCCAGGATAATATTACTAAAGTTTACGAAATAATTGTTAAGTTCGTCTGGGTCGAAGTTTGAGGAATGAGTTTTGTTCCTTAAATCATTGATAACAGACCAAATTTTTAGATCTACAGATGCGATTGTTATAATAGTTTTGTTTAATCGGTATGTGAGGATTGTCTGAATTTTTTAATGTACATGAGTCATCTCATATTCTAAGATGAAGTACGTGTTCCTGTGTGATGTTTAGTTTTACGAGAGCAAAGAGGAAATGTATTGAAGCACCTGATAATTTTATTACGAACGTCCAAAAATTTAGAATCAATATCTTCAGAGAGACCAATCCAATCATTTGCTAAACATAAGTTATGAAATTTGGTGAAGTTTTGTTGAGAGAAGATCCTCACCACCTGAGTTATTTTCTTAAGAGATTTACGAGGTAAGGGGCCATCCATAAAGTACGTCACACGTTAATGGGGAGGGAGGGTATCACCGAAGTGTGACATCGTGTGACAAGGGGCATGGGGGGGTCAATACTTTTGTGACGTCACATGTTAAAATTTAAAATACTAAAACGCAAAGTTTGGATGTGAATTGAAAATTTCAAAAATTTACGAACTTGAGCTATATTTATTAATAATTTAGCATTCTCGCTATGCGATAATCTCTCATGCAACGTCATTTAAGTTCTAGAGCGGCGTTGTAATGCAAGTGAGACACTCAAATTCACGAGAATTTTGAATGGTAAGGATTTAAATAGGTTTAAGTCGTCGGCGAGTGCTCGCTCGCTTTTCTATCGTTCCGCACGTCGGTTGTTTGCGAGACCTTCGACAAGTGCTACTTCACGCGCCGGCGCAGTGACTTCAATACATTCCTTTTGTTTATTTCACGATTGACTTTTGCCGAGTGGCAGTCATAGTCTTCTCATAAAAAACAAGAAATGTTACCTATAGCGAAAATTCGTCCTCAAAGAATTGCGGCTAGACGTGCCCGAGAAATTATCTGTTTAATGAATGATGACGATGATTTTTGGATGGAAGAGAATGATGTCGACACTAAGGATGTTCCTGACGATCAAATTCAGAACGAAAATGAAGTGCCTGATTTACCAGTAATAGCTGATATAAAAGAGTGGATCCAAAGTCCATGGACACTCGATAATTAAGTTTTTTATCTTTAATTAATATAATTAATCGTTTATTATTTTCTAACTAGTCGTTTGTTTTTTCGGTTTTATAAAATGCTGGACTTTATGTTGATTTTATTAGATTATTATTTAATAAAAATAAGTAAAAAATGAAAATACCTGTTTTCTCTCGATTATTTTTAAATACATACATAAATTTAAAAAATGTGTGACGTCACATCAGGAGGGGGGGTTATAAAAATGTGACAACCTGTGACAAGGACGGGGGGAGGGGTTCAAAAGTCCTAAAATTCGTGTGACGTACTTTATGGATGGCCCCTAATAAAAATTCGGCGAAAACTGCTCCATGGTCAGAGAGACCTGAGTTAATTACTGAGTGAATCACAATCATGGGGTAGAAGGTCGGAAACTATGTAAAATTGAAGAAGTGGTGTTAGTAGTTCGAGTTGGTGAATCCACGTGCATATTTAGATCAAATGACTCAAAAATATTTACCAATGACCTTCGAGAGGCACAGTCATTAGTAAAGTCGAAATACAAATCACCGCATAAAACGTTCGTGCTCTTAACAGGCAGAGCGTCAAGTAAATTTAGAAGGTTCTCAAAAAAAGAATGAACATATGATTGGGGTGGTTTGTAAATACAAAGTATATATAAATCGATAATTTTGTTGTAAATTATGGAGAATTCAAAAGTATTTTCTATTTGTAGAAAATCATATTTTAGTAGAGCCGGAAGATAAAATTAGGGTTGCACCGTGAGCTGAATTACTCCTGTCGTACCTGCTAATAACTCGATTTTTCTCAATAAAAACAGGTTCGTTTGTTTGTAGCCAGTGTTCATAGCAACTATCTGCGGGAACCCCAATTCCTCCAATAACAAATACAACTCGTCCATTTTATTGCGTATTGACTGAATATTAATTAGACATATTCTTAATCTACTGTCCTTAAAACTAAGTGAGAATTCTAGTTCCTCTGGACACGTCCTATCAACTAAAAATTTTCCTGGAAGAATCGGCAGTAACGGCTATTACACTCTCTAATTTTTTGTTGGTGAATTCTCCGCTCCGTGGTGGATAGAAAATCGTGAAAGTTATAATAAATTGCCCTTAAAGCTATGGGATCAACGGGCAGACCTTCTGATGCTAAAAACACCGTTACACTTGTGGAAGTATAACCTTCAAAATATACAGACGATGGTTTGTCATGTAGATAGCCGAGGAATAACTTGAGAGATGATAAAATAGCCGGTTCCGTTAATCTAGACTTAATATAACCATTACCTCCAGTAGAGGACATCTGTGTTAATGTGACCATACGAGGAGTCATCGGGTCCAGCGATAAGTTAGTGTCATTGCGTAAATCTTTTGTAAACTGAAATGATTTATCACACGAAAAGCTGTTTGATTTAGATAGGGCTATAGCATGTTGATCATATGTGATGGCTACTACTACGGGACGTGAAGGGCCAGTACTTTTACTTACAGGCCGTATTACTTGATTAACATTCACAGGCTGAAGAGAATCCATCGTGGGAGGAGGCAAGGTTTCTTGGGATAACGAAGAATCAACAGACCATTTTAATGAAACTCCAGGTGGCCATACATCATTGTTAAACAATTTGCTAGTTGAAATTTTTGTTAGAAAACCAATTTTAAATATTGATGTTTTTGAATCATTGCTTGAATTGATTAAGGGAAAGCCACGAATGAACTCTGTAAAACCCAGCTTTTCTTTAACATGATGTACAATATGATTTGTGGTGAATCCCGCAAGGAGGTTGTTGACTATTGCATAATGCCACCTTTGATTACGGCTTGGGGATAAGTTGTTCGAAACTAACTTAAGGGAGGGGGGATTAGAAGTGTACTTTCACTGCCCTATATATTTTTCGGAAATTTTCGTTGGAGGTGGAGGCGGGACAATTTTACCATCAATAATGAGTATTAACTTATTAGGGGGATTTGTTTTTGTTGGTGGTTCTTAGGAGTGCATTTGAAGTGGTTTCCGATGCCATTTATTTTTTTGAAAATTATTATGGGGGGGGGCTAAATTTACTTTATATATTAAGGTTTAACAAGTAGGGGGAGGTGGATTTTGTTCTTCATGGTGGTGCATATGAGTGCATTTTTTGCAACTTGTTATTGATTTTCTCCGAATAATGCGATACTACTAACTGAGGGGAGGGGTGCAAAGGATTTTTTTGATGGAGCATTATGGTACATTACAAGCGCTTGATGGTGAAAAGAACAGAATTTAAAAATTCCGATTGGGGAATGCTGGCGTTTATTTGCGTTTAATATAATAATTAATTCCTTTTTTGTTCAATAATTGAATAAATTAGATAATGTTACGCCTCTGGCGTCAAAGTCATGCGCCCTATAAACATATATTTGACCCTGAAATTGCCAGCGTCGGCTCAAATGGATAGAAGCGCGATACGAACATCAGCTATTCCTAGGGTTGTGTTAGATATATTATAATATAAACGAAGAACATCCATGCAAACTATTTACAAAAATATATATACAAAATTCAAATGAATATGATGAAATCGGATAGTATTACAATTACCCATATGGATTTGGACATATTATTGACGAGTGAAATTCTTAACTACTAATATGATAGTGAAACTGGATGATATTTTACACAAGTAAGTAAGTCCGTTTATTATTGATATGATTATTAGCAATGCTTGTTTATTGTTAGAATTAGTATTTTAAATTTGAATAGGCCTTTCATTTGTCTTTATTAATTAGTCAAAAATTATCATTTTACTTTAGTTTAGCTTTGGGACCCAAAGAAATGATATCACTGACCGACACGTCCCTTAGGCACTGCTCTCAACTTCCATTATACTTCTTTTTACCAGAAATATTCTTTTCGTGGCGTGGAAGATTAGCTCTCACATACCACTACACTTGCGGTTATTGATCTATTTAATAAATTTGATTAAATTTGCAAGTTTTTCTATAATTTGGTAAATTTTTAACAGAACTCAGTAACAGGCTGTTCTCTATTCAAACTCCAACACACCATTCCTTTTTGTCTTCGAATCAACAAACTTTTCCTAACCGTTAGTTCATAGCTTGCTTGTTGATATTCTGTTTAATAATTATCGACTGTCTCTTTATAAACAAATAGTTATCAATAATATCTTGTAGGTTTCTTTTAACACTGCACTTTGTTCATTTTTATCACAAATTCTCATAATTCCTTCTTTTATAATGATATAATTACCTTTTTTTCTTGATTTCAACTTGCTTAGAGGTATTATTATAATCTTGATTGACCTAAATTTTATAACCTAATTAATGGAATGCAATATACGTAATTGTTTATTTTTATATCTCATCATTTACTTCTTATTAATAAACTCCTAATCATTTTAATTATTTATTCTTCACATTTTCATGGTTTTTAGTTACCATAAATTTTATGTTGGCAATAAATTCCTTTTTTACGTCATATCCTATTCTATGAAATTCAACAATCTAATATATATCAGTCATTTGACTTGGACGTGTTCCGTACCGTAAACAAATAAATGTTCTTTCATATGGGTTAAGAAATGTTGTTTAATTGTATTATAAAAAAATAACGATCTATGATTAATTGTTATAATAATCTTGACTTCCTTTCAGATATTAAGTATATTTTAAAATTATTCAGACATTCCTATATTACTGTGCTAATTGCGATCATATGGTGTAGTGACCTTGGGAAATTTGCTTCAAAGGGTATGATTTTAATTATTTCAGTTATTATTTCTAATCACATTTATTATACTATTTATAAAATTTAAGAAGAAAATAGCTAACTTCTCTTTTTATTAAATTTCATTATTTTTATATAGTCGTCTCTACTGCTGGTGCAACCTGCGTGTCGTTAATTTAATTTCCAAACCTATCATATCAGTTCAATATATATATATATATATATATATATATATATATATATATATATATATATATATATATATAATTTACCCCTTGAGTATTGTTGTTTTGGTTAGTTTTGTTTTTCATGGTTTCGAATTCCTTTTCCAATTCCATCATTTTCTTTTTGAAGTCTTCTTTTATTTCTCTCTCCAATTTTGCAAAATCTTGTACATTCCTATCTTCCTTGATTTGTTTTAACTTCTTATGCATTTCCCATATTAGTTCTTTCTGTGTTTTTAAATTCATCTCCTCCGCGATCGACAAATTCAACTGAATGCCCTGCTCTACATCATCTATTCTAGCATTAATTTTCATAATGTTTCTTTCCATTCTGCGTATCTGTTCCTTTCCTTCTTCTCGTAGTTTGCTTCCCATATCTTCTATTTCTTGTTTTCTGATGGTGCCTTCTTGTATTAAATGTCCATATAGTTTGTTCATTTTCTCTTCCTGTTCTTTTTTATGTTCTTCAAACTGTTTTTTCATTTCCACCAAATGTTCTGTGAATTTTTCTTCTTGTTTGTCTAACCTTCTATTTATTTCTTCTTTTGCGCTTCTTATTTCTTCTTTTGTGCTTTCCTGTGTGTTTTTAATGTCCTCCTTTATATCTTCTTTGGTGTTTTTGATGTCTGCCATTATTATTTTCATCATGTTCATTAATTCCTCATTTTCGTTTGATTTTGGTTTGGTGTAGTGGTGAATTTCTTCCACCATACTGTCTCCTTTTTCCATTTTTGCTGATTCTTCAGCTTGAATGGCCATCATCAAACGTTCCCTTAGTGTTTGTTTGTTTCCCTTTGTGTCCATATTCTTTGATTTCAATTGTTCCTTCAACTCTTCCACAGTCAGTTCGTCGATGTTTATAGTTTTGTCTGCCATTATATTTTTACAAAATTTTCTTCAGATATCTCAAAAATACTATAACCTGTTCCTGTTACTAGTTTGTTGAACGAGCGTTATTCAGGTAGTTTAACAATCGCCCCACGTTGAGCTTGCCATTTGTTATATATAATAAATAATTTCAATCAATTTAATTTAATGCACCAGCGTTGGGGTGGCATTTATTGTATATTTATAAATAATTTCAATCAATTTAATTTAATGCACCAGCGTTGGGATGCCATTTTATTGTATTTTTATAATGCCTCTACGTTGGGAGCCATTTAATTGTATTTTTTTTTATAATTACGTTAATTTATTTTATTTAATTAATGTTAATTTATTTGATTTAGTTGTTTATGGGCGCCAGAATTGGTTCGCTTACCACGAACTACAATTCAAAAATAATATATATGTTAAAGATATTCTAAATTTGTTTTATCTTTTATCACTGTATCTCAGGGATGAGATTCGGCACTTGACGATTGTCAGCAACAGGAAACTATAGGTAAGATATCAAAGAAACGCAAGACGAACATAGACAAACGATTTTTAATTAAATATAAACGGTGAAATAATGAAAAATTTTATCAATCAATAAATTGGCGATACATCTTTAAATTCAAAGGAATGCTATTAGCGCAAATCTTCTGATAAACGATTTTCTGAGTTATAATATTATTTACCTCAAACGCAAGTAAATTTCGCTCAATTATTTTAATCTTACGTGTTCTGAATGTACATCCATAACGTTCAAT
The DNA here is from genome assembly GCA_963921935.1 of Galeruca laticollis. Classification (NCBI taxonomy): domain Eukaryota; kingdom Metazoa; phylum Arthropoda; class Insecta; order Coleoptera; family Chrysomelidae; genus Galeruca; species Galeruca laticollis. The sequence goes on from OY998180.1 coordinate 166,762,360, forward strand.
CCCAACTGTCGCTATTGCTAATACGATCGTCGTGTGGTGTGTTACTCTGTGGTTGAGATAATTTAGTTTACAAAATGAAGAAAAATGTGTGGCGTGTTTGGAATATATATAGTTTATTTATTTGATGAATTTAGTAAGTATTTATTTTTTATATGAGTTTAGTGTTTCATGTTCGATATATAAGTGGAGATTGAATGTTTAAAGCTAATGTTTAACTAATAAATTGATACCAAAAATAATATAACCTAACATATAAATATATCTGGATGTTTTTTATAGGACAAATTCAATATATACACAAGGTATAATGTTCGTAATTGGTTCTTCTTGACCCAGAATGTGATGCATTTGTAGAAAACGATCGCCCATGATCGAATGAGCGAAACTAAGGATGTGGAAATGATGAGATGTGAAATTATTCCACCAATAGAAATATCTTATCAATATTAAGATATATGGATAGTCGTCGAAATTATATTTAATAAGGTAATGTTCAATCTTACCAATATCTAGACGATATCACAATTTTATCACTTATTTATTAACGTACGAATGATATTTTTAGTGAGTTCACTTTTCAATATTGTACTAAACACTTTAGTTAACTTTATTTTAGGTTTTTGTTTAAATTATATCAAGTTTTAAAATTTTGGAGAAGAGAAAATTGTACACGTCCTCCATCTAATTAATTCACACGGCGTCTCCAACCTCAGAATCAACAACATTCACATGTTTTTATTTTTGTTTTTCATTATTCATTTGTCCATAAACAAACATTGTTTTTATCGAATCATAATACCTTTTCTTGCGTTATTGTAGATGAATTCACTGTGTTTCTATGCACTTCTATAGTCACTCCGAATTGCTCTACCCGAACTATTAACAGAACGTTGGTTTCCGCGTTGATATTTTGACCTTGACGTTTCATACAAATAATTTTATGCAATATACGGGGTTTCTGAAAGTGTTTAATAAAATATAAAATTATAATAGTTGAATTTTGGTTTCAAATTCATGTGATCCTATATTCAGTGATCATGATAATTATGTACAAAATTATATTTGACGTAATTTACTTGTCGTTATTGTATCTTCTGTACTTTGAAATATACTTTAAAGAAAAATAGTTACTAAATTAAATAGTAATCTCTTGAATCAATTTATCAATTGTATACTATTCATAAATATTTCTCGACATGTTTAAATTATGTCCTTATGGATTATTTCCTTTTATTGAATTTTTTATTACTACTGCTACTAAGATTCACATTATGTGAGTGATGCTTATGATTTAATTTAACTTGATAGATATTTTCCACTTTATTATATATATATATATATATATATATATATATATATATATATACATATATATATATATATATATATATATATATATATATATATATATATATAAAAAGGAAGTAGTTCTTCTTTTTTCGACCGGGAAATATTTATTTGTTAACGAAGATTTCAGGTTTACGGTCATAAGAAATAAAAACTGTTTTTCTTATCTGCTCAATATTTCGCCATTATTTAATGGCTTCATCAGGAGCGGACTACAAGATTTATTAAATGCAAACAACACAATAATTTATTATTGTGTTGTTTTCATTTAATAAATCTTGTAGTCCGCTCCTGATGAAGCCATTAAATAATGGCGAAATATTGAGCAGATAAGAAAAACAGTTTTTATTTCTTATGACCGTAAACCTGAAATCTTCGTTAACAAAAATATATATATATATATATATATATATATATGTATATATATACATACAAAATAATATTATAGCCCCATTAGGAAATTTTTAATATTTAAAAATTATTGGTTGTATTGTCCGAGGTTTGCGACTCATAAACACTGTTAACACAGTGTGAATAATTTATTAGATTGAAAATCTATTTAAATAGCATTACTTCAGTTATTGAGGTCTTCGATCCCTTGTCTACAGCTTTCCTGCAGACAAGGTCTACCTTGTGTAAATGATTTTTTCATTTGCTTATCAATTCTAACTTAAAACCAAAAGTCAATGTATTATTTTCTAGTAACTTATACAGTTAAAGACAATCTGTATACTGATTTTTGTGTATGATTGCTTGTGTAAGTCCTGATCCCCGAACTGTGTACTTCTGGTTATTTCACTCTCATTTGGTTATAGTCCATTAGGGACTACAATCCTATATAAATTTGGGGAAATCCAACTTACTCACCTGCTCTACCGACGAAAAGCTGCCGTTTGCGTATGTGGTATACTTCATGATAAGATGTTTGTTGTTCTTTCAGTATAAATATCAAGCTACATAGTTTTTTATTGTTTTACTATCTGAGGAAGTATCAGGAAACGTGCATCGCTACAGTAACACCTTTACGACAAATAATCTCCTCATTTATGAACTTCAAATTATTCAGATTTGAATTCTGTATTGCGTGTACCTGTTTCTGGACTGCGTGCTTAACAATAACCGTGTAAGCCCAATATAGGTCATGTGTCAGGACACAGGTAACATCCTTTTCAATTAAATATACCGATTAGCAAATTCTATTGGATTCAACGGTACAATGGCAACATATAGTAAAATAAAAGTGATCTAATTATTATCATCAAGTACAACTTTTTAAGCTGGATGTTCAATTAACGATTATTAATTTAGAAATATAATTTTAAATTGGCAAATTACCTGCTCGTTTATCTAATTGTTATCTTGTATTTCTGACTTTGACCGATGAAAATTGACGTGCATAACCGACGTACATGTTTAAGAAGTAATGGTTTTTAAAAATACATAATATAGGAAAGTATTCGTATCTCATTTGTAATTATCTATGCATCTAATCACAGGTGTGATATTCCGTTATGTATGTGGTGGTAATCATGAACGTACTTCAGGAAGCAAAATATCTAATATTACTCTTAAGACCAATATGTTATATAGTGAGAAGTAGATAAACATTCATATGGACAGATCTAGAATGCTGAAAAGAAGTGAAAACTGAAAATTGTAATGGAAGAGTTTGGTATGCGAACTTTCAACTCACAGTATACCGTTTTACAATCATACAGTGTGATTCATGAAAAAAATCCAATCTCTCAACCAAATTTATTAGGCCTAAAAATATTCTTTCATTCAGCCTTATAAAAATTTTGATGATTTCCAAAACTCAGTGTCTTTTGAATTATGTTAAAATTTCAGTACTTCCTACTTGAACATAGGTAGTTTCATGTCCTTTGACATACGGATTACGAATTTGCATAGTAATTTAGCATAGTCAATAAAGGGCAGGATTAATTCCTTGTTGCTTTGGCGAAACAGTACATTTTTTTCATATCCAAATATGACTATAGTCTACTCGTTTAGCAAAATTAACCTGAGTGAAGCTATAAAAAAAGATTATTCTTCATAAACCATAACCGTCCCTTTCAAATTTAATAGTAAACTATGTCTTGTAAACTCCTAGAAGCAGAGCAGCAAGGAAAGTAAACTAAATCTCTAAATTTTTCTGAGAAAAATGGCATCAACCACAAATTTTAATCCAGTGAAATTTAACCACACGTAAAAATAGTTGTGCTGAACGTGTAGTTTTAAAATGTGCCAATATGATAGGAATTGGCGAAATTACCATTTACAAGCTCTTAAAACTCTGGAAAACTGTTTAATTAAGGAACTTGTGAAGAAGCTACCAAGTAAAAAGCCTATATAAATCGACGAGGCAGTTGACCATGTTATTAGGAATAAAGTTCATTCATTCACCTTAATAAGCAAAAACCAACAATTGACAAGGCTTTTTCAACTCTTAATGATGACGAAAATTTACCAATAATGAGGAGAACAAAATTATTGAAAATTTTACATGAATTTAATTTAATTTGGGAGAAGCAGGATTGTAAATCAGCACTGGTGGAAAAAGAAGAGATAGTTTGTTGGAGACGGAGGAAAATACGAAGATTGAGAACAGATGGAAAACGATTATTCTATTTAGATGAACCCTGACTAAATGAAGGACACACTCTTACAAAAGTTTGGTAAGACAAATCGATTAAAAATCCTAGGCAAGCTTTTTTTGAAGGTTTATCAACTCCAATTGGGAAAGTTCGTCGTTTAATAATAACCCTTGTTGGAGGGCATGAAGGTTTTGTACATAGTGGTTTGCTTGAATTTGTGTCAATGTCTACCAAAGATTTCCACCTGGAATTGAATGACGATATTTTTGAAGAGTATTTTTTTCAAATGCTGTATTTAATTCCTATTAATTATGTCATAGTTTTCAAGGTTAAAAGAACCGATACCTACGGCTAACTGGAAAAACAGTGCATAAAAGACTGGTTAATTGAAAGAGGAATTACTTCTTATATGTCGAAAAAAGAGCTTTTAGTATTGGCTAGGCAATATACATCAGCATTTAAAAAATACGCAATTGATGAAATGGCCAAGAAACGTGGAAATACTGTTCGTCGATTGCCACCATATCACTGTGAATTCAATCCAATCCAGCTTATTTGGACACAAAAGGGTATGTGGCTTGTCACAATACAACATTTAAACTTAATGTCGGCACGTTTTACTGCAATAATTATCAAAAATTAAAGAAGAAAATTTGCAATAAGTTATAGAACACGTAATTAAGGAGGAACAAACGATATGGGATCTTGACAATATAGTACAGCAAACTATAGAACCATTTGTTAACACGATCAGAAATCGACGACAAATGAAGTACAGATGACCTCGAATAACTAATGATAAATATATATGTTGGGTAGGTTATTTGATTCATTTTTATAAACTTTTCTATTTTGTATATAAGTATCGTATTTAAATTTTTAAACATTATTTACACTATTAAATCATTCCCCTGAACATAGATTTCGAAGTTTAAGCCTCATTTAAATTTCATGGTTATATTGTTAATGGACCCAAAAAGTTACAGATTTATGAAGATACAAGGTGGGCAAGCTAAAACAACATAAACTATATAAACGGGTATATGCGAGTATATATTTATTTTAGAGTGAGCCTCATTTTATATTGCCTTCGGTCAGGCAATTTTCTTCGTATGCTAAACGAATGGTATATAAAAAAATAGAAACACGTTCAATTCTACATATAAAAGTTAATCTTTCACTTGTTATATTCATGTTACTAGATAGTTATGTGTTTCGTGTTCAATGTATTTGGAATTTATGAAAAGGTTTATTCTGTAAATGTGTGGCGATAACCAATCAATAAACAACAATAAAATACTTCAAAATAAATCAATAGATAACAATGAAAAAAAAAATGTTGATAATACGCACCCTTACGTTAATATAGTTTATATTCCCCTTTTCAAAATATCTCTGAGTAATAAATAACTTTATTCTAATTCGCATATAAAAGAGACTTGATTATAACACTGTTTACAGTGTCACAATGAAATCTCTGAACACTTTTCTAATAATTTTTAGTGGTGGTTATTGTATGTATTTTTATTTGACGTTTGCGTTTAATCTTAACTTTAAACAAATTATAAAATGGACTGGTATAGTTCTAGGTAACAAATTAATAAATGCATTAAATGGTCTTAAAGGTAAATTAGAACAAATTATATATTAAAAATTTTAAAAAATAAAGTACGTTTGTCAATTGTTTATTTTGTTATTTTATATGATCAATACATTTGTAGGTACACATAACATTCGAACTTTGGGATAAATTACGAGATCCCCATGTGAAGGTATACTACAGAAATGATTTTGTTCATGATATAATGTAAATAGGACGTAAGAATAATAACCATCATCTATTTGCTTGTTTGAAAGTTTGTTTACAATTTTCACAATTGTTCGATCATAATATACGTTGTTGGTCGTTCGACTGTAAGCACGTGAAAAGTTGAGCTCCCACAAATTGGTTAATTTAGTGGTAAATTTTTGTATATTTATAAAGTAATGGAGCAATATCAGTTCGAGAGTATTATTAGAAGTCGGAACAAGGAACTATTCGCACTATACAGCTATTCGAAGAAAAATTTAATAAATTTGAAGAACGCCTACAAGACATAAAAGGCAAGTTAAATAAGATGGCAAATGTATTTGATATATAAGAAAATAAAATAACAACAATATGTAAAAAAATTCAGAATGTTGATTTGGTATTAACAAAAACTCATTAAGAATTGATGGCGTTAGGGAAGAGGAAAATGAAAATATATGTACTAAATCTATAGACATCATTACTAGTATAAAGGGAGTTAATTGTGAAGAGAGAGACACCCAAGTAGTACAAAAAACATTGTGCATTTAATTGAGTTTTAAAACAGTTTTACTATAGTAAATAAAAATATGTGGTTTTAAGGTTACCTTGTAAATGATCATGAAAGTAAGTATCGAAAAGAGTTTCAGTACGATGCTGAATAAGAGGAGAGACTGGGAAAGGGAATACACCATTCAAACTCTCAAAGAAAACACCATTAGATGGTATACGGATGGTTAAAAAAACCATCATTGGAGCAGGCGCTGGAGTATTTGGGCCTGGCACCAGATACTCATTACCGTTAGGCTCCTTCCCGAGCGACTTTCAGGCAGAAATACTTGCGATCGAAAGATGCGTGGAAATGAACCTAGAAAGAAACTATCAGAAACGTGACATACCGATCCATTCTGATAGTCAAGCAGCTATCAAAGCATTGAGCTCCCATGTCATTGACTCAAAGTTGAAGAAAACTTGATAAATTAGACAAGAATAACAGGGTCTCTTTAGTCTGGGTTCCTGGCCACTCAGGAATCATGGGAAATGCTCCTATATAAACTCGGTCTCTATAATTTAGTGGTCCAAATAATGTTTTTTTATCTCAACAATTTGGCCATTCCAGGTGGCGCGCAATCAAAAATATCCGCCACTTCATTGAATGCTACGGCGATTTCCCTTTTATTTGGGTTGATAATAAAATATATAATTTATAAACTTTTGTATTACAAAACAATTCACAAATAGTTGGCTTTGCACTTAAGCAGTGCGACCAACATATCCTGTTCGAAATCAAACTTACAAAACAGTAAATGAAAGATATATATTTACTATAAATTTGGTGTATATTTGAGGTTGTCGCCGAATTTTTACGGGCGTTACAGACTAGTGCTTACGCTAGAGCTGGTCTGTCATTTGTCATTTGAATTAATTGTTTTCATGCAAATTTACAGCCTCTCAATTATATATTTATAAAAGTGGTAATTTAAATAATATTATCAACAAACTAACTGAAATTTTATAAAAATTTGTGAGAATATATATATTTTTGATCACTTTCCTGTACAGTGCGATACATTTAAACTGTTTTTTGTATAAAATATGTAATCCAGAAGTGATGGTTTAAGTGGCGAAACAAAATCTTTTTTTGGATTTTTCTCTGTAAATTTTTTATAACCCGCAAATTTTTCGGATAATCTTCAAAATATGTGAGTACTATCGATTTTTCGCAAAATCAGTCAAAAATTCGTGTCTCCGTATAGTTCACCGGACCCCAAACTTAAACAAATTAATAAACGTATTTTGGAATTTGATTAGTTTGTTGTTTCTGGAGTAGTTTGTTGTGTATTAATATAGTGATTGTCTGACACAGTTGGAGGCCATAGGCCTGGAAAGTTGAGATATTGAACCCGTACGCCCAGAGAGCGGAAGCAAAAAGTTCTCAAATAAGATAAAGTTACATAAAACTAAAATTTAAATCTATAGTAAAAATTATTATTTCGCCGGAGCCCATAAATTCATAAAGAAGTTCAAATTTGATAAAATATACTGTTTGTTAAAGCCCAAGTGTGACAATTCATAATTTGACATTGACATTAACCAAAATTTCATTTTAACTTTTTAAATTTATATTACAATAAAGAAATATATCGCCACAATTTTTGTCGGCCCAACGTGGTGCGTTATTTTTTTCAAAAATAGAGCTAAATAATTTTCCAGTCGTAAGGTTATCCTTTTCCTAGAAACAACAATATCTACTTCAGATAAACTAATAATTACAGGTAGTCATTTTAAAGCAATATATTTATACAATTAAAATTGAAATAATTATAATATACTGTGAAACATTTGCTATTTACTTGATTGGTACGTCTCTGGTGTTTTTCTGCTGTTCTGTATCATTAGTATTGTAGAGTAAATTTATAATATACACAATAAAACGACATGTCTGATAAGCGGGCATTAGAAATAAAAGAATACACGATAGCACAATTGAAAGAACTTTTGGTGGGAAGAAATTTAAGTGATAGTGGAAAGAATGCAGAGCTACAAAAGACACTTGCCGGGAAAGGAGCACAAAGGCCCTTATTGGCCCGGAGCTTTTCTGTAGTGTAAGAAAATGCTCCTATACAAAAGAGTTTCGGAAGAAAGAGGAAACCGAAAGAGAAGCACTCTGGCGGTGCCTTCCCGGGCTGGGACATTCCAAAAAGTTCCGCAGCTAGATCCAAAAAACATTTGGACCTCTGTAAAAATAAGCTATATCTCCCCCCGGGCTTTCTTACAGAACACTGCCGCCTTAGGAAGCACCTAATGAGAATAGGTCTAGCAGAAATCGACGAGTGTAGATTCTGTGGGGAGGAGAATGAAACTCCGGATCACCTAGTTCTAGAATGTCTCGCCATTGCAAGCCAACGCAAGAAATGCTTCGGACAAGAAACTTGTAAGAGTGAGGATCTAACCTCGTTGAAGCCGTCCCAAATACTAGAGTTCATTAGAACCCTGGAACTGGAAGGCAAGCTGTAGTAGTAGCGAGAACGGCTCTGATAGGGGGGGCGCAATAAACCTTAGGTTTCAGTGCATTGTAACTCCGTTAAAATATAACCTTATCTACCTTGTAAATATACTACTGGCTCTTAAAGACTGTTTAGCATTTAATACTGGGTTTGATGTGTCTATTAAGAATATATAATAAGATTACTTAGTTTTAAAATAGTATTTGCCTTATTGTGGTTTTAAATGGCTTAGTTTGTAGCTACTTTAAAACTAGCAAGTTTTATTAACGACTTTCAGAATATTTTGTCTGTAAATAGAACACATTAAAACAATCTCATTAATCTCACTTTCTCAAATGCCGTGATAAACCTATATTAAAACTCAACAGTATAAATTGAATCATTTTGGTTTTCGCTAAGAGTAACTGCACTTCGTGGGGTCAACAATAAAACTAAAAGCATCCCCCCTCCTTGTGTGTCTCAAATAAGCCACGCCATTTTGTTTAATGTCCAAATAGTAGTGTACCAAGAGTTTATTACATTAAAACCGAATGGTATTTATCATAAACCATATTAAGGTTAAACAGTTTTAATCAAATCGCACTTTGCCTTGGTACTTAATATGTGTTCTTGATACGGTATAAAATGAAAATACATTAAAACCCTTTGATTCTATCGTTGCTTTATGATCGATTAAATAGTTTTATTCAATATCTGGCCATTTTATTTTCTCCAAACAGTAGATGACATGACCAATAGAAATATTTAGGCCTCCGTAAAAAGACAAATCAATCAATTAAGTGAGTAATTTCGATATATTTTACTAACAAAATATAATACTCCTATAATATGTAAAATCATTTTTCTTTCATATTTAAATTTTTTAAGCTTGCAAAAAATTTTGGTATTATGTATGTATGTATAGACTCTATACAGATTTCAGTGAAGCCTTCGATAAGGTAAACCATGATATATTATTGGAGAAATTAAATAACTTGGGTTCGTCATTGAAACTTTCGCATTTATTTGGTTCTTATCTAACTTCCAGTCAAATCCCGGTGCCTTCTGAAGTCCCGCAGGTATCTAATTTGGGTCCATTACTATTTCTTATATTTATTAACGATCTACCATTGGTGCTCGAATATTCAGAAGGTTTGAAGAACTTTTTCCAATTATTGACTGTGTCAAATCACAGAAAAATATTAATAATGTAACAGAATGGAGCAGAACCAACAAAGTACCTTTTAATTTAAAAAAATGGTCCATTATGAGTATTTCTAGAGCACAGAATATTATCAAATTCGATTATAAAATTAACGATATATCTTTAGGGCGTAAATCAGAAATAGAATAATAACATATGACTACAGACTCTCATTTGTTCAGCATGTAAAGGATATTGTAGATTCAGCCAATCGGGTACTAGGTTTTATTATACTTCAAAAATCGAACTTCACAAATATTAATTAATTAAAACGTAACACTATACATTGGTCAGACCCAAATTAGAATTTGTCTCTATTATATGGCAAGGCGAATTCTATACACATTTGCAACAAATTGAAAAAATCCATAACAAATTTTTGCGTTACCTATATTATAAAAAATAACGAGTTCGTGCTGATTACCATACTATAAGGACATCTTACCTTAGAACATAATTCAATATCAGATCCATAGAAATAAGACGTAATTATGAAATGTTAATGTTTTTGTATAAAATTCTTGACAATCTGATAAATTGTGCTAATATATTATCCTCAATGTTTTTGAATATATCACCCAGACACACTCGAACCAGATTAAAGTTCTCTATGCCATTATATACAAATATTTCTAACTCTCCACCCATTGTTAACATATTACGTTTAGCTAATAACATTTCAGCTGTTGTCCAAGACGTGGATTGGTTTAATACCTCATGTAGGGATCATAAAAATTTAATAAATGAATACCAGGATATTACTTCGGTGTGATTAATTAAAAACCTTGTAGGCTTGTCGATAATAGTTAAAAATCTCTTAGACTCATATCTGTCAATTAAATTGAATCTCCTGTTTCCATGCTTCTTCTGCTTTCTCTGGCTGTGATAAAGATGTATGCTATATAATATTAATAAATGATATAAACGATATCTGTGTAGATAAATAACATTAGTTAGTTGTGATTGGCCCTCTCTCTTGTTTCTTTCCATTTTTATTATAACATAAGGTAAATAAGATGTACTTATCTTTATTAACATTATTATCCTTGTAATTAGGTCGATAGACCTGTTAGGATGTACAATAAAATAAATAATATATGTCAAAAGTCATAAGTTCTGACTAAAAGCGTCTGTGATCTGACCAATCAGGAATATACAGAATTGCCAACTTTAATTCAAATCACTCCTCCTATTCTAAAAACAGGTATAACGTTATTCTGTTTTATTCAAAAAATTCCATAAATGCGAATTATAAAAAGTATTTAGAAAAACTTGTGTCAAAATGACTTTTGTAGCACTCGGAGTTTGCGCAACTTACCGCTTCGCGGTTCGTTGCGCAAACTGCACTCGTACTACAAAACGAGTCATTGTGACACTTGCTTTACAAATAAATATTTTTACTATTTTTATTCGCATTCGCGGCTTCTAGTTTCCATAATAATTCTGGAGGAGAGTACATTTTACGTCCATTTTGAAAAATCCGAAAGATGGATGGTAGCGAGGCAAATTCACTACTACTAATACTAATACAAGGAAATTGTTCATAGTATTGACGCAAAGGAATTTATAGTGTAGTGATTTTCTGTTGAGCAAGAACCATCTGTTTTGCCTTAAGTCGACATGTGACTCACTAAAATGTGCTTGGGGAAAATAGGACCAAATATGTTCATTTATATTGTAGGAGGACTAATAAAAAGAAATAAGTTATTACACCACACCAAATGTTAACATCAAACTCATGCTGAAAATGTTTTACTTATGTAGCATTTATATGTTCATAATCCTGCAAATGATTGTTTTTCCCATTGAAAATTCCTTGGCTAGTGAAATAATATGAATGTACTATTTCTCTATTTAATATCCTAGAGTTCCGTGGAGATCACCATGCTACATAACATGTACACAAATTGATCACATATTGATAACAAAAAGAAAACGGTCGACAATGAGAGACGTCAGAGCACATAGAAGAGCGTGTGCTGATACGTATCATTACATGGTTGCAGCCACTATATTAACTATACTTTACTCGAAATAAACTCAGAAATAATTTTTTAATTTTTCTAATAACAAAAATTTCATAAAACTAAACAGAAAAAATAGATTCCTCGTGTTAAAGTACACGATACTGCATAATTTGGTCAATATATAAGCCAAAATTTACAATTTTTGTTAAGGAAATTTTGTTATTATCTCACTAAACAAGAAACATAACAAGTCTTTTTTGTGATGTTCTTTTTAGAGACTTTTCGTGATGTTTACTTAAAAGGTTGATAATATATCTCCTAGATGTCTTAATTTTATCACCAACTCTATTAACATCCATGTCATGTAATTAAAACATAAAACATATAGGAAACATTCATAGGAAGTTAATTTGTACACTTCTCATTAATGTCACATACAGAACATTACTGTAACATCACAAATTAACATGTTTCTAAGATGATCACATGTTCCAGTTACTTTAACATCTTTCGAAATAATTTTTAGTAACTTCCTGCGATTACTGCTGTACGATGATAGATCATAAAACTCTCAGTAATTTCTCATAATCAACATCACAGTAACATAATTGGGTGGGATGTTTGATTGATGTATTCATAAAATTCCAAAAAAAAAGAAGAAAACAGAAGAGGAACTGGCGAACGAAACAAACAGTAGTTGTCTGTAGAAACAAATGACATGGCGAATAGTGGGTCATACCGTGGTTTTTAGTTTTGTCTTATATTTTATTTGAAGGATGCACATTTATTGCAAGAATTACTTGAATAAAGTGGTCTTCATTTTCGTTAGTTCCTACTTAGCTATAGTTTCTATATTTAGTTATAATTCTTGTTAGAATGGACAAGCAACAGTTGTTATCGGTAAGTACCTATTCCAAAGTCATAATTATTAAAACTTAATACCCATTCAATACTTTAATCGGCTATTGTACCTTGAAATTCCAGGTGGCGGAATTGTACCCTAACATTATATAATAGAGTTTCCAAAATAAGGGTTATTTCAACTTTTAAAATATTTTAGTTAGTAAGTATATTTTAAAAACGATTCACAATATTTCAAATCCTAGATATGCATTATACCCTACACAAAACTTAATATTGCAATAGGGTAGATATTATTATTAATAATAAAACATTCTCATATGTTGGCATAGATTTGAATCTAGAAGAAAATATTTTCAATGTTCAGAATGTTTCAGAAGCTACTTACATAATTAAAATACAAAACAAATAGTTGGTAATTATGTAAAGAAAGGGGAGTAACTATTTCAGATAGTCTGATACAGACATTATATTAAACAGTACAAAAAATATTGAATCAAGTATCTTTAGTTCTAGTTTTTGTAGTAGTAGTCATAGCAATCAATATAGTTTTGCAGGTTTAAAAAATTTTAAAATTATTACTAACAATTCTTGTTAACAATTATAGACTGTTTAAGACTTTAAAAACAGAAATTTCTGTTAAAAAGCTCATTTCCAGTTGAAAACACACTGGATACAATAAATAAGCTGTAGGTGTCCCTTACAATGGTACCTATATTAATCTAGTTGGAGAATATGGAACTTATGATACTGAATGCTCCAGTCAACAAACAGAGTTCAATAATCTATTATTGTAGAAACACAGCTATTGGATACTCAATTGGATAAAATTAATTATAAACTCATTTAACTTTATAATGAGTTCATATATCTTCTTCATAAGTAGTTTTTTTTTGTATAAGTGTATTAATAATCCTCAGTTTTCATTAAGTTACAATTCCACGATGTTAATATACAATATGTTCCAGGATGAAAATAACAAGATGAGAATAGTATATTATTTTATACAGAAGAGAAGTATGAATTTTCATGACACACCTGAATTTACCTGCCAAACGGAGTGAGGCTTGTAATAGAAGGTGAATAATGAAAAGTCACTTCTCGAAATAAAATATGTTATTATTCCTTTGAAGAACCCCGCATGTATCTTATCGAAAATGGGTCCCAGTCGATTAGCTGAAAATCAAAAATTTGATGTAGTTTATGATGATCGATCAAAAGTCTCCATGGGCACAATTTGATCTAAAGTAATTGTTTTATTAGCTGCTGTCCAGAACACCTTTAAATGTTTCACAGATAAGGATTTTGAAGTGTACGTTATGGAATGGTTGAGGCACTCGAAACAGCGACTCTTGCGTGAGAAAAAGAAACCGTAAGTAAACAATAGAATTTCCTTCAATCAGATTGGATTTCTGTTGATTTAACGTAATGTTTTATAAAATCTTTATGGTGTTAAATTGTTATTAGTTTTAATAATATTAAAAAACTATTCTAATAAATTTTCTGTAAACTAGCTGTAATGTATGTGTATCCGTTAAACTTTATTAATTCAGTTTCAAACTATGTTACGTTATGGCAACTACATATTAATATACCCATTTCATTTCTTGCTTTCACTGAATGCGTTCAATAGTTTCCACTCTCCACACTTGTTATGTAATATACTTACACAATTTTATTTTTTTAAGGTTGGTTTCCTGGACAAGATATTTTTTTTCTAATTTTGTACCGGTTTTTTTCAAATTTACTGTACTGTTTATTAATAGTGAATAAACGTTTTAAATCCTTTATTTCATTTTTTGCTATTTTGTTTTAAATGTACACAGTGAACAACTTAGAACGACTGTAGGCCACATCTCAGAAAAGAATCATGGTAGAAGTTTCAAAAAAATTACCTTTAGGTAAGTGATCCTGAAAAATTGCTGGAAAATATTTTGCAGTCTCTAAAATATCCGCTAGGGGTGGAATGAACACTCGAAAACATAATACTCCAAAAAAACATAATAAAGGTGTCCTAAAAATACAATTTTTGAAATCTTAATGAGATTATGAGAAAATTTAATTAAGGAGATTTTTTGCCATTATTCTTCAAATAATGGGTGGGGAAGGTTCAAACTTATGAATAAATGTATAACTTTTTCGTTTTTTAATCGATATTAATAATTTTAGCTGCATATAAAATAGTTTGCAATGGCAATGGCTACAAATAGTAGAAAAAATATGAAAAAGGAAGTGGGGACTGATCTACCCTTATAAAAGGATCAAGAGCGGCGTTACTCCTTCGGGAGTCTTAAGCCAATATATTGAACTAAAATTTTTAATTCTCAAATTGATCTAATTCTATACTTATTATTAATCCTATAATTTGTTATATCGATTCTAATTTTAATCTATTTTAAAACTATAAGATAAGAAACTAGTGCGCTAGGTCATTTAGTCAAAATAGAAAATTAAAAGTTTCATCTAGGATGAATATAAAAAAATGTTGATGGTTGCTAAGCGGGAATCGACAGAGGTTGTTGATTTTTTTTATTGAAAAGGAGGGAAGAAAATTGAGAGAGATTTCAAAAGAGATTTTTTTAAACAGAAAAATTCAGAAGAATCAAATAAGAAACTAAAGAAAGAATAATATTTTGAACTACAAACAAAGCTCTAGAAGAAATAATCCTTAAATATGAGTAAAATCAATTATAACTTGAGAGCATAATGACAATAGTGGAGAATATAAATTAAACAGAGAAGAGAAAAAGAATTTGATTATAATACAAGTAAAAATAATGAAACGTTACTTACTGGAAACAGTCTTCAGTATCCAGAAAGAACATAGAACTGAATTTTGGTTCAGTTCATTATTACACAATTAAATAAAGAAATATCGACGAAAAATCCAGTGCATAATTACAAACTGTAAGGTAAATTTATGAAAACTAAACTTATATCATTTCGATATTTTTCACAAACGAACTGTCAAATTTACAAACATAATATTTTTATCGGACTTGGTCGGACTAGTGTCAATTCAAATGGTAATTTGTTGATATTTTCCACATAAAATTCAACGACCAGATAAAAAGTTACTTAACAAATTTTAGATAAGATCTTTTAACAAATTTTACTGAATAGATTTATAACTAAGGTAAACAAAGAAAGGAAAGAACTTTTCGATAATTTCAATAATATAATTTCTCATAACCTCTAAATCTTATTCAGTAAGATAGTTAAACCCATTGGCCAAGGTATTTACTAGTAGGACAGAGACATATTGAGTACCCTTTAGATCTATTTAAAAAAGTATTGGAAAATAATAAGTATTAGTTAATGTAAATATTTCTTTTTCTTACTATTTATATGATATCTCAATTATTTTGAAATCTAAATTTAAATATAAACGTATCCTCACTCACGATAATTCCCTACAAATAATTAAGAGTTTCATCTTGAGGACTGAAGTTAGCTGGCCTTTTACTTTTTTAAACTAAACAGATATTCATCTATTACTTCAATAATTTCATCTGGCGCTCAGCAACTAAATTATAATAATATAAACGTAATAAATAATTAAAATTATAAATAAATAAATAAAAATAAAATATCATAACAATTGACAAACCAACGTGTGGCAAATAAAATTGAATAATTATAATATTCATACATTGATAAATAATATTTATATATATATATATATATATATATATATATATATTGAACCAGATATCTTAGATAATAAGAGAAGTAGTATTATAAAATTAAGTTTGCTAGTATGAAATATATATGAAAATAACATAATTTAAGAAAACAAGTAAAAAGGAAACACTTTTCTTAATTTAAACAACATATCAAATAAAGATATATTAAATAACAGCCAATAACAATATAATAAATAAGGAATTACCTAAATGATAACATAAAATATAGATATTGCCTAACCAATGTAATGGTGTAAATAAAGTTGCCTAAGACGAAGAATAATTTCCATATCATAACAGCTGTTCATCTGAAATGAAAACAAATATTACTATAGTTAATTCATTATAATCATTAATTTAAGAATAAGAACAAATATAAATATTGAATAGAATATAATCCAATAGATTTCATAGATAAACAAATAATGACATATAGACAAATAACATAAGAGAATTTATATTCATAATTGATATGAATGTAACAAGAATATATTATCAATAATAATATTGAATGTTGTACTATGTAAGTGTATCTAAGTATAACCAATTTTAATGTATTTGGATGTATGAAATTGTTTTGATAAGTGATTGAAGTTTCAATTATCTGATTACAAAAGACAATATCTTATTGGTTATAAAAGATGACATAAAAAACTGTGAATCAATAAATAAACTTTTGAATAGTGATCTGAAAAAGAACAAAAGACTGTGTTGTTTAAAAAAGTTGAAAATCGAGGGGACGCTTTAGGAGAACGGTAGCGAGTGTTAAGAAGCGAGGAGTGTGTGGGATAGTGTTCCTAAAAATTTAAAGATATTCCCGGTATAAGACATTTAAACTCCTAAAGTACTGTTAAATATAATATTAGAAATACTTACAGTTAATTGTAACAAGTTTTCCGACAAGAATCTGTGAAATTTTCAACAACTTTGGTTTTTTGGAGATTCAGTGGGTGTTCCTGGGATCCAGAGACTTTCTTCCAAATTCAAGATCAACAGGTCAGTGTATTTAAATCATTTATTGGCCAATAAATAGTGTAAAAACTCAAAATCCCAATTAAGTACTTAATTTCATAAATTGATAAACTTTTTCAAACATGATCGATCTAAAAAAGAAAGAAACAGACTTCATATAGTGTATTCATTACATAAATCATTAAATTTAATAAAAGGCCGAACTTTATATAAATTAAAATATGTACTTACGCTAATCACGCCATCTTGTAATTGCATAAATATGGTGATTGAAATTTCATAATGTAATAACTATGTCCATCTGTATATAATTTCTATTTCTCTATCCATGTATATAACTCATTTCTTTCCACAGCAATTTGTATGATATATTACTATGATTTATAGATAAATTCTCTTATGTGTTTTAACCATTCAATTATTTTCATCGTTAACAAACTGTGTTGTATAATATAGATGCTTCTTACATATCATAATTGTTCGTTTCATGCTAAAGCGCATGACTAATTTTTTCACGCATGCGCATTTATGATATTATTAAAATCAATAAATAGGTACATATAACCATTGGCGTCGCATATTATTTTATCAAATAAATATTGCATTGATAATTAAATTGATTTCAAATAATGTGTTTTCTTTTTATTTCAACTATTACATCAGTATAAATAGCCAGGACTCAAAGGGAAAAAGGATTTCATGCTCCCGAATAATCTAATTAACATAAATTATTAAACAAATATTAAAAACAAACTGAGCTAGCCAAACTTAAAACTAAAAAATTCTAAAATATAAACATCTATAAATAAATTTCACAATAAAAGAAGTAAATATAATACAGTATATGTTAATAATATATATATATATATATATATATATATATATATATATATATATATAAATTCACTTATGTTCTTCAACCTTCCGATAATATTTAGAATTATATCTTCTTGGGTTCAAAGGTTGTGGAATGAAACAAATATATTAGTTAAAATATATTTTCTAATAAAGACTTATCAAACTTCTTGACGTTTCGCTCTTATTTTAGTAGCATTTTCAAAAGAATATGTATAAATATTAAAATTAAATTACATAAAATACAGTTATTGTAAAAATTATTTTGAAAAAGTCAATAAAATGTCATGAATGAAGTGTCAATAGTAATAGAATACCTGCCTTAGATATTTACGCAACGATATTATGTTGGGAGTGATAAAAATAAATTAATTAATTAATTTGTAATAAATTTGACTCAAGTTTTTTATGTCTTGTTTGTCATTTACTGATAATTTATCTTGTTTTATATATATCATTTCCTTGATTTTGAGTTTTTGAGAATTTGTGTCTTGTGTTAAAATTTTTGTGTTTTTGAAATCGAATTCATGATTTTCGTTATGTTCATGTTTGTGTAGCGCTGTGGATGCATTTTTAGTGTATTTATGGCTGTTTATTCGGCTTTCTAGATATTGTGTAGTCATTCCTACATAATTTTTTGAACAGTTTAAGCATGGTATGGAGTATATAACATTTGATTTCTTATTATTTTTAGTTTTGCTTTTTAATTTAGTAAATAGTAATGATAGTGTATTATTTGGTTTATGGCATATTTTGATATTATGTTTAGATAATATATATTTTAGTTTTTCTGATAATTGATTCGTATAAGGTGGAGCTATATATATATTTTTTTCGTGGTTCAAAGTTGTTAGTGAATTTGGTTTTATATTGTTGTTGTAGTATTTGTATGTACGTTGTTGAATAATTTTATTTATTTGATTTGAAGGATAGTGATTATTTTCTAAAACAATCTTAAGTTTTTTAATTATTTCAGGACGATATTTAGGTGAAGTTAGTTTTATAGCTCTATCTATCAATCCTATAATAACACTATTTTTTTGTATTTTTGGATGGCATGAATTATAATTTAGATATCGTCCTGACCAAGTTTCTTTTGTATATAATTTAGTTTCAATTTTATTATCATTGGTTTTAATTAGTGTCATATCTAGAAAATTTATATTATGGTTTTTTTCAATTTCTATGGTAAATTGTATTTTAGAGTTAAAAGAATTAAAAATATTGAGGAATTCATTACATTTGTCTTCTGGAAAAGCAGCTAAACAGTCGTCAACATAGCGTTTGAAGAATAATATATCAAATTTTATATGTTCTAATACTTTTTCTTCTACATATTCCATTACAATTTGTGCTAAACTAGAGGAAATTGGAGATCCCATTGTAC
Organism: Galeruca laticollis; assembly: GCA_963921935.1. Classification (NCBI taxonomy): domain Eukaryota; kingdom Metazoa; phylum Arthropoda; class Insecta; order Coleoptera; family Chrysomelidae; genus Galeruca; species Galeruca laticollis. The sequence continues at coordinate 166,782,012 of OY998180.1, forward strand.
AACCATTTAGTTGTTGAAAGAAAGTATCATTATATTGAAAATAATTATTGGTTTGAATAAGCATAATACCTTCTATAAATTCATCATAGGTAAGTGATGTGTGTTGTTTTATTTCATTCCATTTTTCTTTTAAAACATGTTTTATTAAGTCATTTGGGATATTTGTGTACATTGAGATAACATCTAAGGATATGATTTTATAATTATTAGGAATATGTACTGTATCTAAAAATTCTTTCAGCATAAATGAATCTTTTATATAAAAATTATTTTTAGTTAATTTTGATAAAATGTTTGTTAGATATTTAGATAGTTTGTAAAATGGTGATTGAATATATGATACTATTGGTCGCATTGGTAAATTTTGTTTGTGTAATTTGGGTAGTCCATATATTTTTGGAGGTATTGCATTATGTGTTTGTAGTTTTTTAGCTTCGTTTGTATTAATGGAACCATTATTTAAAAGTTTTTTTATGAATGTATTGTTCTTGTTTTGAAATGAAGTGGTTTTGTCTGATTTTATTTTTTGATAAACATGTTTATCATTCAATAACTCTATCATTTTATTATTATATTCATCTGTGTCCATTATTAATGTTTTATTACATATATCTGGTTGTAAAATTGTAATTTGAGGATTACATTTGATGAATTCTTTAGTTTTCTTCAACTTTTTTTGGATGTTTTTCTGAGTTTTATTGATTTTCTGAGTTTTATGATGTCGTAGTTTTATTTTATGGTTAGTGATAACATTAACTACATCAGCCCTAATATCATCTTTTATTTGTTCTGATTTATGCATTATAGCAGATTCAAGTTTGATAAGTCTTTATTCGAAAATATATTTTAACTAATATATTTGTTTCATTCCACAACCTTTGAACCCAAGAAGATATAATTCTAAATATATATATATATATATATATATATATATATATATTCCTGTTACCAAACTTAATCGAGGCATCTTCAGACTTGGATATCTTAGAGCCGCAGGAGCTACACCAAAATCTGATTGTGCTATTTTGAGGTCGTACTTTAAAGATATCAAAATGTTAAAGTCGCGCTCTTAGAGGGACTATGATGAATGAAATCGATTTTGACCGAAACAGTTGCGTTTTATTTATTAGAGTAAAAATTTATCAGCCGACGTGTCAGTAATTATACCGAAGAACATACATTTTAAAATATCAATCATTAGTTGTAGACTTTTTGCTGTTGATATTTCCACAGAATCGACTTATCAACCAATCTAACAAAATATGAAACTAATGAAATTTTTGAAATTATAATTCAAATTTTCTGGTCATTGTCCTAGCAATTTAAAAAGCTTTTTGACAAGATTTCAACTTTGGAATTTTGTTAAGATCCAAAATTCACTCCATGTAAAAAAATTCATATATTCTACCATTATATAAAACAAAATTGTTATTCAGAACAATTTCCATGATAAATTGACCTAAAACTACACATATATATATATATATATATATATATATATATATATATATATATATATATATATATATATATATATATATATGTATATCAAGATTTACACTTCATTATTCTTCACCCGTAACAAGTTGATGTAGAAGAGGATTTATTGGAATAGTTCAACGGCCAATTTATAGTATCTATGATTAGACTTCTGAAACGTAATGACGATCTGATTAATACGAACATTGCTGGTGGTAACTTCTCGCTGTTATTACAGAGCTTCTAAGAATCAAACTTTGTTTTCATTCTCACTTATCGACTCGAAATAGTTAGGATTGTAGTGACTTTTTTTATCAATTCTTTGAACCAAACAATGATTATATTATTAACTATTATAATTTCATTTTTTACGAAGCTACTAATTAAACTTTCAGATTGGTCGTGATCAAGACTGATATTTTGATTAGAAGATTTTTTGAATTAAAAACAAGTATACTAATTCATTTTGAAATATTTACCCATTGTAAAACGCAATACAGTAGTTCTAGTTCTTTTATGGATAGTAGTGATATACTGACAATATTTGAGAAAAAAAATAACAAGGGGAATTAGATGGAAATGTGAAATTAGGTGCCGGAGTACGAATATTGGACATATATTGCCTTAGATAAGGAATAGTACATTTTGTAGCTAGTAATGAAAGAAATACACTTCCGGACGACAATGTAAATTGTTGGCCAGGATTGTGCTTTTATTACGAAGTACACATACTATTATTTTCTGAAATCACAATTAACATTATCACAAATAATTAAGGAACTTTTTTAAATGCAAAAAATGTTTGGTTACTGCCTATGAAAACGTTTCTTTAACAATCATTGTTTGTTTATTGTTGTGGCTAAAGTTAGAAATACACATTCGTTGGAATTTATGTTTACCGAAAAAATTGAAACATAAAACGAGTTTAATCCTAAGCAATTGTTGAGCAGTGTATTTTGAAAAGAAAAAAGTTTTTGCTTTTTTTGAATCAACTGTTTTGTGTTGATAGATAATTTGGCTCAGTTTTTAGCATTTCGATGTACAATTGAATTGAAACGTCTAGTTTATTAATTCGTGTATTGAAAGTGTTCTCTTTTAATTTATTGAACAAAAATTATATTGTCAGAGAAACAGCGTATCCGGAGTCTTGATATTGTTGGGATAGAAAGCGAAGTCACAGTGTGTAGGTACTTTATTTAATGCAAAATAACCGGAAAATCACATTTCGCAGGGTACTGATAGTAAAATATTCCACAAATATGGAGAAGATAGTACAGTGAAGTTCTTGCCCAGAAGTGGCCGGCCACTTGTTTTAGACGAAGATACAAAATTGGACATCGCCTTATCTCTGCAGGAAGATTCACATTCATCAACGGTTTCATTGGCCCAATATCATGCTACGTCTAGACGAACGATTGGGAGGTTTTTGAAAAGAGAAAAATACCACTCATATAAGGTATTTCTTGTCCTAGAGCTTTTGGACAAACGTATGCAATTTTGTGAGGAAATAATATAGCGAAGTGCCGAGAATAATGGGTTTCCACTGAATATACTCTTTTTGGATGAAGCAGCGTTATATTTAAATGGAGTAGTCAACAGGCAACAGGCACAATTATCGTTATTGGAGTCAGGAATGTGTAAAGCACATACGCAGCGTCCTTAGAAAGTAAATTTATGGGCAGGTATGGTCAACAACATAATATTAGATCCACACTTTTTTAAGGAAACCCTACAGCTGAACGCTACTTAGACTTTTTAAGATTTTAATTAGTAACTGCTCTAGCTGTTATGTTTCCCAACGAAGGACGGCGCTCGCCACATTTTGATATTATTGTCATAGAATATCGCGATGAAATATTTGCAGGACACTGGACTGGACGACGTGGTACAATTGAATGGCTCCAAGATCTCCACACTTAACGTCATAAAATTACTTTCTTTGGGATATCTGAAAGACAAGTTATATCAGAATAGGCCGGCTAATATTAAATATCGAAAATACAGAATTAGAGTGGAATCAAATAACATACCGACTGAGGCTATTCGGATTTCCATATACGCATTTTACCATCGCCTGTGAACCTAACAAGTAGACGGTGGGGGACATTTTCAACATCTAGTACATTAATCCTCCCGTCGATTTCACTAAAAAGGTATTTGTAACTTTTTTGTTGTTTTTAAAAGAATTGATTCCTATTTCCCAATAACCACATAAGTAAAAGAAAAAAATAGGGTTATAGTGAGATTCCATTTTTCACGAGTTTTTCAATGACCCTACATATGACATACTTTTGCATTTGAAAAAAAAAGTTGGGTAGGGTTGCAGCTAAGGGGTTTGAAGAAAATTTTTTCATTTTATGGCAAGAAATACGTCAATTGTACAATCAAAACAACCTAACTAGCATTTATTGTTACGATTACACAGTTTAGTACAGAGTTACTACAAATTGATAACGAGAACGAAATAATCAGTAAACAAACTTTAGAGTAAAATTTATAATAACGTTTTAAGAAATTGTAACAAATGATTAATTGTTACTTACTATTTAGAATCTAAAGTTAACTAAAAGTGTAGACTAAAATTTTAGTTTCGCATAGGTACGTTCGTGCTACTTGGATCATGAGTTTGAAGTAAATACAACTTTTAAGTAAATTTATAAAGTAAGATAAACTGCTATGTTACATCACATTGTACCTTCATAGTCATTAGTGTTTGAAGTATGTAAGGTAAATTTAACGTGTTCCTTACTAGTATTTATGACTTCAAAGTTTACATATTTGCAGTTAAACTCTACGTAACTTAGTAGATTATATGTCTTCGAAATACTTTGCAGTCAAGTTTACGAGTGTTACACATATTCAGTTACTGGAAATCTAACAAAACTCTGTGAAATTACTTTAAGGGCATTGTTATGTTAAAGTTAATCAAATACTTTTTTTTTAATATATGATTGACATGAGGGTTTCGTGTAGTAATGCCAAAAAATTTTGTCATTCTTCAACTGTTAATACAAAACTTAAAAAAATTAGAGAATGATGAACACGACTGTAACACTGGAGGGGAGAATGCTGAATTTGACAGTTATAGCGGCTACTATACTCTTCTGCTTCAGTATCCGAATATTCTGTTAATTGTTTTTCGAAATTAACAGTGGCTTCAAATAATTCAAAATATGAATACGCTTACAAACTTTCATGGATTGTTGCCAAGAAATAAAGACGACCTCCCTATTTGAAAATATCACGATTGCATACTTTTTCGATTTATCTACGTTATGGTCAAACTAATCCAGGCTGAGAGCTACACTTACGTATATTCGTGAAACGTCAATGAGTCAACTTAAACCAAAGAAGACAGAAGTTTTGTAAAATGAACAAATTCAAATCAAAAACATCATAATTGTTTAATAGCTCTACTCAAGACCATTCCAACAGTGATATAATGCTTGAGATACGAGGGCAATTCAGAAACTAACCTCCGGTTGATTGAAAAAAATACACCAAGTTAAGTAAAAATATTTTAATATATACATCTTACAACTACATCTTTGCACTATTTTTCGACATAGTCTCCATAACGATTGAGGCACTTATCGTATCTCTTCACAAGCTTTGAAATTCCTTCTGCATAAAAATCACCCGCTTGTGCCTTGAGCCAGCCTGTGACCGCATCTTTGAGCTCTTCGTCGTCATCAAACCGCTGGGACCGGAGCCATTTCTTCATATGCATGAAGAGGTGATAATCGCTGGGCGCCAGATCTGAGCTGTAAGGTGGATGGTTGAAAACGTCCCACTTGAAGGACTCAAGAAGGGCTGTTGTTCTGCGAGCAGAGTGAGGACGGGCGTTATCGTGCAAAAAAACGATACCGGAAGTCAGCATACCACGGCGTTTGTTCTGTATAGCCCGTCGTAATGTTTTTAGTGTTTCACAGTACACGTCTTGATTAATGGTCGTCCCACGTTCCATGAATTCAACCAACAACACCCCTTTGGCATCCCAAAACACCGTTGCCATCAGTTTTCTGGCAGAAAAATCTTGCCGGGCTTTTTTTGGTTTGGTAGGCGAATCTGAATGTGCCCACATCTTTGATTGTTCTTTTGTCTCAGGGTTCACGTACTTAATCCAGGTTTCGTCACAGGTCACGATTCTGTTTAACAATGGTTCTCCTTCGTCCTCATAACGTGACAGAAAGTCTAATGCAGAGGCCATTCTTTGACTTTTGTGGTGGTCGGTAAGAATTTTGGGCACCCATCGTGCACAGAACTTACGGTAACCCAATCTTGCTGTCTATCTCGTACAAAAGAGTCTTAGAAATCTGTGGAAAATCAGTAGACAACTCCGCCATTGTGAAACGTCGATTTTCACGAACTTTTGCATCAACTGTCTGAACGAGTTCGTCAGTCACCAAGGATGGTCTACCACTCCTCTCTTCATCATGAACGTTTTCTCGTCCACTTTTAAATAAACGTACCCATTCACGGACAACTCCTTCACTCATAACTTTTGGTCCGTACACGGCACAAAGCTCACGATGAATAGCTGCTGCAGAGTATCCTTTGGCTGTAAAAAACCTTATAACAGCACGCACTTCACATTTGGCGGGATTTTCTATTGCAGCACACATTTCAAACTGCCACAAAAACTAAACTAGCGCAGGTACGATGTTCACTCGACTACGGCTTGATGCCGACTGACCTGCTGAGCGTGTGAATGCACAGATGGCGCGCTACTCCCCCCACTACCCACACTGTGACCAATCGGAGGTTAGTTTCTGAATTGCCCTCGTATTTAGTGTACCCTTGTAGAGTTATAACCAAAATAAATGGTCCACCCTTTAATCTTTTTCAATTTTTCAAGTTTTCTCCAATTTATATGATTTTTGACTCCAGATCAAAAAAAAAATTCCTTAAATACTTCATACCTCTGACAAATTATTGAAAATCTATATTACTTTTCTTAAGTATATGAGAATAGAATTTAAAATATGTACAAAAAGTACTGATTTCAGTCCAAAAACCTCTTGACGTGGTAAAAATAGGTACACCCCTTGAAAAAGATGTGATATCAAATCATACTATACCTACTTCTAATCTATTTAAAATAAAGGTAAGCTGTGGATATATGTTCACACTTTATTCCTTATTAATTTGAAAGTTGGAAATAATTTATGTGCTTGCGTTCAGCCCTGTTTAAATAATGTTATTGTTTGTTTGTGTTCTTCCCAGTTTCATTTTAATGCATTTTGTTTTTCATCCGGTCTTCTTGTAGTATAGACAAAACAAGATTTTTGTTTGCTATGTAGTTCTGACAACTCAAGCGAAACAGATATGGCCTCCTCTTTGTAATGCGTTTCGATGGTATAAATTGGATTGGACCCTTTCTTTCTAATGTGTATTAATAGTAAAAATAGGATTGGGCCCTTTTTTATATGTTTTGATAGTGTAATTCAGATGGGGTCCTTTCTTTGTTGTGATGTATGGAGCCTTTCTTTGTACTGTATTTTGGAAGTATTGATTGAATGAAACATTTTCTATACATTGCAATCATATATATTTTGGATAGTATGAACTGAATGGATCCTAATTTGCACGCCCGTCTAAATTTGAGGAGAGAAAATAGTCAGCTTCAAAGAAACACTAACAATATTTAAATATGGCTGAACGCAAGTACATCAATTATTTGAAACTTTCAAATTAATAAGGAATAAAGTGTGAATATGTAGCCATAGTTTACCTTTATTTTAAAGAGATTATAAATAGATATACTAATTGTGTGACACTATACATTCTATGATTTGATATTACATATTTTGTTAGGGGTGTACTCGCGTCACCTAGTTTTATCTCGCCAAGAGGGTTTTGAACTGATTTTATTTTACATGAAAATTGAACGCATGTTATAGATATATCTCCATTCTTCAATAAGTTAGCTTCAACCCTACACACTCCCACAAATTTATGCAACATATTTAAATAATTCTTTAAGACTGAATGAAAAACCCCAATAGAATAGCAAAACTGTTCTTCACTTAATCGAATCGAATAACATCAAATCATAAAACATAAATACAAATTAAATCTTCTTATACAATTAAGCTTATATACCATAACTTACAGAGCTTTCAAATAAAAGGAAAATAACATTTCTACTTTCCTGTGAAACGAATCAAAATTTATAAAGATATTCTACTACATAATTTTAAACACAATACTAGCACCCATTCGCCCACCTGGAGCTACTGTTGGTTGCGAATACCTTTAATTTATGTTCTATAATACCAGTTTCATTTTGTTTTTCTTTGTAGCTACTCGAATACACAACGAACAATATACATCCATGAAATAAATATTATATGTTGAAAGTTGAATCACATTTAAAGAATATACGAGGGCAATTCAGAAACTAACCTCCGGTTGATTGAAAAAAATACACCAAGTTAAGTAAAAATATTTTAATATATACATCTTACAACTACATCTTTGCACTATTTTTCGACATAGTCTCCATAACGATTGAGGCACTTATCGTATCTCTTCACAAGCTTTGAAATTCCTTCTGCATAAAAATCACCCGCTTGTGCCTTGAGCCAGCCTGTGACCGCATCTTTGAGCTCTTCGTCGTCATCAAACCGCTGGGACCCGAGCCATTTCTTCATATGCATGAAGAGGTGATAATCGCTGGGCGCCAGATCTGGGCTGTAAGGTGGATGGTTGAAAACGTCCCACTTGAAGGACTCAAGAAGGGCTGTTGTTCTGCGAGCAGAGTGAGGACGGGCGTTATCGTGCAAAAAAACGATACCGGAAGTCAGCATACCACGGCGTTTGTTCTGTATAGCCCGTCGTAATGTTTTTAGACACGTCTTGATTAATGGTCGTCCCATGTTCCATGAATTCAACCAACAACACCCCTTTGGCATCCCAAAACACCGTTGCCATCAGTTTTCTGGCAGAAAAATCTTGCCGGGCTTTTTTTGGTTTGGTAGGCGAATCTGGATGTGCCCACATCTTTGATTGTTCTTTTGTCTCAGGGTTCACGTACGTAATCCAGGTTTCGTCACCGGTCACGATTCTGTTTAACAATGGTTCTCCTTCGTCCTCATAACGTGACAGAAAGTCTAATGCAGAGGCCATTCTTTGACTTTTGTGGTGGTCGGTAAGAATTTTGGGCCCCCATCGTGCACAGAACTTAAGGTAACCCAATCTTGCTGTCACTATCTCGTACAAAAGAGTCTTAGAAATCTGTGGAAAATCAGTAGACAACTCCGCCATTGTGAAACGTCGATTTTCACGAACTTTTGCATCAACTGTCTGAACGAGTTCGTCAGTCACCAAGGATGGTCTACCACTCCTCTCTTCATCATGAACGTTTTCTCGTCCACTTTTAAATAAACGTACCCATTCACGGACAACTCCTTCACTCATAACTTTTGGTCCGTACACGGCACAAAGCTCACGATGAATAGCTGCTGCAGAGTATCCTTTGGCTGTAAAAAACCTTATAACAGCACGCACTTCACATTTGGCGGGATTTTCTATTGCAGCACACATTTCAAACTGCCACAAAAACTAAACTAGCGCAGGTACGATGTTCACTCGACTACGGCTTGATGCCGACTGACCTGCTGAGCGTGTGAATGCACAGATGGCTCGCTACTCCCCCCACTACCCGCACTGTGACCAATCGGAGGTTAGTTTCTGAATTGCCCTCGTAAAACAGTTACTTTGACCATATTCTTATAAATTTCTGAATATCGAACAAGGAAAAACTATTTTATTACAACTATAGAAATAGTGGCACTTTTTGAACAGAGATGTAGTTTTATTTGAAGGTATGTTTCTCCAAAATTGTCAATGATACATTTTGGTTTGTTATGGATAGTTTTTATTCAACATATTCTATATCAACAAATAGGGTGATAAGAGAGAATCAGGTTGTGTGACAAAGTTTTCTAATAATAATGGCTTTCCTTCTTGTTCAGTAAGTGATAGATGAAGAGTGAGATCTGCATCATCTGTCATAAGCTGCCTCAGAATTCTAAGAATAATTGGTTGCGTCAATAACAGTTATAGCTCCTAAAAGTCGAAATGGAAAGTAGATAATAGTAGAATTGCACGTATAATCCGAATATTTCATATTATAAAGTTAGCTCCCACTGGCGAGACCAGTACTATAATAGTATATGATTAATACCATGAATTTTGTTGCTATCGTGTTCTGCATTATAGAATAATGTGCTTGAAAGTTGAGAAGACGAAATGAAAGTTATGGATTGAAGCTCATGGGAAATTAGGTTTTTGAAGGCCATTAAATAGGTTTGTTCAAGCAAACTATCGAATAGTTTGATAAATTGTTGTATTAAGCAAGCGCGGCCAGAATCCTGGTTTTATATGGTTTGGAACTGTTTGGAATTTTTCGATGCTTGAAAGCTATATTTAATTACGGTATTAAGTTGTCGCACGTACAGATATCAGTTTTCAACTTGGGGTCATTGATTTTTCTACGATTTTTAGAGTGTTGGTTGTTGTGTAGCTTGTTTTGTGCAAGCTGTCATCAATGTTTGAACTGTAGTAACTATGTACTGCATAAAACTTGTCAGCAATGGATAAGTTTCACTATAAAATGGAAAGATAAATATATAACACGAAATTTTATTCTAGAGGTACAAACATATTTAACAATTAATGAAGCCAGTAGCAGAGGTTCGACAGAAGATATATTCTTTACGTTTCCTACTGCTGAGATGGCATCAACAAGGCCTTTACGTGACAACGACGATGCTATTTACAATCAATGGAACAAATATCACACATTAATGCTAATAGACGCATATAAGATATATCGAAATAAATTAGGCACTTTCTAAATCAGAAACCTGAAACAATTGTTGCCGATTATTGCTTAATATATTTCTAAAACGCACGGCGTCAAATTTCTTACGACTAATTGCGAAAATGGTTGGAGTGTTTCGGACAGGAATTATGAGAAATACGTTGAAAATTGTAATAAAACAGGTAGAACAAGAAAGAATTTTGAGTTTGTCCTCTAATTTGATGGATATCTTAAGAAAAAAAAAGATGTCTATCCCCAGATATTACTTCCGTCCAATGAATTAATGACACCCAGAACATCTACATAAAATATTCAGAGTTTCAAGGCAGTGAAAAACACCCTAGTCCCAGTCCCACGTTAGCTATAAAAGTTGTAACAGAGAAATAAAATACAGCACCAATACTGATACAGGAAGCTACAGCACCATCTGCAGAAACCATAACTTCAATAGCACAATCTGTAACCCCTCAAAATTCAAAACGGAAAAGAACTACTTCGAAGTACAGAATAGTATATTCTATATCAAGCAAAATTCTACACGAGTAGAAAGATTTGTCCCGAGCCGTAGGCGAGGGAAACGATTCTACGAGTGAAGAATTTTGAGTTCCATCCGTATTTAAGACTATACTTTTTCTACGACTATCAAATAAAAAGCAAAACAGCATATATTGTATTGCTAACTCCTTAATGGGGTGTTAAACCGGTATCCGGTTTTCGGTATTTTATCAAAATATATTAGTACTACTTTCTAAAAATTAAATTAAAAACTTTTTGAACCGAATATTTTAGGAGAAAACTGGAAATTAGGAATTCCTAAATGTTTCACTACAGATACACAAACCTAAATATGGGTTAGCCATTTTCTGATTATATGTTTCATGAACTGATAGCCAGCTAGAAAAAGGGCATTCGAATTTGAAGTTTGAAGAACTGTCAAACTCGTAGTTTGTATTCGTTTTTTGTTTACAGCATAGAGAAATAATACTTTTTTTTGTTTATGGTTTACAGTTTACACGAGCTTGACGTTTCAATATTATGAAAAAATAAAAGCATCGTGTTATTATTTTTATAGTTAAGTTTAGTTAGCTTTTCTCCACAATTATTTAAGTTGGAATAATGTCAATATCATATAAATCTTGTTTTGTATCATACTGCACGAACACAACAGTTGGAACGCCTCGTAAAAAGTTTATAACCGTGCCTGCAGTAGAAGTTAAACGAAAATTGTGGTTTGAGGCTGCTAGAAGAAAATATAAACAGACTAGAACTAGTTACTATTGCTGTGAAGATCATTTTGATGTAATTACATATGTGTGTTTAGAAAGTTTCAATATATTTAAATATATTTGATTTTTAGTTTGAAAGTTAGATGGAAAATTATGTTCAACACTCGATGCTGGGACGGATAATTATTTTGAAACCATTAGTTGTGCCTCATGTATTTAATTGGCCAGAATCTTCTTCAAACAAAAAGCTAAAATTAGATGAGTTGGTAATCCCACATGAACCTGTTTTAACAGAAGATTCTCATGATTATGATGTTTGTACTCAAACCTCCTGGAAAGTTATCAATCAATACCAACAAACAAGTGCCCTAGAGGTGTAAAAAGTGTTGCTGTTAATTGTCGGTTAACATCTCAGAATACTGTTAAATTGGATACTTTAGCTCTGATTATTACAAAAGAAGTAACGACCTCATAAATAAACCGGTAGAAGATATCACATCAGCAGAGGCAACAGCTGAACTGTACCCTCAAGCAGCGATTTTGTGTCACTAACTGACACAAGTGAATCAAAAGACTAACAATTGCAGAATACAATCACTCTTGTTGAAAAATATCCGAAGAGATATATTGGTGTTCCTAAAGTATGGTATGACATTCTAATGAACTTACTTTGTAAAAATAATTTAAATAAAGAACATGGTATAATATGCTTAATGAAAATCAAATTAAATTATCCATTTGCAAGATTAACAGATCGATTTTCATTATCAGTACTTAAATGGAGTTTCAAAAATATTCAAAACTGACATTTATAAACTTGAACAAAATATGAAAACATTCATATCTTGGCCTTCAGAAAGCCAAATAAAAAAGCATTTGCCTATTCCATTTCGACCAAAACAGAATAATGTGCAATATATTATAGATTGTTTTGAAATACAAATTCAGAAGCCTACTGATCCTGTGCACCAGGCATTGACTTGGTCACAATACAAAAAATGTAACACACTCAAATATATCATATCTTGTATCCCTTCTCGATTTGTAAATTTTCTATCAACAGACTTTGGTGGACGCATTACTGATACAACATTAACACAAGAGTGTGGTTATTTAAATTGTCTACCTGACAATGCTGTGGTAATGGCAGATCGTGGTTTTAAAGAAATTGAATCCTTGCTACAATCAAAACATTGTAAGCTCTTAAGACCCCCAAGTGTGAGTAGTTCAATAAAACCTTCAAAGCATGAGGTGATGGAAACGAAAGTGATAGCGAGTTTGAGTATTCATATTGAAAGGGTAATTAGTAGATTAGGAGAATTTGCTTCTTTAAAACCAAATTCTGTTATTGACCATAATTTATTACAACATACAGATGCTCTTGTTTCCATAGCATGTGCATTAATAAACTTACAATCTCCATTAATTAAATCTTAAGATTATCTATTCTTTAAGCAGATTTGTACTTTTTATCTATTTTTCTCTATATATAAATTATAAATGAAGTTGTTAAGTTTAATATATTTAGTTATTTTGAATTCAGTCTGTTCTACTAATTTGTCTGGCCGATACTTGGTTTCCCAACTCAGATTCTTAGCTTGGCAAAATAACTATTTCATACTACAAAGATGCCAAATCATATGTGTACTTTTCAAATTCATCAAATACCTAGTTTATTTATATGGATTTATTCTTAGTGATACTTGATCTGACACATGCACCTGTACATGTTACCCTATATATGTATATCTATCTATTGAATTACAGTTAATAGATTTAAAATAATCCTAGCAATTAAGTTACCTCAACTTTCTACTTAATTATAGTAATTATTACTGCCATTCCACTTTCTTTTACTTTTGTTATGTGTATTATATTATCTAAGTATTGTTTTAAAATTGGTTTCTTTTCAATTCAGTGGTAGAATTAGGTATATATTATTTTATGTTTTGTGAATTAATACATTTACTGAAGAAAAATAGTGTTTCGCTGTGAAGATTGCAAAAGTGGTGTTTATTGTTTCACATGTAAGCAATGAGTTCTGAACCTGAGAAAGTGATTTCAAACACAGTTTCGTGTCACTATTGAGGATCACTCATCCAGTCTGTTGAAAAAATGAAACAAAGTACACGGCAGAGAGCAGTTTATTGAAAATACAATGTTCATAAAAATGTTTACAGTTAGTAACTATATCTATTATAAACGTTTCATCATAAGAAAGCAACTGGAAGATTATTTCATTTGAAATTTCGAAATCTGGTATTGCTACAACAAAAAGTCCCTTTTTTTATTTGTTGCCATCATTTGCAAATTAAGCTGAGCTTTGTACTTATTCGTAATGTCACCAATATAAGTCTCTAGACTTTTTACTGTTGCTGGACATCTGACTTCCACTACATATTCATTTGTAATTGCATCAGGAGAAGCTCCAAAAATCGGATTGTCAGCAATAATGAATAATCCAGTATCTTTAAATTTGGCAGAAACTTGCTTTTCAGCAACCTTTAGAACCCTCTTTTCCAATTTAACTCCTCTAGTCATTGCTTTTGTATCACGTACTTTGTGAGCTCTTATAATAGAGGATACTAAAGTTCCATCAACTTTTTTGCATTTTGAAACTTCATACACTTTAGAGCCTGTAACTGTACTATATCTGAGTTCATACCAAAGTGCACTTATATTTTGCCTTCTTGCTGATTTTTCTGGTTGAATATGAGCCTTGCATTAAATCAAACATAAATTTTTGAAATGAATTAAAATCTAATGTTGCCGATTCATCCTTAAACTTGTGTACTAATTTGTGTATTTTCAAATTATTATATTCCAGTTCCATATTTTCATACTTTGTTAGTTGGCAATTAATTTTCCTTTCAGTTCATTAAAAAATGGTTAGAGGAGCTAGAAGGTAACTGTAAAGATCAATAAATTTTAGAGTTGTTCTAATTTTTGATAGCAATGGTTTTTACCAGTAATTAGTGACCTCAGTTGGAGATGGTCCTTCACTTCACATCAAAAAAGCAAGGGCATATTTGCAGCCTCCTAAAAACAAACATTGTATGACTGAACAGACATTTTAAAAGAATTTTCATCAAATAGTCTTACACTTTCTGTAAAATTTTATGAAGCAAATTTTCATTGTTTACTGCCAATGATGTAGGTGAAAATAAAAAAATTTAATTTCAGATGCTGGACATGTATTACAATGAACATCTTGAACAGTTTCTTCTTTCTGTATCGATAACTCCACAGTGTAATTTGTCTTTCTAACATTATGTTCTGGACATACTTTTCCCCGAACAGTGCAAATGTTATTTTCTCGTTTGACTTCAACAAAGCCAATGGCATTATCGCCATAAGATTCTCTCATCGATCTAAAATATAATAATTTTTTAACAATATAATATATAAGCATTTTTATTTGATTAAAAGATATTTCTCAATTCATATACAATACACTACGTACTAATAGCATACATTCAATGGGAGATATAAACTTACCGAGATGCTTTGGAACCCTTTACTTCTGATATATTAAATCTGTCGCCCTTTTTTAAAAACTCATGCTCCATAAAAATGTCTAAATGTTGTAAAGTATTGGAATTTGCCTGTACGAACCCAGTCATTCTAATAATTTACGAAAAATATCTAACACCAAAAATAAAAACTAACTGTAAATGTGTTAACGAAAACTAATAATAGGTAACAGTAAAATTTTTAAAATAATTTAATAACCATAAAGCCAATATAAACCAGAAGTAAATTTGAATAACTCCTGTCACTCAATATAAAAACAATTCATATAAACATAATCTATATCACCATTTTTAACTCAAAGACGACAGAATTGCGGTCCTATGTCGACCCTTATGTAACTAACTTCTTTTTCAGGAAATGTACCTACGTCACAGCATGAATGGCGACTATTTAAATCATCCAAAAGTTGAATTTTCAAATCGACATAGAAACCTTGTGAGAATAAAAACATTAAAAATAATTGATTATGATTATGTCCATCACTAACTATTAACATTGAGAAAACATCATATTTTTGTTGAGTTTAACACCCCATTTGTGGTGTAATGTAATAGCTATTATTTAAATAAAATTATACAATTTACTTACAATAACCTGGTGGAAATGATATGATGCCGTCTCGCGTTTTTAACGCCGATGAAACTGAAATGCGAACCTGTATAAATCAGGAAACGTTTTAGGTCACAAAAATTTTGAAAGTCCGTACGAAATTTCCAGTGGTTCTGACAAGGAATCCATTACAATCTTACGTGAATATTCGGCTAGAGGTGATGTAATTCCACCAATGGTGGCATTTCCATACAAAAGAATCCGGAAAAAACTTGTGCTTAGCATACCTGGGAATGCGTTTTTTGAATACATTACCAATGTATTCTATCCATGGCTGGTAAAACGAAATGTTGCATTTCCAATCATCCTATTTATTGATTGCCATAAACGCGTTATAATATAGATTGATACGAACTTTGCATTGAGAGGCAGATTATATTGTACTTTCGCGATGTCAGTAGTTTTCGCTCATTAAAATCTGAGTAGAAAAAGGCTTGCCGTTTGTTTAAGCAAAAATCTGGGACTGCTATTACACGCTATACATTTTGTCCGATGTTTAAAGAAGCTTTTATGGAAGCTTACAAGATTTAAACAATTCAGACCGGATTTAGG
The DNA here is from genome assembly GCA_963921935.1 of Galeruca laticollis. Lineage (NCBI taxonomy): Eukaryota > Metazoa > Arthropoda > Insecta > Coleoptera > Chrysomelidae > Galeruca > Galeruca laticollis. Next base: position 166,798,242 of record OY998180.1, read on the forward strand.
GCGTGTTTCCTATAAATGCGAAAGCGGTTGATGATTCTAAATGCATACCATCCAATGATTAGAGATATTTCCCAAAGAAGCAGATCATATCCGAATACAAAAGTTATAATGAACATTCAGATGACACCATTACTTTGGAAGTTCTGCCATGAACAAATGCACATTGGGAACCAATCTATAAATAATGTAACTGATGAAATCCAAGAGCTATTTACCGAACGTTATTTAGACACTTTACCTCGAGATAGATGGTGTTTTAAAGCTTAAAATTATTTTTTCCGGACTTATACACTATATCTTGCTAAAAAACCGAAATTGCTTCAAAAATGTAGTATATCTGGATTCATAGGACCCGTTGTCGACGACAACATACATACAGGATTTTTTTGTAAAAACCCTTTTCCGTGTTTTTCTCACTGAAAAACGTAAATATAATTCAAAAAAAGATTGGAAATTCCAACTTTTTTTGGGGTAAACCAATACTTTTCTCGTATCTTAGATAAGGTTGACGGAAAAGTAATAATAACACACCATCTCATTGTGATATTAAGAACGATACCTGTGATTAAGCAAACAGTATTATCAAATATAAGCCGAATCTGACTGTGAATCAGGAACGAGCAATTCATTATTTGATCAATTTAACATAGAGACTAAAAGTAATGGAAAAAACGTTCCTATTTTTCCTAATTGTAAGAAAATTTGTTATGTTAAGTTTGAAGTACAACCCGAAGCTACGACTGATGTGTACATTTCATCCGAAAATAAGACTGATGTGTACCTTTCATCCGAAAATAAGACTGATGTGTGCATTTCATCCGAAAATAAGATTAATATGTGCTTGCAATGAAACTTACAGTTTCTAGATAATTCCACAATAAAAATTCTAAGAAATTGACAATTGTTTCGATATTAGATAAGATATATATTCAAATTTACCAATGGGAAGCCCTATATTACCAATTTTGGCAAATATTTTTATGGGCAGTTTAGAAAGTCAAATCTTTGAACGTAATATTTTAAACAATGTTTTATTTTGGTGTAGATATGTAGATGACATATTAGCTTGTTTTATAGGTAGTGAACGACAATTAGATTTATTTTTCAAGCACATTCATAATTTACACCCAAAAATAGAATTTACATTAGAAGTTAAAGAAAATAGCTCAATCAATTTTCTTGATTTAAAAATTCAAAGAGTTAATAATGTACTTGATTATTCAATTTACAGAAAACCAACACACACTGATGTGACTATTCCATATAGTTTCAATCACCCCCGATAACAAAAAAAGCAGCAATGATACATAGAGAATTTTCAGTTTCTATGAACAAATGTAATTTTGATAGAGAGATTAATACAATTAAACAAATAGCAACATCTAACGGTTATCCATTACATATGATAAATACACTAATTAATAGAAAAGAGGAACAAGTGGCATTACAACTAATATTTCCTAAACAAATTAAAGAAATCAAAAGTTATAAAACCATCACCTATGCAGGAAATGTTTCTAATAATATTTCAAAGATAATATCTTTAGCAACAATTGCAACAATTTCTTTTAAAACAGAAACTAACGTAAAAACAAAAATATCAGCATTAAAGAAATCTTGTATATATGAACTTAAATGTCCAGAATGTAATGCTGTCTATTTGGGTCAGACCCTTAGAAAATCCGATACAGTGAACACTTACGAGCATACAGAGTGAACAACCTGATAAATCCCACTACGCAAAACATCTACTTGACACCAATCATTTATTGACACCTAACACAGAACTAGAAGTACTACATATTTGTGATAAGAAACAAGAACTGGATTTCCTTGAAGAATTGGAAATTAGAAGGCACTTAAGAAACCCACAATATGAAGTCGTCAATGAACAGATAAATCTAGGGAGTTCTCCAGTTTTAAACTGTCTTCTGAAGTGATAATTGTACAGATTAGCAGATATAGTTTTCCTGGTTTTCTATATCATAGCACAGTTATACTGATCTTAATTGGAAAAAAGATATCCAGGATATCGCCATAGGGCTAATAATATCTAAGCTTTAGTATTTGTAATATCATATCTTCTTCTTTTTTCTATTAACATACTTATATTAAGTCAATCACAAGGTAGGTCACTTCTTGGTCTAATCAAAAATAGTTATTAAACATCAGATAGGCATTAAATGAAATGTAACTTCTGTCATTCTGACGATGATATTTAATATCGAAACCATTGTCAATTTCTTAGAATTTTTAACATTTTTTAAATATATTGTGGAATTATCTAGAAACTGTAAGTTTCATTTAAAACACTTCTGATGTGTATTTATAAATTAGAACAATAAAAGTTTAAATTGTTTAATTAATACTGAACATAACGATCATTTATAATAAGTCTGCAATATAGAAATTGATATTGCAAACAGAACAATGGAAATTAGACATAGTAAGTCGTAATAGAAGTTCCCCGTGGACCAGGCTACGAGAGTACGCGATAGGTAAAATACTTGACAGATCGTCCTTGTTAGATTTACTTTACTCCACGCGTCTTGCACATGTGGTTCAGGCACATGGCGTGTATCAACACGTGTGACATTTATGGGCGCAGGCTGGGTGCATGATGCACGGCACAGTTTCACTACCACTCAATAGGGACACCGAAATAAAACAATACAAGTACATACATCGACTAATATTAAATTCAAAGACTCCATGTCGAGTTTTGAAATACCCAACTGAATTAAAACACTTACAATTGAATGTCATAGGGAGGTTTCCTTGGGCTAGAATTGTTTGTTATAATTAATTGACATAAAATATACTTTTATGCGGTTCTAAAATAAATTTCAAAACAAAATGTAAAAAATAAGAATAATGAAAAGATATACATCTATTGTTGTATGTTCGATCAAGCTAGCAATTGTTGTAGGTATTTTCATAGGAAGATATGAAAGTGGGGCCATTGACTTTCCGAAGAATCTATAATATTTTCACAATGCTGCTGCTGTTTTGCTTAGAGTTTTCTTGAAGACACTCACTCCAGAGTAAATTTTGATCAAGTGCGACTTCTTGTATCTATGTTTATGTTAAGGCACCCGTAAAGCAATACATTTTTTCTTCGTGATAATATCTTTTTAGACCCTATATCATTCTTTAACAGGTGTAGGATGTCGACAGTCTCCAGTTTAATCTAATAAATTCCCTTATTTTACTATCACTAAGGTTTCGTATTCATCAGTATTTTTCGAGTATGTGTGTTTAGGATCTTCCTGAGCTTCACAAAATCTGCATTTTTCTGTTATCTGAGCTGTTTTATGCATCTTCGCAATCGAGAGCGTTCGGTTGATACCCTTATTATCACCAGTAGCTCATTTGTTTAGATCTCTTGTAGTTCGAATTTTCTATCAATATTTTTTCCAGTTGCAGTTCTAGCTGCTAATTTGGCTTCCTTCAACCTCAGTTCTGAGTTCCTGTTTACCTGATGATCAACCGTAGGGTTATTCACCTCATTACGAATAGTATATTTACGTTTCAATTAATGCCTATGCCTTAAGATCTATTTTTTCGTCCAATGAATCTGTTGTCATGTACTTTGTCTCTTGAATAAGTTAGTGGTTCATCTGTCATCAGCGGACATTTGCATTTTATGTTACTTTTGCTACTTACTTAAATATATTTGCTGAACTACACATACTATTATAGAGTCAAAGAATTTAAATATTCTCTATTATATGTGCATTATTGTAAAAAGCACATCCCAATTCGATAGTTCCAATCATTTACTAGTATTATCAATGTTTCTTTGTATTATTCCATCTAGTAGTACATCATAATGATGCTGGATGAATATAATTTTCGACACTCAGTCTCACAATGAAACAAAAATAATTATAATGCACAAACAAATATTATTATATAATAATGATCGTCTTTCAAAGAAGAGACAACTACTTCTCGAACTAGGTAAAGGTCCTTAAATGTACATAGAAATATGGTAGATTTTTGACTCCAAAATGATACGATTTGAGACAGCTCGCCTTACAAAATATGGATAATATTAGAGAGGAGTACAGAATGTGAGTGGCATTTTCAATTACATTTTTTACAATAACTTCAACGACTTTGAACATGTTACATAAAAAATTTGAAACTGGGGGTTTTTGGGTATGAAAATCATAATTTGTCATCAACTTCGATGAATGTTCCAGAGGGTGCCACATAACCCATATATGTGGAATAAACACGCGCAAAACTTTTTTGAGCTTCAAGTCAGCGCTATTTTTATTGAAAAATGTCAAAGACACACCACTTAAAAAATAAAGTGATATTTTGTTATTTACGCGCTTATGAATGAATAGTCCTCTCTATTTTCATTATTACTCTAAGATATATGTCTATAAACCTCTTGATGAGGTAAAAATAAGTGATGCAAGTACACCCCTTACAAAAGATGTGATATCAAATCATACGATGTATAGGGTGATACAAGTATTATATCTACTTATAATCTTTTTATAATAAAGGTATGCTATGGCTACATATTCACACTTTATTCCTTATTAATTTGAAAGTGTCGAATAATTGATGTACTTGCGTTCAGCCCTGTTTTTCTTTCTATCATTTCACTACAAATCAATAATATTTCTGTATATATTTTAGACGAACTTGCAAATTAGGATACCACCAAAAATATATATGATTACAATGTATAGAAAATACTTCATTCAATCAATACTTACAAAATACTATACAAAGGAAGGCTTCATCCGATTTATAGGTACTATCAACACACATAACAAAGATAGGACCTCATCCGAATTACACTATCAAAACAAACAACAAGGAAAGGGCCCCATCCGAATTATATTATCGAAACGCATTACAAAGAAAGTCACATATATTTAGCTTGAGTTGTAAGAACTACAGACGAAACAAAAAGCTTTTTTTATCTGTATTACAATAAGACCGGTTGAAAAACTCAATGCAATAAAATGAAACTGGGAAGAACGCAAACAAACACTAACATTATTTAAACAGGGCTGAACGTAAGTACATCAATTATTTGAAAGTTTCAAATTAATAAAGCATAAAGTATGAATATGTAGCCATAGCTTACCTTTATTTAAAAAAAATATTGTACTTGTGTCACCCTATACATCCTATGATTTGATATCACATCTTTTCTAAGAGGTGTACTTGCGTCACCTATTTTACCTCGTGAAGAGGTTTTTGGACTGTCTAATTCACATCAAAATACACTTAAAATTATTGACCTTTACCCTGATGTCATTAATAACATAACGGACATAATTATTAGGTGGCATCTCTTTCTATTAATAGTGAAGAACAGAACAAAATAATTTGACATTTGTAGGTTATGTTATCAGATAATAATGACGTCAGGGTAAAGGTCAATAATTTTTATTGTAGTTGGATCCAGAACCACCGTTCCATACCTTTAATTAATTAAGTATTGAATTTAAAGTTTTAATGTGAAACAGAAGGCGCATGAATAAAATATAAGAAGGAACAAATGTAATTAATTGTATTATCGCAGGCCGCACAATAAAAAATAGAAAAAAGTGATTAAAAACATATTTCACATAGCAGTATCCTGTTGAATTTTCCTAGAAAATTCTTTATGACTATTTGCAAATCCAATCGATCTTGCACGTAAAATGCTTACTAGTTCTAAAATGATTCAAATACTCCAAAGGTTTGATCAAGTAATTAACCGAGAAATGTTAACTGCCTCAGTACGAACACAACATAAATGAAATGTTTAGACAGGACAATCAATCTACAACTGCATAGTTATTTCTCAAACATTTCCATGAGATTGTCTTAAAAATATCAAGAAATTTGAAGTTAATTGATATTGTAAATTAAATCGCGCCAGAAATCGTTATTAAAAATAACAAAAGAAGAAACAATTATTCAAATATTTTCAGTAAAAACTTCTTGTTAGAAGATTGAACTTGATAAAAAGGCATAGTATTAGCGAAAGTGTACTTGCATCGATTGGAGGTATAGGAATAATTGCGTACAAAATTAGCTGTTAACGAGTAAAACACTTTATATATAATGTGGAAAAAAGAAAACTCATGCTCAAGGATTGTACAAAAATCGTTCTCCTCATAGAATAACTCCAAGCAAAAATACTTTTGTTTATGTCGAACGAAAGCTAAGAACTGGTTCTTTTCCAAGCGGTAAAAATCAAGTTCCTCGACAAAAGACCGTTCAGACAGATGACAATTTGATAAATATTTTGGCTTATCTTCAGGTAAATCCACACACCTCAATACGATTTCTTGAACAAGAATTACAAATGAGTAGAAGTTTAATACAAAGAGTATTAAAAAAATCACAAATACAATCCTTATAAAATACATTTATATATAACACAAGGTTTGGTTCTTGCAGATCCTGAAAGGAGAATAAATTTTATTGCTGAAATGTTAGTTGAAAGCAAAGATGACTCTTCTGTTTTAGAAAAAAGCTTATGGAGTGATGAAAGTAGATTTCATAACAATGGTATTGTTAATCGCCATAATTGTCATTATTGGCGGCAGGAGAATCCAAAGTGGATGCGCGAAATCAATTTTCAAACAATATGGGGACTCAATGTTTGGTGCGGTTTATTTAAGGGTCGGTTGATTGGTCCCTATTTTCATGAAGGAACATTAACGAGGCAAAGATACTAAGATTTTCTTCAAAATACTCTTCCAGAATTACTTGAAGATATTTCCTTACATGAAAGGCAGACAATGTGGTGACAGCAAGATAGAACATCTCCTCACTTTTTTTGGTCAGAGAATATCTAGATAACACATTTCCTGAAAAATTGATTGGTCGAAATGGTACCAATATGTAGCCACCCCATTCTCCGGATATTACACCCTTAGATTCCTTTCTCTGGGGTTACTTGAGAGGTCGACATTTTCTTTAATTCTTCAATTACTTATACTTTTTAATTCCCTATGTTACATTTTTTAATAAAATAATTTACACAGATGTTCATTTAACTGCCCCTATTATTATTACAGCATAATATAATGATGACAAGTGTGATATCGTTGATTTTGTTTTTGAATGATATATCCAAAATTGTAATATTATACCGGTTGTCTCATTTAAAAAAATTATGTTGGGGTCACGTGACCCGAAATGACAGAAAAAAAGTTATTTTATAATAAATATAAGCATTAGTTTCGACTGTTTATATCTGCCAAATTTCATACATGTCATATGAACAGTTTTCGAGCAATTGGACTGTCAAAACGTCGTGGGATACCCTGAATATGTTTATTTCACAACAAAAAAAAACAGAAATACACAAACTACAAAATTTCACTAACATTTTTTATGTCGAATTAATCACTGAAGCTGAGGGTAACTAGGTTACCAACAACTTGTGTGTGATATAATAAATACGAGTAGATGCAGTAAAATTAGATTATAAAAATATAATTAAGTAAATATATTTTTAGTATTGACAGTGTCAGTATAATAATGAGCAATTCGGTATAGTATTCACAAATTCCTTATAGTATTGACAAAAATAGTAGATATAGTCGGATAAGTTGACATAATATAATTCTCAATATATACATACATAATGTTTTGTAGTTCTACAGGTACACGGCTAAGAAATTTTGGACTCAAGTAATCAAAGCAGTGTTGTCCAATAGTTTTTTCTCTTTTAGGAAAGTTGTATGTGTTCTGTTTATGTCTAGTATCCTGAGTGTGTTCAAGACGTTCTAATATATGTTCATTTCGTTTTAGGTAGATAAATATTTTAAGGCAGTATAATTGCCTTAGATCCATAACTTGGCTCATCACATATAACTCATCACTTGGAAACCTGATACTCTTTTGGTAAATAGTTCGTAATATCCACCTTTGTAGTACATTTACACCTTAAATGTGGCAATCATATACTCACCCCAAGCAGATATGCCATAGCTCAGCTGTGACTGCACTAACGAAAGTTACAACATTTTCAAGTGGTGTATATCCAAGATGCCCCTCAAGTATTTAAATCTTGATAGTAATCCTCTGAGTTTGTTAGCAATATTTTTTGTTTACAGATCCCATTTGAGATGACAGTCAATAGTAATTGCAAGATATTTAATCCTATCTACTTCTGGAATTTTAATAGTTATGTCAATATCCATATAGCCGAGATTTGTTAGACCTGTCTGGTAAGATGTGAAAGGCATATATTTTGTTTTAACTTCCTTTAGTGTTCGTTCAATAAATTGAAACCAGGTTTTTATTTTTTTTAAAGCCATTTCAGCTTGCGCTTTCAATTGAGCCCAAGTAGTAGCGGTGAAAAGAATGGCAGTATCATCGGCAAAGCTTATAATTTTCCTCTTATGTCCAGGGAAAGTAGGCTATTAAAATAGATATTGAATAGCAGCGGTCCTAGTACAAACCCTTGTGGCACCCCATAGGTAACATTTCTAGGATCGCTTATGCATTTATTGATGGTTACATATTATTTTCGCTCACTCACATAACTCTCTAATAGTTTATAAGTTAATCCACGCACACTCTAAAATTTTAATTTGTTTAATAATTTATGGTATCAAAAGCCTTAGAGAGGTCCACAAAGATGCAAGCTGCAGGGATTTTTTTTATCTAGGGAATTGTAAAACGATTTAGTTAGTGAGGACATTGCATCCTCCGTGGATTTTCCGTCTCTAAGGCCATACTGATTTTTTGTTATAATTTTATGTTTATCTAAGAATTTAATTAGCCTACATTTTTCAAAATTTTTACTTATGGTTGAAATGCGAGTTATTGCCCGATAATTATCCATTTTAGATATTTCACCATTTTTAAAAATATGCTTAATTAACCCTGTTTTTAGCAACTTAAGAAAGATTTTCGAACTAAAGCATTTGTAAACCATATAGGTAAGTGGAGTAGCTATTTAATTTCTAATTTCTTTTATTAAAATTTCCGCTTTAATGCCGCCTAGTCCTGGTGACTTTTTATTTTTCAACCAATCTATGAAATGTTTCACTTCAGCTTTATCTGTCGGGTACAAATACATAGTTGTGTCTAGAATTGGTATATTTTCAACATAATTTTGGGGAGAGGGTATCTTTTGAGCATAATTCTTCCCCAAATCATTGAAAAAATGCATTGGCTATATCTTTGGTGTCAATAAATGGTTGACTTGCTTTCATTTAAAATGTTATCTATTTTACTTTCAGATTTGGATTTGCCACATATATCGGTTACAGATAAATTGGAGTTTTTACTGATTAAGTATTTTCAATATGTTTTTATAGTCATGATATTTATAACGTAAGAATATGTCATTAGGTTTACTATTAAGTCTTTTATAGATTTTGTTTTTTTCATTTATAGATTTTAGTAATCCCGCAATAATCTATAGTTTTTTACCTTTTTTAATTTTTGATCTTTTTACAATATTTGTACATTCTTCGATACTTTGCTGTAGGATAGAAATGAATTAATCTGTACATTCATTCGCATCAGTAATCATGTATACATTTTGTCAATTTTCATCTCGTAACTGTTCTCTTAACTTTGGATAATTAATAAATGTTTTAGATTGATTTTCGTTTTTTGTTTCATATGGCTCTTTAAATTTGATGATTAGTGCTATAGGGACATGATCAGTTATTCCGTAGTCAAAAACAAATGATTTAATATTATTATTTTCATAATTTGAATTTTTTACATAAATGTGGTATAGGCATGTTTTGATTATGGGTCTTGTTATTTGATTAATGTATGAGACAAAATCCAATGTATCTAGACTATTTTTATATTGATCAACGTAATCGACATTTGATGAAAGATCAAAATTAATGTCACCCATTAGTATATGAATTTAAGATCCTTTTCCTTTTTTATTATCCAAATAACTATTGAGGTTCGTATTGAAGATTTTGGGACATATATCAGGTGACTTATACAATGCGGTTATATGCACAGTTCCATTGTTTAATTTAATTTCCAATTCTATTGCTTTAGTTTTAGAAATGTTGACAATTTTGTATTGTTGTATTGTATGTGGTGAGCTGAAAATGGATAGGTTTCATTTGTGAGATCTTCTGAATAATATTCAATCATAAAATTGGTGACTTTTTGCACTCCAGAGGCTGTACCGTGCTAACAAACTGAAATTTCTCAAAAAATTACAAAAATGTCGTAGTTCAAGTACCATAGCAGCCGTTGTACTGGCTATTGTGAGCTGAAAATCAATAGGGTTCATCTGTGAGATGTCCTGAATAATATACAATCATTAAATTGGTGATTTGTGGCACTCCGGAGACTGTATCGTGCGAACAAGACATGTAACGAAAAGTGGCCGACGACAACGACGACGACGACATACACACAGGATTTTTTTTCTAAAAACTATTTTTTCGTGTTGTTCTTGATGCAAAACGTAAAACTTTTTTTTCAAAATTTGAACTTTTGTGTGTGTAAACCAATACTTTTCTCGCATATTAGATAGGTTGGGCGGAAAAGTAATAATGTCCTAAGAGCTTGGCTTCTTCCCGTTACTTTGTCGTTTGATCCTGAGCAATGGAAATCTTTGTTCCTTTTAAATTTATTATATTCGTGTTGATCTTCTGTTTAGTTTGAAATTATATGAATTCAAACTTAATGGGACTGTCCCCATTTCGTCCGAGTGGATAAATGTTGTTAAAATCGGATTCTGACAATGACAAATCCAGCAAATTGTTAAAAGTGGAGATAATCTTTGTCTGCTTTCTCTTGCTATTCCAAAGAGAATTAAATTATTGCGTTTTGACTCCCTCCAGTAGCTCTATTACTTTTCCGCCCAACCTATCTAATATGCGAGAAAAGTATTGGTTTACACACACAAAAGTTCGAATTTTGAAAAAAAAGTTTTACGTTTTGCATCAAGAACAACACGAAAAAATGGTTTTTAGAAAAAAAATCCTGTGTGCATGTCGTCATCGTCTTCGTCGTCGGCCACTTTTCGTTACATGTTTTGTTAGGACGATACAGCGTCCGGAGTGCAACAAGTCACCAATTTTATGATTGAATATTGTTCAGGACATCTTATAGATGAACCTTCATGATTTTCAGCTTACCAGAGCCAGTACAACGCATGCTATGGTACTTGAAGTACGACATTTTTGTCATTTTTTGAGAAATTTCAGTTTGTTAGCACGATACAGCCTCCGGAATCCAACAAGTCACCAATTTTATTATTGAATATTATCCAGGACATCTCATGGATGAACCTTATTGATTTGCAGCTCACCAGAGCCAGAACAACAGGTGCTATAGTACTTTAAGTACGACATTTTTATCATTTTTGGAGAAATTTCAGTTTGTTAGCACGATACAACATCCGGAGTATATAGAAGTGACCAATCTTATGATTGAATATTATTCAGGGCGTGTAATAGATGAACCTCATTGATTTTTAGCTCACCAGAGCTAGTACAACGGGTGCTAATGTACCGGAAGTGTCACATTTTTGGTCCTTTTTGGAGAAATTTCGGGTTGTTAGGACGATACAGCCTCCGGAGTGTACACATGTGACCAATTTTGTAATTGGATATTTTTCAAGGTGTCTCACAGATGTACCCTATTGATTTTCAGCTAACTAGAGCGAGTACAGCGGGTCCTATAAATCCAGATATACTACAATTTTGGTTATTTTTGGAGAAATTTCGGTTAGTTAGAACGATTCATCCCCCGAATTGTATACAAGTGTCAATTTTATGATAGAATATGGTGATTTTCACTTCCATGGTTATTACAAGATTAAAAACATATACTGAGACTAATCTTGGGGAATATCAATGTTGATTCAGGCCCGGAATATCAAGAATAGATGCTACTCATATTCTAAACCAAATTATAGAAAAATTTTAGAATGTTACAATCAATATATCCATACCTACATTATATTTATATTTCAAACAAGCTTATGATAGTCTGAAAAGAGACATACTGCTAAAATACATGACAAAAAAGGGAAGACTAAGTAAATGGAGTAAAAAATAATAAAATGGCACCGGACTGTTAGTTTTAGAAATTAATAATATTTCGGATCAAACTTAGTTGTATTGTATAAAACCGCAATCTATATATCGTTATAGACACACACATAATTTCAAATATAGTTCAGTTCTCACTACTAATTTTGAGAAAACTGTCTTGGATAGAATAACCGCACAAGAAATTTTTTGAAGAAAACTTTTTCTTAATCAAATATGTCAACTTGTCATTCCAAAAAGCAACACAATATGTGTAGGTAAGCAATAAATATTTCTCGCAATTAAAATTACGCCTAAGCAAACGTTTACCAAATATTCACAAGGGTATTTATCGATTCACCGAATGTGGAGATTCCAAGTAGCTTAGCAAAAATCGTGGTCACCCAATCTGAGAAATTGCCAAAGTCCGACTTGAAACGTCATATTAAAACTTATCGCTTAGATTCAATGTTTCTCATAAAACTTCAAAAAAGGGATTTATAAATAATGGCTGAAGTATCGCAAAAGCCGTAAGTGCAGACATTTACAATGAAACGCTACTAAGACTAAAGCTAAAGCTCAAAATAAGAGAAATATATCATAAGCATCGTCGAAACTCAATGGGCATTATACAAAACTGCATATTATTTATGCAATTTTTTCCTCCAATATTTTAGTTGCAGATGTTATATAAAGTGTTAGTAAATGATTAACGTTAAATATTGAAGATATTTATTTAAAAATTATATTAAATGTGAATCACTGAATCCTCAGTTTCTCCCAAAGGACACTTGGCTCTTGTCAAATATTTTAGCAAAGCGTGTCTCTTTATTTAGTTAGCCCATGTCAACTACAAATGATTTGAATTATAGATCACAATGCGTGTGAGTATATTTTTTTGGAGCTATTATGCTGGCTAATCCACTCCTGCCTTATCAAGGAAGCAATCCCAATGTAGAAAGTCGCGAGCCAAACGCGCGCTACGTCGTCTAGTGTTGCACTTGGTGTCCTTGAACGATGGCGCGTATGGTCCCACTTGCACTTTCTTGCAAGAACCGCAGCAGAATCGCTTCGGGAAGAAGAAACCCATCTCAGAAGAAAACAGCTGTCCTATCCTCTAAGATGTTGCCGAATTTAAAATAATGTATAACACTTTAAGATATTATTATCACTGTAGACGAAGACGTAAGAAAATTATATACATATTAATATTTTATTTAGAAATGATCTGATTAATTTCGTCAGTTCATATAACGGAATAGAAATGCTTTTTGTGAATTGTTTATTTTCGAAATAATTATGTTTTTTAAATCTTCCATTATTTTTGCTTGCTGGCGATTTCATATAATATTTTTGTTCTTTTTCAATTAATCAATTTTGAAAAATGTTTTTCTGTATATTTTTCCCTGAAATTTGTAATGTATATAAATTTTCTAGCCACAGACGTCATACAAATGATTATACTACAAGATGGGGTTAGTATGTGGTTAATTATTAACTACAATTCGTACGGGGTGATCACCTTGTTATTAAACTAGATATCAGAAAAAGTTATTTACAAATATAATAGCCAGCTTAAAGCTGCACATTTTAAAATGATTTACAAATATACAGGATCTTCCGTAGCACTATACCACACCATGTATTTTATTTCAAATTCAAAATCTCCTTCACTTCCCCGTTATAACAATGTGAGGTTGTGATATGTTATACAGGGTATTTAAAAAGTTAGAAACAATTTGTCGACAAAAATCGTAACAAGTTCAACGCCCTGTATAATTGAAAAGGTGTACAATAACAATGATCTATTGTAGGCCATAGTTTTCAATTGATTGTCAAAATTTATAAAAATAATTGATTTTGCTGATATTCGTTCAATCAGGGTCAAAATGCAAATACAATTTTTTCTCAGTATTTCATATCCCGTCTAGAAAATACAGTCAATGTAGTTCAATTTATACTAAATATTTTCTACATTTCAATTTGATAGTTTTAGAGATAATTTTAATTATGGTTCTGGAAAAAGTGTAATCTCATGAATTAAATTTATTATATACTTTTGTGTCAGTCCTTCATTTTCAATTATTCTAAAGTAACAAACAATTATTATATACAATTTTTTTATATTTCTTGTAGATGTTCGAAATGAGCTCGTGTCGTTAAAATCAAGGTTGCTATGAAGACATGTGAATTAACAATTCAGATTTAACATAAATCGTTTTGAATTATGATTGTTTTACAACTGTCAACAATAAATTTTCAACGTGCAGAAATGATAGACGTTGTAACGCTCTTTCGTCGCTACTTCTCTAATTGACGCCTGGAGTCCAGGTAACCGGTTGCCTCGGGCGGCAGTTTTTTATCGAGGTATTCTCCGGGCAGCGTCAGTGAAGAAATAAAATACACCAGGGGTCACTATGGCGATTTTTTTTACAGCTGTTGCCGTTTCTCCGTCCCCAATTTCCTATCAAAAATCTCGTCTTCCTCTAAGTTCCTCGTGGTCATCGCTTGATCAATGTCATCTCGCCAGATCCTTCTTGGCCGACCCCTCCTTCTTTTTTCCGGTGGTATCCATTCCAGAACCTTCCTAGGCCATCTGTCAGAGTTCATCCGTTTTACGTGCCCGAACCAAGTTAGCTGTCTTTTCTCTATGTAATTGACTGTCTCGACCCTTATTTCGTGGAATATGCTCATATTAGTGTTTTTAAATGAAACTCACGGTCTCTAGTTAATTCCACAATATAATACAAGTTATTGAAAATTCTAACAAATTGACAATTGTTTCGATAAATCAATATCATCGTCAGAATGACAGAAGTTACATTTCATTTTATGCCTATCTGATGTTTAGTAGTTATTTTTGGCTAGACCAAGAAGTAACCTAACTTGTGATTGGCTCAATATATGTTTATAGAAAAAAAAACAAAAAGAATAAGATGTGATATTACAAATATTGAAGCTTAGATATTATTAGCCCTATGGTGATATCCTGGATATCATTTTTCCAATTAAGATCAGTATAACTGTGCAATGATATAGAAAACCAGTAAAACTATATCTGCTGATCTTTACAATTATCACTTAAGAAGACAGTTTATTAGTGGAGAATTCCCTAGATTTAACTGTTCATTGACAACTTCATATTGTGGGTTTCTTAAATGTCTTCTAATTTCCAGTTCTTCAAGGAAATCCAGTTCTTGTTTCTTTTCACAAATATGCAGCACTTCTAGTTCTGTGTTAGGTGTCAATGAATGATTGGTGTCAAGTAGATGTTTTGCGTAGTGGGATTTATCTGGTTGTTTTAATCTGTATGCTCGTAAGTGCTCACTGTATCGTATTTCAAAATTCCTAAGGGTCAGACCCAAATAGACAGCATTACATTCTGGACATTTGAGTTTATATATACCTGACTTCTTTAATAGTGGTATTTTTGTTTTTACATTTAACAATTTCGTACTAATGTTACTTTCTGTTTTAAAAGAAATTGTTGTATTCGTTGCTGAAGATATTATCTTTGAAATATTATTAGAAATATTTCCTGCATATGTGATGGTTTTATAAGTTTTAATTTAATCTGCTTGTTTAGGATATATTAGTTGTAATGCCACTTTTTCCTCTTTTTTACTAATTAGCTTATTTATCATATCTAATGGATAACCGTTAGATGTTGCTATTTGTCTAATTGTATTAATCTCTCTATCAAAATTACATTTGTTCATAGGAACTGAAAAAGCTCTATGTATCATTGAATTATATGCTGCTAGTCTGTGTGACACAGGGTGGTTAGAATTGAATGGAATTGTCACATTAGTCTGTGTTGGTTTTCGGTAAATTGAATAATCAAGTACATTAGTAACTCTTTGAATTTTTAAATCAAGAAAATTGATTGAGCTATTTTCTTCAATTTCTAATGTAAATTTAATTTTCGGGTGTAAATTATTGATGTGGTTGAAAAATACATCTAATGATCGTTCACTACCCATAAAACAAGCTAATATGTCATCTACATATCTATACCAAAATAAAATATTTTTCGAAATATTACTTTCAAAGATCTTTCTTTCTAAATTGTCCATAAAAATGTTTGCTAAAATAGGTGATATAGGGCTTCCCATTGGTAAACCTTCATTTTGAATATATGTCTTATTGTCAAAAGTGAAATAATTCTGATTAATGCATCAATAATTCACTCCCGAAAATTAAATTTACATTAGAAATTGAAGAAAATAGCTCAATCAATTTTCTTGATTTAAAAATTCAAAGAGTTAATAATGTACTTGATTATTCAATTTACCGAAAACCAACACAGACTGATGTGACAATTCCATTCAATTCTAACCACCCTGTGTCACACAGACTAGCAGCATATAATTCAATGATACATAGAGCTTTTTCAGTTCCTATGAACAAATGTAATTTTGATAGAGAGATTAATACAATTAGACAAATAGCAACATCTAACGGTTATCCATTAGATATGATAAATAAGCTAATTAGTAAAAAAGAGGAAAAAGTGGCATTACAACTAATATATCCTAAACAAGCAGATTAAATTAAAACTTATAAAACCATCACATATGCAGGAAATCTCTAATAATATTTCAAAGTTAATATCTTCAGCAACGAATACAACAATTTCTTTTAAAACAGAAAGTAACATTAGTACGAAATTGTTAAATGTAAAAACAAAAATACCACTATTAAAGAAGTCAGGTATATATAAACTCAAATGTCCAGAATGTAATGCTGTCTATTTGGGTCAGACCCTTAGGAATTTTGAAATACGATACAGTGAGCACTTACGAGCATACAGATTAAAACAACCAGATAAATCCCACTACGCAAAACATTTACTTGACACCAATCATTCATTGACACCTAACACAGAACTAGAAGTGCTGCATATTTGTGAAAAGAAACAAGAACTGGATTTCCTTGAAGAACTGGAAATTAGAAGACATTTAAGAAACCCACAATATGAAGTTGTCAATGAACAGTTAAATCTAGGGAATTCTCCACTAATAAACTGTCTTCTTAAGTGATAATTGTAAAGATCAGCAGATATAGTTTTCCTGGTTTTCTATATCATTGCACAGTTATACTGATCTTAATTGGAAAAATGATATCCAGGGTATCACCATAGGGCTAATAATATCTAAGCTTCAATATTTGTAATATCACATCTTCTTCTTTTTTTTTCTATAAACATATATTGAGCCAATCACAAGTTAGGTTACTTCTTGGTCTAGCCAAAAATAACTACTAAACATCAGGTAGGCATAAAATGAAATGTAACTTCTGTCATTCTGACGATGATATTGATTTATCGAAACAATTGTCAATTTTTTAGAATTTTCAATAACTTGTATTATATTGTGGAATTAACTAGAGACCGTGAGTTTCATTTGAAAACACTAATTTTCTCTATGTCTTCATGTATATTTCTATCCATTTGCATTTGCATCCGGATGTCGTCATTCCTGACTCTTTCAAGCTTTGATCGACCGCAACTTCTTCTTAAGAAATCCATTTCGGTTGCCATGAGTTTATTTTTGTTGACCTTGGTAACATCCCATATTTCCGATCTGTAAAGGGTTACAATTTGGACTAGGCTATTATATACATGCTTCTATCTGTTTTTTATTTCCATATCTTTAATCATGCATATCGAAACTTATCTAAGCACGTAGTTTTTTAGGAGATCAATACATATAGAGAAGAAAGCGAATTCCGTTGGTGATAAATTCTTGTAGAGTTGAATTACTCTTTTTAAAAACTTCAGTACATTGAACTAAATCTTGTTTTTCAAGCATTTTAAAAACCATTTTTTACCCTCATGAAAAATGCAGATGTCGTATTACAGCCAGTTATTGCGTGTAAAAATACTACATGATTTTGACACTTTGCAAAAGTAGATAAACTTTTCGATTAATATGTTTCCGATTGATGTTGAGCTTTTCTAGGTTTAAAAAAAACAGTTTTTTTGATTGGAGTTCGAGCAGTGAGTAATACGAGTAAGTCTACATCTTCACCTACAACAATATTTGCATTTGTTAAATTGAATTGCTCATTTATTATCATTACATCAGAATCATTATTAGCTTGTTTTACAAATATATTTTCAGCAGTAAACTTTTCAATCAACATTGAAATGAACCGAGATTTGTTGTGAGTATTTGCAATAAATTTCTGTTGACTGGTAGGAACTGTCATAGATTGATCAAATAAAATATCAGTATGTACACAGGGTGTCCCAGACTAATTTATCCGGGCTATATCTCTTAAACGAATCGAGATTTTCGAATGAGACAAAAACTGATCTATTCCATTTCTAATACACTTTAATATGGCGTAAATATTCATCCCTTAGTTACAACCCCTAACTTTAAATTTTTTAATAGCACCCTGTACATTTTTTTAAAATTTTAGACGTGGTCTTCCATCGTCTATTCAACAAATTTTCCAAAAATAAAATCGGTTCGTAAGTAATCAAGAAAATATCAGTGTATTTTTTATTTTTGTTAAATTAATCAAAAAAGCCTTAAAGCTTAGAGGAACTATAAAAATAAATGTAATAAAAATTTAATGAAAAAAATTAGGGGTTGTAACTAAGGAATGAATATTTAGGGGATGATTTTTTACGCCATATTAAAGTGTATTAGAAATGGAATAGATCAGTTTTTGTCCCATTCGAAAATCTCTATTCGTTTAAGAGATATAGCCTGCATAAATTAGTCTGGGACGCCCTGTATATATATACAAATTATGACGATTACAACTCCTCCAACTTTTTGAATCGTTATGTCTCAGAAACGGTGACTCTTAGGAAAAAAGTATTCAGAAATTTTTATAGATAATTATCGGATCTACAATTTCTGTGTGAACTAATTTTATGATAAAACAGTTTTGCTGAAAATAACGAAAAACCCGTTTTTATGACCTTTGACACCGAGTAAATTTTTTTCCAGGTATTGGATCGATGAGGACTTGCTAGATTTCATTCATGATAGTGTTTTGAACAATCCTACCAACTTTGAAATGGGTGCGAATTTTTGTAGCCTCAGATGTCTAAATTGACTGGATTAATTAGTAAGTTTTCATCTTATTCTAGTGGATGTCGGCAGTCAGAAGCATTTATTTTTTGTTATTAATAACAGTTCAGAACCTGAAATTGGCAAATAGTATTACTTATAAAAGTTTTATTTTAATATACCTATCGAATTTCCTACGCTGGAGAAACTCATCTCATTTTCGTGTTAATTTTTGCAATATAATTTAAAACCATAGCAGTTTTGGAGAGAGAATGA
Organism: Galeruca laticollis; assembly: GCA_963921935.1. Classification (NCBI taxonomy): domain Eukaryota; kingdom Metazoa; phylum Arthropoda; class Insecta; order Coleoptera; family Chrysomelidae; genus Galeruca; species Galeruca laticollis. The sequence continues at coordinate 166,817,554 of OY998180.1, forward strand.
AATGATCTTTAAAATGAAATTTTACAAGCCAGTACTTGCAATTTGAAGATGTAGGGGTTGTAGGTGTCACCTGATGGGAGTTAAATTTAGAGATAAGGAATTGTTACTCTTACATCACAAGATGTAATTTTAAAATTTAGAATTAAAAATTAACGTGTCTCAGGAATTTCTAGAAAAATGGATAATAATGGAACTACTGAATTTATTTCATTTTGTTGTTCCACAAGAATTATAATTTCTTGGGCTCATAAGTTCATATATGAAGTAAATATCTTGATTATAATATATTTATTAATCTTGACGTTTGGCTTCTATCTTGGAGCATTTTCAAAAGAATGTAACAACAATAAATGTGCATTATTTTATTGAAATCTGCAGAAAAATAATGTAGTTTAATTCTTTCAAAATCTGTCCATCGAGACTTTCATAGCATTAAAAAAATTATTGAATTCAGTAGAAGTAAGTGAGATGCTTTTTATTATATTCAGAGTATAAATTGGCGGGAACTTGTACTTTTTTAAAGACAAGTTAATATTTTACGTTGGCAACATTGGGTGGTTAGTGTTGCTGAGACCGAAGCCGAGAAGAATCATTATACTGGCAGAGCTTTGACTCGGCGTGGATCTAGACGACTCTCAACTCTGATTCTCAACCATCTTTGCTGCTGTATAACGCGACAGACACGGAGTAGGCGGAGACAGTAAGAGTTGTTGACCTTAGGTCAACACAAACCACGCTCTGGCTTTTCTATACACTTTTTTTTATAATTTTACTCTGCTTTATTAGAGTTTTATGTTTGGCTAATAGGTTGAGAAAGGGCGTACGAATTGTAAGAAATTAATGCACGTGCACTTGTTTGTCACTGAACCGCAGTCTTAAGTACACTTATAAATGTCGTTCGTTCAGCTAATAAAAAATATACTGCAACTATACTAATGCAGCGGTCGAATAGAAAACATATTGAATAGAAAAAAACAGTTTTGGAGATAAAACAAACTATTATAAATGATTACTTATAAAGAGTAATTTTTGCAACAATGTAACATTTTCAGGCTAATTAGGAGTTTTGTCTTACAGCGATTAAAAATAATAATGAATTTTATTGTATCCTTTATTTCAAACTCGAATGCATTAATTTATGATTTTCTAAATATCAAAAAATATCAAAACGTCTTAACGGAAATAAAACTAATGATGTGAAATATATTGTTGTTTTATTAGAGATAAGATATATTATTGCGTGTATCTTCTTTAGGTAGTTTGGACACGTAGCAAGGATTCATTAAAACATACAAAACACGTAAATTGAAGCTCTACACGATACAGCTGAACACCAACTGGGGGATGCAAGAGCACTGGCCTAGGAATCGATAGAAACCAGGTAAATTAGAAGACGAGAAATGAAGCAAGACGAGAAATGAAGCAAACAGAAGAATAGAATACACATGACACGATTTTTACCATTAATCAATAGATGGTAAAAAAGGACACGGAAGATTGAAAAATTAAACAGACTCATTTTATTTTAATAAATAATATGAATACTACTTTGTTAAATGAAACTAACTGTTTCTAAATAATTCCAAAACATAATGAAATAGTGATAAAAATTCTAAAAAATTGACAATTGTTGCGATATTACTAAATATCGCCGTCAGAATGACAGAAGTTAGATTTCATGTGATGCATACCTGATGTTTAATAATTCTTTTTGGTTATATCCAGAAGTGACCTACTTTTTGATTGACTTAATATTAATGAATAGAAAAAAGAAGAAGATATGATTAAAGCTTAGATATTATTGGCTCTATGATGATATCCTGGATATCCCCATGCTACTATACAGTAGCTTGATAGAGATTCCACTAGGGAGTTAAGGAGTAATTTTTTTATGAAATAATATTCCTGAGAACATAAAACTCATAAAATCAAGGTTCTTAGTTTGTGACTATGTTCTGACCAACGCAGGTATTGATCAAGTATTATACCTAAATATTTAATTTGAGAGACTGTATGTATCAATTGGCAGTTACAATCGGTTTTTTGACACTCGTTGGTATGCAATTTAATTCCAAAGTTGTTCGGTTGTTTAACGATAGTTGAACTAAAAGTGATACATTTTGTCTTTAACACATGTAAGGTTAGTAGATTATTATGCAACCATAAACTTATCTGTTTCAAAGCTGTTTCTGCAGTGAGATTAACCTCTTCCCAATCTTTTCCAGTGAAAATAATAGCTGTATCGTCCGCATAGCATATAATATTACCAGAGAGGTTTGTAATTTGTGTGACATTATTAATATAAATTAGAAACACAGTTGGGCATAACACTGTACCTTGCGGAACTCCCATCTTTATTACAAAATTTGACCTTTTTGCGTCACCGTTGTTACTAGAATGTTTTGGAAAATGGTGTCAAATGCTTTGGCCAAGTCGAGATATACTGCAACACATTTTAATGATTTATCTACTGAGCTAACTGTGGTTCCAGAAAATCAACTAGTGCATTTTCAGTGCATGTGTATGGTATAAAACCGTATTGACATTCTGTAATAACACTATGATGAATGTTAATCATCCTACTTTTTACTACAGTCTCAAAAAATTTGGCTAGGTTATTTATTACGGAAAATGGGCCTATGATTTGTTAGTTCACCGGGATCACCCTATTTGTATACGGGGGTGACACTTGATTCCTTCTATTGACTTGGAATATTTCCTGATTGAAAGCAAAGATTAATAATATGTGTTATTCGTAAATTTACCTCTTAAAGCGGTTACTTCATTTTCCGTTATGGGTTTGAAGAATATGTTGGATTTAACTTTATGCTTTTCAAGAAAATTATATGGAGGCATGACTCTATTTATTTTATCTGCCATATTTTTACCCAAATTTGTGGAAAACTATTAAATGTATCAGCCTTCACTTTGTTGTTCATTATTTTCTGACTTTATTGATATATTTTCAATGTGCTTAGTATTTTTTGTTCTACCTGTTATGTAATTTATAACATTTCATATTTTTTTAAATTGTTTCCTGCTTGTGAGATTTTGTTTTAATGACATTCATTTTATTAGTTTTTCTTATAAGGGCATGAAGATTGTTCCTATAACTTTTGTTTTGGGTTTGAAGTTTTGAAGTATGGCCGCGGTCACACTAGGCTGTTTAGCAGCCGCATCTAACTAGCCGCTGGTAATATTGCTAGAAAACAGTCCAGTCTATTCCAGAACAAGCGCAACTGTGAATTCCAGCGGGATAATGTTTACTAGCCGCAATCAGAAGTGGAACATGTATAACTTTTTATCGCTTCCTACTTACCGCTGACAGTCACGTGATCTCCTCGCTGGCGCCAGCCAGCCAATGTTAATCCCTAGTAGCTCACAAGCGACTGGTGAATTGAGACGTATCTAGTTGGTTTTATGCAGTGTTATTTAGTTTCGTTATACTGTATTTTCAACTTCTTTTTGTGATTAACAGTGAATATGATTGACAGCAACAACTGGTCGGGCAAAGACATTTCTAGATTTATTCCAAAGTTATCCTTGCCTATGGGACGCTTCGTTTCAAGACGACATTAACAGAAATGCCAAAGGCGCAGCTTGTAATGAGTTATTAGAAATACTCTAAGAACGAGGACTAAAATAAGGTTTGGCCACATTGAAGAAAAAAATAAAAAATTATAGTAATGAAATTTACTAAATAAAAAAGATCAAGAAGAGTGGTGCGGGAGCAGACGACGTCTGTAAACATAGACTGGTGTGGTTCTCAGCAGCCCAAATGTTGGTCGTGTCTCATCATCCAATCTGGTAAGTTTAACATTAGAGTAACACACCTTATAGTTTTGTTTAAAAAATAAAACTCAAATCTTTCCTCCATTCTTATAAACTTGTATAAATTAAATATTAATAAAGGATTATTCAATCTTTTACTTTCTCACATATACTATAGTATAGAGAAAGAATAGTGATTGTGGCAAAAATGTTTTCGATATTTTTGTGAGAATATCTGTTTTAGGGTTAACCGCCCCCAAAAAAGTGGTTTTTAGAAAATATCTATATGCGTATGTCTGTTATCTGTATGGATGGAGAGTAAATCATTGGATCTATTTTGACCAAATTTACACAAAACATGTCAAGTGGGCCTATGCAGAAGCACGAGATTGAGGATTTGAAATTTTTTCAAAATTGCCCCTTATTTTGTCCTACATCCGCCAAAAACTATTATGAATGTGTGAAAGTATGTGCCAGTTTACCGTTTATTTTAGTACAAATCAAATCTTTAACGAGTCGAAGAACCAATCGATTACTGTAATCGAGGAATTTTAAAGGTAAAGACCATTAGTTTTAGGAGATTGTTTCTGCAAGTCAAGATTTATTTGGTAAAATGGTGTTACATACAGATACTGTCGCTTAGCCTAATAATACATTCCTACGTGTATATCAGATAATTCTCGGGCAAATTAGTCGCTATCAGTACATTCATATCCGATAGATTTCATTAAATAGAGTACTTGAATGTATATCTCTCTGCAAAACATTTCATTTGAATTATACTCAAAGGAAGTTATACAAGTTTATAATAGATTTAAAATGTTACAGTATATGTTACTTAATTGGTTAGTGTCAATTTTGTAATTAATGTTGTTTTTTGTTTTCTTTTTATGTAATACATTTCCACAAATAAATGGCTCTTGTAGTTGTTAGAGTGACCTAGAATCTTTACCCCAGAAAAATAAAAAATATGTCCGTTTTTTTGGTTGTGTTCAACAGTAGCACATCTATTTTTACCTAATCGGCAATCACTCTGGTGTGAAGTTATACGCTGCTTGAGCCATTGTGATGTTTGACCTATATATGTGCATTGACATTGACCACATGGTATGTCGTAAACAACGTTGGTATTATACACAACAGGCGTTTTATCCTTAAGTCTCGTAAATACATTCGATATCTTTAATTGGGTATATATTGCAATCCTGATATATTTAGGAGACATAAGGATAAAACACCTATTCTGTATAATACCAACGTTGTTTACGACATACCTTGTGGTGAATGTCAAGGCACATATATAAGTCAAACATCACAATTGCTCAAGCAGCGTCTAACTTTACACCAGAGTTATTGCCGATTAGATAAAAATAGATGTGCTACTGTTGAACACCACCAAAAAACCGGACTTATTTTTGACTTATCTGGGGTAAAGATTCTAGGTCACTCTAACAACTACAAGAGCCATTTATTTGTAGAAATGTATTACATAAAAAGAAAACAAAAAACAACCTAAATTACAAAACTGACACTAAGTTATAGCTCAATTAGCTGTTGAAAAAGAAGACCAACTTGGCAAATATGGGGTGTATATTGCTAGCCAATTAAGGGAGATGCCACTAAAGAGTTCCATCGCCTTACAAAGTAAAATTAATACCCTCATCACAATAGAACGCTTACTCTGTTTAGATTCTGTGCAAGGACAGTCTGAGCAAGGACCAAGACGATATTGGAGGTTTGGACTTTTTATCTCAAGCCATGGTTGGAATGTGTGATGTGCGGCCCCGCCAGGTCCACTTAAATGAATTTTAAAATGACGTCATTTTTGGCAAACTTATTTTTGAGACTACACGTAAGCACTTTGTCGAAGTGTGTACTCAATCTGTTATTACACTAGCGTAAACATTATAACAAGATTATTTCATTAAGTATGTACAAGCTATATAATTTTCACTTTGTTTTACATTTAAAAATAGATTTAACAGTTATTAACAATGTGAACAAAGGTAATAAACTACATTAATGTTTAAAGTAAAATGTGTTTATGAATTTTTGTCCTTGGTCTCCTTTTGGGAAAAAATACCTTGCTGGTTTTTCAATAAAAAAATACCAATTACTTACTGTTTGATACTACAAATACAAATAGAGGTAAATAAGGTACTGTGCCTTAATAAATTGCTGTATATCCTCGTAAATGTCGCTCGACACTTCTGGAACTAACACTGAAATTGAGTTATGAGGAACTCTAAACAGGTAGGCCAACGACTTGAAATTTATTCCAGTCGCTAGATACCGTAAAGTAATTTCAAATTTTGTTCTACTTGAACGGAATTTGGTGTATTTTTTCTGAATAAGCGGTGTCACTATCTCCAATAACTATTTGAATTTAGTAACTGACATTCTTAAAATGATCGCATAAGATGATGTTCTGGTTCTAGTTCCTTAAAAATTCTTGCTGATGCCCCCAAATAGTTTTTTCTTAATATTCAGGATCTAACCTACCGGTTATGTGAACATCTGTTCACATAACTCTCTAACTCCAACATTCACCATACCTCTCAAAACGTGACGACTCACACGAATAGGTGATATGTTGCACAGCAACTGTACTAGCTGCTGTTTACTTAATAATGTTAACACTTCAGATCTGCTGGCTGATATTTACCAGCGGCTGTCTAGGGAAATCGCGGCTTTAGAGAGTTTTCGTTTTAGATAGTATCTTTCTTTTATGGAACGTATTAAACTTGTGGTTATTCATGGTTTTCGTTAATTATAATATTTATATTTTCAATTTTAGTGCGTTGCTTTAGATTATCAAAAGGTATCAGTCAATTTGTTTTCTGAGCTCGTTATCCCACTTTTCTCGGTAAAAAATAATAATAATAATACAAAAGGGAATGTGTCACCTCTGTGTCAAATATAATTGGTTCAATTTCCATATTTTTATCATGTTTCTTTGAGTTCTAATAAAAATATGATTGGTATCTGTTTGAGCCGTTATTTACTCTTGTCGGTTTGTTTATATATGAGATAGATCCTTTAGAATACATTTTATTTAAATATTAATTGTTTTCTATTTTTAATACATCGTTATTCATATCAACTACATATATCTCTAGATTTTGAAACTCTATTGATTTTAACTATATTTCTAAATTATCTAACTTGGTATTTAAGTCAGTTGCAGAAAATCTGTAGAAAGCAGTAAGCATATATTACAATTTTTCTGAAGTTTACTGGTATACAGCTTTAAGAAATTTGGTCTTATCACAGGTTCAATTTCAATTTACTCAGTGACATAGAAACCCGAACAGGTAGTAAACATTATTTTATTTCTGTAATATTTGGTATATCTATGTAAGTTCGTAATAAGTAAATGATTCAAATTTCAATCCAATGGAGTGAGGACAATCTAAGTTTTTGCTCAAAAACTTTAATAATTGGTTGAAGCCCCACGATTTCTTACACATTCCCTAATGCGTATAGGCATAATCAGGTGATCACTATCTTCCTGGAATACATCATTATATGCCACCTCTATCAGGGTTTGAGAAGGACGTTGTAAATTTCTTAACCTTCTACCGATTATGTCCGACAATTGTTTTATTGGGGACAAATCCGGAGATGTTGGGGGCCAAGGTAGGAGATGAATTTGAGCATGGTGGAAGTAATCCAAGGTTTTTTTGGCTATATGTGGCCGAGCATAATGTTGCTGAAAAATTGGATATTGAAGTGTTCAGAGATAAGGAATCAGATCAGGTTCCAATATTTCTTGAACGCATCGATGTGCTTTCATATTGCCCCTGATAAAGACTAAAGGTGGCCTTGAGCCATGAGCAATGGCACCCCATATCATAACTCCAACAATGCGATGTACATGCCGCACAACACAAAATTGAGAGTTACGACGTTCGCCTCGCCTCATTCTCACCGTCGCTCGACCATCATGCATGTCTAAGCAGTATCGGGATTCATCACTGAAGATGATAGTGGTCCATTCCTATTTCCACACTAGTCGTTCTTGTCACCACTGAAGTCGATTTCTTCGATGTTTCAGAGTTAAAGGTAACAGTAACTGAGGTCGGTATGAAAAATGTTCTAACCTTCTTATCCGTCTATGAACACTTCACAATCCATGTTCTGCAAATCACTAAGTTATTGTTGCTATTGCCCTTGTCGATGTAAAACGATCTCTTTGAGCTAACAACCTTTGGCGAAGATCTTGGCCTGCTGACTCTTCTGTGCCTCTGACTCTTCGTGTTCGGCCTTCTGGGTGCCATGTCTGATAACATCTGACAACAGCATCTACACTACTGTTTATGCTACTAGCAATTTCTCGGAACGACAATCCAGTTTCTTGAAGGCCAACAATTCTACCTCTCTCAAACTCAGTTAGCTGCCGATAATTTGCATTTCTTCGCACTCTAGGCATGATAAACACTTGTGAATTCTTGAAAGGCTAAGGTTCAAACCACTGTACTCGAATAAATGCTGTATTCTGATTTCGGTATAGGCCGGTTCGTACAGTACTGACTGCAAAAAACTAATTGAATAAAATCAGAAGTGTGCAACTGACAGCGCTCAAAATCTAATCTACTATTAAGAATTTTATGAAAAACATGTCCGTGAAATATTTTTGAAGTAAAATAATATTTACTGGGTATTTGGGTTTCTATGTCATTGAGTATATAAGCTGTTATATTCTTGCATATAGTATAGTGCCGTCGCATTTGTTAAATGTTGCCTCGTTATAGTGGATAGAAAATTGGGAGATCAACTAAATATTCGTTATTTCTAATTTTACTGGTTTCTGATAATATAATAACGTCAAGCCATTTCAATATACACCAGTAACTCATTAAAATGTTTTTGTAAGCTTCATATATTAAAGTAGACAACTCCCAAACAATGCCTGCTTTTGTTCATTCTTTGCCGCATAAGTCTTAAGCTACGTCCACATTATGCCGGTCGATAAGGTCGATCGGCAAATCTCATTCGACACGTTCGAGTTTCAACTCGTCCACATTGTCAGTATATGTGGACATGTTGACCGACATACATCGCCACGCCATTATCAAATCTGAAAGTATTTTGAATTGGTTTTGGTTCATCAAAATTTTTAATTATGGGTGACGCAAAAGATGCTGTAGTAGCAGCTGCTGCTGCAATTATGATTGCAGTTGTTGGAAACCAGCAACAGCGTTTTCGTCGTCCTCGAAGATTTTGGGTACGACCCAGCCTCGTCAATGGTAGGAAAAAATATCATACACAGGAATTTATAAAGGATTTACTGCTAGATGAGGTTGATGAGTTAAACCTGGAATACAGATGTGACGCGGGCTTCAGAAACTTTTTTAGAATCAAGAGTTCCGATTTTGAAAATGTTGAACAACATGCTTCGACACGTCCAAACTAGCCATATCGATTCGACTTCCTTTTATTCGTACCGACTTGGTATGAGTTGCATTTGATTCGACCCGACACGGATCAACAATGTCGGGCGACTATCCACACTGGATCGACATTGTCGATCGACACCATTCGACATAATGTGGACGCGGCTTTAGAAATTATCAATGCACTTTGTCACTATTTCTTCGTTATATAAAGCATTAAAAAATTCAATCATAACGTTATTATTTTGACCACTTCAAAATAACAAATTTAATACCCACTGTTTAAATAACAATATTTCATATGAACTCGTTTTGTGGAAAAACCCCTCAAACAAAATTTCATAATCATATCTTTTGGAATGTTTAAGAAATATTTGACCGGTGGTCGTGGAAAGCCCTGTACGAGGAGAAATTTAACAAATTAGATGTTTAGATTGGGATATAATTATACGTGTTATTTGAAACCCCTATATCTATTTTCCTACGACAGATGATTTGTAGCGTTCTTACTTATGACTTAACAAGGATATTTTTATTCGTATCCTTGACGAGATGGAATGTTTTTGAAATTAAGATGTCATGGAGGACATATCAAAAGAGAAGCAATATATCACATATTAAATGTTGATAAATGAATAGTTAAGAATTTTAAAGCAAATTGGAGGATTGGTTCTGTCAAGCCGTTGGAGCGTTTGGCATGCACAATATTTTCCTTCCACTTACACCGATTCCATAATCATATTTGAAATGATCATTTCAATCGCCACTAGACAAGAGAGTTTACGTGGGAAAGTTACCAATACTCTATCATAAAATTGTTACTTGTATTCACTTCGGGGGATGTATCGTGCTAACAAACCGAAATTTCTTCAAAAATAACCAAAAATTTAGTATATCTGGATTTATGGAACCCGCTGTACTCACTCTAGTCAACTGAAAATCAATAGGGTACATCTGTCAGACACCTTGAACAATATTCAATCATAAAATGTATCAATCGTATACTCTCTGGAGGCTGTATCGTGCTAACAAACTGAAAATTCTCCAAAAATGACAAAAATTTGGTACTTCAAGTACCATAGCACCCGTTGTACTGGCGTTAGGGAACTGAATATCAATAGGGTTCATCATTGAGACGCTGTAAATAATATCCAATCATAAAGTTGGTCACTTGTATATACTCCGGAGGCTGTATCGTGCTAATAAACTGAAACTTCTCCAAAAATGACAAAAGTATCGTACTTAAAGTACTGTAGCACCTGTTGTATTGGCTCTGGAGAGCTGAGTATCAACAGAGTTCATCAGTGAGATGTCCTGAATAATATTCAATCATAAAATTGGAGACTGGTTGAACTCCGGAAGCTGTATCGTGCTAACAAACTAAAATAGCACCATAGCACCCGTAGTACTGGCTAAGGTGAGCTGAAAATCAATAGGGTTCACCTGTGACATGTCATTAACAATATTCAATCATAAACGACGACGACGACATACACACAGGAGTTTTTTTCTAGAAACCGTTTTTTTGTGTTGTTGTTGATGGAAAACGTAAATACCTCATAAAATACCTCAAAAAAAAATTAAAAATTCCAACTTTTTTTGGGGTAAACCAATACTTTTCTCGCATATTAGATAGGTTGGGCAAAAAAGTAAAATAAAAGAGAAGATAAGAGAAAAAAAGAAAAGAGCAATCAAATTCAATTGATTGGTGTTAGATGGTTTTTTTGAGTTTAATGAACCGGAGATCTTAACCACCACATCATATTCTAATAGAGGCTACCCCTCTATTACTTTTCCGCCCAGCCTATCTAATATGCGAGAAAAGTATTAGTTTACCCCAAAAAAAGTCGGAATTTTGAAACATTTTTTTGAGATATTTTTACGTTTTCCATCAACAACAACACGAAAAAACGGTTTTTAAAAAAAATCCTCTGTGTATGTTGTCGTCGTTGTCGTCGGCCACTTTTTCTTACATGTCTTGTTAGCACGATACAGCCTCCGGAGTGCAATAAATCAGCAATTTTATGATGGAATATTGTTAAGGACATGTCACAGATGAACCCTATTGATTTTCAGTTCACCAGAGCCAGTACAACGGGTGCTATGGTACTTGAAGTACGACATTTTGTCATTTTTTGAGAAATTTCAGTTTGTTAACACGATACAGCTTCCCGAGTTCAACAAGTCACCAATGTTATGATTGGATATTATTCAGGACATCTCACAGATGAACCCTATTGACTTTCAGCTGACCAGAGCCAATACAACAGGAGCTACAGTACTTTAAGTACGATATTTTTGTCATTTTTGTAGAAGTTTCAGTTTGTTAGCACGATAGATCCTACGGAGTATATACAAATGACCAATTTTAGGATTGGATATTATTCAGAGCATATCAAAGTAGAACTCTATCGATATTCAGCTCTCTAAAGGCAGTACAACGGATACTATAGTACTTGAAGTAGCAAATTTTTGTCATTTTAGGAGAATTTTCAGTTTGTTAGCACGATACAGCCTCCAAAGAGTATACGATTGATAAATTTTATAATTGACTATTGTTCAAGGCGTCTCACAGATGTACCCTATTCATTTTCAGTTGACTAGAGCGAGTACAGCGGGTCCTATAAATCCAGATATACTACATTTTTGGTTATTATTGGAAAAATTTCGGTTTGTTAGCACGATACATCCCCCGAAGTGTATACAAGTAACAATTTTATGATAGATTATTGTTCAGGTCCACAGATGCGGAAAAGTTAGTTTTAATCTTTAAAATCGTTTATTTTTAAATATTTCATGAACTCTTTGTGGTATTAATAGCTAATTTTTGGCCAACTTTTTGGTTAAATATTTCATTTATCGCTAATAGGAATACGATCCAATATATACATTTTTGAGATTACTACATTTTGACTTTTTGGCTACATTTTGACTTAAACTTTTTTTTAAAGTCGTAGTGTCGAACTTAAAAACGGGAACAACTTCTTTAGTTCGAAGCTACGACTTTAAAAAAAAGTCAAAATGTAGCAATCTCAAAAATGTATAAATAGGATCGTATTCCTATTAGCGATAAATGAAATATTTAACCAAAAAGTTGGCCAAAAATTAGCTATTAATACCACAAAGAGTTCATAAAATATCAAAAAAATTCGAGGGGTAGCCTCTATTAGAATATGATATGTGGTTGTTAAGATCTCCGGTACATTAAACTCAAAAAAAGTAACTAATAAGATAATTTTCTAACGTGATTCAAAAAATATGTTTGTGGATTGCAAAATACAATACGTAACATATCAAAGAAGATGAAGAGAAAAACAGACATGGCCTTTTCCCCCTTCCCTATCCTCGGAAAATTTGGTGAGAAGAAACCCACCAAGACGGAACCAATTGCTAAAAATTTAGCGATAACACATACAGGAAGATATAAAGAATTTTATATTATAAATCGAAAAAAAAAACACTTTCGCTACAATAAATAACGAAATTATGAAGTGTGGTTTTTGAAACCACATAGGAAGATATCTAGAAAAAATTGTTTTGTCACAATGGAGATACTATCAGTATGTATCAGTACAACAAAGTTTTTTAAACCTTAGTCATTACCAGAAAGATCTTTTAAATTATAAACTAATTCAGAAATAACTTATTGACAACACAAGGTATTTATTAAGGAACAGATTTAGATGTAAAATTGTTGGATGAAAGAACATTATTATTTTCCCATAATTTATGTAAAATAAACTGTATTAAATAAGTTTAATTAAGGTAAAAAGTAATTAAATTAATAAATGTAAATTAAAGTTCTGAAATTTAACAATTTGACTTATGGGTGTCCCTGTATACTAAATATTACAAGTTATGTTTTAAATTTACTTTTGAGTAACCCGGCATGCTAATGATTTGAAAAGATTAAAGGGAACGACAAATTTGCAAACAAATTTAAAAATTACTTAACACGAGAAAGATATTTTTAAGATAGCAGAATGAAATTTCAAAAAATATCAAACGTTATCGAAGTTGTAAACTACTACAACTTTTTTCAAGACAGAAAAACAATAAGTACATATACAAACTCCTTAATGTCAACTATTATCGCAATTATAATTATTGTTTTAAAATGAAACTCAAGGTCTCTAGTTAATTCCACAATATAATACAAGTTATTGAAAATTCTAAAAAATTGACAATTGTTTCGATAAATCAATATCATCGTCAGAATGACAGAAGTTACATTTCATTTTATGCCTACCTGATGTTTAGTAGTTATATTTTTGGCTAGACCAAGAAGTAACCTAACTTGTGATTGGCTTAATATATGTTTATAGAAAAAGAAGAAGATGTGATATTACAAATATTGAAGCTTAGGTATTATTAGCCCTATGGTGATATCCTGGATATCATTTTTCCAATTAAGATCAGTATAACTGTGCAATGATATAGAAAACCAGGAAAACTATATCTGCTGATGTTTACAATTATCACTTAAGAAGACAGTTTATTAGTGGAGAATTCCCTAGATTTAATTACCTTCACGTCACACACAAAAAACTGTCCAGCCTAAAACCTGCAATTTCTTTCTGACGAATATAACTGATTTTTACCAAGAAAACGATATGAAATTGAAACGTATTTCGAAGCAAATTTTATGTTAAGACTGTATCGTAAAAATGCGTCTACATAAAAATGTTGAGTGTAATGGTGCGTATTCACCAAAAAAGCGAGCACGAGCGAACAAGAGCGAGCGAGCATTCTGCATCAATAATCTTCTGGTGAGTAAGGGCTAGCGAGCGAGCGAACTTTTGCTTGTTCGTGTTCAAAAAAATCGAGAGGAAGGCGATACATCAAAGAAAATACTTGTTCGTACTCGTTCAGTGTGGACGGGATTTTAATCTTCGAAAGTGCTCCCCTTCGATCGCTTGCGCTTTGCTGCATGAAACTTTGACGGGCCACCACGTGAAAATTGTTATTTACATTTTAAAATCAATTATTATTATAGAGTTGGTTTATGAACTTGGCCGTACCAGGTATAGTTATAATATTAACATTTTAAATTAAATATTAATTTGGTAATTTGTAGGTATTTTTAGTGACCCAAATTTAAAATGGAATGGTCGAATGATGGTGTGTTGAAATTGATAGACGGCTATCGCATTCGGCCGGTTTTACGGAATTCTTCGGACCTATTTTACGAAAATAGAAATAAAAAAGAAGATACTTGGAGATAATTAGCCGATGAGTTAGGGACTGATAGTGCTGTAATTAAAAAGAAAATGCAGTCACTACTTGCATCTTTTAGAAGGGAGAAACAGAAACTGAAAACCACTTTGGGGATGGGTACCGAAGAGGTTTATGATACCAAATGGTTTGCTTCTAAGAGTTTATTATTTTTAAAAGACAAAAATCAACCAAGTAACACATGATATAGAAGGAAAAGTACGTAAAACACTATACTTAATTGAATTTATTTTTATGTATAATCATATATTAGCATATACGTACACGATTATTAGCTCTTTTATATCTGTGAGGTTGTCAGAAAAAGGTTATATCTTGTCTACTAATATAATTCTTGCCAGGGCACTTTTCCTACAGTTGCTAAGTATTTTGAAAATTATTTTCTGTTCTCTTTATAAACTTGTGCGGATTTATGTGCAACGTTTTGAATAGGAAGAAGTGATGAAGAATTCTCTTCTCTTTCTTGTCTCCATGTTTTGTATATATGTTTCGGGATAATTTACTACTTCGTAGATAATTATGTAAATTAATGCATGCCATAACAACTTTTGTTGCTTTATGTGGTTCCAGTAGCATAGGTTTTCTCAATACCCTAAATACAGTAGAAAGAATGCCGAACGCATTTTCGACTACTCTTCTAGCTCTTGACAATCTATAATTATAAATAAGTTCAATAGAATCTTTCTGATGTGATCCTGGATAAGGTTTTAAAATATGTTCTTCCAACGGGAACGCATCATCAGCTAAAAAAACGTACGGTAATGATTTGTTTGTATTTGATAAAGCTTTATTGGGAGGTAAATGCAATTTGTCTCCTTGCAGTTTCATGTAAAAAAATATATTCTTTATTACAACACCATCTGATATTCTCCCCTGACATCCAACATCAGCTAAAGTAAAACAATAGTCTGCGTCGACAACAGCCATTAAGACGATACTAAATGTGGACTTATAGTTGAAGAATTCCCTTCTTGTATTTATTGGAGCTTGAAGCACTACGTGTTTTCCATCTATTGATCCCACGCAATTCGGGAAATTCCATAATTCATCAAATTATTTTGCAATGTCCAACCTCTCCTGTTCTCCTTGGGGCAACTGAAAATAATATTACTAAATTAATTAAAGTTTAATTTGATCAAAATTTCTAATGAGAATAAATGAATCGCTAATTATTAAGAGAATGCACTTAGTTTCATCTACTTTTTCAGAGTCAGAACGAATCCGAACAAATGACAGAAGACGAAGATTTGGAGGACAATAATGACAGAGTAAACAGGGATTTGTATGAAACGAACATCAATGAAAGTAATGATGATAATCAAGAAACCATCCCAAAGCGAAAAGAATTTGTTTCTTCCAAAAAAATTCCAAGAAAAAAAACCAAACTTACTGAAGATCCTAGAGTAGCTGACGCTTACGCAGTTATAACTGATCTAAAATCGAATATTGCATCCCAAAAAAATGATGGCTGTACCGTTTATAGACAACATATTGGTTTCAAATTTAGATCTTACAATTCTTACAGCCGGGCTGTTGTTGAGCATCATATCAATAATATAATCTTCAATGCGGACATGGGTTTGTATGCACAAACCAACACTTCTAACATTCAGCTTCCAACAAAAACAATTAGCACGGAATACCATTCCAGTCCTGCTTCATCCCCTACCTTATTATCGGCTTCCTCATCTCAATCTCATCTATACAATACCTCTAATGTCAACATTCAAATTCCAACAAACTACAGCACAGAATACTATTCCAGCCCCAGCCCTGCTTCAGTCCTTGCTTTATCCCCCAATGCTGCCCCATCCCTTCCTATTTCGCCTACCGGAGAACAAAGTGCGAATATATCAACTGATTTAACTTCAGATAATACGTCAAATAATCTTGTATCATATTTCACTGGTTATAAACATTGATTTATTTACAAGAAAATGTATTAATTAGTTTTGTTGCGTTAATAAAGTTAATTTTGCAGAAAATACTTACCTTTACTTGTTCATGCAAAACTTCAATGATGGCTTTACAAACTTCTGGTATTATTTTATATGAGTCGCCCGTTGCAAGAAATCTTAAGGTCTTTATAGCAAAGTTTTAAAATCTTCAGGGGACATTCGGCAAAAATTCTGGAACATTCCGTAATCCTGTTAAATCTCGCAATAGACTACAGCCACTATAAATATGTCGGTTTTTAAATACAGTTGCTTGTCAAAATCGTTTATTTCCTTTTTTTCATTTTTAATGAATTCAATACAACGAAACAACAATAATTTTTCATGGTCAGCCATATTTACCGCGCTCGCACAAAGTAGATGGATCACCTCCGAACTTGAACATATTCGCTCTGGTGTGGACGAGATAACAATATGTCAAGCAAACACGACCAAACACGAGCAAACATACACGAATGTTTGCTCCTGCTCGCTTTTTTGGTGAAAGTAACCAAAAAAGTTTGATAGAAAAAACGAAATAAACTTTTAATATAGATTTCGCATACCACCTCAGTAATCAACAACAAAAAATACATTTAACTGGGCGCCATTCTGTAGGAAAACTCAGTTAAAACTATTTCTATCTGCTTAACACTGGGATGAGGTGAAATCAAATATTAAATTTTTTTTACTGAAACTGAATAATTCCACAATATATTGAAAAAGGGTATATTGTGTAATTATTTAGAAACAGTTAATTTCATTTAAAAACGTAATATGAGTAGATACCACAGAGTAAGGATCGAAACAGTAAATTTCAAATATCAAAGGTTCAACAAATTATATTTATTCATAAATCAATAAGATTATTCACATTGACGGCATATCAAAAATACAAGAGGAATACGAATGCAGTTATATATTAACAATCTCCAATTCTAGATTTCCATGAATTGAGATATGACAAAGGACTTAACTTGGTGAGGTTCTGTAATGATTCAGCTCTCAGCTAGGTCCTAGTAGATGGAGATTTGGTGGTCAGTTTTCCATTACAGCCGGTTCCTTGTTATTCTTGCTATGTCCTCTTGTTGCTACTTTGGGGCTGCAGAGTAGCAAATATGTGAAACCACTACAATATACTTTTAATTATTAACCGAATGTAAGAAGATTTGCCTATGTACGATGCTGAATTAAATACACAAAATTTGAAAGTGGTACTAGTTTTTTTATTCTCGAGCTATTAGTCCGATACAATTAAAGTACAATAATTCAATGGAGATCGATCGAAGCAAGGACTAGAAGTCGTAAGAAAGGCTATATTACCATAGCAACCGGGAGGAAAAAGAAAGCGAGGAAGACCCAGATCGACGTGGTTAGCAGAGGTAGGAGAGGACTTACGGGGGGCAGGAGTTACAAGGTGGAAGGAGAAAACAAGAGATCGGAGGAAATTACTGTTAATTAGCGAACAAGTGCAATAATAAACCGAGAATGGGGCTGGTCCACTCCGTTAAATGGATTTAGAAAGCGCAAGCGGCGCAACATCACAAGACGTGTCAAGGCATATATTATTCAAATGGTCGGGTATATCACTATGCGGTGATAATCCATCCTGCATTCAAATTATTTCTGCGACTTCGGATTCCGAACTGTTTTCGTTTCAGGGATAAGTGTTTTCAAATCGAGAATTCTCTTGTCCTTGAGCTCTCGCGACCTCCCATCGATCTCCTACTGTTCATCAGCATATATTTTTGTGAGATAATCAAGATTCTCATCCAACTTTTGAAAAGTATTGCTGCAGCAATCCATCATTTCCTTTGATGGATCATCTTTTCTTCTACGTGGTCTGTAGTTGGTATTTTATAATATTCAGAGTTTTCTGCACAACACTGTACTTTTAATTGCATTTTAACAAAATTCAGGCCATATCAACTTTTTTTCTGTTTCGGGAATAATGATAATGATAAGGCGTCTGTAATTTATGATGAATAACTCTATATATTTTTTACGAAGATAATCCTAAATGTGTTGCAACATTACGTAAATATTTGCAATATTGATGAAACATTTCTCAAATAATTGAAGGTTTATTAACCTATTGGCATTAAAAATTGGACAAACAAGCAATTATACCGTATATCTTTTTTATACCTGGAAATTTAAATACCGCGTTTAGTGGTCAACCTATTATTTGTATTCAATAAACATTATATCCTTGAAACATTGACCATAAGATTTTTCGGACATTCCACAAACAAATTTTGTCCCATAAAAACAGTTAGATTAATAAATTCGTTTTTTAGAACATCTTATATAGATGTAAAGATTTGGAAAATCAAAGGAGAACTATTATTTAATTGCATGAATAATTATTATCCTGTAAGTTATATACCTACTAAAAATCTAATGATGATCCTTCTAGTTGTGAGAAAAGATGCATTATATGAAATTCAAATACTTAAGAAAAGTCTAAGCAATATAAGCACTGTTTATACAGAGTTATATAAAAAAATTCAAATTTAAATCATGTAAAACGATGAGCTGCATTCTGCTACTAAAAGTATATCGATTATTCTTAAAATAAAAAAGAAAATATGTTCAGAATCGTTTTTAGCTTACAATAATGAGCACTTAATTAAATATTTCATTGAAATCCTTCAATATTGTTGATTTCTTAGTAATTTCAATGTGGAGAGGTTTATTCATGAAGTCCTTGATGCAGATCAAAGATGAACTTGTAAATTTTGTGAAAAGGCGACTTTTCAAATAGAAAAAAATACGAATGATACAACTGCAAGTACACACCCTTGTGAAACGTCAGCTTCAATTGGGAGAAACAAAGTTGGAGTAGTTACATCATACGCAGAAAAATCTGTTAGGTTACCTTGAAAGATGAAAGCTATTAGGTTGGTTCTAACCGGCGATTTTGAGGTCGTCATGGAACGATTTAGAAACTGTTTGTACTGTTTGTGTGCGCAGGTCTAGACTATACATCGTTTTCAAACGATCCCGAAAAATATAAAGTTGGAACTGTTCACTTGTTGATGAAAAGTTTAAGATATAAGTTGAGGTTAATAATCTGAAAAATAATCGTGAAAGGTGAAATTAAAATTGAATAATTAAAAAAAATATGGACGACGGAAGTTTTATATCATATTTTTCTTACACAAGATAAATTGTAGAAGCAATGCTGGAGGACTAATTTTTGATGACACGAAATTATATTTTATTTTATTTCATATTTCAATCACAAACATTTGTACCTATTTATGAATAATGAGTTGTATGTAATGTAAATAATAAAAAAAAAGTTTAATATTAACAATGTGTTCTATTTTTGAAAATGTTCATACTCATACATTGAAATGTCAGATTTAAAATACTGTTTCAGAATGGCAAAGTATTTGCAATTCTCTCTCTAATATTTATTATATCTTGATATTCATCATCACTGTCTTCGACATGACTTTAATCCACATCATTGTTCAGCTGTACAATACAACAAACAAACAAACATACGTACCTAAATAATTTTCTGGTGATTATTTAATTCTAACTCTAAGTCATCTTCTTTCAAAATACCTGACATAAAATCACTATCTCATACTTCCTCCATTATTAAAAAATTTGCTTGATTTATTAAAAATAAAAATGATTACAAAACAATAACAATTTTGAATATTAGGTTAAACGATAACAGGATATACATATAGTGAGCAAGTCAGTCAATTCAGTTTCCGCTCAGGACCAAGGTTATTACATGAATAGATTACTTGGTAACTTTCTACCAATCAGAGTACCGCATTTTCGGCGGGTTGTAACGTTACCCAAAATACCCATTTAAATATAATGTTTCATTTTATTATTAGCAAATTTGCACATAGGTATGAATAAAACAAAACAAATATATTTATTAGAATTTTAATTGTGGTTAAACATTTATTAGGCTTTTAAATGAAAAGATAAAAATAAAGGTTTACAATCTAACCATTTATTTAATTAAAATATCTATGAATTTTACTGCAAATATAAACAACAAAATTATGTCAACTGTCAGCGAAGTCCCTCTGACCATTTTTATTTCATTTTCTAGTTCAGAAAGGTGCCGTTTTTCCGCATTTTCTTGTGCTGAAATTGTTTGTTTGCGCATTATGATTTCATTTCCAAGAGCTTCAAACTTGCTACTTAAAATGCCACATTCCTTACATCCCTTGGTTATTTCATTGCTAGTGGATGGAATATTAGATATAACAGGCAACAATAGCCGAAGAAGCCCAATACAAACTGTCTACGGCATGTAAATCAAACCATGAAGAGTCACTCTATATACAGAGTAATTTCTTTCGTACCAATTGTCAATTTTCAATTGGCCTAAAAAATAGAAATGTCTTCATCGATCACGATGGCATTATGTCAGTTGACTCGAGGCTCTGAGTTGATACAGTAAAATTCTCAGCCTCCTAGCTGTACTCAAAGCTGAAACACGGGTACATCGTTTTACGTACTTTGTCTGTAAACAGGGTGATTCATAACTAATGGGACATAGGCTAAGGGTAGATTGATTGGACCAAAATATGGCGATAGGATCAAATATACCTCAATAAAATATTGCTGTGGAAAAAGTTGCGTTAAAGTTGAATTTTTTTTTCATTTTTGGCTAATAATGTCTGTATATTTATCGATTGTTATCAAAATCGGCACAGAGGTATAATTTTATACAGGCAATATTATTTTATGTATTATTTGACATTTTGTTACAGGGGAAGACCCGTGAAGGATTTCTGATGATGAAATTGACTGGTAACTTTTTTTGACGAAACTTTTTAGTGATTTTCATTAAAAAATATGACATAAACATAGTTTCTACGTAATATTGGTACTCTTGTTCAAACACGATATTCTCATTCGTTTTCGAGAAAAACGCAATTGAACAGTTCAGAGTATCGGGAGGGGATTTCAAGTAACGGATAATAAAAAAACTTGTATTCTAAGGCTTTTATTTCGACGATAAAGCATAATTCAAAACAATGTAACATAAAAACAGCAAACTCAAATTAAATGTTCTACGTGGCCTCCTCCGACTTTTATGCCTTTTCTAATTCTGTTAATAAAGGACTTTCGAACTTCAAAGAACATATTATTCTGTCCCCTTATGAAGTTAGCCGCATTTTGTATTTTCTTCCAGAATTCGTCTCTCGAGTTAATTTCATTGGCATAAACTAGGGACTTCATATGTCCCCAAACATAAAAATCAAGCGGGTTATACTCAGAACTTCTTGGTGCCCATTCAAAATCACTTTCTCTGCCAATCCATCGTTGAGGAAATATGTCATTTAGATGATTTCTAACAACTAAAGGGAAATGAGGTGGAACTCCATCCTGCATAAACCACATTTTATTTGTTACAGCTAGTGACATTATCAAAAATATAGCTAAAAGTATTTTGCAAAAAAAATGAATAAGAATCTCCATTTAAATTTAAACTCATGCTGGAAATGTCTTTCTTTCAGAGCATGCAAATTTTTTTCTTCCCTATAATGGCTGTTCCTCCAATTAAATACCTCTCGTCTAGTAAAAGTCGCTTCATCGGTGAACATAATATTCTTAATAAAATTTCGGTCACCATTATGCTTGTTGAGAATACGTTGGCAGAACTGTAACCGTCATGGGAGATCTCTTGGAAGCAAATTTTGAACAGGAGTGAAGTGATACGGGTGCAACTTTTCTTTTTTTAGAATTCTAATAATAGACGACTGACTTACTCCTGTTGCTGATGACAAATGACGTAAACTTACTGTAGGATTTTCATCTATTCGAACCAAAATTTCATCTTCTTGATTAGGTGAAATTTGTTTCGGACGACCACCTTGATTTTTATTGTGAAATGACCCGGTTTCACCCAAACGATGAAATAGATTTGAAAAAGTTTTGTGACTTGGTTGCCTTCTGCCTGGATATAACAATTCATACCTTCTGGATGCAGAGCGCCCGCAAAAATGTTCTTGTTCGTATACACAAATCATATCCCGCATTTCTTGATGCGTAAAATGATTGTGACGAGGCATTTCAATCGAAAAAGTATATGATAGCTTTAAAAAATGGAACAATTGACTATGAACTCGCAGAAAAAAATATTCACTGACAAGAAATGTCATTTACCAGCAACAATTATCTGACAGTCCAAAGCACACTTTTCATAAATGAAATAATATTTGAAATCCCCTTCCGATACTCTGAACTGTGCAATTGCGTTTTTCTCGAAAACGAATGAGAATATCGTGTTTGAACAAGAGTAGCAATATTACGTAGAAAAGATGTTTATGTCATATTTTTTAATAAAAATCAATAAAAAGTTCCATCAGAAAAAGTTACCAGTCAATTTCACCATCAGAAATCCGTCACGAGCCTCCCACTGTAACAAAATGTCAAATAATACATAAAATCTTATTGCCTGTATAAAATTATGGCTCTGTGCCGATTTGGATAACAATCGATACATATACAGTGAAATTATTAGCAAAAAATGAAAAAAAAAATTCAACTTCAACGCCCTTTATCTTCTTCCACGGCAATATTTTATTGAGGTATATTTAGTCCTATCGCCATATTTTGGTCCAAACAATCTACCCTCAGCGTATGTCCCAATAGTTATGAATCACCCTGTATATATTTGTGGAAACTTTGTAATGGCTCTAACGATTTCGATGAAACTTTGCAGGATTATAGAGCTCAAAAAGTTATTACGATTGCATCACACCACGATCCCTGAAAAAATCATTAAGATGTCCTAATGGCCATCTACAATTTCAGAATATAGGTAATTTAAGTTTTTTTCAATTTATATGTTTTTGACCTCAGATATAGAAAAACATTCTGTATTTTTTTTGTATCTCTATTCAAGACCTTTCCATCGGAATATAATATATATTCTTGGTATACCCTTGTGGACTTATAGCCAATATAAGCACCCTATGATTTTTCATCGTTTTTTCAAGTTTTTTCCAATGTCTACGGTTTTTGACCCCAGATACAGAAAAAACACCCTCCACGTTTTTGTAGCTCTATTCAAAACCTGTGTAATATTTGAAATTTTCGTTGTGGCCTTTTGATCTCATAGCCAAAATAATTGGCCGACCCTTTGATTTTTTGTTTTTTTTTGCAATTTATACGGTTTTCTACCACAAATAGAGAAAGAACACTCCATATGTGTTTTATAGCTCTATTCAAGATCTTTCTAACGGCGTCGTTAGAATCGTTAGAATATTCCGGGTTTCTGGTGTACATTACAGGTGTAACGGCCATCTGAGTGCAAGAGATAGTTTATAGAAAAGTTTCGGTTTTTTGATTTTTAATGCATTTTTGGTCATTTTAAATGGAAATAAGTGGTCGGAAATTATTTTTATCATGCCTATCATCGATTTTAGAGTGATTTCAGAGGCCCACCCTCAAAAATTAAATTTTTTCAAAAAATACCAAAATTTTAAGAACCTTGCTCGTTTCACGAAGAAAACTTGTGGAAATCGATTTTTTATGAAAATATCGAAATTCCACTTTGTGTGTGTGTGTGGGGGAGAATGGCCTCAGACATAGTCTATTAGCCACAGAAAGTTAAAAGTGAGTAAAGGTTGAAAAATTAAAAAGACTGTAAAGGAGTAAGGATATAAAATTGCTGATTACTGGGCATAAATCTAAGCATATATCTAAATAGACAATTTAGAATTATTTATGAAATCCACTATGGAATCAAGTACAGACTTCTCAGTATTTGCCAAAAGAGCGGTTATAATTGTAGGAAGAGTAACGTTGAAATTGATATGAAAATTGTAAAGTTCAGTAGTTGCCTTTTTGTTTTCAGTGCATTCAAAGAAAATATGGTTCAGATCTCCTACTGATGCCTTGTTACAGGAGCAAGCTGGAGAATTGACAATACCTATTTTAAAAAGATGAGCTGGGAAACGACCGTGATTTATTCTTAAACGTGATATGATGGAGGTATATTGTTTTCTATAATCAAAATTGAAAATATGAGGGATCTTAGTTGGTAAAGTAGGATGCAAAAGGAAATATTGGCTATTAGATGTTTTAGCGAAGTCGGCGTAAGACCGCTCCCAATTAGTTCTAATATGTTTCTTATAATAATTTAAAAGGTCTGAGAAGACATAAAGATTGGTATAAGAAGTCATTTTGCAGTGCCTTTTTACCCACATGAATACAATACTTTTGTTCAGGGTTTTTAATTCGCTTGTTAATTTTTTAATTTCTAAAATTATATTTTGTCTGTAACACTTGAATGGAGAACTTTCTATAGCCTGTAATACTGACTTGGAATCACACATAATAACAGCTCTTTGAATCGGATTTAAAGTACACCAAGTTAACGCTTTTGATATGGCGAAAGCTTCTGCAGAAAAAACAGAACAATAATTGGGAATTCTAAATCTTTCCACGTAATTAGTATTTGAAACACGAAATGCTGCCCCAGTTCCTTCATCACATTTCGATCCATCAGTGTATATTGTGGTAACATTGTCGCCTATATTGTTAAGTTCAGTTTTCAAAATTACTTGGTTGATACTAGAAATTTCGTAAAAGGAGGGGTATATGATGGTAGGAGCAGTCACTAAAGATTCATAATTGCATTGAAAAATAGGGAAAGTATCTTGCTTTACGATATGATTTTCTTTGCTGTTGGTATTAAGAAAAGCCTCAGCTAATGGAGGACTGGTTTTTATTCTCCAGTATGGCATAGTCAGATTGTTAGTGTTTATTGCTGAAATCTTTTGAACCATGTACGTGTTAAATGTTCGGTATTTAATAAGAAGCTTTTCGGCTAGGTATTGCCTTCTAATATGCAACGGGGGCTCTTGCATTTCTGCTAAGACAGCTTGATTAGGTGATGACATCATAACTCCTAGGCATATTTTTAATGATTTGTATTGAATTCGGTCAACAGCTATTAAACTGGTTTTTGATGAGGAACCATAAAATGTACACCCGTAATCCAATATTGAACGGATATAAGACTTATAAAAAATGAAGGAGATGTTTGAGTCAGCTCCCCATTTTTGTTTGGAAACTACTCTGAGAAGATTCATACCTTTTTCACATTTTTGTCTAGTGTACTTGATATGGCTAGTCCATAATAATTTTTTGTCCAGGACAATACCCAGATATTTGTATTCGTCGACAAATGGGAATGTGAACTCATCTAGAGAGAGAGCCCTGGACGTTTCCAGTCGATGGCGAGTGAAACATACCAGAGCAGACTTCTCCGAAGAAACACTAAAGCCCATATTTACCAGCCATGGTTTGAGTACTTGAAGGAATGCTCGTAAGTCTTTAACACATTCTTCATATGAATTACGAGTAACATAGAAACATAAATCATCAGCGTATTGAATTCGGTTAATTGTTTCACCGCCTAACCTATGCAGCTCTGCAGTGTAGATGTTAAAAAGCAAGGGACTTAATATGGATCCCTGTGGTAAACCGTTGAAGACTGTGCGTGGACCATGTAACACGTTATTATGGTCGCGGATAAAAATGTTTCTATTTGTGAATAAATTAATTACATTAGCACAAACCTTTTTCCCAATACCAGCATCTACCATTTTTTCAAATAAAATATTTAAATCTACTACATCATATGCACCTGTCAAATCGATAAATAAACATAATGTGTACTGATTGTTAGAAAAACATATTTGAATATCTGCAACTAATGCACCTACAGCATCCACTGTGCCCAGTCCCCTTCGGAAACCGAACTGCGTCCTAGGAAGAATAGAATTACTTTCAAGAAAATATTCAAGTCGAAATTTGATTAGTCTTTCAAACGTTTTTGTTATACAAGATAATAGGGAAATAGGTCGATATGATGAAGGAGACTCTGCATCTTTATTTGGTTTTAAAAGGAGACCAATTATAATATTTTTTAAATCGTCGCTATATTCTTGTTTCACCCACCAATCGTTAAAAATTTGAAAAAGGAAAATCTTCACAGATAAGGGTAGCTTTTGAATAATTTTATAGGTAAAACCATCTAGCCCTGGGGCTGTATTACGACTATCTTTTGTAGCAAATTCTAGTTCATCTATTGTGAATGCTTTTAATGTATAATCCGTGGGTTGGAAACCAAAAGAGCTGCAACTTAAGAGATTGGGTGCAGAAGGAGGTGCTAGTTTGTTTAAAATTTTTTCAATTAGCTCTTTAGGAATAGGCTTTTTACGATTTTGATTGCAGTTGCCGTTCATAGATCTAATATATCTCCATATATCAGTTAGTGGGGTATTTTTATTAAGTTTGTTTAAAAATTTCATCCAGCTGTTCCGTTGTTTAACTTTAAATATACGTTTAGCTTTAGCGGCAGCATTTTGGTAGTTCAAGAAGTTTTCAAAACTTGCTAGAGTTCTATATTTTTTTAGAGCTTCTTTTCGTTTTTTAAATATCATTGTACATTCCTCGTCCCACCATATAGGCCTAGGGGTAATCGCTATAAAAGGCTTCTTGACCGGCATGGATTGACACGCCGCGCTTGAAATCATTTCAAAAAGTCTTTTCACTTTATCCGGGCCAGTTGAATTTTCATCAAAATCATTTTTTACCATTTCGGTTGGCAAAACGTTTTGAAATGTATTCCAATCTGCGTGGGAATCATTCCATTTCGAGGAAGGATTTAATGCAAGGTTTGTAGAATTAATCTGAATCTCAATTATTAAAGGGTAATGATCAGATCTCAATGTGTCATCTAAGATAGTCCAGGAAGACTTTGCAGCGAGAGTGTTGGAGGTGAGAGTTAAATCGACTGCTGAGTGATTGCCTCTTGGGTTAATTCTAGTAGGGGAACCGTCGTTGAGAGCTATAAGTTCTAGGTCATCCATAGCTTCTACCAGTAATTTTCCGTGTCGATCATCAGGAGTTGGTCCCCACATATCGTGATGTGCATTAAAATCACCGCAAAAAATTGTAGCAGATAAATCAAATTGTTTGAAAAAATTAATCCAGTTGACTCGACTTACCATAACGTTTGGAGGTCTATATATTGATGCTATAGTCAAATTCAAAGAGTCCAGCGATACGGCGCATACTTCTAAGTCCTTGATTCCAGTATTTAGCAAAACCTCTTTATAGTTAAGACCCCGAATCACAAAAATGCATACCCCGCCATAACCATCTTTTCTACATTTACTTACTAGAATATATCCTTTTATACGAAATTTATTGTTTGATTTTAGCCAGTGCTCTGATATAACTAAAATGTCCACATGTGTGTCTTTAATATATTTTACAAGACTCGCTTGATTTGCAATAATAGATCTACAGTTCCACTGTACAAATGTGATATTATTTCTGATGTGCTTATTAGAAAGTATCTGAGTCTTCGTCATTTTGTCTATGAATATTACTTTTTTCTTTTAATTCATATTTATCCAGGATATTGTTAATTGCTTGTTTAACATTGATCTCATTAATGTTACTTTTTTTGAGAATTATATCTTTAATAATGTTTTCTACCTGAAATGCTAGTTGCTCTTTATAAAATTTGAACTCTTCCCTATAAGGATTTGGGAGTATGGAAGAATGTTTGTTAGTTTTTTTGTTCTCATGATTTACTGGAGGAGAAGTTGGAGGTGAGGACTTTCTGCGTTTTTTTGACGCAGATGTACTCGTATTAAGTTTAGGTAAATGTACGGAGGGCTTAGGTTTACTCAAGATTGAGCTGTAAGAAGAAGTTGAA
Source organism: Galeruca laticollis (assembly GCA_963921935.1). Lineage (NCBI taxonomy): Eukaryota > Metazoa > Arthropoda > Insecta > Coleoptera > Chrysomelidae > Galeruca > Galeruca laticollis. Next base: position 166,845,624 of record OY998180.1, read on the forward strand.
GCTGTATGTGTTAGCTCAGGGAAATTTTGTGGATTTGATAATAATGAAAATCGATTATTAGTTGTGATTTTTCCGTAAGCAGGATTTTTCACAATAGTTTCGGCTTCTTTGAAAGATGCATTCATAGAGACCATTACTTTTTTAATACTCAATTGTGTATTGTAAACAGGGCATTTTTTGGATGTGGATTTATGTTCATTACTGTCGCAATGTACACAATGTGTTCTATTTTCTTCACAGGAAACTGAGTTACAATTTTCTTCAGAGCAGTTTTGGCATTTCTGTTTACCTTTACATTGATGTTTAGTATGTCCGGAACGTAAACAATTATAGCACTGAACCACCGGATATATGTATGGTTCTACCTGAAAGTTTACCATATTCATTTTAACGGATTGGGGAATCGTATTTCCTAAGAAAGTAACCACGATCATTTGTCTATCTACTTCTTTTGTTTCTTTGGTTTCACTGTCTACAATTTTACGCTTTAATCGCTTAACATCAACTACTTTAATTCCAGATTCAATTGCGTCTTTTAGGTATTCGGCATTAAAATAAGTATCTACCATACGTACTATACCTTTTTTATGCGTGAAGAATAGTGGAATATAAGCAATGTAATTATTTTTTAATAAAACTTCATGATTTACCAACAAGTTAGCAATATTGAAATTTTTAAAAATTACCTTTACCCTGTTTACCCCTACTGGTTTTATATCTGATATATTTTGCCTAAATTCTGTAATGTTTCTTAAAAAGTGACCGATTTTAATGGGAAATAAACGACCTACATTTTCTTCTTTATGTTCTATATAAACTAAATAAGGACCAACATCCGAAGGCTGATATTTATTCTCGAAATTAATATTTTGAAAATCTTTTATCGAAGACCCTTTATCAATTGATAGGGGCGGCGATTCGCCGCCCGAATTTAAATCCATAAGTTGGTGAATTCAATTAAATATTAAATTCGATTTTATACTTAAACAAAAATAAAACTAGTTACTTATCTTTAGAAACAAGTCGAAGTTTTTGTTAGGCACTGTTAATACCTGATCGCTTGAACTATCGATACGTTCACTGTCAAGGTACAAACACAACTGGAAATTCCACTTTAATTTGTTCATTTCATGGACAAAATGGGAAAAGAATTGATTTTTCAATAAAGTGTTTGAAAAATTCCCAAAAAGATCATGTGATTCTATAAAAAAGTTTTTTCCTAATCAAAATTTTTTTATGCTAAAAGTTTTTCTCAAATACTGCATACCTCTAACAAATTATTGAAAAATCTATATTACTAATTAAAGTATTATTTGTGTATTTTCCAAGTGTCTTGCCATGTATAGTGGAGGATGATAAAAAATATTACATTAATTCAAGGAACAAAAAAGAGTTTAGTTTTGAAAAAATACACAGACTTGCTTAAGCCTTTATTTTTTAATACACAGTTGAGATAAAAAAGTTGGTAAAAGAGCAAAATAAATGAAAACTATCAACTAAGACAGATTTACAAACATTTTTATACCCCTAAAATTTGTTTTTAAATTATTCGGAATCTGATGGATCCTCTATACTCTTATTAAAATATTTTAAATTTTTATAATAATTGTGGTATAACTGAGGTATCGCTTTTGAATTGCAAAGCCTGTTTAAGTCCTTATATTTTGCTTTTGAAATTGGAAGTACATCAGTGTAAACTGGAGGTATTTTAATTAAAGTGGCATCTTTTACCTAAATCTTTTGGACTTCCTTGTCGGATAAGAATCCTACTTTTTATCTAAATCAATGTAGTGACTAGTTTTTGATAGAAAGTCATAATTTAGTTGTATTAATTCTGAATTTTCATTGGTAATACTAATACCCCTTACTTTGTTCCACTTTACTTTGATGTTGTCAATACCAATTTCAAAGCTTTTTTGTTTATTTATTAGGTCTTTAAAATTGAGTATTTTACTTTGATTTGATTCTGTTACTACATAAGGCTTACCTGATGTTTTGGCACATCTTATGTTGGTTATCCATTGCTCCGGAACATACACAAGTTGATTTTTTTACGTCTATCAATGAGCGCGTGCATTGAGACCCTTCGTTCTGTGTATGACCTACCTCAAACAATACGTGAGTAATATTAATGTTAAATTTCTCTACCGCGTACGCATACATACGAAATACTATTTCTATTTTGCGCAGTTATCTGGTTAGAAAAAAATCTTTAAATCCTTGTTTTACTTTCATTTCAATGAAAAGGTTCACAGCACTACTGACTTCATTTGCACCTTTTTTGCCTGTTGTTTCATCCCACACGTAGCAAAACCCTTCTTTCTTTCCTACGTCAAATATTGTAAAATTCAAAACGGAGAGTTTTCTTTTATAATAAAATAATGAGACTTCTGACATAGGTGTATACAATACTTTTTGTAGATCATAGCTTGCCAAAACAACAGAATTACTTTCTTGAGCAAGTAGCTTATGCTGTGATTTTAGCTCTCTAACAACGAATTTTGACGCTATATGAAGTGTGTATGTAGTCTTTAAGTAACGAGAAGAAACTTTTTCATATGTCGCATGCCACACATTGATCATTTTTCGATTTGAAAAAGTCAATATTATATTCATTATAAAATATATCTCGATATTGCCTTTCGGTAGCTTTGAGTTCCGGTTCATAGCTGTTTGCAATTAGCCACTCTTCATAAAGCTTGTAAAATTTAGAAAATGTGACGTCTAGAGGTCTGAATTGTTGCTAATAAAACTTGTTTTTTTAGTACTTTTTCGACACATCTGCTTACAAACTGAACTTGTGTGTTATGGTCGCCGAGGGCCCAAAAATCGGTACAAATCTGGGTTCTAATTTCTTCAGTCAGATTTTCGAAGCATTTTCTGGGACAGGCTTGGTTACAACCTGGTTTCAACCGTCTTCCCTTTATCACCTTTCCTCTATGATTTATAAACTCTTGACCCAATTTTTTTTCTTTTTTTAATATTAGTTTTCCATTGTTCGGGATTCCTTTCCCTCTTTCGCCCTGGATTTGTTTTCTTGGGCCCATTTCTTTTTTTCTTCTGTTTGCTACCTTTTCTGCTAATAGAATCAGATTTGTTCTCGGGAACCAAACTTGTACTAGGTTGAATGCTGTATTCAATATTTTCGAGGACTTGTTAGAACTAGCTAACGTACTATGGTCAGTTCTGTTTTCTCGACCTTCTGCAAAAATTAGTTATACTGTTATTTCAATATAATAATATATCTTCTTTCATTAAAAAAATATTAATAAGTTTTTTTGTTGGACTTTTTACTTTTTTATTTTAAACCGTCAGAAAAAAATACGTATTATATAAAATAACAAGAGAAGTCTAATTAATGCAGGACGTTCCCGAAATTTATTTTTAAATTCTTGTTAAGGTAAGTTTTTCTAATTTAATATTAATTTTTTCATGCAGCGAGGAGAAAATTGGCACTTTTTAGCGTTGTCAGGGAATGCTTTTTCTGCTAGATAAACAATACACTATTTTTCATATATTTATTATTAATGAGAAAGTATTATTTGAGATATTATTAGTTTAATTGTTTACCATTACAAATAGACTTCTGGGGAAGAGTTCTCTTTCCTGGTTAGACTCAGACTCGTACCGAATTTGACTGGAACAAGCTCGTAATTTTTGTTTAAAAGCTAAAAAATCTTAACAATCTTCTATAGACAGTGGCACAATACTTGAAACACTTGGTAGTTCTTGTCCAGTGGAAATTTCATTGTTGTTATAGAACTACCCGAATCGTTGGGCGAATTAGCCAATAAGTCAGTCGCAGGATCTATAATATTCAGAAGCAAACACAATGATAACTATACAATAATCATAAAAAGAATAAGGTTGTTAATAAAGGTTCATATGAATCGGAAAAATGCATTAAAGGCACAGTTTTTGCCATTAATTAGCATATTTTAAAAAGTGAGGTTATGAGCAAACAAAATAAATAATTTATTTACTTACCAGAAGCATTACTGTCTATTCTTTTTCTGTTTTTCAATACTAATTCTAACATGTGTTATCGGAACGGTTTCCTATTTTTTGGCCATTTGAAAATTGACATTTTGTATGAAAAAAATTTCAGGGGTTGATTCACATGCCGTAAACAGTTTTTATTGGGTTTGGTGGGCTTTGTGCGGGAGTACTTGCGTCACTCGGCAACTACCGTTGCCTGTGATTAACAATAAAATAGCAAACTGCTAAAATTAATGAAACATAAGATAAAATAACAAAAATATGTCATCTTTAATCGATATTATTGTCCCTTTGACAAATATTAATAGTTATTAACTAAAATAACTAGGTTAGCGTTACACACTTTCAGAACAAATTTCAAAAATAATTGATTATTCAACAACGGAGATATAGTAGTAGATGAGATTTTATAAATATACTCATAATTAGGTTAATACAAGAAATTGTATAATGCTGTCACCATTTTTTATGCAAAATAACATTTAAAGTGTAGACCGGCACTGTTAGTAGCTGGAGGCTAAGCGGCGGTGTGGCGCCTACTGTTTAGAGGTTAAAGTCATTCTCATCTTTACCAACAACTTCCATGTCCTTTTCTACTCTCACTTCATTGCTGCTTCTTCTTCTTCATTTTCTTGATGTTGACATTGCGACACTACGTGCTAAAACTGTTTTTAACTGTTATAAAATGATATAATCGGAACACTACAGGATGTATTTGAGTAAACTATGACGCTTTAGGCATTTTCACTACAGCGTAGTATAAAAATATTTGTGAAATCGCATAAAAATATTTGTGAAATCGCATATAACGTGACTCTTGCAGACAGGGCAATATAAAAATTTGAATCGATGTTACACATATACCTTTATTCATGAGTTAGTTTCTTAAAATATTATTATAGTTGATGCAATTAAATAGTCATAATTTGGACAATAGAGGTTTAGATTTTTTTATTAATAAATGATTCCAATATCTGCAATATTAACAATGAACTTGGTCGAATATCAATCAAGAACATCAGTAACAATAAATAGTGAAGATTCACTAAATAAAGTTACACGGAAAATGAGAAAACTGATGATAGACTTTACTCATATAAATCATAATAGGATTGACATAATATGGAATAATTATACCCAAACATTACCTACAGTTATTGAAATCATATATATTACACTTTCGAATTAGACATGAAGGCGCATATTTAGAATTGGAGCAAATTAAAACAGAAGTGCCGTGGAGCAATGTATTGCATATACTTAACATTTTGAGATCCCATTTCAAATTCGGACCTTACCGGCCAAATTTGACTTACATAGTGTTCAATAATTGCACGAATAACCCACAAACAAAGAATCAGCAATATTTCGTAAACCCTTCCCGAAATCCTACTAAAATTGCGATAACTTTTAAATCACCACATATCTGCCACTTGTAACGGTTTCAGTTTATTTTATCTAAAAGAAGGCGCATATTTTCGTAGGTTTATTTCATTGTCACTGAATGGGCCACTGGTATAGATGTTTTTAAATTCCCATTATGTAATAACACACCTTTTAAACTATATTTCGGAGAGTCTATGAACAAGCACCATTTCCAAGGAGAATGCTTGATATAGAGTTCCTGCATGAAACTATCGATATCAGTACGCGGCAGTTATTTTTCTAAAAGTTGTAATTTTCGTTTCTTTAGCAAGTAAGTTTCACTGCTTGAGACGGGAATTAAGAGGTTCTGACTGTTGCTTTGACAACTGCCAAAACTTGAGCTCGGCTCCCGAGTGCGTTAACTGCGCTGCCACGAAAACTTCCGACCTAATTTCGAGTATCGACTATGGTGAATAAAACCAAAATAAAAATTATGCAGGCAAATGTTCAAAACTCTAGGTTAGCAACTACAGAAAGTAGAACTTATGCAGATCGGATAAATGCAGACATTGTATGTTTCCAAGAACCATATACGTACACAAAAGAAGAGATGAGAATTATTCCCTCCTTTGCAAAATTCAGAGCAGCTCACACCAAAAGAATCAGACCATTGACGGCCACAATCTTAATGAATAAAGATACAGATGCAACGTATATCTTTCAAAAGTCAAATGAGCATATAACTGTGACGGTATGCCAGAAAAGAGAAATCAAAGTGGTTATAATCAATGTATACATCCTTTGGAATGGGGACATGAATGACTTCTTGAACTCTTTGCAAGAAACTGTTAACGAATTTAGAAGTACTCTCAAGATTCTTCTGGGTGACATAAACGCCAAAGCAGCCACCTGGTTTTCTAAAAGCACTGACGATAGAGGAGTCTTATTGGAAGACTTTATCATTGCAAATGATTTATACGTGGTTAACAGAGAAGGTGAACCATACACCTTCTCATCACCCAATGGGGAAGAAAATATAGACATAACAGCTGTATCAGGTCGTATTTTAAATTTGGTACAAAAATGGCAAGTTAATTCAGAGGCAAATAGCAGTGACCATAGGGTGATCGTTACAGAACTAGAGATGATCCACGAATACCAAGTGGAATATGAAACATATAATATTAAAAATAAAGAACTCATGAATGAACTGGCACTAGAGGTCATGACCCGCCTCCAAGAAACACCATTAATTGATGTTCCAAGCATAAATAGATATATAAAACAACTCACGGCAGGGTACGTTAATATAACCAAAAGATGTTGCCCGAGAATAAATAATAAAAACAAGGTAACGCCTTGGTGGAATGATCAGTTGCAGTTACTAAAAACTCGAGCTCACCGTAGTCGTAAGAAATACCAGAAATTGAGAAGAAGATGAGCTGAATATATACATGAGAGAACTAAATGAATCAAAGTCTACTTCCTGGCAAAATTTTCTTGAAGAGAACCTAGCAAACGACCCATGGGGGACAGCCTACAAGATAGCCGCAGATAAAATTAAATTTAGCAATATTCAGGACAGTATAATTAAAACAGATGAGAGCATAACCCTAACACAAGAAGATACGCTTGCAGAAATTGTGCAAAAGCTAATACCAGACGATAACATTGAAATTGAAACGGCTGAGCACAGGGACATTCGCGGTAGGGCGGTTGATGCGGTTGGGAATCAGGAACATAGGTTTCAGCTAAATAACGAAGCGTTAGATTCTGCGGTTATGGCAATTAAACCTTATAAAGCTCCGGGAATAGGTGGAGTACATGGTGAGATCATTGTATTAACATACTCAATTCTGAAAGACACTATATTGAGACTCTATCAGGCATGTATAAGATTGAATTACTTTCCTGAGGATTGGAAAACGGGCAAGCTAGTTACGATACTAAGTAATAAAGACAGAGACCCGTCGGACCCGAAAGCGCTCAGAACAATCACTCTATTACCTGAATTAGGCAAAATTTTCGAAAGAGTAATTTTGGCACAAATGTATCTTGAGGTACCAAAACAAAATTTTTTGAGCGATAATCAATTTGGCTTCCGCAAGGGGAAGTCGACTATAGCCGCACTGTCAGCCCTGACTACGCACATTAGAGACTCACAGGACCACAACTTGGTATTGTTCGTCGATATATCCGGCGCGTTTGATAACGTCTGGTGGCCAATATTGATAACGGAGCTGACCCAAAGGGGACTTTCCAGTGATATCATAGGCATAATTAAAAGTTTACTTGACAAATCGCAACATTGAATATTCAACAAACTATTTCAAAATTGTCAAAGAAGTTACTAAAGGTTGTCCCCAGGGGTCAGTCCTGGGACCAATCTTCTGGAATATTGTGATAGACCCTCTTTTAAAGTCAAGATGGCGTGAAGGAATTGAGGTCGTGGGATACGCTGATGACTTCTCTATCAGCATTAGAGGGAGCAGTAGAGCCGAACTAGAGGCTGAAGCAGAAGCATGTATGGCGTTAGTGGCATCATGGGCTAGAACAAACAAGCTCAGCATATCCGAATCCAAAACAAAATATGTTGTCTTCTCAAACTTATCCTTCAACGGAAACCCAGTAATCAGATATCAAGGAAGGCCGATACAGAGAGTACAATCGATTAAATGCTTGGAATTGATACTAGATAGTAAACTAGCACACACAGAATATATAAGGTACATCACTAGAAAATGCAAGACGATATTCCAATCAATTAGAAGGCTTGTCAGTAGAAACTGGGGAAAAATAAGCAGTTATTTTACAGCACTCAGAGAAATATACTTACGAGCGATTATCCCAATACTGGCATATGGTGTCGAACTATGGGGGCACAGACTGAACAGAGTAATCACTAAGGGACTATTGAGATCGACCCAAGCAATTCCCTCACAACAATGCTAGGAGCCTACCGATCAACGCCGAATGAATCACTTTGCATACTAGCTAAACTACCACCATTACATTTGCATCTAGATCACATAAGAGCAATAATTGACCTTAAACGGACGGGCCAAACTTTCCTACTAGGAAACAATATAGTAGCCGAAGAGTACAGGTATTGGGTAGTGGTTAAAAGATGTACGCAGCAAATTATTGTCACAACATGGCAATTAGAATGGGATAACTCAAATAAAGGCAGGCACCTACACACATTAATCCCTAATGTACATCCGTGGTTTGAATCGCAGACGGAAATCCTAAAGAGGGAGGTAATCCAGGTACTATCTGGTCATGGTAACAATATGGTGCATTTACATCGGATAGGCAAGTCTAACTTGCCTAATGTGCGAGGTAGAAGATTCACCGACACATCGGATCTTCTACTGCGAAGCCTTTTCGGAAGAACGAAGAACAGCCCGAATCCAGGTGGACGACATGCAGCCGCATTATCCAGCAACCCTGTTCAGAAAACTATGGGTCAACTTGAACTCACTGTCGGCGTTTGAACCTTGCGAGTTCCCTTAACTTGGGAAGCCAGAGTAATTGGAGTAATTAGGTAATTAGAAGATAGTTGAATATAACAATGGTATATTAGTACAACTTGGATAATGTCTTAAGTTTTATTTCATAGTGGGAATTATTCAAGTAAACAATTGAGTGAAAGTAGTTTAACTATAGTTTTAAAATTAAGCCAGAGTTATGATTTCAGTTGGGCATGCACGACATGGTCGTATATGAACTGCAGCATACGGGGGTAAAATTTTAAGGGACCCCGCGTTCCGTTGAAGCAAGACTTCAAGTTGGCCTCCCTTCACACATAACAAGTATTGTACAGGAAATAAAGAATGTAGCTTACTCCTTACTTACCTTTCCTTTTAGTGAGGCTGGCGATGGTAGCCAGGGGCGTGTGGTGGGATCCTCCATCCTCTCCTTTTTTTGTTGCTTTGACTACTCCAAATCACGTACTAAATCATTTAACTCTTTTTGAACAATCAAATGCTGCGGAACTGCAACCAGGCGTGAATGTGGGGTCAGTATACTGTCCCTCGCAGCTTCCTGAAAAACCGTTATTATTTCCCAAAACAATACCTTGCCAATACAAAGGCGTCGTCGGTATTGGTAAGTCTGCATTGTGAGGAACAGTTATTCTGACAGATTACAAATTTGGATATTAGATCTTTCTTTTTTGGAATAACCTTTTGTCTCTGTCATATAAAAATAGCAATCATCAAAATTGTTGGTGAGTTCTCGGCATGCCATTGGAACTGCAGAAAGCATAATTCTTCTATTCCCTTTCATCCACTGAACCAATGACACGTCACAGCTGATACAGCACACAAGGGGAGCCCACTATATGTATTGATTTCCGATTACAAAACCAAAGTACAAGAAATAAGCCTTTTTCACCTTTTTAGAAAATGGTCTGGCTTGTGACTTCTCAATAAATTCTCCACAAACATAACAAAACTTATCAGGAGAGATTTTGCAACTGCCGCACGTATGACTTGCCATTTTTGTCGTTAAAAAATTTTCCTAACTACACAGAACCATTCACTTGAAAAATCAAATGTAAACTAAATAAGAGAATAAATAACGTATTTTATGAAATCTCTCTGCTTATAAATACAGGACAATATATTAACTCCTCATAAAATTTACTAGCTGCGAACAAAAAAGGATCTAAGGAACTCGTTGAAAAATGGGAGGTATTAGGGCTCTATGAATATTTTTTCTATTATTTGGAAGGTATTAGCATTATAAAAATAATTGTTTAAACTATGTTACAAAAATCGTGTCGGCCAGTGATAATTCAAAATACTCCAACGCTAGTCTTCGCTGAATAGCCCATGCCAAGAAAACGTGTGAAGAGCTTGATATTAAGTTCAAAAAAATATATTGCCTGTCAGTTGCAGTTACAATAAAATGCTATTATTTAAATAAATTCACAAGTTTCTATTGACCTATAGTATCCAACTTTGGAAATACAGCAGAAATGTAGATATGAATATTATTCAACGCACTCAAAACAAAATGGTGAGGAGAGTGACAAATGGTCCTTGGTACATCAGGAACAGTGGTCGTCACCGGGAGCATCGAATATATTACCAGAATGCTTCTCCTTCATCAAGTCAACGTCGAGGCTAACCCAATTCTAGACATCATGTGTTGGTCAGAAGACTCAAGAGAATAAAACTCATCGAGATTGTTTAAATGAGACAAATAAAGTGTAGTGCTATGCTGTACACAATAATTTAGTGTAAATATGTCGTAAATATTACAAATTTGAACTAAATTGCAATTTAATAAATACTTGTAAACTCGTTTTTAAGGAAAAATTAACGACAATTCGACATTCTTCTGATGCAATGACCAAACATCGGACTAATCGATGTTTTAAATGTTCAAGTACCTCATATAAGCACTAGAAAGTCTACATATAGGTATTCACACATGTTTTGTACTCAATGGATCCATTCCTCAAGGATCCAAAATTTCATCTGTACATATTCATTTTTTGATGATTGGATTTGAACCTTAGCATATTTTTCTTAGAATAGCACAAGTGAATTCTTTTTATTTTTCAAGTCTCTTGTTATATTGAATTATTTAAAATATCGATCAATCTGATCCTTTCATCAAAGCTCTATGCAATTCTGCGACAATCTATAGAAACATATTTTGGCTTCTCTATAGTTCCTCTCTGTAACCAGGGACGTTTTCATTGATTGATGGATATACTGCACGTTAGTTTGATTTCAAATTTACCCTAATGTGCACTCACTTCTCAATACCCATTTTCATCTTCAGTGCATTGTTTCATATATGTATAGATTCAAAAGTTTTGCATCAGCCAATATCTCCAAAAGTAAATTATCTTCGTAAAGAATGAATTAGAGACTAATTAATTGTATGTAAAAATATATCAAAGGTTTTTGTTATCAATTTTTTATCCACTAATAAACATGTTCTAAACAGTATTTTTGGAAGAAAATTAAATTTACAAATTGATGACTTTTATGGAATCTACGCAGGCTTGTTAACCAGATTTCGGATATGCTGTTGCGGGATATTCCGTCATTCCTGCTGAGCGGCATGAACAAACTGTTCAAACGATTCATGTTTTCGGTTTATCGATAATCATTTACAGGTTTGTTGCGATGAGGACGGGCGTTATCGTCCATAAAAACGAAAGCGTCACCGACAGCTGCTCGCCATAGTCACACGAGAAGATATAAAATCTCCCTGAGCTAACTATCACCAGTCAATTTTCCCTGAACATGGTTTAATACTATGCGGCTGTTGGACATAATCCAAGCCCAGAACATAGCACTTCCCCCTATAAAGGGCAGCACAGGGCGGGTATGGGCGAGTTGGGCTGCTCTCGTTGGCTTTCTCCAGACATGTGTTCGACAGCTGTCATGAACCAAACAAATTCTTGTCTCATCAGAAAAAGTCACATAATTCCAAAGTTTTTCGGACAAGGCTGCGTGATCTTGGGCCTATTGTAGACGGTGAAGTCTGTGCGCAGGTCGTAGGCAGGGTACTCTCATTGGTCGGCGACACCTCAATTCTGTCGAAAGTATTCGTCTCCGTAATGTAGAGACCGATACTGGAATTCCCAAGGCCTGTCTCATATATCTTTGGAGTGCTGGTAATGCTATGGTCGGGTTTCTCCGGGTCACCAAGTGGATAAAGCGGTTTTTCCATTCATTGACAACACGCCTTCTACCGCTTCTAGGTCTGTCACGAAAAGAATTAGTCTGGAGATAGCGGTTCCATGTACGAGATACATAACCATTAGCCATGAACCTGTGAGAATGGCCTTCTACAATTAGACCTATTATTCTGGCACGGTCAACCTCACTTATAACTTGAAGATTCATGGAGGCAGTCCAAATTATAAAATTGAACTCCAACAAAAAAATTGTAAGCATGTAGTTCTTGCAAAAACAAAATTTGTACAAAAGCCCTTGTTGTTTTGTCACTTGAAACCAATCAATTAATTAATATCCAGTTCATTTTTGACGAAGAAATAATTTCTTAATTACTTAAAGGGTGATGCAAAACTTTTTAATCTATGTTGTATCGCAATTATACCAAAGAAAATATAATGCTTTATCCATCCCAGGCAAAAACAGAGGTAATTCTGAAATGGGAATATATGAAATATATTCCTGTAGGAAGAACACCAAAGGGGTTAAATACATTTAGTTGTAAATGAAGAAGGCAAATAGAAAAAACAAACAAATTAGTTGTCTCTAAGGAGAAGATTAAACAATCATATTGTGTATAAAATATCACAGTAACAAATTTTGTAATTTCTTTTCATTTTGATACTCATATTTCATATTCTCTTGGTATGTCAGTAAAATTGTTTTTTCTTTGTTAACAACCTCACCTTTTGTTAAATACATAATTTCTTTGATTTATTGTCTCAAAACACAATAAAATGAAAAGCAGTGCTACAATTGTAATTATTCAGAAAACATAATGTACAATAAAGCATAGAATACAAGCGAGTGAAAGACCTGATAAACCGGGTGTAAGACCAGTTTATGTTTGGGCAAGTAAATAATGAGTAAATAAGTGAAAAAGTGGAAGTTGAACTAGTCCCATATCACATTGTAGGTGGATATATTTCACAAAGGTCATTCAGGTCAATGCAGATACAATCTCAAGACGGCCACGCGCTGGCACAGGTGGTCAAATAATGCTATGTTGCCATCCTTACAATTTCCTATAACGCTATTGAATTCATAAAGTAAACTTAAAGAAACTCAGGTATTACGATGTTGGACATAAACACTTTTTATAGACTTAAAATATATATAGGAACACGTTTCATAATATATACAACGCCAAAGTCTAGGGATATTTTTATAAGTAGTCGTGTTTTTACCTGTAATCAACTTGAAGAAGTAATACAAAATTTATAGTTTAGATTGTTGTTTAATATGTCAAAAACATTAACGTTTTTACAAAATATAACAGAAAACTGGACAAAAAAAATATTCTGAATTTCAATGTCAAAGCAAATACAAAAAACACAAAAATTAATCTTAGAATAAAGTATGGCCACAACGTTGATTTATCACAGCCCTACATCTAGCATTCATGCTCAAAATGACATTATTAATGTCTGCCTGAGGTATTTGTGTCCATTGTACTCTCGAAGCTATCGAAGTTAAAACTCATTATGAATATTGCCCGTAAGTGGAGTAATTCGTCGTTGGAGCATGTCCCATACGTACTCAATGGGATACAAGTCCGGTGACTGTGATGGCCATGGCAATACCCTCGTTATCCAACCAGTCTACTACAATACGGGCAACATTTGATCGAGCGTTATCATGCATTAAGAGAAAGTTATCTCCAATAGCATCAGCAAATGGACGGACGACAGTTTGGAGAATAGTATCCAAATACTACTGACTTGTGAGAAAACCGCGTGGAAAAATGAGCTAGTTCTTCCGTCAATAATGATTCCACCCCATACCAATAATGTGCCACCTCTGTATGTGTACACTTCCTGCACATGTCGCAAGCGTTCCAAATTTCCGGACTGTCTCCACACTCTTATCCGACGAGAATCTGGATGGAATCCAAGTCTAGACTCATCGGTGAATAAAACTGTAGCCCAGTCATTATCAGCCCAATTCAGAAACTCTTGACATAAGGTTAATCGTGCAGCGCGATTGGCTCTGGACAGAGGTGGACATCTCAGTGGTTGCCGACTACGAAGATTCGCTTCATGGAGACGATTCCTCACCGTATTACTGCCAATTGTCAGATTACATGTACGCTGTAATTCATTAACCAACTCGGGTGCTGTGATTGTCGGTTGCCTTCCAGCGGTTAAAACTAAATACCGGTCTTGAGCGGTGGTTGTAGAACGACCACGTCCAGAATGTTGCTCGGCTGGACTCCCAGTGTCTCTAAACCGACGCCATAATCGACTTATGACGCATTGCGAGACTCCCAACTGTTCGGCTATTTGGGTTGAAGGGGGCCCACCGCCCTATTCATTTCATCCAATGTTAAATGTTGTGGTTCCATGGTAAAAACACACTATCTTTAACACACTTACTAAGCAAGAACAGTATGAAATGACTAAAAATCGGAATTAAACAAAACATTAAAATGTCAGTTTTTTAGTCCCTTGTGAAAACCGTTCTAAAACACGTATTGTTATCTGTTTTGCAATTTGTTTTATATGAAAAAGTAAGTATTTAGACTAACAGTCACAGTCGAATTAAGTTTATATGAACACGAAAATGTCTCTCATTGGTTTTAGGATTTTACAAAAATATCCCTAGACTTTTGCGTTATGTGTATATATGTATCTTTCACTTTTAAGTTTGTAGACTTTATGCTCTACAAGATCTATTTATTATACGAGTAAGTATATCAACTTTCCTCATTCTAAAAAGCTGCAATAATAAATTTTATTGAAACCTGAAGACCAGTGAATATTCCAGTAAAAATATTATTTGCATGAAATGACTAAAATCTTCTAACCGATTTCCTTGATAATGCCTGAATATATTTGAAAATACAACCGATTATATTTTCGGAAAGCATACTAAACCCGTTTTCTAAAACTGTAACTTATATCTCTTGACTGTATCTGAAAATAAAAATTCACAGTTTTCGATGTCCACTACTTCGACTTAACATATTGTATTCAAAATCTCTCCCCGATAAATGGAGAAATTCTCCTGTAATATCTTCTTCAGAATGTTTCCTAACTCTTCCCGGAGATCATTAACACATTCCAAGACTATCAATTATTTTATACCGATGTTTCGAAGTGGAACGGATATTTATGATAATATAAAACATGGTGTGCGCCTAATTGATATTTGCATTATGTTGACTAGAAAATTAACTGCAATTCTAAATGCATTACTTATTTTCAACTTTATTTTCGGTCTCTATGTGAGAACAGCTTTCGTCTCCTGTCTCGTCAATTAGATTTTATAAAAATATAATTTTATAGTTTATACAGATTCCAGAATCAAAGTAACTTGTTTCTTTTGAATAAATGATAGTAGAGCCATAAATTTATGGAGGATAAACCTTAATTCTCACTTATCATTTATTCATCACTACTTCATTCGTCAAATTCCCCAAATGGTTAATAGTCAACTTAATATAATAGATTTGTTGATGGTTAAGAAAAATTTAAATCTTCAGTTTTAGGAAATTACGGTCGACTTGGCAATAAAGATGTAACGGTCGTCCGTATCGGAGTCGCAGAACAAGTTGAGAACCATGCACGTTCCCCTAACTTGGAGTGCCTTTTGCGACATCTTGTCACGGTTAATTACTTATTGTTCGAAATAGACCAACTTAATTGCTTTCTCGATATCTAATGTATCCCATAAATATTCATGGCAGTCAAGATTGGTTTGTATCGGGTCAAGACAACCGAACTTGATTTATTAACTTTCTTATTTATAGTGTTTTTAGCTTTATATATGAAAGAAATAAACTTCTGTGAATTGTATCATACGACCTCATATTTTTTCATAAATTGGACAGTGTTGCTATCCGCAGAATTTATTTGAAGTCTTACAAACATTGTGTTTTATATTCTTGTAGACAATTGAGAGAATTAATTTAGTTAAATTGATGAAAGAAGTCCCAATTATAGTTAAAAATTTGTATTGCCTGAATTTCTCGTATCAGAGTAGCCCGGTGAAGTTAGCTTAAAAGATATGGGTAAGGTTACACACATTCGCATAGAGCATAAAATTTATACGAATGTTAGGAACAGTGACAGAATTGTGCAATCTACCCTAGACTTTTGAGTTACATTGGCGTAGTTCAATATTTGGTATGATGTACGATGCTAACATTGTATTATAATTATTAATTTAAATTTGTATTTTATATATTATGTTTTGTATTGTTAGTATAGTCAGTATTCTGTATATTATTCTTTATATTTTTTCTATAGTTTTATCTATTTTTAAATCATGTCGCTTTGGCCATAAAATTGTAAAAAAAAATCATGACAATAAAGCTTCTCTCTCTCTCTCTCATTATAAATGAAAAGTCCCCATCGATCCGACATTTGCAAAAAGTTACTCAAGGTCAAAGTTCGCAATACGGTATTTTTCGATTTTCAATCAAACGGTAAAGTAATTGGATATTATTCAGGGCGTCTCACAGATAACTTTATCAATTTTCAGATCACCAGAGCTAGTACAACTGGACCTATGAATCCAGATATACTACATTTTTGATCATTTCGTTTGTTAGCACGGTACAGCCACCAGGGCATATTTGAATGACCAATTTTATGATTGGATATTGTTCAGGGCTTTACAAAGATGAACCCCATTGATTTGCAGCCCACTAAATCTAGTACAACTGGACCTATACATCCGGATATACTACATTTTTGGTCATATTTAGAAAAATGTCGGCACGGTTCAGCCTCCGGAGTATATACAAGTGACCAATTTTATGATTGGATATTGTTCAGGGCTACTGGAAAGCGAAAAAACAAAAAACAATATAGTGGTTCAGGGAGTAGGAATATAGACAAATAATCCAGAAGAACTACGAAATAAAATGGAGAAATTCCTAGAAAAATAATTACAAATAAAGACAGCGGTAGAAAGCTCAGTAAAGTTAGGAAAAAAAAGATGCTTAGTAAGACTGGCAAACCAAGAAGAGAAAAGGAAGGTGATGCTCAATAAACAAAAATTGAGATTTAAAAGTGAAGAGAGATTGTTCATCCAGGATGACTTGTCGAAGAAGGATAGAGAAATTTGAAAAGAGATCAGAATGAAAGCTATTGAAGAAAGAGATAAAGGAAACGAGTGAAAATTGGGTTCAGAAAAATGTACATAGAAACAGAGGAATGGAGATGGAACACGAAGGAAGAGAAGTTGGAAAAAAGAAAACTGAACATATCGACAAAAAACCAGTGGCGACAAGCATAAACTCAGAGGCAGAGGAAAATAAAGTAGACCAGGCAATGGAAATGGACAAGGAAATGCAAAAGATGAAGAATAGTACAAATAAAATGATTACAGAAAAGCAACAAGGTAAACTACGGCGTTAAACGAGAACAAAAAGAGAAACAATATGGAATGAGAATAGGAACATGGTACATTTGAGGAGGGGGCCATAAAACACTTGATCAATGAAATGCGAAAATACAAATTAGATGTTTTAGCAATACAAGAAACTAAACAAAAAGGGAAAGTAATTACAGAAATAGACGATTATATGTTCTTTAATAGTGGAGTAGATAATAGAATGCTGGGTACAGGGTTTATAGTAAGCAGTCAACCTAAAGCAAATATTATAGATTTTGAGGGAGTATCAGATAGACTATGTAGAATAAGAATCAAAGGAAAACACAGGAAAACGACATTAGTTAATGCGCATGCCCCTTCTGAGGACAAAGATGAAGACACGAAAGCAAAGTTCTATGAAGAACTGGAACAAGCAGTCAATAAAATATAAAATACCGAAATTTGATGTTAAATGTGTAATAGGGGATATGAATGCAAAGGTCGGACAAGAGGAAGTGTATATAAAAGTAACGGGAGGAAAAAGTAGAGACGCACTCAGTAATGATAATGGCAAGCGACTCATAGAATTTGCTTTAGAAAATGAAATGAAAATCGTAAGTACGTCATTTGACCATAAGAACATCCACAAGGAAACCTGGTTCTCACCAAATGGCAAAACAAAAAACCAAATAGATCACGTCTCAATAGAAATGAAGCATTTAAAAAGGGTAACAGATGTACGAAGTTATAGAGGAGCTGATGCGGATAGTGACCACTTTTTAGTAATTACAAAACTGAATAAAGATAAGCCACCTAGAATTGAACAAGATAAAAAACCGGAAAAAATACGATTTAGAAAAATTGAAGGACGAGACCAAAATAAATCACTTCCAACATGAAATTAATAGAGAATTAAATTTAAGACCTTGCTTCGAGCAACTAGAAGAAGAATGGTCACAGATAGAAACTGTAATGAGAGATGTAACAAATAGGATACTAGGGAGCCCCAAGGGAAGAAAAAAAGATAAGTGGTTTGATGAACAATTTAAACAGGCGTTGGAAAAAAGAAATAAAATCAGACAAAAACTATTAAAAGAAAACAGTGAAGAAAATAGACTAGAGTATAAAAAAGCAAGGAAAGAAGTTAAACAAATATGCAGAAAGAACAAAAGAAATTACTTTGATAGGGAATTGATAAAAATTGAAGAAGCTTATAAAAATAAAGAAGTGAGAAATTTTTATCATGAAATAAGAGAAGGGAAAGGCCACCTTATTTTTCGAAAAGCAAGGAGGGATATCCAATAGGGGATAGGGAAGAAAAAATAAATAGATTTGCACAGTATTTTGAGGAATTACTAAATGATGGTGAGGAAGAACTAGGCGAAAATGATAATGAAATGGAGGAAGAAAATTGTGATGAGGATGATCTAGCCATAACGGTCCCAAAAAAACTGGAGGTGACAGAATGCTTAAAACATATGAAGAATAATAAGAGTGCAGGAGAAAACAATATTCCAATAGAAATTTTAAAATATGGAGGCGAACAATAAACGGAGAAAATATGGCAGTTGTTGAAACAAGTATGGTGAGAAGAAAAAATCCCTAAAAATTGGAACAAGGCATTAATAATTCCAATCCACAAAAAAGGTCCCAAGGAAGAATGCTATAACTACCGCGGAATAGCACTTTTAGATGAAACATACAAAGTTCTGGCAAAAATACTTAAAAATCGATTAGACAAATACCACAAAGAAAATGTAGGAGAATACCAAGGAGGTTTTAAAGCAGGTAGATTGACAATAGACCAAATTTTCATTATGAAACAACTTCAGGAGAATGCTTACGAACAAAATATAAGTCTGCATATGCTATTCATCGATTACAAACAGGCCTATGATACTATTAAAAGAAGAAAAATGTATGAGGCAATGAGAAAGTTAAAAATACCAGGTAAATTGAGAAGACTAGTGGAAATGACCATACGAAAAACCGAGAGCAAAGTAATTTTGGAGGGCAGTATTTCTAACGTGAATTAGAGAAAGGTCTGAGACAAGGAGACCCATTATCCACAACCCTCTTTAACCTAGTTCAGGAAATTATACTAAGAGAAAGTGGTATAAAAACCCGAGGTTTAATTTATGGGAATAAACATCAGTGTCTAGCATATGCGGACGACATAGTACTTATGGCAAGATCCAGGAAAGAACTGCTAAGCGTATCTAAGTTACTAGAAGAGAAGGCAAGAGAATTTGGTCTAGTGATTAACGAGAAAAAAACAAAATACATGGTAATGAAGGATAATGAAAAAACCGATACTATTATACATTGTACATGGAAACAAAAGCTACAAAATAGAAAAAGTGGAACAAATCGAATATTTAGGAGTCTCTATCACAAATAAAGGAGACGAAAGGAAGGAAATAGAAAAAAGGTTAACAAAAGGCAGTAAAGCAGTAGGAATGATATCACAGATGTTTAATTCAAAAGACATATCACGAACAGCAAAAATAAGAATGTACCAAACAATAATAAGACCGTAAGTTATCTACGCTTGTGAAACCTGGACAATGAACAAAAAAGAGCAGAATAAACTAGAGATATGGGAACGTAAAATGCTCAGAAAGATTTATGGTGGAATAAAAGAAAATGGAATATACAGAAGAAGAACAAACAGAGAATTATCAGATTTGTATAATCACCCAAGTATAACCCATATAATTAAAGCACAGAGAGCGAGATGGTTAGGACATATAGGTAGAATGGCAGAAGATAGATGGGTAAAACGAGTGCTGAAAGGGGGAGAAGGTGGTAAAAAGAGAAGAGGAAGACCAAAGAAGAAATGGTTGGGGGAGGTTAGGAGAGACCTGAGATCAGTGGGAGTAAGGGACTGGCAGAACGAGGCGAGGAATAGAAAAAAATGGAGAGAGAGATTGAAAGATCTCGAAGCCGAGGGCCAGATGGGCATGTAGTGCTGATATATATATATTGTTCAGGGCTTCTCACAGATGAACCCTATTAATTTTCAGCCCACCAAAGCCAGTATAATGGGTCCCATAAATCCATATATTCAACATTTCATTCATAATAATGGTATTCGGAACATTCGTACACATTTTCAGCTCTATATGAGAAGTTTTGTAGCCCTCCATACCTAACTTGACCGGGCTAGAGGAAAAATTACGAAAAATTATTCTGCATATAGCTGAATAGTTTGTAGTTTATGTAATGGGTATTCATTATCAAATACTCTGGAATGAAAATAATACTAGTTCACAAATTTCACCCTCTTGATTTAGCCCGAAAGAAATGTATGTATTTCGCTTAAATCTGAAAGGGTTGGGTCGAAATATGTTGCTATTTTTCATTTTTTTCAGATACCTTACGTCATGACTCCAGATTAATATTTATTCAATCGATTCAACTAACAAATATCTTTTGTATTTCAAATTGAATAGATACGTCCAATAGGAAATACGAACAAAGGTTGTGGACAGCTTCTATTTTAAAAAGATTGGTTGGAAAGTACATATCTTCATTATTTTGTGTTTTCTAGTGCGAACCAAGAAAAACGTAGGTGTCCCATGTATTTTGTGGAAGCTACAGAATAGAAGACCTAATATACCTTGATTCTCCAATGTTATGACAGATATTTAGTAATCACGAAAATAACTTTTACTCATGTATCACTAAGACAATGGGTTGTAATACAAAAATAATGCGAGTATTGAATATACCAAAATTTCATCTGATAATGAATCAATTTTACATTCGAAATATTTTCCATATCCAATTGGTCTAGCCGAGCAAATATGTAAGAGAAGATGACAATGAAAGACATGTTAAAGTTAAATTGACAACTAGTGATTCTGACAATTTCTCTCTCCGAGGAAATAGTCCACATATACTTAACCAAGCTAAAATAAGAAGTCTAAAGCTTCTTCACTTCTCTTCCGCAGCAGTGGACTTTATTAACACTAGATACGATAGTAACGTTTTCCAGAAACTGGAGCAAGGTCTTCTCAAAATTTTTCGAAAGATGAGAGGAATATTGATACTACACTGAATCCATGAAACTGTTTTAAGCAATGAAAAACTGTAATAAAACAACAGAACACTAATTTATAGAAAATATGATCTGAAAGCTGTGTTTATCAAACATCGGATATAAAAAACCGTCTATACCTGTAGGGCTTATACAAGACGCAGTGGATTTAAAGACAACTATCAAACAATATGTAGTTAATGATATAAAAAACACCAATGGAAACTTAGGTTAAGTGACCTCAAAGTCATTTTTCATTAGGATTGCAGAGTGGTTACACAGAGTACTTTTTTACTTTTCATTAAAGAACAAAATCGTCTGTTTCGAAAGAGTATATTCTAGGCCAAAGTAACAATCAGCAAGTCGTTGTAGACTAGGCAAATTAGCACGAAAAATGGGCTAACGTCAAACTAATTGCAATACAATTTCTGTGAGTGGTTTCCTATTGGAAATTTTCTGTAGAAAACGATGGTGAAACGTCTACCACTCTATGACGACGCGCTTATCCAATATGGCGGATTTTCCAAAATGGCTGACCATTATTTGATACATTGTATATTAGAACTTGAAATCAAAATTCCAGTCCGTGAACGATTAACTCAATAAACAATTATGATTATATGAAAGTAGGCTACACACAGTTTCAACATTTTTGGGGGATTAGGCACGTGCGGTGCATGGATTTTGGGGAAGTTATGACACTTGTAGCTTGTTTCCGGGCAGCATGTTTTACAAAATACCAGAAACTTATTACATAGTGCCCAGAAAACAAGTTACTTGAGTCATAGCTTACCCAAATTCCATGCACCGAAGGCCCCTATGGGGGATATAGAGAAACAGTATACAAGTTGTGGGTAATAATTGAGGCTTTTGCGGGAAAAACGATGAAGGTACATTTTTTCCGAAATTGAATTAGATGGTGCAATCGGCAGCTGATGGTTTGCTATTGCGCCATCTAGCTCAATTTCGAAAAAAATGTAGCGTTGTCGTTTTTCCCGCAAACTCCTCAATTGTGAAAGAAAACATTTACTTAAAGTTTATTAAATTAAAATACTTTTGAGTTCCAAATAATCGTTTATTCATTCTTTTATTTACAATAATAGTTTCATCTGAATCATCGTCCACGTCCACTTTCATAGAATTGCAGCAGCTTATACCTCTACAAACTGTGCACGCATCTGTGCACAGTATACACTGTCGTACATTGAAGAGTTGCACATTGGCATTTGATACAGCCACATTTTACGAATTTCAGTAAATGGGCTGGTGGTGGTGCTTGACTCATTCTAATAGGAGTCAATCTTCCATCCTTCACTTTAAATCCCCACTGTAATGGATCCATAGCATTACCCATCCACTGTTGCACCTGATGATATACTCTGAAAGAATGAAATTTGCTTGCATCCTCTGTAGGAGGCAAAACTTCCGGTTTCACATGGATTGTTGATTTTGTTGCCTTTGAAGTGAAAGTTCGAAGTCTCATGTAATGGGCTGTCTCCTGGTTTTCCTCCATACAAGGATATAATGGCATTCAGACCAGCATTTAAGATTTCTCCTGTGGAAGGAACATAACAGTTCATCGATCGTCTCTTTCTGAGTCCAAGGAAGGCGATGTAATAACCAACCACCATCTATTACGAATTGCAAATTTTCAGGCAAGCTGGAACTTCCCAGATTCCCTCATAAACCCATGTTTATCGAATAGACTAGCTGGATGTGAGCAAAGCTCGTAACGGAAAACCTCATGCAAATCGACACCACCGGTCTGAGCACAAAGCAACAGGCGCTGAAATAATAGTTCCGGCTCAATAACAAAGGTTTATCCTGTTAAGTTGACAGATTGCACTGCTTGCATTGGTTTCACCTGCTTGCTCTTTCGGAAAGAGAACTCGAATATTTTTTGCCAATCATGTCATCAGGGATTATCTTCCCAATTTCATCTGCTAGTTCAGGATTCACATCACTTCCATATGTAACTCTTGTGACAATGTTCCGCATATTGCTGTCTTGCTCGAATACATTAAGCTGTTCTATATATACTATTACTTTTTGTGTATCTCCTGTATCACCTGCAATTCTTGCGCTGGTCATAGTAACATGTTGCTCACTTGATGCATGCTTCTCTGAAGCAAATTCCTGCATGCACTGATTCAAATGGGCGCAAATAGGGCGTGATATAACCCAGACAAACTGTTGCTGTTCTGTTATACCCTTTCCATGAGTCATTCCTCCGAATCCTTTTATGTTCTTCATTAAAACTTGTTCAATAAGCAAGTCAGTGGAAATACCACCCCAAAACCTATTACTTCTACGGAAAATATGCAGACCACTTGTAAAAGCCGTGTATACATGAGGAGCTTACAATTCAAGCTCAACCATTCTTTCATAGTAGAGACGTGCAGAGCTGGCATATGAACTATGGCCACATGCTGCAAAAAAACGTAACATCTCCTTCACCATTGCGAGATGTAGGTGCCAATTTCCTAAAATTTGAAAATCTAATTTAAATTACTCTATCACTTGAAGCATTAAAATATTAGTCTAAAATCAGAAGAAACCACAATATTACCGTGGCAAGTACTACTTCAATATCGATTTTATTCTATGGACGTTCTTTCATTTCGAATACATGGGATCAATAAAAGTTCAATATTGCTGTTAAATAAGCTTATTAGAAAAATGTAGATGAATTCAAAACATAATTATCTGAATTCAGCAAGGAAATAGAATGTGTCATTTCAATAGAAACCAGAAAAATTTAAAATATAAATGATTTATATCTTCCAGGCTACCATCCATTATATAATGGTGGAGGCGTTTGTGAGGGAGCTAGTTTATATTAATAATTGTTCAGAATATAACTATGAAATCGTAAAAATAGGTTCTAAAATTATCTGTTCTAATCTTAAACCGTAAAATAATTATTTCGGCTTCACATAGATCTCATGATATCGAGGTGAAAACATTTATAAAATATTTTCAACAATACTTGGAACAACTCTTCACTGAAAAATTGTGATTTTTATATACCTGCCGGTGATTTTAATATTAACATTAAGGTAGTGAAAGTAGCAAAAGAAAACTTCTATAAAACTAAATGTGAAGAATTCCAACAAAAACATGACAGCTTACATGTACATAAAAAAGTCAAACAACTAACAGGGCTACAAAGATGAAAGCAATTCAATACATTATATGACATAGACAGTTAAACAGTATGATATGATTTAATTGTTCAAAATTTTGTTCCAAATTGTGTTTTTTTTAAATGTCTCAAACAATCTTCTTTTCACGGTTTTGTGGTTGGCTTTCAGTTGATCGTACTTTTTGTACATATGCTCTATTACAGAGTACATTTTCTTATTTTTAGGTGACATCATAATACTATTAATCCCTACTCCTTGAATACTTTTAAATGGGAAAGGCAAAATACCATGCTGACCACCTGAAACAACATACGAAGTATTACTAGTTATTCATTGTTACATTATATGGCTAAGCTGAACAATTCAACATAAGTGACTTGTCATCAGAGCAAAAAAGGGTCAGTGATATTGATAAAAGTAATAATGAGAGGGACAGTGTGAAAGTGGTCACATAACTGTAAAAAATGGGTATCTTATTTTGTGTATTCATTTCAAATACATGTATTGAAAATATTTTTCAACAAAAAAAATACGAAACACTACAAACAAGTAATAGTTGGGCATGCATTTAGTTGTGCATAATCCCGTCATAGATCATATTTAGGCCCTCGGTTACAAGAAGTTGATTTTAAGTGTAATATCACTCCACATTGTTCATTTTAAATAATTTCAATCTATACATCTTATCATATTTTACATCCTGTATATATAGTTTACTGAAAAAAATAGGCCTTTGAATGATATACGTTGTACAAAATAAATCCCACTACATGTCATTCATAACAACAATGTAAATTTTATATTATGATATACTACAAGATGTTGGTGGTATACTAGCTGATGTTGATGGTATTCCACTAGATGTAGATTGTACATTGATATTTACTACTTCATCTGATACATAGCATTGAAAGATCCAACTTTTTATTAGCAAGAAGCAGATTTCTGTGTAATCGATGGCACATAGTCGAAGTATATATGGGGTCAAAATGTCGATGACAAATTCTTTTAGATTTAAATATTACTAAATGATCCATCTCATTCAGCTTAGCATCATTTATATTTTCTATATAATATATATATATATATATATATATATATATATATATATATATATATATATAACCATTTGTTAAACCGTAGTAAATCCTTTATGGGGTTTGAAAATATGTGGCGGATTTTAGATATTTCAATACACCCAGGGATACAAACATTAGTATGAAAAGGCATTGTGTTTAATCACTGTTGTTCGGTCTTAACTTTTGAAAGTAATCTACAAGTACAATAAACTAACTATACCACGAATGTTCCGACTAAAATTAAACCTTCAAAATCTAGAATGATGTTAAAAACACTTAAACCACAGAAATAATCAAAAATAGGAAAAACAATACAGAATTCAATAAAAATAAAATCATGAAGTTATTATGGTAAAACATGCATACAAAATGACGACTACTAAAAAGTGACAGAAAAAGCAGAAAACCTCACGTCAGAACAGTAATTTGCACGGGCACAAAAAGTCAAAGTAGGCAACCGATGACAAAAAAGAAGAAGAGCACAGCTAGCGACGCCTACATTTCTGTCCCCTGAGTTATGTATTTGGTTTGACCTTGGGTAACCTACGTGGGATATCTAGGGGTTAGTTATCTCTGTTTAGTATGCTGCGGCGCGTTGTAGCTATAGTGTCTAGTATCAGAACATATAGGTAAATGGGGCCCCGTTGCGACCCCGATCCGGCATTAAGGAATGCAAAGAGATTGCATTATTAAATAGGATTTTCCTTAAGTTTTCAGTCAGAATGAACCGTTGGGAGAAAACCAGACCACTTACAGAGGCTGAACTTGAAGAAATAATAAATAATCAAGAGTTAGAGGATGAAATGGAGTATGAGAGCGAAGAAGAATCGGACAAGGAGGACGATCAAGATTTTATGAAGGAGGATGTGTCCGAAACAAAGGACTATCTAGAAATACAAAGTGAAGTGGAGTCGGACTCAGAACCTACTGAACCTACGGAACCTCAAGAAGATGTTCAGGATTGCAGTGGCCCAATATATACGGCAAAATCGGGTTTGCAGTGGAATAATGGGCCTTTTTGAAAAATAAAAGACTCAAAAAAAACATTATAAATGCGCGTCCAGGTATGACAAATTACTGTAAAAATTCTATAACGCTCTTAGATTTCTTCAACCTATTTTTGACGATGGAAATGAAAGATATCATTTGTCGTCATACTAATGAAGAAGCTACTAGATATTTTGATGAGTGGAATACCAAAAATCCTAGCAATAAAAAAGAATGACTGGTTCTTGAAAAGGATGAACTTGATAGTTTTTTGGGAGTACTTCTAAAAGCAGGTGCACTTAGATGTAGAAAGGAATCTACTCGAAAAATGTGGTCCATACGTCGATCACTTTTTACAGCTGCTTTACTGCGGGACAGGTTTGAGCAAATATCAAAATTTTTACGATTCGACGACAAATCTACAAGAGCTGAGCGAAAGGATCAAGACAAGTTAGCAGCAATAAGAGATATTTGGGATATGTTTGTTGAAAATTGTAAAAAGGCATATGAACCATATGAACATGTTACCATTGATGGGCAGTTTGTGTGTCCGAGGAAAATGACCATTTAGGCAATATATAAAATCAAAACCTGGACAATACGGTATAAAAATTTGGCCAGCCGCTGATGTTAAAACGTCATATTCATGCAACCTTCAAGTTTATACTGGAAAATCTCGTGGAGGTGTAACAGAGAAGAATCAAGGATTTCGTGTCGTATCAGATTTGGTATTACTCTACCATAAGAGTTGGCGAGGAATAACGACAGATAACTTTTTCTGAAGTGTTTCGTTGGCTAGTTATTTGTTGACGATGAAACTCACATTATAATAATAATAATAATAATAATAATAAGTTTATTCATCATCATAAACAATTACAAAATAATTATAGAAACAGGATTACAAAGACAAAATAAAATAATTTTATGAAAATATATCTGGCTGACAAACAAACCGATTTACCCACTAAGGCAATGCCTGAGTGTGGGGAAACTAAGGCATGGTTAGCTCGGTGTTCGTAACAGTAAGTACATACAATGAGTAAAACAAACAGTGTCAAATAAAAAACAAAACAGACAAGAAAAGTGACAGATACAATTTGAAAATGTAAAAATCCCAGAGATTATGATTTGAAAACATTGAACAAAAAGACTAAAACTAAAATATGACGAAAATAAATACATTTAATAATTTTACATTACAATATTTTCAACTCATATTAGGTTCAATTAAATCTTTAATTGCAGATCTTTCTTTTAACCAAAGGTAATTTTTAACTTTCTTTTTAAAAGAAAAAACACTTTTTACATCCTTTATTTCTTTTGGGAGGTAGTTGTAGACTCTATTGGCCAAGTATTCAAGAGATCTCATTGTAGCAGTTTTTAGAGTAAATACTGTTTCTAGGGGTGTCTCTTTTTTGTATCTGGTATTATGTGCATGATCTACATAAACCAGAAATCCCCTTCTCTTGAACTGCTGTACTGCAATGTTAAAAAAATATAGCTGCCGCATATCCATTACTTTATTATCTTTATATAATACATCAGAT
Source organism: Galeruca laticollis (assembly GCA_963921935.1). Taxonomy (NCBI): domain Eukaryota; kingdom Metazoa; phylum Arthropoda; class Insecta; order Coleoptera; family Chrysomelidae; genus Galeruca; species Galeruca laticollis. Next base: position 166,873,818 of record OY998180.1, read on the forward strand.
GGAAATAATCTTGGTTTTTTAAAAACTATTTTTAAAAACTGTTTTTGTAGGACTTCTACTTTCTTAAGGTGAGTATTTGCAATACCTCCCCAAGCCAATATCCCATATCTCAGACGAGATTCTATAAGCGCAAAGTATAGTTTTCTTAACTGATGAGTGTCTAAAATATTCGCTAAGTTTTTAAATTTAAACAACATACTGCGTAGTGTTTTTTGTATTTGATTACTATGAAAATTCCATCGTAAATGACTGTCAATTGTTACTCCCAAATATTTAATGTTATTTGATGAATGCAATACAATATTTTCATTGTGACCTTGTATAGTTAAAAAGTTATACGGAGGTAAAAAGAAGCTAGGCATGTAAAAGGTAAGTAACAAGTTTTATCGTAGTTTATGGATAACTTTTTTTGTTTAAAGCAATCAAAAATTTTTACAAGATCACTTTCTGCTTTTTCTTTTAGTTGCATCCAAGTATCTGCACTATACACTATTGCAGTATCATCAGCAAAGGAGATCATCTCACCACTAGATTGAAATGCCAGTAAATTGTTTAAATATATTATAAACAAAATTGGTCCTAACACTGTCCCTTGCGGAACTCCACATTCTACTAATTTCTTTTTACTAATAGAGTTGTTGATTTTAACATATTGATAACGGTCAGTCAGATAGCTTTTTATTAAGTTGTAGGTATTTCCTCTGAATCCTAGATCTTCCAAAGTTTCCAAAAGATTTGTGTGATCCACAGAATCAAAAGCTTTAGCTAGATCAAGAAATACACATAAAGCTGGTTTGGTTTGGTCTATATATTTATATAATTTAGAGGTTAGAGCACAAATTGCATCCTGCGTAGATGTACCTTCTCTAAAGCCATATTGATTGCAAGAAATTAGTGTATTTTTATTTATGTACTGAATAATTCTTTTTTTAAGGATTTTTTCAAAAATTTTGGCTATATTTGAGATTAACGATATGGGTCTGTAGTTAATTACCTCAGATTTAGAACCCTTTTTAAATAGAGGCTTTATTAAACCAATTTTGAAATTAGTGGGACAGTATCCGGACTCTATTATTTTATTTATTAAGTGAGAAAGTGGTTGAGCTATTTCGTTTCTTATTTCTTTCAAAGTTTCAGCTTTTATTCCGTCAATACCTGGCGCTTTTTTGGATTTTAATGAGTCTATAATTTCTAGTACTTCATATTTGGTTGTAGGTGCAAGGAACAGGGACGACTGATACGGCTTTCTTTGTAGATGATAAACAGATGGTGTTGGGATATTACTTGCCATATTTTTACCTATTGAAGCATAGTGATTATTAAAACAGTTCGCGATTTCTTCGTCTTCTTTTATAAGTTGTCCGTTTTCATTTCTAATTTGTTTGATCATTGTTTCTTGTTTGCTCGGAAATATTTCATTTACCACCTGCCAAAGAGCTTTTGAGTCATTACCTAAATTATTAATTTTGTCCTTATAGAAATTTGTTTTCACTTGTTTTATTAAGTTATTTAGTGTATTTCTGTATTTAGTATATTCCTGTTTTAGAAGAAAATTCATTGGATTTGCTCTTAATTGATGGAATAGTTTATTTCTGTGGTTTATCGACTGAACAAGTCCATCTGTAATCCATTCTTTACGTTTTATTTTATTGTGAGAAATTTTCACCATTTTACTATTTTTGTCAATGACTGACTTTAACAGGTTAGTGAAGAAAGTAGAACTTTCTTCTATATCATCTATAGCCATAAAATGTGCCCAGTTATATTTTTGTAAACAGTTTTTTAATGAAGTAAAATTAATATGTTGTTTGAATCTGTTTTTTGTGCTGAAATCGCCACATACTGTGTATATCGGTAGTTTAGCAATTGTCATGTAGTGATCAGTTATATCGCTCTGCAAAACAATAGACATGAATTCAGTATTTTTTGTTCTATTTTTCATAAAAATATGATCTACGCATGTTTTGCTTTGAGGTCTTGTTATGTTATTAACCAAAGATTTATAATTTAACTCGTATAAATTGTTAAGGTACTCATCTACGGATTCATTGTTTTCCTCCAATATATTGATATTAATATCACCAACAATTAAATGATAATCTGAGTGATTCTTGGTTACGTTAGAAATAAAAACTTGTAGCTCACTATTGAAAACGTCAACGCTTGTCGACGGGGATCGATAAATGCTTGTTAAATTAATTACTTTATTATTTACATTAATAAATATGTCGATGATTTTAAACAGTCCAATATTCCCTATCTCAAAGGTATAATCTAGCTCCTGTTTTATGAAAACTACTACTCCGTCACAGATGTTTATATTTCCCTCGTTGTAGAGAGTATTATAACCATCCAAATGAAAAGCATCCAGATCTGTGAGATTACTAGTTTCTGTCAAAATGATGCAATCAAAAGTATCCTGTAGTTGACAAAAGTAAGTTAAAAAGGCATCAAAATTTTTTGCAATACTTCTTATATTTTGGTGTAAAACATTGAAATTATAATTTTTTTTATCTGCTAGGGTGGTAGTTTTATTGTAATCTCTAATATTACCAATTTCGATTGCCTTATGTGGCACATATTCATTATCTCGTATATAAGGATCCATAATCTTACCAAAACACAAAATAAACGACAACAAAAACAAACAACTAACGCTGATTATATTATACCTTAAAGAAAAAATGAAGTTAGAGAATTACTTATTGTATTTATTTTTTACCAGTAGAGTTATTTCTTTGTTTCTGTATTTGAGACCTAGTGTTAACAGTTATTGATGTTACAGTTCCTTTTTTTTGTGGCGCATCTGAATTATTTTTATTAAAAGCAAGTTCCTGGGAGATGTTTGACGGATTCGCTTGAATCTTGGTGTTACTATTTAGGTTCTGTTTCAACACAAGTTCTTGGGCGCTGCTTGGCTGGTTTGTTTGAACTGTAGGAGTGGAAGGAGTACTATTTGACTTTGGTTGTTCGTTAGTTTTTTCAATTTCCAATAGTTCTTCGTAATCGTATGAATCCCCATCGACGAATAATTTACCGTTTTTTATGAAGCAGTTATTTTTCCCATCGTTTTTTGCCAATATTCTATGTTTCCATAATAACTGGTGTTCTTTTCTTTGTTGTGGTGTTAGGTCGTCCGCAATGCTGATTTTCTGTCCTTTCAATAGATTTCTATTCTTAATGACAAGCTGTTTTGAAATAAATCGTTTAAATTCAATTTTTAGAGGGCTGTTTGTGTTATTACCCAGAAAGTAAAAATTGTTTATTTCTTCCTCAGGAATGTTAATATTTAGAAGATTTTTGAGCTCTTCGCAAATTTCTTTGCAGGTTAATAGTGGGCTTCGTTTTCCAATTCCGAAGATTATAATATTATTTTTCTTTTCGGCTCTTTTTGAGTTTTCTATTTCTGTTTTTAGTTCTTGATTTTCCTTCTCTAGTAGCTCTACCCTTCTCTTTAATTCTTCAGTTTTGACTTGTTGCCTAACTTCTAAGGCATCTATATAGCTTTTCACTTCATTTCGGTTTTTTATAATTTCTTCTAGTAATTGTTTTGCTGTAACCTCTTCTTCGCTCATTTTATAATTCAATGGATTTTAATCAGAAGACGTGTATGGTCTGCTTTAATATTTAGGTATTTTATTAATGACTGACTGATAAGATAAGGTTTTTTTGCCTTTCAACAATAGCGTTGATGATTCTAAACGGCCCAAATATCTTAATTTTTACTGCACTTCTCAAAATATCTCCCTTTGTATTTACATCACTATGGTATAAAGTAATTTTTGTACAAAATTCAAAATTCTTTGTTAAGTACGTACCAGTAGAATTTTATTAAGTTTCAGGAGCTAATTCACAAACACTCTACTCTGTAAAGCCAACCACACATTACTTGGAACTGTTCGTAAAAATATGCCAGGCACACCAACACAGTTAAAACTAACATCCAGGCCTATAGAATCATCTATGTTTGCATTTACGAAAGACCTAACGATGGTCTCGTACATTCCCAAAAAGAATAGGATGGTACATGTAATATCAAGTCAACATGATGATGATAAAATTTGTCCAAACATCCAAAATAAACCATATATGATTTTGAATTACAATGAAACTAAGGGTGGCGTTGACAATGCTGATAAGCTTATCAGAGAGTATTCGTGTAGCAGAAAAACAGTTCGATGGCCATATAGTCTATTTATGAGTATGGTAGATATTTGTGCCTCAAATGCTTTTATTTTGTTCATGGAGAAAAATCCTCATTGACATAAAAAAAATTCGCGACGACGATTGTATCTTTTGCAATTGAGAGATGATCTTGCTCGTATCAATATGGAGAGAAGGTCCCAATACAAAAACAACAAGGTACATAAAAATCGGCTTTACGAGATTGTGGACTAGTTGTAGAAGACCAACATATTCCTTAAGCAGTAACTCCTAGTAGAAAACGTGCTAGATGCTATAAGTGCTCTCGAAAAAATGATAAGAAAGTAAACACAACGTGCGTTCTTTGTAAGAAGTTTGTATGCGAAGTCCATAGAAAAAAAGAACAAACTATTATATGTTCCACTTGTATGTCAAACTAAAAATTTAACAGAAATAATTTTGTATGCATATTATATGATAAGTTTGCCTCTTCTAACCATTTTTTTGTCATTGAGTGACATTTTGTTTTGTCTAGTTTAGTTATTAGATTTTTAGAAATATTCGTAAATATTTACAAAAATTCATATATTTATCTGGGGTCTCTGAAGGACCCTGTACCGCTATGTAGGTTGATTTGTAGGTCATACGTATTTAAGGGTTAATAAAAAAGCTGCTTGAAAGCCATTAGAAAAGGTAGTCGAAGAATTCGAAATAGAAGATTATGAAAATATAGTTGCTGAAACTTTTAAATAGTTTAAACAGATGTTAGTGAACATAGTATTCAATATTCATTTTTTGCACTCGGATTTGTGTTTTTGCTTGGAAACTTGCGAAATATAGTGACGAACAGAGGGAACTTACAAGGATTTTTTTATGAACCATGTTGGCGGTTACTGTTATCCTATTATAAGGAAAATTGTGAAAAATATATTAATTTTCCCATTGTAAAAATAAATATATCTAAAACCAGATGTGACAGATTTTTTCAACATATTTCCAGGATAACTCTTGTCTGAATAAACAAAAATTAACAACCTTCAGCTGGGGTATAGAAGCCATGTAACCTAGTGAATCAATGTTAAAGTTATACCTATTGACATTATCTCTTTATAGCTTAGTGAGAATAGTTTAAACTGGTACATTAAAAGTACATCGACCAATTAATAGTCACAATGTAATATGCGTATCCCAACGAATCATTATATCGCTCTTGAACACGTTTATGTCAATAACAGAATATGTGTCCCATTAATTTTATTTATCTACTAAAGTGATTCGAGTTATATCCCTATACAAGTAAATGTAATATGTCATGTTGTCATTCACGAAATGACTAATTACCATGTCTCTGCATTACCTATTGACAGATGTGAGGTAGACTGACCCCTGGAGACTAACTCGTACCACTTAAACACCCACACCGAACTGACTTGGCCCCAATAACGTTACAGCGCTCTATTCCCCTCATTATTATTATTATAGTCTGCTATATTATCTAATATTTTTGAGAGGGTCAACAGAAGTTCACTAATGATTGATTTGGATACACACAAATTATTAATATTCTCTTTCGATGGAATTAATCAATCAATTACCAACATGTCACTTCTCTTACACAAAAAAAACAGAAATAAACTTCCATCTGATAAACATATTTATGCAGTATACATTGTATACCGCTAATACTTTACTTATAACAAGAAATATTATTCAAAAATAACAAAGAATAAGTTGACAATTCTATGACGTACGCATATTTTAAACTTGACCTATCAGACACTATTATTTTCTGTCACACGATGTTAAATCGTATATGGTATATTCTAAATCAAGGGTGGAATAAACAAAATTGTACACGAGCAGAAAGGCGAGGGAAACGAGTCTACGAGTGTAGAATTTTGAATTGTACCCGTGTTTTAGACTATACTTTTTCTACGACTATCAAGTATAAAATAAAACAACATATCGACGGTGTCAATGCAATAGCACGTACCTCCATTTCTTATCAAAATATACATTCCTTTATTTTTCTTAAAAGTTTTCCAACATTCATCGATAGGTGACGTTATTTGGTCGGTAGTTGTCGTGTCAGGACGATAAAGGAAACAATATCGCGTATCTCCTTAAAAAGATGGCTGCGACTGTTAAAAATTTTGGTAAGTCCATTTTTAAGACTAGTTTTAACATACTTTATAGACATTTTTTTTATTTAAAGTATGCATTAAATTATCAGGGACACACACATTAACGGGAAAACAATAATATTTTGACTTAAATCTAATGAAAATCAAAAGGTATGGAGATACGTAGTATTGAATTTGTAAAAATCTAAATTTTTAAGCAGATACGTGTTATTGTACTTATTTTATTTCCAATATTCAGCCGTCATTATTTAATTTTTTTAGTACCTAGTGACTATATTTTTAAGTGTTGTGACTTTATACTGATTCTTGTTTATTGCGAAACATTTTGTTTCAGAAAAAGAAATGTCTAGATTCCGAAAAATTCTTTCTATGTGCCTATCTTATATTCCTGAACAAAATAAGGAGGGCATTGGCCTCAACATACAGTATTTACCAAATAACTCATGCTGTGAAAATAAAGAAAAGAGAATAAATGTCAAATCAACCAACCCACATTGCGAAAATGGTCTTATTAGAAATATAGTTGATGATATCTTAAAGGTAATAAACCCAGAACTGAATAAAATAAGTACAAATGGAATCTCAATTGAAGAAGATGAGTATTTTAAAAACCTTCTAGAAGAAGCTGAATTCGTTTTCTTGGAAGGTGGGCCTGAAAAGGGGATAATAGAATTTTTTACCTACGACCCCCCCTGTAAGTAGTCAAAAACACACAGTCGGCAATCAATGTAAGACGTCTATTACGCACGGTAAAACAAAACGCACGGCTGTAAAGTAAATCGCACGGCTTCCATAGCAACCACTTAGCAACTGTCAAGAGACGTAGCCATCTTATTCAAAATTTGTTAATTAAATATCAGACGTTGAATTTTATTCTATATATAAATGGTAGATATCATTTATTAGATATGAGATTGCATTTAATACTAAGAGTTATTTGGAATTATATGATAATTGGTTCCGTTTCATTCAATCCGAATCTTCTAGTTGTCTGAATGTATCTCATATTAGTAAACAATACTATATTATACACCAAGCGACTAAAGTGGCCCATTTAATCCCGCGGGTGGTGTTTGATTCTTGAGGGAAGTAATCCACCTAAGGGATTAATGTCACTTTAGTCGAAAGGTGTATACGCTATTTTATGCAATTCCGGTAATTCTACATATATTTTTAATAAAAATAAATACTACTTAGGATGGACTTCTACGAAACTTGGCTGGGCATCGAGGATGTGCGTTTTTATTTGTACTTGAAATCCCTTAACAAGTGGGCCGTAGGTAAAGTATAGTACGTAACTCGTGTTGTAATGCATTTTACGCACTCACGGAATTACGTGCGTAACTTTCCCGTTCGTGCGTAAAATGCTTCTTACAACACACGTTACGTAATATACTATTAATCCCACTATATCATCAAACAATATGCCGAAAATCCCCGAAATTGAAGGTACAGAACAAATAATAGACAGTGAGAAAGAGGACAGTTATTATGAACCGAATGAGAAAGAAAATAGCGACGAAGATATTGTTGAAACTAAAACAGAAGACAAACATCTGCAAATACGGAAAGATAACTTAGATCAGTTGGTTTAGAATTTTATCAGCAAAAGAAATCAAATTTTACGTGTAAAAGGAAAAAAGTATTTGGGATGCCTAAGGCCGAAAAATCAAAAGCTTATCTTTCAAGACGTCAAAAGAAATGCCAGAATAATGGGTCTAAATTGTGAATCCATTGCTTGTAAGAAATCGACTAATGTAGTGAAATAAATTAAACCCATATTCAACGCATTTTGGGAAAATTTTCCAACTTGAAAGGAAAAAAAATATGTAGTAAATTTAGTTTCTAAAGTGGAAACAAAAAGAAAAAGAATCTTGGCTGAAGTTTCAAAAAGGAAACAAATAATACTTCACATTTTGAATATTGGAAACAGAAAGATACTAGTATGCAAACAGATGTTCCTAAGTACTTTATGCCTCAAAGACTTGATGGTAAGAAGCTGTGTGAATAACGCAGAATATGGAACGGAACAGACACTAATAGGAAGAAGAAACTCGAATCGGCTCCTACATGAGGAGAATTTAGAGTTTTTGAAAACATTTTTGGATAACCTTTCAAAACTACCCAATCATTAATGCCGTAAAGATACCTACAAACCGTATTTGAAACAGTCATTTGCAAGATTTTCCGAGCTGTAAAAACTTTACCAATATAATTGTAAAACTTCCAACCAAAAATGTCTTTCTAGAAATACTTTAATGAAGTATGTGCTTCAAAAAATATTGGAATATTTAGCCCTCGAAAAAACCAGTGTGATCTCTGTGTTGAGTATCAAGTAGGAAATATGGTGCAAGAAAGTGGGAAGACATAGAAAAGATAAAGATAGAGCGCAGCAACAGAAATCTCGAGATAAAAAAAGAGGTGGAAAACTGTAAATGTCATGTTCTGTGTATGGACTTGCAGGCAGTAAAAACTTGTTACTACTTACAAGCAAGTTCATTATATTTTAAATCAAAATTGTGTTGCCACAATTTCACAATTTTTAATCTTTATACCAAAGACGTCACATGTTTCTGGTTTAATGAGAGTGAAACTGACCTACAAGCTTCAACGTTTGCGTCATTGCTCGAAGACTACTTACAAATAAAATTTTTAAAAAATTCACAAGATAAAAGGCCTATAACAGTTTATTCTGACGGGTGTACATATCAAAACAGAAATTCCACATTGTCTAATGTTCTATTGTCTCTTTCAACAACGTACATGTCACAATTATTCAGAAGTATCTCGTAAAATAACATAATAATATGGAATGTGATAGTGTCCATGCGACAATTGAAAAGAAATTAAAAACTCTGTTCCATACGATTACGAAAGAATTACGAAAGAAGCAAGAAATACTCCATAACCCTATGAAGTGGTTTCACCTACCTATGCATTTTACAGGAACTATAAGCTGGATCTTGTATATGAATCAACACTTACCGACATTCGCGTTTTTAAATATAAAAATGGAGAAATACAATATTAATTGGACTTTGACGACTACTTTCTAGTTGTTCCTCATCGTCCAAAAAAATTTGATAAAAATTTTCGATTTTCCAAAACTCTTTACAGGAAATCTCCCAATTACCAAGCAAAAGTTTACACATCTCCAAGAGATAAAAACAAAGCTGAATTGAAACTATTGGCCTTTTTATGAAAGCTTATTGCATAAATAAATAAACGGTTTTAAAGATTAAAACTAACTTTTCCGCATCTGTGACCCTGAACAATATTCTATCATAAAATTGTTACTTGTATACGAAGTGTATTGTGCTAACAAACCGAAATTTCTCCAAAAATAACCAAAAATTTAGTATATCTGGATTTATAGGACCCGCTGTACTCGCTCCAGTCAACTGAAAATCAATAGGGTACATCTGTGAGACACTTTGAACAATATTCAATCATAAAATTTATCAATCGTATACTCTCTGGAGGCTGTATTGTGCTAACAAACTGAAAATTCTCCAAAAATGACAAAAATCTGGTACTTCAAGTACCATAGCACCCGTTGTATTGGCTTTAGTGAGCTGAATATCAATAGTGTTCATCTTTCAAACGCTCTGAATAATATTCAATCATAAAACTGATCACTTGTATATACTCGGGAGGCAGTATCGTGCTAAAAAACTGAAACTTCTCCAAAAATGACAAAAATATCATACTTAAAGTACTGTAGCACCTGTTGTATTGGCTCTGGTGAGCTGAAAATCAATAGGGTTCATCAGTGAGATGTCCTTAACAATATTCAATCATAAAATTGGTGACTTATTGAACTCCGGAGGCTGTATCGTGCTAACCAACTGAAATTTCGCAAAAAATGACAAAATGTCGTACTTCAAGTACCATAGCACCCGTTGTACTGGCTCTGGTGAACTGAAAATCGATAGGGTTCATCTGTGACATCTTCTTATATTCAATCATTAAATTGCTGACTTATTGCACTTCGGAGGCTGTATCGTGCTAACAAGAATTGTAAGGAAAAGTGGCCGACGACAACGACGACGACGACGACGACGACGACATACACACAGGATTTTTTTTCTAAAAACCGTTTTTTCGTGTTGTTGTTGATGGAAAACGTAAAAATAACTCAAAAAAAAAATTTCAAAATTCCAACTTTTTTTGGGGTAAACCAATACTTTTCTCGCATATTGAAAGGTTGGGCGGAAAAGTAAAAATTAGTTTTATGTTTCTATATTATTAATATTATAGTATTGTATTAGACTCAGTTTTGTATTGAATTTATTTTGCATTTTTTTTATTCAAATATACCACTTATCTCCTCAGTTTGATAATTTTTAATTTGCAATATCACTTATCTCCTCTGAAAACGTACATTTTGCGGTTTAATTGCAAAAATTGGCTTACCAATCTCAATGTGTATCCAATTAATTAAATAAATAATATTTTTTAGTTTCCAAGATAGATAATTATTGAAACATTTTTTCTCTTCCCTGTACAGTTAAGTTGTTTGCAGATACGTGGTATTGCATTGACACCGTCGATATATTGAATTTTTATCTCCTTAATTTCTGGAGTAGTTGTGAATCATCGACGCTGTCAGTATCAAACACTAAAAAGAAGTGAAGCCATGTAATAGCTATGATTTGAATGAATTTACTTATTTTCAAAGAAGTATTAATCAATATTAGTATAAGATTTAAAAAAAATAGATAATGAAACAACTTTGACAATCGAAATTTTTGACAGTTGACAATTGTTGGTAAATAGCGTTTTCTATTTTCTTCTTAAAAAGTGCCTAAAAATACATTTATGCTGCACTTCTGACTCTAACAAATAATACTCAACGACCATATTAGTCATTTTACGTTCACTTTAGCGGACGTTTTATGCATTTTTATATTTCTGCATTTCTTCAACTCTACGTAGTGCAGCTGATGTAGGAAACGTAACACGCATATTGCCTCTATCTTCCAAATGAACCTTCACATTTGGAGTGCGCCACATGTACTCATTCTATACCAAGGGCGAGAATGGACATTCTTGCCCTAGGGCTAGAATGAAGCTATTCCATAATCAAAAACTACGCCGGAATGTAGAAATGCTATAATAGCCGTAGAAAAAATATATTTCGTTCCTGCAAATTGTAGCCAAATTATTCCAAAAATTGTTGTCCAAATGAATTAAGACAATCATCAAAAAGCAATTCAATACCTGACTTTCATTTTAACTTTCACCATAAGCTTAATGGACTAAGTACATTGCATAACAGATATAATGAAAAAGGCTTAAAAGAGAAAACAAAGTTTGCGCCACATTGTTTCTCGGTGTGGAGAACAATCGATTAAGTTTAACACGAAGAATTAATTTATAAGTTGAACAAAATGTTGCCTATATAGAAATGTTCACTTCTTACAAAACAAACATACTCTTTAGGATTAAAGAAAAGCTAAATATTATTAAATTACTTAAAACAACAAGCAAAACATAGATACATACAAGTACAGATTAACCTTTTTGCAAAAAAGGAATCATCTAATCACAACAACAAAGTATTAGTGTCTCTAATTAGAATCCTCTAAATGTTCATCAATAATGTCTACAGTTTCAAATTCAGTGTAAATGTCTGGTGACTTGAGATAATGATCATTTTCGTTTATATCCTGGCAATCAATCGTCACCTTACCTTGCTCTGTAATACCTGTCCACTGACTCAAATCGGACGAATTGCTTTCTGGAACTGTAATAATGCATGATTGTTCATCGATTCTATCCCATATTTCGTTTATAACATTTTGGATATGACGTTTTGCCAGTCTGTAAGTGTAGCCATTAGAAGCTGATCGGATTGCTCTAAGTTCGTTGTTTATGAAGTTACAAAATGTATCAACGCCGTCTGGAGCAGAATATTGCTTTTGACATGGTTGAGAAGCAAGTTGTGACACCTGTTTCATTGTACTTGCTGCCTGAACTAAAAGGGAATCGTACGATTCCATTTTCCTTTTTCTCTAGTTTTACTTCTGCGATGCTGGTGTTGGAGGTAGCTCTGATGGTGTTGAAGGTAGTGGCGAGGGTGTTGCAGGTATCTGAGATGGTGTTGGGCTTAGTTGCGATTGTGTTCCATAAGCCAAAATGTTTTCTTCACAAATCTGTAACACATAATAATTCATTTAAACGCATGATTACAGCAATGTGTTGTTTGCAGGTACCCAATACCTTAGAAGAGTGGGAAAATATAGCCAAGGAATTTGAGAAGAAATGGAATGTATTCAATACAATTGGCGCAATGGATGGAAAACATATCTGTATTAATTGTAGAGGCAGTGGATCGCATTATTTTAATTATAAACATTTTAAAAGTATCATATTGTTTGCTTTAGCTGACGCAAATTAAAAATTCGTATATATTGATGTTGGGACGAATGGCAGAGTAGGTGACTCAGGGGTTTATATGAAGAGTACATTGAAGCAATTCCTCACTGGTCATGAAGTACGTAATGAATTAAAATATTATTATAATGGACCAGGAAAGGTCCCATGGCAAGACAACTACATAGATTAGACAAGTTAAATACTACTTACTGTTTGCTCATCTTGCTCTTGGTATATTACCGTTAAATTTGATTTTGATTCATCAGGTGTTGTTGTCGACACCAGAAAGTGCAGCATAGGAAACCAGTATGCAGTTGGCTTGTAAACAGAGTCTGCATCGGGCGTAGGTAAATTGCGCATAGTGGTCATGAAGTTTCCCAAAATTGGGAAGGGTTCGTCAGGTAGCTGCAGCCAGGGGATTAAGTCTCTGTATAGGTAAATAGCGCACAGCGGTCAAATTGTATCCTTAGTCCGGTATACCTCAAAACTTTTTCTTTCTGATATAATCAACGAATAAAAGTTGATGTAAACTATCTAACCTAACCTAACCTAACTTTTAAAATTCGTGGAATCGGTAGAAAGTTGTATGCCATTTACCTAGACCATGTTTAGGGTCACTTGTGCGCAATTTACCTACGAAAAAGAGACATTTTGGGTATACCTGGCTACAATCTGACCGCTGTGCGCAATTTACCAACCCCGTCTGCATCAGCTCCGCTTTTAATGCTTTGTTCAATCCATAAGTAAATGACAATATTATATTTAGGATGAAAATACATTTTTAATCTTTGTGATATATATGATTATTTGCAATAAAAGTTTATGGAACTTATGGTGTTCAGATTTTGTTATTACAAAAAGTGAAGTTAGGAGGTTATGATTCCAAGGTTTAAACATAATGACTAAAAAACAATTGTTTCCTAAACTATAACATATTAATTACTCTTCTTACCTTTAATTTTTCAGCTAAGTATTGACACCTTAAACCGTTTATTTCCTTCGGACATCTGCTGCTGTACAACCTTCACTTATATTACTGATAATTTTAGCAATCGATGTGTACACCGTCAAACGTTTATTTCTATTTTTATAGTCAATATTTTTGACGTCGTACAGCATTTCATTCGCTTCATATTGATCAATTAATTGTTTTGTTGTGGTAATAGTCCAGTTGGACTTCACAGATGCCATTTTCTGTCTAACTATCATCATAGGTTCTCTCTAGGAGAACATATTATCATAGATATATTATCATAGTCCATCTTTTATCAAAGTTAATATATTTGCTCATATATTTGATCAAATAAATATGGTAATAGATCTATGACATGGAAATATTACCATGTCATACCGCCTAAGACAGACCGAGAGTAGAAAATGTTGGAAATAAAATACTTACATAACCTAGAACCACAAAATAAAAACAGTAAACACATTATTGTGGTTATCAACAACGAACGTAAAAATATGTCATAACCGTAGAAAACTAAACGAGATTTATGAAATAGACTTTATAAAACATTACCATAAATAGTGTAAGATGTATACAAAAAGACCCTTTTTACCACCATAAACATAATCAAGTGTTGATCACAAATGGTCATATGGCAACAAAAACTTATAAATAATCTTTAGTATTGTTGATCACATATTGTAAATGAGAGGCGGCAAGACTGATTAGGTAAAGGTGAAATGCAAAAACTTCCATCTTGAAAATGAACACCCCCTTAAAAACATATCCAGTCTACTAAATATGTAGTACACTGGACACCATTTGATTTTGCAAATATTTGATTTTATTCAGTTTTTAACCTGAGCTTTTCTTACTTTTCCGCCCAACCTATCTAATTTGCGAGAAAAGTATTGGTTTACCCCAAAAAAAGTTGGAACTTTGGATTTTTTTTGAGTTATTTTTACGTTTTCTACCAAGAACAACACGAAAAAACAGTTTTTAGAAAAAAAATCCTGTGTGTATGTCGTCGTCGTCGTCGTTGTCGTCGGCTACTTTTCGTAACATGGTCTTGTTAGCACGATACAGCCTCCGGAATGCAACAAATCAGCAATTTTATAATTGAATATTGTTCAGGACAGATAAACCCTATTGATTTTCAGCTCACCAGATCCAGTACAACGGATGCTATGATACTAGAAATACGAAATTTTATCATTTTAGGAATTTATGTTTGTTAGCACGATACAGCCTCCGGAGTGCAACAAGTTACCAATTCTATGATTGAATACGGTTCATGATATATCACAGATGAACCCTATTGATTTTCAGCTTACCAGAGGCAGTACAACGGGTGCTATGGTACTTGAAGTACTACATTTTTGGAGAAATATCAGTTTGTTAGCACGATACAGCCTCTGGAATATATACAAAAGACCAATTTCATGATTGGTTATTGTTCAGAGCGTCTCACAGATGAACTGTATTGATTTTTAGCTGACTAGAGCCAGTACAACGGGTGCTGTGGTACTTGAAGTACCAAATTTTTGTCATTTTTGAAGGATTTTCAGTTTGTTAGCACAATACAGCCTCTGGAGTGTTTACAAGTGACCATTTATATTATTGGATATTGTTGAGGGTGTTATATAGATGAACCTTATTGATTTCAAAGTTACTGGAGATAGTACAACGGGTGCTATGGCACTGGAAGTGCCACATTTTTGTCATTTTTTGAGAAACTTCGGGTTGTTAGCACGATACAGCCTCCGAAGTGTATACAAGTGATCAATATTATAATTGGGTATTTTCAAGTGTGTGTCACAGATGAACCGTATTGTTTTTCAGCTCACTAGAATGAGTACAACGGGTCCTATAATTCCAGATTACATTTTTGATTATTACTTTTCCGCCCAACCTAGCTAATATGCGGAATAAACGGTTTTAAAGATTAAAACTAACTTTTCCGTATCTGTGGCCCTGAACAATATTCTATAATGAAATTGTTACTTGTAAACACTTCGGGGGATGTATCGTGAAAACGAACCGAAATTTCTCGAGAAATAACCAAAAATTTAGTATATCTGGATTTATAGCTGTACTCGCTCTAGTCAACTGAAAATCAATAGGGTACATCTGTGAGACACCGTGAACAAAATTCAATCATAAAATTGGTCAATCGTATACTCTCTGGAGGCTGTATCGTGCTAACAAAGTGAAAATTCTCCAAAAATGACAAAGATTTGGTACTTCAAGTACCATAGCACCCGTTATACTGGCTTTATTGAGCCGAATATCAATAGGGTTCATCTTTGAGACGCTCTAAATAATATCCAATTATAAAATGGTTCACTTGTATGTACTCCGGAGGCTGTATCGTGCTAACAAACTGAAACTTCTCAAAAAATTACAAAAATATCGTACTTAAAGTACTGTAGCACCTGTTGTATTGGCTCTGGTGAGCTGAAAATCAATAGGGTCCATCAGTGAGATGTCCTGCATAATATTTCATCATGAAATTGGTGACTTATTGTACTCCGCAGGCTGTATGGTGCTAACAAGACATGTAAGGAAAAGTGGCCGACGAGAACGACGACGACGACATACACACAGAATTATTTTTCTAAAAACCGTTTTTCCGTGTTGTTGTTGATGGAAAACGTGGAAATGACTAAAAAAAAATTTCAAAGTTCCAACTTTTTTGGGGTAAACCAATACTTTCCTTGCATGGTAGATAGGTAGGGCGGAAAAGTATTGGTTTACCCCAAAGTTGGAATTTTGAAAATTTTTTTTGAGTTATTTTTACGTTTTCCATCAACAACAACACGATAAAACGGTTTTTAGAAAAAAATCCTGTGTGTATGTCGTCGTTGTCGTCGTCGTCGTTGTCGTCGTCGTCGTTGTCGTCGGCCACTTTTCGTTACATGTCGTGTTAGCACGATACAGCCTCCGGAGTGCTACAAGTCACCAATTTTATGATTGCGTATTGTTAAGGACATGTCATAGATGAACCCTATTGATTTTGAGCTCACCAGAGCCAGTACAAAGGGTGCTATGGTACTTGAAGTACGACTTTTTTGTCATTTTTTGAGAAATTTCAATTTGTTAGCTCGATACAGCCTCTGGAATTCAACAAGTCACTAATTTTATGATGGCATATTATTCAGGACATCACACTATGCTATATTGGTTTAAGTACGATATTTTTGTCATTTTTGGGGAAATTTCAGTTTTGGGAACACGATACAGCCTCCGGAGTATATACAAAGATAAAGATAAAACTTATTGATATTCAGCTCACTCACGCCAGTACAACGGGTGCTATGGTACTTGAAGTACCAAATTTGTATCATTTCTGGAGAATTTTCAGTTTGTTAGCACGATACAGACTCCAGTGTATATAAAAGTGACCAATTTTATGATTGAATATTATTCAAGATGTCTCACATATGTACCCTACTAATTTTCAGCTGACTAGAACGAGTACAGCGGGTCCTGTAAATCCAGATATACTATATTTTTGGTTATTTTTCGAGTAATTTCGGTTTGTTAACACGATACGGCCTCCCAAGTGTATACAATGTGACAGTTTTATGATAGGTGTTTTGGCGTATATCTAACTTCAGTATGTAGTATCGTTTTGGACGTTGAACAGTAGTAATTCGTACATAGCCGAGAGAACATTGTTTATAATTCCGTCGCTCGGAATTATCGACCAACCGGTTATCATTTGATTTATTATAATTTTTTACGGCGAAAAGTGAAATTGATTCCTTTTTTCCCTGCTCTATCTTACCATATAGCGAAGATTTAAGGATTTACAACCTGCCGGTGCATAAGGTAAGATTCAGTTATTATGCAGTCCACT
Organism: Galeruca laticollis; assembly: GCA_963921935.1. Taxonomy (NCBI): domain Eukaryota; kingdom Metazoa; phylum Arthropoda; class Insecta; order Coleoptera; family Chrysomelidae; genus Galeruca; species Galeruca laticollis. The sequence continues at coordinate 166,891,300 of OY998180.1, forward strand.
AAGAAAATTAATTTATAAAAAAAAATAGAGAATATTCTTTTGTGCCATATCAATAGGATAATGTTTAGGGTGTCTCACAAATGCGGAAAAGTTAGTTTTGATCTTTAAAACCGTTTATTTTTCTAACGCTATTTATTTTTTTCTTATCTTTAATTCCTCTTCTTCCAACTGTACTTCTTTTTTGTGTAACTGTAGCTCTTCTCTTTTTAGTGCTATATTTTCTTCATACTTTTTTTGATTTTGCTGTAACTTTCTGTCATTGTAATTTTCTTTAATTTCATTAGTTTTGTCATTAACTCTTACCAAATAAAATGCTCTGTTTGCGCCCATTTTCATCCTTTGGAGTAGTAGTAGTCCTCATGGGAGGTCTTACTGTGCATTTTGGTTTTCTTTGATAATACTTGGCTTTTCATTTAGTATTTCATTCCTTTGCAGTTCAGGATCCACATTTTCATTATTGTTCACTTCTTCTGAAACTTCGAAGGAATCATCAACTTCCGACAGTTGCTGTTGATAATACTGATGGTCCCAGTGAATTTGTGCATCATCAGCTATTCCCAATTCTGGGATGTCCAGGCCCCTCCACCTAGAACAGAAGCAAATTTAAATTGAAAAATAAATATTTTGAATCAATTGGTCTGTTTCTGTAATCTCTTCATTGGTGGTATATAATATCTGTCATACATAAGAATGATTCTCCTATCCTTGGAAATTTTTACTAAACTGACAATGAGGGATGGCATATCCAGCTCTTTGTCGCTTGCAGCACTAATAAAAAAAGCGAAAAAGACACCTTTTTCTAAGCTTAATAAGTAGTTTTCTAACATTATATAGACGTATACTTAACAGTGCTTCCAAAATAACATTAAAAACGACCTCTGTGTTTTTTAGGGGGGGGGGGGGTTGTGTGTAGTCAAGCTTTGTGTTTGTTCATGTTCATGCTCATCAAATAGTGTGAATTTGGCAGCAAATTTTGATTAAAAAACGCACTACAGGTGAAATCTTAGCTAAAAAATTTTGCACTTTTACCAGCCTTCAGAGGCTAATTACCACCCCCTCAAATATGCTGGTGCGTCTGATGCCCAGCTAGTCTTGATATCACTCCAAGTCTGAAAAAAAAATTGTAGTTAAAATAGCAACATCATAATGTAAGCTGTAAGAAATGGTAACATGTAAGCCACAAGAGATAATTGAAAGCCATGTGTGGGTGATTATACTTCTTAGGTACTGCTTACGGCATACTCTGACTATGACTATGAACAACATCATGTTTATTTATTTTTCCTTCATCTTATTTATTATGTTATGAAGCTCTAAATACAGCTTTAGTACTTGTTTTACACAAGGTTGTGTAATTTTACACATACATTTCTTCATTCCTTCCAAGTCTTTTGGGCTCCCGGAATAGCATTCAGTTTGATTGTAGCTTCCTGCCGCAGTCGAACTGTATCTGCATTTGTGAACTGATTAGTTTGTTTTTGTTTCACCAATATTGGATGTTAGTCCATAAAATCCTATAGAGTTTTTTTCTGTTGAGGTGGTTTCAACGGTCGTGAAACGAAATCTACAATCAATTTCAATCACCTTTTTATTGAAACAAAATTAATTCGAGCACACTTATGTTACCGACGTCAGTGAAAAATTGATTTTCTGGTTTTTTTTATAGTATATTACCAACAGTACTATTTGTTATAATCTGTATAGTATATTATTAAACTTAACGAATTTAACAATTAAATGAAATATGTACTTCGAATAGTTCGATTACAAACCATCACACAACTTCATTCCTCAATGCAAATTGCAACAATAGCAAAGTACCTACTCAAAAAATTGCGCTTCAGGCTACTTTTGAGGTTCTGTTCAGAAGGCACACATTTTTATTATAGTTGCCTTTTCAGTTACATCATTTAGCATTACTTTCACATTGTGGTATGACTGTTCCAGATACTCGACTTTCAATGGTTTGGGTCAAACGCGCGACAACAAAGCTTGTTCCGAAAGTTTTTTGGTTCACGATGATACGCCAACTCACATCATAATCACGTATTCACCGTAGTTAGCCCTCTGTCACTTTTTCCTATCCCAAAACAAAACAACGGTACACGAAAAAGTAGCGGTTAGCCACAATTGAGGAGGTGAAAACTGCATCGCTTCGAGAATTGGAAACAACACGGCCACAAAAGTGGGAGATTTATTTAATTGGCATAAAATAGATATTGATTAATAGATAAATAATAGTTATCTTATTTTCTGAACATACCTATATATATTTGTAGATTAATAATTTACTGTTTTATTTGTTCCACATAAATAAATGAAGTGTCGTGCGAATCGTCAAAGCCAGTGCAGCCCTGCTTTTTGTTTACGTTGCCAAGAGTTCCTGTCAAATAAAATTTTCTGGAAATTTCGAGACGCAATGTCAATGCTTAGTCTGGACGAATCGGAAAACCTCTAAAATGTTCGAGTAACATTGCCAATATAAGTAGCGCAAGGTTGCCATGGCAGTGTCAGAATAAATGTTGATATACATTAATTTATTACTGTTTCATATAAATAGTATTGTGTTAAGTAAAGATGAATTACAATAAACGTGTAGAAGGAAACTTAATAAACGTTACAATAGCAACTACCTTCATGTTTGATTTTTCATTCCAACAGAATGACCAAATAATTAATATTTCACAGTGCAAAGAATTAATTTTTAGTCGCCTTTCGTTCTAGTGGCATTATTTTCGCTTTACTGCTGTTATCAATTTATCAAAATCTTTCTTGCATTAAACCATTTATTAGTGAGGTAGGTTACAGACTTTAACCTCATTTTAAATAATAAAAGAATGCTCCGAATCGTGCAGAATTTCACGTTATCAATTACAATCTTCTGACAGAATAATGCGACTAAAAATAATATCATTTGATAATTGCTTACTTGGAAAGAATTAGGAAAAGTCACGAAATAACCGTCACGTACGATTTTTTAATAACGTAAATCATTATCTACTGTCGCATGGCCTTTTTGTTTTAAACATCTAATATGATTTGTTCGAAAGTCGGTTATCACACGAGACCAACACGATAAGATAATCTGTTCCACGAAAAATAGGGAAGTTCATAAATATTGGATTCATATTAAAAATTATTGACTGTTTATTCGCCCATGTTCTCTCTGTACTATATGTTGAATGCTTACTTGCTTATCTAACTACCTTTTGTGTTTCCAAGTTGGTAAGTTTTAAGTTTTCCTTTGTATTTTCAAGAATCTGACATCAGTTAAAGGTTCCATTTTGTTCAGTCAACGGTAATTTAAAATTTAGATTTATATTTTGAATAATGCCTGGACCTAAACTAATTGCGGTTGAAGCCAATAGGGCTATTGGTATGACTGAAGCAGATAGTCTTCACAGAGAAGATGCGGACGTTTCCAAGTTAGTGAAAGTGTCATTTCGCGGATTCTCCGTAGATACCAAGCAACTGGAAATGTGATAGAAAACCTAGAAGTGGATGACCAAGGGTCACCACCCCTGCAAAGGTTTTCTGATTTGTCTACCCGTAGAGAATCTCTGAGTACTTGTCGTATCATTCGACAGCGTCTTTTGAATGCTTCGGTTTGAATTGAAGCAGTACGTGGACGACTACACGCGGTTAACTTATGTTAATGACGACTTTTGAGAAGAGTTCCATTAACAAAAATTCATAGGCGTGCTCGATTGGCATGGGCTAATAAACATGTGAATTGGCATGTTCAATGGAGGTCCGTATTGTTCACAGATGAGTCGAGGTATGGACGGTTTTCTGATAATCGGTGTGCTCATATATATACTCTTCTTCAAGTGCCGAGAAATCTAAGAGCAGTGTTCATACCTTCGGAAGTGGAGCAGTTGCTGTTTGGGAAGGCATTTGTTTTAATTTATTTAGCGTATGGCATTACACATCATGTAACAGGGCCAATAAAAACAATTAAAAAAATAGAATTGAAATTAGAATTAAAAATTAAAAATTAAAATTAAGGTATATACAAAAACACAAACAGGAGTGTAAATAACAAAGAGCGAACAAATCAAATAAAATCAAAAACGAACATTAACATTACATATATAGTCTTTTGCGGCGTCGGTTGCCATCAGAAAATCTGAGAAGTTTCCAGTATGAGCCCTTGTTTCGCATTCAGACACTATGTGGTGAACGGTTTGATGTTCTGCTCCGCAGTCACAGCCGGGATTCGGTATTTTACCCCATTTATGGAGGGAATTTGCACAAATTCCGTGGTTGGTGCGAATACGATTTAGGGATGACCATATATGGCGGGGCAGTTCATACCCAGGTGGTTTCTCCGTGATGCAGGGAAGGGTTTGACAATTCCCGCGGCCCACTACCTGCCTTTGTTCTCTCCAAGATTCTATGCTGTTAATCCCTGTTCGTTGCATTTCCTTGGTTGTTACTAGTCCTGGGTGTCTGGACCGAAGTCTGCCGTTCTCCAAGTCCGGTATGTCGCGATGTATGGGTAACTGTGGATTGTCTATCAGTTTCTTGTATTCCCGAAGAAGAGCATTCCTTCGCCCGAGATCCGCGGGTGGTATGTGGCTCAAAACAGGCAGCCAGTGTGTTGGAGATGAGCGAATGGTTCCGCTTATAATTCGCATAGTATTGTTGAGCTGCACATCGATTTTCTACGTGTGAACACTATTCAACCATACCGGGGCGCAGTATTCCGCTGTCGAGTAGACCAGTCTAAATGCTGTAGTGCGTAACGTGTCAGCCGAAGAACCCCATGTGGTTTCGCACAACTTATGGAGAATATTATTCCTCGTGTTTAATTTAGCTGCAGTGTTTCCCAAATGCTGTTTGTAGGTGAGTGGTCTGTCTAAAGTAACTCCCAAATATTTAGGACGTGGATTGTTTCTAAGATGGATTCCCTTAAAATAGACGTTTAGTCTTGTTTGCGTATTTGTTGCACAGATGGAAGCAGGTGGTTCCTGTTTTTGTGTGGTTCGATTGTAACCTCCATTTACGAAAATATGTGCTCAGGGACGTTAAATCAGATGACAAATTTGTTTGAATTGCTTCGAACGTCTTATGTTGTGTTGCCAGGACCCAGTCATCTGCATATCCGAACCTTTTGGAAGTTGTATCTGGCAATGTCGGCGATATATAAGCTAAGCAATAGCGGAGCCAACACAGAGCCTTGTGGTAACTCATTATTTAAGACTCTTTGGGCACTTGACTGTTCTCTTGCTATCACCTGGAATGTACTATCAGCCAGCATGCTGTCAACGAGTCGCGTAATCCGCTGGCAAGGAATCACTCGGATGAACTTGTAAAACAGGCCATCTTTCCAGACAGTATCGTATGCAACAGACAGATCTATGAATACAGATGATGTCTTTAATTTATTTTCAAAGCCAGCCTCTATGTAGGTTGTTAGTGACATAACCTGATCTGTACAGTTGCGCCCGGGGCGGAATCCAGCCTGTTCTATGGGAATCGCTGCCATTATTTTGGTTTTTGGTTGCAATGCGGTTGTAAAGAAGTCTCTCCAGGAGTTTATAGACTGAGCTCAACAGTGCAACTGGCCGATAGCACTTTGGTTCGTTACTTTGTTTTCCTGGTTTTAAAAATGCAATGATTTTGGAGTGCTTCATTTGCTGAGGTATTTCACCATGTATCACCATATCTGAGAAGAAGTCGGCCAACGATCTTCTTGCGTATCCTCCACAGTTTAAGAGGAATTCCGGGTGGATTCCGACAAATCCAGGCACTTTCCCTGACTTTACATCCTTTAACGTCGTTGTTATTTCTTCTGGTGAGTATAGATAGGAAAACTGTGTATGTTCTTCACTTGTTAATTTAATTGATTCAAGCTCGCGTTTGATTTGCGTTGTGTGAGCTTTGTCTCGCCGAGCTTTGGAAGTTTGTACAATATGTGCAGCGATTTTGCTGGGAGGTATCGTTGTACCTTTGCATGCGCTCATCGTTCCATCATTTAGCTTTCTTAAGAGCGACCAAGCTTTTCTGCAAGACATTTTAAAATCCAGTGCTTGTACAGTTTCCACCCATCTCTCTCGTCGAGCTATATCAAGGTTGCGCAGCAGCTCATCCGCGATTTCATGGTCGTTACTGTCGAGAAATGCCTTATATTGGTTTTCGAGGTCATCATTCCATCCCGGGATATATTGTTTTCGGTATCCTATAGGTGTAGTCATTTTTGCTGAACTTACGATTACTCTAACAAACCTCTTATAGTTCTCTGATTCAGGGGGAATCCATCCCATCCATCTAGGTTATTAGAGGAATTTTCCCATTTTGCCTTTTGGAAGTTTCACCTTGGGCGAGGAAGAGAGGTTACCATGGGGATAGTTATGCCGACCTCTATCAAAGCGGGTCAATATTGGCTATGTGGAAAGTCTGTCAAGATATTGCGAGATGCTTTCAGTGGTAGGTTATCATTATTTGTAGTTATGAAGTATAGGTCTGGGTTGTAACCCCGTTTCTAAGCTGCTGAGAACAAGGAGTCTCGATCTTTTGTGTCGAATACGAGGTAGATATTATTTACGTCTGCCCATCTTGTAAGGGCCTCACCATTTTCATCATTTTCTTTATATTTCCATTTTGTGTGATGGCTGTTAAAATCGCCAATATAGATAGATGGATGTTGGAGCAGGGGTAAGACTTGTGGGGACTACGAAGCTGCCGGAGGTTTGTATATATTGGCCAAGGTCAGCCCTCCCATTTGGATAGTCAAATTATGTATGTTGTTGTCAGAGGAAGCAGAGTACAAGTTGGCATTTTCGATGTTAGACCGCACATAGGTTGCAACACCATAAGAGCGGTGATATGTGGCTCCAATTAAATCGTAACCAGGTATCATACCTCTTCTAATGAGTTGTTCTCCATTTTCCGTATCAGTTTCCTGAATGGCAACGACGTCAATGTCATTATCTTTCAAAATCTTCTGCAGGAAACCGCACTCCGCCCTGCTTATGCCATCTATATTGATTTGGCAAATCCGGACACAAGGTCCAAGATTTCTTGTCGATTGGTCGTGAGAACGACCGTTGAAATTTCTTTGTGACATATCAGAGATGATGTGTTTCAGATAACCAGGAGATCAAAATGATTATCTGGCCGCCAATTAGTGCTAGCTCATTTAGTTCACGTTGTTAACAACGCAATCCAGGGTGCACTACGGGGAGGCGAACTAGCATTACACCCCAAAAAATTTGTTTCAATGAGCGTACAGAATTAGTCATTGATAGAAACATAACTGCGCAGATTTACGTACAACAAGTGATTAACAATCAAAATCTGGAAGTAGTTTGACAAGTTCACTCATAAACTTTGTATTTGCGGAGGCATTGTCTACCGTTATATCTTGTATTTCATTTGACAACTTAAAATCCACTAAACATTTATACAAAAATATTTCCGATATCTGTTCCAGTGTGTAGTACATGAGATGGAATGAAATCAAGTATGTCCTTCCTGCAATGGAGGTCGACCTAGCAATAGTAAATGAAAACTTAGACGTATTTTCTTTTAGCTGTTCCACCCGAGATCGCAGCTGATTAAACTGATACTTAACTTGATTCCGGAGAGTGAAACTTTTTGGAGATTTGAAATTTGGGGATATAAATCGAAGATATTCTAGGGTCTTCTGATCATAAAAAAATGAAAATGACAAATACTGTTTAGTAATCCAGTCCACCGTGGCTGTTGTAAAATCACTAGTTCCAGTTATCTGAAAAAAATATTCAAAATAAAAAAGACTTATACAAGACTGCAAAGTTCAACGCAAACAAAATATTATATATATTGAATTAGGGCATAGGCGTTGGCATATGTGTATCCAGTGGATCGGTTTTTTTATGAGGCGGATATCTTCTAAGTTTTTGAGAGGTCGATAGTGCTACACCTTCATCACTTTCTGAATCACCTGTAGCTGCTAAGTAACTATCACTATCACTAACACACGGCGAGGATTCCAGGTCACTCATGGTTATCTTAGTTTAACTATGTTATTACTATGACAGATAGCTTTTGATTGTGGCTTAATACTGAATTGATTCCCAGAAAATTAAATAAAATACAAAAATATATTTGTTTAAAACCCCAGTACTCTTTGAAAAATCTAATAAAATATCAGTAAAACAATTATTCCCTTTCCGTAGTATACCGCGTCGAACACTCTCTTACTGTTTGATGATTTATGGCTCCGTCGGCCTCCATTTGAGAGTATGGTAATTATTGTTTTGAAGAAATCGTCCGTTGGTTAAAATATTATGAAAAGTTTCTAGAAATACAAGGTGCCCAAAATCGAATCAGATGCAAATAATCTGTCTTATTTAGGATGATTCTAAGAGTTTTTTGCTAAATCTAATAAAATATTATCGTTTAACTGGTGTTTGCAATATTTGTCATATTTCAAGTCAACGATTCGAATTATATCAACTTTCATGAGGGCTCTGTAAAGAGGAGAAAGTTACTCTTAAATTACTTAGTTCAATTTAACAATTTGATAAAAAGTTTTAAAACGAGAGCCTTAAGTCCAAAATCATGACCTTTTTAAGGGTACTACTTTTGTTAATTAAAATACACCAACCACATTATACAGCGTAGGTGTGTACGACAAGGACGACTGTATAACTCTTTACTATATTTTATTGGTATAAACAAAAATTTAATAATTGTATAAAACCAGCAGTGTTTACAAATGATTTTTTTTTTGATTTGATAATTGACAAAAATGAAAAAAAAAATTAATTATGAAATTCATCACTATGAATTATAAAGTTGTTATTCGTTCATTGTTAAAATAGAATTAAACCAGCAAAAAAATACAATGCTTTCCATTTAACCAATTTTTTATCTCATAGTTTTAAAGATCCCAAATACATTCCTATTATTTTCGAACAACTTCTGCGGGAAGAGCCCAAGCCAGGATGATGCTTTCATTTATCAATATTTGACAAACGTTTAAAATCGCAAGAGTCTTGCATGCTTGGTCTTGCTCTTGCGTAAGTCTTGCACTGCTCGGTCTTGGTATTAATCTTGCAGACCTAATGTTGATCTTGGTCTTGCTTTTCCTGCAAGAAAAAAAAAACAAGAACGCAAGACCAAGTCCAATCTCAGTCATCACTGAACAAAATCTGTCAGTAAGCACTTAATTCAAGATAGCAAAAAAATTCCAAATCGTAATATATTGTCAAGTGGCTTACTTCTCTATCTGTCTATCATAGCATATACAATAGGCAATACAATGGTCATATTCGCTGACGATACCGCAATCTTGATATTAGATTCAGATCGTATGACAGCTTCCAGAAAATGTATTGTTCACTTGAATGTACTACAATAATGGTTATCTGGAAAATATAAATCAATAATGAGAAAAGTCCGCGCACCCAGTTTGTAATACTACCCTTAAGTTTACTTTACCAATAAACTAAACGTCAGTTACTTGGAACTTTACTTAGACACAAACAACATTAAAATACAATTGGATCTAAAAATGAAGCAAGTGCAATGGATATTAGCAATTGAATTAAATTATAAGAACGAGAGAAAAGGAAGTTTCATTAAAAGAGCAATATTTAAATATATTTGGATGCATTTAGAAACGAACTCCGGGGCTTCAGTAAATTGCCATCACAAAATTAGGCTAACTTTACAATTTAATATGCTAACCAACCTTACATGATGACCAGTAGGTACATGGAGAAAAACCGAACTCAGCTCTCAACAATCAGATGATAAACCAGCTTTAGATGGAAGACGAATCAATCGAAATGTTTGTAATATTTTTATTTAATATTGCCTTTGGTACCTACTTGAAACATGTGGAGAGACGAGAGGCAGAATCCCGCAGATGGTGCCACACAGGAACTCGAAAGACAAAAAACGTACTTGTGGGTTGGCCATGGAAGAGTGGGAAGTGCACAACGCTGAAAGTTTTGGATGTCAAAAATTGGAATAATAACAGTAAAGAGTGTAGAAAAATTATTGGGAGATTATTGAAAAGAAACGAATTTTTGGCATTAAGTATATGTAAACATGCCCTAACTATCAGAATAAGTAAAAAATATTGAATATATGGATAAACACATTCAATTAAGGTGACAATTTTCAATACTGAATGTGCTTCACATCAAAACTCCAAAATATCAAATTCAATTTTCTTTACACCATGTACATTTGGTCATATATATATATATATATATATATATAAATATATATAAATATAAATATATATATATATATATATATATATATATATATATATATTTATATATACCAAAAGATTTGAGCTGACGCTAATTAATTCAACGTTCTTCAACAATAATTAATAGATATTATCTTCGATTCCTTCCCATTTTATTTCTTACGGTCTTACATTCCCCGCATTTATTAAAAGTTTCGATGCAGTATGAATTAAAACCAATTATGTTAATAGGCCATAATTTGTCTTCTAGTCAAGAAACTCGATAGTTACTTTTTACGAACTTAATGAAGCCGTAGGGTCAAGTAGTGTAATGAGAACAGAACTTTACAGAAACTGAAAATAATAACTCAAAATACCGTGCATTACCTTTTTACTATTTTATACTCTACTCAGTAGTACTGTATTTACTGTTGAAGAAGTATTGTAGGAAAGTAACTGTGATTAATCGTAATCATCAAAATTACTCTATGATCTATTTATTATTTGTATTCAATCTGTGCGTGAGGAAATAAAATTTACAGGATAAATCTATTCTGAAATTAACATGCCAGCTAAAGTGTTCTATTAATTAATGATACAGTATAAAACAGAGTCAAAACATGAAGAGTATGTGTGCTGCACATTTCCTAACATAATTATAGTATATAAATATTAATGCACGTGTTAAGGAGTGTATTGCCAATGATGTAATAACCTGAAGCTTGGGGTAAGAAGTCAGTATAGTCAATACTGGTGTTTTGTCTACATCTCTCAGAAAAAATGCTTAGCCACTGCTGAGGCGATAATCTTTAAGAAGGATTTACTTTCTCTCCTGAAGTTGTGTGAACTGTAGCTGCTCTTGTGTATGACGAATGACGATCTGTCATATTGAATTATAGTCATTTTTTAGAGACTGCCAGGGTTTCAAGAGGAGAAAATCTTTATTGGGGTCTTACCGTTTCTCCCTCCTAGATCTGTATGAACTCTAGCTGATCTTCTGCATCTTTTCTACCAATGAATTTCTTATCATTTCGATAGGCCAATGTATTCTCATTTTCCTCTCTTTATAAATCGCCATATCTACTTCTAGCTTCCCTTGCCATTTAATAATGGTAAATGTTTATTTTTGAATTCAGCCTCAAATTTTCACTATACTGCTGTTGATATTTATATACAAAATTGATGACACCATCATCAATTTCGTTTAAATCTAGAGGTACGGTTATCCCTGTAAGAACATCATGATAATATTGGTCACAATCTCCCATTTCCATCTATGTCAGTGGTTTATTCTTTATGATTACTTCAGAGTTAAGACGTGAAATTGTTAAAAGAATAATTAATAAAAAACTTCTTGAATGGCTCATGACTAATTGGAATGTATATGTCAATAGTAGTAGTACTGTAGGTTGTTTCTTCACACATTTTCAATACTGACCAATGGCAATTCTTATTTTTAAATTTATCTCTTCAATATTTACAGTCATTAACATCCTATCCATCAGCAAAATCAACTAGTAGCAGCTATAGCTTATAATTATTCAAAATAAGCGAACAAAGAAATTTATAAAATATGAACAAAAAAGATTCTTCAATATTACCTTATAATTCAAATTATATCAATTTTGCAAGTTTCGAAGTCTAGGGAATATTACAAATGCCTGGATTTACACTACTTGACCCTATTAAAAACAAAGTGGAAGTGTGTTTCTTCTTAAGACGTGGTGTATAAACTAGGTCAAAATTATCATATTCCATAGCATGTCAAACAACCACAAATGTCTGTGTAGAAGAGATTCTGTACTGTTTCTGCTACCAACAATATTTTTAATTATAAAATATAAAGTAACATAATTATTTATTGCAATTAGCGGAGACTGACGTGCTAAAACGGTGGGCAAATAAAGATCATTGTAGATAAAGAAGAATTTTGCTTAAAATATAACCAGTCTCACAAAATATTATTACTGTTAATAGAAATATAATACAGTATAAATACTTTTTTTTATTTAAATTAACGTGCATAAGACAGCTATGGCCATTAGCACGAGGAACAATAGAGACAAATTTACATTACATAATGTAAATCAAAACTAATAGCTGAAAACTAACATGAATATGGGATTACATGATACATGACATGATATGTTATTTAAATGGAATTTTTTTTGACTAAATTCTGTTAATAAGTTGTTCTTCCTCTAGGAACTTGATCACTTTGCGCACTTAATTATCACTATTTAGGATCTCCGTGTAGTTTGTATGTATTCCTAGTTGTAGACGTCTTGTGGCGAATTATGGACATTCAACGAGGATATGCTTGATGCAGAGCTTTACGTGGCAATACTGACAGTTCGGCTGAGGTGACGATGTCATTAGGTAACCATGCGTAAATCTAGTATTATCTATACGTAATCTTCGTATGACAGCCATATTTTTCCTAGATAGATCGGGAAAGGTAAACTGATTCAATATTGGTTGAATTTCACGTAGTGAACGCATAATTTGACTCCAGTGAATTTGCCAGTTATAACGATTGATTTTTTTCAGGCTAGCTTTTAAGTCATTACAAAGCTGAATATTTACCGTGGTAGTAGCAGTTGAGGCAGCTTCTTTGGCAAGGCAATCGGCTTTTTCGTTCCCAATAATCATAACATGGGAAGGGATCCATGATATTGTAACTGTTGTATTTTTAGTTGTTGATATATGTCGTGTATATCTTGGACAAGGGGGTGGTTAGTAAATGTATTCTTAATGGAATAGATGGAGGATAATGAGTCTGTGCATATGGCTATGTGTGTATTTGCAAGTTGTTGGACATGTTTGAAGGCTTGTAAGATAGCGTATAGCTCACCCGTGTGGACGCTACAAATAGAGGGTATTTTGTAGGTTCCGATCGATCCATGTACCGTGGTTATGGAACACCCAACTCCTACTTCTGTCTTGGATGCGTCCGTATATATGACCGTGTTATATTCTTTATTATTCAGCAACTCGAGGAAAGCAGATCGAATAACATCTCTATTGGTTTCATCTTTGTTAAATTTGCAGAGGGAGAGATCGTATTGTGGGAGAAATTTGGTCCATGGACGAGTGTTGGAGAGTGGGCGGGTTCGAGTATGTGAAACGTTTACGTCTTGAATTAGAGGTTGTATAAGTTGAGGAATAGAGCGTATAATAAATGTATATTGAGGGTTCTCATGAAGTTGGTATGATGTTAATATAGGATATACTGGATTGGAGGAAATCGCGGCAATATAGTCGAGAAGGAGGTGTTGTCGTCTGAGCCAGAGATGGGGTTCATTTGCTTCACAATAGAGACTTTCAGCTGGGCTTGATCGGATGGCGGTATTATGTAGTGTGTTGAGGGAACGTAAAATAGTTTTTGTTGCAGACATGTAAATGAAACTTCCATAATCAATTTTGGAACGAATGAGGGTTCTATATACTTTAAGCAAGGTAGATTCATCTGCGCTCCAATGATAATGTTAGAGTGTTTTAATAATATTTAGTCGGTTAAGACATATTCCTTCAATTTCCTGTATATGTTGTCTCCAGGATAATTCAGAGTCGAATAACATTCCCAGGATTTTACACTCATCTACAACAGGTAATTGAAAGTTGTTGACTGTGATACTACGGATATAAGTTTGCGCTCTCCTACTGAATTTAATAACTTTCGATTTGGTATGTGAGAGGGTAAGTCCTAAAGTGGCAATTTTGGTTTGTAGGGCATTTACTGCTAGCTGAAGTATTTTGGAAGTGAAGGCATTGGATTTGCCATGGCAGTACATTATTAGGTCGTCCGCGTATAGAGAGGGGAAGGAAGAGTGTCGCATAACTTGTTAATGGTGAGGATGAACAGGGATGTACTTAAAACTGAGCCTTGGGGAACACCATCATGATGGGTATATGAAGAGGAAATGGAGTTATTAACAGAGACCCTAAATGTTCTAGTTGTTGAAAAACTTTTTATGAATGCATATATCACCAGTGAGATTGTATTGTGTGAGCTTTTCGAGAATTGCCTTTCTAGAAATGTTATCAATTGCTCCATCAATTTCGAAGATAGTGGTAATTACATCTTGTCTGTTATTAACTGCGCTGGAAATGTAGGCTTGTAGTAGTACAAGATTATCTCTGGTGGACCGCTGACGTTGGAAGCCAGATTGTTCCTTTGGGATGATACTATGTTTTTGAAAAAACGATAAAAGACGCCTATTGATCATCTTTTCGGAAATCGGTCTGTAAGATTGCGGAAAGATAGGTGACTGATTTGGTCTAACTACCAGAATAACTATCGACTTGCGCCATTGACAAGGGAACTTTTGTGACATACATATGAAATTGTATACATTCAGAAGCTTAGTAAGGCTATACTATACATGGATAAGTATTTTAGGAAACTATAGGGAATATCATCAGGACCAGCAGCAGAGTTTTTGCATTTGGCTGAGGCAGTTATTAGTTCGCTTATGGTAAAAGGAGAATTAATGTGCTTGACATCTTCGGATAGTAGAATGTTACTAGAAGGAGTTTCTTTAGAAGGTGAAGGTGACATTTGTGTGATTCCTGGATTTTGCTTCGAAATGACTTGCAAGAATATTTGAAATATGTTCATGTGATCCAAATCCCGAGCCGTTTGAAATGAGACGGGTAATTTTGTTATTTGTTTTGTGACCTTGAATTTGTCGGATTTTCTTCCATAGTTGACTGGGGTTGGAATTTTCGTTTATGGTTTATACATAATTCTTCCAAGATGATTTCTTACTCTGTTTTACTACGTATTTAGCTTTAGCCTTGAGCCTTTTGTAGCTAATAAGATTGTCTGTACTTTTGTTTTTCAAATATTGGTTCAGAGCTCTTTTGGATTGGCGTATTGCGTCATCACAAGAGGAGTTCTACCAAGAAACTGCCCTATGATTGGGCAAAAAAGACATTTTTCCAATGTGGGTCTTCGCAGCCGAGAGAACTGAATCTGATATTGATTTTATCAAGCCATCAACATTATTGAAAGCGTAAGCATCATGTGTTAGTAAAAGGGTGTCAACTGTCGTGGAATACTCAGACCAGTTAGCTTTTTGAAGCACCAATAACTTTTCTCGGAAACTGCTTCATAATTATTATATTAATTATATATAATTATTGGGTTGTGATTACTATCATAAAGTCCTTCAGCTGTTTTCCAAGACATGAAAGGGGCTGATTTGGGATCACTTATGCTTAGGTCTATGGCAGAAAACGTACCAGAGGAAATATTAAAGTGTGTATTACACCCTGTATTGAGTAGGCAAGAATTTGTACAGTTCAATATATTTACGACTACCTCTCCGCGTCCAAATGTCTTTTGTGAACCCCACATGCTGTTGTGAGCGTTAAAGTCTCCTGTGAGGATAAACGGCTAGGGGAGTTGACATTTTAGATCAAGAAGCTCATCTTCCTTTAGAGGATGATCTGGAGGAATATATATGGAGCATATGGTTAGCTGGTTTGGGTAGTATGTCGTTATGGCGACTGTCTCCAGGTTTGTTGTCAGAGGAAGTAGTTCTGAATACATTTCGTTTGAGGCGAATATTGATGAACCCCCGCTGGCTCTTTAGCAGTTTTTTCTAATAGAATGGTACCCTTCAAAATATTTACTTCGTGGGATATTAGTTGTTTTAAAATTGGTCTCCTGTAGACAGAGGAAATCTGGGCGGTAAATTGAGGTTAGATGCTGAATTTGTTCTAGGCGCGGATAATATCCGTCGCAGTTCCATTGTAAAATACTGAATTTTAAAATTTAGAATATTAAAAAAAAATGTTGAAAATGTGTTGGATAAAAGATATATTAAAATAAATCGGAATCTTCCTGATTGGAGTCGTTTGAATTGATGGACGATAGGCTTGCAAGTTCGACAGCATCATTGGGGTTTATTGCGCGTTTAAATTTTTTGGCAATCTAGTAATTCAAATTTGGTATATTTGTAAAAGGTCTCCAATGAGTGATTTAATATTAGTGGTAAAGCTATAGGCTTCTTTTAAAGGATCACTACCGCCAAAAGAATTTTCCAGGAAAGCTATTAACTGTATGGACGATAGAGAGAATTTTTTAGGATCGGTACCAATTAATTTTTCTATTTTGGCTTGATTAGAGGGACTTATCTTCCAAACGTCTTTATTTTCAGTTTTGGATTTTTTCTTAAGAGCTGAAATTGGTGTTACAAAAGCAGCAGTTGAGGGGGATGGAGTATTTTCAAGGTCGAGAATTGGAGGAATAGTAGTAATTTGTATAGGAGGTGATTCGAGGCTGGTGTCAGTGGAGTGTGTCCTCTTAATACCAAAGTTGGGGGTTAAACCATCTGAAATTTGGGGTTGTTCTGTAGTTTTTCTTGAAATGGAAGAGGTATTATCGGCAGGATGCTCTTCGGATGAGGAATGTTGAGGAGTTGATATGCCACAAGATATGTCTTGACTTCCGTGTCTGAAGGTAGAAGGTGTAGGGGGGTTGCAGGATATATCTTGCGGATTTGGGCAGGAATCTGCGGCGTGTCCAGACTGCTTACAGAGAAAGCATTCAAGTTTGTCTGAAGTAATGAAGATAATGTAGTTCGTATTTTCATGTAGTATTACAATTGAAGTTTGTATTTCAAAAGGTTCATTTTCTGGTATAACATAAATAGATCGTCGGAAACTGAAAATGTGTGCATATTCATCTTCTGGGGAGCCACATCGAATGAAGGAAATTGGAGAGGTGAGCTGCAGCCCAAGTTCATTTTTAAGTGCCTGTTCGATAAGAGAGTTAGGGATACAGGGACAAATATTGGAGAGTAGTAATCTTTTAGCCGGTGTGATAAGTCTACGAATTGGTATGATTTGTTGTTTGATGGTAACAGAAGGATAATATTTTTAAGATTATCTAGAACGAATACAGAAGATAGATATATAGGTACATATACGGTGATTGGAAATGCGTGATGCAAAGGTAATCCCTTCCGGTGTTACAATTTCGCCGATTGCCTTAATGTAGTCAAAAAGGGCGACGTCTGGGAGAGCGTTCATGACAATAGCTTGATTTCTGGTTGGGAATGATGTAGGTGCTTGCGGTTTCTTTACTGAATTTTTAGTAAGTGCTGCGAAGCTAGGTCCAGCTGGTTGTGGTTGGTTTATTGTGGTTGACATTTTTGGTTTTAATATTTTGGATGCCAAAATATTAAGTGAAAATTGGCCAGATGGACTGGCCTATTATTTAGTCGTTACTATACGGTAGATATAAAGCGACTTACCACTTGTGAAAACAGTACACATAGAACTAACGCGTATTTAATGATACTTACCAAAAAAATGCAGAAAACGAGACTATATGTGTTTACTCGTTGAAAGCTTAATTCGGAATGATAAATATTTGAAATCAAATGAGTTTTAAGAATTTTACTACAATTTTTTCTCAAAAATGAAATAAAAAAAGTGACTCTTCTGCACTTCTGCACTTGTAGAGATTTGTTGTCTTCTCTTAGCCGTACCTATTGTTGAAATAGCTTATTTAAAATTCAAATAAATATACATGAATATATGATAAAGGAAGTACTGATCCTTAAATTTGTAGCAGCCAAAACAATAAGAGGAGTTCGTCTTTAGCAGTTAAACAAAATACAGAGGACAAAGAGATATCAAAATGAGTTGAATCAGGTAAAATTTGGTGAGAAGACGAAATAATTAAGACAAAAATAGAAACACATCTTATGTTAAGTCTGACAATAGAATCATAATCTGTTGCAAGTACCTACATGTTTAGTGAAGTATGTTTCATATTTATTAATTATCCCTGAATAATGAATGGTTTGAAGTGTTAGAATAAATTGGATAATGTTAATTCAATAGTATCTGCTTTGAAAAATCTTTCAACGTAACTTTTTAACGTAGGTACCTTGAAAACGCGAAAATAAATATTTTCCCTGTAACATAAATCTCAAGCTATCAAGGAACCCACATCTTAGTGTTAATTTATTCAATAATATTTTTTTCTGTAATTTATTAACTCTTGTCAATGTGTCAATATCTCTGAAATATACACGCGATATAAAGAGTAAAACAAACTTCTTATTAGGACTGTGTCAGGATATTTCAGAGATAAGTAGGTAGTACCTATCAGATAACTACAACGAACTTGTGAGGTTAATAAAAGTAATCTCTGCAAGAGATGATTGGAAAGTAAGAAACACGCTACTGGTTAATAATTGTAATTAAGGGAAGTCTACAGGTCAATACAACCAGGTGTTCTTTGTCGTATACGGTAGCAAGTTGCCCCCGCTCTCTACCACTACATCATTGTACACACCAACGCTCCACAACAGTACACTCAGCACCAGAAGTATTGCATAACGACCGTGGACTGCATAAAAAGTGAGTTACAGCATATAGTAGAGCTCAAATAAAAGATATTACTGTGAAATTAATCTGAAAAGAGACTAATGGTAAAACTAAAAAACATTTAAAAATTAGTACAATTTTCTAATGTAAAATTAGATTGATAAAATATAAGTTTGAAATGACAAGATACATTACACAGGGTGGACTACTTAAAGGTTGTATTGTAAACTTACAAATAAGTATAGTTTTTTAGGATTCAAGTTATTTAAGGACTACAGACCCCGAATAAGTTCTGAATTATGGTCAATCCAATTTGCAAGGACAATTTCGGCGAATGAAAGTCATGTAACAGCGGCATTTCTACAGGTAGTTTATTAAAATGATAAGTATTATAATAATTAAACATTATTGTAATTATATGGATAGGCGCATAATTGATTAATTATTTTGATATTATATAGATACAAACTCCCGTAGACGTGAGAATAATACGAAAACACATTAATATAAATACTAATGTGTATGATGAACCCTATTGATTTTCAGCTCACCAGGGTCAGTACAACGGGTCCTATAAATACAGATTACTACAGTTTTGGTAATTTTTAGAGAACTTTCAGTTTGTTAGAACTATACAACTTCCGGAGTGTGAATATACAAGTGACCAATTTTATGATTGGATATTATTCAAGGCGTCTCACAGATGAGCCCTATTGATTTTCAGGTCACTAGAGCCAGTACAACGGGTACTATGGTACTGGCAGTACCAAATTTTTGTCATTTTTGGAGAATTTTCAGTTTGTTGGCACGATACAGCCTCCGGAGTGTATTCAAATGACCAATTTTATGATTGGATATTGTTCAGGGCGTCTTATATATGAACCTTATTGATTTTCAGTTTACTACAGCTGCTACAACGGGTGATATGGTACCTGAAGTGCCACATATTTGGTCATTTTTGAAGAAACTTCGAGTTGTTCACACGACACAGCCTCCGGAGTGTATACAAGTGACAATTTTATGATAAGTTACTGTTAAGGACATCTCACAGATGCGGAAAAGTTAGTTGTAATCTTTATAACCGTTTATTTTAAATATACTAATCACAACTTGATTTTTTAATTTTAATAATCATATTCTAAGCAATGATTTAGAGTCGTTCATGTTGAGAGAAATAGACAGTTATCAGGTTTTTCATCTATTCCAACCACATGGTCGATGAACTCATTCCATTTTTTGTACTCCATTACCCTCTTTTCTGAGGTTTCCCACTTCATTCATTTCAAAATTAGTGATATGTCTTTCTATAAACCCTTGCAGTTACCACCAATTCGATGGGGTTTAATTTACAATGGTATTTCGCATTGACGCGATTTCCCATTGACGACAAATTTCTTACAAAAAGATTTATACAACTTTTTAATTTCCGGTAGCTTCTTTTTTAGCACATCTTCATGAATTCGCTTCTCTTCAACCATCTAGCAAGCGCGAGACGAATTTTATACCGCAAATTTATCATTTTTGGTTTTAAAGCCGTGATCTAGTAAGCATAGAGCCAAATGTATTCTATTATCGATATATTTGGCAGCATAGAACGATATAGTGAATATAGTGATAGAACAGGCTCATATCTCAATGTTCCCAAAGGATATCCAATCGCGTCTCTTAAAATCTGAAGAGGAGACTGAGGTTTTCACCGGCATCTATCATAAATTCATTTTTAAAGAATTGAAATTTGGCTGTTTGCAATGGATTAGTAAAAATATCTGCTATGTTTTCATCAGTTGGACAATAGGCAATCTTGAACCAACCTTTCTTGTACTCATCTTTAATGAGATGATATTGTATATCAATTTAGACACATTTTTTTGTCAAATGATTTATGTTAATCATTTTTATACAGCTTTGGTTGTGTACATGGAGGTTAATATCAATTTTTCTTGATACAGTTTCTTCAAGGATTTCATTTGCTTGCAACATTGAGTTGTTGCATCATATTGAGCTTCACTTGTAGATTCGGCAACCAAAAACTGCTTCCTTGAATCCTAAACTATCGGTACTTGGGCGTTGTACATTATATATCCAGACTCTTGCAATCATGTTTATCTTATATCTTTATCTCAGTGGAGTAGTGAATTCCTTTATGCATTGACCCTTTGATGTATATCTATGTTCTATTGTTATTTATTACATCTTGATTGGTAGGGTTCTTGGTATATCGGCTAGCATAGTTAACAGTATAGCTGATGTCTGGTCTAGTCATAACGGAAAGATGACTTCCCACAGCTTCTTCACAAGGGAAATCACTTTCCTTGTCTTCAGAAGCAATTATTTCCATGGCATTTGCATTGTCCATATTATGTTTCTTGATAACTTGTTCACAATATTTTTCTTGAATGATTGTAACTCCTTTTTTGGTTTGCTTAATTTATATTCCCAAGTATGTTGATGATTAATAATTATTTCTAAGATTCCAATGATTTGGCTCATTTTCTTCAAAAGACGTTCTATTTTTGTATGGTCTTCACCTATCACAATTCCATCATCTACATGAATAGCAACCTAGAGGTTTTATCTGATTTTCCAATCTTGAAAACCCATTGATCAGTTCTTAGCTGTTGAAAACCTTCATACTTTAGAGGCAATTCATAGAATATTTAAGGAAGGTTCAGGCAATGAGAGTATTGAAAACAGGGAGCCTAGTCCTGTCTAACAAAATACATCTCATCAGTGAATCTTCCCAGTGACGAAATGATCAAGAAAGTAAGTATCGAAAAGAATTTCACTACGATGCTAAATAAGAGGAGAGACTGGGAAAGGGAATACACCATCCAACGCCTCAAAGAAATCACCATTAGATGATATACGGAGTGTTTCAAAAACCACCACCAGAGCAGGCGCTGGAGTACTCATTATTATTAGGCTCCTCCCGAGCGTCTTTCAGGCAGAAATACTTACGATCGAAAAATCCGTGGAAATCACCCTAGAAAGAAACTATCAGAAATGGGATATATCGATCCATTCTGATAGTTAAGCAGCTATCAAAGCATTGAGCTCCCATCTTATTGACTCAAAGTTGGCATGGGAATGCCGAAGAAAACTTGATAAATTACGCAAGAATAACAGGGTCTCTTTAGTCTGGGTTCCTGGCCACTCGGGAATCACGGGAAATGAAGCGGCCAAGACACTAGGTAGGAAAGGAACACAAATACGCTTTATTGGCCCGGAGCCTTTCTGTGGTGTATGAAAATGCTCCTATAAGAGAGAATTTCGGAAGAAAGAGGAAACCGAAAGAGAAGCACTCTGCCGGTGCCTTCCCGGGCTAAAACATTCCAAAAAGTTCCTGCGGAACTTTGACACTGCTAGATCTAAAAATATTTGGATCTCGGTAAAAATAAGCTACATCTCCTCTCGGGATTTCTTACAGGACATTGCCGCCATAGGAAGCACCTAATGAGAATAGGTCTAGCAGAAATTGACGAGTGTAGATTCTGTGGGGAGGATGATGAACCTCCGGATCACCTAGTTCTAGAATGCCTCGCCATTGCAAGCCAACGCCAGAAATGCTTCGGGCAAGAAACTTGTAAGAGTGAGGATCTAACCTCGTTGAATCCGTCCCAAATACTAGAGTTCATTAGAACCCTGGAACTGGAAGGCGAGCTGTAGTAGTAGCGAGAACAGCACTGATAGGGGGGGGGGCACAATAAACCTTAGGTTTCAGTGCATTGTAACCCCGTTAAAATCTAATCTAATGTATCATGCTGATGATTAATAATTATTTCTAATATTCCAATGATTTGGCTCATTTTCTTCAAAAGACGTTCTATTTTTGTATGGTCTTCACCTATCACAATTCCATCGTCTACATGAATAGCAACCTAGAAGTTATTATCTGATTTTCCAATCTTGAAAACCCATTGATCAGTTCTTAAGCCGGATACTCACTGACGAACTGCAACTATAACTGCAACCGTTACTGTATCGAATCGTCGTGAATGTATACACTTTCTGGCTTCTCGCGACCCTCTCGATCCGCAGTGTTCGTAGAGAGCTCGCGTCGGAATGGCGATACCATCAGAAATGATTACCAGTGCGGCATTTATTTTAATGGACGCATTGATTGAAAAACTTCCTCGACGATGGTGGCGCCATGTAATGTACGAAGAAAAAACTGGACCTTCGTTATTTGCAGCTCTGAAGTTTCAACAAATTAGTTGCCATTACAAAAATTTTACGCGAATGAGTCCAACAGATTAGCAGTGAGATTGAGGTATTTGGCAACGGGCGATTCTTTTACAAGCCTGCAGTATTTATTTCGTATATCGAAACAAGCCATTAGCAAGATTATTGCAGAGGTCAGCGAAGCAATTATCGATGGATTAAAAGAAAACGTGAAGGTAAGTAAATGAAAAATTTATTCTCTTACTATAGTATCGACATATGATAAATGTAAGTAGGTAAATACAAATATTGACTGTCTCTTAAAATAACAGTATAGTACTTAAAATAACAGTATAGTATAATAAATGTCTAAATTAGATCTTATATATCAGAGTACTGTGAACCTGGACTTCCAAGTGGAGAAGAAACTGGTATTTCCTGCTGAAGAGGTTGAGTTGCTCTCTGTTGGTGGATGTACTGTTGAACTTATTGTGAATCTGAATGCGGAGAGGAAGTTACGTATGTTTGTAAATTTGGGCTTCCAAGTGGAGGGAATGATGTTACACTTATTGAAGATGTAGTGGCCCCCTCTTGGTAACTACTGTAGTTTTGAACTGAATGACCTGAATGTGATGCTGTGACAGGAAGTATGAGAGATCTGTGGTACAAGTTGAGGTTTCCAGTTGTTTCATTTACAGGTTGTGAATGAGCGTAGGTTTGCTGGTAAGAGGTCGGTTGAGATAAATTAGCGTACTGTTGCGCAGAATCGTAATAGCCTTGGTCAGCACGAAAAATAACTTGTAATATATCTTGCTGTACCAATTTCAAGGCATGCGTGTTCCAATTTTTAAGCTTTTGAAAAATGAAATCACAAAATGATCTTAATTCGAGATTTTCTTGTGGGGTGGGGGGTGTAAGGGCTGATTTTTCAGCAGTAGACTTTAATATACCAAAAGCCTCCTTAAGCATTTGCATCTTCTCGTCTGGTTTTGATTTCTTTCGTGGTGGTTGTGATATTGTATTTGTTTCTGTATTTCCATCTGCTGTGTTAGTTTCTTCATTATTTGTATCATCCTAAAAGAATTACATAAGATTATTTTTCAGATACCAACCAGTTCCGAAGAATGGATGAAGATAGAGAATGATTTCAAGAAACTGTGGAAGTTTCCTCATGCAATTGGAGCATTGGATGGAAAACATATTTTACTACAGTGTCCATTCAACAGCGGAACAGAATTTTATAATTATAAGTCACATTTCAGCATTGTGTTACTTGCTTTAGTAGATGCCGACTATAATTTTATGTATGTAAACATTGGCGCTCAAGGAAGAATTTCAGACGGTGGCGTAATGAATGGTTGTAGTCTAAATACGATGATTGAGGAGAAGAAATTGGGAATACCCCATCCTAGAGCATTAGAAAATTGAGTGCGGAAAATTCCGTATATTTTTCTTGTCGATTCAGCTTTTGCTATGACTGAAAATTCTATGGAACCCTATGCAGGAATACATCCGAAAGGATCTAGACAACGAATTTTCAACTACCGTCTATCGAGAGCCCGTAGGGTGGTTGAAAATGGTTTTGGGATACTATCTTCAGTATTTAGAGTATTTAAGAAGCCAATGTTACTGCAACCCGAAAAGGCACAAATTATTTCCATGGCTGCAATATATTTACATAACTTTTTAAGACGTAGCTGTTCGAAATCCGTTTATACACCACCTGGTGCTATGGACACTGAAAATAATGTCACTGGTGAAATAACACCGGGTAGCTGGACAGACGATATTAAAAGTATGACTTCGTTTTTACCTATACCTGTTATTCCATGTAGGTCTGCAGAACATTTCGAAGAAAATCGCGAAGAACTAGCAGACTAATTCATGAACGAAGGAAAGTTGTCATGGCAAAACCATTACGCATAAAATTTTGAATTATTGCAAAAATAAGATCTCACCTTTTATATTTTTTGCTAAAAACTTGATTTTATGAAAATATTGCAATATACAAAATGAATTTATTTTTCATTTCTCTGCCAAAATGTTTATGTATAATTTGCTGAGCAAGATACTCGGTGAAATATTTGAAAATAAGCTTAATTATCGCAATAACTCCAAAATTTTACCCTAAATCAGTTTTGTGGTAAATTTGGTCTACTTTTTAACTACAATGTGAAGGAAAATAAAAATTACGCAAAAAAATTAAAACAATGAATACCTTTGTTGTCTTTCCTTTTTGTGGCGTATCTCTGTCCTTCAAAAAATCAAGAGCATTATAAGCAAACCACTTGCTTTCGTATACTTCGTCTCTTCCTGTGAAAAGAAAATATTACTTCAGCAACAATCACAATGAATAAGCAAAAAACTTATCCTAACCCAACTAATTATTTATAAATTTATTGTAAAATAATAATTACCTTTTCCAGTTCCACGACTTTTATTCTCTTTTGCTTTCTCCCTTCTCCAAGACGCCAAGATAGTGACCATCTTTTTCTTGCAGATATCTCCTGTTGTGCCCATTACAGAACCTATTTCAGCCCAAGCATCTTATTTCAAATGTTTTTTGTAATATTCTTTATTTTTTGGATCCCATATTACAGGCATCTTTTTGTAATTTTCAATTAATTCAAGAACCTTTTCCTCATTCCACGTGCTCATATTCCTTCTTGATTGCGAGACTAACGGGCGTACACACGATCAAACCTCCTATATCAACGTCCACGAACCAATTGAGAATCTCTTTGTGTTCGTCCTGAAAACCGACAACTGGCGGCTTGCTACAAGCGGTTCGACGTGGGCTCCCGAACCTGATTCTCAACGCGTCTACACTAGGGAATTTAGTTGCTGTAACGGTTGCAGTTCGTCAGTGAGTACCCGGCTTTAGCTGTTGAAAATTTTCATACTTCAGAAAGTCTGTCAAATGTGTAAACCATCGATGGGGAGCTAGCATTAAATCGTACAATGATTTTTTAATCTACAAATTTTGTTACTATCCTCAGAATCTTCAGGTAGGCGCATATATATCTCTTCGTCTAAATGCCCTTATAGGAATGCAGATTTCACATTGAAAGTAATTATTCTTAGATTTTCAGAAACTGCTATAGCAAACAGCATTCTCAAGGAGTTTGACTGTACCACAGAACTGAAAATATATTCATAGTCCATATTTTGTTTTTATTAGCATCCAAGACCCTCTAATCTGGCCTTGTAACGGCCATATTCTTTGATCTTAAATAACGTCCGACTTGTTATCATTTCTTTACCTTGAGCTTCTCTTTTTGAGACTAGATCCTATGTTTGGTTTTTAATAAGTGAATATTTTTCTTCTTGGATAGCTTTTAACCATTTGCATCTGACTACACTTTCCATACAGTCTTTATAGGTAAGCTCACTTTCAGTCAATAAGGCAGACATCACAAAATCATCATAACGATTCGGTAGTCTTCTAATTCTTTCACGTCTTTGGTTCGGATCTACTATTTCTTCACTTGTCTATTCTTGTCCACTTGATTGTTCTTCTTCACTTGGTTGTTCTTGACTTGATTGTTTTTCTTCGCTCAATTGTTCCTCCTCACTTTCTTGATTTTGTTCACCATCTTCGGGTAAATTTAAAATATGAATTGGTGAAAACAGTATCTTGGTGTTCTTGTTGGAATAAATTGGTAAAACGGAATTTCCCTTGTTTGTGGATTCCAGTTTGTGTAGCCCACATTTGAATACGCAACAAAAAAAAAACTATTTTTCCTCTGTCTTCCAAATGGCCCAAATTCTTTGCATATACAAAAGATCCAAACATAGCCAGTCTTGATAGATCAAGTTTGAATCCATACTACTTCTCAACTAGCGTAACATCCTCTGCTGTTGTAGGATATTTGTTCATAGTGTACCACAGTTTCGGTTGCATATCCCCACATTTTATTGTTTAGTTGACAGCCCTGTAGCAAGGCTCTTACTTTGTTCATTATTGTTAGATCATTTCTTTCATAAGGACCGCCCTGTAGAGGACTGTCTGCTACTGAGTGCTCTAATACTATTCCTTTTGTTTTGCACCAAGCTCTAAAAGAGTTGCATGAGTACTCGCCACCATTATCACAACAAATAGTATCTACTGTTAGATAAAAATGACCCTCACCTTCTGCTACATATTCTTCGATATAATCTTGAAGTTAACTCTGTATGAATATGTATAATTTGTAGTGGTCTGGTTACTCTTTTTCTTACTGTATTAAATGGTTTGCTTGTCTAATTAGCAATCACACAAAATTGACAAAAAATATCACTATTGCATTTTTCTATTGTCTTAGACACTTTCTCGCACAAAGCTGGAAGTTTCTTTAAGTCATTAAAATTGACGTGATAAACGTGCTGAATGACCAAGATGTCGATGCACATAACCCCCCTAACATTTCATTCCTTCATTAAAATTGATAAGTCCCATTTTCGTTGTGCCACTCTGTAGCTTCTTCTTGACCAGTGATGAGTACTTTTATTTGTTCGTCTTTTATTTTACTTTTTTTCATATCAACTTCGTACATTCCATGTGCATTCTTTTTACATTCAGTTGCAACCTATCCACCTTTGATTTCAATTTCATCATCCTGTACTTTTTTCACTGTTTCAATATCAAACAACACAACAGCGCCTCTATCTGCAATCTAATGCGCTGATATGAGATTCCTTGTTAATTCTGTAACATAAGTCAAATTGGTTAGAATAACATTGTCTGGTTCCACACTACCCATAATATTTCCTTTCATTCTTCATATTCTTCGTAACCTTTCTTCATGTGCTAAATGAGCATGGTAAGCACTGCCCTCGAGAAAAATTGGATCCAAATTATTTTTTATTGTTGGTTCCGACATATGACTTTCGACTAAGTATGCGGTTTTAAACTTCCTTCCGTCTTCTGGTTTATAAAGACAGTTGTCTAGAGGGTGATTGCTACAGTACTGACAAGATGGTAATTGTCTTCTATTTCTGAAGCAACATTCACCACTGTGCACTTTATTACAGATACTACACGTAGCAGTGAATTCATTTCTCTGTTCTTGATTTCTCTTAGGCTTCTTGCATTCATTGGCAAAATTATTATGGCTACTACAGTTATAGCACTTGATTTGTTTTTGTCAATATTTTTTTTATTATTATTGGCACTGTTATTATTATAATTACTAGTAGAAGTTTTGTAGGCAACTTTTATTTCATCACTTTTTGCTTTAATCATTTCTTCTTCTCTCATCAGTCTTGCTTTAAGGTTTTCAGGATTTTTCTCTTCTCTAAAATGTATTGTTTTGAAGAAAATTGCATTTTTAGTTTGTGACTTAAAAATTCTCCTGTTCTTTGTTGCCCATGCACTAGCAAAATGCTTATATTCATCTGGAAGAGCTAAAACTTGTTATCATCATTGTATCGTCTAATATTACATTAACATTTCTCAATCGATCTTCTAAGTTCTGAATAGTAGAACTATTTGTCATCATGTCGACTGACTTGATATAACGGAAACCATGAAATTCACTAAGTAGATGCATTCTTTTCATCCTCATTCTATTCTTACCTGTACTTCTCTTTGGTTACCTGATGGGACTACGTTTATATCCATGCACAAGTCGATATATTGTTAGTTTATGATTTAAATTCATACACCTTCGTACTGAACGGTTCTGTTAACCTGTAAGTGAAGTTGAGTGACTCTAATTAGAACTAGAGACTGACTGTTTCTTACATGCTGTAATTGAGCCCTTTCAGCATTCTGTTTCCATCATTGACGTCTCAATATGTTGATTACGTTGATGAATGAATAAGAGTTTGAGAGAGGCTATTTGATAAACTCAATTCTCCTCCTGTCCCTACCCTACTGTCATACAAATATTTTCTGTTAAGTTACTCGTAAAAAATATGTATGCAATAACATCGAAACCAGTCTACATGGTTCGATCTCTCACTTTGATCGCAAGCCAAGAAAGATGGTCTAAATCAAGGCTGTCCAACATAAGGCCCTCCTATTACTTTTTTAAATGAAACTGTTTCTAGGTAATTCCATAATATATTGAAAAACATGTTAATTCTAAGAAATTGACAATTGTTTCGATATTGCTATCATCGTCAGAATGACAGAAGTTACATTTCTTGTGATACCTACCTGATGTTTTATAATTATTTTTGGCTAGACCAGGAAATGACCTACCTTGTGATTGGCTTAATCTATATGAATAGAAAAAAGAAGAAGATATGATATTAAAAATATTAAAGCGTATATATTATTAGCCCTATGAGGATATCCTGGATATCGTTTTCCCATTTAAGGTCAGTGTAAGTGTGAAATTATAAATAAAACTGTTAGGGGCGAAATTTAGGGGATGAGAGCAGCGATTGTGCACTAGTGTTCCTCGCTTCTAACTGTGCCAGTAGCTCAGTCGGGCGTGGGTTCGACAATAAAAATTGATTTCGATTTTACTGAAATGTATAAGGTTAAATTTTCCAGAGCGCCACGGATTTCTAGCTAGTCAAAATCTGAAACCACCCAGATGGGATGGGACAACCCACTGCAGGAATATTACTTAATAATAAAGATTGGCTATGAGGTTCTGTAAATCTCATTAAAAAAATAAGAAAAGTTTCTTGCTCACCTCTGATTACCGGGATACCTGGTATTATTAACTTGAATCAGAACAAAGGAATATTCATTAACCTTACTACACAAAATATATTGAAACGATTATAATGTACCTGCACAAATGGAGCACACAACAATATTCTGTGGTTGTGAATAAGTACCCCACCAAAAGAGTGGGTAAACTATGATTGAGAAGGATGTATCAGCTCAATAAACAAAGATCACACCTGAATTGAGACTATCTGTGACGTCACTATGATAGCTAACAGCTATGTACTAAAAAAATGCCTTAAGGGCTGTATCACCTTAAAATCTAAGACTTAGCTGTGGTTATTGTATGGTAGTGCTAGTGGCCTCTCAGCTTCTCAATATGTTTACCAAATAATCAAGCGCCTTGGTGAGTGTGTGGACTCTAGGAGGTGTACAACACACGAAGACAAGCACGTACTTACGAAGGAAGTAGAAGGTAGACTGCGTGAGGACAAATACTATGGACAGCGGAGACAATACACGTTGACAGTGATAGGTGGACGTTGAAGATGGAGCTGGCACCAAGCTGGGAGTTGAAATTCGAATGCAGTGGCTTCAAACTCGATATCTGAATATGAATCTCCAGCCTGATGTGAAGGTTGTACGTTGACGTGATGGTAGAACGTGGATTGAATACGACCAGATGGTCGAATGAACCCTAAAATAAACATTACCAGTCTAACTTCCGATTCCAATTGAGTACGGGGGCTCTTATTAGTCATAATACTAGCCTCATGTGACAGAGGGTTCTTGGACGGCCCTGTTGGTCTATTTGCCGTCTGACATCCAGCTCATTTTCTGTGATTTAATCAATTAAGGAATGGACTTCCTAAAATACACAACCCAAAGTCTCAGAGCCATGCTAGAGAAGTTCTACGAAGAACTTACCATGACCCCCAAAATCCCGTAAATCGGAAAGATTTTCTTTAAAATATACAGCGTCTATAAGCGCAAACAGTATAAGGAAATCTCTTAGCCAGAAATTTCTCAGAACCATCCAACGATGAACTATATAATTGAAAGTTTCCAGCGAAGGGTTAGGAAATTCTTCCAACTCAACACGGAGATTCAAGAATAAATGACATAAGTTGGCAGATGTGTACTTCAAGTCATCTGTGACCCGCTAAGGTGCGCTAGCAGTATACTCGGAACTGAGAACATAGAGACAATGAATAATCAGGCATTTGTCATTGAAATATAATGGTTATGACAAGACCAGGAAAATTTTAAAGTGGCCAATCACGCCATCTCTGGCCGAACCAACACAACTACAATAAGGCATATGTCATTAGTCAAATCACAAAAACAATTAGGTGTTGTGGAAAAACCAGAGATAGTTGAGGTGAATTCAAGGACGTTGGGAAACTAAGCTGGCTTGCACAATAAATGAGAGTAATGTTAGGTTCATTCATATGTATCGAAGTGTAGCTCTTTCCCACACGTGGTGTAATTTACACTCAATACCTTACACTCGATACTTGATATTTACTCATTATTAACTGTGATGATCCTAAAAAGACATTATCCAAAAAGACATTGGTAGATTCGTGTAAATAATAATTTCAAATATTGATAGCGGCTAGTGAACTAATAATGACAAGTGAAATAGATAACAAAGCACGTCCGTTTTGTTGCTATCGTATTCGCACGATCTACACGGTAAAGAATACGGGGCACTGACTGTGTTAGCTTTAATACTTCCCATAAATAGATAAGTAACACTTTGAAGAGTGATTCATTATTATTATTTTTAATAGTACAAACGTATGTATTGTATGTCAATAATCTGTGTTGGTAGTTTATAAATACATGTTATCCCAGTGAGATTTAAAAAGATGTTATTTTTCTAAACCTAAAGAATGGTTCACTAGGTAAGTGTTTTTCAAAGATAAATTGTTTTATGGTTAAAGAAGTCTATACGAGGGGCACTTGCTAAGTAACCACCACATAATTGCACTGAACTACACTCTACTCAAAGTGTGGTGGCAATTACGTTACACCACGCTACACCTTCAAGCAATCGTAATGACCAATGGCCATGGTCTGTTGATTCTAATCATAGAACAATCGGAGTAACCGGGAGTGCAAACTAAAGGACCAATTGCCATGGCCTGTTAGTTCTAATCATAGAACAATCAGAATAATCAGAAGTGCAGTAAACAGGTGTGCGTTCCGTTATGACGAAGGGTGAAGAGTTTGTCTCTATCGAATTATAACATATCGATCAAGAAATACATTCTTCTCTTAAACAAAAAAAATTGTTTCATTGTGAAAAATCAACCCGTAACAAAACCAGGAAAATTGTATTTGCTGATCTTTACCATTATTACTTAAGAAGACAGTTTAAAAGTGGAGAACTCCCTAGATTCATCTGTTCATTGAGGACTTCATATTGTGGGTCGCTTGAGTGTCTTCTAATTTCAAACTTTTTAAGGAAATCCTGTTCTTGTTTCTTATCACAAACTGTAGTACTTCTAGTTCTGCGTTAGGTGTCAATGAATGTTTGGTGTCAAGTAGATGTTTTGCGTAGTGGCATTTATCTAAGTGTTCACTGTATCTGATTTCCAAATTTCTAACGGTTTGACCCAAATAGACAGTATTACATTCTGGACATTTAAAGTTTATATATACCGAACTTCTTTAATGGGGATATTTTTGTTTTTACATTTAATAATTTTGTACTGTCTGTTTTAAAAGAAATTGTTGTATTTGTTGCTAAAAACATTATGATTGAAATATTATTAGGAATGTGATCGTTTTGTAATATTTTATTTCTTTAGGAAATATTAGTTGTAATGCCACTTTTTCCTCTTT
Source organism: Galeruca laticollis (assembly GCA_963921935.1). Taxonomy (NCBI): domain Eukaryota; kingdom Metazoa; phylum Arthropoda; class Insecta; order Coleoptera; family Chrysomelidae; genus Galeruca; species Galeruca laticollis. The sequence goes on from OY998180.1 coordinate 166,923,465, forward strand.
TTCAATAAATACTTTATATATCATATGTAATGAATAACCTCTGGATATTGCTATTTGTTTAATTGTATTAATTTCTCTATCAAAATTATATTTGTTCGTAGGAAGTGAAAATGCTCTATGTATTATTGAATGATATGCTGCTAATTTATGTGAGACGTACATTATTAACTCTTTGAATTTTTAAATCAAGAAAATTGATGGAGTCTCTTCAACTCCTAATGTAAATTTAATGTTTGGATGTAAATTATCAACAGGATTGAAAAATACATCTAATTGTCGTTCACTACCTATAAAACAGGCTAATATGTCATCTACATATCTATACCAAAATAAGATTTTTTTTTGAAATGTTACAATCAAAGATTTTTCTTTCTAATCTGTCCATAGAAATGTTAAGTATATCTGATATATTCCTGTATTAATATTTTTATCTTCTAGTAATATTCTAAGTAATAGACATTCTTTTGGAGGAGTTTTAATGAACATATTGGTAACACCAAATGAAATGAGTTTAGAGTTATCTTGTAAGTTGGATGTTTTTAACTTTTTTATTAGTTCTATTGAATTTTTAATTGAGTACTCAGACATATATTCATAATTATTAAGTTCTTTGCTAATATATTATTATGAGTATTAACATAAGAAACTACATGTCTAATTAGTTTTCTATGTTTTATGTAATTTAACGGTTCCATATATTTGTGGATACTGAGGATTTTTATTTAGTATGTATTTCTTTTCATAATCTGAATTAATAACAATATCTCTTATATTATAAGAAAACTTTTTTGTTGGGTCTGCTCTTAGAATTCATTTTTGACTAATAATTTTCAGTTTTTAATATAACAATGGAATTCCCCTTGTCAGATTTTGTAATTGTTAGGTTATTATTTTCAACTTTCTGTTGGCGGTTAAATATTTTTGATTGAATTGGTAATTTGTAATTTCTCATAAAGAAAATTATTTGAATTAGATTTTAAAGTTGTTTCTGATTCTGTAGTTAATATTTGTTCAATATTATTCCAAAATTTTGGTGGTATGCTGTATTTTAAACCTTTATTTGAACATTCTATTTCACTATTAGTAAAATTAGTGTGTGAAATATTTTCAATTCGTGTTGGTATGTAAGTGGAATTATCTAGAAACAGTTAGTTCCATTTGAAAAAGTAATATGAGTAAATTCCACAGAGTAAGGCCACAGTAAATTTCATAAGGCCCTCTTTTTGCGGCCCGCAGAGTGGGCCTCTAAATGTATAAATTACCCTCTAATACGAAATATGCACAATTTTAACATTAACGATCAAATATAAATAAATAACGTGTGATGCCACTGGCGATAGGTAGCAGGTTGCAGCCAGCGTGTACTTTTTATCCGATCTATTCCAAACGACTTCAGTGAGGTAGAGGAGATGTTTGATCTTATTCCTCTTCATGGTATTACCAGGGGTATGGATATTTTTGAAGCTGTAAATAAGGTGGCCAGACTACGAGAATTCCATGAATGTCAGTGATGGAGCCAGAGCAATGGTAAGAACTGAAATTGGATTTGCAGGACTCCTCTTTAAACACATCAACTGCCTTGCAATACACTGCATTGTTCACCAAGAGACCCTATTTGGAAAATCCTTACGTCAAATGAATGTCAGGAAAGTGGTGGTCAAAATAACTAATTTTATTAGAGAGGGAATTCGTGCGTTAACTCACGGAAAGTTTCGTGATTTTTGAGCCGACTTGTTGGGACTTGTACTTGTTACTTCACACTGATATTCGTTGGTTAAGCTCCGAAAACTGTTTGCAACGATTCTTCGCCCTACCTAAGGAGATTCCTATTTTCCTTAAAAATGAAATCAATACCAACACTACGGAGTTGGACAATCAAATGGTAGATGCACAATTTTTGGCTGACCTTGCATTTTCAACCGACTTGACATCTCACCTCAACGAATTGAAATTGAAGCTGAATCTATTGAAACAACAGAATATTGCCAACTTATTTGGACAAATACATGGATTTAAGAATAAAATTAAGTTTTTCAAGTCTTCATTAGAAAAAAAATTATATTTAATTTTTTCCAAGTTGTGAAGAACATTTTGAAGAGATGAAGGGATTTGAGGAAGTTTCAAATTTACCTCAAATAAAATACATTGACACAATTGCAGAAGAATTCGAAAATTGATTTGGCGACATTAAAAAAAAAGAAAAAGAGATTTCAGTTTTTACTCAGTCCCTTACAATTTCAGTTGAGAATTTAAGCAGAGCAGAACTTCAACTGAAACTGTGTGATTTGCAATCAGATCCTTTTTATCAAGTAAGAACTGAAACGGGATTCCACTTTTTCAAGTTGCTGTCAGAAGAACGATACCCTACCTTGCGAAACCTAGCGATTACACTGGACTAAATGCTGGGAAGCACGTATCTTTGCGAAAGTAGCTTTTCCAACATGAAATTTATAAAGTCAAAATATAAATGTTCCCTTTCTGATAAGTAACTTACTCAGTTGCTTTGTTTATCAACAATAAATATTAATATTGATGCATTAGTTAGTGAATACCAATTTAATATTTTTGGAATACATGAAAATAATAATACAAACGCGTTTCTTCTTTGTATACGTATACCATACCAATTAAAACACACTCATAAATTTGCATACGAAATATTTTATAATGCGGCCCTCCAAACCGCATTTTTTTTTCAAAGGCACTTGCAGTTGGACAGCCCTAGTCTAAATCGACATATCACCTTGGTGAGGAAAATGCAATTCAATATTAACCCTCAACTGGAAACACGTGAAAGTAGTGCGCTATGAGTAACACACGTCTGACAGGCGCAACCCAGGAAAATTGGTTATTTTAGGGCATCTTTAAAAAGATTAAGTGTCTATAAACAGTTTTATTCATTTACTACAATTAATAATGATATTTTAAGAATTACTTGTAATATTGTTCACACACAAAGATCTGATAACCTAATTATAAAAAATATACAGAGGTTACAATATAGTTCTTAAAATATTCGTCATACATTTGTTTCATTTCTTTAAAAAAACATCAAAAAAATTAAATAAAACTTAAAAGTTAAAAACTATAAACATCGAATTTAAAAAACAAAGTAATAAAAGTTAAAATATATAGGTATAATAATTATTTGTAAAAATGCAAAAGTAATAATTAAAATAGGAAAAAAAAATAACATGAGGCTGTGAACCTTACTTTGCACACATTATGGGGATTACTCTTTAGCTTCTTTTACAATTTACTTATTTTAAAATTTCAATAAAAAGTTAAATTTAATCGGTAAACAAAAGGCACAACACACTTTAAATTACACATTCGTTGCAAACTTTTTTTGAACACTCTAGGCAAACTGGGTTCTCACACTTGATACACTTATACGCGGTTTGCCTTCTTTTTTCGTATGAGCAGTACCTACAAGTTTTCCTTTTGGGAAGCCTATCCGTTATTTCCCTCGTTCCGGCTGGCACTTGGTCTTCAACGCCCAAAATTTCCTTAACAATTTTCGTTAGGCAATCTGGAAGGTTCAGAATTGTGAGTCTTCGCTCAAGTTGTTTTCTGATCAATACATTCGCGAGGTTGTGGATAAAATCAAACCTCTTGATCACGGGCGTATCATCGTAACTTGCATATATAATTCCTGCGTTGACGAGGCTCACTGCGATCATGTTATAAAATATAGTAAGAGGCCAACGTCTGGAACGCCTATTTGGCGAGTAATTCGCAATTATTTTATCTAAATTATCCACACCAGATTTCGTGGAATTATAAAAGCTTATTATTTCAGGCTTATTGTTACTGGTGTCAGTGTACTTTGATCTATGCATCGATGATGTCAGGATGACAGCTTTGTTGGGCTTCGGAACATATGAAAGTAGTGTAGCCTCTTCTGAAAACCCGTATAGGCTGGATCCTACTTGTCGCTTCTTGTCTGCCTTGAATTCCGGTGGAATTTCTTTTTTGTTGGATCTCAATGTACCAACGTATGTTAATTCCATTTTTTCCAGTTCTCTTATAACCTCTAACGAGGAGAACCAATTGTCCGCAGTTACGTTACGTCTCGATTTCGCGATCGGTTTGCAAAGCCGAATGACACTTTGCGTCGGTTTTGCAAGTTGTCTTTCTTCTGGAGACAAAGTTTGTCCGTCACTGTCTTTGCCCATGTATAGGTATGCATTATAAAGGTAAGATGTATGGGCGTCAGTTAGGCACATAATTTTCAAACCATATTTAGCCGGTTTGTTTGGCATGTATATGCGGAACTGACATCTTCCTCGAAATGGGACAAGCATTTCATCGATGCAGGCGTGGTTCCCTATTTCAAATGCTTTCTGGCAGTTGTCTATAAATTTATAGAACAAAGAAGAAATGGGAGCAGCGGGATCAGTCTTGCTTCGTTCTTTTCTTGATGTTACATCATCGAATCGTAGTGCCAGAAGAAGTGTAAGACACCTCTTGAGCGACATAACTCCTCGAAAAATTGGACGACCTGAAGGCCCAGAAAGGTCTTCCTTCCCAGATTTAAATATTGCGCACAACATCATTAGTCCAATAAGAGCCTCTATTTCAATCACATCAGTGTCTTTATAGTTCGGGGATTGTTTCTCCTTTATTTTCTCCCGCATTTTTTCCAACTTTTTATTAGTCCAAATGACCACTTCTTTGATGATATCTTCATCGAACAAAAGTCGCCAAACTTCTTCAATTTGAGGATTTTTGCCAAGGGATTTTGAACTTGGCCTCAAAGCTGGAAGTTTCATTTTCATTAAATTTCGTACGGGAGTTTTTGTTGATTTTGGTTCTTCGGAACTCCAGGTGTAACATCTTTTTTTCCCGTAAAAATAATTTGGTTCTTCTTCGACATCTTCAGATTCCTCTTCATCGTCAATCAGATTCTCATCCCTGCATTTTTTTCTTTTCCTAGTCACCCTTCTTGCAGGTGGGGATTGAACATTAACCTCTGAAATTTCATTGACTTCTTCTAAAACTTCTCTTTCGTCTTCGTCTGAAATTTGTGGATCGTCTTCAGTGTCAGTTTCATGTTCAGAGACTTCTATATGATCGTCAACTCTAAAAGAATCATCTGAACCAAAGTCTTCGTCACTTGGTGGTTCTTCCTCTTGTGGCAGGAGGACCATTGCCATAATTTTCTTTGTTCTAGCAGAAAACATTGCTGAAACACAGTAGACAAAAAACAACAATACTAAGATAGATCTAAAGAAAAAGTTTATAAATTTTACAATATAAAATTATAATACAAAATATGAATTATCAACACTAAATCGGTTAAAATATTTTTCAAATATAAAAAACAGAAGGACAGGATTGAAATTGTAAATATAAAGTTCAAGAAAGGAAGAAAAAACTAAAATACCAAGTCTAGCAATGATTCCAATATAGTATTTCGAGAATCTAAAACAAATAATATAACGTTATTGGTAACACACGTCTCAAAGACGTGTATAAATATCCCGACTACTAGTAACATACGTCTCCGAGACGAACACAACTAAGTACATTACATGTAACATGCATCTCACAGACGTAGTGGTTTTTAGTAAATTTATCATAAAAATTACAAAAAAAATTGCACTTACCTCAAACAACTTGAGTCCTTGTTGCCGGTAAACACACAAGGTATACACTGAAGGAGAGGTTGCACTTGCAGCGCTAAGTCGACCTGTGGCAAATTTCGTAACTAGCTGCGTCTCTCAGACGTATGTTACCAGTTGAGGGTTAAGTAGTTTTTGTTCCAAAAGATATTTATTTTCAAACAAACAGAGGATGTGAGTGATAACATCTATCCACAAATTTTTCAATAATACCTCCATTTTATAAATTATTCAATATTGATTTTCAATGCTATGTTCCACAACTATATAATATAAACGATGTCTTCGACGTGATCTATTCTATACGCATAAACGAATCAGATTTATAATTTGGTTCTTACAATTCAGCTACTATACTTGGCATAGGTATAGGTACTTCCAATGTATGAGTACCGTTTTATTATATTTTTAGCCTTCACTCTAGCAAGCAATGTAATAATTTTCTATCGTTGATACAGGTGCGTACTATACGAGATATTGGATGGCGATAATACTTGGAAATAGATATTTTTGGTGAATTTCAATGTACAGATATTTTAACAAGAATTATTATTTAACAGATGAAATCAGATGATACGCCCAGGCATATTGTTACACGAATAGAAAAATCAATTATCAAACAATTAGCATTAATTAATTGATGGTTCTGAAAATTTGAAATGTTCCTGAATTTAATTTTAATCTTGTCTAGATGCAACAAAATTAGGGCTAGTAAGGAAACTACAATGCTCGTATATATGTAAAACTAGTACGTAATATACAAACGTCGATGGAATGAACAGATATAAGTGATAAGAGTATAGCTTGATAATGTGAGAAAGGCTAACAAAAATTAGATCTACTATTTAAGAACGTTCATGATGAACTAAACTATAAATATAAATTTTTTCACTGTATTCTATAACAAACTCTCTTTTATTTTGTCATCTCTAATCCAAAATTCAATAGAGGCAGCAGCAAACACGTTTTACGAAATGTCTTTATTGAGATCAGGAGACTAGGAGGTATTCAAATTTTCTATGCACAGGCACTTCCAAGATTTTTACTGGCGTCGGATGTGCAGTTAATGCAGCCCTTGGACTTTAATTAATCTAAATTACACCACTTTGTAGGGTCCATACGAGCGGAATACCTGTGATTTTTTTATGCCTCTCATACCTCATCCTAATAAAAAAATAAACGGTTTTAGAGATTAAAACTAACTTTCCCGCATCTGTGAGACGCCGTGAACGATACACTTGTATTTACTTCAGAAGCTGTATCGTGCTAACAAACCGAAATTTATCCCAAAATGTAGTATAACCGGATTTGTAAGTCCTATTGTACTCACTCTGCTGAGCTGAAAATCAATAAGATTTATCTGTGAGACACCCTGAAAAACATTACAAAATTGGTCACTTGTATACACTCCGGAGGCTGTATCGTCGGAACATTCCGAAATTTCTCCAAAAATGTACCATAGCAACCGTTGTACTGGCTCTAGTGAGCTGAAAATCACTGGAGTTCATCTGTGAGACGCCCTGAACAATATCGAATCATAAAATTGGTCACTTGTATTCACTCCGTAGGCTATATCGTGCTAACAAACCAAAAATTTATCCAAAAAGGACAAAAATGTCGTACTTCAAGTACCATAGCACCCGTTGTACTGGCTCTGTTGAGCTGAAAATCAAGAAATTTCGTCTGTGAGATGTTCTGAATAATATTCAATCATAAAATTGGTGACTCATTGCACTCTGGGGGCTGTATCGTGCTAACAAGACATGTTACGAAAAGTGGCTGACGACAACGACGACGGCATACTCACCGTTTTTCTCTTGAAAACGTTTTTTCCTATTGTTCTTGCTGAATAACAAAAAAATAACTAAAAAAAATCGAAAATTCCAACTTTTTTTGAGGTAAACCAATTTTCGCGTATTAGATAGGGTTGGGCGGAAAAGTAATAGTTATCTGCACGGATTCTTTCTTACGTAGATTCTATCAGTTATTTACAAGGAATTCATCACATGAAAATCTCGATTAAAGAGATTGTCAAAATTTTTCTCGTCGCTATGTTTCGACATAATTTCCGAGAGTTGGAGCGTCATATGTCACTTAGTTTGTGCATAGTGCTCCATTTTTTAGTTAATACAAAGTTTTCTTTGCGAAAGTATCACTTAAGAGGTATACAAACCTAAAAATCTACACAATACTAGTTACTTATCTAGTAATTATTTGGTTCCAAATATTTACGATCGATGTCGATAGTAGTACTGAATCGGCTTTTACTTATTCAACATATTTTCTTTCTCTGCCTTTCCACTCTTGACAGTTGAAAGAAACGCATCTCTGCATCAGCTTTTCATGTTTTGGTTTCAAATATTTCAACTCTTTTTGAGCACAGAAACCGAAAACCTTATCTCTGTTTTTTAAGTTGTATCCAAACAAAACTTGCTGACATAAGTATTTCCATTTGAGTGTAGATGTTGGATTATTTAAGCTTTTCATAAGTGTTTTTGAAAGGAATAAATTGTTAAAAAGTAAGTAATCATATCTACCCGATATCGAAAATGATAGTTATGATTTATGATAATGTACATTAGCCTGCAATCCGTATTTTGTATTTCAAAAGCTATGATTGAGGTTATGTTTACTGGATTATTTGATTAATGTGAAAATATGAGATAAATAATACTTCTTAGCGAAAAATGTTTAATTGAAATGAAGTGACATTCCAAGTATCTGAATGAAGAAAATGTAAAACCGCTCTCAAATGACGAGAATTACATAATTCATTTTGATGAAAATATCATAGTGATAATTGATTGAAAAATATAACGATTATCACCTTATACAAGGTGCATTACATATTCCATGAAAGGAAATGTGCTATTTAATAATATGGATACCAAGTGATCATTGTGGAAATTGGTAGAATGGAAGAAAAATTAACATTACCGTAGGTACTTTAAAAACATTATACCTTTCAAAATTTGTATCATTTATATTCACATAATAAAATGTTTTCATAATTATTAATTTTTGTTTGTTTTATGCTAAGAAAATTAAATCGCGTAAAAGTTGCAAATTTACATGATGAAAAATAGGCCATTTAGTCTGAAAACACAGAACGTCGTGTCACAACTTTGCCTCAATCTAACTATATTTGTATCAGTTTCTGTTGGTTGCTTTCAAATTTTATTTAAATGTAATCTCTTTTTTCAACTACATGTGTAAATATATTCAATTTTATCTAAAAACAAATAATATAAACAAAAATTTCCAAATGTCTTTATTACACAGAGAAATATTTACTTGCCATACAATGCTTTACAGTTAATAGAAAGAGGAAAGTTGGGTACAGTGAGGAATTTCAATTTAAAATACAAACGTTTAAAAAAACTTACAAAAGCAACTACAACAACTAATAAAAAATGTAAAACGAAATATCTGTAATGACAAATAATAATGTATATATTGTAGGGAGATCGGTATATACAGTACAAAAGCAAACAAACAATCAACATGTAAACGTTTGCTTCTACCTAATTTGCAAAGATTGATGATGCGTGTTGTGGTGATTGGAACTGAAACATTTTTCTTTCGTTGTACAAAAAAATTGTTGGCTAATTTTCTTTTTTCCATCTTTAAAATGACAGATACACATATGTTCCATCACCTGAATGGTAAATAATTTTTTTTGTTTTTATATAATACATAATTGATATTATTACTTTTCCATCCAACCCATCTAATATGCGAGAAAAGTATTGGTTTACCCCAAAAAAATTGGAATTTTGGATTTTTTTGAGTTGTTTTTACGTTTTTCACCAAGAACAACAAGAAAAAATGGTGTCTGTCTGTATAACACGATACAACCTCCGAAGTGCAGCAAGTCACAAATTTTATGACTGAATATTGTTCAGGACATCTCACAGAAGAACCCTATTGATTTTCAGCTCACTAGAGCCAGTACACTGGGTGCTATGGTAATTGAAGTGTAACAAGTCACCAATTTTATGACTGTATATTTTGCTCACCAGAGACAGTAGAACGGGTGCTATGGTACTTGAAGTATGACATTTTTGGAGAAATTTCAATTTGTTAGCATAATACAGCCTCCGGAGTGTATACAAATGACCAATTCCATGATGGATATTATTTAGAGCATCTTATAGATGGACATTATTGATTTTCAGCTCACTAGAGCTAGTACAAAGGATGCTATGGTACCTAAGTGCCACATTTTTAGAGAAATTTTGGGTTGTTAGCATGATACAGCCTCCGGAGTGTATGCAAATGACCAACTTCATGATTGGATATTATTCAGAGCTTCTTGTAAATGAACCTTATTGATTTTCAGCTCACTAGAGCTAGTACAACGGGTGCTGTGGTACCTGATGGGCAACATTTTTGGAGAAATTCCGGGTTGTTAGCACGATACAGCCTCCGTAGTGTACACAAGTGACCAATTTTATAATGGGATATTTTTCAGAGTGTCTTACAAGTGAATCCTATTGATTTTCAGCTCACTAGAGCAAGTATAACGGGTCCTATTAATCCAGATATACTACATACAACTCTGTCTTTCCACTCTTGACGATCGAAACAAATCTCTGAATCAGCTGTTTCGATGTTTCGGTTTCAAATATAAAGCGATTATATCTAGGAGCGCAATTGCCATTTCTAGAGTACGTAGACAAAATTATTTTTTTAGTCTTCCTTTGTTTTACAATAGATTTATTTAATCAACAACTAACACTTTTACTAAGTCGTCCTTCAATAATAATTTGGGTTCTCATTTTCTTTGATTGTTTTAAATGCTTATATAATCAAATAATTTGCAAAGTAATTTCGACTATTGACTAAACAAAGTGTCAAAATATTTATGGTTCAAATATTTTCCAAATGTAATGTTACACATTTCATTCATTAATTTTATTCAACAATTACTGTTACCCATGGCAAGCTTAAAAGTAGATAACCATCGTCATATCTTATAAAATCCCAATGATCTATAACCGATAGATACAACATACAGAAATAAACTTGTGGCCAACATCGACCTGTTTATTGACGCGCAATGTGTGTATCGTATCTTACAGGCGTGCGCTTTGGAAACGATTTGCAAACTGTAAGAAATCTGTTTGTGATTGAAGGTTGGAACAAACCATATGTATATCAAATATGTTATATGGCTTCCAAGATAAAATGGATTATTTGTATACTTTTGCTGAATTGGGAGAAAAATAATTTTGTAAGTAAAAATATTATTTATTTAATGAAAGTATTCAAATAATATTTTTTCTGTCTTTATAACTACATGGATCAAGACTTCAATATATGGATGGGGGTCACTACCCCTTTGTGAGTATAGACTCAAAAAAAATTGACATTTTTATAAAATTTTGTATTCTCTTTTTGTTATGAGGAGAAATGGTAGAGAAAAATTGAAGATGAACTTCAGTTGCCATGTATAAATAAATATGAAGACAAATACATTAAATTTGTAATAATATTTTTTTTAATATTTTTATAAAATATTTTGAATAATTAATAAGGGTCAATAAAAAAGCGGACATGTCTGTTTATTGCTATAATAAACATTTTTATAGTTTACCTAATCAATTAGCATTTCTTTGCTATAATTCACTTCAATAATTGAGAGGGGTCAGTGGAAAATCAGACATTCTGTACTTCAAATTTGTAATACTACAATTAAACAAACAGATTTCATAAATGATTTGATTTTGTTTTCAATAAAAGAAAACACTTTTGCTATAATCTACTTGAAGAGTCAATGGAAAAACAGGCATGTCCGTTTATTACAAACTGGAGGAAAATTGAAAATAGTCAACATTTCGATACATAAACTGGAAAAATTGAAGATGAAAATATATAACATTTTTATTCCTAACAAATTTACTTATTCAGCATGAAAATTATTTAATTATAACCACCTACAAATACAATACATACTAACAAACTATAAATTTGGAATATGTTTATGGACACAAAACATATGACAACAACATTTGACCGTCGTCATCTGTCATTCAAGTTCTATACAGCGCCATCCATCAAGACGGTGGACCGGCTGAACTAAAGTAAGAAGTTGTTCATTTGCGAAAATTTTCGTGCAACAAATCTCAAAAAATACAATAATTTGAGATTTCATATTTTCCGAATCGAATTCTCTAGGTTTCTTTTTGGGGATCAGGTTTTGGCGTTCAAGTTGGTGACCTCAAATAGTCAACATTACACCATCACTTAATGGCTTATATCTTTGTTATAACATTGTAAAACTTAAACCAAAATACCTCATCCCCAAGACAAAGGTCCAAGTTATATTGTATTAAAATTTAAATACTTAATTTCATTGCGTTCTTTAGATTTTTTGTTTACAAAATTATCTAAATTTTGTTGCAAGTCACGGGTGCCAACTGTTTTCAAGTTCCTAAAGTGTGAGGCCACTCCGAAGATTTACGATGAATGACTTTATCTAAAACACGTGTGTATAAGTGGTAGAACACATTGACATGTGATGGAGGATTTTTCCTTGATCTGGCTAGTCATCAACGTCTTCAATTGAACTAAAGTATAGGAAATCGTTGTTTAAGACTGCGAGTGCTGTGTCACACTGATCAATTCGACTATTTTAATTTCCTGGACTGTCTTATCGTCTTCTAGTACAGTTAACATCAAACTGAGAAGTAACATGAAATCTACATTAAAAAACGAATATTCGAACATTACAGCAAAATCACTGAAACTAAGGGACTACAGCATTCCGTGAACTTCAACCTGATTTTGGTACATTATCCAGGAATATAATAGTCGTCATAAGAAGACTACGTATTAGCGATATACTATTCACTCATGGTCATTTATTATTTCATTTCACAAAACCTACAGACGAACACTGCAATCTTCTGCTAAATGACGCAAGTATCGTGACAGCTCTTCGCTAATAGGCGCCAACAATTTGGAATAAAACGAAATGTCTAGGATATTCAACACTTTCATCATTCAATTACCAGAATCTCGAAGTAAGTAAGTTATAAACAAAATTTTATATTATACTCTTCCATTTCTTGTAATTTACTGTAATTCGTGCTATCCTCCGTCCTTGTCTAGGCATGTGAAACTTTACAAATTCAGTTTATCTGCAAACACCAATACAAAATGTGACTTCTTTTCTAACACATTAATTATTATGTCTTATGTTCAGGTTCACTGATTCACGATTGAATAATAAATACATTAAGTAGAGTCGTTTACGTAACGTAAACCGTGACAATCGAAGAGCTAAAAATATACACATGCAAGAAATTACCGCCCAAACGTTTAACGTTTACAACCGCTACTAACAAGCACAGTTGAAAAAATAAAAAGTATTGCTTCAATTTCAATACCACCCTTTATAAAATTGATTTATTTCCCTATAGATCTGTAAGTGTAAGGGTTCCTTCGCTTTCAATCTCATAACCCGTATAATTAATTCATAGATAATTGAAAACCTGTAGCGTTTAACCACACAACACCTTAATAAATGTTTTCAAGATCTACAAGATAAAAATTTTACCCTCTTTCAGACAAAAATAATCTGAATAAGCAAAAATTTGGAGTGGCAACAATAACAGGGTTGGACTTGATTTTGAAACTACATGAGTCGTATATAGTAACAAATGTGGATTCATACAGAATCAAGTGAATAAACTGAAAAATGTTTTATCCAGATAGGTTATTTTTTCACCTAGCTGGCCATTCGATAGAGCCTCATCGGCCTATCCATTGTTCGGAAAAACGAGTATCACAAAAGTTGTAAACTCGTACATCGTAGTATGTAGGCACTCCATCCTGTTGAAAAAGCAACGGTTTTAAAGATTAAAACTAAGTTTTCCGCACCTCTACACTCCGAAGGCGGTATCGTGTTAACAAAATGAACTTTCTTCAAAAATGGCCAAAAATGTGGTATATTTGAATTTATAGAACCCGTTGGCCTGGCTCTGGTGACCTGAAAATCGATAGAGTTCATCTGTGAGACGCCCTAAACAATATCCAATCATAAAATTGGTCACTTGTATACACTCCGGAAGTTGTATCGTCCTAAGAAACCGAAATTTCTCCAAAAATGATCGAAACTGTAGTACATCTGGATTTATAGGACCCGTTATACTGACCCCGGTAAGCTGTGGTACTTTAAGTAGAATAGCACCCGTTGTACTGGCTCTGGTGAGTTGAAAATCAATAAAGTTCATCTGTGAGATACCCTTAACAATATCTAAACATGAAATTCGTCACTCCGGAGGCCGTATCGTGCTAACAACCCGAAATTTCTTCATAAATGACCCAAAATGTAGTATATCTGGACTTATAGGACCCGTTTTACTGGCTCTGGGGAGCTGAAAATCAATAGGGCTCATCTGTGAGACGCCTTGAATAATATCCAATCATAAAATTTTCCTCACTTTTGTGAGCTACTAAAAGTGTTGTTCTTGAAAGCAACAATAAATCAATAATATAATAAAATTGTTATATGCGCCAAAAGTTATAAAACAACTTTGCTAGTTGGGTGTATATTCACATACACTTAATTTATATGAATACTTCACCACTGTTTATATTTATGTCCATTCTATTGTAAACTGACTTGCGATTCGTAGGTAGGCGCTTATATATTAAAACGTTTTTTCCAGAACAATCGGCCTTCTTGGAAATCCCTGTATAAAAAATATCAGAAAAAAGGGTCCTTCCCTGAAAGCAATGCGCTCCCGCCATAGTTTTAACTTTAGATATCGAACTAGAACAGGGTCGATTTCAGGGACTACTACAGTGTGCGGTTTCGTAGCATTACCCCTCCTTAAAAGAAAGTTCCTCCTGAGACTTCTGTGTAGCCGGGACAGGACCCATTTCTACACTTTACGATCGTATAGATTCAACAGTGCGCCGTCTTCATCGGGGGTATAGCTGCAAATTAATATGTAGATCACCTCTATCATGTTCCCGATGACTCGCCAAACGTACAGGTTGCTCTCTATCCTATGCATTTCTAGTTTATCCACGTTGGACTCCAGCACATGATAATCTCGAAGGCTTTGCAGCGTTTCCCATACATTCCCGTGGGTGGATCTATATTGAAATTCGTTTTTGGTTACCAGGAAGAAGACGTACCGCGAATTCAGTTTGATAAACGGTTGCCAATTCTCGTGGGTATTTGTTATTGGCGGAGATGTCGTGTGGCAATGAATACTCTTCCGGGAGCGTGAACAAATCTTATCGTTGTTCTGTTGTGACTCCATGTCTAGCTTTTTCAGTACCTCCTTATGCGCCCATAAATTCTTCGAAGGCACGATCAGGCTCATCGCGGATATGGTTCACTCCTTCCTATAAGTCATGGTCTCCTTCTAATGGCGCTAGTCGGTTTTGGTGGACTACTTTCGGTTTTCCATTGAGGATATTGCTTATGCGATAGATGACGGCAATGATCTTTTTCTTGATTAAGTACGGACCTTCCCAAAATTTCTGTAATTTTGGAGAAAAACCTTTTCTCCTCGCCGGGTTCTGCAACCATAATTTGTCCCCTTCTTTGAAACTGCCTTCTATGGCCTGCGTGTCGTAACATTTTTTCATTCTGTCGCTGGCAACTTGAAGATTCGTTCGAACTAATTCGTGCAAATCGTCCATCCTTCATCTGAATTGGATCACTAATAATCTCCCACTAGATCTTCTTCCGGTCGACGACCAAATTCTATGTCACAAGGTAGGCTCATTTCGCGTCCAAACATGCTTTTCGCAGCTGTTTAACTTGACTCATTGATAGCGGATCGATAAGCCAATGCAAATAGGGATAGATACTCGTCCCAGTCTTTCTGGTGGCTGGAAACTACTTTGGACAGGTATTTTCCAATGGTCCTGTTCATTCTTCCGACAAGTCCATCTGACTGTGGATGCAATGCTGTTGCCCTGGTCTTCTTCATTCTCAGCTCGTCACAAATTTCCTGGAATACAGGGCTCTCGAAATTTCTTTCCCTGATCGCTGTGAACTTCCAAGGGCACTCAATATCGGCTGATAAATCCATTCACCAGTACATCCGAGACAGTTGTGGTGATTCGCTATCGCGTAAATTTCCACCCACTTTGTGAAATCATCCTTTACAACCAGGATGTATTTATCAGCATTTTTTGTCGTCGGAAATGGTCCAGCAATATCTAAAGCAATCCTTTCGAAAGGACTGTCAACATTGTATCGTTTCATGGGTGCCATTCTCCTGCGATGTGGTCCATTACACGTAGAACAAGTCGTACCGGTCCTACACCAGTCCTTTACATCGTCGGAGCTGTTAATCCAATAAAACCTTCCATGGACTTGTTGAAGGGGTTTCTTCACTCTCAGATGGACTGTCGTCTAAGTTCCTAAGTACCTCTGCTACTCTCGTTCTCGGGATAAATAGCTGTCTCACTAAGCCCAAAATGCGGTGAGTGTCACTTCTTACCAGGCAGATCGCCGATTTTCTTCCTTCCATTGACGGATTATCTTTAGGTGGGAATTATTCTCCCGATCTTCTCTGATCCTGATTGGTGACCATTATTCGTTGACTACAGTAGTTCTTGAATCTGCAGCTTCTTTAGATTCCGCCTTGTTGTAGTGGGAACAATCTGCCGGACACGGCCGTCTAGACAGAAAGTCGCCATTTCCGTGATTCACACAAGCTCGATGTTCTATGTTGCGATCTGGCCATCGGGATTCTTGAACTGCATCAACCACTTGAGCGCTCCATGATGAGTCCAGATTAAGAACTTTCTTTCATAGAGATACTGGTAAAAATGTTCCACGGACTTCACTACCACCAAAAGTTCTCTTCTTGTGTCGCAGTAGTTTCATTCTGGTTTAGAGAGAACTTTACTGAAATATCCCAGTACTCTTTCTTACCCTCCTTGGATCTGTAAGAGCACTCCTCCAATTCCTACGTAGCTTTCATCGGTGTCAAGTACAAAGTCGCCCTCTGGTAATAGATATCCTAATATGGGCGCTGGGATTAAATATCTCTTCAAGGTTTCAAAAGTCGTTTGACAGTCTTCGTCCCAATGGAAAGTTTTTCTTTCTTCTATGAGTTGAGTTACTGGCTTGGCAATATCTCCAAACATCCTGATAAATCTTCTATAGTATGGGCAGAGCCCAAGGAAACTCCAAGTCGGTTGTTTACGGCTATTGTTAAATGGAAGAAATTTTCTCTGTATCCACAGCCACACCTCCATTGACCCAGACAGTTGACTCGGTTTTGGAATAGCTGACATTTCTTCGGGTTTGATATGAGGTGGGCAGCTTAAAGTCGTTTGAATAAATCTTCCAAATTCTTCAGGTATTCGTCAAACGTATTCCCCAGTACGACGATGTCGTCCAAATAGACCAGGCATGTCTTCCAAAATAACCCTCCAGATATTTTTCATGGGTCTTTCAAATGTCGCGGGCTCGTTACAGAGCCCGAATGACATGACATTGAATTGCCATTATCCATATCCGGTGGTAAAATCAGTCTTCTCTTTGACTTTTGGATCCATTTCTACTTGTCAATAACCAGACTTCAGGTCCAAGGTGGAGAACAGTTGGTTGCCAGCCAAAGTGTCTAGCGTGTCGTCTATTCGAGGCATAGGATAGCTCTCTTTCTTCGTTACGTTGCTTAGCTGGCAATAGTCCATGCAGAATCTCGTAGTTCCATACTTTTTCTTCACGAGCATTACTGGAGCCACCCATAGACCTTCCTCTCTCTTTGGTCGCGGTGGTCTCGAGCTGATTGCGTAATTGGCTTGGCATTACCAGTATCGATTTTGTGTTTGACGGCTAATGTTCTACCAGTCTTCCCTCCTTTTGGTACGAATAGATCTCGATACTGCAAGAGAAATTCTCTCATTTTCCTTTTCTCTACTCAATTCAAGGATTGACCAGCTACTGATAACATTTGTTCGAATCTGGAATTGTCAGTTGTCGTTGTTTGACGAATGATAGACGTCATTGTTATGCAGGATCCAATCTGGTTTCCTTCTTGATAGTAATTGGGTAATTGTGTACGTTTATGACACGTACTGGGATCTTCTTCGCCGAGGTAACCAATTCTGTTCCAATTAGTACACATCTGTCAACCTCTTCGTCTCGGTTCCATCATAACCGGTGTACCTTCCTCCATGATTTCCTGTAGCCGCGCAACTATCATGGCTTCGCTTCGTGCAGGTAGAACGGTATCTTCTTGTACAGCTGCCTGCACCGTGCCGCCTTCATATTATTACCTCTTCGGAACCTACTTTAATTGTTATGTTCCTAATGTCTAGAGTATAGGTACATTACGTCCAAGAAGCTTATTCTTGGTGTTTATTATCCCCGGCCGAATAACGGTTTTAGTTACTCCAGTGTCTATCAGCACAGTATATTTCTTGCCACACATTTCGCCATTCACATATACACTGTTGTTGCATCATCTGAGAGAATCTATCAGTATGAGAGGACCTTTGAAAAAATCTTGAGTCAGGGCTGGCCCCTCGTAGCCGACCCGTTCTAGTTTTCCTGTGACTAGTTTTCTTGGTTTGCAGGCGTTCTGAGGCGCTTACACGAACTGCGTATATTCCCTAGCTCGCCACAATTCAAGCACATGATCTCTTCCGGCTTCTTGTCCACCATACTCTTTATTACGTTGACGATCTGGTCAAGTCTGTCTTAGTCACCTTCTTCTTGGAGGGTCCTAACTTTGTTGTATCCCGAAGCCTTCGTTACTACTTCATATTCAAGAGCAACTGCCAATGCATCGACCAATGTTTTGGTATCGGCTGAACGATGTGTTCTCTGCATATCGGTATCACGTAAGCCGTCAATAAAGGCCTGGTTGCCCAGACATTCGATTATATTCTCTGGTGCTGATGGATAAGTAAATCGAACTAGTTGGGCAATACCCACTTCATCCTTTTCAAGGGTTTAGTCACGGTTCTGCCTTCAGTTCTGCAGCTGGTATTGGTACATGTGTTCTGGATGGTCGTGATAATATCGCATGTCTAACATCTTCTTCTGTTGCTCGAAGTCATCCGTTTCCTCCAGAGGTATCGTCTGAAGTACGTCTAAGGCATCTCCCCGAAGCGCGATGGTTAAGTTTACTGCTTTCTCCTTATCGGACTAATTATTCACTCTAGCCACACATACAGCTTCACTCTGAATAATAGTATATAATATATTATACAGTCACAGTTGAATTATTAGATAATATTTAGGAATAAAATTTTAGCCTACATTATTGTCTTTTTTTTACTAAAAATTACTTTTTTAGTAATAATTATCAACAAAATAATTGAACTCTTGAAGCAATGGAAAAATGATTTATATTAAAAATCGAAATTTATTTTAGGTGGTTGCTGAACTGTTCTAAGAAGCACCAAAAGTAATTAATTTAATTGTCAAAAATTCTAAGTAGGAAAGAAATGAGGTCAGTTTACGAGTATACTGAACAGATTACATTGATGATATTGAAAACAAAATTCTCCAATAGCATTATAAAAAAAGTAATAAGGAATATGCAATAATAAACATGATTTTATTGAGCGCTACTTTTCTGGACTATTCATTAATCACAGAGTTATTTTTGTATATGTGTGATAGGAACCTCTCAACTTTCTTAGATATTTGTACGTTATACTTCCCTTTGAAGACGAAATAAATTTGTAGGATCGTATCTAGTTACAATGGGGTCGCATATCTATTTGACCCTCATTAGTAGCCAAAAAAGCATCAGCACGGTCCTGGTGGGAGCTTCTCAAATAACAGGTGTTATATCATTAATGATATCGTGTCATCATGAATGCATTCAATGGTTTTTTTTGGAAAGGATGAGTGTTGCAATTCTATGTAAAGTGGAATAGGGGTAGCACTTAGGGATTGTTATGTTTCCAATGAATGAAGTTACGCAGTGTTTGTTATATTGTCGACAAATTTGAATAAAGCTTCATTATCTGCTCACTATTGTGTATTATATGATTTACTGTTAAACGAAATTGTTGCACGGCTTTTATATAAACACCTGGATTTCTGTAACTACGCTGCACCTCAGCGTAACTCTGGGGTGAGACATTGTCAATTGGTTGAAATATAATTCGAGACTATTTTTAAAATTACAAGTCATTAGGGCATCGTTAATGTTTGTATAGTGAAAGTACATTAGGGTTACAGATAATTTAGATCATTTAATTGAGTTTAGTTGTATGATTACTAGTTGGGCTTGAAGTTTTTAGGAAAAAAATTTTCGAATGACTTTTTTAATTAGCCATGTATCACGGGTAATCGTATTTGTCTCGATAACGCGCAATTTATCTGATTTTTCGAACCTTATTCAAAAAATGCCTATCGCTTGGTTAGATTAAGTTAAATTAGGTGAGGTTAGGTAAGGTAAAGCGAAATATTTAGAATGTATAAAATAATTTTAGCCTTTGCATCAACCCAGACAGTACAACTATATCTTAAAGACGTGTTTAAAACATCCATCCTAAGGCGTTCAGGGCGTCTTCAAGACGTCCATTGTTACAAAACGAGACCTCTTAAACATGTCTTCAAGTCGACCATATGGACGTAAATGGAACATCTTCAAAATGTCTGAGGAATGCCCAGTGTATGTCCCAATATGGACACAAATTAAAACCTTTTCTGGGTATTAAGAGGCTTTGATATTCTATGTATTTTAGGTTTAAAATAGAATTGAGAAATACAATATGTAGAACATTTTTTTTAATTAATATATAATGACTGAATTGATGATTCCGTTTCCTTCCCATCCCTGAAAACTTTCGTCATTTCACTGGCGATAAGTCCTAACACTCGACGAGCCAAATTCTAAATCCATTTCTGAGGATTCCTTTATTCTAATTTTATGATTGGTTGAAAATTGACATTTGTCAAATTCCACCAATGAAAATATCGGATTATCATTCTCATATTTCATGGTACAGAAAATTGGTGAAAATAAAAAGTGAACCTTCTACCTGGTCTTAATTTTAACTGGTAAATGGCATTACTTCCGTTAAAGGGTGTATATTATTCGTCAATAATTCGTTCATCATATTCAGATATGCATAAAACGAACACTTCGAGCTTCAATATCGACAACCGCTCATGAGATCGCATATATTGTATAGGACAAAAAATGATGATTGTCATCTTAAATTTTCACACTTCATTAAAGATGTAAATTGGCAAAATTATTAAAATCTTGATTGTTCTCGCACGGAAAAACATCCTCTTTTAGGAAAACTTTGATCCCACTTAATGAGAAAAAACAAAACGTTCCGTACTTATATGGGACTTCTTGAAGCCGTCCATTTATGTACGTTATTGAGACGTCCCGGAACAGTAGTCTTAAAAACGTCCATTAAATGCCTCTGGACGTTCAAACATTATATGGAAATAAATTGGACGTATGTAGAATGTATAGTGCTGTGTGGGAAAAATATTATAAGACAAAAAGAATATTGTAGGTACATCTAATTCATTGTATTTTAATTTTGTATGATTCAATAAGTTCAACAATAACTCGAAATCAGTTTAATTTCAAGAGGTCAATACAAGACATTTATTTTAGAAAACTGCATAGGAGTAACCTCCGATGTGACTCGTCCTGCAGTATATTCTGAGTAAGTTTAAGTGAATGCAACTAAATTATTATGAATGATTCAAATATTTTTCAATATTGTATATCAGCGACATTACTTTAGAGCATTTCCAATTAGTGTTGCTGAATTTCCCGGCCTTATTCAAGGCATAATTTTAAACGTGCAACCGGGACCGAATCTGGCCCGTATTATGACTATTTTCGATTATTTTCAATATTATCCAAACATTCTTAATAAACAGGGTTGCCAGTCAGTAACACGCGAATTTTTGTATACTTGAAAAATGGCTAGAATAGGTCGCCGATCTCCACACCGTTTGTCCAAATGGGTTCTGGTTCGCTTTGGAAAATAGTATTAGTATCAGTAGATATACAAGATTTTCCACACATCAACTCACATAAATCTCTTAGTTTCTAACCTAATTGACTTGATTACTTAGGGTTAGTTCTAGGCCTTTGCGTTAACAACGTTACCTGAACAGGACTTTAAATTCGCCACGCCACTTTTAATCAGTATTCTGGTAAACTAAATGTATTTGATGCTATAATGGGATCTTCGTGTGGCTGTATCGTCTCCAAGTGTAGCTGCTAAGATGGGGTTTTCGGTTGGTAGAAACATGTAAAGAAAGTAAAGTAGCAGCCCCTAGAGTACAATGTTGAGGAACTCTAGAGCTTCAATTTGAGTAGCAGTATATGTTTACCAAGATATTTACCAAGAAAATAATGATATTTGAATTAGATTTGGTGATAATTTAAGACTTTGTTAAATGCTTGCGTGATATCTAGGAACTCTGCAGCTCAATATTCTTCATCTCCTCCAAATGATCGTTTATTTTTTTAGTAGAACGATGAACCTGCTCGATTGTTACCTATTCATGTCTAAATATTAGAATTGATTATTTGGAAGTAGAGGAAGGTTACCTTAGTCGTACCACTTTTTACATTTCATTTTTTTTCTACCTTATATGAAAAACCTGTGCAAAAGTACCATAACCCTAGGAAGTACTGGTTATTTAGACAAGTAAATCTGAATTTTAGTCACTAATATGGTGATATTTTGAGCAAAGTAAAACACTCGCAATAGGTACGATTTCGGAAAACAGTTGCCTAAATCGTACTTCCCATTTCCTATATCGTACCCCCTTGGTTACAGTTGAAAATAAAATGAATCAATGAATAAAACGGCAAAAATGATTGAAGAAACTTTTTGTTTAATACAGTATTTTCTTATACTTCAATATACAATACTTTATTTGTCATATTTTTGGAAGCTAAAGAGTTTGTCCTGGCCTGCGTTTGTCTTAAGAACTACAATTTGAGCAAACAAACTTCTTGAATTTTGCCTTTAAGCCAGCACAACTTTCGTGAACCCATTTACTGCAAAGCAAGCACTGCACCATGTCTTCGATTGAATTTTCCTCGCAAACCGAGCAAAACCACTCTTCAGGTTCGATTTCAACGATGACGTCACTTTGGGCAGATGTTCCAGCTTGGTTTAGGATTGCTTGATTTGGATCCGTCTTTAAAACGACAGCCTCCTGTGGTTGTTTGTTTCATATCGGTGTCCTGGTGGTCGACTTCTTTGTTTGAATATGTGACAAATCTGCAACATTTTGACTGGATTTTGTCACTTTTATTTTTTCAGTTAAATGTCTAATTTTCCTCTGGAGCTCTT
Organism: Galeruca laticollis; assembly: GCA_963921935.1. Taxonomy (NCBI): domain Eukaryota; kingdom Metazoa; phylum Arthropoda; class Insecta; order Coleoptera; family Chrysomelidae; genus Galeruca; species Galeruca laticollis. Next base: position 166,946,384 of record OY998180.1, read on the forward strand.
TAACCCTTTCTTTGGCCAGTTTAAGCTTCTGAGCTAGTCGAATTTCATGTTTGTAGGGGATACTGGTTAATATAACTGCTTCTTGAACTTTTAAATTAGATCTAAGTTCAGATCCATTCCTTCTTTTGGTTGGTTTTGAAAGTGGAGAGAATATTTCAATCGAAACATTCACATTTGAAGTCAAACTTGTTGACCTGTTGGGTGAGGTTATTTCAACACCAAGAGGGTGATTTTCACTCATGAAAGATTTCTGTTGATCTAAACATTCACTGTCTTCTTGATTCTGATCTAAAGTTGTATTGAGGCATTCTGCTGGCAAAAAGTCTGACTCCTTAATGATGCAGAGATCAACTGGCCATACACCACACATTTGAATCCATTACACAAGTTCTCAATCGTCGCAGCCTTGCCATATGCTTCAGTCACTAATTGTGAAATCTGGTATTGAGTGACTCTTAAGCCACGGTTTGTTCGCAGCCATTTTTCTACCGCTTGGGCGAAGTAACTTTTGAAAGGCTTGAAAAATGACAACTCTAATGGCTGCAGTCGATGCGTCCTGATAACTGAAGAACAATTACTACAGCGTCTCGAGCGATTACCAATGCTTCTAAGTTCTTGGAATGGGTAGAATGGCTATCAAGAAGGAGAAGAACTTTTCTCTCTTTATTTGGCTTTACAATATCAATGAAGTGACGAAGCCACTTAACAAACAGATCTGAATTTATCCATCCGCTCTATGACACATCAAATAAACTTCCAGGCGGAGCCCCAACCGTCAATTCATTACACGTCCTCATTCTTTTGACAATAATCAGGGGCGGAATATACATGTCTGCAGTACTGGCACAGCACTCAACAGTTGTATTTACACCCCTTTCTCCACTCGATATCGACCTTACAGCACGCTTCCCTTTCTCAGCTATCACCTTCTGACATTCGTTTTGTACGGTGCTTACGCATGTCTCGTCGATATTGAAAATAGTAGTAGCATGAATTTTATTTTCATCAACAGTATTTTTGAAAATTTCAAAGAATTCGTTGACATTGTCTTTAGAAAACCCTTGTACCCTTGCCAAGGATCTTGCTTGAGGCTCACGAAAGGAGATGTCCTTGTTGCGTTTCATGAAGCATACCCACATCTTACCAGCGATCTGCTTCTCATCATTAAATACATGAGGGATACCATTTCTAACTGCAATTTGAAAGGCGAGTCTACGCACGTCCGTTATTGTGAGCCCAAAAAAACACGCTTCTAGTTTTTTTAGATGGTCTACAAGCTGTTTCTCTACATCAGCTGGTAATGTAGGGTGACGTCCGAATTCTTTGGTAACTTAATTGACCTTTACATCATTACCGTCTAAATGACGCTTAAGGGTCGGTTTTGGAGTTCCGTACTGTCTAGAGCAATCGTTGAAACCTTTATCTCCGTTCCTATAAGCAGTTAGAGCTCTCTCCATATCCCCTTCATTCCACTCTCCATACTTTCTTTTTGCCATTCTGAAACACAAAAATTGTGTTACAAACAAATCCGCTATTCTACTTATTTAAAAAACAAACTAATCCCAGCAATCTAACATTATTTATAGACAAAAATGACAAATATGGAATGTGATGGGCTCCCAAATCGTACCGGTATAATTTACGAAACCATTAGAGGTAAGATTTAGGCAACTATGACTTGCGGCAATCATAACCTTATTTCTAACCTCACACACGCGGAAGCACCAACCGGCCCATCAAAACACTCTATATTAATGCTAGTTTTGCAAACTAGTAATAAACTACATTAGTACTTACCTTGACAGTCACGACATTCTTATGAAAAAGGTTCCAAAACACTATCAACTAACTCCAAAAACAGAAAATTGTTTACAATAAATTAGAGAGTAACCGCACACGCACCAAACTTTGTCTCGCCACTACAACCAAGCACTAGTTGCTAGTAGCGCCGCAAGGGCGCTGTAGTCACTTTATTTCTCATACGATTTATGAGACAATACGATTTTGGCAACTCTCCTCTATATTTTGTTGGTTGATTGGTTGTATTGTTTTGACGGATACCTCCAAATATTGTTAATAATAATATCATAGTTAACTTATATCTTAGACTAAAAATTTAGCGGAAAATGAGAACCAGTATAAGTGTTTACTGAACGAATTTACATTTATTGACAGCGCATGAATAGTTTAATAAATCCATAACATTTGACTGAAAAAATAAAATAAAATATGGAGCAATTACAAACAAACTGTTCTAATTTAGAAAAGTTAGCTCAAATGAATCCTTAACAGTTGGGTGCAATCAACACATATCGATTCGGCCGAACCGATATTGGAAACGGTTCTGTGAGCTAGAAAAATTACAACCTTCCTCCTTTTGTTACTTAACAAAGAAAAGCTTTAGGTGAAATAATACCGATAGTCCATTCAAAAGAAACATTGAAAGCTTGCAAAGTAAATAAAACAGATCCAAGTGTGCGTAATACAATTCGATATGGCGAAAAGGTGCTATTATCTAATTTTCTGCTACATCGGTGAATACTTTCTCCTCTTGTATACACCGACAGATAATGACAAAGAAAAAAATGGATCACCGTCATAAGTTTGTTCGAGGTTGAATGTCGCCTTCGACATAACTGGTGACGTGGTTAACTCGAGTGTTAAAAGTTGATAAACAACATCTAATAATAACATAACCGAAATGTATTAGTGTTATAAATCAAACTGTTTCTGAATCATTTGGATGAATTTTAGAGAAAATATTGGTAACATCAAATGAAATGAGTTTCGAATTATCTTGTAAGTTGTATGTTTTTCATTATAGTAATCTTCCGATATCTCCATAAATAATTTAGGTTTACAAAAGCAGATATAAATAATTTTTAGTCATTTTAGAGAATTACACTAAATGAACAATGAACACAATATTTGCATATAAATAAACAAATAAAGGAAGTATACGCCACAAAGTTAAAAGGAAAACCTATTTTTACAATTTGAAACAAAGTATTTTAAATTTAGAGATATTTTTTTGTTTCGTTTTCCTAGCATACATGTTATAGAGACTAATATTTACATCAAGTGCACTAGTTAGAATAACAATAGCAAACAACATTGAACAAATAATGAATTATAGTGAATAATAGTGAGGGATCAACTTTGTGTCTTATTTGGGTCTATCAAATATCTAACAAAGAGTCGATCTTGCGTTAGCAGGATTTTTTTTTACATAAACATAGGGAGTTAATTCCAAATTTAATCTCGGTAGATAATGCTTTAAATAATCTTGTTACTAAAGATGAAATTTCAGTAAATATCTTATTTGAAAATTCAGATTTTAGGTTAAAATTTACTTTGTATCTGATGAAGTATTTATGTTGTACATAGTCATAATCATTGCTATTTTTATATTTAAATGTAACCGTTCTTAGATAGAACATTTGTCTAGCGTCAAGAATGCCAGTCTCTATAGAGTGCAGACGAAGAGTATGTATTTTCCTTGTTTAAAATTATTTTTATAAAGCGCCTATGTAAGACCTCCATTTTTTTTAGATAACATTCAACTGCCCCTCCCTAGTCCAAGATGCCATAGGAAATTCTACTTTCTACAAGTGCGTAATAGATCATTTTTAATTGTTGGAAAGAAAGTACTTTAGTAAAGTTCTTAATTCTGTGTCTTAATATTGAGTGTAATTGACTTTACTGATTATATTGTTTGCGTCTATTATATTTAAAGAGTGAATATCAGGTAACGTGGTTTTATTGCATGCGAAGGATACAAAAACGGTTTTTTATAATTTACTGTTACTAAATTATGATCGAACAAGTTTACGATTTGCAATAAGACGTGCTCTACAACATCTTAAGTTCCTTCCAATTTCTGGTTTTATATAAAACTGCAGTATCGTCTGCAAAAGATCTTGAGATTTAATAAGAAACAGGATACTTAAATAAATTGTGAACAACTTTGGTCATAATACGGTTCCTTGTGGGACCACCAAACCTAACTGAATTTTTTCGACTAATGTGTGTACCAATTTCAACAAATTCAATTCGAATAGTTTTCAAATAATGTTAGCGCTAATCCTCTAATTCCTAAATTTGGTAGGGTGTCCAGTAGCTTTGGATGACTGACGGTGTCAAAGGTCTTTGCAAGGTCAAGAAATACACATAACGTTTCATCATTTTAATCTAAGTTTTTATATATTTTCCTCGTAAGTAATGCAATTGCGTCCACTGTTCATCGTCCCTCCCTACATCCAAACTGCATAGCTGATAAAAACTTAAATTTGTCCATAAAATTTGTTACTATAGCACATTTGAATTCAGAGGGACATGCACCAGTTTGAAATATTTTATTACAGGTTAGCAAATTAATTTTGGCAGTCGGATGTTTGGCAACGTCCGATGCGCCGTAGCAAATACGTATGCGGATTGCTAGAGCTCACTTCGCTGACAGAATTCGTAAGCTTCGTTTCGACAGTACAGTTCAGAGAAAAGTGTGATTACCGGGGTTGTGCAATACTAACTTGTTATGGCGACTCCAGAAAGCAAAGTTGTTCATAAAAAGTTGAGTGAGCAGTGTCGCGAAATAATTATGAACGATTTAAATTTCATGACCGAAGAGGCAAACAATGGCAAGTCGACAATTCCATTAACAAAGTAAGTTTTAATTATTGCAATAAAAGTTTTCAATCAAAGTAATTATTTGACAAATTAACACTCGATAGTATATTTTTTAAATCGATTTTCCTACATAAAATATTTATTTGTTAATCGATTTAAAAAAGTGATATTAGGGTGAGACAAAGTATTTTATGCACGCGTGTCAATTTTATGCACCGTCATCATGACAAACAAATCGACGCCATTTTTAGTCCATTTAGAACAACCTAAATGAGACATTTTTTGGTTTTTGCATGCCTGCGGCTCATGCGTCAATTTTTCCATTCGTGAAAAAAAGCACCACTTTATGCACTTGTTGCATAAATAACTATTCTGTTTCTGTCTACAGGAGTATACAAAAGGGCACATGTTTATTTTGTGTAATAGGTTTTTTAGCTTATAATTTTAATTATTATACTCATCTCATACCTATCTCTATTACGTTTCGGTTTTATTATTTGTCGTGAACCATCTTCCGATCTCAGTTACAATTGCGGTTTGGTCATATTAAAATATGTTTGAACTAAAAACTAAAGATCGTATAAAAATACACATGAGTAAAACTTTTAATACAACATTTATATCGACGTATTATATTGTCACGTTAAGAAATGTACACCAAACATTTGCAAATAGTTATAGTTCGCAGGAAGTCGCGAATCTCAGCGGAATCAAATACATTCTTTGGGTTTTCGTTGGACCAACATGAAAAACAGCAGAAGTTTGTTAATGGAACATCACGAAATCAGACATTTTCGCCTACTATATTTAAGAAACATGAAAAAATGCAGAGAAAAAAACAAACCTATCATTTATATGGATGAAACATACATTCATTCATGTCACACGCACCTTAAAGGATGGAGCGACAAGAGTAACGAAGGATTAAGAAAATCCATTTCAAAAGGTAATAGGCTCATCATTGTGCAAGCAGGAAGTGAAAATTGTTTTGTACCTAATGCTGGTATTATGGGGAACTCCCAGTCAAAAACAGGAGATTATTATAATGAAATTACATACGAAAATTATGAGAAGTAGGTACAAGAAAAACTTATTCCAAACCTACTAAAAAACGCTGTTGTGGTAATTGATAACGCCCCATATCACAATGTTCTAAATGAAAAATTACCTACGACTGCTTGGACTAAACAGCAATTAAAAAACTGGCTTTCTGAAAGAAATATATATCACGGTGAACAAATGTTAAAACCGGATCTTGATAACGTTGAAAAAATATACAAACCGCAATATAAAACTTATAAAATTGATGAATTGTTTATTCATGGATTGCAAGTTTTAAGGCTACCCCCTTATCACCCGGACTTAAATCCGATCGAAAATGCTTGGGCGGCACTTAAAGAATAGGTGGCCAAACGAAATGTTACCTTCAATTTTACAAAGGTAAAAGAATTCTGTAATGAATTTTTTGACACATTTTATGCAAATGATTGGAAAGTTAGATGTAACCATGTTAAAAATATTGGAGATGAATAAAATAAAAGTTGATATAGAAAGTGATTTTGAAGAATCGTTTGTAGATTTCACTGTTGATGATCCCTGTATATCTAAAACATATTTTTCATTATAGTGTTTGTTTGTAGGTGGTATACTGAATAAATTAAACGCAACAAATGTAAATAGGTGTTATAAAATTGTAGATATTAGAGACGAATTCCACTAGAGTAATATAATATTTGTAGCACATCTGTACATAGTTCTGAATAAACAATAATTGACGGCACCCAGAACCAAGTTTTTTTGTTTTGCCAGTCTTAACTCTGTAAAAAGTGTGAAGGGATGTTCTAATTTCATAGTAAATATTTGCAAAAAACCCAAAAATTTACATATGAAAGTATAAATATCTACCACAAAAAGTCTTTAATATTTTATTTATATTATTAGTATACTTATTAGACCGTCTCTAAAGGCGATTTCCCCAATTTGTTTTTCAAATTTTATGTATAAACCCGAATTTTTCCATTATTATCTACTACATATTATTAAGAATAACAATTTTAGAAAGCTTAACAGGTAGGTATGCCATTAAATATTACTACGAACAGATAGGAAACATTGTTGGCCATTGTTAAATTTAGTAAGTCGTTTAACAATCCTTATCATATTGTAGGCTTTATCTACAAAATCTACCTGACTTCCAATTTATACACAAATAAACCTCAATGACGAATATTATGACGGGAACACTTGAAAGACATTGATTTGAAGTATAGGTGGAAGTTTATGTCTCTTGGAATCTATTTATAATTTACATCACATAAAATAATAAAGGGTAATTATAGAATTCCCCGTATGGTTTTTGAAGCAATAAATAATTGTGTCTGTACAAAAAAAAAACAATTTTTGTAGAAAAATCTAATGGTTTTTATTTCCTTATTCATTTAATTAATAATAAAGAACACATTAATGTTATTTTGTTTTGTAAACTCGATTTTATATAGCATTATACATGTGCCACAATCTATTATTTTTAAATCCAAATTCCAAATATTGTGTTACCCTTGTACGGATTAGCAACCTCGCAACCTTTAAAACTTTGCATGCGGAATGTACGTATCCTGCTCTTCCCGATAACTGCGTTTACAACGTTGTCAATTTGTATGGCTTTCTCGCGTATCGTCAACTGCCAAAATTAATTTGCCAACCTGTAATAATGTATACCAAAGGTCCACTCATGTCATCAGAAACTGATTTTAATAGTTCCGCCGTTATTCCAGCATTACCAGGTGATGTATCATTTTTTAATGAATTTATAGTCCGGATATTTCGGCATTATTAATTGGAAATAGGAATATGCTGTCTGCTATGTATTGGGTACCGGGAGGAGCAGTTGAAGGTTTAGTAATTTGTGAAGCTAATGTTTCCTCTACACCCGAAAAGTGCTCAATAAATGCATTTGCAATTTCGGATTCATCTGTTACTATGTTATTTTTATAGTCTATTTTTGCTTCTCTTTTTGATTCTACTACTTTTGTCATCGATTTTACAGTGTTCCAAATGCATTCTGAAGAAGTGCAATTTTTTGCAATTGTTGTTTATATTAATCAATTTTTGCATTCATATTAAATTAGTTAGGCTCGTTCTATAACATTTTCTGTTTTTCATGTTTTTTATATAAATTATCTCGCTTGTTTATTGAAGTTATTAATCCCTGTGTTATCCATTCATTTCGTTTGAATTCCTTTCTTTTTTGTTGGTGAATTACGATATTAGTTTCTATCCTTTTTTTAGTATTTTGTATAAAATATGTCGTGGCTTCTTCATTGTCAATAACTTGGTAAAGCTCGTTCCAACTTTTTGACCTATATCTTTTTTGAAATTTGACGTATTAACTTTTCGTACCATAGAATTATTTTTTTGTTTAGCAGAATTGACAAGAGACAAATGTATAACTGTTGACGAATGATCATTAACACAGTTTTTTAGTACGTAAGGGAATATTTCATTTATATCATGTATCATATATAGTGTTGAACAGTATCACCTGGTACACCGACGGGTCAAAGACCCTAACGGGTACAGGAGCAGGCGTTTACGGCGTCAGACCCATGCAAAGCATAAGTGTTTGCCTTGGCAAAATGACGACCGTATTTCAAGCAGAAATAGCTGCACTAATCGAATACGGCAGAACATGCGTAGACAGGAGATATAACAAAACCACCATCTATGTGAACACGGACAGTCGGGCGGCCCTTTTGGCCTTAGCAAGCCACAGCTGTACGTCGAAGATAGTGTGGGACTGTCACAATACCTTGAAAGCCTTGGCAAAAGACAATATAGTAATTCTTACTTGGGTGCCAAGCCATACAGGGGTAGCTGGAAATGAGGGAGCTGATAAGTGTGCCAAGAAAGGAGCTCATCTCACCCTCATGGGACCAGAGCCAGCATACGGCGTTTCATACAGCGCCGTACGAAAAACTGTTTCCAACTGGGTGTCGCTTGAACACCAAAAGCGCTGGAACAGAATCACGGGACATGCTCAGTCCAAAAGAATGCTATAAGGACCATCGAGTTCCTACGCAGCAAATGCTTTTAGACTGGGTAGGAAAGAACTGCGAAAAGTGGTAGGATTCATAACTGGCCACTGGATATTCAACGCACACCTAGTGAAAATGGGGATTGAAATAACAAATCCCATTTGCTGGATGTGTGGAGAAGTAGAGGAAACCGCAGAGCACGTGGTCTTCGATTGCCCTGCCCTGTGCAGAAGGCGAGCCTCCTGTCTAGATATCATAGTCCGACGAATCTCAATGTTCGCTAAGAATTTAGGATGGGACTCTGCTTAATACCTGTGAGTGGGGGTGCACAATAAGCCAATCAATGGCTGAGCGGCAACAATTAGGGCACCTGAACCCTAACCCCCTCGTGACTAAAAAAAATGTATCATGTATTTATATAAATATGGTTAAGGCGTGTCTATTAACTACCTCCCTAGTCGATATTCCATGTAATTGTGGAGTTTTCCGCCTACCTCTATCCAAAGCATACATTTCCTGGCCTCACTGTAGGGAGCAGTCGTACTTTTCCTCTCTAGGGAGGAAAAGTAAAAGTGACGTTATAGTACGTTATCAATGAAACAATTTTTGCAATTCCGAGACTAAAGTGGTCACGTCCGTCCTCGATGCCCAGCCAAATTTCATAAAAGTCCGTCCTCGATGCCCAGCCAAGCATATTAGAAGTCCACCCTCGATGCCCAGCCAAGTTTCGTAAAAGGAGTAGTATTTATTAATTTTGTTTGTTAGATTCATAAATAAATTATTGAAAATGTCTTGTTATTTGAGGGAGACGGCTACGCGTCGGGCAGTAAATTTCATCCTCGGGAGGAAAAGTAGCACTTTCCTCCCTTATTATACAAATAGCTATTGTTGGATCTGCTCTTAGAATTTTGACATCACTAGATTCTATAATAGAATATTACGTAACGAGTGTTGTAAGAAGCATTTTACGCAAGAACGGAAAAGTTACGCACGAAGCCGCGTAGCGGCGAGTGCGTAATTCCGTGGGTGCATAAAATGCGTTACAACACGTGTTACGTACTATACTTTACCTACGACCCACTTGTATTGATAATCTTATTAGGGGATTTAAAGTACAAATAAAAACGTACATCCTCGATGCCCAACCAAGTTGCATTTCATAAAAGTCCATCCTCGATGCCCAGCCAAGTTTCGTAAAAGTCCATTCTAAGTAGTATTTATTTTTATCAAAAATATATGTAGAATTACCGGAATTGCAAAAAATAGCGTATACATATCTCAACTATAGTGACATTAATCCCTTAGGTGGATTACTTCTCTCAGAAGTCAAACACCGCCCGCGGCATTAAATGGGTACTTTAATCGCTTGGTGTATAATTTACTAATTGTTTACTAATATGATAGATTAAGACAGCTAAAATATGCGGATTGAATGAAACGGAACCAATTATCATATAATTCCAAATAACTCTTAGTATTAAATGCAATCTCATATCTAATAAATGTTATCTACAATTTATATATAGAATAAAATTCAACGTCAACTATCTAAATAATACATTTTGAATAAAATGGCTACGTCTATTGATAGTTGGTAAGTGGTTGCTATGGAAGCCGTGCGATTCATTTTACAGCCGTGCGTTTCGTTTTACCGTGCGTAATAGATGTCTTACATTGATTGCCGACTGTGTGTTTTTGACTACTTACAGGGGTGGTCGTAGGTAAAGTTATTTACCTTAGATGTATACTCTTCGGTTATTACATTTGAAGAAAATAACTCAATTTATTTTCTTGATTTAAAAATTCAAAGAGTTAATAATGTACTTGATCATTCAATTTACAGAAAACCAACACACAATGATGTGAGTATACCATATACTTCCAATCATTCACCAATAATTCTAATAGAGATACAATTAAGCAAATATCCACATCCAACGGTTATTCATTGCATATAATAAATAAATTACGTAACGAAAAAGAGAAAAAAGTGGCATTACAAGTAATATTTCCTAGACAAACTAAAGAAATACAAAATTACAAAACCATCACATAAGACGGTGAAGTTTTTAATGATATTTCAATAAGCAACAAATTCAACAATTTCTTTTAAAACAGAAAGTAATGTAAGTACAAAAATGTTAAATATAAAAACAAAAATATCCCCATTAAAAAAGTCTGGTATACATAAACTGAAATATCCAAATTGTTATGCTATCTATATAGATCAAACAATTCGAAATTTTGAAATCAAACACAATTAACACGATCATACAGTTTGAAACAACCAGTGATATCCCAATACGCAAAGCAACTACTGGACACCAGACATTCACGAATACCTTACAAATAACTAGACGTACTACATATTTGTGATAAGAAACAAAAACTTTGAGGAATTAGTAACTAGAAGACACTCTTGCGACCCACAATATGAAGTCGTTAATAAACAAATAAATCGCCACTAGTAAACTGTCTCTCCTAAGTAATAATTCTCTTGGTTTCATATACCGTTACACAGTTATACTGATCTTAAATGGGAAATAAGATATCCAGGATATCTCCATATGGCTAATTATATCTTAGCTTTTTATTATTCATATATATTAAGTCAATCACAAGGTAGGTAACTTTTTGGTCAATCCAAAAATAATTTTCAAACATCGGTATGCATCTCACCGAATGTATCTTCTGTCACCGAAGCAATTGTGACATATTTTAAAATTTCAATGATTATCTTTTTATGTAGTAGAATTATTTAGAGACAGTTAATTTCATTTCTAACAACAACATTATGTTATTCCACAAAGTTAGAGTTGAAATGTATTAGTTCTAGCAATGTATGTATTAAAAAATCCCATTATCTTGTCCAAATAAACGCCACTGCCATAAGTCGTGTAAATTTAATAATATTCCGATTAAACTACCAATTGTGACATTGATCACGGTTTGTTTTTACATACTGATTGAATCTATTTTGTCCAGTTCCACCACAACCGAAATCGTATGTAGAATCAACTCTCTGTTATCTTTATTGGGGTGCCGCTTTATCTAAAATATCTAGATCAACAAACACTACCCGTAATCAGCTTGAACTTGACATCGAAACTGTTCTTGACCTTTATTTTTATAAATGAAGCAGAGTGTAAATAAACTAATAAAAATATTAGAAATTATGTTTTGTCAACAAACACCATTTAGAGATCTAAGATTTAGACAAAATACTTACAAGTGGTTGAATAATGGACTGGAAATCGAAGTAGTAAATTAATAATAAATATGTACAGCGCTTCTCAAAAGTTCCCTCCCGCCCTCTTTTCCTTTGAACGGTGATAGTTAGACTGATGAAATTTGGACCATGAAAATGAACTATTGTAGTTGCAACAGGTGACCTAATAGTATCGGTGACGTCACCAGGCAATTGGAACCAATAATATTAAATGGGACCTTATGGCAAGTGACACTTCGTTGGAAATGTATTTAGAATACCTATTCAACCATATTAATTTTTTTTAGTTTACGATGTTTTGATGGTTAAAATAAATAAACACTATAATTTGAGTTTCGCTTTCGATTAATAAAGATTCAAAAGTCCGCTTATGGTTAATTGTCAAATTAAATTTTTTAATTGACGTTTTTACATGCGATAATATCTTGAATTTTTAGTTTAATTGTTCAATACAATGGCCAACCGGACCTAACACCTTTAGCTTCTTTTTGTGGGGATACCTTAAATCTAAAATTTACGCTCCTGACAGTATTGACGTATTAAAACAACGAATTGTTGAAGAGTGTAGAGTAATTTCCCCTGACACATTTTATCGAGTCCGACAGGAGTTTAATAATAGGATGTTTTACTGCCAGGAGGTAGATGGAGCACATTTTGAACAATTATTATAAGAACTTGTTCTTCAATATTTATTAATTAAAAGCGAAACTTAAATTTTAGTGTTTATTAATTTTAACCATAAAAAATATCGTAAATATAAAAAAAATTATTGTGATTGAATAGGTATTCTAAATACCTGTCAAACGAGGTGTCACTCGCCATAAGATCCCATTTAATATTATTGGTTTCAATTGCCTGGTGACGTCACCGATGCCTATTACGTCACCTGTTACCACTAGTAAAGACGCTTACAATAGTTAATTTTCACGCTCCAAATTTCATCAGTCTAACTATCACCGGGCGAGATAAAAAGACGGGGGGACGGGACTTTTGATATATATATATATATATATATATATATATATATATATATATATATATATATATAAAATGAATTAAAATTTCATAAAAAATACGAGGTGTGTCTATATGAAAAAAAAATCAGTTTTCTACTGCACCAACGTTTCAGTCAGAATTTCAGAAATTTGGACATATTAGCCTGACCGTTCTTCGAAGAGAAAAACCACTACTTTCCTAGTTAATACCACGCAGAGTATTAGAGTATTGAATTACATCCCTTTCGACGAACGTGACGTCAATCGACTCTTTTGTCGACACAGACATCTGCGGTGATTCGCAACCGAAAGGAGAAGGGCATAGGACACTGACCGGTTTCGACCTTCTTGGGTCTCTTCAAGAGTGCCGTAATGCGTTCTAGTTCAGAGTCTCTAATCTGAACTGAAGATTCCGTCCTCCTACAACCTCTATATGGCTCGTGTGGTTGAACACATGCGAGAAGTAGTCAGCTGGCGCTATCTTCACTTTCAATTGCGAACCACGACCGCAGATATTATTTGACCGTATAAGTCGTATGAAATAGAATGAATTAAAATTTCATAGAATACGAGGTGTGTCTATATGAAAAATAAATTTCGGTTTTCTACTGCACCTCCGTTTTAGTCAAAATTTCAAAAATGTCGACATATTAGCCTATCGACGTCACGTTTTTCGAAAGGGATGTAATTCGATATTCAGCGTGGTATTAGCCAGGAAAGTCGTTGTTTTTCTCTTCGAAGAACGGTCAGGCTAATATGTCGAAATTTTTGAAATTTTGACTAAAACGGAGGTGTAGTAGAAAACCGAAATTAATTTTTCATATTTCAATATATATATATATATATATATATATATATATATATATATATATATATTTTATTTGCTCCACGTTGGGTTGGCAATTTTTATAATGTATGTATGAATTTAGTTTTAATAATTATTTTATATGCGATTTTATTTGCCACACGTTGGGTGGGCAATTTTGGTAATCTGTGAATGAATTTTGATAATAATAAAAAATATTTTTATCTTGCTTTGAGTTCCGGCAGTTTGTTAGCTCTTTAAAATTATTTTATTTATGTTCCTGTAACCTTCACAGTAATAGTCTCGCTACCACTACGCTACGCCTATGGTTGTTAATATGTTCACTCAAGTAAAATCGATGGCAGAGAATCGTCATTCGATAGTAGCTCGTGAAACGTGATAGATAGACACAAACGCTTTCGTATAGAATTATTGTAGTAAACAAAGGATTTAGTCAGAAAATGTGAGTGTTCAAAATAGTGATGAAATGGAAATGAATAAATTACAATGGTGTTATTGTTAATAATCTGAATCTAAATACAATTAGGTGAGTACTTTATACTAGGCAGTACTCAGTTCTTTTTTTGTTGTCTTTAACCTATAAGTATGATACAGTTATTCTTTTTTCTGTTTTAGATTCATGATTTAATTTTATTGTATTATCAAAACGTATAACGTCGTATAATTGATCAATTATATATAATTATGACTGACGTTTCGAAAGTTACTGCACTCATTCTGCTATACTCCTGCTGAAAGAAACAGCTGATAAGGTTCCCCGTGGAAAAAGGACTGCTATACAGGTTCTTTTAACTGGATAATTTACTCTCAGCTCTTTTTAGGTAGGTATAATTCATCTAATCTCTTGTACGTTTTATGGATAATCATTTAATTTCTTTGTTTGATTGTTTTATAATATACGGCGTTGCGAATGTTACCAAATTGTTATATACATTGTCTTTAATAATTTTTTATTGTTTGAGGACTTTTTAAGGAGTTTTTTATACTTTTTCAATACATTGTAACGATGCGTCTCCCAGCACATCCTTCTCAACCCACGCCAAATCACCGACTTTCTTTTGTTTGAAATCAACAAACTTTTTCGCATCTGTTGCTATATAAATTTCATGTGTGCCTCGATCTCACATGATTATATAAATTTTCAATAGTTTTCTCACTAATTTAGTCTTTTTTCACCAATATTATTTGTTGAATCATTTATTTAAGTCTTTGTATTTCACTCGCGATCGATTTTAATTATTTTTAGCTGTTTAAATAGTTTATTTATGTTAAAATACTGAATAGTATGTCTATGTCGAAAATATTTTGAAATACCAAATCTAAAATCTTAATTTACATGAAAATATGTCCTTTTCAAATATTCTATGAGTCTAATTTTATCATTCATTATTATAAACTATTCTTGGATTATATATTTTTGGTCCTTACAAACTAACATTATTTACAAACAAACAATTACCTCACACGTTTCCCGAGTTTTGTGTTACACGTTCTGTCGCCGTGTTCTGTCGCTATAAAATTTCTGACAAACGTATCATTATGACTTCTAAACAAACAATTTTATAATATTATTGAATCATAACATTGAAAATTATTCGATTGTATATTATGTTTATTCCTAATATTTAATTTGTTCTTTTTAGATTAAGGACTTTATGGTTCTCACATTATGAAGCTGTGATTTAAAATATGGTGTTCGTTTTCTCCAATATATTAAACATTTTTACGTGATATCAAATACATCCATACATCCATTATTATTATTATTATTATTATATGTGGTATTTAAGGAACATAAATATAAGTTCAATGCCTTACTTTTAGTATTTTTACAAAGTCTGATATAGATCATCTCGTTATCTGATCATTAGGTATTAATTCCTTTTATATCAATATTTATATACAGATAAATATATATATATATATATATATATATATATATGTATATATATATATATATATATATATTAATATGGAAAAGAACTTGATACACATTATATATATATATATATATATATATATATATATATATTAATATGGGAAAGAACATGTTACACACGGTATATAAATATTCCATTAAAATTTTGTTACCACTTAAATCATAAGAAATGGATGATCTATGAAAGAAAAACTATTCGAGAGATGAAACAAATAGTAAATCGAACCAAAGAAATGTAAAGAAACTTTATACATGCACACATGGTAGAGGACTTGAATCCCAGCTGTTTAGAGAAAATCTTTAGAACGTCACCTTTTATAAATTGTAAGAATCTATTTTTCACATAGCAATGGCCAAAAGTTTATGATTTGTTTTAAAATATTCTATTAGACACCGTAAAAACATCTTTAGGAACACTAGGAAATTGTTTTACAATATGTCAAGGGATAAAAGTCAAAATAATAAAACATTGGGGTTATAATGTCTGACATTTGTTAAATAAATTGTCATTTTGGATAGAGCAAGTGAAAATAAATATAGCTGTCGGCTTAAAATATTTTCGAATTTAAATAAAGGAAGTAGAATATGAAATTTGATTATTTAGAAATATAAAACAGGATGTTCTACAATAAATATATAAATGATTTGAAAAGTGAGATGAAATCTACCAACAAAAAAATTTATAACTTATTTTATTGGTAAATAATGCATGTAATTTTTCAATCAGCAGCAAGCTGATTCTTGGATTATAAAAAAAATGAGGGAGGAGGTGATTGATAATGACCACTAATGACTAGTAGAAAAATTTTTGAAATTTATGGGGGGAAGATAGAATTTTGAACAGCAAATTGGGTATTAAAAGAAAGGCTGTGACTTGTGATTTAGTAAGATTTGTGAAACAAAATTGTGAATAAAAGATAACAAGAGAATTGTAATTAGCAGAATACTAACCTCAAATATTTATCCATGTAAGAAAGTAAAGTGTTGTATCGTGGAAATAATATCTCCACGATACATCTCAAAGAATTTGACTATGGAAGCCCATCGATAATGTATTGATGTAAATGGAATTTAAATCGTCTTTGGTTTCTTTTTGAAGAAAGAACGTGACATATCCAGAAAAAAGCCTAAAAGAGAAATAAAACAAGGTGTATTGGACATAAGTGAAAAGGTATTTAACACTATTTTATTTAAAAAAATTAAATAAACTCACTTGCACTGTGTATATATCGTTAAACTCTGAAATTTCACGGACATCAGCTCTCAACAAATCCTTCATTTCGTATTTAAAGTTTATTGACATCATATGGTTGATTTTTGAGTGTATAATATGTTGCATATTTGTACATATAGTTAATAATAATCCATTTGTGTGAATGTGTTTGGAGTGAAAGATCATTGTAGATAAGTTTTTCATTTTAAAAATTTGTATTCGAATAATGTATTTATTTTTCATGATCTAACATTAAGCAACGTCTTTCTATTTGAAAAGATCCAAATAAATTGTTGGTAAATTTCATTTCAGAACTATTATTTAATTTTATCAGTTGGCAGAATTGAAGAAGCGTATCGCAACTCGTAAGTATAAAATTATTAAATCTTGTGAACCTGTGAACCCAGGATCCTGAGGTTTTTGAGTTCTCATCTATATAATAAAAAGTATATAAAGGTGAGTGTAACATTTCTCGAGATCTTTTTAAAATATACCGGGCAAATAAATAAAAAAACTTTTAGTCGATCAGATATAATTCATATAAAGTAAAATATAATAAAATAACAGCAACAACTAAAGTCTAAACCATTATATATATATATATATATATATATATATATATATATATATATATATATAGTAGTGGGATCTGTTATATTTAGCGGCTACGGTAGGCTCCGTTGGTGTATATTTCCATACTTCAAAAGCAGGATAGGCTCCGTATATACATATCAGGCAATATGGACTCCTTGCGACGTTGCCACATATACTATCGGCCAGTTCATACATACAGTCAAAAGTATAATTGCCAGTTAGGTATTGGCATCGTATAAAACGATTGTAATCGGTCTTCTTCGTAAGAAATTTTAATCTGAGACTACAATTGTTAACTTGAAGCAACAACTATGAGAAATAAAAATTATAAATTGGAAACAATTGACTTATAATAAAGAGCCTGAGATTGTTTATAACGTGAACGAGTGAAAATGTAATTATACCTATAAATTAGCATATCAGCATATCATATAAACAAAAATAAGCTCAATAGTCGAGCTTATATTATATATTTATATGGAAATATACGCTTACATTATTGATTGATGCATTTACAAGAGTATACTACCTTCTCCCTCCCATTTTTTGCACACCCTAATTCTTTTTGTATAAATAGTTGATCCGAATAAGGACCCTGCAGTTTTTATGAAAACTGGCGACTGGTATCTTTCTTTGAAAACTTGATATGCATTTGTACTCCATCTAGTTACTTAAATTGCTGATAGGCCCAGCTTAATCTTAAGACTGGTGGTTAATGTCTGTAAGTTTTTGTTATTAGTTTTAGTACTCAATGAAAGTGTTGAAATCTTAAGATTTTCCTATGATCAGTTTTTGAATTATACATTTTTAAGGTCATGAACAATTAAGGTATTATTATGATAATTCACCGTGTGCATAGAAAATATATTTTGGATTCAGTTATTGTAGATCACACAATAATATAAAAATATACTTATTAATACATAGTGTTCTTAAATATATCGCCTAGGTAATTAATTAATGGGTATTTTTAAATTAAATGCTCAACACATAACAGAAGTATTCTTTTTCTGAAGTGATATCCAATGGTTCAAATCCATTATTTAATTATTTAAACGCTTTCTTAAATTGTATTCTTTGTACGCCTGATCAATTGTGAAATAAATTAGTATTCAATAGCTCCTGTGTCGAAAATTAAGATATTCAAGAGTTGGTGGTTGAAATCGTAAATGAAAAACCCCTCAAAATTACTTTACACATAGCTATTGAATATCACTAATATAGTACAAAAAAATTAAAAAGCTAGTGTATCTGTTTAGCATGTTATCTTAAAAATATCCATTGAATGCTTATCTGGTCGGCATATTTGAGGACACTATGTATAAATTTATTTATATAATATACAGTTGCATAATATACAAGAAATTAAGTATATTTTCTATTTTGGATTACACGGTAATTTTTGACGCAAATAAAATCCTGATTTGCACTAACTTTAAAGAAGTATATCTCAAAAGCTGAAGAATTTAATAAGTACCAAAAGTAACAGTATTAACACATAAATACAGGAATATACCGACGAAATTTCTAAATATAAGGTGATTTATAAGAAAATCGCAATTTCGGAATATTTACCGTCCTCTACTTTTTGTCTCACACTGTATGAAATAGTATTGCATAAAATAGCAAAAAATAAGAGCTAGTCAGAATTTTAATTCAAATAATTTTTCACTAACCTTAACTATCTATATTTTTGGGTCAAAAATCAGTCTAGAATTTTTGCCGCATGGGTAAGGATTAACAGCCCTTCAAAATATTAATAATAAAAAGGATTTGGCAAACATATTTTTTGTCTCCCCAATTCTATATTAGATTTCAACCAAACATTCTCAATATTTCCCTATGCCTGAATGTAACGGTTTTCAAGATTTTTTTGTCTTTATTATTTAATAAAAAATAATTATGATGTGTATAGTAATAGTCATTTTTCTACGCCTTTACTTGAAAGGACCTTTTAATTTACTAGTTTGTAGCGCTTAAGACGGATGTTTATGGTCACTCTGTACCATGATATTTCACAGTTCAATTTTCTTCAACAAAGTGTTTCAGACCAGAAAAAATAAATATCTCGGAAGTTTATTAATTTTTTTCACTAAAATAATTTCATTTCAGATATGAAATAGTGTACATATACTTAATTTCGTCGACATTAAATTATTTTCAGGAAAATTAGAAACGACGCAGAAAAAGATGATTTAAGCACGTGTTTGGACTTTTTTCCGAAATTTTGAAGTTATGGTAAAAAGTTACTTCCAGAAGACTCTTTTAGTATCTACAATTATTCCATTGGATATTTATTCGTACGACTTACCTATCACTGTAAATATACCATTTTTCATCCCTTTCCAACCGCATACATCAACCCTTAACCCACCATTTTTTCAGGGTTATCATAAACCTCTTTATCATTCACACTTATAAAAGTTCAGGTAACAGTTTTTCATTAATTTTTACTAAATTAGTTATTCCGATCGATATAGGTAATCAAAGCTACATAAACTAAATACAAGCAAACACATCTACGTAAAAACGTCAGATTCAACATAATTTAGTAAAATTTCATCGTTATCGTAAAAAAATGGTGCTTTTAACTTGTGCAACAGTCATATTTATACAGGGTGGTTCATTAATAATTGTCCATATAGTAACTGAAGAAACCTGAGCACAAAATATGAAGATTCGAGAACACTTCAGTAAAACATTCCTTCTTACCGAGATCTAGGGTGTTATATCATAAATATTTGAAATGATTGTAATCCATTGTTTTTACACCTTCCACTATTTTTTTATTATACTTTTTATATATTAGGATACTTCAATTAGTGATCAAATATAATTTTCCTCTATCACCAGTAGCATGCGGTAGGAATAAATACTTCAACGTTTCCAACTGAAAGATACTATTTCTGTAGTCGCTAATATTTGCAATAGTCCCTATTGATTAATTCTGATTGGTTTGTTTTAAAATTTATGAGATTTTATTGGTCAATGAAATGTCATGATATGTCAATTTATCAAAGCCCTCGAGCTGAAGCTCTTGATTTTTAATTAGATTAGTAATCCCAAAATTATGTCGAATCAACAAAAACAGAAGACTGTTAATCAAGATCATGCTATAATTTGAATGCTTACCTTCAGAGAAAAGAATTTGTACTAAGTATTTCCCATTTTAAGAATCAGTGTAGCGAAGCATGATATGTTTGTAGCTCTTAAAATATACTGGAACTGAACAAGTATAATGTTTGTTTTGGATATTTAATGTATTTATAAACAACTTGAATTTTTGTTGTGTTTGGATACTTAAAATTCTCATAATTTCATGACTCCAACTTAAAATGCTAGCTTGAAAATAATATGAAAAAAACGAAAATCGCGTTAAAGAATTTTGTTGTTCACATCGCATGTGTACAAAAAATGAAAGCTTGAATTGGAAAAATACTCTAGCTCAGTTAGGACGCAAACTAGAATATATTTAGTAAATAATTTTTGGTATCGTCTATGTATGAATGTTTACTGGGGTGACATTCACTGAGACCCCCTTTTTTCTACGTAGTCCATGAGGAAAGTCTGAGAAACTAGAGTATTTCCTTAAGACCTATTTCCTAGAGAAATTATAGGATATCCGCAGGCTTCAGTTTAGGTAATTGTCCCTCTTCTTTGGTATCGTCTCTATATGTAATTAACGTAATATTTGGTTATATTCATTCAGTCTATGTTGCCACAAAATTAAAGCCGGTAGATATAATCTTTAAACATAAGGAAAAAAAATAAAAATCTATATGTCAAATTGACCTCAAACCTAAATAGAAACAAAAAGGCAATGAAAAAAACTAAGTAAGCATCGTAATTACGCAACCATTTTTAAGTCAAGAAAAACTTATGTATCAAACCAGTAAAATTATAAGCCGAAAAAGTGCATTATTAATTTTCCACATTCTATTTCCAACATAATAAAAATTGTTATAGCCTCGAGTCAATAAGATCTACAATGTAGTTGAAACGTTTTGAATATTTTTATTAAAATGACTTTCAAGATTCAAAATGACAGAGTTATGTTATCCAAATTAATGAATGTAATTTTTATTTGTATTCATATCTAAAACAAAAAACAGCCAACTCCAAATCTCCTGTTTCTGAATTGATTAAAATGTTAAATTACTTGAGAGCCCTTGCATGGTATACATATCTCATTCCTAAATTTCTATATTTTTGAAAATATACTCATAGCTTTGATTTTCTTGAAGACTACTTTAACTGTACCGAGAAATAACCGATGGTGTAATTCTTTACAAATCTAGTAAAATAATACTAGAAGGAGTTCACTCTGACCGCTACAGTGATATGGTACTCAACTGCAGCGGTGCGAAAGTTATCGGATCCTACTTTGACCTAGAAATATAACATAAAATGTATATCAAGTTTTGAATATATCGCCATCTAGAAATATACACGCGCACTACACAAATATACTAATTCACGAAAACGACCAAAATTCTAAAAACTATGCCAAATCAATCTAGGCATAAATATAAGGTAGCTGATGCTTTTTTTAGGACTTGGTAAACTGGGTTCAGTATTTCGGAGCTCATTTCACCGCGAAGCTCACTTATACCTCAGATTTAACATAGGAGGAGCCCGCCTTTAACATAGGAGGAGCCCGCCTTTTATGTTAACTAAATATTATATATATATATATATATATATATATATATATATTTCTCGTTATTAATTCTTCTAACTTTGTTTCTTCACCCCGAGCCGGTATTTTCAGACAGGAGAGCTTTATGCGCCTCCGTGTTGATATTGGTTGTTCCAAAATCGGAATCTTCCAATTGAGGGCACAAATGTGCGTTTGGTTGTCCTGTTGAAATCCGTTTGTTTGTGTTCTTCCATGTTTCATTCAATATCGTTGCACCGAAGTTTTACACCCATACTTGGTTATACCGTACTGATGGCAGCTAATGAGCTAGAAACATGCATGTTTACGGTTACCACTCCTCTTCAGTATCCTCTTTATGTTTGCGTGCTTCGCCCATGAAAACACTTGTTGTTTGCTCTCTGTTTTTGTGAAATCCACGCGTTATTCATTGTTTGATTGTATATATATATATATATATATATATATATATATATATATATATAGGTGGGGATAACGGGGATTTCAGTCCAAAGAATCAACGCCAAGATCTTTTATTTACAAAATGCCGCCAAGCTTTCGTGTCCTTTTGACACTTCTTCAGGGCACTATAATACATATACAAATATAAATATGATTTAAAAATAGAGAAATAAATATAAGTACTTACATGTAAAATATTTTAAGTAAATTCAATATAAATAATCATTAAAAAATTTGTAAATGTAAAAATAAATATAATTATAATATACTTCATGTCATATTTCACATAAGACAAATCGATACATAATTTGTTTGTTCGTTACTTAGTTATTTTAATTTTTTTAGGTTACTTTATAATTATTTAATGAAGTTTGAATTTGAGGTTAGATTATAACCTTATAAAATGACTTTGACAGATAATTTGTTTTTGACGTTAATAGAAAAGGAAATAAGGTTAGATTATAACCTGTGAAAATGACTTTGACAAATCATTTCTTATATTTTGACCTCAATAGAAGTGAACTTAATTTTTATGAAATAATCATATAAATAATGAAAAATTATCTATTTTGTTCAATATTCAAAAGGTAGCTATAAATATTACTAAGATTTTCAATGTCACTTTTCTTATTCATACTATTATTTGCATTTTGTAAATAAAAGATCTTGGCGTTGATTCTTTGGACTGAAATCCCCGTTATCCCCACCTATATAGCATTTTTCAGTCGTTATTTAAATATATATATATATATATATATATATATATATATATATATATATATATATATATATATATATTGTAATAATTATAAATATTGTAAGTATACAATTCTTTTAAAATTCAATTTAAATAAATAAGGTGTATTACTATGATGTTAGAAAGTTTTAGGGCGCCAACTTACCATTCAAAAGGTGAGTAAAATTTAATAATATGATTCAGAATTTGTGGTAGTTGTCTCAAATAAGTGTAAATGTATTTACTCCGGCTCTATACAGTATGACTCTTCTACAGGGAGTCGATTCTTGAAAGAATTGTAATATTAATCTGTATCTCCTTTTTTAATATTTATTTTAATACATTGTACTATTGACAAATTCTTTCCTTTTAACAAATGATGTATTTATTCTATCTCTAAATGACAATATTAAAATTATAAATTATTTTTATATACTTTTTTAAAACTATAAATTCAAATTCTGTTAGCTATTTGAGAAACACCCTGTCTATAATTATTTCTTGTATAACCAAAATTATAATTATTAAATTTTTTCAAATTTTATAACAAAACTTCTTACCTTTCAAATAATACAGGAACTGTTTCTCTTATATTCCCAAAACAAAGATCTTTGTTTTTTTTATTATCCTTTGCTATGTTAAGATTACCTTACAAGAAAATATATATATATATATATATTAAATTACGATCTACAAAAAACATTCAATATCAAATAATAAAAAAAATCTTCTGCGACGTACACTACTCAAACATTTTAACCAAACCTTTTTTAAATTATTCTCTTCTCTCTTCCAAATCTTCTACACGTATTTTATATTTATATAAACTCCTGCAACGTACACTTCTTCTAAATTCCGATGAAAATTTTACCAGAACTTTCTTTAAACTAATCTCTTCTTTCTTAAATTTTCTAAATGTGTTTTATATTCATATATAAACTCCTGCAACGTACACTTCTTCTGAATTTCGATGAAAATTCAACCAGAACTGCCTTTAAACTATTCTCTCCTTTCTTAAAAAATCTTCTTCCATAATTCCAAAATATCCATTTGAATGATCAATCATAATGTCTCAATTTTAAATTACCATTCAAATTATTATCCAGTTAAATCCAATATAATTAATTGGTCAATATTTCAATATTGTCCAATATATTTAATCTATATTTTTTCTGTTCAAAAATTTTCTCCCCGTCAAAATTATGTCAAGTACCTAGCTAGTATTTTCAACACACTCCTATCCTAATTTAACTACTTAATTTTTAAAGGGTTGTTGGCATAAATTTCTATTTTAATCACTGTCATGTACTGTCAAACTTTAAAAAATCATAAATATTCTCACATAATTCTATAAATTATACTTCTAGATTTCTGTAAAACTAACAGCCAAATAGAACTATGTGACGATAAAATCCTGGAGGTTCACTCAACCTCTGCATAGGTTTGTACATATCACATGGAAAATATAACTGGATAAATCCACAAGGTGCTGTTATTAACATTCGACAAGCCGCCAGCACAGTTGGATTTCCATTTTTATACGTTAGATCTATTTATCGACAAATAATTCGTGGCACACTATATTCATTACTGACATTCATAATTAAACATACTACAAAACTTGACTTTATGATAAAGATAGAAGAATATGTAAAGGATATTGTAAAAAATCTTTCAGAAGTAGTTTGAGCACGTAATAAAAATTGTAAATTGGTAGACAAGAAATGACAGAGCAAATGCGACATATACAAGAAGTATGAATGAACTTGGTGATGAAAATGTAGAAAATATTGGACAAAACATCTCAATCTTGGATTTTATTGAAGGGAAATTAATAGATAAAATCCTAATAACACAACTGCATTGAATATACCATTTTCTTTTCTAATGATAATAATTTTTAGCCAACACAATTCTTATTTCTAATTCCCGAAGACTTTTGTCAAACGTTAACGCGAGTTTCACAGCTTCGTGCAGGACCTACACTTGTCTTTCACAAATACAATTTTCTATAGACTCATAAATCTTCAGTACGTGAGACACATATTTATCGTAAAAATAAGAAATTTCAATCAGGCAAGTACTAACATAGCAAATGCAACATCTACAAAAAAAATATCAATAAATCTAACGATGAAAGTGTGTGAAATAAATCTCAATTCGGGCTTTTATTAAATGGAAATTTGATTAACATTGTGTTCTCTGCTTACGACTTTCATCAGTAGCTTACGTGAGTTTCACAGATTCATGTAGAAACTAAACTATCCAATTTCTCATTACAATTAGAAATATTGATTGTTTCACAACTGCCACGGCTTATAGACACACACACACACACACACACACACACACACACACACACACACACACACACACACACACACAATCAGCTATCCGTATTATCAATTACAATTTATGAAATAAACTAAAAAGAAACACAAGAGATCTCCTGCACTGGTTGTATTTTATTTCGAAATGACAATATTCCGTACCAATTTTGTATGGATTGCATATTAAGAAGCGAGAACCAAAATAAGGCAATATAATACATGTTTTCCATGTCTATAAATAATTCTAATGAGAGCAGCTTGAAAAGATAAACTGGGGAAGGAATCGGCGAGAGTACCTTACACTATTCTTGTCACGAGAAGCAGTTGCATTTAAGATGCAACAGAAGAAGATGAATTGACCATTTGGAAGTATTCTGGAGTTTTTTTTTTCGATGAGGATAGAATTGGTGAAACAGGGGACAGATGCAAATTCTACATATGTTGAGCTTGTAATGGTAATGAACGTATTTTGGTGGTAAGAATTGTTAATACAGGTTATGAAGACCAGATGCGACAAAATTGTGAAATTGCCGCTTTGTTTGAATAAAACTACTATTACAAAATACCTACGTTTTAGCGGAAGGAAATGTTGGAAGTTTGCTGCTTTTTTATTTTAAGTATTTAAGTATTTTAAAGTCAAATAAACAGCTTTTTAATATATCAATTCATGTAGTATGCATACTCATAGAATTCAAATAGTAAATGAAAATAAGTTATGAATATACATTAATAATATTAAATCAATAATATTTCGTAGAATAAAATCATGATATACATTTACAAATTTATTTCTTAGATACTAGGGTGCAAGGTGTAAAATAGAAGAAATAAACCGTTTTTCACGCCGCAGAAATGCTGTCTAGATAAATCGACTTCCTTATTTAATTTGAGTTTGATATTATAATATTCATCATTACAAGCAATAGTCAAAAAAGTGTTGCATATACTGTTTTATTATTTCATTTATTCATCCTAACGTGGACTTACTTACCTCTTCAAAAACATCTGTATATTGGGATTTCATATAAATAGTATTTTGTAGAATAAATTGGTTTATAAAAGCGAAGGGACACTGACACGATTTCAAATAGTATAACCTGTATCCAAAACCCAACCTGCGAAAAGAAATTTGAGAGTTCTACTCGGTAACGCCCCTATTCACTATTCAGGGTATGATGTGCCCTTTTTGCGAATGTTACCCTTGCCACCCTCACTTATATCAAGCACTTATCGGTTTGTGATCTATTTATACATACCTGCCCTATTCAATAGTTAGAACTACAGGGAAAAAGTGCTGGTACCATCATAATATCACTTTGAATTTTATTTTATGATAGCCAATAAGTCGTTTTTGAAACCTGCTGGGATTTTCTATTACTCATCATTTATTAATCGGATGTACGTTGAGTTTTTAATTATAATAAATTTCAACATCTAGCATAAGGTTTAGCGTTTCAATATATGAAGCGATCCAGTTATCAGTTTTTAATATTAAAATTCATTTTGGAATAATTTGGTATTATCTAAAGCATTATTTTTCAACCTGTGGGCTGCGACCCCCAGAAAAAATAAACGGTTTTAAAGGTTAAAACTAACTTTTCCGCACTTCTACACGACGGAGGCAGTATCTTGCTAACAAACCGAAATTTCTGATTCTGGTCAGCTGAAAATCAATACGGTTCATCTGTGAGATGCCCTAAACAGTATTCGATCATAGAATTGGTCACTTGTATACACTTCGGAGGCTGTATCGTGCTAATAAAACATGTTAAAAAAGTTGCCGCCGACACACACGGGATTTCTTTCTAAAAACCCCTTTTCGTGTTTTCTCGCTGAAAAACGAAAAAATTCCAACATTTTTCAGGACAGAAAAGAGAAAAATGAAATATGTTGTTTTTAAAATCACTGACATGACCGTAGAGGTCGCCAGAATTTTTTAACTTGTGAAACGGTCGCGAATTCAAAGAAGTTGAAAGCACTGATCTAAAGTGGCAGTAATATGTTTCGTATTAACTGAAATGAAGTGTATGTGATGAAACGCATCTCTTTCGTATTTATTATTGTAAACCATATATCAGTCAACACATATTTTTTCAAATGAAAGTAAAATACAGAAGCATGCTGCAGTAAAAATATATTTACTCGTCTAACTAGAGATAGAAACAAATGTATCTTCAGAACTGGAAAAATTATAATTCATTTTATTTTCGCGATGAAATATCATTAAAAATAACTTGAAAAACAAATTTATGACAATTTGTGGAAAATATCTCTTATGTTACTGTCGCGTTCCCGCTACTTTGAGTTGTGTATATAATTGTCTTTCTTTTTTTTCTATTATTATTCTCTTTAATTTCTTTTTTTATCAATTGTCTTTAAATATAATTTGCTTCTTCGTAACTTCTCCAGATGCCCCAATCAGTTATCATTAAATGATCATCTTCTTCCTGGTCCTAAGTTACAAAGAGATATTGCCACAATCCTGTTACATTTTCGTCTTCATAGCTTTGCAATTATTGCAGATAGCGAAGTCAAATACTAGTGAATGTTGCCAATCAGGACTATCAGCGAATAGTGTGGAGATTTTCTCCTTCCGAATCTCTCCAAGTTGTGTTGGCGGAGGCAGAAGGTTCTACTTATCCTTTGGCTTCACAGGCTCTTCGTTACGATACATATGTGGATGATATTGTTACAGGTAGCTCATCTTTTGAATCGGCCAAGTTACTTCAGCAACAACTCGTTGATCTTCTTGAAAAGGAAGGATTTGTATTACGCAAATGGTCTAGTAACGAGCCTTCTTGGATCTCTCATTTACCACCGTCACATTTGTATACTAACTCGTTGTCCTTTGACGAAGATACTTTACTTAAAATACTGGGTTTACGGTGGAGCACAACTTCAGATAGTTTCTTCTTCTCCGTACAACCTTTTGATGGTAATTGTACAAAACGAAGCCTATTATCTCATTTAGCTAGAATTTTCGATCCACTTGGGTCTCTTTCTCCTTTCACTTTCTTTTTAAAACACTTGATTCAGCGTATTTGGACTAAGTTAGATTGGGATCAACCCCCGCCAGAAGAGATTATTCGTCTGTGGAAATTTTACTCCACAGATTTCGCAACTCTTTCGTCCCTGAGTCTTCCCGCACCTTTTGTCATGGGAACATACAGAGTTTTGAATTACATGGTTTTAGAGACGCAAGCGAGAAGGGGTACTGAGCCGTAGCGTATATTCTTGCTGATACTCGCACGGGAGAATGTTTCACACGTTTTGTTGCATCCAAATCCAAAGTGGCTTCATTGAAAAGGATCACTTTGCCCAGGTTAGAGCTTTGTGGTTCTGTATTAGTAGCTCGCCTAGTTTCCTTTCTTCGCAACACCTTTGAAACTTACATTTATTTTGATAAAGTTGTTGGATGGTCTGACTCGCAGGTTGTATTATCTTAGATTAAGTCCTCTCCGTATCGCTGGAAGACTTTTGTTAGTAACAGAGTGTCTTTCATCCATGATAAACTTCCCTCTTCTTCTTGGTTCTATGTCAGATCAGAGAACAACCCCGCAGATGTAGGTTCTCGCGGCTTATTACCCTCAGAGTTGCACACTTGCACCTTATGATGGGCGGGACCATCTTCTCTTAAATGTACCTCTCCACCTTGGAATGACTTTCCCCAACCTAATGTTAACACATCTTCTAGTGTTTCTGAAGAAGAACGTCAATTAACATTTCGCGTGGTACCCGCAGTCTTCTTGACTCGTTAATTTCGCAACATTCCTCCTTGTTTAAGCTTACTCGATTTTTAGGTTATGTTCTTCGCTACATTTATAATTCTCGCAAACCAAATAACAAACGAACAGGTGGTCTAAATTCATATAAGCTGCATCTGGCGTTGTTAGTTCTAGTAAAACGTACGCAGGAGTTGTCGTTTTCTGCAGAAATTAAGATGCTTCGAGACAATAAGAGTATACTCAAGGTCCTTCGTAAATTATCTCCATTTATTGATGATCAAGGCATCTTACGAGTTGGAGGGAGACTAGTTAACGCTCCTCTCTCATTTGAGAGAAAACATCCTGCTATTTTACCTAAACATGGCCATTTATTGATTTACTCATAGAATCATATCATCTTAAATATCTTCATGCAGGAGTTCAATCTGTGCAGTTTCTTCTGTCCCAACAATTCTGGATCTTATAATCTAAATATTCAATTCGTCGTGTTTTGGGTAAGTGCCTTCAATGCTGGAGGACCAATCCTGAATTTGTTCAGCCTATAATGAGCGCCTTGCCATCAGCTCGCGTTACTTAAGTAAAACCTTTTCTTCATGTTGGTGTGGATTATGCAGGCCCATTTAACATTACTTTAAGTAAGGTCCGCGGGGCCTGAAGGCTTATCTTTGTTTATTTGTGTGCTTCACTACTAAAGCCCTTCATTTAGAATTGGTATCTGATCTCTCAGCAGATGCATTTTTGGCAGCATTACGGCGATTTCTATCACGACGAGGACGCTGTAGTGATACTTACAGTGATTGTGGGAGTAATTTCGTATGTGCTGCTCGACAAATTGACGTATTCCTCAAATCCGCTGCCGAGCAGGAATCTATCGCGTGGCATTTTAACCCACCGTCGTCTCCTGACTTTGGCGGTTTATGGGAGAGTGGTGTCAAATCCGTTAAATCTCACTTACTGCGAATTGTTGGTGACCAAGTTTTAACTTATGAAGAGCTTTCCACTGTTCTCATACAAATAGCGGCAGTGCTTAATTCTAGACCTCTTACCGTTTGTAGCAATGATCCTAATAATCTGACCCATTATGTCCCTCTATGTTTCTTATCCGCGAACCATTGGCCTCATGTCCAGAACCTGATGTTTCTTCCCTTCCTTTAAATCGCCTGTCGCGATGTCAGTTATTGTCTCGCATTCATCAGACGTTTTGGCATAGATGGTCGAAAGAGTATCTTCACACACTTCACCAGAGGCATAAGTGGTTCGATATTGTATCTTCTCTTTCCACTGATGTCCTTGTTTTAATAAAGGATAATAACCTTCCTCCTTTGCGGTGGACGATGGGGAGAGTGGTGGAGGTTTTTCCGGGTTCTGGTGGGATAGTATAATGGTAAAGACAACTAGAGGTCTTTTGGAAAGACCAGATGTAAAGTTTTGCCCGCTTCCTTGCAATCCTTAAAATATTACCTATATTTTGGTGGGCCGTATGTCGCGTCCCCGCTACTTTGAGTTGTGTATATAATTTTCTTTCCTTTTTTTTCTATTATTATTCTCTTTTATTCCTTTTTTATCAATTGTCTTTAAATATAATTTGCTTCTTCGTAAATTCTCGGCCCTTGTCGTGCTGAAGTCGACGAGAAGCAGGAACGATAGATTGAATTGTTAAGCTGAAGTCGAATCGAGAGGTTATAACGAGACTTTGTGTTGTGTATGTGGTATCTCCAATCTACCTGGAAGAAGGGGGCCCCAGACTTCTGCATCCACCTAGAAGACCGCAGATCAGGCACGCAAGGTAAGACAAGGGCTTAGTTACCAATCTCATGAAGATTATTCATTCGCGTGATACAATCCATTTTCTCTCAACTAGCTATCGGATGGTCTAAGGGCGATCACAGCCCCAGTTATTTTACAGTTACAGAGAACGTTGCGCGAATTCAGCAATAGAAAAAGTCTGTTGATCGAATGGTACGATATGGTGTTTTATCCAAGAACATTCTAAAATAAATGGTTTTAAAGATTAAAACTGACTTTTCCGCACTTATACACTCCATACTCGTGCTAACATGACATGTTACAAGTTGCCGACGACGACACACACAGGATTTTATTTTCTAATAACTCGTTTTTCGTGTTTTTCTTGCTGAAAAACGAAAAAATAACTCAAGAGAAAACAAAAATTACAACTTACTTTTCTCCCATCATAGATAGCAATTGACGGAAAAGTAAAAAATGAAATACGTAGTTTATAAAATCACTAAGATGCCCTAGACGTCGTTAAAATTTTTGAACTTGTGAAGTGGTCTCGAATTCAAAGACGTTGAAAACGCTGATGTAAAGTGTCTGTAATATGTTTCTTATTAACTGAAATGAAGTGTGTGTGTGATGAAACGAGTCTCTTTGGTATTTATTATTGTAAAGCATATATCAGTCGACACATATTTCTTCAAACGAAAGTAAAATGCAAAAGCATGCTGCAGTAAAAATGTCCATATTCAACCTACAGGTAGAAAACAAATATATCTTCAGAACTGGAAAAAATTATAATTTATTTTATTTACGCGATGAAATGTCAATAAAAAAAAATCTTGAAAAACAAATTTATAATAATGACAATTTGTGGAATTATGTTACAGAGAACGTTGCATGAATTTAGCTAAAAAAAATCTATTGATCGAACGGGACGAAATAGGGTTATAGCTAAGAACTTTTCAAATAAGATAAGCGAATATAGCCGGATGAGACTTGAATAACTTTGCAACATATGACCAAAAAATCGTGGAAGCTTCTAGCAAACATTTTTAAAAATAGTTTCCTCTGGCCTACATCCAACAAGAAATAAACGGTTTTAAGGATTAAAACCAACTTTTTCGGATCTGTGAGACGCCCTGAATAATATCCTATCATAAGATTGGTCACTTGTATACACTTTGAATGCTGTATCGTGCTAACAAACCGATATTTCTCCAAAAATGTAGTACATCTGGATTTATAGGACCCGTTGTACCATCTCTGGTGTGCTGAAAATAGATAGAGTTTATCTGTTCAATTACCAAGAATGTGGTACATCGAATACCATAACCATAGCATCCGTTGTAATGGCTCTGGTAAGCTGAAAATCAATAGGGTTCATCTGTGAGATGCCCTGAATAATATCCTTTTATAAAATTGATGACTTCTATACACTCCGATGACTGTATCGCCCTAACAAACCAAAATTTATCAAAAATTGACCAAAAATGAAGTAAATCAGGATTTATCGTTCCAAATTTACTGGCTATG
This sequence comes from Galeruca laticollis, assembly GCA_963921935.1. NCBI lineage: Eukaryota > Metazoa > Arthropoda > Insecta > Coleoptera > Chrysomelidae > Galeruca > Galeruca laticollis. Next base: position 166,979,023 of record OY998180.1, read on the forward strand.
ACGTGCTGAAAATCGATAGAGTTTATTTGTGAGACGCCCTGAACAATATTCAATAATAAAAATTGATCACTTGTATACACTCTGGAGGTTGCACCCGTTATACCAGCTCTGGTGAGCTGAAAATAAATAGGGTTCATCTGTGAGATGTCCTGAACAATTCAATCATAAAATTGGTTACTTGTTGCCGAAAAAATAAGTCAAAAAAATTAAAATTCCAACTATTTTGGGGTAAACCAATACTTTTCTCGCATATTAGAAGGTTTGACGGAAAGGCAAAAAACGATTTATTAATAACCATATGGGAAGTGATAATAACATTTTAAAATGGAAATTAATGGCATTAGAATGTATGAAAACTGGAAATTACCACCAAGACATGAACGCGGACGTTTTTGAAAACAGGTTTTCAAATATAGTGACTCGAATCTAAACAGTCTCACACACATTTTGGTGAAGTGACGCAGCTTGACTCACGGAGATATTGTGAGGGAGATATTGAGAGGGAGATAACTGTAGCGCGGGAACCGCGCACATACTATCGCAGTTTTAATCACTTGCTTGTGCTTGCAATAGAATGCAGTTTGGTTGTAGGTCATGAGAACAATGGAAATAGCTACTGCACTTACTTTTGACTTTGGTTCTGAATCTGATTCGGAAGATGAGTTCGTGTCCGAACTGGTATCATTCATCTCCCAAATGATTAATAGAAAGGCAGCGAGAAGTTTATACATAAAAGGCACGGAGAATTTATTCTAACTAAAGAATTTAACGACGAACAGTTTAAAAGTTATTTTCTTTGCTGAACCGTGACCAGTTCAGAGAAGTGCATGAGATCGTCAAGGAAGAAATTGACGCAGAAGGATGTAACGCTACAAGACCCATCGGGACTGAACAGAAATTAGCTGTATTTCTAACGTAAGTTATTTCGTTAATTTCCATTATTTCTCGTCATTAATCAAACTATTTATCTGTAAAAGTATTGATCAAATTAATCAGCCCTTCTCTACTGTTAGCTCTGAAATAATCGTTATCGGAGTGGCTTAAGAGTGAATTTTCCGAATAGAAACTGGTTAAAGTTGATGCTCTGCTGCTAGATGGAGTGGCTGTAGGAGCAGAATGTAGGGTCTGGTAGTAGGGCTGCTGCTGAACAGCTGGAATAATGACCAGTAACATGGCCTCCGCTTGTGAAACTTCGTTGAATACATGATTTCTAACAATGTGTTGATGTGAGGGTGGCATTATTTTAGTAAATCGTCATGAAGAAATAAGGGATCATTTTGTGTAGGTTGAAAGGCCAAGAAACTAAGTGACCTAAAAGGGAAAGAGTTAAAGGCAGAATTGGATGATCGTGAGTTGGAAACGTGGTACTGGAAAATGACGGCATTGATACGGAAACATTTTTATTCATTTAAGAGGCTTTCACCTAAATCTCGTCAATTTCTGTTATGGAAGAGATGATTTCAACTAATGTGAAGAGCGATATTCCTACTATGAAGAACGACATTTTTGCTGATATCTTATCGATGAAAAATGACATTGCCGCTGACGTGGAAAATAAAATTTCATCTCATAAAACTGATATTGAGGATAAAATCACAACGATGAACGGGAAAATGGGGAATAAAATGACAGCGATGGAGGAAACAATCAAGGAGTTAGAGAGTAAGATAACATATTTAAAAACACAAGACACTTCAGCAGAACAAAAGAAGATCGAGATCTGCAAGCCAGAAACACAACCCAAGACAGAAAATATTAACAGTTTTGCCCGAGTCAAGGCTCCAACGTTCGACGGAAAGACATCATGGACCAATTATGTGAAACAATTTGAAGCAGCCGCTAGAGTGAATAGTTGGTCCGATAGGGAGTAAACTTAACCATCGCGCTTCGGGGAGATGCCTTAGATGTACTTCAGACGATACCTCTGGAAGAAACGGATGACTTCGAGCAGCTGAAGAAGAGGTTGGACATGCGATATGGCCACGAACATCTAGAACATTTGTACCAATCCCAGCTGAAGAACCGAAGGCAGAAACGGGTAGCACCTACCCATGATCGTTCCAAAGACCCTATCATACTGATAGCTTCTCTCAGATGTCGCAACGACAGTGTATATATAGATAGCGAAGTGAATGGTAAGAAATATACTCTGCTGGTTGACACTGGAGCAACTAGAACCATTATACGACCAGAGATGATAAACTTCAAGAAGAAGATTTTACCAACGAGACTGCGACTGCGGACTACCACAGGTGAGAGTGCCAACGTTCACGGGGAGATACAAATCCAATTGGAAATTGGCGCAGAAAAATTCACGCATACGGTAATCGTAGCTGACATTGAAGACGTGATTCTGGGATGGGACGTAATGAATCTACATGATTTCTACTGGACTTCAGAATCAGAACCATCAAAGTTAGTTCCGAGTAGGTATTCATTCAACCATATGAAGGCAGCACGGTGTTGGCAGCTGTACAGGAATATACCGTTCTACCTGCACGAAGCGAAACCATGATAGTAGCACGGCTACAGGAAATCATGGAGGAAGGTACACTGGTTATGATGGAGCCAAGGAACCACGACGAAGAAGTTAGCGAAGGAGTACTAATTGGAAAAGGATTGGTTACGTTGGCGAAGGAGATCCCAGTACGATTGATAAACGTGAACGATTACCCAATTACCATCAAGAAGGAAACCAAGATTGGATCTTGCGTACCAGTGACATCTATATTTCGTCAAACAACGACCAACGATAATTCAAACAAATATTATCAGTAGCTGGTCAATCCTTGAATCGAGCTAAAAAAAGAGAATGAGAGAATTTCTCTTGCAGTATCGAGACCGATTCGTACCAAAAAGAGAAAAGACTGGTAGAACATCAGCCGTCAAACACAAAATCGATACTGGTGATGCCAAGCCAATTGGGCAATCAGCTCGAAGACTACCACGAGCGAAGAGGGAGGAAGCTGAAAGAATAGTTAGAGAAATGGAAGAAAAGGAAGTAATAGAGCCATCTACTAGTCTATGGGTGTCTCAAGTGGTGCTCGTCAAGAAAAAGGATGGAACTACGTAATTCTGCGTAGACTATCGCCAGCTAAACAACCTGACGAAGAAAGACAGCTATCCTCTACCTCGAATCGACAATACTTTAGATACTTTGACCGGCAGCAAGCTGTTTTCCACCTTGGACCTGAAGTCTGGTTATTCGCAAGTAGAAATGGACCCAAAAGACAAAGAAAAGACTGCTTTTACCACCGGATCTGGATTATGGCAATTCAACGTCATGTCATTCGGGCTCTGTAATGCGCCTGCCACATTTGAGAGACTCATGGAAAATGTCTTGAGAGGGTTGTCTTGGAAGACATGCCTGGTCTATTTGGACAACAGGATATCCCTTATCAGAGGGAGACTTTATTCTTGACACTGATGCAAGCAACGTAGGAATTGGAGGAGTGCTCTCACAGATCCTAGGAGGGCAAGAAAGGGTGCTGAGATATTTCAGTGAAGTCCTCTCCAAACCAGAACGATACTACTGCGTCACAAGAAGAGAACTTTTGGCGGTAGTGGAGTCCATGGAACATTTGTACCAGTATCTCTATGGTAGGAAGTTCTTAATCCGGACTGATCATGCAGCACTCAAGTGGTTGATGCAGTTCAAGAATCGCGAGGGCCAGATCGCTAGATGGATTGAACGACAAGAGTACGATTTCAACATCGAACATCGAGCCGCCGTGAGTCACCGAAATGCCGTCTCCCTGTCCAGACGGCCGTGTGCAACAGACTGCTCCCACTGCAACAATGTGGAATCTAGGGAAGTTGAAGTTTCAAGAAGTATTGTAGTCAACGAGGAATGGTCACCAACCAGGACCAGAGATGATCAGGAGAATGATCCTCGCCTGAAGATGATTCGGCAATGGAAGGAAGTAAATTGGCGATCTACATGGCAAGAATGTCAAGATTTTTACCGGGCTCACTGGGCTCAGTGGGACTCCCTTGTCCTGGAAGCAGGGCTGTTGGAAATATTCCTTGAAAACGATGATGATTCCCAAATGAAGAGACAGCTAGTCATCCCGAGAGCGAGAGTAGCTGAGGTATAGAAGAAGTTACACGACAGTCCATGAGGAGGTCATCTGGGAGTGAAGAAAACACTTCAGCGAGTCCGTGAAAGGTTTTGTTGGATGAACGGCTCCGACGATGTGAAGGACTGGTGTAAGAAATTTACGACTTGTGCTACGAGTAATGGACCACATCGCATGAGAAAGGCACCCATGAAACAATTTAATGTTGGAAGCCCTTTCGAAAGGATTGCTAGGTTATAATGGATTATTTCACAAAGTGGGTGGACATTTACGCGATCCCGTATCAATAGGCCACAACTGTCGCGGATGTATTGCTGAAAGTATTTTTCAGACGATATGGAGTGCCCTTGGAAGTCCACAGCTGCCAGGGAATGAATTTCGAAAGCCATATATTCCAGGAAATTTGCGACAATCTGGGAATGAAGAAGAGCAGGACAACAGCTTTACTTCCACAGTCAGATGGAATGGTGGAGAGAATGAACAGGACTATTGGAAAATACTGTCCAAAGTAGTTTCCACCCATCAGAGAGATTGGGACCAGTATATTTCATTTACATTGGCTTATAGATCTACCTATAATGAGTCCACTCGTGAAACACCTGCGAAAATCCTGCTTGGGCGTGAAATGAGGCTTCCCTATGACCTGGAATTTGGCTGTTGGCCTGGAGAAATCTAGCAGGAAAAGACTACGTGATCCGCTTGAGAAGAAGGCATGAATTAGTTCGAACAAATGTTCAAGGTGCCAGCGATAGAACGAAAAGTCGTTACGACACGCAGGCCACAGTAGGCGGTTTCTCCAAAATTACAAAAATCTTGGGAAGGTCCATACTTAATCAAGAAAAGGATTAATGATGTTATATATCGCATAAGCAAGATTCCCAACGGAAAACCGAAAGAGTTCACCAAAATCGACTAGTGCCATTCGAAGGAGACCATGATTTAGAGAAAAGAGTAAACCATATTCGAGATGTGTCTGACCCTATCTTCGATGAATTTATGGGCGCATATGGAGGTACAGGGAAAGCTAGATATGGAGTCACTTCAGAACAACGACGAGATTTGTTCACAATCCCGGAAGATTACTCACTGGCATACAACATCCCCGCCCGTATCAAGAACGCACGATGGTTGGCAAACGTCTTTCGAAAGAAGTTCGGACAATTAGAAAAACTTGAAGACCAGATTCGAGCCTTTGGAAAAACACTGAGAATGAAACACAATTCGCGGTACGTCTTCTAAGTGGTAACTGAAAATGAATTTCAAGATCGATCTGCCTACCGCCATATGTGCGAAGCACTACGAAACCTCCGAGACAATGTGTTGGAACCCAGCGTGAAGAAACTGGCTATGCCTAAGATAGCGAGTAACCAGTTGGATTGGAGAGTCATCAGGAACATGGTAAAGGTGATCTTCCAAGATACCGGTGTCCAGATATTAATTTGCAGCTACAACCTTATCAGTATCCGATGTAGACGGTGCCCTGTTATTTCCATAAGATCGGAAAGTGTAGAAATTGGGCCAGTTGCGGATTCAAACATCCAGTCTCGGCGACACAAAAGTTCCAGGACGAACTTCCATTTAAGGAGAGGGTAATGTTACGAACTCGCATACCGAAGTAGATACTAAGTACGGTCCTCTAACCTTATATTAACGGTGTTAAAAAATGGCGAGCGCGCCGAATTCTGGGAAGGTCTCTTGGAATTTTTTGTAACCGTTTTTTATAGACATGTTCTCCAAAGATCTTTTAAGGATTGAGCCGGCATTCGAGAAACATCCCGAGAAAAGAATATTCCAGAGGCCCTCTAGTATATAAAGAGATTACCTACTTGCGTAGAGTCAGTTTATAAAGTAATCTCGTGAAATAAACAATTAAACAAGTAAATAGTAGTGAAGTGTTTATATAAATTATTGTGTAGTAGTGTACTAAATATACTGTGTATATAATATAAATTAGTGAATAGTTTAGTGAATAAATAAATTGAGTAAGTGAACCTACCGTGTGTATGACTTTATCCCACCCATCAGGATAAACTGTTTTAAATAAATGAGAAAAACATTCCAATATGTTCACTTGGATCTATTTTGTAGATTTGTAAAATGTGCAGGAGCCATGATTGAGGGATTGAATCGTATGATTTCTGGTAGTCTATCCATGCGACTGCGATGTTTATATTATTAGTTTCTGCTAGTTTTATTATTACTGTGTCTATTATAACTTATTCTTTATTATAACTATTAGATAAGTGGATATTGAACTATGAAGACAACAAAGAGTATAAGTACAGAAGAAATAATAAAAATGATATAATAGGAAAATTTTTCCATTGTATTTCAACTTAAAATATATAGCAGAAACTAAGAAACAGCAGAAAAATTGCAAATACGCATCTATCTTTATTCTCTAGGAACCAGTGAATGCGGTATAATTGGATATAATGATATCAACGCATCCGTATATACAAAAAGTTGCAGTTCTCCGAGGCCACCAACCCATGACTAATACTCTTATAATTACGTCACAAAATAAGGCAAAATCCAATGTCACCCTCTTCCTAAAAATCCGCTAGTATTCGAACAATGACTTCTACCTATTATAGACGGAAGCTTCAAATATACCTATAGGGTGGCATCTTTTAAATGATGAGTCAGGTGTATTGTAAACTATTTAGATAAAAGTGGATAGAACCGTAAATATCTATTTTCAATGAAGTTGATACTTAAAATCTCAGAGAAATTGGATACAACTTTTACAAGAGTACCAAATATTTCAGGCTGATGACGTGATTGTAAAGAATATTTTTCTATCAGAATTCGGGCTTTAGCTACAAAATGATAATTCTATAAAAGGTAGAATATCGGCAGCAAATCTTATCATTTTTACTCGATATGTTAACAGTATACAGACTGTTCAAGTTGATACAGACCAAAATATATTGGTAATCAATGACTATAATAATTCTCAAACTGTATCATCTGTAAACTGTTGTATAATTTACCCCGAATTCCTTATTTCTCGTTTTTTTTGTTTGCAAAATTTCAGGACGAACTGTATCAAACGATTTGGAGAGGTCAAGATATGTACTAATGATTGGAATATTTTTATCTCAGGATTACATGTAGACGATGTCAAAGCGTGAATAGCGTCAACTCTTTATTTGCTTCCCCTAAATCCGCTCTAAAATGAAATAATGAATCCTTGCATTTTTAATTATTTCTCTCGATCTTATGAGCTCATTTATAACATTAGCCACCCTGTATAACATAATTTAGCTTGTTCACCGACATTAGCAGACAGTTGAACACAACTTAAAAAAGGGTGTACGTATTGGGATGAAAGGCACACAAGGGGTCCCCACATATAGCTTACGCATCATTACACACAGGTGCATATATCGTCGACATCGTCGAGACTTCCCTCATCTTCCCATCTAACAAAATGTCACTACAGTCATCTGTTGATAGGTAAAATTAAATTCGAAAATTATGCAGAACACTTCTTTGTTTCATCTCGTGACTGTTTAAATATACAGAAACGGTTTAGCCATTTTCCAAATATTATGCCATTTGTATTTTGTATACAAATTAACGTGAGAATATATTGATTGAAATATTTCTTCATCCAGTTAATAATAAATAGCTGTGGTAAATCATGTTATGTGAAAAAAATGGTTCTTTTAGACTATTCACTATCTTGTACGAGATCAGCCCAGGATCATTTGGGATACCGAAGAAAATAAGTTTAAAATGTGTACTATGTTAAAAACGAGAGAAGAGCGGGGCGATCATTAGTTACTGATACATTAGGCTCTTCCTCATACCCTGTGGAAATTTACGCGTTAATTCAACGATTATAGACCAACAAAATCATTGGAAATTTCAGTGTTTTTAGCAGCAATAACAACTCCATCACCAACAAGATGTATTAGTGGCTAAAAAATGTTCTCTACGGATGACATCGAATTTGATCGTATCAAATTTTCACGATATTTCAGAGAAGTAATTTTTTAGTTACCAAAACCAATTTCAAAAAGTCCAAAATTTTGGGTATAAATGAAAAATTTATACGGATTTCAAAGAGCTTTCGATTAGGACAGAACCATATATGTATTGAATTAGACAGAAAATAATCAGTTAGTATATAAGCATAACGTCAAAAATATTTATAGTCTATTCGTTTAGTGTGCGAAGCGAATTACCTGACTGGAACCAATACAAAATAAATGGTTTTAAAGATTAAAACTAACTTTTCCACATCTGTGAGAGACCCTGAACAATATTCTATCATAAAATTTGAAATCTGGAATCTGAAATTTGGGGTTGTAATTATTATTTAGATTGACAGTTTCCTAAATCGTCCCACGTTGGTGATTCCCTATGCAGATTCCCTATTTGGACAAAGGAGCATGAAAATGGAAATATCTGTTTCAATGAATGTTGCCGTGAAAATGAAATCAACAAACTAACATTTAAAAGGCATCTTTTGAAATAAGTCAAACGTGGTGAAAAAATCCCATTATCAAAAGACTAGTCAACGGAAGACAATCTGTACTTCCTGAAGAACAGGAGTTAATGTACCATATTTTAAAATTCGAAGAACTGCTTTTTGAACTTACCATTAGAGATTTACGTAAGCTTGCTTATGTCGTAGTGGCGGCTAATCCACATAATCCGAATCCTTTTAATAACGAGAATAAATCTGCTGGTAAAAAATGGTACTATGCTTTTATGTCCAGACACAACAACCTTGCTTTATGTCAACAGGAAAACATTTCGATGACACGCTGTGAAAGTTTTAACAAGACCAATGTGTATACATTTTTTGATGTACTGGAAAAATTGTTGACGAAAATAGAATTGACTCTTCTCACATTTATAACTACGACGAATTAGGTTTTTCTACGGTACAAAAAAAGTCCCCAAAAGTTTTAGCTCTCAAAGGAAAACATCAAGTTGATTTTGTTGCAAGTGGCGAACCAGGAATTAACAATACACTGGTATGTTGTTGCAACGCGGCAGGCACCTACGCTCCCCTCCCCTATGTTTACATTCAAAAGACAACGGATACACCCAGCACTTGGTCGCAACCTTTATCATCAATTAGAACTCTCTAATAAAATTACGCTGAGGTAATTTAATATTTTAATCAAAATTTTTGGATCAAATACTTATTAATGTATATATATTTTATAAAAAAGATTTTTAAATTTTAAGAATGGAGCTTTGCCTAGTAGTATTGTGGAATTAACTGAAAGGGGTTACATAAATACAGAATTATTTGTGAAATGACCATTTTATTAAATTTGTTGAACCACGTCCAAATGAAAAATGCATACTTTTTCTAGATGGACACACTTCCAATTCTAAAAACTTGGAAGCTATAAAATTAGCAGGTCTGGCAACGAACAAATGTTGCTCAAAAGGTGCAGTTTGAAGTGGCGACTTTGCTAACAGAGGCTTACACAAATTCTGCCACTATAAGTGATGCGGCAAATGGATTTAAAGCTTCTAGGATATGGCCATTAAATTTAAATATTTTTACTGATGCAGATTTCGCGGCTAGTGAAAATTTATTGGTATCAGACTGAACCTGAACATGAAAACGAGATAACTTCTATTGAAGCTGCAGCTATACCGGCAGGTAATCAATTTATTCTTACCCAAAAAGTTGCGATTCCATCACCAAGTAGATTAACTCAACAAGAAATACTACGCCTTAACAAAAAAGCAAGACTGTTTCTATTGAACAAATTAGTCGTCTACCAAAAGCTGTTAATAAGTTGGGTAATAGAGCCCAAAAAGGAGCACAAATATGCTCTAAAAACCAAAAAATAAAATAGAAAAAAGCAGAGGAGATTGCCAACAAAGTAATTTTCAAGAAGAGTGGACACAAACAACTAAAGCAACTAAGCCATCAAATAAAAATGAGGTAATAGTCGAGATTAATACAGATGAATGGTTCTCCATTACATTCCAGGACTGTGATTTTTTTTGAAAAAAAACTTAATATAAATGCTAATTTTATTCAATTTTTCTCTTTACAACAAACTGTACACATTTTTATTCAATTACCCCAAAAGAACACTGTGGTACGATATGGGAACCCACTAGTACGATGTAGGCAACCAGTTTCTTAAATCGTACCATTTCCTATTCGTTACAATAACAGCTGTTTTTTAAAAATTAAATAAAAAATATTATTTTAAAAATTGCAGTTAGGCGTTTAATAGACCGATCTATTGTTTTAAGCCAATAATTATATATTTCATTTACCAGTTTGTAAGAAAAAAATTAAAACCAAAAAGTCGTACGATTTAGGCAACCTTACCCTAATTCCACGTTCCTTGACCATTTCATCAATAGCGTATTTTTTAAATGCTGATGTATATTGCCTAGCCAACACTAAAAGTTCTTTCTTCAACGTATCACTGTAAGTAGTTATTCCCTTTTCAGCTAACCAGTTTTTTATGCACTGTTTTTTTCAGTCAGCCGTAGGTAACAGTTCTTTCAACATTGAACGATCTAACATTATTCAAAAGTATGACGGAATTAATGGCTTCTGATAGAAAAACTCTTCAAAAACATGGGCATTCATTTCTCACTGGTCATCTTTGGTAGACTTTGACACATATTCGAGCAAACCATCATGTACAAAACTTTCATCACCCCCAATATGAGCTATTATTTAACCTTTTCCAATTGGAGTCTTTAATCCCGTTGATAAACCTTCTAACTAAAAAAGCTTGCCTAGAATTTTTAACCAATTTGTCTTGCCAGACTTTCGTAAGAGTGTGCTCTTCATTCATCCAGGTTTTATCTAAATAGAATATTCGTTTTCCATCTATTCTCAATGTTCGTATTTCCCGTAAATATTTTCGTCTCCAAGAAACTATATCTTCTTCTCCCACCAGTACTGATGTACGAACCTGCTTCTCCAAAATGAAATTTTCCATATTATTGTTGATTATTATTGATAAATTTTCGTCATCATTGAGTGTTGATAAAACATTGTCGATTATCGGTATTTGCTTATTACGGTAAAATGAATGAAATTTATTCCTAATAACATGTTTAACTGCCTTGTCAATTTCTATAAGTTTTTTCTTTCGTAGCTTCTTCGCGTGTTCTATCATTAAACCATTTTATCTGTGTTTTAAAAGCTTGTGAATTGTAATTTTTCCAATTCCTGTCATATTGGCACATTTTGAAACTACACTGCGAACGGTACACGTTGGGTGCTCGTGCACAAGAGCATCATACACGTTTTATACAACTATTTTTACATACTTTAAAATTTCACTAGGTTGAAACTTGTGGTTGATGCCATTTTTCTCACAAAAACTCAATATTCGGATATTTACTTGACTTTTCTTGCTGCTCTGCTCATAGGAGTTTGCAGATTCAGTAACAGTTTACTAACGAAATTAAAAGGGACGGTCATAGTTCAGATTAACCTTTTTTTATTGTTTCACTCATGTAAATTTTGCTTCGCAAACTAAATGAATGAAGTAAAGTTAGAATTGTAGACTATGACAAGCTATCAATGATATTGTGATTGTGGACGAGATAACTAGAGAATCAGGGAAAGTTGAATGAAAGTGTATCAAATTTGAATGAAACAAAAAATAATAATATAAGCTAGATACTGCTATGTTCAAAGTTGAAGGTCATTTTACTTTTTCTTCGGCTCACGAATCATAAAGATAATACATCAATAATATATTTGAACGAAAATAGAAATTAGCAGTAAAGATAAAATAATTATGGATATTATTTCTACTAAGGTCAATTGGTAAATAACACTAAAACTTTATGCGGGGGTTCACCATTAAGCCGGTCCTGTAAACAATATTTTTTTTGGTGTAACCCTTGAATCCATAATTGAATACTGGACCCGAGAATATCAAGTGCTTTTTTTGCATAATTTAATTCATCCCTTTTATAGAGATTTCTTTCCGTTATTTTGCACTGTCCATTTGACTGGCCAATTTTTGATATAGAGACGATAAAAATGTCATCAGAAATCATCAAGAGTCGGTAGGGAAAGTATTACTAACGGTCTTTTTGTTCTATATGGGATCTCCCTACTTGTTTCAGAACAAAAAATAAAAGACATAATTGAAAATTATTGTCCAACGTGTCAATGGCCCTCGGTCACTTAGCAGCTAACAATATTTTTGGTGAAACTTCTAACTGCGTGGAAAAAACGATCGCATATTCAGCTCATCTCAAACTGCATATTTTAACTTGTATTGGTCATAAATATTCATTTGTTTTCCTAGAGAAACAACACCAACACACAACAGGTTTTTTCAATTGAGAAAATCACTTTTAGATACGGGATCGTTTTATGTTTGCCATTTTAACGATATAACTGTTAATTCAATAGAATTGTTATATTATTTGTACGTCAATTTGTTCTGAATTATACTGCATTAATATAAAACTTAAAAAAATACCTTGCAGAAACCGAGATTTAGCAAAATACTCAACATTCAACATCCTATAGCTCGTGATTGTACTACAATATAAAGATCTTCTTAGAACCTTACTAATTTGTAGCATTATAGAGTATTGAATATTGTGCCAAGGTCGTTAATAAGGTAACGCATTTTCTTGTAATAAAGTATCTCTGACAGTGAAAGTTATTTAGAAATTCAAATAGACTATCATTTTCAGTAAGGCTACTGGTTTTCAGAACTAATAAGATATCTATTCTAAGCGCTAGATTATTCAGCACCAAACCCTAAAAAGCAGGGATCGTAATCATAACCATGAAACCATTTAAAAATGGATAACGCTAACAACCAAAATAATCCGAATTTTTCTTGTAGGTCCAAAAGTCTACCCATCCAACTATTAATAGCCCCAAGTAAAAGATTATTATTTCCAATTATATGCCCACCAATATCTCACAATATCATAGAACAAGAACTGCAACTAAGATTGAAACAGTATACTTCCTCCACATTCTCACGGATCAGAAGAACAAATCCAAACTTCTAACTCTCGTTAAGCTTCTGTATCTATTATTCATTCCACCCCAAGAACTAGAAGTATTTCTGCTTTTTCCTAACTACATGATACTGAGTTATGTAGCAATTGCAAACAACAAGAACATACAACTTGCAATTTTATAAGTTTTTTATAGAAACATAAAATTAACAAAGTTTCTCAGCATAACTCCAATTAAGATCGAAACAATATACTTCCTCCACATACTAACGAATCAGAAGAACAAATCCAAACTATCCAAACTTCTGACTCCCATCAACCTTCTGTCGTCTATTATTCATTCCACCCCAAGAACTAGAAGTATTTCTGCTTCTTCCTAGCTCCATGATACTGAGTTATGTAGCAATTGTAAGCAACATGAACATACAACTTGCAATTTTATTAGTTTTTCAAACAAACATAAAATTAGCAAAGATTCTCAGCATAACAAGTAAATAATAAACTTTAACCGTAACTATACTTTGTCAACTTCCACTATATGTAATTAAACTCTACACACAGCAAACCAAAGTTACTAGAAAAACAAAATTCGAAGACAAATAACTGAAACATAAAATCCCTTCAAAGAAGAAATGTTTTACTCAAAGTGTCAAATCCTTACTTCCACCAAAGCAGTCCCCCGATCAAAAACCCTCTGAAAGACTACGACTACGATTGAAAATACTCAAACAATATTGAAAATTATTTAGAAGATACACCCATATTACAATAGTAAATGAATGAAGAGTTATTAGCACACGAACCAGAAGATAAATCGCTCAACTGAATACTAATTCAACAGTAAGAATTTAAGCATTAGAAAACGACTCCTCAATCAATCATGACTCAACAGTATAATATTAACGACTTTTACAACAAGTTTGAATTGTTTTATCTCCTGGAATGCAATGATTGTTTCAAATAATAAGATGTTAAAAACATATCCTGTGATCTAAAATTCTTACTGAATATAATTGCAATTTCTAAAACATGGTCAAATATATTGACATTTATTATTTGAATTCGAATTATCACAGTAATTTAGGTCGTTGTTTCCTATTTGTTGATGTGAAATTTAGAAAAAAATGAAAAGATTATTGTTTTGAAATTGTACTTTTAGATTAAAATATAACACCATGAAAACAAGGGGGATAAATATATGTTCGGTGTTACGTCCACCATATGAACTTAATTGTTGTATTCGTGGCAAAGTGTCATAAAGCTCGTTCGAAAATCAATTTCAATTGCACTATATTGACATCATTTGACAGCCATAATATAAATCAAAATTGGAACATGTGGCGTTACGGAAGTTAGACACAGAGGCAATATGTGACGAACAGGCTATTACGATCTAATTTTATACAGAATAGGCACGCTCACCTTTATGTTACCTCATTCTAACCACCTGTGCTCGTCCAAATCTATCATATGGTCAACAATAAAATTAACATAATCATTACTGTTTAAGATTCAAACGAATTCAGGTTGATCTGCATATTAGCAATTAAATTATGAAAATATTGCGATTATCTAGATTGTTAAGTTGGGGTCCAACAACTGTGCCAGTTTTAAAACAGCCCCTTCGTCTACATAATTAGTAAGTTTAATTTAAGCAGTCTCATGGGTTATCAAGTAAATCATATATAATCAACATTTACTTGGAAGGATATAAAAATTGGAATTATTGATATATCTTCAAATATAATATACTGATTGGATGAGAGAACTTTATTAAACTCAATTAAGTTTGTTTATAACTAGGAAGATGTTTGTTTTGCTAATAATGATCGTTTTAACGTATAGTACCATTCATAGTTCTCACCCTCTCATTTTTGGAAGTGTTATACATAAACTAATAAACTTAGGAAACTATACATAAGTGGTTGTTAATTTGCCTACTAGTAAAAAGGAGACGTAATCGTTAACTTCATCCTAAATTAAGGAATTATAAAAGCATAACAATTTTTGTTTGTTTAATGTTGTGACAGGTCGACATAAATTTTGCTGGACCGTTTCCGGTCGCAAAACACCGGACTAGAATCGCCTATTTTGGGGTCTGAAGTTCCTCCGAGAATGTAGACATTCTTGAGCGATTTCAGAAAAAAATAGTTCCGTGTTTTTCATATTTACTACAGTTTTAATGAATTGAAATAGTGAACTTTGAACAAATCCAATTACAGATTCAAAAGTCTTGCTCTAATTGAGTTCCATTTACCTCCTTACATTAAAACATTCTACCGTCAACCTTATGTCCAATTTTTGAAAATTTGTCTGCGAAAAGAGCTCTACATTCTGTAACAATTCTTTGTTTTAAAACATCAATATTGTTAGGTTTAGTGATAGACGCCTCCGATTTAAGATACCACCACAGTTAAAAAATCCAAAGCTGTGAGGGCAGTTAACGAAGCTGGCCATTTCATTGTACCTCGAGGTGAGAAATATTATTAATTTGAATGGTTATCATAATGCCAATAGGTATTGAAATTTATCAAATTTAATGTAATTCAAATGGTTTCCATTCGAATTGAACTTTAGAAAAAATAGTTCAGAATATCAACACCGTATTTGTTATGCTAAGTGTATATAATTTGAATTCTGATCATTTCCATTTTTCATAACAATTCTCCATAAGTACTTCTTTCTTCAGCAAAATTTATATTTATTAACAAACTTGCTGGAAAAAGTTGATATCTCATGATTGAATTCCATGTTGTTGGTCATATACAACAATTTATAATAAAGCTTCACTTATTATTCCAATTATAGTACGCATACTTTTGAAGATAAGGTTCATGGTGATCAGATGCTCCTATTGTTTTGGATTGTAATAACAGATGTCATAGAATTCTTCATTTTCGGAGCAAAAGAATCATCGGTCGTGTGGCCACTGTGCCCTCAGAAATAAAAAAAACCGTCAATTCAGCGTGGTAAAAAACCATTTGTTTACAATAAGTTTTCCGTAAATCCGAAACTATGAATTATTTTGCATCACTATAATGCAAGCTCACACAAGCGAGTGTTTAGACACAAAAAATCGAATTGATGCGTCGTCCGCCTTACACTCTCAATTTGGCACCTAACTTTTATTTTCTTTTCGGAAAATATCTTTTTTAAAAAAGACAAAAAATAATTTTAAGTTTTATTTCGAACTGTCAAAGCGTATAACAGAGTATCAAAAATAACAAAGAGTGATTAAAAGTATTCACATACTGTATATATAACTTATATAAAAGTGTTTATGTTGCAGTTTTGCAGGTGTTCCTCAGATAAGGCTGTAGACATAACTCCTTTCTTTAGGTTTCGAGAAATACGGACTGGAATTTCGAAATTTCGTTTTCTTCTATGGAATTTTCTTTTGGCATCTTCTTGAAGATTTTGAAAATTTGTGTTCTATATTTAACTAAAATGCTGATTAGAACACATGCGATTGTGATTCCTATGACTGTTCCTATCGTGCTTGATTTATACGGGTTGTCTTCGATTTCTGTGATTGGTTTCAGTTGTTTTGAAATTCGTCTGATTTCCTTGTGTTCTTAGAAGTCAACTTCTGTTATATTTGATATCTGGTAGTTTGTCTGGAGGCGATCAATGTTTCCGTTTCAATTTTAAGTAATATAAATGGTTTGCCTTTGCTGATCGGAATTTTGTTAACATACTTTGGATTATTGGTCCATATTTCGCATGAATCTGGGATTTTGATCAGTACTGGAGACATCACTGGAATATATTGGTTACTTCGGCATTTGGAAAATAGTTGATGAGGTTTTTCTGGAATTATCAGAATTTCGTTTTCTGTAACTTGTTCTATTGGCTCGTAATATTCATTTTGCAAATTGGGATCATTATATTGATTATAATATAACTCTTCGGATATGAAATTCGGTCTTTGATTCGTATTATTTCTTAAATAATTATTATTTTGGAAACGATTTCTCGTATGCAATGAAGGGTTTCGTGACATTGTAGACATTGGTTGTGGGTTTGGCAATTGGTTTTCTGGAATTTGATTTGGTCTGAAGACATTTTTAGGTGGACCAAATACTTGACGATTTGTTAAGAATTTTCTGTTTTGTGGAATGGGTTGTATATCGATTGGCTGGGGAATTGCGTGCCATTATTGTTTTTTTTGTTGAAAGGATTGAGGGGGACGATAATGATTAGAATATGACCTATTATTGAAATTGAATTGAGGTGGACGATAATTATTATTGGAATATGACCAATCATTGAAATTTCGATTCTGTGGATTGTTATTTGGAAACTGGGTGTTTTGAGAATAGTTGTGGGAATTATTTCTAGGATTGTAAGGCTGCGTATTATTATTTGTTCTGTTTGGTTGGTGAAATCTGTCGTTGAGATTTCCGTACATTTTTTCAAAGTTTTCGAATTCTGTAACATAACCCATTGCGTCCTCTAAGCTTTCCGGTTTTTTCAAATGCATATTATTTTTCAATATACCACTACATCCCGCTATAAATGTGTTTAAAACAAATTTATTATAGTGGTTTATTTGACATTCTTTTTCAAATTGGTCCATACTTATATCATTACTAACCCTTTGTAATACTCTACTCCTAATAAACTGTAACCTACTTCCAAAATCTATTAAGTGTTCTCCTTTAAGAGGTCCACTTCTCGTCAATTCCTGAACTAAGCAATTTAATTTACGTCTATCGGCAAAACATTGAATTAAAGCTTGTTTCAATTTATCCCAATTATTTATTTCAGTTCTATTTCCTACCATAACTTCCGCTCGTTCTTCTAATTTTTCTTGTACACATTCAAAAATATGTGCTTTTAATTCAGGATCATTACATACATTATAAGTAGTTATTAAATTTTTACATTTCAATATAAACTTATTTAAATAATCACAATCACCATTGAAAGGTTTAATATTGTTGACCTTTTGTTTTAAGAGGTCCCAATTAATAGCATTCGGCATATTGTTTCCGTTATTTGTATCACTCAAGTTAATATTCTTTAAACTTTTCAAAATATTGTCGATTTTAATATCACTCATAAATAGTTTTATTTACTTTTAACTTAATATATCTTTCAAGACCTATATATGGCGTGAAAGGCAAGAAAAGGAATTATTTGGCACTTACGTTTTCTGAAGAACTGTGTCTTGTTAAGTCCTCTTCCCCTGACTCTTCGGGCACTCTGGAACTCTGCTGGATGCGATGTAACAATGTTCTGAATAACTAAGGTTCGATCCGCACTTATAACTTTAAAACATTGAAAGTTGTGAAAATTCACGAAAAAGTCTCACTCAAACTGGACAGTTTCATTTAATCACAACTCGTACCGTATCCTACTACGATTGCGCCACTTTTATTTTCTATTCGGAAAATATCTTTTTTAAAAAGACAAAAATAATTTTGAGTTTTATTTCGAACTGTACAAAGCGTATAACAGAGTATCAAAATTAACTAAGAGTGATTAAAAGTATTTACATACGGTATATATAACTTATATAAAAGTGTTTATGCTGCAGTTTTGCAGGTGTTCCTCAGATAAGGCTGTAGACATAACTCCTATTTGTTTTTTCTATTCTCATTTTAAAAATTGTAACCTTATATACTCAAATGGCTATAGTGTTTTCCTAAGCACTAGTTACATGTACGCAAATCACAGAAGCTTTAACAGCGTCCTATCCCGAGCAAACGTGATTGATTCTACGTTTGTGAGCTGGGTAAATACCTACTTAATTTTTGAAATATATACAATATACTTATTTCACAGCTCGGTGACAGGAATTATTCATAATAAAGATATTTATTTTTATTTCGTTTTATTCTCATGATTATATTATAAAGAGGGATTTATGACTAAGGAGTTATAAAAGAATGAGCGGTACATTAGCATTTCTATATTTTGTCACCCATTATCGAACAAAGACAGTTGGGTCTATTGGCATCGATTATTAATTTTCACACCGATGTTGCCAGTTCAAATAGTCGATAAAACAGAGATTAATATATTGTTAATTAAATTCTGTAATTTACAATAAATAATCCAATTTTGATGGACTTGAAAACGTAAATGAGCTTATGAAATAACGTCAATATATTCATTTGGTGTACGTGCTCATAAATTAATTGACATTATAGAGTTTTACAAAATTGATAGAATGTGATTCAACGTTTATTCAGAGACGTGCATTTTTAGGGTATTGACATATTTTTCCTACGCTTGTTAAAATTCATAAGACTTTTTCGAATTTTTTTCAAATAGTAGAGTTACCTCGAATGCCATACCAGTATCCAATATCGCGCGTCAAACAGGGCTCTGTGACTTTAATTTTTTCTAGCAAGTCAGCTCTATTTCTAGTCATCAATTAAACATATCAGTAGTATACATCAAGTTTTCTTTCACCAAAAGTACATAAGTACTCAGTGCCGCATCCAGTCCAATAGAAATAGTGGGACTTATCCTTGTAGTAAATATGCAATTATGAATTTATTGTATTTGTTTCTACTGCTAGTTCTTATACGTTGAACTTGAATTTTTTGACAGTTTGGTGGTATCGCAGTATTAATAAAGGAAAGGCATCAATTTCCAACTCCTGCAACAAAATAGTTCTTCTATTGAGCATATCACTATATTGTTAGATAATAAAAATGAAATCGTCGGAGCATATTATCTCCCTAATAATAAGCTGAAAGAGGTCGATTTTTTCAACATTATTAAAACACACAATAGGGCCCTCATAGTGGGTGACTTAAACTGTAAGCATCCGCTACGAGACTCCTATGCTAAATATTCTGACACACACGGGAATACTCTCCTCAGATTTTGGGATAACAGTGACTATAATATTTTCAATACAGATGATCCCACCCATTTCCCTTATTGTAACTATACTCCCAATACAATAGGTGTAGCCATAGGGCGTAATATAAACAATATTTCCAAAATGAAAACCGTACCCGACATCAACTCCGATCAGGACGTCATACATATAGAATTAAAAATTACATATAACAAACACACACTCACATTAAAAGTCTATGACCATAGCATTAAAAGCTGGATGAAATTTAGAAAAATTATTGATGAAAATTTAATTATTACTGATAAAATAGAAAATACAACACAGTTTACAAACATAATTAAAATTTAGCAAAATATTAAAACACTAAAAATATGGCCACATATAAGCTCTTGTACAAACAACTCACATATATAACCAACTATATAATTAAAATAGGCAACTATCCCGATATGCTCAAGATTCCCAATATCATCCATCAAAGCCAACAAACAACCATGTTATGTGCAGACATATTTCATTATTGAATAACATAGCAAAGGTCATAGGCAAAATACTTTTCAAAAGAATACAAAATTTCACAGACAAAAACCACATTACACCCTCCTGAGCAATACGGTTTCTGGGAAGGGTACAGTACTATTGCACAAATCATTAGATTATTTAACCACATCAGAGAGAAATTTCGAGAAAAGAATAACTCAGATTTGGTCACTATTGATATACAAAAAGTTTGATTTATAATAATTTATAAGTTAATCAGAATTAATTTACCTAAATACTTAATTAATATAGTGCAATCATAGGTTACTAAACGTAAGTTTTATGTAAGAATCAATGAAGGCTCGGCGGGACCTTTCCTCATAAAAGCCGAAGTTCCTCAGGGCTCAGTTCTATCCCCTTTGTTATATTCAATATCCACTCACGATTTACTAACCATACCACAAGTTTTGATAGCCATCTTTGCAGATAACACCTGTTTTGTAGCATCAGCAAATACTCCGGGCACCGCACTACACAACGTACAGACACACATAAACACACAAATCATACCATACTTGAGAGATAATAAGTTAACTTGTTACGGGTTCATTTTGCACAATGAAACCCTTCCTTTTGTTTAAGAGAAGAATGTCTTTCTTGATCGATATGTTATAATTCGATAGAGACAAACTCTTCACCCTTCGTCATAACCGAACGCACTCCTCTTTACTGCACTTCTGCTGACTCTGATTGTTCTATGATTAGAACTAACAGGCCATGGAAATTGGTCCTTTAGTTTGCACTCCCGGTTACTCCGATTGTTCTATGATTAGAATCAACAGACCATGGCCATTGGTCATTACGATTGCTTGAAGGTGTAGCGTGGTGTACCGTAATTTCCACCACACTTTGAGTAGAGTGTAGTTCTGTGCAGTTAGGAATGAGTCAATATTAAGTATCGAGTGTAAGGTATTGAGTGTAAATTACACCACGTGTGGGAAAGAGCTACACTTCGATACATATGAATGAACCTAACATTACCTACTCTTGTTTATTGTGCAACCCAGCTTAGTTTCCCAAATGTTATTGTGTCCTTGAATTCACCTCAACTATCTCTGGTTTTTCCACAACACCTAATTGTCTATGTGATTAGACTAATGGCATATGCTTTATTGTAATTGTGTTGGATCGGCCAGAGATGGCGTGATTGACCACTTCAAAATTTGGTCTCACTATAACCGTTATATTTCAATGACAAATGGCTGATTATTCATTGTCTCTTATATCGAATACAAATGTAATAGGCATGATCTGCAGTAAAAATTTGATAAAGTCATCACATTTGTATTCTACTCAATGTTGGCGTTCTATGTTCCAAGTTCCGAGTATACTGCTAGCGCAACTTGGCGGGTGACAGAAGACTAAAAGTACACATCTGCCCATTTCTGTCATTTATTCTTGAATCTCCGTGTTGAGTTGGAAGAAGTCTGACTAAGTCGAATTTCCTAACCCTTCGCTGGAAAGTTTAAATTATATAGGTCATCGTTGGATGGTTCTGAGAAATTTCTAGCTGAGAGATTTCCTTATATTGTTTGCGATTATAGACGCTGTATATTTTAAAGAAAGTTTTTCCGAATTACGGGATTTTGGGGGTCAAGGTAAAAGGTAAGTTCTTCGTAGAACTGCTCAAGCATGACTCTGAGACTTTGCGTTGTGTTTTTTAGGAAGTCCATTCGTTAATTGATTTAACCACGGAAAAGGAGCTGGTTATCAGACGGCAAATAGACCAACAAGGCCGTCCAAGAATCCTCTGCCACATTGAGATTAGTATTATGACTAATAAGAGCCCCCGTACTCAATTGGAATCGGAAGTTAGACTGGTAATGTTTATTTTAGGGTTCATTCGACCATCTGGTCGTATTCAATCCACGTTCTACCATCAAGTCAACGTACAACCTTCACATCAGGCTGGAGATTCATATTCGGATATCGAGTTTGAAGCCACTGCATTCGAATTTCAACTCCCAGCTTGGTGCCAGCTCCATCTTCAACGTCCACCTATCACTGTCAACGTGTATTGTCTCCGCTGTCTATAGTATTCGTCCTCACATAGTCTACCTTCTACTTCCTTCGTAACTACGTGCTTGTCTTCATGTGTCGTACACCTCCTAGAGTCCACACACTCACCAAGGCGCTGGATTCTTGGGTAAACATATTGAGAAGCTGAGAGTCCACTACCACTACCATACAATAACCACAGCTAAGTCTTAGATCTTAAGTTGATACCGCCCTTAAGGCATTTTTTTTAGTACATAGCTGTTAGCTATCATAGTGACGTCACAGATAGTCTCAATTCAGGTGTGATATTTGTTTATTGAGCTGATACATCCTTCTCAATCATAGTTTACCCACTCATTTGGTGGGGTACTTATTTACAACCACAGAATATTGTTCTGTGCTCCATTTGTGCCGGTACATTATAACTGTTTCAATATATTTTGTGTAGTAAGGTTAATGAATATTTCTTTGTTCTGATCCAAGTTAATAATACCAGGTACCCCGGTAATCAGAGGTGAGCAAGAACCTTCTTTCATTTTTTCAATGAGATTCACATAACCTTATAGCCAGTCTTTATTATTAAGTAATATTAGTGCAGTGGGTTGTCCCATCCCATCTGGGTGGTTTCGGATTTTGACTGGCTAGAAATCCGTGGCGCTCTGGAGAATTTAACCCTATGCATTTCAGTAAAATCGAAATCAATTTTTATTGTCTAACCTACGCCCGACTGAACTCTACTGGGACAGTCAGAGGCAAGGAACACTAGTGCACAATCACTGCTCTCATCCCCTAAATTTCGCCCCTAACAAACTATCAACGCCTCCAAGAAAGAGTTACTCAGGAGAATTGCAAGTAAAAACAGTTCATTGCAATCTCGGCTGTGCATTGGCGGACAACATATTTTACTCAGTAACACTTTAAAGTTATCTAGGATATAATCTACAAGGTAACGCTAATGCATATATAACGAAGCAAGTTCAAAAAGCTAAAATTGTAATCATAGGCAAAAATAGGCTTTCTCTCAACGGCAAACAATTTAATCATATATAAACAAATCATCCGTCCAATACTGACATACGGCGCCCCGGTGTATTTAACTGGCACACAACGCAACTTTCATACCCTGCAGGTGGTACATGACAAGTGTCTCCGCATGGCAATCAAATATAAAACATCCCACCCCAAACCTTCAAAAACCTCATGGTTACACGTACACCACTGTCAAAGACTTCATATCAAAATTTTCATTTAACTTTAACAATCAATGTCTCCCAAAAAATCTTCGTGAAAAACTCAAAGCCGCCAAATGCGTAGAACACATCCGCGTCAGTGGGCGTAGGCTTCTGCACGGGTTGCTATACACATAAATGATTGTTATCTCCAACAACCAATTGCTTCAACTTAGGAGTTAGCCTAGTTACTCCTAAAAACAAGTCCATATCATAAATTAACTAAAACAAAAATGGTATCATAACCAACTTCAACCAAGTTCGATTTTGAAACCCTGTTTTCACCTACTTTTCAGAGACATACCAGTCGAAAAATCTGAATTATAATTCTTATACCAGGGACAAACTAACTTTTCCACCAAGAAACAAATGGATAATGCCGCAAGAGCAAGAAGCCAACTCAGACGTAAGTTGTTCGGAAATAGCTAGAAGATCGACATACCTTTCCTTACCTGGTATTTGCCTGTTATTAAAAAAACTTCCTCAAAAAGGTATTTGCACCGGTCAAGAACATAATCTACAATGTAAATATAGGAAAAATGCGTTTTATTGAAATCATGTATTTATATAAAGTTATATATCAAATAACTTTTACATGTTAGTTCGTTCTAGTTAGTCAGGCGGAGAACGTGTCCAAAAACTAAATAATTATTGTCAATAATTTGCGGTATACTATATTTAAATTACAATGTAGCTTTTCTAAATATACGCCTTACTAGCTTGAAAAAAGACCGTATTTTAGTGTTTGTTGTAGAAGCCAAATCAGTTCAAATTACCGTTTCGTTTTTCCTAAGAAGCAGTTAGTTGGTTGTAAAAGATGCCATTGAATTAGGAAGCGGGGAAGAATCTAATTCGAGATAGAAAACTATAAAATTAGGTAGTTGACGGGATTGATGAAATCTTAAATAGGCCAGTGCTTTTTCATTTTAAAACCTTAAGTACGACATAGCTATGTGTATAATTTATGTAAAGTTAATGTGAAGACATAAAAAAGCAGGGTTGTCAGATATAGTTTCTAAGATCGCTAAGCTCACTATACAATTGTTCTCCTTTACTCAGTAAATTGTTCGAGATATTCTTAGAAAGCTAGTTTGGAAATACTTAAGAAAACACATGTTACAAAATAAATGTATTAGTTAGTAATAAGGCATTTAAAATTGCTGGAAAAATAATTAACTGAAACAACTTTGTGTATATTATTATACTTAAGTCAATTTTAAAGAGATGGCAACAAGCTTTTACAAAACTTGTCGGTTAATTTCTTATGGGTTTTTAAGCGGTCGACGGGTATCGGTAAAATGATTTATGAAATTATTTATTCCCACCAGAGTGTAGTGTTGTCTTGTTATTGTTTTAGATATGTACATCACTAATTTTATTTCAAATAGATTTGCTTTTATTATAACTATTTGCTGAACAACGAATACGTTTTATAAAATACAATTAATTTGTAATTAATTAGTATGGCTTTTTGGAGACCATTTAAACGAAAGTTCGTGATGATCTGTAGCGGGAGTCTTTTGATTTGGCACCACAGTCAAATGACCATAAATGATACTGATGATAGGGCCGAATTTAAAAAGAAATATTTACATGTTCAGTGTCAGTGAGTTGTTTTACATTGAACTTTTTAGAAGCAAATAACTCGATAACTGATCGAGTTACATGAATCAAACGAAAGTTACTTTTTTTATAGAAATTAACGTTCTTTTAATACATTTTTAATAATTTACTCATAGTTCAGCCAAAACAACTTTGCTTTGATTTTCTAAACACCACCAAGTGTAACTAGCAATGCTAGATTAGAATCAAAATTGGCAATCATCATGCCCTCATGCCGAAAATATTTGTATAAGGCATGTTGGACTAAATCCCAATATTTTGGATCCTAAAATATACAGTCAGAGATTAGACATTCTTAACCATTCACCCTGTATATTAACACTTTTTACACTTAAAATTATTCACCTTTACCCTGACGTCATTAATATCTGATAAAATAAACGACAAATGTCAAATTATTTTGTTCTGTTCTTCACTATAAATAGAAAGAGATGCCACTCAATAATTATGTCGGTTATGTTATCAGATATTAATGACGTCAGAGTAACGGTCAATAATTTTAAGTCTATATTTGATCCATCAGTGTTAATAATATTATGTTCATGATATTCTAAAGTAACTCATTCACTAATGATTTTATTGGTTCTCTTGGTATCAAATACTGGTAATTTCTTATTGATAGGCATTTTCTGGTGAATACGGAGATCTTGCAAGTGCCAAATCTGAATCTACGTATTCCAAAATAGGCTTATCTTTATTTTTGTATAGTTTGAGCCACCCGTTCTCGATATAAACAGGCGTTTCCATACTTTTATCTCACTCTGTATACAAACTATTGACAACATTTTTACAGTATCTGTGCGTGTAGAATACTCTGATTTGATTTAAATTGTTTCAGATACTGGCCTATGACGCCTTTCGTCTGTCAACATATACGAGTATTGAAATGAGGATATTGTGCCTCTTTGCTGATTAATTTTATATTCGTTTTTTCATCTTCTTTAACTACGGCAATTCGCTCAATGAGAAAGTTAATCTAGCTCGATCGAGTGAAAGATCAAATGGATGAGTACTTTTTATGGTAAATGGGTTTGCCAGTGTTTCGTCACATTTTAAATTCAAATGAAGCTAATAAAACTTTTGTGACAAAGTTGTAAAAATTCAAAACCAAATTCGACGTTAAATATCTACTTTAGATTGAACCACAAAGATCATCTCAGTGATTGCAACTGATTATGTACATGTTGGGCATTTTGTTTTTAGCCCCAAACTTAAATAAAACAGCTTATATAAGAGGGATTTTTGGTAAGAATAATTTATTTTACTATTCTGAACTTAACGGAAGCTTTTCATTTCAGTTAATGAAGCTTTCTCATCATGTTTGAATTGGTCACACATAGATCGTACTTTTTATAAACCTTTGCAGATTTTTTTTGTAATCGCAATTCTTATCAGCAAATAATGACTTATCTTCTTCTTTATATTGTTTAGTAGGATTCACCATCAATCATACCATTAAAATCATCTTCTTGTATCCGATTAATATAAAGGACAAGCAGAATTGGGAAGATATATTTATATTTTAACATATACGAGTTTTTCTTTTTATAATATTCAAAGAGCTTTGATAAAGTACACCACCACATAACAAATTGCTCACGAGTCAACTTATGTGCATATGTATCAACAAAATAAAAGAAAATTTCACATCTTTATTTGATTACTAAATATGTGTAATCTGAAATCAGGAAAATCAGCACAAATACAGCTAAAATGAAATATTGTCAATAATAATGTATCAGAAAAAAACTTCAAACTTGTATCAATTGATCATACATTAGAAACAGTATATTGAATGATTTGTAGCAATAGAAATACGAATGGATCACAGCGTTTCCGAAGGAAGAAGAAAAATTTAACCTTTTTCGGAGTTATCCTCTGCATACGTTGTAAATAAAGTCTGGGGTGCTATTCTCGACATCGTTCGCAACGTCACGTATACGCAAGCCTGCGAATGCTCCATTTGCGAATCTTACCTTAAAATGATATTCTCGAGCACCCTACGCAAAATCATACGAATGGTATTATTCTACTGCTCAAATGCACTTGACAACAGCGCAATTCAGCGTTAGTTGAAGTTACATATGACATTTTGTTATAATTTTGAATGTAAATAAGCTATTGAAATGTGTTAAGTTTATTAATTTATTCTATAAAAATGAACTCTACAGTCAATATTAATACCAAAATTAGGAGGCAAGCAAATGCTTCTATGGAACAAAAAAGATTGTTGTTGGAATTCATGAAAGAAAATCCAAAACTAACAACCGGAAAATTTTCTAACGATTTTGCATTGAAAGATGCCCAAAGATTGTGGGAATATATTACAAAAATATTGAACAGCTGTGGTGGAGGAGCATGTGAGGATTGGAAGTCATGGCTGAAGGTACATTATATAATAGTTGAATTCTATTCAATGTAAAAATATTTCCACATTTGTTTTAGACATGGCATGATATAAGGTCCAGAACCAAAACAAAAACCAGCCAGTTTAAAAATTATCAGAGGGGAACTGGTGGTGGACCTTATCATGGAAATCCTAGCACGGAATATGAAAGTGAAGTGCTGGAAACAATCAAGCTTGGGTCTATAGAAGGAGACACAAATGTGATGAAATCAATGACAGATTTTTCATTTGCAACCTCTGAACAAATCGTTGCTGTTGAGTTCAATTCAGTTTCTGTTTTTGAAAATAGGGTAGAAAAAGAGAACAATCTCAATATCAATGAGTTGATACCTGAGGTAACAAAAACTTCGCAGGTTTTCGAAGGAAGAGTTCCTCGGGCTTCAAGAAAGAAGTTGATTTATGCACCTGAGGCTGCGGAGAAAAAAAAATCAGAATATTTTAATAAGAAAATTATTATATTAGAGAGGATGGTAATTGCCAAAGAAAAGTCAGCAATTTCTAAAGAAAAATCTGCAGCTGCTAAAGAAAGAACAACTTGTGCCCTAGAGGAAATTGCAAGTAGCCTTAAAGATTTTGTTACAGCCATTAGTTGATTTTAAGTTAATTTTTTTTATATGTTAGTTCATTTTGTTGATTTTTGTTTTTCCTAGTTAACTTTGTGATGTTGAAAGGCTGTTTTTTTTAGTTCTGAGATACTTGTTATTCTAGAGTATACGATGCTTTGTGTTTAAAGTTTATCTTTGTTTACTTGTGTTCCTTATTGCTATTCATTTTGTTTATTTTCTTGTGATATAAGATTATTGAAGTACCTCATGACTTTTATTTTATGAAATTCATTATTTAGTTCCGAAATAAAAGGATGGGAACTTTCCTGAAAATGAGACACGAGATTTTTTTAAACGATTTATTTACCATTCATACTATTCACAAGATCTTTTTTTATCTCTAGCGGTACTAATGATTATTCCGAAAGTAGTTATTTATTAATTGAGTTCTTGCTCTTCGTCCTGCATCAAGTTGAGGATTCACTCGACCTACAGCTGCATGGTCTTCAATATTTTCTTCAGGGCCATTTCTATTTAAAATTATACCAAAACCATGGTTTTCCCCTCTGTCCTCGTTTTCTGGCATTGGTGTGTTGAACTCAATGCACATGTTGTGAAGTACAACACAAGCATTTATTATTCTACATGCCACAGAAAGTCTATAACGCAGTACTCTATGCTTGAATACGCATCTGAATTTCATTTTCAGAACTCCATAACATCTCTCTATCAAACATCTTGTTCTTTTTTGTGCAGCATTATAGTTCCATTCTGGTGAATTTTCAGGAAGTTCACCTTCCAGTGGTGTAAGAAGCCATGTCCTGAGAGGATATCCAATGTCACCTAATAGAAGATATAAATATAGGAATGACCTATATAAATTTTTCATCATAGAATATCTACCTAATAAATAATAATTTGTGTGTTCCTGGGCATGTAAATTGGTAAAAAATTCAAAATATTTGAATTTCCTCAAATATATGCATCATGGGTGCTTCCTGGATATCTTGCATTCACATTTATAATTCTCAATCTACTGTCACAAATCTGAAAAAAAGATCATATTAGAAGATGAAGATCATATTTGATCATTTTGAGTTAAATTGTGATTTCCATGATGAGCTTACCAACTGAACATTAATAGAATGATATCCTTTGCGATTCACATAAATATGTTCTGGATAATCCTCATATTCTATTATTGGGGGAAATATTGCTACATGTGTGCAATCAACACAGCCAACAACCCCAGGAAAATTAAAATCTTCATAAAATCTGCAAAATTAATTTTTGGATTGGTTAATCTAAACAGTGTTTTCAACGAATAGGTACCTACCCTAGTCTTGCAGCATTCAATTCTTGAAACTTTCTTGGAAAATGTACCCATCTGTTGAATACTTCTGGTTCATTCAAAGCGTTAGTGACTTCTTCTATACATCTGGAGACAGATGGCTGAGACACCGATACAAATATATATCTTCCAATGTCCATTTGATAACTTCCAGTGGCAAAAAATCGACAAGCTACCAAAACCTATTGACTGAAAAAAATTGTAAACAAGGATAAACATCCATATTAGGTAGGTACTTACTTTGGTTGTTACACTAAAGTCCGTATGCCTTCTTTGAGGCCGCAAGAAAGGAGTTAATGTTTCAATCAATCAAATATCTGCATAATCTTTTTGTTAACCTAAATAACTGTAAAAACTGATGTTCACTCAATATCTCAAATGGGTCAATATTTTCAAAACGGTTGTCCCTATTAATTTTTTGTCATCTGCATTTTCTAAATTCTCCAAATTGGCTATAAATTATAGGTCATCCATTTCAAAAATTTTTTTATCAAAGCTCAACTAGTATCACTTGTATTATGATACGAATATAAGAATAACATTAATTTTTATTCTAACTTTTAGTGTCTATAAATATATACTTCACAAAAACAACTTATGCATACAAAATTCAGGAACATAACCTATTAAATATCTATTGAATCGCATACGCAAATCGGTTGCGATCAACAAATACCACTCCTTGTAAAATACGCATAATCGCATAGTTACGGATGGTCAAGAATACCAAAAGTCATTGTCATTCGCAGAATCATGAGATGCGCACGACCTTGAAAGATGCAAACGGTCAAGAATAGCACCCCTGATCAACTAATTTAGTATTTTAGAAAAAAGTATTATTCATTTTGAGGAATCTTGTATAGGAAACTTTTGAATGGATTGGTTGAGTACCCCTTTTAACGGCTGAATAAAATATTACATTCGCAATTTATTTTTGATTACACACCGTTCGTTGTTGTTAAGGCAATAACGACATTTTCTAATTGGAATGATAAACGCGGTTCGTGAATGTGTTGCCGAGATAATCTCCAAACGTGTATTTTATCCTAAAACAGTAATAATAAAACGGATTTTATTTCCGCTACAGCTTCTACATATTGACCATCATTTCGTTCCTGGTAGGACCCTAAAACTATAACTAGCGACATCACGAATTTAGCTTTGTTTATTGAGTGATAAACATTTTCATTAACATCTCGTTATACCAGGGCCAAACAAAATTAATTACTACAAACTACGCATCAAATTCATAGCTGATGCGACAATAATAGAATATTAAGTACCAAGTGTTAAAAACGTTACTTTAGTCACGAGTTTTATTGGCCACGACTGGAGCGAAGCGGAACGAGTACCTTACGAACCGAGTGACTAAGATGTTTTTAACATTAGGTGTTTACTATACTTTTTCTACGCCTGCAGGAATAAGAGAATAGATATTAATAATATTATATCTTAATTGTATACATAACATTACGGACAATGGATGACTGACTGACAAATGAAATGACATAGAACAACAAAATTTTTACGGAATATGAAATTTAAAATACAAAAGATACTTGTGATGTGATGTTTAAAAGACAAAACATAAACGAGATGTGACTTTTCGCATTTTAAACACTAGTGTTTAAAGAGTCATGTCGCGCATGTTGAACCCGTGTTCAGTGCAGTTTTAGTAACGGAAGTAGAAAAATGAATATTGTGTAATTTATTGTTCGATCTCCATAATTTTTTACACAAACTGCTTGTGAGACTCACTCTTTGTCTGTCCCTTTTCTCTCTCTCTCTCTCTGTCTCTCTCTCTTCTGTTGTCACGAAAACTTACTGCGGATTAAGCTAATGGGCAATTGGTATGGTTTAGGCGGATAGTATTAAGAGTGAAGTTGCGGACGTATTCCAGTCCAGCTTCCCCGTAGAGATCGAGCAACTAGAAACGTGAAAAAAAGACCTAGAAGTGGACGACCAAGGGTTACCATCCATCCACAAGTTCGTTTTCTCACTGTAAAGAACCTCTGAGTACTTGTCGGATTATGTAACAGCGTCTTTTGAATGTTCTTGATGTTTAGGTTTCAATTGAAACAGTACGTCGAAGACTACACCCGGTTTAGTTATGTTCACGACGACTTTTGAGAAGAGTTTCATCAACATAAATTCATAAGCTTGCTCGATTGGCATGGTCTAATCACCAAATGATTTGGCACGCTGAACGGAGGTCCGTATTGTTCACAGATGATTCGAGATGTGGATAGTGTTCTGATAGTCTGCGTGTTCGGATATAGACTTATCCTTTAGTGCCAAACTTCTAAAAGTAGTGCAGTAAGTTCATCCGTTCAGATGTGGTGGTACAGTGGCTGTTTTGGAAGGCATTCGTTTTAATGGGCGATCAGAATTGATGGTCCTTTATGGAAATATGACTGCGCAGATTTACGAACAAGTAATAAATAATATTATGCGTTTGTTTCATGCTGCAATTGAACCAACTTTCCTCTTTTTAGACGATAATGCTCGACCGCATCGTGCAAGAGTATTCAAAGACGCTTTCGACTTCCCTGGTATCCCGTATTTGGCACTGCCGCCTCTATCGCCCGACCTCAATCCCATCGAGCATGCTTGGGACCCCACCCCCACCCCAAACACTCCAATAACTTGGACAGCTTTTGCCACACTTTGGAGGCAAATGGGTCGAGGCTACTTCAACGACCTTATTGAAAGTAGGCAGAGACATTGATTGGCTGTATTTGATGATAGAGCTTCTAAAAGCACTCGCCCTTTATAGACAAGTTGGTAATGAAATTAATTTTGATCGCAATCAAGTCTTGCTTCTGCAGTTTCACATGTATTCTCTATCTATTCAGGAAGATTTTTGTTAGGCCTCTCCGAGTTTCTTAAGCGAATGAAATATCAGGAGTACTTTAAAATAGATAACAAAACTGTTAATTATCGAACTTAACAATATATTTTGAAATTGAGTCCAAAAACAAAAAAAATATTAACGGATTGTTGGGAAACGTTGAAGCCAAAATCGGTTGAAATATTAGATACAATGGTGAACATAATCACAGTACAGCTGTGTCATGTCATCTGAAAACTTTGCGACCATGGTAGATGGTAGATTTAGATGCGGGTAAACCACTGATAAAAAGTCAATGGAGGGTCGGGACCAAGGCAATGCCTTGTTGAACTTTACATAAAATACGATTAAGATAAGAAATTTCAGAAAAATGTCTGGCTGTTAGGTAGGATTTTTGGTAGTTAGGGAGAGATGGCATCTCTGTATGCTAAACCTTGTCGACAGTGATATCTAAGGAAGCGTCACAGAATCATATCTTGGTTCTTCAAAATCTTCACAATTTTTTTACACAGTACTCTGCCTCCCTTGGAAACCGAATCAATATTTTGTACGAAATCATTATTATTATTGCAATTTTCCAGAACTGGTCTCATTATTGCAGCAGATACATTGTTAGAGTAATACGTCACTTGGAAATTTCCTGTTATATCTTTCATTTCTCGGTTATGAGGTTGTAGCCTGTAGCATAGTGATTTTTTCTGCAATAAACACTTTCAAAGCCCTTCACTGTCCTTCACCCAAATCCGGAGAACGATGTCTTCTTATATCAGCTTTCACGACATCCTCAATAATATTCATCATTATCCTATCCAGTCTATTCCAAAAAGAAGTGGAAGCAGAGACAGACAAATTAAATTTTTGTTAATGTACAGTTTAAAAGTTATAGTAAAATTTTCATATTATATAATTTTCTAAGGTATTACCGTTATAAATAAAACTAACAATTAATTTTCTTGATGTAAAAATTCAAAGAGTAAATTATGTACTTGATTATTTACTTTACAGAAAACTAAAACACACTGATGTGTATAATTCCAATCATCCCATGTCACATAAATTAGCAGCCTACAATTTAATGATACATAAAGCATTATCAGCTTATATGAACAAATATAATTTCGAGAAATTAATACAATTAAACAAATAGCAATATCCAACGATTATCTATTGCATTATAATAAATAAATTACTTAATAAAAAAGAGAGAAAAGTGGCATTCCAACTAATATTTTAAAAACAAACTAAAGAAATATAAAATTACAAAACCATCACATTTGCTGGTAATGATTCTAATAATATTTCAAAGATTATCCTTAGCAACAAATACAACGATTTCTTTTGAAGCAGAAAGTGATGTAAATACAAAATTCTTGAATGTAAAGACAAACATACCCCCATTAAAAAAATTAGGTATATATAAACTTAAATGTTGATAATGTAATGCTGTATAAATAGGTCAAACAATTCGAAATTTTTAAATCAGACACAATGAACACTTACGAGCAAACGGATTAAACAACCAGAGATATCCCATTACGTAAAGCATATACTTGACACAAAACATTCATTAATTCCTGACACAGAACTAGATGTACTACATGTTTGTGATAAGAAACATCGACTAGTTTTCCTTGAGAAATTAGAAGGCAGTGAAGAGACCCACAATATGAAGTCGTCAATGAACAGATACATCTAAGGAGTTATCCACTATTAAACTGTCTTCTTATGCAATACAAGTGCTATAAAGATTTGCACATAATAGTTTTCCTTCGTTTCCTACATCCTTGCACAGTTATACTGATCTTAAGTGGGAGAAAACATATCCAGGATATCCCTATTGGGCTAATAATATCTTCTTCTTCTTCTTCTTCTTTTAAATAGACCTATTGGTCTGTTGCTTGCTGAAGCCGTCTCTGGATGGTTTCTTGCGAGGTGGACTGCCAGCTTTCCTGCCACCTTTTTGGGGGTCTTCCTGGTGGGCGATTTCCGTGTGGCTTGCTTTCCATCATTATTCTCGGTAATCTGTTTTCGTCCATTCTTCGTACGTGCGCGTACCATTCCCTTCGTCTCTGTCTGCCCCATCTGACTATGTCTACTATGCTGCATTGAGCTCGTATGTCAGTGTTTCTTATCCTGTCCCGTCTTGAAGACCAGACGGGACAGGATAATATCTAAGCTTTGATATTTGTAATATTATAGTTTCATTTTTCTATTCATATATTATATTAAGTCGATCACAAAATGATATAGCCAAAATTAATTATTAAACATCAGGTAGGCGTCACATAAAATGTAAGTTATGTCGTATTTTGAGATGTCGAAATTTTTTTAGAGTTTTTAAGATTTTCTCATTATACAGGGTGTTTTCAAATGACACTTACACGTTTGCATGTAGATACCTCTCGTAAAATTGGACAAGATTTTATAGGGATTGAGGGGTCCAGCCCATTTACTTTTCGAAATACAGAGTATTAAAGTTATGAAAAATATAATGTTTTAATTTGATAACTTTAAAATGGATGAATATATTGATCTGCCATTTAGCAGGTTGTTTTTAAATGTAAAAGGGCATATTTTGATGGCAAAACATGTTTCAATTCTTGATCCAGTGTTATACATTTGGAAGAATATGTCACCTTTCCCCTCCCATTTTTTACGCCACTGGCATTTGAAGCTATTTTTATTTGATTTTGTATTCCTCAATAGTTTTCACGTGAAAAACGCATAACCTTCACATATAAAAAAATTTGTAGTTTTCAAGATATTTAATGTTTTTATGAAGTCTTCAAGATCACTTTTTAATAAAAAATTATTTTTCTTGTATGTTTTTTAATAACTACTAATGATTAGAATATGTAACAGGAACTAATTTGTGAAACAGCAATGCATATAAAACATTGAGAGAGGATTGTTGAAAATACTTTTCCAAACTTGTGATTTTATCAACAAAAGAATTAATGGCAATAAAAAATAAGATAATTACAAAGTTAAATAATATCCCATTCAAACATACTTTTTAACTAAGCAGCCAACAAATTACAAAAGATGTTCAAAATTTTGTCCATTTACATTTACACATAATTTGCAACGTTTTCTCATTGAAAATCGCATACCTTGGAAATACTGGCGATTGCTGGAAATTATTTCTGTAGCTGCATGGATTCTTGCTATCATTGCCTTCTCCGTATAGTAGGCTATGGCTGTCAGTAATGAAATGGTGAATGTCATTTTGTTTAACGTCAAAACGAAAATGAATTATTTGGAACTAAATTGGTTTGTGCAACTTTCACACTTTTTGTTATGATGGATTATACTTTTGGAGAAATGGCTAATCTGCAACTAATATACGGAGAAGCCAGAAAGAATGGTAGACGTTCCGAGCGCTTGTATAGAGAAAGATATCCAAATCGACCTAGATTTCCATGTCACACAACATTTTCTCAAATTGACAGGAGATTGCGAGAATCTGGACAATTCAATTCAAAATTTCAAGGTAGTGGTAGAAAACGGACTGTACGAACTGTGCAATTAGAGGAGGCTACTCTAGACCGTACAGAAAATAGACCCGATTTAAGCACTCGCACCATTGGCAAATCTTTAAATGTAAGTAACTCAACTGTGTGAAATATTTTAAATGAACAGAAGTTGTATCCTTATAAGTATACCCAAGTTCAGGCTCTAAAACCAACAGATTGGTACACCCAAAAATGTTTAGAAAATAGGAATTTTACCGAATTTGTTCTATTTACTGATGAAGCCAAATTCACACGTGAAGGAATTTTTAAATCAAGGAATAGCCACGTGTGGGATGACGAAAATCCATATGTTATTCGACAACGTGGATTTCAGGAAAAATTCTCGCTTAATGTGTGGGCAGGCATTCTTGGAGATTGTATAGTGGGTCCATATTTTTTACCAAATAAACTCAATGGTAATATTTATTGTAATTTTTTGAAGAAACCCTGCCTGGTTTATGAAACGACGTTGTACCATAAAATATTAGGGCGAATATAGATAATGTATGGTTTCAGCACGATTGGGCATCTGTACATTACTCTCTAGCGGCCAGACAACTTATAACCCAACAATACGGTAACAACTGGATAGGCCGAGGTGGATCCAATATGTGGCCTGCGAGGTCACCGCATTTAAATCCACTTGATTTTTTTCTGTGGGGTTACATGAAGTCCCTAGTCTACGATACAATAGTAGAAATGGATGAGGAACTGATAGCAAGAATCCATGCAGCTACAGAAATTATTTCCGGCAGTCGCCAGTATTTCCAAGGTATGCGATTTTCAATGATTATGTGTCAATATAAATGGACAAAATGTTTAACATCTTTTGTAATTTGTTGGCTGCTTAGTTAAAAATTGTGTTTGAATAGGATAATATTTAACTTTGTGATTATCTTATTTTTGATTGTCATTAATTATTTTGTTAATAAAATCACAAGTTTGGAAAAGTGTTTTCAACAATCCTCTCTCAATGTTTTATATGCATTGCTGTTTCACAAATTAGTTCCTGTTACATATTCTAACCATTAGCAGTTTGGTAGTTATTAAAAAACATTCAAGAAAAATATGTTTTTAATTTTTTTATTAAAAAGTGATCTTGCAGACTTCATAAAAACATTAAATATCTTGAAAACCACAATTTTTTTGATATGTGTTTCCGCGTAACTCAGTTATATCAATGTGAACTGCTTTTTTACTTACCAATACACGACGTGGTTGGCTCTTGTTATCACTTACTCCAAAGAAAAAATGGTAACGAGGGTTTGGGAGAAGGAAGGCCAAAAGGAAATTCAAAGGGGGAGTAACAACCACTTAATTAACTGTCGTATTGTTTCAAGAAAGTTGGTTTTTGTGATAAACTAAACCCGATTCCGACAGAACTTTGCCATTCGAAATACCGAGATCGAAAATTATATATTTTTCTGTTACTGAGCCGATCAATACTAAAGTACCTACTACTATCCTACCTAGTAAATTTTAAATCTTATTCTTGGGCGGTGTTGTCAAGCTGTACCTATAATTTTTACTTTAACAAAATAAATCGCGTGAACAAAATGTAAAGGTTATGCGTTTTTCACGTGAAAACTATTGATGAATACAAAATCAAATAAAAATAGCTTCAAACGCCAGTGGCGTAAAAAATGGGAGGAGAAAGGTGACATATTCTTCCAAATATAAACCACTGGATCAAGAATTGAAACATGTTTTTCCATCAAAATATGCCCTTCCATATTTAAAAACAACCTGCTGAATGTAAGATCAATATATTCATCCATTTTAAAGTTATCAAATTAAAACATTATATTTTTCATAACTTTAACACCCTGTATTTCGAAAAGTAAATGGGTTGGACCCCTCAATCCCTATATCATCTTGTCCAATTTTACGACAGGTATCTACATGCAAACGTTGTGTCATTTAAAAACACCCTGTATAGTGGAATTATTTAGAAACAGTTTCATTTATAACGGTTACATGGGTAGATCTCACAAAGTTGAAACAGTAAATTTGCTTAGGTATATTTCTTAAATTACTGAATTGTTGAAATGTGTAAATTATTTTATCAGAACATGATAACTATTTTTCTGAACCACTTCCCGTTGTCAGAATACGATTTATTAGATGATATTTCACCAAATTTATTGGTCATTGTGTTAATGGAGCCCTTGCTTTTGTATAAACGTAGTATTTATGAAATCTAGAAACAATATTGTAGAAAAACTAGCATAGTTCCCGTTATTATTAAGATTTTTAATTGAAAAATATAATCATAGATTTCAATTCAAAAGCTTATTAATTATTTAATAGCTATTATATGGAATATTCACTTTAACAATCCCATTTTCTCATTAGATAATCATTGTTGTATTTACGTATTTAGACATTATAAATATTAATTAGGCTTAAGTCAGGATTACGTGCTACAGTTGCGATTTCTATGTAAATTGATCATATTAGTTACTAAATATAAGATCTTCAAATGAAGAGGAGCAAATCGCAACATTTTCTTCAAATCCGATCAGCAATTTGGCATGAAGATCTTTAGACATATTAAAAAGGTTATAAATTCCATTTTATGGTTATTGTAAATTATTATAGTACTTAATACTGTTCCTGTACCTACGTTAATCCTAACATAAAAATAGCGAAGTACATTCATTTTATGTCAGGAAATTAAAAAGGTAAAAATGTTAACAGAATAGTAGCAGTTGTTCTGGAGCATTAGTCATCCATAAAGTTTCCCATGTTTTCTTTTTCAAAAGTATTAATCTTTTAATATGGGTTGTGATTTATTAGTTTTGGTAGCATTGGATCGTTCTGTAAGTAATTCTGTTTTTATTCTAGATAACGTCTATAACAATTTTATGTGGCAATAAATTTGTAAAATTAACCCACTAAAACGACAGGATATTATAGTAGGTAGGCACAACCAATAAAATAAGTGTCTATTTAACCAATTTAATTCTGTCGTTAGGAAAACGGCTCCCTCTTTGGATTTAAAACGAGCCTTCCTTAATTTAAGAGACGGTATAAAAAAAATCCCCATATTCAAATGGCACATCTTTGGCGTAATTGCAGTCATAAAAAATCCAGAAAACCGATAAATCATGTATTTCGTTACCTGGTATATTTCAACGGCTTTGGATTTTAGAGCTATCCAGAAACGTATATACCCTTACACTAACTGTGATCTCGTTATATGATAA
The DNA here is from genome assembly GCA_963921935.1 of Galeruca laticollis. Lineage (NCBI taxonomy): Eukaryota > Metazoa > Arthropoda > Insecta > Coleoptera > Chrysomelidae > Galeruca > Galeruca laticollis. The sequence continues at coordinate 167,018,145 of OY998180.1, forward strand.
TTTTCCAGTCCTGTACCATTATTTTTAAAATTCATTCAATAGTCGAAGTAATCTTAATTATTAAAAATTGTAATAAAAAAAGCTTATAAAACTAATCTCAAAAATTTCATAGTTTGTATCTATTATTACCCGTCAGGCAAATATATCACATCTATAGTACGGAAGGAAAACCGAAATTTTTGTGGAGAAACCAGTTTCTCAGGTGAAAATGTGTGGAAAGTAATAGCGATCTAGTGAGTTCAACAAGTAAAATATTATTTGTGTAACCTTATATTACCTAAGAATAGTAAAAATGATTGTCGGCTCATAGATTGGTCAGTTGTGTCTTCAAAATGTACCGTTTCTTCAAGGCGCGCAAAACATTTTTCATAAAGTGATGAAGTGAACATTTCCATACCTGCTGATATCATACAAATTAATAAGAATGTGATTACAAGATAATAAAATATTACTTGGTAGGATAATATTACACGAATGAAAAGAAATAAAATTCATATTTTTCCAATTTTATTACTTTTCCGCCAACCCTATCTACGATGTGAGAAAAGTATTGGTTTATCCCAAAAATAGTTGGAATCCTCGATTCTTTTGAGTTATTTTAACGTTTTTCAGTGACAAAAACACTCAAAAATGAATTTTGACAAAAAAAGTGTGTATGTCGTCGTCCTTGTCGTCGACCACATTTTGTAACATCTCTTGTTAGCACGATACTGTAATGTTTTTCTTATTTATTTAAAACAGTTTATCCTGACGGGTGGGATAAATTCATACACACGGTAGGTTCACTTACTTAATTTATTTATTCACTACACTATTCACTAATTTACACAGTATATTCACTCACATTAATTTATATAAACACTTCACTGTTCGCTATTTAGATGTATTCTTGTTTATTGCACGAGATCACTTTATAAACTCACTCACTTCTCCCGCTGTTCGGTCCTTTATATAAAAGTAGCCTTATTTTTTAGATAATTCTAGTTTACAGCTTACGCAAAAACAATCGCCTCTCTGGAATATTCTTTTCTCCTCGGGATATTTCTCAAATGCCGGCTCAATCCTTAAAAGATCTTCGGAGAACATGTGTATAAAAACGGTAACAAAAAATCCCAATAGACCTTCTCAGAATTCGGCGCGCTAGCGCATATTGTTAACATAAGGTTGCAGGGCCGTACTTAGTATCTACTTTGGTGTGCGAGTTCGTAACATTATCCCCTCCTTAAATGGAAGTTCCTCCTGGAACTTTTGTGTAGCGGAGAATGGATGTTTGAATCGGCCCCATTTCCACACTTTCCGATCTTATGGAAATAACAGGGCACCGTCTTCATCGAATACTGATACTCGCCATCTTAGGCATAGCCTGTTTCTTCACGCTGGGTTCCAACACATGGTTTCGGAGGTTTCGAAGTGCTTCCCACACATCGCGGTAGGTAGATCGATCTTGAAATTAATTTTTAGTTACCATATTGAAGACGTACCGCGAATTGTGCCAATCCTCGTGCGTTCTTGATACGGTAGGGGATGTTGCATGCCAGTGAATAATCTTCCGGGACAGTGAACAAATCTCGTTGTTCTGAAGTGACTCCATATCTAGCTTTCTCGGTACCTCCATACGCGCCCCTAAATTCATCGAAGGTAGGGTCAGACACATCTTGCATTTGGTTTACTTCTTTCTCTAGGTCATGGTCTCCTTCAAATGGCGCTAGTCGCTTTTGGGGAACTACTTTTGGTTTTCCGTTGGGGATCTTGCTTATGCGATATGCGATATATATATATATATATATATATATATATATATATATATATATAAAATCATCGAACCTTTTCTTGATTAAGTATGGACCTTCCCAAGATTTTTGTAATTTTGGAGAAAACCCTTTTCTCCTCGTCGGGTTGTGTAACCATACTTTGTCCCCTTCTTGAAAACCGCCTACGCCTGCGTGTCCTACCGACTTTTCATTCTGTCGCTGACAACTTGAAGAACTAATTCATGAATATCGTCCAGTCTTCTCCTCAATTGGATCACGTAGTCTCCTCCCGCTAGATCTTCTCCAGGCCGACAGCCAAATTCCAGATCAAAAGGAAGCCTCATTTCACGTCCAAACAGGATTTTCGCAGGTGTTTCATCGGTGGTCTCATTGACGGCAGATCCATAAGCCAATGCAAATAGTGAAATATATTGGTCCTAATATCTCTGGTAGCGGGAAACTACTTTGAACAGGTATTTTCCAATAGTCCAGTTCATTCCATCGACCATTCCATCTGACTGTGGATGTAATGCTGTTATCCTGGTCTTCTTCATTACCAGCTTGTCGTAAATCTCCTGGAATAGATGGCATTCGAAATTTCTTCCCTGGTCGGTGTGGACTTCCAAGGGCACTCCATATCTGCTGATAAATTCTTTCACCAATACATCCGCGACAGTTGTGGCCTCTTGATTCGGGATCTCGTAAATTTCCACCCACTTTGTGAAATAATCCTAATAACCAGGATGTATTTACCACTGTCGTCGGAAATGGTCCAGCGATGTCTGAAGCAATCCTTTCGAAAGAACTTACAACAATATACTGTTTCGTAGGTGCCTTTCTTGCGATGTGTTCCATTACTCGTAGCACAAGTCGTACATTTCTTAAACCAGTCCTTCACATCGTTGGAACTGTTCATCCAATAAAACCATTCACAAACTCGCTGAAGGGTTTCCTTCACTCCCAGATGACTTCCCGATGGTCTGTCGTGTAACTTCTTCAGTACCTCAGCTACTCTCGCTCTCGGGATAACTAGCTGTCTCCTCATCTCGGAACCATCATCGTTTTCAAGAACTATTTTCAACAGCCCTTCTTACAGGACAAGGGAGTCCCACTGAGCACAATACGCCTTGAGTTTCGGTGAAAATCATGACACTTCTTGCCATGTCTGTCGCCGATTTTCTTTCTTGCATTGCCGAATCTTTTTAGGTAAGGATCATTCGCCTGATCTTCTCTGATCCTGGTGGGTTATCATTCTTCATTGACTACCGTAATTCTCGAAACTGCAACTTTCTTAGCTTTCGACTTGTTGCAGTGAGAATAGTCGACAGGGCATGGCCGTCTAGGCAGAGAGTCGGCTTTTTGGTGATTCACATCAGCTTGGTGTTCGCCAGTGTCTGATTTCGCCTGTGTTTTTGGGTTGCAGGAGTCTTGGGGCGCTTAGATGGACTCCGTATGTTCTCTAGTTTGCCACACTTCCGGTATTTGATCTTCTTCGACATCTTGTCTGCCATACCTTTTAACAAGTTGACGATCTGGTGAAGTCTGTCATCGTCACCTTCTTCCTGTATGGTCCTACCTTTGTTGTTTCTCGAAGCCATTGTGGCTGCTTCATATTCAAGTGCAGCTGAAAATGCGTCAACTACTGTCTTGGGATGGGCTAAACGAAGTATCCTCTGCGTATTGGGGTCACGTAAGCCATAAATAAAGGCCTGGATGCCATCATGTTCTCTGGTGCTGATGGATATGCATATCGAGCTAATGGGGCAATATCCACTTCGTACTCTTGTAGGGATTCATCACGTTTCTGCCTTCTGTTCTTCAGCTGGGATCGGTGCAAATGTTCCAAATGTTCGTGACCGTTTCACAACCGCTTCTTCATGTGCTCAAAGTCATCCGTTTCTTCCAGACGTATCGTCTGAAGTACGTCTAAGGCATCTCCCCGAAGCGCGATAGTTAAGTTCACCGCTTTCTCCCTATCAGACCAATTACTCACTCTAGCAGCTGTTTCAATCTGTTTTATGTAATTGGTCCACGACATTTTTCCATCAAACGTTGGGGCCTTGACTCGGGTAAAACTGCAAAGTCCCCCAACTTAGGTAGTGTTTCTGGCTTGCAAGGTTTCGTTTGCTCGGTCTTCTTTTCTTCCTCTGGCGTGCCTCGCGTTCTTGAATCGGCAATCTTTCCCACTAACTCCTTGATTTTCTCGTCTATCGTTGTCATCTTATTTCCAATGTCTGATTTTATTTTCTCGTTCATCGTTGTCATATTATCCTCAATATTCGATTTTAGAGACGAAATTTTATTTTGGACGTCAGCAGCAATGTCATTTTTCATTAATAAGATATCGGCAGAAAGTTTGTCCATGTTAGCAGAAATATCGCTCTTTATAGCAGAAATATCGTTTTTCAGATTAGTTGAAATATTTTCTTCCATAGCAGAAATCTTCTCGTCCGTGTTAGCGGAAATTGACGAGATTAAGGTGGAAGCCTCGTCATTGAATAAAAATGTTTCTGGATCCATGCTATCACTTTCCAGTTCCATTTTTAGTCTTCCTTTCCACTTTTCTTACCGGACGTTTCCAACTCACGATTTTCCAATTCTGCCGCTAGCTCTGTCACTTTCAGGTCACTAAGTCTCTTGGCCATGTTTACGTCTTATTAATTATATTACCCCACACCTGACACAAATGTAAAGTTTTTCTTATTTATTTAAAACAGTTTATCCTGAAGGGTGGGATAAATTCATATACACGGTAGGTTCACTTACTTAATTTATTTACTCATTACACTATTCACTAATTTATATTATACACACAGTATATTCACTTACATTAATTTATATAAACACTTCACTGTTCGCTATTTCGGTGTATTATTGTTTATTTCACGAGATCACTTTATAAACTCACTGCTCCCGCTGATCGGTCCTTTATATATAAGTAGCCTTATTTTCTAGAGAATTCTAGTTTGCGGCTTACGCAAAAACAATCGCTTCTCTGGAATATTCTTTTCTTTTCGGGATATTTCTCAAATGCCGGCTCAATTTGGCGCGCTCGCCATTTTTTTAACACTGTTAACATAAGGTTACAGGACCGTACTTAGTATCTACTTCGGTGTGCGAGTTCGTAACAATACCTTCTCCTGAGTGCATAAAGACACCAATTTGATGACTGGGTATTCAAGGCATCTCACAGATGAACCCTATTAATTCTCAGCTCGCCAGAGCCAGTAAAATGGGGGCAGTAGGACCTGAAGTACCACATTTGTGGAGACATTTCTGTTTGTTAGCACGATACAGACTCTGGAGTGTGTACATGTGACAAATTTGATGATTGGATATTGTTGAGGGCGTCTCACAAATGAACCATCTCTGGTGAGCTGAAAACCAATAGGGTTTATCTGTGAGACGCCCTGAACAATATCCAATCATAAAATTGTTCACTTGTATGTACCTCGGAAGCTGAAACGTCCTATCAAACCGAAAATGACCCAAAACGTAGTATATCGGGATTGATAGGTCTAGTGAACTGAAAATCAATAGAGTTCATCTGTGAGACGGTCTTAAGGGTATCCAATTACAAAATTGGTCACTTCTATACACTTCGGATGCTGTATCGTGCTAAAAAACTGAAATTTCTCCAAAATTTACCAAAAATGTGGTACTTAAGTTACCATAGCACCCATTGTACTGGCTTTGGTGAGCTCAAAATGAATAGGGTTCATCTGTGAGATGCCCTGAACAGTAAACAATTATAAAATGGTGACTTTATGCACTCGGGAGACTGTACAGTGCTAACAAGACATAATTACAAAAAAGGGAAGACGACGAGGGCATACACACAGGATTTTTTTTCTAAAAAACCCTTTTTGTGTTGTGCTCACTGAAAAACGTAAAAATGATTTTAAAAAAATTCAAAATTCCAACTTTTTATGGGGTAAACCAATACTTTTCTGGCGGCGTAGAGAGGCCTGTTGTACTGGCTCTAGTGAGCTGGAAATCCATATGGTTCATCTATCAGACGCTATTTGAGAAAACGATTATCTCAAAATGTCCGCAATTTTAGCATCTCGTCTCACTGCTGCATGTTATCAAATTCTTCATATTAGCCAGGAAAAAATCGTTCTGGATCGGAAATTTTGCATAAAATTGTTGGTGGGGTCTCTGGTTATAAAAGTATTCTACAGAATGGCCGAAGTACTTAATTTTATCAATTTTTTGCAAAAATTGTGAAGAGCCCCAACATGAGGGAGGTATACAAATTTCTTATCCCAACACCCGCTATCGCAAAAAAAATCCGTTGTAATAGGTCTCGTGGACAGAGCTATCCAGCTGTCCGACTGGGAATATAGAGAGGGTGCATTAAAAAAAGCAAAAGAAGTGCTACTTGGAAACAACTATCCAGAATGTTTGGCCGTAGTTGGAGAAATGTAAAGGCCAAACATTTAAAAATAAAGAATGCGCAAGCACCAAAAATTTACGGGTTACTCAAATTACACAAAGAGAACATCCCTTTAAGACCCATTGTATTCTGTATACAGGTACCTTTTTGTAACCTATCAAAATATTTAAAAAATATCCTCAATGATATTACCACTTACCAAAATCAATATAATATCAGGGATTCTTTAGATTTTAGAGAAAAAATCACTTGATGTTATCTCTTTCTCTTTATACAAACGTTCCAAACACTTTAGCGAAAAATATAATCATAAAAAAGTGGGACCAATTACGAAAACACACTGATATTCCACTGAATGATTTTCTAGAAGCTATTGATACAACTCCACATATTTCACATACAAACAAAAGACATATAAACAGATAGACGGATGTTCCATGGGATCCAGCATTTCAAGTGTAGTAGCTCAATTAGTGATGGAAGACCTGGAAGAGACTGTTATACCCAAATTAGATTTTGAATTGCCTTTTTTCTTCAGATACGTGGCCGATTGCAGCCAAACTAAAAAGAACTCATATTGTCTATGAAATACCGTATAGCAATTGCGAAGGTGTTTATATAGACCAAACTAGTCAATATTTACAGAATAGGATAAAGTCACATAAATATGATAAGAAAAACCAAACGGCATTAATCAAACATGAAACCCAGAAAAATCGCTTTTTTGACCATGAACAAACCCGGTTACCTATAGAATATTGGCATATTGTTAAAATATTTAAATACAAGTTGTAAATAAAATCATTTTAATAAAAATATGTTACGGCAATGGTCAATATGTTAAAAACAAAAACTGTTGATAATGAAGATCCGGTCAAATACCAGTCTTCCTACGATAGGTAAAACAGCAATTGTGATAATAATTGTAAAAATATGTGTTTTGAGTTTTCTATTGTGTACGCCTACCCATCTTTTTAACTGAATTGTTGGAACCAATGTTTTTAAGGTAAGACTATTTTAAATCTATACTGTGTGAAAAGTATTTTTAAGAACTATTAGAGTAATTTTAGTTGGCTTGACAAAGACCAGGGATGCCGGTCGAAACGTTGCATACAGATGAAAAATTAAAATAGATTAATAGCTATATTGTTATCCATTTAAACCTAACTCTCAAGAATGCATACGCTAAAATACATATATATGAAGGTTCAAGAGAAATACATTCCAATATATATAATTATATATAAATATGTAACGGGTTTAAATAATCTACACATATCCATTCTCTTAAAGAATAAACTCCAAATAATTTTAAAACTTAACTTTGCGTTCCCTAAGGGTGGAACTTTAAAAGTAATTTTGTATTCTTTTTTTGGTGATATTTTTTATATCGCTTCTTTTGTTGGAATCTGTTCAGTCCTCTAGGACTTACATTTTCGTTTATTTAAAAACACATTGAACACATCAGGGAACACTTAAACGAAAAACTGCATTGAAATTTTTCCGAAGTCACGTCATGCTACTGTCTACAATAGCCATATTTCATTCTGAAATTAGCCTAAACGCTTAGGTTTGAATAAGACATATTCTTTGGTACATTTACTAGGTGGATTTCAGACCAAAAGCATTTAAGATGGTGGCAACGCAACACAGCAACTTGGATTCTTATCTGGTCCGGTAATTATTATCAATGCTATTACTATTCGAACATTTACAATTTTTTTAGTAGTAAATATCTTTTTCTTAGCAGCTGCACCAATTTGCATGAGAATTTTATTCTTTTTTCTAGGCTTGTCAAATCTGTTTTTCATCTTTTCGAGGTTAGCTGCACTGATGTTTGCGTAGTCTTACTCTATTCATTAAGAAGGTGATTACAGATAATCTGAATCTAAACAATTCTGTTGGGGAAGCTGCGGAATGAAAGTCGAGGAATGTGTCAATAATTTGGGATGAGAAAGTGCCAAATTGTATCAATTTATTAATTGATTATAATCAGTATTTTGATGCAGATGTACAACATAAAAATATATTCACAGTAAAAATAATAGTCGGCAATGATGTATTCAACGCTTCAGCGATTTTCATCCTTAACAGACACATTTATTAACGGGTTAGTCACTACCTCCCAAAAAATTCATTTTTCTTTCCCAATTTATATCTTTCTTGTACGAGTTTTTTTTCCTTTATATATTCTGTTTGTGAATTTTGATACAATTTAAGAGCTATTCTCGACGAATTGTAACATCTAATTCTCCTACTAAACTATCATTAATTATTTTAAATTTCACGATACTATATGTTATATCAAATCGTGTGCGTCTTCTTAAGATAATCAGTACAGTGGTATGGTCATTTTCAATTCTGCCACATGAGATACCGTAGAAAGCCAACAGTTTTTATAGAATTAAAAATATACCCTTGTTAATATTGAAATAGAGATGCGCTATCAGCAGTTTCCCACATCCACAGAGAAAATGTGAGAACATAATGACAGACCCTGTATCCATAATAAGGTCCTGAGAATAACTTAAATTAGGATGACCTCGTGTAACCACACGTCCGATTTCAGATAGTCTCACCTGTCAATGTTTTCGAAGCAAAAACCCGATTTTAGCAGAGATAGGATCCCCCTCACACCACTCTGTGTGAACACATCAGGTTAAACCAAACATTTTTAAAATATCCAGTGGTGCAGCTGGAGGAACAATAGCTGACGTTGAAATAAATTTTTCTACGAAGTTCATTTTCGAAAGATTTTTTTTTAATCTCGTGAAAGAATACTAATATTTCATTAAATAAAATAAACGGTTTAAAAGATTAAAAGTAACTCTTTCGCACTCCGGACGCTGTATCGTACTAACATACCGAACTTTCTCCAAAAATTACCAAGAATGTATTATATCTGGATTTGTAGGACCCATTCTACTGGTTCTGGTGGGCTGAAAATCAATAGGGTCCATCTGTGAGATGCCCTGAACAATACCCAATTTAAAATTGGTGACTTTATGCACTACGGAGTCTGTATCGTGCTAACAAGAGATGTTACAAAAAGTGGCCGACAACAACGGCGTCAACGATGACATACACACTTTGGTCGAGTTGCCGGAGTGCACACAGTCACCGATTTTATGATTGGGTATTGTTCAGGGCATCTCACAGATGAACTCTATTGATTTTCATCTCACTAAAGCCAGTACAACGGGTAGTACTAGTAGTATTTATTAATCACCAAATTACAGGAATTTATGAAAGCATACAATGAAAAAGCAAAGAAAAAAATGGTCGATTAATATAATAGAAAAAAAAAGAAAAAGTTTGTTTGGTCGAGTCTTATTAGTAGAATTAGATCAGCGGAAACATAGACATCGAGGATTCATTTAAGTTTTTGGAAAACTTGTCTGCAAAACAACATCACCAATATTATCTCCTCTGAAGATGGCCAAGATATAATGTATTTTGAACTACTCGGGCAAACATTACAGTGCTTGTATTCCCAATAGTATTAACAATATTAGTACATTTCCTACTTTCAAATACTGTTCTGGTAGTTACCAGCAATCTATCTTTTCATCAAAAGTAGTGAATAATATTCCTAGTATATTACAAAAAAAGACACATAAAATCTAAAATATGATGTAAAAAATGTAGAACGTAAAAACTTAAATGTATAAACGCATAAAATATTAAATGTTACAATAAAAAATACAAACTCATACCAAATTAAAAGTAATTAAATGCTAGGTAGGGACGTAAAAATATGTTTGAAAATCGAGAGATTAATGGAGTGGAATTTGTTCATAGTAATGTTGTAATAATGTTATATTTTCATTTTTGAGCCATATGATCACTGAACTTTTAAACAACTTAAACACTCGTTCCGTTTTTATCTCATCAAGAGCTAGATTGAATGATTTGGGTCAAATATATGTAATTGATCTTGGTCCAATAGCTTTGTTCATTTTCGGTATATCTAGGTTATTCGCTTTTACGCGGGTTTCAGGTCCATGTTAATGAATTTTGAACTTATTTCTGTTGAGGAATATAAATATTAATAATTGTTTCAAATAAAGATATTTCAGGCGCATTCGTTCACAATATTGGAATGCCGGTGGGAAACGAAAATCTAAATTGTAAATAATTTTGAGGAATCGTTTCTGTAGTACCAAAAGCGGTTGTGCAGTTGTACTATAGACCCCACCTCGTCCTAGATTTCCATACATTAAGAGAGGGTGTTATGGTACCTGAAGTAGAGGAGCGGCGGGTATTATGGAATAGTAATTTGTATTTTTCTCGTAAATTGGGAATCGATACAAAATATTACATATAATAGGTATAGGGTTTAGGATAACCAAAAGTTTTGTTTACAAGATACCTTGAGGCTGACTGATACGATTCAAAATTTATAAATAACAAGCAAGACAACAAAAAAACGTTTTTCGGATAATATGGAATAGTCGAGTAATATGGAATTTCAGAATTTTACAAGTTTTTAAGACTTTTTGGAGGATATAAAAAACTTTCACTAATACATTTTTTAATATCCATTTTTATTGCTGAACATAAAATTCATCAAATCGAATAAATAAAAATTATTTAAACATAATTTATTTACAAAACACGCAAAAATAGGTGCCACTTTCAAAACCAGATCAGTCGACATGTGCCCACATTTCACACGTCATACACTGGACCCACTGACCCACTGCTCTCCTTTGCGACTACGAAAAAAGGTTAACAGCAAAAAATGCACTCAACGTCTTCGTTCTCTGGAACGTTATCTTGATGGGTGTTTGTATCAGAAGTCCCACCTGAGTGAAAGCTCTCGTGGGCACTAGAGTCATCACTAGATTCGATATCATCATAAAAAACTCTTCGCGTAACTCTTTGTTTCTCCATGTTTATAGCTTCCATTTCCAGTTCAGAAGATTGGTTTTTCTTGGCTTCACTTTTCTTTTTCTCATTTTTCAAAACTTCATTTAAATTTTTTCTTCCACTTGTGGAAGCTTCTAGTTCATCCTTGTAGGGCGTACTAGTGATTATACCCGCTGATCCACGCTTCCGTCCCCGGTTTGAAACTTTGCTCATTTTAGTTGGGAGAGGCTTGATTTGATATGGGCTCACAAACATCTTTGGGGGATCGGAACTACCACTAGCAATGCAGGATTCGAAAGTACCCTGATCTGAATAGCTTTGTGAAACAGCAGCGGCCGCGTCATTTTCTGCAGCATAAAAATCTGCGTCGGAAAATATTGCTCTCTTAACTGGATATAACCCTGCTTTCTTGAATCCATTGACTGCTATCTCTCCTGTTTGAGAATTTAAATATGTTTTTCCGAAAAGCTCGGCGATGTCGTAGGTTGTTACCAAATGATCGTTATTTCTCAAAAACTGGCGAATCTCCTCACTGAAGTGCGCTTTCAATGTCGTCATAAATGTCTTGTCCAGAGGCTGTAATTTGTGGGTACAGTGGGGGGGAAGACAAACAATTTTAACATGATTTTTGCGAGCTAAGTCGATAAGCTCAATAAATATTCTTTGTGTGACTGTAGTGTCCATCAAGGTACAAGAGCACCGGATAATCTGCTGTTGGCTTTGTGTGTTGCAAAAAGTGGTGGAACCCCTGTGTGAAGAGGTTAGTTTGGGTGGAATATAATGTGCGGTGGCGCTCATGCAAATAATTGTTGTCACAAGAGAACCACGCTCTGCTGATGTAATACATCCTATTTGGCGTTTTCCCTTCAACGCAATAACATGTGGCATTTAACATTGGATAATCGATAGTCCCGTTTCGTCAACATTGTACACTCCATCCCCAGAGAATTTGTGTTCGTCATATATAGATTCAATCAAATCAAAAAAACCACTCACGGCTTCTTTGCTAAAGCCTGAAGCACGTGCACTAGATGTTCCAGTTGGTTTTCTTAAAGATAGTTCTAGATGTCTTTTCATGAACCCATACATCCAGTCTTCTTTCAGCAATGCCGTGCTGCTAATTGATACGCAATTGACCTCAAATATCTTCTTGTCAGGCCATAGAACTTTGATTCCAATCTAAGGGCATACTCCACCAATTTATTCTCGAGTTCATCCGGAAGAATGGGTTTTCGCTTGTTTTTTGACTTATAATGGTATCCAGATCATTTTCACCTTGCTTTATAAAACGAAATAAAGTTGTTCTTGGAACATTGAATAATTGAGCTGCTTTAAGGTAACCCATCTTTTTTTCTCGAACTGCTTCAATAGCTCGCGTTGTTGATGGTCGCTACTGTTTCTTTTTCTGGGCATTCTGAAAATAGTATAACATATCTAAGTGAAATGAAGATAATTATGCGGGTATTATGGAATAGTCGGCCAATATGGAATACTACTATTCCATATTACCCGACATCGCCATTTTGATTTTAGTTTAAAAAATTATGAAAAAAAAACATTAGTGAAGCCTTACCACGAATCAATTGAAGGTTGAATATAGCTTTACCGGTATCAGAAGAGAAATCGTTGGAAAATATAGCTATTTCCTAAATTAATTGATATTTTCTGACTTCTGCACAAGTTTTGAGGAACCAAAATTCAAATAAAATAGCATATCTTCTCTCTGAATGACATTATCTGACTGTTTTGATGTGGCCGCTTAGTGACTGCTTTACGAAGTGTAGGGACAGTGTTGCCGCTGTGTAATATCACTGAACTGGAGAAATATCAAGGTATTCCGAATTACCCGAGTATTTCATAATACCCGCCGCTCCTCTACCACATTTTTGATCATATTTGGAGAAATGTCGGTTTGTTAGCATGATACAGCCTGCGTAGTGTATACAAGTCACCAATTTTATGATTGAATATTGTTAAGAGCGTCTCACAGACGAATTCTATTGATTTTCAGCTCACCAGAGCCTGTACGACTGGACCTAAAAATCCAGATATACTACATTTTTGGTAACGTTTGGAGAAATTACGGTTTGTTAACATGATACAGCCTCCGGAGTGTATTCAACCTACCAATTTTATAATTGGATATTATTCAGGGCCTCTTACAGATAAACCCTGATTTTCAGCTTATCAGAGCCACAACTGGACCTATAAATCCAGATTGCATTTTTGGTCATTTTGGTGAAATTTCGGTTGGTTAGCACGATACAGCCTCCGGAGTACATACAAGTGACCAATTTTATGATCGAATATTATTCAGGGCATCTCACAGATGAACCCTATTCATTATCTCACCAGAGCCAGTACAACTGGACCTATAATTCCAGATATAATGCATTTTTGGTCATTTTGGTGAAATTTCAGTTGGATGGCACGATACAGCCTCAGGAGTATAAACAAATAATCAATTTTATGATCGGATATTGTTCAGGGCATCTCACAGATGAAACCTATTGATTTTCAGGACACCAGAGCCAGAACAATGGGTTCCATAAATCCAGATATTCTACTTTTCGGGGTTGCTAGCCTGTTGGGGCAGCGAGGGTGGAATGCGGGGGGAGGACTGCCGCAAGTTTTGCAGGTAGGGGTTTGGGATTTGGAGCATTTTTCAGGTCGGAGATCGGTTTGGCCGCAGGAGGGACTGATTTGTTCAGATCTACAGGATTCTGAGGAGTGTCTGGTCTGGGTACAACGATTATAGTATTTGGGAACTGGAGGTAGTGGATTTGAGTTGGAAGATTCGCACTATGGAATTGAATACCTGAAATGAGGACTTGGTGGTAGTGTTACCACGATACAGCGTCCGAAATGCGGAAAAGTTAGTTTTAATCTTCAAAACCGTTTATTTTAATAATTTTAGAGCAACTGGCGTCAGATTGTCATGATGAACCCAAACTTTTTTTCATAATAAACAAGGCAATCCATTTGGAAGTTGACATTCGCCTCCGATATAAACGGAATTAAGAATCGTAAAATGGTTTTCCAATACATGAATGAAAATTCGTTTTATTTCAATCATAGTGTCCGTAATGTTTCACTTTTTATCTCTTGGCATCTTGACGTTTTTGTATCCATGTTTAAAAATTTAATTGTCAACTAGAATAAGATGTCTTTTATTTAGTCAGCTTGAGAAAGCTGCAGTGTACTGCGTCCTGGCAGTCTTAGAGCAAAAAATATGACTAAACCGATTTGTAAAAATCCTGCGCCACTGAAAGTAGATAGGTACGGATGTTACAAATATGCAAAATAATACTGTATATGTGCCATATGTGAGAGATGCATACATGCAATATGTGAATGAATTAAGTCGAGATAATTTAAATAAATGAAAATATTAGAGGGTGTAGTGATGTACAGGTTACACGTGTGTTCACCAGGCGTAGCGAGCTCTTTTCCGATTACCATTTAATATGATCGAATTAAAAAAGGGCATATGGTAGCTCAGGTTGTTGTACAAGTGTATCCAGAGCACTTAATTCAGTTTATTAGTGTGTGACTCAGTCAATCTGTTCTTGTATCTCAAGATTTTATTGCTGTTACTACCTTATAAGTATCAGTAATTATGTTAAGCTTTATCGGACATTAAGAGGTTTGGGGAGAAATTGCTTTTAATACCTAATAGGATCGATACTTGATAGACACTATGAACATCACTTTCAATTATAAAGATGTATATCGAATTAATTACCAAAACCACTAGCAGCACTTTAATTAAAAATTAATTCTCAATTTATTATCAGCAGAAGCTTAAACCCTGTAAACAAAACAAATCCGTTGACAAGAAGATTAAATAGATGATTTTAAAGTTCAGATATGGATATTTATAGTGTGGTGAAAAATGGGGTCGTAGATTTAAGCTGCATATGGCCAATGAGGCAATATAAAACGATATTATTTAATACAAATCTGTTTGGATTTGAGTGCATGTTCTACCTACTTATCGTATTATATATAAGAGAGATTGTATATATGACCTACCAACTGCTGATTTATTCGTCTTAGTCAAGTTGCCACTTGATAACAGTTTAGTTTTCGTTATTGTGTAGTTCGCTCAATCAACTCGATAGTACTCCTACCTAGGAAGTCTGTCACTTTGCATGAAGCTTTGATAAGTATGTACAATTTGTTTCACGATGAATTCGAGCTATCTATACAGGGTGATCCGTTAAGAATGGGACATAGAACAGCCGCAAATTTGTCACTTTCCTGAAGAAGTGTCAAAAGGACACGAAAGCTTGGCGGCATTTTGTAAATAAAAGATCTTGGCGTTGATTCCTTGGACTGAAATCCCCGTTATCCCCACCTATATATATATATATATATATATATATATATATATATATATATATATATATATATATATAACTTTTTAATGACAAACTTTTATTCAAATGCGCTAGAAAGTGAAAAATAATTTCTTTGGATGTATAACGTGGATTATTCTGTAGGTTACAGATTGAGAAGCTTTTGTATTCGAACTAAAAATTCTGCAGCATGCTCTATGTGAAAAAAAATTATATACAAAGTATCGTTAAAATTGTGCCACCCTCAAGTTTCTATTTTCAAATACGAATCTTTATTTTTAATTGCATTGATTCAAATGCCAAGAGTCATGTTTCGTATCGGCGTAGTATTTACATATGAACTACAGACTGTTTTGGAAATATTGAACTATTACCGGTAAAATTTCAAATCTACAATAATTAATCAAGATCTTGTTGTATGATCAACTTGGCATTGATCCACTTCTTACTCACTGATATTTTTCAATTACAGCTGTTATGGAATATTAAAAGAGGTTAAAATTGTTTTGGTCATAGTTCAATATACAAAATGTTGTTATGGCAAAGTTTTGGAAAATCCTCGCAAAATAAAAAAATGTAGGCAAAAGAAGAATTTCAAAATTTTCAATTTTTCCGGTTTAGCTCCAGAAATAAAGAAGCTAGATTGTCTTGAATCAAATGAATGACCTCTGAAATACACAACTTTGCCCCCATTTTACTATCCCTATATCTCTTACCGTTACCATGATCCCAATGCATAGGCTCGAATTTGAGTAGCATTGTATTAGAAGTGTGGAAAGTGACATATTCCGGACGAGTGCAGGAAATACAATTTCTAACGAGTTATGTACTCTAGTTTTCCTACGACCATGAATATACAAATGGTGTGAATTATGAGTATTAAAATATGAATTATGAGTATGTTTTTAGTTTGTCCGCATTCGGTCCTCCCTATTGCTCATTTTTCTAATACGACTATTCATTTACTAGACTTCTTGCTTAAGACGGATTCTGCCGTAAGACGAAGTCCATATTTTCTTTCCTTTTCTTTTAATTATACATTTATTTAATTTCAATTGCTTCTCTTAAAGTTATCTAATTTTAATTTTGTTTGACGTTTGCATAATTATATAAATTTTCTTGATTTTAATTTTCCTACAATATATTTTCCATATTACCTACTGACACATCTTGGATTCTGCTGGATGCCACGGGCATGTGACAACTTTCCTTTTATAATTCTTTTCATGTGAATGATATATACATTTAAGCCCTGATGATAGGTCAGTGTGCCTAAACTAGTTGCCCCTGTAACTTGTTATAATATATGCTGTAGTACGTATTTTGCGTTTTACTTACTGCTATTTCCTTACATAATATATTTGAGATGGATAGTCTTTTTCATTAACATGATGTGAGTTATAATCTCTGATAAACTACAAATACAAATTGAAAATCATTTAAGATATTTTTGGTTGTGTTAAAAATGGAACAGCTGATTTCAAGTTTTATTTCGTTGATATAGATGTTAAGTAGCTCTAAATATGATAAAAGAGTATATAAAATGAGTAAGGTGTCTCTCTCATTTGTAGTAAAGTATGTCAATGTATAATTATAGGTACCTACAAAGATATTTTCACGTCCTCTACCACTGCACAAAAACCATGTTTCTAGCAAAGAAACTCGCACCATTATGGAATCAATCTTCGGTAAGTTACAACTATTTCTTTTGTTGGATTCAGTCTCAATTGTGTTAAAAATCGTGAAATATTATCGTTGTTTTAACAAATTATAAAGAAAAATAGTTCATATTTATAACCGGGTTGAGAGAAATAAGTTTAATTTGAAACGAATAATAAGATTCTTAGAATGTAATTTAAGGTTTCTTAAAACTGTCTTTTATGTTTAAAATATAGCTTCACATGGATTTGTATCTACCGCCAACATCCCTATTAATAGAATATATGTTTCATTCTCCTCTTTCAAAAGAGAAAGAAATACATATTTAAAATTACGGGAAGTCACTTTGAACGCGATCTATACACAATATACAGGACGCACCGATTCTTAAAGAAATTCAAATCTACCTACTAATAATGTATCAAGGTCACAGTGTTGCCAAATGATAGGAAGCTACTCTGTGCGTGATCTCTATGCATTGGGGCTGTTCTATATACATATTGTGTATATCGGAGGATGCCACAGCGCTACAAATCTATACGGACGCCACTTCTACCGCTATCGCGATACATATATATATATATATATATATATATATATATATATATATATATATATATATATATATATATATATATATATATATATATATATATATCATCATCATCATCATATGCAGCTTATTCAACCATTTTCTAGTTATGGTGTAGCCTCCCTTTACATATTCCATTTCCATTTGGGCCCATTGTTGTCTATTGCTAGCTATGCGGCCCCAAGTTGATCCTGCGAGTTTCTTTATATCGTAGTCCCATCTTAAGTTGGGGCGTCTTCTTGGTCTTTTCACGCCTGTCCTTTTAGCGAGATGCCCCGCCCATTGCCACTTTAGGGATCTAATTCTATTAATGACATCTATCACTTGGGTTTTTTGTCTGATCCATTCAACCCTTTTTCTATCTCTCCTTGTTATTCCAAGCATGCATCGTTCCATAGACATCTGTGTTACCTGGAGATTTCTAATGATATCAGTTTTCAGGGTCCAGGTTTCACAGCCGTATGTTAATACTGGTAGTACGCAGTGATCAAACGCTTCCTTTTTCAAACGGAGTGACATTCTAGACTTGTAGATGAGTTCTGTCCAAATGTTCTCCATGCTAGTTTGATTCTTCTGTTTATTTCTGGAAGTAGAGAGCTGATATGTGTATTAGTTGACCCAGGTATATGTATTCCTCTACTATTTCCAGGGCAGTGTCATTAATTTTTATTTCTTGTGCGTTTATCAGTTCGTTATACATTATCTTGGTCTTACTCAGATTTATTTTAAGGCCTACTTCGTTGTTTGCTGTATTCAATTCATTCATTTGTTGTTGCATTTCGCCAGGGTTACTCGCTATCAGGATGATGTCATCAGCGAATCTTAGATGGTTCAAGTATTCTCCATGTATATTCAGACCTGTGTTGTTCCAGCCCAGTTTTCTGAAGATGCTTTCTAGTGTTGCTGTAAATAACTTTGGTGATATTGCGTCTCCTTGTCTAACTCCTCTGCTGATGGGGAATTCTGGGGTGCCCTCATATATCCTAACTATCGCATTGGCTTCCCTATATATATATATATATATATATATATATATATATATATATATATATATATATATATATATATATATATAATATATATATATATATATAATATATATATATATATATATATATATATATATATATATATTTGCTAGGGTCTCAATATATGGCTTGTCGACCCCTTGTTCTGTTAGGGCATTGATTACTGCGGTGTTCTATTATTCCTTCCAAATTTTCAGGGGCCTTGTATAGGTCTCCATAGAATTTGGCTACTAGGTCTATTATTTCATTCCTGTCTGTGGTTCTTGTATTTCCATCAGTTAGTGCAACTACCTGTCTTTTCCCTATTATTAGTGCTCTTTTTGCACGTTTGTAGCTTTTACGATTTTCTATTGTTGTTTGTATCAGTTTCTCGTTGTAATTCGTGATATCTTCTGCGATTTTCTTTCGTATCGTCTTGCACAGTTCGGTGTATCCAATTCTTTGAATGTTTGTTATCTTTTTCATTTCTCTTCGTTTTTGTAATAGTTCTTTTGTTTCCGGAGTTAGTTTTTTGTGTCCACCTCGTTGTTGCAGACCTCCCACTTCTACGGCGCCACTGTCGTATGTACTGTTAATTAACACTGGTACAAACTTCTTCAAATAGAGGTTAGGCTAATGGACACGGTCCCTAGTCATAAAAAATCCAAACAAAAAAAACTTCCTCAAACAAAGCTAGAAGTTGACTTTCGTAAGACATTGTTCCCAAAAATGTGGAAAAGGATATGCAATATATCAATAAACAATGAAAAGCAGAAAGAAAACCGTTGTGTATATTAATGTCACGTGGTCATTGTGGCCAAGTATAACTTATCCGCACACTCTAAATGTGCAAATTCCACCATAGCTGCAGATACACTAAATAGAATAGCTAATACGCTCAAAGGGATCAACTACCGCAGCTACTGTGAGCGTTAAATAACGGGCGTATTTTGTATAAAGTTAGGAATAATGTGCTTTAATAAAGTTTCAATGTGTTAACTACTACCTCACCCACTTTTTCAGACATGTAACTAAAAATTGCCTCATTTTAAACAAATCATTTGAATAAATTTGTCGAATTATTACAAAAGCATTCTTGTTCAACAGTGCCTGACGGGTATTAGATTTTGCCCCAACGATGGAAATCTGATGATAGAATTTTCAGGGTAGCTACTCCACTGATTTATAATACTCACATACAATTAATCACATTTTCATAGTGTGGACTTTGATTTTTAACTGATCTAAGATCAGTCTTCTTACTAATTAATCACCCTCGATGACAAAAATATTTTTAATCAGTATCTGATTTTATTGGAAGAAATATGTTTGACAGTCTAATACTGATTGCTACAATTTCATAATTATTTTGTATTGATCAAGTCCTACAGTCTGAATGTTCATAGCGATATAAACTTTATTTTATATACTAATTGTCAGCTTCTGTTTGATTAAAATATTGAATTATTTCAGTGTTATATCGGCTGCAGGATGTACGTCATTATCACAGTCATCATTTTATACAATATATAACGGTTTTATTATTTTGTTTTTATTTTACAAACCTATGGTCTAAGAACCTATGGTCTAAGAACAAAATAAAAACGATACTTGTTATTACTAACGGTATTTCGCTATACAAGCTTTATTTTTCTGAATTGGTATACTTATTATAGATAACTAGATGAACCCTGCAAACATTGTCCTGCCAAATACTGTTCTCTGTTTCTTATATTTAAAGCAACCATATATCGATACCAAATCATAAACTCAAACATATTGTTTTGTTTATAAATTTCTATCGATAAATTGAATGAGGTATGATAATTATTAGATTTCTTCGATTCTTCCATACTTGTTTTAAAATACATACTTTATACTCTCAAGCACTGTAAATAACAACTCTTAAAATATATTTTCGAATTAAATAAATTTAGATTTATGGATATTTTCAATAATTAATTAAATTTTTATCTTATATAACAGGTTAAGTACCTAATAAAAAATGTTTATAATAAAGTTTTTCAACAACCACTGTGTAATACACGCATCATCTACACAAATTTAAATAATATTCAATTCAATATTATTTGAATCTATTGTTAATTTAAACATAACCTTTAATTTTTTAAATTATTTCCATGTTGCTTATAAAAATAATAACTATTTAAAACCGTTTTGTTTAGTTTGACAACAATTTTTTAAACATTCAAGTACACCTGTTGATATGTTATACAATTTACCATGTACAACTTTTATAATATGACATCCTCGTAAACTGTATCCTTGAAAATGGAAAAAATAAATTCCGAAAGCTTTGACTAAAAGTATAAACAGTTCTTTTTTTAATTTGCCGCTTCCTCAATTAGCCTGTATATATATATATATATATATATATATATATATATATATATATATATACATATTATATATACATATATATACATATATACATATGAGTCTGACCGTTCTTCGAAGAGAGAAATAACTATATTCCTGGCTAATTCCACGCAGAATATTGAATTACATCATATTCGATGAACGTGACGTCGGTCTACCCTGTTGTCGATACAGGCATCTGTGGTGATTCGCAACCGTAAGGTAAGGAGACGGGCATAGTACACTGACCGGTTTCGACCTTCTAGGGTCTCTTCAAGAGTACTGTGATGCCCTCTAGTTTGGAATCTATAACTGAAACTGAAGATTCCGCCTTCCGACAACATCTATTTGGCTCGTGTTGTTACACACTTAAGAGAAGTTGTTTGCTGGCTATGTTCCTGACATAGCATTTGCTCCATCTGTGCATAAACGAAGACACTTTTACCAAGGAATGCCTATTTTGAGCACATTCTCATCAATCATTCTAAAAATGATTTCCGCTGTAGTATTTGATTCAAGTAGTTTGCAAAACATAAACTGTTCTATATATTTTTCTTGATAATCAAATCGTACAAATACAAGGAGCTGTGCAATGTTTGTTATGTTGACACTTTCGTCTACTTAAAGTGCAAAATATGTACATTCTTGAAGTTATAAACACAGTTGTTCCTCAATAATAGATGACCTATCAGCACTCCCTGTGTTTTTTGACAATGGTATTTTTTCAATTTCTCTGGCTGCCTTTATTATATTTTATTTTGCAATTCTTTAACTAGCAAGGTAAGACGCCGCCTTTATTAGGTTAGCCATACATTTTTTTTCTTTGTTTAAAGAAGTAGATTTCCTTTTGAAAAATTCAATCGGCTTACCAACCAAATCAGAGTGCTTTGTGTTTTGGAGACGCATCAGCTGAGAAGGCTTCATGCTTTGATTCGAAAGCGTTTCGTAACAGACAACATATTGTGGAATAGGATTGGCCTGCGGCTTAGTTTTTTCAACACTATTCTTTGAAGTCCCAAGGTTCACTAGAAACCGCATCCTAGTTTGTTATGGAAGCACAAGAAAATCACACACAGTTACTGATGCTTAACACAACATAAAACGTTACGCTCTCCTGGATGTAAACCGTTGCACTGCTTGATCAAACTGGCGATCGCGGAGCCAGTGGAGCGGAACAATAGGTGAAGTGCGCCATAGGAGGGCATAGTAGGCGACCCTTTATTGGCGGGACAAGGCCACGTGATTAAATCTTCCCGCGTACCACCAGTGGTACGCGTACTACCGATTGGGAACCCCTGATATAGATGGTATAGATTAGGTGGTTTTAACAAATGAAATAGATATAAATTCGCTATGATGAGAGTCTTAACGTGAACAGAATCTTTCATCGTTGAGATGTTTTTTCTGTTAAAATGTTCTTGCTTAGAATATTAAAAGTAGTTTGTTTGCGAATTGAAAAGTTTAATGTGATAATTGGAAATACTACAGTATATGTGTCCTTATTTTTTTCTTAATTATTCGAGAATAAATGAGCTGCAACCCAAGGCCGTTTGAAAAAAGTTATGTGATAAATAATTCCCATAATCCACTCTAATAACATTATGTTTGAAAAATAAATCATTCTCCAAATAAACTTTCACTATTTTCTAAAGAAGACACAACTACAATTTTTATTATATGCCTCGTTAGACATTTTACAACATCAAACAGCGTGGCCGACATTTATATCAGGATTGTATGGATTTCCTTTTCTATTTTTCCATTATTCATTTAATATACTTTTGTAAGTGTCGTTTCCAATCCTGGAAACACTTCTGATATTTTGTTAATTAGGTGCGTTCTTTTTTACTGAGATCTCAGATCACTTCAGTTAAGGTGATCTGAGATAAAGTAATGTGAGTAAGTACCAAAAAGAACGACTACTCAATAGAAGCGCGCGATCTGTCGACGCATGCGTGAATAAGAAACAAAACATATAAACATAACCTTTCTCGATATCTCTGATAAGCACGCTTGATTTTATTTTTAGTTTCAAATATTTCTTTGAGTTAGGATTTGTATTATGGCTAATATTCCAACATTATTAGTTGTTACCTTCCTTCGCCCTCTGAGCATCTTCAAGGGATAGATTTAAACTATACGACAAATTCGTATCAGCATCTAATAATGTTATTGTATCCAAAATTTGTAACAAAAGAAAAATAGATTATGTGTGTTTGTATGTTAATTGTTAAAACCATAGATAACCTTGGTTAAAACTACAAATAACCCAAGCAAATCAAATATTTGTTGATCCCCTCCACTTTATTTCCGTCTCAAGTCCAACTGATACCCCCCTTACAACACATTCAGCATCGGTGAAGAGGGAGGAAAAATCTCAGCTCACTCAGAAGTGAGTAAAACAAAAAGAACGCTCACATTGCTGATGTGAGCTGAAATTAACTGAGATCTCAGTAAAAAAGAACGCACCTTATGTATGGCCTTGAGCTCTTCCAGCGATGCGATCTTCGTCTCCTCAATCATGGCAAAATTATGTCTTTTCAATCTTGGAAAGAAAATGAGTCGCAGGGAGCTAAGTCGGGGCAATAAAAAGGCTAAATTATTAGTTATTTTATTATTAATTAATAGTTCCTTTATTCAAAAATCACGAATATAAGGTAGATGTGCGTGAGCTGATGCAGTATTGTAAAAGCCATAAATTGTTCCGCCATAAAGCCGGATGTTTTTTTTAATTGCTTTATGTAAACGACGTAAACTACACCACATCATTGTAATTGAAGAGAACAGTGAGCAAAACCTTCACATTTGACAAAACTTGCCGTGGTTTTATCGATCTAAGCTCTTTTGGTAGCTTCAATTGGAATGCTTTGGACTTGGTTTCGGTATCATAACTAAATACACATATTTTGTCGCCAGTCATAATCATTTTCAGCAAATCTTGAGTTGTTAACGACAGTACCTGAGCGATTCAAGGTCAAGGTTTAGCTATTTTGAAGCCAATTTCCCCAATTTCTCTAGTAGTCTCATCACTGCTTCAACATTTTCATCGGTTGTTGTGCTGGGACGTCCAGGGCGGGTATTGTCATTAACATCTCCTGAGCCTACTGTGAATAATTTGTACAACTTTTAAACATTCTTTTTTGCTCGAAGTTGATTAGCCATTTTATTTTTCACACAAACTTCTATAAAGTTTATTAAACAGAACCAACATTGAAAACAACAGAAAATCTACGTATCAAGCATTTAAAGGTTACTCCATTGTTTGAGTGTATTATGTATATTTTAGATAATAGCTTTCAGTTTCTTAATTAGAGATTGTATTTAGTTTTTTATGATATTTTCAGTTCCTGGGATATTCTACATCCTATATACTACGTGGGTTGAAAAATATGAGTGACAACCAAATTGAGAAATATTTTTTCACGTAAGAAAAGATATTTATTTGTGTTGTATTGTTTACTACACTACAGATAACCGAAAACCACATATGAGGATATGAGTCCTCAAAATTATTTCCTTGTGGAGTCCATCACTCTCTTAGCTCTTTAAATAGGTCATTGACATTCTTGTCGAATTGCTAGTATAGATAAATAATTTGTCAAAAAAATATATTTTGTACTGACACCCATAATACGATAAAGAATGTTTATCAAAACAATAAGCTCTGGATATATAAGACGTAATACTTGGTTAAAACGGATTCAAACCAAAAATAATGACAGAAAATAATTGAGCAAACAATGAAAACAACTTTGACTTGAATATAATGCAATCAAATATTAACACACATCAGTAACTGAAGCATGGTAGACGCTTAGATGAAGAAACAAGACGGGGAAATCTGAATACTAGAATAAGTAACAGGAAATATTTAGATCAGCAAAGAGTGAACTTTCTCATAACATGAAACTTTTTTTCTTTACAGCTAGTAGTCACAATTGACTATAATCCATTAGTTTGGCGGGCAAAGCAAATTACCTGACTGAAAGCTGAACGTTAATAGTGTTAACTAGCATTATTCGTAATTAATAGGAATAAAATCCAGCATTTGAAAGGAAAATGGTTCAAAAACAGCGCCATCTTCGTGGTAATCTTTGGTAGACTTTGA
This sequence comes from Galeruca laticollis, assembly GCA_963921935.1. Taxonomy (NCBI): domain Eukaryota; kingdom Metazoa; phylum Arthropoda; class Insecta; order Coleoptera; family Chrysomelidae; genus Galeruca; species Galeruca laticollis. Next base: position 167,043,273 of record OY998180.1, read on the forward strand.
CACAAATTCAAGTAAACCATCATGTACCATAACCCCAGTATGGGTTATTATTAAACGACGACCTTTCTGAATAGGAGTTTTTAAACCCGTTGACAAACCTTTTAAAAAAGCTTGACTAAGAATTTGAACCAATTAGTTTTACCAGGCTTCTGTAACAGTGTGTCCTTTATTCAGCCAGATTTCATCTAGATAGAATATTCCATTTCGATCTGTTCTAAATCAACTATCTCTTCTTTTTCTAGCAGTGTTAACCTACAATCCTACTTTTTCCAAATGAAATTTAATTCATGCAAAATTTTCCATAATTTTGTTCTCTTTATTATTGGTAAATTTTCGCCATCATTAAGCGTTGATAAAACCTTGTCGATTGTTGGTATTTGATTATAAAGGTAAAATTATTATTAATATTATTATTATTACAGTTTAGCAAGGGCAGAGGGACATGTCTCTATTATGCCCAAAAAAACAATACAAAATAATCATAAGTAGCTTATAATACTCATAATTAACAAGAAAAAAATACTTATCAACTACAATAATGACACAAAAACCATAAAATATAATTAGGTTAAGATCGTCCGTTCAAGTATATTTTTGAATGAGCTTATCGAAGGTGTAGAAACAATATCCATATCCAAATCGTTCCAACTGTTGAATGTTCTACTTGACCAAAATTTCTGTCTCTGCCTAAGATCAAAGTTTTATTTTTTGAGTTTGAATTGATGACATCTAAGGCGACTATGTCGATTTAGGGTGAACATGTTATCCAAATTTCTGAAATTGAACTTTAATATTTTGAATGCGGTTATAAGGTCTCCACGATGTCGGCGAAGTTCCAAAGAAGTTAAGTGGGCCATAGACAGCCATTTTGTATAGGAAGGTCATCACGGACAAAAAGGAATCCTTTTCTTTGGACACTTTCCAATAGGATTTTGTATCTAGCGGGGTCCAAATACCATGGTGGCACAGCATATTCTAGAATGGGTCTAACACAGACAGTATACAAGTTACAAAATAATTGAAAGGAAACTTTTGAAAGAACCTCCGAATAAGATGTAGTCTAGAGTTAGCACGTTTACATACAGATGTAATGTGATCAGACCAGGTTAGCTTATTGTTTACGATTACTCCTAAATCGTTATGAGAAAATACCGAATTTAACGGTTGTCCGTTGATAAAGTGCGGCACAAGAGATTTTACCAATTCGAAGCACCACGCACTTATCAGTATTCAATGGTATCAACCATTCAGAGCACCACACTGAGATAGAGTCCAAGTCTTCCTAGAGGATTTGCCAGTTGGTGATTGGATGTGCTTTTTGAGAAGGTTGATGAGCTACGAATAGCGCGCCATGTATCTAAGGATGATTTATTGGAGTCTGGTATAGATTTATTTAGCGATAAAGCTTACCAATTTTATAAAGATGTGCAATTACGAGTAAATTCCTGGGATGAGTTAGTAGCCGAATTCCACTCGGAATATCTCCCAACTTATCATGATGATGTACGATTTGAAGAGTTGCGGAAGAGGACGCAGCACCCTTCAGAATTAATTGGGGTTTATTTGCCGATAATGAATAGCTATTTTCGTAGACTTAGTTGCTAGGTGTCTGAAGAAGTTAAGCTTGCTATTGTTTTAAAAAATATGCACCCTTTTCATCAAGATCGACTCAGGGATCCAATGCCAATTAGTTTGGATAAACTTAGAGTAGTTTGTCGTCGGATGGAAGAGCGTCGAGACGCCATAAATACACTGCACCGCAAAATTAACGCATAATTTTAAAAATTGAAACAATGACCATAAAACATTTTTTTAATGCCGCCACTAGTTTAAAAATACTTATTTATGATGTTCTTTAAATTTTTCAAGATATCGTTTTTGTGTCGAATACATAAAAAACATATTTTTCTTACATTACTACAAAACAGAAATTTAACAAAATTCCTTAGATATTAAGTTTAGTCGTTTATTTGCTGTTAGTTTGCTTTTTACACTTGTATGGGCAATATTCAAATTTTATAAGTGCAATACAACACAAAATGGCCCAAAACGATCGTGAGATGAGAAATCTTTCGCGTGAAGAATGTCCTACTGCCGTAGCCCTTATGAGAGAAGGCTTATCACAAGTTGAAGTGGCACAACGTCTAGGAGTGACACAATCTACCATACCCAGGGCTTATAGCACGATTTAGGGAGACTGGTAGTAACGAGAGAACACCTGGACAAGGACGGCATATCGTCAGAACTAACAATCAATATCGATTTTTGCGATTGCACGCATTAAGAACTCGTTATAGGATCGCTGGTGTAAACGGGAAAAAGCAAAGGCCCAAGTACTGAACCATGTGGCACTCCACTTTTCACTAGTCTATCTTGTGAGTGAATTTTGCCGATTCTAACTTTATAGTATCGATACGTCAGGAAATTCTCTATCCAGACTAATAAAATGCCTCGGATGCCGAAGTGGTCAAGTTTATGTAGAAGTCTCTGCTGAGGTACCCAATCAAAGGCTTTGGAAAAGTCCAAATAAATAACATCAACGATCTGTTGAGGAATAATGTCCAATTATTCATACAGTGTAGTAGGTTGGTTAACGTGGAACAGTCTGGGACAAAACCATGTTGATGTGATGGAATGACATTTTCCTCAAGAAGAAATATGGCATTATTTCTGAAATAATGGCTTCCATAACCTTACTGACTATTGGCAACAAGCTTATTGGACGATAGTTGTTCGGGTTCAGTTTGTCACCTTATTAAAAGTATGGGCGATAGAGGATAATTTCCAATTGAGGGGTGAGGAACTTTGAGTAAATGAGGTATGTATATTAAAAATAAAGGTAGTGCTGGGATGTTTGCACAACTTGTCAACAATTTCGGAGTTATGCCGTCTAAACAAGGAGAAGCTGTAAATACTACTTGTTCCAAAGATGTACTAAAACGAGGACAGTTAATAGATGGAAGGTTACGGTTTCTAGATTCTCTAGTAAAATCTTGAAAAAATGTTAAAGAAAGAGTTTCAAACGAACTTTGTCGCAAGTACATAGAGTTTGGTCGGACTTTTGAATTAGAGGTATCGAAACTTAAGACGTTACAGAAGTCCATACGTATCTGAAAACTTTTTCGTATTACCAGGAGCAATAATATTTTCTTCAAAAGTTTGTCTTTCAGTTTTAAGAGGAAGTTGTAAGGAATTAGAAAATTTGCGATCGATTTTCCCCAAAGACGACGTTTGTGTTTATTTACTCGTATCATTAGGTGACTTATCAAGGGTATGAAGTTATTTTTGAAAGACTCGCAATAAGTGTTATTTGCGGAGATGAGATGAGCAATAGCGTCGTGTACTGTACGGATGTATCAGGTTAAACTGAATATGAGCAGTTATGAGTGCATGGTGTGACTTTCCGATACGAGAATTCACAGTGATGAGATAAGCTGTTCGTGGTTAACGAGTGTGAGATATAAAGTGGACGGTTGATTGTCAGCTCTCAATCTTGTAGTTTTGGTAATGAGCTGTGCTAGACTTTGAATTTGCGACGAAGTTTATTTGTATTACATTTACTCAGGTGAAATTGCTTCGAACACTAAGTGGATGGACCATAAGACGCAAATTTTATCTCAATATATTAGAAAGTAATAACTATATCTAGCTAGATAAAAGCCAGTTGCATTACTCGGTTCCTCTTTTCAGTCACTTTTAAATTGTGATGTACCAGTGCATGATTCTGTCACATCATAACACTAAAATACTAATTCATATGGTTTCACACGTTCCAATAGTCTCTCATGGACTTCGTTGTCTGAGATCTATAGCACCATAATATAGTTGTATAACCTGCCCTTGCACTTCCAGGTAAAATTCTTGAACTTTTTGCTACTGTTGGGATTCCTAGTTCCTACGTAGGCCAGTGGCCCTTTAGAGATTGATATCTGGTAAATAGTTTCCAGCAATCTCAGCTGGGATATGTCTATTTATGTACCTCATAATATGTGCCATCTTTTTGAAGATATTAGTTTATGAAAAAAAGTTGATACAGTACAAACATTTTGAAAATGATAGAATTTGTATCCAAATTGGCAAAAATTTTGTTGAAGTAGGTAACTAAAGTCATGATCTATATCATAATGTATGTGTGCAATACATACAATTATAGCAAAAATGGTATATCAACACAATTTCATGTGAAAAACTTTTAAATTGTGCAGCATATGCTGACATATCCTATTAGTAGTTGGATTGCCAATATAATAAAGTTGATGGTGTAAGTCTTCAACCCCTGTAAAATTCTCAGGAGGGTTATAAGCTTGCGAGTTTGTCTAATACTAATACTCAGTATGTAGTTTTACGGATTAGAGAAATGTATATTTTGAAATTTTACGACTTGAAAACCCCTTCAATTTTGTATGTTCATTTTTATGTTTAACGTTTCTGAAACCTAAAGAGCTGAACAAACTTTGATATTTCATCGTCATCCGTATTGATTATATAAATAATATTTTGATAAATTAAATGCAAAATGAACAGAAACATATGAGAATTATTATAATAGAAATTTGCTTTTGAAGTAAGGATTGGGTGCTGAGACGTCTCTCGAAGTACCGGGACTTTTTGTAAATTTCTTTTTCAGATCCTGAGACTTTCGGGTCGAAACATCAGAGTTTTATTCACTCGTTATTTTTAATTCCAGTTACTTTGATTAGATGTTTACATTGGATGAGATGTGTTTTATCGTAAATAAATGATATGATAGTGGTATACAATTTTTCTTTGCGTTTTTTACCTGTGCGTGCATTTTTTATGACTTTAATTTGGGGATTAATATAGAAGTGTGAGTACTTTTTAGTTTTTTCTTCTTAAAGAACTGCTAATTTAGAGAATATGCTTGGTTTTCAATGAAATTTCCTGTTTCGACCCTTACTCTGTGGAATCTACTCATATTACTTTTTTAAATAAAACTAACTGTTACTACATAATTCCCCAATATATTGAAAAAATGTTACAAATTCTAAGAAATTGACAATTTATTCGATATTGTAATCATCATCATTCTGATGAGGAGCCAAATAGTTTAAAGTCGAGAAAAACGGTTGACATGTCCCTATCCTAACTTTCCAAGATGTATTAAGTGGTGGGAAAAACTATTTTAACACAGGGTGATCAAGAATCAAGTCTCTCTGTATAGCATAACTTTCCACATCACTCAATAGAACTTGATGAGGATGATAGGGACATATGGACCGTTTTTATCGATTTTTAACCGTTTGGCTCCTACAGTCGTCCATATTAAAAAAACTTGACTTTCAAGTATATGCATATTCTTTACCATTCACATTAGATACCACGTGTGATACGTAATTGAAATTAGATCATCAAGTAGATTTTAAAAATATACAGGTTGTCCCATTTAAAATTCTGGTAATGAAGGCGGTGCAGCACTATTGAGATACACTGTATTAATAAAACTGAAATAGCTAAAAAAAATGTTTAAAACCAAAAAACCTTTAATTGACTTCTTTTCCTAAAGTCGGTAGTTTTTGAGAAAATATATATGCCCTTAATAAAATGCCCTGTACTTATAAAAAACCACAAAAAATGTAAAAACAAATTGTCACTTTATAAAGGAAGAAAGCTATTTTCGTCATTACTTGGAGCTTTTAAAACTGATGCCAAAAAACTTGTATCAGTTTTGATTCGTATTCTGGCATAAAGGGAAATGAGTACTAATAAATGTTGCAAATAGCATGCTTTTTGCAATTTGAACCCAAAGGGTTATAAATTTCTACGTCATCTACATATAAAAAGTACGGCAGTAGGGTTTTTTCAGGACATAGCTCCTTTTCACGTCTCCACAATTTATCCAGGACAAAGTTACTTAAACAAGCATAATTATTTTCTGATTTTCTAATGTCGGAACTTAACAAATTAGATTTTTCGAAAAAAATTTGAAATTCAAACTTTAGGGGCATTAAAGTTCCCTTAGTTCCTTTCTTGTCAGTATCAAAGCTACCTTGTTTATGTTGTGCATAAATTTCACTGTTTACCACAAACTACACCTTTTAAGTTGTTTTCAATTAACCACTTTTGTTCTAAATGGTCTTGTGTAGCAGTTCGACACTTTATTGACCAAAATAAATTTAAAACTAGAATACAGGTTTATAAAAAAATTATAATTTTACGAAAGAAAGTATAGGAAAAAAAAATATATATATATATATATATATATATATATATATATTATACTGGTTTATAATGAGCACCTTGAATCTATTTTTTTGAATACATTGACGTTGTGACAGAACTAATAAGGCTGCTGATATTCGGATTTACGTTTGGAATAAAATTTATACTGTCCGTAATATTATTTGGCTTATCGATATATTTCAGATCAACTTCAATCATAATGTTGGATGGAGAAATTGATTTGATACCATTTAATTACTTAATTTTCTATCCGAATGTCTTTTCATCTTTTCATTTTTGGGTTATGTGTAGTTCAGCCATTACAAACTTATTAGAATTATAAAAAATACTTGCTTTCAATTTCTAACAATTTTTATTTAAAATGATTATCAACGTGAAGTACTGTGAAATATACAAATACTTAGTAAATGTACAAGATGATCTTACTAGTGTTTTGATGTGACATTAAGTTGAGAATTCTATAATATGTAATGAAACAAGTTTAGGAACTGTCACGTAGGAGAGAATTGTTTGGTTACATAATCACAGTGACATAGATGTCAAAAAAGTCTATGGAAATGAATGATGCAACAAATCGAAAGAGAAGCAGAAATCACAGAACTTTATATTTATTGTGTCAGGAAATATATGAATTTTGTTGTTGAGTAAATAAAGCCATTATTTAGGTATTAGAAAATAGGAATAGAGAATAGTTTGTGTAAAAGAATAATAGTAATTTGGTAGAAAGAACATTTTAAAAGGACACAAACACAATTTAAAAAAAATTAACACTTAAGAATTAGAATCAGCATAGCAACAAAAAACAATGAGAGCTGGAAATGATAAGAAATTTTAGATAAATAAACTTTTAAAATTGTATAAAAGAGTCCTGAATGAACAGTAGAAGCGGCAAATAAAAATATAAAAGAAGGAATACTATAAAGAAGCTACATATAAAAATATATAAAATAACAATTATTGGAGTCCCGGCAGTTCTGTATGGTGTGGTTTTGAAAGACAGCACTTCAAGAAAGAGTATTAGTGGGGTTGTGAGGACCAGGTTAGTTTTTTTTTGTCTTTGTTGGTACCAACATTTATGTTTAAAATATAAAACAGATCTGATAAAAGTAGTTACAAAAACATTAGTACTTACGCATTTCTATGTAACGTTTATAATTCATCACTTTGTTCCTTTGTTCCAATTTAGTACTTACGCATTTCTATTTAACGTTTATAAATTTCGATTTCTCAATTTTTATATTAGCATAAGACATTTCATCACTTTGTTCCTTTGTTTGAATTTATAATACATATTTCCTGACCAATACAAACTAACTAATTTTAAATATTCTTGAAATCATTATTTTTTTAAATATACGAATTGACATCTGTTATTACTGTGAGATCTGGAATCGACTATTCTACTGAGAAATTTTAACCATAGGCGCACCAAATAATATAAAAAAAAATATTAAAAATTGTTTGAATGAATAATAGATAAAATATTGGAGATAAAGTGTAAAAATAACTGGAACCCAAAAAGTAGATAGAGTATCTCATTCTCACCGCATAAATAAATACATAAAATTTTTCTTTTAATGAGCTAGCTACACTAAAATTTGATAAATCGAAATACTAATACAATAATATAAAAAATTCCTCTTATACACACAAGTATAACAATATATATACTCGAGATCAGGAGAAAAAGAGCTACCAAACATAGAAAAATATACTCGGTGTCTCATTCGAAAAAATGTAGTTGTATTTAATATATTGTTCACCCTCTACATATTTCATTTTTTGAAATCTTGAAAAAATTAAGTTGAAGTAGTGCAACTTTTGTATGAAATAAAAGTTGAAGGGGGGTCAGTTTTCAGTGAAAAACCGGGAAGATATTCTGATTTTATTAGAATCTCACATGTCAATGTTTATGTAACCTATATTTTAAAATATTTCTTTTCAGAATTAGATATATAAGAATCTTCGAGTAAAAGTCTGTACCCGTAGTAGTAAAGTACTATCAACAGACCAGTGTCCATTACTACTGTGTAACTGATCTTAATGCGGAACCCGCATATTGGCTTACCTGTCCAAGCTTGTCGGTTACTCAATGAACACGTGGATGAGTAACTAGCAAATATTTTCAAATCGTTTAATTACTTTGCACGTGCCGTTTTTATACCCTTCAGTTTACCGTTAATTTGTGGTTGAAAAAATATCCGGGTTAGTTATTTTATTACAAGGAAGAAAGTTACATCTGTACACTGTATGGAGAAAACACCTGTGACGAGGGAACTTCCTTTAAGATGCCGCGTGCTATAGGTATTAGTAATAGTGTTCGCAATTCTATTAACTTCCGTTTTTCGAATATAAAATGAAAAACCGCACGAGCCGATTTTCATGTATTTGTGCATGATATACCTGACATGTAAATAGTATACAATGCTATTTAAAAGTCCCCGTCCACTTCATATCTTTGGAATGGTTATACATATAAACTGGTGAAATTTGGAAACAGAATATTAGCAGTTGTAAACTGGCCTACTAGTGATGATAGGAAATTTATGTTTTTTCAACACCCGGTGTACAGTACTTCGACTGACTTCACAGGTAGATGCTACTTAGGTTGTAGAAGAAGTAGGATTTACAACCATTTCTGTGATTAAATCAATTTAAATCGTCAGATCATTTTGCATCATTAATACTACGAGTTGTTTCAAACTTACCAAACCTATTATTAAAAATGCGTTCCACTGTAAGAATAGTTTCTCTAGTTTCACCTATTATTAAGATCGTTGCTACTTGATCACATAGAGCAGGTACCACTTTGCTTCTTGAAATACTTAAACGTGTAATAAACGAAATTAAACAAAGTATTGTAACGGAATAGCTACACAGTAACAGGCCTCGGACAATCAATATGACAGCTACATAACCTACAATAGTGATGCTGACAGAAGGAGAAGGACTGACAAATAAAATGGAGATGACGTCTAAAAAAAGGGGACAGGGAGAGTGTCAATGCGATGTTGAGAAGATAAAATATTTCTGAAAAGAAATATCCTTTTTTTAGTTGTTTTTGGTTTAGAGTTCATTCATTGTTTGTAGTTTAGTAGAAATAAATTGTTTCAACCCACACTCGTCTTATATTTGGAGTCAGGTGTGGGGTGAAGATTTCAAGATATCCGGGAAGAAAATAAGCCAGTTCTTAGTTGCAGAATTGAGAAGAGAGCTGGAAGAACTTGATTTGGGTACGACGGGTCCCAAGGCGGTATTACTGGTACGATTGAAAGGGCATTATGAAAGCCAGGGTATTGGTCCTGAGACTGTGGAGTTTGAAGATCCCTCCATGAAGACCATGACCCAGATCCGAGACGAAATCTCGCAGAAGATGTCCAACCTGTCCGATGAACTCTCCCATAGGGTGTCCACCGAGACGTTCAGCCAACGAGAAGAAATCTCGCAGAAGATATCGAATCTCTCCGATGAAGTCTCCCAGAAGTTGTCCAGTCTGTCGATGGAGACATCCAGCCTGTCCGCCGAGATGTTCAGCCAGCCTGACGAGATCTCTCGGAAGGTATCTCAATAAGAAGGGAGAATAGCCGACATCGAAGAAGAGATGCAAAAGCTGCAAGATATCGTCTTCCATCCACCAGGACCCGTATGCACAGAGGGAGAGCCCAATCCACAGGTAGAGAGGTTAGAGAGTAGCTTGTGGATCCTCGAACTTAAGTTCCATGCTATGGATGAACGATTCTTCCACTAGCCGTCAAGGGGTGAACTGCGTCCGGAGTCCAACACAGCAGGAGAGACCAAGGCAAGATTGAAGCCACCAACATTCGAAGGCACAACTTCCTGGCCCAACTACCTCAAGCAATTCAACGCAGCGGCCAGTACCAATGAATGGTCCTCCAGAGAAAAGGCGGTAGCTCTGACAGTTGTCCTACGAGGTGACGCTTTTGATGTTCTGCAAACCCTCCATGCCGACGACTCTGAAGACTTCGACCAACTGGTGAAGCGTCTGGAGATGAGGTATGGCCAAACGCACCTAGAGCAAGTCTACCAGTACAGGCTTAAAAACAGAAGGCAGAAAGCTGGTGAATATATCCAGGAGTTTGAAGCGGAGGTTGCAAGAATGGTCCGCATAGCATATTCTTCGGCCAATGAAAGTATTTTGGAATGCCTAGCTGTCCAGGCACTCATAGACGGCTTAAGAGACCAGGAGCTGCAGAGAGCGTAGCGCTTGACCCGTCCCAAAGCTCTGGTGGATGCCCTGTCAACGGCATTGGAGTTGTCGCCCTCCGGATGGCGACTACGAACCACTACAGGGGAAGCAGCCAAGGTCCAAGGCGAGGTAGAAGTCAGAATTATGTTTGGTTCTACCCAGGTTTCGCACTCAGCTTTAATAGCCGAAATTGAAGAGGACGTCATCTTGGGAATGGATATCATGGATTCCTATGACTTCCAACTAAATCTCAAACATCGAGTCATCCACGTCGGTGCCAAGGAATCAATTCTACATCAGCGAGAAACGGCCATCGCAGAGGTGATGCTATCTGAGGATGTCGAACTACCAGCAAGGTGTGGGTCCATAGTCGTAGCTCGTCTGAATAGGGACATGGAAGACGCAACTACAGCCATAGTAGAGTCCAGGAATCATGACCGGGAACTGGGACGGGGCATTCTTGTTGGTAAGGCACTGATCGAATCCGCTTCAAGGGTGCAAGTTCGTCTGATCTACCTAAACGACCATCCAGTTACCCTCAAGAAAGGCACTCAAGTAGGAGCCTTCGAGCCAATATCCGAAGTTATCTACCGGCGCATCCCTAAGGAAGAACAGCACTCGGACAAGTTCAGTCAGATCCTAGCCACCGTCCATCCATCCCTGTCCCGGCAACAAAAGGAAAAGGTGAGAGACCTAGTTAACCGCTATTCCAAGAGGTTTGCCAGAAGTTGGGGATTTGAAAGACTAGAACAACGGCTCTACATCCACAGTCTGATGGAATGGTGGAACGCATGAACCGGACTCTGATCAAGCATTTGTCGAAGGTCGTATCTGATCATCAGCAGGACTGGGACGAACACATTCCATTCTTCTTGATAGCATACCGATCAGCTGTGAATGAGTCGTCAGGGCAGACACCGACGAAAGTCCTTGTCCATGTGACCTGGTGTTTGGTTGCAAGCCTGGTGAAGATATCGCCGGAGAAGACTATGTATCCGATCTCCGGAGAAAGACGGTAGATATCCATAAACTGGTTCGTACTAACCTGCAATTAACTAGCAACCGAATGAAGAAGTACTACGACAGTCGAGCCGAAGAATCCTGCTACAAAGAAGGTGATCTCGTCTGGCTTTACAATTCACGGAGAAGACGAGGGTTATGTCCAAAATACAAAAGAACTGGGAGGGCCCATATGTCATCAAGAAAAAGATCAACGATGTTATTTATCGAATCTTTAGAACTCTTAGATGTGAGCCGATTGTAGTCCATTCTGATCGGCTAGTATCATATGCCGGGGACCACGATGAAGGTTTGCAAATACAATAACTACTGAGCGAAGAGTATTCCAAGTTCGAAGACTTCATGGAGGTCTACGGAGGAACCAGAAGGGCAAGGCATGGTGTCGTTGAAAAAATCAAACAGGATCTGCTCAAGTTGCCGCAGGAGTATTCCCTAGTTCATAGCACATCTGCCAACCTCGACGTTCCACATGGTTTAGCCAATACTTTCAGAAAAAACGATGGTGGTGAAGAAGAGTTGAAGAAAAAAACATCCAGCCGTAGGAAATGTCCTGAAGCTTCGAGATGGTCGACGATTTATTTTCTACCTGATAACAAAGAAGTACATCTAACCAACAACCATCGTACGAGAACGTCTGGAAGGTCCTTCATCAGCTGAAGGATCAAGCTCTGAAGGTCAACCTCTCCAAGTTAGCTATGCGGAAGTTGGGCGATAGTCACCCTGGTTTGAATTGGAGAGTTGTTAGGAATATGATTGTAGTAATCTTTAGAGAGACAGCGATCGAATTCCTGGTCTGCAGTCGCCGCTGCCCAGAACCTGGATTGAAAACCGTCCCCTGCTACTTCCATGAGACCTATTTCTGTAAGAACGGAACTAACTGCCGTTACAGCCACAAATCCGAAGATGGTAAAAGCCTTCCAGGAGTAATGCATCTAAAGAGGGGGCCGTGTAACGGAATAGCTACACAGTAACAGGCTTCGGACTATCAATATGACGGCGACTAACCTACAATAGGGATGCTGACAGAAAGAGGAGGACTGACAAGAAAAAGGAAGATGACGTTGACGTCTAAAAAAAAGGGGACAGGGAGAGTGTCAATGTGACGTTGAGAAGATAAAATATTTCTGAAAATAAATATCCTTTTTTAGTTGTTTATGGTTTAGAGTTCACTCATTGTTTGTAGTTTAGTAGAAATAAATTGTTTCAACCCACACTCGTATTAAAGTATTTAACGTACAAAAACTTTGATAATTATAGAAAATTGCTGATTTGTTGCACTCAGGAGGCTGTATCGTGCTAACAAGACATGTTACAAAAAGTGGCCGACGATATACACAAAAGATTTTTTTCTAAAAACCCTTTTTGACTGTTTTTCTTGCTGACAAACGGAAAAATAACTTTAAAAAACTTTTTTGTGGTAAACCAATACTTTTCTCGCATATTAGGTAGGGTTGGACAGAAAAGTAAAAGCAAAGGATACTATGAAATAATCATTTATTGAAGAAAACTAATATAATTTCACTTCTCCAGCCTTTCTTTTGATAAACTCTTTTAATATTAGCAACTATTACAGGAATTGTTAATAATATCCGTAATGCATCTATACATTTGGATACAGTTCTTGTAAGTTGCAATCTTTGATATAATTTAAAATAAAGACAGAATTAATTACATTCTAATATGATGAGAAAATATTTCATACTTGTGAATTCATCACACCATACAAACATTTTTAATTTCAATGGCCTGTCTAAGATGTCTAGGTGGTAGATAGTCTATTGGAGATCACTACAGGGTTTGAGGTCAGGTTTTTCAGGAATCTTTTTTTATATTGTACAAAAAGATCTAGATTCCGAGTATCCATTCAACTGTTCAAATATTTAATTAACTGAAATTAAGATACTGTCCAAAAGGCAGTTGAAGAATTCAACTTAAAATTTTTTTTCTGGAAATGTTTTAGGTTCATCGCGGGAAGTTTTATCAGTTTGACGTTTAACACATCGTATTCTTGTTGTAGCTCTAAACACATGTTCAATTTCTAAGTCTTCAGCTAATTCCTTCGCAGTTAAAATGGTGCTCTTAATCTTAATGGTATATCGATCTTGTTCTGGAGGATCATGTTATACCGGCAGCTTATGGTATAGGCCAGAATTTTGTTTTTAGGCAAGATAACGCAAAGGCGCATACTGCGGAAATCACCATGAAATTTCTTAAGCACCAGGAATTAAATCCATGGTTTGGCCACGACTGTGCCACAAGAGCCACAACGGATGAAAATATTACTGCAGTTTTACAAACGGTGGACAATTATCCTCACATATCATTACGCCAATCGAATAACTAATATTTCTCTTTCTACTTGTCAGAAGATTCTTAAGAAGAACGCATTTTTGCCATACAAATTCATTTTCTGCATCACTTGAGTCCTAGAGATAGTGAGCGTAGGTTGGACTTCTTTGCACAATTTTCCATTCTTTTAGATGAAAATCCGAATTTCTTAGCACAAATTATGTGGAGTGATGTATCCAGTTTATATAATAACGGAGTATTAAACAGGCATACCTGTCGGTACTGGTCTGAAGTGGCTGAGACAAACCCGATTCCAGGTTTGACGTAAATGTTTGGTGCGGAATTATAAATGGATTCATTGTTGGTTCACACTTGGATTCAGAGGAGTACTCGCTCGCTCGATCTCCCGATATTACACAGTATGGCTTACCAACAACCAATAGAGGACATGGCCGACTTTTATAATAAAATGTATGCCAGTGTTGCAGCTGTTAACCAACGTACACTATTATAAGTTTCAGAAGTGAATTGATCAGAAGATTTAACATGTGTGTTAATGAAAATGGAAACAATTTCGAACACCTCATACCATAAACTATTTTCCTATTTCGAAGTTCTTTCGTGTATTAATAACTAAATAGAATAAGTGTAATAATTGAAATTTTGATTTGAAAATTGGTAGTTGGTCTTTATTTTGAATTACAAACAACTTTTATTTATAAACATTTTGCTTTAAATAATAAATAATGGTACTTCTCTCTTGAAACATCTTCATGTTGTATTAATCTATTGATCTAAGATAACATTTTTCCTCCTATGATGAACTTCAATCGAAAATTGCTCGATTCGCCGAATTAGTTTATAGATCAAAATTTGCTTAAAAATGTATTTTCAACAAGGTGTGCTACATTTGAAAGTTCCTGCCATCGAAAAAAAATATTGAGCACAGCACCATCTACATATTGACATGAAGCTTTCTTAGCGCTCTACAAATTGGCTTTTACATAATTCAGATATCTCCATTACTTTCCAAAATATCCGACCTGGGAGTTTTTATTGAAGCACCCTGTATAACGAATGAAATTGTCCATCACCAAGCATTCAAAATTATTCGCTTTTGTTTTCATGTCAACCACTAATAGACAGCTACAGGTGTTTCAAGGTTATTTTCTTCAGCCAAGGCGCAGTTAATCCCGATTCTTAGTATTTTTTTGAAGATCATAAGGTTCCTAGACCTGAATGCCACTAACTCAACCAATACTTTTCCAAATAAAACGGTGATGTGCAGATAACTAACTTCATTTCGCAGTTAAACCCCCTGTATTTCGTGAATTTTAATACCATACATTTAATGCTCAAAAATGAAGGCTAAAAATATATAGGGAGCTGCTTTATACTTATCTGTGAGTCGTCAACGTACACACTTATTCCTGTTAGAGTTTTAGATAATATTAACTGTATGTTATCTACTATTTGAACTAAATATTTATAAAATTGTATGCTTTATCAATGTGACGTTGATATAGCCTTGTTTATAAATAATAAAAGTAGATACGGAACAAGACACAGTACTATTAAGTAAATATTTGTGTTTAGTAAATAAATTTCTCGTGATAAATCAAAGAGTGCTATAATTTATATACTACGACTCAAAATTCATTTCGAGAGAAAAAACTGACGTTCAATTACAACGGAGAAAAGTATTCCGTATGTCATAAACAATAATATACGTTTCCAATACTACCTCTACTAATACCTTGTCAGCTTTCTAGAAATTGAATTGACATAGAAACCTGAAGAAAATATTATTTTATTTCAAAAATATTTCATATAAATGTTTATCATAAGAGGCTTAATCCTAGATTAGAATTTGAGCGCTATCAATTGAACATTCCTGTTTTTATTCAATTATTTTTTTACTGTAAGTACTGGACAAACCGACCCATTACGATACCTGAATACACAATTTATTCGAGTACAGTGGGTTTAAACGTTGTCTTACAAGGATTCATAAGTATTTATCAAGCCTAGAGTTCGAACAAATGCAAATTATCGGCAGCTAACTGAATTCAAGAGAGGTCGAATTGTTGGTCTTCACGACGCTGGGCTCTCGTTCCGAGACATTTCTGGTAGAATACACAGGAATATGAATACTGCTGTCAGATATCATCAGACATGGCACCCATAAGGTCGAACATGGAGAGCCAGAAACACAGGACAACAAACGGCCAAGATCTTCGCCTTAGGATATTAGCTCTAAGAGATCGTTTCTCATTAACAAGGGCAATAGCAACTCAGTGGTTTTCAGAACATGGAAGGGTCCTTGGAATGCGAAGTGTTTATAGACGGATAAGAAGGTTTGGATTTCCTTCATGCCGTCCTTAGTTGGTGTTACCTTTAACGCTGGAACATCGAAGAAATTGACTTCAGTGGTGCCAAGAATGACTATTGTGAAATCAGGAACGGTACACTATCGTCTTCAGTAATAAATCCTGGTTCTTGCTATACATGCATGATGGTCGACCAATTGTGAAAAGGAGACGAGGTGAACGCCGTAACCCTAAATTTTTTGTTCACTGGCATGTACATCACACTATTGGAGTGATATGGGGTACCATTGCTTATGGTTTAAGGTCACATTTAGTCTTCATCAGGGGTAATGTGAATGCACCTCGATACATTGAAGAAATATTGAAACCTCATCTGATTCCTTACTTCAGGACACTTCAAAATCCAACTCTTCAGCAAGATAACGCTCGGCCACTTATAGCCAGACAAACCTTGGGCTACTTGCCCAGGCCCAAATTCATCCCCAACTTTGGCCTACAAGATCCACGGATTTGTCCCCAATTGAACATATATGGGACATAATCGGTAGAAGGTTTAGAAATTTGTATCGCCCTCCTCAAACTCTGATGGCTCTTCGACATGAGATAGAGGTGACATGGAATATACCAGATGTCCACTAAACCAGTCATGTTCTTTTTAGAGACTATTCGTGATGTTTATTTAAAACGTTAATAATATATTTCCTAGATGTTTATAGTTGTTTAACGAACAAGTGTATTAATAAGGGCGATTAACAATCGAGATAATTCAACGAGGGAGCGGAGCGAGCCCGTTAATGTTCGAGATTGTTAATCGCCATTTTATTTCACGAGTTCGTTACAAAACTTTTCCATCGACCGTACTGTTCAAAAATGAAGATATATCACTTTCAAGAATTGAAAAATAATGATCTGCTGCATTTTAACAAACTTATATTCGAATCTTCTTGGTTGTTGACTTGTATGTCAAAATGAGTTATCATTATGTATGTCAATTGAACTGAAATTATAAGTTATGTTTACAATTTAGATCGTTTTATCGCATGAAAAATATGCAACCCACTCAATCGAAACAGTATATTCGAAATTCATAGAAAGAAATGGGTTGCATATAATAAAATCGTTGATTAATAGAAAATCATTCATTAATAGGGGTCATTATTGAGGGTTGAGTGCGTTAAAATACATCATAAATGGACGGTCGACGGAAATTTTTTATAACTAACTTTATTATTATCCATGTTATATACTTAAAACATATTTTTGATGTACACAATAATACGGGAATTCGCAGTTACATACAAATCCTATGAACTTTTGTTAGCAATTTCCGATAGGTAACATCCATACGATGTTAATTTGTATACTTCTCACTAATGTCACATACAGAACATTACTGTTATATTACAAATTGACATGTTTGAAAGATTATCACATTTTTCAGTTACTTTTACATCTTTGAAACTAATTTTTAGTAACTTCCTGCAACTACGTTTATACGATGCTAGTTTATAAAATTCCCAGTAATATCTCATATTACACATCATAGTAACATAATTGGGTGAGCTGTTTGATTGATGTATTCATAAAATTACAATAAAAGAAGAAATTAGAAGGCGAACGAAACAAATGACAAGGATGATATGGCGGATCGTGGCGTGGTTTTCAGTTTCGCGTTTTATTTTATTTGCAGAGGAGACATTTTTTGCAAGAAGTACTGAAATAAAGTTGTCTTCGTTTCTGTTAGTTCCTACTTATCTACAATTCTTATAATTATTTATAGTTCTTGTTATAATGGAGGAACAACAGTTATCGGTGAGTACCTATTCCAAAATCATGATTATTAAAACTAAAATATACTCATTTAATACTTTAATCGCCTATTCCACATTGAAATTCAGGGTGACGGGATTGTACCCTAAAATGATATAATAGAGTTTACAAAATAAAATATTTTAGTTAGTAGGTATATTTTACAACCGATTCAGGATATTTCAGATCCTAAATATATATTACACTCACAAAAAATTTAATATTGCAATAGGGTATATATTATTATTAATAATAAAAGATACTCATATGTTTGCATAGATTTGGATCTAGAAGAAAATCTGTTCAATGTTCAAGATATTCTAGAAGCTACTTACATAAATAAAATAAAAACGCATAGTTGGTAGTTATGTAAAAAAGGGGGGAGCAACTATTCCAGCTGATACAGCCAATGTATTGAATAGTACAAAAAATATTGACTCAAGTATCTCTAGTTTTATAGTTTTCTTAGTAGTAGCAGTAGTAGTCATACCCATCAATAGAGTTTTGTAGGTTTAGAAAATTTTATCATTAATAATAAAAATTCTTGTGAACAATTAGAGACTGTTGAGACTTCTTCATAAGTATTTTTTTATATACAGTGTATTAATAATGCTTATTTTTTATTAACTTACAACTCCACAATGTTAAAATACAATATGTTTCAGAATTGGGATAACAAGATGAGAATAGTATATTATTTTATACAGAACAGAAGTATGACTTTTCATGACACACCTGAATTTACCAGCCAAACGGCCCGAGACAGGCAATAGAAGGTAAACCACGAAAAGTCACTTCTCGAAATAAAATATGTTATTATTTCTTTGAAGAGCCCCGCACGTTTCTTATGGAAAATGGGTACCAGTCTATTGGCTGAAAATCTAGTATGATGTAGTTTATGATGTTCTGATCAAAGGTCTCCATGGGCACAATTTGATCTAAAGCAGTTGTTTTTTTAGCTGCTGCTCAGAATACCTTTCAAGGTTTCACAGACAGGGATTTTGAAATGTGCGTTATGAAATGTTTAAGGCACTCGTAACAGCGACTCTTGCGTGAATTATATCAACGATTCCCATAAAAACCGATGAGTTGCTGTTCCACGGTATAAGATGAAGACCCCGTAATCAGCATAAATATTATATATATATATATATATATATATATATATATATATATATATATATATATATATTGTAAAATATTTTTATTTCTTGACCTACCATATATAATTTTTATATTAACTATTTTTGGAATAAAAGGTCTCCATTACTTTAATTATAATTTTATCGACGTTTCGACATCATACGTGTCATCTTCTGAACATTGTTACTAAAATTACACCAATATTTACAATCTTTACATTATTTAACAGGTGTTAAAATACTTACATGAAATCTGCGATTTTATACAACTCAAATTTAGAACAAAAAAATGAAATTAGAAGTAAAGTAACCAATATAATTGAAAATCATAAACAAAAAAGCAATAAATCAAACAAGAAAAGCTTTACACAAATTAATATAAGTAGGTATTTAAAACAATCTAGAGAATTTATTAAAACCAATAAAGATCTTATTATTACTAGAGCCAACAAAACAAACAAAACGGTTATAATGGGGAAACAAGATTATTATTCAAAAATGAAAGTGGTAGTTAACGATATAAATACATACAAACAGGAAAAATTCAACCCTACTGAGAAAATCAATAATAAAATCTCTGAACTAATAAAAAGGTGGTACAAATTAGGGCTTGTAAATAATGAACTCAAAAACAAATTATGCATACATAATGGACACCCACCTGCTATTTATGGATTACCCAAATTGCATAAACCAAATATACCTTTAAGGCCAATAGTTAGTAACATTCAATCTGTAACATACAATCTTTCAAAATTTCTTTCACAAATACTTCAAAATATAATAGGACAATGTGAATATCACATAAAAGACTCTTGGCAATTTGTAAACTTTATTAGGTTATTAGGGGTGTAACAATTCCTAGGAACCTCGTAATAATTTCACTTGATATAATATCAATTTACACCAATATAGACGTCAATTTAGCTATAGACATAATAAATAAAAAATGGGATATGATTAAAGACCACACTTCTCTTAATTTAGAGGAATTTAAAAAAGCAATAGATATATGTCTTTCCTCGACATATTTTACATTTGATGATACATATTATTCACAAATATATGGAGTTGCCATGGGATCTCCAATTGCTGCAACTATAGCAAATCTTGTTATGGAATATGTCGAGGAGAACGTAATTCAATCACTAAGTTTTAAACCAATATTTTTCAAAATATATGTAGATGACTGTATAACATGTGTTCCCGAGAATAAAGTAAATGAAATATTGGATAAATTCAACGCATTTCATCCTCGCTTAAAATTTACTATAGAAATGGAAAGTAATAAAAGCTTGAATTTTCTGGATACAACCATTAATTACGATACAACAGGTAAAATTTTCACAAACTGGTATACAAAAGAAATTTCATCCAATAGATATACAAACTTTCTTTCAAATGCACCAATACAACACAAAGCAAATGCTGCCAGAATGTTAACAGATAGTTCTATAAAAGTAGCACATCCTAAATATCGAAAAGATAACTTGAGAAAAGTAAGAGAAATTTTAGAAGAAAATAACTATCCACAATCATTTTATGAGAAGTTAATAAAAAAGAGAATTCACACAATTTATAATAATAATAATAATAATAAAAATAATAATTCTGATACCACAGTCAAATACATACCTTTACCATACACACATTCACTATCGGAAATAATTAATAATACCTTAAAAAAACACAACATAGTAGTTGCTCATAAATTAGAAAATACAAACAATAGCCTCTTCAGTAAATTAAAATCCAAAATTCCCAAAAATAAACAAACACATACTGTATATGAAATAGGATGTGAGGATTGTGATGGTGTGTATATCAGGCAAACCAAACAATATTTACATAAAAGAATGCAAGCCCATCGTAACTGCGTTGACAAAGCACCAACAAGAACTAAATCATAAATTTAATTACGATGATATAAAAATCTTAGATAAAGAAGTAAACACAAAAAAACGTACATATTTAGAAGTGATCAGGATAAAACAAAATAAAAACGCAATTAATTTTAGAAGTGACATCAATAACCTAAGTCATATATATATATAACGGTTTAATGTAGAATTAAAAATAAAAATAACAAATAGTATGTGAAAAAATAGACATCGAAATAACTGTTGCATCTTGATAAATGTTTCCAGTCTGTATTATACCTAAAATGAATTAATATATCTTCATACAGTATAAACCATTAAAACTTGTTAAATTTAAAAAAAAACTTTAAAAAACCATAACATCCATTAAGTTGATACTAGATCATTTATTTTAGATACAAATTTTAAAATGATTTTTAACATATTTTGAGTTATATAAAGTCGCAGATTTTATGTAAGTATTTTAACACCTGTTAAATAATGTAAAGATTGTAAATATTGGTGTAATTTTAGTAACAATGTTCAGAAGATGACACGTATGATGTCGAAACGTCAATAAAATCATAATTAAAGTAATGGAGACCTTTTATTCCAAGAATAGTTAATATATATATATATATATATATATATATATATATATATATATATATATATTACTTGTTGTAAATAAAGTTAGTCAGTTACCAGATTTCACATTGTTTGTCGTACTTTGTAGAATCATCATTTTGTAAAATAAACGTTTTTAAAAACAGTATTTTGAGTTAGTAATTTGAAAGTGGCGCAGTCAGTAGGATATTCAGAATTAATACGTATCGAACGCGTTAATTTTCGTTTTAACGATTGACTGAGTATCGGAATCTACACGGACTTCGTTGTTTTGTGCAAGTGGAAGTTTAGAGTGGCTCCTAGAACGTTAGGAAACCCAGTATATCACACACCGAAACGATCCCAAGCACGAAGAAGTTCATCAACGGGAATTGGAACTACAATAGTCCAATTTTGCAGATATTCATCTGATGAAGACAAAAATTGACGAACCGGAGTATATCTTTATAGGAATGCTTGAAATATTTCTTCTATTATTACTGTAAGTACAATAAATTTTTATGTCTGAAGTTGACCAATTATCAAACATTCTTCAAAGTTTAAAATTAGATCCTTCAACTGACTCACTAATTTTAAATCAAAGTTCAATTAATAATAATTCAATCATGGCCGAATTAAGACCAGAATATCTAGAATGTGTGCCAGATTTCGATAGCAATCCAAATGATTTGAACATATATCTAAGTGTCTGCAAATCATTAATTGATTCATTTTACAGAATAGACACACCAAATTGTTTTCAAAATGTGTATTTATTGAATTGTCTAATATCTATATTAACTGGTAATGCTAAATTAGTCGTAAATATACAAAATGTATCTACTTGGAACGAGTTAAGAGATGTTTTAACGAGAAATTTCGCAGATAAAAGCGACGAAACTTGTCTAAATAGGGATTTAGTAATGATGAGACAACAATCAAATGAAAAACCACAGCAATTCTATGATAGAATTTTAAATATTCTCAATCTTTTGTGTAGTTATGTAGACGTTCATTAAATGAAATGAAATCAAAAATTTTAAAAAGAAATTTATATCATAATGTAGCTTTAACAACATTTTTATCAGGACTTAAAGAAACGTTAGGTACAACTATTAGATGCATGAAACTAAGTAATTTATCCGAAATTCTCAACCACAAAATAATTTTATAGCCGAGGAACTATTTAATGCTGATATTCAAGACGAGGAAACTGAACAATATTATTATCCTAATCATTCATATTCTGAAAACGAGATATATCAATTTGAAGAACATAACAATATTGATTATTGTGATTCCTCAAATCAAGATTCTACAAATTTTCACGAAATGCCTCAGATTTTAGAGAAAACATAACCCCCGAATCAATTCCATTAAATTTAAGTAATGATAGTGAATTGCCTTATATAATATTCCCCGAGTATAATATGAAACTTTTAATAGATTCCGGATCATCAAAATACTTCATTGATCCCGAAATTGCATTTGGATATTTTTCAGATAACCTAACTCATGACCCATTTACTATGAAATCAGTTTTTCAAGAATCTTCCTCTAATCCCTTCTTCAAAAATTTTCAATTTATCTGATAATTTAAATCTCAAATTCTATGTATTCAAATTCCATAGTGTATTTCAAGGACTTACTGGCCTACATAACTTGAAATTATGGAAAGCCAACATAAACTTTTCTAGTGGATGGTTAATAACTCCACATAGTAAAATAAATTAAATTGACTGTCTCGACCCTTACTTCGTGGAATATGCTCATATTAGTGTTTTTAAATGAAACTCAAGGTCTCTAGTTAATTCCACAATATAATACAAGTTATTGAAAATTCTAAAAAATTGACAATTGTTTCGATAAATCAATATCATCGTCAGAATGACAGAAGTTACATTTCATTTTATGCCTACCTGATGTTTAGTAGTTAATTTTGGCTAGACCAAGAAGTAACCTAACTTGTGATTGGCTTAATATATGTTTATAGAAAAAAGAAGAAGATGTGATATTACAAATATTGAAGCTTAGATATTATTAGCCCTATGGTGATATCCTGGATATCATTTTTCCAATTAAGATCAGTATAACTGTGCAATGATATAGAAAACCAGGAAAACTATATCTGCTGATCTTTACAATTATCACTTAAGAAGACAGTTTATTAGTGGAGAATTCCCTAGATTTAACTGTTCATTGACAACTTCATATTGTGGGTTCCTTAAATGTCTTCTAATTTCCAGTTCTTCAAGGAAATCCAGTTCTTACTTCTTTTCACAAATATGCAGCACTTCTAGTTCTGTGTTAGGTGTCAATGAATGATTGGTGTCAAGTAGATGTTTTGCGTAGTGGGATTTATCTGGTTGTTTTAATCTGTATGCTCGTAAGTGCTCACTGTATCGTACTTCAAAATTCCTAAGGGTCTGACCCAAATAGACAGCATTACATTCTGGACATTTGAGTTTATATATACCTGACTTCTTTAATAGTGGTATTTTTGTTTTTACATTTAACAATTTTGTACTAACTCTACTTTCTGTTTTAAAAGAAATTGTTGTATTCGTTGCTGAAGATATTATCTTTGAAATATTATTAGAAATATTTCCTGCATATGTGATGGTTTTATAAGTTTTAATTTCATCAGCTTGTTCAGGATATATTAGTTGTAATGCCACTTTTTTCTCTTTTTTACTAATTAGCCTATTTATCATATCTAATGGATAACCGTTAGATGTTGCTATTTGTCTAATTGTATTAATCTCTCTATCAAAATTACATTTGTTCATAGGAACTGAAAAAGCTCTATGTATCATTGAATTATATGCCGCTAGTCTGTGTGAGACAGGGTGATTAGAATTGAATGGAATTGTCACATCAGTCTGTGTTGGTTTTCGGTAAATTAAATAATCAAGTACATTATTAACTCTTTGAATTTTTAAATCAAGAAAATTGATTGAGCTATTTTCTTCAATTTCTAATGTAAATTTAATTTTCGGGTGTAAATTATTGATGTGGTTGAAAAATACATCTAATTGTCGTTCACTACCCATAAAACAAGCTAATATGTCATCTACATATCTATACCAAAATAAAATATTTTTCGAAATATTACTTTCAAAGTCTTTCTAAATTGTCCATAAAAATGTTTGCTAAAATAGGTGATATAGGGCTTCCCATTGGTAAACCTTCATTTTGAATATATATCTTATTGTCAAAAGTGAAATAATTCTGATTAATGCATACATCAAATAAATTAAGTATATCTGATATTATTCCTGGATTAATATTTTTATCTTCTAGTAATTTTCTTACAAGTATTAGACATTCTTTAGGAGGAATTTTAGTAAACATATTAGTTACATCGAACGATATGAGTTTATAGTTATCTTGCAAGTGGATTGATTTCAATTTTTTGATTAGTTCTATTGAATTTCTAATTGAGTACTGAGATTCATATCCGTAGGTATTGAGTATATTGTTGAGCTTCTTTGCCAATATATTATTAGGAGCATTAACATAAGAGACTACAGGTCTAATTGGTTTCGTTATTTTATGTAATTTAACTGTTCCATATAATTGTGGACAATGAGGATTCTTATGTATGATAGACCTCTTTTCGTAATCATTTAAAAGATAATTTGAATTATTAACAATATCCCTTACATTATTAGAAAACTTCTTTGTTGGGTCTGCTTTAAGAACTTTTACAATTCCAAAGTATATAACTTTATAAAATCCAGCGATGTAAAAGTTCTTAAAGCAGACCCAACAAAGAAGTTTTCTAATATTGTAAGGGATATTGTTAATAATTCAAATTATCTTTTAAATGATTACGAAAAGAGGTCTATCATACATAAGAATCCTCATTGTCCACAATTATATGGAACAGTTAAATTACATAAAATAACGAAACCAATTAGACCTGTAGTCTCTTATGTTAATGCTCCTAATAATATATTGGCAAAGAAGCTCAACAATATACTCAATACTTACGGATATGAATCTCATTACTCAATTAGAAATTCAATAGAACTAATCAAAAAGTTGAAATCAATCCACTTGCAAGATAACTATAAACTCATATCGTTCGATGTAACTAATATGTTTACTAAAATTCCTCCTAAAGAATGTCTAATACTTGTAAGAAAATTACTAGAAGATAAAAATATTAATCCAGGAATAATATCAGATATACTTAATTTATTTGATGTATGCATTATTCAGAATTATTTCACTTTTGACAATAAGATATATATTCAAAATGAAGGTTTACCAATGGGAAGCCCTATATCACCTATTTTAGCAAACATTTTTATGGACAATTTAGAAAGAAAGATCTTTGAAAGTAATATTTGGAAAAATATTTTATTTTGGTATAGATATGTAGATGACATATTAGCTTGTTTTATGGGTAGTGAACGACAATTAGATGTATTTTTCAACCACATCAATAATTTACACCCGAAAATTAAATTTACATTAGAAATTGAAGAAAATAGCTCAATCAATTTTCTTGATTTAAAAATTCAAAGAGTTAATAATGTACTTGATTATTCAATTTACCGAAAACCAACACAGACTGATGTGACAATTCCATTCAATTCTAATCACCCTGTCTCACACAGACTAGCGGCATATAATTCAATGATACATAGAGCTTTTTCAGTTCCTATGAACAAATGTAATTTTGATAGAGAGATTAATACAATTAGACAAATAGCAACATCTAACGGTTATCCATTAGATATGATAAATAGGCTAATTAGTAAAAAAGAGAAAAAAGTGGCATTACAACTAATATATCCTAAACAAGCTGATGAAATTAAAACTTATAAAACCATCACATATGCAGGAAATATTTCTAATAATATTTCAAAGATAATATCTTCAGCAACGAATACAACAATTTCTTTTAAAACAGAAAGTAACGTTAGTACAAAATTGTTAAATGTAAAAACAAAAATACCACTATTAAAGAAGTCAGGTATATATAAACTCAAATGTCCAGAATGTAATGCTGTCTATTTGGGTCAGACCCTTAGGAATTTTGAAGTACGATACAGTGAGCACTTACGAGCATACAGATTAAAACAACCAGATAAATCCCACTACGCAAAACATCTACTTGACACCAATCATTCATTGACACCTAACACAGAACTAGAAGTGCTGCATATTTGTGAAAAGAAGCAAGAACTGGATTTCCTTGAAGAACTGGAAATTAGAAGACATTTAAGAAACCCACAATATGAAGTTGTCAATGAACAGTTAAATCTAGGGAATTCTCCACTAATAAACTGTCTTCTTAAGTGATAATTGTAAAGATCAGCAGATATAGTTTTCCTGGTTTTCTATATCATTGCACAGTTATACTGATCTTAATTGGAAAAATGATATCCAGGATATCACCATAGGGCTAATAATATCTAAGCTTCAATATTTGTAATATCACATCTTCTTCTTTTTTCTATAAACATATATTAAGCCAATCACAAGTTAGGTTACTTCTTGGGCTAGCCAAAATTAACTACTAAACATCAGGTAGGCATAAAATGAAATGTAACTTCTGTAATTCTGACGATGATATTGATTTATCGAAACAATTGTCAATTTTTTAGAATTTTCAATAACTTGTATTATATTGTGGAATTAACTAGAGACCTTGAGTTTCATTTAAAAACACTAAAATAAATTAAATTTTCATAAAACTCAGAAAGACATAAACTCTATCACTATCGAACCTAGAACTGAAAAGGTTATCAACATAAAAACAAGTATAAAGAATGGTGAAATCATCATTCCACACCAAAAATTTCACGGTTGTGAAATACCGGAGTCGCTATCAATTGCAAGAAATGGAGAAGTAATTACTACAATTTTAAATATCACAACAAATCCAGTTAAATTGAGTCTTTCAGAACCACTTCCTGTACAAAAATTTCATAACAACGCTTTTAAAAATTTCGAATTGAATAACCTAGAAGACACTTCTACACAAACTTTAGATTTAAATAATATTAGAACCGATCACTTGAACGACGAGGAAAAATTCAAAATACTTAAACTCTGTTCCGAATATTCTGACATATTTTATAACGAAAACACACCACTTACTATTACGAACAAAATTAAACATGAAATACGAATCACCGACGAGATTCCTGTTTACGCTAAAACCTATCGATATCCTTTTGTGTACAAAAAAGAAGTAGATAAACAAATTCAGAAATTTCTTGAAAATAGAATTATCCGACCAAGCTCAAGTGAATGGAATGGGCCAATTACCCACTTCCTAATATAACGGACTGATTAGACAAGTTAGGTAGATGCCAATACTTTACAACTTTGGATCTAGCTTCAGGTTTTCATCAGCTAGAGATGGCTAAAAAAGATATAGAGAAAACAGCTTTTAGCACCGAATCCGGACACTGGGAGTTCCTCCGGATGCCATTCGGTTTGAAAAATGCTCCAGCTACCTTCCAGCGGGCAATGGACAATATACTACGAGGCATACAAAATGAAAAATGCCTTGTATACCTTGATGATATAATCGTTTTTTCCACTTCATTACAGCAGCATATAGAGAGACTTAAATATGTATTTGATCGACTTAGAGAATCTAATTTCAAGATTCAATTATTAAATCGGAATACCTGAGAAAAGAAGTAGCTTATCTCGGACATGTAGTCACCCCTTCTGGAGTGAAATGCAACAGAGATAAAATTATAGCCATCAAAGATTACCCTATACCCAAAACTACTAAACAAAGCAAAGGATTTTTGGGACTGATGGGATATTATAGACGTTTTATAAAAAACTTCGCCCACTTGACGAAACCACTGACAAAATGCCTAATAAAGGGCGCGACAATCGAACACAATGACGAATTCTTATCATGCTTCGAAACATGCAAAAATATTCTGACCAATGACCCAATTCTCCAGTATCCCGACTTCACGAAACCTTTCAACTTGACCACACACGCCAGTAATGTAGCACTCGGTGCAGTGCTTTCCCGAGGTCCTATCGGAAAGGATCATCCAATCGCTTACGCATCTAGAACCCTTAACGATTCTGAACGCAATTACGATACCACAGAAAAAGAACTTTTGGCCATTGTATGGGCCACCAAATATTTCCGACCTTATTTATATGGCAAAAAATTTACCATTGTTTGTGACCACAAACCACTTCAATGGCTTTTTTCTCTAAAAGACCCAAATTCTAAACTCATTAGATGGCGAAATAAATTAGATGAATTTGATTTTAAAATTGTATATAAACGTGGAAGACTTAATACTAATGCGGATGCATTATCTAGAATAGAAATAAAGATTAAAGAAACGAACGAAATTCTTAATGATGAAAATTTTTGGAAAAATGTTGACGATGTTTTGAGCCGCGATATAAATTTTAGCAGTGAACCAATTCCGTCTCAATCACAACGAAGTATTAATACACCTTCGCCATTTACTGTTGAAAATCAACTAAAAATTCCAACAACAGAAGTAACTCAAGACGATAACCCTGACCTATATACTATATCCTTGATAGTAAATCCCGACGCTGACCTAGACAATGAAAATTTGTCGACAACAAACTCAAGTGACAACAATCCTGACTCTGCATTACAGCAGATAACACCTGACCATCAAAATAAACCCAACTACGATAGAATCAACGTAGACGAAAACGAGCCTCTCACGATTCAATCTAATGCTGAAGAAAATCCGGTAATAGGTATCCCTATCGCAAAATGCGCAGTTAACGTCGGACAAAATCAAATTATAATTAGTTCCGTTTTTCATTCTCCAGCGAAACCTAAAGTTAGAATATTATTTGAGAAAAAGAAACAAATCACTGTGCAAATATCAGAAAATAACCTAGAACAAGACATTATCAATTTTATTAAAGAATTTATTTCAACAAATATTCAATATCACGTTTATTTCGAAATCCCCGAACTGTACGAACCATTTTCCACAATATTACAAAAATATTTCAGATCAAATTCAATCCAATTAAAACGTTGTACCACAAAATTAATAGATGTAACAGATCAAGAAGAGATCAAAACTATCACGAAGGAAAAACAAATCACCGAGGAATAGATGAAACTTATTTAAGATTAAAAGAAAAATATTATTGGCCTAACCTAAAAGAATCCGTACAAACATTTATAAACGAATGTCAAATTTGCCATCAAAGTAAATATGAACGAAATCCAGTACATATGCAATTGAATATCACCCCAACCACCTCGAATCCATTCCAAATTAGATTCTTTCACGATCGAACAAACAAAATTTTTAACTATTATTGATAGCTTTTCTGAATACGCTCAAGCAAATCACATAAATTCTGCCTCTGGTACAGAAGTGGTAGACAATCTTATCAAATTATTCTCTCATCACGGCATACCGAAACAAATCATAGTTGACAATGGCACAGAATTCAAAAATTTCGTATTAACAGAACTACTGAGCCTTCATAAAATTTAAGTTCATTTTACCTCTCCCAATCATCCTCAATCCAACGGACAAATAGAAAGACTCCATTCAACTGTAATAGAACATATACGACTCCTAAATACTAAAGGTTTCTCAGAAACCCCAGTTAAAATGAAAATGTTATATGCTATACTTGCTAACAATCATTCGATTCATTCCAGTACAAAAATGAAACCGATAGATATAGTCAACGGACATATTAATAATAATGATGTTTATGACATTGAAATAAATAAAATACTCTTAAATGATTACATCATCAATCACAAAGAAAAAACAAAATTATTGTACTCAAAAATTAATTCCGACTTAATTAATCGAAAAGAAAAAATTACTTCTAAACTAAATACAAACCGAGACAAACCGGAAATATTTAAACATAATCAAAAAGTATATGTAAGAAAACACATACGACAAAAACGCGCTAATAAGTACACTTTACCAATCAAATTAAAAACCGTCAACCTTGCAAATAAAACAGCTTC
This sequence comes from Galeruca laticollis, assembly GCA_963921935.1. Classification (NCBI taxonomy): domain Eukaryota; kingdom Metazoa; phylum Arthropoda; class Insecta; order Coleoptera; family Chrysomelidae; genus Galeruca; species Galeruca laticollis. Next base: position 167,073,734 of record OY998180.1, read on the forward strand.
AACTGAGAATAGAGATAAGGTACATATGGACAACTTGAAACGTCCCCGGAAAAAAACGTGAAAAATTGAAAATTATGTACGATACTTTTACACAACTTTCACACGTAATATTAAGACAATAATTTAGAATGTAGAATTTTGCTTTATTTCAGATTTTCTGGAACTATGGAACTCCAGGATAAAATAACAATTAGAAATCTAGTTAACAATCCCGGGTTGCTACCCTTTAAGTTAGAAACCGTAAAAATTGAAATGTACAGTTATGGACCTATATACTATTATGATTTGAACCCAATTATTTTAGAAATAAATAAATTACAAATTCAAACCGCAAAAATTAGGGACTTTGCTGTTCACAACATCCAATACGCTAATGATCTCTCAAATTATTGTAAATTGCTTGACTTCACAGAAACCAAGATTAACGATAAGCTAGAAGAAATATTACCCCATCCTTCAAGAACTAAAAGAGGCATTATAAACGGAATAGGATCAATCTTTGAATCCATCACTGGAAATTAAGATTCTAACGATGGAGATTACAAAATAACCAAAATAATTTAGCTAGTAGTATAAGAAATCAAAATTCATTATCAGTCTCGCTCATTGATAAATTTATTAGAACCATCGAACAAATAACCAATAACGATCAAATTTTGGAAACAAAAATTGAATTTATCCATAATTTAATTAACAGACAAGCAAATTACGAATATTATGCAAATATTAAGATGGCTATTAGCTCAATCATAGATCTGTATGAATTGATTAATTCGGTTTAAAACGATATAGAAAATTCAATTACATTTGCTAAACTTCAAGTAATGCATCCAAGCATAATTAAAACTTCTGATTTATTTAAACAATTAAAGAATTTGGAGAAAATATTTACAAAAAACGAATTGCCCTTAGAAATTGAATTCGATAAAATTTTACTCTATGAAAAATTAATTAAAATTTATTGCTACTCATATAATAATAAAATAACATATATTTTAAATATTCCTATAACATATCCCAAAGTTTTTAATTAATACCATTTATTTTCGGCTCCAATACTAGAAGGAACTCAGTTTAACGTGATAATACCTCAGAATAAATTTTTAAGTACGAATGGTGTCAACTTCGCTTATTCAAGCAAACCTTGCAAAGATATTCTCCCTCAGCAGTATGTCTGCCCGAGAATAGACCTGCAGGAAATTCAAGAAGAAAGGCCTTGTGAAATAAACTTACTTGGAATGAAACGCACTTCCACCTGCGAGAAAACCAAATTTCAATTGTCGAAGCCATTTCTGAAACAACTAAACAATTTCCACTGGTTGTACATCATTCCATTCCAGGATACAGCAAATTTCAAATATCCAAATCAGGAGGAAACCAAGTATCTTACAGCGGGTACTTATCTCTTAGAAATTCCTTTGAGATGCCAAGTAGTAGCTCATCACACAGTCATAAATAACCAACAACTCTATAGTAGCTTCAGCCAGCCGATACTACTATTAAATCTAGATAACAGCACCTTTCGCCCAACCACATCAAACCTCGACTTTCATTTGGAGGAAGCAGAACTAGACGATCTTCAACCGCTAAAAAGTAAATTTGTAGAAAATCAACCTCAATTAACATTCGGACAAGTCTCAAAAACCCCCAGCTTATGGACCTTATTAATTTATTTATTGTTAATTTTTATTTTTGTATTCTGTATATATAAAAAATGGTCATCGAAGTACTGCAAAAGCTGCAAAGAAACCATCCCAGGTGGACCACTCAACCGTTCAACTTCCTCGCTAGCTGCGTAAGTTGAATTTACGAGGGGAGGAATTATATCAACGATTCCCATAGAAACCGACGAGTTGCTGTTCCACGGTATAAGATGAAGACCCCGTAATCAGCATAAATATTATATATATAAAATTACTTGTTGTAAATAAAGTTAGTCAGTTACTAGATTTCACATTGTTTGTTGTACTTTGTAGAATTATCATTTTGTAAAATAAACGTTTTTAAAAACAGTATTTCGAGTTAGTAATTTGAAAGTCGTGAAAAATAGTAACCGTAAGTAAACGATAGAATTTTCTTTAAACAGTAAAAATGTTAATTTTTAATGGTTTAAATTTTTATTAGTCTTATTATTATTAAAAAACTATTCTAATAAATATTCTGTATGTGTATCAGTTAAACTTTATGAATTCAGTTTTAAATTATGTTACGTTATATTGTTGCACATACGTTCAATTTTAGTTAGGATGTGTAATTTATCACTTTCCATATTTGTTATATAATATGCTCACACATTTTTTTTAGGTTGGAATCCTGAACAAGATACTTTTTTTATTTTGAACCTGTTTTTTAATTTACTGTAATATTTATTAATAGTGAATATACTATAAATGTATACAACTAAGAACGGCTGTAGGCCATATCTCAGAAACGAATCATGGTACCAATTTTAAAAAAATATAAGGAAGTGACCCTAAAAAATCGCTGGAAAGATTTTTTAGTTTCTAAAATATCCGCTAGGAGGTGAAATGAACACTCGAAAACATAATACTGTGAGTATCTCCAAAAACGACATACTAAAAGTGTCATAAAAACACAATTTTTGAAATCTTGATTAGTATGTCTTTTTTGGAGATTATCACATTCACAGTCTTTAAGTTTTAATTCCACCCCCTAGCAGATATTTTAGGAACACAAAAATATTTTCCAGCGATTTTTCAGGGTCATTTTCCTTAAGGTACTTTTTTTAAAGTTGTGTCATGAAATATGGTCGACAGCCGGCGTTCTTAGTTGTTCACCCTGTATTTGCTGATTAGGCACAGAAACATCTAGGATGTCATATAAAATGTTTGAGGTATATTATTTAGAGGTTCAAGTAATGTCCATATAACATCTAAGAGAATATACTGTATTGTTTTTGAAATGTTGCATTTTGTTCATTGGTAAGATGTTATTGAATAGACATTGCATTGACATCTACAAGATGTTAAAAGGTAATTCTGAATGTAACATAAATGTTGATTTACGTTCATTATATAGACTTGAGGAATTTCTAGTAACATCACAGTAATGTAAAAAGGCTTAGAAGTTAAGTTGTAAGCCCTATACCCTAAGCTGGGCATAAGCGGTTGTATAGATGTGCATGTGATGAAAACAAAAGGAAAAAAAGAAGAACATTATCACAGTGTGATCTTGAATTATTATGACTAACATTTATTTGTATAGTGGGTGAATATTGATCACTTGATTATGAGTGCGCCTAGACGCATAAAATAATGTGTGAGACATCGTAGAGCTCCAACTCATTGTTGGTGAGCAGAAGCATAAATTGTCCACATATTACGAACTCCCTGACATGTATGCCAAATATTACCAAAATAAAATAATTTTTATTGCGCGTTCGGGTTTCTATATCACTGAGATAGTGTACCTAGGTTCAGTCCATTGTTATTGGTCACGTATCACTACCCAGCGAGTAAGAGTCAATTCAAACTTCAAACCATAGAGAAAGTAATAATAGAGTGTTCCTTTCCATATAAACAGCCCAGCAAACATGTTACACGTGGGCCTCTAGAGGCACTTTAAAAACAACCGACGGACAACATAAGTGGGCTACAATCATGATACGTCGCCGGCCGGGCTAGCCCGTGTCGCGATGGCCACCAGTAGGCCTCCAGATTACCACCCGCTTCGTTACATAGCGGGACTTTAGCGGATTGACTAAGTTAGGGTGAACTGATATTGCATTGTATAGATTATGGCGCGATTGCGGGTATCCTACTAATCAACCGCCGGCATCCCACTGTTGGGGCTTAATCAATGATTTATGCAAATCTACAGGCTATATATATATACTTATAGGTTAGACAATGAAACATGATGACTAAAACAAAGAAATATAATGAAAAATAAAAAAATATTCCATACATATAAATATAAAAAAACATGTTCTCCAATAGCTTTACTGGGTCCGGGCTCACTATCAACACAAAGATTATTACTTCTACGAGATATATTGTCTATTATAACCTCAGCCTCTACAGTGGAGACTATATCCTTAACAGCATTTTTCGCAAGACGCTGTTTTTGACGAGTGCTCTTTGATATATTATGCAGGGTTTTTCTAGAAGAAACATATATTATGATGGTATATGATGCAACAAATGATGTATGTACTTACGTTTCTGTGTTTCCAGACATATCTGCTCGTGCCTTTGCTCCGAATAAATTGGATACAACACACAAATCTAATAAAATTGTCGCTACAGTGATTAATTATTAATTACCACACCACAACACAACTAGATTAGGTTGATTTTCAACACGTGTTCAACACAGCGGCTAGCAAATAAGCAGTAGTGCCAACTGCCAAGGTGATATTCAGTAATGCCAATGTTTTATTTTCATTACAGGTCGCATGCCGGCATGCATACTGTGTCAAAACGACATCGGCGCGACTATCGCAAATTTTCAACGGGTAATTTGTGGCTAAATTACAAACATCCACCATAAATATGCGTATGTTCAGCCAAGGCGGCAAAACTGATATCATTCCAATTATTTACCGACATCGCTGTGCCGCTGCCGACATCTAACAGCAGTTAACAGCCATGGCGCGTCTATCTACCGCTCATTCATGTTTGCTGGGAGGTGACATCGCGTCGATCTGAGTGCATCTCTTTGATTACTGTCAGATGAAAATCTAAAAAATATTTTATTCTTAAACCCCAAAATATGAAATGGCCAAAAATATTTACTATTAACAACTTTTTGCAATACAACTATGACGAATTATACATGGTAATGACATTTTAAAGGTTCACTTACTTTTATTTACTTTATTAGAACGGAAAACCTAAATAAATTTTAGAAAACTATACTAATTTTACTCATCCTTAGAACTTGCAACTACTTTGCAACCACTTGCAACCATAATGATATTTTTAGTAATTTTTATTTTTGACACTTTACTTTCACATAAACCAATGTAAGATTTGTAATTTTAATTTTTAATGACTTAAAAGTTAATATACTAGGACATTTTATAATATTTATCCACATTAAAGGCAATATGTTGAGATTTATTATCATTTATAATATTTTAAATCTTTTTACTCTATTTTGTTTATGTAAAACAGTCTTGTAGTTCGCGCGACAGCAGAGACTCCATGCGGGGGCGGCGGCGTAGAAACGTTGTGCCACTTGCCGCCTAAGCATCAAACCGTCTCTTATATTATTTGTCTATGCTTCAAACATCCCGTATTAAAAGGCAGTTCAGTCCTGACTGTCAGTGATGTAGCACATTTTGTGAGGTCATATTCAAAATTTTCGTATTCGAATATAAGAAATAAAGAAAAACAAATTTTGTTAATACCGTTTACCGTTTTTGTTAGAAGCTTGATGATAACTTATCTTGACTAGTAGTATTGTTGTTATTCTGGTTGGTAAAATAGCGTGTTGTTTATAATTTTTAAAGTAGTCTAAAGGCGAGAACATGGTCTTGGCTCCAAAATTGTACCCTCTTGTACCTGTGATCATCAACACATCTTGTACGTTGGATCACCGATCCAAGGGCCACGATAGTAAGGTTAGTGTCATAAATGTTGCATAGAACGATGCCGAGAAGTAAATCTGGGAAAAAACGTGATCCTGTCAAGTCAGAGGCAATAAAAAATGCCATAGAAGCTGTTACAGCTCCTGAGGGTCAAAAGATTTGGATTAGGGGTGTATAATGTAAAATGTACACGTCAATTAAGTTGTTTTAAGAATTCATATAAATACGTCTATAGTTATGATGTTAAATAAGTAAAAAAGTATGCACTGATACAGAGGAAGACAGTTTGGTGAAGTATATCATATAAATAACTAAGATGAAATACGAGGGTTGCCTTTTATATTTCGGGAATAGAGAACAAAAACAAATATTAGTAATTGAAAATCACTTTATTGTTTTTCAAAATGTTCCCTACGGAGGTCTATACACTTTTGCATGCGCATGAACCAATTGTTAAAGCACTTTTGCCACTCTGATTGAGGTATCTCCAAAACATGCATTCTGAATGCAGCAACCGCTTCTTCAGGTGTCGAAAAACGTTGACCTCTCAATTTGTATTTACGTACGGGAATAAAAAGAAGTCATTCGGTGCCAAGTCAGGACAATACGGCGGATGACTCCTGAAATCGATGTTTTCGGTGCTCAAAAATGCAGTTGTTTGAGCCGATGTGTAAGAGCTCGCATTGTCGTGGTGAAGAGTGATCCGTCTTCGGCGGTTGGTTTTCCTGATTTCTTGGAAGACAACTGGCAAACAAATGGTTGTGTACCACTCAGAATTGACTGTTATGCGTTGTTCTTGAGGTACGGTTACGACATGTCCAGTTTTTCCGAAAAAACAGGCGACCATTTGCTTGGAAGTGCTTCGTGCGCGAACAACTTTTGTTGGATTTGGCTCATCTTGAAACACCCATACAGTCGACTGCTGTTTATTTCCGGGCTCATACGCCTAAATCCACGATTCATCACCTGTCACGATGTCATAGACGTGTTTCGAAGCACCGCGATCGTATTTTTTGAGCATTTCTTTCGACCAATCGACACGAGCCTTTTTTTGAGCGATTGACAAATTGTGTGGGAACAAATTTTGTTGACAATCAAATGTTTATGCAATATTGAATGTATGCTGGTCCCACTAATGCCTAAGGTTGTTTCAACCTCACGATAGGTCACATGACGACCTTGCAATATCAGTTCGCGCACAGCATCAATGGTTTTCGGAACAACAACTGATTTTGGACGACCTTCACGAAATTCGTCTTGGAGTGAGCTACGACCACGATTGAATTCACCATACCATCGATAAACACTGGTTCTTAATGGAGCTGTCAGTTGCCAGACTCCAACAAAAGGGTGACAAATCCCGAAACATAAAAGGGAACCCTCGTATAGTCTTTCAAAGAAGGAAGTACGTTAACCAGCGAACAAATTTGCAGTAGCTAACAAAAAGAAAATGCCCCAAGATGGGAAGTGGAGCAAATCGCAGGAGAAGAGTGGATGAGAGTCTTCATGTCCAGACACCGCAATTTGTCTGTTCGAAAATCAAAGAAAACGAGTTTATCCAGGACGACAAGTTTCAATAAAACGAATGTTGAACTGTTTCTTAATAACTTAGAAGATGTCCAACGGCGACTGGACCCCATTCCACCAGAAAAGATTTGGAGCCAAGACGAAACCGGCATGTGTACAGTGCAAAATCCAAATAAAATTTTATCACCAAAAGGTTTGAAGAAAGTGGGTAGTGTCACTTCTGTCGAACGAGTTAATCTTGTTACACTAAGTGCATGCATAAACGCTATAGGTGCTCATATACCACCCATATTTATTTTCCCGAAAGTGAATTTTAAAGAATTTATGCTGAAAGTAGCTCCACCTAGAAGTATTGGGGGAGCTAATTCTTTAGGGTGGTCTAACGAATCTCTTTATCTAAAGTTTCTCGATCATTTTATAGCACATACAGAACCGACTAGAGAACAACGAGTTCTTATAATCTTCAATCATTATACCAATTTATCAGTGGAAGCTGTTCAAAAAGCGTCTGCTGCTGGTGTTGCTGTGTTAACATTTCCACCTCACACGTCTGATAGATTTTAATGTTTCAATGTACTCTCCTTTAAAGACCTACAACAACAAAGATGTTAAACAATCCTGGAATGACATTCGACATCTACAGCGTTGCAGAGGTTATTGGAAATATACATTCCAGAGCATTTTCCACAAGTAATATCTTGAGTGGGTTTAAGAAGACAGGTATTTACCCCTTTGACAAAAATGCTTCCAGTGACAGTGACGATGTGTTTTTAGGGTCCTACGTAAGGGACCGTCTAGACCCAACACCTCAAGCAAGTGGAGCTAACGTCCAAACTACTACTAATCACCAGCCAAATTCTTCTATATCAACGGCCTTAGATACAGTAGATAACCTAGGCACTTCAACGTCAACCGTGAAATTTGTTTTACCTGAGCAGGTTCAGCCTTATCCTAAGGCTGAAGCTAGAAAAGTTGAGAAAAAATGACGAAAGCGAGGTCGAACTAAAATAGCAACTGATACTCCGGTAAAAGGGGAATTGTTAAGAGAGAAAATGGAAAAATTATGAAAAGTAAGGGCGAATTAACAAATGTCAAAAATCAATGATGACGAAACTGAAAGTGAAGACATTGTTTTTAATGAATTTTAGGATGAAAGCATATTCCAAATTGTACAAGAAGAACATACCGCAGTTCAAGAAGAACTTAAGTTACAGTCAGAAAAGTTGAATACCGGTGATAATATTCTTTTCTCTGTTCCACAGAGAAAAGGTCTTCCACGACATCAAGTTGGACACATTATTACCGAAGACTCTGCAGATTTCGAAATTCCAAATTCGATTTTTGGAGCGAATTGAGACTAGTAACAAGTTTCTCAAGGACTCTGATGAATTATTTGACTTAAATATTGAAGATCTTGTTTGTAAACTTCCGAAACCCTTAGAGTACACTGGTTCTTTCCAGTAGATTTTTCATCTTTTTCTAATTATGAATAATTATTACTACTTATGTTCATATTACTTTATATAATAACTTTCTCAAAGACTGTAAAAATGATCTTAATTTATATTTTCATAAATAATTATTTTTGGTTTATTCTAGTTACCTTATTTTTCCCTTCTCTTTGCACTCCCATTCAAGGTCCAAGAGTGTATAATCCATGGTACAAGATCATCGTCTACTCTGAATCAAAGTTCAAGTTTTTTTAACACGTCACAAACAATTTTTTTTGTTTATATTTATTATTAATACTGCTAAGAATATACTAAAATATGCAGTTATTGCTATAGACCCATTTTGACTATATTGTAAAGGAAAATAGTACATGTAAAAGGAGTGTAGTCAAAACTTGATCCAAGGTACAATGGTCTCCCCTATATATTAAAATGTAATATATAAAACATCAACATATTAACCTAAAAAACTGTTAGTCAAGCTACTTAAATAGTTGTTTAATTGAATACATTTTGAGCCGCAAACTCCACTCCCATTCACGTAACTAATACGTCTATATTAACAGGAGATAGTGAATAGAATGAATCTGACAAGTTTTGTGGAGTGTGTTATTTCAATAAATGCAAAATACATTTAGGAAAACCACTTTATTATGAGTTCGGTTATAGTTAATGACACTTACACTTACTCTCTGGCGCGATTTTAGATAAAATTTAATTTGGGGTGGTGCATGAGTATATATGCGAGGCGGGAATCTAAAATGTCATACAAGCCCCTACATTCATTAATCAAGGGATGTGATACATTATCTTCATGGTTAGGTCTACTTCCTAGTTAGTCAACAGATATTTACAGGGCGAATTATTACGTATACTATCATCGATATTTGCACATAAGTAGGAACAAAATTGCAACATTCATAATGATGTTACTCTCTATTTCTTTCATTTTCAAAAGGTTTGTAATAATTACCTTAACCGTAAGCTGGTAAGTTTCCTCCTCATTCCTTTGTCTATTTAACGGCGCTCTGTTTCCTATATGTGTCTGCATTTTCCCCAGACTTTTGGTGGTTATACTCATTCTTTAGCCCGTCTCCTTTCTGGTTGCTAATACATAGCGTATAGTACTACTTGACCCATTTAAGTCTTCTCATCAGATCTTCGTTGTCAAAGTGATGGATGGTCTCTACATTCATATAATCTGGGAGTCGTTACCCATGAATTAAAGCAAACTTTGTTATTGTTTATACTGAAGAAACATTTTACCACCTACTAAACTAAGATTTCCGTCGTTGTCTGAAGATTATAACTTGGTTTTCTTAACATGCGTAAGACAGTGTGGTGATAAAAAGTTTTTTTAAGCGCATCAACTACTAGGGTTATTAGCGCTTTAACGGTATTATTTCTAGAACTGTTTGCAATTTAAATTAAGTTGTATAGATTGATCTCCTTTACGTGAATTACATTCAACGAGGTGTTATTTAACATACTTTTTGAATCGGTCGGTAGTCCGTGCGCTTGACGATTTTGTTTATACTTTGTGTATTCAACAAGACAGTGTTCAACAGTTACATTAACTCTACATAAATCACACACTGGCGTATCAGATTTTGTCATTAAATGTTCTTATGTTGGTGAGTAAACCGAGAGTGACCAATTCTAACACAGTTTGACATTTTCTATTCAGTGCGTTGTTAATTCTAGGTTTGATGGTTGATTTAATTGGTCTCAGTTTATCTTTAGAGTGATCCCACTTGGCCTGCCACTTTTTATAAATTAATGTTTTTATGAGACATTTGTAGTCTGACGCAAGCACTCTGTTTTCGCGCACTGCACTATCACTTGTAATTGCTTCTTGTGCTGTTCTGTCTTCTCCTTCGTTTCCGAGAATTCCTATGCCGCCATGCTGAAATAAGTGAAATTGTTGCTTGATCATCTTGGAGAGATGGCAATGGCTGTATATATTTTTGAGAGTTTTCAGCGAGGTTAGAGGGTCGGAAATGAAGTTCTCTTGTTCTGGCCTCTCTTGAATAAGTATAATGTCTTGAAGTATTGCAAATAACTCTGCAGAGAATACAGATGATAGTTTGGGTAATTGGTACATTTGAGTATGGTTTTGGACTTTTACTGCTATTTCTACTTCTTCCGATGTTTTTGATGCATCCGTTTAGATTTGCACGTGGGAGGGTAAATATTAAGAATGCTTTGGAATTTGGACTTAATAAGGAATAAGGGCTGGATGCGTGTTTTGTTTATTGAAGCTGCAGAGATCAAAGTGGTATTTCGGACTAGCAATAGTCCAGGGTGGAGTGCTGGGTTTATTGTTAGCTAAGAATATAACTGGTACGGTAATACCTAAATCGTTATGATAATTGGCAACCCTTTCGTAAAATGCTGGAGCTGCTCTTTTTTGTTTTGATACATATTTCTATAATGATTTTTAGAGGTGTTGGCGTATGTTGGATCTTGTGGATTTGCTGCAACATTAGTAGCATAAGACATGCTGAGTAGTTGTCTTCTATGTAAAGGTAGTTCACCTGCTTCACATAGTACACTTGAAGTAGGACTGGTACAAAATGCTCAGATGGCTAAACGAATGGCAGTATTATGGATGGTATTCAATTGCTTGAGAGTTGTGTTAGTGGCCGAGCCATAGGCAGTTGCTCCATAATCAATTTAAGATCTAATGATTGCTCTATAGATTCTCTGAAGAATATTTGAGCCAGATCCCCAAATTGCGTTGCTCAATATTTTGATTATATTTAACTTGTTTTTGCAAGTCCTCACGAGTTCTAGAATATGATGTATCCAATTTAATTTAGAGTCAAATATTACTCCTAGAAATTTGTAAGTTTGTACTAAACTCTCTGATAGCGGGAAATTACTTTAGACAGGTATTTTCCAATAGTCCTGTTCATTCTCTCGACCATTTCATCTGACTGTGGATGTAATGCTGTTGTCCTGGTCTTCTTCATTCCTGCTTCTCGCAAATCTCCTGGAATAGATGGCTTCCGAAATTTCTTCCGTGGTCACTCTGGACTTCCAAGGGCACTCCATATCGGCTGATAAATTATTTCACCAATACATCCGCGACAGTTGTGGCCTCTTGATTCGGGATCGCGTAAATTTTCACCCACTTTGTGAAATAATCCGTTACAACCAGAATGTATTTACCACCATTTTCTGTCGTCGGAAATGGTCCAGCGATGTCTAAAGAAACCCTTTCGAAAGGGCTTTCAATATTATACTGTTTCTAGGTGCCTTTCTCTTGCTCTGAGGTCCATTACTCGTAGCACAAGTCGTACATTTCTTACACCAGTCTTTCACATCGTCGGAGCTGTTCATCCAATAAAACCTTTCACGGACTCGCTGAAGGGTTATCTTCACTCCCAGATGGCCTTCCAATGGACTGTCGTGTAACTTCTTCAGTACCTCAGCTACTCTCGTTCTAGGGATAACTAGCTGTCTCCTCATCTCAGAATCATAATCGTTTTCAAGGACTCTTTTCAGCAGCCCTTATTCCAGGACAAGGGAGTCCCACTGAGCCCAATATGCCATGAGTGTCGGGGAAAATCTTGACACTTCTTGCCATGTAGGTCGTCGATTTTCGTCCTTCTATTGACGAATCTTCTTTAGGCGAGGATCATTCTCTTGATCTTCTTTGATCCTGTTGGGTGACCAATCTTCGTAGTCTACTGTAGTTCTTGAAACTGAAACTTCATTAGATTTCGACTTGTTGCATTGAGAATAGTCTACACGGCCCGACCGTCTAGGCAGAGAGTCGGCTTCACATCAGCTCGATGTTCACCCCCGTCTAATTTCCCCTGTGACTGGAGTTCTTGGGTTGCAGGAGTCTTGGGGCACTTAAACGGACTGCGTACGTGCTCTAGCTCGCCACACTTATGGCATTTGATCTTCTTCGGCTTCTTGTCTGCCATACCTTTCAACAAGTTGATGATCTGGTCAAGTTTGTCATCGTCATCTTCTTCCAGCATGGTCTTACCTTTGTTGTACCGCGAGCCCTTCGAGGCTGCTTTGCATTTAAGAGGTTCTTGGTTTGCAGGAGTCGTAGAACGCTTACACGAACTGCGTGCATGCTCTAGCTCACCACAATTACAGCACCTGATTTTTTTCGGCTTCTTATCTACCATACCTTTTAACATGTTGACGATCTGGTCGTCTGTCATCGTCACCTTCTTCCTCTATGGTCCTACCTTTGTTGTATCCCGAAGCAATCCTGGCTGCTTCATATTCAAGAGCAGCAGTCAATGCACCGACCAATGTTTTAGGATGGGCCAATCGTAGCGGCTTCTCCATATCGTGGTCACATATGCCGTCAATAAAGGCATGGATGCCTAAACATTCCATCATGTTATCTGGTGCTGATGGATAAGCAAATTGAACTAGTCGGGCAATATCCAGTTCATACTCTTGAAGGGTTTCGTCAAGTTTCCGCTCTCGGTTCTTCAGCTGGAATCTGTACAAATGTTCCAAATGTTCGTCACCGTATCGCATGTCCAGCTTCTTTTTCAGCTGCTCAAAGTCATCCGTTTCTTCAAGAGGTATCGTCTGAAGTACATCTAAGTCATCTCCTCGAAGCACGATGGTTAAGTTCTTTGCTTTATCCTTATCGGACCAATTATGCACTCTAGCGGCTGCTTCAAACCGTTTCACATAATTGGTCCATGACATTTTTCCATCGAACGTTGAGGCCTTGACTCGGGTAAAACTGCCAATGTTTTCTAACTTAGGGTGTGTTCCTGTCTTGCAAGGTTTCGTTTGCTCGGTCTTCTTTTCTTCCGCTGGCTTGTCTTGAGCTCTTATATCTGTCATCTTTTTTTCTAACTCCTTGATTTTCTCGTCCATCGTTGTCATCTTATTCTCAATCTTCTCGTCCATCGTTGTAATCTTATTCTCGTCCATCGTTGACATTTTATTCTCGATTTCAGATTTTAGAGGCAAAATCTCATTTTCAACCTCAGCGACAATAACGTTTTTCATTAATAGGATATCGGCAGATATATCGTTTTTCATAGGAGAAATCTTCTCGTCCATATTAGCAGAAATGTCGTTGTTCGTAGCAGAAATATCGTTTTTGAAATTAGTTGAAATCTTCTCTTCCATGGCAGAAATCTTCTCTTCCATGTTCTGTTCCATGGAAGAAATCTTCTCGTCCATGTTAGCAGAAATGTTAGCAGAAATTGACGAGATTGAGGTGGAAGCCTCGTCATTAAATAAAACTGTTTCTAGATCAAAGCCGTCATTCTCCAGTGCCACTTTAAGTCGTTTTACTAATTCATTTTTCTTACCGGACATTTCCAACTCACGATCTTCCAATTCTGCTCTTAGTTCCGTCGCTTTCAGCTCACATAGTCTCTTGGCCATTTTTACGTGGCAATTTATTCATATTACCCCACACCTGACACCAATGTAATGTTTTTCTTATTTAATTAAACGCTTTTATTACGGGTGTGATGAATTTATACACACACGTTATGTCTACAACTTAATTCATTTATTCACTACACTGTTCACTAATTTATATCATGTACACAGTGTATTCACTTACAATAATTTATATAAACACTTCACTACTTATACTATTCACTTGTTCGCTGTTTATATCACGAGATCACTTCATAAACTAACTCTCCCGCTGGTCGGTTCTTTATATATTAGTGCCTTTTCTACTAAATAATTCTAGATTGTGGCTTATACAAAAACGATCGACTCTCTGGTATTTTCTAGATAAGGCTGGTCACAAAAACAATGTCTAGATGAGATAGTCACAAAAAATCGTAAACAGTTCCAAGAAATCTCTGCGTATCCGCCATGATTTCAACTTTCCATCATGGCTTAGACAGAGTCGGATGCAGATACTACTCCAGTGTGCTGTTTCGTAACAGTATTGTCCTGTGACTGTAACACGTAGAATTGTTAGCTCTCTAATAATAGGCGAAAAAAAAGCGATATTGATCAAGTGAAATTGCGCAATAAAAATGGCACAAACGTCTAATTATACTTCTGTGAAATTAAAGTGCAATTTAACTGTACATATCTAAACTTTTAGTGTTAAATGTACATGACGCTCTTGTACATGAACATTTCAATAGAACTGTTCGGAGTATAGTTTCTAAGTGTTCAAATACGACCGGAGTTGGAGAAGCAGCAATTTATAGACTTTTGTAGCAATTAAAGGATGGAAGTATTACAGTAGCACCTAAAATGTCGACTGGGAGAAAACCCACTAATGGACGGTAGATACTATGAAACAACTGGTCCGAAGAAAAGTGCATTCATTTTATTTACAAAAACAATATACCTACATCGGACATAATTTTAGTAGACATTAATGGAGACGAAACTTTGCCAAACATTAGAAGACACAAATGGTGGAAAACTTTACATGAATTAGACTTCGTTTGGGAGAAAAACGATGGAAAATCTGCGCTCATAGAGAAAAATGAAATTATTTGTTGGGAGGACGAAATATTTATGGGAAATCAGAAAATTAAGAAGATAATACAAAATATTTTTTATTTGGATGAAATATGGATAAATGAAGCACATTTTGTGAAGAAGTTAGAAGATTAAGAAGAGAAGACAAAAGATAAACTGGTTACAAACGCTCGTCAGTCATAACTAGAATGTTTGTCTACTGGCTTAAAATTTCCAAATGGTAATGGTCGCCGTTTAATTATCACTCATATTGGATTTCTTGATAGAGGCTTGTTAAAATATGTTTCAAATTCTTCGGAAGACTAACATGAAGAAATGGCCGCTGATGTCTTTGAGGAATATTTCAATGAAATGAAAGATTTATAACAAACCAATTCTGTAATAGTTATGAACAACGCCAGTTACTATTCAAGATTAAAGGAACCGTTACCTAACACTAAATGATTTACATAATCTGGGCTCAAATAGAGGGATATGTCGCGAGAAACAATAGAACATATAAACTTCAAGATGTTCGTCAACGATGTGATTCCATATCAAAAATTTCCCCGGAGAATTGACAAATCGCTATAAGACGTGTCATAGCAAAGGAGGAGAAATTCTGGAAACTTATACGTTAATAAACGAAACAATAGAACCAATTATTATATCTGAGGAAAGTGAGGGAACTGATGATGATGAATCCATATCGGGACAAAACGACTTATTTATTTAGGTATGGACCTCAATATTTATATTAATATAATAAGTTTATATGGCGCTAGTACCCGAAATACAAACAATCACCCTTATATGGAATCATCTCGTATTTCTAAAAACGAAATATGACTATTTTATGAGAAATGATTTTACTTTTCTTCCGCCCAACCTATCTAATATGCGAGAAAAGTATTGGTTTACCTCAAAAAAGTTGGAATTTAGAAAATTTTGTTTTTAGTTATTTCGTCAAGACAACACGAAAGAACGGTTTATAGAAAAATAAACGGTTTTAAGGATTAAAACTAACTTTTCCGCATCCGTGGCCCTGAACAATATTCTATCATAAAACTGTTACTTGTATACACTTCGGGGGGTGTATCGTGCTAACAAACCGAAATTTCTCCAAAAATAACCAAAAATTCAGTATATCTGGATTTATAGGACCCGCTATACTCGCTCTAGTTAACTGAAAATCAATAAGGTACATCTGTGAGACACCTTGAACAATATTCCATCATAAAATTGATCAATCGTATACTCTCTGGAGGCTGTATCGTGGTAACAAACTGAGAATTCTCCAAAAATGACGAAAATTTGGTACTTCAAGTACCATAGCACCCGTTGTACTGGCTCTGGTGAACTAAAAATCAATAGGGATCATCTGTGATATGTCCTTAACAATATCCAATTATAAAATTGCTGATTTATTGCACTCCAGAGGCTGTATCGTGCTAACAAGACATGTAAGGAAAAGTGGCCGACGACAACGACGACGACATACACACAGGATTTTTTTTCTAAAAACCGTTTTTTCGTGTTGTTGTTGATGGATAACGTAAAAATAACTCAAAAAAAATTTTCAAAATTCCAACTTTTTTTGGGGTAAACCAATACTTTTCTCGCATATAGAAAGGTTGGGCGGAAAAGTAAAAATCCTGTGTGTATGTCGTCGTCGTCGTCGTTGTCGTCGGCCACTTTTCGTTACATGTCTTGTTAGCACGATACAGCCTCCGAAGTGCAACAAGTCACCAATTTTATGATTGAATATTGTTCAGGTCATCTCACAGATGAACCCTATTGATTTTCAGCTCACAACAGCCAGTACAACGGGTGCTATGGTACTTGAAGTACGACATTTTTGTAATTTTCTGAAAAATTTCAGTTTGTTAGCACGATACAGCCTCCGGAGTGCAAAAAGTCACCAATTTTATGATTGAATATTATTCCGGACGTCTCACGGATGAACCTTATTGATTTTCAGCTCACAATAGCCAGTACAACGGGTGCTGTGGTACCTGAAGTACGACATTTTTGTCATTTTTGGAGAAATTTCAGTTTGTTACCACGATACAGCCTCCGCAGTATATACAAGTGACCAATTTTATGATTGGATATTATTCAGGGCATCTCAAATATGAATCCTATTGATATTCAGCACACTAAAGGCAGTACATCGGGTGCTATGGTACTTGAAGTACCAAATTTTTGTCATTTTTGGAGAATTTTCAGTTTGTTAGCACGATATTGCATCCAGAGTGTATACAAGTGACACATTTTATAATTAGATATTTTTCAAGGTGTCTCGCAGAGATGTACCCTATTGATTTTTAGCTGACTAGAGCGAGTACAGCGGGTCCAGATATACTACATTTTTGGTTATTTTTGGAGAAATTTTGGTTTTTTAGCACGATAAATCCCCCGAAGAGTATGCAAGTTACAATTTTATGATCAAATATTGTTCAGGGCATCTCACTGATGCGGAAAAGTTAGTTTTAATCTTCAAAACCGTTTATTTTTAGTAAGATTCCATATAAATTTGGTTATTTGTATATAAATGTGGGTACTTAATATTGACAGTTCACTATTATTTGTATTAATGTGTATAGAATTGTTAGTTAATCCCTTAGGGTTTGCTCATTTACATTATTATTGTGTTCGAGGTTTTTCGAGGAGGTCATACTAAAATCTAGTGAGAATTCAGATGAGGAGGTATCAATATTAACTTTTTTTTCTACTTTGCACAATCCTGTATACAGGGTGATTCATAACTATAGGGACATAATCTAAGGGTAGATTATTTGGACCAAAATATGGCGATAGGACCAAATATACCTCAATAAAATATTGCTGTGGAAAAAGATGAAGGGCATTAAAGTTGAAATTTTTTCTTCACTTTTTGCTAATAACGTCTCTGTATATCAATCGATTGTTATCAAAATCGGCACATAGGCATAATTTTATACAGGCAATATTATTTTATGTATTATTTGACATTTTGTTACAGGGGGAGCCTCGTGAAGGATTTCTGATGATGAAATTGAGTGGTAACTTTTTTTGACGAAACTTTTTAGTGATTTTTAGTAAAAAATATGACATAAACATCATTTCTACGTAATATTGGTACTCCTGTTTAAACACAATATTATCATTTGTTTTCGAGAAAAACGCAATTGAACAGTTCTGAGTATCGGAAGGGGATTTCCAGCAACGGACAATAAAAAAACTTGTATCTTAAGGCTTTAATTATTTATTTATTTTATGAAGCATAATTAAAAACAATGTAACTTAAAAAGAGCAAACTCAAATTAAATGTTCTACGTGGCCTCCTCCGACTTCTATGCCTTTTCTTATTCTCTTAATAAAGGACTTCAAAGAACATATTATTCTGTCCCCTCATAAAGTTAGCCGCATTTTGTATTTTCCTCCAGAGTTCGTTTCTCGAGTTAATTTCATTGGCATAAACTAGGGACTTCATATGTTCCCAAACATAAAAATCAAGCGGGTTATACTCAGGACTTCTTGGTGCTCATTCAAAATCACTTCCTCTACCAATCCATCGTTGAGGAAAAATGTCATTTAGATGATTTCTAACAACTGAAGGGAAATGAGGTGGAGCTCCATCCTGCATAAACCACATTTTGTTTGTTACAGCTAGTGACAGATTATCCAAAATATAGCTAAAAGTGTTTTGCAAAAAAAAATAAATAAGAATCTCCATTTAAATTTAAACTCATGCTGGAAATGTCTTTCTTTTAGGGCATGCGAATTTTTCTTCCCCATAATGGCTGTTTTTCCATTTAAATACCCCTCGTCTGGTAAAAGTCGCTACATCGGTGAACATAATATTCTTAATAAAATTTCGGTCACCATTATGCTTGTTGAGAATACGTTGGCAGAACTGTAACCGTCGTGGGAGATCTCTTGGACGCAAATTTTGAACAGGAGTGAAGTGATACGGGTGGAACTTTTCTTTTTTTAGAATTCTAATAATAGACGACTGACTTACTCCTGTTGCTGATGACAAATGATGCGAACTTCTGCAGGATTTTCATATATTCGAACCAAAATTTCATCTTCTTGATTAGGTGAAATTTGTTTTGGACGACCACCTTGATTTTTATTGTGAAATGACCCGGTTTCACCCAAACGATGAAATAGATTTGAAAAAGTTTTGTAATTTGGTTGCCTTCTGCCTGGATATAACAATTCATACCTTCTGGCTGCAGAGCGCCCGCAAAAATGTTCTTGTGCGTATACACAAATCATATCCCGCATTTCTTGATTCGTAAAATGATTGTGACGAGGCATTTCCATCGAAAAAGTATATGATAGCTTTAAAAAATGCAACAATTGACTATAAACTCGCAGAAAAAAATATTCACTGACAAGAAATGTCATTTACCAGCAACAATTATCTGACAGTCCAAAGCACACTTTTCATAAATGAAATAATATTTGAAATCCCCTTCCGATACTCTGAACTGTTCAATTGCGTTTCTCTCGAAAACGAATGAAAATATCGTGTTTTAACAAGAGTACCAATATTACGTAGAAATTATGTTTATGTCATATTTTTTAATAAAAATCACTAAAAAGTTTCGTCAAAAAAAGTTACCAGTCAATTTCATCATCAGAAATCCTTCACGAGGCTCCCCCTGTAACAAAATGTCAAATATTACATAAAACAATATTGCCTGTATAAAATTATGGCTCTGTGCCGATTTTGATAACAATCGATAAATATACAGTGAAATTATTAGAAAAAAACGAAAAAAAAAATTCAACTTTAACGCCTTTTATCTTTTTCCGCAGCAATATTTTATTGAGGTATATTTGGTCCTATCGCCATATTTTGGTCCAAACAATCTACCCTTAGCGTATGTCCCAATAGTTATGAATCACCCTGTATAGACCTTTGCCATAAAAACTATACTATCATGCATTTTCAAGTAAGCTATAACATTGTTGTTATTTGATTCATGAACTTAATAACGCAGGTTTGCAAAAAAGGGGGTCGTAGTTGTTATTGAGAAGTAGGGTTGTGAAGTAACATTTCGCGCAGAATTCGAATCTTGCCTCAAAATTGCACTACAAAGTAAATTTTTGAGAAATCCATACCTAAAAGTGTGAAAAGTACAATTCTTCGTTATCATAGAAATTATATGACATAGTGTCAATAACGAGTTGTCATTCCAAATTTGGAATCTTATGCGAAACTTTTTTACCAAATAAAGAACTTTTCTTCATCGTGATATTGTTAATTGAAGTTTAGTTTTTAGATATTCTGGTTGCGGCTTCAAAATTGCAATTAGAACCATAAAAGACGAAGTGGTGTGCCATTATTATTTTTATTATGATGTGTCAACGTATTAATATGTTTTAGGCATAAAAGTAATATTTTTAAAATAGAACCCTCTTTAAATTAACGTCGATGGGGATGATGATAAACTTATTTAATAACTAGCTAATAGCTTTATGCTCCTATACTAAAATCCCAACAAGCACTTAAAACATCCACAACATGTGTAAAAAATTTGATTATCAATCATAAAAGCCTGAGATATTAAATTAAAAAAGAAATAGAGATTCAACATGATAATTATTTGCTTATCGAGTCTATGACCCTTACTGTGTGGAATCTACTCATATTACTTCTTTGAATAAAACTTACTGCTTCTAAATAATTCCACAATATACTAAAATGGTAAAAATTCTAAGAAATTGACAATTGTTTCGATATTTCCACCGTCGCCAGAATGACATGTGATGCCTAACTGATGTTTAATAATTATTTTTGGCTATACCAAGAAGTTGAGAAAATACAAAGTATTGTATTTCGTGTAAAATTTTATAATATTTAAAATCGTAGCAAAGCGCTTTCAACTGTCATCAATTCTTACCTGTAAGCAAGTAAACCAAGTTAATATGAAAAAAAAAATTAGAAAAGTGAAGTGAGGTTACTTACTCGTCAGGCAATACAAAAGTATATCCATAAAAATATCCAACTCCATCAAACACAACACAACAAAACAACAACTATACAACAATATACATATTAAAATTTCAATAAAATGGTTTAAAAAGTCCAATCCATGAAAGGTTTATTATAATACAAAATAATCAGGGGTTGGATTTTTAAAACAATTTTATTGAAATTTTTAGTATATTAAAGTATAAGTGGATAAAGAGGTCTTTCAAACGCTCGAATTTTCGAGCACGACGGCGCAGCCGGAGTGCTCGAAATAGAGCTAATGTTTGAAAGACCAGTTATCCACGAATACTTTACGCTATTTTTCTTTATTGGTGCACTTTGAAATCATAAAATATTATTATTATATTATTACTACAAAAAAATTTAAGTCTGTCCTCAATGCCCTGCCAAGTTTCGTGAAAGTCCATCCTAAATAGTATTTATTTTTATTTGACGTTACGAGGTACTGCTGTCAGATCAATAAACAAAAAGTTTCTTTATTTATATTTAAAAGGATACAATGTATATATGAATAAATTTTGCAGAATAAAAGAAATAAGACATTAGTTCACAATGAAAATATACAATTTAAAAACTAATAAAAAAAGTCGTCATTGATACTTACGTTTCTCGAGTTGTTGTTACCATAGGGACTTTAAAAAACGTTTGAAAGTTCGATTTAAACACGCTGAGGCGGGCTTTGAATAGGTAATATGAGGCATCAATAAAAAAAATATGTTTATTGCTGTATAATTAGTGTTTAATGGAATTGGATATTTTTATGGATATACTTCTGTATTGCCTGACGAGTAAGTACACTTTACTTTTTTCATTTTCATATTCACTTATTGGTTTACTTACTTACAGGTAAGCAGTGATGATGAAAGGGGTTTTTTATATTTTAAAAATTATAAAATTTTACAAGAAATACAAAACATTTTATTTTTTCAAATATATTGACAAGTGTACACAGCCTGATGGTTTTTAATTTATTAGACCAAGAAGTAACTTTCTTTGTGATTGACTCAATATCTATGAATAGAAAAATGAAAATGCGATATTACAAATATTAAAGCTTAGATAATATTAGCCCTATGGGGATATCCTTGGTATACAAAGTGTCCAGAAACTCTCCTGCCAAACGGAAACTACAGTTACTAGTGGTAATTTTAAGCCGATTTAGCTCAAACTACCTTAATCCGAAAATGCTCTCTAAGGGAGCTACAGCCCTTTGAAGAAGACGCCCTCATATTCAAATTACTCAAATATAACGTTACTAAAAATATTCAAACTTGGTATAATCAATAAACAGTTACAAACCAGTCGTTTGCTGTAAGTAAATTTTTTCCAGATCCACCACAAGCATGTTAGTTGGGGGACCAACAGATATTTTTATTAAAAAAAAATTATTCTCAAGTTTTTTTATGTATCGTCTAATTTTTGCAAAAAATCCTGCTTTATTTCTAATTTCCTTACAAGCGTTTTGAATTCTTTGCCACAGCTGATTACGGATTTCTATTGGAACAGCATAGACTAATGATTTTAAATAACCCCAAATATAAAAATCACAGGGGTTTAAATCTGGAGATCTTGGGGGCCAACTAACTGGACCACCTCTTCCAATCCATTTATCGTAATAGTTATTGTCGAGATATTGACGAATCTCTCTACTAAAATGAGCTGGGCAGCCGTCGTGCATGAACCATAAATTATGTCGAATCATCAGGGGAACCTCATCTATTAAATCAGGTAAAACATTTTGTAGGAAATTAAGACATTCTTGTCCTGTTAAACGGCTAGGAATCTCTACGGGTCCCAGAAGCTGATTACCGATTACACATATTCAAACATTTATACTAAATCTTTGCTGGTGCTTTTTCTCTACTGTTGCATGAGGATTATCACCAATGTAGGCATAATGATGTGCATTATGTAAATAAAAAATTCCGTCTCTGGTAAACGCAGATTCATCGCACCATCTACCATGGCATGAACTTTTTGAAAATGGAAAGGATGAAGGTTTTCTTTATGAATAATATTCCATATGGAAGACTTGGAAATGCCAGGATACATAGCAGCGAGTCTTCTGGCGCTAACCTCAGGATTATTTTCGATTTCAATCAAAATATCGTCTTCGTATTCCATTGTCACATCAGGACGTCTACCAGTTTCAGTATTTTTAGGTACTACAGAGCCACTTTCTCCTAATCTTTGGTGTACGGCTACAAATGTTACGCGAACAGGATGCCTTCTGTTTAGAAATTTTTCCGCATATCTTCGCTCTGCTGCACGAGCGTTACATATTGTACTTCCCCATAAACTAAATGCATATCAGCATATTCTTCATTCGAAAAATGAACCATTTTGATCAAATTATCTATTATTTTTCACCTTTCACACACAATAACAATAATTACTGTTTAGAATCAAAATAATTTGACACATTGTCAGATTTTGTTGATTTTTCAAAGCCAACTTGATATTACAGATTTATAATCCAACATGATTTTATGTAAGAAACACAAAAGGTTCAAATTTATTTTTCTCGAAAACGGTTCATGATATCGATTTGAAAGAACAGAACATTTTTTATGAAAATTTTCTTGAATTTACCAAATTCGGTGTCGGATATATAAAAAACTTGAAAATAATTTTTTTTAATAAAAATACCTGTTGGTCCCCCCAAATGAGACCCTTGAATGGATCTGGAAAAAAATTATTTACAGCAAACGACTGGTTTGTAACTGTTTATTGATTTTACCAAGTTTGAATATTTTAAGTAACGGTATTTTTGAGTAAGAAAACTCATATGAGGACGTCTTCTTCAAAGGGCTGTAGCTCCCTTAGGAAGCATTTTTGGATTAAGGTAATTTGAGCTAAATCGACTTAAAATTACCTCTAGTAACTGTAGTTTCCGTTTGGCAGGAGAGTTTCTGGACACCCTATATTTTTCCCATTAGTATAGCTGTGCAATAATATAAAAAACGTGGAAAACTATATCTGCTGATATTTACAATTTTTACTTAAGAACACAGTTTAAAAGTGGGGAGCTCCCTAGATTTATCTGTTCTTTGACGACTCCATATTGTCGGTCTCTTAAGTGTCTTCTAATTTCTAATTCTCCACGGAAATATAGTTCTTGTTTCTTATCACAAATATATAGTACTTCTAGTGCTGTGTTAGGGGTCAAGTAGATATTGTGCGTAGTGGGATTTCTCTGGTTGTTTTAATATATATGCTAGCAAGTGTTCACTGTGTCTAATTTCAAAATTTCTAAGAGTTTGACCCAAAATATACAGCATTACATTCTGGATATATAAGTTCATATATACCAGACTTATTTAATGGGCATATTTTTGTTTTTGCATTTAACAATTTTGTACACACATTACTTTCTCTTTTAAAAGATATTGCTGTATTTGTTGCTATTTGAAATATCATTAGAAATATTACCATCATATGCGATGATTTTGTAATTTTTTGTAATGTAATGGATAACCGTTGGATGCTGCTAATTTGTTCAATTGTATTAATTTCTCTGTCCAAGTTATATTTGTTCATAGGAACTGAAAATGCTCTATGTGTCATTAAATTATATGCTGCTAATTTATGTGACGTGGGATGATTGAAATTATATGGTATAGTGGCATCAGTGTGTGTTGGTTTTCTGTAAATTGAATAATGAATTACATTATTTTAACTCTTCGAATTTTTCATTCAAGAAAATTGATTGAATCATTTTCTTCAACTTCTAATCTACATTTAATTTTTGGGTGTAAATTATTAATATAATTGAAAAATACATCTAATTGTCGTTCACTAGCTATAAAACAAGCTACTATGTCATTTACAGCTGTACCAAAATCATAACCTCACAATTGCAGAATCTGACAAAGGTAATGCCACTGTTATATTGAGAACTGAAAATTATGAATCCAAAGTAAATAAATTTATAGAATCACGTGATGTCAAAATTCTAAGAGCAGACCCAACAAAAAAGTTTTATAATAATCTAAGAACCATTGTTAATAAATCAAATTATCTCTTAAGTGATTATGAGAAGAAATAGAAATAAAAATCCTCAATCTCCACAATTACGTGGAACCGGTAAATTATATGAAGTATCGAAACCAATTGGACATGTAGTTTCTTATGTTATTACCCCTAATAATTAATTAGCTAAGAAATTAAATAATATACTTAATATATATGGATATTTATCTAAATACTTAATTAAAAATTCAATAGAACTAATAATAAAATTAAGAACATTCAACTTACAAGATAACTCTAAACTCATTCCATTTGATGTTACCACAATGTGTTCATTTAAATTCCTCCAAAAGAATGTCTAATACATTTAAGAAAGTTACTAGAAGATGAAAATATTAATCCAGGAATAATATCAGATATACTCGATTCATTTGATGTGTGTATTAATCGGAAATAGTTCACTTTTGACAATAAGGTATATATTCAAAATGAGAAGTCCAATATCACTCATTTTGGCAAACATTTTTATGGTCAGTTTAGAAATAAAAACCTTTGAATGTAACATTTCAAAAAATATCTTACTTTGGTAGAGATATGTAGATGACATATTAGCTTGTTTTATAGGTAATGAACGATAATTATTTTTCAATCATATTAATAATTTACACCCAAAAATCTCAAAGAGTTGATAATGTACTTGATTATTCAATTTACAGAAAACCAACAGACACTTATGTACCTATACAATATAATGCCAGTCATCCCATGTCACATAAATTAACAGCATATGAGTCAACGATACCTAGAGCATTTTCCGTTTGTATGAACAAATATAATTTTGACAGAGAAATTAATACAATAATTAAACAAATAGCAATATCCAACGGTTATCCATTACATATAATAAATAAATTACTTAATAAAAAAGAGAAAAAGTGGCATTACAACTAATATTTCCTTAACAAACTAAAGAAATAAAAAATTACAAAACCACTATATATGCTGGTAATATTTCAAATATAGTATCTTTAGCAACAATTTCTTTTAAAACAGGAAATAGTGTGAGTACAAAATTGTTAAATGTCCCCGTTAAAAAAGTCTGGTATGTATAAACTTAAATGTCCAGAATAAAATGCTATTTGGGTCAAACAATTAGATATTTTGGAATTAGACACAGTAAACACTTGCCAGCATACATATTAAAACAACCGGAGAAATCCCACTACGCACAACATCTGCTTAACACTAAACATTCGTTGATAGACAGATGTCCAGATACTTAGAACAACTTTCATGAAAACGCCTCTCAGGCAGTGCAAGCATTTGATCCAGTCATCAATTTTTTTGTATCATTACATTTCTCACCACTTCCAAGGCATTCCGTCCGATTTTCTTTATCTGGACTATCGTCAGACTGGGTAAACAACCATCCTGGATGCCAATAACAGAGGGTGGCCCGAAACATCTTTTTATAAAATCTTTATTTTTGAAGCGTCTTCGTCTGACTGCTTCTGCTGCCTTAACTAGGTGGTATTCTTCAGTCCAGTTTCCGCTTTGCACGGTTCCTTTTCGGGTATATTCTGATGGCATTATTCTACAATGAAATATATACAATACACAATATATGATAAAAAACCCGGAATAGTGCCAAATAACCCGAATAGTTGCTGCACCATACATCCCAAAAGTCTGGGAGAGATGGACTGGACCATCTCTACGAGCATATACATAACCTCAAAGAACCATAAAAAAATCAGCGTAATCATAGGATTAGTAGATAGAGCCAGTACACTTACACCTGAATATCGTTCAGAAATTTTTTCATCAAACAAAAACAGTATTACAAAGCAGTCACTATCCTTCCAAATATATTGACAGAATTATTAAACAACGCACACATAAATTTTACAATACTCAAATCCAATCAACTTAAACCAATACACTAGCTCCTTAATACATCGCAAAGCCATACACAAATCAACTCTCAGAAAAACTATACTATACGAGTATATTATCTAAACATAACATAAAAGTTTGCCATAGGGCACAAAATACTCTATCACCATTGTTCTCCAAATTAAAAAATCGAATGAATGCTTCAGAAAAATCTGACGTTATATATTCTATACCATGTTTAGACTGTCCCAAAAAATATATAGGTATGACAACCCAACATCTTGAAAATAGACTTAATAGCCATAAATATACAAAAAACGCTTCCACTGCGCTTCATAAACATGAGATAAATGGAAAACATAAATTTGACTTTAATAATACTAAAATAATAAACCAAGATTCTAATTACAAAAAAACTAACAATAAAAGAAGTGATACATATAAAAAAAGAGAACAATACAGTGAACGATAAACAAGATCTCAAAAATCTAAGACAAATATATTATAATTTATTATAATAATAATATCAACGTATTGAATGTCCCTTGTATATTGTTTCTAAGGCAGGAATTTTTGATTTTATTATTTGTAAAATTATTTTATCAGTTACTACTTTTTGTCGTATCTGTGTTTGTATTTAATTTTATTCGTTCAATTTATTGTTAAACAACTTCTAATTTAAAATTTTTGAAAATGCTCCGAATTAAGGAGCGTAGCGTCAAACAAAAATATCAATTGATACAGAAATTATAGTTAACCTGATGCCCAAGAAAAATGAAAAAAGTTTATATACAAGGTTAAAGAAAAACAAATACTTTATATATATATATATATATATATATATATATATGTATATATATATATATATATATATATGTATATATATATATATATATAGGTGGGGATAACGGATAATAAAAAATTTTTTATATATATATATATATATATATATATAAATATTTTATGACTAATTGTTTGGTATATAACGAACGGTATGAAACATTAGTATTACTCCATAGTTTCTTTGAATCGTTACATCACTAATTTTTATAACAAGTTAAATGGATTATAATAAGGAAATATTTAGTTGTATATTAGTTGTCCACAACATTTCTTTCGAAATGATTATTTTAATATGACCCTTTAATCTTTTTGCTCCATTGTTGATATAAAAATAAGGAAACCCAAAGAAAAAAGAAACGATATATAAAATGTATTCACATCTTTGATCAATCTCTTTATTTTATTTACATGTAAGAATAAACAAAAATCATATTGTTGAATATGAATGAATGAATAACAGCTGGTAATTACAATAAATTATAAATACTCGTTAGATGTCAGGTGATAATCACCTGATATATTATCTAACAAATTTTTGTGATAGCGACTTTCATCATAACAATACTCAATCTCAAAGTCAAACCCTGAACCATTAGCCATTTTCTAAAAAAAAATGATAAAAAATTAAAGATATTCGCCACCAATCTGACTGATGTGGGGTGAAATCAAATTGGTGAGCAGCAGGTAACAATCATCCTTCAGGTGTTAGTGAAGCTCAAGCAGGTTAAACTTCTCAATACAAACAAACCGTATGAGTTACAGTTTCTCGAACCCCGTATGCAAAACAGGTTCAGATCTCTTTTTTATTTATGTACGTGAGTGAGTAGATAATTATATGGGGTACATAGGAAACAGCAAAAAATAGAGAGAAGTTTTCTTTGTAACGATTAACTAGAGATTATAAATTGTAATGAATAGTTTGAGGTTTGACGGTTGACGAATCATCAGCCCGTCTATTCATTTTAGTTTTTTTTTAAAGTTTAAAGGATGACGTTCGAATCTCACAATACAATTGGTAATGTCAAGTAAATATTTGACATGCAGATGGAATGTTTTTTTCTGAATCATTACCACAACCGTAGAATATCGGAAGGAAAGTATTTAACGGTTTTGTCATTTTTGTCACCAAAACTAATTTATAATTTATTAATGTTTTAGAATAGAATCTCGATAAACCGTCGGTTGTGATTGTCATTTATAGTTTTTTTTCATGTGAAAAAGTATTTTCAATAATACATTCAGTAAATAAAAAAGTTATGCTGTAAATATTTATTTTTTAACGATATTTCATCTATTTCTGATAAGATATACTTTTTTGTCACTATTCCCTTACTTTCTATTCTCTTAGCCAAACATTTCAATTATATATTTATTTAAATTTTTAGATGGAATACTATAGAAAATACTTTTCCCAGTCCACTCTATATCTTGCCATTGTTCTCATTTCGTCCAATGATTTGTATTTTGACCCTTAGTGTTTCATATGTGATTCTAATAGCATTTTTCAATCCGGCTAGGAATTCTAAATCATTAATATTTTCCAAAGTTCACTTCAATTTACCGGACCAAATGCAGCCCTTCGGTCGATATAAATGTTTTAAACAATTTTCCTTCCCCATCTTTCTTTCTATTATATCTGGTCTATCTGGTCTAAATGCTGCCTGATCCGTTTGAATAGGCTATTTGACAACATTGAAAATATACTACAAATTGTGGTCATCGTAACAGATAATAGGCTAAAAAAAGCAAATTTCTCTTTTTTCAAACTGAATTATGTATTAACTGTCTCTACCCTTACTTCGTGGTATCTACTCATTTTACTGTTTTAAATGAAACTTACTGTTTCTAGATAATTCCACAATATATTGAAAAAATGTTAAAAATTCTAAGAAATTTGACGATGATATTTAATATCGAAACAACAGCCAATTTCTTAGAATTTTTAAGATAGATTCAATATATTGTGGAATTATCTATAAACAGTAACTTTTATTTAAAACAGTAAAATGAATTATGTATATTTTTTGCAAATTACTCGAAGTAAAGTATAATAATTTTATCTATGACAAAAACGCTTTGTGATTGGTGGCAGCTATGACGACATCCCATGCATGTAAAGATGGACTACTGACATTGTTGTTTGCGTCTTATGTGGTAAATTCGATCTGTGAGCTACTTCAGAAGCATTTTTGATAAGTCTGAGCTAGTGACATAAATATTTATTTCGAATTTCAAAATTGAGTCAAATTTTATGAGAGCCGATAACACCAACCTACCCAAAATAGAGGTATTTATAGTTGCACTTTATTTTAAGAATAACGCTGATTACTGTGCTGCGGAACTGAAAAACGGCAGTGTAAGTACAAGTGAAAATTATTCTCTTATAAAACTTTGTGTATAATGGTTCATGGATTCACAAATTTTGTTAAATCTTATTTCAGGTTATGTTGATAATTGTTATTTTGTTTTGGCAAACCGTCTTTTTCAGCTACTACCTGGTATTTAATAGAGTTTAATATTAGTTATATCAAAGTGATCATACATAAAAACATCTGAATGCATTACAATACCTTTTGTGTCTTTTCAAAATAATTTTACTACTACTACTACTAGGTGTAGGCAAACCTCGGCCAAGTGAAACTCAAGCCAAGGTTGCAGCCCTGAGGCCACTGGCGAGCCCATTGTGCCATTTCTGCTACTTATGCACCCATGAAACCAACTCCTTTGTTGAAAGACTGGATGCTCTTTAGTGGATACCTGCTTGTATTCCCAGGTGCCATAACAGGGACTCCGAAGATTCGCCTTCGTAATTCAGCGCAATGTGGACACACTAGGAGAACAAGAAACGACGTTTCGTCATCCATGCCGCAGCCCTGACATAGGGGATTTTCCTCTAAACTTAGTTTATGGGGGTGTTTCCTCAGATAGCAATGCCTTGTTATGAGTTCTGCTATGTTTCTTAACCTACTCTTTGGTAATTCTACAGTCGTCCTAGCATGTCCATCAGTATAGCCCCTCAATAGGAGCTTGAACTGCCTTAGACCCTGCAGAGCACTCTAATGAGCGAGGTGTTGGTAACCTAACAAATTCCTCGTCTCCTCACTGAATGCTTGTTTTGTAATGTCCAATGTCGGATCCGGGCAACTGGAGGGAACTGCCATCCCTTCCGTAGCCAATGCGTCCGGCTTTTCATTGCTTTCAAAATCAAAGTGGGCCAGAATCCATTCTAGCCACACTACGTTCCGCCTTGCTAGGTCAGCAAGCCGTTCTGGACATTCAGCAGCAAGTTGATTATATATCCACTCAGACCATGATTGCCGTCTGACTGTAGATGTATATGGTTATGCGTCAGTCCACATAGCCTCTGTCTAGGTTTATCTTCGCACATTCCAAGATAGCGTCTACCCCAGCTTGATATGCATATACACCCTTTCCCAAAGGAACACAAACTTGTGTCTTTAGGTTCCTGGAGTAAATTCCAGTCCCCACCCCATCGCTGGAGCATGAGCCATCTGTGTACCAGACGATCCCATGAGGTTGTGGATTTCCCTCTCTTTCCCAGAATTCTCTATTCCGGATCTCCACCCTATGAGGGGGTTACGAAGGTGTACCTGCGCAGGCAAACATCAGCTACTCGAGCCAGAACTGCGACATCTCCGAGAAGTCTGCGCTTTTTCACGTGCCTGCACCCTTACTCGCACATATATCCCAAACTTTTTAAGCGTAGGAGTGCCCTCCCGGCCTCAGCCTCGATGACATGGTGAAGCTCAAGAATCACCTCCAATGCAGCAGTTGGTGTAGTCTTCATGCAGCCACTTGTCCCCAAACTGACCACCCTTTGAAGGCGTGCCAGCTGCGATCTAGCCGTGGCCAATGTTACTCTCGGCTACCAGACCAGAGAAGCGTATGTGAGTATAGGCAGCATGATCACTTTAGAAGCACAAGATAGTCTTAGGGGTTAGTCCTCATATCGGACCAATGGCTCTCCTGTAGACCCAGTACGTGTTAGTCACCTTGCCTAGGCGACTATCAAGGTGAGCCTTCCATGTCAGTGTCTTAACCTGGATCACTCTCAGATATTTCTCTTATACCCCTCTTCTTGGTGAAAGCAACTACCTCAGCCTCAGTCTGTGATCGTTGCACCACCCCTGTACCCTATTCAGGGCCCTTTGCATTAGGTCCCTGAGGACGATAATATGACTTCCTACAAGAAGGACGATATCATCAGCATACCCAATGGCTACAAAGCCCTCACCGTTTAATAGGGATATTAGTTCGTCGATTACTAAGTTCCACCATGTGGGCGAAAGGACGCCTCCTTGTCGACATCGTCTATCGATGACTATTTTAGCCACATAGTCCTTCCACGCGGCCACAACTGTGCGGATGTTTAGTATGACCTCCGGCCAATGAGTTATAATTGGCTTTGTTACATGATTCATTGCAGCTCTACACATTGATTGTAAAGGGGTGCTGTCGAAAGCTCTTTGTATGTCCCAGGAAAGCACCCAGAGCGATCACGTATTTTTCCATCGCATTTTCTACCTGGGTTACCAATGTGTGTAAAGCACTTTCTGTTGGCTTGCCACACCGGAACGCATTCGGATTGTTGTGCAAAGGATACCTAAGCCAAACATTTTCCCTCATATACTGATCAACCAGCCTCTCCAGTGTTTTCAGCACAGAAGATGTTAGGCCGATAGGTCTAAAGGACTTAGCCACGGTGTATGTGGTACAACCGGGCTTGAGTATAAATATAACTTCTACTTACCTGCACTGCTCAGGAATATATCTGCTTGCCAAGCAGACTCGAAAGATAGCACTAAGATTGGACCAATAGCCCCCAAGCCCTGCCGAAGCAGAGCCAGAAAGATTTGGTCCTTCCCCAGATATTTAAAGGGTTGAAACGTACGTATTGCTCAGGTACTCTCCTCATAGTTAATTGTAACCACATCTTCCATCTTGTGGGATTATTTTGGATAGAAACAAATAGTTTGTTTGGACTTTTTATAGACATATTTTTACATTGTGGCAATATATACCAATTATACACCATTCTATTCAATTAGAAACATCATCAAATTCTCTTCAGCTGCGCTGTTTTG
This sequence comes from Galeruca laticollis, assembly GCA_963921935.1. NCBI lineage: Eukaryota > Metazoa > Arthropoda > Insecta > Coleoptera > Chrysomelidae > Galeruca > Galeruca laticollis. Next base: position 167,106,512 of record OY998180.1, read on the forward strand.
TTGTTGTTATTTTTATTATCTGTAGATTATGTAGATTGATTACACGACTGTGACGTCAAAGGTGTAACGTGGACAGAGCCAGCACAGAAAGATCGTTTTTAGCGCGGTTTTGAAAATTTCAACTTGAACATTGATTGTTTTTAATACACTAAATCTTCCGGAAATATTTATGTAGCGTGCTTATTTTGTGATAAAAAATAATTTGAAACACTTTTTAAAAATTAGTCACATTCTATTAATCAGTTTTTCAGTATACTGGTCTTATTTCTGATATATAGGTTGTTACGGTTTTTCTCATTAGTCTAGACCTGTGGCATTAAAAGACAACAATCATGCAGTTTTGGTCGTAATAAATAAACATTCCTACCTTAATATCAAGTCAGAATTGCATCATATATCAACAATTTTTAGTTATACCGTTAATTCATTGACTCAATAGCCTAGCCGTCAATTTGTTTATCGCCAATTGGATTAATATTGTAAAGAAAATAACTACACTCAGTAGAATAGTTATAGTAATCTGAGCACACACTTAAAAAGAGCATTGCACGTACCATTTAATGTAAATGTAAACAAAATTCCATTATTTGAATCAAACAGCTGATTTCCCGTCTGTCAATAGTTCTTCTTTTACGAACGTTCAGAAATCTGTGATTCGTACGGTAGGTTACCTACTGGTATGTGGTGTATTTGGTAATATAGGGTTTATTGTTGGTTAGACGATAGTTGTATATACGGACGATTTTAACACTTGATGTAAACAGGTAGAGTAATTCACTCCGAGGTCACGGAACGTATGTGCTCCGTGTAGCTCGAGTGAGAGTGACTCAAACGGAAAGGTGGGTTGTCAAAAATTGGAACCTGTGGCCTGTCGTGTTTTTTTCTTTCCTTTTGATCGACGTGGTATTAAGAATGATGGTACTGGAAGCCCCAGCGAATTAATGAAGATTCCACGTTCATTCCGCAGGGAGATATAAATTTAAAGGTGTGATTTAGTTTGGCCGGATTAGTTGTGAGTTATAGAAGTTCGTGTTGATAGTATTTCCTGTCCAAACCTCGTCTGTGAGATGCAGATGGATTTGTAAGCCCAGTCACCTACAACGCCATGTGTTCAAGATCATTCAACGGCTTTTAACCACCTATTAGCAGTACACAGGTGAGCCCTGTCTTAGCCCCATAGGGTTTCGTTTGGGTTGGTTTTTAGTTTTATGGATTCAGATTATTGTTGGATTCCGGTTATTTGAATTCCCGTATTGGATTGTTCCGGGGTTGATTGGTTTCCATTTGATTGTCGGACCGTTGATTATTTAGGCGTTCCCTACGATGCTTGCAGCTCCACCTTAGTTATCGCCACATTGGGAATATTGGGGACTAACAGGTTCGGACAAGGGTTACTTCGAGACCGACCGATGGATGGCTTATGATGAGCACCAGAAGTAGATCCTGTACTTCTGGAACCTTTGGACTTGTGGATTGTCAGGAACTTTCACCAGCGGGTGAAGACACGCAAGTTGAACATTTCAATTTTTTTTGAGTTTTTATGATAGCTTATATGTATGTGATATTGGTATATGTGAATTTCAAGCTCTACTATTTGTGAACATACAAGTGGCTTGTAGTCTTTATTAATTTTTCGGTCATTAATTAGTCCCGGCGGTGTAAGTAAGTTGCGTCTGAGCTCAAACAGAACGTGTCCTCATGGGTTTATGACAAATTTTTCCGCATTTTGGTAAGTTTTTCAAATAGTTTCAGGTTCTCATTGATTTGATATTGTATAAATATTGTTACTTTACAAGATTCAGAACAAACTTAACTCAGAACTGGTTTCTGGTTCAAATCCTTCTGAGCATTGCGCTAATAATTTTGGGGTAGCGTTATATAGGATTTTAGATATTTTTCTTACATTGTATATGCTGAACGTAGGGGACTTATGTAAATGTCCGCAGTTCGAAGGGGATTTTATATTTATATCATATATATATATATATATATATATATATATATATATATATATATGATATAAATATAAAATCCCCTTCGAACTGCGGACATTTACATAATTCCTCGTTTTATATATATATATATATATATATATATATATATATATATATATATATATATATATATATATATATATATATTGTATAATAAAAGTTAAAGGACTTGAAGTATCCACTGCGGGAGAAACTACTCCCATAATTCCTGTAACTACTGTATCAAACCAAACCACCACCTTAAATAAACCATCTCTCTCGTGAATCTAGTTACGAAGTTTGATTTATTCATTATTTTCCTAATTGGGGGTAAACTACGGTTAGGTAATTAATCGCTGGTATTTACTCGGGTACGGTTTACCTGGCGCCTAGGGTTATATAGCTTATATAATTTTTTTGTGTCCGTTACCAGCATACGAACCTCCCTTCTTCGACTGAAGTCTAGCGGGTAAAATACCTTGTGGCATAGATCGGCCATCCGATCAGCTGGTAACTTGGTGATTAATAGTAACATTGTTTTCGGGGCCACAAGTTCGATCTATCTTCAATAGGTCGTTAACGTAATTGGGGTAAGTGCATCTGAACACCAGGCTTGATTGGATTTTTACGTTACAAAGTATTATTGAATTGTTCTACCATCGTCTCGGTATTCTTTGCTCTTTCCATGTATCTTGAATTATATTTCATAGCCATTCTCTTCTTTTTTTTTGCCCAGACATTTATTCATTTCAGGTGCTATATCCCCTCCGCTTGGTTTTCCTATTTTAATGTTTTGCATAGTCTCTTCAGCTTCCTTCCGTAACATTTCTTGTTGATGGTCTGATTCTTTCCTATTTATGTTATCTTTTTTATTTATTATGGCGTTAAATTTATCTGTATAGTATTCTTTCCCGGTTTCTACTATTTCCTTCGTTTCTATGTGTAGATGGTTATTTCTATTTCCCACTGCTTTTATTTCTTTATTTTTGGTTCCTCTTAGCCTTTTGATTTTTGTCCAGAATTTCTATTCTATTTGTTCCTGAAATCTGTCCTTCAAATTATCTCCATGTTTTCTGTCCTCTACTCTTATTTTTACTTTTACTAAGTTTCTCTTCCTCACATTGACCTCCTTGTGTGTTTGTGTTTTTTCCAGGCCTATTTCTTTTTACTTTTCTGTATTTTATCATTCAACTATTTTGTCCGTTTTAAGTGCTTATTAAATTTTCTTCTCCCACATATATTCTCTGCGGCTCGTTTGACTGTGTCTTCAATACTATCCATTCTGTTTTTTCTCTATCCAGTCTTTGAAGTTCCATATCTGTAATTTGTTCATACCTATCCCTATTTTCTTTCTTATTAAGATTTGTATTGATATTGGACTACTGATATTCCGGTACTTCTATTTTCCTGTACATTCTTACTAGACAATTTGCTACTACGAGCCTATGATTAGTTTTTTCTTTGTTACTATTATTTTAATAACTTCGTTAAAAGCTTATATATATATATATATATATATATATATATATATACTATATAGTCGTGTACTTTTCATATATTTTTTGCCATCACAACGTGTACCCTGTAATTAGATCTTTCATCTACCAAATTCTATCATCTTTGTTTCATTTCTGCTCATTCTTGCTTTCCCGTAGACTCCTATACATCCCCCACTACTTTGTTTTTATATTTACCCACTCTACTGTAACATTCTCCCAAAATAATTGATTCAAAAGATCAAAATGATGGACCATGAAAGTGGAGAAAGGAATAAGATAGAAAAGCAGGTATGGAAGAAAACAGATTCATAAAAAATAAGAATCAACACAATAGACAAAGAAAAATCATGAGAGAAAAATAGACAGAGATGCCAAAAGGAAGACGCGGGGAATGTTTGGAGAGAAGTTCATGAGAATTTTATAAATATAAATGATTTCTCTGAACAAATCTAAAAAATGAACGGTTTTAAAGATTATAACTAACTTTTCCGCATCTGAGAGATGCCCTGAGCAATATCCTATCATAAAATTGTCACTTGTATACACTTCGGGCGATGTATCGTGCTAACAAACCAAAATTTCTTCAAAAGTAACAAAAAATGTAGTATATCTGGATTTATACGACCCGCTGTACTCACTCTAATCGACTGAAATTCAATAGGGTACATCTGTCAGACACCTTGAAAAATATCCAATTATAAATTGGTCACCCTCCGGAAGCTGTATCGTGCTAACAACCCGAAATTTCTCCATAAAGGTTCAAAAATGTGGCACTTCAGGTACCATAGCACCCATTGTACTAGTTCTGTTGAGCTAAGAATCAGTAAGGTTCATCTATAAGACGCCCTGAACAATTTTCAATCATAAAATTAGTCATTTGTATACACTCTGGAGGCTGTATCGTGCTAACTGAAAATTCACCAAAAATGACAAAAATTTGGTACTCGAAGTATCATAGCATTCGTTGTTCTGGCTTTTGTGAGCTGAATATCAACAAAATTCATCTTTGACACGCCCTGAATAATATCTAATGATAAAATTGGTCACTTGTATATTCTCCGGAGGCTGTATCGTGCAAACAAACTGAAATTTCTCCAAAAGTTACAAAAATGTAGCATCTGTTGTACGGGCTCTAGTGAGCTGAAAATCAATATGGTTCATCTGTGAGATTTTTCGAGTAATATTCAATTATGAAATTGGTGACTTGTTGCACTCCGTGCTAACAAGACGTGTAACGAAAAGTAGCCGACGACAACGACGACGACATACACACAGGATTTTTTTTCTAAATACCGTTTTTTCGTATTGTTCTTGATGAAAAACGTAAAAATAACTCAAAAATGGTTTTCAAAATTCCAACTTTTTTTGGGGAAAACCAATACTTTTCTCGCATATTAGATAGGTTGTGCGGAAAAGTAATAAGATAGTAAATCCACTGAGGTATTAGTCCAGCTTCAACTGTTCATCGCAAACTCAAGCTGTGCTTTTCTTTGTGTACTTTATTGTTCTAATGTTTTTCGTCTGATAAGGACTTTACCTCAAAAAGTATACTTGTTCGTTATGCTGGTCAATTTCTTAATTGAATTTTTGAATGACTCAAATATTTTACGTTTTTACTTTGTGGCGACTACCTTCCAAGACTGTGATCTACAAAAAAGAGAATTTACTGTATCACAATTCTTTGGCTACGGTAGCAAAAATAAACGAATTTCAGTTCAAATTGTTTCTTCGCCCACTCTTTTCTACAGATTTGGTCCCCAGTGACTACCTGTTCGCAGACCGATAATAATGTTGGAAATCCGCTGAAATGATGATATCGCTGTTTAAGGAGACTATGTTGATGAGTAGGGATACATTTGACCGAAAAAGAACTGTTTTATTCATTACAGCCGAAACTGATCAGCCAATGTGTTATACGTATGATATGGTAATGATAACAGATTCACAAAATAAAATGTGGAACAAAAAAATATTGTTACCCTTTCTTAAGTAATAAGTAACGCGGTATGAGTGAAAATTCATTATTGGACCTACAATTACCTTTATGGGAAAGAAAGAACATTGTATATAATAGAAACTTGTTGGGTAACACAAGGTCATGTGAATATCACTAACTGTAGAAATGTCATCTAGTTCTAGTTCATTTCTTATAAACAGAAGTCGGAATTCTTTGAGTAGAAGCACAATTGCTCACCCAACAGCAAATTAGTAGAAACAGGATCTAGGATTGAAAAGAAATATTTCACATGCATTATCATTTCACTTCAACTGTAGTTTGGGTATTAAATGTTTTTATTTTAACCACTTGAAAATCATAATTATGGTTTTACGAAGTAGGGGAGGCCGGGGCAGAACGGGATACTTGACAGATAAAAATCATGTTTATTGAAATATTATTAACTCAGAAAGCAACATTTTCTGTTATTAAACTTAATGTGATCAACTTGATTTATAGGCTAAATTTATGAAATATTTGTTAATTAGGAACAACAGTGAGTAATACGAAAATTCCCATTCCGCCCTGTGACCGGGTCATAATAGGAAATGATACGAGGCAAAACGAGCACATATTTTTGTCAGCCTGGCAGTGTTCACAAATATTAGCATCGTCATCTTCTCTGTCAACTCCAGTAGCAAAATTACCGTGGCTACCCAATCTTTTGTTGACTGCGAGTAAAAGTATCCATCCAATAGATACAAGCGCAATCGTTTGATGAATCTGTGTCCGTCTCGTTTTCTTCTTTGATTTATTAGTTTCAGTTTTATAAGTTTAGTTGCATTATTTTTTGTTCCAAGTATTTTTATTCCAGTTTTAGTCTTGATATAAAGTTTCTTATCTCTTGTTCGGTTTTCTTTTTTTTTCTTCTTTAATTCGTTTTTATAAGAAGTCGTGAGTGTGGATGTTTTATCTCATTTTCTAGTGTTCCTTTCTGTAGTCCTAATTTGATTTGGTAATGCTACAATATTTGCTGGACTGACTAGAAACAAATAATTCGCTATTTGGTTTTCGTTTCGGTTCCCCCACAGTAAAATGTTCAGTTTCGTATATAGCTGAATTTGGGGCAATAATGGGATAGGATGGCATTTCAGTAGGATTTTGATTTTTTTTATGGATGTCATTTGCAATGAACTTCTCCAAAAGATTAGAAGTAAAAGTTATAGATAGAGTGTCTAATGTTAAAGTTATAGATCGGGTGGGTATTTCAGTAGTTGTAGTTGCATTCAGATCCTCATCCGGCACTATCTATATTCCACTTTTGTAAAAACTGGTTGTGGCAGTTAGCATTGTGGCGGCTTGAAAGTAAGCGTTCCCACAAAGGTTTTCTCACTTAGTAAGGTGTAACAAATCGACCAGGATGTTCTCGTAACCATTTTTCTACCTCTGCACTATAGCGGTCGCATGAGAGAAACCTGCAAAGGCTCTGATTTATGGGTACAGTGTGATGGTGTGAATAATAGTATAACATTGTTTTCTCTTGCATATTCAATTAATTCAATATTCTTGGTATGTAGTAGTAGTAAGACATGTTTATCGTTAGTAGGTTTTGAAACGTTTAAAAATAATTAAAACCAATTGTAACGAGTTATTTTTTTGAAGCATTTTCGATGGCATTTTAATTTTAATGGGATATAACTCGTTACTTACTTTCCAAATTTGATTTCTCGTACCGTTTCAGTCCCGTAACATTAATTCAAGTATTTATTTCATTAGTAATTCAAAAGCCATGAATTACCATCTAAAGAAATATGAAAAATTTCTTAAATTCCGCTTTTCAAAATTTAAATTATCGAGGACGCCCGGTATATAAACGATTTTAATTAAAACCAAAGCCGTCCTGTATAGTATAAATATTTCTTGTTGTAAGTAAATCGATTCAAGTTAATTCCCTCACCACCACTATCGCCAAAAATTTTAAGTAGGAATTAAATTTTAAATTCCAAAAACCGAGCGTTTTTGGGGAGCTGAATCTAGATATCTCTCGCTGTCTGCCTGTGGCCGGTTACAAATTTTTGCAATTTGCTACCGCGTGTCACCAAGTTATTGAATTGATAGTTTTAATGTCTAGTGTCCAACCGTCCCTTATTTTCTGAGTAAGTGAAAATTTATTTTTGAAAACCGAATAAAATATTACGTCGAGTTTTAAAAGTTTTATATTTAATTTCAGTAATCGATTCAGTAGTTTGGCTATTTAGGAATATAATACCGTATTTTGGTAAGCCGTTTTTATGAAGTGATAAAAACAAAATTTATTTACAGTTTTTATTATTGCGTTCTTTATATTGTTCTTTGGAATTCGTGTGTGAACCTTCAATACATTGAAATAGCATTTTGATTTTAATTTTGCGATTTAGATTGTTATACCTATTGTCCTGTTTCAAATTACCCAAATATATATTAGATTTTTTCTTTTTTTCCGATAATTGTATATAGAAACTGATTGTGGGGCAGAGCAGAGGTTGTTGCCACCAGCTGTCCCATTTTCAGGTAAAAAAAAACATTGTCTATTTCGACTGTGATCTTTTGTTTTTTTTTATTTAAGAATTAATTTCTCTGCTATCCAATATTATCTCGCTGATATTTGAAAAACTGAAAACCGACTGTGGGACGGACCAGAGGCTATTGCCACCAGCCGTCTCCCTTTCGGAACGGGCATAGTTTTCTCTAAATTGCCTTAATTTATCTTAGTTCTAAAAATATATATAGCTCTAACTGACCGGCAATTTGAAAAGTTGAAAAGTTGAAAACAGACTGTGGGACGGATCAGAGGCTGTTGCCACCAGCCAGTTTAAGGGTCATAGCTTTGTAGACGTGTTAAATGGGGAGTCAATGGACCGTGGAGTAAGCCACGTAAAATAATCTGGCGCCCGAGTATTTGTTTCAAAACTTTGCATCGAGGGTGTCCAAAGTGACGCGTCAGTTGGTAAGAACCTGTGTGAAGTGAAGGACGCACCGCGTCACACAATGAAAGGATATTTTTGTTATCTAGCCATTATCATTACATGTTTCCCAATATCCCGATGGTTCACCATCCAACAACTTATTTTCCAAGCGTCTCCGAGATTATAGCAACATAGTTCCTGCGGGGTTTCTTAATACTACGTTAATTCAGCTTTTGGCATTGGCGAGAAGTGATCGGCAGGGCTGAATATAAACACATGTCGGTAATTTAACTTACGCACCAAAAACCGCTGATTTGGGGAGCGTAGAGCAGCGCAAGCGGCTTGAGGAGTATCGTGTTTACAATCGACACCAACCCATTTTCCTGCCTACTTCCCTACTCACATCGGCTGAATGTAAACGTCGCATAAGAACCCACACACTAGCGCATTTCCCGTCCTGCACCGAACCTCGTTATGCCCCGGTCTTCCCAAGTACACGAGAAATGATGATAAAGATAAAGCATTTCTCAGGAATGTGTTCACAGAATTCTTTAATTAAAAACTGTATTTATTAACTCATTTATTTTAAATATGTTAATTCTCAAGGTGATCTTCCCCAATAATTTTCGGAAACATGTTGCTGTTCTTGGGTTTTTTCCTAGTTCTGTGAGATGGATCCTCTATGAATAATTGAAATTTCATCCGTACAAATTAGTTGTAACGGAGGAGCTTCATGCAAGGAAAGAAAATTCACATGAAGCGCTTCTTGCAAAGCCTGACGACGACGCAACGTTCATTATTTTCTTCAGCGATGAAACTCACTTCCATCTTAAAGAATGTCACCCTGGATCACCTTAAGATCAACATTTGTCAAGCGATAGTCAAAAACCTATCGATCAGCTGGTCAAACTAAACTTCAGATGTACCTAGATTAACGTAGTGTTTTGAAAATAACAGATGTTCTCTGCTTGATATTATGTTTAAAGCACATGTTGTACTTGGTATTGCTGACCAGAATAAAATGTAGAAAAAAATCTTTGGAAAACTAAGTGAAGTTCATCCAAAAATTTAGAAGTGAAGAAACAAGAGAAAAACGATACTAGTAAAATTAAGAAGGAAAACCTTTGGAAAACCAAGAAAAGCTCATCCAAAAGCTTTAGAAGTAAAGAAACAAGAAGAAAACGAAACTAGTAACCGGAATGTACTTCTGCATCATTTTTCCTTTTTTTCACCTATATGTCAGATACACCTCAAGCAAACACTCCTCATATTTCTCAATTAATACTACGTCTACCAATCCTAACTTGAAACGCACCTAGACTCACAATTACCCCACCTCAAATCAACATCATACCTGAATTTAATCCAAAATACCTACACATCCTATCCACATACGAAGGAAATCTCAACGAGCTGTACAACTTCATTATTACCGCTACTCTACTCTTAAGCCATTTCTGGGACTATAACAACACCCAAAGTTTTCAAAATCACCTCCTTCTCCAAGGAATCCTGAGTAAACTGACAGGAAGAGCTAAGGAAGTCATCTCAGTCTACGAATGTACAGAATGGGAACATACGAAAGAAACTGTGATCCAAAACTTCGCCGACCCACGTAATGAGAAATCTCTTATAAGAGACTTAATAAATCTACGCCAAGGACGCAATGAATCTCCACAGCAGTACCACGAGAAAATAATGGGTCTGATAAATACAATATCCAACTACATAGAACTTCACAACGGCGATATTAACATAAAGCCAAGTAAGAAGAGTTTTCTCCAGAAATAAGTTTTAACAACTTTCCTAGAAGGACTTCGCCAATGACACCAAGTGATCTATCTACGGCAATGCAATACATCCAGGAAGAAAACAATAAAAGGTATCTCCAGAAAGCAGTAAACCCTCAACCAACAACCAGTAGTTATATGAGCGCTAACCAGCAACATAAGTCACCAGCACCTCTCATGAATTCACAATGGCAGCAATCAACTTTCAGACCACAATCGCAACAACCACCTCTCCGACCACAATGGCAGCCACAACCTCAACAGTTTGGATTTAGACCTCAATTTCGACAGGCTATTTCCATGATAATATCAAACATGAACCTTTCACAGTAACCTCCATTTTCCAAAATCATTCCCAAGATTATTGTGCTGACACACCCATATTTTCCGAATTCCAACAGAACGGAAATTTCAAATTCTACCTCTTCAAATTCCACAAAACTTTTGATGGCCTAATAGGCCTTGATAATCTCAAGTTTCTAAAAGCTAAACTCAATTTTCCTGATTCTGAACTCGTCACAGAAAATTCTGTTCTACCTATTCAATATTACGAAAGTAACAAAACCCAGTTTTACTCCTTCCGACTCGAACCACAAACAATCACTCAATTCCGGGTGCCCGTTAAATAAGCCCAAGCAACTATCATACTTCCCAAACAAGAGATACAAGGATCATTCCTTAACGGATGTCTAAATACAACAGCCAATGGCCTAGCATGGAAAGAACTCATCAATACCATAGACGAACCAATACAGATAGCACTAACAGATCCAGTTAGAAGTTTGAAGATCTATTTACCCGATTACCATCTTTACAAAACCGACGTTATATCTCAGGAATACCAGAAAACATATGTCGAACATATATTGAGAACAGATCATCTCAATCCAGAAGATGAAGAGGACATAACACGACTGTGCAAAAAGTTTTCAAATGTTTTCCATCATTGAGAGTCATGCCTTCACCTTCACCAACCAAATCAAGCATAACAACAGATGAAATTCTCACTTACACATACCGCTATCCACACATTCATAAAGAAGAGGTCCAGAAACAAATAGCATCGACGTTAGACCAAGGAATCATTAGACCAAGCCAATCACCCAGGTTCACTTATATGAGTCGTCCCCAAGAAAACCGATGCCTCAGGAAAAATCAAAATGCGAATAGTGGTAGACTACCGTAAAGTAAACAAGAAGACAAAAGATGATAGATATCCAATCCCAAACATCACAGATATCCTGGACAAACTAGGAAGATGTCAGTTTTCTCTACCCTCGAACTAGCCAACGGGTTTCACCAGCTTGAAATGGCAGAAGAAATCATCCCTAAAACTTCATTTAACGTCCAGAACGGTCACTACGAAAACCTCCGAATGCCATTTGGACTCAAGAACGCCCTTGCAACATTCCAGATAATAATGGGCGATGTTCTTAAAGGATTGCAAGAAGAAGTATCTAGTATACATTGACGACCTAATCGTTTCTACGTCCTTAAATGAACATCTTCTCAATCTTGCGAAAATCTTCAAATGACTTAGAGAAACGGGATTCAAGATCCAAATACACAAATGGATAACGAAATCTTTAACTTCATGCTTGAAAAAATATGCGAAAATATAACACACACCGAAATTACTAGAATGTACTTGTGAAAGCCTTCTAGTCAATGAAGCACTACTTCAATATCCAGACTTTACAAAGCCATTCAACCTCACCACATAAGCCAGCAATTTCGACATTGGTCCCATTCGCAACGACATGCCAATTGCATATGCGTCCAGGACTCTGAACGAAACAAAAATTAAATACTCAACTACAGAAAAGGAAATGCTAGCATTAATATGGGATACTAAATACTTCCGCCCGTATCTTTTTGGAAGAGAATTCAAGATTCTATCAGACCATCAACCCCTCAAATGGTTGTTCTCACTGAAGGACCCAAATCCTAAATTAGTGAGATGACGATTGAAATTGGAACAATTCGACTAGGAAGTTGTATATTAAGAAGGTAAATCTAATACTAATGCCGACACCCTCTCTGGAGTTGAGATGAACGCACATGAACTTGACATATATCTCCAAGAAGAAATGGATAAACTAGATAACGAAGACACAGCATCCTTGTATAATCACCCAGCCTCTACTCTCGATGCTTTAGAAAATATTGAAACAGAAATTTTTCGTATGACAGACCATCTAAATCCCACAGAACTCCAAATAATTGAGGAAGGAGAGAAGCAATACTCTCCATCAAACAATCAAAACATGGATGAACTTCCAACTATAAAAGACTTACTTCAAGAAAAGGAATAAGATACAGAGTTACTAGACGACAGTGTTCTATCAACAGTCCTGTCAGAATGCGTAAATTAGACCTACGCCATTCTAAGACCTGCTGGGAGGCTTTCTTTGAGAGGTTTATGATAAACGCCGTCGAATGCGTGAGCCCCGGTGTATCTCTGCAGAGCCTAAGCGTTTTATGCTTGGCCCAATCTGAGATGCAGCGTTTGGTGGTGCTTATAGCAACGCCAACGACGGGTTCTCATCCGATGAAAGCTGAATCGGTTCCTTTTTTGATGAGCGCGTCGGCCTCTTCATTGCCCTCCACACCACTGTGCTCTCGGACCCAGATCAAAGAAACGTTGTTTCGGTTACCCAGGTAGTCAAGGATCTGAATGCAGTTCCAAACCAGCAGGTTAATAACCCATTTGGAGCTCAGTGCTTTTAGAGCAGCCTTGCTATCTGAAAGGATTTTAATTGACCTGTCCACCGGATGCCTGTTACTCAGCTCTCTGGTGCCCAGCCCTATAGCTGTCATCTCTGCTTGGAAGATTGTGGTGAACTTGCAAGGTTTGAGTCTGAGATCATGAGCTTCCTTCCACATCTTCTGTCAGTATCAATACAGAAATGCACTCTGCACAAAATTATATCAAACTTCCTACCTTGGCCAAAGTTTGTGACTGATATGTACTATCGGATAGATCTGCAGCAGCAGTGGTAACCAATGACAATACGAAAAACGTAATAGATCGAAGTAAGGTGTGAAGAGCAAGAGAGCAATCAAGAAAAGGTTTCATGCAAAATTCTTCAAAAACACTGAAGGCCATATACTTTGACGGAAGAAAAGATAAAGCCTTTGTTATAGAAAATATTGGCCACACCGAAGAACCATAATCGAAGAACATATTTTTCTAGTTCAAGAGCCGGGCTCCATATTTTTAGGTCATACAGTACCCCTTTCTGGATAGGCTCAAAACATTTGTCAAAGTATTGTGACCTCCTTAAAAAGTCGTGAATATAATCTAGAAGAACTAGTGGCTGTAGGTTGTGACGGAACAGTGGTGAAAACGGAAAGAAAAATGGTGCAATTGTTCAACTGGAATTAAAATTAGGTGGCTCTTTATAGATATTTTTCTGCCGGCTTCACAATAATGAATTACTTTCATGGCATCATCTTTTCCAGAAGCTTGACGGTCAAACTATGGGTCCAAGAACTTTTGCAGGAACTATGAGAAATCAAATACAACAGTGCGAAAAAATGCCAGTTATTAACTACAACAAAGTTAACTGTGAGCTACTAGAAATAAATTTATTCGACTTAAGTGCCGGTCAGAAAAATCTATTCGAAATCTTTGTTGCAGATTCTACAAGGGCTTTATGGCACCGAAGCCCAGGAATGATGAGTCATTCTCGATGGTTCACTTTGGCGAATCGCATTTTACGTCTTTATATTAGTACTGAAAATCCAACCTCAGAATTGAAGGATTTGGCCAAATTCATTTATAAAGTTTATGCTCCATTGTGGTTTCTCATTAAATTCAACTCATCATGTGTAAATGGTTTAAAGCATGTTTTATAAACAATAAAACGTAGCCGGTACCTAGGGCAAGATTTGAAAAATGTTAAAGACCCTGTAATCCAGAGAAATGCCCATTTTATCCATCCGGAAAATTTTCTGATTTATATGCTACATGACAATCGCCCTCATATAAGAGAGCTTGGACTTCGTCGTATTCTAAATAAACAAAACTAAGCGAAATATTCTAACCAATATATTTGTTATTCCAGAAATTAATTTTGAAGCAGATAATTATATTGATCTAATCGATTGGCAAACAAATAAAATAACGTGTTCCCCAGTGCTTCAAACTTTGAAAGTAGAAGATTTGAAAAATGAAATTTACTGTCTCGGCCCATACTTTGTGGAATCTACTCATATTATTGTTTTAAATGAAACTAACTATTTCTAGATAATTACACAATATATTGATAAAATGTTAAAAAGACTAAGAAATTTGACAATTGTTTCGATACTGAATATCATCGTTAGAATGATGCTATTTAGTATCGTGTGACGTTAATTTTCTTCCCTCTTCGTCCCGTACTTATTAGTCGACGACTAAGTATCTGGACACGTCATCATTGACACCCCAAAACTGCGGATTCAAGTTTTCTCTCGGGCGCCAGATTTTTTACGTGTTTAACTCCACGGCCCCTCGACTCCAAACCTTTCGAGGATTCCGGATAGCAACAGATGGAGGTACGGAAAATTCCGGTATACTTATTTTGATAGAGCTTTATTGCTCGACAGAATTGCCTTAAAATAAACTACCGATATGATAATTACTGCTGTCAAGCTTACATAGATTGAAACCAACGGTACTAACGAACTCTTTTAGTAAGCTGTGAATGAAACTAAAATAATTCAATAAATGTGTATATTCTATAATATAATAAGTAGACTCACATAACAATATGGATAAAACCTTTTACCAAAAGAACTAAAGAAATTTAACAAGCGGACGGGTATCCAAACAAATAATATAAACTAGGCAAAATATAAGCGAGAAATATATAAAACGGTTCATGTACAATGCAAATCAGAAAATATATAACCTTATACGGACTCAGTGGTTTTATAATTGAGGTTATCGTATGCAGTATTGCCCAAAATAGTGCATACAGGGTTAATCGACTGCTTGACGAAGTTTGGAAAGAAAAACCCTATACCAACTCAAAACAGAGGAGGAAGAAGGAGATTTCAACAAAATCCGAGATAGTCGGCGAGGAGCTGAAATCTAAACCAGAATTTACTTAATTCCTGAGCAATACTTTCGAATCATCCAGTAATCAAATATAATTCTCGGAAACCAAATGAAAACACTATTAACTAAATCTGAACGGCAGTGACAGAAAGAAAGTTCAACAAGACCTGAGAAGGTCGGCGAGGTGTTGAAATTTCTACCAGATCTTATTCAATTCCTAAGCAATACTTTCGGATCACCCAGTAACCAAATATAATTCCCGGAAACCAAATGAAAACCCTATTAAATAAATCTGGACGGCAGAAACAGACAGAAATTTTAACAGATCCCGAAAAGGTCGGCGAGGTGTTGAAATTTCTACCGGAACTTATTTAATTCCTGAGCAATACTTTCGAATCACCCAGTAATCAAATATAATTCCCGGAAACCAAATGAAAACTATAATAACGAAATAAAAGATCAATAAAAAAATTTGAATAAAGAAAGCTTACACAAAAAAACTTGATTCTGAATAAAAAACTGAAAATATCTTCGGACGAATTAGGTCAAATAAAATTTTATAATAACCAGCAACAGAAAGTAGCGTATAGTGTACAATTTAATCGCTATTGAAAACTATAGAAAATTGAAAAATATAATGTGATAAAAACACTGAATATCGTATAACTACGAGAGTCCTAACAAATTTATTCTTTTATACGGAATATATTGAACTCAACTATCAATTATAATTTTACACTAAAATAATTTTATTTCGGAAATATACATACGGAGGAAAATAAAATTTTACTTTTTAAGCACTTAACAATTTTTACTTTATTTCTACGAACACTTCCTACTCACTATACATACGGGAACAGAGAAAGCAAAATCGAAAAGCCCTTTTCAAACTGTGGTCTCGGTGTTTATCACTTTCACTAATCGCTTCCAAAAGAAGTCTAGTAAAAAAACTCAAACATTTAATTACTTTGAACCAAAATTTCTATAGGTATATCGGACGGTCTAAATGTTTTAATCAAATGAAATGAAAATGTATATATATATATATATATATATATATATATATATATACCGGACGGCCCAAATATTATAAATCAACGAACATTACCTTACAATATTTGAAATTAAAGTAATTGAGTAAGGAGGAAGTAACAGGTTACAGGTTTTAAATATAAATAAACTAAATCAATCAAATGATACCGGAACAAAAACAGTTAGTTTCATTTAAAACAGAGACTTAAAAAATATTATTTTCGGTTGTGCAAATGTGAAAAAATTATCGACATCCCAGCATTTCCCTATCAATAAGTAGAGAGATGCATGAAGCTTGTAACTGAAGCGTATTTGTCAGTTGTTATGGTTGGGTCGTCATCTTATGCCAAAATAATAATACAAACGCCGTGTAGTTACCTCTCTGTGGCGAGTTCTGGGCTGGTTATGCTTTATTCAGCATGTCGTCTACCTGAATCGTCCAGAGAAGGGGTGAGAGTACACCTCCTTGGGGATATCCACTGGCAGGCCTAAATATAACCGTCGTGCATTGCAGTGGTGCTGAAATGTTGCGGTGGGTCAACATGTTGTTCATCCAATTGCAGATTAGATTTTCTATTCCTCTCCTTTTAAGAGACGTGAATAGGGACTATGGAAGGGCATTATTGAACGCACCTTCAATTTCTAAGAAGGCAGCCAGCGCAATCTCTTTGTTTTTAAAAAAATTGGTCGATTTTGCTGACAAGATTGATTAGAGCCAGTTTTGTCGAGTTACCTACTTGTTAAGCATAATGGTGGTATATAACAGAAGGTTCCGTAGGGGTTCCTCCATAATGTACTTGTTTAGGATCCTCTTTAAGGTTTTTAGGAGAAATGATTGGCGGTATTTAAAAAATTGTTAAAAAAGTAACTACAAAATCACTAGCACAATTATCTTAGTACTTCATGATAGAATTTAGTATTTATAGAATAATCAACAATAATACAATTACAGATAACTTTAATGGCTGCAATAAGAAACAGCTTAATAATTAACAGCACATAACACTTATATTTATTAGTAAACAAATCAAAATAGATCTTAACTTTGAGTGCTGAAGTTACAAGCCTCAGCTATGTAGCTTCCAATATATTGAGCTGCAAACTGACCGTTGCAAAGGAGTGGAAAAGAGAAGAGCCGAAACGGGTAGAGAGAATATCGCATTTTTAGTACAATCAAGCAGTTCAATTTTATCAATTAGGGACTGTGTAAAAGTGTTTATACGTGACATAAGTATTTAAATTGGCGTTTTATTTTGTGAGTGCCGAATATCCTACGAACAAAAGAGAATCCTCTAAAATAAATCCAATCTGTTGAACAGTAATTTTTATCATGAATAACAATTGATAATCTGTCATGATATATAATGGCGACAAGCCGATTACAAGTCCGGCGCTCTAATTACTGGGTTGTCGAGACGTAATGTACAACCGCTTTCAATATGTAAACCGTTACTTCAACTTGTAATATTATTGACAGTGTTACAAAAAACCCTTAATACAACTGCCAATTTTCCATTCAATAGTACGTTTGAGATGTATCTTATTCATTTATTTATTTCTAATCTAACATCTCGGTTGTCAATACGTTATTATTTACTCAATTTGAGAACTAAGTACCTATTCTATCAATCAACTAACCCCCTTTCATAAAATGGCTCGCGAAATTATACTGCACCTACTGTTACATACTATTATTATGTGTCAATGCAGTAATAAATAAGTGCGGAAGAAAAACCAAAACCCATTTCATGTAACAGTAAAAAAGAAACTTTTATAATCTTAAAACAGAATTATTCTTGATGACATACAGTTGTTAAGAATCGGAGAAGGTAACTAGTCAGGGCAGTATTTGCTCTTCAAACATGAAAATACTTTCATTCCATTGATCATAGAATCCAAATATTTATATGAAAATAGTGGACTGTCTGAACACAATGAAATGAATTAACAGTCTCGATCAATAATATAGCATGTGGAATATTCAGAAAAATTCTGTACCAATTAAATAAATTTGAGACATGAAATTATCTAATGAGAAAACTATGCTGTTGATTGAGCCATTTAAAGAAAAAATTCGGCATTTCAGCTCTCAAAAACTTTTCAAATGTATTACACAATGTAAA
This sequence comes from Galeruca laticollis, assembly GCA_963921935.1. Classification (NCBI taxonomy): domain Eukaryota; kingdom Metazoa; phylum Arthropoda; class Insecta; order Coleoptera; family Chrysomelidae; genus Galeruca; species Galeruca laticollis. The sequence continues at coordinate 167,124,857 of OY998180.1, forward strand.
TAAATATATAGATAGCGACGATGATACCTAGGAAGTTGATGAAACAAAGCAATAAGAAAGGAAACTGCAGAAAATTTGAAATGTAGGAAAAAACATGATGAACAATAAATCATGATAAAATTGATACGATCACTGATTTTGTCAAGTACGTGTTAGAAGAGATGAAAGTTGTGAGAGAGAATTTTCATTTCCTGAATGAAACAGGAAAGTGATCGATTAAATTTAAATTGAATACAAAATACAAGAAACAAAAAGTAATATAGAAAAATTATGACAAAAGAAAATGAGAATAAATTGAAAGTTTTCATAGAACGAATTCTTATTAAGTTATATATTAATAAAACCTGCTATTGCTTCGAAAATTTACTGCTCCTCTATGAATATTTGTATACAAGGACAGACATTGAAAGAGAAATCATACGTTTTGGATTGTTTTCGTTACTTATAACAGTCAAATTTGTTTTGGCGAAAGAAACGACCATTATTTCCTTCTCATTGTCAAATAACAAGTATTTAGTACATGAATTATTACAACCCGGGATGATTCTTATTATTCCAATATGCTGAAGGATTGTAGCAATTTTATTATTATTACTATTATAAATGCTTAAACAAGCCAAGGCCAAAGAAGCTCGAATAGAAAAAAATGTACCAATAATTGCAAAGTAATGAAGAAAAGAAAATAAAAGTACAAAAAAAAGTAGTCAGATTAGCACAGTTAATTTGTAGGCATCATAATTGTTTTTGAAAGAGTTCCAAACGTCAAACACTCGATTTGATAGAAAACATTCGCGGAATTCAATACGAAATTGCTGCTTTTTTAATTTGAAGCGATGTCGACGAAGCCTGGTATCGGTATTCAGAGGAAAAATCTGTGACAAGTGACAACTTAACTTGTTATTTAAAGTTCTGTAGATTATTATTAAATCGTCGCGAAGCCTTCTATCCCCAAATGCTGAACAGTTTATCCATAGAGGAAGTAATATATTAAGAGAGAGTGTTTCTTCCTTCATAAACCAATGAAATGAATAACTAAACAGAAACAACTACGACACATTCTAAAAATGAAGCAATGTAGCTGGACAAGAACAACTGCTGAGGACGGGAAGGCTATCTTTGTTACACTCTTGCAGTTAAATAGTAGAAATGTGATAATTATCTTCAAATTTAAATGAAAAACTTTTATTGATGCTAAATACATTAAAATCCCATTTGATTAGATAGGTATATGTACGAAAATGTGAGATAAGGAAGCTAGAAATTTTTTAAAACATTCAATATGCTTTGATATTTAAAACAAATTAAAAACGAATAATAAGGTGAGCGGTCTTAGTTTCATTATATTACTTAATGGTTTTCATTTAGTTTTATTATTTTAATCGATTTAGAGTTGTTAAATAAAATTTAGTACGAATAGAAATTTTCCAAAAGTGTGCAATGAATAAATTTAACTAGAGTTATTAATTGAAATAATTTAAAATACCTAGATTGTCAGGAAGAAATTATGGTCATCATGTATAGTTGTAATCAACAATAAACAAAACTTAAGAAGAAGAATTTCTCAAAACGCAGTTGATCAAAACACATTAAAAAGAGACAGTATTCCTCACACGGCATCTGTCCTTGTCTACAGTGTGGCTCCAAATTTGAAAGAAATCGACCGTAACGTGAACGTTCCAGTATGTGTATTCAGTTCAGTGATATAAACATCGCATCGCGATGATCGAAGCGCACTAGCTGCGGGTGTCAGAACTAATTAATTAACCTGCACATAATAAAAACAAATTAGGTACTAAAATATTTGTTCATTATACATGTTATTCTAAGTACATTATTAACTTTGAAATTCCTATTCTATCTTTGGATTTTTAGTAAACTAAATATCACAAAATACAGAAAAATCTGATTAAATTATCAGTTACATCACTGTATGATTTACATTAGTTTAATTCTTATTCTATAATATATATATATATATATATATATATATATATATATATATATATATATATATATATATATATATATATATAAATATATATTACATTACGAAAGTTAATCCAATATCACATCAAATTGCACAAGTTATTTTAAAATTGTTGACAACAAAAACAACAAATATTTTGATAAAAAGATGTTAGCTAGATTCCCCATTTCCATGAAGTAAGGAACAGGTCTGTAACAAAAAAATTAAACTCAGTAAATTAAGTTACCAAAAAATTTTTTTTTATTTATTAGTCCTCTTATCATCATTATAATATTTTTTAAATGATAAGGGGACATAAACTTTTATGACTTGAGAAAAAATTTATGATTTATGTTTTCGATCAGTGAACCAATCAAACTTTATATAACCTTTTGCAAAGAGTTCAGTTTTTCTGTAATATTCTCTACATAAAATAAAAGTGGTAATTTACCGGGAACAATAAAACTTTCAATGGTAGCAGCCATAGTGTAGCAACTGAAAGTTCATTTTAATTCTTCTGTTTCTACGAAGATCAAAAAATGATTCTTTAATTTTGTGCAAAGCCTGAAATTTTTTTGATCGGTCAATATAAAAAGTATTTTTATTATGTTGTAACTTTGCACATTTATGGTTATCAAATTAAATATCATAATTAAATAAAGCATTTCGCGAACATTTCAACAGATGAGGAGGGTCATATAAAGTTATTATTTTCTTTCCATTTATAAAAAATAAGGACCAGGTTTTTCAATTTTCCATTCTCTACTTATTTGTCTGCTCGATTTGTTTTCCCTAGATCGCAAACAGTTGCCATTACATTTAATCCTACATCTTTTAGTGCTGAAATTACCTCTACAATAATTAATTTCAAATCTTTAGTTTTAACCTGATCATTAGTAATATATATTCACTTAATTTTATTTACTTTATTAGAAGTAAATAAATTAAATAATGACTAGTCCTACTCACCCTTGTACTTTTAACGCCATATTTCTCGCAGATGTTATTTTTGACAAGGCCACTTTGAATTTGACAAACACAAGCCAGTTGCACACCAACCAATATAAGACGGATTTTGTATATTTTCATTTTTAATGACTTGAAAGTTAATATCTTAATATACTATGATATTTTATAATGTTTATCCACATTAAAGGCGATATGTTAAAATGTATTGTAATTTAATATATTTTGAAATATTTTGTTTATGTAAAACAGTCTTACAGTTAGCGATTGTAGAGAATCCATGCGCGGGTCAGTTACGCAGAAACGTTGTGTCACATACGGCCTACACATCAAACCGTCTCTTATTTGATTTGTCTATGAGTTTATCAGTCTTAGACGTTCTTCGTAAGAAGGACAACGTAATCAAGACGGTTGGAATCTCGTACCTAGTCGGTATTCCACACAGGACCAGCAAACTCTAAGGTTGGTCTAACATAGGTATACAAATATTTACAATTTGTTTTCTTTTCCCACAAACTGACGTGATTTGTTCTTTGGACCTATTTTCAACTTCATTCATTCACTCCAAGCTAAAAAAAATAAGAACATTTGAATATTACATTTCAAGATAACTGATTCAGTTTTTATAATACGGTCCTGTGACCAGTAGGCGATCTTCTACACGGAAAGGTAGTTATTAAAAGTTAAGATCGCCCACTGTTTTTAAAGAACTCATTTCGTAGCTGCTACTTGAATTACCCAAAGATCTGGTTTTGAACTGCGTTTATACCTACAGTTTATTCAGGATGAGCCTACCGTGTTACGCCAGTGCCGTACGTAACTACTTTTTGATATTTGATATTTCCAACCGTTAAAAAACACACATACATATTTATTTATTTATTGAATAAAGATCCAAACAGGCTTAATAGCCTTATTACATGGATAGTATATTATAAAAAAAAATATTTTTACATGTGATCTAAGGGAATACCTCATTTTATTCTAACTGCAGAGGAGAGACACATTAAATGGTAGAATAATTCAAATTTATCTTTTATGAAATGTTTTAAATTCTTATCAGAAACTCATACCCGTGTTTTAATCATAGAAGTATTAAATCTCAAACGTTTCAAAATATGATACTATTATTCTTTTCAACTGCCCTAAAGGTAGAGACCAGTCCAAGTTTATCAGTGCATTAATTGTGTTGGTCAATCGACAAATAGACTGAAGTGGAGAACCAGCAGAATTTTGTATACTAAACATTACGGAGTTTCTCGTGCGCTTTGGAGGGACATGAATCGGTAAATAATATAAAAGAGTGCTACAATTTATTTTGTTTATCATCACTTTCGATATCAAGTTCATCATTGCAATTTTGCGTGTCGTACTTAGTGAAAGGATTGCAAATTCTTCCCGTAACATTTGCGTTCTTACACAATTATAGTCTGGCCACTTATGATATTTTTATGATACAAATGACGTAGCAGTTTATTTTGAATTTTTTCTATTGAATCTAAATATATTTGTGGTTGTTGATTCCAAATTACACATGCAAAATCTAGTTTTGGTCTGACTAATGTTTTATATAGTAGAATAATTGTCTTCAAATTGTGAAATAAAGCAGTCTGTCTTAAAACAAACCCTAATATACGATTGGCGTTCTGAACAGTAAATCTAATATGTGAAGCAAATGATAACTGATAATCATACGTGACCCCTAGGTCTTTCGTTTCCTCCACTCGTTTTAAATTTTGTTTATTCATTATATGATTGAAGATAATAGGGTCTTTTCTCCGAGTAATTGACATTACACAACATTTACCTTCATTAAAATTTAGTTTATTATCAACACTCCATGAATGAACGTTATCTATATCTCTCTGTATCATCACACAATCCCTCACCGTTTGTACTTTTTTATACAATTTGAAGTCGTCCGCAAAGATTAAACACTCTGAAAATTTAACACAAGTAAGTAAATCGTTTATAAAAATTAAGAAAAGCAAAGGTCCCAGATTAGAACCCTTCGGTACTCCCGAGATGGAATTTTTTCGGTTCGAAACAATTCCATCATGTTTTACAACAAACTGCCTGTTCTGTAGATAGCTTTTTAGCAATAGAAGCAAATTTCCTGCAATGCCCATATCATTTATTTTTTTAAGTAAAATATCGTGGTTAACGCGGTCAAATGCTTTCGAGAAATCCGTATAAATGGTATCCAATTGCGATTTTTCATGAAGAGTATTAGACGCTACTTCCGTGAATATCAACAAGTTTGTGTTTATTGATTTTCCAGTCACAAAACCATGCTGTTCATCAACTAATATGTTTTTAATGTGGTTGTAAATTTTATTATAAATGATATGCTCAAACAATTTGGAAGGAGCACAAAGTATGGACACGCCTCTGTAATTTTCTATATCTTTTTTATTTCCCGTTTTGTGTATAGGAGTGTAAGTTGCTAATTTCCATTGATCGGGATAGGTTGATTGTTTAACAATTAAGTTGAAAATATGTAATAGTGGTTTCTGAAGGAACTCTTGGCAACCTTTTATAATATAAGGGGGTAGATTGTCAATACCAGCCGATTTCTTTGGTTTCAATTTTCTTACCGCAACCTCATAGTCAACCGAATTTATATTCTCTGTCTTACAGATATTACTATAACTCGTAGTGTTATTAAGATTTGCTAAGTTATACAGTGATTTTTCTGTAGAATGAGCTGATGCAAAAAAATCTGCAAACTTATCTGCAGTATCCTTGTCAGAGACTTCCCGACCTCCAAAGTTAAAAATTTGTGATTGATTTACATTTTTTCTCTTTTGATTTACATAGTTCCAAAAATTATTTATGTTGCCCCCACCTATATTATCACCCAAGTCCCGTATATATTTTTTGTACTCCTTCCGTATTAATATTTTTAGTTTTTTCCTTGTTTCTACATATAGTTTATTATGATATTCTGAAGTATTCTTCGGTTTTCTGCATTGGCATTTTTCTTTTAATAGTTTTTTAATTTCGGCATTAAACCACGCAGGGTATTTATTGAAACCATCGTACGTTTTATATTTTGGTACAGTTACGATCAATATTTCATTTATGTTTGTGTAAAAACTTTCCACAGCTTTATTAATATCATTTAATTCAGTTACGTTATCCCAAGTAACATTCCTCATATACTCATACATTAAATCAAAGTTTGCTTTTTTAAAATTAAATTTGTTGCATGTTAATTTATCTTTAATAGGAACTTCACATTTATTTAAACACACAGTAGCCACAAGGGCCGGATGAAATATATCTTCTTGAACTAAGGAGCACATTTCCCTAAACACCCCGCACGAGTTAAAATTTTCTTCAGACATAAGTTTTAAGTCGTATGTTTTTCCATGCGCATTTTTTACATCGTTGCAAAGTTTCAAGGAATTGAAATCTAAAAATTCTCGCAAGCTATTTGTTTTAGTATTTACGACAATGTCCAAACTGTCAATTCCCTTTATTTCCGGTAAATTGAAGTCTCCAAAAATAAATGTTTTATTTATATTTTTCACATAATTTTGTAATAATTGAAAACATGAAGTATACTGATTCAGTTCTGCATTAGGTGGAATATATACTCCAATGATTGTACAGGTAGTTTTTCTACAAATCCTTACATTCACAATTAAAACTTCGAATACTGAAGAATGCTCAACAACATTTAATATCTTGAATTTTTTTTTAATTCCTATTAGAACGCCCCCTCCCCGGGTTTTTTGAGTAATTTCCAAATTTCTATCTGCTCTGAATATATTAAAATAACTTACATCTGCTAATTCCCCACTACTGACCCCGTCCTTCAGCCAAGTTTCAGTAACAACAAATATATCGTGATTACCTTCTAAAGTGTTAGTGTAAAATTCCGCCATTTTCGTGTTCAAACCTCTGCAATTTTGATAACACACAGACACACTTGACATTTTTGTATTATATAATTTTATATAAGAAGCATCCTGAAAAATAAAATATAGAAAAATAAAAGAAACTACACAACTAATAAATCGAAATGATAACCCTCAGATGCTTTAACATTTTCATAGCTCTCTCCTTTTCCTCTACAAATTTTCAAACATACATGACTTATTTATTTTAATTTTATTATAATTGATAAACAATTGCCAAACGTCCTGTACTGTTATTTTATATTTCTAAATAAGTAGCAAAACAGTTTTATCTTATCAGTGTTAATGAGCAAAAAAGAAAATAACAAAATTCACAGAATGTTCAACTAGTTACAATCAATTTCTTTAATTAAAGCTGTCCATACACTTGTAATCAGATTTCATTTTCGTTTTGTATTTTCTTTATTACGTTATTGACTTTTGCAAAAATGGTTCCATCCCTACTCCAAACGTCTTTATTACCATACTTATTCTTAGCCTTCTTCAACAAGTTATATTCTTTGACTGATAGATATTCATTAACAAATATCTTAGATTGTTTTAACGCACTTTTAGCTTTCAAAATTTCATTCCTTTTCAAAAAGGAGACAAATTCCACTAGTACAGTCCTTGGCCTAGGATTATTCTTATTGACCTTTCCCATTCTATATATATTCGAAATGTCGGCAATTGAACATACCACCTTCATAGTGTGCCCTATTAAATTAGTAATAATTTGGACCAGGTTTTCATCCTCATTCTCACTTATTCCATCAAAACGTAGCACTTTTCTTCTGTTATAAGTCTCAAGTTCCTCCTGTTCGACATGTAATAGACATATTTCCTTTTCGTTCGTATTTACAGAGTTCCTTAGTTCATCCATTTTACTACTCATATCATTCATTGTAGATTCAAGTTTATTAAATTTTTTCTCAAGCTTTTCATCTAATTTATTGACAAATTTTTGACATACCTTAGTAATAAGCTGTTCTAATGCCGTCTCATCCAGGCCTATTCCAGATTGGCTACTGCTTCTTGTGTTTTTTATATTTGCCATTATGAACACTTATTAATAATGATTATAGAAATTACGTGTATGGCCCACTATACCTGCATCAATCAATTATTTTTAAATATAAATATTTTATTCAATTTCCTATTTTCACAAGTTGCAGTAGTCACTTTTTATGTATCTTCCAGCTACTTTGATACACATTCACTGAACATTTACCACCGATTCATTTAATTTTACCAGGAGCTCTCACAAACGTGTCTACTCAGTCACCACCATATTTAATTTATATATATATATATATATATATATATATATAATTCAAATATTTCTTTTGATGTTATATACAATTTACCATTTACATCTATTATAATATACATTCTCATATACTTTATCCTTGATAATGTAATAAATAAATTCTGAAAGCTTGGACATAAAAAGAATGAAGGGTACTCGTTTTAATTTGCCGCTTCCCGAATAAACCTATGTTTAGTAATAATTATTCGGCAAAGATCAAGTTTAACTATATATATATATATATATATATATATATATATATATATATATATATATATATTGTACACACGGCTTTAGCAGCGTATGATTTATTTCAATCTGACAGTTGTCAAAAAATTCCCGGCTATCAAAATTGTAATTTATTGAAAGGTAAATCTAATGTTAAATATTCGAATCACTCTTATCTTAGGGTGGGTTCAATGCGCCATAAAAATAAAAATAAATTTATAGATTTCAAAGTATTATCCAAATTAAATATTGATTGTTAACCTTGCTCCGCCTGATCGATGCAGTAATATGATATGCCTGTTTGTGCAAGATTATAAAGGCTATTCAATTTCTTTCTGACACTCAACATATTTCAATAAACATTCTGTCACCAATAATCCACAAATGTCACTGTTACAAATAAATTTTTTTATCAAATTAAGTAAATTTAATTTTTATAAACTGTTCAAATCTATTACAGAACAATATCTAAAGTAAGTCGAATTCAAAAGTTATATACAATTACTAAATTACAGAAAATAAACAAATACTAGTTTTCCTTTTGCTATCAAATAACAAAAATCTTATCTACAATGAACAAAATTTAAGTGAATTACGAATGAAGTATATAAAGTATCAAATAGCAAAATCTTATCTATAATGAATACAAATTAAATTAATTACGAAATAAATTGATAAATTTCTCGAATTGTCCAAATAATTTTCGAGTTGTCACTTTTAATTCGCGAATGTCAAATACCCATTCACAGTCCCAACTACTTTTAATATACTTTTCCAATATAATTGTTCAATATTAAATTTCTGTATTTATTCTGAATAAAAATGTTATAAGCTATTATTTAGATGATATTTTTCGTCGAAATAATGCATTATTTTAAATTATCAATAATGTGGAACAGACTCACCAAATCTGGACTCCTCCAAACTCGTACATTTCTAAGTCTAATTTAGAATTCAGGATCGTTCACTTTTCCGAATTGATGACTAAATTTTCCAATAACAAAAAAAAAACACGCACAGAATTTACAATTATGGGCACCGGATAACAATTTCTATTATTAATTATTATACTATTCAACTAACTATTACTTGGCGAAATTTTGGACAACTATCAAATTACATGTTCTCCGTTCGGGGTCTCAAATTCAACTAATTATTTTTTATCAAATAAATAACCACATTATACTGTGGTTACACACTTTCTTCTTTTAAAAAAAAACTCTATTTGTTATTTTCCTGCAACAAAGATTTGGAATTGTTTTATTATCTAAATACCTTATAATGAATTGTGTTTTCTTTAACCTTCAATATCTTTTTCAACTGTGACATGTAAATGTCATCAGAAATTAAATAATCTGCCAAATCTTACATATACAGGGTTTGCCAAAAGTATTGCAAAAAAAATAGACTGAAATTCTTTAAAATTTGAAATCATAGAACTGTATCAAATCCTCTTAATAGAAGAATGACAAATCGCTTCTTCATACCATAAATTCATCTTTCAACATTACCAATATCACTCTATATTCGTAAAGCATCCAATTTGTTCATAATATCCTGTTTTTAATACCATTAAATGATTATCCTAATTCCCATAAACTTATATTAATTCTACTATATCTAGATTTAAAATTTCACGCAACATAATATCATTTTTCATTCTATGATCCCATCTTTTTGTAATATTTGCAACTCTGTTCTTAATCTGTCTTTCAATTTATATGGAACTGGATATGATTTCTCAATATTCTCCACTTTCCTATTATATCCATATTTTTATTAAGCAACCCTCGGTTCCTTCAACATTATTCTCTCATACGTCTTTAATAATTCATTTATAAATTCATAATATTCTTCATTACAATCTGTCCAGTTAACATTCATTTTCATATCTCCCATTTCTTCTATCTTATGCACATCATTATCACCATTTTCATTTCTTTTTCAATCAATCCTTCATATTTCATTATCAAATTCTTCACTTTTCTTCATATTTCTTATTTCCACTCACTAATTCCAATTCTTCCATAATTCCACTCCTTTTTATATTCCATAACTTCTTATTATCCTCTTCAATTGCCCATACTTCCATACTTACCCCCTCAAATTCAATTCTTTTACCATTTAATTATATCTATCTTTTCAAAATCAATTATTCCCTTATATTTCATCAATTCGTCAATAACTATGTCTATTTCTAACTTCTTTATCAACTATGCTTATATATCAACTTCTTTCCCATCCGTTAATTCAATCTTTTGTATCATAGATTTGCTTAGTTCATATAATTTCTTTCCATTTGCTCCTATAAATGTAATTATTTCGTCCTGTCCATCTATTTTGTTGCCTAATTTCATTTCTATTTTCATTATCATTTCTTCTATCCAAGTTTCTAAAATCTCTTCTATTCTTAAAATACTTGTTGTCATCAATTTTATCTCCATTTCAATATACTCGTTTTTCATTTCTGTAACTTCTATTTTCATCTCCATAATTCCTATCTACATGTCTATAATTTCTTCAATTGTCAAAATCCCTATTTCTATAATTTCTATTTTCATATGTATTATACGTTTCTCTTCTGTAGTATCCATCTCCGCTCCCCCTTATTCCATTTAAATTTTTAATTTCATTTCTTTTTTCACTATTGCTTCTTTCAAGTCTCATTAAATAATTCGACAAACTTTCCATTGTTTTAATATTTTGTATCCCAATAGTTTCTGATACTTGTTGGTCAAAATGCTATATATAGAACCATTTCTTCTTCTCGCATAATTGGCTCTAAATATTGTGCATTGTTATATATTTTCATTGCATATGCATTAAAATATTTACTTTGATTGTAGTCAAATTTATCGAAATAAAGTTTCTTCCTAAAGCTTGCCTGTTGTATCTCCCCCCAAAAATAATTTAAAAATTGTTTCTCAAACTCTTGCTCCTCTTTATTACAGAACCATAATAAAACATGTCCAGATAACATTCCTCTAATATTAACTTTCTTTTCTACAATATCTCTTATTCCCCTCATTCTACTTTTATTGATTTTAATAAAAACTTTTGGATGAAATATATTTATATTTCCATCAAATTTCACTCCAAAATCTATATTTCCAGTATACATCATTCCACCTCCATTCCGTTTTAGATTATCTTCTATTTCTTCTAGTTTCTTGTAATTTTCTATTCATTTTCTCCAATTCCTTATTAAATAATTTGTCTATATTTTCACTCTTTTTTGACACGTTCCTGTTTGTTCTTCTATCCTTCCATTTAAGTCACTAAATTTCTTATTCAAATTCTGTTCATTTGCATTACTTCCTCATTTGTTTGTCCTTGTACTTTAATAGACTGTATTTCTTCAATTATATTCTCATTTTGTTTCTTTACTTCAACTTGAATTACTCCTGATAAGTTTTCTTCAATGCATCTTCCTAATTCTTGAACTTCTTCTACCACATGCTTGTTTATATCTTCCCTGATTTTAATGCCATTTTCTTGAATTTCCATCCGCAAATTTTCTTTCTGGCCTTTCATATGTTCTTTCACCTTTTCCATTTTCTTTCTAAATTCTTAATTCTCTTCCCTAATTTTCTTAATCTCCATAAAATTTTCAATGTTTCCTTCTTTTATTTTATTTTCCAGTCTGTCCATGTTTCCAGTGATATTGTTAATATCTCCCTTAATCTCTTCCTTCATTGTATTCATATCTCCCCGCATACTAATCATATTCTCATTTTGTCTGTCCATTTTTCCATTCATACTATTCATATTCCCATTTATATTATTTATATCTCCCCTCATGTTGTCTATTTTTCCAAATAATTGTCGCATCATTTCCATCATCTGATGATCTTGACTTGTTCTTCCTTGCATTTCCTGTGTCCTAACCTCCTGTTCTTCTGTTACTTTCTGTTTTAAAAGCAATTGTTGTATTCGTTGCTAAAGATATTATCTTCGAAATATTGTAAGTACAAAATTGTTAAATGTTAAAACAAAAATACCAACATTAAAGAGATCAGGTATATATAAACTCAAATGTCCAGAATGTAATGCTGTCTATTTGGGTCAGACCCTTAGAAATTTTGAAATCAAATACAGTGAACATTCACGAGCATACATATTAAAACAACCAGATAAATTCCATTACGCAAAACATCTACTTGACACCAAACACAGAACTAGAAGTACTACATATTTGTGATAAGAAACAAGAAATGGATTTCCTTGAAGAGTTGGAAATTAGAAGACACTTAATAAACCCACAATATGAGTCGTCAATGAACAGATAAATCTAGGAAGCTCTCCACTATTAAACTGTCTTCTTAAGTGATAATTGTAAAGATCAGCAGATATAGTTTTCCTGGTTTTCTATATCATTGCACAGTTATACTGATCTTAATTGGAAAAATGATATCCAGGATATCACCATAGGACTAATAATATCAAAGCTTCACTATTTGTAATATCATATCTTCTTCTTTTTTCTATTAACATATATTAAGTCAATCACAAGGTAGGTCTAGCCAAAAATAACTACTAAACATCAGGTAGGCATACAATGAAATGTAACTTCTGTCATTCTGACGATGATATTCAGTTATCGAAACAATTGTCAATTTTTTAGAATTTTTAATATTTTTCATTATATTGTGAAATTAGCTAGAAACTTTGAGTTTCATCTAAAACATTAATAATAATTATAGATAAAATAAATAAAATCACAACACTAATAGACATCGCTCATCCCCTGGACCACACATACATAAAACATATACAGAAAAAATTAGGAAATACACTGAACTAACAGAAGAAATTAACGCAATTAAATAATAGAAATTAATCAAATACCCAATAACATGGAAATAAAGGGCGAAATTCATTTCCATTAATAAATCAAAAAGTTTACTAAGGAAATGCTCTTCCATTTAACCCTAACATTCAAACATTCATGCGTGCGGTGTTTATGGTTTTTTTTTAAATGTATACTAAATATATAATCAAATACTCAGATATTGGGGGTATAACAGTAATTGTCTATCCAGGAGTAGAGATTTATATTCACATTTAAAACTACAAAAGCTGAGATTTTAATTCTTGTGGAATGGAATTGTACAAATCAAAATATTTGGTAAGTAAAGGAGCGTCTGAATATTTCTGTTTTAAATATTGGAGGAGATAATAAACCTTTATACCTCAAATTTAAATTATGCACATCCGTTCTAAATGAAAGTTTATTGCAGAGGTGCAGGGCAGTTTTGGATATAATCATTCCATAAAATAATGAAACTGCATGGTGAATTCTTCTATTTTTCATACTTAACCACTTAATTTCGTTTTACTTATGTGAAATTCATTGACGTCTTTTAATGCCATCATCAATCGTAGACATAAATTCTGTACCTTTTTTATTTTGTTTTTAAATATAGTGGTTAAATTTGGAACATATACTGAATTAGCAAAATTAAAATGGGTTGAAACTATTGTTTCGCATAAAGTTATTTTAATTTTTTTGGGTAAATTCTAACGGTTGCCATAAATCAACTTCTAAGGGCAGTATGCACGCTGAACAAGCTGGTTGATATATTTTTCAAATCGTAATTCGCTATCTATAATAACACCCAAATTATTTGAACTGTAAAAGAACGCTAACGGCTCGTTATTAATTTTAATGACATTAAGTGGGTAATGTAAATTAGCACGATTCTATGTAGAACCAAACAACAATAAATTAGATTTAGAGCAGTTAATTAATAGGGAATGTTGGGAAGCTGAGTTAATAACATTAACAGCGTGCTCTGGAAGAAAACTGTAGTAAATGTGTGTATAATCATCGTAGACTTGAATTTTACATTGATCTAAACATTTTATCAAATAAATAGTATAAATTGAAAAAAGTAACGGACACAAGATAGACGCTCGCGGCACACCAGATTTCAAATATAAAAATTCAGGTATTTTTCCAACTCGATCTAAACGCACTGCTGACGCTTGTCCAAGGAACTTTCTATAAAACTATCAGCATTTTTCGAAATGCCTATGTAATGTAAAATGTTAAGCATTCGTTAAAAATTAATAGTATCAAAAGCCCTGCTGAAATCAACTGAAACTAATATTGTGCATTGGCCATTATCAATCGAAGTCAGTATATCATCAACGACAGTAAGTAATGCCGTAGTGCAGCTATAGCCCTTACGGAAACCAGATTGAACAGTGGGAATTAGTGAATAATTTGTCAAGTGCTCCCCTATTTGTATTTCTATCGATCTTTCAAATATTTTGAAAAGCATAGGTGATATACTTATACCTCTAAGATCCTTGTATTCTGTTGTATTTAGTTTTTTTTTTGGCATTACACGTAACATTGTTCTCTTCCAAATAGTAGGAACTACATTGTCGTTAAGCAAAAATTTATCATATTTATTATAAAAGATACCAACAAAGGACAACAAAGTTTAATGAGTTTAGCATTTAATCCATCACATCCCTCAGCAGTGGACTTTATTTTATAAATAGTGTGATATACAAATAAATCATCAACCATAAATTCAAAAGTGGGGGACAATACTATTACATTTGAGAAAGTTCAATAACAAATCAGGAGGCAAAATATTTGGAACGGAATTTATAAGGAAATCATTTATTTCCATCGGTGTTTTTAGAATTTCAGGATGTCATCACATCTCTCATTAACAAAATTATTTGATTTAAGGGTACGCCATAGGTCACGTGAAGTAGAATTATTAAGCTGAAATAAAAAATTTGCCCTTTTTCCCTTTTTATGACTTGATTAGTGTAATTCTTTAAATCGGTATGATACTGAAAAGTGCTACTAATATTGTACGCTTAAATTTTTTTAAAGCTTTGTCCCGTTCCTATATCGTTTCCCTCAGATTGAATGTTAACCAAGGAGCTTCTTTCTTACATACTACCTCATCCACAGTTGGAAATAGAGCCACCAGAGAACCTTGAACATATATTTGAATAGTATTCTTAGAAAAATTTCCTGGAAATGAAAATTAGTTTTGTCGCATTTTTATGCCACTTTCCTCTCTGTCGTATTCAAATTTCGTATTACTATCACAGGTATCAGTAGAAAAAATAGTAGCTACCTTAGAAATAATATTAACGTACTTACTGACACAATGGTCGATATTACATCCATATTGTACGATGTTAAACTCTATATGGCCATTCCAATTGAGCTGGGCGATTTTTATAGATGTTTATCCGCCGATGTTTGATGTTTTTGCCATCGATATTAGATTTGACAAACAGCGATGTTAATATCGATGTTTACCTATCGGTAGTTGATGTTATTTATATTTAACATTAATGGAAAAAATTATGATTTTATTCATTCAATACTTTCTTGTTGTAGCTACTTCCGTTGCATCTGAACGTATATTTTCTAAGGTAGTCGAAACTAGGGCCGAAAAACGAAATAGCTTGCATGGGGAGCAACTTTCTAAGTAACTTTTCTTACAATAAATTAATAAATGATTTTTGGACTTATTTTGATTTTATCACAATTATTACAAATACCATATTTAGGTCGAAATTATTTGTTCGAATTTTGTAATTATTATTTTTACGTTTAACGATGAATATTATTGTTTATTTTTTGACATCGATGTAAAGAGAACATCGATGTTTTACAGGCGATGTTCACTTTCGATGTCACCATCGATGATCAACATCGATGTTTCGCTACGATGTCCCAGCACTAACTTCAGCAATTGACTAAATTCCTCCTATAATGTATAGTTGGCGTAAAATATATAGTGTAGCAATGTAATCGTATTTCCACTTTAAGTTAAGTTGCGGAGCTAAGCTCTGAAAGGTATTAATATTTTGTTAACTTTCTCACGTAATTGTTGAAATGGCGTTCGGTTTAATCGGGATACCAGACGTGAACTGAGCTCTTTTGTATTCCATTCGATTTTTTATGGACAAAACTAAATTCTATGAAAAAATGAAAAAAAAATTATAACAACGAATAAAACAAATCTTTAAAAATAAAAATTATGTCTAACTCCTGTTTCTCACTACTACATAAGTGACATGAAAAATATATTAAACTTAATTAATTATCTTCTCCCAAAAATGCTATTAATGATTCTCCCATATCACCTGCTTCACTATCACTATCGTCTTGTAAATCAATAATAAATTTATTTCCCCCATTAATAGGACTTGCCCAATATTCTTATACTCATCTTCAATTTTGAGAACTTTTTTAATTTCTGTTTTAATTGTGCCAAAATTAACTCGATGGGACTGAAAATAGAAGAATAAGGGGGATGTCTCACTATAGAGTATCCATGTTTTTCAGAAATACTCTCTAGGGCGTATAATTTCTCAGATTTCTTTGTCTGTAAAACTTCAGTTGTTGTTTTGTATAAGAATCTTCAAAGTACAAATTATTATCCATTGAAAGATTTTGTAGTTCAGTCTTCTTGTAGCTTTTATTTGGTATTTTATTAAGCTGTCGTGAATGATAAGAAGCGTTGTCAAGTACTACAACACTATTTGTCTCTAAGTTCGGGATCAATGTAAATTCAAACCATGTTCTTATGATAGTCAACGTTGCAATCTCCCATTTTATTCCACATATTTTTAAGGAACCCATCCTTCATTTCCACCGCAATGCACAATAATAAGTTTGGATCCTTTGTTGGCATACATATGTTTGACCCATCAGTCCATCCATTCTTAACCGTGTCGTGTGTATCATACCAAGCTTCGTCCAAATAGACAATTGACCGGTTTTCTTCTCTATACTTAGTTACTTGTTCCAAGTATGTTTACCCACATATCCACAATTCTTCTACTTTCCATGACTGTTTGACGTTTATTAATCGTTATGAATCCCAAATTTTTAATCCAGTTTTCAATAGTTTTCTTACAGCTATTTACATAACGGCCGGCATTTGTCCATTTATTTCTTATTATTTCAATCGTAGGTAAATAATTACTTTTGTATCAGTCATATATGGTGGTTTTTAATAATTTTATTATAGATGCATCTAAAGGTTTGACCAATCCCTTATCACATAGCTTCATGCGTTAATAAGGCCCATTCTTGGCTATTTTACGTGTAGTTGACATGGGAACTTATGTTAAATCAGATATTGCTTGCATTAATTCTGTTTCTTCATCGAAACCAAACTTTTCACGTATATTCCTATACACATTGAAACATATCTTCTGTGTTTCCAAGTTTAAATGACGTCGAATTCTGTTTGCACTTTAATCACAATTATTTAAATTCTCGTTGTTGTTACACACAATATTTTGGTCCGAACTCGATATTTCCCAAGGTCGCCACATTGTAAATATTTAACTTTTATTTGAAAATATAATTGCTATATAATAAATGTATACCTTACCGAAATTCTTCAGAAAAACACTACTCTCTTTCATGATGTCAGCCTACCAACTAAAGAGTGAGTGTGGCTTGTCTGTGGTGAACACCTGTTGTGTTCGAAAAGATTGCTATCTCATAAAATACTTATAGTTCAGTAAAAGTTATTTGAAATTAATATTCCTAATTCTTCATAATAAAACGAGATATAAGTTAGTCTTAATTATCTGGTGTTATGTTTAAGATGTTTTTAAAGATAAATAGGTTAATATTGTTCAAAGGAATGTATTTTTTCTATACATTAACGCTAAGTATCTCAAAAAGTAGGATGGCGTTCTATAATTACGGGTTAAAATTAATCGTTAGACAGTCGATAAATGAATTATATAATTATTAAATACATTTCAACGATTATTAGTTGAAATTGTAATATTAAATTAAAGTATCGTCAAATGAGCATTTTAAATTACAATATTGACTAGACTATGACGATATTCTCGTATTCCAGTAAAATGAAAAGCCGACAGCTTAAAGTTCGCACTATATCGATTACGCCAACTATACTAAAGATGAACACGGGGAGTTACTTATAAATAATATTCTCAAGTAATAAGATAAATCAAAAACCAAATTTTCATAATTAACGTGCTTAGAATCTGAACATACTATTAAGAGATTTGGACGCATAACCTTGTAAGAATAAGATTAATACAGTTTTACAAGAACTAAGTCTGCACATTTAGAAACTAAATAATGCACAGATCTAACTACTTTCATTATTTTTATATTTGCATTGGTTCTTATTCTAAAATAAATTTTTCTATTAATTTGCAAAAAATATTCCTAACCCATTTCTTGTAAAATAAACATTTATGTTGCAAAGATACATAGTTTGCTGCAACTGGTTGAGATTAAAAAACAATGAAGAAAAGTGTGAGAAGTTTATTTAGTAATAGAACATACTAGGGAAAATGGTAAAAAAGAGACGATGCCTATCGTTTAAAAGTTGAAGAAAATGCTGTCATGAGTTTTGTACATCTCTGAATACATTAGATCTAATAATGTTATTATTGAATTGTTGTACTTTGTACAACTGCATATGTATTATTTAATAATAATAAGGATAAAAATTGTTATTGAGAGTGAGGTATTTTGTCTGTCAACACATATTAAATAATCCGCAATGCCATCGTTGAAATTTTGTTAAAAGGTGGTTATTAATCATTTTCCAGTGAAATTCGTCCGGCTTTTGTTTGATTTGAACGCTAAATACAACATTTTCCATAATAGGTGTGTAATGAAAGATGTAATCGATAAAAATAAATACCTACATCCGAAAATAATGGGATTAAAATGGTTTAGATCAAAGTACTTATTTATAAATCACCATCAGGGATGGAATTTACAAATGGTGGATGAATTGTGGATTTGTGAAATGTGCATTAGACTATATAAATTTATATTTATTAATAATCATTCCAATGTTTCAAAAAAGTATTAAACATGCATACAAAACTACCGAGGCGTTACTCTATCATGCTTATTTTTCAAAATATATAGAGGAATCCTATTAAATGTAAAGCAATATCAAGATAGATGAAAGGTTTTCGTGGCCTTAGTAGGTATGGAAAAAGCATTCAATGTCGTCTAAAGAAATATTGTTCCGAATTATATGTAAGAGTGCTTATGTTGACGACGAGGTAATATCTACAAACTACACATATGAATTGAATTCATTTAGAATGAATATGTTAAAAAATGTGATAGTACCTACTAGGGACATCAAACCAGAAAATTACCATAACAATAGAAGACGTAAATTTTAAGCAAATATATGTTTCAAGATCAAGAGTGACTGCTCGTCACTCGCGCCATGTCACAACTCGACTTTGCCCTCTTCCTATTTTTGTAATGATCGGCTGGACGGCAGACACTCTTATACCGAACATTTCGTCCTTCTCCTCACCCCGCAATTCTATTTTTTTAATTTACTTAAAAAGTATTTCATAAACGAGCAAATTATGCATACATTTGCCATATAATTTGTATATGATCTTCCATTTGCAGCATCAACAATAATTTTCCGTATATTTATTAAAAATATATTCTGTTCTAAAAGATAAAAGTTGATACTTTTGTAAAATATTCCTAAAGTTGAACGTTTGGCTTGTGTTGTTTCTGTATGTCGATGAAAAAATCACGTGGCACCGGTGATTCATTTCTTGCGGATGTGGTGATCGTTAATTCAGTTTTGTCCGCTCTTAATGGCGCTATTCTTGTATTCTTGACATCATTCGCAACGTGTGAATGCTCTATTTGCAAATACTTCTTAAAAATCACATTCTTGAGCACCGTTCCAAAAATCATACGAATGCCTAAATATACTTGACAACAGCGCAATTCAGAGTCAGTTGACGTTACAAATGTCATTTTTGTCTTTTTTCATTTTGTTTATAGACAATCTTTAATTTGGTTATAATATCGAATGTAAACAATATCACCATAGAAGTGTAAATCTAATTTACACTTCTCTGATATCACGTCCACTGTTTAATTAATTTAAATTAGTTCAGCAATAAATTGTTATTTGCATGGTTCATATAGGTTCGTCACTACAAATCCAAACTAATTACGGAGCACAAATTTGTAACAGTATTTTAAACTGGCTTCTTGCAACTCGCAAGCAACTCGCATGTATTCTGGTATGCTATTTAGGTAGGTGAAATGTTAGTTTCATGCTATAACAAAATGAGCAGAGCGCATCTGCTTGTGCTAGTTAATGGCGATTTTTAAGCAAGAAAAATAATTAGAACAGTTTTTATTTTCATTAAATTTGTAGGCAATTTTAGTTATTTTTTTATTAAGAAACCATAGAAAAAGTATATATTCCCGTTATATATATATATATATATATATATATATATATATATATATATATACTTTTTCGATGGCAGAAACTCAGTCTTGCAGCGACGTATAACCTCAAATGTTCGTGTTTATCTGTAGTTTTTAGATACATTTGATGAGAAAACAAAATGGGGAAAATGTAAGTTATCTTGATTTATCTGATATAATATAAATGTAATAATTAATCTTTATTTTAGTAAACATGTTTGGCCATACACTTAATTTTATTATATGATGTGACATCAAAAGATTATCACAATAGATATAAGAAGTGAGGCACTTTATGAAATATGTGCTAGTCTCTCAGAAATGTACCCAAACTCTGATTTATCTAAGAGTGTTGTTAAAACGAAAATCCATGGAATAAGATCCCAGTATACAAATTAATTAAATAAAATAAAAAAATCTGAGGCAAGTGAAGTGGCCACAGATGATGTGTTTGAACCAAAACGTTGGTGTTTTAATATATTAGGTTTTATCAATGACAGCGGTAATGTGATTACACAAGGACAGTCAAACTTAAATATTTTTCAGGTAAACAATTCGACATTGAGAAATTATAAAAAATTGAAATATTTATATTTTAAACCTATTTAGAAAATGAAGAAAATTCTGACGAAACAGAAATTCTCTTTGACGGTTGTATAGATGAACTTTCTGCTCCTCACTCTTCAAATGTATTAAGCCAATGTAGAAAACGTAACACCTATGATATCCACACTATGTTCTATAACTAGCACACATACAATTGCAGCTAGTATGATACCTAAACCACCAAATTTTAAAAAAGGGAAAACACTGAACAAACAGTTGGAAAATGTTTTGACAACAGCTATACGTGCCATAAGTAACATTGGCGAACAAGATGAAAAGAACGAATATAATTTGTATATTTTTGGAAGGTAAATTCATATACATATATATTTACTCCAGAAATAAATTTTGATTCAGTAGTTTAAAAGTGTACAGCTTATGCTGACTACCTATAGTAGATAATGTAGTTTTAATATTTAGGCTTATTTCAGAATGAAATAGGGCTATTGTAAATAATGATAATAATGAGTTTATTCTGGAAAAATATACATAATATTAACAATACACATATAAGATAAAACAATATCATCCGAGTAAAACAAATAACCACGGAAGTATAGGTAAATACTTATTTGTGGTATAAAAAAACTACATCTACTAAAAATATTTAAGAAAACAGTTGAATCACGTATTGGAGTATATGAATAAATTTTTTTCTATTATTAATTTATTGTATCTTCATTCAAGCCCTGTATCAAAACTTTGAGATATAAGTATTTATTCATATCAATTATTTTATTCATGAGTAAAGACAATAAACAGTATGTATAACAAGGAAATTATTACGACAAAACTGGTAAAGCAGGTACAACAATACAAATCACAACAGGTATTGAACAAACATATACTACATCTCGCTTAAGACCTGTAGAGGTTGCGCGCGAGCGCTCTCTTCTATAATTCACGTTTCAAATACATTTTATCCCTATTTCAATTTGTTGCTAGATGCATTACATACTTTTTTATAATTCGCATATAAAAGAGACTTCATTATAACATTGTTTACAGTGTCACAATGAAGCTCTTTGAACACTGTTATAGTAATTTTTAGTGTACAGTTGGTTATTGTATTTAGTTATATTTTTATTTGACATTTGACTTTAACAAATTATAATTAAAATGGTCTAGCGTTGTTCTAGCTAGCAAATTATTATATTAAAGGTAAATTAGAATGATTTATATATTGAAACTATTAATGAATAAAGTACGCTACCGTTTATTTATCAATGATTTGTCAATTGTTTATTTTTATATTGTATAGGATCAATATATAGGTATACAAAACGTTCGATTTATGGGATAAATTTCCAGATATCTATGTGAAGATGTATTACAGAAATAATTCTGTTCATGATATAATATCGCAAGAGCATATACGAAAAAGCTCTTTTTAAACAAATAATCATCCTCTTTTGCTTAAATGAAAGTTTGTTTACAATTTACACAATTATTCGTTTATAATATGTCAAAAGTCAGAAGTGCTGAATAAAACCATCTGTGATCTGACCAATTAGGAATCTACCGAATTGCCAACTTAAATGCAAACCACTCCTCCTAGTTTAAAAACAGGGATTATATGAAATTCTATTTTATTCAAATAATCAAATAAATGCGAATTATAAAAAATATTGTGTGAAACTTGTGCCACAATGACTTTCTGTAGTACTCGTGATTTGCACAACTCACCGCTTCGCGGTTCGTTGTGCAAGCTTCACTCGTGCTACAAAACGAGTCATTGTGGCACTTGTTTTACAAATAACTATTATCTAATTGAGTATTCCTTTATTGTTTCCAACGTTTATTTTTTTTCATTTTTTTTGGTTACATACTTAAATCTACACATTTGAAATATCTCTCTCAATCAAGGAGTGAACACTAGACCTCTCAACATGTAAGATAAATGATTTTATATATGATTTGAAAAGCCCTATCGAGTTAATTTCTAATAAATAATATTTGTATGCGGTTGGCAAAAAGTTATAAATTATGGTACTTAGAAATTTCAATGATTTTTGTCCAATGGTTTTGTTTTTATAGCAATTTCTATATTTTCCTGAAGTTTGTATCGGGTGTTGTAATTGTGGTCGATTGTTTGAAATAGTGTTGATCTATTCTTATAAATGTATATAACGACTTTGTAAAAATATGTCTGTCTAATATCCAATAACGATGTTTCTGAGAATAGAGAGTTAGTTGGGTAAGTGTTTGTTTTTTTATAAATTATTTTCAAAAACCTTCTTTGTATAACTTCTAATTTTTTCATGTGTGTTTTTGATGCATTACCCCAGCACCATATAGCGTAGTTAATTTTGGATTCAACAAGTGTTTGCAATATTATTTATATGTAAATCCCATCTAAGGTGGGAGTCTATAATTACTCCTAGATATTTAATACTATTCTTCAGTTTTATTATTTTTTTTCCTGACTTGTCTATTCTCAACTCGGTAAATTGGGGTAATATATTTTCATAGCTACAGAATAGGACAAAAAACGTCTTTTGAAAATTAATCGTCAGCTTCCTACAGTCAAACCAGAAATATTGTTAAAATCTGTCTCAATTTCTTCCTTCAGCTCTTTCCACGTATTACCCTGGTAAAATATCGCCGTATCGTCAGCAAAACCGATGATGTTCCCTTTAGTTTTCAAATGAAACAAGTTATTAATATATTAATAATAGAGTTGGTCCCAGAACTGTACCCTGAGTTACTCCAAATTTGTTCTCCTATTATGGCTAATAGAAGCTTCTATTTCAACAGCTTGTTCTCTATCGCTCAAGTAACTTTTAAATAAGTTCAATGGAACTCTGCGAATTCCTATATCCTCCAAGGTCACCAGGAGCTGACTATAAGATATGGTGTCGAATGCCTTGGCAAGATCCAGGAACACGCATATTGAAGGCTTAGTTGTATGCAACGAGGCATAGATTTGGTTTATTAAGGCAACTATAGCATCACTATTGTATTTATTTAAATATGCAGTTAACCTAGATTTTAGAGATTTCTCGAAAATTTTTGCAACTGTTGATATTAGTGAGATAGGTCTGTAGTTTGATAAAAAAAATGTATCCCCTTTTTATGTATTGGATTGATTGTGGCCTTTTTAAATTCTGCTGGGCACTTCACTGTTTCGAAAATGGAATTGATCAAATCTACTAAATATGGAGCGATCACTTCTGCATTTTCTTTGATAGGTTCAGATGTAATGTTGTCTATACCTGGTGCCTTTTTGTTTTTCAATGTTTTAATAATGTTTAATACTTCTGACTCTGTTACAGGTGTTAAAAATAAGGATGTATTCATCTGAATTCGATCGTTTTTGCAGACAGGATTAGTTGGAATATTTATTTCTCTTGCTAATTTTTCTCCAACGTCAGAGAAAAACTCGTTAAATTTTTATGCTATATGTATAGGTTCCTTAGCTGTGGCTCCATCCTCTGTAACTATTTCCTTTATTTTATCTTTTTTTTGATTATCATTACTATTTTTACAATCTCTTATCAGAGTCCACAATTGCTTGGAACTATTTTCACTTTCTGTTTTTCGCTCTGAGTAGTAATTTAACTTTGCTGCCTTAATAGTTCTATCGACAATTCTCCTGTAATTTAAGTACTCTCTTTTTTTCCGACATTTCCAGGGTCTTTAGGAAGTTCCCTGTAGAGTTTATTCCTTCTCTGAATAGAAGTTATTATACCCTTTGTAATCCATTTTTTCCTTTTCATGAACCTACGATTCACTTTCGTCGCAATCGTGTTAGATGAAATGTATAGGTTTAGAGTTTTTATCAAATAAGTTGCCTTTTGATCTACGTCAATATGGTTTTTATATTCGGTCCAATCATGTTTACGCAAGTGTTCTTTCAGTTTGTTATAGTTTACGTGTTTTATAGTATGCTCCTTTTGGGATTTTAATGTTGGAGATGATGGGATAAATGAAAAAATCCCCCTATGGTCACTTATACATGTGTCATACACAGATGATATGCAATTAACTACGTTGTTCTTCCAGCTACAATAGTAGCTATTGTAGGGGCTTTTGTAAAGAATGGCATAATGCGATTTAAGTAAAAATTTCAATGCAATTTTTTGTTTTGATGTTTCCTGCTACCAAAAGAACAGCCCGTTGTTAAGGTTATATAGATATATATGTATGTGTTATAACGGAATTTGTAATCATAATCGAGGTCGAATTTTTCGACAGATCGAAACCAAACTCGCTACCAAAACCAGTTTAGCCAAAGTCTTGGACAAGTTTGTTAACGGACCAATCCGGCCCAGTAAAAATAAAATAGCAGCATGTTAAAGTTGACATTTCCTTTATTTTTTATCTGAGTTACATACTTAGATTTTTATAGACCTTAACACATTGAAATTAACGCTTTTCTCTAAAAAGTAACTGAAAACATTTATTGAAGAAAATTCACAAATTTACCACAAATAAATTTGCATTGTTTTGTTTCTAATAGGATGCAAAAATGTTACTTGAAATATTCCTGTACAAATGGTCGTGTGCCGTTGGTATTTTTTTAAATATATAAAAACTTTTTTATTCTGTAGGTACCTGGTATCTGAACTCATTAAAACTGAAAGTGAAATGGTTAAACAATTTAAAACAAAAAATTTAATTAGTTGCGTTTAAAGCAAAGGACGAAGATTGCAAAAACGAACACAACTAATAAGTTTAATAACAGTAACTTATTTAGCACATATTGACGGAATTTTTATGTTTAAGTTTGACTTTTGTCTGAAGATTATGAATTTTGAATTATTAAAAATATTTTTTTATAAATTAATTGACTTCAATACAATTATTCAATGTAAGTAATTAACATTATACATTGTTTTTAAGAATATCTTAAATAGTAGATTGTTGAATAATGATTTTGTTGTTAGTTAAGTGAACTGTAATTTCAATTCTTTATTTTACTCACAATAATTTATAAAAATGACAATTTTAATACGATGAAAATGAAAGTGCATCTTTTTGCCACGATGCTCGAAAACCGACGACCCCGTCTTCTCGTCTGCGCATGGTCCGTTGTGTCGTCTGCGCATCCCGCGTTGGCTCGTCTGCGCATCGCTTCACGCAGTTAGTTGGTAGGGATTGCAGTGGCCCAGCTTATAGTCGGTCAAGTGAATTTGCACTTTAACATCCCGCCGCCGTTGAAATGACAAAGTCTTTCAAATAAAAACGCAACACTTATTGTTGACATGGCAGCATACAAAGTTTTTGGATTGCTCGAGTGGTAGTGCCTGTTGGAGTTCGGACAGTTACGACTCGGATCTGTCCATCCTGACCTGGATGCAATTCTTCTACTCGTCCCAGTTTCCATTTTAGAGGAGGAAGATCCTTGTCCACTAGCAGCACCATAGATCCAGGGGTTAATGACATCTGTACAGAATTCGTCCATTTGTTACGATTCTGTAGTACAGAAAGATATTCTCTTGACCAGCGGGACCAGAAATGTTGACTAGCTTGCTCAAGAGCTTTGTACTGAGTTAGCCTGTTTGTAGGAAGTTTGGAATGATCATGCTGGGGAATTGAGAGCAAGGAGCGGCCAATTAGGAAATGCCCGGGTGTTAAGGCACTAAAATCGTTTGGATCGTTGGATAGAGGAGTGATAGGTCTCGAATTCAATATTGCCTCCACCTGTGAAAATATGGTAGCAAGTTCCTCAAATGTGGGATGAATGTTTTTCAATACCTTTAATATGTAAATTTTTGCCTGCTTAATTCCAGCTTCCCATAAGCCACCATGATGTGGAGAGTAAGCTGGTATAAACTTCCAACAAATTTGATTTTCCATGAAAAATTCTGAGAAGGCCTTATTTGTTACAAAATTTTTTAATGTCTCAACAATATCTCTCAATTCATTATTTGCGCCAACAAAATTTAAGCCGTTGTCGGAATAGATTGTTTTACATAATCCTCGTCGAGATGTAAATCGCTTAAGTGCGTTAAGAAAAGTAGCACTAGTCATATCGCTGATAGGTTCTAAATGTACTGCGCGCGTGGTAAAGCAGATGAACAGGCATAAATATGCTTTAATAATTTTTCTATTTCTTAATTTGCCATCCTTTATAAAAAACGGTCCAGCTACATCAACTCCAGTAATGAAGAATGGTTGGTTTGGTGTTATTCTGTCAATAGGTAAATCGGACATTTTTTGAATTAATGTAGTTGGTTTTAATCTAAAACAGGTTACACACTTGCGAACAATGTTTTTAACGGTTATCTGCCCATTAAGAGGCCAATATTGTTGTCGTAACGAAGCTAAAATGGTTTGAGTACCTGCATGTAATTTCTTATGATGCTCATCTAGAATTATTAATTTAGTAAGGGGGTGTTTCGGATGAATGACAATTGGGAATTTTTTGTCATATACAATATTAGCTCTAAGAAGCCTACCACCGACACGGATTAATCCGTCAGAGTCAACAAATGGATTTAAAGTTAATAATCTAGATTCCCTGGGAAGAGATTTTGCCTTTTGAAAACAATGAATTTCCAGTGGAAATGACTCTAATTGCGCAATTTTTAATAATGCCTTCATTGCATTATTTAATTCTTCAAGTGTTAATTCACCGTATGTTATTTGCGTACCCTTACGACTATTGTTTAAAAATCTGAAACACAGAGCTACAACACGCTTAAGCTTGTAGAGTGTTGAATAGCGAAAAAATATTGAATTATTAGTTTGAGAAATGTGTGCAACTAGATTTGATCGCCGCTTCTCGGGAACTTCATTAGCAATGATCGGTTGATTTGGCCAAAATTTATTGTCGCATGATAGCCAAGGCGGTCCGTTCCACCATAAAGTGTTTGTTTTTAATTCGGTTGCAGTTGTACCCCTTGAAAGTATATCCGCAGGGTTATTTTTACTGGGTACATGCCTCCATTGTTGTCTGGTAGATATTCTCAATATTTCAGCGACGCGATTTGATACAAATATTTTCCAAGTATTTGGAGGAGACGATAACCAAGCTAATACAATTGTACTGTCAGTCCAAAAGTGGACTGAATCTATGTTAATTTTTAAGGAATTTGAAACTCGTTGGTATAATTGCGCTGATAAGACAGCTCCACATAACTCAAGTCTTGGTAATGTTACAGTTTTGATAGGAGCAACGCGCGTTTTTGCACAAAGTAGTCTTATAAGAACTGCACCGTTAGAATGAATTGATTTCACATAAATACATGCACCAAAGGAACTAAGCGAAGCATCGCAAAAACAATGTAATTCGGTGTAAGACATGGCTTTTAGTACTACTTGACGAGGTATTCTGATATGATTGATTTCGGATAGTTGCTCCCTGAAGTTAAGCCAACTTGTCTTAATTTCTGGAGGTAAGGGATCGTCCCACGTTAATTTTGATAACCAAAGCTGCTGAATTAAAATTTTAGCTCTTATGATAATTGGCGATACAAGTCCTAACGGATCAAATAGTTTAGAAATAGATGATAATATAGTACGTTTTGAAATATTAGAGTTGATTAAATCTTGTGTGTTAACTGTATATTTTAATATATCTCTTCCAGCTTGCCAACAAAGACCGAGAGTCTTACTAGTTTCCTGACATAAAACCTCGTATTTATCATGAACATCTAGATTTGTTTTTTGAATAATTCGAGGGTCGTTCGAAACCCATTTCCGAAGCTCAAATCCGCTTTGCTTTAGAATGTTGAATATTTCCGATTTATTTTCAATCGCACCCTCTATAGATTCGGAACCCGTGATGAGGTCGTCTACATAAAAATCTTCCATAATGATTTGACACACGTTTGGATGTAAATGTTTATTTTCGATAGCAACTTGTTGTAAACACCGAACCGCTAAAAAGGATGCCGCTGATGTTCCGTACGTTACAGTATTTAATCGGTAATGTTTTATGGGTTGAGAGGAATCCGCTCGCCACACTATTCGCTGAAGATCTCTCTGGCTTTCGGTTATATTGACTTGTCGGTACATTTTCGCTATGTCACCCGTAAGAACATAGTTATGTTTACGAAATCTGATTAATATATCAAATAAATCTGCCTGTAATGTAGGACCTACCATTAAAATATCATTCAATGACACGCCATTAGTGCTTTTGCATGATCCATCGAAAACTACTCTTAACTTTGTTGTAAGGCTCGACTGCTTTATAACTCCATGATGGGGTAAGTAAAAAATGTTTTTTGTTAAATCTGTACTGAACGGATTGCTAATACAGGACATGTGCCCTAATTCTTCATATTCAGACATGAATTTGACATATTGATCCTTGAATTCAGAATTTTTTGTGAATTTACGTTCCATCGCGTACAAACGTTTGACTGCATTTTGCAACGAATCACCTAGGTTAACGATATTTTTTTTTATTGGTAAGTTTACTATGAAATGATTATTTGTATCCTTAGACACAGTTGTATTAAATATTTCCTCGCAATTCGATTCCTCATCTGATAAATGTTTTTTACCGGTGTAATCTTCAATTGCCCAAAATTTTTCTAATTGATTTTCTAACCTTTGATCATCATTGATTAAAGATAAATGACAAGTAGACCTAGCTTGATTTTTATTATCAAATATGGGACCTGCGATTACCCAACCTAGTACTGTTTTTTGCAATACTGGAAGATTTTTGCCTAGTTTGATCAGACCTGATGATAACAAAGTGTAGAATGTTTCTGCTCCTAGCAAAACATCGACTGATGATGAGATATTAAAACTCTCATCGGCTAAAATTATGTCTTTAGGTAATTGTAATGATGTTTTATTGAATGTGTAGGTTGGCAAAAACTCTGTGATTTTTGGTAACACAAGAAGATGTAACTTTGATGAGAAATCGGAATTACAAGATTTAATGGTTGTGATAATTCGTTTGTTTGTAAAAGTATTAGTGCCGCCTATACCTGTAAGAGGGACATTTAGGTCTGATAATGGTAACCCCAAATTTTCCGCTAAATTTTTCGTGATAAAATTCGATTGAGATCCGCTATCTAATAGGGCTCGACATGTTTGCCAACCACCGCTACTATTTTTTATGAGAATGAGTGCTGTAGATAGTATGATTTGTTGACTGCTATTTATTGCATAATTCGATACTGAGTATGCATTGGACGAATGAGCTGCCTCGTTATACTCCTGCGCGGAAACGTTATTTTCATTATTTACACTGATATTTGCTGATGAGTTACTGTTTGCCGCATTTTCAAAATGAAGTATTGTATTATGCTTTTTGTTGCATAGTTTACAGCCTTGAGAAATACATTCATTAGTTGTATGATTAGATCTTAAACAGTTGTGGCATAACCTTAGTTTGTTGACGATGGGAATGCGCGACGCCACTGGTAAATTGAGAAATTGTTTACAGCTGTATAATTTATGTTGCTCCTTACAATGAGGACATGTTTGAATAAATGTTGAGACGTGTGAGCTTGACTCTAGATAATTTGATTGTTTTTTAGGATACGTATGCTTATTAAAGTTAGTTTGATTCTTGTAGCTTGAATAATCCGTTTTAGTATGATAGTCACTTTGCTTTGTTTTTGAATGATAATTTTCATCACTTAATACTTTAGTATGATTGTACCGATTTTCTCTTTTTTCAAATAACATACACCTATCTGATAAAAATGCTATTAGATCGTTTAATGTTGGAAACATGCTTTTCTGTGTAATAAGATATTCCTCCCAAGCATTTTCTGTATTATGGTCGAGTTTATGTACTAAAATTTGTATTAAAATTGAATTCCACTGATCTACGGACTCGCCAAGTACTTTCAACGCGCGAACTCTTGTTTGAAAGTCGTCACATAGATTTCGCAGCGTATAACCTGTTTTATTCATAACCGGCAAGTCTAAAATTGCATTTACATGATTTTTTATTGTGAGATTTTTGTTATCGTATCTTGATATCAGTAAATCCCAAGCAACTGGGTAGTTATCATTGGTTACCTCTATTGACGCGATTACCTTTTGAGCTTCGCCAACCAAACAGCTTGTTAAATAATAAAACTTCCTTACATTGTCAATTGTATTATCATTATGTACTAAGGTTATGAATAAATCCCTGAATTGACTCCATTTATCGATATTTCCCTGGAATTTAGGTAGTTCTAATGTTGGAAGTTTTATTGAGTTTTCATGTGAAGAAGTAGACTGATTTTGTTGAGACAATCTAGTTTGAGAGACATTTTGAGACGTACTTTGTTCATTTCTATGAGTACTTATTAGATTTTTAACTTTTGTTATGACTGCGTAATATTTATTTTCTAAATTGTCACGCTCTTCATCAGATTCGTCATTATCATTTAAATATTCTAACTGGGACTGAATAAAATCAAATTTATTTATGATATCTAAAATAGTGACAAGACGATTTTCTAATTCATTTATTTTATCTGTGTTTACAGAGGATATTTTGTCATAGAACGTGATAAATTTTGTTAATTTTGATTTTAATTGGCCGCGTTCAAATGTTAACCGGCGAATTTGCTCTTCCCTATTTGCCTCAATTTGGTTGTTTGGTTGGTGTTCAGTATCAGGCATTATTATTAAATAAATCTACCACAAATTCTCTACTGAATGCAATAAAAAATTCGCGAGCTATTTTTTAAACAAAGGAATTAATGAAAAAATGGAACAGACTTACAGGTTTTTTCCATTCACTCTTGCTAATGGCTGGCTTGATTTCTGCTGTGTTATTACACTTCACACTTTGATTATTTGATGATATTATACCGTTCGGCTGAAGGACCATATGTTGAATAATGATTTTGTTGTTAGTTAAGTGAACTGTAATTTCAATTCTTTATTTTACTCACAATAATTTATAAAAATGACAATTTTAATACGATGAAAATGAAAGTGCATCTTTTTGCCACGATGCTCGAAAACCGACGACCCCGTCTTCTCGTCTGCGCATGGTCCGTTGTGTCGTCTGCGCATCCCGCGTTGGCTCGTCTGCGCATCGCTTCACGCAGTTAGTTGGTAGGGATTGCAGTGGCCCAGCTTATAGTCGGTCAAGTGAATTTGCACTTTAACATAGATTATACACCTAGGTTGAGAAATGAGCTACTGTTTACCGAGCACTTTCATATCCTTAGTCGCGAAGGATATACTCGTATGTGCGAGGTAAATATAGGTTCCCCAAGCGAGGTATATATAAAAAAAATTGACTACTAACATTGATACCTTGGCAATTTTAATTTTGTCAATTGTAATTTCCTAACAATTTGTTAAATATTTCGAGCAGAGTGGAGCCTGTTTATTATCAGTGCAGCTTTTTTATGTAAAAATTTGGTATGCGTCAAATTTGGAAATGCTTCTAGAAAATATACTATTACATAGATTTCATTATGTTAGCTTAAATAAGCATAACAAATTGATGGTCTTTCCAAACTACTGATTTTGGAAGTACATGCAAATATTAAAAATTTTACACATGCCATTATTTAACTAAGTGTGTTTTTATTATTATTATTTACCTAGAAATATTTCTTCTCGTTAGGGGAATGGAGTTAATAGCAATTTCTCAGGTTAGTAGTGAAAAACGATCTTTATCAATGTATACGCCATAATAAGACATTACTAAGATCATCTTAGAAATAAAACTTGACTACATATACAAATTTCATATCATCTCGTCCTGCCAAGGAACACTGTCAACACCATTTACATATTCTTTGAATTCATCCCAAATTTCAATTGCGGCATCAGTTGTACGATTGACTGATTGCGCACATAATCCATATACAAAGGTATATTTTTTATTCATATAATTTTCAGGATCCACACTAGTATACGTAGATTTGAGTTCTTGTTTTAAATAATTGTGTAATGCACAACATGCTTCAGTAACTTATTATACTTCTTCGTGTTTTATATTTAAAAGTACTCTGAATCTATTACTGAGAATTCCAAAAGTGTTTTCTACTATACGCCGGCCTCTACTTATTCTGTAATTGTAAATAAATTTCCTCTTATCCATTTTTTGAAGGGGATATGGCTTCATTATGTGAGTTGTAGGTGGAAATGCAGCATCAGCAACAATAAGATATGGAACTTTTTGAGTTATAAAAGGAAGATGTCTGTCTTCATGAATATTCAGAGTATTTTTTTGTAGTAAGTCACTTTTCCTGTAAACTCCTCAGACATCCTTCCGTTTATTCCCACATTTATGTAAATAAAGTTGTATTGTGCATCTACCATTGCTAACAGTACAATACTGTGTTGTTTTTTATAATTATATAAAACGGATCCTTGTTGAGCCTGAATAGCAATATGCTTTCGGACTATTATATTAGGTAGATTCCACATTTGCTCAAACTGTTTAGAAATTTCCAACCATCCACCTGCAGTTTGAGATACCTTAAATGATAAATAATATTAACTTTTTGGTTAAAAATGATGGTATATATAATTGTTTTTAAATTGAACTTAGGTAATTACCTTCACGTAAACTGATTCTAAATAATTCCATAATTAGAAACCGTTAGTTTTATTTAAAAAAGTAATATGAGTAAATCCACACAGTAAGAGTAGAAACAGTTCATATGAAAAGGTTTTCGAGCAGAAGATTACAGATATAAAAGGTATTGTATATGACATTAAATTAGTAGAAGGAGCTCAAATTATGTGTATACCATGTAGAAAAATACCATTTATGTTAATGGAACCTTTAGAAACAGAATTAAATGGATTACAAAAATTAGGGATTATAGAAAAAGTTACAGAACCAATGAATTCGTAAATGTTTTAGTTTTAGTAACGAAAGTGAACAGTGAAAGTATGAGTTTGTTTAGACCCAAAATACTTAAATGGTAATATAAAAAGAGAACAGAATTTTATCAAATTAGATTAACAGGAAATAATAGTAAATAATGTACTTTTGCAAAGCCGTTTGCAATGTTCTGTTTAAAGTATTACCATACGGTTTAAAAACAAATCCGGAAGTTTCACAAGCACATTTAAAATGATATTAGAAAGAAATTGACTGTCTCGACCCTTACTTCGTGGAATATGCTCATATTAGTGTTTTAAAATGAAACTCACGGTCTCTAGTTAATTTTCATTAACTTGTATTATATTGTGGAATTAACTAGAGACCGTGAGTTTCATTTAAAAACACTAATATTAGAAAGAATTGATGGATGTGAAGTGTAACATGAGTGATTTGTTAATATATGGATCAGACCAAAAAGAGCATGATAGTAGACCTAAAAAAGTATCAGACAAAATCAAAAACTATAGCTGGTGGTTCGTCACGGCTGACTACTTAAAAAACAAAAAAAGTTCAAGACAGTTTTCTTGTAAACAAAGTAACAACCTTTCGATCGTGGGGATGCAGCCAATTGAAACGAAACCATTAGGTTCGAAATAAAGTGAAATTCACAGTAGTAGTAGAAACTGATCACTATCCATTGTCCCTTAAGGTTACAAAGAATGTGGTTTTAAATACAAAAGTATGATTTGCAAATAAAAGTATAAGGGTAGGCAAAGAAATGTTCTTGTCAGTTGCACTGTCTAGAAATTTCAAACAGCTTATTTTGAAGACCAATTAGCACATTGAAGCTCATGTAGGTATGGTAGTATCTAGTTTACCCATGACAAATTTGAAATTAGGGTCATTCATTGAAGAAACAGAACAATTTCCTGAATTAGCATTATTAAAAAAAGTCATTGTTGAAGGGTGGACAGATGACATACCTGAGATATTAAAACCTTATAAAAAATATAAAGAAAAAATATTTGTAGGACAAGGACTAGTATTTCGTAATACAGCAGTGGTTGTACCGGTTGCGTTGAGAAGAGAAATGAAAAAATTCATTTCAATCATTTAAGAGTTGAAAAGTGCAAAGAGAGAACTAGAGAAATGTTGTTTTGGCTTTTCATGAGTAATGATATTTCTAATTTTATTTCAAAATGTAACATTCGTATTAGATTTAGGAAAGCTAATTCTAGAGAACCAATCATTTTACCGAGTAAACCGTGGGAGAGTTTGGGTAGTAATGTATTTTATTATGAAGGATATCATAATATATTAGTACTAGATTATTTTACACAAAGTTTGTAGATATAGCACAGCTTAGTTCGTTATCGTTATAGATACTATATGATTACCAGGTTAAAGTCAATTTTTGCATGGTATGGAATTCCTTCACTTATATATACTGATCAAGGTACAAGTTATGTAAATAGTAAATTGAAACAGTTTGCATAAGCATGGAATTTTAGTCATAAAACAAGTAGTCCGTATTATCAACAAACCTACAGTTTAGTTGAAAGAACAGTACAAAATGTCGAAAATATATTGAAAAGGGCAGATCTAGATAAAAAAGATAGGTATTTAGCTTTGTTACAGTTAACAAACACACCAGTTTTAGATAATACGCGTTCACCAGCTGAATTAATATTGTAACGCGAAAAATTCGCCGAGCTGTCGTAAATTTAACGATTGGCAAGCTTGTCGAGGGATAGAATTCAAAGCACGGTATGCGAGAAGTGGTCAGTCCTCCATTTGCCGTCGAAGTGTACACACACATTACTAACTTTAAAAATTTTTGCACGTGCTCTGGGAGCCATTAGAATTCGATAGGAAAAACCGACAATTTCGTCGTAGGGAAAGAAAAATACGGCTGGAACCAACAGCTGGTAGCTTTGACCCGATAAGTTACTGAACCAAAAACGGTCGATGACTGTGGGTTCCTTAAGGATTTACAGGAATTGTATATTGGTGGTAAATTTTCCGTAGACGGCGTTAGCTAGAAGGATTCATTAACAAGGGGGGTTTTTTTTGTAATGATTGGAATTTAATGGGTCAGTGAGACCAGTTCCAGGAGGACTGGAATAGTCTGGAGCAACATCAGTTCCTGTTCTGGTTCCGGAAAAGGATAAGTGAATAGTTTTCCTTTTTATTCTTCATTTTCATTAGTAAATTCACCTTTATGCGTCACATATTACTATTTTTCATTTAAAGTTTTATTTCTTTTTGCGACAATTATTATAATCTTGCTTACACTGGTACTTTGTATTTAAAAATTTGAAATCTTTGCTCATAGTTTAAAAACACGCTAAGACACTACGGTACGTACCTGGTATTGCGTTATTTAGTGGTTTTATTTTTTTTGCCTATTTCTGACAATTTTGTGAATATAACTTGCACCGTTCATAATTTTGAATTGTATTTTCGCTAGCAACGCTAAACGCGATTGCTATTTAAATTTTAGGTTTATGCAACAGTTTATATTGATATTGGTATAATTTGCGGAAGGGCGAACCCTTGTAATTGTACATTGTTGAATTTTGATATATATTATCGTTGTATTTTTGAGATATTGTACATGAACTATTTGGTCGTTTCCCTAGAACTATAGAATCTGCTCGACAGTTATTTATTTGTTTGTAACTGATAAGTTAGTTAGGAATTTTTTTGGATTTACGTAGATTTCGGCCTTCAGCCCATCTACATCCTGTGTTTACAGCCTTCAGCTGAGCTCAGACATTATTTGCGATATTGTTGTAGTGACATTGTAACAAATATTTTGAAAAGAGACCTTTGGTCCACCAAGACCAATTAAAATTTCAATCAGGGGATACTTGCTGACTTTTATTTTCTTATGATAATTTACCTATCAGTTTAACCTTTGGAGTGTGTAGTGAGTGTTGTTAACCCACTGAGGAGTTGTGGGCTAACTTAGGAAGTCTTGGGTGCTTGCCAAAACTTCTCTGGCGCCCTTTTTGTATACTTAATAATTATTTGAAGAATCCAC
The DNA here is from genome assembly GCA_963921935.1 of Galeruca laticollis. Classification (NCBI taxonomy): domain Eukaryota; kingdom Metazoa; phylum Arthropoda; class Insecta; order Coleoptera; family Chrysomelidae; genus Galeruca; species Galeruca laticollis. The sequence continues at coordinate 167,161,851 of OY998180.1, forward strand.
CCCTTCTTCGACTCGAAGCTAGTCGACTGGCGAGCACGGGTTGTACCACGTGAGACAACCCGCATACCTATAACGAGCACTGTGAGGGATTGTAGGTTTTTCTCGTTATAATATATGGTAGGAAAATTTAAGGGATATTTCCAATTTTCAACCAAAATAATAAAGATTATTCGAAAACTAGAACCAGATTAGAGAAAAGAGCAGGCCAACAAAAATAATTTTACTATCATAATAAAAGGGAGTTGAGACAATTACATCGGGAAGTGTAGAAGAAGTAAAAAAATATCCTAGCACTAGAGGAGATTCTATGTCATATAATGTAATGTTAGAAGAAGATCAAAAGGTAGAAAGAAATAGGAAAGAGTTAATTGAATCAGGTAGTAATAATTTCCAAGAAAGAAAAGAGGTATTCGATTATCCCAGTTGCTCTACTGAAGAAACAATTATAGAACCCACACTATACAGCCTAAAGGCACAATCTAGTGAGGAGCTAAGACCAAAAATGGTACTTAAAAATATAGAGCCACCACCAGTGGTAATAAATAAGGATACAAATATCACTAGCTCGGGTAGAGTAGTAAAGCAGCCAGGATATTTAAAATATTATGTAAAAACTTAAGACATGTATGTTAGTAATAGTTTAAAAATTTATAAGGAGGATACTCATTAATTTAAAATATTTAATAGTATACCCCTACAGGTTTAAAAGTCAAGTAAAAAAATCAAAGTGACAATAACATTAAAAATTATAAAAAAACTGAATTATATTATTGATAATTTAATATTGTATTATTATGTAGGTATACTGATAGCTTTGTACCTTAGCTTAATTATATTGTTTTTAATTATTTACTTGAAGATGAAACAAGTGAGGAAATTATGAGAACACATAAACATTACCAAAAAGTAACAATCTGTAGATGCACTATTCCACGGAAAAATCTCATACAAGCTGTTCAACACATAACGCCTAGGTGAAACAAACTCCATTTATTCTTTTGGTTACCCCGATAATATATAATATAATAGTAATCTTCAAGTTTATTCATCCCGATAACGTGATAGTAACAAAATGGAACAAAACTGTCAAGCTTTAACAGTAGTTACAGATTAACAGATATTTATTCCTCAGTACTGGGTGTATGGTTCCAGTTTTATGAGAATATCATGTATAATTTTTTTGTAATTCATCCAAATAATTCTCAATTTATTGACTGAAATTTATTCAAATACAATTTTTATATATACACAGTTATTCTCCAACTAATTTTGAGCTGATATAAAAAATCATTTGGCAAGAAAAAAAATTATAAGACTTGGCTCTATTTTTGCACCCTCACACCAAAAATGAGAAGCCACCACTAGTATACGGTCTATATGATTATAGATTTGATTAGGTAGAATTCATTTAAATTTCCAACTTCATTTTTTCTAGTTTTTCAAATCTAGAAAATATGACGACTACTATCTACAAATAATTAACAAAAAACAACACATGACTTCAACCATTCGCTTTTAAATCATATTTTCACCCCGCAAGTATTACATTATATTGCTTTGTGATCTATGAAAGAAGCCTTTCCTCCTATTGATTTATCTCTACAGCAATAATGTAAGGGTGTAAAATGTCGTTTCATGAGTTGTTGATAAACAGCAACCAGTAAAAAACGTTATCTGCGAGAAAGCCATTTCGGCAAAAAGCCCGATTCACGATTTTACTCTGCCAAACGTGGAAAATATGTTTACGGAAGGTGCAAGTCATTTTATTGATGAACGAATCCGACAATCCATTGTGACTTATACCTAATTGGATTCGAGCACTTGTGAAAGTCCCTAGTCCCTATGAAATGAATTAATCGAACCTCCGAAGCGCAACAGCACAGGGATTAAGGGCTCCAACATCAAAATTGCCACAAAATATCATTAATTACGCAATTCAGTGGTGTATCGAATAAGGAAACCGAATATCGTGTTTAGCATGGTAATCTTCATTATCACTTAATATAAGTATTATTATTCTCAATTCAATCATTTTATGTCGGTTTATTTTAGCATGTATTAGCACGTTTGTATATTAGCCTGTATGACAACACATAGATCACATGCAAAATAAAGGCGAGAAAAAATGTCACATACTCGTTTTACACCATAACGTCTAACACAAAACACAAATTCAAATAAGGTATACTAAACACAATATTCAGATAGCATCCTCGACGTCTAATAACATGGACATCACCTTCGGACCTATATAGAAACCAGATAGTCTATACCTTAATAAGAACGCGTTGGTGGTCATTGGTCACAAACGCTTGCAGTCGACCAGGTGCAATATCCGGTTCTGACCATAAACTTAATATAAAACTAAATACCTTGACTCTCTTCAAGTCTAGTCGACAATTACCGATACTCGAAGAAAGAGTTTTTCAAGAGACGTTGCGAACTTTCGGTCTCACACTGACTGATAGATACTCAAATCAAAAATGGGAAGCGATCAATGGATCGTGTCTGATGTGAACAAATCCACGAATCCAAAACCGATAAAGAAAAAACATTGGATGACAGAAGGAGCAATCGGCTTAACAGACGGCCGGAGAAAACTAATACTTGCCCAAAGCTATCACTCCGAAGAATAGGAAGGCTCTTGACAAAGAAATTCAAGTCCTGCAACAACGACAAAAACCAGCACATCGCAAGAGTATGCAAAGAACTTGAAGAACGTGCAAATATAAACAGATCCCATGAATTATATGATACAGTCAAATATACATCTAGATAATTTAAGCCTCACACACAAATAATAAAAAACGACAACGGAGAGACAATTACAGATGCCAACAACATAACAGAAGTATGGAGACAATGCTACGGAAAACTTGATCTACCAAAAATCGATGAGGTAAAAAAGCAGCTCCCAATCTTAATATCCGAGGTAGAAAAGGCCATAAGACTTCTAAAAATCAACAAATCACCTGGTGATGATGGCATACCCGCTGATAAAATAAAAGCTATGGGCGAGCTTGGTGTTGATGCAATCCACGGGCTGTGTACTGAGATTTAGCAAACTGGTGTCTGGCCAAAAGAATGGTGTGGATAGGTGTACATGTCGCTACACAAGAGTGGTTCTTCTACAGACAGTAGTAACTACAGAACAACAGCACTTATGTCACATGCAAGCAAAATTCTGCTGCATATCATGAACATCCGTTTAAAACACATAGAATTCATGCCAGGAAAGGGAACAAGTGAACAAATCATGAATGTAAGACAAATAATAGAAAAAGCATATGAATTTAATGTAAAAACGTATTCGTGCCTTGTCGACTACAGCAAGGCATTTGACAGTGTAAACTGGAAGAAATTGTGGCTTAAATTGGAAAACATGGGAGAACCAAAACATCCAGTTTGTTCAAGAATCTTTACAACAGCTGCGGGAAGGTGAAAATCAACAACACGCTATCTAAGCCTTGTAGTCCAAAGTGAGGTGAATGTCAGGGCTGTATTGTAGTCACCGATACTCTTCAATATATATGGAGAGTATATAATGAGATAAGTTCTACAAGTTTGGCGAGGGGGACTAACCATAGGAGCAAAAAGAATTACTAACCTTAGATATGCAGACGACCCCTTAATACTAGCTTGTTCAGAATAAGAACGGAAATTTTGAGAAAATTGGACAGGATCAGCAGAGAACATGGTCTTGCGTTGAACAAAAAGAATACGCAAATTATGATAATAGACCGCAACCCTACCAATGTTAGACAGATCAATGGCTTTGAAATTATTGTAACAATTAATTACTTAAGACCACTGGTTACAAACAAAGACGGTTGTGAGGACGAAATCAAACACAGACTGACCATAGCAAGTAACAAAAACAATAAAACTAATTCGAATATGGAAAGACTCTACAATATCTCTACGCAACATACGCCTCTGAGACCTGGACCTTAAAAATGGTCAATCGAAGAAGAATAGATGCTTTTGCAATGTAGGCCTACAGGAGAATGCTGAGAATGTCATACACAGAACATCGTACTAACGCGTCAATTCTTAAGAAATTAAAAATCACCACAGGGCTATCAACTAAAATGAACCATTCATATCTACGGTATTTTGGACACATCTCAGGAAGAACGAAAGAGCTAGAAAAACTTATTGTGAAGGGAAAAATCAATGGGAAACGACCAAAAGGAAGGTCACCAACGCGCTGAGTGGATCAAACCAAAGAAATCATTGGTCACGGTCTGCAGGAAGCATCTTTTGCAGCTCAAGGCAGAGAAGGATGGAGAACTACGATCTGAGCAATTGAGACATTATGTCACCATAATCTTCCGAGACTAAACGGACAAGAGAGAGAAACAGCAGCACAATAATATTGCAGATGTTACGTATGTCAGAGTGTACCCACCTTCCAATTCAATGAATATACGTGTAACACATGTCTCTACGACATAGTTAAAATACCTACAATCAATCAAAATCTATACACTTCCATGAACAGCCAGAAACTCAGAGACGCAAAATGTGTCCGTGATACTGGGAGTAAGGTTCTGCATGGCAATCTGCTACTCATATTTCAGACTGGGAACGATGATTCGACACAGTTTAATAGATATGGTTGTTTTTCGCTGGCCTCTAGGGAAAAATCTGAGTAAGGCATAGCTATTAATTTGTACTTAATTTCTGGCTAGATAATACTTTTCAAAAGTATATGGAGACACCATCACCACTACGTCCACACAACACAATAATTAAGCGACAGAACACGGTCCGAGATATTCTAATAATTATGTTGTTATTATAATTGTACGAACTCCGGATAATTAAGATATTTAAAACCTAACCTTACAAACATTATTTCTAACCAATTGTCTCGCAATACGACGTACACCAAATTTATCTAGACCTATATTAAGCTGCTGATGATATGAAGTAGTTGTGGTCTGCCTTCAGTGATTCCATTTTCTCACAAACCGTTTATCTTCAATTTAATACATTCTCCTCATCATACTCCTATTTCTTTAGTTTTAGGAACAAAGATACAGGTTTTAGAGAAGTTATTCATTGAATATTTTTTAGTTACAAATTGACATAACGCAACTTCCAACATTTTATAAATAAAATATACTTAATATGAAACGAAGTAAAATAAATATTGATGGGGAAGAATGGAAATGGGACAAATTAACGGAAAAATTGGTAAATTCAAAAAACGAAAAAAATTCAAAGGAATGGAAAATACGCATACTCACCAGGCAACGAAAATGGCGATTCAAATGAAAGAGAAAAAGTCAAACAAGAGAGGTACAATAAATATAATGAAGCAAAAAGGAAATAAAGAAACGGTCAAGATCGGCACATGGAATATAAGGACAATGTTAAAGGCTGGTAAAATGAATGAGATAGCTAGAGAAATGGGAAAATACAAGCTTGAAATATTAGCACTGCTGGAAATAAGATGGAAGGGTGATGGAAGAACAGATAAGGAAGGATACACACTTTATTACGCAGGGGAAAAGAGACAGGGGAAAAATGGCACAGCATTTATGGTGAATAAAAAGCTAAGAAACAAAGTAATAACCTTCCAAGCAGTAAATGGAAGAATTTCAACAATTAGGATTGAAAATAAGCAAGCAAATCTAACAATAATAGATGTTTACGCACCAACAGAGGACACAAATAGTGAAGACAAGCTGCAAGAGGTTTGGGAGAATATACCTAGAAATGACATGAAACTAGTCATAGGAGACTTCAATGCACAAATCGGAAAGGAAGAATATAACGAAAATATTGCAGGCAAAGAAACGATACACGACAGGACAAACGACAATGGCTCAAGACTCTGCAATTTTGGGATAAGTACCGACACTTTCATAATAAGTACCAAATTCAGACATAAAAAGGAGCATAAAGTGACATGGACAAAACCAGGCTCCAATTACCACGCACTCATATCAAGAATATGGCTGAAAACAGTAGAAGATACTCGTTCATTCAGAGGCGCTAATGTGGATGCGGATCATTTCTTAGTTGTGGTGAAAATTAAAATGAAGGTACTAAGGAACGTTCAAAAGGAAACACGCAAAAACCAATGGAACATAGATAATTTGAAAGAAGAACATACGGAAGAAAGATACAGACAAGTATTAAAAGCAAGACTAACACAAGATCCTGATGGAAATATAGAGAAAAAATGGGAGAACATGAAAAACAGTATTACGAAAACAACCGAGGAAATACTAGGACCAAAAAAGCAACAAAGATGTAAAGAATGGTACGATGAAGAATGTGAAAAAAAAAGGAACAAAAAGATCAAGCACGAAAACAATGGCTAAATACAGGAGAAAAGACTGAACTGAAAGAATACAAGAAAAAGAAGAAAGAAGCGGACAAATGCTGTCGGAAGAAAAAAGCAGAGTGGATAAAGGAGTTTATGATGGAAATAGAAAGTGACAACCGAGATAATAAAAAACTATATGATTACATAAGAAAGTTGGAGTTGCTGGGTAAAAATATAAAACTAATATTGTTCCCTGAGCACTCTTATATCGATTGTACTGATAGGTGCGACCATAAATTGTCACCAATTAATATCTTTTTGCCAGGTAATTTCTTCAAGTATGGTATGGCGATTGAATGTACGCAATCCTCGAAACAATAGCTGTCGAACTATCCAGATTTACTACAATTATATCTAGTACGGGGTGGCCCTCCAATAGTCCAAGAGTCATACATGTTCAAGGCTTTGTAGACGACATAGGATGGAATTCAATCTCCACTACCAGAAGCAGCACTTACTGTGGATCATAATTCGCTTCGGATATTTGCATCTCCTCTTTGCAATTATTTTTTTTCGTCCTGGGTCATCGCAAAGGTTGGTCTCATCGTAGTTTATGATGTTGCTGGCTGGAGTACCTTCTAATTCTTCAGAAAGGCGTTCGAAATAATCTGTAATTGTTACCCTCGTAATACCAGCCCGGACTCGTTTTATATTTTGACACATTTTCTCCGACAGCATATCCGAATGTCGTATCAAAAAGCTATATGCGAACTCTTTATCAGGAATATTGTCCTTAAAACGGGCCACCACCCTACCAGCTCTATTTAAATTTTGTTGGATAACCAATCTTAAATCATTGGTATCTAAAGGGTAGCCCCACTCACTGCATGTAAGTAATTTCTCCGCAATACATTTCTGTTCGGCTTCATTTAACACTGTTTGACCTCCTTGTCATATAACATTCACATTTTTGAGGTGCCTTTGCAGAACTGTGTAAGCAATGTTGTGTTTAATAGCGGCTTATCGAATACTATACCCGTTGTTATTAACATCATTTTTAGCCTCTTCAATGATGTTTAGATCAGTTTTCTTGTAATGTTTTCGTCCTGCTGTGGGTTTATATTCTGTAGGCATTTTGATCCGATTGACCCCAGCCCTTGATCCTATTGACCCCAGCCATTGATCCTATTGACCCCAGCTCTTAATTCTATTCAACCCGATAACCTAAAAATCGTGCAATGAAATAGAAAATATTTTTCAATTTTGTTTTTGCTTACGAATAAACTGAAATAATTTTTTGTGCCTCAGTTACTAACCTGTTGAAGTTAAATAGGCCAACTGCCCTCAATAGACACTTCTCAAATTCGTATTTATAGACAAAATTTTGGCGACGATGAAAACAGATGACACTACTTCTAATTAAGGCCTGGTTTACAGTGCTACGAACTGGTGAATGATAAAATATTGATAACCTTTATGAGATATAGAAATGGTAACCAGTCAAACTCAAACAGAAAGCATTCATTACGATATTAAGGTTTTGTGAACTAAACTGATAAAAAAGGAAGTCCCTCTTTTTGATCCTATGCATCACAGCGAACCTATTCACCACAGCGAACCTATTTACCCCATTTTACGGTAGTAGGAGTCTTGTCTTTGATCTTACTAAAAATTGAATTTATTGTAACATACTGTTTATTCGCAATTTTTATATTATGTTGTTCAAAGACGTAATATAAAATAACCTTAGTGTAATATTTGCCTATCTTTTAGATTTTGAGAAAACACGCCGTTCATAACAACCTTTAATTTGAAAAGAAAGAAAAATTATAGTAGTAGTAGTATAGTTTGTTTGATGTCATATTGTTTTTTGAGTTTTTCGTTGAATTATGTTTAAAATAATTTATTATAGAAATTTACAACTTAACCAAAGTTCTCGATAGATTTTATGTAAGTATATAAAATTTTATTTTATTTTTAATAATGATAACATTGACCATTAATTTTCAATCCTTGAAAATGAATAAAAAATTATTCGAAAGCTCGGATTAAATATTTGTTTAATTGATTTTATATATATTTATATTTATAATTTTTATGATGATAACTTAACTTCGGCTGCTCGATAGTTTATAACATTAAGGGGCATTGAGACTGTTCTCCCTTTGGGTTCTGGACGCCAATCACTATATTTAGTATGTTGACTTTATTATTTTATATTACACTAATACTTTATTAAGGAATAATGGAAATGAGCTATTATAAATTGACCTTTTAATATTTGCATGTTATGAAAATCAGTAACGCCACTGATAATTATAAATCATGCGCCTTAAACACATACTTACCGGAAATCATGTCAGCGTCTGCGCATATGGTTACACTCTCGATACACTTCTCAGCTGACTCACTGTTCGGTGTGAAATGTATCATTCAAAGTCAACGGCACACATAAGCTATATATGAAAGTTAGAATTCTATATAAAAATTGAAAACATCAAAATAGGATTCCGCAATATAACACAAACACATATATGCATTCAAATGTGAGTGATGAAAGTGGAAATAGTGATAATTATATATAAGCATTGATACAAATGATGGATGATGAAATGATCTTAAATACTAATAGGACAATAATTTGTTTTTTAATAAACAACTTTTTTCACACGGGAAGTTCCAAGCCCACTTGGTGCTAATGTTTACATAATAATTGATTGTTTGGACATGTTCGATTGATAATTGATAGGTAGTTCTTTAAAAAGTCTTGGAGAATATTTCCCATAATTTGTCATTTTACCCTAATATAATCACTTATTTAATTGATTTTCCCCATTTTAGAGGTGTCCTTGTATTCTTAAATTACATAAATTCTAGAACCTAAAAACTGGAATATCGTATATGTAATTGTTTAGTTTTAATTCTACTATCTTATCTTTTGTTAATTTTTGATAAACTATTAATTATTTCAAAGATTTCATTCTTACATTTCACATTTTTTTATTACTAACAAATTAATTTTCCCTTCTTTACGTCAATTCCTCCTGTTAAACTTTATGAATCAAAGATTTGACTGACATAAAGTTTGGCTGCATTCCGTACGTCAAATCAAGACTTGTTTTCTTATATGTTTATTCCTGGTTATAAACTTAAATTGTAATATATAAATATTTAGGATCTGTTATTAATTGTTATACTAATCTTGTTTTATTTCAGATATTAAGTAAAGATATGTTTCAAATTCCTTACACATTCATGCATCTATGTTCAGAGTGTTCTTATATGTGCAAAGTTCAATGACCTTGGACACATGTTTATTAAGGTATGACTTTAATTATTTAAATTATCATTTCTTATTTTTATTCACCATCATTAAGTTCGTCTAATAACACTATTTATATAATATTTAAGAATATAATAGCTAATTTCATCTATTCATTCAATAAATTTCCTGATTTGTACCTAGATTGTGTCTACTGATACAACGTACGTTAAGTTAAATTGGTTTTCAATCTTATTATATTAGTTCAATATATATATACATATATATAAATATATATATATATATATTTATATATATATATATCCTTTTTGTTTGATTTAGTTATCCCCTGATGCCTCAGTATACCACTCAGCATCGATATTGAACTCCTTCTTTGCACTACTAGCACTTTAATTCCTTCATCGAATTTTCCAACTCTAGTAATTTTTAATTCAAGACATTTATATTCTTTTATCACGCGTCCATCCTTCAATACTATGTTTTCATGAGTCACCCCCTACGCTCATACATTCAATTTTTGAAATATTTACTTCCAAACCCCATTTACTGTTTCATTAGTTTCCTTGTCATATACTCAAGGTGGTCATGTCTTGGACTACAACTATGTGGTTATTCGCAAAGAACAGGGTGTATGCAGTGTTTGCGTTCAGCAGGTGGATTCCCATTCCTTCACATTTCTTCATCTAGTTTTTCAGTGCTTGTTGTAGATATATTTCAAATAGTACTGGAGAAATGCTACACCCCTGCTTGAGGCCTTTTGTAATTTTTATGTGTTCTCAATGACTTTTGAAAGGTAAGTAATTGTACAGTTATACAGATCTTAAATGCAAGAAGATATCCCCATAGGACTAATCATATCTAAGCTTTAATATTTGTAATATCATATCTTCTTCTTTTTTCTATTAATATATATTAAGTCGATGACAAGGTAGGTCTAGCCAAAAATACTTATTAAACATCAGGTAGCCATCATATGAAATGTAACTTCTCTCATTCTGGCGATGATATTTGGTAATATCGAACCAATTGTCAATTTTTCAGAATATTGATATTTTTTTTGATTATATTGTGGTGTTATTTCGAAACAGTTCCATTTAAAAGAATAATAGGAATCAAACTGTTAGTTCATTGCATTTTCGGCACAGTTTATTTAAGTGCTCTTATAAGGAAATGAAATTCCCTCTATATTATCTTATTACCGATTAATTGGATTTCTTTTGCATGGTTATAGACTGTCTATTTCGGAAGACTCCCTCTTAAGTATTTGATTCAAGCAATTTGCGAGGCGGAAGCAGACATCCGAAAAAAAAATAATTACATTATTGTTATACCTGCACTCGATATTGAGTGTTTTATCGAAAATTAATTTATCGAAAAAATATATTAGAGTTAATAAAAACTCCAAGTGACTGCGACATTTTAAATGGACTGTTCTAATTGGACTTATAGGCAGGACGGTGCAGTGAAAAAATTTATTTTCTGCAAAAACGTCCCAGCCACTCACAGAAGTAGATAATCTCAACATAATCCACTTAATTTCAAATGTGTTGAATCCAATAAACAGTGTTTTTGTACGATAAATGGAGAATTTAGTTTTGTGGAATAGCTAAATATATCTTGTTATTATATCTGCGTTTTTACGATACACAGGAAGTCCCATTAAAAATCTTCGAATCAAAATATAACGATTTAACGAAGCATGCTTTAATAAATCGTATCTGGCTTGCGAAATATGGAGTATTAAAGTTTGTAGATGAAACATTTTAATTGCCACAGTTTTTCAATCTAAAATTATTGTCATAATTTAGTATTTGGACAGTGACATAACGTTTGGAAGAGTTGAAGTTATCACTTTTGTTAGTCACTAATAAATTGTCCTGACCGGATCACTCTACAGTTAGTCATATATTTTATGACTTCACAAAGTTTGCTGAATGTGGTGAAATTATATAGCGTGCGAAGCAATTTTACCTGAGTGAAAGCTGTTACAATTTAGGCTTTTGAACTACAACTTCGTATCAATCTGGGAGACCGCTGTCACCACTCTAATAAATGCTGTCACCAGATGTAATAACTTTCTGTCACCAAATGAAAAAAAGCAGCCGGGGGTGAAAAAATAAAATCCAGTCCGATTTAGGCGGGGACCTCCTGGGCTTAAAGCGGTAAATTACCTTTGCCAGGACAGAGTTGATCTTTTTGTTCAGCCTCGTATCCAAATGCACTACTCATTCTAGAGGGAAAGTCGTGGTAGGGATCTGAATAAGGTTTCGGTACCACAAATTATAAAAAAATATATATTATATATTTCACGGTATAAATATGACCCCAAAAAAAACTATAGACTCATATACAAATTTTTTTCAATACGTGAATAGGCTGTATGATTTCGCCTCTACTGCGGAATTGACCTGCCTCACTGCGAGAATAATTGTCTACTATAAAAAGGTACAAATCGACCGCCGCTAGTTTCAATTTGTCGAATGTCATTGTAATTTACGTGATTAAAACGGAAAAGAAGAGAAATAAATTCTGCTTATTTGATAAATCTTATCGGTAAACAGTTCAGTATGTATTAACAAGAATTCAGTGTTGCAAGTTTTGTTTCCGCGCGAATAAAATATAATTTTTATTTTTACCACTAGATATGATTGAAGGATATAAACGCGTCTGAAAAACAAAATTACTTAGTCGTTGCGAAAATTTAGTGATAACCTGGTTTTACGGAGACAAAATCATACGCTCCGGGCAAATGATATAAATTACAATTAGCCTTGTTTCAAAATTTACCTACCACCTATCTACGAGGTGGGCGAGAATTATGTGACATAAAAAATGATACCTGTCAAGTTACGTATACACAAAAAAAATTGTTCCTACAAATCTTGTGTAAAATATTACTATAATATTTCACACACAAAAATTATATCTATAAAACGAGCGGTGCCAAAATTATGAGCCTGGACCTTTAGATTTAACTGAACCTATGAACTTGTCCAATAACACAGAGAAGAAAATGTTATATATTTTACCACCTATGCAAACATTTATGTTATCAATATCAAGGTTAGATCAGCGCACCCAAAAAAAAATCTTTCCCAATAAATCTTAGACTTGTTCAAAAACTTACTGCGTGGAAACTTCCCTTCTCCTGTCTCTGCTCACTGACTGATTTCAATATTTATCTAGAAACTGCGGATGACGCTAAATTTCTAGCACACTGTGTCGAGATATGTTGGATCACGGTCGGAGAGAGAGTTTATTTCGTTTTGTGTTCCCAGGGGGACAGCGTTCACTGTCAAGGATATCTGAGTATCGCTTTAGCGCCCTGACAAAACGGAGAGAGAACTTCTCCCTATGAACCCGCGAACACTAAAAAAAACTGACACACGTTACCGTGACAGGGAAGGACTTTTTTCCTTGGCGTTTTTCGCCCGACTCTGTCCCTGTCTGTTCTGAACTTACTTTTTATCATTCCCCCAAATTTTGTTCGTGGTTTTGTGCAGAATTGCAAAGGTTGCATTTTTAGTTTTAGTGTGGCCTCAATTTTATTACTAACCGTTTGTATACAAAACAATAATTATAATTTGCCCTAGTTCATTGTTATATTGTTGCAAAATATTATGGTCCTGTCTCATTTTTGTTAAACAAAAAGTATGTCGAATTCTACTTCTATTATATTTTAAATAAAATATATATTTCACCGTGTATTCTGAAAGTTACTGATTTGAGTTTTCTCTATTTAATATTCGCATTTATTACAAAGCAATAAACATAAGGTTAATCTTCATAAACCATAACCGTCCATTTTTAATATCTGCAGAGCAAAATGGTTTGTCATTTATGTGACAAGAGTTGCTTCCTCCTCATCTTTTTAACTATTCGTTGTCATGGGTTTAATATCTTTTATTTTTGATTCTATACATTTTGCAATTATAATAATTTCCTTTGCAAACCATTCCATACAATCCATACCTCGATAACTTTTATAATAAGAAATATTATCATCGAAAGTACATTTTACATAGTAACCTGCACTGTAAGCTATATGTTTTTGATACTTTAAATTTTTTGTGATTACACTTTTCTAATTTATTTCAATTTTCGGCTCCTAATAATAGTATTAAATGGAGTTATTGCCCATAATACCTCCTTCCTGGTAATCAGTTTGGTTAATATTTGGTTAGGTAGGTAGGTTTCATGTATTAGTAAACTGTATCTTGGTCTATGAACTCCTAGGAGCAGAGCAGCAAGAAAAGTAAACTAAATCTCTGAATTTTCAATTTTTGTGAAAAAAAGTAGCATCAATCACAATCCAGTGAAATTTAAAAGTGCAACTTCAACTACACAAGTAATAATGGTTGTGCTTAACGCGTATGATACTCTCGTGTACGAGTACCCAACTTGTACCGTTAGCAGTGTAGTTTCGAAATGTGCCAATATGACAAGAACTGGAGAAACTACGATTTACAAGCTTCTGAAAAAACAGAAAACACTGTTTAATTATGGATCCTGCGACGAAGCCACCAGGGAATAAACCTATAGAAATCGACCAGGCAGTTAAGCATGTTATTAAGAATAAAGTTCATTTATTTTTCCAATAATAAATAGAACAAAATTATCGAAAAATTAAAATGAATTAAATTACATTTGGAAGAATTGGAAAAAGGAGAATAAAGTTTGATGTAGATGGAAATATTTGATGGAAATACGAAAATTGAGAACAGATGGAAATCTAATATTATATTTAGATAAAAACAGGCTGAATTAAGAACATACTCTTACAAAAGTTTGGCAAAACAAATCGGTTAAAAATCCTAGGCAAGCGTTTTTAGAAGTTTTATCAACTCCAATTGGAAAAGGTCGTCGTTCAATAATAACCCATTTTTGGAGTGATGAACGTTTCGTACATAGGGGTTTGTTTAAACTTGTGTCAAAGTCTACCAAAGGTTATCACGAAGAAATGAATGCCGATGCTTTAAAGAGTATTTTTCTGTAGTGCTGGATGTAATTTCCTATCAATTCCGTCATAGTTTCAGTCATCCAAGGTTAAAAGAACCGCTACCCACGGCTAACTGAAAAAATCAAGCGTAAAAGACTTTTTAATTGAAAAGAAATTACTACTAACAATTATATGTTGAGGAAAGAACGTTTAGTGTTGGCTAGGCAATATACATTTAAAAAATACGCTATTAATTAAATGGCTAAGGAACGTAGAATAGTGTTCTTCGATTGCCATCATGTAACTGCGATTTGAATCCGATTATTTGGGCACAAATGAGAGGAAACGTGGCTCGTCACAAAACAACATTTAAAATTGATGTTGCTCGCCAACTTTTATTGCATTCATTATCAAAAATTACAAAAGAAAATTGGCAAAAAGCTATAGAACATGTAATAAGTGGAACTAAATATATGGAAGCTTGAAAATATTATACAGGAAACTATAGAACCATCTTTTGAAATCGATGATGAATCAAGTGAATCAAGTGAAGATGACTTTGACTAACTAATTATAAATATCAATATGTTGGGTAAGTTGTTTGATTCATTTTTTATAAACTTTTATATTTTATATATAAGTGAAATATTTAAATTTGTAAACATCATTTACACTATTAAATTATTCAATGTTCCGCCCCTGAACATAGAATTCAAAGTTTAAGCCTCATTTATATTTTATGGTTCTATTGTGAAGAATGTACTCAAAAATTTATAGATTTATGAAGATACAAGGTGGTCAAGCTAAAATACGATAAAGCTATATAAACGGGCATTTGCGAGTATACATTTACTTTCGAGAGAGCCGCTCTATGGCGCCTTATTGTTATTGCTCTCAGTCAGGTGAATATATAATTTGCTTCGCCCGCTACACGAATGGAATATAATAGAAAAATTACAAATAAAATTTTTCAGCTTTAGGTTTCAACACCCCGTATTTCGGAAATGAGTAGCATTATATCGAGTTAACCGTCTCATTTTAACTTGGAGAAACTGCAGTTTGTTCTATATCTCGTTCTTAATGAGACATTCTATTATACATAGTTTAAAAAAATAATTACAGCAAAGCCTTTTAATATGGATTTTTTATTCCCATTATTCAATACCTACAAATTGTGCTTTTGTGTAGAAAATATATAGATATCCATCAGCTAATTGGTTATAATTTTCTTGCTATGTTGATTTTTCTCTGGATTTCCCTTTTTTCAAATGTGTAACTGCTGTTGCCATTCTGGCTGATAGATTCATTTTATGACAATAAGTTAAAAATATCTGATTACTCCTGTTATCCATAAAACTATATTTTCATATCTAACATCGTTATTGAGGTTAATAGTTATTAATTATAATGTTCAGTGTAATCTACATTGCAATGTAACCAAACAATATCACTTTTAGATTATAAGTATTTACATAACTTTTCAACACCAATCGCTCTCATTTTAAATGCTTTTTCATATCGCTTTCAATTGGAAATTATGAAATACTAAGGTTTTAACGCTTTTTTGTTTTACTTCGTTGATTATTATTTTGAAAAATTACTCTGTATATGTCAAAGATAAAATGAAAAAAAATGTACATTAAAGTACCACTATAATTAAGGCATTATTCATAATTGTGTTCCAAACGTCTTAGTATCCGGTAGAGTGCCAAGAAATTAATAATTGCGTTAGATATGATACACTTGATTTAATTATTATTAATAGTACTTGTTGGAGAAACAACTTGACAACGTTGTAAACGCAGTTACCGGGAAGAGCAGGCGACGTATATTCCGCCTGAAATTTTTTATAGATTGGGAGGATGCTAATACGTACGAGGGTAACACAATATTTTGAATTTGGATTCAAAAATAATAAATTGTGGCACATTTATAATGGTATATAAAATCGAGTTTACAAAACAAAATAACATTAATGTGTTCTTTATTATTAATTAAATGAATAAGGAAATTAAAACCATTTCTACGAAAATGGTTTTTTTTGTACAGACATAATTATTCTATTCTATTCTATAATTACCATTTATTATTTTATGTGATGTACATAATAAATAGATTTCAAGAGACATAAACTTTCACCTTTACTTCAAATTAATGTCTTTTAAGTGGTCCCTTCATAATATTCGTCATTGAGGTTTAATTGTATATAAATTGGAAGTCAATGGCCAACACTTTTTCCTATCTATTCGTAGTAATAATTAAAGACATACCTACCTGTTAAGCTTTCTAAAATTGTTATTCTTAATAATATGTAGTAGATAATAATGGAAAAATTCGGGTTTATACATAAAATTTGAAAAGCAAATTGGGGAAATCGCCTTTAGAGATGGTCTAATAAGTATACTAATAATATAAATAAAATATTGAAGCTTTTTTGTGGTAGATATTTCTACTTTCAAATGTAAAATTTTGGGTTTTTTGCAAATATTTACTATGAAATTAGAACATCCCTTCACACTTTTTACAGAGTTAGGAGTGGCAAACAAAAAAATTTTGGTTCTGGGTGCCGTCAATTATTGTTTATTTAGATCTATGTACAGATGTGCTACAAATATTATATTACTCTAGTGGAATTCGTCTGTAATATCTACAATGTTATGACACCTATTTACATTTTTACATTTGTTGCGTTTAATGTATTCAGTCATACCACCTACAAACAAACACTATAATGAAAATTATGTTTTCGATGTACAGGGATCATCAATAGTAAAATAATGATGTGCATCTACAAATGATTCTTCAAAATCATTTTCTATACCAACTTGATCAGCCTCACTATCTCCGTCTTCGGCCAAATTAATAATAATATTATCTACAACAGTATCAAAAAGTGGTTCATTGTTCATAAATTCATCTACAATCTTTTTAACATACATTTCCAATCATTTGCATGTGTCAAAAAATTCATTACAGAATTCTTTAACATTTGTAAATTAGAAGGTAACATTTCGTTTCGCCACATATTCTTTAAGTGCCGCCCAAACACTTTCGATCGGATTTAAGATCCGGTTTTAACATTTGTTCACTGTAATATATGTTTCTTTCAGAAAGCCAGTTTTTAATTGTTGTTTAGTCCAAGCAGTCCTAGGTAATTTTTCATTTAGATCATTGTGATATGGGGCGTTATCGATTACCACAACAGCGTTTTTTGGTAAGTTTGGAATACGTTTTTCTTGTACCCACTTCTCATAATTTTCGTACGACATTTCATTATGATAATCTCCTGTTTTTGACTGGGAGTTCCACATAATACCAGTATTAGGTACAAAACCATTTTCACTTCCTGCATGCACAATGATGAGTCTATTACCTTTTGAAATGGGTTTTCCTAATCCTTCGTTACTCTTGTCGCTCCATCCTTTAACGTCCGTGTGACATCATGATGTATGTTTCATCCATATAAATGATAGGTTTGTTCTGTTCTCTGCACTTTTTTATGTTTCTTAAATATAGTAGGCGTAAATGTCTGATTTCGTGACGATCCATTTACAAACTTCTGTTATTTTTCATGTTGGTCCAATGAAAACCCAAAGAATGTATTTGTTTCTTCAGAGATTCGCGACTTCCTTCGAAGCCATAACTATCTGCAAAGGTTTGGTGTACATTTCTTAACGTGGCTACTTTATTCTCGGATATGCGATAATTTATTATGCACCTTCTAAGCACAGTTTTGTCGAATTGACCCATACGGATACTGGACGTTCTTTGTTTTTTCGTAGGCAGCATTACTTCCTGCCAGAGCTTCTTTTTTAATACGGGAAAGCGTTCTTTGGATAACTTTCGTAGCAGCAGAAACTCGTTCAATGATCTGACAATTGAATAAATCGATATCAATGTTGTATTAAAAGTTCTACTCATGTGTATTTTTATACAAATGAAATGAGGAAGTAGTTAAATTTGTTTCCAGTGACCGTTCCTTGGAATACAAATTTTTGTCGGCCATTTAAAAGAAGTAATTAATTCAAAAATACTATATTACGTTTCAGTTCATTAGTTGTTTCAAACGATCTTTAGATTTTAGTTCAAACATATTTTAATATGACCAAACCGCAATTGTTACTGAAATCGGAAGATGGTTCAAAACAAACAATAAAACCGAAACGTAATAGAGATAGTTATGAAATGAGTATAATAATTATAATTATAATCTAAAAACCTATTACATTCAAATAGGTATCTTACACAAAATAAACATGTGCCCTTTTATATACTCTTGTAGACAGAAACAGAATAGTTATTTAAACAACAAGTGCATAAAGTGGTGCTTTTT
This sequence comes from Galeruca laticollis, assembly GCA_963921935.1. NCBI lineage: Eukaryota > Metazoa > Arthropoda > Insecta > Coleoptera > Chrysomelidae > Galeruca > Galeruca laticollis. The sequence continues at coordinate 167,180,689 of OY998180.1, forward strand.
TTCACGAATGGAAAAATTGACGCATGAGCCGCAGGCATGCACAAACCATAAAATGCCTCATTTAGGTTGCTCTAAATGGACTAAAAATGGCGTCGATTTGTTTGTAATGATTACATAACGGTGCGTAAAATTGAAACATGAGTGCATAAAATACTTTTTATAATTCGCGTATAAAAGAGACTTCATTATAACATTGTTTACAGTGTCACAATGAAGTTCTTTGAACACTGTTATAGTAATTTTTAGTGTACAGTTGGTTATTGTATTTAGTTATATTTTTATTTGACATTTGACTTTAACCTTGACACAAATTATAAATAAAATGGTCTAGCGTTGTTCTAGCTAGCAAATTATTATATTAAAGGTAAATCAGAATGATTTATATATTGAAAATAATAATGAATAAAGTACGCTAACGTTTATTTATCAATGATTTGTCAATTGTTTATTTTCATATCGTATAGGATCAATATTAAGGTATACAAAACGTTCGATTTTTGGGATAAATTATCAGATATCTATGTGAAGATGTATTACAGAAATAATTCTGTTCATGATATAATATAAATAGATCGAGAGCATATACGAAGAAGCTCTTTTTTAACAAATAATCACCCTCTTTTTGCTTAAATGAAAGTTTGTTTACAATTTACACACTTATTCGGTTATAATATGTCAAAAGTCAGAAGTGCTGAATAAAACCATCTGTGATCTGACCAATTAGAAATCTACAGAATTGCCAACTTAATTCAAACCACTTCTCCTAGTTTAAAAACAGGGATTATAAAAAATTCTACTTTATTTAAATAATTAAATACATGCGAATTATAAACACTATTGTGTAAAACTTGTGCCACAATGACTTTCTGTAGTACTCGTGATTTGCATAACTCACCGCTTCGCGGTTAGTTGTGCAAACTTCACTCGTACTACAAAACGAGTCATTGTGACACTTGTTTTACAAATAACTATTGTCGCACCCTAATGTCACTTTTTTAAATCGTTTAACAAATAAATATTTTATGTACGAAAATCGATTTAAAATTTATTAAATAATTACTTTGGTTTAAAAATTTTATTGCAATGATTAAAACTTAATGGAATTGTGGACTTGCCATTGTTTGCCTCTTCGGTCATGAAATTCAAAACGTTCATAATTATTTCACGACAATACTCACTCATTTTTTTATGAACAACTTTGCTTTCTGGAGTCCCCATAACAAGTTAATATTGCACAACCCCAGTAATCACACTTTTCTCTGAACTGTACTGTCGAAGCGAAGCTTACGAATTCTGCCAGCGAAGTGAGCTCTTGCAATCCGCATACGTCTTTGCTACGGCGCATCGGAAGTTGCCAAACTTCTGACTGCCAAAATTAATTTGCCAACCAGTACCTACTTATTAAATAAATATGTCAGAAGCTGAAACACAGCTTCGGTCGCTTATTAATGGATCTATTCATGCGGCTATGATGCCGCCCAACTGCCCTTTACAACCGTCGAAAGTACTAAGGGGCAATAGTGAATATAAATACGCACAAAGAAAAGAAAACACATGCTGAAAAATTTACTTCATGCTTATAGTCTGTCAACTATGCGCAATACTGGTGATATTGATTAAACCAAAAATAATATCGGATTACTTTAATTATAAATGGAGCGTTCATACTATAGACAAGTTTTGTACCTCTTACACATCGTAGAATCACAAGAAGATGGCCATTAGCTGCATTTTTCAGAATATTGGACATTGCAGGCGTAAACTCGCGAATTAATTATTAAGTGGAAAATTAACAGGGAAACAACAACAAACTTTTTACCAATTTTGCGTTTGGTGTTACTAAAAAGAGTTTCAAAGAAACGGCCCCAAAAATCACTTTCACAAGATGTATACGATTTGCCTTTCTTGTTATATTATGTCCAACATAGTGAGTATAAACTATATTATAACATTTATAATAATTTATAGAATGATAAAAGTGATGTTTTATATGCTAAATTTTTAGTTGGTTTTATTTTTAAATTACAGTCTGTAATTTGAATATGCCCGAAGCTGATATAATTTATATTGAAATTTCAAAAACCAAAATATTTCATGCACAAGAATAATAGATGATCAATCACTTATTTATACTTTAAGAATGAATTTTCATGGTCAATACTTCTGTTTTGGGAAACACTTCCGTGATATAGGGAATGTGGTAGACCAAACCCTCCATTCATCTGTAAAGTTTCTCCCTAAAAAGTAACATTTGCCTGCTATATTTCATTTAAATTACTCGCAGATGACCATCAACAATGTTATAAAATGTAAATGTTGCCAATCTTTGTTCAGATAACCCTTGTAAGTCCACTCATATCGCGATGCTTCATTTACCTCTAATGGCTTTAAATCTAGTAGAGATAGCCCGCAATTCGTAGTGGAGCAATAAATACATATATGGTTGCGTCGTCCGCACTATATTTATAGGGTTGCCGTGGATAATTTGACAACTGGGGGTTTGGACAGACAGAAGCAGTTAACTTTTGTTATATAACAGTTTGTAAGAGTGTGACCATAAAATTCAATTTGTATCACATAGTTGTGTAAATTTTTTTATATTCTAACCTAATTTTATCATAATATAAGATTTTCAACTGCGAATGTTGTAGTTCCGAGTCGTTAAACGTAATTTATTTTCAATGCTCATTTGGTGAGTCGATAATACTCAAAAATGACAATAAAAACTGTTTACTGTTTTAGACAATTATAACGAATTAAACACAACAATTAAGGATATGCGCAATTATAGTTGTTGGAAGATTTTACCAGAAAAACTTTTTGTGTTTTTGTATTCAACATTTCTTTTTTTTTGTAAGAAGCAAATTTGTGGAGCACGAAGCAATTAAAATTGATAAGATCCATTTGTACAAAATTAAATTCAAGCAACATGAAATAAAGTCGAGGATTGTTCACTTGGTTAAAAAACTGTGATGATTTTGAAGGAATAAGATGTTCTTCATCGATGTTGCATTAATTTCTCTTGGACTCAATCCATTATTTACTTTAATTACCTAAGTACATAGCTGAACGTTCATCTTAAACAAATCCAATCCTATATTCAAGAAGCCTACAAATTAATTTAATAATGATTCATCACTGGCAGGTTAGGCAAGCAACTGAAGTCACTCATCAAAATTAACGATTGCGGAATTCCATAAGTGAAATAAACGGTTTCAAAGAATAAAACTTACTTTTCCGCATCTGTGAGACGCCCTGAAGCATATTCTATCATAAAATTGGTCACTTCTATACAATTCGGGGGATGTATCGTGCTAACAAACCAAAATTTCCCCAAAAGTAACCAAAAATGTAGTATATCTGGATTTATATGACCCGCTGTACTCGCTCTAGTCAGCTGAAAATCAATATTGTGCATATGTGAGACACCTTGGAAAATATCCAATTATAAAATAGGTCACTTGTATACACTCCGGAGGCTGTATCGTACTAACAACCCGAAATTTCTCCAAAAAGGACAAAAAATGTGGCACCATAGCACCCGTTTTACCAGCTCTGGTGAGATAAAAATCAATAAGCTTCATCTATAAGACGTCTTGAACAATATTCAATCATAAAAGTCAATTTTATACACTATAGTATCGTTGTAACAAACTGAAAATTCTCCAAAAATTATAACAATTTGGTACTTCAAATACCATAGCATAGTACTGGCTTTAGTGAGCTGAATATCAACACGGTTCATCGTTGAGAAGCCCTGAATAACATCCAATCATAAAATTGGTCACTTGTATATACTCCGGAGGCTATATCGTGTTAACAAACTGAAATTTCTCAAAAAATGATAAAAATGTCGTACTTAAAGTAGTATAGCACCTGTTGTACTGGTTCTGGTGAGCTGAAAATCAACAGGGTTCATCTGTATGATGTTCTGAATATTATTCAATCATAAAATTGGTGACTTGTTGCAATCCGGAGGCTGTATCGTGCTAACAAGACATGTAACTAAAAGTGGCCGACGACAACGACGACGACATACACACACGATTTTTTTTTCTAAAAACCATTTTTTCGTGTTGTTCTTGATGGAAAACGTGAAAATAACTCAAATTTTTTTTTCAAAATTCCAACTTTTAATATGCAGAATTTGGAAACAGACAACCAACAGCACACGTAGCACAAATATATTATCAGTAAATGGCTTTAAAAATTGTAGATATATTTTCATTTGAATAATTTCTGAAAATGTATATTTTGCGATTGGTATTTACATACTTAATAAATTATTTTTAGTTTATAACCAACGATTAACATTTCATTATAAATTTAATATCACAAAGCATTAATCACAAACAACAAAAACTACTTTATAGCCCATCAAATAGACAATTTTAATTAATCGGTCGAACAACTTCGTAACATACATTTAGAAAATACCTATAAACCATATTCATTTCAACCAAATTAAAACCTTCGTATTCCTTCATCGTCGAATACATCGTATTTTATAAAGGCCTGAGGCTATGAAGAAGTAAGCCCAGTAGCATCAATCTAATATCCAAGACAGATTTTGTTGTAGTACAGTCCGCATGAAAAGTTGCTCCATCTCAGCGAGTATAATATGATTTATTCTCAATTGTAATACGTACAGACTTAACATATCGAATCATTTTGAGAGACAGGTCTTTTTTTACCTGGAGATGCATATACATTGAAGATCATACAATGAAAAATATCTCGTTTAGAGAAGCGTCTGTAATCACAATGCTTAAAATATTAGGGGACATTAGAGGTGGATCAATAGAAATGACGTCTAGGGTCATATAATTGATTGTAGTTTAAAGAGGATCTAATATTTATTCAACATTTTGATATAATAAAATGGAATCAAATTTTTCGTGGTAATAAATTACACTTTCTTTTCATAACAACCAATAATATGAACGCTATTATAAACAATGTTGATTGATGTACTGCAATCCAAACTTTAAAACTGCACACAACCAATTTATCTGATAAACATTTTCTCCAATGTATAAAATCTTCTATTTATTCTTTATTTTCCCATCGAAAATTTTTCATTAGAGAATCATCGTTTTGTTAAATTCTACTTTATGTAATTTTAATACAAAACAAAGTATAAAATGCAGCTATTTATATTAACAATGAGCTAGACTTTAATCCAAAAGAAATTTCATGATTTTTTTTGTTTAATTCCTTATCAAATAAAAAGGGCGACTTAATTTCCTATTATAAATGGAAAGCAGATGATATTGAATAGGATGCATCAATGCCTTTCAGATATTTCACAATATTTTCAAAATAGCAATTTAAGCAAGTATTTGCCACTTGTTATCAACTCGTTCTTTAAAAACTATTCTTGGAGATTAAATAATTCAAACTTGTAAAATCGTTAGTTACTCTACTGCAAAATCATGATTAATTTGAAGCTTTGCCATACTGAATTGAATCTTTCGAAGATGAGTCGTTTTCTAATGCTTGAAGGATTGCTGTTAAATATAAATTATATTAAATTTACTGTTTCAACCTTAGACTATTAAACAAACTGTGTTTAATAGTCTAAGCTTTCAACCCTTACCTTGTGGAATCTACTCACGTTACCGTTATAAATGAAACTAACTATTTCTAAATAATTCCATTATATAATAAATATCAATATGATTGGTAAGTTATTTGATTCATTCTTTATAAACCTTATAAATGTATAATATTTGTTTTTTAAAACATTAATATATTATATAATAGTGGAATTATTTAGACGCAGTTAGTTTCATTCATAACATGGATTTAGTTTTTTTTCGGAATTATCTTATTGCAGAAGTGGTGTATCTTGGTTAACATTCTCAAAAATTGTTCTCTATTTTAAATATGTATATAGTTTAGATACCCTCAGAGGGACCTGTCCTTCAATCATCTGTGGTTCACTAATGTTTCTTCACCGTCGGTCAAAGACGCTGTATAACACTTCACTATAAAGTGGAGGTAACCACGCTCCTACCCTCTTTTGTCCAGCAGAAAAAAGCAGTTATACACCATTAATTTAGTGTGCGAAGCAAAATTTACCTGAATGAAGCAATGAAAGAAGGTTAATCTTCATAAACCGTAACCGTCCCTTTTAATTTTATTAGTAAACTGTGTCTTGGTCTGTAAACTCCTAGTAGCAGCAAGAAAAGTAAACTAAATCTATGAATTTAGAATTTTTGTGAGAATATGGCATAAACCACAAGTTTTAATCCAGTGAAATTTTAAAGTGCAGCTTTAACTAGGGTACGGACGGGCAAGATGGATTGGCAGGACAAAAAGATTATTGCACTTTTTGAAACGGCCATGTGTGCGAGGGAGATGAAAATAGTAACATTTAATTCTAAAGACCTTGAGCGATACGCTTCGGTTGCCCACTATTCGCAGTGGTGTTTACATCGAAGAGGAACGACCAAAAGCTCCATTGTGCCAAATAATGACGATAAATCACGGTAAGTTATTTAGTTATTATTGTGTTATAAATAATGGTGGATGTTGTGAACTTATTTTGTGATAAACATTAGACTGACGATCAACGGTAGCAACAGGTTTTGATTGAAATTATGAATTTTGCAGTTTGATTTAACTTTTTAGTACTGGTCGGTCAAAATGAAGCCGGGCAAAATGAATAGTATCAAATTTTCCCGTCTCGTTATTTTACTGTTTGCTTTTATTAATTTTCAGATTAAATAAATTATCTTTATTTTTCAGATGGTGTATAACTATAAAAGAAAGACTGACAGGGCCAAATGGTCCGAGAACAATTTGAAACGTGCCATTTTAGAAGCAGGCAGAACCTCAATTTTAAATGGAAGTCGAATATATGGCATTCCTTACGGAACCTTACACAGACATGTAAAATCAGGCTGAACAGAAAAAAAGTTGAGTAAGTTTTCAACTGTTTTTCCCCAGAACAAAAAAACGAATTGTTAGATTATGTGCACAAGATGGACTCTATTTTTTATGGTTTTACACGGGTAGAATTTCTTAAACTAGCTGGAGAGTTTGCTACAATCAAAGGAAATGGGAGATGCATTAAAGAAAATGTTGCGGGAAAAGGATGGTTTAAAAACTTCAAACTTAGATATGCAAATTTGGCACTAAGAGTCCCAGAACCAACATCAGTTGCCAGAGCCAAGGGTTTCAACCGTGAAGCTGTAACCAGATTTTACGATTTTTTGGAAACAATTTTGGAAAAAAACAAAATTCCTCTCGATATGATTTTTAACATGGATGAAACTGTGGTTAAAACAACATCCACAAAGCCTCCAAAGATTTTGTGTCAGGAAAAAAGCAAGTGGGAATAATTTCTAGTAATGAAAGAGGCGTCCTGGCAACGGTTGTTTGTTGCTGCAGCGTTACAGGTTCGTTTATTCCGCCTTTTTTCATCGTCAAGAGAAAAATATTTGATCCAAGATTACTAGATGGAACTCCGCCAGGCTCTGAAGCATCGGTCACAGACAGTGAATGGATCAACGCCGACCAATTCTTGAATTGGCTCAAGCCTTTTGTACAAAAAGTGAATCCCACTGCCGAGAGGGAAGCTTTGTTGATTCTTGACAATCACGAGTCACACAAACGCTATGTTGCTCTTGATTTTGCTTCAAAAAATCATGTTATATTACTATCAAAGCCACCTCATACATTTCATCGAGTACAGCCTCTGATTGTGTCTGTATATGGCCCAATAAAGAAGTTCTTTGAGATTGAAATTAATGTTTTTCAAAAAGAATATGCAGGACGTGTAATAGGCCAGTTTGATGTGGCTAAACTCTTTTCTGCGGCTTACCTAAAAGGAGCAACTCCAGTTAATACTATAAATGATTTTCGATCAAGTGGCATATATCCGTTCAATAGACATGCAATAAGCGATGAGCATTTTGCCTCATCTGAAGTTTATGAAACCAGAATTGAAGACATGCCAAAATCACCAAATGAAGAAGATCAAATTTTAATATAATTTGAAGAAGCTGTTAATGATGCAGACAAGTCAGATATCGATATTTTGAAAAATATTCGACCCATTCCAAAGCAAGTAAATAAAGGAAACCTAAAAGGTCGAATAACACAGACGGCTGAAATCCTTACGAGTACCCCAATAAAAGAAGATCAACGCCAATAATTTTAAGCTGCTTCAGGAAAGAGAAAAGTTCTTTCTAAAGATACAATTATTGCGTGTTCATTAGGTTTTAAGAAAAAAGAATGTTTTACCCAAAACAAAATGTCCCAAACCCCAAGATATTGAAAATAAAGATTATCATTGCACAGTGTGCGCTGAGAAATATGTAAATCCACCTACAGAAGATTGGATACAATGTTCCACATGTCAAGAATTGACTCATGAAGGTTGTTCTTCTTACTCTGGACATGGTTTATACTCTTGTGACCTGTGCGATGACTAACTTACCTATTTTGTTTTAGTATTCTTCTTGCCCGCTCAAGGAATTCGTTTTTCCCGCCATAGCAGGGGAAAAGGGATAAAGAACATATGTTTTTAAGTTTTTTTTATATTGGGGGCGTTACTTTTGTTGTTTTTTAAAAGTTTTTTGAATAAAAAATGTGCTATTAATTAATGTTTTTGATATTTGGACTTAAACATATTGTGATAAGCAAAAATTTATTTTTTTGAAGCTTACCATATCCATCTTGCCCGTCCATCCCCTACACATGTAATAATCGTTACACTAAACGTGTATGATGCTCTCGTGAACAGGTACCCAACGTACTTACACTTCTGGTCAACACCTCTTTACACGAACCAAGACCACCACCTCCAACTACTTTCACATACCTCAACTTCAAAAAAGCCGACTAGGACTCCTTCGCAAACCACGTCTCCTCTAACTTGCCACAACCCATCATTCATCAGACGACTGATGACATAGATAATCACTCAGAGGAGCTCCAGTCCCTCCTAATCGATGCACAAGACATCGCCGTCCCTCTCACCACCATAAACACCAACTTATATGCACTTCCGCAACGAATTCTTCAAAAAATCCGTCAGAAAAGACAGTTATACAGGTTATACGTCCGCACTCGAGATCCCGCAGTCAAAACACAATGGAACCGTCTAAACGCCCAGGTCCGGTACGAATTCAATGCTGAAAAGCAGAGGAAATGGAAGGCCGAAACAGCCGGACTGGACTTTAGACAAGGACGCGTGTTTTGGCAAAAATTCAGCCGCCTCGTCGGCCTCAAGAGAAAGGTTGAATCACATCTCGAAGTGCAAGGGCAGAAGATCTACACCCATGAAGATAAAGCCACTGCCTTTAAAAACAACCTGCAAACTGTCTTTACACCACCTGACAATCCAATATTCTTCAGGGACTTCGCCATCGAAACAGACCTCCTCACCCGTAATATAACTCGACGCCCACACGTCCACATTCCACAGAATGAGAACTCCTCCCTTCTCACACCTTTTACTATCGAAGGAGTTCAGCAGGCGTGCCGAGCGGGGAGAAACAGTGCCCCCGGGCACGACGGAATCTCGAGACAGGCACTCAAAAACCTGCCAGAAGAGATTCTCCCCCCGCTCTGCTCACTGTTGAACGCCTGTTTGGCATACTCTTACTTCCCTCGTTGTTGGAAATCTGCCAACATAGTTCTCATCCTCAAATCTGGCAAAGGCCCCACAAAGCCTCAATCCTACCGCCCAATTCCATTGATCAGCGTCCTAGGTAAAATATTTGAACGTTTGTTAAAAGAGAGAATCTGGGACTTCGGTACCGAAAACAATATCATTCCGGAATTTCAATTCGGATTCAGGCCAGGCCACTCCTGTTAGAACGCCACCACCAACTTTCAAACCATCGTCACCAGAGCTTTAAACCAACGACGCTTCAGCCGCCATTTTCATGGATGTTCAAAAGGCTTTTGACCAAGTCTGGCACGCCGGACTAGTGAGAAAGCTACTGAGCATCCGATTGCCAAACCAAATCATAAAATTTATATATTCCTACCTCACAGACCGATCGATCAGCGTCAAAGTTGGCTACAGCGTATCCGATTCATTCACACCCCAAACTGGCGTTCCGCAAGGCTTGATACTCGCTCCACTATTATACTCAATTTATACGTATGAACACCAATACCACGACATCCCCAAGACCATATCCAACTATATGCGGACGACACCGCTCGAATCATTTCTGCCCCTGACATTCGCTCTCTCAATAATCGATCCCAAAATCTACTGACCCAATTCTCAAATTGGTGCAGGAAATGGCGGGTGACTCTCAACCCTCAAAAAACCCAAGCCATCGTTTTCAAACACCCCGATACCATGAGCGAACGACTTGTCCCCAGAAACTTCCGCCTCGTGCTCTGGGGAGATCGACTCGAAATCCGCAGGGAAGTCGTTTATTTGGGAGTGAGATTCACTCACACTCTCAGCTTGATGGCTGACGTCATGGACACTTTGAATAAAGTTCGAAGGCGAGTTAATCTTCTCAAGGCGCTCGGCGGAAGCTTCGGACGCACTCATCTAACCACCCTACTTCATACGTATAAGACATATATCCGTCCCATCATCGATTATAGAGCAAACTTCTATTGCTCCCTTCCCGACCGCCTTGTAAAAAGGCTCCGATCCTGTGAGCAATCTATTCTGAGATACTGCCAAAATAATGCACCCTACTCACCCAGTATCACCGTCTACACCAATATCGACATTGAGCCAATTTCGTCCCGTCTAAACACCTTACAAGCCCGATACGTTAATCGCACTATCGAATCGGGCAACGAAATCTCGAAAAACGCCCTCCTCACTCCGTGGATCGCTAGCAGACGGGCTCTTGGCAGGCTACCCAAGAGGAAGCTTCCATTCCCCCCAGTTCGGCTACTAGCCACGGCCTACGACGACCTCCCAGACATATACATAGAGTACCTAGACCGATCCCCAATCTCAATTCGATAGCCATTGCAACCATCACATACAACACTCCATATCTCTCTACACATATCTCTCTTCTATCTATATAACCACACAACCCATCATCTCTAGTACGCTCACACACCTCGCAACAATTAGTCAAACCTTCTGACAAACCTTTCTAACACCCTCACCCCCCCCCACCACCCGTCAGGTTATAGGTTTTCTGCGGTTTCCCTGTAACACGGTGAATCTATTCAACAGGATGATTTTTTTCACCAGCCAGATGTACCGACGAACCAATCTCTCAATCGACGCATGGAACAATGCAGCCGCAGCTGTACCCGCCCACCCCAACGAGATTATTGTTATTGTTGCTTTTCAAGGTACAAAACAACGAGAATTCTTTTCCTCTGGAACATCTTCTAGCGACAAGCCCTCTCCGAAACCTCGATTCCACCCCCTAACCTTCTAAGCCACCAACTCAATCTCTCAAACATCTTACCCAATTCACCAGGCTCAGTACAAACGCGCAAAACCCCCTCCCCCCAATACACCCCCAACCCAGCCCTGCAGAGGAAACTAATCCTATATCAGGGCACACATCTAAACCAAACACCCCAACTAAAAACAATCACCACCCACCACAAATTTTCTTCGAACTTCTCTATCTCTCTCTCTATCACGAAAACATTAAGTCGTGTCGTGTTGCTTCTAATAGACGAGAATATTAACAGAAATATATATAAAAAATGACAGGACGTGGTAATGTTAAGGGAGAGGCAAATTCTCGTTAAAATTGTACTGAATTACAATTTCCAGCAGGACGTTTACACCGTTTGTTGAGGAAAGGAAATTATGCAGAAAGAGTTGGTGCTGGAGCTCTTGTATATTTGGCAGCGGTGATGTAATATTTGGCAGCGGCAATGTAATATTTGGCAGTATTAGAATTGGCAGGAAATGTTGCACGTGACAACAAGAAGACCCGTAAAATTCGTAGGCATTACAATTAGCCATTCTTGATAAACAATCAACAAAATCGCTACCTAATTAAATAATCAGGTAGGTATTATTTCCACCTGCAAACTGACCAAAATATTAAAACGGCTTTTATTTGTACTCGAAAGTATTATCCCCATAGGACGGCCCATTGTATTATGCACATTTATTACACTTTATAAAAGTAACTACTTACCAATTTTAATCTAATTGTATTTCTAAATACTTTAACAATGTGGTCAATAATTATATTACCGGCACAATACTACAGAAACATATTTTAAAGTCACCGATAAACATTCACGAAGGTTTATAATTCTTTTAATTTATTAATATTACACACTTGCAAAAGTTTATATTTTAATTAAAAAAATAATTTTGACATTATAAAGTTAATTTAAACTAAAAGTAAGTAAGTTTACAATGAAGTTATTTTCATATTCTGACGCTACAAATTAAATAATAGGTTTGTTCCAACCGAAGTAAATACCGTTTTTGTACCGTACAATCTCAGTAACGCAGCAAATTTGATGTCAATTACACAGACTTATTATATTCACTAATCAGCAGGTCAGCTGGGTTTGTATCGTACTTGTAACGTTTTTGTGTTGGTTGGAACAGACCTAATCTGCTCGCCTCTGGTTTATCGCAGGTTTCAGTTTATTACCTTAGTTTGTTCTATCAATGTGATTGACACAAAGTATAGAAGGTTTATCAACGAGTTTGAGGACTCGAATTGGGACATGTCGTCGATTAATAATAACTTATATTGGAGGAGATATGGCTTTGTACATGGTGGCTTGCTTGAATTTGTGTCAAAATCTACCAAAGATTACGAAGAAATTAATGCCGATTCATTTGAATGTTGGACTGCTGGATTTATTTTCGTCATAGTTTTAGACGATGCCTATTACTAAACGTTAAAAAAATCGTTATCCAGGGCCAACTGGAAACGACAGTGCATAAAAGACTGATTAATTGAAGATGTGATATGTTGAAGAAATAACTTTTACTGTTGGCTAGGCAATATATATCAGCATTTAAAAAATACGCTATTGATGAAATTGCCAAGGAACGTGGACTGTTCTTCTATTGCCACCATATCAGTGCGAATTCATTCCGATCGAGCTTATTTGGGCTCAAATGAAAAAATATGTGGCTCGTCACAATACAACATTTAAACTTGATCATGTTCGGCAACTTTCATTGCAATCAATATCAAAATTCACAAAAGAAAATTGGTAAAAAGCTATAGAGCACATAATTAACACAATTAAAGGGGAATTAAAAATGTGGGAGCTTGACATAATGGTAGAGGAAACTATATCCACTTGTCATATCTTTTGAAACCGATTAATATCAATATGTTGGATAAGTTAATTGATTCATTTTTTGAGAACTTATCTATTTTGCATAAATGTATAATATTTAAATTTTTAAACAACAATATATTATTAAATTATTCATTGTTCCCTGAAAATAGATTTTAAAATGTAAGCCTCATTTATATTTTATGGTTGCATTGTTAATGTATCCAAAAAGTTACAGATTTAGGAAGACACAAGGTAGTCAGGTTAAATTATCATAAAACTATACACAATGTGTCATTAACAACGGCTCAACCGTTAACTGGAGATACTACCGGATAAATAATAATGATTGACCGAAACATGCCTTATCCAAATGTTGATAGTTTAGGAAATACAGGGTCTTTGAAGCTATTATTTTATTTGCTTTTTTTAGTATTTTCATCCTGTTTCTTGGACTATCGAATTGAAAATTGGCAGCTATACGGTTTTTGGTACGATAAGAATGTTTATGTTAATATTTCTTATCCACATCACTACACTACAGTGCAGAATCTGTCGCCGCAAGATCCTCCCGCCCGCCTACGGGTCAGTCACTTCTTGGAAGAGCAGCAAAATATGAAACCTAATAATTATCCTCTGCACAGATAAGGCAACGTTTACACGCCGTGGAATTTTCCACTAGTGAAACAACTATGTGTGGGAGTCAGAATACTCCCAGGGGCTAAAGAATTTACAGCATGAATTTAAAGTAAATGTTTGGTGCGGAGTCATTTCAAATTATTTTGTTGGAACTTATCAACTCTCACCGGCCTACTCTATTCGAATTTTCTTCAACAACATTTCAATAACTTAGTTTAAGGGTAAATATGTGGTTTAGGCATGACAGAGCACCAGCACATTTTTCTCGGCCGGTGCGTGAATATTTAGATAACGTTTTACTCATTGTTGCATTGATCGTGGCAGTGAATTTTCTTGTCCACCTAGAAGCCCTGACTTAAATCCAATAGATTTTTCGTTTTGGGCCCGGATGAAATACACAGTGTATAAAGAGACTGTTGATACGCTCGAGAAGCTGTGGCGTAGAATACAAGCGGCTGCCGATGAAATCAAAGGCAATGAAGAAGTATTGTTTAGAACTCGTCTGTCTCTCATAAATCGGATTACAAAGTGTATCGAAGTGAATGATGCACACCTCAAACAACTGCTTTGAATGTTCAAAATTATAAGTGGTTGTTTTGTTTTTCTTGTAAACTTTCTAGTTAATAATAATTTTTCATAACAATACCCTACAAGCGTTTTCTTTCCGGGATTAAAACATAATCGGCTTTAAATCGTTTCTTCTTGAAAACGAAATGAAATAAACGGTTTTAAACATTAAAACTAACTTTTCCACATCTGTGAGACGCCCTGAACGTTATCCTATCATAAAATTGGTCACTTGTATACACTTCGGAGACTGTAGGGGAAATATGTACAAAATGACATATACGGGTAAAACGACATATCATTTAAATTTTCGCGGCTAATACGTCTATAGTACATGCGCTCACCGTTGAAGGCGTGCTAGGTAGTCTAGGACATGCTACCGAAAATTTAGTATGCTCCATGCATCGTTACAATCAGGTCGACGTACCACGTGATTTTGCCGAGTTTGAGTTTTTTCGCGGGTTCTCGTATTTCGTCCATAAGGTAAGTATTTTTATTTTAAAATAAGTTTTGATCATTATTCGGCATTGCTTACCTGTTTAATTTACTATGCCTATTAATAATTCGTGAATGGATATAACGGTTTTGTTTTAATTCAGTTTAGAGTTTGATAGATCAGTTATGTACAAAACGACATATACCAACAACGTCCAGAATGACATACTATGTCATCTTACCCATATTTTTTGCACGTTGAAAACAAAGCCGCGCAGTTACAAAAGAACTTCCGAACGGCAAAGCTGGAGTGAATTATCAATGGCAAAGGCAATTGAAGCTGTGAAGAAAAATGAAATGGGATGGCTGAGGGCAGCTAAAACGTTCGGAGTTCCTCAGGCAATTTTAAGAAGACACGCGCTTGACAACAATAAAATCCTAAAAGCCAAAAATAAAGGATTGAGAAGATACAAGACCACTTTCCTGGAGAAACAGCTTGCAGATCATTTGATGTTAATGGAAACGAGAATTCTTTACTTGCAAGGAGGTATAAGAACTAGCATACGAACTAGCAGAAAAAATGGTTTTGAGCATCGTTTCAATAAGGAAAGAAAAAGAGCAGGTCAGAAATGGTTATCTGGATTTCGAATAAGAAATAAAGACATCAGTTTACGAAAGCCGGAACCCACGTCCGCAGCTAGGGCACAGGCCTTCAACAAGCCCATAATCGAACGTTTTTTCAAAGCATTACAAGACGTCTTAGACAAGTATAAGATTTCTCCGTTTTGTATTTACAATGTAGACGAATCGGGTTTATCTTTAGTTCAGAGGCCTCCAAAGATTTTTGCAACTGCCGGCCGCAAGCAAATCGGAGTAATAACAAGTGCAGAAAAGGGAGCCAACGTAACTTTTGTTTGTTGCATAGACGTAACAGGTAATTTAGTACCCCCTTTCCTCATTTTTCCCTGGAAAACATGAAAAATGAATTGACTGATGGGGCAGCAATTGGCACAGTAGGGGTAGTGCAAGAGTCAGGCTGGATCACTTCTAACATGTTTTACAAGTGGCTTGTCCATTTTCAGTCACACCTCAAGGCGACTCCGGAAGATAACGTTCTGCTTATTTTAGATGGACACATCAGTCACAAGGGAATGGACACTTTAAATTTTGCGAAAGAAAAAGGTATTATTCTCTTCTGTCTACCAGCTCACTTCACCCACAGAATGCAACCTTTGGATGTGTCCTTTTTCGGACCACTAAAGACTTATTTCAATCAAGAAATAACGTTGTGGCTCAAAGAACATCCTGGCAGAATGGTGACACACTTGCAGATTGGATATCTTTTTGGCAAAGCATATTAGAAAGCAGCAACTGTAAAAAATTCATGTAGTGGTTTTAAAAACACTGGTATATGGCCTCTAAATCCACATATTTTTCTAGACTATGTATTCGAACCATCGGAAACAACTAATATTCCTCAAGAATCCAATAATAACACTACAGTTGTAGACACCAGTCAAACAGTTGCAACACGTCTCTCAAACTCTCTCAAACAGAAATCGTAAGCACTTCGCCAAAAACAATATTACAGTTTTCTATTGACAAAATATCTCCCATGCCGCAAGGAGCATATATAACTGGACAGGGTAAGAGGAAATCTCGAAGGAGACAGAACGTTCATGAACTGACTTCCACTCCAAATATGGAAGACCTTAAACCTACAAAGCCCACACTCGCCGGAAGGAAAAAAGTTACCAAGGTTGTAAATTTTTGTAGTGATGCTCCTAACGAATCAACACCATCTACATTTGGAGAAAAAATACAAATAAGGCCTAGATTTAAAAGAAAAGAATCTGAGCCTTTGGATCTGAGTTTAAAATCTGAGGAGGAGCCCTTTGCCGATATAAATGATGAAGACTGTCCATGCATTCATTGCATTGATTTATTTTCGCGTTCGAGATCAAATGAAATATGGCTCCAGGGCTTGAATTGCCAGAAATGGGCACATTCTCTATGTGCGGATGTCCCAAAGTCTACAAAAAATTTCATTTGCGAATTGTGTTCCTAATTACTACTGCTGGACTATTGTTTGTTTTGTGTTATTTTTACCCTATGCCATTTTGTACATATTATATGGGTAAAATGGTTTAGGACATACCCTATAAGAAAGTTTGTTTTACTCCTTTTATTGTGTATTCCTAGTGTTGACTTTTTGGCCTTTCGATCGTCCATATATCAGTGTTTCTTTAGTTTATATGTTTTTTTATATTCTAATAAATATTTTTTTTATTAATTAGATTGAAAACAGTATGTCATTTTGTACATATTTCCCCTAGGTCATAAATAATATTCAATCATAAAATAGGTGACTTGTTGCACTCCGAATGTTGAATCGTTCTAACAAGACATATGTTACGAAAAGTGGCCAACGGCAATGACGCCATACACACAGGATTTTTTTCTAAAAACCGTTTTTTTTTCGTGTTTTTCTTGCTGAAAACCGAAAAAATGACTCAGAAAAAATCCAAAATTCCAACTTTTTTGGGGTAAACCAATACTTTTCTCGCATATTAGATAGGGTTGGGAGGAAAAGTAACATCGAAAAGGGACAAGAATACATGTCTGATTTTAGAACTGATTTACCATTAGAAATACAGGGTGAGAAGTTATAATCTAATTTAACATAGCTACAGGCTGTAAGTAGCGCCCTCTTTGAGCAACATAAGAAATGTCAAAATAAACATTTTCGTCGTATCAAAAACCGTAAAGCTGCCAATTTTTAAGTCGATAGTGCAAGAAACGCGATGATGATAGTAAAAAAGCAAATAAAATAATAGGTTTGAACACCTTGTATTTCCTAAGCCACCAACATTAGGATAAGGCATGCTAACGGTTGTCCCATTGGTAATGAAACACCTTGTATAACGGGTATATCCGAGTTTACATTTATTTTAGAGAGAGCCGCCCTGTGGCGCCTTATTTTCTACTGGTTTCAGTCACATACTAAAGGAATAGACTATTCATACGTTTGAATTTGTCTTTTCTTCTATTCCTTTTAGAACTAGGAAGTGAAATCAGATCAACAATATATTTTCCTTTTGTTATTAGTTGTAACATCCTTTGGAAATAATAGAAATATGTTAAATAATAGATATATGATGTGTCGAATGGATGAGCCAAACAAAACGTCTTAGGAATGATATAGAACAACTGGAATCACGCAATTAACTAATGTATGTTATAAAAAACTTTTAGAAAGGAAAGGTCTAAATTATTAGGAATAAACGACTGAACTAAGTAGACAGTGTGCATTATAATTCTGAGCAGGTAACAAAAAATAACAAAGAGAGCATAGTATATATAAAAACAGCATGGGATACAAGAAACTTGAAGTGGGTAAATTTGTATATCCGTTGTTTACGTG
Organism: Galeruca laticollis; assembly: GCA_963921935.1. Classification (NCBI taxonomy): domain Eukaryota; kingdom Metazoa; phylum Arthropoda; class Insecta; order Coleoptera; family Chrysomelidae; genus Galeruca; species Galeruca laticollis. Next base: position 167,198,981 of record OY998180.1, read on the forward strand.
CCTTACAGCTGATATAGAACAAAAATGAAAAGTTTGTTATGAATTGTGACACAATCTAAATTCAAAACATTCGAGACGAGAAACTGATGAGTATATCAGTAGAATGAATTTCGAAAGAATATGATGTTAATAAGTATTCGACAAAAATAGGACATAAAGTACAAGCGAGAAGAAAACCAGAAAAGAAATTGGAAAGGCTTTGAGTAAATGGGTTATTTATACCATAACAGGGATGGGGATTTACGAAATACGTTTAATTTTGACATAACTGCTCATATAGGATTAATATCAATATACATCATGTACGTTACCCAAATTTCAATTTCTTCATTCCCTGCTCTAGTTGAATAAATTAGTTTTGTCTCTCTGTTATTCCACATTCTGTGACTGTGAGATAACCAACTCAATTGTCTTTGTTCTGTATAGTCTACCACTGGTTTTACCTTCAGTTCTCACATCTGATATTCTTTGTTAAATTTTTCATTTTTTTAAAAACTCTTTCATACCGATGTCAATTTATGTTTGCTTACGGCCATGACTCACTGCCATTAAATATTCTTTGAGGTCTGAATACTTTCTGATATGTTTGGATTTTTTGTCGCCGGTGGTACTATTTTTTTTTCGGAAAATGTGTTTCGTGCAACATTCTATGAAATTTCTGCTTTATCGGCCTTTGTTTTAATTCTAATATGGTTCTAGTTGTAGCTCATATCTCAACCTTATTGATGGTCCTTCTTGCTGACATTGCAGCTACTGCTGATACGTGCTGCTTAAGTCTCTAATTCTATACTTATTTTCGCAATTCTTGCCATACTTCTAGGTTTTGATAAATGTATTCTATTCTCACACTTTTTTTTGCTTTCGTTCATAGCCTCATTTAGAAATATAGAAAATAGTGTCAGTCCTATTCGTATTTCAAATTCTGTAGATGCGTTCTGACCTTTTACTTTTCCGCCCAACCTATCTATTATGCGAGAAAAGTATTGGTTTACCCCAAAAAAAGTTGGAATTTTGAAATTTTTTTTGAGTTGTTTTCACGTTTTCTATCAAGAACAACACGAAAAAACAGGTTTTAGAAAAAAAAATCCTGTGTGTATGTCGTCGTTGTCGTCGGCCAATTTTCGTTACATGTCTTATTAACACGATACAGCCTCCGGAGTGCAAAAAGTCACCAATTTTATGATTGAATATTATTCACGGCATCTCACAGAAGAATCCTATTGATTTTCGGCTCACCGGAGCCCGTATAACAGGTGCTATGATACTCTCAGTACGACATTTTTGGAGAAATTTCAGTTTGTTAGCACGATACAGCTTCCGGAGTATATACAAGTGACCAATTTTAGGATTGCATATTAATTATTTTTGGAGAAATTTCAGTTTGTTAGCACGATACAGCTTCCGGAGTATATACAAGTGACCAATTTTAGGATTGGATATTAATTATTCAGAACGTCTCAACGAGTGCTAGGGTACTTGAAACAATTTTTTGTCATTTTTGGAGAATTTTCAGTTTGTTAGCACGCTGCAGCCTCCAGAGTGTATATAAGTGACCAATTTTATGATTGAATATTGTTCAGGGTATCTTATAAATAAACTTGTTTGAATCTTAGCTCACCATAGCTGGAATAACGGGTGCTATAGTACCTGAAGTGTGTACAAGTGACCAATTTTTTGATTGTGTGTTGTATATATAGGGCACCCTATTGATTTTCAGCTGACTAGAGAGAGTACAGCGGGTTCTATAAATCCAGATATATGACATTTTTGGTTATTTTGGGAGTAATTTCGGTTTGTTAGTACGATACATCCTCTGATGTGTATAAAAGTGACAATTTGATGATAGAATATTGTTCAAGACAACTCACAGATGCGGAAAAGTTAGTTTTAATCTTTGAAACCGTTTATATCCAGTTATTTCTTTATAGGACCGCAATCTCAATCATATTAATTTCAATGACTTTTTGTCTTATGCTATAGTTCAAATGTCATTTCTTACTACCCTGTCGAAGGGTTTTTTAAAGTCAGTGGAGTATTCAACAATTTTCAATCCAAATTAACGTCTCATTTGTTTCTCTCTTTTCCTTAGCCCATACTTCGTTTCTTAAATTGTTTCCCTCAATATATATCTCAGTCTATTTTCTATCATTCAGGTGAAGACTTTGCTCTGTGATCTCTCTGTATTTTGCACTATTATTTTCCCAAAAAGTGGCACATCTATGTTTCAGATTTTAGGTGAGTCTTTTGTCTTCACTATACCATCGACTAGCTTTTTATTTTCTGGTTAGCACTAAATCATGATGTGTCCAAATTCTTCCCAAATTTGTCCTTTTTTTATCAAATATTTTATTTTCTTGCAATTTTGAACCAATCTATATTTTACCCGTTGCTAAACTAAAACTATATTGGGATAAAAAGAAAACAAAAAGTGTGATTGTGCACATCCATTAAATTCTTGCGCTTGAAAAAAATATAATTTATATAGCATTCGAACATTTTCTTAATGAAGTATTTATCATATGGTTTATACGTAGTCTTCTTCTATTTTCTAGAGACGTTCTAAAATTTTAAATCCTCACTTCTAAAAATAATTGCTACAATATAAAATTTGACTTACGTTTAACCCTGTATGATTAAATAAATACGTGCAAACAGGTTAAAATACACCTCATGAAAAAGGAAATCAACATTATTCTAAACTTGTATAATTAGAATTGTGGGGGCTGATGTGATTAGTAAGACCACGAATGGTGTAATACCCGGTTGCTATTCTACAGTAGAATTAACATATGTAAATTCGGTCTAAATCCAGAGATTAACTGTCACAGGTTTGTCAAACCATGATCCTCACGCGTATCACCATTACAGATCTACTGATAAATCCTTCATTTACTTTGTGCATTCATCTAACCATTCCACAAAACTAATTTCGGTAAACAGTGTTGCAAAAGCTGAATTTAACACACAAGAAGTCGTTTAATGCCCGATATTTTCGAAAATATTTGTATGAATCCAATTTTATACGTATTTCTATTATTCACTTATTTCTAATTTTCGCAATTAATATACAGTGAGGAAATAAATTTAATAGTTTAACAAAATTGGTGGACACAGAATAGTTTTTAAACGGAAAGATCCAAAAACTGAAAGTAAACTTCTGAAACAGAACATTAACTTCAATATTGAGTTGCGATGTAACATTTTAGAGGTGATAGCCTCCATAAATATTTAGCAAGAGATAAAAATGATAGCTTATTTTGAAACTTCGTGAAATAGCTTTCCAACTATATTTGCAAACTCTTTTGTGAGTTTTGGATTTAATATTTATCATATCACTAAGGTTTTGGACAATATTTCCACCCTATCAATCAATAACTTCTTTGAAACAATTAACCCAAAAATTAACAATTTTGTGACATACAATTCTTGGTTTCTTTATTTATTCGATTACATTCTTTGATATTTTTAAATATATTGTTACTGCTAATGACTTTAAAAAAATACTATATGACATACAGCACAATTTATATATATATATATATATATATATATATATATATATATATATATATATATATATATATAAATATATATATGTATAGTCTGTTTCTTATTGACTGACAGCACGCGAAAAGGTCACAGATGCTAGTCAGGTAGTAAAGCATAAGCGTCACAGTTCATCTAAGGAATTTATTTACTATTTAATTTTATACCCAGTGCTGTTCCTGGGGTGGCGAACGACTGCGTGCAAGAATAATTTTGTGCGCTCCTATATACTATGGTTAAATTTTGATGATAAGGCCAATTTTCATAATCATTTTTAGTTTGAGGTTTAAACTGAATAGTTTCCTTATAGACTAAAGACTAAAGTCACTTTAGTGTAAGTGTTTGATTATGAAAATAGTCGTAATAAAATAAAACAACGAAAAAATATGACAAAAATTTTATTTTCGACATCAAATAAAATAGACTATCAACGTACAATATAGGTCATAAATAAAACACGTTCATTCGGAAATTAACAAAAAATCTAATATAACTCGATTCACTCAACTGAGTGAATTGAGTTAAAACTCTCAAACGGCGCTCAACGCAAACAAATACGTTAACTTGAAAATGTGCAAGATCTGTCTAATACCTAAGTATCTAATGATCAAATAGCAAGGTAGTTTTCGAACATAACACGTCTTGCTTTTGCAGATGCAAGCTCATTGATCATTTCATTGTGATCTGAGTTGGGGGTAAAAAAAGGTGTCTAGTAAGAATTTATTTAAGAAGTGTCTAGGAAAATTTTTTTTTAAACGGTGTATAGAATTTTGAGGGAGTTGAATGGGCTTTTCGCTAGAAAACAACTGGAGGGTTGTTTGTGTTGGGGTGTGTAGGGGGATGATGTTTGGAAGCAGCGAAGCTGAAAAGTGTGCGGAGATGGTGTGACAAAAAGTGTCTAGGATTGGAGCTTAAATGTACTGAAACAAGCCACATTCTCCTGTTTTATATCACCGCTAAAATCTGGTGGAAAAATCTGGAGCCGAAAAAAAGTTTTTTTTGGAAAACTTTTCAGAAAATAATATTTTTTGCACCTTCGACTTCTCTGAGGCACACGCCGCCGATAAATGCATAAAAAACAATAACATGTATATTATTTGTCGAGCGAGCCGCCAAAGGCGAGCGGCATCCTTTGAAGATAGGCCGCCGCCCGTAAGCCGAGTGCCGACACGCCGTCCACAGATTTTTTGCATGTAAATTCCAGTGTAGAAGCAAAGTCTAGAAGTTACTTCTTATATTAGTTTACTCTTTCTTCCTGTAATCAAAGTTTACAGCTTTGCTATAATTTGATTTTTATTACCTTCAATGCCGATTTTTCTTCCAATTAGAAGTGCGTTTTTGCAAGAGTAGCGAATAGTTGAATTTGGCGCCCCTTAAATTGGGCGCCTGCATGCGGGGCATTCGCTGCATACCCGCCAGGAACGGCACTGTTTATACCCGATCTGATATATAAAGGTAATATAAATGTAAATTCGGTTAGTTAAAACAACTAACTGACTTTCATGCATTTGTAGAGTACATACAGTTAAAACAAATTATTTTTGAAATAATCTTGTAGCGTAACTATTCTGACTGAATATTGCATTAATTATCTTGAGAATTTGAAGCAGGTCAATTCTTGGGAGACATATTAACAAACCATTTATCAATTCATTCTCCAGATAATTACTTTCTGATTATAGAAATGTTAATAATAACATTTCCAAGAAACATTACAATAGTGTCCTAATAGGGATTGTCCCAATTACTACTTAGAAATATTGCAGGTATATACGGTGAAACTTGGTCTCGCCCAAATTTGTATAATTTGTTTTGCTTAGAGTCGCCTATGTTCCATAAGTGTTAACTGTGTCGTGAAAAATGTCTTCAAGTTTTACCCCAGTAAAGTGTAAGAGCGTGGTTAGCTTACAAACGAAGACTGTAGTGTTAAATGTGCATGATGCTGTTGTACATCAAATGCCGGCTGCTACTGTTAGAAATATGGTTTCGACATGTTCCAATATGACAGAAGTTAGTGAATCTACTATTTATAGGCTTCTAAGGGAGAGGAAAAGCGGAAATATATCTCCACCTAAAAAGTCAACTGGAAGAAAACCATTTGACCTTGATGAACATATCTTTACCTTGAGAATAAAATTATTAAATTATTATTATTATATGCAAAATACAATAAGACGAAAACTACATGAATTATATTTTAAAAAAGAGATCCCAATCCTTGACATAATTCTAAGAATGGTGAAGCAGGACGAGAATTTGCCTGACATAGGGCGAAAAACTTTGTGGAAAATATTACACAAATTAAATTTTACTTGGGAGAAGCAAAGTCGCAAATCAGTGCTAATCGACAACGAAGAAATAATATGTTGGAGACGCCAGTATTTACGAGATATCCGAAAATACAGACAGGAGGGAAGACAAATCTATTATCTAGATGAGACATGGCTCAATGAAGGACATTCAGTGAAAAAAATATGACAGGACAAAAATATTCAAACCAGTCGTCAAGCTTTCATAGAAGGTTTATCTACTGGACTGAAAACTCCTATCGGTAAAGGTCGCCGACTAATAATAACGCATATTGGATGCAATCAAGGGTTCGTAGAAGGTGGTTTACTGGAGTTTCAGTCAACATCAACCAAAGATTACCATGAAGAAAGAACTGCAGATGTATTTTACACAAATGGTCGAATTAATTCCAAATAATGCTGTAATCGTTATGGACAATGTCACTTATCATTCGCGATTAATAGAAAATCTTCCATCTACCTCTTGGAGAAAAGCTGATATTAGGAACTGGTTAATTGTAAAAGATATACCATTTGAAGATGATATGTTGAAAAAAGAACTTTTAAAGGTTGCTTCAGATCACAAGCTATCATTTAAAAAGTTTGTTATTGATGAAATAGCCAAGAATCGTGGGATAACAGTGCTTCGTTTGCCGCCACACCATTGTGAATTAAATGCGATAGAGTTAATATGGGTCCGAATGAAAGATTATGTAGCTATACATAATAAAACATTTAAAATGAAAGATATTCGTGAACTCATGAAGTACTCATTGACAACAATAACTTAAGAGAACTGGAGAGATGCTGTGAATCATGTAATTAAAGAGGAAGAGAAAATGTGGATTTTAGATAACCTCATAGAACAAACTATAGAACCGATAGTGATCTCTCGCGACGAGTCTTCGGATGATTTTTGTATGGCCAGCGAAGAGGATGAATTTCCTATAAATGGTATGTTTACTTTACTTAATATACATTAATTCATTGTCAATAAATGTGAATTATGAGAATTAAACTATATTTTCTTTAAATAATTTAATTTCATAAAAATGAAAATGTAACTTGTTAATAGGCCTAAATGAATGAATTTTATTTCAACTGTAATGTTGACCGAATCTAATTAAATAAGCAAAATGAACTAATATCGTAATCTCCGCCACTGCCGCACGGTTTATCCTTTTGCTGGCATTGTTCAGTTCTATTACCATATTGTATTTTGAGCTGAAACAGGGATGTACAGATAACCAATACAGACACCTACTTGTTTTGCATTAGAATTTTAGTATTTACTTGTAAAATTCTTAGGATCCCTCTGTAAGAGAGAATTTTCTATTTGAATATTTAATGAGGCTACTGTGCTGTCAGACATTAAGAAATAGACTATAGTCTAGGTGATAAAAAATGTTCAAATCATAACCATTTCAACAATTAGTCTCTTCTAATAATTATCTTCAAAATCAATTATACTTACGTTTTCAAAATCTAAATCATGATTCCTTTCACAATGTCAAATCTGCAATGCTGTTTTATTTGGATCAGTTTAATGCTAATTTTGACAAAAAATGTTGTGTTCTCTAATGGCGTTACAGCTGTTTAGTTTGGCCAACATATGAAGCAGAACAATCTTTACATAGAATTTTGAAAACTAAATTTGAACTAAATAGTTTGTCCAATTTATCCTTCATCAAACTGTAAAAATCGCTAAACTTCTTTGTGTACTAAAAAACTATCTGATCTGTATCGTTAGATAATAGAATATTGTAAATCAAGTGTCACACTGACTCATTTTGTAGTACGAGTGCAGTTTACGCAATACGGAAAGCACGTGTACTACAAAATATCATTGTGATAAGAGTTTTATATACTATTTTTTATAATGAGCGGGCAAAAATACTATAAACAAAAAAACAGATACGGATAATTTAAGTCGTATATATAACCATCTCATTAATAGTCATTAATTTCTGCTCACAATTTGACAACGCATTAAAATCAAAAATTAGGTTTCTGATATATTAAATATTCTTAGTTCTGTATTAGTGTCGAATTCATTAGCTGCGTATTTGTTTTGTTCTTTGTTTTTATCGTAACTCAATATATTTTTTTGTTATTAGCATGACTGGAACGCACTTACCTCCCGTTGACAATAGCAACTAGGTTTCGTGGTAAAATCAACTTACCTTCTAAAAAACAATTTAACATTAATTTAGTTTAGTGGGAGAAGATACAAATTTTATCCGACCTTATACGCCAGAGCCAAATCGACAGTCAGCTAAGTGAACACCATCCAGTGAACCTCGACCAAAGCTACCAAAAACGTAACAGAGTGCTGGCAATATTATGTATTTTGGAGTAAGTACGGTATTGTATTTCAATCGACTACCTTGTAAAACGGAGGAGTGAGTAACAATCGCTACATGGCCCAACTGGATAGATCACCGCAGAACCTATTCATTGTTCTCCCGAATTAACAATGTGAGATAGATCCTGTTGAAACGTAAATCGGAACAGCATCTCTCTCAGGATGGGGATGTAGAGTTTTGTGGAGTATGTCCTTGTAATAAAGCATTGCTAGTCCTGTATCCAAAATGTAGTATGCCAACTCGGCTCTACGAAACCTCTAATGAAATCACGTGATTCTGACAGTGCTTTATTATTAATATTAACATACTCTGGATGAAATTTCTAATTACCCACTTGCCTAGAGAGCTCCATACTTCCAAACATAAAATTTTTTTAATAGTAAATATTATTTATTGTACGTATTGCCCAGTTCGAATTAAATTGTGCACATTCAAGCCCGCACGGTATTTCTTTAGGGAGGCGATGATTTCTTGCCTGGGCTGCTGCACTGTCTAATATTTCAGGAATTTCACCAAATGCCCTTACTCCTGACAAATACTGTTCTTTTTGAAAACTTCTTTTGATACGCTAAATTGTTGTTGTCAAAAGTATTTCTAATTTAAATATATTTCTGTATTTCCTTTCCCTTTGGATATAATTAGTGTGCAAACTTTGCAATTATTAATCAACTTTAATTCCTCGGTTATATTTATACACTATCATTCTAGTTCAAACCAAATAAAAAATACTTTGCTCACTTATTACTAACTCATTTACATTTGAAAACAACATCATATAATATAATATACAGTAGCATATTATGACTCCTTAAGCAACATTTTAAATATTTGATTTTTTAATGAATTCGCTTAATTTTTGTGCGATACGGTATATCGTCAATAATATATTATATTATAATGCTCCTTAAATGTACACTTACAATTTTACCCAATTACCTACGTATGTTCTAATATATTATCTAAAATTAGTCCTCTTTACTTCCTAATTTGTTCGATCTAAAATTCCTTAATCCATTTATGTAGAATTTAAACAAAAGCCTGTTCTACATCTCTCCCAACCGGATCTGATCTAATAAATCCAGTTACCGTTCTATCCATATTAAAGCATTTCAAGGGCGTAAGGACGATTATGAAACAAATTCACATAATAAATCTCTCTTTGGCTAACTGACTTAATAAAAAATAACAGCAACAAAATTATAACTGTTCACAAGAGAACTGCAAACGAAAGATTTACATTTTTAAAAAGTACCTGCTATTGAACACCTGCAAATGTGTCATACCCCTATAAGGTTCCTTCGAGGATGACGGGTGGTGAAAATATTCTGACTTGTACGAGTCAAATGGGTCATGTACAGAACTGCATCATTTTAACTGATATTTGAAGAAATAATAAACACATGTATTGTGTTAACCAGAATCGTTGACAGTTCCAAGACATTTTCTAATAGAAACCTTTTTGTTTTCTGAGTAGACAGAATTTGAAAACTTTAAAATTTCGATAAATGCTTTCAAATATTTCCAAGTAATAGTCGATTTTTTTGTTCACTATTTTGTTTCCTGGCTTTCTCTGATATATTTCTTCCTTCAATTTGCATGTTTCTTAGAAATAATGCGATTTGATGGAGTGTATATTCCATTTTTGGAAGGAATTACATCTCAAAAACTACAAATAAAAGGTTTATTGTAAAGTTGACATTTGAAAAAATATATTGGCACATTCCCAAGAAAATAGTAAAGTTTTTTCTAATATAATGTACACTTAGTCAACTGCTCAAAACATTAATCGCTTTTAAATTAAACCAATTGTTGGCCCTACAGCAGAGTCCATTACTAAAATGGTGGCATTGTCCCACAGCTCACTGATTTGACTGTTGGCAGCACTGGTTGTCTCTTGTTACATCCCATTTGGAGGCAAATTATATCATTTCCTTGCCGGCGTTCAACATGGTTACGCATGAAGATGAAATTATTTATTTTATTTTATAAAATGTTGCGACATTTTCATTTGGTGCTGTGATGCGGTTGGTTTGCCCTTCCGCTAACTCAATTCCTGTAAAATATTTCACAATTTACGATCTGTAGTTCACGAATTTACAACTTTATGGAGTCTAACCTCACTTCAGAGGTAAGTACACACGTGGTTGTGAACTACATTTCTAATTATTCTTTATTGACCACAGTATTAACTGTTGTTTTTCATTTTAGTCTCCCTGATGATGAGGACAAACATCCTCGAAAGCTTGGACATTTTCCGCTAAGAGTATATCTTTTCCAATTTTTTGCTGCAATCCCCCAATATTCACTAGTTTTATTCCTAACTAGTCAGCAAAGACTATCCTTCTTCTATATATTATATATATAGATATATATATATATATATATATATATATATATATATATATATATATAAATATATATATATATGAATTAAAATTTCATAAAATACGAGGTATGTCTATATGAAATATGAATTTCGGGTTTTCCTATACACCTACGTTTAAATCAAAATACTAACAATTTCGACATTTCAGTCTGACCGTTCTCCGAAAAGGACAACAACTGCTTTCACGGCTAATACCACGCAGAATATTGAATTACATCCCATTCGAAGAACGTGACGTCGATCGACCTTTTGTCGATACAAACATCTGTGATGATTCGCAACAGTAAGGAGAAGGGCTGGTTCCAATATTTTTGGGTCTCTTCAAGAGGGCCGTAATGCCTTCTAGTTCGGAGTTTCTAATCCAAACTGAAGATTCCGCCTTCCGACAACCTCTATTTGGATCTTGTGGTTACATACTTACGAGAAGTAGTCAGCTGGCGCCATCTTCACTTCCAGTTGCGAACCACCACCTCAGATAATTAGTCGACCGTAGAAGTCGTATGAAATAGTTTGAATCAAAATTTAATGAAATACGAGGTGTGTCTATTTGATATGTTCACTATAATTATGTACTTGATAATGCAATTTACCGAAAACCAACACACACTGATGTGACAATTCCATATAGTTCCAATCACATAAACTAGCGGCATACAATTCAATGATACATAGAGCATTTTCAGTTTCTATGAACAAATGTAATTTTAATAGAGAAATTAATACAATTAGACTAATAGCAACAACCAACGGTTATCCATTACATATGATAAATAAGCTAATTAATAAAAAAAAGGAAAAAGTGACATTACAACTAATATTTCCTAAACAAACTGAAGAAATAAAAACTTATAAAACCATTACATATGCAGGAAATATTTCTAATAACATTTCAAAGATAATATCTTTAGCAACGAATACAACAATTTCTTTTAAAACAGAAAGTAACGTAAGTACAAAATTGTTAGATGTTAAAACAAAAATACCAACATTAAAGAAATCAGGTATATATAAACTCAAATGTCCAGAATGTAATGCTGCCTATTTGGGTCAGAACCTTAGAAATTTTGAAACCCGATACAGTGAACACTTACGAGCATACAGATTAAAACAACCAGATAAATCCCATTACGCAAAACATCTACTTGACACCAACCATTCATTGACACCCAACATAGAACTAGAAGTACTACATATTTGTGATAAGAAACAAGAACTGAATTTCCTTGAAGAGTTGTAAATTAGAAGACACTTAAGAAACCCACAATATGAAGTCGTCAGTGAACAGATAAATCTAGGGAATTCTCCACTATTGAACTGTCTTCTTAAGTGATAATTGTAAAGATCAGCAGATATAGTTTTCCTGGTTTTCTATATCATTACACAGTTATACTGATCTTAATTGGAAAAATGATATCCAGGATATCACCATAGGGCTAATAATATCTAAGCTTCAATATTTGTAATGTCACATCTTCTTCTTTTTTCTATTAACATATATTAAGTCAATCACAAGGTAGGTCACTTCTTGGTCTAGCCAAAAATAACTACTAAACATCAGGTAGGCATCAAATGAAATGTAACTTCTGTCATTCTGACGATGATATTCAGTTATCGAAACAATTGTCATTTTTTTAGAATTTCCAACATTTTTCAATATATTGTGGAATTAGCTAGAAACATTGAGTTTCATTTAAAACACTAATAAGAGTAAGGTACTTTTAAATTAGGCAATATCGAAAAATGTTACTAAAAAAAGTTGATCAGAATTAAAAATTACGTTTAAGTATGGAATGTGATCTGTGATGCACTGACAAACAAATAATTTATTGATAGAAGGAAATGTTGAGAGTAAATTTCAAACCGCGTTAGAATTTATAAGACACATAAAAATGGCATTATCAACTGATGAAGAGAAAATAGAAATTGTTTTGATTGTGGGAGATTATTATAAAACGCATAGAGAAGCAGCAAATATTTTCAATAAAAGACATCCCAATAAAAATATAACCCAATCAACTGTATCGAAAATAGTAAATAAATTTAGAAGAACTGGAAGTATTAAAAATAATTTTAATGCAAAACGTGGAAAACTGGTTGCTGATGAGAATACGCAGTTTGATATAATGCTGTCTGTTGTAGCAAATCCAAAATTGTCATTGCGCAAAAGAAAGTCGATGTTACAACAAAATATACGTAAAAATACAGTGGCAAGAATTTTAAAACTAAATAAATACAAACTAAAAATCGTACACGCATTAAATGAAAGGGATTATGATAGGCACTTTGATTTTTGCTTTCTCATCCAAGGAAAGTTAGAGGAGGACCCTTTTTTCACGAGGCATATAATTTTTTTGTGTCTCGTCACAACATGGCCAATATTCGTTTAAGGCGAACGTGTGGTGTGGCATTTATAATAACAAATTAATAGGACCCTGTTTTCGCGAATATATGAATACCGAACGTTATTTACAGTTTTTACAAACTCATATCAATGAATTCATGGAAGAACTACCCGTAATAGAACATCAATGTATTTGGTACCAACAAGACGGTGCCGCATGCCACAGTACAATACATGTTAAGAACTATCTGGAAAATTTGTTTCATGGAAAAGTTATTCACAGATATTCTGATCTCTTTTGGCCTGCTAGATCCCCTGACCTAACCCCCCTCGATTACTTTTTATGGGGTTACCTGAAACAAAAAGTTTACCAGAGTGCGTCGTTTCAAGATATTGACCACATGGAGAGGATAATTTTAGAAACATGTCAAGAAGTTTATCCACAAATGATAAGGAATGTATTACGTAAATTTTCCAATAGAACGATTAAGTGTATTGAACAAGAGGGGATATGTCAAAGTATTAGTATGAGTGAAAATTAAATTTGTTTATTTTTAATATTAATATGATGTTAGTTTTATAACTCAGTATTTGAATGTATTTTATTATTTGCAAAATAAATGAATATCCACTTATTACGAGATTTAATTGCAAAATTATCAGGAAGCATCGAAAAACTAAAAGGTTTTCATGTCTTCCGTAATCACAAGAGATAAATGTTCATTAAAATAGAAATATTAGTAAAAAATAAAGTTTTAATTTAAATGGATGTACTTGCATATTTAAACGTAGTTTTTAATTCTGATCAATTTTTTTAAAGGTACTTTACTCTTGAGTAAAACTCATATTTTTTGACAAACCTCGTATATGATTAAAAAATTTGATATTTTATGACTGTATTTTAGGTATTAGATAAAGCAGAACTTTTTATGAACAATAACTTTTTTTCCTAATATAATAATAGAAAAGTTTTTCATATGATTCCAACTTAGGGGGACATATTGTATCAAGAGTGACTGCTCGTCACTCGCGCCATGTCACGTCTCGACTCCGCCCTCTTTTATATATTTTTGCGCTAGACGACAGACCCTCCCATACCGAAAATTTCGTCTTTTCCCTCTCCCCGCAATTCTACATTTTTCAGTTAATTGAAAAGTATATTATCTACGGGCAAAGTATGCATACATTTGCCATATAATTCATATATGATCTTCCAGTTGCAGCATCAATGATAATTTTCCATGTATTTATTAAAAATATATTCAGTTCTAAAAAATACAAGTTGTAACTTTTGTGAAAATATTTCTAAAGTTGAACGTTGGTCATGTGTGGTTTCGATATTTCGGAAAGAGAATCAATGTCGTCTCCGGTGATCCATTTCTTGCAGGTGTGGTGGTCGATGATTGAGTTTCATCCGCACTGATGCCCTGAATCTCGAATCGGGGCGTTATTATTGACGTCGTTCCCAACGTCATGCATACGCAAGCCTGAGAATGCTCTATTTGCGAATAGTTTCTAAAATGATGTTCTCGAGCACCGTTACTAAAATCATCGAATTGTATCGTCCCTCACAACAGCGTCAGATGACGTTACAATACAAATGTCATTTGGTTATGTCAAATTTAAGGGTGCATTCAGATGCTACGTCGGGCGGGTTTTATGCGATCAGATGCTTACAACGGTAAATTTTACCAATCGTCCAACCATTTAACCCAGTCGACACATCGATAGAAATTGACCCGCATGCGCTTTACATTTTATAATGCATGATTGAGAAGTTTGGGTTATGTTTACAAAATTACAAATAATAAATTAATATTCAACGAGACTTTTTGCATTTTTTTCTACACCCACATATATATTATCCATTTTCTGCACAATTTACAGAATGGAAATGTAGCCATTCCGGTTAACTGAACGCATATGATTTCATCTACATCCTAAAATGTATATGAAATTCACCAATCAGCATTTGCTTTTAGTACCCGTCAACTTTTATTTTTTTCAATTTCAATGTAACGTCAAGATAACTTGTCAAAATATTTCTTCAAAATATTTCTTTAGTTATCAAGAAAAATATTTTAGTAAAATGAGTGATTCCAGTGATGAATCAAAAATCAATAAATATTACTCCATCAGATATTCGTTCAGCCGCAAAGGAGATGTATAACACACATCATTACCCCAAAAATCAAAAAGTAAATATGAATCTCTAGTAAACGGAGTTAAAAATATTATCAGAACATGTTATCACTGCTTATAGGAGTGAAATATCAAATAAAAACGAGCTCTCAACTCTTTGTACAACATATTCTATGTAAAAAACAATGATAAATATTCAAAGTAACATTGACATTTCAAGTTACCGTAAATTGCGTTGATTTCATATAATGTTGTGATGGATCAGTCTGTTATCGCACGTCTCTAAATGAATAGAGAAGAGAATATAGTTGGTTCAATCCCCGCTTCATGCGTTTATTTTTATTGCTGATATTTGTATTATACATAATAATTTTCATAAAATTTTAGTTTGTGTTCAATTTTGGAATTTATGGAGTTCGTCTTCGTCAAAAATTGAATATTTTGAAGATAAATCATGTAAAGATTTAGAAAATGAATTTCAAATTAATTTAATTGATAAACAAAGCCAGATCCTTTGTAATTTCTTGTATGTTTTACGAGGTCTCCAAAAAATATATTCTGCTTTGATCACCAGATTTAGAACAATTTTTTGTTAATTACCAAAAAGGAAAATGTTCGAAGAAAGTAGTCGGAATTAACAAAATTGGTAATCAGACAAAAATAATTGCTAAATTTTTAAAATTACCACATGGGAATTTCTATACGGGACACTGTTTACGCCTTAAATAGTAAAAAATTTCATGAAAAATATTGATCATATATTTGAATAAATCTTCTTGTTCGGGATTTAAACCAAAATTGTTCACTAAATACGTTATTATTATTGTACAATGAGCACGAAATGACAATACATTTCCCACAAATAGGTATATGAAATTTTGTAGTACGAGCTTAGCGAGTAATACAAAATTTCATATACCTACAAATTTTGTAGTACGAGCTTAGCGAGTAATACAAAATTTCATATACCTACGAGTTGGAAATGGGTCATTTCATGCCAATTGTACACTATACTCTTTCTACGACCATCATAAACAAAACTGTAATATTTTACATAACAATTTTTATTATAAACTTTCCTGCCGTCATTGTTGCATGGTTTAGAGCAGCCATGTCAAACTCAAAGTCACTGGTTGGCCAAAAGCATGAAGACCATAGACTAGGTGGGCCGCAAAACCTAATCTTTAAGAAGACAAACTACTGAAAATCTTAACGAAAAAAAGTACTATTATGTTAGAAGTATATTTATTAAATTTCCAATAAAAAGGACATTACAAAAACTTACAAACAATAACTTCTTTTGCCAGATATTTGACATCTTTTGTCTTTAATTGAGTTGTCTATTTGTAGCGTGAATTTATCGGCGGAAATAACTTTTAAAACTGCGTCCAAGTGTGCGTCCGTCAATCGCGATCTTGCGGGAGATTTGTTTCCTTTCATCAAAGAAAATAATTGTTCACACTTATAGGTACTTCCAAACGTTGACAGGATTTTACAGGCAAGTTTTCTCATTTCTTGGTATTGAAAAGGCAAGTACTTATAAAATTCGAATGTACCAACACTATCAAATTTTTCTTTTAAATGGGTTTGACACTGAATCTCAATCACTTCCATCTGCAAGTGAGGGGGAACTATATCGATAGTGAAAAGACCAGTAAATAAAGAAAAATTGTTTTCTTGGGACTTAAAATCCTGAAAACGCTTTTCAAATTCTGACAGAAGGCTTCCCATTTTCTCTGTATACATTTTGTATGATATTGGGCCACTTGTAGTTTCCTGATACGCCTTGCAAATCGAAAAATGTGACAGATTATCCACCGCTAACTGGTTTTTCCACAGCATCATCTTACACTTGAAAGCTTTAACATGATCATGCATATCTGTTATAACTTGACGTGGTCCTTGCAATTTCGTATTTAAGTCGGGCAAGTGTTTTGTGATGTCTACCATAAATGAAAGATCTTGTAAAAAAGGTACGTCGGATAATAAGCTGACATCTTGTTCTTTCACTTCCATGAAAAGGCGTATTTCTTCTTTGAGTTTCCAGAACCGATCGAGAACCATAGAACACGAAAGCCATCGCACTTCTGCATAATAAGGTAAACCAGTGTACTCACTTTCTAAATCACGTAAAAACGCAGAAAACTGTCGCTGATTCAAGCCACGTGACCTTATGAAGTTTATCATTTTTTTCACTGACTTTAAAACGCTTTCCAACTTGATCACTTTTGAGCATAAAACTTCTTGGTGGATTATGCAATGAACATGATGAAAATCTGGTTTGTCACTGCCCGTTTCTCTGATATTTGTTTGTAATATTTTATTGAAGCTATTATTTACTCCAGTCATTGAAGGAGCTCCGTCTGTTGCAACGGAATACAGTTTTGACAAATCTAAATTGTACTTTTGCAGAAGTCCATAAACAGCATTGAAAATATCCTCCCCAGTTGTTGTATCATGCAATGGTACTAATTCCAGTAATTCTTCATAAACGTTGATATCTCTATCAACAGCACAAAGAAAAACAGCGAGATGCGCCACACCACACACATCTGTACTTTCGTCACAGGCAATAGAAAATGCAATGAAAGAGTCTGATTTTGTTTCTATCTGTTCGCTTATATTGGCAGCCAACTCGGTAACTCTTTCAGCGTCAGTATTCCGGGACAAGGATATATTTTGAAAAGCCTTCACGCTCCCGGGACTTACAATTTGCGCGGCCTTTACAAGGCACTCTTTTATAAATTCACCTTCAACAAATGGTTTTGAGTGTTTTGCGATCAACTCCGACAGTAGGTAGCTCGCTTGAACGGCAGATTCATTTTCTTGCTTTGGACGTGTAAACATAAGATGTTGATCTCTTAACCGTGATTTTAACTCTTTTAACTTTTCGTTTCTAATCATGCCTGTATACTTGTCAAACTTAGTTTTATGACTATCATGGTGACGTTTTATATTATATAATTTTGGGACATCGACTGTACTGTTACAAATCAAGCAAATAATTTTGTCTTTCACTTCACAGCAAAAAAACTCTAATCCCCACTTTTCTTGAAAGTTACGATGCTCATCTCCAAGTTTCCTCTTACTTCCACTTGGTTTTGAAACAGACATTTTAAAAACTTTATCCGAAATAAATAACAATAAGTACTGTTACGTGTTGTAACAATAAGTACGCAACTAAACTCGCAATTCTATCGCAACTGACTCATAACTGACTGAACAACTGAACTCAATCGAGCGGTATTGGCTTATACACGGATTGTGATTTCTCGACAGTTCTTTCCAGAATGTTCAGGTAGCGTCATCTGTGTTCTCGCGCGATAGAACTTTCCGGAACAAGCCAGACTTTTAGGTTGAGCGCGCATCTTAGTTCATCATCACAGTACTTTATTTTCGGTTTTTAACAGGCTCGCGGGCCGCATTACATGGCTGTTTTCAAAATTGATTCGGGGCCGCAGGAAAATGCTCAATGGGCCGCATGCGGCCCGCGGGCCGCATGTTTGACATGGCTGGTTTAGAGAATTTTTCTCTGATATTATTAAGTCTTGCTCTTAGCCCTTTGAATGACCCATATATTTTTTTCTTCTTGTACATGTATCTACCTACGTCCTGAAACAAATAATGTTCAAAATTTTGACAACTCGGAAATAAAAATACTTTAAGCAGAAAAATCGTTATAATTCACCTGCGGAAAAAGTTATCAATTATCGTGTCTCTTTAAAGTAGTAATAAATATCACCTCCTGCATGTACCAGGATAGTGACCGATGTCCTTCTAAGCAATGGCTAGTTTACATATCTGGATCAGCATGTCAATGTCAAATCATCCTTACTATCGCGAACCATTTTCGATTATAAATTTTCTTTACAAACGAATTTTGTAAACACCGATGTGAGCTGCATTATACCAAAAATTGGGCCAAGTCTTATAAATTTTTTTTATTGCCAAATGATTTTTTAGATCAGCTTAAAATTACTTGGAAAATAACTATGTATATATAAAAATTTTATCTGAATAAATTTCAGTCAATAAATTGAGAATTATTTGGAAGAATGTTTCTTTGTAAGTATCAATTGAAAATAGAAAAAGGTGGATAAATTTAATATACAATATGGTATTTTACGTGATTTCAAAAATTATTGTGATTTAAATTTGATTAGGTAATTCAATTGTTTATTAAATAGAAATTTTATTCTTTCTAGAGTGACTTGAGACGTGTAAATGGCGCAAAGTTTTACTAACATCCGTAGATGGCAGTTTTGTTTCAACTTTTCACTTCTTAGACCTTTTCATATATATTTGGAATAGTTGAATATTACTGAATAAATGTACTTGATTTTCAATCTATTTCAATCGGTAACGTGTTTTTTCATAGAAATGTCGTTTCGGCACAATTCCGGTCTTTAACAAATTATTATTTGATATTGACAGCCCTGATGCTTCAATATGTCACTTACTACATGAATGTCAAAATATAATCTGTTTCAATTAAATTATGATGACTTTTTGTCTTTAATTATTGAAATTTAATTTTTAATATACGATGAAGAAGAAGAACAATTTAAAATATTCATGATACATACATGGAATTTATGAAATAACATTATAAAGTTTGATTAAATTGCTTCTCTTTCGTTTGTATTAGATTCTGTTTTAAGAATTTTTGTATTTTTATTAGTAACTGTATGTTTATTTACTATTTCATGGTTTGTTAACGTAGACAAGTGTTGAGTATTTGCTTTGCTTTGATCAGTCATCAATGTCTACAACTGAATTTAAGATCGTTAATATAAAGGACGTGGGGACTGAAAATTGTCTACTAAAAGTGAACAATTCATTTAAAATTTAAAATCAACAAACACTATAGAACAGCCACCGTATTCCTCCGATAGAATTTCGGCCAACTATTGTCTTTTTCCAATCCTCGAATTACTATTCCGCTTCCAATCGATAGAAGACATAAAATCGGGTAGTACTGAGTCAATTCCTTAATCTGCATTTTAATGAGTGGAATAATCTTTGACATTAGTGGACTATTTCGGTAGGCGCCCACTTCTAAGGGATCGTGAGATCATTCATAAAAAACAAGAGAAAATGGTTTTGTAAACAAATATATGATTGTGTTTTATCATTCCACTGTAACTGGTATATGCTGTGAGGATCAATTTCCAAGTGCCTAAATAAGTACAATTGATTGAAACCAATAGCTGGAACAATTATCTTAAGTATTTTTTCACCACTTGCATGACATAATTGAGAAGGAAAATTATATATCGTTTATTCCCACTTTCATAATAATCTCCTGATTTAATGTTATTTTATCTGTAAATTTAGATCATTCAATCCACTACAGCTAGCATGTTTATCAAATTCAAATTAAACTGCAAATAGCCATTCGCATTATTTAGATTTTACTGCTAACGATAATAAATATCTAAAATCAAATGTCGCTCACTAGATTTCCGTCCGAGCAAATTCTCGAATCATATGAAACTGCAGCAGTAGTAACTGAAGAAAGACCAAAAAACAAATTATATGTTTATCGCTTCCTTATGTGTATTTTCCAAGTTCATTTATGATCATTTCCAGCGCTTTAATCCATATTTATATCGTAATTATTGCATCCGAAAATATATTACGCTGGTGGGTCGTAAATTCGTATTTAGTGACATATTATTTATAGAGCAATATACGTTTCGGCAAGAGCCGTAGTCGCCGGCATGAAATAGTGGCAGAAACAAAGAGACTAGATATTTCTACACGGAAAACAGACCAATAACAATCAATGGAAAGTGTATTGCTTAAATCAACTGCTGGAACGTAGAAAGAACTGTCATAGACCGTCAAACAGGATCGGACAAGCATTCTCACGTGAAATAAAATTATTTGCTGCTTAACCCAGCCCACTTAAATGAACGTCGAATTGGACAATGTTAATTTATTAAGTTTTGAGCTTTCCAACTTTTTCAATTGGTCTATGACATATTAAGTGTATTCTGAAATGTATAATGCAATTATGAAAACTAACTATTCAATAAAAAAAATTTATAGTTCATCCGCAATTATAATAACCATTTACAACGAGCTTAAATCAATTTATGGAACAGGTTTTGCTTCCTATTTTCTTCCTGTTTGTTGGTTGTTAGATTGTCAAAATTCTAAACATGCAAATATGCTAAACTCTAAATCCACCTTGAATTTAATAAATAGTATATACATTTTTTTCTTCAATTGTCATTTAACATGAGTAATTTTTAAAAAATATATCTTTGCTTCACGACCTAAATAACATACCTAAAGAACAAATTTGAATTATTTGGGAAAACATTATGTATACATACAACAGTACCACAAATGATTCCTCAAATATCCAAATTTAATGTATAAAGAAAATATATTGTCACAATTATAAGACTAGAAACAAATCTTGGCAGATTTTCTATACATTTACACACATGTCGTCTAATAACTACTCTCTACTATCCTGTGACAATTCTTCTATGATTTGAATTTCATTTTTTTTCTTGCTAGAATCATAAACCAGAAATTTCTATGTTCTAAAATCGCATAGCATCCTACTACGTGTTCGTGAAGTTCCCAAAATGGAATTAATTATATTTGTCGTATCAGTTAATTTTCTAGATGTTGTTAAAATCAAGATAAAATATATTCAAAAAGTGTGTTAAATGGACATTGCTAATGCCAGTATTTCCATACGCCCAAAATATCTGTCAGTTTTCATATTATTCTTTTAACCCTCTAACCGGCAAGATAATTTCATTTAGATGGGATATTTTCCCGATTAATAATTCGGTAACAAAGCCGAAAATGTCATCAGTTTATAATTTTCTGTATTAGGGCGTCAGGTAAAAAAAGGTGAACGAGGTCCTCATGGAACCCTTGCGAGTTTGGGTCAAAAATGAAAGAAGGTGAATTTTAATTGGTTTTCATCGAAATACGGTAAAAAGACAAACAAAAAAAGGGTATCCATTATTTTGTATGATGGTAATCATAAAAACAGTTTTTGGCATTACAACAAAACAAGTGATGAATCGCATTTGCTACAAACATATTGAGTTTTCCACACATTGCATAATTTTCACTTTTTTACCACGTTCTTTGCTCAACCAGACTGGAAAGTGACCAAAACCATCGTAGCGAACGTAATCAATGGGATGTTTTGCCTTTTTTTCAATATTAGACGTGGTAAGCAACGGTGAGCTGTGATGAAATCATGATACATTTATTGTTGGTTGGCCACCTGCAATTTTTTTGCTGAATATAACAAGAGCAACAGCAATATGCTCTCTAAATTCATGTAGCTTCAACAGCTGTTCATGTTCAGCCGAAGTATTGCTTGAGTCGTTGCATTTTTCGGCATGTCGATCCAGTGGTAGAAGATTCGAATCATTATATTTCGGGTCTTTGCTCTGAAGTGGTAGCGACCCAATAATCCATCCATCAAATCTACTCCACTTATATAGCTGTTGTACTCGCGAATGATCTGCGGCCAGTCTACTTCGACGTGTTCCTTCTTCTTTCGATCATATCGCGAGACTTTTGTAATTTTCTGCGATTCACTCTGCCGACGTCATTGTTGATGATGCAGAATGTGCGTCGATGTCACTGATGCTCAGCGGACATGTTCACATATTGGATAAAATAATCACTTGTTTTCCCTGCTTGCATTTCACGGATGCACCCTGTAATGATTTCTTTTGCGAATTGTTATTGCCTGCCATTTCCAGAAACGATATAGACAAAAATGTAATGAAACGTTGAAAAACAACACCACAATAGTGTCGGCCGTTTTTCGCCCGACTGTTTTGCGCTACTATCTGAAATAGACCGTTTTTTCTCTCCCATAATTTCCCTCGTAAAGTAAACCCTACACTTTAACCTGAGGTCAGCCGGTTTGCGCCCCGATAAGCAGGTAAAGTAAGTAGCTACTAGTTTAGTATATTTTCGCAGAAATAGGATATTCCTAGTATTTAAACAGGTGGAAGAGAAAGTAAATTTTAATTTGTGATAGAGAGAGTGAATTGGCTATTGTCGTATAGTGGTGAGTACATTTATTTAAATATATTGGTCAAGTTATTAGGTTAAGTTAGGTTAAGTTAGGTTAAGTTAGGTTAGGTTAGTTTAGGCTAGGTTCGTTTAGGTTAGGTTCCACTCCTAGGAGCTGTAAGACCTTGTCGTTGGTGGAGTGGCTCAGTAAC
The DNA here is from genome assembly GCA_963921935.1 of Galeruca laticollis. Taxonomy (NCBI): domain Eukaryota; kingdom Metazoa; phylum Arthropoda; class Insecta; order Coleoptera; family Chrysomelidae; genus Galeruca; species Galeruca laticollis. Next base: position 167,222,272 of record OY998180.1, read on the forward strand.
TACCTCTACTCTCGCGCCGCAAGGACGGGTGGGAAGGAGTGCAGCAAAGAAACAGCTCAAAAAACGGTCAGGGGGGCACTGGCGGGGCTACTGGTGCCGAGTAGGTAGCACTAAAAAATGCCAGTAGAAGATACAACAGGTCCAAGTTACATCTGAACACACTGGCAAGCCCTACTAGATATGGAGGGCTAACGGTGAGTTCGCGCCGCCGTAAAACGGGGACCCCTCGGATATGGTATGGTAACCCAGACAGAAGAGTCTAGAAAGGAGGAAGCAAGCTCCTGAGCAAATCATCCCAAGCTAAGGTGTAGCACCATCGTGCTGAAAGCTGTATGGCCCAGGGATGTGAAAAAACTAGAGGTTCCAAGCGATGCCTCCTAGAAAGGGCGACCTAGGAGGGAAAATAGCCTTACTTGTGTATGCGGGGCTCTGCACAGGCGGACCATTTAGTTTCCCTATCTACTCGTGGGAAAAGATGAGTAATGAAAAAATAAATTTAACGGTGTACGACCAGCCAAAAAGTGGGCGTACAAATATGGAAAAAGATAAAACACCAAGAAGTATTGCTAGATTAGATTATAGTTTACTAGGCAGGCTCCACAGGAGCCAATCCCTGTCACTATCAGGAGCTAAGAAACGGAAGAACATTGAACGATCGCCAGGAGATTTTCAGCCCTACAAGAAGAAGGAGAGCGTCGAAACATTCACATTGATTAAAGCTATCGAAAGAAACAAAGCCTTAGTCGTTGAGATGGAGAAGATGATGGAGGAAAATCCAAACATTCATAACCAGAAAAAACGTAGATACCTTCGACAAAAATGGATAAACGACAACAAATTTGAGAAGGTGGAGAAAATCATGATTGATCAGGATACGCAGGTAGGGCCTATCGAAAAAAGAGGAGTCGAAATTGGAGCACAAAATACCATAAAAAGTTTGCAAGGTATCGATAGTTTCGAAAAGTTTCAATCCATAAAACAGGTACACTGGGAGCAATCAACATATAATAACACAGAGGCCGCCCTAGGAAACGCTGTAATGGATGATGCTGAAGTAAGAGCCGTAAGGGAATAGCTCAGTGACCCGGACATGAACAAGGGAATTCAAAAACAGTTTAAGGAAAGGATTCAAGAGCTAGCTGACATTGAAGAAGAATTTGGCGAAATAGAACCAACTACTAAAATAAGATCAAAGCCAATGAGAGTCAGCAAGACAATCAGAATCAAATATAGCGGCACGGAAAAGGATATCTGGGAGAAACTAGCACAGCTTAGAGAGGAAAACAAAGGAGATGGCAGAGTGAATATTTGCACCTTATCCGCTATGCCAATAGAATATTTTCGTAAGCCTTTTTCCAGGCTAGCACAACTCGTATAACTATACACCCTACAAGCCGAGAGGGGGTAATCGTGGCTGGCAAAGGTAAAATATATAGGGAAATTCTGGACCAAGTTAGGACCGTAAGAAACCAAACGGATGATAAAGAAAGAGTAAGAACAATTCGATGCACTAGAGATGGCAGACTGCTTATTGCAATGGACAAGGATAAAAAAGCGTTTACGAATCTAAAAGAAATCCTCAAAAACAAAGATTCAGGATTAAAAATATAAGGCGTAGGTAATGAAGGTAAGAGAGAGATATTGAACATAAAAGGAGAGGAAGCTGGAGTGTCGGCCCAGGAGATTAAGGATGCAGTCGGAAGTATTATAGGTAAATGGGAGGATGAGAAAGATAAACTTGGAGAAATCAGGCCCCAGAGAGACCAAACAAGCACAGTCACATATATTACCACGAAGTCGAATGTCGAGAAATTATTGGCAAACAAGGTCCTAAGAATAGGGCTGGTACGCTGCCAGGTGGAAAAGAGGATAAGACTGAGAAAATGCTTACGCTGTTGGTCGTATGCTCATGAAACAAGTTTATGCCAGGCACCAGAGAGACCCGACAGATGTTTTAAATGCGGCGAGGAAGGGCAGGTTGCCAAATTCTGCACAAACGGGGAAGCATTTCCAGTATGTAAAATAAAAGACAGGCACAATTAAATGTCCAGGCTATAGAAAAGTACTAAATAAGGTGAAACGACAGGACAGAATAAATAATAAAGTACTCCCAGCAGATGTAGACAAATATCCGAGTGAACCGAAGACACCAAGGAAACTGAAACCTCGGCAGACCAGCAACATGTACCATACACAACATCTGGCAAAAACATAAATCATCAGGAGATAGAAAGATTCAGCGAGATGCTAGATGAGGCTAGAAGTCTAATTGCGGACTAGTTTCAAACAGCTACTCAAATAACCATTGTAACACATGAGGGTGCTGCAGTTAAATTTAGGAAGAGCCAAAGCGGCACATGATATCGCGAGCAAGATTGCGATGGATATGAGTGTAGACTTGGTAATCGTATCTGAGCCAAATATAGCCTTGAGAAGTAGCTGGGTCCATGACATCAATATCGATGTAGCTGTTTGGATCAGGAATAAAAAATGTGGCATTACAAGCACAAAAATTGGCAAAGGATTCCTGGTATCACGTTTCAAGGATACGTCACTGATATGCTGCTATATCTGACCAAACATCCAGCTGCAAGTATTTAAGTAGACAGTGGACAACATCATGAATGCCTGCAAGGCAGAGGGAAACAAGGTCCCAGTGATGGGGGACATCAACTCTAAAGCACCTCAGTGGGGTGAACCTAGGTTCGACCAAAGAGGAGAGTATTGGATGGAATGGGTCGAGACACTTGACTATACCATAATCAATAACGGAGAGCCAACATTCCTAAGAAATAAGAGCGTCTCATACATCGACGTCACATGTGCTAGCTCAAAAATGACTCGCAAAATATAAAACTGGCATATACTGAAGGAGGCCGAGATCTTTACCCATCATAAGCATATCTATTTTGAAATTAAATCCGAGGCTGGACGGAATGACCAGTGGTAAATCAGAAGCATAAACATGGAAGGTCAAAATGTGTTTGAAGAATATCAAGCAAGAAGATGCCAAGGATCTAAATGCTCTCACTAGATGTCTGAAAAAATAGTCAAGGCAGCCAGCAAAAACAAAGGTGGAGATATATACCTATACCCATACTGGTGCAACGAGGATATCGAAAAAAGCAGGAACGCATACTTCGACGCTAAAAGAAGGCTTACCAGAAAGAGAAAACTAGGTGCGGAAGTACTCGAACTTGAGGTGACGTACAGAAATAAGCGGAAAGCACTATGCAAACTAATTAAAAGTAGCAAAAGAAATAAGTGGAATGACATTATAAATCAACTGGATGAGGATATATTGGGTGATGGATATAGGATTGCATTCAAAAACCTAAAAATCCAAACCCCCTATGAGGTGCCACCAGAAACGAAAAAGAAAGCAGCGGGAATTATTTCCCCAGAGAAACCTCTATTCATACTTCCGCAAAAAAGCACGACTGACGTACCCCAAGTAACAATACACGAACTACTACAAGCTATAGCTGATATTATACCTAACAGAGCACCTGTACCTGAAGGGATAACTCGCGGAATCATAAAATCTTTGGTACAGACAAAACCGCATATAGTACTAAGTATGATTAACAACACAATGCAAAAACACGAATTCCCAACAGAGCAAAAAATAGCGAAACTAGTCCTTATCTTGAAGCCGGGTAAGCCGATGGGCAAACCAACGTCTTATAGGCATATATGCCTTTTAAACTGTGCGAGCAAATTCTGGGAAAGGATTATCAAGGGACGATTAGAAAGAGAATTCATAGATAAGGGAGCTATTTCGGATCACCAGTATGGGTTCCGAAAGGGACGCTCATTTATCCATGCAGCAAACAGGATAAGAGACAAGGTTATAAACTCTACAGCAGCCTATGTTTCTATGATTTCCATTGACGTTAAAAATGCGTTTAACACAGCCACCTGGCCACTTATAATCAAAGCACTACAAGAACTCCAAATCAGTGAATACCTAATAAACATTATAGCGGACTACCTCAAGAACAGATCCCTCAAAGTGGATAACAATTATATTACGCCCATTACCGCCGGTAACCCGCAGGGATCGGTCCTAGGACCAACCTTATGGAACATATTGTACAATGGAGTATCAAGTAATTTTTAAAGGGAACGAACATTGTCTTACATTTACTACGAGCTCACTCACATAACTAATGACAAAATCGAAATATTACAAAGTATTTCACTCAAATCATTTGTGAAACGGTACTAGTAAAAATATTGGTTGAATTTAAAAAAGTTTGCCGCTATATAAATTTTACTTGTGGCGTAAATAATAAGGGATGGGACCCTCAGGGTAACTTATCAGATAAAGGAATGATAGCAACTGAATGGATACTTGATAGTTAAAATAATTATTATATTTTCAAGTAAATGTCTTCTTTAGTTTCAGTAGGCAAACAAAGGTGAAACATTGCATGCACAATACCAGTCTTTTAATAAAGAATATTCTCGCCTGCTTTTCACTTTATCCTTTAATTTTATAATTTTAGAGCTCAATATATTTATGAATAGTGTAATTAACTTTTCATCATGTTTGTTTTTTCATAACTGATAATATTTATTTTCGTATGTTTTGGATACTAGGGATACTGTTCTCAATAACTTGTATGAAATAAAAATTTGGACATCAGTAACAATTCAATAATGCGTGAAATGTAAACAACAAGCAACAAAGAGGTTAGTGGGTATTTCACGCAGAAAGAAAAAGGGGCTACTGAAAAGAGTGGTAACCGCAGACATGCATGTTTCTGGCTGATTAGCCGTCCTCAGTACGGTATAACCAATATTGATGACACAAATATTTCGTTTGGCTGATTTGTTGAAATCCGATGCAAGTTCTCATGTTCCAATCAATAGCTTTGCTCTCAGGTTTTAAGCCCTTGCTTGGTTATACCGCACTGAGGTCGGCTAATGCGCCAGAAACATGCATGTCTGCAGTTACCACTCTTTTCAGTATCCCCTTTTTCTTTCTGCGAGAAACACCCACGAACCTCTTTGTTGCTTGTTGTTTACATGTCACGCATTATCCGTACATCTTGTTGTTGTTTCATTGCTCTGGGTCGGAAGTTTCAGACAGGAGGGTTATGTGCACCTCCGTATCGATATTGGTTTCCAATATTGATGACACGAATGTTGCGTTTGGCTGTCCTGTTGAAATCCGTTGTATTTACTCATGTTCAGCTTTGCTCAAAGGTTTTACACCCTTGATTGGTTATACCGTACTGAGGACGACTAATGAGCCAGAAACATGCATGTCAGTGGTTACTACCGAAAAAGGAAATAATAAAATGAAATAATAAAATGAAATAATAAAATGAAATAAATTAAAAATAAAATAAGCAAAGCTGCTTACCATTTAAAACACCGTAAGCACTACTGGCTTGAAGCCGTCTGACAGATAAGATGTCTGGACCGTATATTTATGGGGGGCGTGTTTTGTCTTTTTGGCATGCGCGGTACGTGTGTTACTGGCGGGAGTGGTACGGATATGGGATGTTCGTTATCCCGGTGCATTTCACTGAGGAAATTGTTATTTTTGGCACAGGCCATGCTGAAAGGAGGTGAGGTGGTTTCGGAATGGGGCGAGTGAAGATGTTTCCAGGTTGAAGGTAATTGCTGGCTGTCGGCCCTGGTATTTAAACAGTTTGGACGTTTTTCTATCTCGATAGCTTCTCGAATTATTCTCGACTTGAAGGGGCAAGCTGATGCGATAGTTATGGTTTTATCGAAATTAATTGTGTGCCCTGTGTGGACACGATGTTGGGCCAAGGTGGAAGATGTATCGAAATTTCTGACAGACAATAAGTGTTCTTTTGCTCTAACAAAGATACGTCGGTTGGTCTGACCTATGTAGGCGCGGGGCAATCTAAGTAAGGGATTTCATATACTCCATGCTGTTCATTAGGAATTCTATCCTTGACAGATCTGATTAGGTGAGAGGTTTTTGTGTTGGGGTTTGAAGATGTTCGAATACCATGGAATATGAAGATTGTTCGAATACCGATGATTTTGCAGATGCTGTCTGTCACTTCTTTAATGTAAGGAACGGATATTTTTAATTGACTATCTAAGTTCAGAAATTTTCAACACCCACTCCATCACCTTCCACCATTGACTTATGGAATCACCCTGTATATATATATATATATATATATATATATATATATATATATATATACCTTTTACAAATAGTATCCTCATAAAAATTATGTTCCTTTTACAGAATTTTTGTTTGAATCATTTTTTTAGTAATCAAATACTTGATCGCCTCAACTAACAAAATCGTTGTTCACTTAATTATTTATTTCTCTCTTGCAATGGTTCAACCATGTTCCTATTTAACTAAATATTTTTGTATTTTCTTTTTATAATTCGTATTACTCATAAGAGAATTAAACATGCTTGATGGACAAACAACAATAACACAATAGGCACAAATTTCCTGTATTGAAGGTTTTATAACTGACAAAAGAAAGTTGTTCCTACTGAATAATCCACTGATGACTAATCCTTCCAACAAAACGAGAATATTTATTCTATTTTCAAATTTTAAACGAATAATTTAACAATAAGTTGAAGAAATAATGACTAATTAAACTAAAGTAAAAGTAACTCTATATTTTCTCACGAATTATGATAAACGGTACAAATATTACGCCATTAACAATGGAACAATATACAACCACATAACCTCGAAGTCACAATAAGTTAATTAAACGAAACATGCTTAGATAAAATTTCACTCGTTTTTAAAGAAAGAAATTCTGAAGTTGAAAACTGAAAAATTACTGATGGGATCATTATTATGCTTATCAAGCAAATTTCTAGTTTATTGCAGGACCCCGCGGTAGTAACTGTTGCACAAATTTATTGTAATGCGTCTGGCTCGTGCTGTTATGAAAACCTTTGAAAATATTGTGTCCTTGGTGCGGTGTTTTTGAATACAATTCTGAATATCCTCTTGCAGCAATTTTACAGATGAAATCTATCCGTCAATTAACACAAACGATATCTCCCATTTTTTAATCGAAAAATTGGTTATAACAATAATACACTCAGTAGCAATGGAAATTTGAAGTATAAAACAACGCCTTCTATTCAAATTAACAATTATAACGGAGCAACTGATAATAAATCAAAACCAATGAGAGTACACCATTTTCTCTCTCTACCACCATTAACTAGAAGTCTAGAAGTTTGCAATAGAGAAGACGGTTAATAATCAATGGAACCAATAAGTATATATTTCTGTCGTTGAGTGGCAATCTCTCGAATACCTCTCGCCTTATTTCGAATTGGAGAATATGCTGTAGGTCTAGCTCATTCTTCATGGGATACCATGTAGACGTTAAATATTTCTATAGAAATGTGACTACAGAGTTCAATTCTTGACAAGCATTAACAAATTACTTTTAAAATTAAGGTATAACTTTTTGCAAACTATTGGTAGTTAATTAGGACTATCTAGTAGTAGATAATTGCAGAACTATCCACTAGTCGAAATAATATTCCTGTTGGATAAGATAAACATAACAAATTATGTAGCGTGTAACAAGTGTGAAAACACTTGATTGGCGAATTGAAACTACAGCGTGTATAAACAAATGTTTTAACATTATCATCATATGACAGCGAGGTCAATTCAATAGAACTTCTATAGGTTTAAGTAAAGGGTAACGGGAAATAAAACAAACACTAAGAAGTATCTAACGATTACTCCGTAATTCCTTATATGTTAATTAACTCAAAATTGTGTGTCGCACTCATAATGAAGAAAGTAACATTTGGTTACATTACCAAACTTTTGATGCAACGCGTAATAATTAACATAAGATTCTGATAAAGCATATTAAATAATTACAACTTGTTCGAGGCTAAAAGGGAGTTATTAGTGACATTTTAATCAGCATATCGTAGTCATTTATCAGATAATATGTACTTCACGTATGTTAAACATCAAAACTACCCTCTTATGTTATCATTGACGAATTCTAGATCTACATAACTACGTACAACTTATCTCCAAGAATGACTTGGAACTTACTCAATTGTATCTCCGAACCAATAGACGCATGGGAAGCTAATGAAAAATATTTCTGAATTAATTTTTTTATGTAATATTGTTTTTAAAAAATCATGTTTCCATCGAGCTGTTTCAACCCTGATTCGAATAAGGGGCAGTTATGGGCTATCATCTTACATATAGTCGAGGTAAGACTTCGCAGTCCTGCGAAGGAGATATAATAAAGTAATTTAACCGAAATGTCGGCCGGTCTTAGATCAGACTATAACCATAAATATCTCATCGTAGGTCTGCCCTTTGCAATCAATAGCAAACATCTCATCACCCGGACCTGAGAACTGCTGCCGTTTTCCACCTGATAAATCAATTGATTTTCCCTTTTATGTCAAGTAGATGAGTGCCTCATGGTAATAACATCGCTTTTATCTCGATTTTAATGGCTCCTTTCTTGTATCGTTATCGTCATTTTTATCAGAATGACCAACGTATTATTTCCAAATGTTTTGATCTCAAATAAACAAGAATTCAGTTATTTTGCTTTAAACGCTATTGTTTAAAAAATGTTCATATCAATAGAGTTTTAGATATATGATGTTATCTTATTCCTATTTCCGAAAACAAATTTGAACGTTTATGAACTCACACATTAAAATCATTAGTCTAATGAAAATAATCTGAATAAACAATTATCACCAAAACAATTTGAAGTATTTTGTTTTTATTGAGTGGAGACGATTTTTTTTAGGATTTCATACACATGAAAAATATAACGAGTGAAGAAAAGTCTAGAAGGCTAGAAGATAATACTGTTGAAAAAAGTAAAAATATAATTAAGCAAAAAAAGAAACTAAACTTAATGCAGAAGGGAAAAAGCATGAAGTAAAATCAAGAACTAATAAAAAGCGGAACTTAAAAACAGCAAAATTACAAACTTCTTTCGAGGCATAAAAATAACTAAGGAACATGACTGGAATAACCCTTATATAGAAAAAAAATGAAGAAAACTTTAAGGCGCTAATATAGGGAAATTGATGAATTTGTTCATTTTAATGACCTGCTAAATGACGAAGGTGAGGGAAATGAAACAGATTAAATTATTAGAAATTTAATATGAGACAGCAAACCAAAAGAGGACAAATAACAAAAGTGTTGCATTTCTCAGTTGCTGTTTGTGAAAATGTTCATGCTACAGATTAATAGGTTATACGGGGACCCGTGCAATACCACTCAAATCTCCTGATTCCATCTTTATGACTATTTTAAAATGGGGCGATTAAAGTGCTATTTAATTAGAAAATAAGGACCTAAATAAATCTTTCGTTTGGTTTGAGTGGCTTGATAAGTCTTTTCCTGCCGTAAGTTCGTTTATGTGGTTTTCTAGTCTTTTGTATGTATGTATTCTCATTATTTCGTTAATAAATTAGCTAATATTGATTTTTTTAAATATTATTAGAAATATTACCGGCATATGTGATAATTTTGTAATTTGGTATATCTTTAGTTTAGGAAATATTACTTGTAATGCCACTTTTATAAAGTAATTTATTTACAATATGTAATGGATAACCGTTGGATGTTGCTATTTGTTTAATTATTGCATTAATTTCTCTATTAAAATTATATTTGTTCTTAGGAACTGAAAATGCTGTATGTATCATTGAATTATATGCTGCTTATTTATGTGACATGGGATGATTGGAATTATATTGTACAGTTAGATCAGTGTTTGTTGGTTTTCTGTAAATTGCATAGTCAAGTACATTATCAATTCTTTGAATTGTTAAATCAAAAAAATTGATTCTTATTTTCTTCAACTTCCGATGATGTATATTTAATTGTTAGGTGTAATTGAAAGATACATCTAATTATCGTTCACTACCTATAAAACAAGCTAATATGTCATCTACATATCTATACCAAAATAAGATATTTTTTGAATTGTTACAAAGTTTTTTTTAACCTGTCCTTAAAAATGTTTGCCAAAATTGGTGATATAGGAATTTTGAAGAATTGAATTTTTAATTGTATACTTAGATATATATCCATAATTATTAAGTATACTGTTTAGTTTTTTATTTAATTTATTATTAGGTCTAGTTGGTTTCGACACTTTATGTAATTTAATGGTTCCACATAATTGTGAAGATTAAGAATTTTTATTTATGATGCAATTCTTTCCATAATCATTTAAAATATTATTCGAATTATTAACAATCACACTCACATTATTAGACAATTTATTGTTGGGTCTGCTGTTAGAATTTGGACATCATTAGATTCAATAAAGTTATTTACTATGAATTTATTATAATAATATTCAGTTTTCAATATGACAGTGGCATTACCTTTGTCAAATTTTGCAATTGTGAGACGATAATGTTATACATTCTTTTTTATTGAATTTAAAGCTGAAACGTAATTTTTTGTTTGACGTTTAATTTTGGAAGGTTAAATCTTTTAGATTGAATTATGAATTTGTAATTTCTCATGAAAAAATCATTTGAATTAGCTTTTAAAGATATTTCTAGTTCTGTAACTTATATTTGCTTAATATCATTCCTAAATATTGGTGGTATGTTGAACTCTAACACCATTTTTAAAAAGTATATTTCAATATTTGTAAAATTAGTGTCTGAAAGGTTTTCAAATCGTGGTGCTAAGTTTGTTGGTATGTCACTTTCAGATGTTTAGAGTATTGTATTTTATGTTGTATGGATTCAGTTTTCTTAGTTTTTGTTCTTTGAATTTCTTGTGCTTCATTGTGCTGACACTTTCTCTGATTTTGTCATCAACAGTGAAATTCTAGTGCATGTAGTTCGAACGTAAGTCAGAATGTACAACTTTTATGTAGGTGTCTAAGGAATCTCTTATTTTAAACCATTTTCAATTTTCCTCTTTAAGCCAGACTCGTTGAGCACATTTTATCGCGTTTTGGGCTTGAGGTGTTTTATTATGGCATTATATGTTTACTTAATTTGATATTACTTTTTTTCTAAGGCATTCTTGGTTAAACCAGATGTTTTGGGATGCTTTGCAACGACTTTCTAGTAACTTCTTGTATTGTCGGGTAAAATCTTCTCCCGAAGATTTTTTAAGAAAATTTATTATTTCGACCGTTACTGTGTGGAATCTACTCATACTACTTTTTCAAATGAAACTAACCGTTTCTAAGTAATCCCACAATTTATTACAAAAATGATAAGAATTCTAAAAAATGGACAAATGTTTCCATATTACTACATATCATCGATGTTATGACAGAAGTTACATTTTATTTGATGCCTATCCGATGTTTAATAATTATTTTGGCTAGACCAAGAAGTGGGCTACATTTTGATTGGCCTAATACATATTAATAGAAAAAAGTATTACAAATATTAGAGTTTAGATATTATTAGCCCTATGGATATATCCTGGATCTTTTTCCCATTTAAGATCAGTATAACTATGCAATGATATAGGAAACTAGGAAAACGATGTCTCCTGATCTTTACTATTATTACTTAAGAAGACAGTTTAAAAGTGGAGAACTCCCTAGACTTATCTGCTCATTGACGACTTCATATTGTCGGTGTCTTACTTTCTAATTCTTCAAGAAAATCTCGTTCTTGTTTCTTATTACAAATATGTAGTATTTCTAGTTCTATTTTAGGTGCTCATGAATGTTTGCTGCAAAGTTGATGTTTTTGCGTATCAGGATTTCTCTTGTTGTTTTAATCTGTATGCTCCTAAGTGTTTAGTGTGTCTATTTTCAAAATTTCTAAGTGTTTGACATTCTGGACACTTAAGTTTATATATACCAGATCTTTTTTAATGGGAATATTTTTTTGTTAACATTTAGCAACTTTGGATTCACATTACTTTCTATTTTAAATGAAACTGTTGTGTTTGTTGCTAAAGATATTATCATTGAAATATTATTAGAAATATTACCAGCATATGTGATGGTTCTGTAATTTTGAGTAGTTTGTTTAGGAGTTATTAGTTGTAATACCAATATGTTCTCTTTTTTAGTAAGTAATTTCTTTATTATGTGTTATGGATAACCGTTGAAATTAGACAAAGTGAACACTTACGACCATACAGATTAAACCAACCCAATAAATAACATCATGCAAAACATCTACTTGACACCAATCATTCATTGACACCTAACACAGAACTAGAAGTACTGAATATTTTGTGCTAAGAAACAAGAGCTGGATTTCTTTGAAGACTTAGAAATTAGAATTAGAATTTCAACGGTTATCCATAACACATAATAAAGAAATTATTTAGCACGTTGATCGCCCAAATGGAACATAAAAAAAATTCTACAGGCCCAAACAAAGTTGTTTATTCAAATGATAAGTGATACATAATAATTGCATACAATTGTATTTATTTTCATATATTACCTAAAAACAAGCCAAAACATTACTTTGAAAATTAAACCCGGCTTTTAGGTTTCGGAGCCCCATCTATGTTGGCGCCCTGAAACCCTACTAGCGGTTTTCAAATATACACGCTTGAGCTTGTTCACTAGGCGCATGGCAATTCTATTTTATTTACACTGCGGTCCCAGTCGATGTTTGAGAATAAGTTCTGTATGTTCAAGTAATTTGATTTTGTTGTGTAAAAAATGGGGAGTTATGAAAAAGAGCAAAAACAACAATGGAATTGTATAACGAGATATTATTAGATGAGGATGAGCCTCCAAAGTACGCAGATAATAATTCATCTGACGACTTCCAGCCTAGTTCATCTTCAAATAGCGATAGTACGAGTTCTGATGATTCAATTTATAAAAATAATCCCAAGAAGAGATACAAAAGGTAAAGTTAGTAGTAGAAAAAACTCTTCGTTATTTATATTCGGTATATGATGTCAATATTTTTTGTTCCAGAACTTTTCAAGTTCCTGTCAAGCCTGCAGTTCTATCAGACTTAGGAGTACCAGCTTCCACGTCTAAGAAGCCAAATATCCTATCTCAGAGTCCACCAGATAACGCAGAGGCACAACAATCTACATCTACAATGCGCATATATCTATCGATCAAGCCATAGATGAGGTTATATCCAGGTATTGTGTCCCCGAAAATGAAAATGACGAAGAGCTTATTCCAGATGATATACTGTGGCTTCCTTCTAGTGGTCAGCATTTGAAAACTTTTGATATTGATTTGCCATCTGTGGGAATTACGAGAGAGACTTGTGAAAACTACAACTAAATCACAATATGATTTTTTCTAAATCTTTTGCTGCGACGAGCTTCTAGGTAATAATCTAGGTAATAATCCTAGAAACCAACAGATACGCCGAACAATCAAAAAATAGAGTACTGCCCGCAAATTCTCGATTGTATCGCTGGAAAGCTACAAATAATCAAGAAATTACCATTTCTCTGGGAATAATGTTGTATATGGGTCTCAAAAAGCTACCGAGAATGACAGATTATTGGTAAAAAAGCCCATTGTATAGTGACCAGGTACAATCCTGAATGTCAAGAAATCGTTTTGAGCTGCTTCTCCGTATGCTCCATTTCAACAATAATGAGAATATTGTTGCCAACGACCGCCTAGGTTCCTTTTGAATATTTTGACCAGTAAATATAAAGAAATATACATTCCTGAAAAATCGATCTGTACAGATGAAACACTTGTTCCTCTTAGGGGAAGACTATACTTTCGGCAATATATCAAAAATAACAGATTCAAGTTTGGTATCAAACTTTATAAATAAATTTACTTGACACCAATCATTCATTGACACCTAACACAGAACTAGAAGTACTGCATATTTGTGAAAAGAAACAAGAACTGGATTTCCTTGAAGAACTGGAAATTAGAAGACATTTAAGAAACCCACAATATGAAGTTGTCAATGAACAGTTAAATCTAGGGAATTCTCCACTAATAAACTGTCTTCTTAAGTGATAATTGTAAAGATCAGCAGATATGGTTTTCCTGGTTTTCTATATCATTGCACAGTTATACTGATCTTAATTGGAAAATTGATATCCAGGATATCACCATAGGGCTAATAATATCTAAGCTTCAATATTTGTAATATCACATCTTCTTCTTTTTCCTATAAACATATACTAAGCCAATCACAAGTTAGGTTACTTCTTGGTCTAGCCAAAAATAACTACTAAACATCAGGTAGGCATAAAATGAAATGTAACTTCTGTCATTCTGACGATGATATTGATTTATCGAAACAATTGTCAATTTTTTAGAATTTTCAATAACTTGTATTATATTGTGGAATTAACTAGAGACCTTGAGTTTCATTTAAAAACACTAATATGAGCATATTCCACGAAGTAAGGGTCGAGACAGTCAATTTCATTTATAAATTGTGTTGTATATATACGGGTTTATTGTGGAAAAGAAAAGGAAGGCGATAAACCTGTCACAATTTCTACTGTAATGTTGCTTATGACACCGCTGTTGGACCATGGAAGAATTTTGTTTACAGATAACTACTATACTAGGGTTGCCTTGGCACATGAGCTTCAGAACAGAAAGACTCACTTGGTGGGTACACTGAGAAATAACAGAAAAAATAATCCCAAAGACGTAGAATCTCAAAAACTAAAAAAGGAGAAATTTGCGCAAAGGAAAGTAATACAGGGGTAACTATCTTAAAATGGCATGACAAACGTGATGTATTATGGCTTAGTACAGCTCATAGTACCCAAATGACAAAGTATCAAAAAGGAGGAAAGGAACAACCCACCCTATTATATGATTATAACGGCAGTGAATCATTCATCGATCTTTCTGTTCAACTAAAATCCTATTCCTCACCTTTACGTAAGGGTATCAAATGGTACCGAAAATTGGCTTTCGAGATACTACTTGGTACTACTGTGGTGAACTCTTACATCCTTTATAAGACTGTGACAAAAGGTAAAATGTCAATAACTGAATTCCGAGAAAATCTTGCTATAAGTTTGTTGAACATGGACACAAATCAAAAAGAACGACCAGCAGATGAAAATCCACGGCACGTTCATGAAGAAGTTCAATCCAATGAACGTAGAAAATGTGTGTCCTGCTACGAAAAATTAAGTGCTAGAGAAGTCGCTCAAACCAAAGGACCAAAGTCAAGATTTTCTTGCATACAATGTAAAAAAATTTACTGTCTATTCTGTTTTTTTTTACTCTCATAAGTATATAGAATAAGGATTCAGATTATTAGTTATTTTTGTTTGTCATAAATAAATACATGTTCTTATAATCCCTGCATTTTCTTACAATCAATAAAATGTGTTTCTACAAAAAATGTAAAGAAAAATCTACAGGCTCATACGTTAGAAGGGCCCCCCAGGTCCGTCTTAGGAACACCCCATATATCACAATGTAATTTGAAGCCCAAGAGTCGGGCCACAGGTTTGAAAGTGTAGGCGCGTGGTGACACCCGACATACATGTTTCCGAGCCTGGTTCACCACTAGCTCTGAAACCCAAATGTAGGGTGTCATGGCGATTAACGTGTTAATAAAAAAGAGAACAAATTGGCACTACAACTAATAATTCCTAAACCACCTAAAGAAATACAAAATTACAAAACCATTACATATGCTGGTAATATTTCAAAGATTATATCTTTAGCAACAAATACAACAATTTCTTTAAAAACAGAGAGTAATGGGAATACAAAATTGTTAAATGTAAAAACCAAAATATTTACGATAAAAATACTCTGGTAAATATAAACTTAAATGTCCTGAATGTAATGCAGTCTATTTGGGTCAAACACTTGGAAATTTTGAAATTAGACACTTACGAGCATACAGATTAAAACAACCAGAGAAATCCCAATACGCAAAAGATCAACATGGCAGCAAACATTCATGAACTCCTAAAACAGAACTAGAGGTACTATATATTTGTAATAAGAAACAAGAGCTAGATTTCCTTGAAGAATTAGAAGACACTTAAGAGACCCACAATATTAAATCGTCAATGAACAGATAAATCTAAGTTCTGCACTTCAAAACTGTCTTAAGTAATAATTGCAAAGATCAGCAGTTATAGTTTCCCTGGTTTCCTATATCATTGTACAGGGTGGGCAAATAAGCGAGGTAAGCGGCTGTATCTCAGAAACTAAGGATCGTAGAGAGTTACGGTAAAAATTTTTATACGTAAAGTGGGCAAGGGAAAACGCTGGAAATTGTTTCAAAGATGGCTGCCAGTGGGCGTTTCCACCATCTTGAATTACATTAAGTTACGTTTCTCCCGATTTTCCTCGATGAATGTAACAAAAAAGTAATTGCGTTTTAATTTAAACTTAAAGTCGAACATTTTTTGTGAAAACAATTTTTCTCTATCTTTCGAATTAAAGTGTTATTTTAAATAAAGGCCTGTAACTTCGAAACGGCTGGATTTGGATAAATTTGGTATCATTGAAAAGAGCATTTCTTGGGCTTTTAGGTTACTTGTAATCATGACAGTTGTGACCTACACGTTATTCGATATTATAAACAAAATATTGGATTTTTTCAAAAAATCCGCATCTTAATATCCTTTTCCTAACTCAAATTATTAAAAAAATTACTAAACCGGAAAAATTCATATATCCCCATTTTAAAATGCATCGGTTGCTTTCGATAAGAAGGCAAGTAGTAGGCCGTGGAAATAAAAGACAAACTCCTCTCTAAAATATTCACAAGAAATGTCAGTTTATTTAGTGCCGTGATTTTAAGTCAAACGTTTTCATATTTATAAGCGACTTTCCTTTTAAATAAAGTTGTGGTTCTAAAAAGGACCGATTTTGTCAAAAAATTAAGGCCCTCTGTGTTCAAATTGCCTTCCATCATGTTCCACACATTGTTTCAGTCTTTCTTGAGTCGACAGAACCGCAGCCTCGATTTCTGCCGCTAATAGTTGTCGAATTGAGTTTCGAATTCTCTTTTCCATATCCATTCGTGTTGTTGGTGGAGTTTGAAAAACAATATCTTTTAAGCGTCCCCACAAGTAAAAAATCAAGACATGTCAATTCGGGAAATCTTGCCGGCCAAGGAAATAGGCTTCCCCTTCCTATCCAGCATTCACGAAAGGTCCTGTTAATATGGTTTCGGACATTAATTGAATAATGTGCTGGACAACCATCTAATTGCAGAAACATAGTTCTCCTACTTGCGAGTGGCACATCTTCCAACAAAATTGCCAACTCGTTGATCAAATACTCTAAGAAGCGGTTACCAGTTAAAGCTTGATCAAAGAAATAAGGTCCCCTTCTTTTCACCAAGGCGGATTTTCAGCGCACCAATAATGTATATTATGACGGCTTACTCTACCATCACTACTAAAGGTAGCCTCGTCGGTCCAGAGAATTTCCGTTAAGAAATTTCTGTTTTCCCCAAGCATGCCTAGCATCCATTAACAGTAATTTAATATATGATTGAAACCTTGTTCATTTAGCGCCTGGTGCAAGACTATGTGGTAAGGATTTAATCTGTTTTTGATTATATTTCTAGCTGAACTTCGTCAACTGGCGTAGACATTTAACTAGATAAATAATCTTAATTTGACAAAATTAATGTCGAAATTAATAATTTATTATCTACAAATTTACAAAATGGTACAAAGTTGTGAATGCTGAACTTCGGTGGTTTCAGATCGGAAGACACTTTATGTTTCGATTTGATTAATATTAAAACTAACTTTGTTATTAAGTGTTTAACTCGTTTCGATGAGTATAAGAACTTTGTTATTGAGCGTTGAACTCGATTCGATGAGTGTGTAAAACTCGCGTCGATGAGTCTAAAACTTTGTTATCGAGAGTATTGAACTCGCTTCGATGAGTGTAAAAAACTTTGTTATCGAGAGTATTGAACTCGCTTCGATGAGTGTAAAAAACTAACTTTGTTGTTGAGCGTTGAGCTCGATTCGATGAGTGTAAAACTCGCGTCGATAAGTAGTTAAATAGGATTGACCAAACGAAAATAAATATTTCCTATTGGCCAGTATCATTGGACTCGTCGGGTTCATTGACAAGAATCAACAATGGGTGCCTCCAATAGATATCTCTATTGAATACTCCAATAGTAACCTTTTTACTCAGAAAGGTTATTCAAACATGTCTTTGAAATCTTCCGACCGTCGACCATAAAATTCACGCAGAAGTGACAATAAATTTAGGGTTTTCGCAACACAATAGATATTAGTGTGAAACGTGAAATTTTCCTAACTTGTTAACTATAGGATTTCAAACACAATGCGACAAGGTGTCGACTTTCAAAAATGTGCTATTTCAATGCCCAAACAAAACTATTCACAATTATTGTTGCAAAACGTGATATTTTCAAGGTATTTAACAAAAGTTGAAAATAAGGTGAAACTATCCTTTGAATTTACAATAATATAAAAGATCTTATCAATTCTGAAAGATATTTTTTACAACGCTAGTAGCAACTAAAATGAATTTACGCTTTAAATATATACAATGACGAAAAGAAGCATACAAATATCTGACATATTTTAAAAGTATCGTAAACAATAAAATTCAAGATTTTATAATATTGAACATAATCTAAAAGTAAAAAACAACATACGCGTAAAAATAATATAATCAGAATAACACTGAATTGTGTATGTGAGAGTATGTGCTAAGGTACTTGGAATAAGATAAAATTATTTACCTATAATCGTTCAAAATATTTCTAACAGTCGTTCGTGCTATTCCCGAGTCTAGAGACAATGTTTTAGTTTCTACATGTCTATGAAATTCTATGGAAGCCAAGACATTGATAATGTTTTTTTCGGTCCTTCCAAAGCGACGCCTGCGACGTTTAGGACGACGAAAACTTCCAGTATCGTGTAATCGCTGTACCAAGCGCGGAAACATTCTTCTCCCGTAATGACGGCGATCTGGATACCTTCCGCGTACTGTTTTGCAACTATAGCTGTATTTTGAAAACACTCGAAATAAATCACAATCATGCCAACGGCTTCATTATTTGTGAAAGTCTCTTTGATTAAAAAGTACTCAAATTATACACAATCAACAATATTGGGCTGCGTGTGACAAAACTTTGACGTTTCTTAGCCAATTTTTTTTGTTAGGCGATTGTCGTGTCCATGGCTTATTACTTGCCTTCTTATCGAAAGCAACCGATGTATTTTTAAATGGGGATATATGAATTTTCCTAGTTTAGTATTTTTTTAATAATTTGTGCTAGGAAAAATATATTAAGATGCAGGTTGCGCAAGGTTATTGATTGATCATTTGTCTATTTTCTTGTCTAAAAAAGTCATATCATCGCATTTAAATTTTTTGAGAAAATCCAATATATTGTTTATAACATCGAATAACGCCCTCTATCGGCGGCATTGCAGGTCATAACTGTCATATTTACAAGGAACCTAAAAGTCCAAGAAATGCTCTTTTCAATGATACCAAATTTATCCAAATCCATTAAGCCTTTTCGAAGTTACAGACATTTATTTAAAACAACATTCCAATACTCCCCCCCACCACTTTATTTCGAGAGAAAAATTGTTTTTTCAAAAAATGTTCTACTTTAAGTTAACATTAAAACGCAAATACTTTTTTGTTACATTATTTGGAGAAAATCGCGAGAAACGAAACTTTATGTAATGCAAGATGGTGCAAACGCCCACTGGCGGCCATCTTGGAAAGTTGAAAATAATTTCCAGCATTTTCCCTTGCCCACTTTACCTATAAACTTTTTAACCGTAACTCTCTACGATCATTAGTTTCTGAAATACAGCCGCTTACCTTCCTTATTTGCCCACCCTGTACAGTTGTAATGATATTAAATGGGGAACGATATCCCCATAGGGCTAATACTATATAAGTTTTAATATTACTTCTCTGTCTAGCCAAAAATAATTATTAAACATCATGTAGGCATCAAATGTAACTTCTGTCATTTTGACGATGATATTTAATAATATCGAAGCAATTGTCAATTATTCATAATTTTTTCAATATATTGTGGAATTATATAGACACAGTTAGTCTCATTTAAAAAAATAATATGAGTAAGGGTCGAAGCAGTGAATTTTGCTTTCTCCACATACAAGCTTGTGCAAATCAAATATTACCAATTATACACGACAATGTTCTCATGTCAAAACAGCTTCTGAAAACCTATTTTGGAAATCAAGTAATGCTCAAATGTATTTATGAACTTCATACGTACAAAAAGTAAAAAAGTTTTTATTTTGTTTTCAACATGTATCTTTTAGTAGCAAGAAACAAAAAAGGGACAAAGGAACTTGTAAACTCGTGGTATTTACTACACGCCACTGCCAACTACCTTCTTTTTCCTTATTCCCCGAAGGGTCGACAAACTAGCAGTGACTCATTGACATTATTTTGAATAGCTATAACTTTGAATAACGATTGAAAGAGAAATTTATTTTTTTAAAGTGTATTGCTCAGTTTACCAAACTTTAAATGTATAAACAATTTTGATTAAAAAATGAGTGATAGTGATGGGAAAAACAAATATGATATTTACGTACTTTCCGAAATATTGATTAAAGTTTGCAAAAACCATAATTTTTTGTTTCGTATGAGCAAAATGAACTTTTTTTAAGAAAGGAGCTGAATTTTTTAATAGATTAGGAGTAGCATAAAGCTTTAGTCAATTCAACTATTCCAAAGTTTTGGCTAATTGACATTTCAGTTAAAAGAATATATGTTTAGTGTTTCCGAAACAATAGTTTGTTGATAGAAATGAGTTATTATAGCAACATAAGCATTGATTTATAGAGCCTAATGAATAAAAATGAAGCAATTGCTCAAAGCATTTGTTTACTAGCAAAAGCAATTGCTTAACTAGCATTTGCTTACTAGCAAAAGCAATTGCTTAACTAGCATTTGCTTTAAGAAAAAGCAATTGCTAGAGCTCGTTATGAATAAATTTTTTGAGCAAATGCTGCTTTTCTGAAATCAACGTAGCAATTGCTTTCCCAACAGAAGTCCAGACTTGCCGGCGCAAGTTTACAAAGTCGTGATCCCTACTCATATTTGTTCCATATTAGTGTTTCGTAGACGTACTTATTTAGTTCAGTTACATTTTTAAGAATATCTAAGTGTGTTATTTTATAAAAAATAATAATAATATGGCAGAGAGAGAAGAATTTGATAATAGTAGTGACGAGGAAATTACAGCTAAACAAATGATATTTGTACAAAAATTAAAAGAAAAGAAGATCATTTTTAATAAATCACGAATTCCGCATTTTAAGGCAGAAAAGGACGCTGCTTTAGCTGACTTGGTACAGGAATATAAAGATATTTTTCTACTTTCGCTACTAAAACCGCACTTTGAACACGGGTTTGACATGCACAAAACGACTCTTTAAACACTAGTGTTTAAAATGCGAAAAGTCACATCTCGTTTATCTTTTGTTAAACGTCAAATCCAGTGTATCTTTTGTATGTTAAATTTCATATTCCGGATAATTTTGTTATTCTGCGTCATTTGATTTGTCAGTCAGCTGTCAGCCATCGTCCGTCATGTTATGAATATAATTCAAATATAATATAATTTTTTCCTTCCCGCGGGCGAAGAAAAAGTATAGTAAGCACCTCGTGTTAAAAACGTCTTTAGTCACTCGTTTCACAAGGACCTCGTGACTAAAGTAACCTTTTTGACACTTCGTACTTAATATACTATTATAATATCACACTTACAACAAAACTGTTTTCAAAAAAAATTAGTAATATGAAAGTTGAGATGAAAAAGAAAACGGGTAATAAACCAGTAGTATTTAAGCCTTGGGAAAAATTACTTTTGTAATTATTGGAGGTTGAAAAGAACCCCATCTCTAAAAAAATACCTGGTAAAACATTTTTATAATATACTGAAACTGATGAGACCAAAGCATTATCAAATGCTGAACTGCAACGTTTAGTTTTAGTAGAGCAACTGAAATTATGTCGTATGAATTTTAATTAGGATATCTATAAGTAACTTTTTAAAAAACTTTACTTTTACAATTTAAATAATATTATAACAATTATGAAAAATATATGTTTGTAGTTTGAAATCTAGTCTACAACTAACTAAAAGATGAGCGCATCGTCCACAAGACACCTTGGCAATCTTGCTGAATTCCCACAAAAGTCGGATTCGGGGAAACTCCGGACTGTGGGATACGCAGCGTCAGCATCTTCTTATGGGAACCAAGCGAGGTGACGACATAATTCCTCCCCCCATAGTCTCGGCTTCCGAGGGTGAAAGAGGAAGGCGAACATCGTGGTGGTCCATCTGTGGGGGTGTTGATATCCGAAATCTGTTGGTGAGCTTCTTGTAGATTAAGTAGCAACTTGTAACAATCAGAAGTCCATAAATGAGGATCGTCCAGGCACTGGGGACGTAGATAGGGCTCTCGAAATGAAGATTGGTCTGATTTTCGATCACTTGGCTGCGGATTTCGTGAAGTTCGTCTAATCGGAGGTCTTCTAAATCGATGCTAATATTAATCTTTGAGGGCGTCGGAATGGCAGCGTCTATATCGAGGAACAGGATCGGCTGCTTCGGGTTCGTGTATTGCTGTTCATTGATTATAGTCAATTGATCAGTGGTGAATTGACAACCAGTAGGGATTTCGATGAGGAATGTGCCCATTAATTTTCGGATTTCTTCTTGTCAGGAGCATTTCAATTTTATTATTGATTCATATGGAAATAATCCGATCCATTGGTTGGATGCGTCGAGCTGATTTAGCAGTGGTTGGGTCAAATGGACTTGAGTCTGGCCGCATTTGGAGATGTTTCTGGCCTCGACGAGCTGAATTTCACAGGGACCATCTTCGATTTCTTTTAGCTCTTGTTTGTCGCAAATATACCATTGAGAAAGAATTGCTTTGCAAGAGTTACTCATAAATGTAAAATACATTTCGCTTTTTATCAAGAATTTATTTTTTGGAATAATTGTCTTAAACTGATTCTCAGAATATATTGGTACTGAATAAAAGTGATATAATTTAAAATCAAAAGGAAAAGTAATTGGAATATGCAGGATATATGTGATTTTATTATTTAGAATGTAGCTATCAATTTTAATGAGAAACTCATAAGGTTCAGTTTTATTGACATTCACTGGAAATGGCAGTTGTTTCGATTCGGTTTGATTGCTTAATTTTTTAAGTTCGATGTATAGGTCATTTATTGAAATAATGCTCGGGTGCATAATTTGTAATTTTGAAAAAGTAATTGAATTCTCGATGTCTTGTAGAATTGAATTAATTATTTCGTACATATTTATTATTTGATTGAGAACATCTTTTATTAACATTATTTTCTCTATATGTATTGTTTTCAACTATCAAACTGATTTGGTTTATTTTTGAAGTAATCAATTGTTCATTATGGTTAATTTTTTGAATTGATCTATGACATTCAGAGATAGCGAATATTGTTTTCCCATATTTAACACTATTTGCTTTTGGTTTGACTCTAACTGAGAAATCAATTTTTCGTAGCGTTGACCATCATAAGTGTCTAAATTTCCGGTAATGGATTTGAATATTGAACCCAAACCATCGATTAATCCTCGTTTACGGATAATATGATGCGGGAAAATGTTTTTCATTTTTGATTCAACTTTGTCTTCAGTGAATTGTAATATTTTTAGATAGTTGGATGTATCAAAAGAATAATCTTTATTTGTGAGTATTAGCCTGGTTATATTATGAGATTTCAATCTTAGTTTGTAGATTTTTGTAATGATTGGGTTCATATCGTAATAGTGAATAAGTGTATGTGTGTATTGTTCGACTTTGGCAGTTCCTAATTTAACTGGAACAAGGCCGGGATTATTTTCTAATTTTTGAAGTAGATTTTTTCCCTGGAGTCCGAGGATCCTCGGGAGTCTGAAATAGCAGAAATGAAATATTTTATCTTTTGAAAGTATAGGTTTGTTTAAGTGGGCGTTTCATATTATCCATATGTATTTTTTCGTGTGATAGGGTTGAAACTGTTTTTAAATCCTTTTAACTGTTGTTAGTAGAGTGGATTTGTCAAATTTATTTGCTTGTTTCTGCCTTATATGTTTTTTCACGAAAACTTTTTGTTCTGGCTGAAATATTTCAGGTTTGTCCCGGTTAACATTGAGTTTTTGTATAGTCTGATTTTAGAGCAATAAGATCTGAGTTAATTTTTGAATAAAGTAATTTTGATTTCTCCCTATGATCATTTATTAATATTTCATCGATTTCAATTTTAAAAGGGTTATTATCTGTTATATGTCCGTTTATAATATCGATAGGTTTGATTATTATCGAGTGGAACCTTTCAACAATTCCGTTTGACTGAGGATGATTTGGACTGCAAAAGTGAGTATCAATTTTGTGAAGTTTCAGTAATTCTGTTACGACAGAATTTTTGAATTCAGTACCGTTGTCAACTACTATTTGTTTAAGTGTACCGTGATGTGAAAAGAATTTTATTAAATTATCAACGATTTCAGTTCCACAGGATGAGTTCAAATGATATGCCTGAGCATATTTGGAGAAGCTATCAACGATAGTTAGGAATTTTGATTGTTCGAGAGTAAAGGTATCTAAATGAATTATTTCAAGCGGTTTTGATGCTGTTGGAGTAATATTAATTTCCATTCGTATGGGGTGTCGTTCGTATTTACTTTGCTGGAAAATTTCACAATTATTGATGTAAGTTTGAACAGATTCTTTGATATTTGGCCAATAGTATTTTTCTTCAATTCTTTTTACTGTATTGTCGATTCCGCGGTTGTTTGTTTCACTTTCATGATAATTCGAAATTAATTCTTCAATGTCATTTTTGTTTGTCAATTTGTCAATTAAAAATTTGTTACATCTTTTAAACTTAATAGAAGGCCATCTAATTTTTTTTTGTAAAACTACTGAAAATTTCTCATAGATATTTGGGTTTTGAAAAATAAAGATAATATTGAACATTTGGTGAGATATATTCTCTGATAAAATTCGTAATTTTATTTTCAAAATTGTTTTCGGATATTTGGACTTTAATACGTTGTTTTCTTTCGAATAAAATCGTGATTTTTGGCTTTTCTGGGGAATGTAGTACTGTTGATATAATAATTTGATTTTGACCGAAGTTTACAGGTATGTCTAATATTGGAATACCTACAACAGGATTTTGATCGACATTAGAATGTATAGTCTCGTCATTTTCTTCGTCTTGTTCTACGTTTTGAATAGATTCGTCTGCTTGTACTTTCATAGAGATGTTGTCCACGTCTCGTTGTTTATTTGCGTCCTGTGATTCGAATATTTCTCGAATTATTTGCTCATTTTCAAGATTATTAGGATCATTTTTCATGTTTTTTGCTAAATCTTCTATTTCGTCGGACACTGTTTTGGTATGGATTTCTACGCGCAAAAGTGCGTCGGCATTCGAATTTAGTTTACATTTTTTATATTTAATATTATAGTCATACTCTTCTAATTTTATTCGCCATCTGGTTAATTTGGAGTTGGGTTTCTTAATAGAAAAAAGCGATTCTAGGGGTTTATGATCAGTTACAATATCGAATTTTCTACCAAACAAATACGGTCGAAAATATTTCGTAGCCCAAACTATTGCGAGTAGTTATTTCTCGATAGTTGAGTAGTTCTGTTCCAAATCATTCAACGTTCGAGAAGCATAAGCAATAGGTCGATCGCTACCAATCGGACCTTGGAATAAGACGGCGCCCAAGGCAACGTTACTAGCGTCTGTCGTTAAAACAAAAGGCTTAGAGAAATACAGATACTGTGGTATCGGCTCGTTAATTAAAAGATTGTTACAAGTATTAAAACAGTCTAAAAATTCTTGATTATGTTCAATCTTCGCTCCTTTTTTTAACACTTTGTAAGAGGTTTGGTGATTTTTGGAAAGTTATTTATAAACCTACGATAATATCCTAGTAAACCTAAGAAACCTTTTATCTGTTTTGTACTATTCGGTATAGTAAATTGCTTGATTCCTCTTATTTCATCCGGGCTGGGTTTTACACCCTCAGGGATTACAACGTGACCTAAGAAGTATGCGACCTCTTTCCGCAAAAACTCGGATTTATCAAGTTGTATCTTGAAATTAGAATTACGAAGTCTTTGGAAAACGTATCTAAGCCTTTCTATGTGCTCTTGTAACAATGTAGAGAAAATTATTATATCGTATAAGTACACTAAACATTTCTCATTTTGAATTCCACGTAATATGTTATCCATAATTCGCTGAAAAGTTGCGGGAGCATTTTTTAACCCAAATGGCATACGCAAATGTATGTCTCTTTCATCCATATCGATCTGGTGAAAGCCACTAGCCAGGTCGAGAGTGGTAAAATATTGACATCTTCCGAGTTTATAGAGTGGGTCGGTTATGTTAGGAAGTGGGTGCCTATCTCCAATCGTCTTTTCGTTTAGCTTCCGATAATCTACCACAAATCTCCATTTTTGCTTTCCGGAAGCGTTGGATTTTTTTGGAACAACCAAATAGGAAACTCCACGGAGAACTACTAGGTCTTATGATATTTTGATCTAACATTTCCTTAATTTGCTTTTCTACTTCTTGTTTGTGAATAAATGGATAACGATAGGATTTTGTGTAGACTGGTAATTCGTCTACTGTTTTTATTTGATGTTTAATGCGGTTAGTAAAAGTTAAACGATCCTCTTCATTATAAAATATGTCCGAAAATTCTTTACACAACTTCATTACGTTCCTCATTATTCAAGTGATCTATTCTAATTTTTGTTGTATCTAAATTTTTGTTAGGAAACTCGTCAAAATTATTTAGTTCGATTTCTTGTACATGTTTACGGTCAAACTTTTCTACAGTTAAAGGTTCAGTAAAATCTAATGTTACATTATTTTGTGTATTATTCAAAATGGTTGTCAAGGCTTGGCCGTTTTTTGCAATTAAAAGACATTCCGGTATTTCGCAATTATGAAGTTTGTGATGCGGAATAATTATTTCGCCATTATTTATGGACGTTTTTACTTTAATAACTTGTTCTGATCTGGCATTCACATTTATTAGTTTTAAATCCGTTTGTGTTTTTTGGAATAGTAGTTTAATTTTTGTGTGTGGTGTAATTAAATATCCCTTATCAAAATCAATAGTAGCTTGTAATGATTTCAAATAATCGAGTCCAATCAATCCTCTGAAGACATTATGGAACTTAAATAGATAGAATTTCAATGTTTTATTTTTTTGCAATTTAAATAACTTTGAAGCTGGAACACATGCACTGAATTTATGTGCTGATTTTTGAAACACTGTGGATACAACAAATGGGTCATGCCTGATCAAATTAGGGAAAAACTTATTAGCTATATCGATCGATAAACGATTTTGTCGAACCAGAGTCAAGTAAAACTTTTATATTATATTCAGGTAAAATAACATATGGTAATTCACTTGCATCTGTAGTATTAAATGGAATTATATTTGATACTAAATCGGGTTCCTGTTGCAAAACGTTTTCTGAAAATTTTGATTCGTACCGGCAACGTTCTCACTATCGAGTGCTTGTTCTTGCAAGTCATCAGTTTCTACAATATCGTACTGTTCCTCGAAACTATCGTAATTTTCATTGAATTTTGTGTTATACAATTCTTCTGTAACAAAAGTTCGTCTGGGTTGCATTGATTGATCAAATGATCGTGAATTTGAATAATTTTGATTATTTTGGAAGTTCGTTGGTGGAGGTCTCGGAGTGTTTCTTGTATTCACACTCATTGGCGTGGGCCTAAATGTATTTCTAGTGCTTACGCTCATTGGCGTAGGCCTATCGAAACTATTATTAGTATAATTTGGTTTCAAAACATTTCTATTTTGTTGATTGTTTGTACCGAATACTTGAGCATTGGTGAAAAAATTTTGTGGGCGATTATTCTGTTTTGGTTGTATATTAATATGTTGAGAAGGAAACGACACTTGTGAATTTTGATTCCTATATTGATTAAATGAATTACTAAAATTATCGTTTGAATAGTTATTTGAAAATCTTTGTTGTGGCGGTTGTCTTGTGGAAAAATTATTTTGCCGGGCTATTTGCCTATTTTGGTTTGAATTTTGAAAGTAACGACTTGTGAGGCCTCACTTAGTGTATGTGGTCTCATACAACGTATCGTAGTACCAAGAGGATCTTTGAGACCCGACAAGAATGTTTTTAATGTTAATTCATTGTACAAATTGCGTTTCAGAACTTTTGCTTCTTGGCTTGTTTCATGCATATCTACATAGCTACAAATTAGATTCAAAATTTTAAGGCATCGATCGTAGAACTGTTGCGGTCTTTCATTTTGATTTTGTCTTAACATTACTAAATATCTGTTTAGACAAGCTTCGTCTCTTTGGTCAGAAAAGTTTCTCTGTAGCGTTTCTTTTAGGTATTTCCAGTTAGTTGCTAATTGAATATTTACAACTAGTCTAGCGTTGCCCGTGAGTTTAGAAATAAGCGAATTTAATAAGTAAACATTATGAAAATTAGCTGGATTTGCAAAATCGTAAAAATTTTGAATAATTTGGTCACAAATCGAAATATACCGATTTAATTCATTTGGATTCCCATTGAATTCGGGAATACAATTTAAATATTCTTATTTAAATTGAGCCATTATCGATTGATTTTTTGAGTAATCAAGTTTCCTATGATTAATTTGAGAGTCAGTTAAAGAGTCACCCAAATTTAAATTTTCAAGTATATCAGATAAAATCTCGATAGACATTCAAATGTACTTACAGAAATAATATAGTTACTTCAAGCATATCCTTCCTAACAGCTATAAGGAAGAGCCCTGGATTTGCGATTTATGTCTCCTCCAGAAGTATCGATCCTTGCAAAAATGGACAATGTAAGTTCCAGTTCTCGATGTTCCGGTGACGAAGGGCTTCAGTTGGGTCACTGGTAGACGGTCCTCTTCAACACTTCACAACGAATCAACTATGTTCGGTATCCAGTTAATCGTTAAAACGAAATCACCACGTTCGATACGCGATAACCCGGATATCCTACTGACTGCGCCAATTTTAATTTGGATATCTATAAGGAAACTTTTAAAAAACTTTATTTTTACAATTTAAATAATATTATAACAGTTATGAAAAATAAATGTTTGTAGTTTGAAATCTAGACTACAACTAACTAAAAGATGAGCGTATCGTCCACTAGACACCTTCGCAATCTTGCTGAATTCCCACAAAAGTCGGATTCGGGGAAACTAAACTCCGGACTGTGGGATACGCAGCGTCAGCATCTTCTTATGGGAACCGAGCGAGTTGACGACATAATTTATGCAACAGGAAGTAATTTTAAAAAAGAAAACAGGAGAATGGTGACACCAATTTAGTCAAGGGGAAAAAGGCAAAACATTTTATAATCTATAAATTTGCATTTATTATGTTCATTTTTTTGCTTATAGTTCGGTTAAAAGAATAAATGTTTATTTTCTAGAATCTGCTGTTTCTTTTTAAAATCGCAAATATCTATAAATATTTACATTAAGAATAATATTTTAAAACTTACTTGATTATGGAAGAGAATTCGGCTTATTAATTTTCTCTTTTGTTGTCCTAATTGACGAATTATAATCGGTGTCAAATTATTTTTAGTTGGTACGTTCATTTCAAAATTGGCAATATTATGAAGAACAATGCACGCAATTCTGCCCTGCTAAGACAAGAGGTCGTATCTGAAAATATACCATTTGTGGGAAAATCCAAATTTGTGAATCATATTCTGCCAAGAGAACGTATTATTGTAGAAACCTGATGTTGCACAGGTATATAAAACAGAGTGAGTCAAACTTATGACTAGAATCTTGATATATTAAAATCATACTATTTCGAGATATTTGAAATTAAGGAGATACGACTAATGAACTTAAGAATGAAGAAACTGCAATTAAGGTTCTGATGTCGTATGTACCATATAGGACTTATTGGTTAAGTAATTGTCCTTTTTAATAATTATTGTTTGATCAGCAATTGAAGAAAGTATTGTTAGTTGATATTACAATGATGCGAGTAATAAGTTATGTTAGTTCAGAATTTATTAAGCACTTACACATGGAACAATTTAGTAATTGAACAATACAGAATAGAATTACATATCTTCAGAGGCACCCAGTTGCGACAAACTTGATTCTGGTAAGTCTTTTCAGAATTGAAGTCGATTTTCTGGGAGAATTTCTGACAATTTTGGGATGAGATTCCTTTTTCTAATTTTGTCCACACCTCTAGGATCTTTTCTAATCGTTGGCTTTGGAACGCAATTTTTATGTGCCTGAGCAGTTAGAAAGTTCAATTCTATGACTGGGTTTCCAAATTCAGTTTTATAAAACAGAGTATTATAACCTCTTTTGAACTGTACTTCATAAAAGTTACTCAGGTAAGGTTTTGGTGTAGTTTTTCCAAGCTTGAATCTAGATAAATGATCTTTGGCATCGTAAAAATTAGTTACTTTCATGTTTATAACTTCGACTCTGCAATTATTTGATTGTTTGACGCAGCTGACATAATCTTCAAAATCAAATACTTTCTTCTTCTGTTTTAGTGATTTTTCCACTTGGTGATGGAAAGAGTCTGCCGACATGAAGGTGTGGCCAGTCTCCAGATATTTAGGAGTGATTGAGTTGCAATCAATTTAGCATGAGTTTATAAGATACACGAAAAAACAGTAAAGATTCCAATTTTTATTTTGCGCCACGCAATTATCTATCCAAAGAGTGATTTCTGGTGCATCTTTATGCAGAAAAAAAATTATAGAGAGCTGACATTATGTCAAATTTGTTACGTCCGGCAACTCCTCCATGCCATATGATGGCTATGGACTTCTTTGTGCTCGTTTGTTTTCTGATCGGTACAAATGATTAATTAAAACAAATAATTCGTGGAATGAATATTATTTCTTTAAACATCTCACATCGGGGTAGCATGACAACCTTGAAGCAAAATAAACATATATAGATAACCAATAACTTCAAATTATGTAAAAAAATTTACCTTTTCTAGATCAACTGAGAAAAATAGCCCCCCTTTCGATGAATCATTTTGATACTCTGCACGTGCAAAAATTGCATGTTTGTAGTGTTTGTTCCAGTGATCACATTTTTCGCAATCCGGCGGAATATTTTGCTTACCATGGTTTGCACTTTTTGAATAGCATTGAAAAATTCACAGTGCCAGCATTCCTCATGTCCTAAAGCAGCAAATGAAATGTTCATATCAGCGATTTGTTTACGATATAACTCATATGATGTTTTTATCAGGGTTTTTCTGTAGATAATCTCGATGCATCATTGTAATATTTATGTCACTTGGGAGGTATTTTCGATTTGGAGCGTGTTCTCGTCTATAATGGGAAACGGTGGGATTAAATGATTTGATATGAGTTGTGATGCTGTCTCTATCAATCTTTTTTTCAGATGGATGTCCCCTTTTTCTTGTATGAAATTCCAATTTTTCTGACGATGACACATTCAGGACATCTCTTACCATACGGTCATTGGAGACAGCATACCTCAGGGTCCCCAGAAAACATTTTTTGCACACGCGACAGTCCATACCATTTGAATCTTTCAGGAAATACAAGAAAGTCTTCGAGAATTAGCTACATCAGCGTTTTCAGTTGTTTTTCTTTTTTTTGCTATTTTCTTGACAGCGTTGAAAATGAACTGTATCTGTTGTGGATCGGTTAGTTCCCAAAATTCAATATTGATAATTTTTCGTCTTTGCTCGGTAATTTTTTTTGAACATTTTTGCACACATTTTCCTAGGCAAGCAGTTTCAATGCCATGTTTGCCAGCTTTTAATTCTCTTTTTTGTTTTTTCCTTAGTTGTAACGGAACTGCATATCTTCTTCTTTTACGTTCAGTTCCTTTTTCTGTTATTTCATTTTCACGAGATTTATCAAAAACCGTTTCAACAATATTTTGGATAATTTGGTTCACAAAAATCGAAATATTTTCTTCATTATTTAATTTCGGGTTATTACCACTTTTGAGAGTGATATCTGATAATATGATAACTTTTGCAGGCTCAGCTGTTTCTGAAATAAAATCTATAGTTATTTAGTTACAACTAATAAAGCGAAATTTTACCACTTTCACTTTCTGCAAACGGTATTTGAGATTCAGGCGAGTTTTTGATTGTATCCATCTGGACATAGTTATTTCGATTGGTTTCAGAAAGACTCATCTTTACCTTCACTGGTTTGGGTTTTCGTTCTGAAACAGCCACAATATACAAAAAGCTGTATACCTACAAACAATAAATATATATACCTGAAAAGTCCGGATCATTTTTATGGTCATCTCCCTCGTTATTTTCAAACTTTGTATTTTTACGACGAAATGTAGCCAAGTTCTCAGCCAGTTGTTTATTTAAAGCTAATGTAACGAGCTTTTTGGAACGGTCAGACATAGCTTACCCAGCAATTATAACAGGATTAATTCAAATATAACTATTGAATGAATACTTACGCTTGTGTATTTAAAGTAACCGAAACTTACACTGAAGGTACTTAATATAATATCCAACGTGTTCTATTCAATACTCTTTTCACCACGATGCGGCTAAAACCGAAACTGGTACATAACCTCACAGTTTTTGACATTGCCAAGGTCGAATGTCGTAAATGATACCAGAGTTGTTAGACACGACTTATTGATGTAGTAAGTGTCAGATACGATATTCTGACTATGGAAACCTCCTATATTTGTAGTTACGACTAATCTTTCACACTAATTTTGACGGTTTTGCGGTGACGATACGACTTCTAGATTTTGTAGACTGATAAAATAAGCGTTCACCTTACCGAATATAGAAACATGAGGAAATCGCAATTTTTGTAGATACGACTTCTTGTCTTAGCAGGGCAGAATTATTGTTGATGGTATTTTTTCTAATATGCTGCTAACTTTATATTGATTGACAGGGAATCTTGCTTTTAATTGTCCAAAACATCGCTCGATAATTACCCGTTCTCGGCAGAAAACGTTGTTAAAATATTGTTGCTCTTCGGTTGCTGGATTCCTCCAGGGTGTCATAATCCAAGGCGATATAGAATAACCATCATCTCCTAATAACAAACATTCTTGTGTGCAGTTTTTGAGAATGTTGTATATATTAGAATTTTTAAAAATTCTGTTGTCATGGACAGAGCCAGAGCCTGGCCACTGGCAATCTACACTTGTAAATATTTCCTTAGCGCTACAAGTTAGCTGAACGTTTATGCTGGGGTATCCTTTTCGGTTTATATATTCATCACCGAATTCTTGAAGTTTTGGAATCCTGACGTGTGTATAGTCTATCACACCGATAGCATTTGGAAAACGGTATTTTTCTTATCACAACCGTTTAGTTGCAACAACATCTTCAGTACTTTTCGGAAATTTAATAACAATATTTGCCTTTTCCAAAACAGTATCCATTACAAGTTTAAAAACTTTAGACACTGTCATTTGATGAACGCCGATTTCTTCAGCTACAGAATTTTGGTAGCCGGGATCTGACAATTGCCTTAAAAATATTTCCATTTTATCCAAAATTGATATTGCAGCTCCGCGCTTTTCACCAGTCTCTTTTTAAAAATAACTAGCTAAGCACTCAACATTATTCCGGTCAAAACAATATAACGTTCTAAAATCCACATCTCTACAATATTTACGTACACTGTATATTTTTTCTTTACGCACATTCATATATTCAGCCATATTAAGTACAAAATACACGAAGCCGTATGCAAAGAGAACCAAAGTCGACTATTATCTAGCAAATGATGCTGCGGTTTCCCTACCTTAAAAATTTGGAAGCAATTGCTACACTAGAAAAAGCAGTTACTTAATTTATTCATCAGATTTTAAGCTAATGATAGCCATTGCTTCTGTTTTTTAAGAAAAAGCTTTGGCAGACAGCAATTGCTGCATTCCTTAGCAAAAGCATTTACTTCAGTTTTTATTTCTTGGATTCCAAGCAATTACTACATTTTAATAACAAAAAGCAATTGCTTCACATTTATTCATTAGGCCAAATAACCTTAACAATGGACCATTGTCAACACATTTTTGTAGTTGTATGAATTAAAATGATATAATCAAACAGTTGAACTAATAAATTTCAGTTATTTCTTTTCATTTAACCATTTCTACGGAATTTTTGCTTTTCAAGAAGGTTGCAGTTGTACATATAACTTATATATAAATATTTTGTATTTAATTGCTGTTATAAACTATAAATTGAATACAAAACACTATTTTGCTTAAATTTCCACTCCTTTCAAGACTTTCGTTCTTTCTTATTTACGGAAATTCAATTAGTTATTTTAATTTATCAAGTAGCTTTAGCTGATCCAAATTCCTATCGTCCTATTGTTACGAAATAAACAATATGCAAACTACTAGAAAAAACTTATTAACAACAAATTAATATGGTTTCTCGAAAAAAATAAGAAGAACATTCAGAACGGTTTTGTGAAAAAATATATCAACATGAAATTGCTACTAATAAACAAACAACTTTCGTAGAAAAGAGAATTGGAGTTAAAAAACAAGTTTCGATGAAATGATTGCAGAAACAAAATTATCAGGAGAAGAAAAATGTGAAGAAATTACGTTTAACAGTATTTTGTACACCACCTCTTTCCAATAAAGAAATATCGTGTCTAAATAGAATTTTGTTGAATTTTCCCATTTAGTGTCCCTACGTGATTGTGAGCTTCACAAGCAAGCTAATATCCTATAGGAAAAATACGCTGACGATTTAACAAAAAAAATTGGAAAAATATGAATACAATGATAAAGGAGATTAGTGTTTTTAAATGAAACTCAAGGTCTCTAGTTAATTCCACAATATAATACAAGTTATTGAAAATTCTAAAAAATTGACAATTGTTTCGATAAATCAATATCATCGTCAGAATGACAGAAGTTACATTTCATTTTATGCCTACCTGATGTTTAGTAGTTATTTTTGGCTAGACCAAGAAGTAACCTAACTTGTGATTGGCTTAATATATGTTTATAGAAAAAAGAAGAAGATGTGATATTACAAATATTGAAGCTTAGATATTATTAGCCCTATGGTGATATCCTGGATATCATTTTTCCAATTAAGATCAGTATAACTGTGCAATGATATAGAAAACCAGGAAAACTATATCTGCTGATCTTTACAATTATCACTTAAGAATACAGTTTATTAGTGGAGAATTCCCTAGATTTAACTGTTCATTGACAACTTCATATTGTGGGTTTCTTAAATGTCTTCTTATTTCCAGTTCTTCAAGGAAATCCAGTTCTTGTTTCTTTTCACAAATATGCAGTACTTCTAGTTCTGTGTTAGGTGTCAATGAATGATTGGTGTCAAGTAGATGTTTTGCGTAGTGGGATTTATCTGGTTGTTTTAATCTGTATGTTCGTAAGTGCTCACTGTATCGTATTTCAAAATTCCTAAGGGTCTGACCCAAATAGACAGCATTACATTCTGGACATTTGAGTTTATATATACCTGACTTCTTTAATAGTGGTATTTTTTTTTACATTTAACAATTTTGTACTAACGTTACTTTCTGTTTTAAAAGAAATTGTTGTATTCGTTGCTGAAGATATTATCATTGAAATATTTTTAGAAATATTTCCTGCATATGTGATGGTTTTATAAGTTTTAATTCCATCAGCTTGTTCAGGATATATTAGTTGTAATGCCACTTTTTCCTCTTTTTTACTAATTAGCTTATTTATCATATCTAATGGATAACCGTTAGATGTTGCTATTTGTCTAATTGTATTAATCTCTCTATCAAAATTACATTTGTTCATAGGAACTGAAAAAGCTCTATGTATCATTGAATTATATGCTGCTAGTCTGTGAGACACAAGGTGGTTAGAATTGAATGGAATTGTTACATCAGTTTGTGTTGGTTTTCGGTAAATTGAATAATCAAGTACATTATTATCTCTTTGAATTTTTAAATCAAGAAAATCGATTGAGCTATTTTCTTCAATTTCTAATGTAAATTCAATTTTCGGGTGTAAATTATTGATGTGGTTGAAAAATACATCTAATTGTCGTTCACTACCCATAAAACAAGCTAATATGTCATCTACATATCTATACCAAAATAAAATATTTTTCGAAATATTACTTTCAAAGATCTTTCTTTCTAAATTGTCCATAAAAATGTTTGCTAAAATAGGTGATATAGGGCTTCCCATTGGTAAACCTTCGTTTTGAATATATATCTTATTGTCAAAAGTGAAATAATTCTGATTAATGCATACATCAAATAAATTAAGTATATCTGAGCTACGGAGTACTCACACGTCTATCAAGTTTGGAGTGCCAATTATTTGGCGGGAGCCTAAGAATCATGTTGATGATTGTTACTTTTGCTTAACAAAACTTCTGGGATTTTCTAGTAAAAGTATTAAATAGTTTATCTTAAAATCCCCTCAGCCATTAGACCTGTACCTCATAACGCTTCTAGCATACCTGTTCCTAAGTTCCAAAGAAATATTTGAACCAGATAATTATGATAACACAGAGGAGCCAGAATCCCGTCCAAGTTTTGAAGACGAAGTCGTTTTCAAATGTAGTAGCAGCAAATAGCCATATTTTATATTTCAGGAAGAACTCAATGATCTATTTCGTGATTTAGATCTTCCCAAAACAAAGGCACAACTGCTTGGAACTCGTTTGCAGCACTGGGACCGTCTGCAAAAAAGTGCGAACATTTCTACGTTTCGGAAAAGCGGTCGATGCTGGCCATATTTTTCTCAAAGGAAAATTACTTAGTTTACTGTCATCACATTCCAGGTTTAATTAATGAACTTGGCATTTCCTATGTACCTACCGAGTGGAGACTATTTATTGACTCTTCGAACACAAGTCTAAAGGCAGTTTTGTTGTTCAATGGAAATGAACGGCCATCAGTTCCCGTTGGTCATGCTGTAAATATGAAAGAAACATACCAAAACATGCGCATATTACTCCAATGCATGAAATACGAAGATCATAAGTGGAATATCTGTGCCGATCTCATAGTTGTTGCACTGCTCACAAGACTACCGAGTGGCTTCACAAAATGTTGTTTTTATCCGAATGGGACAGCACAGCCAGAAACCAACATTATTTAGTTGAAGATTGGCCGTTACGTGACAACATTGTGGCCGACCAGAAAAACGTCCTTAATGAAACTTTAGTAGATGAGCAAAAAGTTTATTCACCTCCTCTCCACATAAAATTAGGGCTTATAAAAAATTTTATTTTGTTAAAGCCTTAGGTAGAGAAGGAAATGCGTTCCTTTATTTGAGACGGAAATTCCTGCATATAAGTGAAGCAAAGCGTAAAGAAGGAATCTTCGTTGGACCTCAAATACGGGATCTTTTTAAGGATCAAAATTTTACAACTACACTTATGAAAAGGGAAAAAATGGCATGGGATGCCTTCAAAAATGTAAGTAGCAACCTTCCTTCGGAGAGCGACAAAAAGTTTCAAAATGGAGAACAGTGTTATTTTTAACACTTCCTGTGACGGCAGCTTCATCTGAAAGAATATTTTCAAAGCTGAAGTTTACAAAAAACTATTTGAGGACTACCATGAGCCAAACAATGCTAAATAGCCTAGCAATACTGAGTATAGAGAATGAATTATCACAAAAAATTAATCGTATAATCGATCAGTTTTCTATAATTCAAAATCGGAGGGAAAATATCTAATGTTATATTAATTTTATTAATTTTTAGTTTACGTTTACAGCAATAAATTTAATTGTGTTACCCCCGTTATATACTCTATTTTGCTATAATATAAAAATAAACGTAATCGTTTAAAACTATACTGAATTATTTTTTTTATTAGTTTAGGTATCACCCAAAATATGGGTTTATTTTAGACGCCTTTTGCCCCCGGCGCTGCTATTTCTAGCTCCGCCACTGATCACTGCTAATAACCCAGTTGAATGCAGTCAATTTCTAATTTAAAAAATTATAAGATCGCTTCATAAAACATTCAAATTCAAACAGATGTTCACCTTATTGTCTTAGTACTAATAATTGGAATGTTAGCAAACCTGATTCAATTGTAATTGATAAAAGTGGGCTACGAAACGATGATAAAGAATCAGTTAATTATTTCAATTTCTTTATCAAAATAAGCAAAATTAAACATTCTTAATAACTAATATAAACTGAAAACTATTAGAAGCATTGCAATTGTATACAGAGTGGAACAAAATAAATTTTTGGTATTCCCAACTATCGTTGCCCATTATTCGAATATCCACTTCAATATGTCTTTAATCATATTGATATTCAATACTTATGTTGTCAGAAAGGTCTTAAATAAATAAAACATAAGTTTGCAAACGTCTAATCGACACAATAATTTTTTTAATGTAAACTATGCTCCACTAAATTATATTTCTGCAATATTCTGTTGAATATAATCGACATTCATCCAAACCTCGTTGCCATAGCTTGCGGTTTCGTTTTTACAACTTTACTTTTTAAGTTTCCCCTAGAATTAATGTGGGATGAATGAGGAGGCTGTTCAATACTACCTTATGTACCTATCCATCTTCTGGGAAATGTAACATCCAAATAACGCCGAACATCTATAATCAAAAGTAGATAGAGTACCATGATACTGAAACCATAACTGATTAAAATTGTTTTATATGAATAGCATTTCATATAGCGCTTGTTTCTTTCAATAAAGAACGGCCCAATTAGCAAAGTATTATAAACTATAACAGATGATAAATTCGGTTTTTGTCTTTAAGTATGGTTTTTCTTATCCAGTGTGGCCTTACATCATTTCGTTACCTTAAATTACGGCAATTTATATTTCCATATAGTATGAGGTTGCTTCGTCTAAAGAACATATTTTGAAACCAATATTTAAGTAGCACACTCAGATAACCTTATAATTTTTTTAAATACACTTAAACTTACTTAAGATTTACTAAAATAATATTATAAAGGAAAAGAACTACATTAGGTCGCCAATGATTCATTTGATTAGTTTTATTTTTCAATAATCGTCATTATTGTTTATAATACATAAAAGTAAATAAATATCTTAGAAAATCCACTTTGGTTCCACTACTACACTCAATATCATGAAAAATTAATAATTACATTACTTGTTATTATTATATATATATATATATATATATATATATAATATATATATATTATGATTGACACTTTATAGCTATAACTTCTATGATGATTGTAATAATTTTATATACACAATTTATTTTAATTAACTTTTGATATATAGCTCGTATTGCTATATATCTAATAATTTAAGGACGCCAACTTAGCATAAATAGGTAAGTAAAATTTAATATAATTATTCTGTAAATTTATTTGCTTCGGCTGTATATAATATTTCTTATACTCAGGGAGTCGGTTTTCGAAAGAATTGCTGTCTTCAAATATATCTTTTGTTTTTGTTTTCTTTTTGTCAAATCTAAATTAACATTTTTACATAGTTCTACAATTATATATTTATTCTAAATTTTAATTCAAGAAACACCCTGTATGTTAATTTTCTCTAATTTGACCTAAATTTATTCTGTTCAAAATTTTACCAACACAATATCTAAATTGTATACTAAAAACTCTTACCTTTCTTCAAACAGGACTGCTTCTTTTGAATTCCTCAAACAAAGATCATTGAACTGGATGAATTTCAATACTTAGCTTACCTTATAAAAAAAATCTATTAAAATTACAATTAACTAAACCAAATTTCTATATCCAATGATCCAATAATTAACAAAATAATTTCAATAATTTATACGACTTCCAAAATTTTCAATCAAATCAAATAGAACTTTCTCAAATTATCAACGAAGTAACCAAATTTAATGATTCACAACTTTGAAAAACTACTATGAAATTAACTAGATCTTTCTCAAATTGTTAACGAAATAACCAAATTTAATAATTACATAACTTTAAAAAAAACTAACTAGTATAAAATTTAACCGACCTTTTCAACTTAATGTTCTTTTCCCGCAAACTCGTCTGAATATGTTTATTTATGTGGTTCCGCTGTCTTATATTGGGTTCATGTATTTGTTTACCATGTTGCTTCTTTCCAAAAGATTTATTTCTGTTTTCAATATAATGTTCTTCTTCAAATTATTTATTAACGTCTCAAATTATTTATTTTGCTCACAATCTTCTAAATATGTTTTCATTTATGACTACTATCGGTGTTAAAATAATCTCACGTACTATTTTCCCAGTCTTGCATCATTCCCTGATATTTAATCACTGTTTTCCATATACTGTTTTAATTTTCAATTATATTTGTTCTATTCCTCGTATTGACTATGTTATTGTTAATTTTCAATCTCTGAATCGTCTCCAATATCATTTTTTTCGTTATTCTCCTTCTTTTCGGGGTAAAAAAACTTCTGCCACCAAAAATGTCAAGTGAATAGTCTCCCGTTTCAACAACTTCTCTCCTCACTTCCTTCCTTAGCTTCCTTAAAGGGTTGTTCAGATAAATTTTTATTTTTATTTTAATCAATGTCATGTATTGTATTCGATGGAAATTAATAGATCAACTACCAACAATACAACCGCATTAAACATATCATCTTCCTTTCTAATCATAACAATTCTCAATTAACACACTTCTCACTTCCGCATACCTTTTCAGACGTTAACACCCGTTTCCCAGCTTCTTGTATTACCTACACTAATAAATTTCTCGGTACAATCAAAATTCTCATGTTTCTCAAAATACCACTTTCTTTCAAATAATTTAATATTAAATATGTGATCAACACATGTCACTACAATGATAGGACAACATGTATGTGACATTATATATATATATATATATATATATATATATATATATATATATATTAATACATATCCTCTATCTAAATTTTAAAGAAAATATTGAAATAAGGAAGTGATACACACTGTATTATCAATAATTTTAAAGTTTCCATATACAAATAAATTTTGACATTTCAATTTCGGATGACATTAATGCAGAATATACTTTATAACGATTTGAAAACAAGAATACAGATGTCTCTGTTAGCAAAATTGCAATTATATTAAAAGAATGAAAATCTCTCTTTGTTATAGGAAAACGTAAATTTATATTTTTTTTAAAAAAAGAATTTTTTGGTAACCAAAGGAGAGGAGAATTATTGATATAGAGAGTTGAGCGAGTTGATTTTGAGATCCCCACGAGGCAACATCGAAATAAGAGTTGCCTCAAATTCATTTAAAAATATCATAGTAATTTATATGAATATTATCAGATCATCAAATCCTGCATTGTAAGGCCAGTGCGTGTATAATTCGCAACGAATAGCATCGATAAAGTGCGGGTGATTTTCCGATTTCTAAATTATTAATTTAGAAAGTTGTTCCTGAATTCTAAACACGGTTTAGAATACGAACGAGTTAACCAGTACCTAGTTGGTGAGTCTTGTTCAGTTTATTTACATTATTTTTTGAGAATTAATAGGCCTTTATTAAAAATATTTCAAAACTAGATGCATCTTATGGTAATAAATTCGATTGAAATTACAGTAACGTTACTCAAATAAAATTCAACGTCAAGCGAAGATAATTTTGGAATAGACAATTTAAACGGAAATTTGCGTATTTTGACATTGATATACATCAAGTATATAATCAAACATTTTGAACTTTGATAAATTATTTAGCGAGTAGATTTATAATTATAGGTTGTCTTAATTTTAAGGTTAATAGAAAATTCTATCTTTGTTTCTGCGTTTATAATATTTTTAAAAAGTTCTAATTTTTTGTAATTTGTTATTTCATAATATATTATATAAATTTGAATTCCAATCACTCTTTGGTACTCATTTCATATTCATTTCTCATTGTATTTGATAATTTCCAGGCTATAGAAATTTTGATATAATAAGTGACATTTGGTTAATTTCCTGACAGTAAAATCATATATGTCAGAAGATAATTTAATTGTCTTGTAGTATATTGAACAAACAGTTACTCTAGATTTGGAATAGCGTAATACGTAATTTGGAAAATTCTTTAAAAATTTATAAATTTGAATTATTATTTGAAATCTTTGATCCCTCTCTGAGATAAGAGTGAGTAAGTCGATTGTGTATTGATTCATCTTTCACAATATAAAATTTAATATTCATCTGAGCCGGGCATATTAATTTGACAACTGCAGTCAAAAATTTCAATAGGTTATATTCAGTGGTAAAGGCATATTCACAAGAGTGTAGTTACAATCATAAATTGTGACATCAACAAATAAAATTCATATCGTATAAATTCATAAATTAAACTATTAAATAATTAATAAAACATCGAAATATAATAATTTGTCACCCAAACGTGGGGCAAATATTATTAAAGAATATAAAACATAGAATATATTATAATATATATATATATATATATATATATATATATATATATATATAATGCAGCAATTGGAAGAGAGAACTTTTTATTGGTTATCATCCAAGCTTTCGGAAACGTTTGTTTCCATTATCAAGGACTCTACAAATAGACGAAAAAGCAAATTATTATGAACTTCATCAATAAAGAGATAGTATTATACTTACTTCCAATTCGATATTAGGTTCCTTCATATAGAACATAAGATTGAAGAACGCAACACATGGATTAACTAAAATTGTTGTAAAATAATAATAATAACAATAAAAACGCAACATCTACATTAGATTGATGACGTAAAAATCACTTAAATAATCCATTCCCACAACTACAAGATAAAACACGCTACTATATTATAAATGGACTTGTTCCCTACAAAACGGAAATGATTGATATACAATTGAGGTCCACTGATACCAACTATTGAGGTTAGCTATCAACTTAAATTTGCGAACAGTGAAAGCAGTGCACCAGTTCTATTTACCAACGCAAATAGATCCGGAAAGGTCAAGGGTTCAGGTCCTCTCAATAGGAATAGAAGAAGATACCCTTTAAAACGCAACTCCCTAGTGGATTTAAACAGAAGAATTATATGTATGACAACTTAGAATGTAAACATTTCCATTGTTATCAATTGTATTCAACAGATAGATATTAACAATATTAAGAAACAGTAGTATTTTAAGTAATAGTAGAATTTAAACTGTGTAAGTTGTGATTACTTTCCAATGACAATAAAAAGGAATCAATCTGACTTAAATGATTGATATCAGTCTTTTTATTTATGCAATTATTTGATTGCGAGATAGAGGACATCTCTAAGTAGGTTCTCTTGGATTTGTATGACTCAGTCACCAGTACCCTCACTGATTGAAAATCCATTCCATGGTCTAAAACGTTAACATGCTACCCGAGGGCGCACCTTTTTAGTTGCAGCCTGCAGTCACTCTTTTGTGAGACTATACGATCACTTTCCAACCTCACGCGCTCACAGTATTGTTTAATTCAAACTCCTTTGTTAGCCTCTTAACCTTTCGTTTAAAATTGTAAAAATTTAGTTTAATAGGGTTATTCGTCTGTAGTTGGAACATTCGAGAGTGTCCCTATCTTATTAATCGTAATAATTAATCCGGTTTTCTTTTTCACTAATTTAAATAAAATTTTCTTGAGTATGGTTCCTGCAATTTTTCATCAATTCTCCTGCCGCTTTGTTACGTTTTAGCTTTTCTTTGGCTACGTTAAATTCATTATATCGTAGCTCTTTATCTACGTCCTCCTCCTCTTGCTCATTTTCTTCTTCATCTTTATCGTAAATAGTCTGGTATTCTATTGTTAGTAGCTTTTTAAAATGGCCATCCCATTTTAACACTTCTATTTTTGCTATATTAACATTGGTTGTTTTCTTCTAATTTTTATATTTGTAAACAATTTGGAATTGTCTTTGTTAATCTCGCTTATTCTGCTCAATTTCTTCCTTTTTTTTCTACTATCCATTGATTTTTTTTCAATTTTGTTATCTTTATTGCCCCTTTCCTTAATTATTTGTATATTCCATAGTCTTGCTCAGTCCCTGATCCTATCTACCGTTGTATGGCTTTTATTTTACGTTTACTTATATTTTCACATTTTTCGACCAACCAGTAATTTCTCCTTGTGTTTTCTCGTTGGTCCACCGTTTGTCTGCTGTATTTTTAATACTTTTCTTATGCTTTCCTACTTTGCTTGTATATTCTTTCCTACTTGTATTCAGCTAATTCCTTCATTAGTTTTCGCCACATATTTTTTCCTAACATTTTCATTTCCCACTTTTTCCTATATTTTCTTGTTATATTTTATTT
Source organism: Galeruca laticollis (assembly GCA_963921935.1). Lineage (NCBI taxonomy): Eukaryota > Metazoa > Arthropoda > Insecta > Coleoptera > Chrysomelidae > Galeruca > Galeruca laticollis. The sequence continues at coordinate 167,266,559 of OY998180.1, forward strand.
CTAGATTTAGTTTCGCCAAAACCAAAAAGTGGTCGGTTTCCGCACTGGCTCCTCTATATGATCTGATGTTTATTATAATATTTATTCTGTTTTTGGAAATTAGTACGTGATCTATTTGATTTACCGTGTTTCTTCCAGGTGTAATAAATGCGAATGCCGTTTGCCTGGAGCGTATGATTTTGTCTCCGTAGAATCAGGTTATCGTTGAATTTTCGCCTCGATTAATTAATTAGGGTTTTTAGACGCGGCTATATCATTTACTCATATCCAGCGAAATAAAGAAAAATCATAGTTTATTCGAAGGAAGCAAAACTGCAACTCCGCAATTTTGTTAATACATACTGAACTGTTTACCGATAAGATTGATCACATCAACAGAAGTATATTTCTGTTTACATAAAGTACAATGACATTCGACAATTAGAAAATTTAGCAGCGGTCGATGTGTACCGTGGTGTTTTTGTGTAGATAAGTATTCTCGCAGTGAGGCAGGTCAAATTACGAAATAGGGGAGAAATCATACGGCCCGTGCGCACTTGAAAAAATTTTTCGGAAAAGATTCAATAATTTTGGTTGTTGGTCATATTTTATACAGTGAAAGATATAATATATTTTTTTATACATTTGTGGTTACCGAAAACTTTATTCAGATCCCTACTACGACTTTCCCTCATGAGTGAGCAGTGCATTTGGATACGAGGCTGAACAAAGAGATCAACTCTGGCCTGGCAAAGGTAATTCTACCGCTTTGGGTCCAGGAGGTCCCCGCCTAAATCGGAATGGATTTTAATTTTCCACGCTCGGCTGCTATATTTTTTAGGGTAGAGCAATTTATTACACAGGTATCATCATCCATATAATTTTGTGTATGTTTGTGTCTTGTACTTATAATGTACACATTTTGTTGTGCTGCTAGGTTTTGCAGCCTTATACCATTTTCATTTGTGGTTCCATGGATTGTATGTTTCACTGCCACATTACTTACGAATTCTTCCTTCCCTGCTTGATTATTGAAGTCTCCAAGTATAAGAAGTATATCGTGCCTAAGGATTTGTTCACATACTTCCTCTAGTTTATCAGAAAATTCCTGTTTTTCTTCTTTGCCAGCTTCTTCTGTTCGTGCATATATATTTACTAGTTGAACAATTGCCTTATCTTTTTTTATTCTGATATAAGATATTCTTCCTCCAAGGCTTCTAAATTCTATCAACTCGTTTCTGATCATCCTGGCTATCATAAACTCGTTGCTTCTATGTCCTTGATTTTGGTATCCCCCATATATAAATGAATAGTCCTTCTTGTCGATCCTACCTTCTTCTTTCCACCTTATTTCCTGTAGTGCCAGGATATTTATTTTGTATTTCCTTATTTCTTTTCCTATAAGTTCCATTTTTTCCTGGTTTGAGCATCGTTTTTATATTCCATGTTCCTATTTTTAAATCCTTCTTCTTTTTGTAATTTTTTTATTTGTTTGTTTTTGCCTATCGTTCTTATTTATTTGATTGTATTCGGTTATCTTTTTCTCAAGTCCTTTCTCATTGCCATGTACATTTCCATTTTCCCCTCATCGGGCGATGTTAGTTTTTTGGTGCATGCTTCTTTAATTAGTTCATTTATACTGCTTGTTTCTGGGGACCTTTCATTAACATTTCTTTTTGTATCCTTGGAATTACCTTGTTCCTCCTCTAGTTCTGTATCTATATACGTTGGTTAGCAATAATTTTCTACTTATTGTTTACACGAACAAGTAATAATAATAATGTAAGTCAGTCTGTCTTGAATAATAATTAATAGCATTGACCCCCCTTACTCTTTCTTCTTTTTACTATAATGAAACGCGATAGTGTTACTAAACGAATGTGTTTTATTTACTTGGAGAAAGAGGTAAGTGATAAAGCCGGATCACGTAATATTTTAAAACATGATTGGGATATCAATTAACTTATTCTACCTACTTTTCTTTATACTTAGTGTGAATGTATATTGACATTGTTGACCATTATTTATCATAAATATCAAGCAGATATAAGGATATTATCAGTAAACAATACAAACATACTACGTGTAATCAGTTAAGTCAGTGACATTTTTCAACAGGATGGTACCAATAATTATTGGCAAAAAGAAAGATGTGCTCAAAATAATCATTGTACTAATAAACCATTTTGGTTCACTCTACTCGAGTAGATATTTGAGTATATACAGGGACACCAAGTAAGTGTGAAAGTTAATAAATCGTTCTAATAATGTATTACTAGGAAATTGATCCAACAAAAGTTCTATAACGTCTATAATCAAAAATACATGTAGTTGTATAAATTAGATGTTTACAAATAAATGAGAAGATAGCCCACTAATTTTTTCATAATTTTACATTAACATTGAAATTAAAAGAAACGTAATAGAACTTATTATTTTCTCATAAACACAATAATTTTAAGATTTGGCATAAGGGTCAAAGCAGCATGAAGTTTTGCAAAATTCAGGGCCAGTTTCACCACCTTCTGACATTAGATTAGAAAGTAACAAAACTTCCGTTTAAGCTATCCGAGTCAGAAGGTGGTGAAACTGACCCTAAAACTATTTGGTTTCTTAAGCGGGTTCTAAATGTACCAACTGAAGTTGCAATTAAAATTGACATACAAGTTGAATCTTTCTACAGTCCAACTTGCAGTAAATCATGTATGTGTACATCATGCTTATATGCGAAGTTTGAAAGTGTAGGGACAAAATAAAGACACGCTAGTTTGAAGTTCAATCCAACAATTTTAAACAAATTCGAGATACAAGATTGATATAAATGTTTGTGCAATAATGTATAAAAGTGTAGGTTAACTATTTGTATACCGTTTTAAACTTGAACACAAAACGATATCAGTAGAATGTTTTTTGTGCCTAAACGTGCAAACATAAAAATGTCATTGAAGACAAAATTTGCAGCTATTATAGTGATAGATTGAATTAAAAGAGGAAACGAATCCAGTGGTCAAAGGAATGGTTTAAGTGAAGAAGTGAATTATCGCATTTTTCCTACGAGAATTAATGGTTCCTGAAAAATCGGATTTAAAAAATTATTTACGTGTGGATCAGAGCCAATTTTTTTGTTTATTTTGAAATCAATCGAATAAAAAATTAAAAAACGGCAATCACGGCCGAGGAAATATTAACAGCTACTCTACGTTTTCATTCGACAGGAAGATCTTATGAACATATGAAATTTAGTTGTGCAATATCACCATAATCATTACGGATAATAATTCTGGAAACATGTAGAGCAATTTATCAGTCACTGAAAAATGAATATTTAAGGGTAAGTCAAAAATATTTTATTCATAATAACAAAGAATAAGTAAATGTAAAAATGAAAACTTGTAATAAAGAAATAATAAGAGACAATTAGTCTGGATCACCTTCATTTTCCATAGGCAGATTTAAGATGATCTTGGTATATTATTAGATACACTATTTAACTTTTTTGTACTTGTACAAGAATCTTGCATAAATATATTGCATTCAACCGACGACAATTGTAGTATCATTTCTAAGAATTTAGTGCCTACTATTTTGGAATTATAGTACAGTAAGATCCATCTCCCAAAAAAAATATTCCATTTATCATCTTTTTTGCCAATGTTTGTTGGTTTTTATTTATTGTTCTTAGTTGGTGTGAAACATAATTTCCAAATGCAGTATATTTGTCGTCGGTTTGGCTTAACACATCATAGGCCTTTTTTCATTAGTTGACTCTATTTTTCTTTTTTAAATAGCTGGTGGTGGTCTTGCTATCTCAACAACATCCTAAAAATTCAATTTGTTTCAGTTTCCTACTTGTCAATAAGATTGGATTAGGTACAATTGCAAGAGATTTTCAACAATCCTGGAACATTCTTAATTGTTGCGAGGCATTAGTTGGAAAACATATTAAAACTATTCCACCTCCGAACTGTGGAAGCTATTTTTTTTAATTATAAAGGGTGTATCAGCATTGTTATATTAGCCTTAGTCAATGCCAATTATGAATTTATTATGTTGGAACAAATGGAAGAAACACCACTTTTCATAAAATATTACCATCAGGTGAGTTTGACTTGCCAACGGAATAGCCATGAGTTGGATGCAATACAAAAATTGCGATTCATTATGTCTTTGTAGCAGATGATGCGTTTCCCTTGCCAATAAACATAATGAAACCGTTTTCTAGCAATAATTTAAGTAAGGTAGAACTTATTTTTAATCATCGTTTGAGACGTGCGAGATTGATAACAGAAACATTTGGAATAGAGAAGAGTTGCCTTGTACGTACCAATTCTCGTCTTTCAATTTATCTAGCTCACATACTGCTATGCCCAAAATTATTGTATAGTTGAATCCATTCTTTCCCCACCTTATATTTTTTTTTAAATGTGATACAAGTTCATTTAGTACATGAAAACAATAAATTACTAATGCCCTGCAAATGGTACAATGAAAGAAACTAGTTGCCTTTATCGCACCAGGTGGCTCCTTGATCGTATTCTGTACAATTCATATGTGGTTAATAGCGTATGAAATAAATTGCAAATAATAGACTTATAAAGTGTTAACTGTCTCGACCCTTACTTCGTGGAATCTGCTCATATTAGTGTTTTAAATGAAACTCACGGTTTCTAGTTAATCCCACAATATAATAATATAATATTACATTGTGGAATTAACTAGAAACCGTGAGTTTCATTTAAAACACTATTATAAAGAGTTAATTTTCATTTTTCATAACATGAACAGTTAATATACAAATACTGTAGATACAATGAGTTATAATGAAAACTTGAGTTATAATGAAATTAAGATAAAGGCCTACGATTTATCTACATTTGACACATGTAAATTGTTGAGGCATGTCTTTGTTTGCGATTCCTGCACAAGAATTATGTACCCACAAATTACATATCTGACATTGAATCATATCTTCTACCAGGTTGGTTTCACACAAGAAACAATACAATTCTTTGGGTTGCACTTCTACCACAACAGCAGATTGATTCGAATAAGATGCGAAGTTAACCATAGACCCAGAGGTAACCTTTGCTGATTTTCCACGGAATCCCAGGTTTTTCTTCACGTTGTGCAGATATCTTCTTTTCAATAGATTTTTCTTTTTATATACAAATTTTCTTTGATGTAGAACCCAATTTATTTTTCAACGCTTTAACCTTCTCTTGGTTTAACTCCTTCTGTAGCTCCATTTGGTTTTTGTATGGGCTGCTAGTCAAAATAGATGCTTTTTGTCCTACATTCCCAGACTTGGATTTTGATTTAGGTTTAGGTATAGAAGACAGTGTCTCAATTAGAACTGAAAGCTTTTTACTTGCCGAATGCTGGCTATTATTGTATGCCATCATTTCAGTTGCTGAGTGATCAGGGTTTGAAATTTCTGGCTGCGAAATTAAGTTATTGATTTCCTTCTTTGAGCACTTAAATACCGAACGATCAACCGGCCAAACTCCAGTAACTCTAAATCCCTTGATTGCGTTCTCAATTGTAGCCGCTTTCGAGTAAGCCTCTGTACACAACCCAGCCACCTGGTAGTGCGTAACACACAGTCCGGGATTTGATCTTAGCCATTTCTGTATAGCTTTGTTAAATTACTTTTCAGTGGACTGAAGAAACTTTTATCCAAGGGTTGTAGTCGATGAGTAGTATGACCAGGCAGCTGTAACATTATTACGACATGTTCCCTAGCGATTTCAATTGCCTCTAGATTCTTCGAATATGTAGTATGCCCATCCAAAACTAGAATTACCTTTTTGTCAATGATTGGTTTTACTATTTCAATGAAATTCCTAATCCACTTTTGAAATAGATCACTTGTTATGTAGCCAGTTTCAGAAATTTCGACTAAACTTCCAGAGGGAGCGTCCACTTTTAGCTCGTTAGCCATTCGTTCAAATATTAACTTGGGCGATACCAAGTTCCCAGATGCACTGGTGCAAGCGACAAACGTAGTGTTCTCTCCACGCTCGCCACTAGACACTGAACCAATTTGTTTTTTCCCTTTCAGACCAAGTACCTTTTGACATTTATTTTGGACAATACATAGACCTGATTCATCTACACTAAAAATTTTTGTCGCGTCAATCTGATTTTCATCCACGAGTTTCTCAAGGATGTCAAAAAAACCATGAACATTCTCTTTATTGAATCCCTTAACCCGTGCCAGAGACTTTGCAGTGGGTTCTCGCAAACTGAGTTCTGGATGGCGAGCCTTGAATCCATAATACCATTTTTCCCCGCTAATTGGGTTTGCTTATTAAAATGATGGGATATATGGTTTGGTCAGCTATCTGGAATGCTAATTTCCTCACATCAGTTATTGTCAATCCAAACATTAGGCTTTCAAGACGTAAGATGTGGTCAAGCAATGCTTTTTCTACATCTTCCGGTAATGTGGTTTGCTTCCCAATGATCTTGACTTCTCCATTAGCAGAAATATTTGTCTCCTTCAGATGGCGGTTGAAAGTAGGCTTAGGAATGTTATATGTGCGGCAGCAATCGTTGAACCCCATATCTCCGTTCCGAAAAGAAATAAGAGCACGATGCATATCATCTTCGGTCCACGCTCCATATTTCCTTTTTGACATCTAGAATATACACATGTATGTGTATTAGAAATTAAGTGTCGTTTAAAAGTTACCCGTACGGTCAAGGGAACCTTAAAATAGCGGTACGATGGAGGAACGAATAAAACTACGGCGGAAACCGGCTGATTTTTCATTACTACCAAATTAAATGTAATAAATAAGTATATATACTAAAGCGAGTTACTCTTACCGTGAAAGGATCTGTGAGCTTACGAAAGATGGTGAAATATTACATGGAACCAGCCACAAATACATAAACTAATATGAAACATAAGCCGTTACAAACAAACACGTGCAACTTTTGCTACTGGCTCTCCACAATAGCGAGTACGTAATGTCGCCGCTTGAGTGCTCTTGCATCACTGTTAGTTAGAAAATAGGAGCTGGTACGAGAAAGGATACGGTACGATCATGGTAACTCTCCTCTATTAGCTGCAAAATTTCGAATTCTCCATACAGCAATAAACAGAAAACCTAGCAATATTGAAGATATCGTTTTGCATATTTTTTTACGTAGCAATACGCGACAATATATAAACAATATTGGGTAAGGGCCATATCAACATGATTTCATTAATATTGGTACAAATAATCTGTATGCACAAACATTTCTTTGAAACTTTACTTAACGTCTAGGGTATTATGTTTGTACCTGCATGTTTCAATCACCATATTTCGTTACACTAGTATGACCATGCAGTCCAAAAACATGATGCTTTGATATTTGTATGTACAATCAAGTTAAACAATTTTGTTGGTAATAGTTTGAAAAATGTCCGTTCAAATTTGTTAAGTAAAAAATTGTGCGTCGTAAAACGCCTCTTTTGTTGTTACCGGCTGTGATAAACTATTTAAAAAAACATAGCCGTACAATTTATTTTTAAATTAAATAAGTCCACAATACAAAACCAGTGTGCTGGGGATTAATCCATACTTTTGTTGCGCAGTTTTTCTCGTTGAACTTCACTCTGAAGTCATAATTTCGAATCAATGAGCAAATCTTTGAGAGAATGTATAAAATGGATAAAAAAGATTATTTAGTCTGTTTTCATTGCTCTTGTTTCTAGTTTTGTATTTATTTTTCTCTGTAACAAGCAACAGTATTTTACAAACATATTACATGTGCGTCCTTCGAAATCTTTACAGTTCATGATCATTGATAAAGTATATTTTTGGTTCTACCTTTTTTTATACAGTCTGTTCAAGTACCTTTAAAAATGGTACTACGGAGACTTTCGACTCCAATGACAATTACCTTTCAATGGGAATTAAATTTTGTCGAAGTCGGAAAGCTCTCATATCTAGAGCAGTCCACTAACTTGCGATAGTACTGTTATGTTTTTCTTATTTATTTAAACAGTAAACCGATGGGATAAACTTTAAACACACACGTTATGTCTACTAACTTAATTTATTTATGCACTACACTATTCACTAATTTATATTATATACACAGTATATTCACTTACATTAATTTATATAAACACTCCGCTACTTATACTATTTACTTCGCTGTTTATATCACGAGATCACTTTATCAACTAAACTTTTCGCGCTAGTCGGTCCTTTATATATAAGTGGCCTTTTTTCTAGATAATTCTAGTTTGCGGCTTACACAAAACAATCGCCTTTCGGGATATTTCTCGAATGCCGGCTCAATCCTTAAACAATCTTCGGAGAACATGTCTATAAAAACGGTCACAAAAAAATCCCAATAGACCTTCTCAGAATACGGCGCGCTCGCCATATTTTTCACTCCGTTAAAATAAGGTTACAGGACCGTACTTAGTAACTACTTCGGTGTGCGAGTTCGTTACTGTACCATACATGCATTGCGATGACTTATCTAATCAATATTCTGCAAGTCATGGTGCTTATTTTGTGTGTGTATTTGTGCAAAAATTTAAAACGGATAAGTGAATTTGTATGAACAGTCTTTTGATATAGAAGTCTTTCTTGATTTCAAGAATTGGATTTTTAACATCACTATAATATTATCAACAGTTTTGAAAAGCATCAGGACAAGTTTAACTTTAAAACTCCAATAATATGCATAAAACCACACCATTCAAGGAATTTTCACTTGACGTGATACTAGCAAAATTGTTTATGTATCAATAAAATGCATCCAACATCGAATAACAAGAGTGATACATGGTTTAGAGGAGACGAAGTACAAGATATTTTGCAAGTTAATCAGACATTATGCAAGTCATTGCAGATCTTTACCTTGTCAGTCCTATGAACGAAAAGAAGGTAGTATCCTCAGAAGTGCTATAAAAAGGATATTATTGGTTCATTAATGCTAACTTCTGCTAGAAGCTAGTAAAATAATGGCTTCTAATATGAAGTGAAAGCTCTTTTTATGTAAATCGACTTACGTTATTGTAGGAATGAAGAACTTGTTGATCGATTAAAGTCAAATTTATATAAATTATTCCTTAATCGCATCGAATTTTGAGGACATATCTTCTCCAAAGAACCCAGCAGGTATGCTCCGCTACCCCAAGGCCACTCAACTGTTCTTAACAAAGAGTATTCCAGCATTGAACTCTCCTGAATGAAATCAAATATGAACAACATAAGTGTGCGGAGAAATCATTATAAAAAAATTACGATAATATAGAAAAAATTACAGGATTGTGGTTTTTAAGTGTTTTCTCAAAATGTTGATCATTGACATCTAGTGGTAAGATCTGATATGAAGAAAGTATGGTCTGACCCTCAGAATACATACGTTTTTTCCATTTTTTCCCATCTGTGGACCTGTGTTCTACGGCTGTTAAATAATAGACATTTCAGTAGACAGTTATTACGCAATAAAGAATGAATATATGTAAATTTCTTTTAATTATAGCGTCATAAATGCTTTTATTCTCCTTTATTTCTATTTTAATTAATATTACTTTAGTGATATAGAAAGGCTAAAAAAGTTTTCATAACGGCAAAAGTTTTGTCAAAAACTAATTATTTTCTATAACCATTCCCTTATAATATAGCCGCTACAACTGTGGTCAATCCAGCTTTATGGTCGCTATAAATGTGTTTAGGAGTTTGCACTGACCAAATCATTTGACGATTTGGAGGCCAAGTAGTAGAACTTCTGTAACGTTAAAATCACAACCATTGTTGCCACATGTCACATTCAGAGATTTTTTTATATACGCAAGACCGAGAATTATTTTGAGTAGATTTTGATATAATGATTATTACAAAAATATGTTTATAATGTATAATAAAGAGTATGAGATATGGATAGTAGGAAACCGTAATATTTATATACTTTGTGTATGTAGTTATAATAGTTATTTGTAAAACAAGTGTCACAATGACTTGTTTTGTAGTACGAGTGAAGTTTGCGCAACGAACAGCGAAGCGGTGAGTGGCGCATATCACGAGTACTACAGAAAGTCATTGTGACACAAATTTGACACAATATTTTTTATAATTCGCATTTATTTAATTTTTTAAATAAAATAGAATCACATACAATCCCTCTTTTTAAACTAGGAGGAGTGGTTTGAATTTAAGTTGGCAATTCTGTAGATTCCTGATTGGTCAGATCACAGATGGTTTTATTCAGCACTTCTGACTTTTGACATATTATAAACGAATAATTGTGTGAATTGTAAACAAACTTTCATTTAAGCAGAGGATGATTATTTGTTTAAAAAGAGCTTCTTCGTAAGCTTGAGTTCAATTTATATATATCATGAACAGAATTATTTCTATAATACATCTTCATAGATATCTGGTTATTTATCCCAAAAATCGAACGTTATGTATACCTATATATGTATTGATTTTATACAATATAAAATAACCAACTATATGACCCTAAAAATTACTAAAAACGTTGTCAAAGAGACATCTTTTTGACACTGTAAACAATATTATGATGAAGTCTCTTTTATACGCGAATTATAACAAAAATATATTTTAGCTTCAATGACTACGTAGATACAACATATATAAAAAAATTCCGAAATGTTTAGTTTTATTGAAGTATTCTGGCTTAAATTTCAACTTAGATTATATAATATATTCAGCTATCGGGATGTGGAAATCAGAGTTGTCTACGAATAATTCTGTAGATTTTAGAAACATAACCTGATATAGAAGGATCTGGATATGAATACTGTTGAACCAACCAAAGGTAAATTTGCCACGAGTCATGAACTACTCAGGCAATCATCATATCAGTGACAAAGAAATCCAGCTCCTTGACACTGAAGGGTTAGTGATAAAAGTCAACAGGATCAAGAACTTTGAATTGGTGCAAGGAAAGCAGGGTCATGAGCGTCTTAGTATATAAAATGTAAGATAAATCTAAGAACGCTGTGAAGTAAGATCTTATTACAAAGAAGTAATCTTACCCCTAAAGTAGTATCGTGGGGTATTTCAATATCCCAGCTCTTGTTTTTCATTATTTCTGGTTGCTATTTTGTTACAAAATTGTTTCAGATATTCTCCTACATCAGTAATGAGAACTTATTCGTACATACACAGACTTTGTTAAATTTTTTTTGTCAAGTTATATACATTTGGAGGTTCCAGATACCTCACGATAGTTACAGACTTTAGTGAAAGTACAAAATGGAGAAAAAAAGTTTTAAGCCGAAAGCAAATATCGGAACTTGCTGAAAACTTTTACGTGACGTAAGTGATGGTGCATATAACTTTATTAAACAAGATAGTGACTTATGTAACGCCGCTAGTGAATATAGTGATCATGATACGAATTAAGAGAAGTTGAAGTGAAAAGTTATTCAAAACAAGAACGAATGGATTGTGACACTAAAGAGGATTTGCAAGATGAAGGGAAACATGTTCAGTTCGATAGAGTTGATGAATGAGCTGAAAAATGTGAAGCTCACATATGTCGGAACACTTCAGAAAAATTAAAAAGAAATACCATTACAACGTTTGCCAAGTAAAACCAGGCAACATCTTTCAAACAGCATTCACACGGACTATCTCATGACATATTTCGTTCCAAAAAAGAGTTAAAATGTTTTGTTGATGTCTTATATGCATCATACTAATAGCGTCGAAGAAAATGGGATACTCGAAATTATCAACTTCTACTATAGCACTAAAGGTGGGGTTGATGCTCTTAATCAATTCATACCAAATATGTACTAGGAGGTGACCCAAGGCAGTATTTGTAGCAATGTTACACATCTCAAGAGTGAGTAGGTACGTATTTCTTCTATCAACTTCAGCTGAATATTTTAAAATGCCTCCTCCATAGTTTAGCATTGATCTAGGTACAGCACTAATTTAGGACCATTTACAAGTTAGATCTAATACATAAGAACTTTCTCAGGAGCTAAAAGATATTATAAATAATTTTCTGAGAAACAAACAGACTTAAGAACTACCAAACGAGGAGCGACCTGTTCCAGTCAAAGAGACTTTTAACAAAAATGATTTCCAAACGATGAGGAAAAAATTTCTGCAAGGATCATTCTTCTTCCATTATCCGCTGTCACACATGTTTTGAAAGGTTTGATGTATTTTTGTACTCTACAACTAACTAGAAAAGACTTTAGGTTATTATAAAATGGCACGCTAATGATGCCTGTAATTATTTTTGCCTTTCGGATAAGCAGTGTTTATTGTTTCAGGAAAGAAGAACATTGATATCCCTACTTATATTACCCAAATTCAAGTTCCTTCTCGTTAAGGATTGTATTTTTCTTATTTTGCACCCTTTGATTTCCATATTACTACCGCTACTGTTCCATATTACTACCACTACTACTGAAATATTTAGTAGAATCGGTTATTCCACTTACTCATACTTTTTTAATAAAAAAAATTAACGTCGATATTGACATATTTCATATCAAATCTATTGGGGTATCTACTTACCCCTCGATAGTACAAGCGTGACCAAGTTCACAGATAGTACTTAAGGGTTAATTAGTTTGATTGATCTGCAGATTAGATTACAATGTTAATGTTATTTTTGATGTTTTGCTTCTGACGCATAATTCTTACGTGAATACATAAAAGAGGTAAAATAAAAAGAAAAAAAATTAAACACGTTTCAAAATAAACGGTTTTGAAGATTAAAACTAACTTTTCCGCATCTGTGAGATACCCTGAATAATATTCTATCATAAAAGTGTCCCTTGTATACACTTCGGGGAAATATCGTGTTAACAAACCGAAATTTCTCCAAAAGTAACCAAAAATGCAGTATATCTGGATTTATAGGACCCGCTCTACTCGCTATAGTTAGCTGACATTAAATAGGGTACATCTGTGAGACACCTTGAGAAATATTCAATTATTATATTATTGGCCACTTGTATACACTCCGGAGGCTGTATCGTACTAACCCGAAATTTCTCCAAAAAGGACAAAAAATGTGGCACTTCAGATACCATAGCACCCGTTGTACTAGCTCTGGTGAGCTAAAAATCAATAATATTCATCTATAAGACGTTGTGAACAATATTCAATAATAAAATGGGTCACTTGTATACACGCTGAAGGCTGTATCGTGTTAAAAAACGGAAAATTCTTCAAAAATTACAAAAATTTGGTACCTCAAGTACCATAGCACTCGTTGTACTGGCTTTAGTGAGCTGAATCTCAATCGGGTGCATCTTTGAGACGCCCTGAACAATATCTAATCATAAAAATGGTGACTTGTATATACTCCGGAGGCTGTATCGTCCTAACAAACTGAAATATCTCCAAAAATGACAAAAATGTCGTACTTAAAGTACTATAGCACCTGTTGTACTGGATGTGGTGATCTCAATATCAATAGGGTTCATCTGTGAGATGTTTTGAATAATATTCAATCATAAAGTTTGTGACTTTTTGCAACTCCGTAGGCTGTATCGTGCTAACAAACTGAAATTTCTCAAAAAATAACAAAAATGTCGTACTGCAATTACCATAGCACCCGTTGTACTGGCTATTGTGAGCTGAAAATCAATAGGGTTCATCTGTGAGATGTCCTGAACAATATTTAATCATAAAATTGGTGATTTGTTGCACTCCGGAGGCTGTATCGTGCTAACAAGACATATAACGGAAAGTGGCCGACGACAACGACGACGACATACACACAGGATTTTTTTTCTAAAACCATTTTTTCGTGTTGTTCTTGATGAAAAACGTAAAAATAACTCAAAATTTCAACTTATTTGTGGGTAAACCAATACTTTTCTCGCATATAGATAGTTTGCGCGGAAAAGTAAAAACCCATAAATATATCACAATAGTATATTAAGTATTAAAAAGGTGTCAAAAAGGTTACTTTAGTTTTACTAGGCGGAACGAGTGCCTTGCGAAACGAGTGACGTTTTTAACACGAGGTGCTTACTATACTTTTTCTTCGCCTGCAGGAAGGAAATTTTTTTATTATAATTTAATTATATTCATAACATTATGGACGATGGCTGACGGCTGACTGACAAATCAAATGACACAGAACAACAAAATTATCACGGAACATGAAATTTAACATACAAACGATACACTTCATTTGACGTTCATAAAACAAAAGATAAACGAGATGTGAATTTTCTCATTTTAAACACTAGTGTTTAAAGAGTCGTTTTGTGCATGTCAAACCTTTTGTTGAAAATGCGGTTTTAGTAACGGAAGTAGAAAAATATACTAACTCATGAAGACTGAAACAATCACCTTAAGTGCATTAAGATTAATACAGCAAACACTGTAGGAACGTTAATAAAAAATTCCATAAGTCTTTCAAGTTGAAATTCGCAAATTATGCTGTGTAGTGAGAAACGATAATAATACATTACAATTTTGTCTACGGGGTAGTTTGTCGTTATTACTTTTCCGCCAACCCTATCTACGATACGAGAAAAGTATTGGTTTACCCCAAAAAAAGTTGGAGTTTTAGATTTTATTTGAGTTCTTTTTACGCTGTTTAGTGAGAGCAACACAAAAAAGTTTTAAGAAAAATCTTGTGTGTATTTTATGATTGAGTATTGTTCATGACATCTCACAGATGAACCCTAATGATTGTCAGCTCACCAGAGCCAGTGCAACGGGTGCTATGGTACCACATTTTTGGAAAAATTTAGATTTTCTTTGAGTTATTTTTACGCTGTTTAGTGAGAACAACACAAAAAAGTTTTAAGAAAAATCTTGTGTGTATGTCATCGTCGTAGGCTACTTTTTATAATAATGTCTACAAAGTGCATAAAGTCGCCAATTTTATGATTGGGTATTGTTCAGGACATTTCGCAGATGAACTCAATTCATTTTCATCGCACCAGTGCGAGTAAAACGGGTGCAATGGCACATGAAGTACCATATTTTTGGAAAAATTTCGGTTAATTAACACGATACAGCCTCCGGAGTGTATAAAAATGACCAATTTTATCATCGAATGTAGATAAGGGTGTCTTACAGATGAACCCTAATTTCAGTTCACCAGAGCCAGTACCAACTAGACCTATCAACAAGTGGACCAATAAATCCAGATATACTACACTTTTGATCATTTTTGGAGAGATTTCGGTGTGTTCACACGGTACATCCTCCAGAATGTATGCAAATAACCAATTTTATAATTGGATATTACTCATGGCGTCTCACAGATAAACACTATTGATATTCAGCTCATCAGAGCCAGTACAACTGGACTTATAAATCCAGATATAATGCAGTTTTGGTCACTTTGGTGAAATTTCGGTTGGTTAGCTCGATACAGCCTCCGTAGTATATACAAGTGACCAATTTTATGATCGGATATTGTTCAAGGCGTCTCACAGATGAACCCTATTGATTTTCATCTTACTAGACGTAGTACATCCGGTCCTATAAATCCAGATTGGTATACTACATTCTTGGTCTTTATTGGAGAAATTTCGGTTTGTTAGCACAATACAGCCTCCGGTGTGTATAGAAGTGACCAATTTTGTAATTGGATACTGTAAAGACCGTCTCACAGATCAACCCTATGGATTTCCAGCTCACCAGAGTCAGTACAACTGGACCTATAAATCCAGATGTACTACATTTTTGTTCATTTTTGGAAAGAATTTGGTTTGCTAGCACGGTACAGCCTTAGGAGTATATACAAGTGACCGATTTTACGATCGAATATTGCTCAGGGCATCTCACAGATGCACCCTATTGATTTTCAGCTCACCATAATCTGTACAGTGGGTCCCATATATCCAGATATTCTACAGTGGAGTCTATAAGGGCGGAAAGTTAGTCTAAGTCTTAAAAATTGCTTATTTTTTTTGTGTAACTCCTGATTAATTGGTTAAATCTTTTATACTATGACTCAACCATTGATGTTAAAATCCACATTGCTTACATCAAGAATTCAAATCAACAACTAATACAATTTACTGGAAATCTACTGCAGTATTTTTACTTAGAAGTCCGTTGATAATGTCTATATTTTCATATGCTCATCGATATTATTAGAATGTCTTTTCAGTCTTCTCATGCCGATCACATACGCCCAATCCTATCTAATATTCGAAAAAAGTATTGGTAGAAAAACACGAAAAATGGGTTTTAAAAAAGCCTGTGTGTATGTCGTCGTCGTTGTCGTCGGCCCCTTTTTGTAACATGTCTTGTTAGCACGATACAGCCTCACCAATTTTATGATTGAGTATTGTTCAGGACATCTCACAGATGAACCCTAATGATTGTCAGCTCACCAGAACCAATGCAACGGGTGCTATGGTACCACATTTTTGGAGAAATTTCGGTTTGTTAGTTAAATTGTGAGAACGCGCGTATTAAAAAACGTTAAAGATCACTGCTTTATATGATTCTAGACTGAAGGAATCGAATATCGTAGGTAAACAGTGTAATTGTGAGTTACTTGGTGTATTCAATATTAATATCCCCCAGGGGCGTCGATAATTTTTTTTGGTGGAAGGGGGCAAATTCTTTTTGGTTTAGTTAATAAAAAAAAATCATATTGTAGGGAGCCATAAATAACCTACTATATTAGAATTAGAAACAAAAGTTAACTTCTTTAGACCGACAAATCACAAATCAAACGCATGGTAATTATCAAATTTAATTAAAAAATATAAAAGTTTACCATTTATTTCATATTCTTGGGAGGGGGGGTTATTATCCTCCTCACATATCGACGCCTTTGATATCACCAACGGTTCCAGAAATTCTAACTGAGATTTTTTATAGTCTCTCGTTACATTTCTTTCATTACTTTCTGGTTCTAACTTTACTGTTTGGTGTTGTTTGGGAACTAAAAATTTTAAATAATTATCTAGACCTTCCATGACGTTTATACATATCCTCTATTATTTCATTTCATTGCTCAAGTCTAAAAGGATTTAACTGGAAATTTAATATACTCATTGACATAGAAACACGAACACCCAGTAAATTTTACTTCGCTAATATTTGGCATACATATCAGAGAGTTCGTACTATGTAAATGATTAAAATTTCACTCGAATCGGTGAGGATAATCTAAGTTTTTGCTCACCAACTTTAATAATGGGTTGAAGCACCACTATTTCGTATACATTCTCTAATGTGTCTAGACATACTCATAATCAGGTGATCCATATCCTCCTGGGGTATCTCATTCCATGCCACCTCTATCTCATATCGACGAGACATCAGAGTTTGAGGAGGGCGCTGTAAATTTCGTAACCTTCTACCGATTATGTCCCACACATGTTCAATTGGGGACAAATACGGGAAACTTTGGTGCCAATCTAGGAGATGAATTTGAGCCTGGTGGAAGTAGTCCCAGGTTTGTCTAGCTATGTGCAACAATTCGACCTCTCTTGAACTCAGTTAGCTGCCGATTATTTGCATTTGCTCGCACTCTAGGCGTGATAAACATTTGTGAATCCTTGTAAGGTAACGTTTAAAACCACTGTAATCGATTAAATTATGTATTCTGGTATCGGAATTGGCCGGTTCGTCCAGTAGGAACAGCAAAAAAATAATTGAATAAAAACAGGAATGTTCAATTCTAATCTTGTATTAATAAATAATAAACATGTACGTAAAATATGTTTAAAACAAAATAATATTTACTGGGTGTTTGGGTTTCTATGTCATCGAGTATATTTAGTTTTCCTACGTCTGGTTGATATCACCAGAAATAAATAAATGGCAAAGCTGGAATATGTGTGATGTATTGTCACAAAATTTAATAACAATAATTTAAAAAATGAATTTGGCAACCTGGCGATCAGCCCTATGCGAAGTGAATCATTAGCATGGAATGTCCGGTCGACCGATATTTCCAAACTAATAGCACATTCTGAACAGAACGTAGGTTGTAAAAAAATAAATGAGAAATTATATGCTGTAGAACAAAACAAAAACTTGATTATTCTACTGATATGCATAATTTTTGTTTTGGTTTTTAAGCTGAACAACATATATGATCATCTCTAACAGTGGCGCGTAACATAGAGGATTTTTATTACTTACCTCACAGACAAACGTTTAATTTATATAGCTAATTTTTTGAGTGATATTTACATTAATTTACTAGAGTAGATAAGTAACACTGTTTTACATTTTGAAACCTTTTGTCGCTCTCCGAATTTTCTTAGGTATTTTACGTCTACTGTGTTGTACAGAATTCTAATATGCACTCGGTTTCTCCCCATCACCCACAAGTTTCTAGAGAAGGGAGAATATAAAATATGAAACTCCCAATTTATAAGCAAACTAATGGTGAATTTCAATAATTAAAAAACCCACTCAAAAAAAGCTAAATTCAGTGAAAACATTTATTTGGTTGTCTTTTTTCGCTTGTATTCGCAGGAGCGGTTTCATGTTTGCTCGTCTGAAACCGCACACAAATTGTCAGGGACAAAATCTAAATGGGATTGAAGAAAATGCAACTTAAGGGACATATTGCTACATAAGATTGGATAAGTTCTTCAACTAGATTCTTTGTAGGTGTCCGACTTTTTGGTACCTAGGAAGTTGCTGCATACATTTTTGAAGGCATTTCATGCCCTTTTCACCCTCCTCAAAAGTGTAGTTGAAAAATTTTGAACCTTAAAAAGTTCCAGTATTTGAGGTCCAACGAAGATTCCTTCTATGTTTCTTTCATATTTACAGCATGACCAGCGGGAGCTGATGGCCGTTCGTTTCCATTGAACAACAAAACTGCCTTTAGACTTATGTGTGAAGAGTCAATACATAGTCGCCACTCGGTAGGTACATAGGAAATGCCAAGTTCATTCATTAAACCTGGAATATCATGACAGTTGACAAGTCATTTTCCTTTGAGAAAAATATGACCAGCATAGACTCCCTTTTCCCAAACGTGGACATTTTCACACCTTTTTGTAAAAGATGCAGACGAGATCCAAGCAGTTGTGCCTTTGTTTTGGGAAGATCTAAATCACGAACTAGATCATTGAGCTCTTCCTGAGATATAAAATATGGCTGTTTGCTGCTACTACATTGGAAAACGACTTCCTCTTCAAAACTTGGACCGGCTTCTGGCTCCTCTGTGTCATCATAATTATCTGGTTCATCATATTTCTCTGGAGGCTTAGGAACAGGTATTCTGGAAGCGTCATGAGGTACAGGTCTAATGGCTAAAGGGATCTCAGGATACACTATTTTATGCTTGCTTTTACTAGAAAATCCCAAAAATTTTGTTAAACCAAATCATTGGCAATCCAAACTCGATAGATGTGTGAGTACACCACGTCGCAACCATCCTGCTAAGGTTCTTGACAAGTGCTGCTGCATTTTTTGGGAGCCCAAGTTTTGTCTTGATCGTCAACTTTGAACCCGAAATATAACTCGTAGGCTTCTCTTATAAGTGGGCTCAAGGTCTTTCGCTGAGATTTCAGGGTCACCTCACCACATATATAACAGAAACTGTTCGGATAGTTCACAGAGGATCGCAACGACACGCTTCGCTTATATTTCGCCTGCTAAATACTGTAATACTGATCCTCCGACAAGCGGTTGGCTGCATAACTGGTATTTTCTAAAAACATCGGGAATCAAGATTATCGAAAACGATTTTTGTATACAGGGGCCCTTCAATAAGTAGCTGTCCCTCCGACGACTATGGGGTACGATGAAATATGGAGAATTACATGGGTTTTAATGGGTATCTCTTTTATTTGAAGCCCTAGGGGGTTGAAACTTCTTAGATGGAGAGCATCCCCAGACAACCCCATGCGGTATTGCCAGATTGTGCACAATTTCCCTAGACTAAGAGAAAACGTAGACTTGGCAATGTTGCACCCTACTATACTATAGAAAGATAAATATCGCATAGGTCCATTCTTACACCTGCTTAAAGCATGTGATTGGCACTCTCTGGACTCTGTTACGTGATACGATAATTCAAAGGTCGACGTAAGAGTTAAATATAGTTGAATTATTGGATCTTTCCTGGTGCGTCATTAATATATGATAACATAACCGACATAATTGAAAGATTGTTCCACTTACCTGTAAGGAAGATCAATCTCAATTATTCGAGAATCGGAGTTCTTCTATGATATATTTGGTAGGATTCATATTTCAAGTGAATCACGCACTGTATTTAAGAATAAACAATTTTTTGTCGTATATACTAATCACCCGATATCAAGGCGACTATCGAACAGTTCATTGGTGACTGAACTAATCGCTCTATTGACTGGGTAGATTGGGGGAGGGGGAGATCTATCATAGAAGAACTCCGATGCTCGAATAATTGAGATTGTTCTTCCTTACAGGTAAGTCGAACAATCTTTCAATTATTCTTCTCATCGGAGTTCTACTGAGATATATTTGGTAAATGTTTAAAAATACAATTAGGGCGATTAAATGCAGTGTATAATAGTAATTTCATAATAATATAACAAAAAACTAATACAACACAACAAAAACGAAAAAATTAAATTATAACAACAACTATAGTTACTATATATTATAATCATTGTTTTGGAAGACTGGAAAAAATTTGAAGTAAAACTATGATGGGTTACCTATATAAATAGTACCGTTAATAATTATTACGTGGTGTTTTTAAAACATCAATTAATAACAGAATTTGCAAAAGTATCTTCACTGGTTATTATCGGTCTATTATAGAATGTTGCAAATACTAATGAATTTCGCGTCCATCCAGCACTATTTTTTATTAAATCTATGTTCAATCCTGCTCTGTAGGTAGCAGAAGTACAAGCATGTCTAACACTAAGACTATCAAAAATGCTTGTGTCTATTCCTCTTTTTTGAATAACTTCCTTAATCCACCTACTTATACTCTGGGTAGAAGCAGGATGAAATGGTTTCTTATGTGTCAATATGAGGTATCCCATATCGTCTATTCTGAATAGATATGTGATGGATAGGGCGTACTCAAGAGTTTTTGCCACGCATAGTTCAGGATTGTCAAAGAAAAAGGGTCGTACTGAAAACGGTTGGGATTTATTCGGACCTGATGTTTTTATTCGCTCTTCGATTTTTATTTCGATTTTTTCTTGTCTACAGAATATATTTTTCAGATATATTTTTTATATTGTTTGTACCCTGCTAGCAGATGTTAATGGTGATAAGGTGAAAAGCTTTTGAGTTATATCTTTCAAAGTGAAATCATGTAATGGGTATATTTTTGCTAAATAAAGTAATACTGGGTTAGGATCCCAAGTTACCGAGTATTTTGGTGTGGATGGCCTGTTCTTATAAACACCTTTTAAAAACCGTTTTAATATGTTTTCATCGGCTGGGCTGAAGTTTAGTATCAACGCTAGGGATGATCGATATGTATTGATGGAGGAATAGGAAAGTCCTTCATTAAAGCAACTTAACAGAAATACAAGTACTAAATTTAGAGTATAAGTGTAAATATTAATTTTGTGCTTTAGGCAGAAATGCCACCACTTCCTATAATAAACTGAATATTGTTTTATGGTTTTTTCCCCAATAGAATTTAACATCACAGGAATAACGGCCTGGCTTATTTCTCGTTTGTGGAATGATTCCCAGATAATTTTCCGGCCACCAGGGAAAGTGTTTTGTGTAGTGGGTGCGTCTCTCTGGAAGGAGAATTAATTAAATAATCATGTGGTGGGAAAAAATTGGTTCTTCTAGTAATAATTCATGAAAACACGGAAACCATGACTGATACGGCCAGTTTGGAACAACCAAAATGCCTGTGGCTTTGTCTGTTCGAATTTTTTCAATAACTTTATGGATTAAGGCAAACGGTGGAAATGCGTAAAGCCTTAAGTTTTCCCAGCTAGTTGTAAAAGCATCAACTAATAAGGAATCGGGGTCTGGTCTCCAAGAAAAGTAATTATCACCATTCTTATTTAGTTGGGATGCAAACAAATCTATACATGGTTTACCAAAAAGATGTATGGTTTGCGTAAATTCTTGTTGATTTAATTCATATTCTGTCTCTGGTGATGTAACTCGTGATAGGAGGTCCGCTTCTACATTTTGTTTTGTATTTATGTAAAACGCAAAAATAAAAATGTTTTTAGTCTCACAATAGTCCCATAACAACTTTATTAGGCTGCTTAAATTTAATGCTCCCCATTTGATTAATGGTTGTAATTGCTGTTATATTATCGATTCGAAGCAGAATATTAAGGTTAAATATATTTTTTGAGAATGATTTTAGACTGTAGTAGGCGGCTTTTAGTTCTAAATAGTTGATATGTCTCTTAGAGTCATCGCTGCTCCAAAAACCCCTTGCTGTTTGACCATTGCAATAGGCACCCCACATGTCATGGATGCTTCTGAGTATAATTCTTTTTTATCTATTTTACCTTCCTTAGAAATATATTTCAACCAGCAGTTAAATTCTTGTTCTAAATTCTCTGGAATTATCATTTTTTTGTTATAGTTCATGCCATTTTTTCGTAAATTATTTATTTTAACTATTTCGAAAGGTTTTGTATGGAACCAACCATTATTCATGGCTGGCGAAGAGGACACTAATTTCCCGACGAGTGATGCGAAAGTTCTCATTCTTTTTATTTTTTTTGTTCTGTTGAGCAATTCTAATAACGTTGTAATTTTGTTACTAGGCAAACTAATTGTCATCTCGTGAGAATTAAAATTGTAGCCCAAAAACTGAATCTTTTTTATGGGTTGAAGAACGCTTTTCTCGTAATTTATTGCCATACTTACTGATATTAAGAGGTTTACCGTTGTATATATGCTTTAATAACATTGTTCATAATTTTCCCCAATGATTAAAATATCATTTAAATATATTAATACCTTACACCACAAAATTCGAAGATGTCTAGGAGCCTCTTTCATTAATTTAGTAAAAATATAAGGCGCTATGTTTATACTGAAGGGTAAACAATTAAATTCGAATAATTGATTCTTAAATGAAAACCGTAAATATTTCCTATGTTTTTCATGGATTGGTAATAGAAAATAAGCATCCTGCAAATCTAAGTTGGCTATGTAGCAATCTTTTGTTATTAGCTTAATAGCTGTTCTATAATCATCAAGTTTAAAATGATTTGTGGGTATGAAGCAATTTATTTTTTTAATATTTAATATAAAGCGATTTTTTCCATTAGTCTTTTTGATAAGAAAATAAGACGATAAAAATTGATTTTTAGTGTTCTTGCATTATTTTGCAAGTGCTCCTTTTTTAAGGAGTGTAGAAATTTCTTTCTCGTAAAATTCCATATCATAAGATGATATAGTTTTTAACGGAATCATTTTCTGTTTTGGTTGGATACAAAAAGGTATCCTTATACCCTTAATCCATTTTAAAACTTGTTTATTAAGTACAATTTTTAGCCATTCTTTGTAAAAAGATTTTAAACGACAAGCAATTTTTTGTGGTACCTCTACTTGTAGTACGGTGTTTTCGGCTGATGTTGATGATAACGGTTGGGAGTTTTCTCGAACTTTTTCTTCTGGTCTCTGCTGGTTCCCTGCCTTCTTTTCTGCATGTCATTTTTCATCTTTGTGTTGAATACCTGGCGCCTAGAGTTTAAAGTATGACTAATTGATGTTCCCGGGGCTGAGTGGCTGTATGCTATCTTGAAGGGTTTGTTCTTAATGCTAGCTTCCTTCATCGCTTGGCTATAGTTAATTTTTTCCATAAAATCTGAGCCGAAAAGACACTCATCTATGATACTCTGTTGGGCAGCCACTCTGCTATTCTGATTGATAGACGGATTTACCTCCCATTTCCTATTCACTGATACCGCATGATGGACGCTGGCGAAAAGTTGGGATGCATCTGATAATTTTTGCACCAATTCATTATCAGTATCATTCGATGTGGTAGAAAGTTTCTCGGTCATAATTGAGCCAATGATAGTCAAGCCAGCTCTTAGTTGTGTTTGTAAGTTTGTAAAGAAGGTATCATTTTTCGTAGCCTGAGCTGATGAAATGGATGTTATATCATCGTTCATTTTTGGTGCTTGGAGGGGAGCACAATTTTCTGAGGTAGGGTATTTAAGGATTAACTCCTTCCTAGTGTCGATTACCCTGAAGAGGAAACCTATCCTACACCAGGGCACCAACAAGAAAAACAACAATTTCACCAACAATCAATTCCAATCCAACAAAATTCATTACGAATGTCTCTCTCTCTTTCTCCTAGTATCGACTGGGATGCCCTGTGTCAAGTAGTTCGACCAACGCACTACCAGTTCTTCATGTAGGGCTTCCCCTTTTTTATTTTGATTAATAGGGTTTTCGCCCAAAAGTTCAATAATCTTTTTATTAACATCCACATTTTGTGGTATCGGTGCTAGATCGGAGAAGTCAACAGGGTCTAATAGTGGAGTAGTTTGACACGGTTCTTCGATTTCTCTTGAAGGAGATCCTCTAGTAGAGCTAGGGCATGACTCTGGAAAGAGGTTATTTATTTTTTATTTTCTGTTGTGAGCTTGTACACTATATATTTTGGTCCTTACAATAAAACCTTACGGAATACGCTAACAGGTGTCTGCGGGTATTGTATTCAAAACAAAAGCTACGGTCTATATATAGTATGTTACAAAACATCAATAATATGTATCTAGTGTTTGCGGGTATTGTAGTCAAAACAACTACACCCTGTATATAAGAATGTGTTTAGAAACCCATTGACAGCATTTAATAGCAAACAATTGTTTGCGGGAATTGCAGTCAAAACAAACTACACCCTGTATATAGTGTGTTAAAAAACATTAATAATAGGTATCTATTTAGCAAACAAGTGTTTGCGGGCGTTGTAGTCAAAACAAACTACACCCTGTATATAAGAATGTGTTTAGAAACCTATTGACAGAATTTAACAGCAAACAATTGTTTCCGGGCATTTTAGTCAAAACAAATTACACCCTGTATATATAAAATATGTTGAAAATCATATCTCTACTCTTGCACATTTTATAGAGAATAGCACTGCATATTGCTGAAAATGTAAAATTTTGAAATCACACACTTACCCTGTGAACTATCTGAATCAGAAGATGTCGAACAGTTATCTAATGCCCTCTCTAGTTTTGCAAATTTCTTTTTCATGCGTAACAATTCCTTAAACGCCTTTCTTTTTTGTTTATTGGGCATTCTTATTTTCTTACACTGCACGTGAAGTAACTTAAAAATAAACTGTTCGATAGTCGCCTTGATATCGGGTGATTAGTATATAGTACAAAAACTTGTTTACTCTTTTAAATACAGTGCGTGCTTCACTTGAAATATGAATCCTACCAAATATATCATAGAATAACTCAGATGAGAAGAATAATTATTAAGTGGCATCTCTCTCAATTAATAGTGAAGAACAGAACAAAATAATTTGACATTTGGCGGTTATGTTATCAGATATTAATGGCGCACGGGTAAAGATCCAAAAATTCAACTGTAGATTGGACTTATCGAAATAACGTATTTGTTTGGTGGAGATGATTTTCTTGCAGAACAGTGTAATCATAAAATACTACAAATACCAGATTTTTTATATACAATTCGAAGATATTATTGTTGGAGTTTCCATTTTTGAAATAAAATAAAGAAACAATTCAAATGACCCCTCAATATTTGAAAAGAAAAGGTATAATATGAGAACTTTAAAATATAGTCTATGTTTCAATTATCTACTTGACAAGCGGTCGATTCCACGGGCTAACAAGTCGCTGTCCTTAAATGCAATGCACTTTTAAATATCGCTCACCAAGTCAACCATATTGTATAAAATTATATTCTCTATCAGTTATTAAGCGAGCGATTGACATGCTAGTAATTAGGTGCTTCTGACGGAGAATATGTTGGATATAAGAGCAGATCCCATTCCTCAATGGAATTGACGACATTACGTTCAAAATGAAATTCATTATCGTGGTTGAAGACAATATGGTTTACGATTCTTCTGGAAAAATATTTCTTTATTTAACAATTGTGTGACAATTCGAACCCAATTTGCTTTTTATTATGAACTAGAATAAATTTTCCACACATTTTCCCAACGGTTCGCTATATTTAGATGAAAACATTGTGGCTAACTGAATTGTTTTCCTGTAACCATAACCCAATCTATTTTGATATTTTGAGAAATGAGTGGCTCCACTACACTGGTTTTGTGTCATTTCTGTAACGTTTTCCGAACATCCTAAAGTTTGGTGTAATTATATAAAAAAACATTTATTTTGGTGAGAGCCGGCCTATGGCACGCCTTATTTTGTATTGATTTCAGTCAGGTAATTTGCTTCGCCCGACATAACTATTGCTTTAATTATTCAAGAAGTTATTACCTACTCGAATAGTACTGAAATTACGAAGAGAAACATAGAATGGAAATCGCTACTTCATATTCAAATTTATTGATGCTATTTCTAAACATTTTAATCGTATCAGAAATAATCTTTTAAAATAACGGTAATTATAGATTAATGAAGTTTACGCAATTGTCTTTTGTTTACATTCGCATAAATTTGTAATAGTAAGTAGAATTTTAAAAATGCTATGTATACAGAAATTAATCAATATGTGTGAGGTGCCTTTTCTTTGCCGGCTTAGTACTTTGAGGTTATCCGCATACTATTATTTTTTTCAAAAAATTTAAAACTATTTAGTTAACAATTACATAATATATTAATATTGCGTTTATATTTATTATTCAAATTATTCTGTATACATAGATATTTCAAAGAGTATAACTGCGTCATTTTATTTGATTTCATTAAATAAATATGGTTTTAAAGATTATGATTAAGCATGCGTTTTAGTTGTATTACAAACAACCGAAATCTCAAGAGGTGCTTTGAATGATTCACTTCGAACAGATAAACAAGATGACTAGCACCTGATAGCAAAATTTATAACATATTTTTGTAGAGTGCGTGTTCACAAGTAAATGATTAATGATGGCAGTTAACATTTAAATACAAAAACTCAGATAAAAGAGTATCGAAGCCTATATTCACAAAATTCATAATATTAATGTTGTAATCAATTTAAAATTAATTTAAGCTATTAGCATAATTATTGAAATAGCTACTTGTGCAGAACTTATGGAGGACTCAATCGTCTTTCGTGGATGCCTGCTTGTATCCCCAGTGGCCATAACAGGGACTCCGAAAATGTCCCTTCGTAGTACAGCCCAATTGGACACACGAGGAGAACATGGATCGATGCTTCGTCATCCCTGCCGCAACCCCTACATAGAGGACTTTCATCTAAACCTAGGTTATGAAGGTGTTTCCTCAGACAGCAGTGCCCTGTTAAGATTCCTGCAATATTTCTTTACCTACTCCTTGGTAATTCTACAGCTGCCCTAGCATGTTTATCAGTCCAACCCCTCAATAGGAGTTTGGACTGCCTTATACCCCGCAAAGCACTCCAATAAGCGAGGTGTTGATTTCCTAATCAATTCCTCGTCTTCTTACTGATTGCTTATTTTGTAAGGCACAAGATCGGGTCCCGGCCGCGTCTTCCACAGCCAGTGCGTCCGCTTTTTCATTGCCTTCAAAACCAGAGTGGACCAGAATCCATTCTAGCCACACAACGTTCCGTCTTGCTAGGGCAGCAAGCCATTCTCGACATTCAGCAGCAAGCCCTGAGTTGATGGTATATCCACTCAGGGCCATGGTTGACGCCTGACTGTCTGTGTATATGGTTATGCGTCGGTCCACGTAGCCTCTGTCTAGGTTTATCTGTGCACATTCCAAGATAGCAAATACTTCAGCCTGATATGCAAATACACCCTTTCCCAAAGGAACACAAATTTATGTCCCCGCCCCATCGCTGGAGAATGAGCCATCTGTGTACCAGATGATCCTATGAGGTTGTGAATTTCCCTCTCTTTCCCAGAATTCTCTATACCGGATCTTCAATTTCCAGTATTTCGGAGTTTCCTTAACAGTACTGCATTTACACTATTATGTGTAGAAATGCACACTCTCGGGCTAGGATCACTCACAGCATAGAAGAGACTACGCCCGGATGTAACCAGACCTTGCACATGACCTCTATACACCCATAGCTCTTGTATGAGGTATATGCCATCCGCTGCGCGACTACTCCCGCAGCAGCCCGGTAATGCTGCAAGTTACCCTGGGTAAATTTGAGGCCCCTACAAAGATACATCAAAGATCTGAACAAGTGCCTCCTTTTCCGATTTTTTACTCCGGGATACTCTCCGTAGTTCCCGAGAAGGTACGATCTTCTCCAGCCCATGTCGGATTTCTCCCTGCATTCGGTTGAATACCTCAGCCGACCTAAGATCGAACCTCAATACGATGTTTTGTCTCAAGGAGGCAGCATACCATCGGGAGGCCCGAATCAACCACCCTTCAGTCCTCAGAGCCGGATTGCCAGTCCGGATTCTCCTGAGGACCTTTTGGGAAGACGACTCGATCGGCGCTGGTATCTAAACCATCGCTCTTGTTAGGCATTGGAGGGCCGACTGTTCAATGATCTTGAGCCTCAGTCCCTCCCGACCACGCCTTTTTTAAGCCAAGCCAGAGAGCCCCGTCTGAATGAGTCACCATAACAGCTCCCCGAGTGAACGAGTGTCCCTCAAAACTTGGCACCGTGGCGCATTTCGTTATGCAAGTTTGTTAGGATATGCACGAGCTACTCCCTGGGGAGCAAATTGTCCGGGTAGCCATCGCAGATGATGGCCAACTTGATGTTGCTGCTTGCAGGATTTGTGCCAACCCCCATCAGGCTTGACCTCGTCGTGATCAGCACTCTCGTGCTAGGCCTGGCTCGATCCCGCTGTTGCCACCTCCTAATGTATCATATTCTGGATTACCAAAAATTTGTATGGTTACTGGATTCCTGGACTTGCAATTTATGTGTAATTCTGATTGTGAATAATCTAATAAGCAATTGTATTTACTCATGAAATCTCTGCCTATAATCCCATTCGTTGGTATCGGAAAATTTTCTTCCACTACGGGAAAGAGATGGTTTAAGCTTATGTTATTGATATAAAGGTTAATGCTTATTTGACCTAAAGTTTTAGCTAAGCCTTCAGTTATCCCCTTAATGCTTATTTTATTGTCAGTTTTTAATTAAGTGATGCGGAAAATTTTTAGGAATTTTTATCAGAGAAATGTCTGCTCCGGTATCTAATATGAAATTGTAAATGTTATCGGATATGTTTGTCTGAATCTCTATGAAGTTAGAAAGCAATAAATCTAAATAATATGCTGAATAAAATTCTGAAATCTTGCATTCGACATTTGTTTTATTATTCAAAACCCCAATTGTTTCTGATTCACTCTTGATTCCTCATTTTCTATCTCGCATATTCTCACATTATTGTTATTCCGATTATTGTAATTGCCGTTCCTGTTAAATTTCCTCTCCTTATTGTAATCTACGTATCTGCTATAAGTATTTCCTTGGTTGTATTGTCTGAATGTCCTTCCTGGGGGGTTGTCGTTGTACAATCCGCTGTTGCTTCCTCTCCTATGATTGTTCCTGAAGTTAAAATCTGATTTCCTGAAGAAATTCCTATTGTCCTTTAAGTGTAATACTTGTTGATGGCTTACTATGCCTTCTACTGATACCAGCGTAGATAGTACTTCTGGCGTGTTTTCAAAGCTTCCCGCTGCTATGATCGTTTTCGTTGCGTCCGATGTGACGTTCATCGTCCCTGCCTTAATCGTTGCTTCTTTGGTGTATTTTTCAGCTAGACGTTCTGCAATCCCTTCCGACACGTATGCTGCCTGTAGCTTCTCTGCATGCCGAAAGGTAGGTGGGCTGTTGTCCACAAGGTTTGGTTCTCATCGTCTTGAGGCCAAGCTGAATGGACAACGAATCATTCTTTCCTGTAACTTCTCTGCCAGTTCCTCTATTTCTGTCGCGTATTGCGTTATGTCCCATTTTGCCTTACTTTGTTAAGTTTCGCTAAGAGAAGTCTTGGGTTATCTCCTCTTATTCCTGATTTGAGTTTGTTCCTAATTTCTGTGATACAATTTTCTATCGTTATCAGGGTTCTTTCTTTCCCAGTCAGTCTTGTTTTAATTAGCAGAATCGCATTTTCTTCATTACCCGTCGCGTTTATTTGTAACAAATCTAATGAGTCTAAAAACGATTGTAACTTGCTTGCTTCTCCGTTGAATTCAGTAGGTAATACTTTACTCGCGAAGTTAAATAAAATCATTCACACTCGTCGTTATTTTCAATTGTTTGCTTATTGCTTGCAATACACCCGTATCGATCTCCTCATATATAGAGGTAGGTATTTTAATAGTACAATTTAGCGCTTGAGATGCCCTAACAGTTTTATCCCTAATCTTATCCAAATAATTTTTACAACTTTCTTGTTGTACTAAACTTAAGTTTTTCCAATTTTTACTTATTAACTTAGCAAAATTACTATAAAGAATTATTATACCATTAATTACTTCAATGTGTATATCTGGATTTTTAGGAGTTTCCTTTTCCAAAACCCTTTTTCCCTGTGTATTTATTTCTTCTACGATTGCCTTTAGCTTATCCTCGAAATCTTCCCACGTTATTGACATTTCAAAAGATCTACCATTCGTTCATAAAAATAGAGTGTATGAGTACTTACAATTTTATACAGTCAAAGTTCCTGACGCCTGTTTCGCTGCAATGCCTCGGTTGATGTCTCGTATATACTTCTTAAACCATTGAACCATTAATCTTCGGAAAACACTTACCATTATTCATTGGGGTTAAATAAATACAATCGTGTATCAAAACTCACTGGGACAATATATTTAACACTACGTATACAATTTACTGACCCTATATAACATACACTATAAACAATGGTACTATTTATAATTAATAGAGAAATGAACTCTCTCTATATATAGGAAATTCTATAAATGTATTGTTAGACCAAAACAGTCGATGATCTCTCCGACGACCTTGCTGACACATTATTTATTTACAAAACAGTCGTGATTCCTTAATATGCTACTAACCTCACTACACCTTGTCAGTGACCTTCAAGTTCACTGGTCGCCAGCAATAATTGAAATTAAAATCTAGTTACATCTAATTAAATCTAATAGTGTCTTTTGGGATCATCACAGAGGGCCAGTTGGTTCACTTGCGGCCCGGCGTATCCTCTTCTTTTGACCAAGTCCATAGATTTGTTCTACGCAAGATCGCCGCACTTTGGTGGGGAAATATAGGTAAGCCTACATCCGACTTCACATTAGAAGTCAGTTGTGTGTCAGAGCCGTCAATGTCTATCAATCCAACCAGGAGCCTCCGCTAGACCAATATATAGTTAATGACCTAATTTATTGTTTTTGTTGTTTTTCCGTTGTGCCGAATAAAGCTTATCAACTCCCAACTCCATACTTCGACCGCTCCGCATGAAGTAAGCAATTTGGGCAGCAAATACCCAGGTTCCGGACCCAGGAAGGCAGGTACAATCTGCCCGACTAGTCGCAGCACATTCGTCAGCAACATAAGTGACCCCTGGAATATTTTTAATCTTCACTGCCGTTGCCCGGAGCAAGTGGAGCATACCACGATAGAAAACTGTCGCCTGAGGCAACCCGTTACCTGTAGTAAAGGCGTCAAACCGACGAGTAACGGAGAAAGACCGTTACAGCTATTTTTATCAATTGTTGGATTTAATTCCTATGAATTCCTTCATAGTTTTGGATAATGCTACCTACCTATCATTCAAGGTTAAAAGAACCGTTACCCACGGCAAACTGAAAAAAACAGTGACTCAGAGACTAATTAATTGAAAAGCGTATTATTATAATTAACAACGATATGTTGAAGAAAGAACTTTTAGTGTTGGCTAGGCAATATACATCAGCATTTAAAAAATACGCTGATGATGAAATGGCCTCAATTATGTTTTATGGTTGTATTGTTAATGTACCTAAAATGTTACAAATTTATGAAGAATGAAGGTAGTCAAGCTAAAATACCATAAAACTATATAAACGGGTATATGCGTGTATATATTTATTTTAGAGAGAGGCACCCTGTGGCGCCTTATTTTGTATTGGTTTCAGTTAGGTAATTGGCTTCGCACGCTAAATAAATAGACTATAAGCAGAGATAAATAGACCAATGGAATCTAGAGATTCAGCTGCATTGTCTGCCAGCACGGGCCCTCGAAAGAATTTATTCAGGCTAGCCGTCGGTCCTTTGAAATGAATGGTATATAGTCCGCGATAATTTTAATTTGACAGTCGAGCATATAAAGTAGAATAATAGATGCATAGATAAATTATCCAGCTAGAGTGTCCGCGTAGTTCATGTGTTGCGGGTCGCGAGGCGTGACGAGTGGAGAGGGCAGGAGCGATTGTGTGTAATGTGTATAATATATGTTCAGTATTTCAAAACAAAATGCATTTTTGCTATAATTCTTGCCCTCCTCTGATATTTCTTAAACTTCCTGCCCTCTATGAAGGAAGTTTGTCCACCACTGAACTTAATTATTTGTTTGTAAAATGTATTGCATTAATTTTGTATCATATTCGTCACCAAATCAATTTGTGAAACTCCCCATTTTCGTGATTCGGATTTTCTACCTTGAGATAAGTTGTTTTTTCAATATAGTTGTACATTTTTATTGCTACAATGTTTTTTATAGCCACAACACCATCTAAATTATTTGTTAACAGAATTTGCTGCGTTAATTTTGAATTATATTTGTCGCCAAAAAATTAATTAGATATGATGTCCATATCGCATGAGGACGAAGTACGATATGGACAATCCACACGATTCGAACAGTATATTTTTTCTACGATCCATTTCATTAAAAAACTAGAAAATATAGATTTTATTAACCTTTCGCTACTCACGCCTACATTTTTTACTTGAGTACTCGCGTGGGGTATTTTGATACCCCAATTTTATTTTAATGGGAAACATTAAAAAAGAGTTCTTTGGGTTATTTATTATATGGCAAATTACGTAAAAACACCTACTTGTATGCTTTACAAAATAAACCAAACTTCATAATCACAAAAATTTATAATTATAAACATTTAGAAGCACAAGGTAAAAATTCAAAAAAATGGCAACAAAACATTAATTGACTGAGTTTTCCGATTCAGAATCGTCATCCGCTCCATGTTTCAGGCAACTGTTGCAAACAATTTGTTGGTGGTTCTTACATATCCACTTGGTGCATTTGAGGCAACTTACTGGGGTTTTTCTGTCAAGACTTCTGGGACACAAATAACACCTTCCTTTACCCGTTCTTGACCTCTTTGGCATATGTGTTTCAGGATCTTGAGCTCTTGCAGTTGTTGATGGTTCTTCGATATTTAGAAGAAGGAATCCCCGCTTCTTTATATTTCTTGGAATATTTTTGGCATATATTCTTTTCAGAATTTGTGGACGAACGAATCCTTCAGCGATACTCCTCAAAAAACATTCTCTAGTGGGTTTTTGGAATCCATTGTTCAGTGCATATAAACATATGGCATCAATTCCTGCAATATTGAGGATATTGAAAAAACCTGTAAGTGGCCAACGCTTGGTATTCCTAGCCACATCATAATGAGCGCACATCTTATCTACAACGTCCACTCCAGACTTTGTACGATTATATTCAAGTATAATCTCTGGTTTCAAAGAAGCTTCATCCACTTCATCATCGTGATGCATTGTGGAAATCAATAGGATATTCTTATATTTCTTTAGTACATAAGAAACCAATGTGCAATGGTCTTTAAACGCAAACATGCTGCTCTGTACAGGTCTAGAACGCGTATTGGTAAATTCGAGAGGAATTTCCTTTTTATTTTTGCGGATAGTTCCAATCATTGTCAGCTTATTTCTGAGCAATTCGAAAGCCAGGGGGATACTGGAGAACCAGTTATCCATAGTAATATTGCGTCCGGTTCCTTTTAGATCCTCCACGAGGCGCATGACGACGTCGGCGGGCTTATTACTAAGGAAGTATGGGCCATCGGGTTGCACTCCAGCGTACATTTCTAACTTATACGTATACATGGTCTTTACATCCACGAGTGCATATACCTTTAGCCCGTATTTACTTGGTTTACTCGGTATATATTGTTTAAACGGGCATCTTCCTCTGAAT
Source organism: Galeruca laticollis (assembly GCA_963921935.1). Taxonomy (NCBI): domain Eukaryota; kingdom Metazoa; phylum Arthropoda; class Insecta; order Coleoptera; family Chrysomelidae; genus Galeruca; species Galeruca laticollis. The sequence continues at coordinate 167,300,648 of OY998180.1, forward strand.
GCCACAAGCTGCTCGTCTATTGTTAGATACGCACTTGGTGTGACTGAAGATTGACACTTTGTGACAAAACATTCGAATATGTCTCTAATAGGTGCCAACTTGTCCAAATTGCGCCTCTCCTGCCTGGTAGAAATATCATCAAATCTGATACATCCACAAAGAAATCTAAAACGGTTATATGTCATTGTAATAAATATATGTTCAATGCCTGTACCATTCGTGTTCCATAAAGATAAAACATTTTGTCTACCAGATTTCAAGACGCCGGCAAGATACAAAATCCCTACAAAAGCTTTAATTTCACAAACATCAGTTTTCTGTGCGTCTCTTTCTCGAGCAAAATTTTGTTGAATGTGCGATATATATCTGTTGGTACAATCCACAATTATAGCAAACATAGTGTCGTCAATGAAATTATAAAAACATTCCATATAAGACTTGGCATTTTTTGCATTGCCCACTGGACCAGGAACTTTCAAAACTATGTTATGAGATTTTGTTCTTGAAGAAGGTGGTTTCATTTTATTCCACTTACTCTGTTTATCCTTTCCTATGAAGTATGGACCCGTAGATTCACCAGAATCATCAGCCTGTGTAAGCGGATCTTCGAACGCACTCGCAGATTCGTCAGCAACATCTTGTGCTAGAGGATCTTCCATATAATCAGGATCTGCGTCTTGCTCACTATCTGTGCGTTCATCCTGTACTTCAATCGCGTCAACTTTGAACTCGTTGGGATCTTCTTCGCCATATACCTCCGGCTCCTCGTCAAGTTCCTCATACCATTTCAACCACTGTTCTGGATCCTTGGATTGATTTGTCATGTTTTAACCTATATATAATAACCTATGTTCAAGTAATAGCAGATTTATAGTATATAGTACACTTACCAAAAATATGACACGACCACTCACGTGGGGTATTTAAATACCCCAACGAGGTTCAATAGCGTATTTCGTAAAAGTTAGTGACTCGATAGCGACCACTCCCTAGCAGAGATATCTACACACTATGCTTGAAGAATACACGAGGCGACGTGGAATTTCGCGATTCCCCCACCAAGATATTGACATAGGATATGCCCGTGGGGTACTAAAATACCCCGCGCGAGTAGCGGAGGGTTAAACTATAATATAACTTCAAATTAAAAATTTTGACCAATTTTATTTATAATTTTACCAATTCAATTTTATATTTTCACTGATTTTTACTTTTCCGTCAACCAATTTATATGCGAGAAAAGTATTGGTTTACCCCAAAAAAAGTTGGAATTTTGAAAAAATTTTTTTCCATTACCGCGGTTGATTTCCAACCACCGAATTTTTTTACTGTTACGGCATCACTTCCTGCATCTGCAAGGATAGTAGCCCCTGAACGGCGGAAACAATGTACCGTATACAAATTCGCTTCTGGTAATTTTAAAAAGTCAGCAATTATTTTTGGCTGATTACCAATTTTGTTAATTACGACTACTGGTTTGGTACATTTTCCTTTTAGCTAATTAACAAAAAATTATTCTATATCTGGTGGTCTAAGCAGAATATACTTTTTGGGGACCTCGTAAAACATACCAGAAATTACAAAGGATCGGTGTGTTTTTGTTTTTGTATCAATTCATTTTTTCTACCACTATTATAGAATTTCTATATTCCGACGTAGTTTTTGATTATGGAGTAACTTCATTCTAAACCCTAGGGCGAGAATATCTATTCTCCCTCTTGGTATAGAATGAATGCTTGTGGCGCCCTTTAAATGTGACGGTTCATTTGACAGAAAAAGAAAATAGGGGTGTTCCGTTTTCTACGCTAGCTGCACTACGCAGTGTAGAAGTAGTGCAGGAAAAGCAAAATACATAAAAAATCCTCTAAAGTAAACGTAAAATGACTAATACGGCCATTGAGTAATAATTGTTAGAGCCAAAAGTGCAGCATAAGTGTATTTTGTAGCACGTTTTAAGAAGAAAACGCTATTTAGCAACACTTGTCAATTGTCAAATGTCGATTGTCAAAGTTGTTGAAGTTGTATTTTTTTCTAAATTTTAGATTGATTAATACTTCATAAAAAGTATGTATATTTATAAAATTTTATTTAAATCATAGCTATTACGTGGCTTCATTCCTTTTTAGTATTTGATACTGACACCAGTGATGATTTCACCACAACTAATCCAGAAATTAAGGAAATATCAATTCAATATATATGTTGTTTTGTCTTTTATTTGATAGTCGCAAAAAAAGTATAGTCTAAAACATGAGTGAAATTCAAAATTCTACACTCGTAGAATCGTTTCCCTCACCTACAGCTCGGGAAACAAATATTTCTACTCATGTAGAATTTTATTTATTCCACCCTTGATATAGAATATACTATTCTAAATGACATAATTTATCTTTAAATTTTTCAAATCATGACAACGACATCCTCCAAAAATCAACACTACCTATAATTTTATGAAAATTACATAAATTATAATACAAATATCAACAATAAAAATAAGCCTATGCAGCGGGGATTGAACCAACTACAAGTATATTTCCTTCTGTATACACGTCGTTAACAAACTGATCTACCATAAATTTATTCATACATTAGTAAGATAATATACAGTATTATGTAGACACCTACTACTTTTAAATCATTAATAATATTTTTTTAAATTTGTATTGATTATTTAATTTAAACTTAACCTTTATAAATAAATATTGTTGATCCCGTGCTTCTAGAAGAAACTTTGTTATTTGCTCCGGAGTTAAAATTTTAGATCTTTTAATTTTATATCAGGTAGATTGTAATTTAAGAAAGCAACGCAATTTAGGGTAACTTGAAATGTCAATGTTACTTGTAATATTTAACATTGAATATGTTGTCCAAAGAGTTGAGCGCTTATTTTACTCGATATTTCTTTCATATAAGCAGTGATAAACAAAATTCATATTTACTTTTTGATTATTGAGGTAATAATTTGTTATACGTCTCCTTTGCGGCTAAGCAAGTATCTGGCGAAGTATTATTTAATAATTCATCACTGGAATCACTCATTCTTACTAACATTTTTCTTGAAAATTATAGAAATATTTTGACAAGTTATTTTGACGTTACTTTGAAATTGGAAAAAAGAAGAGTTGACGGTACTAAACTTAAATGCTGATTGGTTGATTTCATATACATTCTAGGGTGTATATGAAATTATATCCGTTCAGTTAACCGAAAGGGCCTACATTTCCATTCTGTAAATTGTGCAGAAAATGGATAATATACATGTGGGTGTAGAAAAAAGATATTGTATCTCTTCCAAGGAAGTTCCCTTCCGAAATAATACACGTACGTCAATAAATAAATCCATTTGTAAATAATTTTCAGTATTATCAGGAATCAAATTTAGTACCTCATCGCCGCCAATTCACATTTGACTTCTAACGAGCACCGTTTTCTATCGCCGCCACAACACTTCACGATCAATTTGCAATAGACAGATAACAATATAGAAACAAAAACGATATGCTCATAATGGTTTTCAGTAATTTGGGTGGAAGGCCATTTTTATGTCAAACACTTGTCAAAACAACATCAAATTTTTCAGTTAGTAAACTATGTAACCACCAAAAACAATCCAACAAATATCATTTTTTTAAATTATTTCAAATTACGGAATGATCTTAATTTTATCCTTAGCAGTGTATTTATCATATATATCGTATATCTAAAAGTTGAGATTCTTCAAAAACCAGAAGAAATTAACTTGTTGAAATATCATGATAACCGACCATATATTATCTTAATAAACCATTACAGGTTTGCGATTAATATAAAAAACCGTTTGTAATACATCATCCCATACAATTAATAGATTATCTTGTGACAGCCTAGTTGAAGTTGCCTCAGACATAGAATTATAAGATGTTCAGCAAATACTCTTACTATAAAATATGTTGAATATCATACTTATCATATTTAACGAATTGGAATGTCACTAATAAATATCTAGGTGTCGATTATTGTGAGATAATCTATGAACTTTTTTATTATTAATTTTAGGAATAAAAGTTATTCCTCATAAAAAGTCCTGCATTATCTAAAGCCCAAAATACCGTCATCAAATATCTAATTTTTTAGTCGTATACGAGGTTTGTCAAAAAATATGGGTTTTACTCAAGAGTAAAGTACCTTTAGATTTAACAATGTTACTAAAAAAAGTTGATCAGTATTAACAATTACGTTAAAATATGTAATTACATTCACTTACATTAATAAAATTATTTTTAAAACGTATGTCTACAATAATGCACATTTAACTGTAGTTACATGTAATTTACGATGCACCGACAAACAAATAATTTGTTGATAGAAGGAAATGTTGACAGTAAACTTCAAACCGCGTTAGAATTTATAAGATACATAAAAATTGTAGCGTTATTAACTGATGAAGAGAAAATAGAAATTGTTTTGATTGTGGGAGATTACTATGAAACGCATAGAGAAGCAGCAAATATTTTCAGTAGTAATACCCCTAGGGTCTTGATAATACCGAGATAATTTTGTCATAGAGAATGCTGAAAGCGTGTTGCTTGGTAATAGCCCAAAGCCGCAGACCGAGGGCTATTATCCTTGAGCAACATGCTTGAAGGATTCTCCATGACAAAATTTTGAGTATTTATCAAGGCCCGAGCAGTATTCGATAAGATAATTTTTTACTTTGTAGATATCAAAAAATTGATTGTCAATCTGACGTTTAATAATTATCAATACAAAATTTATGAGTTTCAATCAAACAAATATTATTCATTTTTATTTAAAACTACAGTTGTGAAAAGTACAATTATTGGTAAATGTTAAATTGGAAAAAGAATTTGCTGAAGTTGACGGATTGTTAATTTCCACTGTTGAAGAAATTCCTCGCATGGTGTTGATTATTTCACCATGGCGTTCTTGGTTAATATTCAAGTACGGTTTAATTGAATTAGAGCTGCTATGTCCGGTTATTTTTATTAATTGCTGTTCAGGAATTCTTTTATTTGCCACTTTATTTGCCAAATTGCTAACTGCAGTTGATCTGTTCGAATGATTGGATATCTTTTTACATTTAGTATCTAAACCAATATATTGCGCGGATGATTTGGTCCACGTATTAATTGTCTTCATGCCTACCGGTATATTGTCAAACCATGTGTCACTTTCGAATTTCCAGAAACGATTTGGTCTCAAGAATAGGCAACTGTAAGTAATATTTTTACCCATTTTGGACAATAATTTATTAAATAACCGAACAGGGCATGAACTTTAGTTTGCAATATTTGGAACAAGCCACTTACTATTTGTACAACTTTTCGATCCTCCTTGGCATATTTTACTGAATATTGGATTGCATTCAATTCTGTTGGTTGGCGTTCCATCATTATTTTTCTCAATCGTGAAATAATCTATAAGGCAATCAGCTGGTTCACCACCTCGCCAAGCTAACTCAAGAGCTACGATATGGTAAACATTTTTTTGTAAACCGTCTGGTGTACATTCATCCCATAATTCAATGATTCTAGTCAAATCACTTGAACTCAAATTTGATGAACTGCATTTTTGTTTATTTGGATCCTGCTGTAATCTTTTACGTTTCGCATTTTTGAATATCACACTGACAAATGGGTCGAATACAATTTTGAAGTCATTGAAGTATTTTTCCTGGAGTAGCTTACTCGTAGTATTCCAAATTGGGGTCCGGTGAACTATAGGGAGACACGAATTTTTGACTGATTTTGCGAAAAATCAATAGTACTCACCTATTTTGAAGATTATCCGTCGAAAAATTTGCGGGTTATACACAATTTACAGAGAAAAATCCAAAAAAGATTTTTTTTCGTCACGTAAACCATCACTTTTGGATTGAATATTTTATACAAAAAACAGTTTAAATGTATCGCACTGTACAGGAAAGTGATCAACAATATATATTCTCACAAATTATAATAAAATTTCAGTTAGTTTGCTGATAGTATAATTTAAATTAACACTTTTATAAATATATATAATTGTAAGACAACAAATTTGTATGTGAATAATTTTAATGACAGAATTGACAGATACCTTTTTGTGAAACGTAATGCGTAACCAAATCCATAAATCTAAATATGAAGTCTCTAACATTTTCTTTTCATCATTCAGTGCGAATGAGAACATTTTAAATTTGTTAGGTCATTATAAAAAATAAAATTGTTTGAACCATTTAATTATAAATTAATATCACGTTTGGTTCTCTTTATTTTATACTTTATAATATACCAATATACCATGAAACCCAAACTTGAACATTTATATCAGTAGGGGTGCGTTCACAAACCAACGTCTAGAGTGTAAGAGTTATACTTAGGTACAAAGTGACCGTTCATTAAACATTTAACATATATCTCACACTCTGTAATACAGCGTTCATAAACGCACCACGGGAATCGCCGAAAGTGTACTCTTAGTTACCCGCTCAAGATCGAGGAAATTATTACCCTGACATGCGTAATTCGTATTACACAAATGTTCTTGTTTATAGAGGTTAATGCGTCAGTAATTGTTATTCTGTGGGTTGAGGTTAGCTATAAGTTTCCATCAGCAGAATATTTTCAAATTCCATTGGTAATAATGTTAAAGGTTGAAACACTCCACAATCCCTGTTTTCCGCAACCAACGTAAAATAATTTCAATGTCAAAATCAAATTTGGACAGTGTCGACCTACAAATAGGTAGGGCGCGCGCTCTAATCGTTCAAGTTGGTTTCTCCCTAGGTTTCTACCCGGCGTTTGACTGACATGTTACCCTGTCAGAGTTCTCTCCTCACCTCGCCAATATATTATGAATGCAGTCTAGCGTATATATACAGATATGCAACCAACAAAACAGAATATGATACTTCATAGCATGGTTGCCAGCTGTAATTGACTACTTGAGAATCATGGTATTTTTTACATTATTATTAAGATGCGAAATCAAATATCATTCAAGAAGGGGAAGGGAATATAATCATTGGATTCATCCTTCGCACACATCAGGTTATTCAAGAAGGGGAAGGGTGAATCCAATGATTATATTCCCTTCCCCTTCTTGAATAACCTGATGTGCGCGTTACAAAGTATTGGATATTTTTCATGAAGGGGAAGGATGAATGCAATGATTATATTTCATTGTCCTTCTTCAAATACTCAATATAAATATATCATCATATATAAATGTGTTTATAATTTCATTTATTTTCTAGAGTTTAGGTTAAATTCATTCAATCAAGATATATTTTAATCAAATATTTGATTTCGCATCTTGATAATAATGTAAAAAATACCATGATTCTCAAGTAGTCGATTACAGCTGGCAACCATGCTACAAAGTATCGTATTTTGTTTTGTTGGTTGCATATCTGTATATATACGCTAGACTGCTAGAGTGCATTCATAATATATTGGCGGGGTGAGGAAAGAACTCTGACAGGGTAACATGTCAGTCAAACGCCGGGTAGAAACCTAGGCTGAATCCAACTTGAACGATTAGAGCGCGCCCTACCTATTTGTAGGTCGATACTGTCCAAATTTGATTTAGACATTGAAATTATTTTACGTTGGTTGCGTAAAACAGGAATTGTCGAGTGTTTTAACCTTTAACATTATTACCAATGGAATTTGAAAATATTCTGCTGATGGAAACTTATAGCTAACCTCAACGCATTAACCTCTATAAACATGAACATTTGTGTAATACGAATTACGCATGTCAGGGTAATAATTTCCTCGATCTCGAGTGGGTAACTAAGAGTACACTTTCGGCGATCCCCGTGGTGCGTTTATGAGTGCTGTGTTACAGAGTGTGAGATATATATTAAATGTTTTATGAACGGTCACTTTGTACCTAAGTATAACTCTTACACTCAAGACGTTGGTTTGTGAACGCATCCCTACTGATATAAATGTTCAAGTTTTGGTTTCATGGTATATTATAAAGTATAAAATGAAGAGAACCAAACGTGATATACATTTAAAATTAAATGGTTCAAACAATTTTATTTTTTATAATGAACTAACAAATTTAAAATGTTCTCATTCGCATTGAATGATGAAACGAAAATGTTAGAGAATACATATTTAGATTTATGGTTTTGGTTATGCATTACGTTTCACGGAAAGGTATCTGTCAATTCTGTCATTAAAACTATTCACATACAAATTTGTTGTCTTACAATTATATATATTTATAAAAGTGGTACTTTAAATAATATTATCAGCAAACTAACTGAAATTTTATTATAATTTGTGAGAATATGTATTGTTGATCACTTTCCTGTACAGTGCGATACATTTAAACTGTTTTTTTGTATAAAATATTCAATCCAAAAGTGATGGTTTACGTGACGAAAAAAAATCTTTTTTTGGATTTTTCTCTGTAAATTGTGTATAACCCGCAAATTTTTCGACGGATAATCTTCAAAATAGGTGAGTACTATTGATTTTTCGCAAAATCAGTCAAAAATTCGTGTCTCCCTATAGTTCACCGGACCCCCAAATTGTTTTTACAGTTGCTTCTTTATTCAGTTCCGTCAGCTTTTCTCATATTTACCGCATAATATTTCAATATACTAGCCAAATTATGCAAACTCGTTTCAGCATTCAGTTCGTATTCTCTGGTCGCACAAAACTCGAGAAATATTTTCCATACATATTTTTTGATTTGATTGTATTTTTTGGTATATTATTATATATAATATCAATAATTGAATCGTTAGATACAATACCAAATCTTGGCGACATTTTTAAACCAGTTGTCAGTTTGACGTTTAATTAATTTTTAATATAAAAAACACCAAACTGAAAACACCACATGTAGGGTATTATCGCTGTAATCCAGAGGTGATTGGATGAAATTTGACACGTGACTTAAAATTAAGTAGTTTGATTGGTTACTATATTTAGTAAAAAATTATCAAAAAAAGACATTCTAAAAAAAATATAACCCAATCAACTATAAGGAAAATAGTAAATAAATTTAGAAGAACTGGAAGTATTAAAAATAATTTTAATGGAAAACGTCGAAAACTGGTTGCTGATGAGAATACGCAGTTTGATGCTGTCTGTTGTAGCAAATCCAAAATTGTTATTGCGCAAAAGAAAGTCGTTATTACAACAAAATGTAGGTAAAAATACAGTGGCAGGCATTTTTAAACTAAATAAATACAATCCATACAAACCAAAAATCGTACACACATTAAAAGAAATGAATTATGATAGGCGCTTTGATTTTTGCTCTCTCATCCAAGGAGAGTTAGAGGAGGACCTTTTTTTTACGAGGTATATAATTTTTTCCGATGTGGCGACATTTTCGTCAAATGGAAAAGTCTCGTCACAACATTGTCGCTGTTGGTCTGAGGAAAATCCCAATTTTGTATTAAAGTCTCATGACCAATATTTTTTTAAGACGAACATGTGGTGTGGCATTTATAATAACAAGTTACTAAGACCTTTTTTTCGCGAATCTATGAATGCCGAAAGTTATTTACAATTTTTACAAACTCATATCAATGAATTCATGGACGAACTACTCTTAATAGAACGTCAATGTATTTGGTACCAACAAGACGGTGCCGCAAGCCACAGTACAATAAATGTTAGGAACTATCTTGAAAATGTGTTTCATGGAAAAGTTATCCACAGATATTCTGATCTCTTCTGGCATGCTAGATCCCTTGACCCAAACCTCCCTTGATTACTTTTTATGGGGTTACCTGAAACAAAAATTTACCAGAAAGCGCCGTTTCAAGATATTGACCACTTGGAGAGGATAATTTTAGAAACATGTCAAGAAATTTCTCCACAAATAATACGGAATATATTACGTGAATTTTCCAATAGAACGATTAAGTGTATTGAACGAGAGGGTGGATATGTCGAAGCATTCGTATGAGTGAAAATTAAATTTGTTTCTAACATTAATATGATGTTAGTTTTATAACTTAGTATTTGAATGAGACACAGGTGGGGAATCAAACCACCTCAGTTGACGTCACTCGGGGGACACCTCAAGGGGGAGTGATATCTCCCCTTCTATGGAGCCCCGTAGTAGATGAGTTGCTCTACAGGCTAACGGAGATTGGCTTCGATTGTATGGGCTAAGCCGATGACATTGTTTCAATAGTCAGAGGCAAGTTCGAGAGCACCTTGTGTGATTGATTACAAAAGGGCCTCAGAGTCATTGAGCAATGGTGCTTGTCAGTGGGGCTAAACATTAACCCAAGCAAGACCATAGTAATTCCATTTACCCGGAAAAGAACACTTCCAGTCATGAAACCCATATCCTTAAACGGGGAAATCATAGAATGGAAATCAGAGGTTAAATATCTAGGGAAAACCCTAGACAGTAAGCTTCTGTAGAATAAGCATTGAAGTAACTGCTAGTAAAGCAATAAGAGCTTTGATGGCGTGTACAAATCCAGCTGGTAAGAGGTGGGGCTGTAACCCAAAAATACTGTGATGGATGTACGCCATGATTGTGAGACCAGCAAATACGTATGGGGCAATAATTTGGCATACAAAAGCAAGTCAGTACAGCACGAGGAAGACCCTAGTCAAAGTTCAAAGGCTTGCCTGTGTGTGCATCATTGGAGCTATGAAAATGTGTCCGTCCGTCCACACCTCTACATCTGGTAATAGAAAGATCTGCCCAAGAGGCAATTCTTAGAATATCTAAGGAAGGTTCAGGCAATGAGAGTATTAAAAATCAGGGAGCTTGTTCCTCTCTGACAAGATACATCTCAATAGCGAAAAGAATTTCACCACGATGCTAAATACGACGAGAGACTGGAAAAGGGAATACAACACCCAAACTCTCAAAGAAAACACCATTAGATGGTATACGGATGGTTAAAAAACCACCATTGGCGCAGGCGCTGGAGTATTTGGGCCTGGCACCAGATACTCATTATCGTTACGCTCCTTCCCGAGCGTCTTTCAGGCAGAAATACTCGTGATCGAAAGATGCGTGGAAATGAACCTAGAAAGAAACTACCAGAAATGTGATATATCGATCCATTCTGATAGTCAAGCAGCTATCAAAGCATTGAGCTCCCACACCATTGACTCAAAGTTGGCATGGGAGTGCCGAAGAAAACTTGATGAATTAGGCAAGAATAACAGGGTCTTTTTAGTGTGGGTTCCTGTCCACTCGGGAATAACGGGAAATGAAGAGGATGAATACACTTGCCAGGAAAGGAGCACAAATGCCCTTTATTGGCCCGGAGCCTTTCTGTGGTGTAGCAAAATGCTCCTACAGGAAAGAGTTTCGGAAGAAAGAGGTAACCGAAAGAGAAGCACTCTGGCGGTGCCTTCCCGGGTTAGAACATTCCAAAAAGTTCCTGTGGAACTTTGGCATTGCTATATCCAAAAAATATTTGGACCTCAGTAAAGATAAGCTGCATCTCCTCACGGGCTTTCTTACAGGACACTGCCGCCTTAGGAAGCACTTAATGAGAATAAGTCTAGCAGAGATTGACGAGTGTAGATTCTGTGGGGAGGAGGATGAAACTCCGGATCACCTAATTCTGGAATGCCTCGCCATTGCAAGCCAACGCAAGAAATACTTCGGACAAGAAACTAGTAAGAGTGAGGACCTAACCTCGTTGAAACCGTCCCAAATACTAGAGTTCATCAGAACCTTGGAACTGGAAGGCGAGCTGTAGTAGTAGCGAGAACAGCTCTAATAGGGGGAGGGGGCACAATAAACCTTTGTTTTCAGTGCACTGTAACCCCGTTAAAATCTAATCTAATCTAATCTAGTATTTGAATGTATTTTATTATTTGTAAAATAAATAAATATGCATATATTACGTGTTTTAAATGCAAAATTATTAGAAAACATCGAAAAACTAAAAGGTTATCATGTGTTTCGTAATCACAAGAGATAAATGTTCATTCAAAATAGAAGTATTAGTAAAATAATCTGTAGCTTCAATTTAAATGGATGTACTTGCATATTTCAACGTAGTTTTCAATTCTGATCAACTTTTTAGTAACATTTCTCGATATTGTCAAATTTAAAGGTATTTTACTCTTGAGTAAAAGTCATATTTTTTGATAAACCTCGTATACCACTAAAAAATTTGATATTTGATGACTATATTTTAGGTTTTAGATAATTCAGAACTTTTTATGAAGAATCACTTTTTTCTAAAATTAATAATAAAAAAGTTTTCCATATGATTCCAACTTACGGGGACATATTGTATATACATATATATTTTTTTGTTCTTCGTTTTTCATCCAGTATAATGATCTTCCACAATAAAACTACTCAGTATAATATGGATTAACTCAAAACAAAACATTTCAAGTATGTATATGTACGATTTATGTTAAAACGCTGAAGGTCGGACCAAGCCGAATCATTTGCAATACGTATGTTATAAAAGGTCTTTTTACTTTTTCGCCCAACCCTATCTAAGATGCGAGAAAAGTATTGGTTTACCCCAAAAAAAAGTTGGAATTTTGGTTTTCTTTAGTTATTTTTTGTTTTTCAAGCAGAAAAACACGAAAAATGGGTTTTTAGAAGAAAATCCTGTCTGTATGTCGTCGGCCACTTTTTGTAACATTTTCTTGTTAGCACGCTACTGCCTCCGGAGTGTATACAAGTGACCAATTTTATGATTGGACATTGGTCTATACTCTACATACTATATTTTTGGTCATTTTCATAGAAATTTCGGGTTGTATAGCTCGATACAGCCTCCAGTGTATAAGTGCGAAAAAGTTAGTTTAAATATTTACAACCATTTATTTTCTTGATCATTTCATTTTATGGTTTATCCTTAAAAATATTTTCTAGTTCTAACCAACTGCTCGCAATAAATTGTGCGGGGAAAGGTTTTGGAGCAATAAATAGTTGTTGGATATTAATAAGAGCGCCGCTTTTATAACTAATGTTAGAATTTGTGCTGCAAATGCTACTGGGACGCAGTTATCCTTATCGTAAATTTTATGACGGTCGTTTAAAAAAAACTTTTTTGGTGAGTAAATTTTTTCTAGAATACATACCTACAACAAAACTGATATACATATATTTTGATTTTGCATTCTAATTATCTATAATATTCTTTTTCTATAACTTGTTAATAGCTGAGAAATTGTACTTAATTGACGACTGGTAGTAATAAATCAAAATTTTATTATTTATACATTACTTGTTGCTCAAATCAAAAATGATGATTTTACAAGTCTGTTTAAAAATCTAATGAATCAATAACTGTATAATACTTTTCAATAAATCTCAAATATAATAGATTTCGGAATCAAATAGGCGAATGCATTTTTAATAATTGTACTGCTTACGAACATTACAGTAGAATTACGGAAATTATATTCCCTCACTTTTTCAAATATTCAATAAATTCTTTTGATTTAGCAAAAAATGGTTTTGGTACTTACAATTTATTACACATTGATTCATTGGAGTTACATTCAATTATTTATACCAAACATTTATCCCTTTCATTTCTCAAAAACAAAAACTGGAAGACGAGGAAATGCATCAGAGATCATAAATATGAACTATCTTCAACTTTCCGCAATGAAACTTCTCAAAATGTTTCTTATATATTCTTCTTGTTTGGTTTCACTTTTTTCATATCTACTCTGTGCTATCAATTCAGACGTTTTTAAATTCAACAAAGTTATGAAATTACCAATCTTATTCCTATCTTATCTGGTGTCCCACAAGGCAATGTCTTGGGACTTACCTTGTGTTTACTTCATTCGAGTGACTTACCCAGACAAATCAGCTATTATCTCATACAAATCCAATCCAAGCGATTTATGCCGAATCAAAACTTATTGATTACATCGGCTGATAAGGGTAAAAACATAGTGAAGCAGTGCACCTCGCCGTGCACCTCGCCGTGCACCTCGCCGTGCATCTCGCCGCGCAGCGACACTTGCCGTAGACAAACTTAACGGAGAAGTGAACGTAGCCGTGGATTAGTTTTCAGTCGTTTGATTTCATTGTGAGAGACCATCAGAAACAGTCAGGATTCTGCGCAATGTATTTCTCCGCGTTCATCCATAGGTTTCTGATTGTTTGAAAACAGCTGGACGATGTTCACACAGATATGACTGATGGTTTTCCAACTGTCCAACGTCCAGCTGTTTTTAAACAATCAGAAACTTATGTGTGAACGCGGAGAAATGGATTGCGCAGAATCCTGACTGTTTCTGATGGTTTGAAACTCGTGTGAGAACAAACCTAGTGACAATACAACCGCTTTGAACTGGTGGTTATTAATGCCTAAAAAGAAAAACCGGAGATGGAATGTGCATCCAGTAAATCAAGAGACTAGGCTGAGTGAATTCTACCATTTGTACCAGCAACTTAAGAAATACCCTGATCGATATTACGAATACCTACGCATGACTGAGTCAACGTTCAATTACATCTTGCAGCTTATAGAACCGCAAATCGAGAAACAATACACCAACTTACATAAGCAGCCTGTCAGTTGCGAAGAACGCTTAGTAGTAACACTAAGGTGAGAAATAATGAGCCATTTATTCTGATTAGTGTTTTTAAATGAAACTCAAGGTCTCTAGTTAATTCCACAATATAATACAAGTAATTGAAAATTCTAAAAAATTGACAAATCTCTCGCAAGGCAAATAGAAGAGAGTCTATTGTGCATGTTCTGCTCTCTAAGCATTGATCCGTTCGACCTGTTCGCTGTCCACAGAATACGGGGTATGCGCCTCCAGCACCACATATCGAAGGCATCAATTCTTCTCCTGTCCGCTGCTTTGCTCGTCCAAGTTTCAGCCCCATAACGGACGATGGAGAAAATCAGTGATTGAACTAGCCTCATTTTATTATTTTTCGTAATAGAGCGGTCTTTCCAGGTCTACTCCACTCATTGCACTTTTAGCCAGTCCTATTCTTCTTCGGATATCGCTCTCACTTCAACCTGAGCTAAAAAATATGTGAGCCTTGGTACAAAATATGGTCTACGGTTTGAAACCATTGTAGGGCATTTGTCAGTTGTAGAGTGTTAGAACTGTCGACAATCATAATTTTGGTTTTTTTCTGAATATATACTAAGGCCCCATTTATTGCTCTTTGTTTGAACTCGATTTAGAAGAGCCAGCATTTTCTCTTCAGATACAGCTATCAACGTTGTGTCCTCTTCATATCTCAGGTTTGCAATATTTTTGCCAGCAACTAAGATTCCTCCATTCCACTCGTCCATGCATTTCTCTATAGATGTTAAAGAGGTTGGGGTAGACGATATATCCTTGATGGACTCCCCTGCAGGTTTTAAAGGGAAGCGAGTTTTCAGTTCGGCCATGTTGTTATCATAAAGATTTTTTATGCTCCCATCTCACGAAAAACCTTCACAGTCAAATACCTTCTGGTAGTTCAAGAGGCAAATGACCATTGGAATGTTGAATTCTCGACGTTTTTTTACGAGTTGTCGTAAATTAAGAATATGTTCTCTGGCACTTTTACCTTCCACGAACCTTGCTTGTTGGTGGGGAAACTGTCAATCCAGATAAGTCTCTAAGTACCGCTTAATAGTTCTAAGTAGAATTTTACTCGGATGCGATATCAACAAACTGGTAAGGTAGTTACTTACACTTCCTGGTTGCCCCTTTTTTATGTAGTAGAATTAATATAGAGATTGACCAGTCTTTGTGCCAATAGCCGTGCTTCCATATACCATTACATAGATCAGTTAAAATTTTGGTGCCGTGTTGATTCAGATTCTGTATTAGTTATCCCGTGATATCATCATAGCCTGGAGATTTTCCTTTTTTTGAATGTGCTTTTGCCTCCTCTACCTCTGCATGCATGATGTCTGGTTCGTGCGCTACCTTATTTATATTAAGAATTCTGTCCTCTCCATTAAGAATATTTTGTTCCTTAAACAGTTGCAGTTGCAATATTTCTGTTAAACGTCCAAGAAGTATTGCATCGGTGTGGCAGGGTTGGTTGTAAGTAGGCTATTGCTTTGTAGTTGGATGGCTTATTTGACTGCTTGCTTGTCTGCTTGTGGGTACCTTTCTGCAGCCCAACGGAAAAATGCAATCATCGAGTGTCTGTTTCCTCGTGGCACTGCTGGATACGTTGGCACTGTTAATCAGCAGTGACGGCAGTGTTGACCAACCAAAAGACACTCCAACAAAGCCGAAGCTAAGGTGTAAGGAAACGTGCCGATGGCTGGATGGCAACAGGGAATGCGGCCGCGAACGTTCCCTTGGAGGTAACAGACGAAGCCCCCTTGGAAATAGCCTTTTCCTGGCATGCAGGGCTCTGCCAGGGATGACACAACCTTTCCCTAGCTACACGTGTGATCAGAATTGATGATCAAAAACAAAAAAACGGAGGACGGGTGAGAACGCATACCTCCAGTACAAAAGTACCTTTGAGGTAAGAGAGTCTGCGGTGCTGAGACAAAGAGAAAAAGGAATGCGAGGCAGCAGTCTGGCGTCTCCACAGACATCACCAGCGCCACTCGCCTATTCCTATCCAAACCTGGCACCAGCGGCCAAAAATGCAAAGGAAGTGATGCCAGTTACTACTCCAACACAGGCCCGGACCGCATCGCCCCTAAAAAAAGAAACGCTACCACTCTAGCACTTCGGAGGAAAACTCTTCCAGCGGAAAGAGGCTACAGATGGACGCTAAAGTAAAGAGCCACAGAGAAGCAGCTACCAACCATTTACGGGTAGCTATTATAAACAAGGCCGACCCTTACGGTAAAATAATTACCGATAATGGACACTTTGTCAAGAGACAACTAATAAATGCTTTGGACGAAACCCTTATGTCCGCCTCCGGAAGTTAAAAAAAGCCACCTACTTATAGGTCATGGTAGCACTCTGGTGAAATAATCAGAGTCACCTGCTATAATGACGAAACGTGGCTAAGGAACACGATTTCAAAATTGAAACCATGGGAGGAGGCTAAGCTCGACGTGGTGCACCTCGACAACCTCCCGCAAGTGACATAAGCCACCCTCTGGGCCTCTAGCGAAGCTCTCGCTGACCTGGATGTGCTACGTCGGCTGGAAAAACAAAACCCATACCTTCGGGTGGATGCATGGTTTTCCTTCTACCCCAAGGGGTCCCTCTTCGTCTTCGACATAGGAGACGAGAAGATGGGAGAAAAACGATAAATGAGGTTGAGCTACGTATTCACCTCATTAATCGTTAAAATAAAAAAAATCGACCCGAAACGGAAGAGCGAAATTAGATGAAGTATGGATCCCCCTCTCCAATCCAAGTAGCCCCAAGGAGCTGTTGCTTCTGTGGAGAATGTCGAACCATCTCCTATAAGATGGAGACCGACAGTCTCTTGGCAGAACTAACAGCTCTAAGCGAATATATAGGCAACCTCAACCCATCTCCAAGTGAGGACGGGGAGATGGTCTAAACAGATAAAAACCTATCTCACCATCATAAAGTACAGATTAATAATGACAAGGTAAGAATTATTTAGTGTAACCTTCAGCACAAACAGGTGGCTTCGGCAACTCTATGCCGCCACCTTGATGTGATGCAGGACACAATATCACTTATCTAGGAACCCTGGATAAGACAAACTAAAATAATGGGTCTAAATAATCCAAAAGGGTTAATTTGCAGCTTCCCATGCATTCAGCAACCTAGGACGGTCAAATATGTCCCTAGGAATGGTAAGACCTCCCACTGACGCTCTTTTCGTCCTCCGACCTAACGATAGTGAACGTTGAATATGTGCAGACGCAGCCAAACCACCACCAATAAAGGAGCTGGAGGACCTTGTGGAACACTGTCTCACCCAGAAGCTTGAATTGGAAATAGACTGAGATTCAAACTCTCACCACGTTAGCGGGTGGAGCAAAGATATTAACACTAGAGGTAAGTATTTTTATGATGACATAACTAACAAGAATCTCTGTATAAATAGAGGTCCTATACCAACTTTTATTAATTCTCGAAGTCAAACGCGAATAGATATTACCGTATTTACTATAAACATTTCGAATATAATCTGCAAACATGTATCCGACGACATTTCAATGTCGGACCACCGCTGGATGGAAATTGAAATTAAACCGGCTCTTACAATCTGCATAATAACTCGCGCGGGTCGATTTTAATAGAGCTTCCATTCCATAGTGGTGCCATAAGATTGATCAGCTCAGGAGGACGGAGAGGACATCTTTTAACAAGGCAAAAAGTACCAGACTCGAAGGGAATTGGAACGGATACTAGTCTCACATCAAGGAGTATAAAGTCGTTAGACAGAAACAAAGAAGCATTGAGAATCTACTGCGAGGAAACCGAAGATTGCCTCCTAGCAGGTAGACACCAAAAAGCCCAAAAGCCCTCTCCGTCATATCGGTATACTAACCAAAGAGGATGGCACAAAAACTACCAAGCTGAAGAAAAACCTTCAACTATTAATGTCAACTCATTTCCCTGACTCCAGAACCGCAAACACGGCAGCCTGTGAGGAAAAGGAGAATCACTACCCGACGGACGATGACTGGCGTATACCGCGACAGATCGTCGACGCGGACAGACTAAGGTAGGCCATCTCTAGCATCTCCCCCTTTAAATCTTCAGGAACGGACGGCATTTATCTAGCTCTACTTCAGCGGGGCCTGGATGCTTTAATTCCGCACCTGGTGGGAATCCTCATTAGCACTGAGGTATATTCCAAAAGGTCGGAGAGAAGTTAAAGTTGTGTTCATACCAAAACCAGGGAGAATGAACCATTCCATTCCAAAGGCATATCGACCCATTAGCCTCACATCGTTTTCAATAAAGTCCTTGGAGGGGCTGTGTGAACGACATATAAAAGAAGTAGTGATAACGCAAAATCCACTGCATCCAAATCAATATGCATACACCCTAGGAAAGTCTACCGATTCTACTCTTCATCTCGTGGCGGGCCGCATCGAGAGATCGCTGGAAAATTGAGAGTCTACCCTGGGTGTATACATAGACATAGGAGGTGCGTTTGACAGAATCACTTTTCCAAAAATAACAAACGCACTTGCCAACAAGAATATTATCCAAACCATAAAAGGCTGGACACATAACATACTCTCAAAAAGTGCAATAAAAATCATCGTAGACGATGTAACCATCAGAGGTTTGGTCTTAAATGTTTGTCCACAGGGAGGGATACTTTCGCTACTACTGTGAAACATGGTCTTAAACTCCTTGGTCAGCCTCCTCAACGATGGCAACTGTTACACAATAGCTTATGCAGACGACCTAAAGATTCTGCTAGCAGGAAGATTCGAGGAGATACTCTGCGATTTAATGCAAGAGGCACTCAATATCATAGAACAATGGTGCAACGAACATTCACTGTCAATAAATCCGATAAGACGGAGATGGTTCTTTTCACGTAAAAAAAGGAAACTTGTAAAACATCAAGCTTCAAAGCTCCTAAATACCAAACTTAACTTTTCTTCAGATGTGAAATATTTAGGGGTCACCTTCGACGGTAAGTTAACGTGGAACTCTCATGTGAAAAACAGAGTAAAAACAGCATATATTTCTTATGAATTGTATCGCAGAACCATCGGCCGTACCAGGGGAATGTCGCCTAGGGTCACTGTCTAGATCTACATTGCCATCATTAGACCACTGCTAACGTACGGCGCGAATGCTTGGGGAGCTGAAGCAAACCAGCTGGCAGTCGTCCAAAAACTGGATCAAATCCAGTGAACAGTATGCCTCAACACAACAGGAGGCATAAAAATCACACCAACGAGAGCTATGGAGGTGATCCTTGGTCCCACTTCCCTTGACATATACATCAAGGAAGTTGTTTTGATGACCATGACACGTCTATGCTCTACCGGTATGCAACCTGATGTAAGATCCGGTAAATTGAGACGTAACTTGAGGCGTAAGGCCCTCAAAGACGTTCCACTGCTGCAGGCCAGTACAAGGTAATCATAAAAATAACGCATATGACCCATTAGAAGAAGGCGCAATCCGTATCTTCACAGATGGGTCTAAAACCAATGTAGGTTCAGGATGTGTAATTTTTTCTAGACACTGAATCTAAACATAAAATGGGCAATGGGCTGCAATGCAAGTGTTTCTCAAACAGAGCTCACTGCTATCTGCATCGCTGCAAAAGAGATTACCAAAAGGAACACCACAGGTAATAATATTTACATCCTCACCGATAGTAGACGAACACTATTAGCCCTGAACAGACCTAGTATTGGAATATCACATGGCCCTAATCGAAGCCTGTAACAACAACATGGTCACTTTAGGCTGGTTCAATGACCACGGGAAATAGAAATGGAACCGTATTGCAGAGTCGCTAGCCAGGAAAGCAGCCTCCCAAAAACTCTTGGGACCCGGTACCTTCATTGGCCTATCGACGTCAGCGATGGTTAACCTATTAATGGAACATTCCCTTAATACGTTTAAGAGTAGATGGGACGACGCAGAAGGCTGCAGGCTTGCCAAGGAACTGTTGCAGTATCCGGACAGCAAAGTTGGCAAGAAATACGTGACTATGAACAGGCAGAACCTACGGACAGCCACGGCTATTCTGACTAGTCACTTGCCATCTACAGACTGGGTCTGTCTGACACTCCATTTTGTAGAGGATGTGAACAAGAGTACGATACTGTCGAACACATTCTTTGCGAATGTTCGACACTCTCTCAATTTAGATTTTCTGCATTCGGCGAGCACAGGCTTACACACGCTAGTATGAGGGAGCTTAGTTCAGGCGACGTTACCGCCTACTTCAAACGAGTAGGCTGGATGACGAGCTCGAAGGAAGTCCGATCCTCAGAAGGATGCACAATGAGCCAATTGGGGTCTAAGTGCTGTGGGGTCACCCACACTTCAAATTCTTACAGCTGCATATTGCTTCGGTGTCTCCACTGACAGTGGCTTGATCAGATTCAATTGCGTGATTTGCACTCTCTTGCGAGAAGCTTGACTTTGTGAAACAAATATTTAGTTTCATTTCGGCGCGCGTGTATTTTTATCTGATAAATCCCACTACGCAAAACATCTACTTGACACCAATCATTCATTGACACCTAACACAAAACTAGGAGTACTACATATTTGTGAAAAGAAACAAGAACTGGATTTCCTTGAAGAACTGGAAATTAGAAGACATTTAAGAAACCCACAATATGAAGTTGTCAATGAACAGTTAAATCTAGGGAATTCTCCACTGATAAACTGTCTTCTTAAGTGATAATTGTAAAGATCAGCAGATATAGTTTTCCTGGTTTTCTATATCATTGCACAGTTATACTGACCTTAATTGGAAAAATGATATCCAGGATATCACCATAGGGCTAATAATATCTAAGCTTCAATATTTGTAATATCACATCTTCTTCTTCTTTCTATAAACATATATTAAGCCAATCACAAGTTAGGTTACTTCTTGGTCTAGCCAAATATAACTACTAAACATCAGGTAGGCATAAAATGAAATGTAACTTCTGTCATTCTGACGATGATATTGATTTATCGAAACAATTGTCATTTTTTTAGAATTTTCAATAACTTGTATTATATTGTGGAATTAACTAGAGACCTTGAGTTTCATTTAAAAACACTAATATGAGCATATTCCACGAAGTAAGGGTCGAGACAGTCACTCTCCTTAAGATTCATCCACGATTCTTCGGCATTATCATTGCAATTTATATTTGTAAATGCTGGTTAGATTATTTCTCTGAAGGTTTCGAGTTCTCCTTTTATTAGCCTCTTATGTCTGGTGGAAGGTCTGCGAATATTTTTAAATCGTAGTCTGAAACCCATTACCAGCAGTTGATGATCACTTCCACTGTCTGCACCTGGAAAAGTTTTACCGGTTTTCACGGAGGTTTTCCGTCTAGTGTGGACTAAGACAAAATATATTTGATTTCTATATTTGTCACCAGGCGACTTCCGCGTGTAGAGTATGCGTTGATGATTGTCGAAATACATTCATTATAGAGAATAATTGTAAGGTTAGACCTCCCTAGAATGCGAACTATAGTTTGTTTATCGACTGCCGACTGCCAATAGCGATTGTAACATGGCCCAACTGGATCATTTGAGACAGTTCTAAGAACGTGTTCATATACAGAGAAAGTTATGTTTCACCTAGCTTCAAGTATTTGATACGATGGCAAAATTGCACGAATTACACTTCGAACTGTTTTCACATTCACTCTCTTCTCCAGATTTGGCACCCAGCGACTTTTACCTACACGCAGACCTCGAAAAATTCTCGCCGCAATGAAATTTGATTTGAATGATGAGTTATCTCCGAAACACTTATTATATGGCTTCAAGAGCTGTATGGAAATTCGCTGGACCCATTGCAGCCCTTTTTATGGAGACTATGTTAATTGACGAAGTCAAATTAGATTTTTACGTTTAAGATGAGAGAATTTTGCTATCAGTGGAAATAAACACATGGAAACATATTTAGATTGATAGTTCACGTGGCAAAAATATATCTTCACGAAGCGTATATAGATAGCTTGACGACGAATGTACTGAAGATTTGGTTTTTTTTTTCTTTTTTTTTCTTGGCTTTGACACTCGTCATTCGGCCAGTCACAACAGGAACAAACTATTAATATATAAAAAAATATATTCACCTCACTCACACCTATCCACACCTAAGAGAAGACAAAATTACCTACCTAAAAAAATAAATACAATAAGGATATACAGGGTCACTCGCTTCTTGTCTAGGGGCCCATCAAGACATTATAATTTATCACAAACAAAACTAGGCCACTACAATTGGGATAAACAGAAATAAACAAATCTAGTTCAAACATTCACAAGCATACCTTTGATTCGTATATGAATTTCATCAGAACATTATATACTTCCATTTTGTTTAAGGCTAAAAGATGGCAGATATTGAAGGGTGGGAAAAATCCGATTCTTATTAAATCATTAATAAGGTTTTGAGTTTCTTGGGAATATATGCAGTTAAAGAAAATATGATTCAGATCACTTTTGATATGACAGTGTTGACACAGGTCTTTATCAAGAATTTTTATTTTATATAAGTGTGCCGGATAACATGCATATCCAAAGCGTAGTCTTACAATAGTTGTAATGTATTTACGTGGACAGGAGTAAGAATTGGACCAACAACAATTCGGAATTTCTTGTTGAATTGATGAATATTGGGTATTAGATATTTTACAATAATCGTTCCAGGACTTTTTCCATAAACAACTTTGTTTTTGCCTAGAATTAGCAAATACGTCTGGTACAGTTAGTGGATAGAGAAATAAGGTACCATTTTCTGCTGCATTTTTAGCTAAACGATCTACATGTTCATTATGTTTAAGTCCTATATGTGCTTTGATCCATATCAGCTGTACATGTTTATTATCTTTTTTTAATTGAAATAACATTTTTTTTATATAGAATATATAAAGATTATCTGATAAAGCAGGTATAGTTGGATTTTGTATAGCTGTTAAGACAGACAGAGAATCAGCTAATATAATAGCGGAACTTTTTCTGGACGAAGAAAAAAATTTTAACGATTCATAGATGACCACAGCTTCAGCGCTGAAAACTGAGAAGTCAGAGGGGAGCTTAAACAATTTTTCGACATTATCACCTGGAATGTAGAACGCACAACCAGTTCCATATAAACTTTTGGAAGCGTCAGTATATATCTGTATGGAATCAGAATAATTTTCTAATATGGAGTTTAAAATTGTAAGACTTATCATAGGATTTACATGATACCTAGGTTGAATGACATTAAACATATGAAAAAAGTATTCAAAATCATCTAAAGTCATATTTTTTTCTGATCTAATTACACATAGATTGTTGTAGTTTCGGAAAGCATCACAGAGAGGCGGTGAATTTTTGCGGATCCAGTAGTTGTTAGTTAAATCAAATTCGTTTAGTTTACATATATTGTGATATAAAGATTCGTTGGAAGACATAATTTTTATGAGGAATTTATGGCTAAGATGATTTCTTCTATATTTTAAGGGAGGTTCTAAAGCTTCCACGTGAAGTGGTTCAATGGGAGTAGACCTCATAGCACCCATACAAATACGTAAGGCTTTGTTTTGAAATACGTCAATTTTTTGTAAATTATTTTTACTTGCGGATCCATAATCTATTATGGATCTAATATATGATCTATAAAAAAGTAGCAAGGTCGACACATCAGCTCCCCACCAAGTTTTAGAAATGGATTTTAAAAAATTCATACCTCTGTTGCATCTATTCAATATATGTTCGATATGGGGTTTCCAGGTTAACTTCCTATCAACTATCATTCCCAAATATTTTATTGATTTACAAAAAGGAAACGCTTGTGTATTTAACTGAATCGTATCGCTATTCGGGATGTTATGTCTAGAAAAAATGCAAACTGATGATTTCGTGGGAGATACTTCAAAACCCATTTTTAATGAACCATTTATAAGCCAAACCGTATATTTTATCTAACGTCTCTACAGCATCATTATATTTTTTGGCCTCTGAATATAAGCAAAAATCATCCGCATACTGAATTATTTTTGGGGTGATATTTTCAACGTAAATACTATGAAAGTCAGCCGTATACAAATTAAAAAGCAGAGGACTCAATACTGAACCCTGAGGTAATCCTGAAATATTATAACGAGGTCCTATGAGGTAATTATTATGAGTTCTTATATACAATTTTCTATAAGAATAAAAGTTAATGATTGCATCAGTTAATCGAATCGGTATTAGGAAGTTATTAATCATTTTTTCTCTCAGAATGGGTAAGCAGACGCTATCATAAGCACCTTCGATATCTAGGCAAAGTGTAGGTAAATATCTATTGGTGGAATAAGTATTTTGAATATCGATAACAAGAGTTGTTAGAGCGTCAATTGTACCACAACCTTTTCTGTAGCCAAACTGGGTTCTTGGAAGGAGGTTTTTCTGAAATAACCACCATTCAAGTCTGTGCTTAATGATACGTTCTAAAGTTTTCAACATACAAGACATAAGTGATATAGGGCGATAGGATTCAGCATGATTGGGATCTTTACCTGGCTTGAGAATAGGAATAATGATGACATCCTTCAACTCATTAACTATGGATAGATTATTCAGTATATCATTAAATATATCAATCAACATACATTTAGCAATAACAGGAAGGTTATCAATAATAGGATATTTAATTTCATCAAGTCCTGGACTAGTACTGATGCGATTTTTTTTCATCAAGTTCTGGACTAGTACTGATGCGATTTTTAAGAATATAGTTTAACTCTGTTAAAGTTATGGGTTTTGAAAGAAAATGGTTCTCATCACTAGATAAAGTTAGATCAGGAAATAACATAGCAGCGAAGGGAGGAGAAATTTTGTCAAAAAATTCTGCCATCCAGATATCATCTAAAGGCTTGACGTTGGAGATTGGTTTTCTATAAATCTTTCTAGCTTGTTTCCAAAGAGAAGAAGACGAAACAGACTTATTAATAGAAGACACATACTCAATCCAGTTTTGTTTAGCTATAGCTTTAAATTTTCTTTTTGTTCTTGCCATCATTTCTTGACAAAGGAAAAAGTTTTGAAAATTCGAAGTTTTTTTATAAGTCGAGAAAGCCAAACGTCTATCTTCCAAAATCTTTTCGCAATCTGAATTACACCAAGGTGGGGGGTAACGTTTTAAGTTTTTAATATTTTTAAATTGTGGTATCGCAGTGTGTGCAGCTTGATTCATACTGCTGATTAAGATTTGATATTTCTCAGATGTGGAGTTTAATGAGAAATCTCCTTGAAGAGTATTTTCAATTGTCCCAGTATACAATGGCCAGTTGGCTTTTTTTATGTTCCATTTATTTTTAAGGGGAAATTCATTGATAACTTGGTCAATTGGAAGCTCCATAAGAATAACAAAATGATTCGATCCTAATGTATCATCTAATACTGACCAATTAATTCTATTAGCAAGTTCAGGAGAACAAAAAGTGATATCTATCGCAGAAACATTTTGATTAGGACGAGTTAAAACTGTGGGTTGTCCATTATTCATTACTGTTAGATTAAGATCATCTGCAGCTTGGATTAGTTGTATGCCAACTGTGTCATTATGATGTGCACCCCACAACGAATGATGTGCATTGAAATCACCTCCCACGATTATAGGATTTTTTGCTTGTGAAAAAAGTGTAAACCAATCATTAGCAGAACATTTAATTTTAGGTGGTTTATAAACAGAAAAAAGGCTTAGCTCCGATTTACCATATTTAATTTTTATGCCACACATTTCCACGCCTCTACACACATTATTATTAATTTTGAATTCACAAAAACTTATTGAATGATGAACTAAAATGGCAACACCCCCATAGCCGTCATGTCGGTCTTTACGGATCATATTATAACCATTATAACAATATTGTATATTTTTTTTAAACCAAGTTTCAGTAATAAGTGCCACATCTATTTTTCTAGAATTTAAAAAGTGTTGCAAACTGTTTTTATTTGCCACAGCTGATCTAGCATTCCACTGCATAATGTTAAGTGAAACTTTTTGAGCCATTAATAATTATTAACTGTTAGAGTATCCTCCAGTACTTGTTTTATGCTACTGATTATTGAACTTTTATTAATTGATTGCAAGTCTTCTACTGAGCTAATATTATCCAATAGATTGAATACAAATTTGGAGACAATGTCAGCAATATTCTGTTTTTTACTTTCAATACTATTAAAATTGGATTTATAGGGGTTAGCAGGTAATGGTTGACTAGGACCAAAAGTAAAAGGAAACATAGGCGAGTCAGAAGGAGACTGATTGGACGGAGAGTCTGATTTTCTTTTCTTTTTCATGGGAACTGAGTATTTTTTTGTGCCACTTGTACTTGGTAGCGACGAAATTAAACTATTACTTTCCCTAATATTTTTTATCATAGTTTGTGTGGTATTATTATTAACTTGATTAGTAAGACTGGGGAAATCTTTATTATAATTTGATAAGCCTGAAAAAGAATGATGACTTACAAAAGAAGAAATAGAGTTTTCACAGTATTTTCTGGCTTCCAGAAATGACGTTTTTTGTTCAACCATAATAGTTTTAATTTTTTTCTGTTTCTCATATTGAGGGCATTTTTTAGATATAGATAGGTGATCATTAGATTTACAATGAATACAATAAATGTTGTCCTTATTGCAACTATGTTCCTCTGTTTTTATTTCGCCGCATTGTATACATCGTTCTTGGGAGTTTTTACACTGTTTAGAAACATGTCCATACTTCAAACAACGATAACATTGAACTACTCTACCTATAAATTGTTCTACCTGACAATATACTTTATTAAATGCAACATATTTTGGTATAATATTACCTTCAAAAGTAATAATAATGGTTTTTTTTGGTACATAATCAATTGTGTTATCCTCTCTTTAGATTTTACGTTTAGTACGATAAATGTTTATTACCGGAGAGATAGACTCTACATTCTCTAACAAATATTTTTCGTCATATTTAGTGTCAACGTCCCTAATGATACCCTTTGATTCGAGTAGATGATTTGGAATATAAGTAACCAAATTATGATTTTCCAACAAAGGATTTTTAACTAATTGATTAGCCTCAAGAAACGATTTTAATAAAACTTTTATTCGATTTTTACCTATACTTTTAATTTCTAATATATTAGTTAGCTTTAATTGTTTAAAAAGTATGCGACCAACAGTCATGGGATGTAGCCTTCCCAAATTACTACTTTTAATATTTTCAATGTATACCCAAATAGTAGATAAATTGTACTTATCTGACAATAAGTTGAACTTTTTTGGAACTGGTTTTACTGCAGAAACCTCGTTGGTGCTTGGAGAGTTATTAATCGGTAACATTTGATCATCACATAACATAATTGACTCCACTTGCGTCGAGAATGACGTCCCTTTTTTATCCCCCATGATGGGGGAAAAATTATTTAGTTGAAAACTCTAATCGGAATATTTCAAATAAACACGTGTAAGAAAACAAAGTTGGCACTGATAAAAACTATCGACCGGTTTTGTTAATTGCTTCGCACAACCTATTTGTACAAAGGTAAAATCAACACTGGAAGATTTAGTTAAAAATCACAATTATTATGGTTGTAGTTCTAACAGTTTAAAGAAGTATATTTTGGGAATACCTTCTTTTAATATTTGATATACTCGTAAATTTCATATATCTATCTACTTGTCAATCTTGACAACGTTCACAAAACCACAGTTGTAAACTTACTGATCAATAAAGAAGAAATTATAAATTCTATTACTATGTTTAATTGATCGTAAATCGACAAACGAATGGCTAAAACAATTACTGTTCCCTAATAATTTTAACGATAGGTTCTAAAGATTAAGACTGAAAATAATATTTCACCTTTCACAATATAAACAAAACAATCCTATCAGTTGTGATAAAATCAAGAGACATAAAACGAGTGATGTCGTTGCCCACACTCCAAAATGTGTCTACAAAGTTGTGTGTTGGGTATCAGGTGTTCTTGTTCATAATGCCTCCGAGAAACTTTAAAAATTTCCAAGAAAGAAACAGGGAACCTTTTCAGGTCAGTTCTAAACAGATGTTAAATCCATGTCAAATATTTGTATAACATTTGTATTCGTATTTTGCATACAAGAGACTGGAAAAATAACTTTCAGTAGAGATTTATCATGGAGGGCGTGTTTGACAAAGTGACCTGTAATCTTTAGAAGATAATGAAATAACATTCAAATATGAGTGATGTAAATAATGTAAATGCGTTTACTTTATTTATTATAAATGAAGTAGGATTTGAATTAATAACGATGTTAAAATGTCGTAAAAAATATTATGAACAACAATAATAGATTACTAATACATGATTGGCAGAAAAAAATGATTAAAATGATGGAATATATGATAATAATTATATATATTTCGATAAATAGCTACGTTTGCGTTTTTAATTATCTACGTCTATAGTCTCTTTTTAAAATAGGCATTTTAAGAAACCAGAATCACACCACTAGAAATCACTAAAAAAATTACTATTATTGGGAGGGATGACATAAAATACTAGACACAATAAAATTATACGGTCTGGAAATAATTTACCACAAACTAAATAATCAAGCTTATAGACGTTTGCATATTATTATTAAAACAATACAAGGAATCGTGAAATTCGGCGACTACTTTTGTAAGAAGGTTAATACACTTGTCAATTCTGCTGTCACATGAATTGAAGTTTCAAAAAGTTTTGTATTTATTGATGAAACATAAATTTAAAAAAAAATAGTAAGTTTTGAGTCGTTTCTGATCAGATGTAGATAATTGAGACTGAAAGAGCCGCAATAGACGAAAATGGCATTATTGAGTGAGCAGACGATGTATGTTCCTCGAAAATTAAGCGGTATTTGAAATTATTATTAGAAAATTTGAATTGATATGAAGTATTAGAAGTTGTTCTGTTAGTACAAAAACTTGCTTGATTTAAAACTACAACAAATATTTTTTCGTGATTTAGAAATAAACCATCAAAAATGGAGGTTTAATGGTGCTGACGTGTTGTTCATCGCTCTTTGCTAAAACAAAAAAAGTTTGTGAAAATATGCATTGAAAAACTATTATTTTTAAATTAAAGTATACTTTAAAGTGTGCTGCTTCATGTGAGTAATAATTCGATTTGTTTTGTTGCTGTTATCATCAGCTTTTTTGGATAAACATTTAAATTGCTCCTCAAAGTCCAGTTTTAATTTTGGTGATGCTTAGTCGTATATTGATTACTAGTGGTGAAGCATAACATTCAACAATGAATGAGTACGAAATGCTGAAAATGCAAAGTGAACAAGGGTGATGGATTGGTTGGATGTGAAGGCGTATGTTCAAGATGGTTTCATTATTCATATGTAGAATTGAAGAATGTTGAATTTCCTATGCTTGATAAAAGGAAGAATCTATTTTTTATGCAACCAATGTAAAAAGAACTGCGGTATTGGGGATTAATGTACAAGAAAGGATTATGAGAATCAGTTAACAATAATTAATGAATCCATTAAACTTGTTAAGCAATTCATGCAGAATGAGATTCAAAAAAACATTATTGATCTACTTGCGGCAAAGGACGAAATTCTAGATACCGTAATAAATGAGTTGAATCAGGAGATACTGCCGAAGATTCGATCGGATGTTGCTTTTACCAACCCTCATTCGAATCCTGGTTCTGCTTCTCTATTTTCTCATGTTGTCCAAAAACAACCTTCTTATATAATCAGACCAAAAAATAAACAAGATTCTGTTGCAACAAAAAATGATTTGATTTAAAGTGCTAACCCTGTTTCTACGAATATAAACATTACTAAGGCAATCACTGTTAAGGACGGTGGGCTAATAGTAAGCTGTGATAAGTCTCAAGACTGTGGCAAACTGAAGGAAATGGTTGATAGATATACTATTAAGGAAGTTCCTGTACTAAATCCAAGATTTAAAATTGTAGGCAAGTAGGAGAAGATGTCTGATGAAGAGTTTGTTAATCGTATAAAAATGCAAAATAAAGATGATATAACAGGCAATCTCAAAGTAACTTCCAACTTTCCGTTAAAGAAAAATAGCAAGCTGCATCAAGCAATTATTCAATGCAACATATCTACCTATAAACAAACTTTAGCTCTGGTGAAATCGTTCGTGGGTTATGACTATTGTAATGACGCTATAGATTTAAGACGTTGCCTCAAATGCTCCGGATACCATCATAGTTCAAAAAATTGTAATTCATCTATTTTTTCATGCCCTCTGTGTGCACAGAATCATCAACTTAAAGACTGTCCAAAAACAAACGAATATTGCATAAATTGCCATAATTACAATAAAACTACAAACGCTCCAGTTCCCGCTAATCATACAGCTATCGATAATAATAACTGTGTATATGTGTATATAGAGAGACCCTCACTATATTTTAAAACAATATCTTCTCGATTAAATATCAATCATCATTGAGTAATACATCCGAAAATTCACACTCTAATTTGATAACTATTTATTATCCAAATGTGCAAGATTTAGATAGCTCAGTATCGGTACGATCTGATCTAATTAAGGATTTTGGTGTTTATTACGATCCTAAATTAACTTTCATTGCGCATATTGATAAAATCACTGTAAGCGCATATCGCATTCTTGGATTCGTAATTAGAAACATGAGACTATTTAAAGATTTTACTACAATGAATCTACTGTTTTCTGTATTTGTACGGATGAAACTGGAATATGCCAGTGTTATATGCAATCCTATTTATAATATACATTTTCTACAATTGAACGTTTCCAGAGGCACTTCTTTAAGTCAGCATGTTTTATTCTGGATGGTTAATATCCAGCACGGAATATATCACAACAGTACTTTTATGATCGAGTTGGTGCACACAGACTGCTAAGAAGACGGTCAATGTACTCTGTACTATTTTTACATAACATTGTATTGGATTGTAAGGATCTAGTTGCCATATTAGAATATCATGTTCCTATGTTCAATTTCTGCCATAATCAACTATTTCATCAACGAACTCACCGAACTAATATATACAAATCTTCACCTCTACACTTTCTAATTAATAATTATTCTGATATGGAAAGATCTGTTGATATTTTAAACTGGAGCCAATCGTCAATTAGACATTGCTTTTTAAAACCCTAAATCAATGTATTCCACACGCAGAACAGTTTTTATAATTTTTTTTCTTTGTTTTAATCCATATTTTTATTTTAACTGGTGCTAGTTCAATTTATGATATATGTCTAGTTTGAGTGTACACGATTGTAATGTTTTCTTATTTATTGTGATGGTTTCTCATATATTGTTGTATGTTATTTGTCTAACTACTACTAACCTTATCCTGTAAATTGGGTATACCCCGTAGGATATTGTAAATAAATAAAAATATCTTTAGGTGATCAACTTCAATAGTAATGTAGAACAGGAAATTTCCAAATGGTATGAAAAAGGGCTAAGTTTTCAATAAGTTAGAAAGCCACAACCTATTATCGTTAATCATCACAAAACTACGAATTACATTGTCTATTATTTATTAATTTAAGAAACACCAAATACATTTACAGTAGAAACGCTGAATCTTTCACGACACGTCATCAACCATATGCATCTGAATCAAAATAATATTACAAACACTTGTATTGAGTTTCGTTCTTTTTCTGTTATTAGAAGAAGACAGTACCAACATAGTATGTGTTGAATAATATGGTCAACTAAGTCACGTGATGGAAAAGCTTCACCGTTTCTACTGTATATAAAATATAAATGATTATTTACTCAGAGTCTGCCTGACTGTCACCAGAGAAGGAAACGGTTATTGGTTCTATAAGATCATCCATAATACTCTTTTATTTTTATTATCATTTTTGAACTGTCAACTATACATCGAATTATATTTTCAGTTGTGTCGTCGAATGTTTTAACAATTCTTTCTTTAATAGTAGGATACACAGTCGATAGTAGCCCATAAAAAAGTAAAACCACCAAGGAATTTAACGACAAACATCGTGAAGTAAAAAGAAGTTTTTGTTATAATAGAAGAAAATGGACTTAAGACCAACAAGTGGAAAGATAAGGAGACACCAAAGGAGATAACACAGATCTTATTTAACAAGAAGATTAATCAACGTAAACCAATGAAAAGTAGAGAAGGCTACCGTATTGTATAAGAGGAAGCAGAACAGCTGATCTTATGGAGATCAACACTTTCAAGAGATTCTGAATCAACCTAACACCACTCAAAAACCAATAAAACAGAGGACAAGGCAAGATTGGTAGAAGGCGCTAACATCAACAGCGATCCACAGAAAAGAAATCGTCAAAGCCATAAAGTAACTGAAAATAGGCAAAGCTCCTGGTATTGATAACTTACCACCTGAAGCATTAAGAAAGGACCGTAATAACTCGGCAAAAATCCTGCATATAATCTTTGAAGAAATATTGGCATCAGAAAATATTCCAAACGAGTGGAAGAAAGGACTACTGGTGAAGCTGCCAACTGAACCGTAATAAGGATTCTATTGGCAGCAAACTGCGGAGACAACAAGCTAGCTTTCGCCAAACATGTTCGTGTGTGGACCCGATCAACAACTTGCAGATCATACTCGCGCAGAGCATGGACTGCCAGACGTCGCACCACCTGGCTTTCATTGACTTCAAGAAGACGTTCGATTCTGTTTAGAGAAACGTAATTTGGAAAGTTCTGACAGAATATGGTGTGCCCACAAAACTAATTAACATAATAAAGGTGACCTGTCAAGAATACACGTGCCAGGTTATTCACCAGAGCAAACTAACCGACATTTTTTATGTCAAAACTCGTGCTAAACAGGGTTCCTTGCTGTCTCCTATTCTATTTCTGATGGAACTTGACATTAGTACAGAAAATTTGATTAACAAAGGCGCAGGGGCATAAGACGTAACATGGCTGAAAGACTGGAAGTTATTGACTACGCTGACGATCACATAACATCAATAACATAAAAGAAAGTGGTGCTGAGGATCAATGAAGGAAAAACAAAGGAGATGAGGATGAACAATGCAGATGACGAGGATATATTCATTAAAAACCATCCTATAGAACGCGTCAAACAGTTCCAATATCTCGGAAGCTTTGTCTCAGTAAACGGCGGCACTGGTGAAGATGTAGCTCAAAGAATAAAGAAATCCAAAAAAGCGTTTGCCCAAATTAAACCTATTTTCAGATCACAACAACTACTAAGACACACTAAGCTAAAAGTATTTAAGACCAATGTCAAGAGTGTGCTTCTGTACGGATGTCAAACTTGGAAGGTCTCAAACAAGATCACTGGACAACTACAAGTTTTCATCAACCATTGTCTAAGAAACATCCTGAACACCTACTGGCCCAACATTATTTCCAATGAAAAGCTATCGAGGATGTCACCAACTCCAGTCGGTTACACTATCAAGCAACGCAAATATGGTTGGATCAGACACACACTCAAGTGACAAAATAGCATTCCAAAGAAAGCTCTTGAGTGGAACCCCCAAGGAAAGCGGAGAGTACGCCGGCCGCGCAACACTTTGCGAAAAATTCTCGAACACAAAATAGCCGAAAAACGAAAGACCTGGGGAGAAATCAAGTCAATGGCTCAGAATCAATGGCGTTCATTTGTTGAGGCCCTACGCCCCCCTCACATACGTAAGTAATAAGTAAAATTTTCGACACTTTCTCAACGTTTTCACAATTTAGACACAATAGCAGCCCTCTTTGTCTCTGGTTAATCATCTAAGATTTGATTATACATATTTACAATGTTAAGTTTCTCTGTAGATGATAAGTGGCCTTCTTTTTAGGGCAGAATGAGAAAGTCTGCTGTCTGCTTGTACTTGGAATAGTATCTGACTCAATTTTCAAATTAGTCCTGACAAGAGGTGTTTTTATATTTTAATAAAACTAAAACAATAACGGGATACCAGGAACTCAGGAAATAACAAGATGGACAATGTTTGTTTACAATTTACCCAATTGTTCAACCAATTGTCAAAAGTGCTGGGTAAAACCGTATGTGATCTGACCAATCAGAAATCTACAGAATAATTGCCTACTTAAATTCACAGGAAGAAATACAAATATTTACAATAAAGATGCCTGCAAAAACCTCTGGTAAACTCAAATCTATATCCTATTCAACAACCAGCCCATAATAATAAGCTTAACTAGACTAAAGCTGTGATGTGGATGCTAGTGTATCAAAACATTTAAGGAAATGAGTTAACAGGCACATATGCACATAAAGCAATATATATATATATATATATATATATATATATATATATATATATATATATATATATATATATATATATATATATAAATAATATAATCCAGTCCCTCTACTGTAGATTCTTGTCTCCTAAATATTATGATAATTCAACCCAATAAGCCTCATATAAATATAAATTTCCGAGATTTCAAGTTTATATTTGGTTTTCGAATATCGCAATTATTTTTTCAATTTCCAGTAGTTTCTATTGATTGATGAAAATAGGTAGTTTTATGTTTTTTCAAATAAAGTGGTACTTTTGTTTGACTTGTGTAGCTCGTTACTTTTTAACTTATTTCTTCTTAAAAAAGCATATATATTATGAATTTTTCTGTGGGTTGATTTGTCGATTGTTCTTAACTAGGATTGTGTCAGTTTATGTATCTTGAAATTGAACTTTCCTGCTAGTACTATTAGTTCACATTAATAAGAATAATAATTTTTAATTGGCTAGTTAATAAATCTGAACCCATTTTTTACTTATTAGACATTGCATAAGGGGATGAGGTTATGTTGACAGTGAAGTAAATGTTTTTATTTCAGAGTTTATATTAGACACCAACACAAGCATGGAAAAAGACATGAAACGACACCGATAGCAAAATAGGTGGAACCTGAGGAAAATCTGTAACATACCTGAATCAGCTAGCATAAATGGCAAAATTGTGGTACAAGGAAAAATAAATAATAAAAGTATGAAACATTATGTGAAAAAAGTTTCAATTTCCTATACTATATTTACTATTTGCTTCTCGTCAATAATTTACTAATTAATTTTTTCTAACTATTTATTGTGTTTTTCAGAATATGGAAACATATGAAAAAACTTGAGGAATCATTTTCATAATTATTTTTTGTTATAATTAACTTGTTTCGTGTTTTCATCAAGAAATGTAATAAAATGATGTCTGCACAAAGAAGAATACTCTAATTTATTCTCCATGTTCTTATCAGTTTAAATAAATATTCAAGTACTAATTCATATAATACTGACGATAACTACCAAAAATAAAAGTAAGACCCTTTAGAATTTGTAAACTGAAAAGATATTTATTCTTTCAAGGACGTTACTAACCCATATCAGTAGGTAAAATTAGTTGTCTGGCAGACAAAAGTTCTTGACCATAAATTTTAGTAATAAATCTTCTACTTTTTCGTTCCCGGGCAATAGAAAAGTGCACGTGTTAAATTGTTTAACTGACAAGTTACTACAAGTTGTATTCTCTCGGACAGCTAGCTGATAAGAATATTTGATGAGACAAGGTTTTACGTTTCAGATATACGTAATTTGGTTTGGTATCAGCTGTGTAGGATAAAAATAAAATAAATACATTTTCTGTTATATAAATCTATTAACGGTACACCACATTTTATCTACTAAGAGAATTTTAAATATAAATAATTTCAATAACGACACGTAAAATATCCAATGTACAGGGCTATTTATTAGAAATTGCCCGACTTACATATATAGGTATTTTGTATACGGCTATTTATTAAAATTCGATTAAAAGTACAGGGGCGGTAGAAATCATATGTTTTCTAAAGGTGTATCTTATCTATTATTGTATTCTGTTATTCTGTAACCAATTCATATCTGCTATTCTATTTTCGACTTATGTAATAAGGAATGTCTAAAATAATGTCACTGAACGCTTTTAGTTTCACAAATATTTGAACCATTGCACTTGTCGTTTCTTCCCTATTATCTTGATATTTGTTTGTTTATCCTCATATTCATCTTTTGTAGCGCCTTCCTGAATATCTCCAGATTTTCTTTGAAATTTTTGTTGTTTTAACATATAATCACCATGTTATTCGCATTGTAGAGTTCTGCTATTATTAGTACCTTTTTCATTTTCGAGTATTTTACTTGATATGGCTCAACTGTTTTCTTTGCTTCTTCAATTGTTTCTTCTATTAACAACTCGAAAAATATTGGGCTCAAGCCCTGTTTTAGCCTTAAAGTGGATTCAAATGGTTCTGATTTCTCTTGTTTATCTCTTACATAATTATGAGTATGTTTCTATATGCTTTATATTCCTTTTAGTACAGTTTCAGACACTCTTCTATTTGTTATAGTTTTCCACATATGCTTTCTCTTTTTACCTATTTAAATACTTTTGTCATGTCTATGCAGCAGATCTGCTGGTTACTGATGTACCAAGGGGCGTTCAATACTTGCCTCAAGCTGATGTTCTGCTGGGCTTGCAGTTTCCTAGGGTGGCTCTCTGCAGTGTATACCCATGATGTACAGCATGATGGGGATGAGTATGGCCCTGATGAGCCAGAGCTTGGTCTTCAGTTCCAGTTTGGATCCTCTTTCGATGGGTCCTCCCATTGGTCCTCTTGCCTTTTTCGTCTTGTCAATCAGGTAGTCGACGTGGTCTTTGAACGTCCTTGAATATGTGCATAATTTGCCCGTCGATGATATAATTTTTTAGTAAATAAAAAAATAGAATTGTGAGGTGAGGTCAAAGAAGAAATTTTGTGTATAAAAGTGTCGCCGTCCAGCGCATCAGAGAGAGAGAGAGAGAGAGAGACAAAGAGGGAGACGGTAAAGCTGAGACGTGACATGGCGCGAGTGACGAGCAGTCACTCTTGAATATACGCACATAATACACATATCAACGTATTAGCGATTAGAAAAAAAAGTTCCACTTTTAAAACGGAAGACAATAACCGTATAAAATTATACTTATAATAATAATGACAAGAGTTGATAGAGCTAATAATACATTTTCAACATCAACATAGTTTATGCAGGTCATTTGTTCTAAACCGACTTCGCTTTTAATAACTTTTGGATATTTGTCGGCCACCAAGGACAAAAGACATAATTTTTATCCTTTCACTATTAATTTGTTTTAGTCCCATATTCGAAAAGGACGAGCGTCAATTTTGAAACACCCTGTATACATGGTATCCTATGTAAAAATACTTTTTATATTCCCGGAAATCACAACGCCACTATATTTTTAGAAGCATTTCAACAAAATAAAATCAGAGCAAACCACGCAAATGTTATGTGAAACTTTTTTATGCAATTATCAATGATAAGGGGTGTATAATTGCGTAATGCAGTATATAATAGTATCATCTGTCATCTGCTGAAATTTTAGAATATAATAATTTAACAAGTTTATTGTTTTGTAAAGGCATAATTAATGGATTTGAATTTCGCTGTGTCGAAAGTTACAAATAAATAAGGCTCTTCACTTCTTTCCTTTGTTTCTGACAAAAGAGAACACTCATAAGACGTAACACGGAATCTGAAAGATGCACAAAATAAGATCAAAATGTCCAGAATTCTTTTTAGAAAGCTTTCAAATTTCCAAGATGATAATTATACTTCATTCCCTCCCTCTTCATTCTTGCTTGGAGTAGTCCGTCTGTCACTAAAAACCAAGCCACTTCAACTCAACTTCAAACGTCTTTAAGGCAGTATTTTTAACACGAATTTGTGGATCATTTAATATCATCTCGAGAATCGAAATCAGGGATTTATAATGAGACATGTGCGTGTCGACAATATTCACCAACCACTTATAATAAGTGCGTTTCCCGCCTGATTTTGACTTTAAAAGACCCTTCTAACAAACGCCTGGTACCATCTAACTTTGAAGCAAAGAGGGATATAATTTACTTGGAATAAAAAACTTCACTAATATTCATAAATTTTCCAAGCTTCTTGGATTTGACAAATCGACAAAAGGATAGTGTTTTGCGTGTTGATTTGCCAGGACTGTATTTTAAAATTGAATGATATAAAATGGCACCAAAATACTGAACTGAACACACGATTGAGTAGAATATTTAATTATTGAAGACGTATTATTTTTATTCTCGAAATGATTCGTAGATAATAATATGCACCGGATAAATAAATACAAAACTAATAATTACATAGGTTTACAAAAAAATTGAGTCTGAAATGTTCTTAAGAAGCTGGAACTAGTTTCTGAAATAGTTTTCTGCGCAGGATCCGCATCCGGCTTCACAATGGCTCAGCCACAGCAAGTTTTTGAGTTATACCCTACATAATAGTTCACTGTTAAGTCCGCTTGGCGCATGCTTGTCAATTGTGTTATGTAATCAAGCCTTTATTTTCTCTTTCATATATAGAAGTAGAGAATGACATGTGTTATGGCCGAGCAAGCCATTATTTGTTTCTGTTATTAGGTATTATATTAGATATATTATTCGTAATGCAGTATTTAAAATTATGTAATGTCTACGACAAATCATTCGGTCTTTCCCCCGTCATTAGTTACAACGGTAACCCAACCTCATTATGCAGAAAACACGATTTTATGATATATTA
Source organism: Galeruca laticollis (assembly GCA_963921935.1). Taxonomy (NCBI): domain Eukaryota; kingdom Metazoa; phylum Arthropoda; class Insecta; order Coleoptera; family Chrysomelidae; genus Galeruca; species Galeruca laticollis. The sequence continues at coordinate 167,339,808 of OY998180.1, forward strand.
GGGGTTATATCACACCGTGAAAAAATTTTTCTCTCAAAAGCGAGAGCCTTTTTTCCGTCGAGGTATCGTTAGTTGATGTTCATTATTAGAGATTTTGTTGCAGTCTTAACGTGGCTGGACTTTCGATCTTTACGAATGATTTTGCCTGGGGAGTTTGTATGCTTGGGGTACGTGGACTTGGGTTTTGTGGGCCCTGTGTTCGAATTCGCTATAACAGGAATTCTAATTCCAGCTGATATTCTACTCCAAAAGCCTATGAGAGAAAAATGTCTACCCAAAAGGATTTTATGTGAGTGGTGGTGACATTATTGAAACATATCTCTCAACTTCAAATTAGCGTAACTCGGAGTAGAAGAATCGTAATTAAACTGTGCATCTTTCAAATAAAAGAGTGAGAATAGTAGGTAACTAAATAAATGCTTGGTTTTTCTCTGCATGTGAAATTCAGAATCCAATATTAATCAAAATAAAAAGATTCCATCTTTTATAGAGATGAAAAGTACCATACAACTTAGTAAGACATTCTTGGCTTGTAGTGAAATCAAACAATAATGAGCATAAAATATTTTGGGGACATTTTTAAATATTGCTGCCTGGAATGCAAGTAAATACACAATATGACAGTAAATATTAGATACCGAAATTGAATGGAGAATAGCAATTTCCATGGAAGGAAAAAACTGCACAAATGTCACCTTAATTTCTACATGACAGTTTTGTATTTCGAGTCTTACAATAAGTTCGTGAAACGAGCAAAACATTTTTATTTGCAACAAATATAATGGCTCATACGAAATCGGTAGAAACAATGGGCCAAGTACCTATGTTAAAGTTATGATTTCAGAGCAATATGAAAGAGATGGTACAAACACCACAATAAGGAGTATAGTAATGAAGTTCCCACGTTCGAGTGCAAAGGAAAGGAAGATCTGGGTGAAAGAGAACAGTGCGGGATAATGAAAACCGTGGTAGACGCCTGTATCAAATCATGCAATCTCCAAAGAAGAATCTGAGAAAAACTGCTGTTAAAATGAACCTAAATAGGAAACTAGATGCTCAATTTCTAAAGATATTGGTGCATATTCGTATCAGATTAAAACAATTCATAAGTTAAATGCTGTGACTAAGCGGTTACGTGCACAATATTGCGCCCGTGTTCTAGCCACGCAATATGACAACACAGATTTTCTGCTAAACATATGGTTTTCTGACGAATCATATGTGTCATTATAAGGGCACATCAACAGACAATCTTACAAATTTCTTAGGTTCGAAGGACCACAAGAATTTCTATTGGCACCTCTTCACGATGAACGAGTAACGGAATTTTGGGCCCTTATTTCTTCGAAAATCAAGAAGGTCATAACGTAACAGTGAATCAAGAAATATATATGCAACAGATTGAATGATTTGTTAGAGAACTAAAACGCTTCTGCAGAGCTAGAAACTTGCATTATCGATGACTCAGCAAGATGGGACAACAACATACCGCTAATGCCACTCTTGCGATGTTAAGACAACATTTCGGTAATAGGTCAATATCCAGAAATACTGACTTTATCCACCACATAACCACGACTTGACTCATTCTGATGCCTACATCAGGGGAATGATGAAAAATAGTATTTTCAGTGGAAATGTTCCCGAATTAAAAATAGCAATAGAATAATTTTTCCAAAACTTTCGCCAGCACTTAGAGACATAGTATGCAATCTTCAGTAATGCTTGGAATTATGCTTGCAACAGGACGGTGGTCATGTGAAGCATACCATACATCAATAATTTTACTTTTGTTTGTATATATTTTGATATTTTATTATTAAATTAAATTTTCAGATTCGGTATTCTTTATTTTTTGTCATACTGTATTTTAGAGAATCTTGTTTACGAAATGGCAGACTTAGAAAACTTATCGCACTGGTCCATCCAGCTAACGTAACTATTGCATAAGACTGAAAAGTTCTTGAAACAAACTGAATCAAAAAATGATTGTTTTCCTAAGTCCTGGCAGAGCTAACAGGTCATACTATGTACGAGGAATATTCTTTGGTAACATGGAGTTTAAGTCAGAGTCCATAAGCGACAATGTGTTGGAAAGAAACAAGTATAAATTCAGTGTATTACTATTTTCTCTAATAGGATATCAAAACCAAGCAAAAGTGGAAAACGTGCAAAAGTACATGCCCGTAAGCGACGACAATGTGTATAGATACAGTGTGGGTATTAACATGATATCAGAAACAGTGAAAAAATTATTCACTGAACGATTTTAAGTGAAGTTATACGTTGCCGGCTTTCGATTGTACATTTATATTAATTGTAAAATGCTTTGTTCTAACATGACAACAAGTTATATGAAGCTTTTAGTTATGATACTTCGAGAGGTTGCAACAAAACAAGAAAATTAATACGATCTATCTGTACATTTTACATTACATTTTATTGTAATGCTGGAAATTGTTCTAGTTACTTTTTCGCCCAACCTATCTAATATGCGAGAAAAGCATTGGTTTAAACCAAAAAAAGTTTTTTTGAGTTATTTCTACGTTTTTCATCAAGAGCAACATGGAAAAACGGTTTTTAGAAAAAAATCCTGTGTATGTCGTCGTCGTTGTGGTCTGCCACTTTTTGTTACATGTCTTGTTAGCACGATACAGCCTCCGGAGTACAACAAGTCACCAATTTTATGATTGAATATTGTTCAGGACATTTCACAGATGAACCCTATTGATTTTAAAGTTACCAGAGCCAGTAGAACGGGTGCTCTGGTACTGGAAGTACGACATTTTTGTCATTTTTTGAGAAATTTCAGAAGGTTAGCACGATACAGCCTCCGGAGTGCAACATGTCAACAATTTTATGATTGAAGGAGTTTTGACTTGGGTGTAAGCTCGTATACTACTCAAAACAATAATTATAGCATATTTTCTTAAATGGCCATATTTAATCAGCAAATAAAAATAGCTTTGATTTAAATATTTTTCACAGCGTACGGATATATGTTTGAAGGAATTTTACGAAGTGTTCACAAATTTATACCAAATTGACCAAATAATATATTAATTTTTCAGTGTTTTATTTGCATTACAATTATAAAACAAAATTAATATAACTGTCCGGCCATAACGAATTTTACCCTATAAAACTTAAATTAATAACGAGTATTATCCCCTCTAGCGCCTCCCGATACTTGAAATTAAATTTTGAACATACTGCTGGGAAATTCTATTCCATCACTCTATAGGAGCTTTAGAACATTGTTCCATAGTTTACGGTGGTCTGATTCTTCCTCTAACGGCTCTTCCGAGTGCATTCCACATGTGTTCAATTGGATTTAGGTCGTGTGGCGTTGCTGGCCAATCCATGACAACAATATTGGTGTCCCGCAAGAACCCCGTCACAATGCGTGCTATATGTGGACGGGCATTATAACGTATTAATATAAAAGTATCGCCTACAAATGAGGCAAAAGGAATCACATACATACACATACAGTAATATACCTATCACTAGTCAAAGTACCGTGTTGTACAATATGGAGGTCGGTGCGTCCATGAAAGTCTATTGCTCCCCAAACTACTATGCCTCCTCCACCGTATGCATCCAACTGACGAATGTGAACTTGTACAAATCGGGTTCCTGGTCTTCTATTCACCCTAAAACGACGATAATTGGTTGAGAGTGTAAATCTGGAATCGTCGGTGAACAAGACCGGGTCCCAATCAGCTGCTCTCATGTTCAGGTGCTCTCTGGGGAAGGCTAATCTGTGACCGCGATGTTGCCTAGTGAGTCGTAGTCCCGTTGCTGCTCGTCTTGGCCTTAATTTATATTCTCTCAATCTGTTTCTAACCGCTTCATCACTGATCCTGACCTGGTAAGTTCTTCTGAGAGCATTTTGTAAATTCTGAAGTTGTACGGTTTCTTAAAGTGAAAATCGATCCTTTGCTGCAGTTGTGGTCCTAGGAAGGCCTTGACCAGGACGTTTTGAGAATGCCCCAGTCTTCCTATACCGTCTCACAACTCTACTTACTGACGATTGGGTAACGATCTGGGTAATACATACTTGATTGTATCCCTCAGTTGACTGAATAACAGCGGTTTGTGCCTCACCATTTGTCAAATGTCTAGTAAGGCGTCTGTTGTTGTCGTTCATATCTGGAATTTCGGCAAAATAATAATTTAGTGTGAGACTTTATGATCAACTAATCCAATAGTCGTGCCATTTATAAGTAAGAAATATAACATTTTGCAGTTGTAGAGAACGTCAGAATAAATGATAACGAACCACATAAAAACTCATATCTGCTCGAATTTGCATAAAAAAGATTTAATGTTTTTAGTACTAAATATCTTAGTTTATCAATTCTATGAATAAGTTATTTTGTACAGCGTTTTCCAAATATGCGATAATTGTTTTGAGTAGGTTCTATAGGCCACGTCAAGGGAAAAGTGGCTTAGTTCAGAAGTTGATAGGGAGTTAAGGGTAAAAATATGTAGCATATCTCAAATGATAGGTGTTATTACCCTTATCAAATATCTCGGCCAAAAAATTTCCCTGTGCGCTTAGGGGGTTTTATGAAAAAAACGAGATTTTGTGAAATAGTTATGCAAAAAATACAATTGAATGCAAACTTTTCAAAAAAATATTTTGTTCGCAGGTGAATCGACTTTTCCCATACACGGTACACCTAGTTCATCCGCTATGCGATATTGGTCCAGGACAAACCTACACAAACGGTACAATAGTAGAATTCAATATCCCAAAAAGGTAAATGTTTGGGCTGGAATATTAGGTGAACATTTAAATAAACCATTTTTTATTGACGGCAATTTAACCGGACAAAAATATTTGAATATGCTGCAAACCCAAATTACTCCTGCCCCCATATAATTTGGTGTCAACTTCAATGATATTTGGTACCAAAATGACAGTTGTGTATCGCATAATTATCGATTAGCAATAAAGTTTTGAAATTCACAATTTCCCAATCGGATAATCTTCACGAATGGTAACATTAAATGGCCTGGTAGAACTCCAGATTTTGCACCCAACGATTTCTTTTTCTGGGGTTATGTGAAATCGAGAATTTATGGATTCCAGGAGAACAGGGCCAGTTCTCTGAATGAACAAATACTACAAGCTTGTATGGAGATAACACCTCAAATACTCACTCATGTTCGTCAAGAATTTTATAACCGAACATTTAATTTGAATTTATTGAAGAATTAAGAAGTTTTTTTATTTTTTTATTTATCAGAATATTACTTTCATTTAAAAATAGTAGGTATTTTCATTAGAATTCGTATTCATTTAAGTTTATGATCGAAAGCGTTTTTTATTTTGTACTGTGTGTATTTACATTTGAAAACAAACGTAAAAATAGTGAGACTATTTTTATAGATACAAACAAGCCGGAAAATTCTTCCGCCGACATATTTCTACGTAGCCGAATCTCAAAACAGTAAAGGTTTTAACCTCTTCAAACTGAAAACTAGAACTATTTCCAGCATTACAATAAAATGAAATGTAAGATGTACAAATAGATAGGATTAATTATCTTGATCTGCTACATCTCGAATTATCATAATTAAAAGTTTCTTATAACTTGTTCTCGTTTTGGAACAATGCATTTTACAATTATTATAAATTTACAATCGAAAGCGGGCAACGTATAACTTTACTTAAAATCCCTAAGTGAATAATTCTTTCACGGTTTCCGATATCCTGTTAATACCTACAATGAATTTATACTTGTTTTGTAACACAATGTTGTCGGTCACGGACATGTACTTTTGCACGTTTTCCACTTTTGGTTGATTATGATATCCTGTTAGAGAAAAAGAGTAATACACTGGATTTATACTTGTTTCTTTCTAACACATTGTCGCTTATGGACTCAATATTAAACTCCCTGTTACCAAAGAATATTCCGCGTACATTCATTATTGGCTAAACAGACAGTAAGATGGAAAAAAAATAATTTGCGAATTTCGCTTGCTGAGCTGATTCAAAAAATGTATCAAGTTGATTCAAATTTGTGCAGGTTTGACCAGAACGCCAAAGTTGTTTATGGTATTGATTATGCCAATTTAGTCTGACAGAACCAAACCAAAGAAAATTTGCAGTAAATGATCAAATTGTTCTCCATTGACCACTAAAGAATGACTTGGTCACCTGGTCACGGATATTGTAAGGTCTGTTACTGTAGATTTTAGATTTTAAATGACCCTATCAAAATAATTTTAATGGGATAAGATCGGGTGATCTAGGGAGCCATTCCACTTCTTCTGATCCATCCATTAGGAAATGTTCTGGCGCACAGCATTAGCGAAATAAGGGGATACGCCTTCGTGTTGAAACAATATACTACGGTCTAAATGGTTGACAATTTAGATATCATGGAAAACTTGGGTTAAATAAGGAATCAATGTATTTTGGATTTCCATCACATATCCGTTCAAATAAAATGTGGCCTCTGCCGAAAATAAAACGTTATCAATGAATGAAATTGTTCCTTAAATTATTATTGTTTTGGTACATCCTGTACTCACAGAATTCAATTCTGCGATCACAATTAACTTCATCCATCTCATAGATGAGACGTACTGGAAGAGGACGGTATTTTGCTTTTTTAAAATATTTGATACTGAAGACCCATTAATATTTGCATTAAGTGAAATTTTGTTTCGGTGCCTAATTCTCTGTATTTCCTTTCTATTCGGCTTATCGTATCATTAAAATTTCAGTTCCCTCACTTTCACTTAAATGGATTTTAACAAAACGGTTTGTTGAATATTGGTATGTAATATATTTTTTTACATATTAAATTTTATATTAAAATACTTTTCAACCATAACATGATGGGTGAAGGTCGTTTCCAACACAGATCCTCTACTAATAGATAGTACATTTTTTAGAAATAAAAATAAAGGTTGAAGAAGAAACGGATAAGAAAATATAATTTAAAAATTGAAAGATTTTTATGAGAAATTTTATTGGGTTAAAAATAAATAAAGAGGATATTTGTAACAGTGAAAAGGGGAGTGTAAAAGTCTTAATCCACCCCTGGTTGTGCATGATTACCAAATCATTTAGGGTGCTCGGTGGGCTAAGACAAATGATATTATGCGATGCATTAGGTGGTAGTGCGGCTGCAATTTTGACCAGATAAGTAAATAAATACGAGAAAATAACAAACCAAGATAAATGGTTTTAGCTAGCAGCTCGAAAAAAATGTCTGGGAAGCTTTACGGAACTGCCAGTTCCACTTTTCGCCTCATTGTGCACGAGATACACGGGAAAGAATTCAATATGTGAAATTGTACATAAAAAAGTCATCTGAGAGAATAATGCCGCCGACGCGACGGAATAAGAGATAAATTTTCGTTGACTAATAGACAAATCTATTGTTGCTCCAGTCATGGTCTGAATGCATTACTGTCTGGATTTACACATTAATCAATCGGAATGCAATTTATTTACCTGCTACAAAATAAAATATTTTTTTTAAATTATAACTTCATATTGTAGATTATTCCAGTTCTTTAGACATTCTCCATGAAATATGATTTAAAATTAATTATTTTGTAGTTGTTTGAGCAAACATGTGCCATTAAGTTTTAACCAAAATGTAGCTGATTGCAATAATAGCTACTTCGCCCGTTATTAGGACCAGTACAAGTATGTTTATACGTTGCTCTGAGACCTTATAGTACATCCTAAAGTTCATTGACATATTATATGTAGGTACATGAGTGTATATCAACATAGTAATTTTTTCGAGGCAGCTCATTGCCATATATCTTTATACATGAACCAATGTATTTATGTTAACGATTCGTATATTGTAGCAGATTGCTCCTTCTTGCTACATACTAACTTTTTTAAAGTCAGCCTTTAATGTTACCTAAATAATTTTGATTGATGGTTTTTATGGTTATGTTATTGTCATGAAATACTGACAAGTCACAACATTAATTGATTACAATGCTTATTCTTATTTATGGACGTTTTTACATAATAATGCAGTCAATCTTCTTAGCGGAAAGCAAACAAAATATACAGTATTTTTTGCGATCGGTTAGTGAAAAGTGAAACTAAACAAGAGCCAGAACAATGAAAATGTAATTTTTTTATTGTTAAGTTTGTACATAAACTACTCGTTAAAATTTATTTACCGAATAATAAAAATATGAGAAACCCATTTTCGCCACTAATTGACTGGCGACGTCCACACAATCCATTTTGTTAAACATCCGTAGTCTACCACATGGGAGACAGCAAGGTGATGTAAACACAAATGTCACCATTAACGTCATAGATGCTTTCTTCCTCACAAAGTGGGCGTTAAATAGTTCAAGCGCAAAGTGTTAAATCCGCAATAATTATCCCAATGAGTTGTATATTTTTTACATACGTTTTCATTTTTAAATTTCGTTTCAACTCACTGTGCTTGAAGAAACTTTTTAGGGATAATAAGAGAAAGTAGAGTAAGCCAAGTTGATGAAATGTTGCTTTATAAACCTATCGTTCCTATGTGTGTATAAATTTTTAAATGTGCATTATTATCAAGTCAAGAATATTGAACAAGACCAGATCGTAATTAAACATTGAGATGCTATGATAAAATAGTTAATTAAAGAAAATTTGGTTTTCTTATTTCTTTTTAGTATCAAATAAATCAAGAGAAATTTTGGGAATGTTGTTGTAGAGTAAATGAACCTATAATTAATATTAAGCTTGCTAAAATAGTATAAGAATATAATATCTGTCGGTTATGTTATAAAGTTTTATCAATAGTAAAAACACAAGAGCTTTTTTTTTATCGGATAAATTTCTCTTTGCAACGAAACAGTTTTGCCAATCACTAATTTTACGAGAAAAACTGACATGATAAAATCGCGACACCGAAGGTGGAGCGATTTTATCTAATGTCAGTTTTTCGAGCAAATTTAGTGATTGGCAAAACTTTGAGTCAAAGAGGAATTTATCTAATAAAAGAAAAGCTCGAGTGTTTTTTGGCAAGATAAATTAACGACAGAATATATGGATGAACAACAACAATAATTGCGACTCATTGTCATTGTGTAAAAGTGACGTCCGCTTACTAGATATTGAGGAAGAGAAGTTTTTATCGCGATAAAAAAGGATGCACCTTTTTTATCGATGGCAAAGTGACAATAACATTTCCAGGTATATGACATTTTAACATTGGAGTTAATTTATCAATATTAAATATTTAGAAAAATATTTAATTAATTCTATAGTTAGATAATCATAAATAAAAAGTCAAAATAAACCATGTTATAATCATTGAGAATCATAAATTGAATAATTTAACGCTAGAGGTAACCTGAGACACAATCTTAACGAGAAACAAAACTGAACAAGTTAACTTAACGCAATGCGTCAGATTACCCACGTAAAAAAAATATTTTATTTTGAAACAATAAGACTGAACGTAAGTTAAGAAACCAACAGGGCTATAATAATATACAAAACAAGTAGATTTGAATGATAGAAACAATATAAAACATAGTAAAATAATTTTCAATCATTTCATGTTAACAATACAAACTTATAGATATCTGTAATTTGTATACGAATTGTCAATAATAAAAAATCGGAAATAATGATGTAATAACATGAGTACCAACTGATAATACAAAATTAATAATAAGCGATTAGAATAAAATATTAAAATCTATTGAAATATTATGTTGAATAATGTGGTTAAGGGAAAATAGAGATAAAATGGACCAAATACACATAGGTTATAAGATTCGTAGTGTTGTAAGAATTGAAATATTCAATATTAAGTGTTGACCAATCAGAAGACTTTAATTAGTGTTTTAAATGAAACTCACGGTTTCTAGTTAATTCCACAATATAATAAAAGTTATTGAAAATTCTAAAAAATTTACAATTTAAAACACTAATATGAGCAGATTCTACGAAGTAAGGGTCGAGACAGTTAATTTTTAAGAAGACTTTAAGAATATAAAGTGATTAAAAACTATAATAGTGAACATTTAGCATCATTTTATGAACATAAAGCGCAAATAAAAAAAATAAACTTTAATACTTTCATGATGAAATTATAGTGAATTTGAACATTGTAATAGTGACAAATTGGACGCTATAAAAAGAAAAATCTACAAGTATTATGTAACTTCCGGTTATCAAAAAAGGATTATTGTTGATGCAAAAAAAGAACGCGGAGTGGAATAGGCGGCGAAAGAGTCAACATTTCCATGTGATATGGCAGTGACATTTTTTAAATAAAGTAGTTAAATTAAATAACATCATTGATTCAACAACGTAAAATTGTGAATAGAAACCTCATAAATACATGTGAATATAAATTTCCTGAACTAGTGAATTAAAAGGGAAGAGTTATCAAGGAATGAAGAATCGTCGCCAGTGTTGCAACGTAGCGTCGGTGCAGACATTGTGAGAAAGTAATATTCATCAGGTTGATGAAATTTTTAGATATTTTGGATCCAAAATTTAAATAAGCGAATAAAATGATTATTTCTAATAAAAAATCACTGGTCCACTACTTTGGAATATTTTCTGTTGTACAAATTTTTTCAAAGATTGTATGCCGGATTTTTTCCGAGATGTTAGGGTCCTGTGTGAATACTTCAGGTTGTAAGCTCAATACGAGGAGCTTTGCCAGTTTTCAGTTCCTTTATGGCTTTGACGATTTCTAGTCTCGAAAGTGGATCGCTTTTGATGTTAACATCTTATGTCAGTCTCGCGTTGTCCTCTGTTTCATTGTTTTGAGTAGTGCTAGGTTGATTGTTCCTCAAATTGTTCTCTCCATCACTTCAGCAGCTCAACCTCCTCCACAATAAGGTTACCTTCTCTACTTCAAATTGATTTATGTTGATTAATCTTTTTGTTTGACAATATCTTTGTTATCTTGTAGAGTTGTTCGGTGTCTCCTTCTCTTTGCGCTTCTTGATCACTTGTTGCTAGATCCTCGGTTCATTTTCTTTTATCAGGAAGAAAACTTATTTTAACTTCACGATATTTGTCGTTAAATACCTTGGTGGTCTTTCTAATTTCGTGCTGACGAGCGTTTTATTTTACCATTTTCAACTGTTTTCTTTCCTAGATCTTCTCCCCCATTGTTTCAGATATCCAGGGGTTCTTGCATCGTTTCCTGTATCCAAGCGTTTTCTCACTAGTTTTCTGGAACAGGTATTTAGCTTTATTACAGTTGTCCTCGATGTTGTCAACTTTCCAGGTTAAGGCATCAAATCTGTTAGAGAGTTGTACGTCACAATTTCTTGCGGGACTTCTCTTCTAGCATAATCATATTATTATTATTAAAAGCGAAAAAAAAACCATACAACCAATTTTATAGAATTAAATCTATAAATAATTTGGCGACTACTTTTGTAAGAAGGTTAATAACAGTTGTCAAACTTGCTGTCACATGAATTGAAGTTTCAAAAAGTTTTGTATTTATTGATGAGACATACATTTTAAATAAATGGTAAGAATGGAGTCGTGTCTGATGAAATGGAGATAATTGATATTGAAGGAACCACTATAGATGAAAATGGTATTATTGAGAGAGTAGAGGATGTATTTTCCTCGAAAATTAAAATTAAGATATATGAGAAATGGAGATCAGTTGAATACAAAATTTGATCTAAAGTAACACCTTTAGGTATGAAGTATCTGAAGTTGTTCCATTGTAAGCACAAAAACTTTCTTAAATATTTCATAGCAAGATCAGGTATACCCAACTGGAAATTTCCAAATTGTCTGAAAATGGTGAAGTTTTCAATGGGTTGGATAAACAACCTATTATCGTTAACACTCACACTGAGAACAGAAATTTAAAAATTAGAAATCAGATTTGGTATATAAACACTTTATTAAACACTAGGTATTTGTTACAAAGAAACATTTTACAGTAAATCAGGACTATTAATTACATTGCCTATTGATTATTAATTCAAGAAATACCAAATAAATTTATATAATATATCGTCGGTTAAGAGTGTTAACCTGCTAACTCACAAAAACTAAATTTTACTGGAACAAGTTGCGTAAAAACGACATAACTGTGAGACAATATTTTACTTTTCCGTCAACCAATTTATATGCGAGAAAAGTATTGGTTTACCCCAAAAAAAGTTGGAATTTATAAATTTTTTTTTGAGTTATTTTTACGCTTTCCATCAACGACAAGACAAAAAAACGGTTTTTAGAAAAAAAATGCTGTGTGTATGTCGTCGTCGTCGTTGTCGTCGGCCACTTTTCCTTACATGTCTTGTTAGCACGATACTGCCTACGGAGTGCAATAAGTCAGAAATTTTATGATTGAATATTGTCAAGGACATGTCACAGATGAACCCTATTGATTTTCAGCTCACCAGAGCCCGTACAACGGGTGCTATGGTACTTGAAGTACGACAATTTGTAATTTTTTGAGAAATTTCAGTTTGTTAGCACGATACAGCCTCCGTAGTTCAACAAGTCACCAACTTTATGATTGAATATTATTCCGGACATTTTGCTGATGATCCATATTGATTTTCAGCTCACCAGAGCCAGTACAACGGGTGCTATGGTACTTGAAGTACGACAATTTGTAATTTTTTGAGAAATTTCAGTTTGTTAGCACGATACAGCCTCCGTAGTTCAACAAGTCACCAATTTTATGATTGAATATTATTCCGGACATTTTGCTGATGATCCCTATTGATTTTCAGCTCACCAGATCCACTACAACAGGTGCTACAGTACTTTAAGTACGATATTTTTGTCATTTTTGGAGAAGCTTCAATTTGTTAGCACGATACAGCCTCCGGAGTATATACAAGTGACCAATTTTATAATTGGATATTATTCAGAGCATCTCCAAGATGAACCCTATTGATATTCAGCTCATTAAAGCTAGTAAAACGGCTGCTATGGTACTTGGAGTACCAAATTTTTGTCATTTTTGGAGAATTTTCAGTTTTGTTAGCACGATACGGCCTCCAGAGAGTATACGATTGATTAATTTTATGATTGAATATTGTTCAAGGTGTCTCACAGATGTACCCTACTGATTTTCAGTTGACTAGAGCGAGTACAGCGGGTCCTATAAATTCATATATACTAAGTTTTTGGTTATTTTTGAAGAAATTCGGTTTGTTAGCACGATACATCCCCCGAAGTGTATACAAGTAACAATTTTATCATAGAATATTGTTCGGGGCCACAAATGCGTAAAAGTTATTTTTTAAATCTTTAAAACCGTTTATTTTTGGTATGTTCTACAAAATGCCAATTAATTATTATGAAAACAGCTTAAAATTTAGGTCAATATAATTTTTATAACGATAAAATGGATATAGCGGTTAGCATACAAATAAGTTGGTATACAAATATGGAGTTGGTAGGTTTTTTCATTTGGTATAGATAAGTAACCAGAGTTCATCTTAGTAAACTTAACTTTATTCAAAATTCTTTTAATTGAAAAAAAATCTAATAATAATTAAAAATGAAGAAAAAACAAAACATTCATGTGGAAGGATAATCATACTATTCATGAAAATCAGCTTCCAAAACTTGTTTTAACTCCTGCAAATCGTTGAATTTTCTAGCCTTAACTTTCGGTCTGCCAGCAAGTTATCTAATTGATCCAAAGGATAGGACTGACCCTTGAGTTGAGGTGAAGTTTCCCATTGGTCTGTAAATCTCACATCTCTCAAGTTGAGGTAAATTTTAGGGCCCTGATATCGGTAACCTAAAGCAGAAAAAGTCGTCAGAACCCGATTTTCAATAAAATATGAGAAATAGGTGGCAAAATATTCAGCAGTTAGGCCACCTTCGGATTCATACCAAATATAGCAGTATCCATCCTTGATACGCAAAATGAAAAAACTAAGGTTATGTACACATAACTTTGTGCGATAGTACAAGCTACTGACAATTGATTTTGGCGACATTATTACAGTTTGAAGATATACGGTAAAAATGTCCGTTTCATTCTTAGTATCATTTTCTTTTTCTAATCTAACCTTAATATTTTTCAATGTATGTAGTTGATATTCATTTTCCTGAACTTGACTAATTTTATAAGCTGCACATTTCTCACATTCGTTCTTTTTAGGACGAAACAGAGCAATATTTCGCAAGTTTAATGCGTTGTTAAAAGACGAAATTGAAAGCGGAGCTATGTCTCGGGTCTTACACCAGTCTTCAATATAAAATTTTTATAGCGCTTGATTTGACTTCCACTTCCAACAAGTATTTTTTGGTAGTTGGGGACGTGCAATAATGTGATTTCATTGTTAGTCGACCAAGATTCCCTAGCTGCAGAAGTTACGTTACCTATAGTATTGGTTACATTTCGAATGGCATAATAATATAATTTACAACATTCTGAGATGTCTACTATTTGAATATCATCTACATTTTTGAATATTGTAAAGTTATTAATTTCAGGAATATCAACTACTGTTATTGGTACTAATCAAATTTAAGTCAAGTTCCATATGAAAGTTAGCATCTTCCGTCATCTCTAAATAATCATTGACTTCTTGTGTAGTATTATTCAATGATCTAATAACCATAGATGAAACAATTCATTCATACACAGTAACAAATTTTGTAGCCAAGATTGCTTATAGGCAAGACGTGGGGAGGAGCCGAGTGGGGCACTGAGTGGGGATTGCGTTGCATTTACTATAAGAACAATGATCATCAGTAGTGCCAGTCCATTGCCTGAGGAAGGTGATACAAGCCCGAATTGGTCACTGATCCAAACCAATTCAATGCGACTTCGCATGCACCGTGGACGCAGAAACCCAGCCTACCCACATGTTCTGCCGAACTTTTCAGCTCGACAGTTCATTCAACTACACTAGGAAGTGTAAATCCAAATTGTTTCTTTGGAAACAAAATCCTATTTATGAAAATAAAAATGGTGTTATAACTTTGTTTTGTTTCAGATCCAAACAAGCAAGTCACACTAACCAGAAGAAGGAAGGACATTTAGCACCTAGGTAAATATAAAACTCCTGAAAGCTAATAAGTCAGGAAACCTTTAACTAGGGAGACAACTCCCTCCAGCAGTGAGTCCGCTGTCGGTGTTAGCTTTCACCCACAATCCTACACAACATTAATAACCAATAATTTCCTCCAGACGTACACGCAGCAGAAAAACTGCCAAACTCTCCCAATTCCTGGCCCCATTGAAATCCCTCCAGACATGCAAGCATGGATCGACTCAATCGAACCCTCCCACCCCAGTTTCAACCCCGAAGCCTATAAAGCCCACATAGAATTAACAAGCTCCCCTGCAGGTCGAAAAATCCTTAAAGAACTCTACAAAGAATATCCCTCTCGCATCCCAACCAAAAACAAAACACAAACACCTAACAAAACCAACTCTCACTCAACACCATCTCAAACTTCAATACTTTCCGAGAAAGAATACCCCTTCTTACACCTACCAAACACAATACACCCTCTTCACACACTTCCAAAAAAACCTCTCTCACTCAATGACACCTACTCATACCTCTTCTAAACAAACACCCACTAAACAAACACCCGTACACAAACACACTTCCTACACATCCCCCACCAGGTCTTACGCTTTCTCCGTAAAATCCCAATCCCCCACACCCTCAGCCATTCCACAACCTCCCGTCCCCGACGAGGATGGATTCACCCTCGTCGGTAAAACCCAAAACCAGACCCACATCACCAAACCCTATCAATAACCCTACAATAACCCCCACCAACAACACCATACAAACCTTAAATCTCAGAAACCTCTCATCCCAATACTCAACACAAAAATCCCTCTTCACCCTCTTAAATACCATCGAGCTCCTCAACTGACAAATCCTTTACCTCAAAGTTAATTTCAACAGAACAGCGCTTCTCAAAACGTCCTCCCCCATGTTAGTCTCAACAATTCTGAGACGAATCCACAATTCAACTGGTGATTCTAGGATCACCATCAACACCCTCAACTCCACCGAACGTCCACCCCCTCCAGTAGCCAAAATTCTCATACCCACCTTTTCTTTTGTCTGCAGGAATGTAGACGCCAAGATCACCATCAAATAATTCGAAGAAATTCTTCACGATCAACAAATCCCTTTCCTCAAAACTTGGCGAATCATCGCCAAGTCCACAGACAAGCCCACATCGATGTTTCGCATCGTCACCACCTCCGAAGCCCATTACCACCAGGCTATCATCTCCGGTCTCTCATTTCATGGCCTCCTACATCAGTGCGAGCCATCCAATACCAATCCGCTACCCCCAGTTCCCAAATATTGCAATCGATGCACACAAACCGGACATTCCTCTGATTCTTGCCAGTCTAAACCGATATGCCCCCCTTGCGGCCAAATAGGCCGCCGCCCGAAAATTGCCCCAAGTCCGGAACCCCTACAATCGCAATTTGCGGTGGTCTTCACTCCGCCTTCCACCATCGCTGCCCCCACAGGCCATCGACACGCAAAACCTCTCAAGAGACCGCTCCAGTCACTCTTGAAAAGCCACCAGTTCCTTACGACCTCTCAACTGATACCAAAATCTTAATAGAAATTCTCACTGTCACCCTAATGAACGCCATCCCTTACTCAATGGATGTCATAGCCGACACTCTTCGCCATTTAATCCCATCCATATATCGACACCACTGCTCTATTACAAACATCGGCAGACGTGCTCACTTTGCTTTCACTCCCATCAGGAGCGAAAGCGAGTCAACTTGATCCACTAGCCCCATCCCTCCCGTCGGTGCTGAAGGTTTTTCACGTTTTCTCCTAGTTACTATCAAAAATACCCAATTTCGCTGCTAATTGTTCCTACCTCTCTCTCCGGTTGATTTTGGGCAAAAAACCACCAATCACCTGCAATTAAAACAAAACTTTCAAATTTCTAGATATTTTTCTTCTCAAGTATCCTATACACTTTTTTCCACTAATTGAATTTTCAGTCACATTATTAATTCATGCCAAAGTCAATTCTCGCACACAAACCACCACAAAAACACCCCCAACCGCGCCCTGCAGAGGAAATATATCCTATATCAGGGCCAATTGTAAACACATACTACCCCAAATTAAAACAATTATAAACTCCAACTTAAACAATCATCGAACTTCTCTCTCTCTATTAGATCATTGCGTGGAATCGTTTATTGCTGCGTTGCCACACTACAATTGTTTTAAAGTTACAGAAGAAAATAAATATTTTTTCAAACCCTAAATTTCAAAACAAATATTAATGATATGTTTAATTTGACCTAAGAGACTACCATTACCATCTCTTTATCAAATTTATACGGAAAACAATTTCAAACGTAATTATAAATAATGTTTTAAGTTTATCCGTATGTAACAATATTTTTCTACTTCCGTTCCTAAAACCGCACTTTGAACACGGGTTTGACATTCACAAAACGACTTTTTAAACACTAGTGTTTAAAATACGAAAAGTCACATCTCGTTTATCTTTTGTTTCTTAAACGTCAAATCAAGTGTATCTTTTGTATATTAAATTTCATATTCCGTGATAATTTTGTTATTCTGCGTCATTTGATTTGTCAGTCAGCTATCAGCCATCGTCCGTCATGTTATGAATATAATATAATTTTTTCCTTCCTGCGGGCGAAGACAAAGTATAGAAAGCACCTCGTGTTAAAAAAGTCTTTAGTCACTCGTTTCACAAAGAACTAATTCCGCTTCGCTCCACTCGGGCCTAGTAAAACTCGTGACTAAAGTAACCTTTTTGACACTTGGTACTTAATATACTATTGTAATAGCGTAAGTTTGGCAATTAATATGGAGCACTTTGCACGTAAATAAATTCTATGGATTTTTTCATCATTGGTATTATTATTTTGTTGCATAACCAACTGCACAATTTTTTTACTGCGTGATGACATCTGGAAAAAAAATAAAAAACCATTAATTTGAAATAACACAGGAAATACAGTATAACCGAAAAACTGGGATCAGCCTAAATTTTACCACATTATAATCTAAGAAAAATAGCTCTCAATAGTAGTTTGGAGTATTTATGAAGATAAAATTTGATAAAAATATGATACAGACCAAAAACCAAGTTACCTTTATTATATTGTACCAATAAAAACAGAAAAGAGTGATGTTTTTACACTTAAAACGACGATTAAATATAACGTGTTCCAACGTCCCCCTGTTACACGCACCAAAACAATGGCGATACTGGAGTTGACTGGGCAAAATTGGTAAAAAGTGGAGTTGGCGGGTTAACACTCTCAACCGACGATATAAATAATTATTTACTTAGAATCTGCCTGACTGTCACTAGAGAAAATAATCGGTTTTAATGATTGAAACTAACTTTTCCGCATATGTAAGATGCCCTGAACAATATTCTATGATAAAATTGTCACTTGTATGCACTTCGGGGGATGTATCGTGCTAACAAGCCGAGAATAACAAAAATACTGTACTTAAAGTACTATAGCACCTGTTGAACTGGCTCTGGTGAGCTCACAATCAATGGGGTTGATTTGTGGGATGTTCTGAACAATATTCAATCATAAAGTTGGTGACTTATTGCATTTCGGATTCTGTATCGTTCTAACACACTGAAATTTCGCAAAAAAATTACAAAAATGTCGTACTTCGACTACCATAGCACCCGTTGTACTAGCTCTGGTGAGCTGAAAATCAATAGGGTTCATCTGTGAGAAAGTCTGGAACAATTTTCAATGATAAAATTGATGATTTGTTGCACTTCGTAGGCTGTATCGTTCTAACACACTGAAATTTCTCAAAAAATGACGAAAATGTCGTACTTCAACTACCATAGCACCCGTTGTACTATCTCTGGTGAGCTGAAAATCAATAAAGTTCATCTGTGAGATGTCTTGAACAATTTTCAATCATAAAATTGGTGATTTGTTGCACTCAGGAGGCTGTATCGTTCTAACGCACTGATATTTCTCAAAAAATGACAAAAATGTTGTACTTCAACTACCACCCGTTGTACTAGCTCTGGTGATACGAATATCAATAGGGTTCATATGTGAGAACAATTTTCAATCATAGAATTGGTGATTTGTTGCACTCCGGAGGCTGTATCGTTCTAACAAGACATGCAACGAAAAGTGGCCGACGACGACATTTTCTAAAAACCGTTTTTTCGAGTTGTTCTTGATGAAAAACGTAAAAATAACCAATAATTATCACGGTAAAAACGATTATTGTTTCCATAAGATCATCCATAATCCATTTTTATTATTATTTTTAAACTATACATGGAATTATATTTTTAGTTGTGCTATTGAAGTTTCTAACAATTCCTGGACGACCTCTACGGTGGTTAGAACAGACAATCGTCCAGTATTTTTATATTATTTGATAGTAGGGATACACAGACGATATAGTCACTCGTAAAAAATAAAATTTGTACACGATAATTTCACACTGCATTTCTATTTTCGATAACTTACCCGACGTTTTTACAATTTTAAACACAATGGCAGTCATCTTTATCTCTGGTTCATCATTTAAGATTTGTTTATACATATTTACAATGTTTCGTTTCTCTGTAGATGATAAGATAAGGTACTTGGATCAGTATCTGAGTCCATTTTCAAATTAGTTCTGACAAGAACTGTTTTGAAGATTCAATAAAACTAAAAAAATAATAGGAAACCATGAACGCAATAAATAACAAAATGTACACTGTTTCTTCACAATTTACACAATTGTTCGATCATATGTCGAAAGTACTGGGTAAAACCGGCTAACCAATCAGGAATCCACAGAATTGTCAACTTACATTCAAATTACTCCTAGTTTAAAAACAGAGTATAATGAGAATGAAGTGTTTATCTAAATGTCATAATAATAATTTAAAAACCACAAATTGCCTGCATTTGTTGAATGAGCGTTTAGGTAAGTTTCGGACAATAATCGCTGACCTTTGTACGGTGTTTGTTTTCGTAACAACGTTATTATGCATTAGATTGAAGTGACAATTACATATGAATTCCCATCGATATAATATTTCATAACCAGAGCGAATATTTGCATGAAAAGAGGAAGGAAGTTAGATAGCAGCGGTTATACCGTCTAGAATTTTTGTCTCCACGGCATCAGTTGAGATAATGATACAAAATTCCCGCGTGCCGTGTTTTACGAATCTGGGTAAGGAAGTTAGGGTGTTTGGGTCAATTGGAGGGGCGAATGAAACGCAACGATTTAGTGGAACTCAACTTTTACAACTTTCAGAAGCTTATATCTTCTTATAATACCCTATGTATTAGACTTTAAAATGTTCATTTTACTGCATTATTTCATAAACATAACCCCGCCGCCATTAAACAAGAACTTTGGAAATGCTATATATTTTTATGGTTATTGAACAGCAAATCCAATTTTTGGGGCTGTTGGAGACGTTTGAAGATTATAAGCAGAATATGCACGTTGACGTTTATTATGCTACGAAATCACTGCATTTTATGTGAGATATCCGATTCTCATTTTTATGCCCAAATTTAGCAACACGTCTTGTTTGGTCCCTTTTCTACTTCCCGCTTATCAAATTCTCAATGCAAATACACTTTTTATTGCATTACTATGTTTGATATTAAAAATTATGCATACAGAGTGCCTTTAGTATGACTATTATGCGTCATTACACAGGATATTAAAAAAATAATTCTACCGGGCATCTCCTTTTATTCTCAGCCGATCTATTCAGGAAACAGAGTAAATGAAAAGCTTTTTTAAGTATTGAAATTAGTATATAACTTACACTGTATGTAGAGATTATTTCTAATAATTGAAATGTTTTTCAAATATATTCAAAATAACTTGATAAGAACATGTAAATACTATTTTAGCTAAGAAATTTAACAATATTCACAAATAAAAGTTTTTTGCCCCCTATCTGCGGTCCTGTATAGAATCAGGTGATCTGTTGTATGGTGTACCTTCTTTTAATTTATCAGTATTTTCATTGGTATACCTGATTCTCAGGGTGAATCATCGTAGTTTGCAGACGTATAGCAGACACAAGAGCTATCCGATAGGATGACTCACTTCACCAAGTTAATGGTCAAATTCATAGGCGCTGTAAGGTAATAATTTAAAAAGGATGTTTAAATTTTATAGTAGACTCGGTTTCGCTTAAAAAGTATAATTAATAAGACAAGCTTGTAGTGAAACACAATTTTTCATTTGGCAGTATTCTGCTGAATTTTCTTTAATGCATTTTTAACGTTGTTTTACTAAGCAATTTAATAAGTGGTACTAGTATTCCCAAATGTATAAGAAAAACAAAGTAGAATAAATTGTTGATCCAATAAATTGTTATTAAACCTAACAAAAATTACCTAATTAATCAAATTTTTTCCTAAAACTATGCTAAAGAAGGACAACGAATTTGCATGTTGTATATTGAAAGCGCAGTTGTTGAACTCTCTAATTATTGGATAGAATGGATAGTGCTTTCGATTGGAAATAAATAGAATATATATTTCTCGATATCAAAATTAATCCATTGTAACTTGTTGAGCTTCCTAAAACTCCGTCTGAATAATAATATTAATGTGGAAAAATTTCTTAAGCTTTTGAGTAACATAATATATGTAATGAAATATTCTAAATTTGTAACACTGAACTAAAGATACAACATTGCACGTCGGTTTTTAACGAAAATAAACGGTTTTAAAGATTAAAACTAAGTTTTTCGCATCTGTGGCCCTGAACAATATTCTACCATAAAATTGTTACTTGTATACACTTTTGGGGAGGTGTCGTGCAAACAAACTGAAATCTCTCCAAAAATAACCAAAAATAGTATATCTGGATTTACAGGACCAGCTGTACTCGCTCTAGCCAACTGGAAATCAATAGGGTACATCTGTGAGACACCTACCTAACCTAACCTTGAACTATATTCAATCATAAAATTGATCAATCGTATACTCTCTGGAGGCTGTATCGTGCTAACAAACTGAAAATTCTCCTAAAATGACAAAAATTTGGTACTTTAAGTACCATAGCACCCGCTGTACTGGCTTCAGTGAGCTGAATATCAATAGGGTTTATCTTTGAGATGCTATGAATAATATCCAATCATAAAATTGGTCACTTGTATATACTCCGGACGCTGTATCATGCTAACAAATTGAAACTTCTCCAAAAATGACAAAAATATCATACTTAAAGTACTGTAGCACCTGTTGTATTGGCTTTGGTGAGCTGAAAATCAATAGGGTTCATCTGTGAGATGTCCTGAATAATATTCAATCATAAAATTGGTGATTTGTTGAACTCCGGAGGCTGTACCGTGCTAACAAACTGAAATTTCTCAAAAAATGACAAAATGTCGTACTTCAAGTACCATAGCACCCGTTGTACTGGCTCTGGTGAGCTGAAAATCAATAGGGTTCATCTGTGACATGTCCTTAACAATATTCAATCGTAAAATTGGTGACTTATTGCACTCCGGAGGCTGTATCGTGCTAACAAGACATGTAAGAAAAAGTGGACGACGACAACGACGACGACGACATACAGACAGGATTTTTTTCTGAAAACCGTTTTTTCGTGTTGTTGTTGATGGAAAACGTAAAAATAACTCAAAACATTTTTTCAAAATTCCAGTTTTTTTTGGGGTAAAGCAATACTTTTCTCGCATATAGATAGGTTGGGCGGAAAGTAATATATGAAATCGTACTTCTTAGTATAGATTTCCATTAAATTCATTTTTTCTTCCAAACAATTTTGACATTGTCAAAAATAAATGGCTACATTTTCTGGTGCAGTTTTTATATTCTTTGACGAACCTCATGCTCTTATGCGGCTGAAAAATCTTGGTACCCGATGTCTGTATTCTGAGTTACAGGTTACGCACAACAATTTATAGGTACATATGTACGTGTAAATTGTTAGCTAAATTGGTTTGTATCTGTTTTTTCGTTATGTTATCGTCTTTTAGTGGTAGGTATACATTTAAGATACTGTATGAAGTTCTATACATTATGCCAATTTTCATTTTTTTATTATAAATATAGCAGAAATCAGTTTCAATTGTTACTGAAATGGTTCGAAATAAATAATGATGCCAACGTTATTTCTATGACCGCCTATAAATACGCTGGTGACCAATATCTAACATTTTAACACTGCAGAATTGCCAAAATTTCTCCAAAAATGTAGTATATCTGGATTTATAGGACCCGTTGTACTGGCCCTGGTGAGCTGAAAATCAATAGCATTCATCTGTGAGGCGCCCTAAACAATATGCAATCATAAAATTTCTCGATTGTATACACTCCGGAGGTTGTACGCTAACCAACCGAAATTTCTCCAAAAATGTAGTATATCTGGATTAGAGGACTCGTTGTACTGGCTCTAGTGAGATGAAATTCAATTGGGTTCATGAGGCTGGCGGAAATGTAACATGAACATTACAAAAGCAAACCGAAATAAATGGAACATGGAAAAACTTTAAGATTGAAATATAACAAGCGAATACGAGAAGCAAGTGGAGAAAAAGTTATTGGAATGTGAATAAACGGAGAATATGGAACCAGAATGGCATAATATTAGAAAACGTTCAATGAGTTCAGCGGAAAGTCAATTTGGGGAGAGAAAAAAACGAAATCAACAAAGAATGGTATGGAAAATGTCGAGAAATGGTGAAAGCAAAAGGAAATGCTAGAATAAAATAGTTAAGTAGAAACAACTCAAAAGATGGAGAAGAATATGAGAGAATAAGACAAAATTAAAAAACTAATAAAAGCACAAAAGCCTACAAAAAAATAAATTAACAAAGTAAAACATATAAAGGTAAAATTAGAAGTATAAAGAATAAAAATGGCGAAGTGTTACAAGAAGAAGCTCAATATAAACAAATTTGGAACTAATATTTCGAGGAACCGCTATCTGAGGTAGTCGCAGATAATACAGCAGAGGAAGAATACGAAGACGAAAAATATAACACAGGAACCAAGAAAAAGTGAAGTATTAGAAATTATTAAATAAGTAAGAATGGCAAAGTACCTGGAAATGATAAAATAACATGGAATGGATATTATGGAGGAAAGTAGCTTCACTAAAGACTATATCGGCTAATAAAGAATATATGGTGAGAAGAGAGAATGCCTGATGAATGGGAAATTGGACAAATTATCACAAAACACAAAAAAGGGGATCAGCAGGAGTGCATAAACTGTAGAGGTATAACTCTCTTAACTCTAGCGTACAAAATAAATGATATCAACAATAATTCGAAGTCGCTTATCTGGAAATATAAAGCCATAATAGGTTAACACCAATGCGGTTTCAAACAATTGATGATATTCATACTATCAAGAAGATGATGGACAAAGCCCTGAAATACATATTGGGAATAGAAATGCTATTTATAGACTTTCAACAAGCATTTAACTCAGTCAAAAGAGGTAAGGTGATAGAAGCACTGAAAGAACAGTGGAAAGAAACTAAGTTAAGAAGGTTAATTGCAATGAATCTGTTAAAGTTGAATCTACTTACAAATAAAGAGGATACAAAAGACTTTGTAACTAATAGAGGTGTAAGACAGGGTGACGGCCTCTCAACAAAACTATTCAATTTAGACCTAGAGCATGTTATGAGTAACGTAAACAAGAGGAATTTAAGAACGAGCGGGAGGTAAATAGTTGCATATGCATATGAAATAGTAACGAACAGAAGAAATACTCTGAAACAAATGCTACTGGAATTAACTGCAGAAGGTGAAAAGATGGAATTAGAAATAAATAACAGCAGAACAAAAAAATGAGGGTTGTAAAACACCGTGAAAACAAAATGATAAAAATAGGGGAATATGAATTTGAGGAAGTGGAAATGTTCAAATATCTGGGAGTCACGATTAGCAATAATAGAGAACGAAGATAGAAATAAACGAAAAAATAATGGCAGCTAATAGGGCGTACCATGCCAATAAGAAACTACTAAATAGCAAACTATTAACAAGAGCCACTAAATGTAACATTCACAACACAATGATAAGACCTGTGATAATGTATGGAGCAGAAACTAGCAGGACACTATGGAGAAAAATAAGCTAGAAAATACTGGAATTACGGGGATTGATCCACCCCAGAAAGCGGATCTAGAAAGCATTTATGCGGCGCAACCTCAAAAGGGGTGTCTAGCCAGCATATATGTATATTTAGATAGGCAAAAAGGTTGCAGTAAAATTTATCCACATCAATATATACCTATTGTCTATTTTAAAATATATTATTAATTTCTTTGTTTTCTTTTTTGTTTTTTTTTCGTATTTATATATTTCTTCAAATCAGTATTTTTGTTATTTTGATAATTTGGACATAATTTTTGTATCATGTGAACACAATGACGATTTAAGTTAATTATTATTTTTTTTAAACAAATTAGCTATGTGTATATTAAAGCCTTCAATTTTATTACATCGGAAATTGTTATTTTCGTACTGAAATAATCTATTTTTCTTTCCAATTACAATGAATTGCAGTATTGACGTGATAAAAGTGGGTGAAACTTCATTTCCTCTAATTGCTGATATTTTTGCACTTGAAACCAATACGGCGTAGGCAATTCCATAAATATGCTCTGCTGAAATTAGCAATTAAGTGAACTTTCAGGAATCATATATTCAGTAAATTGTACGCCTTATGATGTCAGCATCCACACGAAGGTGTTAACAATTTGTTTCATAGTAGATAGATACTGTTCATTTTATTAAAGAGGTGATTTATTGAATGACACCACCTCATTCGACTTATGCTCACAAAATATTATTGATAATTTGAAGAAGTTTCATATCCATAATACTGAGTTAATTAAGAAAACAACTTTTTTTAAGCAAATATCTACCAAACGTAGACTATGGCACTTAATTTGAGTAGTTTTCTCTGTGGCTGAAAAAGCCGACGGATACGGTTATTAGAGAGTTTTGTAATAGACGAAGGGCCGTTTTTAGAATAGCATGAATTGACAAAAGATTTCGTTATTAACAGTGTATTTGTATGGATGGCTATGCAATTATTGAAAAAGTGACTTGCTGCCGATGAATTTATCTATTCATAATGTGTCTCAGAAGTGAAGACTTACCCATTCGCAAATGTGTGTAGAGAGCAAGGACGCAGTTTTTGAAAAAGCTATATGATAGAGATTTTCATAAGACGAAGTTCAATACAATAAATTATCTCGTTTTCGAGTAAATGTACAATATAATGTCCAGGCAAATTATATGAAACATAGTTAACATAGTTTTGATAGAGGAATTAATAGAATTAACGATAAACGATTTTAAAGACTAAAATTAAATTTTCCGCATCTCTGAGATGCCCTGAACAATCTGAACAATATTCTATCATAAAATTTTCACTTGTTACACTTCGGGGGATGTATCGAGCTAACAAATCGAAATTTCTCCAAAAATAATCAAAAATGTAGTATATCTGGATTTATAGGACCCGCTGTACTCGCTCTAGTCAGTTAAAAATCAATAGGTTACATCTGTGAGACACACTGAAAAATATCCAATTATAAAATTAGTCACTAATATACACTCCGGAGGCTGTATCGTGCTAACAACCCAAAATTTCTCCAAAAAGGACAAAAAATGTGGCACTTCAGGTACCATAGCACCCGTTGTACAGTTCAGATTAGAGACTCTGAACATCATGGTGCCGCCACGTAAACATTCGACATTAACAATAAAAGACAAATTACGGATTATAGAAATGTTAGATAAGGGTGACAGCTACCCTGTCACTGCTCGGAAGTTTGGTATAGGCAGGTCAACTGTAGGCGACATAAAGAAAAACAAAGACAAACTCTTGAAGTTTGTTAGCCTAACAGAACGTGGTCCCGGTATACGAAAAACACTGAAGAAATCGGAAAATCCTGTTTTAGAAGATGCTTTGTTTACGTAGTTTTTGCAACAGAGGCGATTGCATGTTCCTGTAAGTGGTGATATGATTTGTGAGAAAGCTCGAATTTTTCATCGCCAGATTACAAACTCCAATATCGGATTTAATGCAAGCCAGACAAATTTAAAAAACGCCACGGAATAAGACGTTTAAAAATGGCCGGTGAAAAACTGTCAAATGATGAAGCCGCTATCGGACCATTCCAACTAGAGTTACAGAAAGTTATTAGAGAAAAAAAATTAACAGCGGAACAGGTTTACAATGCAGACGAATCTGGTTTGTACTGGCGATTATTGCCAGATCATACATTAGCCTCTGGCAATGAGCAGTCGGCTTCCGGAAGGAAAATGATGAAGATGAGAGTGACATTCATGCCTTGTGCAAATGCGGCTGGAACTCATAAACTTCAATTGCTTGTTGTCGGAAAATCAAAAAACTCACGGGCATTTAAATCAACACGTCTTCCTGTTTGTTATCGTGCACAAAAAAATGCTTGGGTTACGAAAGACTTGTTTCTTGAGTGGCTTAAAACGGAATTCGTTCCCGCGGTCCGCCGCCATCTTTTGTCTGTTAATTTGCCTCCTCAGGCACTGTTATTGTTGGATAATTGTCCTGGGCATCCATCAGCAGATGAACTTGTCTCTGAAGACGGCCACATGTTTGCAATGTTCCTGCCACCTAACACCACGGCGTGTATACAACCAATGGATCAGAACGTTATACAAAATGTGAAGTTAAATTACCGCAAATCACTTTTGGTTAACTGTCTTGCATTATGTTCTGAAAACCTCATGGACTCATTAAAATCGATAACATTAAAGGACACAGTTTTTTTTTTGGCTAATTGCTGGGCCAATGTTAAGACATCGCTAATTAACAAATCATGGAAGAATTTGCACCCTGAATTTCTCACTGATAATGACGAACCAGAAGATGATGTTCCTTTAGCCCAGCTTTTTAACAGGTTGAGGGGACCCAATGATCCTCAAATAAGTGAGGCAGAAGCTTAAGAATGGGCTGCTGGTGGTGCCGAAAGCGAGTTACAAAGATATGAAGTGTTAACTGATGAGGAGATTGTGCGAGAGGCTATGTGTGAGGACGATGAGGAAGATGAGGACAATAGCGTTGAAATTCTAAAAATCACAAAAGTTGGTAATTCAGAAGCAGTAGGAGCTTTAAACACTGTTTTAAAATGGGCTGAAGATAACGAATTTGATAGCCACGAAGTTATGTTTCTCCGTCGTCTTAGAGACCGGGCTTTCGAAATGAAGTGCGAAAATTATAAACAGAAGAGTATTACAGACTTTTTCAAGAAGAATTAACTAATGTTTTATTTTAACTTACTGATTTCCTTACATAGTTGTAATTTTGAACATGTACATTTTGTCTATATGCTATAATTTAAAAATTGATTAAAGAATCTAAGGTTAAACACGTGTTACTTTTCCGCCAACCTATCTAATATGCGAGAAAAGTATTGGTTTACCCACAAAAAAGTTGGAAATTTGAAATTTTTTTTTGAGTTATTTTTACGTTATCCATCAACAACAACACGAAAAAACGGTTTTTAGAAAAAAAATCCTGTGTGTATGTCGTCGTCGTCGTCGTCGTCGTTGTCGTCGGCCACTTTTCCTTGCAAGTCTTGTTAGCACGATACAGCCTCCGGAGTCCAATAAGTCACCAATTTTATGATGGAATATTATTGAGGACATTTCACAGATGAACCCTATTGATTTTCAGCTCACCAGAGCCAATACAACCGGTGCTACAGTACTTTAAGTACGATATTTTTGTCATTTTTGGAGAAGTTTCAGTTTGTTAGCACGATACAGCCTCCGGAGTATATACAAGTGATGAATTTTATGATTGGATATTATTCAGAGCGTCTTTAAGATGAACCCTATTGATATTGAGCTCACTAAAGCCAGTACAACGGGTGCTGTGGTACTTGAAGTACCAAATTTTTGTCATTTTTGGAGAATTTTCAGTTTGTTAGCACGATACAGCCTCCAGAGAGTATACGATTGATCAACTTTATGAAAAAGTATTGTTCAAGGTGTCTCACAGATGTACCCTATTGATTTTCAGTTGACTAGAGCGAGTACAGCGGGTCCTATATAACTAGATATACTAAATTTTTGGTTATTTTTAGAGAAATTCCGGTTTGTTAGCACGATACATCCCCCGAAGTGTATACAAGTAACAATTTTATGATAGAATATTGTTCAGGGCCACAGATGCGGAAAAGTTAGTTTTAATCTTTAGAACCGTTTATTATTTTATTTTATTAACATTTAATATGGCATACTATAATCCGGACGCTTCGATAATCCGGAAAGGGTCTTGTTTTTGCCTCTCCGGATTAACGAGGCCCTACTGTATATATATATATATATATATATATATATATATATATATATATATATATATATATTTCTATATATTATATATATATATATATATAGAGCGAGTAAAAGGTAGTCGGCTTGAACTAGTTAAAACCAGAATAGTTATAAAGTTATCGGGAATAAGCCTTCTCAGGAATAAGTAAACTCTTTTTACTTTATGTTGGAAGCTTTCGAAATCTCTTTATTTTTTCATCAGTCAACTACAAAGATGTATACAACTAGTTAAATAGGCAAAAATATTAAATTTAAATTTATTACTTACAAGTAATCGAGGTTAATCCTTAAATAATTTCTTTTCCAATTGATACCATTGCACAGAAAACCACTCACTTCTTAATGTTTTTGAAAACAGTGAAATGTCATATATATATATATATATTATATATATATATATATATATATATATATATATATATATATATATATATATATATATATATATATATATATATATATGTGTGTGTGTGTGTGTGTGTGTGTGTGTGTTATAACAACGGAATTTGTAAGTACGATAGAGGGCGTATTTTTTGATGGATCAAGACCAATCTCGCTACAAAAATCGATTGGGCCAAAATTTTGGACGAGTTCGTTAATCAGCCAAATCGGCCCAGTATAAACAAAATGGCGGCATGTCAAAGTTGATAAAAAATTGTATTTCCTTTGTTTTTCATTTGACGCAAAAAAGTTACTGAGATTTTTCATAGACCTTAATACGTTCTACAACTTTTGTAAGGTAAACCGGGGTAAGTGGAAATATGGGTTAAGTGAAACCCACTGCCAAAAATATTACTTTAAATGATATAACGAGGGCCATCTGTAGGAAACAGTATTAAATGGCTTTCCCGCTCTCACTTGAATACATCTACTTCATTTATTTGCTGCCTGCGTGGAGATTCTGAATGTGTTATTGCAAGGTCAATCACTTCCACTTGATAGGTTCCACTTGCCCCACTTTTTTGTTGTGGTTGTGGCAAGTTGAAACCAATAACACAGGGGCAAGTGGAGACTATATTCCACTTGCCCCACTGATGATTCTTGAATTTTTATTGGGCTTTTTTCGACAAAATGCGTTATCTCAATTATTGTTACAGGTAAAATGGTGCGAAATTAATATTAAAAAAAGAGCACATGCACCGTATTCCAAAGAACAACTGGAAGAAGCAGTGAAAGCTGTTCGAAGCAGAGCTTGCAAACATTATCGTATACCGAAAGCGACCTTGCTTAAAAGAGTCAAAGGGCACAGAGGCGTAAAGTGCACTTCAATGTGAAGACCTACAGCTATATCCTTTGACGTTGAAACTAAGATGGCAGAGTGTATTAAGACCATGGAAAAATGGGGGTTTGGACTCTCCAAAAAAGAAATCATTTTTTCCATTGGACAGTACGTGAAAGAGAATGGGTTGAAATTTGTTCTAAGGATTCGCTTCCTAAAGACGACTACTTTATAAATTTTAACGGCACCGCCTTTATGAGAAAAAACCACAAGATGTTGAAGTAGCTAGAAAGAAAAGTGTGGATCCTTTTGTCATTGCTGATAATTTTAGTTTGTTAAAATAAGCAATGTGAAATGTTCCACCAGAACAAATCTATAACATGGATGAGACTAGCTTCTGTATCGATCCTAGTCGTTGGAGAAAAAGGCAAAGCTGCTCATAGAGTTACCGCTGGACCAGGCAGGGAACATTTTTCTGTTCTAATGGGTGCTAATGCAGCTGGAGAAAAATTACCCCACTTATTATATTTAGGGGGGGAAATGTATGGGATACGTGGTTAGCAAGCAGTGAAGATGAATATCCTAGTATATCATATTCAGCAACATTAAATGGGTGGATCGAAACACATACATTCGCTTAATATTTTCGCCGAACCTTCTCAAATCACATTCCAAAAGAGAGACTGGTTGTTCTCGTTTATAACGGGCTTTCGCCCCACACTTGAATAGGTCTTATAGAAAAAGCTTTGCAGGAAAATGTAGTAATATTAAAATCACCCCCATATACCTTCTGCAACCAATGGACCTATCAGTATTTAAACCCTTAAAACAAAAGAACGACGAGGCCATTATTAAGTGGCCGAGAATAAATTATGGTAAAAAATTACCTAAGTCTGTGTTTTCTGCGATAATTTCCGAAGTATGGAAAGAATTAAATTCCGATATTATCAAGAGTGGGTTTCGAAAGTCAGGAATTTATCCATTTTGCAATTCGGTTTTTTCAGAAGATTAATTTGAAATCGAAGCTTTAAATAGATTTAATCATTGTCATACCTCTGCATCCACATCATCACTTGACGAACAATCCTTAAATACCTGCGGTTTAGATAATATTGCTCAAGAATGTGAAAATAAAAACGAAGAAGAGTTACAAAATAAAAATGGCGTACAACAAGAAGGAGGGACATCAGGCTTAGTCGCAATATCTTTTGAAAATATTCTTCTTGAACACGTTAAGCAAAATCCGTTAAACACTAATCAGAAACGAAAAAAGATATCTACTGGAGCTGAGATTATAACATCTCTCGACTATGTGCAAAAAATGAAAGAACAAAAAATACAACTAGACGCAAAATTATCTGGGAAAGACAAACGAAATAAAAAAACAAAAATAGTTGTAGTGATGATGAACACCGAGATGTAATACTATCTGGGAAAGGCAAACAAAAGGAAAAAATAAAAAAAGTTTTGTTGCAAGGAAATGAAGATAGTAGTGATGATGAACACCACAGTTTATTTTCAAAAGATTTAAGCTCTGACGATGATAGTGAGTGGGCAAAGTCACCATCCCCTCCTATTGAAGAAGAAATACTCCGAGAACCAAAACCAGAAGACTTTGTTTTGATAAAGTTTCCCATTAAAAGAACGACCGATCATGTTTATTTTGTGGCTAAGATTTTGAAAGTCTTTGATCTAGAGGTTGACATTAGTTGCCTACGAAAGAGCGCTAAAAACGATGGAAGGTTTTATTTTCCCAACGTGGAAGATATTTCTATTGTTTTTAAAGAGAAAATAGAATTTGTTTTGCCAAATCCAAATAATTTGAAACATCTAACAAAAAGACAAAAGTCTCTCGTTTCATTTTGGATATCCTTAGATCAGTATAATGTTCGTTAAATAACTACTTATAAGTATTTTTCAATAAAATTTCGTTTAAGAAACTGTGTATTTCTTATTTCCACTTGCCCCGTTATTATTTGTGTATAGTTTAATTGATACTTGACGCGAGTTTACACTTGCCCCATATCACGGGGCAAGTGGAACCTAACGCACTTAATTTTTTTTTTTAATTTTTTGCAATAATTTCTTCATACATTTGTACACTTATTCAGCATACATCTGGCTAACAAGTAATGGAACTTTATCCATTACTACCCGAAAAAAAATTTTTTTATATAAGTTTTAAGTCGAACTAATGATTTTTTAGGTTCCACTTACCCCGGTATACCTAACTTAACATTTTTCTCCAAAACATACATTAAAATATTTATTTAAGAAAATTCACCAATTTATCAAACAAAAATTACATTTTTTGTTTTTGATTTGATGCAAAAAATTTACTTGAATTAAGCCTGTCCAATTGGTCTGGTGCCATTGAGATTTTTTTCTATTTAAAAATATTAAGTCAATCACAAAGTCTAGCGAAAAATAATTATCACATGTCAAGTGGCATCACATTACAAATGTAACTTCTGTCATGACGATGATAGTAATATCGAAACAATTGGCAATTTCTTAGACTTTTTATTATTTTTTGATTATATTGTGGAATTATTTAGCAACAGTTGTTTTCATTTAAAAAAGTAGATAAGATGTTTTGCTTTTCACAAATCAAATCAATAGTGTATGATTAATACTATTTCTAGAATTGTTTTTTTTTCAATATTTTACACACGTCAGTGGTACGAAGCAATATAACATGCAACTAACTAACTTCCTAGAAGTTTTCTCCCTTATTATATATCAACCCTTTGTTGCTCGTAATTATGTTGAATATACCCTAGAAGTTATACGTTTTTTAAGCTTAATTTGAGTTGACGAACTAACACCAAATTAATACGATTGCCGTTAAATAAAAGTCGTTTTTTCAGTGACAATACTGTGTCTATACCGTTATTAAAATTAAATTACACTAATTTAGTCGTTTGTCATAATAAAACTGATAGCTATTAAACAATAATTATAGATTCAAGATAAGTTCAGGAATACAATTAGTAACATGATTAATACACGTAAATTGGTACCTGCTGCCAATTTGTCGGACAAGGGCTGAATATGATTTCATTTGTACACACGCTGGTATTTAGAAATCAAGAAAACATATCAAAAATGACCCATAATTATATGCTACAAATTTCTCATCATCTATCAGTTTTGATCTAAAGGGTTAGTTTTGTCTAAGTTATTGGACTTTAAGAACCTAATGTTTCCGGTTATTACAAATTACTTCCTTATTAACATTTTTATTGACAACACTAGTTCGTTATCTCAGTACCAAATGCATTCTTTTGTGGATTGAAAATTAATTATAACAAATGATCACGACAATGGGTGGTATTAATAAAAACTCGGAGTATCAGCATAAGCATGAAGTCTGAGCTTGTACTTCAGTTCGTAAGGATAAAAAATATTTCGGTTTGATGAGTACATACTCCTAGTACATAAAGTACATTCTCAACATTTTATTTTCCAAACATGTCTAATTAGGTTTTACTTTTCCGCCCAACCTATCTTATATGCGAGAAACGTATTGGCTTAGGTACCTCAAAAAAAGTTGGAATGTTGAAGAAAATGTATGAGTTATTTTTACGTTTTCCATCAACAACAACACAAAGAAACGGTTTTTAGAAAGAAAAATCCTGTGTGTATGTCGTCGTCGTCATCGTCGTCGTCGTTGTCGTCGGCCACTTTTCCTCACATATCTTGTTAGCACAATACAGCCTCCGGAGTGCAATAAGTCACCAATTTTATGGTGGAATATTGTTAAGGACATATCAAAGATGGACCCTATTGATTTTCAGCTCACCAGGGCCAGTATAACGGGTGCTATGGAACTTGAAGTACGACATTTTGTAATTTTTTGAGAAATTTCAGTCTGTTCGCACGATACAGCCTCCGGAGTGTATACAACTGACCAATTTTATGATTGGATATTATTCAGAGCGTCTCAAAGATGAATCAATCCTATTGATATTCAGTTCACTAAAGCCAACGTGTGCTATGGTACTTGGAGGACCAAATTTTTGTCATTTTTTGGAGAATTTTCAGTTTGTTAGCACGATACAGCCTCCAGAGAGTATACGATTGATCAATTTTATGATTGAATATTGTTTAAGGTGTCTCACAGATGTTACCTATTAATTTTCAGTTGACTAGAGCGAGTACAACGGATCCTATAAATCCAGATATACTGAATTTTTGGTTATTTTTGGAGAAATTTCGGTTTGTTAGCACCATACATCCCCCGAAGTGTATCCTAGTAACAATTTTATGATAGAATATTGTTCAGAGCCACAGATGCGGAAAAGTTAGTTTTAATCTTTAAAACCGTTTATTTTTATTTCGATTCACTTTGAGGAAGAGCAAGAATGGTTTCCATTATTGCAGATCGCTTTCGTTGTCCACTTTGTTTAATATTAGTAACCTCCTATTTTGCGGGATACGGTACTGGAATATCTTGTCATGGGAGCTCCAGGGGTTCCAATTAATCTCGTGAATACTTTACTACGTTGTGTAATATACAACAGCATATGCTTAGCTTAGGAACTTTCGTTAAGGACACTCGTACTTTATATTGAAGCATGGAAAATCGTTGTATTAGTTCAATTTCAATTATTTGACGCTCCTTCGTAAATAAATTATTATAAGCGTGATCTTGTTGTGTGTTAGGGTTTATAAAAGGCACCATTAGTCACGATGCTTAGCCATATCCATCAACTCCTAAAAGTAGAGCGTTCTATTTTTGAAAATCAACCCTTAGAGATTAGATTAGATTAGATTTTAACGGGGTTACAATGCACTGAAACCAAAGGTTTATTGTCCCCCCCCCTATCAGAGCTATTCTCGCTACTACTATAGCTCGCCTTCCAGTTCAAAGATTCTAATGAACTCTAGTATTTGGGACGGATTCAACGAGGTTAGGTCCTCACTCTTACAATTTTCTGGTCCAAAGCATTTCTTGCGTTGGCTTGCAATGGCGAGGCATTCCAGAACTAGGTGATCAGGAGTTTCATCCTCCTCCCCACAGAATCTACACTCGTTAATCTCTGCTAGACCTATTCTCATTAAGTGCTTC
Source organism: Galeruca laticollis (assembly GCA_963921935.1). Lineage (NCBI taxonomy): Eukaryota > Metazoa > Arthropoda > Insecta > Coleoptera > Chrysomelidae > Galeruca > Galeruca laticollis. The sequence continues at coordinate 167,375,451 of OY998180.1, forward strand.
CTAAGGCGGCAGTGTCCTGTAAGAAAGCTCGTGAGGAGATGTAGCTTATCTTTACTGAGGTCCAAATATTTTTTGGATTTAGCAGTGTCAAAGTTTCCCAGGAACTTTTTGGAATGTTCCAACCTGGAAAGGCACCGCCAGAGTGCTTCTCTTTCGGTTTCCTCTTTCTTCCGAATCTCTCTCCTGTAGGAGCATTTTGCTACACCACAGAAAGGCTCCGGGCCAATAAAGGGCATTTGTGCTCCTTTCCTGGCAAGTGTATTGGCCTCTTCATTTCCCGTGATTCCCGAGTGGCCAGGAACCCAGACTAAAGAGACCCTGTTATTCTTGGCTAATTCATCAAGTTTTCTTCGTCACTCCCATGCCATCTTTGAGTCAGTGACATGGGAGCTCAATGCTTTGATAGCTGCTTGACTATCAGAATGGATCGATATGTCACATTTCTGGTAGATTCTTTCTAGGTTCATTTCCACGCATCTTTCGATCGCAAGTATTTCTGCCTGAAAGACGCTCGGGAAGGAGCCTAACGATAATGAGTATCTGGTGCCAGGCCCAAATACTGCAGCGCCTGCTCCAGTGGTGGTTTTTGAACCATCCGTATACCATCTAATGGTGTTTTCTTTGAGAGTTTGGGTGGTGTATTCCTTTTCCCAGTCTCTCCTCGTATTTAGCATCGTGGTGAAATTCTTTTCGATGCTCACTTTCCTGATCATTTAGTCACTGGGAAGATTCGCTAATGAGGTGTATCTTGTCAGAGAGGACCAAGCTCCCTGATTTTTAATACTCTCATTGCCTGAACCTTCCTTAGATATTCTAAGAATTGCCTCTTGGGCAGATCTTTCTATCACCAGATGTAGAGATGTGATATCTGTAATGATCTCAAGTGCCCTAGTTGGACACATTCTCATAGCTCCAGTGATGCACACACAGGCAAGCCTTTGAACTTTATCGAGGGTTTTCCTCGTGCTGTAATGACTTGCTTTTGTGTGCCAAACTATTGCCCCATACGTAATTGCTGGTCTCACAATCATGGCGTACATCCATCGCAGTATTTTTGGGTTACAGCCCCACCTCTTACCATCTAAATTTCTGCACGCCATCAAAGCTCTTATTGGTTTACTAGCAGTTATTTCAACATGCTTATTCCACAGAAGCTTACTGTCTAGGGTTATCCCTAGATATTTAACCTCTGATTTCCATTTTATGATTTCCCCGTTTAAGGATATGGGTTTCATGGCTGCAAGTGTTCTTTTCCGGGTAAATGGAATTACTATGGTCTTGCTTGGGTTAATGTTTAGCCCCACTGACAAGCACCATTTCTCAATGATTCTGAGGCCCTTTTGTAATAAATCACACAAGGTGCTCTCGAACTTGCCTCTGACTATTAAAACAATGGCATCGACGTAGCCCATACATTCGAAGCCAAGCTCCGTTAGCCTGTAGAGCAACTCATCTACTACGAGGCTCCATACAAGGGGATATATCACTCCCCCTTTAGGTGTCCCCCGAGTGGCTTTAACTGAGGTGGTTTGATTCCCCACCTGTATCTCATCTATCCTCGTTGTCAACAACTCATACATCCATTTTACAATGGTTTCATTCACTCCTCGCCTTTTTAGTGCTTCTTTGACGGACACATGAGTTGTGTTGTCAAATGCCCCTGATATATCCAGGAATGCGCATATTGCGATTTCTTTGTTGTTCAGAGTTCTCTGGATGACTTCTGTCAGCTGATACAGAGCCGTCTCAGCTGATCGACCCGCTCTGTAGGCATGCTGACATTTATGAAGTGGTATATTCTCCAGATTCTCTGTTCTTATGTAGTTATCCACTACTTTCTCCATCGATTTGAGTAGAAACTATGTTAGACAGATGAGTCTAAAAGATCGGGGATCGGTCCCATCTTTTTCCCTATTTTTGGTATGAAGGTTACCCTTGCCCTTCTCCACTTCCTAGGTATGAGATACACTGCTAGACTGCTTCTTGTAATCTTCAGCAGGTGAGGAAGAATCTCCTCTATTCCTTGCTGTAGGAGTGCTGAAAATATTCCATCCACTCCTGGTAATTTATATGGTTGAAAGGTACTTATTGCCCATTCTAACCGTTGTCTGGTAAATATTTTCTTAGCAATGTCCCAATCTTCCTTGCGGGATTTTTTGGTGTAGTTCTTTGCTATTTCGGTGCTTGTTGCTGGTTCACTACCTGGGAAGTGGGTTTTAAGAAGAATAATCGATCGTTCCTCTTCACCTTCCGTGTATGATCCGTCTGGCTTTTTCAGCGACATTGTGGGGTTAGTTCCCCCATTTTCTATGACCTTTTGTAGTCTGGCCGTAGTGTTAGTGGAAGTGATCTTTTCGCAAAAGGCTTGAAAATTAAGCCTTTTGGCCTCCCTATACTCTTTATTGTACTGAGTAAGCTTTTCAGTGTACATCTGTCAATTGCCGTCACGTTTGGCTCTATTAAAGAGCCGACGGACCTCTTTTCTGAGGTTTGACAGGTTCTCATTCCACCAAGGAGCATCCTTTTCTGAACGAGCTTTTGAGAGTGGGCAACTGGATTGAAAAGCTTCCATTTTTGCCTCACTGATCTGTTCGACTCTTTGTTCCCGGTCGTAGTGCGGGTGATTAACCCCATTCACTTCGACGTGTTCCAAATTGTCCTTCAGAATCGAGGTGGTAATTCCCACTATCCTAAATTCGATGATCCTATGGTGGGAAAGTGATGGCTCGCTCATCACCCTCCAATCTTTTACTTTTTTCCTAGCAGCAACATTAACAATTGTTACGTCCAAGACGTCTTCTCTTGCTCTCGTGATAAAAGTGGGGGTTGTCCCCACGTTTAAGGTCTCAAGGTTATTTGCTAAGACATATTCTAATAAACACTCACCTTTTGCGTTGTTGCTAGTGCTTCCCCACAAAGTATTGTGTGCGTTGGCATCGCAACCAAATGTAATTGGCAGCCGTCTGCTATTGCAGTGTCTTACTAGCTATTGTACTTCTTCTAACGATGTCATCGGCCCGCCTCCAGCGAAGTAGGCAGAGGCAATGACGATGTCTCGGTCGATATTCCCAATGTTGAGGGGAACCATCATTGGAACAGGGTCCCGTGACACGTATTCTGAAACACAAATATATTTTATGTTATTTCCTATGATTACACAGGCACGCGGAGATACTTGCCTTTGATCATAAATCATTTTAGAATCCTTACATGCCAAACCTTTGATTTGGTCTTCTTGGTTGATCCATGGTTCTTGGATCAGTACAATATCCAGTTGTAGTCTAGCGAACAACCTCGCAATCATGGCTGAAGCTCCCTTCGCGTGATGCAGGTTAATCTGAGCTACATTCGTGAACGTGAATAATTATGGATGAGAGAGGCCGAGTTACTCAGCCTCTATTCATCCCCCTCCTTTTTCTCTTCCTGACCCTCCTCGACCACCGTGGCAGTATCTCCCTCGGTGATCGAGCAGGTTTCTTGATCTCGAGTCAGACTCTCGACTTCCAGGCTGCTCCGCCCAGCTTTCCGGGATGCGGAGGCAGTCTCCGCATTCCCAGTAATCCCAGCAGAGCCGGAGGAGATCTCGGGCTGACCCAAGGTCAAGCTTTCGCCTCGTTTCCCCTTTCCAGAGGTTCCGGATGTGGAGGGTATCTCCATGTCCTTTGGATCCTCCGCGGGATTCTTCTTTTTTACCCAGCCCCAAGACAGGGATACGCCCAAAACGGCAGTTTAGCGCGTAACCTCCTGCCTTCAAAGCCTCCGCAGACTGGTGATCGATCCCAATCGTGAGGATAGTTCCCTGTCCCTCTTTTTTAGAGTTTCGGATCTTCCAAGCCTTAGAACTGAGGTTGGAGTTCTGAACCTCGACAAGTTGGAGGATCTTCTCCAGTTTCATGTCTTGGCTTCTTGGGAAGAACACTGTTATGGTGACCTTTGTGCCGTTTGGCCTTTTTTCCCTCTCTGAGGTGCCCGGATGAAGAGGTGGAGGTTTTCTCCACTACTTTTCCGGTGAAAGTCTTACTTTTTCTTTAAATGAGTGATCCCACGAGAATCTAGGGCATGCAGAGGTAAGGGGTTCAATACAATGGAGTTCTCCCCGGTGCTCCAAGGCCGAAACCAGTAAGGACTATTCTTCTATACAGCTACGCATTGTTCGGCCCGGTTTCCCACCTTGAATTTAGGTTTTTAACGAGGTTATCTCCTCTTGGTCCGGGCAGTAAAGCCAAGACCCCCCCCCATCCCACTGGCCCGCGAGACTTGACCACAGACAGCCAGGAGACATTGGTATAACAGGTGATTTCGAGGTAAGCTCGAAATGTCACCCGGCATCGTAACCCTGTGTGCAATCCCTTAGCCACGATACTACAGCTGGGGCAGGTAAAGTTGGTCCGCGGCAGGGTATTCGAGGGCTGCCAGTTGAGTTTTTAGAGACAACGAGCCCCAGGTATTTCACCGCAGACCTCCTCCTCATATAAAATCATCTCAGAGTCCATTCTCCTATCCGCCACCTGGAGACGCGCCGGGTTGGTACTTCAACCCTTCCACATCAATAAATACCCCGACGAACAGCGACGAACTACGTACATATCTACTGATGTGGACCCGGAAATCAACCCTTGCGCTAAAAAATATTTCCGAGTTGCTCCAGATTCTGGAATCATGGACAGATCCTGGCCTTGATGCATCTACACTTGTAAACTCTTCATCTGCATTGCACGTGCAATATCTTATTAGCCGCTTCCGACACAATTTTGGTCACCGAAGAACACCAACATGTTTGCCTACTCCGGCCTGAAACCTTCAGGTAACCCACGTATCTTAGAAATATTTTAATTTTGTCTTTGTTGCATACAGAACCACCTCTCCTTTCTTCAGTCTCTTCGCCCAAAAAGAGATTTGCTAACCACTCCACATTTACTTTACTAAACCGGTACAACGTTTTAAAGACACGATCACACGTATTTCTTCTAGCTTTGTAACATTTTTCCAAGCGCAAGTTAAGATTGAAGAACTCAGCCATAGCTCTGCCTTCTACCGCGGGCAAATTGGTACTAAAGTAAGTGAAGAAGAAAGTTGAGTCTACTGCATAGCAGATTTCCAAGATATGGACTAGATTCTTCTCCTGAAAAGCATAAACAAATTTTTATTCATACCAAAAGTATGAATTTACTCACACCAAATTATACATTAGAGTACCTACTCAAGCGAAATATCTGCTCCTAGTTTTTATTACGCGTGACGTATTTACTCCAAGCATTGGAGTATAAAGTAAATGCTCATTTTTATTCATACCACCAAATATCTTTTTTGTATCGGGTATTCATTACACATCCTTTGCAAAAGGCCCTTTGTCAGAGAATTCCAATGTAGATTGTAAAATTTATAGTAATTTGCATATTAATTTTTTTATTTCTTAGTAAATAGCAATGGACTTAATGATTACCCTTCTTTTGTTGTGAGAATCTTTGACATTTTATTATGGCGAATCCGCTATTAATATTGTTTTCTATATCGATCCATCTGCTTTCTAAAGTTTCCCTTAGTTCCGTCCTTAGTAATTTATCGAACGTTATTTCGAAATAAGTAAATCCTAAATATACGTATTTCTTGTCTTTGCTTTAGCTTTTATCTTTAATTATATTTACTGTGAAACCACTATGTTTTTCTTCTAACATTTTCTCTTTTTGGTTCTCCAAACCACGTGATCCGGTATGGCATCTGTGAGCAAACAGTTTCAAGTTGTGCATCAAGTTTGTAGACATTTTTGTGTTAATTTAAGATTATTTAGGATGTTTTCGAGTTAATTACACTTTGTTTAGTTATGAAATACTTTTCGAGATGCAGAGTGAAGATTTAAAGACATTAATGCAGGAAAATCGAGATGTGGATGAACGGCATATTTAAAAAATGCTCACTTGACCTTGTTTACATATATCTTCTAAATTTGAAGCTAATAAATAATGTTCACCCTTATATAATAAATGTGAATGATAGAACCTCTTCCATCCTAACAGCTCCGCCAATCACATACATGAATATAGCTGCATATTTAGTTTTCACTCAACAGTTTTTACAGCAAGGAGCAAATAAAGCTTAGATTCTTACAATAATTTTTGTAATGAAAACTTATTTAGCTGTGTTGAGCGTTTTTTGGTAGGGGAAAAGCTTATAGGTTCGCATGACCGATGACCTCGACATGCTCGTGAAGTATTGCGCTTGCAACGCTATACGCACAGGTACACTAGTACATTGCATATTCTCTGATTGACTTTTTGGGTGATTTCGCGTTATCGACGACATGCTGTAATAGCAGTAAGTGAAGTTATGATGACCACTTGATAAGTTTGTTTTGTGTATACTGTGCATTATTTTCACTGTGTTTTCATTAATCATTATTTGAATTTAGTACAGTAAATGGGGAGAAAAATAAAGTATAACCTCCGAATTCTTTACACCCGCTCCGATTTTGATGAAAATTTGGAAATAAGTTATTTTCACCCTCTAGATCAAAGTTGATATGCTCTTGAGGTGCGCATTTCATTTTTAGGGGGTGAAAACCACCCCTTATGCTAAAAAAATAGAAAAACCATAAAAGCATATATAACATCTATCTAAATCAATTTAGTGTTTTAAATGAAACTAACTCACTGTTTCTAGCTAATTCCACAATATAAGAAAAATTGTTGAAAATTCTAAAAAATTGACAATGGTTTCGATTAATCAATATCATCAATATTGATTTATCGAAACAATTGTGTCAATTTTTTAGAATTTTCAACAATTTTTAATATATTGTGGAATTAGCTAGAAACAGTGAGTTTCATTTAAAACACTAATATGAGTAGATTCCACGAAGTAAGGGTCGAGACAGTTAATTTCATTAAATCAATTTAAATACGTATAATAAATCTATTTGTATGTTGTAAGTTAAAATTAAACAATAGTTTCACTCTTTCAACCCTTAAAAACCACCCTTATTGTCGAAAAAAAAATGATTTTATCAGCTTAAAATTATTGAATGCGCATAAATTTTAAAGAAAAATGTTTTTAATGTTTTACAGTATAATAAATATTTAATTACAATCATTCAACCCTTAAAAACTACCCCTAATAACCACCCCTAATTAAATGTATAGAAAAAAATAGTTTTTGAGAAATTGAATTAATTTTATACACATAAGACAACTAAATATTATTTATTCTTACTTGTTACTGGTTTTGAGGTTATCGCGATAATAACTGTTAATATTAAATAATTTACTGTATTATTATGAAATTTTGAAGCTATTATAATGATCCAATTCTCATTTCAAAGGAAATTGTAAAAGCTATAAGCTCTGTAAATTAAATATTTTTTTAACGGATAGTTTTCAAGATTTTTGAGGTTACGAGGCTTCAGACACGTGACTATTTCCCTCAAGAGAAAACTTCTACTATCCATAACTCAGTCAATTTTTATCGTACAGAAATGAAAAAAAAAACAAATCATTCTGTAAAAAATAAGCTACGTTTTCCTTTCCTGAATATTTTTAGTATCTTCAATATTTTGTAAATTATTTTCAAAAATATCAAATTTTTCTTAAAATTTGAATTTTTTTTTTCATTTTAACATTTCTATTTTCAAAAATATGTACTCTAAATTGCAGAACACATAGTTAACACATAAATTAAGTAAATTGCAGGAGGATTTTTTTTATTTTATTTTTATCAAAAAATTCAGAAGCTGAAGTGCTGATTTTATTTCAGAAAAAGTGAAAATGCGATTTTATTTTCGTCAGAACTTCGTTAATTTTTATGCTAACGACTCCAAACTGGATTCATTTTAAAGATTTTTTGAAGTACTTTGAAAAATAAACGGTGTACTTTCTTTGAAAACTTTTTTATTTATTTTACGTTAAATGCATGTAATTTAGTGACTAAAAAAAATATTTTTTTCTAGCCGCCGTATCTCGGTAATGATTGCACCTATGTTATTGATAAACCTCTCAATCTTTTCCTTTTTTCGTAAGCCTTATTTTCGTAGCATGTCAAATTGTTGACTTATACAAGAAAAACTGTTAAAAAACGTGATTTTTTTCATAAAAAACGAGCATTTTCAACCAAGAATAACTCAGTAAATATTAACTTTACGAAAAATGTTTAATTAATCCCTCTATCGATTTCCGAAGTTATTTTCAACATTTTATTTTCCACCCCCGAGAAGGGGTGGTTTCCACCCCCTGGGCAAAAGCGCACTACGGCACTATATCAACTTTGCTTTTTATGGTATTTTATAGTTATTCTACAAATTTTAGGTCAATCGGACCGGGTGTTGTAGTTCTTTGTAACGCTATTTTTCTATAATAAATGCAGTAACTGCTTCCTATTAGACGTATACAGGGTTCGAGTTTCCTGGAAAAAACAAATTAATCAAAAATAACTCATTATATGGATTTTTTTCAATCATTCTGTACAATTATGTCTACGATCTAGTCTAGTGAATAACATGATAGGTTAAACTGGATTAAATAGGAATTTCACTTAAAAAACTTATTGATTATTGACTATGTGGGCATCATTACTTCCAATTTGAATTTCAAAAATATAATTTCTTAAACATAACTAAAGGGTCCAGGTTACACTTTCTCGGAGATCTAAAAATGTTACGTCATTGTTTCAACATTTATTGTACGCTATGTTCATTTAAACAGACTTCATTTTTGCTTTTACAATTTACACCGCTCCCTATCGATGAAACATCCCTTGCCCTGTTCGATAATCCTCTTACTTACAGTTTTTAAAGTTATATTATCCAAATTATATTACCTTTGAAATAAGTTTAATACTGATTGAATTTACCAAAGCTACGAGCTACTTATATTTACACAGGGTGTATATTGGATAGCAGTTATAAAAGTTCTAAATACGAATATTTGATGATTTCTGTTTCCAGTGTTATAATAGTTTTGCTTTCTAGTAAAGTGTGAACATTGATATTCAATTAAAATGGATCGCTTCTTCTCTGTGAACAAATATGGATCTCAACTTTCAGTAATCTGTGATCTCCAAAGCCGGATTAAATACTTTCTACAAATAATTTTCTTACTATGTCTTCTACACCTGTGTCACCCTTATGTATTCTTCATATACCTATATGATTTGTAACAATTCGATTTTATTTTCTTCATTATATACTGCAGCCTCACGAAAATCCGTTTCATCACCGCCACTTATATTCCCAATTTCATGTTTCATTAACCCTCTCACGTCGACTTTTTGATTTATTAAAAAAAACCTTTTTAGAGTTAAATAATAAAATACCAACACAAATATGAAAAAAAAGTTTTTCATTTTTTTGGATTTTACATTTTCAAAAAAATGGCATGGGACATATATGTCCCTTTAGGTTATAACAATGGTTCATATTTGTCCCATCAGACATAAAAGATACAAAAGATTACAATACGCAAATATATGTATGAAAAACTTAAAAGCGATCTAAACACAAAGCAATGTTGCATTGACTGCAAGTAACATGTGTTCTTATTGCATTCTTCATTTTGTGAAATCTATGGCATCTTCGACGAGTTGATCTTTCGACCGGCAAATGATTACCAACATTTTGCAAAGACATTACTGACTTGAATGGAGTGCCATACAATCTGTGCCGTTTTATGGTATCATGTTGTCTACCATTGCTAATAAGTTGTTTTGCTAGTACAACAACAAACTGCAGCAGCGGAACTTTTTTATGGTGAATATTTTGAAATAATACCCATGAGTTAATTACTAAAGTGAGTAAAAGCCTGTAGAATACCTTTTTCCACCGTTTATTGAATTTCCTATTAATATCATAGAGACCTGCTAACTGATCTGAAAGATCAATCCCTCCCATATATTTGTTATAGAACAAGACTGATTCTGGATATGTAACATTAGTTTTAGATCCTTCTTAATTTTTTGTTTTCACCATTCCAATTACTGATTTGTTACAGTTGCTTACTACAACAACTTCCTTGGTATCCTTCCATTTTACAGCTAATAAAACCGTGTTACTACAATGCATTTCTATGTCACCTCGAGCACATAGTTTTTTAGAAAAGGTTGGTAAGTATTTTCTATTGATAATGCATGTACCCACTGCAGCATACTGAATATCATTCAGTAGGTTCACAGAGGTAAAGAACCTATCAAAACATACCAAAACATACGGGTTCTGAATACTAGTTTGGTCACCACTCTTTCTTCTAAAGTACCGTCCAACTGTCCTGTCTCTTTTCCTGCGTAAATATTAAGTTCATAAACGTATCCTGTTCGTCCGTCACATCTCTGCCAAATCTTGATCCCTCTCTTAATTGGTTTTAGCGGGAAATATTGTTTCATAGCGGATCTACTTTTAAATTTTATCATTGATTCGTCGATTGATTGATTGATACAAACTATCTTACCCCCTTTGAAGAAATGTTTTTTTCAGACAATATACTACTTCGCCGAAGTCTGGTGATTTTGCTGGGTTGTTGAAATATAATTTTGAAAGAAGTAACAGAAACTTGAAATTGCTGATTTTATCGCTTCGTTTCCCATCGATTTATTTGCGGACCAGCACAACTGCATATTAGGTACACGATTGTAACTCATTACTAGAAGAATTCCAAGAAAAAACATGGTTTCCGAAGGATCTGCCGGTAGAATATATTTGGCATGTTTCTGTTCCTTTACTAGGATTAGGCGTACATTGTAAATTGACATATAAAAATCAGCAAACTCCTTGGAAACATTTTTAGAAATACATCAGAATCCCTACAAGAACGGTCTAACAAAATTTACAGAATTGCTGAATCATTACTAGTTGGTATCTGTTTACGTGGAACAAATGTGTTATTTGGAATAGGCTCCCAGATAACTTGGGATACTGTTTGTGTCGTATTAGATTCTGCGGTATCACTGGCTTTATTATCTTCTGTATTTTCACTGCCGCCATCAACTTCTGGTTCGATATTTTCTTCATCTTTACCTGAGCTTTCCGAATTCTCCTGAAGAAAGTTACTTTCATCCATGTCGGATTCTGAAGTCCTCTCTGTAGTGGAAGGGACATATTCGGAACCAATATCTTGAAATGGATCCGCGTCGTCTTCAGACTCATCCCAAAAACGATCAGCAAACTGTTGTAGTTCCCTGTCGTTTAGTTTCTGCCGAAAAAAAACTATATACACATCCATATTTTTGAGCAGACAAACAACAAATCCCGTCTGGGATGCATTTATCCACTATAAGAATTTTTTCAGCAGAAATGGGAACACAAAAATATTAGCAACACCATAAATAAACATAATTGACTCATTTTTTCATTTTAAAAGTAATTCGCACTTATATTCACCGATTGACAGTAAAAAAGGATCAAAACACAATAAATATACTCGCAGGTATGGGTTACGACATATTCGCTTGGTTGCTGGATGTAGACTGACAGAGAGCATGACAAAATTCACAGGAAACGTTTGGTAAGTCCAGTACTCGAGTGGGACGCGGACTCGCTCGTTTGCAGCAGACGCGCTTTCCTCTTGACATTTTTAATTAATCCATGGGACATATATAACCCATTAGACGCGAAACGGTTAACAGAAGTTATCACTTTGATACAATTATGAAATATTCAATAATACATTTTCGTACTTATTGTTCATCTTATACGTTAACCTTAACATTATTTTCCATGAATCAGATCGGAAAAAGTCGGGCCTAACCTAGTTTGTTTAATTCAGCTTTTAGTCACTAAACTATTCTCGAAAAACAGTGAAGGTATTTTGATTCACTTTAAATTTCATGCCTTCGACGAATGTAAGAAGTCTTTTTACATTTTCCTATTAACTATAAAGTTTTAATTCCAAATAGAGTGCAAATAATATATTGTCCCATACATTGAAGTTATTTTGAAATTTTAATTATTTCCGTTTTTTTCGATTGTAACATAGAATTGACAAGAAAGAATGACTCACCCAAACCCCTAAAAACCATTATCAGCACAGTTTCTGTTTACGTTGTTCAATCTGTCGATTAGTATAGTTGGTGCTGTGCTGTCATTGTTGGAGTATTGCAAAATATATTGTTGTTTTAACTACAATAACTAAACGTGAAGATTTAAATGTGAAGAATCTATTCTACACTTGAATAGGTTGTCTTTTTTAAAATAATTAATCCTCTTTCCTCTCATAATCTTAAACATAATGACCCATTTCACGTTAAGTCTTTGATCATCAGTTTTTTTGCATATTCCGTTTGATTCGTTAGCAAGTTTTAGAGTATAAAGCGTATTGATCGTTGTATTTCTTACACTATCCAAAAATTAAATTCTGTTCAATTCATGTTTGCTGATTGGATTTCAATCAATATAAAAATCGCTTATAATAATTATTCATACTTATATTTTTTATTTGTAGAGTTTTTATCTACTATTTGTTCCAAAAATAGATATGAGTAATTTTTTAAAGTGTCTGTTAGACTGCCTGTCTCTACGTCTAATTTTTTTAAGCCTCTTCCCAGAATTGTGACTCAACTGATTACAAATGTTATCTTGACAATATATCGAAACTATATAAATATTAGCAATCCATAAAACGTTGATAACGGAGTTTATCAACATTTCATATTATTTCAAAGAAAATTCAGAAAGCCCGAGGAAATATAATCAGTTACAGTTATTAATCCACAAACCTCTAATAAGTTTTCATACGAAGATTTATTAGTAAATATGAAAAAATACCTGCCAAAACCAAGTACTCAAATAATTGAATTATATGTGATGATACATACATCTCAAATGTGGAAATATTTAATGTCAAATAGAAGCAGAACTATAGTCCGTTTTTAAATGGCATGGAGTAATAAAAGCTCATTAGGTATGTAAAACCGATACAGGGTGTATAATAAAATATCTCCGAAGTTTATCTAATTTTGTACTAAAATTTCTGATTTGTTACGAATTTCAGGTAGACACCCCGTAACTCTGTATTCGGTTGGGTCGCCTATTGTATTGAAAGGGTCGCTGTATTGTATTTGAATGAACAAATAAACAATTTAATCCTCAGAGGCGTGCAATCAGGACAAAACAAATATATATATTATATATATATATATACATATATATATATATATATATATATATATACATATATATGTATATATATATATATATACATATATATATTGTTGTAGATTATTATTTATCAATATATAAATACAGAAATTGTCATCTGCCACGCATTTGGGTTCATCAAAATTGTTATATTATTTATTTTCCTAGTCTTTTTTTTTAACTCTTAATCAATTATTTGTACTATGATGAATGCTCTTTAGTTTTAAATTTATTATGTTGCGCCACTGATTATGATTTGTTTCTAAACATAAATGTTATTTTCCCGACTATTGAGACTCTATTTAAAATTTGTTTTAGTTTTGATTTATAATGGGTGAGTCCGGCACTAGCTTCATTCAACTATAATCCACCCGTATATTGAATGGTGTATTATTGGTTGTCTAATTTAAACAACATAGAATGTTTTCTGAATTTAATGCTAAGATATAAAAAAAATATCGACATCTCTTACTTGCTTATAATATCAAATAAAGAACGTAGATATGTGATATGAAAAATGAAAACAAATAACGACTCAATCTAAAATATTAGTTGATGATTTTAGTAGTATTAAAACTATTTATCTATGGTAGTATGTATATTATTCATAAGTAAACGTAATTATAACCTATAATAAATGTTTATAGTTAATGTTTCAAATAGTTATTATATCAAATAGTGAATTTATCTAGTTACTCTGAAAAGGAAATGAAGAATTATAATGTTACTGACTATATACTGTGTGACTAAATCATCAAGCTTTTCTTCAAAGATATCTTTGTAAACTGTGACTAATACTAAAAACAGGTAAGTTTATATTAACTATACTTATAACTAAACGAATAAACTACCATGTTTGTAAACGTTCAAACACATGAAATATTAGTAAGTTCAGTTGTTTATTGTAACGCAAAAGAAATTATAAATGAAATAACTTATCTGTGTCCAATTCAGTTAATATATCACATAATGTATTACAGGTATCCATTTCATTCATCGTATCTCCAATTTGCATGTCTTGTAATGCATTATTTTGGGTTATTTGTATATTGTTAATTCCTTTGGAGGTTTTGATATGGTCCTTTCAAGAAACTTTCTAATTTTTCCCTGTTAATTTCTATTTTAGTTTCTCATATTTTTTTACATGTCTGCTTCCATTTTAATCAAATATCTATCTCCTTCAATCGTTTTCAATAAATTTCGTTGCTAACCTCCGTTGCTATCAAACTGTTTATACTCTAATAAGTTTATATAACATATGGTGTCTTGATATTTCTTATGAAATTCTTAAATTGCTTTAGTATTATTATGTCTTATGTCATGGATAACCAATCAAAGATAAAGATTTTATATTGTTGGTTTATTAAACATTTTTCTGGCAAATCTTCACAATATCACTTGTTACTTAAATTTCCGCGCACTTTAAAAGATAATTATTGTAAATATTATTATATACAGTATGTTGCATGACAATTACAGTTTGTTTTTTAATTGCTCTAGTTCTTTATTTGAAATTTATGTTATTGATGCCTATGTGTTTAGATCATTGAAATAGCTTATATTATAATGCTGTTTTACTACATAACAATATACTGGATGTTTGTTTTAAATTAATTCTAGTGCAATAATACCTGTTTCATCCTATGCTGATTTCCTTTCTCTTGATGGATTAATTTATCAAAATATATATATATATATATATATATATATATATATATATATATGAATATGAAGGCACTATATATGAAATTATAATTACGAAAACTATTCAAAAGAGTTCACAATATCGATTCAATAAAAACACATTTTTTTGTGTTCCTATGAATAAACAATAAACATAAAATATTATATAAAAAATAGCAAATTTTTTGCAGTAGGTATCAACTTTACTACTAATATACCGTTTACAATAGGAGAGGAAAAAGAAAAATGCAGGAATAAAGTACGAATTAATGTAATATTTATAAAAAAAAAGTCTAACAAATAATAGTAATAACTAACACAAAAACTAGTCTATATATCAGAATCAGACGATTCTGTTGAGCTTCCATTATTAACATTGATTATAAATGGTTCAATCATGTGTTCACTTATATGATCCATTTCCCACATATTTAGTTCTTCTTGTATCACGTGTTCAACACATTTATTCCAGTTTTCTTTGGTTACGTTACCTAACGCGTCTTCGAATAAAACTTTTACGTCACTCATTTTGAATGTCCCCTTTCACTTGGGCCCATATTATTTCTATGGGATTGAGTTAACATTGATAAGGAGGAAGCCTCAGCACCGTTATACCACGCGCCGATGCCATTTGATCTACAACGTATCTACTATATTTGTGTTTATGTGAATTGGCCAGTTGCAAGAGCTAATTTTTCAGCGGGTTATCTGGACATGCAATATTTTTCAAGGTTAGCCAATCGTGGATATCTTGTTGACGCCATGCAGTTGAAGGTAATTTCTCCACTAACCTGGAGTGATAACTTGCGTTATCCATAACAATGACTGAACCCGTTGGAATTAGATCTAACATTTGTGATAAATATTCTTCGAAAACGTCTGCATCCATATCTTCATTATAATCTCCGGTTTGCTTCGACTCAAAGCACAACAATCCACCTTTAACAAAACCTTCGGCACTTCCGATATGAATAATGATGAGTCGACGTCCTTTTCCTGCTGGTGGATTGAGGCCTGTTGACCACCCTTCAAGAGCTGCCTGCCTCAGACTTTTGACATTCGTGTCTTGCCAAAACATTGAAACAGTATGACCTTCATTTAACCAAGTCTCATCCAAATAATAAATTCGTTTTTGATCTAGTCTTGCTTTCCGAATATTGCGCAAATAACTCCTCCTCCAAATGACAATGTCGTCTCTATCAATCAACATTGCGTTCCGATAATTTTTTTTATATTCAAATCCAAGTTCCTTCAAAATTTTCCATAATGTGCTTCGAGACATTTTCGGAAAATCTGAATCTTCTTGAACCGAAGCCATAATTTTGGAGAGAGTTGGGATCTCTTTTCTAAAGAAAAAAGCATGCACCTTACGCCTTATTCCATTCTTCAAGTCGTCATCCATTTCAAGTTTGGGTCGGCCTGGGGACTTTGTTGGGGCTGTGATGTTTCCATTTTTTTCTCCTTCATTAAATTATAAATTGTTGTTTTTGAAACACCCATCATTGTTGCAGTAATCTCCACAGTTTCATCAACACTTCCTGTCAAATTCATTATTTTTCTTCTAATTTCTTCGTTCTTCAACGAGGAATAGCAATTTAATATCATATTTTTTTCGTTCAGCGACAATGGGCCAACTTTAGGTCGCTTAGATGGTGATAAATCCTCCATATCTGGTCGAATTTGGTTGGAAGACTATATAGTTGGAAGGTGTAGTTAGGTGTTTGTCTTGTGTGATGAGAAGAGAACTTGTATAGATGAACAAAAATAAACACCAGTTAACAATAACGGTAAAAATAATAACAAATAACAGTAATAATGGGGAAATCAATCAACACAGCAGTTTCTCCAGAACAGATGAACTGTAAATTGAAAATATTCAACCTTTCTGCTACTTTTATAGTTGAAAAGTTCTAGTAAGTACATTGTATTATGGGGACATTTTCTTAGAACTGGAAAGACTATATTTCACAATAATAAAACCACTTTTGAGCTACCTGTTTGTCAAGTTTCTTCAATTACCCGTTAATTGGGTGACATAATCGGCAAATGGGGTTGGTTTGGATATATATATATATATATATATATATATATATATATATATATATATATATATATATATATATATATATATATATATGTATTTGTATAAAATTGTTATTAACATTTATTTTATTATTTATTGTATGTAGGATTATAACTACCTGGAGCTTAGTGGAGGGACTCGTCTACGCCCTTATACATAATAATACATTTTCTGGAAAATTGATGTCAGTGATATAATCCACAGTTTATTATATTATTGATAATTTGAAATTTCATTTTAAATAATATTACAAAACGGTTATTTTCGGAAGTGACATAATTTTAGAAGCCTTAACGTTTTTTAAATGACTAAATGTGGTACGCCTATGGTTCCGGCCAAAATGAGTGATTTATTACTCCATGCCTTTTTAAAACGGAGTATAGTAGGAAACACATTTGAACTCTAATAGTTACCCTATGAAATACAATTAACGCATGTGAAAAAGAACAGCGCATGAAAATAAAAAATTGCTATACATATAAAGTTTAAAACAGGAATTTAGGACATTCACAACTGAAAATGAATAATGATGCCATCCTTCATAAAAAACGTTGAAGTATTTAGGATTAGAGGGACTAACTAACTGAGCTTCAATAACTGGATGCTTGAAAACACTACTGGTGACCAGTGACATTCTGGATAGTGCAGTCCAATCAAAATGTCGTTCAAGTTCTCTGGCTTAAAGAGTAGACTTTGGCCAGCAGCTTTCCTCCCCCCAAAAATAAACTGGCACTAAGCTCTCGTGTGGTATAAACGGGAGTTTCAACTCTCTCCTAACCTCTAGACTGCTCTCTTTGTCTTACTTCAGTCAATTTCTAACTACGAAAAAAGCTGTATAAAATTTTCTACCTAACTCTATTAGTGAGGTCAACCGAAGCCTCTGAGAACAGTATTTTATTTAGCGGTATGGTATTTCAAGAGATTCATTGATTAACGCGAACGTTCTCAAAGCTCTGGGATATTCGATTCTCAACTTTTTGAGCAACTGGTATGATCAGGCCAAAGCTCTCCTCAAAAACATTATTCGGTTCAATATCTCTTCATTATTTGTCGATTTCGTGACTGGTTCCACTGAACTGATGTAATGTGAAAGACCCGTCACTGAGGTTCAACTTCTAAATAACAGTGATTGTCCTTTTTTTTCAACTTGCGTCGTGCAGAATCAGATGTTTGTTAATCAAATTTGCTGAAATGTATCTCTTTGTAGAATATTATATCGAATGCATGAAACTGAGTCAAGTTAGTGGCATCAAAAGAAGTAGTCATGAAGCAAGTTGAATAATTGCATTCAAAAACTATAAAATTTATATATAATTATATATATATATATATATATATATATATATATATATATATATATATTAATATTGGGGTTTTATACCTAATTAGTCGGCAAAGACTATCTCCTATATATATATATATATATATATATATGTCGTGATCGTAGGTGTGGACATTGATCTATTGTTGTTTTTCTTTGAAGTTTTCACCAAAGCAACCAAAAAAACAAAAACAGTATTGCTGAGAAATTTAGATTTTTATTAAATGTTTTTACTTCAACCTTTCAATTGCCCCCCGTAACTCTACCTTTCGACAGTAGTCGATTTCACGTTGAAATATATATTCAACAAAATCAGTTCGTTTCTTCTTGTACGTCTTTTGGTTTTAAAAAACAGGAAAAAAAATCCTGGCTCTCATTACTATATGTAGGAGAGAAATTAGATTTAGTCGACATTTTTGTCTTTAGTGGATGAAGGTTTTCCTGCAATTTGTGAAATGTGAGTTTAATTTTAAATCAACACTACAAGTAAGTCGTAACGCTTTCAAAAATTATTTTCTTTATTAAATTAACCGGTTTCTTCTTTCTGGTTTATTATAGCCTTCGAAAATGAATACAATGCTCTTCGAAAGCTTAGGTAACGTACTAATTGATTCACTTTATCTCTAACCTGTAAAGTTTTTTTGGCTGCTATTCCCACGAGTTTGAGGGTTTTTTAACAAATACCACTCTTTGAAGTTTTATTTTTTAACTAGTCAGCGGTGACTAACTGCCAACTTTTGGTTTTTGGTTATATATATTTATATATATTTATATATATTTATATTTATATATATATATATACAGGGTGTCCCGGGACTAATGGGAAAAAAGTCAGGAGAGTATAATATGAGCCAAAATAATGTTAGTACTTCATATAAACTTTTACTATGCAGGCCCTCGTTTTCGAGTTATAGGCCTCCAAAGTTTTAATTTTGAATTTGGTTTTTATTTTTATTTTTTGTACTAGTTATTTGATCTTCATAAAATTTACGGCAAAGCTATAATGTAAGTGTATGTTTATTTTGGTAAGGTAAACAGATTTACAGTAGTGCATTGAAGCCAGGGACAGACTACTCGCAATGGTTAGTGATCCAAAAATTTTGCAGGTATGGCACACCCATCTATTAGGAAGCCTTGTGTGTAAATGCTGTCGTACATCTAAACTGAAATGAGGAGGGGCCCCATCATGCATGAACCATAAATTTCTACGAGTTTGTAGTAGCACATCATCAAACAGGTTCCATAACTCATTTTGCAAAAAACTCCAAATATCTCTGACCGGTCAAAGTACCGTCAATAAAGTATGGCTGTATCAAATTATTGCCAACTATTCCTGCCAAACATTAACCATGGATCTATGCTGGATCCTAGTTTGGATAATGCCATGTGGATTCACATCATCCCATAAATGCATATTATGAGAATTTATGATTCCATCTCTGGTGAAACCCGGTTCGTTCGTAAAGAGAACGTTACTAATAAATGTGTTGTCTGCTTGTTGTTGTCGCAGAAACCACTGGCTATACTCAAGTCGAGCAGGATAATCAGCCACTGTCATACGGTGTACTTTTTTCATGTGAAAAGGATATAACAGCTGTTCTTTTAGGACGCGATGAACAACTGATTTCGAGACGTTATGTTCTCTTGATAATTTTCTAAAACTCGATGGTTCATTATCAACTGCATTTAACAAGTCTTGTTCAACTGCCACAGTACGTATGCTTCGTACTGGACCTTCTCCAGCTTTTTCTGGCGAAAATCTTCCTAAAATTTGAAATTTTGTTTTGTATACATGGAAAATTACATTTACTTATTCATACCTGTTTCTCGTAACCTGAGATCAATACGCCCAAACATTCGTCTGTCTGGCAATGCTCTGTTTGCAAAATGTTCTTCATAAAGCCTTTTGGCCTCTAAACAGTTTCGAGAAGCCAGTCCATACATTAGATGTTTATCTGCGTACTCAATAAAAGCGAATTCTGCTATTGTAACTGTTAAATTAAGGACTTATGAATTATTGACAAGTACTGACTACGAACTATTCTACACAACGTTTGACAACTAATTCTATGGTAACTTGATAAACGGTAAAAACACTTATAAAAAGTTTTTACCAACTTTCCAATTAATAAGTCGTTAATGTTTTTCATCTTCTGCTATCGTTAAATTATTTTTTTGTAGTACTCTAGGTGAATTTTGGACATCTATTAAAAGTTAGTTTTACCTCGTTGTGTACTTATAAAAATAGTGAATGCGTAAACTGGTACGTAGTGCATTAATAAAACTGTAAATATTAGCCAAACGGCTTATTTTATCGAATTCCAACAAGAGTACCTTTTCATTAGCTTAATGTGTGGGGAAGTGAATTTCGATAATTTCATACAGGGTGTGCCATACCTGCAAAATTTTTGGATCACTAACCATAGCGAGTAGTTCGTCCCTGGCTTCAATGCACTACTGTAAATCTGTTTACCTTACCAAAATAAACATACACATACATTATAGCCTTGCCGTAAATTTTATAAAGATCAAATAACTAGTACAAAAAATACAAATAAAAACCAAATTCAAAATTAAAACTTTGGAGGCCTATAACTCGAAAACGAGGGCCTGCATAGTAAAAGTTTATATGAAGTACTAACATTATTTTAGCTCAGATTATACGCTCCTGACTTTTTTCCCATTAGTCCCGGGACACCCTGTATATATATATAGTGGATATTTTTGTGGGGATGTGGCAATAAGACTCCAAAGTAAATTCTCTCAGATATTTATTCCCGAGCTTTCGAATAATTTTTATTCATTATCAAGGGCTATAAATAATTGGTCAATGTTATCATTATTAATGATTAAATGAAATAATACATACTTACTTATTTCATTTAATTATTAATAATGATAACATTGACCAATTATTTATAACCCTTGATAATGAATAAAAATAATTCGAAAGCTCGGGAATAAAAATCTGAGAGAATTTACTCTGGAGTCTTATTGCCACATCCCCACAAAAATATCCATTACAAATAAGTTGGCAAATATCTTTCTTCAAATTACAAATTATATTTATATATATATATATATATATATATATATATATATATATATTTATATATATATATATATATATATATAATTTTAGATTAATTATTTGCCAACTTAATAATCAGGATTATTTTTATTGGGTATGTGGCAATAATACCAAAGTGTACTCTTTCAAATATTTATTTTCTTTCCGAGCTTTCGAATACAAATTGTATTCATTTTCAAGGCCTACCATTATGAAATATGGTCAAAATTAAAATAAAAGATATATAAAAAATACTTACATTATATCATTATTTAGCGAGGTTGTAAGTAAGCTGTAAAAAATATGTATATAATAAATAATTTCAAATATTATCCAAAAATTATTATAAAACTTCAAAAAACAATTTAGACATTGAATAATGTTGCCAAATCAATACGAATTTTGTTAATTTGTATTACTTTTATGCTACAATTAATTTTATTATAGCTTTCTTATTTAAGAAAGAGTACACTTTGGTATTATTACCACATACCCAATAAAAATAATCCTATA
The DNA here is from genome assembly GCA_963921935.1 of Galeruca laticollis. Classification (NCBI taxonomy): domain Eukaryota; kingdom Metazoa; phylum Arthropoda; class Insecta; order Coleoptera; family Chrysomelidae; genus Galeruca; species Galeruca laticollis. The sequence continues at coordinate 167,397,232 of OY998180.1, forward strand.
TATATTTATATATATATATATATATATATATATATATATCCAGTTGGTCCGGTGAGTTTTTTCCCATGTATGAAATTATTCACTTACTACTTTTTGTAGTACGTCTCTTTTCTACTCACAGAATCTAAACCCTCGAAATGAAACCGTTTGTTCTATTACAACATAATATAACAAACAGAGATAGCCATATGAGGAATGGCGGCGATAGGTTTAACCTACAGAACAGAAGTTCGGTGGTTTAATCGCGAATTTGTACATTGGCAGACCAAAGACTTTGTTTAATTTTTTTTGCACCTTGCATATAAATTTAGTTCAAAAACAGTTGTTATAACGACTCACTTATACCTGAGTGTTCGATTATTGTGGTAAGTAAATATTATTTATCTTCTTCTTATTTATTTACTTCGCAATGAAAACTACCCTCAAATTGACATTTCATTATGATTCTGGATAGAACTCTATCAAACTAAATTATATGAAACATATTTTGCTTCCATCAATGTAAAAAAATATTGACCTAATTTTCCAGAACTATTTAAAAAATGGTTTTTATTTTTAGAATATACCTGGAAAAACGTTGAATTCGCAAGCACAGGAGCTGATCCTAAATGTGTTGGAAGTATTTTGAGTTGGAAAAGAGAAATGGAGGACCTTTAGAACCCCTTTCATGTGTTCAAGAGGTAACATAAATATTTAAGTGCATGCTTGTTTAGCAATATACTTATTATTAATCAATTTTTTTATGTTAGAGGGTAGCTGCTGCCTTAAAAATATCTCGGCGGACAGTATATGCTATAAAAAAGGAAAGAAAATAATCCAATTCTTTCAAGCCCAGGCAAAAGCAGACCTGGTTCTAAAACTGAAACAACTGATCTACCTGAGGGAGCTAAGATGGCAGTACCGAACACATTATATGATATGTACCAACAAAGTAGATATTGTTACGAACTAGCACACCGAAGTAGATACTAAGTACGGTCCTGTAAACTTATGTGAACAGTGTTAAAAAAATGGCGAGAGTGCCTAATGCTCAGAACGTCTATTGGGATTTTTTGTGACCGTTTTTATAGACATGTTCTCCGAAGATATTTTAAGGATTGAGCCGGCATTCGAGAAACATCCCCAAAAAGAATATTCCAGAAGGTCCTCTAGTATATTAAGAGACTACCTACTTGCCGTAAAGTCAGTTTATAAAGTGATCTCGTGAGATAAAAAAGTTAACAAGTAAATAAACAGTAGTGAAGTGTTTGTATAAATTAGTTTAAGTGTATATAATATAAATTAGTGAATAGTTTAGTGAATAAATAAATTAAGTGAGTAAACCTACCATGTGCATAAATTTATCCCACCCGTCAGGATAAACTGTTGTAAATAAATAAATAAGAAAAACATTACATTGTTGTCAGAAGTGAGATAACATAAATAAATAGCTACGCAATTATGGCCAAGAGACGAAGTGACCTGAAAGTAACGGAACTGAAAGCGGAACTGGAAAATCGCGACTTAGAAACGTCCGGTAAGAAAAGTAAATTAGTGGAAAGACTCAAAACAGCACTGGAAAATTACGGCATTGATCCAGAAACATTTTCATTCAAAGACGAGGCTTCCACCTTCACCTCATCAATTTCTGCTAAAATGGACGAAAAGATTTCAACCATGAAGGACGACATTTCTGCTATGAAGAATGATATTTCTGCCGATATCTTATCATTGAAAAATGACATCTCTGCTGACGTCGAAAATGAAAATTCGTCCCTAAAATTGGATATCGAGAATAGGATGATAACGATGGACGAGAAAATCGAGAATAAGATGACAACGATGGACGAGAAGATTGAGGATAAGATAACAACGATAGACGAGAAAATTAAGGAGTTTGAGAGAAATATGGCAGATTTAAGAACACAAGACACGCCAGCAAAAGAAAAGAAGACCGAACAAACAAAACCTTGCAAGCCAGAAACACTCCCTAAGGTAAGAAGACTTTGGCAGTTTTGCACGAGTAAAGGCTTCAACGTTCGACGGAAAGAAATTGTGGACCAATTATGTAAACAGTTTGAAGCAGCCGCTAGAGTGAATAATTGGTCCGATAAAGAGAAAGCAGAAAACTTAACTATCGCGCTTCGGGGAGATGACTTAGATGTACTTCAGACGATACCTCTGGAAGAAATGGATGCCTTCGAGCAGCTGAAGAAGAGGTTGGACATGCGATATGGCCACGAACATCTAGAACATTTGTACCAATCCCAGCTGAAGAACCGAAGGCTGAAACGGGACGAAGCCCTTCAAAAGTATGAAGTGGATATTGCCAGACTAGTTAGATTTGCTGATCCATCAGCACCAGTGAACATGATGGAATGTCTGGGCATCCAGGCCTTTATTGATGGCTCACGTGACCCCGATATGCAGAGAACGCTTCGTTTAGCCTATCCCAAGACATTGGTCGATGCATTAACTGCTGATCTTGAATAAGAAGCAGCTTCGATAGCTTCGGGATACAACAAAGGTAGAACCATAGAGGAAGGAGGTGACGATGACAGACTTGATCAGATTGTCAACTTGTTAAAAGATATGGCAGACAAGAGGCCGAAGAAGATCAAATGCCAGAAGTGTGGCGAGCTAAAGTACGTGCGCAGTCCGTCTAAGCGTCTCAACACTCCTGCAACCCAAGAACTCCTGTCACAGGGGAAATCAGACAGGGGTGAACATCGAGCTAATGTGAATCACCGAAAAGCCGACTCTCTCCCTAGACGGTCATGCCCTGTAGACTATTCTCAATGCAGCAAGTCGAAATCTAAGGAAGTTGCAGTTTCAAGAACTACTGTAGTCAACGAAGAATGGTCACCCACCAGGATCAGAGAAGATCAGGAGAATGATCCTCACCTGAAGAAGATTCGGCAATGGAAGGAAGAAAACCAGCGAACTACCTGGCAAGAAGTTTCAAGATTTTCACCAACACTCAAGGCATATTGGGCCCAGTGGGACTCCCTTGTCGTAGAAGAAGGTCTGTTGAAAAGAGTCCTGGAAAACGATGATGGTCACCCACCAGGATCAGAGAAGATCAGGAGAATGATCCTCACCTGAAGAAGATTCGGCAATGGAAGGAAGAAAACCAGCGAACTACCTGGCAAGAAGTTTCAAGATTTTCACCAACACTCAAGGCATATTGGGCCCAGTGGGACTCCCTTGTCCTAGAAGAAGGTCTGTTGAAAAGAGTCCTGGAAAACGATGATGGTTCCGAGAGGAGGAGATAGCTAGTTATCCCGAGAACAAGAGTAGCTGAGGTACTGAAGAAGTTACACGACAGTCCATCGGGGGGTCATCTAGGAGTGAAGAAAACCCTTAAGCGAGTCCGTGAAAGGCTTTATTGGATGAACAGCTCCGACTATGTGAAGCACTGGTGTAGGAAATGTTCGACTTGTGCTACGAGTAATGGACCACATCGCAAGAGAAAGGCACCTATGAAACAATATAATGTTGGAAGATCTTTCGAAAGGATTGCTTTAGATATCGCTGGACCATTTCCGACGACAGAAAATGGTTGTAAATACATCCTGGTTATAATGGATTATTTCACAAAGTGGGTGGAAATTTACGCGATCCCGAATCAAGAGGCCAGAACTGTCGCGGATATATTGGTGAGAGAATTTATCAGCCGATATGAAGTGCCCTTGGAAGTCCTCCGCGACCAGGGAGCAAATTTCGAAAGCCATCTATTCCAGGAGATTTGCGACAAGCTGGGAATGAAGAAGACCAGAATAACAGCATTACGTCCACAGTCAGATGGAATGGTCGAGAGAATGGACAGGACTATTGGAAAATACCTGTTCAAAGTAGTTTCCCCACATCAGAGAGATTGGGACCAGTATCTTTCCCTATTTCCATTGCCTTATCGATCTGCCGTCAATGACTCCACGGGAAAAACACCTGGGAAAATCCTGGTTGGACGTGAAATGAAGCGTCCTTGTGACCGGGAATTTAGCTGTCGGCCTGGAGAAGATCTAGCAGCAGATGTCTACGTGATCCAATTGAGAAGAAGGCTGGACAATATTCATGAATTAGTTCGAACAAATCTTCAAGAAGCCAGCGACAGAATGAGAAGTCGGTACGACGCGCAGGCCACAGTTGGGGGTTTTAAAGAAGTATGGTTACACAACGTGACGTGGAGAAAGCGATTTTCTCCAAAATTACAAAAATCTTGGGAAGGTCCATACTTAATCAAGAAAAGGATCAATGATGTTATATATCGCATAAGCAAGATCCCCAACGGAAAACAAAAAATAGTTCACCAAAATCGACTAGCGTCATTCGAAGGAGACCATGACCTAGAGAAAGGAGTAAACCATAGTCAAGATGTGTCTGATCCTACCTTCGATGAATTTATGGGCGCGTATGGAGGTACCGGGAAAGCTTGATATGGAGTCACTTCAGAACAACAATGAGATTTGTTCACTCTCATGGAAGATTATTCACTAGCAAACAACATCCCCGATCCCCGTATCAAGAACGCACGAGGGTTGGCAACCGTCTTTCAAAAGAAGTTCGGGCAATTAGAAAAACTTGAAGACCAGATTTCAGCCCCTGGAAAAACACTGAGACTGAAACACAATTCGCGGTACGTCTTCTACGTGGTAACTAAAAATGAATTCCAATATCGATCTACCTACCGCGATGTGTGGGAAGCACTTCGAAACCTCCGAGACCATGTATTAGAATCCAGCGTGAAGAAACTGGCTATGCTTAAGATAGTGGGTAACCAGTTGGATTGGCGAGTCATCAGGAACAGGATAGAGGTGATCTTCCAAGATACCGGTGTCCAGATATTAAATTGCAACTACAACCCCCGTCATCAGTATCCGATGAAGACGGTGCCCTGTTATTTCCATATGATCGGAGGTGTAGAAATGGGGCCGGTTGCCAATTCAAATATCCAGTCTTGGCTCCACAAAAGTTCCAGGAAGAATTTCCATTTAAGGATCTATTCGATGGGAAGTAAACCAAATTCTTGGCAAGACAACAGCACTAAATGTGTACGTAAACCAGATGATTATGACGGTAACCGTTTTATAATTGTCCATGCTGGTTCTACCAAAGGATTTGTCTCTGAAGCAAGTTCATTATTCTGTTCAAAATCTAAAGTAGCTGATTACCATGGAGAAATGAAGAATGAAATATTTATGAAATGGATAAGTACTCAATTAATTCCCAATTTAGAAGAGTCATCTCTTATTGTTATGGATAATGCTCCATATCATAGTGTTATTTTAGAAAAGCAACCTTCTACTAATTCGACAAAAATGAGATTGTTACATGGTTGATAACAAACAACATTAAGGTTGATACAAAACTTACAAAACCTGAATTGCTACAAATTGCAAAAATGAATTCACAATTTAAGGTAGTCAAAGTAACATGCCCTTTTAAAACAAAAATTATAGTACATATTCAATTTGAACAAATACTATATTTTTAATGATATTATGTTTGTTCATTTCATTAATGTTTTAACCTTGACTGTTCAAAAATAATGTAAATTGAATAGATGAATTAAATTGTAATGTAGTCACGAAACTACTAAAATCTATATAAATACCTTCCTAAATTTTTCTCGAATATACCATGATTTGAATACTCATTACAAAATACCTACACCTACATTTCACCAAAAAATTCTAATTAAATAGATTGATATTTACTCTGTTGGTACATCATATGTGTTCCGTACTGCCATCTTATCTTCCTCAGGTAGACCAGTTGTTTTAGTTTTAGAACGAGCTCTGCTTTTGCCTGAGCTTGAAATGATTGGATTATTTTCTTTTCTTTTTTTATAGCATATACTGTCCGTCGAGATATTTTCAAATCAGCAGCTACCCTCCAACATAAAAAAATTGATTAATAATAAGTATATTGCCCAACAAGCATACACTTAAATATTTATGTTACCTCTTGAACACATGAAAGTGGTTCCAAAGGTCCTCCATTTCTTTTTTCTAATTCAAAATACTCCTACACATTTAGGACCAGCTCCTATGCTTGCCAATTCAACGTTTTTCTAGGCATATTCTAAATATACAAACGATTCATATAGTTCTGGAAAATTAGGTCAATATTTTCTACATAGGTGGAAACAAAATATGTTTAATATAATTCAGTTTGATGGAGTTCTATCCAGAATCATAATGAAATGTCAATTTTAGGTTAGTTTTCATTGCGATGTAAATAAATAAGAAGTAGATAAATAATATTTACTTACCACAATAATTCGAACACTCAGGTATAGTTAGTCGTTGTAACAACTGTTCTTAAATAAGTTTATACGCAAGGCGCAAAAAAATGGATACAAGTGTAAACAAAGTCTTTGGTCTGTCAATGTACAAATTCGCGGTTAACCCACAGAACTTCTGTTCTGTGGGTTAAACCTATCACCGACATCCATCATATGGCTATCTCTATTTATTATATTATGTTGTAATGGAACAAACAGTTTATTTCGGGGGTTTAGATTCTGTGAGTTGAAAAGAGACGTACTACAAAAAGTAGTATGTGAATAATTTCATACATGAGAAAAGATGACCCTATTTATGAAAAATTCAGTGTCATTCTCCAAAATCACTTTAAAGATTCTCAAATTGACATTGTTAAATGTAATAAAAAATTAATCGACGTTCATCTAATTGAAATTAAATAGATAATTCAAAATTACCACGAAGGTAAGACTAATCATAGAGGGCTAGATGAAACTGAAAATAAACTAAAATCTTTACATTATTGGCCAAATCAAACATCCTCTATACAATCTTATTTTAACGAACGCGAAGTTTGCGAATTAAGCAAATATGATAGAAAACCAATAAAACAATTTTTAAATGTCACACCAATAGCTACTAAATCTTTCCAAATTGTGCATTTAGAAACGATAACTTTAGAAAATTGTACGATAATACCGGACACATAAATAGCAATACACCTTTCGATATAGAAATCGATCGACAAGTAGTTAATAATTATATACAAAATCATAAAGATAAAATGAAAATTATATACTCGAATTTGAATAAAGAATTACAGAAAGACAAATCAAAAGTAATCTCTAAAGCCAATAAAAGCCGTGAATAATTACCAGATACAATACCCTCTAAAGTGTATGTACGTTATAAACAGGCACAATGCAAAACCAAAAATAAATATAAACGTGAAGAAATTAAAAGTAAAAATATCCGACTAAAAACAGCTAAAATCACTACTAGACACAAAAATACTTCAGAAAATATTCATCATTCAAACATAAAACGTCCTAACAAGACTCCGTATAAATTAATTTCAGGTTGGTCACCGTCGGAGACGCAACAGTCAAAATAAAGGATGTTACCCATAACTTGGGAATACTTCCCATAAATCTTGGATATGCCAAGCTGCAGAAATCCAGTCACACTTTTGATCATTTTAATAATTTAAACCTACTACTCGTAGAATATAATAAGTTAAGTATTCAATATAATCACGTTAAATATATTATATCAAATTATACATTTTTTCTAACTGAAACAGGAAATATTGTAAATATAGTAGAGTACACTAAGAATAGTATAGAATAGAAATTTTATAACAATAATATTCATTCTACCTTAGATAGACCAAAGAGAGGGTTAATTAACGGTCTTGGATCAATAGTAAAAACTATTACGGGAAGCTTGGACTCTGAAGATGGAGAAAGAATTAATTCAATTATGGAGCATTTAAAACAAAATCACATTAAAATGCAATATTCTCTAAGCCACAAAATTATTGATAATTTTATCAAGACAATTCAAGATATTCAGTATAATGAAAAATAATAAAAAAAAATATTTGAGATAAGAGATATTTCAGATTTTCAAGCAAATGCCGAAAATATTATTTATTTGAAACAGCTGTTCAACGAACTTCTTATCACATTCAATGTAATTTTAGGCATTTTAGAAACAGTAGCAAATTTGTTAACCGTTTGTAAGCTTTGAATTCTACTTCCGAGTATTATAAATCCCACGACTTTTTGCCGAGTTGCAAAAAGTACATTATTTCTATCAAGCAGAATTTCCTTTCAAATTAAAACATAAAAATATTTTAGAATTTGAAGCCATCAAAAACGTAGTTTGTTAAGTAGATAATAATCAAATACAATATTTTTTTATCGATACCTATTAATTATGAGATTTTATTTAATATTTTTTATATGTTTGTAATAAACATATCAGTCTTGTATTTGAAATTGTTGTTGGACTATTTCGTTAGAAGTATAGTTAGTTTTTAAAAACACCGTTTCAGTTAACCTGATAATCTGAAGTCAAATTATATATATATATATATATATATATATATATATATATATATATATATATACAATAAGAAATGAACGAGGTTCACGGGCTGAATCGCGTTAGAAATTTGTGATTTCTCGACTACGCTTCTACTATATATATACATATATATATATATATATATATATATATATATATATATATATATATATATATATATATTAAACTATGTTTTAAATTATTTTAATATTTATTATAATATTTATAGATTAAATACTTTATTTATTTATATTTGTATTTTTTTATGTATTTGGCTAGCTCAGTTATTTTATTATTATTCGGGAGCATGAGACTCGTTCTACCCTTTGAGTTCAGGCTTAGATTGAGATATCCTGTTTAATTAAATAAAATGAAACACATTGATTCTAAATAACTTATTTTTTTGAGAAAATTTTTACTTCAATATATATTATAGATACGCCTATGGCATTATTAAACCACAGTCATACATTATGCCATCTAACATTCTATGCGCATGCTCAAATAAGAACGAAATGATGCGAATGAAATCGAACGTTTCTCATAGACGCTTACCAATTGTATGAAAATTATATATGTAATAGAATCGTTTTCTTTATAATAAGAATGGTGATGGGAATCATCATAAAATAATTTATGTGTGAAATTATTCATACAGATCATGAATTATTCGGAAGAAAATTATATACCAACTATATGTACCTTTGGAAATATTATATCTCTACATAAAATACACATTTCTTATACGATTGTAAATGAAGTAAGTACCACCCTTATTTTATTACAAAATTAAGAACGTTCATGTAGGCCTTTTTTAATAATCTCGAATTTATATCTAATGAATAACTACATAAAAGTCTTTATCTTTCAGTTTGATCGATCATATAGACGCAAGAATTACTTTACACATGGAAATAGTCACTGAATTTAAATTAGTTTGTTATTATTGGCCAATAATATTAAAAAACACTGACCTGAAGTCTGGATTATGGATTTTACCACATCTGGTAACAGGAATACGTCTATTGGAAACCACGCTGCATATTTTCGGAAGAGTCTTGGGTATTCTCAGGCATAACTGGATATCCACATACGTAAGTGTTTGTTGTTTAATATAGATTATGAATTTTTAACTTTAATACGTATTTGTTGCAATTTAGCTTAAAATTTGTTGCAAAACTTACATCCTCATCTCCTCTCCTACGACTCCAAGCCCAATCTACCAACGCTTCCCCTCGATCGTCAATTTTTTAATAAATAAACTATTTGTTTTCCAGCTCACTGTTCCAAACAAAGTTTTGTTTCCTTATAATTTAACAAAATTGTCCTGTCATATTACAACCAATGCTTTTCTTTCTTGAGCTATAGAGTTCTATTCACTTTTACTGCACTTTATGAAAGCTTTGAAAAACACATGATTGTGAACCTCACTTAAATAAGTCTGTTTTTTCTTTAACATTTACTAATTTCAATAAAATAAGAGTTTTAACAATTGGTGAAATTCATGGTGAATACTTTGATATTACAATGTAAATTCTTGTTTTTATACTTGTGATAATTTTGAAATAGTATTTAAGTTTATAACATAAATCCTTTTATCTGATATATATATATATATATATATATATATATATATATATATATATATATATATATATGGTTTCTTTATTTAATACTGTCCAAATTTTATAGTTTCAAATATTGACATATATCTATCACCATCTTTTGATCCATTTCTTTTTTTTGTTATTCTATAAAATTGATACCAAATTTTGACATATCATTAGAGTTATGCCATCTTATATTTATATTTTTCATTTGACTAATTCTTTATAACAAATATGAATATTATTATTACTATTCAACTAATAGTTGTAATTAAACTTGGTAACTAAAGCTTGTTTATTTTCAGATAAACAGCTGATTCCTTAGTGTTCATTTCTTCTAATTCTTTATTAAATTTGTGTCCAATATGCTCGTTCCTCTCCTCGCATGTTCCTGTTTGTTTTTGTACTTTTATATCTAAGTCCTTAAATTTCTGCTCCGCATTTTGTTGATAATTCTACATTATTTCTTCTATTATTTGTTCCTTGAATTTAATATGTTCTACTTCTTTAGTTATGTCTTCATTTTGTTTCATTACTTCGGCTTGCATTTTTCCCGGTAATTTTTCTTCTATGCCTCTCCCTAATTCATGAATTTGTTCTCCCATTTGGTTTTCTATCTCCTGTCTAATTTTGATTCCATTTTCTTGAATTTCATTCCGCAAATGTTTGTTTTGATCCTCCATATCTTCCTTTACCTTGTCAATTTTCTTTTTAAATTCTTCATTGTTCTCCTTGAGTTTCTTGATTTCCTTACAATTTTCAAATTTCACTTCTTCTATTTTCTTTTCTAATCTGTTCATATTACCATTGATGTTGTTTATATCCCCTCTAATTTCTTCTCTCATTGTATCCATTTTTCCATCCATTTTGTTCATATCTCCCCTCATTGTGTTCATGTATCCCCTCAAATTTTGCTCCATTTTATTCATGTTTCTATTCATCTCGTTCATGCCTGCCTTCATGTTTTCTTTTATACTCGCCTCCATTCTTATCAACATTTGTATCATGTCCGTCTGATCATCTCTACTTCTTCTTCTTTGCATTTCCTGTCTCCTATCCATTCCTTCTTCTTCAGTTTCTTCTTCTCCTGTCGTCGTTTCTTCGGGTGCATCTCCTTCCGATTGTTGTCCCTGTTCCAAATACACTGCTTGATAATCTCCCATTCCATGACTTCTTTCTCCCCTTTCCTCTTCCGAACCACTTTCTACTCCTACCTGCCTTCCATCTCTCAAAGTCATTCGTTTTGCCATTTTAATTAATTTTTAAATTTGACAAATACTTTATTTATAACATAAATCCTTTTATCTGATATATATATATATATATATATATATATATATATATATGTATATCTTGGTTTCTTTATTTAATACTGTCCAAATTTTATAGTTTCAAATATTGACATATATCTATCACCATCTTATGATCAATTTCTATTTTTTGTTATTCTATAAAATTGATACCAAATTTTGACATATCATTAGAGTTATGCCATCTTATATTCATATTTTTCATTTGACTAATTCTTTATAACAAATATGAATATTATTATTACTATTCAACTAATAGTTGTATTAAACTTGGTAACTAAAACTTGTTTATTTTCAGATAAACAGCTGATTCCTTAGTGACAAACAAATATCTATATTAGGCAGATTTAATGTTTTCTTCAATACTTGTTAGGCGTTTTCATATTTTAGGAAAATTATTAAGGTAATTTCTCTATATTTATTGTTACTCTTTTAATTATGTTAAACAAATGATTTTATAATATGACTTTATATGAATTTTAATTCTGATTGTGGTTTTTTAATGTGTTCTTTTATTAATATAGTATATAGTTTCAATTTATTTTAAATACTAAACTAAACATTCTCAATCAGCTGATGTGCTTTAAGATATAAGATATGTGGTTCAATATATATATACATATATATATATATATATATATATATATATATATATATATATATGATTACACATTCTCATGGGAATACTAACCCAGTTACACGTAGTGTCTTGTCGATCTATTTATCATGTAGGATCAGTCCACTGTAGTCTTTTTTCCGTTTATCCAGATATTATGTTGTGATTTAGTTTTTTCTAATATTTTCCACCACAACTGAATGTCGTTTACTTTCTTTTTTGCTTTCCTAATATTCATGATCTTTAAATCCGCATTTACTTGGTCGTCCCATTTTGGTCTTACCCTTGCTCTGTATACAAGTGGTATCCATTCTGTTATTTTTCTTAGTGTACCCTCCTTACTTCTTCTATAAATAGCCGTACCATTCCAGTAGGCTGCGTGCTTTGATTAATTTTCTTCTCCATTATTTTTTTGCACAATTTCTTAATTCATTACTCGTCTTTCTCATTTCTCCATCTCCTGTTTTATTTGGTCCGTAAATTTTTTCCACTTTTTGCCGGATTTCCATTTTATATTTTTGTGTTTGGACTAATTTTTATAATTATCAATTTTATGAAGATAACTTTCAGCTCTTTATATTTCTTGATATTACCACTATATGGTCTGCATAAGCTAGAATTTGTCAGTTTTAATTATTGTCATCAGAGCTGTTGGTAAGAGGTACCACCTCTTACTAATAGCTCTGATGACTCCATCTAATGCAATATTAACAAGAGTTGTAGACATTATTTGTTCATACTTATCAGTTAACCTCTGCTGATTAGCTATTAATTTAATCGCTTTCACTTTAAATGCGTTTTTACACTTCTAGTTTTTTCACAACAGCAATTCCGACACCTTAAAATCCCATTGGGTACACTCAAAGTATATTATTTTGTAATTCGAAACAATTATTTATGAGATTTTTGCGCAGGAAAAATAAAATTCTGATTAACGGTTTACTGCCATGTTGCCACTCTGACATGTTCATACACTGCTTAACTACATCACTTTTTTATCACATAATAATCAATATTAATTATTTAATAGTTTTATATAAAAATGACTGTACTAAAATATTCAATGTATGAATAGACAAAAAAGTGTATTAAACTTATCTTTCTCATATCGACAAACTTCGTGATACGCAATAAAATTCGCCATAAACACTTCGTTTCCTTTTTACCTATGACAAATTAACTTGGAATTCCAATCTTAGTTCTGGATTATAAATATTTTATACCTTTTCCCTGGAATGTATTGATTTGTCAATAATAGTGTTACAAAGAATTTATTGATCTTCCTACGACATACTTAACATGATCACGCGAATCTGAAGATCAATACATTCCACTGACGAAACGTTATTCCTCACATTGTTATGTTATGATTAATGTTTTCAAGGAAAGTTCAGTGCAGTTCCTCCCGATCAATTATAAGTTTTACTTTCACCAGGTTTTATCAATAATATTTGATATCACAAAAATATAACAAATACTGTACTTCAACTAATATAAATGTGACGCCATAAAAAAAGTTAGGTTGTCAGAAATATTTTCTGAAATTACTAAGCTCACAATTGTTCTCCTTTATTCAGTAAACTGTTAGTTCCTGACGATCTTAGAAAGCTAGTTTGAAAATAATTAAAAAAATACCTGTTATAAGTTTATTAGGCATTTAACATTGCTGGAAACCTAATTAGTTGAAACAATTTTGTGTATATTAGTATAATTTGGCAACATGGTGGCATTCACAAGCTTTCTCAAAGGAAGTCGGTTGAGATTTTATGATTTTTTATGAGGAAGACACTTTCCTTACGATTATATATTTCTATCAGTGTTGTCAAGACTTGTGTTAATATAGCAGTAAATATATTTCAAATATTCATTATAACTATTTGCTGATCGACGGGTAAGTTTTATAAATATAATTTAATAGTAATTAATTAGTATGGTCTTTTGGAGACCATTTGAAACTACAGTTCGAGATGATATATCCTGGGAATCTTTTGATTTGGCACCAAAGTCAAATGAATTGTTAATAAGTGATACGATGATAGGTACGCATTTAAAAACAAAGATTTACATGAACGATGAAATAAAACAATATAGTTTGCTTAAATCTTCATATATTTGAACTAATGTTCAATTTAAACTTGTTGACGCGTTTCACTAACACAGTAGCTTTGTCAAAACGAATGAAGGTAAAATATAAAAATGTCTTAATATATACAGTGCTAAATCTATTTACTAAGGTTAACAATGGTATTAAAAGATATTACCTGGAAATTCATTCACTACAATTATTCCTAAGCTATCTTCTAGGTAAAGAGGTTCAATAAAGGAGACTGATTGATATCTATTTGGTCGTTAAGGAGATTACCTGAATATTTATTTTTGTTAATCTCTAGGCCTTCTAATAAATTTAAACTAAAGGATTTACCGACTACATGGAGAATTTCAAAATTTGGGTCGAAAATGTGTTGGTTTTCTAATAAATGATTTGAATAGTTAGAATCTAATTTTTTGTTGTCATAGCTACGTTTGTGTTCCGAAATTCTAGTTTTAAAATTTCTAAAAGTTCTACCGATATAAATTTTATCACAATTGTCATTACCACATTTTAATTTATAATCTCCTGATTTGTTTAATTTTGAAGATTTAGATTTATTATTTTTAATGAATTTTGTGATCAGTTTTAAAGGAAATATTCATGTCTAAAGTTTCTAAAAATGATTTAATTTTCAAGGATGGTGTTCCAAAGTATGTTAAGCTTTTAAATTGTCTATTATTTTTATCTGAAGGGAATACTTGTTCTAAAGTCTGTTTTTTTATCTTTTTATTTATGATATTGTCAATTAAATTTGGATCGTAATTATTATTAACTGCTATTTGTTTTATGATATTTAATTCTTTGGTATAATTATTAATATTTATTGGGACTGTCTGTCTGTGTATCATACTATTGAAAGCTGCTAGTTTATGACTGAATGGGTGGACCGAACTATTATGAATTGTAATATCTGTATGTGATGGTTTATGAAATAAAGAAAAATCAACAAGTTTAAATTGAACATTAGTTCAAATATATGAAGATTTAAGCAAACTATATTGTTTTATTTCATCGTTCAGTATGGATCTTCATCAAGTAAAAGCCTCATCTATTCAATTTTTAAAGATTTACATGTCCATTATCAGCGCGTTGTTTTAAATATGTATGTGTTATTTTTTATTATTACTTTTCTCACAGGTTAAATTAAGTACAGATTTGTCGAAAGTCTGCAGCATGTATTTTACTTAACAACTCTTGACATTGCAGTTCTCAAAATTGATTTTACGTGGTTACCGAGTCGCAAATCATGATACAGTACGCTTGTCTGAAAAAAAATCTGAAATTTCTGATAATGCGGTTATCGCGAGAATTCACGAATTGACGACGATATATGAAATAATTAAATCAGGCACTATTACGGATCATTCTTTAAAGCGAAATCGACCACAAGCAAAACTAAGTAGGTTTGACAATGCTACCAATATAGTTATAATTGTTTACGGATTTTACAAGGATACTTACCATATTTAGAACTGATTCCAGGTAAATTGCGGGATGCTCCTGAATATAATTATGAATGTTTGGAATCTTATCACGCGGTTTTATTTAGTTGTGGATTTAAATATGAGAAGTTAGATAATCGAATGGTAATAATGGAATCTCGGCGAATCGTTGAACTTAGACATGAGTATTTGCGAAAAATAAAAGGGTACCGATATTCAAACATAACCTTAAAATATTTAGACGAAACTTAGATACGGTTGGGTTGATGACACAAGAAACTGTTCTTTAAATACGCCGTGTTTGAGAGGAAAACGCATTATTATTCTTCATGCGGGAAGTAAAGATGGCGTTGTACCTAATGCGCTATTGTTGGCCAAAAATATAACAAAGTCTTCTGCCGATTATCACGAAAATATGACAAACCGATTCAATTGAAAAATAGTTTGTGAGCAGCTTTTGCCCAATATTCTGCTGAACTCGGTAATTGTTATGTATAATGCGTCGAATCATATACAGGGTGCCCAGACTAATTTATCCAGGCAATATCTCTTGAACGAATAGAGATTTTCGAATGGGACAAAAACTGATCTATTCCATTTCTAAAAAAAATCATCCCCCAAATATTCATCCCTTAATTACAGCCCCTAACATTTTTTAATAGCACCCTGTACATTTTTTTATAATTTTAGATGTGGTCTCCCATCGTCTATTCAACAAATTTTTCAAAAATAAAATCGGTACGTAAGTAATCAAGAAAATATCAGTTTATTTTTTATTTTTGTTAAATTAATAAAGAAACCTTCAAACTTAAAGGAACTATAAAAATAAATGTAATGAAAATAATAACTAAAAATAACCATTAATTAATTAATATTATTTACATTAGATTTTGTAATTGTAGTCCACCTGCTGCACACACATATCGAATCGTGTCAGAAGATTTCTGGTATGTAGGTTAATCGTTCTCGATTTGTCAGTTTTTGATTTTTCACATTTTCACACAAATGTATCCATTGAAGAAAAAACTTCAATTACAAAAATGTTTCTATTATACCTGCCTCCACGAACTCCGTTTTGTGAATTTTTTGGTATTTTTTAAAACACTATCTTTTGTCTTTCAAAATTTTGGCTTCGTAGAGGAATACATTACTATCTTTCAAAAGCGTGTGCAAAATTTCAGAACAAAATCTCTTATCATAAAGTCACAATATTTGAAAAACTTTTGCGGTTATTTTACGTCTCAGATATCGCCCTTAATCCAGGTTGCCATGATTCGACCTGTCAGATCAACAATTATTATTATCATTGACGTTTTGAATAAAAGTATTAGACCAGTAATAATCATACGTGTTGTAATTGTGTATAACATTTCAATATGCCATATTTATTTTCGCCTGAAGAATACTTTGATATGATACTGATTTATGCAGAATGCCTAAAAAATAAGAGAGTTTCTCGACAATTATATCAAGAATCGAAACATTCCAAGTGAAGCAACATTTAAGAATTTGGAACCCTCACTTAGACAGGGACATTTTCCAAATAATAAACGAGCTACAATTGAACGCAGAGTAAGATGTGATCAAAATCTTAATAATGTAATAGCATATTTACATTTTAATCCCAAGGTGTCTATTAGATCCCTCGCCAATGAAAGTGGTATTTCAAAAATTTCAGTTCATAGAATTTTCAAAAATTTTAATTACCATCCTTTTAAAGGGCACTTAGTACAAGGATTACAACCTGGTGATTACCAAAGACGTCTTGATTTTAATGCAAGAATGATGTTAAAAATTAATGATGATCCACTTTTTTTATCAAAAATATTGTGGAGCGATGAGGCTAGATTTCACAATAATGGTGTAGTCAACCGTCACAATTCAAATTATTGGTCTCCCGTGAACCCACATTGGATGTTGGACACAAGATTTCAAAATATTTGGCGTATAAATGTGTGGTGCGGTTTATTTAACGGCCGTGTTATAGGTCCTTACTTTTTTAACGACACTCTAACAGGTGTTCGATATTTAGATTTCTTAGAAAACATACTTCACGATTTGCTAGAAGATATTCCTCTTAATGAACGTCAGGAAATGTGGTGGCAACAAAACGGAGCTCCTCCACACAATGCGAGAATCGTTAGCGACTACCTACAAAACCATTTCGATAACCACTGGATAGCAAACAACACTCTAGAAATTATGTGGGCAGCACGTTCACCTGATTTGTCACCTCTTGACTTTTTATTTTTGGAAGTGATAAAAGATATTTTTTATCAATCGAAACCGCAAAATGTAGACGAATTAAAAGAAAACATAAGACAAGTAATTCGACAAATTACTCCTGCAATGATTCAAGCCACATGTACAAAAAATCTTCTAGCACGGTTCAAAATGCGTGTTGCAGAAGGTGGACTACAATTCGAACATCTAATGTAAATAATATTAATTAGTTAATTGTTATTTGTATTTATTTTTTTCATCAAATTTTTATTACATTTATTTTTATATTTCCTTTAAGCTTCAAGGCTTTTTTGATTAAGTTAACAAAAATAAAAAATAGACTGATATTTTCTTGAATACTTACGAACCGATTTTATTTTTGAAAAATTTGTTGAATAGACGATGGAAGACCACATCTAAAATTATAAAAAAATGTACAGGGTGCTATTAAAAAATTTAAAAGTTAAGGGTTGTAACTAAGGGATGATTTTTTTACGCCATATTAAAGTGTATTAGAAATGGAATAGATCAGTTTTTGTATCATTCGAAAATCTCTATTCGTTTAAGAGATATAGCCTGGATAAATTAGTCTGGGACACCCTGTACAAAATATCAGCACAAAACAGGAAGAAATTCTAAAATTTATGAAAGCGCAGCTGTCCTTGACAATATTTGGCAATATTTCGTTACAATTTTAACGATGTATGGCAAAATTGCGTGGCTCATGTTGTACAAACAGAAAACGAATATACCGCTTTACCGCCTATAGCACCAGTAGTTATCCAAACTGGAAACGATTCTACTTTAGAATATTTTGACAATTGCAGTTAGGTATTAAATTCTTTTAAATCAGTTTCCGTTAGATATCTTGAAAACTCGTCTTTTGTTTCTTACGTATTTCTAGTAGGTACCGTCCAAAGACAATAAAAAAGCAAAAAATAATAAAAATATGCATGAAATTAAAACAAAAAAAAACTAACTAATTATATTACAAATATTGTGAGTTTTGTGAGCACGCTAATTTCAATTTTCTGTGTTACTTTGAACGAAAGAAATTATTTCATTATTTTGGAATTTATAAAAGATATAATATATGCACGCCATTGGGCGGTAGTTGCACTCAAAGGGATAAAAAATACTTTCTTCACACTGACATTGGCACAACTATAACCGAAAAATCTACCAATAGTTACACTGATATCTTGTTCTCTTATATTTAGTTTTTCAGTAAACTGCGAAGATAATTTCAATTTTAAACTCATAAAGAGGTAATTGGACACGCTGTATCAATTAGTTATATGACACAATGACCACGTGAGTCCGTAGGCATCCTATTACATTTATAAATTATATCCACAAACATATCAAAATGAATCAGTTATATAGGAAGGTCAGACAACTTCGACTTTACAAAAATTTTCTCTATATATACACATTATTATCAGTTTTGTCTAATTCAATCGCAATAATAAACAAATGGTTTGCGTAACAAAGAAAGTTATCTACGTGGTACATTTTGTTGTAGCAAATTGTAAATATTCTGTTGTAACGGGTTCAGTTTAATCAGAGGAAGGACGCTTTCAAGGAAACTTGATTAAATGCGGTAATTTTGTTGTGTTTGCTGAAAACACGACTTTTTAATTTTTAAGCATAATTAGTGAAAATTGACATAATCAAACTAACCTTAAAGAGATAACTTCATTGTCGTTCACTGAGAAATATTGTTGGGGAGTAATTACCGTCCACGTGACATGTTATAATATAACGGAATTAATAAATAGTACTATAAATAATTTATGAATGATTCGAAAAATCGTTGGTTCATTAAGCACTGAAGGTATATTTCAGAAACAAATAACAACTTTTATTTATGATTTTCTTTAGGAAATTCCTAATATATAATTCTAGGCGTTCATACAACGAAATGACAAGTGAAAAAGCAACTTGATTCTGATTTTTAGTTTCCGTAGCTGACAAATTGAATCTCTTATAAGGTTAGTGTGTATTTTGAAAGTCTACATCATTTTAGGAAAGTATTTCCAAGATCGAAGGTTGAGAGAAACCGGCAACCTGTTGCAATGAGGAATAGGAATCGTAGAAAGAAAATATTAACGTATTGGCACATATTCAAGCTTTCCGCAAATTGCAATTAAGGATTAAATTATTCAAGGGTGAATTGACTACTAAAGGTTAATAAAGTGCATCCATTCTGCTCTTGTTTTAATACCCGAGAAATTAAAAGGAATAGGTTTTGATCGTCGACTGAACAATTGCAACTGGTTGAAACAATATTGAACGATGATTCACACTATCAATCGAAAATATTATGGAGTTATGAAGCTACTCCTGATCAGCAAAAGCGAAGTCAACCTTTCCTTATTTAGATTTTTTACGAATGATTTACTAATTCTACTACATATTAGATATCACTATTCAAAATAGATTATACATGTGGTATCAACAAGATGGTTGCATCATGTATCATGTGCATCATGCAGCATATGTCAGGGGAATATTCAGATATTGTATTTCAATATAGGATTGGACAAACGAGTATTTTTAGATAGCGAGCAAGATCCCAAACCCTGGAGCGTCTTTATAGCGCACATACAATCCCATGCTAGCTTAGGGTTGACTTCTACAGAACCGAGTGCCTTTATCGCTGCTTGGCTGTCTGTGAAAAGCAAGTGAACCATATATTATTCTCTAACTTATGATTTATTCCACACCGTAGTTGATTGCCGTCATTTCCGAAAATTGTGTCGTCCTTAGTGAGGCTTACTAGGAAAGCTATACCTTGTTTTAGCTCCACTACTCCTGCTTCTATGCCTTCCGGCGTATTTGAGCCATCTGTGTAACATGTTGCTTCTGCCTGTCTCATTATATTATCCGCTTTGAGCTCCCGATTAGATTCCGATAATCGGCACTATGCGTCTGGCTTATGTGCTGTTGATTATGTAATATATATATATATATATATATATATATATATATATATATATATATATATTATATTTTCTAATAAGCATAAATTAATATAAGTAGTGTTATATTTTCAAATATTCATAATTTGATTAGTTGATTCATAAATAGATTAATATTGTGGTTATTGTAATTGAAATGATTATTATGTATTACTCAATTTAATTAATTATAAAGTACGTTTCAATGGATTCTTAAAGAAACACATATTTATAACAGATATATTTCATACATCAAATGTAACTCAACGTTATTAATCTGTCTATGAAACGTCATCTCAGAAGTATCTCGATGAGTATTGTCAAAATAAATAACAAACTGCCAGAGAAAATTATGACTTTTGGGAATTAATTAAAAATGGACGGGAAGAGACGTGATACATATTTTTAAGTTGAGTTCCACAAATTT
The DNA here is from genome assembly GCA_963921935.1 of Galeruca laticollis. Lineage (NCBI taxonomy): Eukaryota > Metazoa > Arthropoda > Insecta > Coleoptera > Chrysomelidae > Galeruca > Galeruca laticollis. The sequence continues at coordinate 167,418,248 of OY998180.1, forward strand.
TAGTTTAAAGTTATAATAAGCAAGTTAGATATTAAAAAGGTAATTATTATAATCCAAGGAAAATCAACAAGAGAGAGTAATGAAAAAATAATGTAAGCGAAAGTGTGCTTATAAAAAATTTTTATATATGGAAGAATTAAGAAGTCACTAATGATGGAGATACTTTAAAGACATTGGAATTGTGAACGCTTAGTAGACTCTTAAATTCGAACCTGTTGGAGTATTTATATACTAATGAGAAAAGGTATAAGTAAGAGTGGACTGAGAAAATTTAATTATGGACAGATATTGGTGATATATTGGACCAAGCAAATGTGAATACGGACAATAACGAAAAAATATTAGTGAAATAATGAACTAATGAAATTTAAATGAGGACAATAGAATATTGACTTTATGTTAAATAATTTTATAGATATAGATAGAACACTGAGTAAGTTTTTCTTTTAGTTAAATAATTTGATAGATATAGATAGAACACTTAGTAAGTTTTTCTTTTAGTCAATTAATTTGATAGATATAGTTTTTTATTAATTTGTTGAATTTGTAAATTTCTAAAATTGAAAAAAAAATGAAAATTGAATTAAATTAACTAAAGTTACTTTGTCTATTTCTATACAATAAAAAGAGTGCCACAGATCCACAAAAGAGACAGGGTCAAATAAAATGAAAAAAAATAAATAAATATAATATCATTATTACATGAAAATAAAAAAATTAAATAAAAATTGATGATTATATAAAACATTACAATATATATATATATATATATATATATATATATATATATATATATATATATAAACTAGTGAATATTGGGGATTGCAGCAATCCCCAATATTCACTAGTTTTATTCCTAACTAGTCAGCAAAGACTATCTTTCTTCTATATATATATATATATATATATATATATATATATATATATATATATATATATCATCATCATCATATGCAGCTTATTCAACCATTTTGTTATGGTGTAGCCTCCCATTACATATTTATATATTCCATTTCCATGTGGGCCCATTGTTGTCTATTGCTAGCTATGCGGCCCCAAGTTGATCCTGCGAGTTTCTTTATGTCGTAGTCCCATCTTAAGTTGGGGCGTCTTCTTGGTCTTTTCACGCCTCGGGGATACCATTGCGTTATCTTTGTGGTCCATCTATCGTCTGTCCTTCTAGCGAGATGCCCCGCCCATTGCCACTTTAGGGATCTGATTCTATTTATGACATCTATCACTTGGGTCTTTTGTCTGATCCAATCAAGCCTTTTTCTATCTCTCCTTGTTATTCCAAGCATGCATCGTTCCATAGACCTCTGCGTTACCTGGAGTTTTCTAATGATATCAGTTTTCAGGGTCCAGGTTTCACAGCCGTATGTTAATACTGGTAGTACGCACTGATCAAACGCTTTCTTTTTCAAACGGAGTGACATTCTAGACTTGAAGATTATAGAGTTCTGTCCAAATGTTCTCCATGCTAATTTGATTCTTCTGTTTATTTCTGGAAGTAGAGAGCCTGATATGTGTATTAGTTGACCCAGGTATATGTATTCCTCTACTATTTCCAGGGCAGCGTCATTAATTGTTATTCCTTGTGCGTTTATCAGTTCGTTATACATTATCTTGGTCTTACTCAGATTTATTTTAAGGCCTACTTCGTTGCTTGCTGCATTCAATTCATTTATTTGTTGTTGCATTTCGCCAGGGTTACTCGCTATCAGGATTATGTCATCAGCGAATCTTAGATGGTTCAAGTATTCTCCATCTATATTCAGACCTGTGTTGTTCCAGCCCAGTTTTCTGAAGATGCTTTCTAGTGTTGCTGTAAATAACTTTGGCGATATTGCGTCTCCTTGTCTAACTCCTCTGCTGGTGGGGAATTCTGGTGTGCCCTCATATATCCTAACTCTCGCTTTGGCTTCCCTATATATATTTGCTAGGGTCTCAATATATGGCTTGTCGACCCCTTGTTCTGTTAGGGAATTTATTACTGCTCTGGGATATATAGAGTCGAATGCTTTCTCAAAGTCGATGAAGGCTAGTGCTAGTGGTTGGTCGTATTCTTTGGTTCGACTGATAACCTCTTTGAGGGTATGGATGTGATCTATTGTACTGAAGCCTTTGCGGAATCCAGCCTGTTCTCGTGGTTGGGCCGAGTCTAGTGTATTTTGTATTGTGTTGTGAATGATCTTTGTGAATACCTTGTACGTCACTGGTAGTAGACTTATTGGTCTGTAGTTCTTAATGTCTTCTTTGCTGCCTTTCTTGTGGATCAACACTATAAGGGCGCTGTTCCACTCTTTAGGTATGCTCCTGGACATCAGACAGTTCGTGTATAGTTTGGCAAGGTACTTCCATGTTTTAGCTCCTGTATATTTGAGTATTTCGGTCGTGATGCCGTCGTTTCCCGCTGCTTCGCCATTTTTCATGCTTTTCAGTGCCATTTCTACTTCCTCCACCAATACTTCTGGTATGGCATCTTCTGAGTGTTCTATTATTTCTTTCAAATTTTCAGGGGCCTTGTATAGGTCTCCATAGAATTTGGCTACTAGGTCTATTATTTCATTCCTGTCTGTGGTTCTTGTGTTTCCATCAGTTAATGCAACTATCTGTCTTTTCCCTATTATTAGTGCCCTTTTTGCATTTTTGTAGCCTTCACGGTTTTCTATTGTTGTTTGTACCAGTTTCTCGTTGTAATTTCTGATATCTTCTGCGATTTTCTTTCGTATCGTCTTGCACAGTTCGGTGTATTCAATTCTTTGAATGTTTGTTCTCTTTTTCATTTCTCTTCGTTTTTGTAATAGTGCTTTTGTTTCCGGAGTTAGTTTTTTGTGTTCACCTCGTTGTTGCAGACCTCCCACTTCTACGGCGCAGTTTCGAATTGTGTCTATCAGTTCAGGGCTGTTATATTCCACTTATTGTAGTCTTTCTTCTAGTAGTGCTTCATATTGGTGAGAGTTCTCTTTCAGCCTTTCGTTGTTTATGTTTTTAAAACAAAAAAAACATATATATATATATATATATATATATATATATATATATAAGGAGGATAGTCTTTGCTGACTGTAGGAATAAAACTAGTGAATATTGGGGAATTGTAGCAAGAAAAAGGAAAAGTGTACTCTTCGCGGAAAATTTCCAAGCTTTCGAGGATGAATATCCTCATCATCAGGGAGACCAAAAAGGAAAAAACAACAGTTAAATACTGTGGTCAATGAAAGAATAAAATTGTAATGCAATTCACAACCACGTGTGTACTTACCTCCGAAGTGCGGTCTATTAAGTTGTAATAATTTAAACTACAGATTATGAATTGTGTAATGATTGAGTAGAAATGAGATAAACATTGAACAACCAAATCATCATGACTATAAAAAGTCAAAATGCAGCACCATTTTGTAAATTGAAATAATTGAAGTCATCTTCAAGCGTTGTTATGTTGAACGCCGGTAAGGACATGATATACTTTTCCCTCTAAATCGGAAGTAACAATAGACAACAATTTTACCAACAGTCCAAAATCAGGCCATTATTAAAGTGGGTACATTGTCTCACAATTCTCTGATTTTGGACTGTTGGTAACATTGTTTGTCTATTGTTACATCCCATTTAGAGGGAAAAGTATATCATGTCCTAACCGGCGTCCAACATAACAACGCTTGAAGATGATTTCAATTATTTCAATTTACAAAATGGTGCTGCATTTTGACTTTTTATAGTCATGATGATTTGGTTGTTCAATATTAATCTCATTTCTACTCAATTCATAATCTGTAGTTTAAATTATTACAACTTAACGGAGTCTAATCTCACTTCGGAGGTAAGTACACACGTGGTTGTGAATTTTATTACAATTTTATTCTTTCATTGACCACAGTATTTAACTGTTGTTTTTTTCATTTTAGGCTCCCTGATGATGAGGATAATCATCCTCGAAAGCTTGGAAATGTTCCGCTAAGAGTACACTTTTCCTTTTTCTTACACTGCAATTCCCAATATTCACTAGTTTTATATATATATATATATATATATATATATATATATATATATATATATATATAAACAAAGGATTATTGGGGAAGCGACAATATTTAGGGCTGTCTGCATTCTTCGAGCCACCACCCCTGCAAACTTAACTCTGACGATAACAATTACTATATCGTCTGCGTATTTTAGGCAGTGAAAATACGCCGTGCATAATTCTGTGAGGAGATCTCCATTAAGGTTGATCGTCAACTAAGGTTAAATGTTAACTAAGGTTGACCATGGTAACGGGGACAGAACTGCTTTCTGTGGGTATCCTCCACCGGCTCTTGCTTTGATAATAGCTTGACCCAGAGTGGATTCTAATATCCTATTTTACACGTTAGCCTCTGTCCATCTGCATATTACAGAAGGTGTGTCCCGTCTATTCATTGCGTTAATCAATGAGCTAGTATTGACATTATTGAATGCTCCCTCGATATCCACGAAAGTGGCCCTTGCCATTTCTTTGTCTTCGATTGACTTTGAGACCAGCCTGTTTAGATCGTCCAGCGCGGAATCTGTAGATCTTCCTGGTTAGTAAGCATATTGACAGTTACTTAGTGGGTTAGCTTTTAGCACCTCGATCCTAATATACCTACCCAAAAGTATTCCTACCGATTAAGTAGAAAGGAGGATAGGCTTATTGGTCTATATGACTTAGGTGCTTGATATGATAATTTGCCTATCTTGGGCTTTGACCTTTTGCAATATTTCTCGCATGATACCCATGCCAAACAAGCTTTAAGGATCTTTATTAAAACTAAAAATATAATTTCTCTCAAAACTTATGAGGTTAGCCAACACATCTCAAAATTGAAAATAATACCAATCTCTTTGGATTACTATATATTTAATAACATCTCGAACTATGTCAATAGAAGACAATATTATTTGTGAAAAATAGCAAAATAAAAGAAATTTTCTAGTATTGTTAAGCTTTATCAAAAACGTAGTAAAATTACTTTTTTAAATGAAACTGACTTTATAAATAATTCCACAATATGTTCAAAAAATGGTGGAATTATTTAGAAACAGTTAGTTTCATTTAAAAAAGTAATATGAATAGATTCCACAGAGTAAGGGTCGAAACAGTAAAATTCGTTGACGTAGTAAAATATTACAAAGAACGGTTATTACACAAGTTTTAATGTAATGTCCCTGTTTATCTTCCCCAATAAACGCTTGGTTACTGTTAAAATGTGACTCAAACATTCGTTTTAACATTCCTGAAGGTCTTGTTACGTTATTTAGAATATCACTAAATGCACCGACAAACGCAGTTATCGTAAAATGAAGGCTAAACGGATTTACAGAATAATCTAAAATCGTGGAAAGTAGTTATCAGCACTGTTGATAGTTCAAGGTGATTTTGAAACAGATCTCTCAATTAGAGGATAAAATAATATAATAATAAAAAATAAGTGTGACAAGAAAACTCCATATTTACTTAAAATCCTATCAAACGTACTAGAGTGAAACAACATTAGACTCTAATTCTAATTTTTTGTCGCCACACAATTTTCACAATTTCAAAATTTGGCGGCACACATAGAAAAATATAAGTTTGAAAGTTGTTTACTTACCTATAATAAACTCTGTAAAATAGTTTATGATAATAGCTTTGAATATAAAATGAAATAAACGTTTTAAAGATTAAAACTAACTTTTCCGCACTATACACCCCGGAGGCTGTATCGTGCTAACAAACCGACATTTCTCCAAAAATTACCAAAAATGTGGTATATCTGGATTTATATTATATTGGCTCTAGTGAGCTGAAAATGAATCGGATTAATCTGTGAGACGTCCTGAATAAAATCCAATCACAGAATTGGTCACTTGTATACACTTCAGAGGCTGTATGCTATTTCAAGTACCATAGCACTCGTTGTACTGGCTCTCGTAAGCTTAAAATCAATAGCGAGACGCCCTAATCCATTCATATAATTGGTCACTTGTATACACTCGTTATTGTGCTAGCAAACAGAAACTTCACCAGAAATTACCAAAATTATGGTACTTCAAATACCATAGCGACCGTTGTATTGGATCTGGTGAGCTCATAATCAACAGAATGCATCTGTGAGATATCCTGAACAATACTCAATCATAAAATTTGTTGCACTCGGGAGGATGTATCCTGCTAACAAGACATGTTACGAAAAATGGCTGACGGCAACTGTGATGATCCTATTAGATTTAATTAGATTTAACTAGATTTAAATTTCAAATATTGCTAACGGCCAGTGAACTTGAAGGTCACAGACAAGGTGTAGTAAGGTTATTAACAAACTGAGGAATCACGACTGTTTTGTAAATATATTATTGACGCGTCTTAACAATAAATAATGTAGTATGAAAAGACGAAAAGAGCATCGACTATTGATGTTTTGGTTTAACAAGGTATTTATGGGATTCCTTATATAAAAGAGAGAGTTCATTTCTCTATAATTATTAATAGTATCAATCTTCCTAGTGTAAGTTATCCATGGTCAGTAATTTGTATACCTAGTGTTAAATATATTATCCCAGTGAGTTTTGATAAACAATGGTATTATTTAACCCCAATGAATAAATGGTAAGTGTTTCCCGAAGATGAATGGTTTGATGGTTTAAGAAGTATATACGAGAGGCACTTGATAAATAACCACCACATGGCGATCCTGCAAACTAAATGATAACGATCCTGCAAATTAAATGGTAATAATCCTGCAAACTGAATGGTAATATTCAACAATAATCCTGTAAATAGTCCTGTGAACTGATGGTAATCCAAACGAGCGAAGGTATATGATCTTTTATTTGAATTTTGGACCTTGGAGGAGCAGAAATATGGCTGGTGCACCTACTAAGCAAGAGGTAAATATATTGTGGATTTATCTAGAAACAGTTAGTTTCATTTAAAATAGTAAATCTCGGTTATTAGATAGCGAAATTAGCTCTTCCTCTCCGTTCAAAGTTGATTCAAATACAGAAGTATTCGTTATAATAAATGGATTACGAAGACAATGATTTTTTTATATCTTAATTTGGCAAATAATGAGTAGTTCTCGCCTCTAATGTTGTCAAATGATGGTCAACAACAATTTTAAGAATAGTTTTATTAAAACCTTTTGGGACTGACTCATACTTTTTCAAATTTTCTTCCTGAGCTTTATTCTTCCATTCTTATTTTTTTTTGGAATCCTAACTTTTTGTGTCGAATTTAATATATTTTCTTTCGACCCTTGCATACTACAATTTATGTTATTAAAGATAACAAAAATTTCTGATAAGTAGCTAGGTTAGCGTTTTGTATTATATCTTCCAACCAATTACAATTTTTGTTTTGTTCAAAAAACATTTTCATTTCTACTCTTAACCGAGCTGGGCGAAAATTTTAACTGTAAAATAAAAATCGAAAAATATTTGATTCAATTGTTGCTAAAATATTCCATTTTCTCGATTGTTTGATAACTGTTGCCTTCCTCGCGGTTTACAGAATGAATTGGTAACACATCTGTTCAAATAGGTTGAAAAATAAGGAAAAAATCGTAGTGTAAACAACTGCATGCAATGCAATTTTTCAGAATCGTCAGTTACGAGGTCATAATTCGCTGCACCTGCACCATATCATATATCATTAGTTAGAATTCATGTATACTTGTTATCATAGTTCTTTAGTTGCTTTATATTTGTAAAGCAGTTTTTGTATAACCACTCCGAGAATAACATCTCTCTCTGTAATAATTGAATACAATATCTTTTTAAAAATAGTATTTCTGTTTGGAAGTACATATCTGGCCCAGTCAGTAGGATAACGCGTATTATCCTAACTTGTTTTCAAAATACGAACTTACATCCCTTCAGTGGAGCTCATCCCTTCAGTGGAACCAGTGCAAATCATCCCTTCTGTGGAAATCGTCCCTTCTGTGGTACAGTTACGTGGTGGACAAAAACTCGAGGAAAGTACAACTAGCCAGAAAACCATCGAGGTAAGTGCTAAGTTTCCTTTTTGCCTTTTCCTTATTTCCATTAATTCGGGAAGGATAATTGTTAGGACAATTTTATTTGTAATGTAATCAATTAAAACCTTTATGATCGATACCAATTCCATAGTAGAATATCTTAAGAGTTTGAATATCAGCAGTCAAAGTAAAGTTAAAATGCCAATCGGTCAATTGGAACCTCGTCCTATTAACTGGGAGTTGTTTAAGTCAAAAATTTCAAATATTAAACCTTATGATGGGGATACGAATACTCTCAACAAATTTATTTCTCTTTGCGATAGCCTAATCGCGACGTATAAGGATTATAATGATAAATATTTGAGCGATCACTTTCTTGAATGCATTCAGGGTAAGTTTGTCGGAAAAGCCGAATTAATGGTCGGGAATAGAGTAGAGTTGAATAGTTGGGAACTGTTAAAATGTGCGCTTGGGCAATGTTTTTCTGACAAACGGAATTTAGAATGTTTAACGCAAGGGCTCACGTGAAACAGGCCGCATAAGAATGAAAATTTGATAGATTTCGGGAATAGGTTGCAATTATTGAGGAGCAGCATCATACAAAGAATTAGTAACGAAACCAAAACGAGAAAATTATACATATGCAATTTTGTGACAATACGGCATTAAATACCTTTATTGCGGGCTGCACCGGTACTTTACGGAACAACATGCATCATGGTAATGAATTTGAAAGTTTCGAAAAGCTTTAATCTCATTCAAACGATCAAAGGTCCTACCAAAGCAAAAATAATTTCAGAAATCAGAATTACGGCCCCCGAACTCATCAACACCACGGTAACCAATACTATCATCAGTCAGCTTCTTCTTATCCCTCAAACCCTAATTCTAATGCGTATTTATCTCAAGGCCCTTCGTGGCCTCGTCGACCCATTAACGTTCAACCCCAACAATTACCACCCAACTAATTCAGAAGTTTTCGGACCTCCCCGAAATGTTATCAAACCAAATCAAACTCCTATGCATCGTCTTCCAAAACCTGAGCCAATGGCTATTTCTACAAATTCAAGACTACCCCCATCATATAGTAAAAGATCCAATAATGTTAGAAGCAATTATTTTCAAAATAACGGCCAAAGGTCGAATTTCATGGCTGAAGAATGATTTTCTAATGACTACATTGGAATGGAACGCGAACCGACGCATGGCGAAGTCGACGCAAACTCACATTTTCGCGAGCAAGGAAAATATGTAGATTCTGATTATTTTAGTGAAAATTTTCAAGAGAATGCCTCAGTAAACACCATAACTTAATCAAAATGAACATTACCTCTAATAATCCCTTACCCTATATCAGTATTTCTAAACCTCCTTTAAATCTGCTAATAGACACCGGGAGTACTAAATCAATCTTAAAGCCTATCATTGCCAAAAAATTATATCCCAATTGTATATTTAATTCAAATGTATCACTCTCAACCTCTCTGGGAACCAAAAAAGTGCAGTTTCAAGCCGACATACCAGCTTTCCGAGAATTTAACAAAGATCATATGTTAAGGTTCATATTATACGATTTTCACGAATACTTTGATGGGATTATTGATATCAACGATCTAATTTCCATGAAATTTAACATAGATTTGAGTAAGGAGTGTCTTGTTAGTGATAGGGCCGTAATTCCAATTAAGTTTAGAAAACAATCCGATATTAAATTCCAAATATCAATTGGCCCTAGCGAAAGAATCGTATAGCAGGGAAATGCTTTACAGTATCCAACGGAGAAATATTCATTGAAAAGATTGTTTTAGGTGATATATATGTACCCGAGATGCCAACCATAGCTAATAATGGCTTAGCACTAGTAGAATTTATTAATGAAACAAATAAAAGTTTAGCTATAACGTTATTAGAACTCTTAAGTGCGACCGCTTAAAATCCTAATTTTTACGATTGCTATAAATTTGAATCATTTAATAGTCCGGATAAATTTGAAATAAATAAATCTCAAATCCAAAAGCTAATTAGAGCAGAACACATGAATCCGGATGAAAAGTCGGAAATAATTAAGTTATGTAAACAATATAAAGATTTATTTTTGAAACATTGTATCAAAACAACCGACAAAGCTCCAGTACACGTAAAATCGTATAGGTACCCGTATGCCCTTAAAGAAGAGGTGCAACGGCAAATAAATTATATGCTAGAGAAGGGCATAATAAGACCGTCGTCGAGCCCATGGCATTGGCCCAAATGGATTGTAAAAAATAAGCTTGACGCATCGGGGCAACAAAAATGGCGGCTTGTGGTAGATTACCCCATCGGTACCCCATCCCAAATATAAATGAAATTTTGGACAAATTGCGCGTGCCCAATATTTCAGTACCATCGACCTTGCTAGCGGATTCTATCAAATAGAGTTGAGCAAAGATTCGACAGAAAAAACAGCATTCAACGTAGACCATAGTCACTACGAGCTCTTGCGTATGCCCATGGGTCTAAAGAACTCGCTCAGTACCTTTCAGAGGGTAATGGAGGAAGTTCTTAAAGTTCTGCAGAACAGGGTGTGCCTTGTGTATATGAATGATATAATTATCTTCAGTCCAGGGTTGCAAGAGCACATATAAAATCTCAGATTAGTTTTGGAAAAATTTAGACAAGCAGGACTAAAGTTGCAACTAGATAAATGTGAATTCATGCGTAGAGAAGTAGAATTCTTGGGGCACGTTGTGACGCCCGACGGAATTAAACCCAATCAAAAAAAGATCGAAGCCGTGCAACGCTTTCCTATACCTAAAACACAAGAAGATCGTAAATCCTTTTTAGGGCTCTTAGGATACTATAGGAAATTCATTCGCAATTGTGCTAGAATTACAAAGCCATTAACAAATTGTCTCAAAAAGGATAACAAAATAGAGCACTCACAAGAATTCATTAACTGATTCAATCACTGCAAAAATCTATTAATTTCCGAGCCTCTCTTAGCATATCCAAATTTCGAGAAACCCTTCGAAATAATGATGGACGCATCATTGTACGCCATTGGAGCTGCCTTAAGTCAAGAGAATCACCCCATTTGCTGTGCGTCCAGAACTTTAAATTTTGCGGAGATCAACTACTCTACTATAGAGAAGGAGCTCCTAGCAATTGTGTGGGGATGCAAATACTTCCGCCCTTACCTTTTTGGACGACAATTTGAAATTCTAACTGATCACAAGCCGTTAGAATGGTTGTTTTCCCTTAAGGAACCGAACTCTCGCCTGATGCGTTGGCGATTAAAACTAGAAGAGTTCGAGTATACAATAAAATACCAAAAAGGAAAGCTTAACAAGGTAGCGGACGCACTTTCTCGTTCACCCCCTGCAAATGCATTAGAAACTAGTTCCTTAGATGTTAATATCGACTATACAGACGAAATAATACAAAGAGAACTCCAAATAATTGATAATTCTCCCTTTGTCAATGAGAACCTACCCGATCTCCTTGAGTTAGACATAGAAAATTTACTTAACGATAGCAGTAAAATAAAAGTTCTTCAAGATATTCAAATCCGTCCGCCTGATATCGGAATGGCTCAAGACACTGATCTAGACACGGTTCATACTTCCGTAGAGAATCAGTTTTATCCATACCAATTTCTGAAAAATTTGTAAATCAGCATAAAAATCAAATAATATTAACAACAGGAGAAATAAACTCTTACATTTGCAAACAAGAGAAAATATTCGATAACACTAGATTCAATGTCACTCTTCCCTCTAGAAATCTAGAATATAACATATTCACATTCGCCAAAGATTTTTTAAATCCTAGAATTACGTATGCTTTATATTTTAGACACACTAATTTACCCGAAATTTTTGTTATAACCTTGCAAAAATTCTTTAAAAATTCAGCGTTTAAATTAATTCACTGTACAAAATTTCTTATAGATTTAGTAACGTCAGAAGAACAATGCGAAAAATTACCACGTACCAGTATTACCACGTTTACAAAAAGGGTCATAGAGGAATCAATGATTTAAAAATATCTCTTACAAAAAAATTATTATTGGCCCAAAATGTCTGAGGGCATAGAGAAATTTGTTAATAGTTGCGAAACTTGTTTAAAAAATAAGTACGACCGAAATCCACCCGTCATCAAATTTAATCTCACCCCAACAGCTTCTAAACCATTTGAACATATTCACATCGATGTTTTTCGGATCTCAAATACTCCTTTCCTCACAATAATTGATTCTTTCTCTCGATACGGCCAAGCCTATCCGATCCAAACCGTTACCGGCATATCAGTGGTAGATACCCTAATTAATTTTGTAACTCATCACGGGTTACCTTATAAAATTACAGCCGACTGTGGTAGCGAATTTAAAAACAAAGATCTAGAAGACTTTTGTTAATTACACAAAATCGAACTACATTCCACAACAGCAAAAAATAGCAACTCAAATTCACCTGTAGAAAGATTCCATTCGAGCCTCATTGAGCATTTTAGATGCCTGCGAGAGCAAAACCCGGAACTAATGAAGCATTCGGTTTTAAGCTATAACAACTCCATACATTCTGTTACCAAATTTACCCCATTTGAAGTCATTAAAAGCCATATTGGAAGTCCAGACCCCTTTGCTCTAGACGATCATCTTGTTCTTTCCTACTATGTTCAAAACCACAAAAATATCAGTAAACAACTATATGAAATGATAAAAGAACGGAATGACAAAGTGAAAGAACGGAATATAAACAAACAAACGAGAAAAGCGATGAACCCCCAGATTTTTCCATCCAACATATAGCTTATGTTCGAACGAAACATCGAGATAAAACAATGCCCAAATTCAAAAAAACCGAAATAGTTGGAGATGATAACGTAGTTTTGAGAACTAAGAAAGGAACCTATCATAAAAGCATCGTTAGAAAGTCTAATTTAAATATTTTACAGGGCCAGCATCGGAAAGATGAAAACGGCAACCATCCTGATTTACCTGGTACTAGCCATAGTCAGTATTAATTGTTTCACAGAAGAAATAACTGTAACGCCGTTAGAAAATCTTATTATTCCGATAGATTTAGATAAAGCTAGGTTAATTTACTCAAAACATACTTTTATTCATTACTTAGATGTAAGAGTAGTGGTTAATCAAATAAATATCCCTAAAACACACTTTTTAACAGTAAGAAAATGAATTCTAGATACTAATAGTTCAAATCCCATTTCATATCAGGGTCTTAGCGAAAATATTTTAGTACGTATAGAGGTTCTTATTAATTCGTTAGAACGTAAATTCGACAATTTATATCCCCATATGTGTTCAAAAAGAGGTCTAATCGATGGTATGGGAAAAGTCAATAAATGGTTGTTTGGAAACTTAGATTCAGACGATGGCATTCGATACGATAATGCTATTAGGTTACTGCAGACGAATCAGAAAAATATCATTACTGAAGTTAATCTACATACCACTTTATTTAAGAAATTAATCGATCATTATAATCAATCAATAATAGTTCTTTTACAAAATCAAAAACTTCTCTAAAATAATCTAGTGAAATTTGAAACCGCAATATTGAAATCAAATAGATTCTCTAAGCAAATATATAACCTTTCAAGGAAGAATTAGTCAAATCAATCTCGATTGTCAAAATTTAATATTATTCGTAGAAAATCTTGAGAACGCCTTGTTATTTTCAAAACTGAATATTCTTCACCCGTCCATGATATCAAGTAAGAAAATTCTTGACATGATAGAACATCTGCATAGCATTTATGATAAAAATCAAATTCCCAGATTCAAGAATGTCTTAACATAATACACCTTTCTTGGAACGCAAGCAACCTTTACCGAATCAAAACTAATCTTTGCTGTCTATATTCCTATTCTGAAAACTAAATCCTTAGATTTTCACCGTATTTACCCTATTATCCAAGCTAATAAAATATTTGTCCCTTCACACCCTTACTTGGCACGTAACGAAGAAGATGTCTAGTTTGGAAACCAAGAATGCGAAAAACTGGAGGAAATTTACTATTGTACCCAAGAAACAATCCCCATTGATAACTGTACCGACGAACTGATAAGAAGCGGAAAACTAGCGGACAGCTGCTACGCCACCGAGGTCCATATTCAAAATCCTTTAATCGAGCAGATAACAGCTAATGAAGTTCTAATAATACCTGGGAAACAAGTAGAAATAAAATCAAACTGCCGAAAGAACAGAACGTTCGAATTAGCAAAACCAACCCTTATTAACATACCAGAAGGATGCGAAATCTCCTCGAACGAATTAAAAATCTCCAGAGTCAAAAGAATTAGCGAAGGCAAGCCAATAATTTTACCAAATATCGCATTAGAACAAATTAGGATCAGAAGAAACTATCAAACGCCGAATATGTCAGAAATAAAATTCGATGAGTTATACGAAATCCATAGAATCACAAAACAACTAACACCAATAGAAGAACAGCATAATACAAACGAAATTCGAATCCTATCAACATTTCCAACAATCTTAATCATTGGATGTATCGTAGTAACCTTCTACGTAATTGGACGAAGATGCGAAAAATCAAAAATCTAGAAACAAAAAGTCAAAATCATCGAAGAAATTCCTTTGGAGACAGTTCACGAAAATCACTCCGTTATTTTCGCCTCTTAAGGACGGAGGAGTTACGAGGTAATAATTCGCTGCACCTGCACCATATCATATATCATTAGTAAGAATTCATGTACTTGTTATCATAGTTCTTTAGTTTCATTATATTTGTAAATCAGTTTTTGTATAACCACTCCGAGAATAACATCTCTCTTTGTAATAATTAAATAAAATATCTTTTTAAAAATAGTATTTCGTCCCAACAGTTTATGATTCCAGGAACGCGGTTCAAAACAAATAATTACATTTTTTCATGAATGTAACTACCTATTCCTCTTAAAATAATTTGTACATTTTCTTTATAAATTATATTATTCAATAATTTTAACATATCCATATATTATATAAGTAGTTTTTTTTGAATTTGAACTTTACTCCTGATAAAAAAATATAATTTTTACTACATACATTTTTAAAATTTGGCGGCACATTTGAAGAATTTCGCGGTACAGTGGTTGAGATTCATAGTGTTAGAAGATAACAGTTAATTATTTATGTAACGCTAAGAAACAATATTTTTTATTCGGAACGTAGTTTTCCGAATTCTATTGAGAATCCCTGAAATAACCGGCAACTAGTATAATCACATTATTTACGGCTGGTAAGCAAAGAAAGTGAATCCACAAAGTTAATGACTTATTTATGATTGAACTGGGTTATACAAATGAGATATACTTTTTAATTGGATGAAATTAATTATTTCGCAATTTCCAATGATCTTCAAGGTTTTCAAAGTTTAGTTACATACAAACATTCGTGGGCCAAACAATGCCTTAATGGATAAGTATTTCCCACTCATACAAGAATTCTTATTATTAAAAAATCTTGAATAACCTTAATCATTGAGTTATTAATAGAAATGTTTATTTAACTATTGATATTAATTGTATAAAAATTTTTGTTTTCTTGATCCAGTTTTGTGATTACCTTATCTGTACTTCTCTTATCTACAATACCTCCATTCGAAGCTGATATAATTATGTAGATACACATGTTTAATGAAGTTCTAGGTTAAGGTCAAAACATTTTGTTTGATATCAAACACTCACATGTTAAATAAATTGCATGATTCAAGGGATTAAAAAGTGAAATTAATGAATAATTATCTGTTATTCACTAATATTATTTGTTTTGACAGAATATATAAATATTTTGATGGAGGCCAAAGTTGAGCCGGAACGTCAAAAGAATTTGTATAAAAAACATAGTATTTATTAAAACAGACCAAAAGTCAAGAACATTTATTCACGAAAAAATATATTAAATAGTCTACTTTCTCAGCTTCCCACCATCCCGTATTTTTCCATTTTTTTCTGTCTCTGGCTTGCTGTTCCCTCTTCTTCTCTTCGTTATTGTGGTCGCTACCACCCTCCTCCATTACATCCTTCAAACCGGTTCGTCTCCTCACTTCTTCCTTTCGGATCACATTTATCAAGGAGTTGTGGAGCATTGTACGTTCTCTCTATCTTTGCGCAACTTTTAACTTATTCACTCTCCGTCTAGGCAAAGTAATTGTTGCTATCCCATAAGTAGCAACAGGTAGAGTAGAATGCAGGAGTGATCAGTTTTCCGCATTAAATTTATAGGAACTTCTGGACTTTTAACCAAATGTGCGAGCTTTCCAAAGGCAGGCCCATGTCAGCACTATTCTTCTCATTACTTCTGCCTTCTGGTTTTCTTTCTCCATTGTGATATTGTGTCCGAGGTAGATATAGTGAGTGACGTGGTCTAACTGTATGTTGCCTATTGTTGATTTCTGGATGTTCATTTTCAGGCCTGCTTTTTCCGATGCCTGGTGTAGTTCTCTCGCCATTTCAGCCAGTTCACTTGGACACTTTAAATGATAATGATATCGTCAGCGAAACGTAGGTGACTAGAGAACGAGCCGTCTATTTTGATAACCTTTTTTGGCCATGGTATTTTCTCTTGAACACATCTTCCAGGACCAGTATGAATAATTTTGGATAGTTGGTGTCGCATTGCCTCACTCCTCGTCCGATCTCTATATTATTTGTTCTCAGATTGTCTTGAACCCTTACATGCATTTCTGCATTGTCACAAATATCTCTAATGACGGCTTTCGAAAAATATGTATTTGAGAATCCACAAAATACATAGAATTTGAAATATGAGATAGAAGGGAATGTTTTAAAACTACTAATGGGTGATTTTTTTTCAAAGGTGACATCTTATACATATTGAGAACGCTTCATTTTGAATTTTACTCTTCACGTTTCGCCGGCTGTTTTAAGTGGCTTGTTCGTGACAAGAAATACAATGAGTTTATATCCGGGCAACCATAGTCAACTACACGTCAGCCTAACTCTAGCGACCAAACACGAATTTTTCCGTAATCTAGGAACAAAAACTGTCAACTCAGGTCCCGGTCAACTAAACCAAACAATTGAACTTCGACAAACACCTAAGTTGAAAGTGATTGTTTCAAAACTACGGATATATTTCTATTTGGTTGCTGGATCTTGGTTGACCAGTGCCCAGACTACGGTTGTTCGGATTTAAACTATTCGGTCGAAGTACAGCTGCTTTAACTGGTTAACTAGTGATTGTTTCAAGACTACGCTTAGGTGTGTCTTTAGTTGTTGAGACTTGGTTGCCAAGTGCCTAGGTTGTCCAGGCATAGACTTTACATCACTAGTGATTGACTGGGATGTTGGTAAAAAATGGTATATTGCCTGTCTGATCGATTGAGTACAACTGGGTTTTGATTAATAGAGTTATCGGATGTTTTGGATAGAATTTAAAGAATCAATAGCCATTTTTATTTTTTGAAGTGGATCTTCTTAATGAGTTTGAGAGTTTTAAGGATAGTGTAAAGCTATGCGGTGAAACTATTATTGAAAAAAAGAACAGAGATAAAAAGACTTTAGTACGAGTAATACCTGAGACGCCGATGTTATATTTCATTCATGCTTTTGCCTATGAAGTAATGTAGTTATTGTAAGATTCCATAAATTTGAGTATAGTTTGTTCAAAAAAGGAGATAAGTTAGCAAAGTATGTGGTCTACGTACATCCGTTTTTGTTATGATGGTACACATGTCTGTATATGTTGACATAATCATTCATTTCGAATTGTGAGTTTCTCTTTGACCTATAAAAAGCTAGACCTGTTATGGTGTGCTTGGCGATTTTTTGCTATCGACAAAATGGATGGGAGAATCTGTATCAAATTTTGTGCATTTGTGTAATTAAATTGTTGACGAAGGCATTTATTGGAGAGCCAAAAAATGTAGTGATACAAGGTTTTCACAGAATTCCGAGAAGGTGTCAATGACGATATCTCCCTTGGCCGCCCAACTATCAATAACCGATGAAAACGTTTGAGCGGTGAACAAAATTGTTATAGGATTAATAAAATACTTCTGCATAAGTAAACAGTAATATATTCTAATAGACATGTGCTCCGATTATTTTAACATTCAGTGTGGATAATTCAAATTGTTTTAATAAATTTGTGGAGTTGGATTCCGTAGAAACTGTAAGTGATCAAGTCTTACTTTACTTCTGATTATCAACTGTACAGCCAAATACAATTAAATATTCCATCGTCATCAGTAAACAAACCTTACTTATAGCAGATTCAAGTGCCTGGCTTATCGGACGGCCAGGGCCGTACTTAATTATTTTATCACTTCGTGTTTTGTGAAAATTTCAAAATGTATACCAACAACTATTCTCAATCATTGACCGCATCTAAAAGCCAATCTCGTACCCCCAATACCTAGTCTTCAGCAGTATCAAAACAACAATTTCCCTCAAAAGAACAAGCAATAGTTTTCAGTACTTTAGAAAACACTTAATTACAAGATTATCTAATTCCTCTAGGAACCATAATCCAACCGAAAAATATCATTTTTTCCTCTCGATTGGCCCATAATCGTATATGTATGTACCTATCTAGTAAACATTTGGTGGATGACTTCATAAATAATCATGGATACATAAAAGTACAGGGAGAAATAGTTAGGGCCAGAAGACTAATAACACCTGCTGAGAGACTCATTCTGTCGAACGTACGTCCTACAATACCACATAATCTATTAATAGACCAATTAATAAACATCGTACTAAATCCTGTTTCTCACCTGATATGTTTAAGAATCAGTTCCTCTCTACCTGAGTTTAGCCATATTCTTAGTTTTCGGAGTCAAATCTACGTCAGTCCTCACAATTTATCGCTACCAGAATCGTTAACAGAAGACTTTGAAAATACGACATACCGAATTTTTCTCTCTCAAGATGGTATGGTATGTTACAATTGTAAAGAACCTGGCCACATAGTATCTCAATGTACTGAACCTAAAACATCTCTACCGCAAGTTCAACCTACAGGCGCTCCAACTTACCAATCAGCGCAAATACATCTAATTATGTTCCGACAAACACCGTTGTCACGCAAAATGTAATACCAGCTTTCCCAGTGGACTCATATTCAACCACAAAAGATGCGGCAACCTCTAACGTCACGACGGTTGCATCTACTAACAGGGATGCACCAGAAGAAGCCAACAACAGCTCCAACAAAACAAAGCCCAATATAAACGAAGTAATTACACCTGAAGCAGACGCAGCTGAAAACGATCACAACACATTTCTTTTACCAAGAAACAAACAAAAATCAAAGAAGAAGAAAACCATTCTGACAACACCTAATCTTACATCAGATATCACAATACAGTTACTTGAACGGGCCAAAAACTTTATTGATAATCAATCTCCTCCATTCGTTATCGATTATGATCAACTTGCGTTACGTATAACCAATGTTAGTGACTCTACATCCCATCCCATCAGTATGATCGAAGAATATACAACAGATTACCTAGCCCTGACCCATATGCTCTCTCAAATTCATCCCTACTTAAAAGATAGATCTATGAAGACTCGATTTACTAACTTAAAAAAGGAAGTTTTCAAGCTCCTGGGTAACGATACTTCAGAGTGGGATAGTGACATATATATCCCAAAGTAGTCAGCAAAATATATAATGTCAATAGTTCACTGGAACATCGACGGATTTTTCCATCGCCTTGCTATGCTACAAATCCTAATTGGGAAGCACTCCCCCGATATTATATGCCTATAAGAAACTAATCTTAAACATCAATATACTTATAATTCAAAGCTGTTCGACTGTTTTCGTAAAGACCGAATAAGTAATATTAATTTCACTTCCGGCGGAGTAGCTACTCTAGTCAATAAGGCATTGGAGGCAAAACCATTTCCTGTCACTAGCAACTTAGAAGCTGTCGTTGTCATGATCAACTCACCTAGCACATATTTCATATGCAACATTTATTTCCCCTCAAGTTATCCAGTCTCCTATAACGGCATAAAAGATCTACTCATGCAAATACCACATCCACGCATAATTATGGGCGATTTTAATGGCCATAACATAATATGGGGCTCGCTACATACAGACACAAGAGGCAAAATTTTGGACAATGTAATCTCGGATCTTCAACTGAATTTTCTCAATTATGGAACCCCAACTAGATTCAACATCAACACCGGGGACTCAACTGCAACCGATCTAACCCTTTGCAATCCCTCGTTAACACCTTGCCTATTCTGGGAAGTCCTGAACTTTACTTATGGTAGTGACCACCACCCTATAATAATAAATCGTTGTACTCATCCATCTCCGGATCTTTTTCTGCCAAAACGGAAAATCGACTCTGCTAACTGGTCCGATTTTGCTGAGAATATTTAAGTCGCTGTCTTAAACTATGAACTATCTGAAAACATCGATGAATCATTATCAAATTTTAACAATATAATTATGTGCAGTGCTGAACTAATTATAGGCAAAACAAAAAGGACAAAATTGAATCACGTTCCTGTCCCTTGGTGGAATCCAGAATGTGAAGCAGCAATTCGAACAAGCAAAGCAGCTTTGAATAAATATAAAAGACAGTTGAAAACAAGATAGATTTCAAGAAACATAAAGCCAAGGCTCACCTCACAACGAAACTCGCAAAGAAAAACTCCTGGATTCAATGTAACTGAAAAATAAATAGTTCCACTCCTATCAGTGAAGTGTGGACAAGAGTAAGGAAAATTTCGGGCTTCAATTATAAGCCACTAATAACTAGTCTAAAATTCAACAGCACAGTAACAACCTCTGCAAGTGAAATGGCTAATATATTAGCCAGTATTTACAAGTAAATGTCCTCGAATGAAAACTACAACAGCACTCTTCTCGATAATAAATTAGCTGCAGAAAACTCGAATCTGTCACTGGATGGAAATGAACATACTGCTTTAAACATGAGCTTCACAAAGGCTGAATTGGATAACGCCATTAATAATTTAAAAAATATCAGTCCAGGACCAGATGATATCTCAGCCGTATTTTTAAAATATCTTCCCGATATAGCAAAAACAACGCTCCTGAAACTAATTAACTGCATTTGGAAGCAACACCAGTTTCCATCAATCTGGTCCAAATCCATCGTCCTTCCGCTCCTGAAACACTAAGAATCTCGCATTGAACCATCATCTTACCGACCTATAAGTTTAACATGCTCAACCAGCAAACATGGAGAAAATGGTCAATGGCAGACTTACGTGGACTTTAGAAAAGGCAAACCATTTAATATCCGAGCAAAATGGTTTCAGACAAAATCGTTCAGGGATTGACAACATCCTGGATTTAGAAAATGACATTCATGAAGCTCTATCGACAAAACAAACCTGTATTGCTATATTCTTCGATCTTAAAAAAGCTTTCAATACTTGCTGGAAACTTAATATTCTAAAGCAACTGCACATGTGCAACATTCGGGGAAGTTGTTTGAAATTCATCAGTAATTTTATGAAGAGCCGATCTTTTCGTGTAAGAGTCCGTAGCTCTTACTCTGCAGATCAGATAGAAGATAATGGGACACCACAAGGATCCATTCTCGGCCCCACATTATTCTTAGTGGCTATAAACAGTATCATCAAGGGCTTATCGAAACCCTTGAAAGCACGCATGTATGCCGATGATCTTGTTGTATATATTAAAGGAAAAAATAATTCCCTCATGACGAATATTTTGCAAAAATTTTTAACGCAACTCGAACAATGGTCCTTGAATACAGGTTTTGAATTCTCCTCGTCAAAAACAACCGCCATGTTCTTTTAAAAAAAAGTCCAGACGTTTATCCAACATTACAATTATATGGTAAAAATTTATCGTTCAGATCATCGGTAAAATTCCTGGGAATTTGGTTCGATGAAAAGCTTACATGGCAGGAACATATTAAACAAACGGCCCGTTCTTGTAACGAACGACTAAATCTAATGAAGACTTTGGCTATAAATGTTGCGGATCTGATTACAATACACTACTTACCATTTATAAAACATTAACTAGGTCAAAAATAGACTACGGTTCCATTGCATACGCCGCGGCTTCCAAAACAACTCTTAAGTTACTGGACACTGTGCACAACAATTGCCTCCGAATTGCACTAGGAGCTTTCAGAAGAACTCCCGTTGAAGCTATATATTGAGCCACCTCTGCATTACAGAAGAATATTCTTAACTCTCTCACACGCCACATATATAGCCTCGAATAGAAACAAACCTCTCTACACCAATGCCTTCACCAAAAAATATACTAACTACTTCAACAACAAACCGCATACACCTAAACCTTATTATGAGAGAATACGTACATATCTCCAGTATTTAGACATCCAATTTCCAGAATTATTTCCAATAGATCTAGACCACCCTCCTCCCTGGACCATCAACGTCCCCACCATTAACACTAGTTTGAGTAGATTTAATAAACAGCAAGTATGTCCAGCCGTCTTTAAAACTAACCTTAAATTAATATTGGAAGAATATCAGGACTTCATCACAATATACACAGACGCATCTAAATGTGAAATGGTAGTCGGAGCAGCAATTGTAACAACCAATCTTAGTCTGCAATTTAAACTTACTCCAACCCTGAGTATTTTCTCAGCCGAAGTTTCTGCACTCTATAAAGCCCTCCAACACATAAATTCTTGCAACATACCAAAAGCGTTAATTATTACTGACTCTCTCATTTCTTTGTTAAACTTAAAACAGATCTATCCCCAAAACCATATTGATAAAATGATAAAATCAGAACTGCTACCGGCTCAAGAAAACTCCAGATGCGTCAACTTCATATGGATCCCATCACATATCGGCATCGAAGGCAACGAAAAAACAGACATTTGTGCCCGTAGTGCTATTTCTAATGACGATCCAGAATCGGAGTGTCGGAGTGTTGCTAGTGATCTCAAGGTATTTATTAAAAATAAAGTTTTGTGTAAGTGGAACCGGAACTGGGAAAGCTCTTAGTCAAAATTACGGCAAATCAAAAGTGACGTATCTCCATGTCAGTTTAAAAGTAGTGATCGACGTACGCAAGTGATTCTTACACGCCTACGGTTGGGCCATACCAGGTATACCCACTCCTACCTTTTTTCAAACAACGATCCACTGTGTGCAATGTAATAGATAGTGTAAAGCATTTCCTGGTCGAATGTCCCAGATTTCATAATCAACGTAGCATGCACAACATTCCTACCGATTTGAAGATACTCATTGGAAATTTCTGTGATCACCGACTCGTAATTGACTACCTAAAATCAATTAATATGTTTTATAAAATATAAAATTTTCGAATGTACTGTCGCTAATAACCTTCGGGTAGATGCGACTCTTCTAAATAAAAAAAAATTGTTATAGACAAATGCGGAATCGCTGTTAAAGGAGTTGCTGATAATGTGGGCTTATCCGTGGATCATGTAATTTTTTCGTATATTTTGGACATTATATAAGTGGCCAAATTTGTTCCGAAATTTCTAATTTTATTCCAAGAGAACCGTCGCCCGAGAATCAGGAGTTGGTGAGTGACGCCAACAACAATCCACATATAACTGGTGGCGGAACCAAATCTCAATTACCCAAATAAAAGCGACTAGAATTGCGAAGTCCGAAAAAGCACACCAAGACTGGCCAAATGCGTATTCTTAATTTTTGGGCCAAAAACAATACAATAATCTTGCCTCCACCAACGTAATCATCGGGCTTTACACTCTCTCGTCAAAACTCAATGGACCCATGAAACTGCAGCGTTGTGCCACCTTTGGAGAGATGAAGAAGTCAAAGCCATACCAAGAGCGCATATTTCGAGGATTGTAAAAAGCACTCCTAATTGAAGATTAAAAGCAAAACACCTAAATAAAATGTAACTGCTTACTGAGTTACAGGGTATTTTGATTAAAAATTTAAAAACGATTTGTGCTCAGTACTTGAAACCTATTTTACGTATCTATTTCATATTTGGCAGGAAGTGTCACTGTACACCCTACTAAATTATGTTAAACAAACGTTTCTAGCTACTACCAGAGGCGTCAGGGGCAAGTCACTGGTAAATCGTTCACAAATTCTACGCCACTGGCGGAATGAAAATTTTAGCATAATTTTTCGAGTGTCCTCATAACGATAAAATCAATGTTTCTTAAGATATTTGGAGTTAAACATGAAGCTGAACAATTTATTTAATTTTGATGTGTAAAAGATAATGATGTGAAGCTCGACGGGCCATGTGGGGTTTGATGAGAGCTTTGGCCAACGACGTTATGAAGTAACGCCTCGTTATCAACGTTCCAGTATGACTGTTGTAAATAATTTGAGAATTTATGTAAAAAGGTTCTGGGGACAATCTGCTTCTATTTTATCATCACTGTGAAATGTTGAGAGCATAAGAACATTTTTATTTTATTTCGGAATGTATGATGTTAGAGTACATTTATTTTCTCCATATCCAAATGCACACATGGTACTGTTAAACGGTCTTTGTAGAAGCAGTTCCGGTGGAATCTGCTTTTTATTTCTCCTAATTTTGCCTACAAAAGTTAACCTATTATCTTAATATAGTTCATTGGCGAGGGGCACAGATGTAAAATAGCTGTCGGCAGTGATATTTCTTCCTGTTTTGTCAATGGCACGTATAAACCTTTTTACTGCACTCGCTGCTTCATTTGATGCCTGATAAAACCCTTGTTGCTTTCCAGTATATATCTCTATATTATGAGTATAGAATGTTTGCGCATCTGTAGGGGCAAATATCTTTAGGCCATATTTAGCTGGTTTATTATGTATAAATTGACGAAAGCGGTACCGTCCTCTAAACGCTTCCAGCATTTCATCAATCGTCATGTACTGAGCTGAACTGCAACTGCGTACGCCAATGTTAACAAAATTCTCAAAATTGTTTCGAATTGGAGCTAAGTTGTCCAGTTCGATCCTTTGTGGTCTGCTATATTTGTCGTCAAATCTAATTCCTCGAATTAGGATATGAAATCGCTTTCCCGACATGTTCGCTTGGAAATAATCCGCTGCTGTTCGATCTGTAACCCACAATTCACTCGTATTGAGATGTTGTGCCTTTTTTACACCTGCCAAATATAGCAAGCCTATAAAGGTGATTATTTCTTCTACATATGTTGGTAACAATGTCTTGAAGAACATTCACAGGGAAAAATATGTTCCAGCAATCAATAATTTCAGATTTATTTCTTGCTTCTCCCAACACCTTAGGAAGTTTGGTTACTATATTTTGGCGTCTTGTTTTTGTTGGCCGATTTCGTGAAAAATGTTTTAACCAAGGATTTCCATCTTTTCTAAAAAATGTGGGTGCTTTATTATAAAATTAGGCTGACTCTTGATTGGGAGGCTCTAGAGCGAAAGACTGTAGAAGGATGGTCCTGGTCCTCATGTTCGCAAGACAGTTCCGTATCATGTCTACTGTGCTCAGAGACGTCATCGCATAAATCAGAGTCAACTTCGCAATCAGAAGGAATTTCTTCACACCACTGTAGCCATTTCTTCTCCGTTTTTGGTGAAGCCATCATATCTGTAAAGATAAATTCGGAAAATTCAAAGTAAATTTACATAAACCGAATAAAATTCAATTATTACAAAATGTATCTATTTAGAATGCTGATCGTACAACATCAAAATTACAAAATATATACAAAATATATCACCAAAATATCGAAACTTACTAACATATATTTTGTTCAAAAACAAAAAAATCACACATGCGAAAACTCGCGCCGTTAGAATGTTTTTAACAATCCCAAGAAACTTGCGAAGACCGTTATCGGTCGCGCTCTAGGTTTAACTAACAATATTAAAATCCAGAAGCCGCAAGTCATCAACTACGTGTAAATACTCAGTAATGGTGTGTTGCCACCTCCATGAGGCATTCCTAGGATCTGGGGAAGATTTATCAAATTTTACAGAAAAAGCCTTCAGGCAATAAAATTATGTTAGATTTTTTTAACGCCGCGATCGATGGAGGGTTAAACAAATAAACTGATCTCTATTTTTAATTACAATCAGATTAGTGGCATTTGAAGAATAATTGGCTCCGGTCTAAATTCATTGTTTCGATCTAATGAGGTGTTGGCATTGCTGTAGTAGCTGTTGGTTGTTCCTAATGTCATTTAAAGTTGTGGTTGTTGTGAAATTTAAAGTCGGTTAAGTGAAAATGTCTCTACTAAACAATTTGACTAATCTTGAAATGTGAGACATGCTTTGTGTTTATCTAAACGAAAATTATTCCTACGTTGCTGCTACTCGCAGATATCAACAAATTTATCCAAACAGAATTCAACCCATTCAGCAATATTTTTCGTCGATTAGGAGGATGATATTTGAGAGCGGAACTAAGCACTCGGCGTTTAGCAGCAATGACTGAAGTAAGCCAATCTTCAGTTATGCGAATGTTAAACAAGGAAAATTTACGATCTTACCATTTTACACCGATACAAAATTTATTGCCTAGAGACTATCCATTAAGAATGAATTTAGCTCAGTCGATGATAAATAAAAAAAGATTAATATCGTAATTTTATTAACAAAATTCTTTTCACTGACGAGGCTACATTTACACACAGAGGAGTTTTTAACTGGAGAAACAGTTACATTTGGGATATTGCAAATCTCCATGTATTCCGAGAATCAGATTTTCAGTACGAATTTAAGATAAATGTATAGTGCGGCATCGTTGGAGATAGTTTGTTGGGTCCATATGAATTACCAGCAAATTTGAAAAGTAACTCATATTCACAATTTTTACAATTAACTATTTTCGATTATCTCGAGGAATTGCCACTTAATCGTAGAAGATACATGTGGTTCATGCAGGACGCAGCACCACCTCATTATCGTATAATACTGAGTAATTATCTCGATGACCAATTTCCTCATCGTTGGATTGGCAGAGGCAGTGAATTTCCGTGGCCGCCTAGAACATCCGAAGGTAATCCCCAGATTTTTATTTTTGGGGCCATAGGAAATCATTCACAAGAAATAAACACTCGTCAAGAACTATGGCAGCAAATTGAAAATTTTATTGTCAATCAGCCCAACATATTTTACTTTTCCGCCCAACCTATCTAATATGCGAGAAAAATTGGTTTACCCCAAAAAAAGTTGGAAATTTGTAATTTTTTTTGGGTTATTTTTACGTTTTCCATCAAAAACAACCCAAAAAAACGGTTTTTAGAAAAATAATCCTGTCGCTTTCGTCTTCCACTTTTCGTTACATGTCTTGTTAGAACATGTCACATGTCACAGATAAACCCTATTGATTTTCAGCTCACCAGAGCCAGCACAATGGGTGCTATGGTACTAGAAGTACGACATTTTAGCCATTTTTTGAGAAATTTCATATTGTTAGCACGATACAGCCTCCGGAGTTCATCAAGTCACCAATTTTATGATTGAATATTATTCAGGACACTTCACAGATGAACCCTCACCAGAGCCAGTACAACAGGTGCTATAGTACTTTAAGTACGCTATTTTTGTCATTTTTGGAGAAATTTAAGTTTGTTAACACGATACAGCCTCCGAAGTATACACAAGTGGCCAATTTTATGATTGAATATTATTCAGAGCGACTCAAAGATGAATCCCATTGATATTCAGCTCACTAAAGCCAGTACTCCGGGTTCTATGGTACTTGAAGTACCAAATTTTTGTCATTTTTGGAGAATTTTCAAATTGTTATCAAGATACAGCCTCCAGTGTGTATACAAGTGACCAATTTTATGATTGAATATTGTTCAAGGTGTCTCACATATATACCCTATTGATTTTCAGCTGACTAGAGCGAGTACAGCGTTTCCTATAAATCCAGATATATTACATTTTTGGTTATTTTTGGACAAATTTCGGTTTGTTAGCACGATACATCCCTCGAAGTATATAAAAGTGACAATTTTATGAAATAATATTATTCAGGGCATCTTACAGATGCGGAAAAGTTAGTTTTAATCTTTGAAACCGTTTATTTTAAAGTAAGATCATTTAGCCCAAGGGTTATTAAGCTTATTGAGGTAAACGAGGGTCTTATAGAATATTTGTTATAAAAGGTTTCTACTGTTTGTTTCTGATATTTTCGGGTTATTAGATTTATAGGTACTTTTATTTAGATTACATTTTCAGGATCACAATTTCTTTTCAATTCATCCGTTCATTTAACAGTTCTGTTCTATATTGTTATTACGGATTGAAGTTATATTTGCCCCTGTGGCCTCTTGTAGTAACCAGAACAGTTTGTCTTACATAATTTAGTAAGGTGTACAGTGTCTAAACTTTCTGCCAAATATGTTATACGTGTTATACGTGAAACAGTTTTAAAATACTTAGCACAAATCGATATTGAACTTTTAAAGAAAACACCCTGTAACTACAGCAACTACATTTTAGTTACATGTTTTGGGTTAAATCTTCATAATTTGAAGTCAGGATTCTACTGTTCAATTAGTAATTTATCCCCCTGTATATATCCGAAAGGGTACACCAGAGTTATGGATGGATGAATCAATGTTTTTCGAAATGAATAAAATGTTATCAAATTGTTAAGTCCCCTTCAAAATAATTAGAGCATTCTCTAATTTTTTCATAAAAGAGGTGATCTCTCTTTTTGTTCGAGAAGGATCCCATAAAGAGGATATTTTTTATAATTTAGTTGACAGAATTAATATTATTTGATAGCACCGAAAACCGTTTACCGAAAATTCAGACGAAAATCCTCCATTTAATTTGGTAAGCCAAGTATTGTTGTTGACAGTAGTTACAAATTCATGTGAAGCTATGTTTTACATAGTTTTTAGAAACCTATAATAACATTTTAAGAACCTAACTATTCATTTTAAACTTGAATAAAATTAATTTAAATTCCGTTATTTATAACTCATTATCACGTGACTGTGAACACCAATCACAGCGCCATGACTTCACTGAACGAATAAGTTGACTTATATCTCACGACCAAATTAAAAGTATGAACTGTTTTTCTTTGATAGTTTGTTAGAACAACGATAACTTTTTACTATTTTTATCATAATGGAGACTAGATCCATCAATATAAATAGTTGTAACTTACTGAAGATTGATTCAATGATAGTGCGAGTTTCTTTGCTAGAAACATAGATTTTTGTGCAGTGTAGAAAAACGTGAAAGTGTCTTTGTAACTACCTATAATTTTACATTGATTTATTTTACTACAAATGAGAGAGACACCGTACTCATTTTATATACTCTTTTATCATATTTAGGACTACTTAACATTTATATCAACGAAATAAACTTGAAATTAGTTCTGTAAACAAACAAACTACTAATGAATTACTACTTTTTTATTTTTGCCACAATCAAAAATATTTAAGATGATTTTAAATTTATATTTGTAGTTTACCGGAGATTATAACTTGTATAAAAGTGAGCTTCACAAAAATAACTGGTACTTGTTACATTATTTGTACACTTTTTGGAACGTTTGTGAAAAGTTTTTGTAGTGTTCTGATTGACGTACTTTTGCACATCGGCATTGCACAGCATTTGTAAGACGACGTATTCATTTTTACAGCTTTTACTCAATTTATTCTCTCAGTGAATATCAGTTAACTTAGGCAGAACGCGATTATAGTTTGATGATTCTTAAACCTATTTTTATTTACGTATTTTTTTATTGAAATTTGTCATATTTTTATAAAATTATCATTTTCGTGTTTGTATAGTGCCTATCCTTAAAATAAAAGCAATTCCAAAAATTAGCCAACATCTCATTCCCATTGAGAACTGTCATGTTATATCTTAATATAGTTAATGATTATTTAAACATTCGCACATAGAGTTTGATAAAAATGCGAGGAGCTTTGTATTCCAGTGAAATTTAAATTTTTATTTATTACCTACTAAGTTTTTTTACAATGCTCTGTAACGAGACTTGAAAGAATACATTATACAACTATGCTCTAGTAATTATCCAAATATAAATAACACGGTTGGTATGCATGTAATTCGTCGGTTCCTAATTAATTTAAATGAACTATAACTTACGTTTACAGAACCAAATAAAAAATTGAAATCCGTAGCTGCTTACAGTTAATCTATTCGTGAGTCATAGACAATGATTCACCGCTCCTGCAACGGTGATACATTAATAACGTTTGTAGAACCTACAGACCAAAAAAAATCGGTGAAAATAAATTGTATTTCTATTATGTAGTTGACGTAATTAGGTCAACAGTAATTGATATTTGTTATTTGTAACTTGTTACAATCAGTACTACCGGCTTACTAAATATTATGAACTTAAGTATTTTATCACTATATCAGCATATTTTCTTTAATGCCAACTTCTCACAACAAGACACATTGTTTAAATATTTCAAAAATTGGGGACACGCAGATTGTCACATTTTTCAAAAAAAAATTAATGAATTGCGAATGAATTTGTCAACAATTTATTCGTAAGTAACTTTTTTCATGCTTTCGACATGTCATGTAAATTCCATAGCACTATAAGTAGATTCAGAATCTAGTTTTTGAATTTTTCAAAAATAACTAAAAAATTTGACAACTTGCCCCCATGCTTGGTTGGTTGTCACAGGACTTGGGGTTGGTTGTGACGCGCATTTTTTAATTTGAAACCAACTAATAAAATTAGGGAAAAGGTTTCTATTTTAAAGAAAGCATGGCTATTAAAGTCAGTCACTATCGCAGTTGTGACAGATATACACTTCTCCTCCATCAGTATAAGCTTCATGAGACCAACCAGAGCAGGATCTACATTTTAACCACTCTTCATTTGGTACACTGTTGGTAAAGGGTTCAAGACATGTTAAACAAAAACATTCTCCTTCGCCAGTTTCACTCTCTGGCTTCTTGTCTTGCTTTTCTTGTTCACTCGTTTATTTTTCTCTTCTTGTAATTCATCTTTCACTGGGGTGTCAGTTAGAATAGCACTTTCTCTTTTACGTCTCCTTACTCGATTTGGTTTCCTAGCCGATGCTTTTGGGTAGGGTCATAGTCACACCAGAGTAATTATATTCTTAATAGTTTTTGCTAAGCCACTGCAGCATGGTTGATTAGGATCAGTTGACTCTTTCTCTTTTATTGAAGGAACAGGATTTGTAATTCTGGTTTCCAAAATTGTTTTGATATCTGGCATGGTATTGTTAGATCCTTCTACGCTACTGTCTACTAAATTTGGAGCTTGCTCTTCGCTTAAGATGTCCAATTCTGGATTAATTTCTTTTTCGTTTGATGTGCCTGGATTTGGACTATCAGTGACGGAGCTCGCAAGAAATTCATCATCGGGAAACATATCGCTGTTGTATGGAAAGATGCCTGATACTCGAAAACCAGACTGGATATTTTTAGGAATAAATGCGAGTGGGAAAGAATTAGCGATTATTACAGGTATGTCATATATGGTCACATTTTTGCCAGGGTTATTTCCAATCCCAAGCATCGGAAGCAGTGTTCACACAATTCTTAAAAGGACCGAAAACAGAGCGGCCAAGAGGCTGAAGTTTATGTGAGCAGTGAGGGAGAAAGGACAGCAGGACAATGCCATTTGCTTTGACAAAGTTAAACCCTTGTATGCTTAAATCTGAGCTATTATTATATAATAGAAGTAGGCATGGTTTATCCACAGGGCTTTTTACATGCAGGTGGGAAAAATATTAGTCTTGCATCCAACCTGACGAATTGGGCCGCGCCTTGAGAACCAGGTGCACTCGAATTTAGAAAATGGGGTTTCAAATGAGCGCGTGGTAAAAGAAAAAAATGAAGAATCAAATTTCCTATTGCTGAGACTACAATAGCTATGGTAACAAGCGTTCTTCTATAGAACTATAGACTATAGAACCAACCTGTTTAAAACCACGATGGGCTACAATTCAGTCGGGAATTTGAACGGTTATAACGCCAGTTTCATCCATGTTCCAAATCTCATGAGCCCCAAATTTATATTTATTCATGAGTGAAGCTAAATTGTTAAAAAGGGGGTTAACGTTTGTTCTATTGAAACTACTGCCCCTAGCTAAACTTGTTGCCTCAGATTTTCTAATAGATAGAACAGGATGCCGTTTAAGTAACGCACTACACCAGTCGGCACTAGCCAATTTATTAAGATTCCATGTTTCCAGAAACTTCAAGGAGTTAGCACTAGCGAACTGATAACCCAAGTAGCACAAAAGGTTTTATTCAGTATTACAAGGTTGCTTTAAAACTATAGAATAAAACAGGAAATAGAACCAATTGTGTTTTAAAGAACTCTTAAGGTTGTCATAAAACCGCCTTCAGCATGAAAGGGCCCACTCTGAAAGAGGTCTTTAAAACAAAAAATGAAAGCCCTCATAAATTACTATTACCTTGAGTAACTGATCTTAAGGCTCCCGTCACGATACTTTTAAAACCACTTTAAATACGTTTTAAAACCATGCGCGTTCAAAGTAGTCTTAAAAGTGACAGTTCAATATACATGCTTAAATGCAATCGTCTTTATTGCTGACAAACTTCAAATGGAAAATGTCTTTTTAAAACTATCTACTCATAAGCAATTACAAGAAGTACAAACAAAAACACTATACCTGTTCAAGGATTTATGTATAATGGTTTCTATATAAAATAATGAAAATTATTAAGTTTATTACGTGCTGATTCAGTCATGGTATGATGGAAAAATACTTACGCACCTCACTTTATCAATAAATGTTAATAAAATAGTCTTAAAAAACTCGACCGCCTTCAAATTTATAATTTTAAAAATAATGCCAAACATTTTTGGAAGCTTAAAAAATTTAACTATCGAAGAAAAATGATTTTATGTATATTATTATATATTTTTTTAGTAAAGTATATCGAAATTACCCACTTTTTACGGTCATGGCTTCCACTGTTTGGAGAAAATAGAATGGCGGAAATTAAATAAAACTATTTAGTCGTTCATAAAGCAACGATAATATCAAAGGGTTTTAATGTATTTGCATTTTATACCGTATCAAGAGCACATATTAAGTACCAAGGCAAAGTACGATTTGATTAAAACTGTTTAACCTAAATATGGTTTATGATAAATGCCATTCGGTTTTAATGTAATAAACTCTTGGTACACCACTATTCGGACATTAAACAAAATGGAGTGGCTTATTTGAGACACACAATAAGAGGGGATGCTTTTAGTTTTAATGTTGATAACATGAAGTGTAGTTAGTCTTAGCAAAAACCAAAATGATTCAATCTAGACTGTTGGGTTTTAATATAGCTTTATCACGGCATTTGAGAAAGTGAGATTAATGAGATTGTTTTACTGTGTTCTATTTACTGACAAAATAATCTAAAAGTAAAACAGATTTAAAGACAGGTTTTAACAGTTACTTTAGGAGCATATTTTAGAAGCCATTTTAAAATAATAATGTCATGGAGTAGAGCGTAATAAAACCAATCAATCTGCAAGTCGTTAATAAAACTAGCTAGTTTTAAAGTTGCTGCAAAGGCAAATACTATTTTAAGACTAAGTATTCTTATTATATACTCTTAATAGACACATCAAAACCAGTATTAAATGCTAAACAGTTTTTGAGAGCGGGTAGTATATTTACAAAGTAACCTTAAAACCACATATTTTTATTTACCATAATAAAATTGTTTTAAAACTGAATTAAGTCTACAATGTTTTTATTGTGCTACTTGGGAGGCTAGAACTCTTATTTCTTTGGGTGATAATCCAAAGTAAATATCAGATGTTTCAAGTATATATTCAACTAGTTGCTCTTCAAGTTCAGGTTTAAATACTAAATGGTTTTTAGTATACCCGACGAAAATGGAGGGCGTAACCAACCCGCTCATCCAGTAACTCAGACTCGGGAATTTTCTTACAGTATCTTGCCAACGTACCCGCAGCCCGTAGAAGAACATTAGTAGACAGTTGTCCATTTTTACTTTTCCTTCGAAAATTTCGGACCATCATTTAACCTGAAAACAATACAACATATTATTTATTATTGATATTTACCGCGTAGTGGGGTTGGTTGCCACACGTGACAAACGGCCCCTGATGGCTTGGAACAACCTGCCCTACTAGTCTATTATTTTATAAAATATAATATCGGCAATAGGTCAACATGTTCGAATACAATACTTATGTTAAATTGAAGCCAGCTCTGTCAAAGCCAAAAGGTAGTCAACACAGTTTTTTAATTTTAAATTAGGGCCCGCAAAACACAAGTTAAATAAACAACAAAAATTTTACTAGCACACGACGATTTATATCTTTTGGTCCCTGAGAACGTAACTTAACGCCGGCAAGCGTAGAACTGATTTACACGTGGTCTTTGAAGAAGCACGGATAACCTGCAAACGTTCAGATAACTACATGCTTCGACGTTGCCACGATCTATGGTTTGTGACAACCAACCCGTGTGACAACCAGCCCCGGTCTGCCCTACTGATTATCCTATTAAAATGAACGTTTGAGCTGGCCTAATAAATATCAACAGAATTGTTCCTAGATTAAGGATCTTAATAGAAATACATTCACGGTTTCAACAAGATGGAGCTATTCCACATTATGCAGTAGCAGTACGAGCTTATCCTAATCAAGTTTTCCCGCATTCGGTAGGTAACCGAAGAGGTTCATGTGGCATATCTTGTTGGAACTACATGTCATTCATGTTAGTATTATCCAATTCAGGAAGAAACATACTCGGCATTGAGTAACTGTGATATTTACTGCTTCACTTGTTAGGGGCGTAATTTATGGGATGAGAGCAGTGATTGTGCACTAGTGTTCCTCGCCTCTAACTGTCCCAGTAGCTCAGTCGGGCGTAGGTTCGACAATAAAAATTGATTTCGATTTTACTGAAATGTATAGGGTTAAATTTTCCAGAGCGCCACGGATTTCTAGCCAGTCAAAATCCGAAACCACCCAGATGAGATGGGACAACCCACTGCACTAATATTACTTAATAATAAAGATTGGCTATAAGGTTACGTAAATCTCATTAAAAAAATGAGAAAAGGATTTTGCTCACCTCTGATTACCGGGATACCTGGTATTTTTAACTTGGATCAGAACAAAGAAATATTCATCAACCTTACTACACAAAATATATTGAAACGGTTATAATGTACCGGCACAAATGGAGCATACAACAATATTCTGTGGTTGTAAATGAGTACCCCAACAAATGAGTGGGTAAGCTATGATTGAGAAGGATATATCAGCTCAATAAACAAATATCACACCTGGATCGAGACTGTGACGTCACTATGATAGCTAACTAAAAAATGCCTTAAGGGCGGTATCAACCTAAGATCTAATACTTAGCTATGGTTATTGTATGGTAGTGGCCTCTGAGCTTTTCAATACGTTTACCCAAGAATCCAGCGCCTTGGTGAGTGTGTGGACTCTAGGAGGTGTACAAGCACGTAGTTACGAAGGCAGTAGAAGGTAGACTGTGTGAGGACAAATACTATGGACAGCGGAGACAATACACGTTGACAGTGATGGGTGGACGTTGAAGATGGAGTTGGCACCAAGCTGGGAGTTGAAATTCGAATGCATTGGCTTCAAACCCGAGATCCGAATATGAATCTCCAACCTGATGTGAAGGTTGTACGTTGACCTGATGGTAGAACGTGGATTGAATAAGACTAGATAGTCAAATGAACCCTAAAATAAACATTAACAGTCTAACTTCCGATACCAATTGAGTACGGGGGCTCTTATTAGTCATAATACTAACCTCAATGTGACAGAGGGTTCTTGGACGGCCCTGTTGGTCTATTTGCCGTCTGACAACCAGCTCCTTTTCCGTGATCAAATCCATTAACGAATGGACTTCCTAAAATATACAACGCAAAGTCTCAGAGCCATGCTCGAGAAGTTCTACGAAAAACTTACCTTGCCCCCAAAATCCCGTAAATCGGAAATATTTTCTTTAAAATATACATCGTCTATAATCGCGAGTAAATTAAGGAAATCCCTCAGCCAGAAATTTCTCAGAACAATCCAACGATGAACTATATAATTGAAAGTTTCCAGCGAAGAGTTAAGAAATTAGCCTCAGCCAATCTTCTTCCAACTCAACACGGAGATTCAAGAATAATTGACAGAAATTGGCAGATGTGTACTTTAAGTCATCTGTCACCGCCAAGGTGCTCTAGCAGTATATCCGGAACTTGGAACATAGAACGCCAACATTGAGTAGAATACAAATGTGATGACTTTATCAAATTTTTACTGCAGATCATGCTTATTACATTTATATTCGATAAGGCATATGCCATTAGTCAAACCACATAGGCAATTAGGTGTTGTGATAAAACCAGAGATAGTTGAGGTGAATTCAAGGAAACAATAACATTTGGGAAATTAAGCTGGTTTGCACAATAAACAAGAGTAATGTTAGGTTCATTCATATGTATCGAAGTGTAGCTCTTTCCCACACGTAGTGTAATTTACACTCAATACCTTACACTCGATACTTAATATTGACTCATTCCTAACTGCACTGAACTGCACTCTACTCAAAGTGTGGTGGAAATTACGTTACACCACGCTACACCTTCAAGCGATCTTAATGACATGACCAATGGCCATGGTCTGTTGATTCTAATCATAGAACAATCGGAGTAACAGGGAGTGCAAACTAAAGGATCAATTGCCATGGCCTGTTAGTTCTAATCATAGAACAATCAGAGTCAGCAGAAGTGCAGTAAACAGGAGGGCGTTCGGTTATGACGAAGTGTGAAGAGTTTGTCTCTATCGAATTATAACATATCGATCAAGAAAGACATTCTTCTCTTAAACAAAAGGAAGTGTTTCATTGTGCAAAATGAACCCGTAACACACTAGCTTCATTTTCGAGAAAATATGGTCTAATGATCCTACCTGCTCAAATTGTGCACTGAATATTGACAAGATAAGGATGCATTTAACCCCAAATATGGGAATTTTCACGCCCACTTCATGCCTAATGAATATAGAAAATATTATACAGGGTGTTACATTTAACAAAACATATGTTTGCTTCATAACTAAAAAAGGTGTTAGAAAAAAACTAACTATGTACGTCGAAAATTGAAGGTTTTTACTTCATGAAAATCCATACTGAACGATGAAATAAAACAATATAATTTGTTTTATTATACCTTCATTCGTTTTGAGAAAGCTACTGTGTTAGTGAAACGCGTCAACCAGTTTAAATTGAACATTAGTTCAAATAAATGAAGTTTTAAATAAATTATATTGTTTTATTTCATCGTTCACTAACTAAGTCACTGGATTCTATGCAAAAAAAATTATCAGAACAAGTTGATAAGTTTAAAGATAACGAGTAGTACTTTTCAATTCCACCCTGTATCTCAAAAACCAAAAGGGCTATCAAAATTCTCCTTTCGCTATTTTCAATTTCATAAAAGAGTAGCGAACTATCACGAAAACCGCAATCCTCTATCTTTAAAGATAAGAGAGGGAACATTTCATCTATTTTGTAACGCTCTATTTGCACTAACCTTAAACTATCAAGTATCAAACTGTTTATTACAAGGGTTGCCAGCACTTTACTGCATGAATGGTAGCAAATTCGAATTTCAACACATTTCTGAATTGAAATTTTAATGTTTGAAGTGTGCACACAATATTTCAAAACTGTTAGTACCAATCTTCAAAGTTAATGTCATATCAACGATAATATTTAAAATTCAATATCCCAATTAGTATATTACATATGGTAAAACGCTTTTTGAATAAGAAGTACAAATCCATCATTGCATGTCACTTGTCATGCAAGGTCCACACCACAACTATTATGTCATTGTTATAATATATAAATAAAGCAAAAAAGGGAAAAAACGATCTACCAATTACAGAAAATCAATAAATGAACAATACTCCACTGTGTATGGTTAACTAGGGTTATTAATTATGAGGTATACCAATGTATCCACTAATTATTGAAACGTCAGTTGGCTATAATAGCCTTGTTAAAAGGTTTTTTACAATTGGGGGTGTTACGCCAAACAAAGGTTTATGTACTCGGTATAAAAGCAAATAGGTTTGACTTGACTACAAAACGCACAGCGGTAATTATATATCTGTGTCACTGCATTGATGATTACTTGTTTCAAAAACTGAATAATGAAGTAATATTCTAACAAGGGTTACTTTGTTACACACATTTTACGATCCATTTTATGTATAATCACGAAAGCTTTTATAACATTTATAAAAAGGACAACACTAACAAAGGATTGTGTATTATGTATTCCCAGTGAACAGGAAAAGATTTTCAAGAGTTAAACATACAGAGGGGCAGGAAGTAGAATTCCCTTTTTCCTTTTTGGATTTCATTCTACTGTATTAAGTTCATTTCTGTAATCTTACCCCATCAAGTAAAGTATAAAAATTTCTGTTGGAAGGAAACAACTTCTTACACGCTAATTGGAATATTTAATTGATTTGAGTGTTATTTCTGTCTGTTCGTAATTATTCTTAATCAGCGATAACTTCTTAATGGTGATAAAGGAGTTTTTGTGTAGTTTTTGTTCTTCAATATGTTTCTCGAAATAGTCAAAACAGGCCAGAAAGCACATGCTCGGTAATTATATGCAGTGTGGAAAAGACAAATAGAATAAATTAATTTCTTCGATTACTGTACATAATTATAAAAAATCCCAAAACAGGTCAATTTCAAATAATAAATTGACATTCTTGTGAAATATCACTTGAAAAAACTCTTCATTCTCTAATCAAAAATTGGAAAAACGTTTATTGCTAAAATTAACATCGAAAAAAGATAAAATCGTGTGATAACTGAAATTCGCTACAATACACATAAAAACTAAAATGTAATCTGGTTGTTCATAATATGTAAAAACCAAAAAAAGTATGAATGTCAATGCAGTATATATTCAAAATGTTCACCGGAAACGTCTTGGCAATATCCTAATCTTACATTAAAACGTTCTCTAACATTGTTTAACCTTTCAGGCGTGATAGACCTAATCGCAAGCACTTCTCGTTCTTTTAGAGTCATCTAAATAAAGAGGTTTACTTTGTACACATTACTCTTCACATATATTAGTATACTCTACAGGCCATATAGTCCTACGGCAAGAATGGCAATATTACAAAAAAAAATTCCAGTTGTCCACACTATGTTTCTCCATTCTTTACTGTCCACAGCTTTTTATTTCCAATTCTGAATATTATTATTTATGTCTTCCATAACACAGTTATACCATCTCTTCCTTGGTTTTCCCTTCCTATTTTTGCTTATTGTCTTCTCTATAGCACTATTTTTGGTATTCGATCCTTATGTAGTGCCTGAAAATGATCCAGCCATATATCTAACCCTCTGCCCTTTAATAAACATACTTATTCTAGGTTCTTTATAAAGTTCCTTCGATTTTTTATTAGCTCTTCTTCTCCAGTCCCCTTCCTTGCTTTTTCCTAGGTAGATTCGTCTAAGTGTGTTTCTTCCCACATGTGGCCAACTACACTAAATAAACGGCACTGCCAGGTTTAAGACAGTGCTAGGTGTAACGGAGATTTCATTTACAAAAGAAATAAAATACCGTGGGGAACATTTCGATCAAAGACTTACATGGAATACTTACATATTGAAAACCACGCAAAACGATGCTATGTCGTTGGGCAGATGCAGAAGTATGTGTGGTAAGAACTGGGGACTCAATCCTAAAATGACCCTATGGTTATACACAAGCGTGGTTAGGTTAATGGTAACCTATGGGTCGGTGATGTGGTAGACACAGTCGCAGCAAAGTAACCCACAAAGTCTAGCTTGCCTGTTTCACGGTGGCCATAAGAACTACACCCACAGCTGCTATGGAAGTCTTGCTGTATCTACCGCCTCTACACATTTTCGTACAAAGCGAGGCCAGATCTGTAATGCACAGATTAATACATAATCAACAGCACATAAACCAGACGCATAGTGCATATTATATAAAGCTAATCGCGGAGCTGAAAGCGGACAATGCAATGGGACAACCCATTGATGCAACAACTCATAAGATATAGCTTTAATAACAAATTCAAAATAACTAGGCCCGGTAGAGTTGACTGAAAGGGAGGTATAAGAAATTGAGAGCTTAACCAGCTTCTAATATTTCTATCGGTATGTGAAATAAAATGCAATTTGAGGTTCAACTGACAAAAATGACAAATCAAAATCACATAGTGAGCAAAGTGCACATATTGTATTTCTAACATCCTCCCACCGCATTTGTCATTTTCTTGACGGTCAAGCTTTTCCAACACCGTCATCGAATCTTCTTGTGACAATCTGTCTAGTTTCATGTTCTGGTTCTTCTATTATTCTATGGACTTTAAGTTTACTACGTTCTGGTTTTTCTTTTAGTCTATGTTCGCTAAGTTCAACCTTGTCTCGTAAACTTGCAGTATCTGTTTTTGATTATATTTCTAGATGAACTTCGTCAACTGGCGTAGACATTCAACTAGATAAATAATCTTAATTGGACAAAATTAATGTCGAAATTAATAATTTATTATATACAAATTTAGAAAATGGTACAAAGTTGAGAATGCTGAACTTCGGTGGTTTCAGATCGGAAGACACTTTATGTTTCGATTTGATGAATAATAAAAACTAACTTTGTTATTGAGTGTTGAACTCGATTCGATGAGTGTAAAACTCGCGTCGATAAGTAGTAGAGCTGATGAGTGAGAAACTAACTTTGTTGTTGAGCGTTGAGCTCGATTCGATGAGTGTAAAACTCGCGTCGAAAAGTGTAGAACTGATTATTGAGAAACTAATTTCTTCACGTTGTGAGACGTGTTAAATACAAATCTGCGAGGGGCGTGTTTGCACGTGGATTGGGTTGACCAAACGAAAATAAATATTCCCTATTGGCCAGTATCATTTGACTTGTCGGGATCCTAGACAAGAATCAACTATGGGTGCCGCCAATAGATAGTTAAATTTCTATGGATTACTCCAATAGCAATTGTAACCTCTTTACTCAGAAAGGTAATTCAAAAATGTCTTTCAATATCTTCCGACCATCGACCATAAAATTCATGCAGAAGTGACACTGAATTTAGGGTTTTTACAATACAATATTTATTAGGGTGAAACGTGACCTTTTCCTAACTTCCTAATTATAGGACAATGCGACAAGATGTCGACTTTCAAAAATATGCTATTTATATGCCCTTACAAAACAATTTACAATTATTGTTGCAAAACGTGATATTTTAAAAGTATTTTGAAAATAAAATGAAACTATCCTTTGAATTTACAACAATATAAAGATTTTATCAATTCTGCAACATATTTTTACAACGCTATTAACTAAAAGGAATTTACGCCTTAAATATATACAATAAAAAAAGGACGCATACAAATATCTTACATATTTTAAAGGTATCGTACACAATTAAATTCAAGATTTTACAATCTTGAACAGTATCTTCTGCAGATGTCACTTCTAATGGGTACACATTTTTTACCGGTCTAACAATGGTTCCAGCCGCAATTCGCAGCTTCACAACACGTATCATATTGACTTTTCCAGGATAAGGTTCTAATACAAGACCTAGCGGCCAATGTTGTTTCTTCTGTTCGGATCCGATTAATACAACTTTTGTATCGATTGAGTTTCTTTAGACTTCCGAATCATTATTAGCTGACTAAGATATTCTGATCTGAATCTTTTGTTTAAATCCTTTTCCAATTTCAATCTATACTTCAGGTGTCTATTCAGGGTACTGCTATTTACTTCATCCGAATACAATATCTTGTAGAAACATGGCTGGAGTAAGTGGTATCAAATCATTCTTGACATTCGGACACATATGTGAGAAGTCTGGAATTCATAAGAGCTTCACATTCACATAAAATTGCCTGTAGCTCCTCATAGCTTAATCAAATTCTACCTAATGTTTTTCTTAATAATTGTTTGTGCAACCGTATCAGGCGCTCTCATCATCCTCCCCACCATGCTCTTGTAGGAGGATTGAATAGACATGAAATTTTTTCAACGTTACTGAATTCATTAATTTTGTTCCAGTCTAAATTCTTCAATGCATTTTCACTTCCTACAAAATTTGTTCCTTTATCACTGTAGATAATGTTTGGTCTTCCTCTTCTACTTATAAATTTTCGTAAAAAACTATCTGTTGACAGAATAGACACAAGCTCCAAATGAACTGATCTGTAGACCGCACGTGTAAAAATGCAGACCCATACCTTCACATTATTTCTGATATATAGTGGACCAGTCAAGTCCACACCATTGACTTCAAATATCGCTGACTCGGCAATTCAATTTCTTGGTAGAGGTAAACTGGGCATCTCATAATGTTTTATTTCGTGTCGTTTGCAAATCACACATTTGTGAATGACAGATTTAATTGTTTTTCTACTATCAGAACATTTCTCTTAATACACATAATAGACCTTGAGTACCAATATGATGTAATTTCCTATGGTGATGCTCAATCATTATTTTGACCACAGGGTGATTAGATGGAAGAATCATTGGAAATCTGAAATATTCTGTATCTTCTCGCTCAGTAATTCTAGTTTTCAGTCTTCATCAACTGTAAATATTTAAAGTGATTGTAGAATGGGATCTTTTTTATTTAAAAAAGATTTGTTTTTGAATCATTCGGTTAATTAGTTTCTCAGCCTTTATGTCAGAGTAGTTTGCCTTATTTTGGTGTTGACTTCATCCAAATTTAAAACTTCATCTATTTTTATTTTTCCATTTTTTTTTCTTTGCAGTTTGTAGCAAATCTTAGTATCCATGCAACTAAATTTGAAATCTTCTGGTACTTTGAAAATCGAAAATGATACA
This sequence comes from Galeruca laticollis, assembly GCA_963921935.1. Lineage (NCBI taxonomy): Eukaryota > Metazoa > Arthropoda > Insecta > Coleoptera > Chrysomelidae > Galeruca > Galeruca laticollis. Next base: position 167,461,082 of record OY998180.1, read on the forward strand.
AATTTGAATTTTTCTTATTGTTGACTAAAGTTGAGGTGCTATTTTTCTTTTCCTCAAAAACAATCTGTTCATTAACTTCAGTTCTTTCTTTCGGTCAATCATTTGGACTTTTTTTCAGCCATGTCGCCCCTTTCCGACATTTTAACTCCAATAAGACAACTGTTCCATAAGCCACTGTCAAAATTTGCAGAATCACTGTACTCACTGTGTACGGAGTGCAGAACCGATCGGTAGCCGCAGCGATGAGGGGGCAGACGGTGGTAGCGATGGGCGTGGCGTCGAGTGAGGCAACTGCTATTTTATTCTGTAAACTTTGGTTTGGTTATTTTGTTGAAATCCGTTGTTTGTGTTTTCTCATGTTTCAATAAACATCCTTGCTCCCAAGTTGTACACCCTTTCTTGGTTATACCGTGCCGATGACGGCTAATGAGCTAGAAACATGCATGTCCACGGTTACCACTCATTCTCTGTAACCTATTTTGCGTGATTTACCCATTTAATTCTGTTTTTGTTATATATATATATATATATATATATATATATATATTTACTAGTTTTAAGGTTCTTTGACTAAACGTATATTTTTTTATATAAATTTTCTTGGATTTCAGTCAATTAAAACATTATGGAATGATTAAAATGTCATTTTACTAAAATTCTGTCAAACAATGGTGACGTTTCAGTCTTAAATTTAGACCTTTATCAAACCCAAAGTGTAGTCAGCGAATTTTCATTAAACATTAAACTTAAAAACACGTTCACATCATTATTACACATTTTAAAATCATTGGATTACCTTCCATTCATTAAGAACACATATTTCAATAACAAACCATTCATATTGGTAAAAATATAATAACATAGTTAGTGACATTGAACTGTATTAACGTGTTTTTAAGTTTAATGTTTAATGAAAATTCGCTGACTACACTTTGGGTTTGATAAAGGTCTAAATTTAAGACTGAAACGTCACCATTGTTTGACAGAATTTTAGTAAAATGACATTTTAATCATTCCATAATGTTTTAATAGACTGAAATCCAAGAAAATTTATATAAAAAAAATATATATATATATATGTATATATCAACATAGAGAGAAACCTGCAACCCTCTGTATACTAAATTATGAAATAAAAGACTACACACTGTAAGCAAGTACAAAATTTTAGAATTTGAATTTTTTTTGAAAAATTAGTTTGAAATGGAGACAATCTGTACTATTCACTATTAAATAGAGAAAGTAGACAAGAGTCAAGCTGTAGAATTGTGGAGGAAATTTTAAATACGCTTTATAAATACATATGTGAAATAAAATAACATGATTTTAATATTTGAGAGAGAGAATTTTTTGAACGTTGTTCCATATAAATAATAACAATCCATTTTTCTCATTGTAAAAGTAAAATAATATTATGATTTGTCTTAAAAAAGTAAATATTAGATATTGAAAGAAGTTTTCTGATAATATTATGTAATTATTTAATTCATGTCAAGGTAGGAAGTCAAATAATAACATTAATTTCATAGAGCATGACATTTGTTGAAATGAATTGTCATTCCGTATAGATATTATTGAAATTAAGAACTGTCATTTAAAAAAATATTTTGGAATACAATTTAAAACTTAAAACAGAATGTTTTAAAAGGATAGATGGACGATCTACAACTTGAGGTGAAACTTTTCAATAAGAATTTTTATAGACAATTTTGATAGGTGGAATACACTTGAAATAATTTCATCAGCGTCAAGCAGATTATTAATAAAAAAAATTGAATAAAAATTTTTTGTTGATAATGTACACTATTGACTAGTTTTTGGATAACAACAATTTGGGTTGGTAATTATAGAAATAAATACATTATCCTTAAAAGCAACTCAGTAATGTAATTAATCAAGTAGATAAACATAATTTAACAAGAAAATTGGTAAATATAATAATGTACTGACTATAAAATTCATCAATATAACCAAGTGAAATATTGTATTGTGGAAACTGTCTCCACAATACCTTTCAGAAAGTACTGGATTATGGGATTCATCTAGAATGTTTTAATATGGATGGAATGTGGCATCAATTATAGCCTTTGTCCAGTCTAGGCGGATTATTCGGTATTCCAGAAGGTAACCTAAAATAAAATAAAAAAACCAATCATTGAAGTGTACTAGAACAATGCAGTGAACAGGCATTTAAAACTATTTTATTTATATATAAAAAAGGTTAAACAAACTTACCGGTTTTGTGCAAAGATTTGAACTTTGATAATTCATATGTTTTCATCACCATAATTTTCGCCATCTTGTTACATAGACAATGTATAACAGAATTAGTGTTTTCAATTTGTATAAAATGTTGCCTATTTTGTAATCGCACATAGAAATAATATTTCACCTGAGTGTATGGTTTGTTTGAACGAATGACCATTCTAGATAGTTTGTTTTCACAATTTATTTGTAAAAGAATGATGTATTTGTTTTCACAACATTAAATAACGTTTTTCCTTTTGAAAAAACATTTTGAAATTATATTGTTGAGACCTTTCATTTCTTGGTGATTGCTCCATCTATGTTTAACAGTTAGCAGTATTAACCTGACGTCTATGAATCGTTGGAGAGGTTCGAAATTAAGCAGACAGGACCGTCTCTAGAATTTATTTAGAAATAATAAAAGCAAGTATATTTTTTGATTAACAAAATTTCTTTATTAAAATGCAAGGATTTTATATAACTTTGGCGCTCATATTTGAAATTAAAATTGTTTCCTTTTAAATACTTGAACGCTACTTTGAGATTGTGGAGTTTTTCATGCAAAGGTATAATTACTTTACAAACTATTTTAAAAATTTTATAATATACCGGGCAAACAAGAAATAACAATCAAACATCAACTAAACAATAATAATAACATTTTAAATATTCTCTTATACCAATTCTATCCACAATAAAATGTCGGCTCAACGTAGGGCAAATTAGAGAAAATATGTTTATGCATATTTAAACATTAAAATTTCTCTCACCATTCTTATATCCACAATAATATATATATATATATATATATATATATATATATATATAGTAGAAGGGTAGTCACGGCTGAATAGTTGAAAAACTAACTTTTAAATATTATGGGGTACAGCCAAAATGTATGGGTGGTTAAGAAAATTCGATTTTCACTATACCAAGCTTTCGATAATTTTATTATTATCTTTTTCAAGGCTAAAATACAATTTTGTTAAACTAAAAAACAAGGTTTATGTTTTATATAAGTAAAACTTACTAGTAAATTGAATAAATTCTTGAAGGATATCAAAATTGATAACATTGTTATGATTTCAGTTTCATATAATTACAAAACACTGATATCAATTGCTGAGAACGTTGTCTGTAGTATCAAGGAATAAAAATTTTTTGAAATGATTGATCAGTCATAGTTTTTTTGACTTTTTTTGATAACAGTGACGACTGACAACGTTAAGGTTTAAGGTTAAATACCTTAACTTACACTAACTTTTTTATCTAGTGTGAAATTACATCTTGTCATTCATATATTAATGACAAATGTAAATTTAAAGGTTAAAGGTTAAAGGTTGAATATCCTGATTAACACTAACATGTAGATTTAGTATAAATTTTCATTATATGATTTGAAATTCATTTAATTTCATTTAAATTTGAAAATTACCAATAAAAAATTTTTTTTGTAATGACAAGTTAAATTTATTTAAAAAAAGGATATGAAAGAAATTGAAACTTTATAATAACTATGTTAGTTATCATAAAATCATGCATTATATATATATATATATATATATATATATATATATATATATATATATATATATATATATATATATATAGGCCTGTAACTCGTGGTTTATTTTCATTACGATGAATAAATTATTTGACTAATTCGTTAATAAACTAACACCTATAACATATAACATTGAAATTATGAATAAGTCCATTCATTTCACGTGAAGACTGTTTTCATTGGTAAATTAAAAAATGCCACTTTAATCTGAAATGTACTTTAATATTTATGCAGATGTACATAAACATACAATATTTTATTAACGCATTCGGTTTAATTATTTATGAATACGGTCGAGTGCACAGGTAATCTAACTTAAACTGGCAATTCTCGCTATTTTTAGTTCTAAAATTTTTATGGGCTCGAACAGTGAAGTTGTTTAGGACAAAGAAAAGTCGTAAAAAGCTCTTATGCTCAGACTAACGTTGATGAGTATTTCTAATTAATTCATGTATTATAATGGCCAACAGCGAGACTCGTAAATAAATTTGATTCATACTAATGACGCAATAGACAAACTAGTGTAGGAAAATACGAATTTTAAATTCAATGGATAGTTTTTAATTTGTAAAATAATTTAAAGGAACAGAAACTTTCATAAATTACTAATTACGGGCTACTATAAAAACCAACAAGCAACGGACGTTACTTATGGACAGTACATAATTTATTAAAAATGCCAAATCTTAATAAATATAAAATTCTCATTGACTATTTTATTGGTTTAGATTATAATAGTAAAATTTAAAATACGTTGAACAAAATATTTTTATTGTCGATGCGAATAAACATACAATTATATTCATTATTTTTTTTATTATATACATAATAAACAAAAAAAGAAATTACAGAAATTCTCCTTTAGAAACGTATTGAACAAATAACATTTTTGTTCAGTTCTTTTCTATTTTCCTGGAGGTATACAAATGTAATGATTTCAAAACTGTTGGATATGGAAGTGGATTTAGACTTTGATCGGTCGAATCAAATTAAACTTAATTACTGTTTGAATACTGTTTAATTTCTTAAAATTGATAGCACCCGGTAGGTATCTCTTTCTACAAGAGAATTTCGATTCAGACTAAAATAATTTTAAAATCACGAGAATATCTTTTCTTATTAGTGTTTTAAATGAAACTCACGGTTTCTACTTAATACAACAATATAATAAAAATTGTTGAAAATTCTAAAAAATTGACGATTGTTTCGATAAATCAATATCATCTTTTCTTGTTTCGTACACTTAAAAACAAACATCTGGTTCTTTTGTGTAAAAGCTGTGTGTAGATATTAGTGTTTTTAAATGAAACTCAAGGTCTCTAGTTAATTCCACAATATAATACAAGTTATTGAAAATTCTAAGAAATTGACAATTGTTTCGATAAATCAATATCATCGTCAGAATGACAGAAGTTACATTTCATTTTATGCCTACCTGATGTTTAGTAGTTATATTTTTTTGGCTAGACCAAGAAGTAACCTAACTTGTGATTGGCTTAATATATGTTTATAGAAAAAAGAAGAAGATGTGATATTACAAATATTGAAGCTTAGATATTATTAGCCCTATGGTGATATCCTGGATATCATTTTTCCAATTAAGATCAGTATAACTGTGCAATGATATAGAAAACCAGGAAAACTATATCTGCTGATCTTTACAATTATCACTTAAGAAGACAGTTTATTAGTGGAGAATTCCCTAGATTTAACTGTTCATTGACAACTTCATATTGTGGGTTTCTTAAATGTCTTCTAATTTCCAGTTCTTCAAGGAAATCCAGTTCTTGTTTCTTCTCACAAATATGCAGCACTTCTAGTTCTGTGTTAGGTGTCAATGAATGATTGGTGTCAAGTAAATGTTTTGCGTAGTGAGATTTATCTGGTTGTTTTAATCTGTAAGCTCGTAAGTGCTCACTGTATCGTATTTCAAAATTCCTAAGGGTCTGACCCAAATAGACAGCATTACATTCTGGACATTTGAGTTTATATATACCTGACTTCTTTAATAGTGGTATTTTTGTTTTTACATTTAACAATTTTGTACTAACGTTACTTTCTGTTTTAAAAGAAATTGTTGCATTCGTTGCTGAAGATATTATCTTTGAAATATTATTAGAAATATTTCCTGCATATGTGATGGTTTTATAAGTTTTAATTTCATCAGCTTGTTTAGGATATATTAGTTGTAATGCCACTTTTTTCTCTTTTTTACTAATTAGTTTATTTATCATATCTAATGGATAACCGTTAGATGTTGCTATTTGTCTAATTGTATTAATCTCTCTATCAAAATTACATTTGTTCATAGATATTTATTATCGGATATTCAGATACTTCCTTTTATATGGGTATCATAAAACTTAACCCTGTCTCAGAGGACAAATATTTGTAAGAAGGGATGTTATTATTCTGTGATTAAGCAATAAAATAGAGTGGTTTTTGTTGAAACTAAATTAAAATTCCAACAAAAACCATTCATACAGACATATTATTAGTAGTTATTCAAGAAAAAAGTAAAATAGCATTATTCCAAAGTATTAGTGGTAGTTTTTATCATAGGAATACTAAAAACCACAATAGTTCGCTTTCTTTTTATGCCAGTTAATTAATATTTAATAAGAAAAATTGAATTTTTGAATAAAACAAAAATTTAATGTCACAGAATTTTGTATTGTTAAACAGCCACTAGTTTGAGCCTACATAAAGGCCATCTTCAGGCTGATAAAAAAACTTTTCAATGGGCAACACACATGAATCCTTAAATTTGCAAGTTAGGAGAAATAGATGTGAAAGGTTGGAAGATTGAAAATTGAAATTTAAAAAAACGGTTTTGACATATTAAATGTAATATATTACTAAGGAGTTGAGATTAAATGGGTTATAATAAAATGAAATCAAAGTGAGTATCAACGATCACGAAAGAGAGTATTTTAAGGAGGGGGTAAGCATCAAACACTGTCCACGGTTATGAATGTGAAAACAAACTCGAGGAAAGGGGAGGAAATTTCTTATTTATAGAAACATTATTAGCCTCAATTCCTAGAAGGAAGAGTCCAACATTGTCATCCTCAATTTCCGAGTGAAGAGTCCACAATGAGTGTCAACTTGGGGGGAAGCATAAGACAGGGATAACCCTGGGAATAAAATACGTTCTGTATGAAGCAAAGTTTTATAATAAAAGAGCATTATTATAAAGGTGTAACTGAGGAACACCATGGATTTCATTATGTGTAGACGAATTGTCCATTACAATATCACACTATATGTTTGTTTATTTTTGGGAATTTTAGGTTTTACTTATTTGTAGATAGAACAAGTAAGGGAATTATGAGAAGTCATAAACATTACAAAAAAGTAGCAATTTCTAGATGCTCTATTCCACACAAAAAATCTCCTGCCAGCTGCTGAGCACATAACACCTAGGTGACAAAACTCCATTTATTCTTTTGGTTACACGATGATATATAACATAACAATTAATCTTTTTTTTATTCATCCCGATACAACATGATAGTAACAAAATGGAACAAAACTGTCAAACCTTAGCAGTAGATACTTATTGGCAAACATGTATTCCTCAATTCTAGGTGTGTGGTTCTAGATTTATGAGAATAAATCGTGTATAATTTTTTTGAATTTATTAAAATACTTCGTTTGCTTTATATTCTTTGGTAATTTATTGTACACTTTAATTATTTAAAAGAAATAATTTTTTTCCGTGGTTGTCTACCTGTGTAGTGAATGTATAAATATCCATGTTGGTTTTTGTTAATTGATTTATAAGTAAGTAAAAAGTCCATTATTCTGATTTAACTCAGATTCCCATCCCTTTTTAATAATTAGTTTTATAATAACTACTAATCCTTTCGATTAAGAAGTATATTCTATAAATGAACAATATAGAGCGAATTGAAAGATTACACTACAAAAATAATGGAAATTCCACCAAAACTGCCATATTTCAGTACAACTTTGCGCCATGTACACATCGCAAGAGACTCTAGAAAGAATAAAATTTCCATTTAATTAACAATTAAAGTAATGAAATTCAAATCAGAAATTTTTTTTGAAGTCGGGTAAAATACTATATTGTATATTAAATCTACATTTTCTATTTTCAATCAATACTAACAAAGAAAAATTTTTCCAAATAATTATTATTATTGACTGAAATTTGTTCAGATAAAATTTTTTTATATATAGTTATTTTCCAACAAATTTTTTTGCACCCATATACCAAAAATTGTTTATTAAATGAATGAGTCCCTTTAGATATATGTACGCAAAGTTTTACTGACATCCGTAGATGGCAGTTTTGGTAGTATTTATACTACCTATAAAAATAATTCTAGACTCTTTTCTCTGTTGGACACAAATAAAACATTTTTGTATGGAATTAAATATGCTAATATCTCATTATTTTATGAAAATATTGTGGTAATCCATATAATTAACGCTTATATCTCTGTGTTATAGTATTTTCGTTACCTAAATTTTATTACAATTTCAGTATTCAGTGTCAACATAAAAAGACAAACCTAGTTATGTGAAATTTTAATTACTAATTATGACACCGTTTTTAATAAGGAAAAGATGGGCATAAATGGAAATTAGCCAAGTTTCTAGTTTCCGTTAAGATGCGTTGACATCAATAAACGAATAATATAATTAATAATTTAAGATTTTAATAGCATTTTTATAGCCATTAAACTTTTTTAAATTCGACTGTTGTGTTTCAGTTTTAATTTACATTTACTGTTTCTGGACACACATATTAAATATACGTAATCTACGTGGTATGAATATCGGAACTGTAATTCAGTTATGTTCATGTATGTATTAATAAATGCAATCAATGAACGGTGGTTTATAAATTAGAGTGATAGACAAATTAGACACAAGTAAAATTTAGACATATCGAATTCTAATTTATGATGTAAACATAACGAAGGTATCTATTTTCATTTATCAAATATTTTGAATTTCCTTTTCAGTTGGAATTGATCCTACAATATCTAGAACAAACTTTACAGAAAAGAAACTCTGGTAGTCTAAAAATGTACTTACTTAATCCTATGTCCTTTAACCATTAAGCTTTGGCGTTGTGGAGTAGTGTATTGCGTTTCCCTGCATATGTCTCTTCATTGTTTTCTATACGTGAGCTTCTTTCCATGTTTCTCCCCTGGTCTCTATATATCCTCTTATTTAGTCATTCCAAGTGTTTATATATTTATTCCACCGTTGTACTCTGCTTTCATACAATTTTTTATAGAAATATATCACCTATCAAATGAAATTAACTCTCTCGACCCTTACTTCGTGGAGTCTACTCATATTAGTGTTTTAAATGAAACATAACACTTACGAGCATACAGATTATAACAACCAGATAAATCCCATTACGCAAAACATCTACTTGACACCAACCATTTATTGACACCTAACAAAGAACTAGAAGTACTACATATTTGTGATAAAAAACAAGAATTAGATTTCCTTGAAGAGTTGGAAATTAGAAGACACTTAAGAAGCCCACAATATGACGTCGTCAATGAACAGATAAATCTAGGGAGTTCTCCACTATTAAACTGTCTTCTTAAGTGATAATTGTAAAGATCAGCAGATATAGTTTTCCTGGTTTTCTATATCATTGCACAGTTATACTGATCTTAATTGGAAAAATAATATCCAGTATATCACCATAGGGCTAATAATATCTAAGCTTCAATATTTGTAATATCACATCTACTTCTTTTTTCTATTAACATATATTAAGTCAATCAAAAGGTAGGTCACTTCTTGGTCTAGCCAAAAATAACTACTAAACATCAGGTAGGCATCAAATGAAATGTAACTTCTGTCATTCTGACGATGATATTGATTTATCGAAACAATTGTCAATTTTTTAGAATTTTCAACAATTTTTATTATTGAAATTGACTGTCTCGACCCTTACTTCGTGGAATATGCTCATATTAGTGTTTTTAAATGAAACTCAAGGTCTCTAGTTAATTCCACAATATAATACAAGTTATTGAAAATTCTAAAAAATTGACAATTGTTTCGATAAATCAATATCATCGTCAGAATGACAGAAGTTACATTTCATTTTATGCCTACCTGATGTTTAGTAGTTAATTTTGGCTAGACCAAGAAGTAACCTAACTTGTGATTGGCTTAATATACGTTTATAGAAAAAAGAAGAAGATGTGATATTACAAATATTGAAGCTTAGATATTATTAGCCCTATGGTGATATCCTGGATATCATTTTTCCAATTAAGATCAGTATAACTGTGCAATGATATAGAAAACCAGGAAAACTATATCTGCTGATCTTTACAATTATCACTTAAGAAGACAGTTTATTAGTGGAGAATTCACTAGATTTAACTGTTCATTGACAACTTCATATTGTGGGTTTCTTAAATGTCTTCTAATTTCCAGTTCTTCAAGGAAATCCAGTTCTTGTTTCTTTTCACAAATATGCAGTACTTCTAGTTCTGTGTTAGGTGTCAATGAATGTTTGGTGTCAAGTAGATGTTTTGCGTAGTGGGATTTATCTGGTTGTTTTAATCTGTATGCTCGTAAGTGCTCACTGTATCGTACTTCAAAATTCCTAAGGGTCTGACCCAAATAGACAGCATTACAATCTGGACATTTGAGTTTATATATACCTGACTTCTTTAATAGTGGTATTTTTGTTTTTACATTTAACAATTTTGTACTAACGTTACTTCCTGTTTTAAAAGAAATTGTTGTATTCGTTGCTGAAGATATTATCATTCATTGACACCTAACACAGAACTAGAAGTACTGCAAATTTGTGAAAAGAAACAAGAACTGGATTTCCTTGAAGAACTGGAAATTAGAAGACATTTAAGAAACCCACAATATGAAGTTGTCAATGAACAGTTAAATCTAGGGAATTCTCCACTAATAAACTATCTTCTTAAGTGATAATTGTAAAGATCAGCAGATATAGTTTTCCTGGTTTTCTATATCATTGCACAGTTATACTGCTCTTAATTGGAAAAATGATATCCAGGATATCACCATAGGGCTAATAATATCTAAGCTTCAATATTTGTAATATCACATCTTCTTCTTTTTTCTATAAACATATATTAAGCCAATCACAAGTTAGGTTACTTCTTGGTCTAGCCAAAATTAACTACTAAACATCAGGTAGGCATAAAATGAAATGTAACTTCTGTCATTCTGACGATGATATTGATTTATCGAAACAATTGCCAATTTTTTAGAATTTTCAATAACTTGTATTATATTGTGGAATTAACTAGAGACCTTGAGTTTCATTTAAAAACACTAAATTTTCATTATATTGTGGTATCAACTAGAAACCGTGAGTTTCAGTTAAAACACTAATATTAGTAGATTCCACGAAGTAAGGGTCGAGACAGTTAATTTCTTTAATTTAATGTTTAGGTTCTTATTTCCATCATAAACATACAACCTGCATTTGTATTTACATATTGCTATGCATGTGATTAATTATTGTGGACTTATCGTCGCGTCAGGTCGATTTGTTTGGGACCTGCAATTTTAGTTATTCAGTTATCGATACAATTGTAAATTTTTTAGAATTTTCAACATTTTTCATTATATTGTGGAATTAGCTAGAAACATTGAGTTTCATTTAAATCACTAATATCACTAACCATTCCTAATAACCTCCAAATATCTACTGCAATGCTCTTAACTCAGTACTCTCATTTAAAAAATTCTCTATAGCTCTATCTATCGATACTGTACCTAACGATATCCAGCTTAATATACCCCAAAAATCGATCCTCCTACAGCCTCCTAAAGCTTAATTTGGTTCAAAATACATTTTCAATAGAAATGACATGAATCGATTATCTTTCTCATACATACAGGAGTCAAAGGAAGACCCTGGCTGTCCTAACCCACATAGGCCAATTGGTTTAACACGCACCAATTGCAAACTGTTGATGAAGACGCTTAATAATAGGATGATGTGGTATCTTGGAAAATATTATCTACCTTCTCTCTCCTGTGTTGGAAGCTATTCACAATAAAAAAATCTGTACATATTTTTGAGAATTTTTTTACTGACCAACGATTCACAACTAAAGCTAATGGGAAGATGTTTTACTAGCTTACACAGGAAAACGCTGTACCGCAAGTCCTGGTGCTGAGCCTAATAATGTCAATCAATAAAGTATGCAACACAATTCAACCACTTGTTGACTTTGCTCTTTATTCTGACAATCCCTTCATCTTGTGCCATGTGCTAAATACCGCATTATCATCCAATTAGTACAAAAAACAATTAGCGATCTTCATGAATGAGTTACTGAAGTTGATGGCATATACTTCCCGTTCAGTCCACATTAATATAGTTCCTAAGAAGATAATAATCACAACATTTCCTACTTTAAGCAGGTTGTAATTCTAGGGATTCGATCAGGTACTCAGCTGGCAGGGACAAAAGACATATTAATGATAACTAAGTATGCTAAACAACCTAAGAAGGTTATCACAGATCCCTGATTAAAAATATACTCAGTGACATAGAGAGCCGAGCACCCAGTAAAAAGTATTTTATTTGGGTAATATTTGGCATATATATCAGGCAGATCGTAATATGTAAATTAATAAAATTTCATCTCAATATAAGTTTTTGCTAACCAACTTTAATAACGAGTTGAAGCTCCACGATTTCTTACACGTTCCCTAATGCATCATGACATACTGATAATCAGGTGGTCAATATGCTCCTGGGGTATCTCATTCCATACCACCTCTATCTCATGTCGAAGAGCCATCAGAGTTTGAGGAGGACGCTGTAAATTTCTTCACCTTCTACCGATTATGTCCCACCCATGTTCAATTGGGAAAAAATCTGGAGATCTTGTAGACTAAGGTAGGAGATGAATTTTAGCCTGGTGGAAGTAGTCCAAGGTTTGTCTGGCTATATAGGTGACCTTGAACCGTAAGTAATAGCATCCCATATTATGACTCCAACCGTGGGATGTAGGTACAGCGTGTCTGATTAAGACAGGTAAACCGCGGTATCTCAGAAACTGTTTATCGTACAGCTTAGAGAAAAAAATCTATATTACATACTCGCATACGAGAAACTGCTGGAAATTATTTTCAAGTTTTCTACTCCACCGCTAGAGGGCGTAATTCACAATAATAGCTCAAAAACATCATTTTTCTATAATATATGTACCGTTATAGAACCAAAAAATTTTAATATTCGTAATGATTAGATCATTTTCGGCGGGCGTAATTTCGGCCGGTAATCCCTTGGCCTACCTGCATAAATCAAAGGGTACCATTTATGACAGGGGTAATTTCGGCCGAGGGGTTGATGTTTACGATGAGATTAAAATATTGGTAATTACGCTTAATAGTTTCCTTTAAATGTATAAAATTCACAAATAACAGGTATAAAATTATTATAGCTAGTCAGTATTATAACTTATCTTTGAGCTACTAGTCGATAGAAAGCATAAAATATATTATTTGTATACGATGGCATCAGTTTCAGTAATTAAGAGTTCAGGCGGTTGTGACTTACTAGTTGTAGAAAAGTTTCAGTTTTGTAAACAGGACGTATTAAAAAGTGGTGAAGTACGTTGGAGGTGTATAAAGAAAAATTTAAGATGTTTAGCCAAACTGTACACTGTTGGTGCGGAATACACAGTTACTAGAAGTGAATTAATCCACAACCACGAGTCCGATGAAACTACGTTGGAGAGAAAAATAGTGACGACTTCATGCAAGCGCAAAGCTGAGGAAGACATATCGGAGAAACCTTCAAAAATTATTAAAAGCGTTCTTTCAAATCATTTGCCAGAGAATTTGTCATCGATAGATGTCAGTCTAATAAGAAGAAATTTGTACAACAGCCGCCGTAAGCTCTTACCAGCCCTGCCTAAGGATATTCACGATGTACATTCTGTACTCGATAGTTATGGACCGAAAACCACAACAGGTGAAAATTTTTTGTTTATTAACAGCACAGCTGATAATATCATTGTTTTTTCTTGCCATACAAATATAATAAGTTTATGTAAAATGAAAGATTTTTACATGGATGGCACATTTTCTTATTGTACAAAATATTTTTATCAGTTATTTACCATCCATGGACTGGAAAATGGGCATTATGTTCCTCTTTTGTATTGTCTGTTGCCCAATAAGACCAGTGACACATATATGAGACTTTTTCTGTTGGTAAAATCTAAAAATTTTGAACTTTATAATATTGTTTTTGAACCGAAGGAGGTATTTGTGGATTTTGAAATCGCAATTCATAACGCATTAAAAGTTGTCTTTCCCAAAACCAAACTAAATGGTTGTAGATTCCACTTGCACCAGGCGTGGTATAGGAAAATACAATCATTAGGGTTAACCCAAATGTATAAAGATAAAAACTGCGAGGAAAGCAAATGGCTTACTCATACTTTTGGGCTAACTTATTTAGACCCCTCTGAAGTTGAAGATTGTTTCATATTTGATCTCATGTCATACAAACCGGACCATAAACTTATAGATAAATACGCAGACTATTTATTAGAAAACTACATAGCGCCAGAATCTCATTTTCCACCAAATATATGGGCATATGAAAACCCATCAATTAAAAGAACCACAAATGCCTGCGAATCATTCCATTCGCACTTTAATTCTAGTTTTTATTCAAGTCACCCTTCTATATTTATTTTTATAGAAAAATTAAAAGATTGTCAGATCGATGCATATTTAAAAATAAAAAATTTAAATATTCCAGCAAAAATTAAAGACAAACAAGTAAAAAACAAACTAAAATTTATCGAAAACATGGTAAATATGCTTCGATCTGACAATATTTCTAGAATTAATTTCGTTAAATCTGTATCACATCAAAACGTTTTTTAAAAATTTATAGTTTACCTAAGTTATAGAAATAAGTTGATGTAATAATTTTATTGAAATAAAGAAATATTTTAATATAAAGCATTCTGTTATTTTATTTGATTTGCGGCCGAAAATACCTATGAGATAAGGAAGCAACTTAAAACCTCCGGCCGAATTTACCTACCGGCTTTTAGTACCTGCCCTTTTTCCGGCCGAAATTACATCCGCCCATCATTTTACGTAAGTTTGATACAGTACTTTTTCCTCAATCTTGTAAAATAGATGGTTGTGGTGACTGGGAAAGCTGACTCAATAAATCTGTTATAACTTTTGTTCCGCTATATGGATTTTGACAAACTTGGTATTATTTGGAAGTGAACTCAATGCATAATAAAATACTACATCATAGTTTTATTCCAGTGGTATTAACGGTCGCAGGGTGACGGTGATTGAACAATTGTTTTGTTTTCAACTTTTTTTGGAATAGACTACAAGCCCTGCCCAAAAATTGAGGGGTCATTTGACCCACCATGAATCACATATAAATCAATACTAGTATATATAAAAAACAATTTAGAACGTATGCCGATACAGGGGTTGACCGTTTCATTTAGCCTAGTCATTTTTGTTTGTAAAGTTGTGGGATAGGTTCTCATAGTTTTAAACACGTGCAAAAGTGGTTGGTTATTTTTTATCGCTAGTTTGGATTTGGAAAAAATAAGGTATGTATATGTTTCTTACCTTAATTCTGAATATTGTTACGTCTCCCTTATTTTATTGATATTTATGATTGATTGCCTACATTAAAAGCGTTTTGAATATTTATACAATGTAAAATAGCATGGTGTGAAAATGTGAAATAGGTTTAACCTCGGATTTTCCTTTATTTCATGATAAACTGGGCTGGGGGCTCGGCTGATTTGATTAAAAAATCTTCTGAGCTCAATAATAATGGTGTTCACGTGATAAGAAATGTTCTTATTACAGGTATGTGCTTGAATACAAGACGCTGGCGAATGTGCAAATCGTTATTTTACAAAAAAGTTGAATCTTATATTCGGGCGTACCTATACGGTATATGGCTGACCTTGAAAATCGATAATCTTTTCTCGTTCTTACAGAAAGAACTGTGCAGATTAGATGACTTGGGTGGTGAGGAAGAATAATGATTGATGTATATGCAAATATGTATATTATATAAAATAAACTATTTTCTATCATTCTATTCCATAGTATATCATTTCATCATATGACAAATAATACTACTATTATGAAAAATGTAATAGCATTTGTACCTTATTACTCACACATGAATATCTGTCTAGTACCTGCAGGTGAAAATACAAGATGGCCAACAAAAACTGGAAACTGGAAACAATAGTTCTGGTCAGTCAGTACAAAATATAACAGATATACGCGATGAGTATTTGAATATTTTTCATTGGACCACAATATTCTACAGTCGTCCACTTAAATACTAGACTATCCACCCAGTGTATCTATAATATTTTGTACTAGTTGACTGGATAAACTATTTTCTGTTAATTTTATTCCAAATCTGTAGACATAAAAAACTTTTGGTTTGTATTGCTTTCGTTGGACCACCTTGTATTTCCACCAGTAGGTATTAGTCATATATTCTCAGATTTCCATGTTTGAGGAAGAAGGATATACCAAATGTGAAAATAAAATATCCTATTAATATCCATGGGACGTTAAGTGGATATATCACATGTGAACATAGGATATTCATGGGATATTAACGAGATATCCAGTAGATATCCATAAGATAACAGATATATCCAAGATATAGGCGGACATATGGATATCCATTGTAGGTCTATAGGCTATCCAGCTATATCCAGTGGATATACAGGATATCCATAAATGATATCTTGTGGATGTCTAATGGATATTCTGTGCTGTCTGGGTATCGACTGGGACAGGGGTGAGAAATCTTCGGTGCAACCCTTGATTTTTAAGTAATGTGCAGGGGTGATTTGAACCACCATGAAACTTTATGGTTAAATTTTATAACATAAAATAAAAACATTTTTAGCCATGCCGTACATTTTTTGCGGTACATAGCTTGTCAAAGGAAAATTAATTTCCCTCTGATAAGGGGGATTTTAAGGTTAAAAATTTCTGTACGGAATTTATATATTTTGTTAATATTATCATCAATTATCGGTTCTAAATGGCTTTAAAAGTACTATTATCATGTTTATTATTTGTGAGAATTGTCGCTACCAGTTTCTTATTAAAAAAAATCATTTTTTATTGTACGGCGTTTACATAATAATACTAACAATATTGTATAGAAATATATTTAAGCAATGCCGTACACAATTGTTGGTACATAAATCAGAAATAACGGTTGCTAAAATATTATTTCGATGTTCGGTCCGTAAAGTGCAATTTTACGACCTTAAGAGTTTTGATAAAATTGAACTTTACGAAAGTATTAAAGAATCATGTAAGCAACACGGCAGTTTGATGTAAAACATTCGTGTACTCAAAAATACCGGGTTTTTTTCTGCGCACACATATTTTGCCTGTAAAAACTGAAGCTAGTGCCGCCATAGTTCCTTCATCGATCGTCAGCTGTTTCTCATAGCCAATATGCTCTATTACGACAGTATATAATAGCAGATCACAGATCACTTAAATTATTATTAATATACACTAAAAAATATTTTTTTTTTGTAATTGAAGCTATATATTCTAAATAATTTTTTTTAAATATTAATAATAATATCATCGCCATTTTCACGGTACCTCGGTAAAATTTTGATAAACTTTGTTATACACTTATCAATTTGTAGAAGTTTGTCCCATCCAATACGTACGGCTGTTCAATTTTAATACTTTATGCTATATTTCTTATAAAAATTTGCAAATGCCGTATACTAATTTATGACCTTGAAAGGGTATAAAAATGTCATGGAAATTTTTATCAGCTGTATAAAGTCTTTCAGTTCAAAATGTACGGCATTGTCTTTTTTCCATTTTTGAACATTTCAACAAATAATATCAATCATAATATTTGTAATATAACATAATTATTATTCCATAGTATACTTTTAAAAAATTGTAAATTTTCTAATTTTTTCATTTATCTTTTTTTTATTTTGTACCATTGTTTATGAACGGCCATGTTTTAGTTTTATAGTTTTGTGTTATATTTTACCAAAAAAGTGATTGCCGTACAGGAAATAATGACCTTAACGAAAAAAATCAATATTTTAATTAAAAAATCAGAAAATTGTTTGCTCCAACCTGAGCGGAAGTGCTCTCTCAGTTGTTTCTAGCTTACAGCTAACAGGTGAAAATTACGAACTAGTTTATACGGCCCTGGTCAACAGATATCAATCTCCCCGCAGAATAGCTCAAGCCTATTTAAATAAAATTCTAGAATTCAAACCAATTTCTTCTAATTCACTCAGCAATTTGAAACATTTTCACGAGACGCATAAAAATTCTGTACAGGCTATTAAAGCATTATCCATCGATGATCTAGCCAACTTCATTTTGTTAACTTTATCAGTAAATAATCTTGATGTACGTACCGCTAAAGCCTTCGAAGATCGACAATCTTCAGAAGGAGTTCCGCGATTTGATGATTTGTTGTAATTCGTAATACATCAGATCAAAACATTGGAAATAATATCTACCCCCGCAAGTTCTAGCCCCAACACTCGCTTCTAGATAAAATTCGTTCATTGCCAGTCGTAATTCAAATTCTTCAGATTCAAATTCAAATCGTCCTGTTCATTCCGATTAAAAAATCCTGTCTTGTATATTTTGTCACAAAGCACACTCATTGTCCTCCTGTTCCGCATTTTTTCCTCTTTCTCGAGATGAAAAGATTGATTTCATCAACCAACACAAACGTTGTTTCAACTGTTTAGGTTCCCACCTGAAATCACAATGTAAATCTACATCTGTCCGCCGTAAATGTATTTCTCGTAATCATCATACTCTCTTGCACCCTTTTCAATTAGACAATTCAGGTAACAGTTCCGCGTCCAATAGCACCTCGGATCATGTCAATCATGAATCCAATATTGCATCTATCTCCTCTGTCGAACAACCCGCACCTGCTTCCAAGCTCTCGTTTAGTTGTGCGACCACAACGCCTGTAGCGTCACTCTTAGGCACCTTTCGTGCACGCATCTTAGATGAGCGCAAAGGTTACATTCCCGTACGGGGAGTTATTGACCCCGGATCACAACTCTCCTTTATCTCAAAGCGTTTATCTAACCAGTTGAGTCAAAAGATTCACGATTTGCCAGTTTCCGTATCAGGCATTGGCGGACATTTCTCTACCTCTCCTGGTACTATCCTATGCCAACTTTTCACCAGACTTTCTCCAAATCATATTGACATAAACCCATCAGTGGTTTCTCATATTACTGATCATTTGCCTCCTTCTAACATTAGTACCGAAGTTGCTCGTGCTTTTCGATATTTAGCTTTGACTGATCCTGAATTTCACCGCTAAGACAAAATAGACTTACTTTTGGGTGCTGACGTCTACCCCCAGTTATTACTACCTCAACCTTTTGTTCCCAGCTCTCTTGGCCCGGTCGCAATCAGTACGATATTTGGTTGGACAATTATTGGTCCTATCCAAACACGTGATCGAAATCAACGAATCACTTCATTGATATCTACTTGTCAGCTTTCCCACGACCTCAGCAAATTTTGGGAAACTGAAAATGTTTCGAATCTCACACCTCAAGATCCTCTTTACATTTTAGCAGAGCAACATTCCATCGCCACGCATAAACGAAATGAAGACGGCAGATATTCAGTCTCTCTGCCAATCAAACTAAACGCGGCCCCTTTAACGAGTAATCAGAAGGTTGCTAGTTATTCACTTGTTGAACTTATGAAACGTCTTGATAAGACTCCATCACTCAAATTGGAATACGAACTATTTCTATAAGAATACTTAGAATTAAGACACATGTCCAACTCTCCGCAACCCACTCAGTATATTATTCCCCATCATATAGTAACTAAACTTACAAATCATGGCAACAAAATCCGAGTAGCTTTCAATGCATCTAGTCCCGACTCTTCCGCTCTGTCACTCAATGATTGCCTAATCAAAGGTCCCAAGTTACAGTCAGCTGTATCGGACATATTACTCAATTTTCGACTTTCTCGAATTGCTCTTTGCTGCGACATTCGACAAATTCTGGTACATGAACAAGATCGTCACATGCAGCATATTCTCTGGAAACCCAAAGCCAATCTTCCTGAACAACAAGAAGCTGAGCTCAATACCGTAACTTATGGCTTAGCTCCCTCCCTCCTTTTCTTGCCATCCGCGTTCTCCAACAACTTGTTCAAGATGAAGAACATCGTTTTCCTTTAGCTTCACAAGCCTTATTGAACCAGACTAATGTTGACGATATCATTTCTGGTGCGGACGACATTGCATCCGCATTGGATTTGCAAATGCAATTAATACAATTACTTTCGTCTGGAGGGTTTCAACTACGCAAATGGTCGTCTAGTCAGCCTCAATTTCTTAGAGACTTGCCTCCTAGCAGTTTAATGATGAGGACAATTCGTTAAAGGTTTTAGGTTGGAATTGGGAACCATCTCGAGACTGCTTTGTATTCAGAGTTCAACCTTTTCAAGCTGCTCGTACTAAGCGTAACATGCTTTCCCTTTTAGCTAAAATATTTGACCCAAATGGATTTTTGTCTCCTCTCGTCATTTCCTTTAAAATTATTATCCAGAATATATGGCTCGCTAAACTTGATTGGGATCAACCAGTTACCTCTGAAATTGCATTACCTTGGAACCATCTTATCAATAATCTTCATCGTATCGCCACGTTTAATCTTTCTCGTTGCGTCATTCCTAACAAGTATTCCGATCAAATACACCTGATAGGTTTCGCGCATGCCTCGTCTCTCGCTTATGCTGCAGTAGTGTACATATGTTTCGAATCGGCTAACTCGCGTCATTCCTTTCTGTGGAAGTCCAAAACTCGTGTTGCCCCATTAAAAACACTCTCTATCCCTAGACTCGAACTTTGCGCCGCAGTACTTTTAATTGATCTAATCAATTCGGTTCTGCATATTCCCCCTTATACTCTCAGAACTTTCGTTTCACATCGAATTGCTCATATTGTTTGTAGGTCATTCACCTCCTAATTTAACGTGGTTCCACTGTCCTTCTGCTCTCAATCCCGCTGACATGGCTTCACGTGGGTTAGCTGCCTCTAATTTTCTTCAAGATAAGATATTTCACTTATGGACTCGAGGTCCACCGCTATTGACCGATTACCACCAGCAATGGCCTATTCCCTTTTGCAGTACCAATTTGAACTTCGAATCTTTATTAGAGTTTAAACCGAGTCCTCTAGCACTCATCACTGTTCAACCCAATCCCTCATTTGAAGAATTCTCTCTACGATTCTCTTCCTTTACACATATGCAACGAGTTGTTGCTTGGATACGACGTTTCGTTTTCAATTGTAGATCCCGTAATTATTCTAAACCTCCCTACGCAGGTCCTTTGAGCGTTATTGAATTACAAGATGCATTACGTACAATCATCTTGCGTACGCAGTCACATTTTGCTGATGTTCTGCAGGAACTACGAGTCACTTAGACAGTTGATTATCTTTGCAACTTGACCCTCTTTCTTGATGGCCATGGGGTCCTCAGGGTGGGCGGTAGACTCAAAAACTCTCACCTAAGTTATAATGCACATCATCCAATATTATCGCCCCGATCAGCTCACCTCTCTATGCTCATATGCAAGCACTATAATTTAACCGCCTTGCACGCTGGACCCACCACGTGTCAAGCTTTAATCCGCGTTCAGTATTGGATTCTTTCATCACGTCAGTTTATATGTAAAGTGATTCGCCGATGCCTCACTTGTCATCGCTTTCGAGCTTCCACTATTCAGCCAATCATGGCCGGTTTACCCACTTGTCGAGTTCAGCCAGGTAGACCCTCTCAACACAGGTGTTGATTATGCCGGACCATTTCAAGCTCGTGCTTCTCGTCTCCGTAAAGCCACCGTTACCAAAGGCTACTTATGCGTTTTTGTTTGTACCGCAACTAAGGCTGTACATTTGGAGTTTGCTTCCGAACTTTCTACTGACGTCTTCTTAGCAGCGGTCGATAGGTTTATCGCTCGTAGAGCCAACAGGCACATTCAAGAAGTTTATTATTTCCTCCACACTCAGCATGACGAGATCTTGAGTACTTTGTCGCAGCGCGAAATTAAGTGGATTCTTAATCCTCCATCTGCCCCTAACTTTGGCGGGCTGTGGGAAGAACAAAAATGTATTGCCATTTTATTTCTGTCAATGGCATTTGATGCCAAGACGCATGCATTTAAATCAAAATAATTCAAAAATGTCTCACAACAGCTGATTTTTCAAAACTTGGGATATTTTATAGTTAAACAGTTATACAATTATACTCATTAAATATATAAATATAAATACCTCCCGTTTTCTTTGTTTCTGTATTCAGTTCATGTTATTTAATATGTAACAAAGGACACTTAGAAACTTTCCCAAAATAAAATATTACGTCACTGAATTCAACAAGATGTACAATGTGTAACTTCAACTTCTGGACGCTTGCCATAACTGCATTCATTTGGTAGAAATTAACTAATCTTTCTGACAAATCTCTCACTACTTTATATGCAACCTTGAACTAGTAGTTAAAAATACTTCCAAGAAAAAATAGTTCAGAAGAAATTGATACAATGGAAAAAGTTTTCGTGTCGTTTCTACTTAATCAAATATTTATACGTGCAAGAGAATCCTGCAGAATGTCTTCTACATTTTATTTCGTCACTGTTTTTTTGTTTTTGATACATTTATATATACCCGAAAACCAGAATATCAATATTCACAATGTTAGAATGAATTCATCCATACTTTTCTGCTCATTACCTCATAGTTCTTGATGGTAGCTTCGTTTTATCCGAAATATAGAAAGGGTAACTGGGTGGTTTAGGCAATCATAACTTTTTTATGTGATGTTATCTTTTTGTTAGAGAATTCTGCCATGTTCATCTATTTCATTTGATCGCATTGTTTGATTTTGTGAATCAGCGGTCTTTCTCTGTCCGAATTTTAATGGGACACCCTATATGTGGTTTATTATATAACCTCTCTTTTCGATAAACTGCGTATAATAAACAAAATTTGAAAATCCGCCTACATCTTAAATGAGACTTTATCAGAAAGTTCATGACACCTGCAATCTTCTGCTTCTTCTCATCTCTTCTGTTGTTTCAGGCGTAGGATTGGGATTGCGGTGCTGGTTCTTTTTGGTGCTTCTCTTATTTGGTCTATCCGTTTTCTTCTGGGTCTCCCTCTTTGTTTTTTATTTGAGTTTTCAGATTCCATCATTTTTTTGTAATGGAATCAGTCTTTATTCTAATAACATGTCCAAACCATGCTTCTTTTCCATGGTGTTTATTTTACTTTCACGTTTTTTCTTAGATGTCCAGTTTTCACTTCCATTTGTTAATATTGGTACTGTTATCGCATTTCCATTTTTACTTCTAGGTCAATGTCTTAATGTCCTAGTATAGTTTTGTTCAATGAGTAGAACATTTTCGTATATTTATTCGCTTTGTTAGTTAATTCTGAATCTATTTCCCATCTTCTGTAACTATGCTCCGTAGGTATTCAAATGCTGTTACTTTTTCCAATGATTTGTCTTTATACTTTATTTCTTTAATGTTTCTGTTATTTTTTTTCATTCACGATCATTACTTTGATTCTATCTATGTTCAACTCCATTCTCATGTTTTCCATCTCTCTACTCTAATTATTTTTTAAGTTTTGCTTTTTACTTTTCGAATTTGCTATTAAGCCCACATCAGCAGCTCATTTTTCTAAGTTCCTATTCCCTATTATTGTATTTAGTTTTAATTCGTTTGACGATCTTATCCATCATTATAATAAATCATAATGGGCCAAGGCTATGTCCTTATTTTATTCGTTTTTTTTATCATAAATTTGTCTGATCTTCGACCTGCGATTTGTATTTTGGCCCTTACTGTTTCATATGTACTTCTAATAGCATTCTTCAGCCCAGTGGGTACTTCTAATTCATCTAGTATTTTCCAGATTTCAATTCTATTTACTGCATCGAATGCTACCCTTAAGTCGATAAATGTTTAAATTATTTTTCCATTATCTCGATATTCTTTTCTCTTCCAATGGCTGAATATATTTCATAGTCACTCTTTTTTCTTTTTCCTTTTTACACGGCCATTTAATATTAATCATTTCATGTGCTGCATCATCCTCTCCGCTTGCTTTTCCTATGTTAATGTTTTGCGTAGTATCTCCATCTCCCGTTATATTTTCAGTTTATGGTCTGATTAATCCTTATTTATATTAGTATTGGTTGCCCCAAAAAAGTTGGAATTTTTAATTTTTTTTGAGTTATTTTTACGTTTTCCACTAAGAACAACACTAAAAACAGTTTTCAGAAAAAAATCGTCTGTGTATGTCGTCGAGGTCGTCGTCGTTGTTGTCGGCCACTTTTCGTAACATGGTCTTGTTACCATGATACAGCCTCTGGAATGTAACAAGTCACCAATTCTATGTTTGAATATTGTTCAGGATATCTCACAGATGAATCCTACTGATTTTCAGATCACCAGATCCAGCACAACGTGTGATATTGTATTAGAAGTACATTTTTGTAATTTTTGGAGAAATTTAAGTTTGTTAGCACGATGCAGCCTACGGAGTGCAACAAGTCACCAACTTTATGATTGAATATTATTAAGGACATCTTACAGATGAATTCTATTGACTTTCAGCTTACTAGAGCCAGTACAACGGGTGCTATGGTACTTGAAGTACCAAATTTTTGTCATTTTTTGAGAATTTTTAGTGTGTTAGCACGATACAACCTTTAGAGTGACTACAAGTGACCAATTTTATAATTGTTTATTATTCAGGGCGTTATATAGATGAGCCTTATTGATTTTCAGCTCACTGGAGCTAGTACAGCGGGTGCTAAGGCACTGGAAGTGCCACATTTTTGGTCATTTTTAGTGAAATTTCGGGTCGTTAGCAGGATACAGCCTCTGGAGTGTACGCAAGTGACCAATATTATAATTGGATATTTTTCAGTGTGCATCACAGATGAACCGTATTGATTTTCAGCTCACTAGAGCGAGTACAACGAGTCCTATAAATCCAGATATACTACATTTTTGGTTATTTTTGGAGAAATTTCGGTTTGTTGGTACGATACAGCCTCCGAAGTGATTACAAGTAACAATTTTACGATAGGATATTGTTCAGGGCGTCTCACATATACGAAAAAGCTAGTTTTGATCTATAACACCGTTTATTTTTTCTTGAATTTATTATCGCGTCAAATTTATCTGTATAGTAATCTTTCCACGTTTCGAATACTTTCTTCGTTACTATTTCTTGCTGGTTTTGATTTTTCACCAGAATTTTCTGTTGTCTATTCTATATGTTTCTGATATCTGTTCTCTAAATTATCACCATCTTATCTTTACTTTTACTTGGTTTCTCTTCCTCAAATAATTCCTTGTCTGTGTCTGTTTTGGTTATAAAATATTTTTTCCAGGCCTCTTCCATTTCTTTTACTAATTTCTATATTTTATCATTCCACCATTTTGTTCGTTTTAAGAGCTTATTAAATTTTCTGTGTTAAATTCTATTGTTTTTATTCTACTGCTTTATATTTTGTTATCTTTTTGTGTATTTCTTCTGTACTTACTTTTTTAAATGAAACTAACTAGATAATTCCACAATATATTGAAAATATGTTAAAAATTGACAATTGTTTCGATATAGCTATCATGATCGGAATGACAGAAGTTACATTTCATGTGATGCCTACCGGAAGTTTAATAATCATTTTTGGCTAGACCAAGATTGACTTAATATATATGAATAGAAAGATAAGAAGATATGATATTACAAATATTAAAGCTTAGATATTATTAGCCCTATGGGGATATCCTGGATATCTTTTTCCAATTTAAGATCAGTATAACCTAAGAAGACAGTTTAAAAATGGAGAACTTCCTAGATTTATCTGTTCATTGACGAATTAATATTGTGGGTCTCTTAAGTGTCTTATAATTTCTAACACTTCAAGGAAATCCAGTTCTTGTTTTTTATCACAAATAGGTAGTACTTATAGTTCTGTGTTAGGTGTCAAGTAGATATTTCTCTGGTTGTTTCAATAGCTATGCTCGTAAGTGTTCACTGTATCTAACTTAAAACTTTCTAAAGGTTTGACCCAAATAGACAGCATTACAATCTTGACATTTAAGTTTATATATACCAGACTTCTTTAATGGAGATAGTTTTGTTATTATATTTAACAATTTTGTACTCATATTACTTTCTGTTTCAAAAGAAAATGTTGTATTTGATATTATATTTGGAATATTATTTGAAATATTACCAGCCTGTGTGATGGTGTTGTTGGATGTTGGTATTTGTTTAATTGTATTAATTTCTCTATCAAAATTATATTTGTTCATAGGAACTGAAAATGCTCCATGCGTCATTGAATTATGAGCAGCTAATTTATGTGACATGGGATGATTGGAATTATATGGAACAGTTACATCAGTGTGTGTTGGTTTTTTTGTAAATTGAATAATCAAGTACATTATTAACTATTCGAATTTTTAAATCAAGAAAATTGATTGAGTTATTTTCTGCAACTTCTAATATAAATTTAATTTTTGGGTGTAAATTATTAATATGGTTGAAAAATAAATCTCATTGTCGTTCACTACTTATAAAACAAGCTTATATGACATCTACATGTCTATACCAAAATAAGATATTTTTTGAAATGTTACATTCAAAAATTTTTCTTTCTAAACTGTCTATAAAAATGTTTGGCAAAATTGGTGATATAGGGCTTCCCATTGGTAAACCTTCATTTTGAATATTTTCTTTAATGTCAAAAGTGGAAAAATTCTGATTAATACATACATCAAATAAATTAAGTATATCTGATATTATTCCTGGATTAATATTTTTATCTCCCAGTAATTTTCTGACAAGTGTTAGATATTAATTTCTTCTGTGGTTATTACTCCTACTCCTTCCTTAGCATCGTATCTCGGATAAACTCCTGAGTAATACCTATAGTATGTTTTTATCTGAAAGTCGTATTATTCCAGTTCCTTTTTCCTTCGTCTCACTTAATCCTAAAATCTGTATATTATTATTATTTTTTCCCGAGTTAATTATATCTTCCCCTGTGAGTGTATTGATATTCCATATACATATATTTAACCTTCCTGTTTAGGGTGTTTTGCTTCAGAATTTGGGTTTACTCTAGGGGAAGAAGAAAAAGATACAGAGTATGAACGCGAAGGATCCTTATCCCTATTAACATTTCGTTTATTTCCCTCTTTTATAATTTTATTACTATGCCGCCAACCCTATCTACGACGCGCGAAAAGTATAAGCTTACCCCAAAAAAGTTGATCTTTTTTTATTTTTACGTTTTTCAATAATAAAAACACGAAAAACTGGTTTTTAGTAAAACATTCTTTGTGTATGTCATCGTTGGCGTCAGCCTCTTTCTGTAACAGTCTTGTTAGCACGATACAGCCTCCGAAGTGCATAAAGTCACCAATTTTATGATTGGGTATTGTTCAGGGCATCTCACAGTTTTACCCTATTTTGATTTTCAGCTCACTAGAGCCACAGTTCCATAAATCCAAATATTCTACATTTTTGGTAATTTTTGGAGAAATTTCGGTTTGTTAGCAGGATACAGCCTCTGGAGTGTATACTTAAATGCGGGAAAGTTAGTTTTAATCCTTAAAACCGTTTATTTATTATTTGTTTTGTTATCAGTTTGCGTGTTATACATCTAAATTATGCCCTCATTATTCCCCCACTTTCCCTGTTATCTCTACAAGTTCTTAAAATGATTTCGTTATTTCTGCTTGTGATAGTGTTCCTACTGCCAGTGCTAAATTAACTTAAATTATTGTTCCTTTGTTTCTCTAGATTTTTTAATTAAGTGACCTTCTCTGCAGCTTTTTCGTCTTTTCGTTTCAGTCCCCGCATTCTTTATCTATTATCATCTTCTGTTATCCTATATTCGTTTGTTTTCCTGCAGTCTTCCTTATTTTCCTCTTTCTCTTAAACTTGTTTGGATCTTCTGCTCTTTTTAGTCAAGTCAGATTCTGTATAGATGTTTTTCTGAGAGTACCTGTAATTTGCTTTTATTTCTCAATATTTCCAACTTATCTGATAAGGTCTCCGTTTCTAGCAGGCACATTATGGCTACAATTTTCTGAGTGCTTCATAATTTCTTACCTTTCTTCCAACCCAAACTACGATGCGGGAAAAGTTTTGGTTTCAACTAAAAAAGGTGGAATTTTCGACTTTTTTAAGTTATTTTCACTTTTTTCAGTGAGAAAAATACAAAAAATAAACGGTTTTAAGGATTAAAACTAACTTTCCGCATCTGTGGCCCTGAACAATATTCTATCATAAAATTTTTACTTGCATACACTTCAGGGGATATATGTGCTAACAAACCAAAATTTCTCCAAAAATAACCAAAAATTCAGTATATCTGGATTTATAGGACCCGCAGTACTCGCTCTAGTCAACTGAAAATCAATAGGGTACATCTGTGAGACACCTTGAACAATATTCAATCATAAAATTGATCAATCTTATACTATCTGGAGGCTGTATCGTGCTAACAAACTGAAAATTCTCCAAAAATTACGAAAATTTGGTACTTCAAGTACCATAGCACCCGTTGTCCTGGCTTTACTGAGTTGAATATCAATAGGATTCATCTTTGAGACGCTCTGAATAGTATGCAATCATGAAATTGGTCACTTGTATATACTCCGGGGTCTGTATCTTGCTAACAAACTGAAACTTCTCCAAAAATGACAAAAATATCGTACTTAAAGTACTGTAGCACCTGTTGTATTGGCTCCGGTGAGCTGAAAATCAATAGGGTTCATCAGTGAGATGCCCTGAATAATATTCAATCATAAAATTGGTGACTTTATGAACTCCGGATGCTGTATCGTGCTAACAAACTGAAATTTCTCAAAAAATTACAAAATGTCGTACTTCAAGTACCATAGCACCCGTTGTACTGGCTCTGGTGAACTGAAAATCAATAGGGATCATCCGTGACATGTCCCTAACAATATTCAATCATAAAATTGCTGACTTATTGCACTCCCGAGGCTGTTTCGTGTTAACAAGACATGTAAGGAAAAGTGGCCGACGACAACGACATACACACAGGATTTTTTTTCTAAAAACCGTTTATTCGTGTTGTTGTTGATTGAAAACGTAAAAGTAACAAAAAAAAATTTCAGAATTCCAACTTTTTTTGGGGTAAACCAATACTTTTCTCGCATATAGAAGGGTTGGGCGGAAAAGTAAAAGGGTTACTAGAAAGTAAATCCTGTGTGTATGTCGTTGGTCACTTTTTGTCTCCGGAGTGCATAAAGTCACCAATTTTATGATTGCGTATTGTTCAAGGCATTTCACAGATGAAACCCAATGATTATCAGCTCACTGGAGCCAGTACAACGGGTGCTATGGTACGTGAAGTACCATATTTTTGATCCATTTTGGAGAAATTTCGGTCTGTTAACACAATACAGCCTCCGGAGTGTATACAAGTGAATAACTTTATGATTGGTTATTGTTAAGAGCGCCTCACAGATGAACCCTAATGATTTTTAAATCACCAGAGCCAGTACAACTGGACCTATAAATCCAGATATACTACATTTTCAGTAATTTTTGAAGTAATTTTGGTTTCTTAGCAGGATACAGCCTCTGGAGTGAATACAAGTGACCAATTTTATAATTGGATATTATTCAAGCCGTCTTACATCTGAACCCTATTGGTTTCCATCTTACTAGAGCCAGTACAATTGGACCTATCGATCCAGTACTACATTGTTGGTCATTTTTGTTAAAATTTTGGATTACTAGCACCGTATAGCCTTCGGAATATAATAAAATGATTGGATATTGTTCAGGCCGTCTGACAGATGAACCCTATTGATTTTCAGCTCACCATTTTTGGAGAAATTTCGGTTTGTTGGCAGAATACAGCCTGGAGTGTATACTTAAGTGCGGAAAATTTACATTTAATCTTTAAAACCGTTTATTTTTAAGCTGCATTTCTTTTGTTACGTGCAATCAAATTTTTTTATCTTGTTTGAAAATTGCATTTCAGTAACTCTAGAAATGGTCACTAATACATGTGGTACGAGAGAAAATGAGATTTTCATCCTAGATCTGCTCTATTACCAATCTTTTCTGAAAATTTTAAAAATATTATAAAACATTAATTTTCTAAACTAATATATCTAAAGTTATAAACCATATTGTTTCAAATAAAATGATATTTAAATCACTAATAATTATATCAAATATGTCTCCAACTAAATATTCGACAAAATTTCCTGATCAACTAAACTTCTAATATATTGAGAATATTCTTATTCAAACGAACTCTTACATCAATGAAGTGAGATTTTTAGAGTATTATATCTCTGTTACGGTAAATGTACACTCTTGAGAAATGTACACTTTTACCGTAAAATGTGTACATTTCCCAAAAAGTTAGGTATATGTGAACTGAATATAATGTATATGTACATTTCCCGGCAAATGTGTATACTCTTGCCTTCACGTTTTGGTAAGTGTATACTCTTACCTTCATGTTTTAAGAAAAGTTGGAATACAAATAAATTAAAAATGTTGCAGTAAAAAATATTTATTTAAATAAACATAATACAAAAGGCTTTAATAACGAAAATTATTTTAATTAAAAAATGTAAATGAAAAACCAAACATACTTTTCTTTGCATATTATATAATATGCCGTAGGTTATGATCCCAATATTCATAAACACAATTTTCGTCCTAGTTTTTCAGGATCAATACGATGGGAATCGAACAAATAATAATAATAATAACATACTTCTCTTTGTTATAACAGTAAAGAAATTTCATAATGAAAAAAGTTTTATTTATTTGAGCAAGAATTGCTATTGTGGCACTTGGAATTACATAATATTCCAGCATTTTTACAACTGCATTTTTTTGAGGAACATGTTCCTTTACAGATGCATCTTTTAAAACCTTGTCCACCAGTAAGGGACTGCGTTCCTATATTCTCTCTTACCGATTTCTCAACATCTTGAGGAACATCTTCGTATGCTATAAACTTTTGTTCGCAAATGGCGAATTCATGCCTAGAATAAGATTGTTTTAAAAATCCTTGTTTCGTTCCTAATTTATATAAATTTTTATCGTCATCTCTATACAAAACAACTCAAATCAAATTTTTTGTACCCGTTTTACCACGATCAACGTCTGGAATGGCAACTCTAACATTGTCACCAATCACAGCAGCAGGAAATTTTTCTTTCGAAAGATTACACATTTTGATAGCTTGATTTTCTAAATTTTCCCTTGCTTTCTTTCGAGCATTATCAATTAAAATTTTCTTCTCGTTCAAAACAGAATTTAACTCAAAACTCCCATCTTTATCTTCAATTTGGTTGCATAATAAACCATCATCCAAAATTATGTCTAACGTTTCAATGGAAAATGCATCGTCTTCTGCGACTTTGCTATGTGTACTCCTTCTAGTAATTGCTCTAACTCTACTTCTGTTTCCCGCTGTTCAACAGATTCCTTAGGTAAATTTGATGTTTTCAAACCCAATTTCATTCTTGTTCCGAATAAAGTTTCATAGGGAGTTTACTTTATCCCTTCATGAAAAGCTCTTTTTTTCATCAGTTGAACATATTTTAAACCTTCTGACCACTTGGTTGTTTGTTGGTTAGGGATAAGCCATGCTGTGAGCATATTTTGAACATCTTGATTCGCTCGCTCCATCTAGCCCTGGCTTTGGGAATGGCGAGGCTTCCCGTGAATTATTTTCACACCATCCCCCATATTTGCTAATTCTTGGATAATTTTATTTGCAAACTCCCTACCATTATCACATTGGAGAATGGATGGGGCTCCCAAAAGAGTGAAAATGTCCATAAGCTGTTTTGCTACTTCTGACGCAGTTTTTGTTTTTAGTGGGCGCAGTACAACAAATTTGGTCAAATGATCTGGATAATTTAAAATAAATTTAAATTCATTATCTGGTTGTGTCTGTAAATCTATACCTCACACCTTGAATTCATTTCACTCATCAAAATTCTTTTTATCACAATTCCTTTTTTCTTGCCCTTTGCCTTTTTTTGACATGCTTCACATAAAGATAAATACAACATAACTGCTTCAGTAGTAATGTTGTTGTATTTGTTATTAATTTCTTTCACTAATCTGTTTCGGCCACCATGGCCAGTTGCCAAATGCTCATCGTGTATAATTCCATAAGTTTCTTCAATTGGAACAAAATATTTGATGCTACTCTACAAATTAGAATTACATGTTGAAAATTATTTTCAATGCACATATTTGATTAAAATTAAAAACACAAAAACTAAAATAAGTAGAAAAATCAGTGTTAAGGGAAAATACTACGAAATTTGCATAAAGTATATAACACCATCTACGATAGATGATAAAAATTATTTTGTGAACTTTATAGATGAATATACTCATTATACCGTAACCTATTTAATGTCAAAGACATCTGAAGTCTTTAATTATTTTAAAGATTACGCTGCAAAAGGCGAAGCCCATTTTAAAACGAAAATAGTCAATTTATATTGCGATAACGGTTGAGAATATTTATCTGGCGAAATGAAGGGTATTGTAAACAAAAAGGAATAACATATCATCTTACGGTGCCATATACTCCGCAACAAAACGGTCTGGCGGAACGAATGAATCGAACTTTAACCGAAAAAGCACGTGCAATGGTATATAGCTCGGGTTTAGACAAACGATTTTGGGGCGAAGCAGTTTCAACTGCAACTTACTTAGTAAATAGGTCACCTACTAAAGCCATAAAGTTTAATAAAACTCCCTACGAGATGTGGCATGATAGAAAACCGAAATTAAGTATGTCAGGGTAAGTGAATTTAAAACATAACATATTCTTCAAGGTTGAATTTTAACGTTTATTCTAAAATCTCTATAACGAAGAATTAGTCGAAGTAATCTGAAACAAGGGTACTTGTCTCGATAACATAAACAAACCAATATTGGGGCCGATGAGATTTTGTAAAAGTCACGTCCCCAAATTCTTAAACATTTCCGTGGTTGTTATAGCATCTTACGCTGTATATCACATAAGAAATAAAGACCAAAATTGGTTATACCACCCCTTTTCATGGTTCCCGGTTTCTTGATGAGAAGGCATATCATTATTTGCGTCCAAAAATTTGTGCAACCTCTTCTTCTTTATCAACTTCAAAACCGGAAAATGTACAATTCAAAATGTTGAAATTAACAAATTTGGAAAGATAAGGAAATAAATTGCCAGGTACTTAAATCTACCAGACTTATATAGCAGACTTTGATTCCGTCGTACTTATGCGACAATAATAGTTGATTGCGTTAATGATATTATTTCTCTGAAACGCCATGTCAATTGCATTAATCAAAAAGAATGATCATAAAGTCCTTTTCTTGGTATTTCATTTTCAAATAGGTACATATTCCTAGTTTGTTATGATAATATTCTTAAAATCAATGTTTATTTTATTGGCGGAAGCAGAAAAAATAGTGTATGCTACTTTCATGTGTAATGGCCATTCATACACGTTTTTTATATGAGACTCGCCTTCGGCTTGTTTCGTCTCCTAAAACATGCTCGTATAATAGTGGGACTACATTTATGCTCGGTTGCATAAACTATTTTTTCTACTTCCGTTACTAAAACCGCATTTTCAACAAAAGGTTTGACATGCACAAAACGACTCTTTAAACACTAGTGTTTAAAATGCGAAAAGTCACATCTCGTTTATCTTTTGTTTTTTAAACGTCAAATCAAGTGTATCGTTTGTATGTTAAATTTCATGTTCCGTGATAATTTTGTTGTTCTGTGTCATTTGATTTGTCAGTCAGCCGTCAGCCATCGTCCGTAATGTTATGAATATAATTAAAATATAATAAAAAATTTCCCTTCCAGCGGGCGAAGAAAAAATATAGTAATCATCTCGTGTTAAAAACGTCTTTAGTCACTCGTTTCACAAGGCACTCGTTCCGCTTCGCTCCGCTCGTGCTTAGTTAAACTCGTGACTAAAGTACCCTTTTTGACACTTGGTACTTAATATACTATTCACTCTACTTGTTTGAACCTTCATACTATAACTTTTATTTCCATTTCTATCAGTCATAAGTAAATTTATTCCCCGTAGTTTTCATTATTTTATTGATTGTAGTTTTACATAATAAAATCAAATTTACTGGATGCATGAATAAGTTGGATACATCACAAGTTTTTATCTAATTAATTAAACAAACCTCCATTAAGGAAACGAAAATGCTTTCTGAAAATCCTTTTTGATATTACTTTAATCAGAACAAGGTACGTATAAGCAATTAAGACAAACAAAAGACCTTAACTGATTCCAGGTGTCTGTGACTTTCAATTTTGCACATGGATAGTCAAGAAATTATCAATAGCTTTGACGAAATACACAACTAATTAGGGTGAACGCACTGTGATTAATACGATTACAACTTGGGGCTGTTTCTGGTTGCATCTCAGCGGAATACTATTTTGTCACCCCAAAAAAAGAGAAAATTGTTTTTGTCTCTTTTTTCGCTTATCCTCTAATGCCTTATTTTACAACTAAGGTTATAATTTATACAGAGTGGAGCTAAATTCTGGAAACGCATAATTATTCCGATAACGGGTAGTCGACACTATACAATATTAGGGAAAGTCTATTTTGGGTGTTATTTTCATTTCAAAGTTCTCTACGCTTTCAATGCCAATTTAGATATAAGTTTTGTATAGATATAAGCTTGTATATGATTGTTTTCAAACAAACACCAAAATAGCCTTGAAAATATGCCATGTTTTGAGAATATTGAAAGGTGATGAAATGAAGTTTCGGAGATATCGATGACTCATATGGGTCAAACGGTTTCACAATGCCAATGGAGCAATATTGTGATATAGTACCGGGGACGTATTCCGAGTACTTTAAACTTATCTATCATTAAAGCATTACTAGCAGATATATTTAGTTTAAAATATATTCATTAGCAATACGGTATTACTTATATTGTACAAAATATACATAAAATGAAAGTGACATGTGAAGCAGTGCGACACACTAAGAAATTTGTTGTAGCTGATAATTTGTAAAGTACTATATATTTCAATTACCAGGCAGAAGCTTACATCCGTTATCAGAAATGTTTTCTGTGCGATCTGCGCCTCTGAGTTTGAGTAGCGAGTTGTTCCCTTAATACAGAGAGAATAAAATAATTAAAATAAAATGTAGGTGCCGATGTTCTGTCTATCTTCCGTCTTCTACGTGCGTCTCTTGTGAGTTTTAAGGCTCCTTGCGGTACCAGCATTGTCAAAAAAATATCGTTTGATTTACTAACTTTGTCCCCGGTATATAGGTTTGGCTCCTAGTTTCTTTCGGTTGCATAAAACTGAATGTTTTTGAGATAAATTCCTTGATAGTGGGAATTTCCACCTTATAATGCAGTCATATATTTTTGGGACAAATAGAAAGTCCGTAATTCTACAGAGCCATAAGCAGGTAGTTCTGTATTTGCTGCAATGTGTTTATAAATGAGAACGTTTTTATCGGAAGATAAAAAAATAGGTCTGAAACTTTGGGAGCCGAGTTTTTCAAACTTAACTCAGTATTTTTTGTAATTCGTGAAAGGGGCACTGAGAGGTTTGTATATTAGTACAATTCGTACCTGAATGATTCCCCAATAACCTAGGCCAAATTTCTTAGTCGTACTTTTTTTAAGCTAACAATATTTTTTGATCTGATAAATTTCAATCCTTAATGTGATGTGAAGAATATGAAAAATAACAAAATAACAACCGATCCTCTTTTAAAAGGTGCCTCAAGAAGGGTGGTCATAGGCCAAAAAAATATACAAAACAAGTGGTCAACTCTTTGTCCTCGTAAAATACGATAGGGCTGTTTCTGACGGGAAGTGGTAGTGCCTCCATCTTTAGAAAAGAAAAAAATGATCGTGTTATTCTTCACAATATACCTTTTTTTCACACATATAGTATGTGTTAACGATGTTCAATAGCACAGTAGCTCTTAGAAATATTAACAATAATTTTTATTAATATCATTAACCCGGCATTAGTCGCCAAATGAGATTTTCTCTCACACTTTTTTAAAGTCTGGTATATTTGCCTTTAGACACATTTCTGAGCGTTGTCATATCGGCTACTTTACTGGCTACTACCACTTATATTCCTAGCATGAGAAGTGTGAGCTCATCACCTCATATTAGTGTAGTGCAGAGTGTTTATCAGAAGGACGCTCTTCGTGTGATATTTTCCCTCATTAGGCGACAAACCGTGTAATAAATTTAGCACCACATCTATAAATTTGTATTTGTTGTTTTAAACTAGTGTGGTGCGATGAGTCGTGGAAAAAGAATTGTAGACCTTGCACTTTTGAAGTTTGATCAAGAAAAAAATAAAGGTAAGAATTTAATTTTTTTTAGTTATCCGTAAGAATATTGGTAAAAATCGAAATTTTGTCGAAGCTATACGATGTGTTTTTTAGTGTGAGTTTATCTGTCTGTTTGTTTTTCACTGTAAATATATATAGCAATTCTTGTTTTTTTTGTCATTATAGTATCATATTAGGTAATAATTTTTTTTCAGATCAAAATGAACATCTTCAACCCCTCGGAGATGATAATGGGAGATTAGATGGTTCAGAAAGTGACGCAGAAAGTGATCACAGTCTTCACAACACAGACACAGACCAATCCGATTACGAACATGAAATAATTGCCGATCAAGGAAGTGTGGCTGAAAATGAGAAAATAATAATTGATGTTTTAGATGAAATCTTTTTTCAGAACGCTCCAATTTATGTTGGCAAAGACAAAGTAACTAAATGGTTGAAGCACGCTCCTGTTATTAGGGGTCGTACAAGTAGACACAATTTGGTAACACATTTGACAGGTGTTTAAAAGGTCAAGCACGAAATGCAAAACTACCGCTAGATTGTTGGAAACTTTTTTTTCCTGACGGATCAATTCAAGAGACATATCACGCAAAAGAGGTTACAGAAAATGAGTGGTAACCGTAGACATGCATGTTTCTGGCTCATTAGCCGTCATCAGAACGGTATAACCAAGAAAAGGTGTACAACTTGGGAGCAAGGATGTTAATTGAAACATGAGAAAACACAAACAACGGATTTCAACAAGATAACCAAACACACATTTGTGCCTTCAAGTGGAAGATCCCCAGTTTTCAGGACCACTACCAACAAAGACATGGAGGCGCCTATAGCTCTCCTGTCTGAACCTTCCGACCCAGGAAATGAACAAATAACCAATGAAAAGATGAACGAATAACGCGTGGAGTGTAAAAACAGAATTTATCGGGCATATCACGCGAAAGAGGTTACAGAGAATGAGTGGTAACCGTAGACATGCATGTTTCTGGCTCATTAGCCGTCATCATCACGGTATAACCAAGAAAGGGTGTACAACTTGGGAGCAAGGATGTTAATTGAAACATGAGAAAACACAAACAACGGATTTCAACAAGATAACCAAACGCACATTTTTGCCTTCAAGTGGAAAATCCCGAGTTTTCAGGACAACAACGAACAAAGACACGGAGGCGCCTATAGCTCTCCTGTCTGAACCTTTCGACCCAGGAAATGGACAAATAACCAATGAAAAGATGAACGAATATCGCGTGGAGTGTAAAACAAAAACATAATTCAGCGGGCTTATCACGCAAAATATATATTGCGTGAATTACCCATGAATCTCTTTGTTGTTGTTGTTTACATATCACGCATCTTCTTTGTTATATATATATATATATATATATATATATATATATATATATATTATGTCTAAGGAATCTTACAAATAATTATTTATATAAATAACTACATGACCAACTCTGTCTTTGATGTCCATATACATCAATTTACCTTAGTAGAAGAATATGGAACCATTTCAAACCAGTCTGCAATAGGCTGAAATAAAAACAAACAAAATTTAGTAATAAAATAAAATATAATATAATAAGGTTTGATATACCCTGTATATTGAATAACTCAAACAGGAAGTAAAAAAAAGAAACAGGAACGCAAACTTTGAAATATAAAACTTATTAAATACCAACTGTCATAGTAATGTTTACAAATGTACATATAAGACAAAATTGACAACCAGGATTTTAAAAATAATACCATAAGATAAAAATCCATGCAAATTAAAAGTAATCAATTGAATTAACATAAATAAAGTAATAATATTATGAAGTATACAAAAACTAATTTAATAACTAAATTGTAAAACATTTGTGATTGGTAGAAATATTTGAAACAAAAATCTAAGAGGATTGTTAGAAACAATTGAAGGGAGAAAAAAATTAATAATTGTAGATGGTGTCACGAAAGTAACAGGGAGACATGCTACTACTGTGATAGCTTAACAATAGTAAACTAAGAAATAATCTTCAAATCAATAATTAAAGTTGTAAAACAACAATAAGCAGTAACAAATGTAAGAACAGTGAGATAATAATAATTACCCAAGTTTTATTCAACATAAAAAGTGACTTCACACAATCCTAAATTTTTTCACCAATATCCAATTTATTCGAGAAGGACTAGACATTGTGATTTCTTGCTACAAGTCCGAATTAGACTACAATCTATGATGAGGATCGTCAAGCAGTGGTAATGAACTTCCGAATATTTCAAAACTAGTTCGTAATCCATAACATGACAGAGGTACTTATAAACATTTTTGTTTAACCAAAGAAAAATAGGTATCGAAACAATGTATATATCAACTATTAGTTAATAATATATAAGGTATACTTACTGAAGATTTCAATTTCATCAACATAGGTATTATTTTTTCTCCTTCTTTTTAAATAAACCATAGTGTGACTAAACTATCAATAACAAATTGATTCATACTATTTTCTATAAGTATAGCTTAACAACGGTGTGAATGACGTATGCGTGAAATTAGTTAAGAAAAATGAATTTATAATTGAATTTGAGTCTTATTTAAACCATAAAATAAAATAGTTGTTCTCGTTTAAACCGTCTCTTAAACCCTATTGTAGAGCTATTATTCTATGGTTCCTCGTAGACACACATATAACGATAACATTGTATCTATGTAGCTCGAATACAGAGTCACTCTTGATAAATTAAATTACGTGTTCTTTTTCAACCCACGGATATTCCCTGAGATAAATTTAAATTTTTAAATATAAGGAAATCATTTAAATATAATCAAATATAACAATTACAGAGTCGTCCTGAGAAAAATTAAATCCATCCACATATCAAGTTATAATCCATTGTATATTAAATAAAACATAATATTAATATATATATATATATATATATATATATATATATATATATATATATATATATATATATATATAGTTGAAGGAAAGTTGTTGGACCTCTTTGATATATTGTTTTTTTTATTCTTGGGATTAGGTCCTTATTATAAATCTAACGAAAACTTAGTTTTACAAGAAACATGTTTATTAACGTTTATATATATATACATATATATATATATATATATATATATATATAAAAGCAGAAAATCACACAAGAAAAAGAGAGATTTATGAAGCTATTGAAACAAAGAGAAATAAAAATGCAATAAATGACAAAAAAGATATAAAACTAATAAGTGAAATTTATTCAAATATAATCTGAAATTTCAAAAACCAACAACAACATTTTAAAATCAGTTTTTCCTATAGAATATTTTCATGCAGTTAAAATATTTAAATACAAGTTGTAAATGAAATCATTTCAATAAAAATATGTTACGGCAATGGTCAATGTATTAAAAACAAAATTAGTGATAATGAAGATCCGGTCAAATACCAGTCTTTCTACGACCGGTAAAACTGCAAATGTGTTGTAGTAATTGTAAAAATATGTGTTTAAGTGTTTTTATTGTTTACGTCTTTTTAACTGAATTGTTGGAACCGATGTTTTTTAAGGTAAGATTATTTTGAATCCTGTGAAAAGTATTTTTAAAGTTATAGTAATTTTAGTTGGCTTGACAAAGACCAGGGATGCCGGTCGAAACGTTGCATACATAAAAATGAGAAATTAAAATAGATTAATAGCTATATTGTCATCATTTTGAACCTAACTCCCAAGAATACATGTGCTAATATATATATATATATATATATATATATATATATATATATATATATATATATACATATATATATATACCCGGTTTTATAGCGTCCTGTGCCTTCCGGTTACTCGCTTCCACTCTCATCGGTCTTCCCAATCTCCTGGTTGTATGTTCCTTTCCCACATGGCTTTTTCTATTGCTCCCATCCATGTTGCCTAGGTCTTCCCATTTTACTTTTCTCTTTTATTTAGTTGGGTAAGGCTAAAAAGTATGGTCAATCCAAGAGCGAACCGCTCGAAAACC
Organism: Galeruca laticollis; assembly: GCA_963921935.1. Classification (NCBI taxonomy): domain Eukaryota; kingdom Metazoa; phylum Arthropoda; class Insecta; order Coleoptera; family Chrysomelidae; genus Galeruca; species Galeruca laticollis. Next base: position 167,501,434 of record OY998180.1, read on the forward strand.
CGCCTGTTCTTCGATTTTTTAATGTCCGTATTCTTCTTCTAGGGGACTTTGGAGGACGGCTCATCGTGCTGGTAACTGATATACACCTATAAGTGGAGCAGTCGTCTCTACGCCCTTTCTATGGATGGGAGTGATCCAGGCTTCTTTCGACATTAAGGGTATTTTTTCTCCATTTATATACCTGACAAATAGTTCTTGTATATGTTAATGAGTTTTTGCGTACCGTGTTTAATTAGTTCCGCAGATATTCCTTCTGGCTTTGTTATTCTTCATTGATCTAACTACTTTTCACATCCTGTCTTCGTTCAATTCGGCAAGTGGGCCATGTGCTTGGAGAGGTTGCCAGGTATTGTGCTCTATCTTCTTTAAGATGCTGAGAGTAGTATTGACGCCACTCATTATGGTGTTTATGTTTTGATTACCTTCCAGGGTTCTGATGATTTTGTCTCCCTAAGCAACTTTCGACCTCTTTATATTTTCTTGCCCATGTGTCATTTTTGTTTTTCTTTACCATGTTCTTAAATATTGATTGCTCACGATTGTAGGTTTGGTCTTAAGGTATCTTTGATATGCTTCTTGTTTTATAGTTCTTTGCTGTTCTATCTCTTCATTCCAGGTGATGTTATTTTTGATATGTAGAGAAGTATTATCAGTATCTAGAGGTTCGTTGGCAGCTGCCTTTAAGATTTCTATAACATGTGCATAGAGGTCCTCAGTTTGGCCTTTTAGATATTCATCATCTAGCTTTTGGTTCAATCGATTTTGGTATAACCCTCTGCTGATACTGGGTTCGTACAGACCTTAATGTTAGATTTAATCTCAATTAGTTTATTAAGAAATGAACAGTCCAAGTTTTGGTAGAAGCCATTTAAAAATTTTAGTTCGTGTTGTTGGTATAATTCAATTAGTCTATGGTCGTTGTTATTTAAGACTTGTTCGCCAAGCTTTCCAATAATGTTACTATCTGTCATACTCCCAACGCGTGCGTTTAGGTCTCCAAGTACAATATATTCGCGTTGGTCTACCAATTTGATGAGTGTGTTTTCCCCATCTGTGGAGCATTTTCATTGAGGCCATAAGTCGCCAATATGGATACCCTGTGTCCATGGATATGTAGATTTGCTATTACGATTATTTCATTAATTGAATCCCAGTTAGTAAGATTCCTATGATATTTCTTGTTTATCAGTATAGACACCCATGCATGCTCATTGTGTTTTTGTTAACTCCATATATATCCATGGGTGTTGTCCTGAAAACTCGGGATCTTTCAATTGAAGGCACAAATGAGCGTTTGGTTTTCCCGTTGAAATCTGTTGTTTTGTGTTTTCCTATGTTTCGATTAACATATTTGCTCCCAAATTTCACATCCTTGGTTATACCGTGCTGAAGACGGCAAATCAGACAGAAACATGCATGTCTGCGGTTACCACTCTGTTTCAGTAGCCCTTTTTCTTTTTGCGTGAATTGCCCATGAATCTCCTTGTTGTTGTTGTTTACATATCACGCGATATTCCTACATCTTCTGTGTTATTTATATGGGTCGGAAGGTTCAGGCAGGGGGGCTATATGCGCCTCCGTGTCGATTTTGGTTGTTGTCCTGAAAACACGGGATCTTCCAATTGAAGGAACAAATGAGCGTTTGGTTTCCCTGTTGAAATCCGTTGTTTTGTGTTCTGCCATGTTACGATTAACATCTTTGCTCCCAAATTTCACATCCTTATTGGGTTATACCGTGCTGAAGACGGCAAATGAGCCAGAAACATGCATGTCTGCGGTTACCACTCTGTTTCAGTACCCCTTTTTCTTCTCGCGTGAATTGCCCATGAATCTCTTTGTTGTTGTTGTTTACTAATCACGCGATATTCCTACATCTTCTTTGTTATTTACGATGGGTCGGAAGGTTCAGGCAGGGGGGCTATATGCGCCTCCGTGTCGATTTTGGTTGTTGTCCTGAAAACTCGGGATCTTCCAAATGAAGGCACAAATGAGCGTTTGGTTTGCCTGTTGAAATCCGTTGGATTGTGTTTTCCCATGTTTCGATTAACATCTTTGCTCCCAAATTTCACATCCTTATTGGGTTATACCGTGCTGAAGACGGCAAATGAGCCAGAAACATGCATGTCTGCGGTTACCACTCTGTTTCAGTAGCCCTTTTTCTTTTTGCGTGAATTGCCCATGAATTTCTTTGTTGTTGTTGTTTACTAATCACGCGATATTACTACATCTTCTTTGTTATTTACGATGGGCCGGGAGGTTCAGGCAGGGGGGCTATATGCGCCTCCGTTACGATTTTGTTTGTTGTCCTGAAAACTCGGGATCTTCCAATTGAAGGCACAAATGAGCGTTTGGTTTCCCTGTTGAAATCCGTTGTTTTGTGTTCTGCCATGTTACGATTAACATCTTTGCTCCCAAATTTCACATCCTTATTGGGTTATACCGTGCTGACGACGGCAAATGAACCAGAAACATGCATGTCTGCGGTTACCGCTCTGTTTCAGTAGCCTTTTTTCTTTTTGCGTGAATTGCTGATGAATCTCTTTGTTGTTGTTGTTTACATATCACGCGATATTCCTACATCTTCTTTGTTATTTACTATGGGTCGGAAGGTTCAGGCAGGGGGGCTATATGCGCCTCCGTTACGATTTTGTTTGTTGTCCTGAAAACTCGGGATCTTCCAATTGAAGGCACAAATGAGCGTTTGGTTTCCCTGTTGAAATCCGTTGTTTTGTGTTCTGCCATGTTACGATTAACATCTTTGCTCCCAAATTTCACATCCTCATTGGGTTATACCGTGCTGACGACGGCAAATGAACCAGAAACATGCATGTCTGCAGTTACCGCTCTGTTTCAGTAGCCTTTTTTTTGCGTGAATTGCCGATGAATTTCTTTGTTGTTGTTTACATATCTTCTTTGTTATTTACTATGGGTCGGAAGGTTCAGACAGGGGGCTATATGCGCCTCGGTGTCGATCTCTTGGTTGTTGTCCTGAAAACACGGAATCTTCCAATTGAAGGCACAAATGAGCGTTTGGTTTCCCTGTGAAAAACCGTTGTTTTGTGTTTTCCTATGTTTCGATTAACATCTTTGCACCCAAATTTCACATCCTTGGTTATACCGTGCTGAAGACGGCAAATGAGCCAGAAACATGCATGTCTGCGGTTACCACTCTGTTTCAGTAGCCCTTTTTCTTTTTGCGTGAATTGCCCATGAATCTCTTTGTTGTTGTTGTTTACTAATCACGCGATATTTCTACATCTTCTTTGTTATTTACGATGGGTCGGAAGGTTCAGGCAGGGGAGCTATATGCGCCTCCGTGTCGATTTTGGTTGTTGTCTTGAAAACTCGGGATCTTCCAATTGACGGCACAAATGAGCGTTTGGTTTCCCTGTTGAAATCCGTTGTTATGTGTTTTCCCATGTTTCGATTTACATCTTTGCTCCCAAATTTCACATCCTTGGTTATACCGTGCTGAAGACGGCAAATGAGCCAGAAACATGCATTTCTGCGGTTACCAGTATGTTTCAGTAGCCCTTTTTCTTTTTGCGTGAATTGCCCATGAATCTATTTGTTGTTGTTTACAAATCACGCGATATTCCTACATCTTCTTTGGTATATATATATATATATATATATATATATATATATATATATATATATATATATATATATACATACATATATATATATATATATATATATATATATACATATGGATATATCGATATATGGATATAGTCTGTCAATAATTGAACATCATTACCTTTGTTTTTTCTCTTCGTAAGTGCAGCTACTTTATTTGCTGCATTGCTCTTACAATGTCTTCCAACTTTCCTGTGAATCCTTGTACGCTGCAGGTTCCAATTCTCAGTTCCTTATTCCTTTGCCGTGGTCGTTTTCGAGAAGTTCCATCTATCATCCGAGACTGTCTGCGAGGATTTTTAGCATGTTATGTTTTTACATGTAAAGAAGAGCTATCCCATTACCATAACCCCCAACATGGAGGTCCAAGTATTTGTCTTCCGGGTTATCTTCCCCTAGCCTTTGATGATCTAACATCCGTCCTACAAGGCAGTAGCTTCGCCGTACCCTGGCAGGGGCCCTGACATGGTGCTATCATCCAGACCAATTGAACCCTAGTTTTTTCACGATGTTGTTCCTCCACTTCACCCTTTTTCAACCTGGCTTTGGACAGGCCAAATATTACGCAAAAAAAATGTACTGGGTCATCGGGTTTCTATGTCACTGAGTATATTAAATTGGATCGTTTCAAGTAAGATATTGTGAATCATTGTCTTTAGTTTTTATATAACTAGATGATTTACCATCATGATCGTATAAATAATGAATACTCCCTTGTCGTTGCTAATTATAATTCTCACTTAGTATTTCTCTGATAACTTCTTTGTGTTACTAACTGATTTGCTTCGAATACAATATGACACTAAACAATAACTTTAGTGGCGAGTGGGGGAGTGACAACTTTTAATCCTGTTCGAGAATTATACATTGTTTATTTCGCTAAACGTGAATACAACCTAATCTTGTACAAAATTATTGCCTTGCATATTGAATATAATTGCTTTGACAATAGGCTATTGATTTTCAAAATACCCTAGAGAGCGCGCCACTGAACGTACTCGGTTACAATCCTGCCACTCATTAATTGGGGGTTAGGACGTATGCACGAGGCAATTTGGATGCTTAATTAGCGGGGAAGATGGGCAGATTATGAGAAAGAGTTAATTGGAAATTGTTCTGAATCACTCATCTGCGAGGATCAGTCTTCACTGTTGAAAAAACTCTCAAATCAATCTTGTATAATTGACCCTGTCTTAATAAGAGCAGAAGCATCCTACGTCATTTAAATTTCGTAAATACGACGAATTAATAATACAAAACAATTTTGTGCGTTTGTAATAGAAATGTAGAGATTAAGGTTGATCAGAGGTATGTAGAGCACTAAAAATTGCTATTTCAGTGAAAATGCTGTTATTATTTATTTAATCTTCTTCTTACCATCTCTACCTGCCTTTTCAGTCTTCGTATTGGAATTCCGGTTCTGGTTCTTTTGGTATTTTACATTTTTTCTAATCCACTCTATTTCTTGTCATTGTTCTCATTTCGTCCAACGTCCAGAACTGTGCCAAATACCTACTTTGCTTTAATTAAAATACAAACTACAAAATACTGTTTAGAATACGAAAAACAAAATATTTTTAAGTCGTGTATTTGAAATTAAAAATAAAAAATACACTATTTTAACTATTTTTATTCAAAATACCAAGTACAAAATACAGCCAACTTAAGTAAATGGAATAGAACTAATCAAGCCCAGTCTATTAATCAGCAAAAGAAGAATTTCCTTTCATGAAAACTATATTTTTAAATGTGCTATCAGACAAACAGCCTCTTGTTGGAGTGCGTTCAGACGCTATGTCTGGTAAAGAAAAAACGTACGGTAGGCTTCTTGGTTGTAGTCGTTCACACAAGTGAACGACTATTTTTAGATGTTAAATTTCAACTGTTTTACTTAACCATATATACTTAACAATTTTAATAGAAATAAACATTTGTAATAATTTGTTAATATTTGTGTGCAAAAATGAATATACAGATAGTTTGAGAGTTATATTCGAAGATAGTGAATCGGCATCATCTGACGATGATATTGAAACTAGTACATAGCGTTAGTTGGAGAGGTTGGTAGAGAAAATATATCCAAACTTCTTAATCCAATCATGATAAACTGCAAAGCGCAATTTCTACCGATGTGTCGACTGGGTTAAATGGTTGGACGATTGGTAAAATATACCGCTAGCATCTGAACGGTCCGACTATTTATCAGATGTAAGCAACTGAACGCATAAAACGCATAAATCGCTGTCCCGGTTCAGAAAAATAATAAAATCATAATATTTTTGTAATCTTTTCTCTAAGGCATGAATTGCAATATTCTGCATTCTTTGCCTCTCATCTGTTGGCAACCAACGCATTTTGTCAATAGGGTATGACGCCAGTTTAAAAAACTTGTCAAATCTTCTTACTAATCTCTCTTTCAGTTGTGATGCAATATCAGTAAAATGACTCAAATTGCAATCCTGCGGTCGATCTAATCTGTTTCTTACAGACATTAATGTAAGCAGAAGCCATATTAACAATTGTTGCCCTGAACATAAACTAAAGCTGTTGTAATTGGTTGCAATGAATTTCTCCAAGTATTCTAGTTCTATGGCCGAGAAAGTGTTAGTCTTACCCAATTGATAAAATAAGTCATTTAATTTTGATTTACTTCTCATTAGCTGCACTATAGAATCGAAAATAGAGATCCACCTTGTGGGACAGGCCAATTTATAATTTCGGCCAATTCATAACTTTGGCCACTTTGGGCCTTCTGGACATATTCCATAACAAATAATAACATTTAGCAATTGCTGAATAGTGAACCCTGCCATCACGAGAATCTTTCAGGAAATTTTCCATGTGTGTAGTGGCCAAAAGACGTAACGTGTGGCTAGCACATCTGAGGTGCCTAGGCAAATAAAAGTCTCTCTTCCTAGTTTCATCTTCTGTTATATACCTCTCCATAAATAACGTCAGTGGCAGATAGTGATCGCAGTGATGCCAACTTTAAAAATTGATATTTTGCCCATGAATAGTTACGATAGCTATCGAGCGCTATTTTCTGTAGAACGCACCTATTAATAAGATGGCTAAATGTATTTTTCTACTTTGCGATTTTAATAGTTACTTTATGAAACCCCGTTGAGTTTCAAAAGAGAGCACATTTCGAAACGCAATATTTTATTCTCCAAGGTTGGTAACACTAACAACGAAACGTCAACGTTCCTGGTCTAAAAAAGAAGCCAACTTTAATCCAAGGAACTCTTTTATCGTAAGATAGTGCATCATTGAACAATAAATACTGCAACAAACAGTTCAGGTGGGGTACACCTCTCATAATTATTTATTATTTTTCACGCAGGTAGACGATTAAAGAAAGTAAAAAGCACGAACTTATTGCAAATTTGCACAATTATTCGGTTTTCAAAGTTGACGCTGACAGCAATACCAACCGCTACTTCATGAATACAATATTCCCTAAATCGATTTAATTATCCTATTTTCAAATTTTGCTACTTTTTGGACACAAACAGAGTAGAAAAAATAGTATAAACAACTTGTTTCATGAGGTCTTCCACCGCACTTGTACTTTAGAACACTTGCCTTCGCTCGTTTTCTAAACTTGGACGCGTGCATTAAAACGATGCCTTATGAAACTTTTAAATGTATGCTCCAAATACCTCAACGTCAGGTATTTGAAATACCAATTACAAATGACATTTTTAAGAGGTAATTGAATTACAAATAATAAAAGTGTATTTGTATTCCAATTACAATTTTAATTAAAGTAATTCAAATACTGCCCAACCCTGTTCTTAAACCTATATCTCTTATTTGGTCTTTCCGTTTGTTACTGGGTCTCCCTCTTTGTTTTTTTGTTTGAGTTTCCAGCTTCTATTATTTTTTTTTTGTAATTCTATCTGTCTCCATTCTAATAACATGTCCAAATAAATTTTGTTGCTTTTCATTATTTTTGTCATTATCGGCTATTGTTTTGTCGTTTTCCTAATCTCCTTGTTTTTAAACCCATCGAATTTGGTTTTCATCGCAACCTTTCTTATATGGCGTTTATTCTGCCCTAATATTTCTTCTTTAGTGTCCAGTTTCCAAATGTTACTAACTTCCAAATGTTATTATTGATATTGTTATCGCATTGTGTATTTTCAATTTTACTTCTATGTCAATATATTTGTGTCCTAGTAAAGTTTTATCAAATGAGGAGTACATTTTCGGTAATATATCCTCTCTGTTTATTAATTCTGAATCTATCTTTCCATCTTCTCTCAATATGCTCCTTAGGTACATATTCAAATGGTGTTACCCTTTCCAATGGTTTGTCTTTACACTTCATTTCTTTATCGTTTCTATTATCCTGATTTTCATTTACGACCATTACCTGGTTTTATCTAAGTTCACTTCCATACTCATGTTTTCTATTTCGCCGATCCAATTACTTATCAATTTTTTAATTTTCCTTTTCGAATATCCTATTAAGATCACATTATCTGCATATGGCAGGCTGCTAATTTTTATTGGTTCTCAGTTCCTGTACTATGAATATGACGAATTAATTATATTTACAAAATAATGTGGTTCCAATTATGTTTTTAAACATGCCGTTATAGCTACATATTTGAATATAATTTAGGTACGTAGGTTGTTTTGTTATACAAATGAAAAGATCTAGATTGACCATAGATAGAGCACTTAAAATGCTATTTCTGTTGAAATCGTGGTATTATGTATTGAATAATGAAGGGAAAATGAAAAATATATTCGTGTGGCTGCGTAGGAAGAATCTGCAAAGGGTACAAAAAAACAAACGAAATATTAAAAAATACGTTTATTTCGGATATAATATAATAAAAAATATAATTAGGATACTGATATAGCAACACCTGGGAGAAATGCAAATTCGGAATCACTCAAATCTTTAAGAATTAAGTGCAGAGGAGTCGACTATCAATGTTACTTTCAACATGAATATGAATAGTATTGCCAGTAATTGACTAACCAAAGGGATAAACTTCTGAAAAAATTCATATTTGTGTCTAAAAATAGATTTATTGAATATGAGTTCCACATTAATTACCCTAGAGTTATCAAATAACAAAGATAAAATGGTTCTCTATTTCTTAATTTTGTATTAAGTATGGCCACTAATAAGTATAATAAAAGCGCATTTAATGACTACTACTTAACAATGGTCCAAAACAATTAACCATTAAAAATGTTACATTTTTATCAGTGTAAACATGTTTATGTTGTTATCATTTTTAAGCATACGCAATAAAAACATTAAAAGTGAGGCACAATCATGCGAGTATTTTTGTTTATGTACCTATCCTACCCCCTTATCCTTGAGACAAGTGCTGGTCTATTGTTTTCTCACACGTGCTGAAAAGTGTACGCACAATAAGGAGTATTCAATAAACGTATAACCTACATTTTTATTTTGGTTTATCATTCTTCCTGTCTTAAACATTAATAACCTTAAATAATTAATAGCGATGTTTAATCTTTACAGCTGATTGGAAAACGTTGTGGCACTAAAATAAACACACTAAAGAGCAGGAAAAATATTATGGAGATTAAGTCTATATTCTTTATTATCTTCAATCACAAAAAAGTATCAGTCATACTCACGATTATAAATATATTGATATCCGAATCGTAAATACAGATTGTGATAAGTAACAACATAGAAAGGAGAATTGAATAACAATTGATTTGAATAACATGACAAAAATGTAGGAAGATCGTAAAAAATGCATATAAAAATTCCCAGAAGATATTTTGAGAACTTTCAGATTACATATAGTAGAAATAAGACAAATGGAGTGGAATAGCAGCTAATCGATGTAGAAAGGAATTAGAGAAGCTCGCCAGAGGAAAAATAGAATCACAAGCCCTCAAAAATCACAAAAAATGGCGGCATTTCGGAACTATGGATGAATTTCCGAAATGATGAAAACAACACCACAGAATTTGGCTTACGTCTTAATGTTACATATTGAGACTTAAATGAAGAAATGGAATGTCACAAGTATTGAAAGTCCTAAAATTACTTTGGACGCCAGTGATATTTGACTAATTCGATTAATTTTATTATTGTGCATATGATATAGTGTGGAGGTAGTTCCTCATAAAAACACTAAATGAGTAATCAGTCAGTAAGTTATCTTCTCAAATGCAGGTAAATTGATTTCCTCAGGAATCTGCACGTAGGGAAACGATATTTTTTTGTAACTATAATAATATACTCAGTAGCATAGAAACCCGAATACAAAGTAACTATTGAACATGTTTATGATAAAAGTTTTAATACAAGATTAGATTTTGGGCGCTATCAGTTGAACATTCCTGTTTTTACTCAATTATCATTTCACTGTAAGTATGAACCGGCCCAGAATACAGAATTTTTTCGAGTACAGTGGTTTTAAATGTGTCCTTACAAGAATTCACAAGTGTTTATCATGCCTAGAGTGCGAAGAAATGCAAATTATCGTCAGCTAACTGAGTTTGAGTGAGGTCGAATTGTTGGTCTTCGGCAAGCTGGGTTGTCGTTCCGAGACATTTCTGGTAAAATAAACAGGAGTGTGGATACTGTTGTCAGATGTTATCAGGTATAATACCAAGAAGGCTGAACACGAAGAGCCTACGGCATAAGACACAACGAGTGAGCAGGACAACAGAAGACCAAGATCGTCGCCTAAAGTTATTAGCTCTAAGAGATAGTTTCACATCGACAAGGGCAATAACAACTCAGTGGTTTGCAGAATATGGAAGGGTCCTTGGAATGCGAAGTGTTTATACACGGATAAGAAGGTTTGGACTTTTTCATACCGACCCTTAACTCTGGAACATCGAAGAAATCGACTCCAGTGGTACCAAGAACGACTAGTGTGGAATCGCAATGTTGAAGTTATGATACTGGGTGCCATTGTTATAGCTCAGAGTCCCCTTTAGTCTTCATCAGGGGCAATATGGAATGCACATCGATACATTCAATAAACCTCATCTGATTTCTTACCTCGGGACAATTCAATATCCAACTTTTCATTAAAATAACGCTCGGTCACATATAGGCAGACAAACCTTGGATTACTTCCATCAGGCTCAAATTAATCTCCTACCTTGGCCACCAAGATCCTCTGATTTATCCACAGTTGGACATGTGTGGGACATAATAAGTAGAAGGTTAATTTACAGCGTCTGTCTCAAACTCTGATTGCTCTTAGCCATGAGATAGATGTGGCACGAAAAGAGATACCCCAGAAGGATACTGATCATCTGATTATGAGTATGCCTAGACGCATTAGGGAATATGTAAGAAATTATGGACCTTCAACCTGTTATTAAAGTTGGGGAGCAGAAACTTAGATTTTCCTCACCCAATTGGAGTGAAATTTTAATCATTTACATATTACGAACTCCCTGATACCTATGCCAACTATTACCGAAATCAAATAATTTTTACTAGGTGTTCTGGGTTTCTATGTCATTGAGTATATATTATATACATTATAAATCGCCGTAAACGTAACTTTATTAATATTGAATTGGATGACTTATTCCATTATAGTAGAAATCATGGTTATAGTATGTAATTGATAACATAATTATATCTAATGGTCGTGGATGATTTGATGTAGACAATATGATAAAAAAATGTATTCGTCTCTAAATTCAAGTTGAGCCTGTATTCATGTAAAAAATCAGTAAAAAAGTAAAAAATCGGAAGAGTCTCTTTAGTTAGAAACTTAAAATGTCTGCTGTCACCGTACCGACAAGTGTTTTTTAAAAGGGTAAGCGCCTTTTGATACAAGACGGCTAGCCCACCTACCAGTAGCGTTCTCGACAATTATATCACAAAGGTTGTATTGCTCGTAAATTGGTTGATTTTAGTAAATGACCAGAGTTGTTTCAATTCCATATCGACCTATGTATAAAAAATTATTTTTGAATATATGAAATTTTTTGTAGAGAAATCATAATATTAACACAGTAAGTTGCAAAATAATGAAACTAGTAAATCTAATACGAGTAAAAGGCAATAAAATATTTAAAAATAATTTTCAATTTTATGGAGCACCAGTTTAACTATTTTGTGAAGCAGGGTAAAGTCGATATTTTTGAAACCAATAACGAATCTCTTTGTTTCATGTATACGTTTGATGCATATGGAATATATTTTGCCGCATGAGAAATTCATGATCCGCTACTGAATTCGTATAATTCAAATCTCATTTACAAAATGCACACGCACAAGTGGATCATTAGATGTAGGTTAAGATATATGTAACGGCTACCGATGGTATAATATGTCGAGACTGGGTAAAGAAAGATTATACATACACAATTTATATGGTAGTGACTAATAGTTATATTTCACTTTCAATTTTGTAACTAAACGAGGGAAATTATTAAAAGCGAATAATTAGATCATGAAAAAAGTAAACGATGGCAACATTAGTCGATGGTAATATTGATTCAAAAATTTGTTGACTATTCGTGAATAGGAAATGATAAACCTGTACGAGCCTTACCAACTTCATTAAAAAAAATAGTGTGCGTGTTTGGGACGCCAAGGGGACGTCGACAAAAACTCACCGTGGCTACTCTTGCTACTGAAGGCAGCCAAAAACAGTCGCCAAGCTATCGCAGCGTCGTAGAAAAAATATTTAGACTGAGAGAATAGTATGTTTCAATCAATCCGACATAGATGTCTATGTCGTACATCGAAGAAAAGCCCTAGGAAAAGACAACGGTGGGTACATCCCTTCAAATTTGGTCGCAGTGCAAGTTGAATGTTCTTCAAGTTATAAGCAGATTTAAGAAGATACTCCCCAAGCAATATCAAATGCTGCCATTTTGCATACACATACAACGTGTTTCTGATAAAACAACATCATCTCACTGAAACTATCAACCAAGTGGGGCACCGACTAACTTACAAACTGTACAGGATTGGATACGTTGCCAGAGCGGTGACGTCGCCAATCAAAATCGAGTGTGCCTCTTAGCCTGGCAGCGCTTCCAATTAATTCCTGTCGCTAAGTCAACAAATTAATGAAAATCCTTGAACATCTTCGAAATAGTATTAAATAAAATCATAGAAAATAATTAATACTTAAGTACTTAATAACAAACTTTCCGGCTTTTTGCACTAGCAAATTCGTCAATTAATTTCGACAATCCCATTCATGTATAATAATTCCCATTTGTGAATACAAAAATCGTAGTTTGCTGTCGGCTAAATAGGAAGGAAGAGAGTTTGCAAGTGGATAAAAATATCGGATAAATTACGTTACCGTAGCAACCCTAGCATTTAGGTACTGTCTGTTTACCAAGCAATGCACGTCAATTTGACAATTATAAATGTCAAAAACAAAATGAATTAAACAGCATATAACAATTCCAAAAAGTATGTCTAAACATTATGTTTCTACTCATTGTTCATTTAGTTTGTTAAATAAAGTTTAATTGAATTGAGTTTTTTATTCATGGGATTGTCTTACCAAATACCACGCGAGCTCAGATTTAGCCGGATATTTTTTGTGGTTGTTTTCGAATACTTACTTTCATTGGCAATTTAACGAGAGCTCTTCTGGTAAAATCACGAGAGCGTAGCTCGAGTGATTTTGCCTGAACAGATCGAGTTAAATTGCCAATGAAAGTAAGTATTCGAAAACAACCACAAAAAATATCCGGCTAAATCTGAGCTCTTGTGGTATTACCCCCGAGTAATCCAGTTTTTTAGCAGTCGACTGGTCTATAGAAATCGGTACCAAACTGATTAATATCTCTTGGCCCATACATGATCTCAGATATGTTTTTATTAATTTTAATTTGCTTTAATTTCGCAAGTAGCAGAAGTTACTGGCATTGTCAAAAATATTCAGTATGCTATTGACATATTGGGGAAACTTGCTATTAATTTGTAATATAAGAGTAACTGAAACATGTCTTGGTGTGAAAAATTTGTAATATTTTTAATTGTTGTTAGTATTGTTGTAACACTCAATATTTCAGATAATAATTCGTTATGATCAATATATTTGAAATATTTTGATGCAAAATCAGATACAGCCTAAATAAAGCTACGAGAGCGCCTTCGGCGCACCCCCCTTTCTGTCGCCCTCAACCCCCCTTCCTCCCGCCATAGTTGCGAGCCTGAGTAGATCGAGAGGATTTCCGAAAGCCAGGTGGGAAGACCAAATAAACAAAGATATAAAAATACTGGTAGTAACGAATTGGAGGTATATAGTGAGAGACAGAAAAGAATGGAAATTGGAGTAGCGCTAGGAATATGGTATCCAAGAAGGCTATTGAATATATCCACGGCATCACCACTAGTTCCCTGTTGTTTATTTGTTAATGTTTTACCTGAAACGTCAGTTTAAAATATTCCACTTTTTTCCATTTAACTCTATCTCTTACGCTAACAAAATATAATTGATATCATTGCGAGAGGTAATAAGTAAAATTGAATAGTATTAGTGCGAAAAAATCTAATGAAATAATTTATAGCATAAGGTTAATTGAAAAGCACGACGCAGTAACCACTGAAAAAGAGAGTATTGCTAATCACTATTCGCAATAAGTGTAATACAAACATGGAATGTTCTATTGTAATGTCACGTTCAAAATGCAATAAGTCACTTGTTTCTTTTTTTTTCAATTGGCAAAGTCTGTGTATATCTATACTCAATTTCGTTGATTTTCTTGCAGTTAACTGAAAATCACATTTTGTGATAACCAGACAAACATTAGTAATTCCTTGAAACAATAGCAATAGAGTCTTAGAAATATATTTAAATCTACTCTGTATGATGTTAACACTTGTATGGAAATCTGGGAATTTATTTGTTTAAGAATTTATGAGCTATTATCATTTGTTTATTTACGTAAAAAGTATTGGTTTACATAACATAAATGACACTGACCAGAAGGTTCGTTCGACCACTTGCGGTCGACAGCAGCTTTATTGACAATAGGAACGCATTGAAATATGCAATTAGGCTCTATTCATTAGGTACTGTTTATGCGTGTGTCACCATTTCAATTGACAAGGGTTGGTTTAACAAATGACATTCTAGAACTGGATGATTTTTATAAGCAGGAGTAACATAACAATAAAAGGAACTAAAATTTTTAATGGGTACTTTTAATGCCTGTTAAATACAATGCTTAGTTAGAAAAATTACATAGAATCAACAAAATATGGTATTTGTCTTTGCATCTACAAGAAATTCTGACATTGTAAGTGGCTGCTTGCTCACTTATAAACAGACACTAGATAGAACTTATTCGTATCAAATGCTGAGGTTTCTCTCTTTCTCTATTATGGCTTCATAGATATATGTTTTTCAGCCAACAGTTTTATGCAGGAGATATAGACCGCGTTATTTTTGATTTTTGCATCTATGAATTTTATTAAGAAAATTATCACGATTCTGTTTATGCAGTATAACTGTGAGAATAAGCTATTTGGATCAAGTGTCAGTAAAATACAGTAGAGAACTACATTTTAAGGAAAAAAATACAAGAGACGGTGTTTTTGGTATTGACGTATGAATTTGAAAACACTGAACTATATATCTTTGCTGTGTTGAAACTTTTTGACGTATTATCTTGTGTTTTCATCAGAAAGACTTATTAAGTTTGAGATGTGTATTTCTAATTCACCAGTATTGCTTTTCTAAAAATTAATTTTTTTCCCACATTGCTTGTTTTTCTGTCAAACCCTCAAATGTAGGAATATTCAACAAACATTGAGGTACTACCTAAATTTTTTTACAATATTGTTTGGTAACTAAATTCTATCTCCCTTGATTCCATGTGGGATCGGGTATAGCATAGCTCTCTATCTAAGGAAACCTGGGAAGAATGAAAGTCACTATTATCCTAAAACTTAGTTTATCTCTTACCTACGATTTGGTTATCTATGTGTAAGGGTTCTAAACTATAACCATTTTATCTAGTTTTCAATTAAACTGGATGTATGTACCTACCTAGGTATTAGTATATAAAATGTTCATGCCAGTGTTCTCTTGAATTATTGGAATTAATCCTATATTAGTTCTTTTTCATTCATTTCAATAAAAACAGTTTTTGTTGAGTCATTTGAGATTAATTTCACAACAACCAAGCGTATATAAATACAGTACCTAAGGAAATTTCAAATTCTTAGGAACCCAGAAGTCTTTACTGCGGAGTTATGGAAGTTATAGAACTAGACATTTCTATAAATAAATAATAATATTATATTACTGTAAATAAGATAAGAAATGCAGAGTTAGCTTTGTTTTATTATATATATTCATATTCATTATTATTCAAGTTGTTGTTGAAATTAGTTGTTTGGTTTAAGTCGTTATAGTTGGTAAAAGTCGTTGTTTAGTAATAATTAGTCGGTTCATTAGCAAGTATTGTAATATTTCAATTATATTGTGAAAATAAAGTTTTTTAAAAATAGTTTTAGGTGTTAAAAATATATTGGCGCAGTCAGTAGAATCTGTGCGGTCGTGTGAAAACTTTGTCGAATCATTCGTATAAAGAACTCACGATTTGGTGTTTCAACATCGAGTGCAGATTCCAGAATCTACTATCAACGAAGAAAGAAGAAACCGGAGCTCTTCAAATCAATTGTAAGTGCCAAGTTTCCTTTTTTACCTTTCCATACCTTTTTAAAAGTGTAGGAGAGATATTTTTTATTTTATATATACTTGCTGCCGATTTTATTTTATGAACGAATTGGAAAATTGATTGGAAACATTCAATAAATTAAATATTAAAGAGAATAATATAATTAATGATAATTTTGAGAATTCAATTTCATCTGTGAATATAAACGAAATGGCTACTGCTACTGTAAAAACACTCAATTGGGATTTATTTAAATTAAAATTAGAAAATATTAAAATTAATTAAAACATACGCTATATATAATGACGTCGAAATAAACAACCATATATTGGATTGTATACCTACAGGAAAAACTTATAGGAAAAGCTGAAGCCATGGTGGGCAATCGAATGGAATTAAACACATGGCACAAGTGTTTCTCAGATCAAAGAGATCTGGACTGCATCGTGCAGGAATTAACACGAACAAGACCATTTAAAAATGAAAATCTAATCGATTTCGGGGCTAGACTCCAACTGTTAAAAAGTAAAATTATTCAGAGAATCAGTAATGACTTTACTCTTACCGAAAATGATAAGAGATGCAACATAAATCATTGTGATAAGACGGCACTGAACACCTTTGTTTCAGGATGTACCGGTGTCCTTAAAAACAATATGCATTTGAAAAAGCCTAACTCTTTAGAGGATGCAATGGCTTATGTCAAAGAATTCGAGAATTTTGGAAGATTATACGGTCATTTAAATGAGCTGAGATCCTTCAAAAATTCTAGTAGTTATAAATCACCGAATAATAATTCATATAATTATAATAATAGTAATAATAATAATAATCGAAGTCAGAATGATAACTATTCAAATTATACTAGAAATAAGTATAACCAATATTAATGTTTCCAACAACGACAGAACTTTCCAAGCCAACCAATTGATATAAAGCCACAACCACAGCAATCTCGACATTATCCGACTAATGCAAGTATTTGGTCCAAAAAGAAATGTTTTCAGGCCACACCAAATACCTGTACATAATTTACCTAGACCGGAGCCTATGTCGACTACATCGAGAAATTTTACGGATTCTCCAAAGAGAAATAATAATTTTATAAATCGAAATAATAATAATAATAGTGGTAATAATAATTATGATAATAATAGATTTAGAAGTACTAATAATAATTATTTCCAAAATAATAATCAAAATCCGAAGAATTATATGATTATGGTGAAACGGAAGAAGTAGAAGAAATAGTTGATTTAGCAGATGATTTTGAAAATTTCGCTATCACGAAAGAAAATGGCAATCAAGAACAAAAAATTTTCGGAATGCTCCTCAGAAAAGAAATCAGAGGTAGCAAAAATTAAAATTATTTCAAATGAACCGTTAGATCATTTTGAAACTTTCATTTACACAGGAGTATATAGATATCATAATAATTTTGTAAATAATAATATGAAACATTCAATTTTTGATTTTTAAATTCTATTCATTTTGTTAAAATGTAAATCGATGATCTTGATTCGATTATCCAGAAAGAAATGGATTATTCACAAGAACCTAATGAGCAAACAGATTTATCATACTTAGATAACTTATAAAATTTCTAGGAAATGAAAGAAAAGAAAATAATAATAAAAAATTAATATAATATCAAATAAAACCACCAAATGATTTTGAACAAAACGATTTTTTAGATTTGAATTAATAATTTTGATTTAAATGACCATATTTAGTATTATCTCATTATATATAAAATCATAAAGAATTCTCCAGGTTATTATATGAAAAAATTCAAGACAAAAACGCTCAAGTTGAAGAAAAAATTATTAATAAAAGAAATGAGAATAGAATTGACCCCCCATCCTATTCAAATCAAGAAACAGCATATATTCAAACAAAATTTAGAGATAAAAAGTTACCAAAATATAAGAAAGCTGAAATTGTTAAAGACTCAGACATAATTTTAGAAACTAATAAAGGAACTAATCACAAAAATATAATTAGAAAACCTAAAACTAATTCTAACAAATTGTTACAGCAAAATGAAACTGATGATAATGGTAGCCCTGTTCCTGGTTTTTCATACCAAATGCAAAACCGAAGACATACAAGTTACCAAATTGAATAACTTAATATTACCAATTAACTTAGGATTATGTAAGCTTATTTATACTAACCATACTTTTATATATTATATAAATTTAAAACAAATAAGTAGGCAAATAGAAACAGTTAAACAATATTTCTACAAATTAAGAAGTAGTCTAGTAGAAGCGAATGCAACAAACCCTATTTCATACCATAATTTGGATGAGCAAATGATGGAAAGAACAAAAAGTTTAATCAATACATTGGATAGAAAATCAGAAAATATTTACCCTCATATTAGAACAAAAAGAGGATTAGTAAATGATGTTGGAAAAATTGATAAACGGCTTTTTGGTACTCTTAATTTAGATGATGAAGAAAGATACGATAACGCGATAAATATATTACAGCAAAACCAAAAACAAATAATTCATGAAGTTAATATGCAAATATCCTTAAATAAGGAATTAATCGATCATTATAATAAATCATTAACTACCTTGTGCCATAATCAACAGAAATTACAGGATAAGTTGGAAAAATTTCATATATTAATAGAAACTAAAATAATCAATTTAAATAATTTTATCATCTTCTATAGTACGATTTCACAGATTAACTTGGATTGTCAAAGTTTAATCACGTTAATTGACAATATTGAAAATTCCATTACATTTTCCAAATTAAATTCTATTCATAGTTCAGTGATTTCAAATCAAGCAATTGTAGAAATGATAAAGTATTTACATACAATATATGAAGAAGAACAAATTCCGAAATTTGATAATATTTTAACATACTATCTATTTTTGGGTTCTCAAGTAACTTTTTCAAAATCAAAAATAATTTTTGCTGTCCATGTACCCATCCTGAAATCCAAAACTGCAGAATTTGATCACTTATACCCCATCATTCAAAACCACAAAATATTTATCCCATTACAACCTTACTTGGCAACAACTCCTGAAGAAATAATTTCAATAAAAGAAGAGTGTCCTATGTTAGAAGAAAAATATTACTGTCAACAAGAAATGAAGTCAAGAGATAATTGTACTATGGAAATATTAAACGGCCATTCTCCTACGAACTGCTATGCTAATGATGCTCACCTTCAAGAAACTATAATAGAACAAGTCACAAATAATGAAGTCTTAATTATTCCAAATTCAGCGATAAAAATATTAACAAGATGTACTTCTGATCAATATTTGGAAATTAATCATCCATCAATCATCCGAATTCCAGAAGATTGCAAGATTCAAGTTGGAGAAGAAATATTTTCAACCAACATACAAATTAGAAAAGGAAAATCAATAATATTGCCAAAATTAGATTCAAAGTTTTTAGAAATTCAACCATATAATTCACCAAACTTAACTAAAATAGATTTTGAAGGATTATATGAGATTAATAAAATTGCTAAAAACGTAAAACCTATTCAGGAAATAATAATTCCAAACCAATATACAATAATTAGTTTATTTTCAATAATTTTAATTATTTGCATAAGTATAATAATATTTTGGTTCATACGAAAATTCCGATGAAACAAAAGAAGTAACAAGAAAGAAGAGATCAAGACAGAAGATAACGAATTGGAAGAAACAAATTCTAAATTGAAAAACAACTCCATTATTTTTCGATCTTAGAGATGGAGGAGTTATAGAACTAGAAATTTCTATAAATAAATAATAATATTATATTACTGTAAATAAGATAAGAAAAGCAGAGTTAACTTTGGTTTATTATATATATTCATTATTATTCAAGTTGTTGTTGAAATTAGTTGTTTGATTTAAGTCGTTATAGTTATAGTTGGTAAAAGTCGTTGTTTAATAATAATTAGTCGGTTCATTAGCAAGTATTGTATTATTTTAATTATATTGTGAAAATAAAGTTTTTTAAAAATAGTTTTCGGTGTTAAAAATATATAATTTGGACATGTTTTTTTTTAATGAAATTGACTGTCTCGGCCCTTACGTCGTGGAATATGCTCATATTAGTGTTTTTAAATGAAACTCACGGTCTCTAGTTAATTCCACAATTAATTGTGGAATTAACTAGAGACCGTGAGTTTCATTTAAAAACACTAATGTTTTTTTTATTTTCTTGCAGTGTGACTAATAAACTTTAATCTTGATTTAAATAATCCAAGGTTTTCTGAGTTATATATCGACTTGTGTAATAATCTGTAAATAACCTGAGTAAACTAGATAATGAATACATAAAAGTCAACCATGGAAGTATTTAGATGAATAATATTATTGGAAAAACCTTAACTAGAGTAGTATCTAAATCTTGATAAATGGATTTTAGTATCTGCTTTCAACGGTTTTTAGATAAAATAAATTATATTCAACACCAAATTTAATTAAATTCAACACCTGTGGATGTCTTATGTAAAAGAGAAGATGGCGGATAAATAAGAGTCTTTATTATTATAATCATCTTATTCAAATCTTCGAACCCTGTAACTGAAGTTAACAACCAAATCCCCATAATTCAATTTGTGTTCACCCATTTTTTCGCTTCCTGCATTTCTTTTTTACTGTTTACGTTTCGTGATAATAACGAACCAAAAATATATCATTATAACCTCAAAGTCGCGTAGCATAAAATCGGATTTATCGAACAAAGATTTTTTAGGTAAACTTTTTCTACCATAATTATGGATACATGAGGGGTTTTAATGCAATAGCGTTCCGGTTTTTTTCAATAGGGTTCTAGATTGATGCGCAAGTGTACTAAATATGTATGTTATTGTTAAAAATGTTTTTAATTGAAGCACGCCCTTTTTTATGAGTATATGCGATAATTTTATAATAAAATAAATTGTTCGTGTAGAAAGTCAGTGTGTGGCTAAGTGCATTCAAATTCAAAAGCAGTAGAGATTGTATTTTCGGAAATATTATTAGGATTTTTGGTGAACATACAGCTAGATGCAAATTACGTTGAAGAATGTATAGTTTAATTTTCCACAATAGTGTTATTCTGTTCACTGTACCAATACTGAATTTTTTCTGTAATTATTGCTTAGCAATAATCTCATCCATGTGTTTCAATGCAAAGACCATTGATTCATTCAATTTATATTGTAGTGAGCTTTGATTATCAGCGGTATATTTGATTTGAATTTTTCAGATATCCATATATTTATTTAAATCTGTGTCTACGGCTATGATCGTTAGGATACTCAGAATTTACATCATAAAAATAATTTCAGTTAATAAGGGATCACACAAAGGTTGAATCCTAGTAACATAGCCATTTGTGGTGATCTGCCATTATGTTTTCCCTTGGGCTTATTACGTTGCTGGGGACATTGGGAATTGTTGTTTTCAGCGACCGGAAAAACGTACCTACTCTCTCTCTAAAAAAGACATATGATATGCCCTTGGGAAAAGTTTCTCAGAGGTGGATTAAGTGTTTAAAGGTAAAGTGTTTATCCGAAAATAAAAGCAAGCTATTATCAAACTTAGTCATTTTATAATATGTGTATACAGTATCGGAGAAAATATCTTGTGTATAGACAGAAATCTGTAAGAATAGCAAGAAAGATTTTATAATACCACATAACCGAGAGACAGAATGTTGTCCTCTCCCCCCACTCGACTCAAAAGTGCTGTGTAAAACCGGCTGTAATCTTACCAATCAGGAATCTACAGAATTGCCAACTTAAATTCAAATCACTTCTTGTTTAAAAACGGCGTGACAGTGTCTAGCGAACAGAACAGACAAGACAGAACGCAATCTGCCAATGGTCAGCTTGAAACGTTGTTTTAATTTTAGCGTTGACTTCAAAGATAGATGGCAAACCTTGCCATGTTCGTCAACCAATCACATTTAATCAGTTACATTGGCCGAATATCCTGTCAGCTGAGGCCTTAAGATAAAAAGTAAAAGAAGCTTTAATTACGAAAAACCCAAGCATTTATTCCATAACGATATGAACACTTTACGAAAATGGATTGCTATACCAGGGAATAAACAGTTGTTAAGCCTGCCTCACAAAAAGTTTTAAGACGTTTTTTGTTTGCCACAAACACTTTGAAGGAAAATAGATTCTATTACATACCAACAAACTTTTAACAGAAGCCATCCCAAGGTTACACCTTCCTGGTCATGTATTTTTTGTATCAAATATTAGATAGCCGTCGATGTAAAATTAACATTTAATGTGCAAGGTTTATTATTATTTATCTTTTACATTTCAGAACCAATTGACAGTTGTCCCTATATTACCAAAACTGAGACTAATGATGTAGTGATCACACGTCACTACATGCTGATAAAAAAGTTGTTGAATGTCAGAAAATATTTTTTCTACTACCGTGCGTAAAGTAAGTACTTTCCGGAGAGTCTAAAGTAAAACTCTTTTCGCACTAGTGATAAAAAGTAAAATTTGTTAAAAATTGTATATGGCAACAAAATATAACGTTTTATTTTATATTACGATTTTTATGCTCTCCTTCTAAGACAAGTAAATTATTTTTGCTTATGTATTTAGTGTCCAACAGATTATCAACAGCTGTTTATTTCAATTTTAATAATTTTCTCTAAATGTCATCCGATTTCATTCAACCATGGATGTCGATTTTGCTAAAAAAAAAGTAGGCCGTGGCTGTGTGTATTACAACGGTCAATCTCTAAAATTTTATTAATATCACAATACACATTTTATTAATGTTCGCGCCACCCTCTTATTTTCGATCAAATTCGGCGCGCCGCTCATGGATTATTTTCATTACATTTCAATACAGATTTTTTGTACATTTTGATAAAGGACTAGTTTTTTTTTATTCTGGTCGTTAACGCTTTCGTTGAGGAACAAACAGTTCGTTTCAAATAACTCTTTAAAAAATCTCTCTCTCATTGTTCTTTTATTCGTGTTATTATTTATTCGCAAATGTGGACATTGTAATAAACTTTATTTAGTGTCACAAAGGCCAGGACTTTCCACTATAAGTTAAACGATCAATTGTGGAAACTCATAGTGAACTGCAGACACCGGCATCTTTGGTAAGTACATTTAAATTAGAGTTTATTGTATATGTTGTCGATTCGCTAATTGCATAATTAACTACAACTACAGCCCATTGTCTTTAGAGCTAACAATTAATATCACAAAACACGTCAAAAGTATATAAGTTGAAGAATAATTTCAACTAATTTACTATTTTGAAAACCGAATCAATTCTGAGAAGGTAAAAAGTTTTTCTTATTAATGTAGCATGTTGCCGGGAAGAATTATGTAAAATGCCAATTAACGATGTGAAACATAAACAAATAGTGTATATTATCAAAGTGCCAAAAACTAAAAATGAAATGGAACGTATTTTTACGATTTTAAATTCTAATAATTCTTCAGCAAGTTGTTTATCTTTCATAAAAAATATAGCTCAATAAAACCATCAAATATAAATTGTAGTAGGTTATTTTTAAAATACGCAAATGGCAAATGTTCCAAATAGCATGTAGGGATAAATACTTTTGGTAAAATGCCATATGTTATAGCAACTTATCTAAACTTGCCCAATATAACAGCTTTTACAGAGCACTGCTCTAGGAGGTCTTCAGCCACTATGCTAGCAAATTCTGGGGGAGACCATCTAACTGTAAAAAAAACATGTAGATAGCGTAATTACATAAAAGAATAAAATTGCAAATAAAATTTTGTTGGATGATAGTATACAATCCACATCCAAACAAAGAGTTTTTTTAGAAGTTTTACTGTTGATCTCTAGAATGAAGAATTAGTGGGGACACTCGATATTCAAATTAGAGTTACTGAAGCAATACCTACCACAAAATGTTTCAACCTCTGTACTTGAAAAGGCCAAATCCATACCACTTGATGTTCAAAATAAAATTGCAGAAGTAATATCACAAAAAATTTCAAACTCTGTGCTGGAAAGGACCAAAACCATAAATTTTGATAGTTGTAATCCCTCTCAATATTAATATTTATAACAACTATTTTTTGAGCATTGCTTCATTTGTCAGTTATTTTATTATTGTATTTTGTAGAGATCAAATAAAATATTAGTAAAATGTAGATATATTACCTTCTAACATTTAACAAAATCGATATCCACGGTTTGTTTACTTTTAATTAAATCTATGGCATTTAGAGAAAATTATAATTTAAATGATAAAAACGGTTGATAATTTGTTGAACATTTATAAATATAAGCAAAAATAATTTACTGGTCTTATTAAAAGAAGATAGCATAAAAATAGTAAAATAAAATATTATTTAGTTGTTTTGCTCAATCCTTCACAAAGTTTGCTATATTTCACTTTCTTTACTTTACGCACCAATGTGTAAAGTTGATAGTTATTTTCTTCCAAAATTCTGATAAAACTTACGGTAGTAAAAATAGTGTTGTATGCAACTTGTGTAAAGTCCCTTTATTATTTCGTTACTTTGCTCAATTCGTCACAAGTTTTGTTTTATTTCACTCTACATCTCGCACTAGTGTATTATAGTATATTACGTAACGTGTGTTGTAAGAAGCATTTTACGCACGAACGGAAAAGTTACACACTCGCCGCTACGCGGCTTCGTGTGTAAAATGCGTTACAACACGTGTTACGTACTATACTTTACCTACGACCTACTTGTACTTGTATTGATAATCTTATTAAGGGATTTAAAGTATAAATAAAAACGTACATTTTCGATGCCTAGCCAAGCATTTTAGAAGTCCGTTCTCGATGCCCAGCCAAGTTTCATAAAGGTCCATCCTAAGTAGTATTTATTATTATTAAAAATGTATGTAGAGTTACCGGAATTGTAAAAAATAGCGTATACACCTCTCGACTAAAGTGATTACTTCCCTCAGGAAACAAACACCACCCACGGGATTAAATGGGTCACTTTAGGCGTTTGGTGTATAATATACTATTGTTTACTAATATGATACATAAGTACCGTTTGGATCTAGCGCTGTCAAAGTAACGAAGAAACTTTTTGGATTGATCCAGCCCGAGAAGGCACCGGCAGAGTGCTTCTCTTGATAGGCGTTCGTGATCATTTCGTGGCGAGTGTATAAGCCTCTTCATTTCCTCTAATTCTAGGTTGACCAGGAAACCAGGCTAAAGAGAACCTGCTATTCTTGCCCATTTCATTAAGTTTTCTTTGGTACTCCTATATCATATTTGAGTCAATAACATGAGAGCTGAGTTCATTTCCACGCATATTTCAATTTCTGCCTGAAAAACGCTCGGACGTGAGCCTAATGATAGTGAGTATTTAGTGCCAGCCCCAAATACTCCAACGCCAAATCCTGTGGTGGTATTCCGTTTCTCAGTATTCCTTCTTACTTAGCTTCGTAGTGAAGTTCTTGTAAATGCTTCCTTTCTTAATCATTCTGTGACTGGGAAGATTCGCTGATATGTACTTTGTTAGAGAGGACCCGGCTCAATGATTTTTAATACTCTCATTGCTTGAACTCTCTCTAGATATTGTAAGAATGACCTCATGGGCTGATATTTCTATCACCAGGTGTAAAGGTGTAAGATTTGTAATGATCTCAAGTGTCCTATTTGGGCACGTCCTCACAGCTCCAGTGATGCACACACAGACCGGCCTTTGAACTTTGTCGAGGGTATTCCTCGTGCTGTTCTGACCTGCTTTGGCATGCCAGACTATTGTCCCATACGTTATTACTGGTCTCACAATAATGATGTACATCCATCTAGTATTTTAGGATTACAGCCCCCAGTTTTACCACCTAGACTTCTGCCCGCCGTCAATGCTTTTTCTGATTTATTAGTAGTTTCTTCAACATGCTTATTTCGTAGAAGTTTGCTGTATATGGTTATCCGTAGATATTTAACTACAAACTTCCATTCTATGATTTCCATGTTTAGAAATTGGGATTTCATAGATGGAAGTTTCCTTATCGTAAATGGAATTACTGTGGTCTTGTTCGGGTTAATATTCACCCCCACTAACAAGCACCATTGTTGAATAATTCTGAGGCTCTTCTGTAATAAATCACACAAAGTGCTGTCGAAGTTGCCTCTGACTAGCAGTACTATGTCATCAGCATAGCCTATACATTAGAAGCCAAGCTCCGTTAGTATTTGGAGAAGCTCACCTGGAACTAGGCTCCATATAAGGGGGGATATTACGAGTAGCTTTAAGATGTGGTTTGATTTCCAACCTGTGTCTCAGCTATCCTCGTCATCAATAGCTCATACATCTCATTTTTAGAGCTTCTTTGATAAACACATGAGTTGTATTGTCAAATGCCCCTGATATATCCTGGAATGCGCGATTTATTTGTTGTTCAGCGTTCTCTTGATGGCTTCAGCATGGGCATTTTGTGAAGTGGTGTATTCTCCGTTCTTATGTAATTATCCACTACTTTGTCCATCGTTTCAAGTAGAAACTATGTTAGGCAGATCTGTCTAAAAGATCGGGGATCAGTCCCGTCTTTTTCCCCATTTTTGCCATGCCTTTTTCCATTTTCTAGGTATTAGATCCGCTGGTAGACTGCTTCTTGTGAGCTTCAGTAGCTGAGAAAGAATCTCCCCTATCCCGTTCTGCAGGAGTGCTGGAAATATACCATCCACACCTGGTTAAAAAGTAACTAATTACCCATGTTAACAGTTGTCTGGTAAATATTTTCTTAGCGATCTCCCAATCATCCTTGAGGAAATGTTTGGTGTGGTTAAATGCTACTTAAGTACTTTTTTGACTGTTTAGAACCATTTTGCTTTTCTACGGTTTTTTATTAGCTTGTTGCTATAATTTTGAATCGTTAATGATTCATTATTACACCAACTCCTTCACGGATATTAATAATTGTTCAAGACTGTTGATAAGAGAAAAAAATTACTTTCTAGAACATCTTTGGTTTATTTATAAGTATGTATCAGTCGAACACAGCTAAATTGTTCATAATTGTGATGATATATATTTATTACAAATACACATTTGAATATAAATAACAATATAATTTCATTTACATTTTGTATTAAGAATTACTCCTTAGTCCATATCTGCAAACATCCATAACGTTATTTTTATATGCTTATTGTTTCAATGGCGCTGTTTAGAACGTGATTATATTCATTAGAAACGATTCAATTAAAAATGTTTCCGAGCGTATTAATCGAAATAATTAAGCCACCCCTAGTGGAAGCTAATAAATCGTAATAAAAGTATGGAGCCCTCTTGAATATCCTGTCTCAAATTTAGAAACACAGTGTTCATGACGGAATGCTCACTTATTTGGAAGTAATTAGGTTAATTGTACTAGTCCTAGTTGCCAAAATAAGTACTTCATTTTACTATTTATTTTGGTCTGCTTATGAAAATATAAGTACAATGACATTATACCAATGAATTGTGAAAGAGTGCAAGAACGGTGTACCTACGATTATTACAAAATCAAAAAATACCTGGAATTAATCAATGAAGTACGCTATATTGCGTACTGTGGCCTCCTTCCTAAATAATACACTTATGTCAACCAAAAATCCTATCCGCCAAAATGTATCTAAACGCACTTTCAGGAATCAACTTCGGTATTCGCTGCGAATTTAGTTTTAAATCTACTATCGACAGCAAATAGATGCCTTGAAGTGGTAATTTGAGTTTCGGAAAAAACTACGAGTATATTAGGGGAATACGGTGGTTGCCCATTACGATTGTTAAGCTTTTGTCATGCATTCGGTTATAATGATAGCTTCGTGAGTTACTGCGTTATCGTGGTACACCAAACGGTCATATATGCTATTGATTCGAAACACAGAAATTCCAGAGACTCATGCTACAGTATATAAATAGACTAACTATTTCTAAATAATTCCACAATACAGGAGTTCCAACCAAAAAACTTGGGAGGTGATAGAGAGACTAAAAATAAGGATGTAATTTCATATAAAAAAATTTCTTTACGCCCTTCGTTAACAAACTATAGGGCTCTTAAGTTGGGAATTAAAAAATGGTTTTTTATTTATCATTATTGGATTGGAAATTACTGAAATTTCAACTATTTATCAACACCATAATTTATATTTACTTTTATATAACTTATGAATAACATGAATAATCTTCTCAACACTTCCGACTATAAAATCGTCCTTAATGAACCTACCACATATCTGGAAAAGACAACAAAAACTTGCATCAATAAGTCCCTACTTCCTTCCGACAAAAAAGCTAAACTCATCCCACGAGAAAAATCATCCCGAATTCCTCGAATATGTCTTCCAAAAATCCACAAACCCGATATTCCACTACGACCCATTGTCAGTGCATTTAACTGCCCCACCCAACTCTTGGCTAGAGATCTAGCTGAAACCCTTCAACCAATTACTGAACGGTCCCATTCCTATGTCAAAAATTCTCGCAATTTCATTGACCTACTCAAAGGTTTTGATATTTCTTCCATAGATATCCTTGTCAGCTTTGACATTGTCTCCTTATTTACCAACATCCCTATCGATGACACTTTGTCTATCTTAGATACTAAATACCACATCACCTCATTGTGATTGATTGTCTTTCCTTAATCAAACACTGTTTGTCCAACACCTACTTCATATTCCAATTCCATACAGACAACTGAAAGGTGCCCCTATGGGATTCCCTATTTCTCCGGTTATGGCCAACATTTTCATGGAACACTTCGAAAATTCGACACTATCTTCCTTTCCCCTCCGACCAAGCTGTTGGTTACGATATATTGATGACTCTTTCGTCATTTTGCCCCATGGAAGAGATACTTTGAATTTCTTCCTACACCATCTGAACAGCACACATCCCTGAATACAATTCATGATGGAACAGGAAGATAACTCATCTCTACCATTTCTTGATGTCATGATTAAAAAACTTTCACCAAATGGTTTCTCACTCTCCATCTATCGCAAACCCACTCACACCAACCGTTTTCTCAATGCCCATTCCCATCACCATCCGGCTTAACTTAATTCTGTCATCAACACACTCGTATCCCGATCCATATCTCTATCTGACGAATCCAATCGACCATCAGAAATCAATTTCCTAAAACAAACTCTAATTCAAAATGGTCACAAAGAATCCCAAATCAACAGGAGCATTCAGAAATTTTCAACTCCCACTCCATCACCTTCCACCATCGACTTAAACAGTCAATTAAAAATATCCCTTCCTTACATAAAAGAAGTGACAGACAGAATCTTCAAACCCCACGGTATTCGAACAATCTTCTAACCCGAACAGAAAATCTCCCACCTAATCAGATCTGTCAAGGATAAAATTACCAATAAACAGCACGGAGTATATAAAATCCCTTGCTTAGATTGTCCCCGCACCTACATAGGTCAGACCAACCGACGTATCTCCGTTAGAGCAAAAGAACACTCATTGTCTGTCAGAAATTTCGATTCGTCTTCCACCTTGGCCCAACATCGTGTCCAAACAGGGCACACAATCAATTTCGATAAAACCATAACTATCGCCCCAACTCGTTCCTCTAAGTCCAGAATAATTCGAGAAGCTATCGAAATAGAAAAACGTCTAAACTGTTTAGATACCAGGGACAACAGCCAGAGATTGCCATCAACCTGAAAACATATTCTCCATCCGCCCCATTCCGATACCACCTCACCGCCTTCCATCATGGCCTCCGTCAAGAATAACAATTACCCTCTTAAAATATCGCAGGATAACGAACGTCCCATATCTATTACTACTCCCGCCAGCAGCACACGCACCGCGTGCGCCAAAAAGACCATACCCGCCAATAGGTCCCCCATAAATACACGGTCCAGACAACTTATCGGTCAGTCGGCTTCAAGCCAGTAGTGAGTGTCAATCACAAGGAGGTAAATCCAGTGACTCAGACTTGAATGACGATCTTCAGTCACTCAATGTCCTGACATCTAATTAGTATCTTTCGAGTAACCTTTTTTCTACTGGTTTGCCTTATCTCGGTTCTTCCATTGGATATTGCATTTTGCCGGATACTTTCGATTATTTTTATTCTAATCTATTTTTATACAAAATTTTGTTCTTTCGTTTTGTAGCGATTGTATATTAATTCTAGCTATGTATAGTATTCTGGTTGTTTTTAATCAAATATAATCAATATCATCAATATAAATTTGCTCAAAATAAATTTTAGATGAAAAAACTTGGGAGGAAATTAGGAGATGACAGTGCAAAACAGTTGAAGAGATGGATACAAGAGGGACCGGAACGCCCATCCAACACCTGAAAAGGTAAATGAAAAAGTGAAGAAGTGTTGAAACAACGTGTTTATACTTTATTAAATGTCTTACTAAGATTTATTTTCCCACATTATTTATTCATTAAATCCCCTTTAAGCTATGTTGCGGAGCTAGACTCTGAGAGGTACTAATATTTTGCTTATTTTTATCAATACCGCTTACACACTACACTCTATCTTGATGCTAGCCTACCAACTAAATAGTGAGCGGACCTTATCGCTGGTGGACACGTGCGTGTTCTAAATAACTGCTATCTCAAAAAAAACTTATAGTTCAGTAGAATATGGTAAAAATAATATGTTATTTGAAAATTATATTAGTAATTCTTGTTACTAAAACGAGATATAAGGTAGTGCTAATTGTCTGGTGTCATGTTTAAGATGTATTTAATAATTATAAAATTATTAAATACATTTTAACGATTGTTAGTTGAAGTTATAATATTAAATGAATATATCGTCTAATAAGCATTTCAAATTATAATATTGACTTGACTATGACAGTATTCAAATGAAAGGATAAGCCGAAACTTTAAATCTCGCACTATATTTCTTACGTGAACTATACCAGGTCACAGGGGCGTTAGAGGAAATGAGCAAGTAGATATCCTTGCCAAATAAAGAGCAAACTTTACTATCTAATGATATCTCACTGGAATAAAGTGCCAGGACAAATACAAGCGAAAAATCTGGCGAACCTTTCGCCAGGGAAAGCTAAACAGCTTCTCGAGTTAGACAGAAATGACTTGAAATTGGTAACGGGACTCCTCACTGGACACTTCCCGCTGCGGTATCACCTCAAAAACAATGGGCAAATCAGAGAGTGAATGTTGCCAATACTGCTAGAACATCGCTGAAACTGCAGAACATTTATTTTGCAAATACCCAGCACTTTTCTGTCTAAGGCTGAAGCTCCTAGCAAGGGCCGAATTCTCCGAATCACTGGCCTCAAATAGATTTAGGGTTATGGACAAAAGATCTTATAGGTCGAAGTGTTTGATTGGCTGTAGAGTCTTTACGACCTCCCTTAGAATCTACAATCGATAGTAGAATTTTCATACTTCAAAACGTTCGTCTTCGTTTTTCGATATTCTTATTTGTTGCTGAGATGTTTAAATGAAAAGATCATGAAATACGCGCAGCGCAACAGTATCACTATATACATGTAGAGATGGCAATTAATCAAATGATATACACTTACTCGATTAATCGAAAATTAATCGATCAACTCTTATATTTGTACTTGAAAGTAACATACATAAATATAACCTCAAAGTTATAAAATGCAAAGAAAATACTTATGCAGGTTTCTTTGAGGTATTTTTCATAATTTACACGAAATTTTATTTAAGAATAATAAAATTAAGTCACCACCTAAAAATAAAGTTTGGTTTCATTTGATGAATCGTTCAATTGTAATAAAATAATCGATTATATCTATTTCAATTAATTATTGCCATCTCTACTTCTATATAGTAATACTGTTGCGCCGCGCGTATTTCATGATCTTTTAATTTGAATCCCTCAGCAACAAACAAGGATATCGAAAAACAAGATGAACGTTTTAAAGTATGAAGATTCTGCTTGCGAAGTCATATTTGTAAATTGAAGTCGGACCCATACCTGTCGCATTCAGTTCTGCTGGAAAATTGCATCATAAAAATTTCAAATGGCCACAGATCCAAAACTATGCATCGGACTGTGCTTGCTTTTTGCGCATATAAAGTTTATATTAGAAACTAATACACGCTACAACTAAAAAAATAACCGAGTTATGAATTTTTGAAAAACTGCACATTGGTAGGTTTTTCCCGATTTTCTCCTAAACTAACTGTAAGATCGAGTTGTACGGCCTCTTATTTTCTTCCTGTTTTTATTCTCTACAGTTTCTCTATTGACGCCATTACGATTACCCTGACACTTTCAATTTTATAAGCCAAAAACTAAAAAAAGCGATTTTTTGCATACAATTTTTAATAACAAAGTTATGAATAATAAAGTCGTGTGAAAAACACCTACACAAAATGCTCACTCCTAATTTCTGTAGCTTGGCCTAATACTGGGGTCTCTATTCGCTTAACCTAACCTAACCTAACTAGTGGTATTTAGTGAAAAGGGGAAACAGCTCTTACTAAATGAAATGTACAAATTCGTTTTCTGCTAGATTTTGATTATAGTTCAAATAACCTAAAATCATTTTGGAATTTAAGTCAACTCGACCCTAATAAAAATCTGATTGTTGATAAGAACCATAATTCAATTTTGAATTTATTCAGTTCAGTTGTAATCCTCTACATAAATTTTTCCGTTTCCATAATCGTTTCTATGTTTTAGCATTGATCTTTTGTTCGTTAATTTGTCTGACATTAGCGGCTATTAATTAGTATGAGCTGGCTGAAAATTTTACTATTGGCAGGTAGCTAAGCTCACCAAGTAATCCCCGTCCTTTATCCGGCCTTCGAACCGCCACTTGGAGCTACATAATCCACCTATGATTGTGCAGGCGGAGTTACGGGAATTTGATACTTTGACTTTGCATTAAGTTCTCGTTATTGATAATTGAAAAAAAATTAGAATAGGAAGGAAAATTCACATGTATAACTTAATGTCCTTTGTGATCGTAGAAGAATAAGTAGGATGTTCGAATTAAGTTGTATATCCCAAAGTACAAGTCAAGGCTGATGTGTATAGCAAACTAACGGATCATCTCTTATAAATAATACTCAATAATAAGATCAAATTTCAGTATTTATATGAAAAGATATTACTATTTCTTCATAAAATACATCAAAATTCTTATATATCTACTATTCACTATTCTTTGCGGCGAAATTGTTCCGCAATATTGGACTTTATTATGAAATATAATTATGAATTATTGAATATCGCTGCAATTGGAATCTCATTAACCGAAATAAAGTGACGAGACCCTCCTCCAATACGATGATAACAATAAATCGTTTGAATTGAGGACCCTCTCGAGCGAGTTGCGAAACAGAGTGTAAATAATAGAAGTGGTCGTATAAAGCGAGATAACAGTATGATTAAGAGACCAACTCCCAGCTCTAGGGACATATTCAGACTGTCACATTTCTTTCATACGCGAAGATTGAACTGCAACCAACAAATAAAATGTGACCACTTCACACCCCTCATAGGAACAATAGAAAAAATAAAGTATTTGTCGTCTTATTCACGTATCGCAAAATCTTTGGTTGTAACCACAGGCATAGGCTTCCTACAAATAAATAAATATTAAGTAAGGGTGAAAAATACCTACATTTTTAGCGGCTAAGATTGACACTTATGCAATATATTCTACTTGACACACACGTGTTGTTATTGTAACCTGAAGAACTGTAGTAGATAAACATTTACTATTATTAGTATCGATAACACATATAGTGGACACAGTAATAAGAAAGATGTCAATTTGAAGTCTGTTTACATCCAAGTGAATACCAGAGGACATCCAGTAGATAACCATTAGCTATAAAATTGGACGTCGAATGGATACCTATTTCGTATCTTACAATATATCAAGCTAGATGTTACCATTATAGATTCTATATTAAAATCTTTATCTAGATAAAGTGAGCCTACACTCTACGTCTACACTCCAGAGCGACGATAGAGGTTCAAGTACATCCCAGACATACTCGTATATCCTCTAATCGCTAGGCCAAGGCACCATAGAAAAATCACGAGAATCACAGTTATTTGTGTTTGTGAGGTACAGCATAATTATTGATTATTTTATCTAAATGGATAATGCTCAAACTAAGCAAAGAACTATCTTTATCTCGTAGACAATTATACTCAACGCATGTTGAGCGAAAACATCAGCCCAGAAGACGAAATTTCATTTTATTTCAGATTTTTAATATCAAAATTCATCAATCATCCTATGTGGAGGGACAAATTAAAAAGTAATGTTTTTCCATTTCTCTATGTATTCATGCCTGCTGAAGTATGTTTATTATGAACCACTTTCTATAAATATGTTTATTATTATTATATATTATTTTTGTATGTCTATATTTCCTTTCTGTATTTCCTTTATCAATTTTTCCATACTACTCGGGTAGAACGATAGGGTGATTCAAACTATATAAGGGTGTTTCTCGATTTTATTGTACCTCATTTACAGTAATATCCAGATCATCTTTTCAATTGTTAAAAATTGACAAGATAAATGTGACGACTTCCTTTTTATGGAATGACTATATTTGCGGTGTATTACCTAGATGCAAATTTGCATTTATGCTAATAGCTACACTTATTCTAGGCACTGAAAAATTAGACGTACTTACTTTTTTATTCATGTATTCCCAGCGAGAAATTCAAGTGACGAGTTGTATTTTTGAATTGTAAATTGCGTCTTTGCGAATTTTAGATAGGTATATAAAACAAAAATTATTGCATTTGATATTGATTTTATATTAAACAACCATAAACTACAGTACGAGAAAATAACCATAAAACAAAACAAAATTTAATATGAATATATTCAAGAAATATAGTTTGTGAAAATCAGCATTTCGTTTATTTTTTTAGATGAAAATAATCCTTCAAAAATTGCGTTACAGAAATCATATTGGGTCACATTATGCTGGAAGCAACAGTCATTTCGGGAAGATTATGACCCTCTTGAACTTTCTTATAAAAACAATCGTGTCCAAATTGTCATCGAATTGCTGCAAAATAGCGAGCAAATAACTTTCCTGAAGAATATTGTTACTCTAGAAGAACCGTTGTTCTTGAAAGATGTCAAGAGGAAGGTAGAATATAAAAAACAATAACGAAAATCGTCCATTGCAAAAAGGCTGCTATGTGGTGCGCCTGGAAGAATTGAAGCGGAATTATCCACTATTAGTAGATCATCTCAATTACACTTTGTTATTTGTGAAATGACGATGATCAGCGTCAAGCAGATTCCGAACAGAAGCGATATGAGGCAATACAACATCGGCGACGACTTGGTTCAACTTGGACGTTTACACGCAGCAATCAATTCGAAACGTGGAAAAGTAGATTTGTGATAAAGGAATTATTAAATATTGGTCTAATCACAGAATTGTTTCAAAGAAATACTGAAAGGTCAGCTGAAGCTAACTCCTACTTGTGGAAAAAACTAAACAGAGTAGTTGAATCTGCTTCGATGCCTTCGTCATATTTAATTCCATACTATTCAAGCAGTAAATAGGCAGCACGTATTCAGGACCATTCCGGGAGGGTAACATGCCGTTGGTTGGAAGCTGTATTAGTCAAAAAAGGCTACAATTAATTTTAGCAATTTCCCATGTTATTTAACATAATGAATGGTCCCAAATCCGTGCTGCCTATTTACTTCAAGCTTATAGTAAATCGTCCCCTGAAAGGAGAACTATACTATTCCATATTTTCGTATTTCGCGCCGAATGTAATACATGGGTAGTCTGAGTCCCTACTGAAGGGGAGACCAATAAAATCGCACAATACGAACTAGCCTATCTTTACAAGTAAGTGTAGAATTATACTAGACTAGACTACATAGACTAGTTCTGGCATGCCGTTTTAGACTTAATACATCGTAATATTTTCATCTGTTCCAGTTCATCGCTAGAAGAAGGTGGTACCTGCAGATTTGGTCACTGATTCAAACCAAATTGTAGTCAACATCACCACCAACGTGGACGCCACCAACGTGAATATTCACCAGCTCACCCACATGTTCTGTCGTACTTTTCAGTTCGACAGTTCATAGTAACTGTAGGGAAGTGCATTACCATTGTCTCTATGGAAACAGTATATTATTTATGAAATTTAATAAATTTTCGCTCTCCAAACCCATTTGACGCCACACCAACTTGACGTAGGAAGGACATTTAGTTCACAAAAAATGTTCTCCAGGCGTACCCGCCGCAGCAAAAGTTGCATCTAAATCAACTTCTCCTGACGAGGAATTTCCTTCCCTAATACATATGTCCAATAAACAACTCAAAGAGCTTGGATTCGCTGAATCCGCGATTAAAATCCTTAATGAATCGGCCAGAGCCAGTCAAGT
The DNA here is from genome assembly GCA_963921935.1 of Galeruca laticollis. NCBI lineage: Eukaryota > Metazoa > Arthropoda > Insecta > Coleoptera > Chrysomelidae > Galeruca > Galeruca laticollis. The sequence continues at coordinate 167,538,076 of OY998180.1, forward strand.
TCTCGACGCACTTTTCTTCAAACCACAACAAAACCTCCTCCCATTCACTCAAAACCTCAAACATCCTCAAATCCTCACACATACTCAAAACATCAAACCTCTTCAATTCAAACATCCAAACACACATCCATTTCATCTCCTCCTAGTTCTTACGCTTCTTCCGTAAGATCTCAATCTTCCACTCCCTCAATGGTCCGACATTCCCTCATTCCCGCCGAGGATTTCACCCTCGTCGTGAGAATCAAACCCCTACCTACTCAAACCTCAACCCCTATCAACAATCCTATGCGAACCCAAACCTTAAATCTCAGAAACCATCCCCCTCAATATTCCTCCCATAAATCTCCATTCACCCTTTTGAACGCTCTAGAACTCCTAAAGGGACAAACCCTCTACGTTAGAGTCAATTTTAACCTAAAACTTCCTCCCCAATGGCATCTTCCACACTCCTAAAAAAACTCCAGAATTCCTCTGGCGATCCTAACATCACTATCAACATACTTAACTCCACTCAAGGTCCTCTCCGTCCTGCCAAGATACTCACACCCACATTTTCCTTCGTCTGCAGAAATGTAGACGCTTCCATTGCTCTTGAAATATTTGAAGATAGTATTCAAAACCAAAGCTTCCCCTATCAAAAAACTTGTCGAATCATCGCCAAGTCAAACAACAAACCCACCTCCATGTCAATATCATTACGGACTCCGAGATCCACTACCACCGAGTCCTCACTTCAGGCTTTAAACTCCACAGTCTCCCACACCAGTGTGAGCTTTCCAATTCAAATCCACTACCCCCAGTTCCCAAATACCACTGTACCCAGACCGGACACTCATCAGAATCCTGCAGATCTAATCCGATCTATCCCTCCTGCGGTCAAACCGACCACCAACCTGAAAAATGCCCGAAATCCGAAGCCCCTACCTGCTAAAATTGCTGCAATCCTCACCCTCGCTGCCCCAGCAGGCTACCCACCCCCAAAAATCCAAGAAACCGCTCCACTTACACTGGAAAAAACCCAAGTTCCTTACGACCTTTCCGCCGATGCCAAAATCATAATAGAAATCCTGACCATCATTATTAGGACTTCCATTCCCAATTCCCGCGAAATCATGGCCGAAACCCTCCGTCATCTAATACCTTCCGTTAATTGAGACAACTGCACTATAACACACATAGGCAGACGTGCTCACTTTGATTTCACTCTCATCAGGAGTGAAAGCAATTCCAATTGATCCAGCCAACCCTCACCCACCCGTCGGTGTTGCATGTTTTCTGCTATTTCCCTGTAATCTGGAAAATGCTTACCAGCCAAATGGCCGACGACAAGGAGTAATACAGCCGCTGCTGTACCCGCATTCCATTTACTCGATGATATATTATATTATATTATATTATATTATATTATATTATATTATATTATATTATATTATATTATATTATATTATATTATATTATATTATATTATATTATATTATATTATATTATATTATATTATATTATATTATATTATATTATATTATATTATATTATATTATATTATATTATATTATATTATATTATATTATAACACGATTGTGGATTTCTTGAAATTATTTATTCACGAACAAATAATACAATTTACAATTCTCTCAAAAACGTTTACCATTTCTCGTCAAATCGTTCAACTTAACTTCCGTCACTCCTGTCAACTCCCCGTCTCAGCCGTCGCACCTCCTTATATAGTCATTTTCAATCATACAGAATGTTCCAGAATGACATTTCGAACCCTCCAGAATCATCGATCGTACAATCCAGAACTTGCAGTTCAGCCAACTGACATAAGAGAACTCAAAAGGGAAAAAAGAATACCTAGACGAAAACTACTTAACAGGGAAAGAAGAGTATCTAACTAACTTAACACTGTCACAGTCATTAACGGCTTCGTTACAATATTATACTATATATATATATATATATATATATATATATATATATTAAACTGGATAGAACGGGGAGAGAAAGAATGATTTATAGTTATTATTCTTTTAATTTACATTTAGTTTTGATTTGCCCGGTATATTGTAAAAATTTAAAATTTTATTACTAAAATGATTATATTTTAAAACATGAGAAACTCTTTAACCTCAGAGTAGGGTTCAGGTATAGAGAAACAAAAATTCAATTTATAATATGAGCGCCTAGATTTGATTAAATATCTCTGTCTTCTTAAAAATTTTGTTAATAAAAATGTACTTGCTTGTTTAATAATACGTAATAAATTCTTAAGACGGTCCTGTGTTTCAAGTTGAACCTTTTTACTATTCACAGATGTCAGTTTAAACTACCAACGGTTCAAACTAGATGGAGCCATCACCACAAAGAAATAAAATATATCAAAAAACAATTTTACAATGTTCTTCAAACTAGAAAGAACGTTATTTAATATTTTGAATAGACAAATACATTGTTCTTTTACAAGACACAAATTAATAAAAAACCTACTATCTATTATGACCACTCATTCAAACAAAATCACGTTCTCACATGAAAAAATTATCTCTATATACAAATCTAAAATAGGCAACATTTAATACAAATCTTATAATACTGAAACTTCTATATAAACGATTATTATATCAAAATGGCGAAACACAATGGTTGTAAATGTTTGTTTAATACCAAAGTTCAATTTTTTTCACTAAATTGGTAAGTTTTATTCAACCTTTTTTATGTATAATGAAAATAGTCTAAATACCTTATTCCTGTATAGTAATTCATTTCAATTATCCTTTACTTTATTTTAGGTTACCTTCTGGAAATTGTCACATCACTGGTCCAGCTTACACAAAATCAGGAATCAATGCTATGTCCCGTCCACATCAATACATTTCAGTCCAATTACATAATCAAAAGCTTTCTAAAAGGTATGGTGGATATATCCATTCCACCATACAAATATTAATCAAGTATTATATATCAATTATACGGTTAGTATTCAAACATAATTACCAAATTGTTTCTTAGTTTCTACATCTGCTTGTTTAAATATATAATCTACCATATCATAAGTACAATGTATCTCTCTTTTCTGAATTTTGATGCCAAATATCTTATTTTTCGAAAAGTTTTCTTAATTCCCAAAATTTTGCTGCTTCTCAAATTTTCTACCACCCAAAAAGAATTTTACCTAGTCAATAGTCTGTATAATCAACAAACTTCTTTCCTTCAATTTTTTTATTATTAACAACTACTTGTCGCAGATTAAAAGTTTGTTGAATACATTCCACCAATCAGATTTGGTTATCAAAACTTTTCTTTATAGATTTCATTTCAAATAGTGAATTGTCCATCTATCATTTGAAAACGCTTTGTTTTAAGGTTCTTTAATGATTTTAACTCATATTGTGTCTCTTAAATTATATTTCATTTAGTTTACAAAATGACATTTTCCAATTTACAAAATATGTGTTCATAATGTCAAACCGTTCAATAAATGTCACATTCCATAGAATTAATGTTTTTCAGTTTACTTCTTATATCGTTATGTTCTTAAATATTTATAAAATCTTATTTACATGTCCTTCAAACCCTAATATTCATTTTAAAAAGAATCTCACTATTTATTTACCTTGACAATAAAATAAAAGATTATCATTTCCATTTGTATATGTAACAACGTTCTAATATTCCGTCTTGTAGGTTTATAGAGATTTTGTTAATTCATTTCACAAATGTTTTTTCAAATCTTATTTTAAATTATACAGTTAGATGCTTTCTCTATTGAATAGTACATGGTACAGATTGTCTCCTTTTTTAGATAATCTTTTTAAAAAAAATGAAATTTCAAAAATTTTTATTTCTTGAAATAAGTAGTTTTTTTTTTATTTTATGTTCGGTATACAGGGTGTTGTTTTACTCTATGTTAATATATATATTAGATATTATATTATATACTCATAATCAAAAACTCGACCGTCTATTCTCCTAACCCTCGACCTGCAGAGGAACTTATCCTATATCAGGGCAAATACCCAAACCCTCACAAAAACAAACAAACAAACCCAATAACCAAATATTTTCGAACACATTTATAATGGACATAGACTAGTTTTGATTTGGTATAGCGAACAAATCAGTTAAACAATCTATTGCCGACCATATAAATTGGTTTAATACAGTGGAAAGTCTTTATTGTAGGTAAAAATCAGTTGTTTTTACCTCCAACTTTGAATATTTCTAAAATGTATTATATGTTTGAGTACTCTGAAGACAATGGTATTTCACAAAAAGCTACCGAAAGCATGTATAGAACAATACGAGTATTTAATACGGAATTTAATATGTCATTCTTTAAACCTAAGAAGGATTTGTGTAATATTTTTCATAGAAATGAGAATGGCCCTAACGCAGAAAAATTGGCAATGAATGATGAATATCAGTTCATTTCAGAAATAAGAATATACCTAGATATTTGATAGAAGCCGACAAAGAAAAGGCGAAGCAAAAACCTACTTTATGCTGTACATTCTTTGATTCACAGCAGATACTATCGGCGCCAAAAAATGGAGTTAATCTTGCATATTATAAACTCAAGGTATCTACATATATCTTCACCGTATTTAATTTGGCATCAAATGATGCATTCTGCTATATCTGGTACGAGTGTACTGGTAATAGAGGAGCCTTTAAACTTGGCAGCTATCTTCTATGGATTAAGTATCTTATTGAGAAAGACGTTAATGAGTTTGCGTTCTATTCTGACAGCGATGCAGGTCATAACATAAACAAATATTTGTTTTCGTTTTACAACTACTGTGTATTCTAAAATAAAAATTCGTAACACATTTTTGGAAAAGGGACATAGGTACTCAGTCCATAGTATTATCAAAAAAACCGCTAGAAACGTGCCAATATACACGCTCAAGCGTACACCCTAGCTAGGACTTCCAAAAGAAAACAACCTTATATTGTTTTTGAACTAGAACAAGCAAATATCAGGAATTTGAAGGACCTGCAAGAAAAGACCCAGATAAACTGGGATAGTAATGAGTAAAATGAAAAAGTTCTATGGAACAAAATGAAAATAGTCGAAGAAATCTTTTAACTACCAAATAGTATTTTAAACAGTACTTTGTATAGATACACCTATGACGAAAAAAAATGGAAGAAAACTCTTGACGTTGCTATCCAAAATGGTTAACTAGAACGGCTTCACCCAAACTTGATACCAATATCTAAAAAACCACTAAAAATTCCTTTGTAGCAAAACAGTCATATTAAATCCAATATATTTTTTAAAAATTTATGGTTTAATCGAACTAATCAGAAATAACACTGACGATGAATTGTCACGATATAAGAAGCTTAGTACATAATTTGTTATATCAGTTGTTTATTGTTACTACCACTTTACTTTTCTAATTTCCAATACTGCTATATTTTTTTTGTTTGACAAAGAGGTTAACAAACAGCATTTTTGGATATTTTTCGACAATAAAACTATTTCACCACAAATTAAAGTCTTGTAGTCTAAAGTTTCATTATGCGGAAATACTCTATATGAAATCTCAATTTTCTAGCTACGTACGAGTTATCATTGACCAACCCATTGATTAAAAGTATTATTGTAAAAGAAATAAATTAACAACATTTTTTTCTTGTATATGCTAGGTTTGACAAATTAACACTTTGTTCTATACCAATTTCTTAGCAAATGGTTTGAGTTATCCAACTGTGATTTGGAATGGTTTCTGACTAAACTTTGAGCATTGACCATTAGGCATATTCCGTATAGGACTTTTGATGAGATATCTAAATTAACTTAAACAATCGAAAATCATATCTACAAGACTTAATAGCCACACAAATGAACGATTGAGAGAATATAAACTAACAACTCATTTCTATTTTCAAATTTGAGGCGAAATAAATCAGTAACGAAGATCCATAGAGAAATAATGGGTACAAAGAATAAAAAATTATTTTTACATCAAGTTTCTACTCTTCACTTCAAAGCAGGAATTTCTGAGACATGACGTACATGACAAGAATTTGGATTTAAGTATGATGCGTAGGTAATGGTTATTATGTTCTGAAATCTGTGGTTCCGTTTGCCAAACTTAAAATTTTTAGTCAAATTTGATGTAATTGTAATAAATTGACTGATAATGTAGTGGAAAACAAATAGTCATTTTTGTTAGAAATGAATAAGAAATTAGCGATTGAAAACTATGACAAAATATTTGTTCATATCAGATATTAATTTTGCGTTGCTAACGGCGGTAGAGAGATACCATAATATTTATTTTGATTTAAAATAAAAATGTTTACTAAAGTTTTCATACTTGTTTGAAACGAAACAGAGTCTGTTTACTAGAAATCTACTTATTACGGATGCGCGGTTTGGTGACGTAGATATCATTTTACCTTTGTGACTCCCTTTTCTTATAAAACAACAGAATTTTGTGTATGATTGGCATATATTGAAATATAATCCGTATTTGTACCCGTGACCTTCATAATAAATGAGGGTAATCATGGGCGAAATTTGATAGACAACAAAAATATTGACATCTTGGACATGCGGTGTTTATATTCCACTGTTTTTCAGACTTCACGAAAATAACGCAATTTATTTGCGATAACAAAGAGTGCGCGAACTATAGATACCTGCGTAATTTAATTTTACAATGGATAATCAGGATCAATCAATATATTTATAATATTTCATATCGAAAATAATTAATTTAAGGTAAATTGTCTGTAAACACTCATGAAAATCAGAAAATTAAAATTTTAAACAAAAAAAATTATTTGCCGAATCTGATATCATTAGGTGATTGTGGCCAAATTAATTTCATTTCAAAATTAATTTTTTAAATGCTTTGGAAAATGTTAATGACATACTATACATATTTTGTTATGCGAGGGTTTAATCGTTATCTACATAGACGTTTTCTTGAGAGGTCCCAGAATGGCGTTATGGAAAATAAAACTACCTCTGTGACAAGGCAGTTAGAATCTCTCACAATAAAACAACTTGGAGTTTCCTTCTTTCCAGTGAGTGTCAGCGGACATTTCTGTGTTATCCATACAGTCAAATTTTCTAATCCACATAACCTATCGTTTGCTTTATTGGAAAGCCTATTTTTAATCAGTTTTTTAGGAAAAAAAAGTTGTCATGGCTATTGAGAGGGAGGACAAAGAAAAAATTATTCCCGGGTAAAAGGCACCACCAATCTCCATAAAAATTGACAACAAGATAGATAAAATTGCCAGACTATTGTCTAAATCAATATTATGTATATGCAAATGTGGCATCACTGCGTATATTGTAAAGAAATATTTTACAAACTTCTCAAAAATAAAGAATTATTATTTCTGCCTTTTCCATAATTGTATTTTATATAACAAAACCAGTTCAAGACCTGAGTGCGTGTTATCTAATAAAAGGCTGCTGTATTTCATTTTTATTTCAGATATTATAATCCTGATTTTTCTTATCAGCGTAATTTAGCACTTAGAGTTGTGCGAAAATATTTCACATCATACTGTTATGACATTTTTTTCCATTAATGCCATTTATCTTCTGTTATGATTTCGGTACTTGTATTTGTATAGATTGGAGTCTATATACTTATTTTGGTGCACTATAAAGATTCATATTTTGGGGACTTTTGTTGATCTTATCGCTTCTTCTGGGTACTTCTAATTTATCGCACTCAATTCTGACATAATTGTTGGGAAAACATACACTTATTGATTTGCTGACTTCATTATCTAGATCAAAAACTTAATGTAAAACAACATTATCTATAGTCGCAAATAAACAACCTGCTTTCACATCTGCAAAAGCATTAAAGTTAATTATTAATTTATCCCCTTAATTGTTTAATTTGAGTCGAAGCAATGTATCCCATTAGCATTCTGATAAACACATGATCTTCATGGATTTTATAATTAAATGACTAGAACAGCTGTTGCAGAATATAAACAAAAATTTCTTGGTCAGTAAATTTTAAATCAACCAAACGTTTCAATTTTTAAAGGAGAAGTGATTTGGCACTTCTGATTGGTCATATTACAGTGATTTACGAAAAAAAAATAATATATATATATATACAGGGTGAGTCATGAGGAACTTTACATACTTCTACCATATGTGACTACTAAAAAGTGCCAACTCCTCTTTTTATTAATTTACAGAGTGATTTGTGAAATTGACCATAAATTTTAATTGGCTATAGTGTTTACCCGGCTCATTTGATTTTTGTAATTCCTTCATGATACAGTACACTACTATCAAGCATTCGACTGGTATTAGCTAAACTCAGAAATTCCAGGACCGGCTTTGGAAAAATTAATTTAGGGATTCATATTGAATTTTGACCCCTAATTATTAATTTTTTAAACTGCATAAGTGATTTTCAAATTTCATAAATAGGCAATCAAAACGACATATGCGACAATGTTGTTGAACTTTTATTCAATTTTTTGAGAACGATCAAATCTTACCAAAAATTGAACAATATTCGTACATATAATAAGGTATTAATTTAATTTAAACAAATGTTATTAATTTTATGTATTTTAACTAAAATAAATTCCTACAACATAACCTAATATGTATAAATTTAAATGCATCTTCATTGTCACTTTTATTGCCTCTAGGGGCAGAATCAATTGTTTCTCAATTTTGAATTCCTAGATAAAAATCGCATTGTCATTATTTTCGATAAATAATAAATTAAATTGATTAAAAACTCAAATTTCATGTATGTGTTAATGTGTGTTGATTGTAAATGATTAAAATTTTATGTCAGATAATAATACATTGTATCAACTGTACCAAATAAAAATAACAAACAACTCTAAAAAGTTTTAAAATCAAGATTTGCGTTAACCGTTTGACGTTTTTTGATATGTTATACCCATTGTCATTATTGCCATTATCAACAGTTATTTATGTCTACAAGAACACATATTTCTTCTGTGTGTATCTACGTTAGGTACTATTGGTTAGCTTTGGTAGAGTTTTTGTTACTTTCGTTCAAAATCCCACGTTAGTTTTCGACCACAAAATATGCCGACATAATTTTTGTTTATGGGCTCTCTAATGGAAATGGTAGAGCCGCTGCTAGAGAATGTCACAGGGGATTTCGTGATCGTCGAACTCCCAGTCATCCAACATTTGGGTCAGTTTTTAATTATTTGCGAGAAAATGGCGCTTTTCCTAGTGGAAGAACAGAACGACATGTAGATAAAGCGCAGGAAGATGTCATTATTGACGCTGTTACTATGAATCCTACAATAAGCACTAGTCGAGAACACGATGCTAATCAATCAAAACTAAGTAAGATTTGATCGTTGACTAACAATTGAATAAAAGTGTGGCAACATTGTCGCATACGTCGTTTTAATTGGCTATTTATGTAGTTTGAAAATCACTTATTACATTTAAAAAAATATATATATATATATATATATATATATATATATATATATATATACATATATATATATATATATATATATATATATATATATATATATATTCAATACGAATTCCTAAATTTATTTATCCAAAGCCGGTCCAGGAATTTCCGAGTTTAGCTATGTATCATGAAAAAATCAAATGTGCCGTCTAAACGCTATAGCCAATTAAAATGTACGGTCAATTTCACAAATCAATCTGTAAATTACTAAAGAGGAGTTGACAGTTTTTAGTAGTCACACGATATCCTCCATGAGAGACTCTGCTTATGGTAGAAGTATGTAAAGTTCCTCATGACTCACCCTGTATATTGTTTTGTTTTAATTTATTTTTTATTTAATATAGGAATTTTTATTTTACCTTATGTATTAAATTTTGTTTTATTGATATAAACCGTATGGTTTTCCTTAATATCCAATTTTAAATTTACCTTTTTACCATAACATGAATAAGCCCCCGGACTAACAGTAACCAAAGTTATTTGGCCTTGAATATGTATGAGCAATGAGATGATCATCTTCCCAGAGGTGTGTTCAAATAATGGGTGAATTAGTGGTGTATTATTATTATTATATTAGCATTGTATTTCAAAAATTATTAAAATAAACTTGGGCGCCTTGTGAAGTTTTCTGTAGGCAAGCTACAGTTTCTTCTTTTTTGGAAAATATAATAACTCAAATACGGAACTTACTATTTAATAAACTTGGCAGTGACAGTTAACACATTTGCTCTTGAAATAATTTAATATATGTTTTCATTTTGAGTAAATCTCCAGTTAGTATAAATTATAAACTCTCAATCAGAATTATTAGCTATTAACGACTTATTTTAACAAAACTTTGTAATTATTTCTAATGATTAATGTTATGAGTTAAGATATTTCGTTATAACTGTCAAATCAGAATTTTAACCTGGAGGAAAACGATTTTCACGATGAGATCTCAAAAGTTGATAATATGCATATTAATCAAGAAAGTCTTACCACAAAAGCGATTTATACACTTGATTCTAATATTCTACTGGAATTGGAACAGGATATCGTTCACTCGTATCTTATCTCAGTGGTATACAGGAATTTTATTGCATACAGATGACATTTTTTCTTGGATCCAGGTAGATTTCTGATAGGTATGTTCAATAACTTCCTAAATTATAAACCATTCACAGATAAGTACTTCTTTCCTTTATCACTTCTAGTTATTTTGACCATGCTAATAATTTTATTTTTAGTCACTTCCAAATATATTTATTTTCTTCTTGTCATTATTAGCCTTACACCTTTTTATGACTTTTTGATTATGTTTTTTCACGAGAAGCTTCTTTTCAATACGATTTATCCCCAGGAAATATCTTTTTTGACAACCACTTTTTCCTTGTAGTTTCAATCTCTCAATTTTATGTCACCCTCCCATTTATTTATTAGTGTCCTTAGTTACCAAAATATCTAAGTAAGTTTCATTTACAACAGTATCTAAATTTTCGTTAAACATTGAGTTTGCGTGCTGATATTATTTTATTACAATTACTGGTCCTATGTTCATTCATATCACTAAAATGCCTGTTTTTCTTCTTTCTTTTAAAATCGGTTGCATTTTGTTGGCTCATCCTTATACTTTGCTAGATTCATGTATACGATGACATGTCATGAAATTTTCCCGATTTTGCTATTCATTTTATAAATTTTTCAGAAAATTCGTCTTGTTGATTGTATAAATGGTCTTAATATTTCTTAGTAACTCACTAATTAAAGTAAATCTATTTTTTAGCACTTCTTTAAGAATATTTTAAGTATTATCTGCTTTTAATTCTTCCTTATCGTAGCTCCCAATTATCCTAATTTCCATCATATTCAAATATTATTTTGCCTCACATTACATTTTATATTAAGTCCCTTGCATGAACCAATGTCCTATTACACCTTACTTTAACAATAATTTTCTGGAAAACCCATTACCTACTAACTAACTCATAACAACAAAGTTTTTCATTTGCTATTCTATATAACAAATTCATTTTATAAAAATTTCAGATTTACTCATCTCATTGAAACTATGTCAACTGCAGTTTTTAACAAATAAACTGAATATTTCAAAAAATACAAAAAAAAATTATAACTGAGTGAAAATATGTAACATACTATCTTCTTGTAAATATAACTTCTGACTTCTACTTCTCTACTAACTAACTATACGTTCCTAATTCTACTTCTATATTCACAAACAATATTGGCTCATTTTAAACCAGTATAATATATAAGGATGCTATCAAATTTTTCGGATAGCAAAATAGCACGCTGAATTCAAAGTTTTTTTCTACAATATACAAATAATACAAATAAAATTAATTCGATAATGAACAAATGTTGGCGTTTTTTTATACTGCGTCTACCATTTAACAGTGAGTAATACCGACTTTGGTGAATTTTTTGAGTTTTAAAAAATTCCAGACAAATTTCATGTACAACGTCCCATATCTATCTTCAACTGTTTCAATAATATAAATTGTTTTCTGATTTATTGCAAAAGTTAACGTTAAAATATTAAAATTACTTGATTACAGAAATTATATACAACCATAGTTGGTCCTGTTTTCCTAAATTCAAATTTAAGCGGTGAAGTGTATCTGGAGATGTTACAAAATGCATTTGAGCCGTTAGTTCTTGAAATTCTGGAAGATAATCAAGATGAATTCGGCCATCTGGAAATAACATTTCAACAAGATGGTGCTCCTGCACATTATTATGGTGCAGTAAGACGTTACCTGGATGAAGAATATCGAGGTAGATGGATCGGCCGGCGAGGTCCTATAGAATTGCCACCTCGGTCACCAGATCTGACACAATTAGATTTTTTTCTATGGGGGTACTTGAAATCCAAGGTTTATACTACGGCACCAGATAGCATTGGCGTTTTGAAAAAAAGAATTACTGAAGTATGCAATGCTATTTCAGCTGACACATTCGAACGAGTACGACAAGAGTTTACTAATAGGATGTATTACTGCCAGGAAGTAGACGGAGCACATGTCGAACACTTGCTATAAGAATCCATTGTTGATATTTGATTAATTAAATTTAAAAAAATAATTTCAATAATTTTGGTATTTATTTAATCTATCCGTCAAAATTAATTTAAACCCAAACAAAATTAATATGGCTATGTAGCCAATGTCATTGCCTTTCAAACGAGATATCACTTGCCATAAGGTCCTATTTAAAATTATTGGCCAGAGTGGCACTGTGACGTCATCTATTACTATTACGTCACTTGTTTACAACACTTTATTTTCATCTTCCAAATCTTATTAATGTAAGTGTAGCCGTTCAAAAGATACGAGGGGGAGGGGATTTTTGAATAGCACTGTACATATTCTATTGTTGGACAACTTTAAGCAAAAAATTATGTTATTTGGTTGGATTGTTTGACATAGAGCCTTAAGATAGTCTTCTAGCCTAGTGTTTTCAATTGCATCGAATAGTATAGCTTGGTTTCTGGACGGGAAATTGTTTGTTTTGGTTTGTTGGTTTGCTACTGAAGAATATGTTTTCGGTTGTTGGGTTGTGTTATGAGTGGGCGTACGTTTTGAGATTTGTTGTCATCCATTTTTAAGTATCATTTACGTTTACCTTAATACGGCTCTAGCAAAATATTTTCTAACTACTATTTGATATCAAATTCAGATTCACTTTAAGTTATTAATTGTTGTTTTACTAACGTTTAATAAAAAGTTAAACTGATATTCTTCCTGTTTGTTTTGATTCACTTTGAAATATACACTAATTAGTTTTTAACTACTTATTTTATTTATCGTTTCGGAGCGCACAACTGTACAGTACAAAGGTTCGACACCGAATGGTATTTCGTTAATAAGCGTTTTAAGTGTATGTAAAGTAATACCGATAAATTTACCAATACATATCGGTGGCCCCTTTTTACTAGCTACGCTAATAACAGATAGAAGAAATGCGTATTCAACATTTGAATGCTGCCAAGACGCTCTCGGCGAGCATTTTGAATTACACATAATTTCAATTGAAATAAAGTTCGTATTGTTATCCACTGTTAAAGATGATGGAGAACTAAAAATATCAATCGACTTTGCCGCTTTTTCGAATTTATTCCCTGTAAAAGAGAGAGAGAGAGAAATAAACTTTATTGATGTTATTGCCAACGACCGACGTCTTTCAGCCATATTCCCTGTAAATTTATAGTATCAAACGATAATAGAGATTAATACTAAATAATATTTCACATACATTTCTGATACTCTTTATATTATTTTACTCCTCACAGAAAGTAAAATGTAACTTTGGTCCTTGGACGCGATAACGTGGTTATCGAAACGAACGTCAGATAGCGAAAAAGTGCCAGTGTTGGCGTAGAAGCACCGAAAAATGTGTTCGTCCACTTTTATTAACGAAAAAGAATGTCTCTGGAAGTCTAAAATTGTAGTAGGATTAGTTGATTATCATCAGTTCATTTTGAAGTTTGTTACATTTAGTGTTTACAACAATTTGTAATTCAATTATATTTTACAGGTATCTCTATTCTTTCAAAATTTTTAATTGCGATATAATTATTCACAATAATAAAATCAGTTAGCCAGAACTAACTTACGTGCAATAGATGTAATGGAAATGAACATTACACAAACTGTATAGATGACATTTTTCATTACCCATTAATAAATTAATGTAATTATACATGAATATTTGTCACCTAACGATCTTAAAAAAATAATATTCACATTTGAAGATAAACATAAATATTTATATATATATATATATATATATATATATATATATATATATATAACTATTTGAAATTACAACTTTGTTTAGTTAAATTGTGGGAAATATTATAAAAATAAATCCTAACCTAATATATATTTGCCACAAATCAATCATTAAACTCAAATTTGATATCAAAAAACCAGTTTCTTTCCATCAACGAAAATAATAGAAAGCGTTCCATACACTAAAAATATGTATGAGCATTGATGAAATTACTAACAAGCAAATATTGGACAAAATTACAAAAAGTTATGGTGATTTACCATTATTAATTAATGCTGTGGAAACAAGATTAAACTATACATTAGAGAATCTATCACACAGATTGAATACCGTTGACCAAGAAAACTCATATTTAAAAGAAAAAATAGAGCTACTGGAGAGGGAGTCAAAACGCAATAATTTAATTCTGTTTGGAATAGAAAGAGAAAGCAGCCCTCAGGACATACCAAATATTATCTCCACTTTTAACAATTTGCTGGGTTTGCCATTGTCAGAGTTCTATTTTATTAACATTTATCCACTCGGTCGAAATAGGGACAGTCCCATTAAGTTTGAATTCATTTCATTTCTAACTAAACAGAGGATCTATAGGAATATAAAAAATTTAAAGGGAACAAAGATATCCATTGCTCAAGATCAACCACCAAAGCAACGGGAGGAAGCCAAAATCTTAAGACATCATTTATATTTGGCAAAACAAAAACATGATGAAAAACATTGCTTCATCAAAAACGGAAAACTTATTGTGAATGGAGATATATTCTACCCCTCGCAGCTTATGAAACATGCCTATGAGGATGATGAAATTGTAGAAGTAGAAGAACGTAACACAAAAAGTAATCCCTCGACTCCAACTATAACAATAGTAAATAGAGACTCCAAAGAAGCTGAACCAAGTAATCAGAATCCCTCGAAAAACACTCCACAAGAGATAACTCCAAAAGGTCCCAAAATAAAACCAAGGGAACCCTCCAAAGAAATATCCAGGGAATTTAAACATCTCGAAAGAAATCCTTATAGAACGAGGAACAATTCTTCATCATCAGGTGCAAATAAAGTAAAATGAAACCTTAGGAAATTTATTTTAGCTATAGCTGTAACTAAAAAAATAATTTCGCAAAAACTTTATAAATGTTTCAACCTGCTCCGGCACACAGAATATATATAAGTGCATAAATGGTTCGTCTACAACTTGTTACCATTATTATAAACTAGTTTTTATTTTGGGTGTTCAACAATTACGTTTTTCTTTTCTTTATAAATTCTGAATTGTTTGTGTTCTTGTCATTGCAATGTTTGTCAAATTCTAGATACTAGAAACTAACTTTTCTTTCCCTCGTTCCTTTAAAGTGACTGTGAACAAAAAAAAGTTGTTATGTCATTGTGCGAATATAAATCATAACAAATGGATTTGTATCTAAGTCGGTATGAGAACAAGGAAATCGAGGCCCAAGTAATAAATTCGATATCGGATTTTGGTACATATACAAATTGCAAAAAAGGTCAAATCTCAGTACTACATATGAATATCAGAAGTATTCAAAAAAATTTTGATGAATTTTTGCTTTTTCTAAACCAGCAGGCCGACTTTGACAGAAACGAATAGACAGAAAGATGTAAGTATTTTTAATATAAATGGATATCACTTAATTTATAATGATGGGGACTATAATAAATGCGACGGAGTAGTTTTGTATGTAAATAATAAACTAACACATTTTTACAAAATTGTCAAAATTTCTGAAACTAAAGCAATAGAATTGGAAATCAAATTAAGAAATGAAACTGTACACATAACCGCATTGTATAAATCACGTATTATATGTCCAAAAAGCTTTACTACGAACTTTAATAGTTATTTAAATATTAAAAAAGGAAAGGAATCTAGAATTCATATACTGATGGGTGACATTAATATTGATCTTTTATCGGATGTCGATCACGTTGAACAATATAAAAATACCCTAGAATCATTGGATTTTGTCTCTTACATTAATCAAATAACAAGACCCATAAGCAAAACTTGCCTAGACCACATCTATGTAAAAAATTTAAATTATGAAAATAATAAAATTAAATCATTTATTTTTGACTACGGAATAACTGACCATCTCCCTATAGCACTAATCATTCAATTTAAAGAGAAATATGAAACAAAAAAACGAAAATCAACCTAAAAAATTTATTAATTATCCA
Organism: Galeruca laticollis; assembly: GCA_963921935.1. NCBI lineage: Eukaryota > Metazoa > Arthropoda > Insecta > Coleoptera > Chrysomelidae > Galeruca > Galeruca laticollis. Next base: position 167,554,542 of record OY998180.1, read on the forward strand.
AAGTTAAGACAACAATTACGAAATAAAAATTGGCTGGGGTGAATGAATGTACAGATCAATTCCTTTCTATCTTACAGCAAAGTATCGAATAATGTACAAGTATTGTAAAAAGATCGAAAATTAAAAAACCATGGATTACTGCGGGATTACTAAAATCTATAAACGAAAAAAACAAAATCTATAAAAAACTTAAAAGTACCCCTAATGACATACTCTTAAATAAAAAATATAATGACTATAAAAACAAATTAAAAATACTCATAAAAAATGCAAAGAAGACTTATTTTAATAACTTAATCAATAAAAACTCCAATTCATCTGCAGCACTATGGAAATGTGTAACTGATATATGTGGCAAATCCAAATCTGAAAGTAAAATAGATAACATTTTAAATGAAAAAAGTCAACTAATTAATGGCACCAAAGATATAGCCAATGCATTTAATAATTTTTTCAGTGATTTGGGGAAAAATTATGCCCAAAAGATACCCTCCCCCCAAAATTATGCTTAGAATATACTAACTCTAGACACAACTATGTATTTGTACCCCACAGATGAAGCTGAAGTGAAACATACTATAAATTCGTTAAAAAATAAAAAGTCACCAGGACTAGACGGCATTAAATCAGAAACTTTAAAAGAAATAAAACATAAAATAGCTACTCCACTTGCGTATATGATAAACAAATGCTTTAGTTCGGGAATCTTTCCTAAGTCGCTGAAAACCGGGTTAATTAAGCCTATTTTTAAAAATGGTGATATATCTAAAATGGAGAATTATCGGCCAATAACTCGCATTTCAACGATAAGTAAAATTTTTGAAAAGATCTTAAAATGTAGGCTAATTAAGTTCTTCAATAACCATAACATTATTTCAGGAAATCAGTATGGCATTAGAGATGGAAAATCCACGGAGGATGCAATATGCTCATTAGTAGAAACATTATACAATATCTTAGATAAAAAAATCCCTGCAGCTTGCATCTTTGTGGACCACTAAGGCTTTTGATACCGTTAATCATAAAAAATTATTAAACAAATTAAAATTCTACGGTATGCGTGGATTAACTTATAAGCTATTAGAGAGTTATTTGAGTGAGCGAAAACAATATGTAACCATCGACAATTGCATAAGCGAGGCTAGAAATGTTACCTATGGCGTGCCACAAGGCTCTGTACTGGGCCCGCTGCTATTCAATATATATCTAAATAGCCTACTTTTCCTAGACATAAGAGGCAAAATTATTAGCTTCGCCGATGATACTGTCATCCTTTTTACCGCTCCTACTTGGGCTCAGTTGAAAACACAAGCTGAAATCGTTTTTAAAAAAATAAAAACCTGGTTTGAATTTAATGAACTAACACTAAATGTAGATAAAACAAAATATATGCCTTTCACATCATACCAGACAGGTCTACCAAATCTCGGATATATGGATATTGACATGACTACTAAAATTCCAGAAGTAGATAAGATTAAATATCTTGGATTTATTATTGATCGTCATCTCAAATGGGATCTGCAAACAAAAAATATTGCTAACAAAATAAGAGGATTACTGTCAAGGTTTAAATACTTGAGAGACATCTTGGATATACACCACTTGAAAATGTACTTTTCGTTAGTGCAGTCACAGCTGAGCTATGGCATCTCTGGTTGGGGTGGAGTATAGAATTGTCACATTGAAAATGTAAATGTACTACAAAGGTGGATATTACGAATTATTTACCAAAAGAGTATCAGGTTTCCAAGTGATGAGTTATTTGTGATGAGCCAAGTTATGGATTTAAGGCAATTATACTGCCTTAAAATACTGCTCTACCTAAAACGAAATGAACATATATTAGAACGTCTTGAACACACTCATGATACTAGGCATAAACAGAACACATACAACTTACCTAAAAGAGAAAAAACTATTGGACAACACTGCTTTGATTACTTGGGCCCAAAAATTCTAAGTCGAGTACCTGTAGAACTACAAAACATTGAAGGATATGAGAGCTTTAAATGTGAAATAAAAAAATGGATATTAACAAAAAATAGAGACTTTTTCCAAAATATAATAAACAAGATATAAAAGGAAAAATATGTGGTTGTATGTGTGTGCGAATATATGTGTATGTATGTGTTGAGAATTAATTTATATCTACATACCCGACTCACTATATCTACTGAGCTTGTCAATATTACTAAATTTGTGAATACTATACTGAATTGATCATTATTATTATACTGACACTGTCAATACTTAAAATAATATTTACATAATTGTGTCTTTATAATTTAATTTTACTGTATCTATTTATTATAACACACACAAGTTGTTGGTAACCTAGTTACTCTCAGCTTCAGTGATTAATTTGATTAATTGTTTACTTCTACATCAAAAATGTTAGTTAAATTTTGTAGTTTGTATATTTCTGTTTTGTTGTGAAATAAACATATATTATATATATATATATATATATATATATATATATCTTCGACGTTTCGGTCCTTTGTTTGGACCATCTCCAAAAATTTTTAATACATGGTTAACAATTGGACTATAATTAAAATAAATATACACACACAGAGAATGACAAAAACAAGCAACCGATAACATAATGTTCATGAATAATGAAACAAAATACGTGCCTTACGTCTTATAATATATAAGAGACATTCATAAAGTCAATATTATCATTATAGTAAGTTAACTACATTGTTGTCCTTTTTTATATGTATTATTTCTTTTATTGTTAATTTTGTGTAATTAGTAGCTTGGGCCAATATTCTAGTATTATTACAGTTAAGTTTATGCTTTTCATTTTTCTTATGTTTATGAAGCGTAGTAGAGGCATTTTTTTATATTAATGGCCATTAAGCCTATTTTCAAGATGTTGGGTTGTCATACTTATATACTTTTAGCGACAATTCATGGTATAGAATGTTTGAATTGTTAAAAGTTTTTATTTGACTTTTTAACTTCGAGAACAACGGTGATAAAGTATTCTGCGCCTTATGACAAACCTTAATGTTATGTTTAGATAATATATAGTTTCGTTTTCTTGAGGGTTGATTTGTGTATGACATTGCAATGTATGTAAGAGGAGCTAGTGTATTGGTTTGTGTCGATTGGATTTCTCTTTCATCGTAAAATTTGTTTGTAGGTTGTTTAATAATTCTGTCAATATGCTTGGAAGGATAGTAATTGTTAAGTAATTTTGTTTTTGTCTATCAAATAAAGATATACCTACCGATATAGTAGATGTGTTGGCGTGGGGAAATTTTTTTGCGATTCCATATAATACCGAAAATACGCTACCATGCACAGAGTATATTGCCTGCATAGAAACCGCGATTGCAAATCAACCTGAACAAATACAAAACAATATTAGAGCCGAAGCAGTTATCACTAACCTCAAAATAAAACTTCGTTATTATCTACAAAGCTAAAAACGATAGTAAAATACAGAAATATTCACACAAAAAAATTAGAATACCCAAACACTTTATCGGAAATCACTCTCAGATCACAATACCACAACTAGATGAAAGTAAAAAAACTGTCATAATGAACACTAAGGATTATGACACAAAAATTAATGAGATAATGAACAATACAAATGTATAGTATATAATGGAAAAAGATTAAACAAAATCTTTTCAAGAAAAAAATAATAAATTTGTTTAAAATCTTTTGAACAATCAATCAATCCGTGCAACGGAAGCTAAACAATTACAAACATATAATGTCATACCACCAAGAATTTACGGTTTACCTAAATTACATAAACCAGACATACCATTACGGCCAATAGTGTCTTATGTTCAATATCCCTTTTACAAACTGTCTAAGTAGTTGTCAAACTGTCTCTCACAAATGATTAACATAAATGAATTCTATATAAAAGGTTCATTCACAATTTTTAGATACTGGTGAAATACCAAACAATTATAGCATTATTTCTCTAGACGTAGTCTCGATGTATAGCAACATTCCAAACGAATTAATAACCCATATATTAAAGAATAAATGGAAATCATTAAAAGAATTCACACAACTCTCACAAACTAGGAATTCATAGAAGGAATAATGTTAAATCAATATTTTTTTTCAATATCAAAATTAATTCTTTAAAACTCAATGGGTGCACTATCTGTTCACCAATTTCATCACGTCGTGGACAAATTGTAACGGAATACCTTCAAGAAAATGTACTAAATCAAATAAATTTCAATATATTATTCTTTAGAAGATACGTTGATTTGATGATTGCTAAGCTGCCGTTCCATCCAAACATATAAATCATATACTGACTGCTTTCAATAATTTTCTTCCAAAGGTCAAATTCACAATAGAAACAGAATAAAACAATTCCATTCATTTTCTAGACATGACACTTATTAAAACTACAGAAGATAAAATTGCAACAAAACATATTATCAACGCTACTTAAATTACCATTACCATTCCCATCATCCCAATTCACAAAAAACAGCGTAATCATAGGATTAGTAGATAGATCCATTACACTTACGACACGTCCAGAAATTTAATCCCAAACAAAAACAATATTACAAAACAATCACTATCCTTCCAAACATATTGACAGAATTTTTAAACAACGCACGCAAAAATTTTACTATATAAGACAAATCCAATCAACACTAGCTCCTCTTACATACATTGCAATGCCATACATAAATCAATTCTCAGAAAAACTAAACTAAATATTATCGAAACATAACATACATGTTTCTTATAAGGCACAAAATACTTTATTACCATTGTTCCCCAAGTAAAAAAGTCAAACAAATTCTGTACAATGTTTGGACTGTCCCAAAAAGTATATAGGTATGACAACCCAACATTTTGAAAATATACTTAATGGCCATAAATATACTAAAAATGCCTCTACTGCGCTTCATAAACATGAGAAAAATGAAAAGCATAAATTTGACTTTAATAATACTACAATATTACTAATTACACAAAATTAACAAAAGAAATGATACATATAAAAAAGAACAACAATGCAGTTAACGATAAACAAGATATTAAAAACCTATGCCAAATATACTATAACTTACTATAATGATAATATTGACTTTATGAATCTCCCTTGTATATTGTAAGACGTTGTTTCCAAGGCACGTATTTTGATTTCATTATTTATGAACATTATATTATCAGTTATTTATTTTTGTCATTCTCTGTGTATGTATATTTATTTTAATCATCGTCCTATTGTTAACTATGTATGAAAATGATCCAAAGGAAAGAGCGAAATGTCAAAGATATAGATTAATTGCAGAATTAATTTTTAACCTAAAATGCCCAAGAAAAATGGAAAACGTGTATTTACAAGGTTAAATAAAAACAAATACTTTATATACACATATATATATATATGTATATATATATATATATATATATATATATATATATATATATATATATATATCTACGCCTATGGTGCCAAAGTGTACTAAAAGCACACTATCAACTACTGTTGTATAAACTAGGTCCACTTTTGAGGCGGAGTAGACAGGTCGAAACCTGTCCTAACACTGTGATTGTTTTAACGAAGTTGCAGGTGTTGTTACATTAGACGATCTTCGCTTTTGCTGATGCTGCCCTACGTCTTTTTTTTATTTTTATTATGTTGACCGATATCCTGAACATTACTGCATGATAAATACATAATAAACACTCCTAAAAGCGGGTTTTTAGATAACATTCCATATAACTTTATGGAAATGATTTTGTTAATATACCTACTTAAAAAGATATAATTTATATTTATATACTTTAAATATTTTAAAAAATTTATGTGAAATTATAATTTCAGTAGTCGATTTAAGAGTGAACAAAAATAGAATATTATTTAAGTTTGGTGTGTTAATGATATTTGTACTAGCAATGTTAATCATGAAAATATATGAAAAAAAAAACAGAAACAATTAGATAATACAATTGAATCAATCGCATGCAAGACGAAATGTAAGCAGCCATAACGTAAGCAATAATTTTTAACTGATTATTTTGTTTATTGAAGTTTTTCATTTTTTTATATGAGGTAACGAAAAATATTCTCTAAATTAATTGAAATGGGTGTGGTTTTAGGACTAAAAATTATATTATGTGATTTTGGTATGCACAATATTGTGGTACTCCAAACGCAGCAGTATTTGATCTTCTGTACCTAATAATTCTTGTATAGGTTCAACTTGTGCCATAAAAACCTATGTATTAGATTATAATATATCATGCATTATAACAATTACCTTACAGATTTATCTCCTTTGACCTCAGCGGATGTAAATCTTTGATTTGATGTATAAAATATGCGGTCATCGTGAATGCATCTATTTTCAGGACTTTCACAAAAAGGGCCCTGATACACATATTGCTTTGTCACCCAGGGTTCCAGATCTTGACGCTATCCACTTTTGTACATTTATACGAAGGAAAGTTACGTTCAATCGAGCTATTTCTGGCTCCAGAATTGGTATGTGGTTTAATTGAAAGATTGTTCGACTTACCTGTAAGGAAGATCAATCTCAATTATTCGAGCATCGGAGTTTTTCTATGATATATTTGGTAGGATTCATATTTCAAGTGAATCGCGCACTGTATTTAAAAGAGTAAACAATTTTTTGTACTATATACTAATCACCCGATATCAAGGCGACTATCGAAAAGTTCATTGGGGACTGAACTAATCGCTCTATTGACTGGGTAGATTGGGGGAGGGAGGGATCTATCATAGAAGAACTCCGATGCTCGAATAATTGAGATTGGTCTTCCTTACAGGTAAGTCGAACAATCTTTCAATTATTCTTCTCATCGTAGTAATTCTATGATATATTTGGTAGATGTTTAAAGATACAATTAGGGCGGTTAAATGCAGTGTATAATAGTAATTTCGTAATAATATAACGAAAAACTAATACAACACAACAAAAAAGAGAAATTAAATTATAACAACAACTATAGTTACTATATATTATAATCATTGTTCTGGAAGAAAGGAAAAAAATTGAAGTAAAACTATGATGGGTTACCTATATAAATAGTACCGTTAAGAATTATTACGTGGTGTTTTTAAAACATCCCTTAATAACACAATTTGAAAAAGTATCTTCACTGGTTATTATCGGTCTATTATAGAATGTTGCAAATACTGATGAATTTTGCATCCATCCAGCAGTTTTTTTATTAAATCTATGTTTAATCCTGCTCTGTAGGCAGCAGAAGTACTAGCATGTCTAACACTATGACTATCAAAAATGCTTGTGTCTATTCCACTTTTTTGAGGAACTTTAATAATTCACCTACTTATACTCTGGGTGGAAGCAGGATGAAATAGTTTCTTATGTGTCAACATAAGGTATCCCGTGTCATCTATTCTGAATAGTTTTGTGATGGATAGGTAGTACTCAACAGTTTTTGCCACGCATAATTCAGGTTTGTCAGAGAAAAAGGGTAATACTAAAAAAGGTTGGGATTTATTCGGACCTGATGTTTTTATTTGCTCTTCGATTTTTATTTCGATTTTTTCTTGTTTGCAAAATATATTTTTCAGAGATATTTTTGAAATTGTTTGTACCCTGCTAGCAGATGTTAAGGCTAACAAGGTGACAAGCTTTTGAGTTATATCTTTCAAAGTGAAATCATGTAATGGGTATATTTTTGCTAAATAAAGTAATACTGGGTTAGAATCCCAAGTTACCGAGTGTTTTGGTGTGGATGGTCTGTTGTTATAACCACCTTTTAAAAACCGTTTTAATCTGTTTCCATCGGCTGGGCTGAAGTTTAGTATTAACGCCAGGGATGATCGATATGTATTGATGTAGGAATAGGAAAGTCCTTCATTAAAGCAACTCAACAAAAATTCGAGTACTAAATTTAGATTATAAGTGTAAATATTAATTTTGTGCTTTAGGCAGAAATGTCACCACATCATATAAACAAACTGAATATTGTTTTATGGTTTTTCCCCAATAGAATTTAACATCACAGGAATAACGGCCTGGCTTATTTCTCGTTTGTGGAATGATTCCCAGATAATTTTCCGGCCACCAGGGAAAGTGTTTTGTGTAGTGGGTGCATCTCACTGGAAGGAGAATAAATTAAATAATCATGTGGTGGGAAAAAAGTTGGTTCTTCTATTAATAATTCATTAAAACACGGGAACCATGACTCATACGGCCAATTTGGATCAACCAAAATGCCTGTGGCTTTATTCGTTCGAATTTTTTCAATAACTTCATGGATTAAGGCAAAAGGTGGAAATGCGTAAAGACTTAAGCTTTCCCAGCTAGTTGTAAAAGCATCAACTAATAAGGAATCGGGGTCTGGTCTCCAAGAAAAGTAATTATCACATTTCTTATTTAGTTGCGATGCAATCAAATCTATATATGGTTTACCAAAAAGATGTGTGATTTGCGTAAATTCTTGTTGATTTAATTCATATTCTGTCTCTGGTGATGTAACTCGTGATAGGAAGTCCGCTTCTACATTTTCTTTTGTATTTATGTAGGACGCATAAATAAAAATGTTTTTAGTCTCGCAATAGTCCCATAACATCTTTGCCATCTTATTAAGCTGATTTTAGACTGTAGTAGGCGGCTTTTAGTTCGAAATAGTTGATATGTCTCTTAGAGTCATCGTTGCTTCAAAAACCCCTTGCTGTTTGACTATTGCAATAGGCACCCCAACGTGTCATGGATGCGTCTGAGAATATTTCCAAGGATAATTGCTTGGGTGAGTTCATGTCATTTTTTCGTAAATTATTTATTTCAACTATTTCGTAAGGTTTTGTGTGGAACCAACCATAATTCATGGCTGGCGAAGAGGACACCAATTTCCCGACGAGTGATGCGAAAGTTATTATTCTTATTATTATTTTTTGTTCTATTGAGCAATTCTAATAACGTTGTAATTTTGTTACTAGGCAAACTAATTGTCATCTCGTGAGAATTAAAATTGTAGCCCAAAAACTGAATCTTTTTAACGGGTTGAAGAATGCTTTTCTCATAATTTATTACCATACCTAGTGATTTTAAGAGGTTTACCGTTGTATATATGCTTTCATATCATTGTTCATAATTTTCCCCAATGATTAAAATGTCATCTAAATATATGAATACTTTACTCCCCAAAATTCGAAGATGTCTAGCGACCTCTTTCATTAATTTAGTAAAAATATAAGGCGCTATGTTTATACCGAAGGGTAAACAATTAAATTGGAATAATTGATTCTTAAATGAGAACCGTAAATATTTCCTATGTTTTTCATGGATTGGTAATAGAAAATAAACATCCTGCAAATCTAAGTTGGCTAAGTAGCAATCTTTTGTTATTAGTTTAATCGCTGTTCTATAATCATCAAGTTTAAAATGATTTGTGGGTATGAAGCAATTTAGTTTCCTGAGATTTAATATAAAGCGATTTTTTCTATTAGTCTTTTTGATAAGAAAATAAGACGATGAAAATTGATTTTTAGTGTTCTTGCATTTTGCAAGTGCTCCTTTTATAAGAAGGGTAGAAATTTCTTTCTTGGAAAATTCCATATCATATGGTGATATTTTTTTAACGGAAAATTTTCTGTTTTGGTTGGATACAAAAAGGTATCCTTATACCCTTAATCCATTTTAAAACTTGTTTATTATGGACAATTTTTATCCATTCTTTGTAAAAAGATTTTAAGCGACAAGCAATTTTTTATGGTACCTCTACTTGTAGTACGGTGTTTTCGGCTGATGTTGATGATAACGGTTGGGAGTTTTCCCGAACTTTTTCTTCTGGTCTCTGCTGGTTCCCTGCCTTCTATTCTGCATGTCCTTTTCCATCTTTGTGTTGAATACCCGGTGCCTGGAATTTAAAGAATGACTAGTTGATCTTCCCGGGGCTGAGTGGCTGTATGCTATCTTGAAGGGTTTGTTTTTAATGTTTTCGCTAGTTTCCTTCATTGCTTGGCAAGAGTTAACGTTTTCCATAAAACCTAGTCGAAAAGATACTCATCTATGGTACTCTGTTGGGCAGCCACTCTGCTATCCTGATTGATAGACGGATTTACCTCCCATTTCCTTTTCACTGATACCGCATGATGGACGCTGGCGAAAATTTGGGACGCATCTGATAATTTTTGCACCAATTCATTATCAGTATCATTCGATGTGGTAGAAAGTTTCTTGGTCAAAATTGAGCCAATGATAGTCAAGTCAGCTCCTAGTTGTGTTTGTAAGTTTGTAAAGAAGGTATCATTTTTCGTAGCCTGAGCTGATAAAATGGATTTTATTTCATCGTTAATTTTTGGTGCTTGGAGGGGAGCACAATTTTCTGAGGTAGGATATTAAGGGATTAACTCCTTCCTAGTGTCGATTGAGATGCCCTGTGTCAAGTAATTCGACCAACGCACTATCAGTTCTTTATGTAGGGCTTTCCCTTTTTTATTTTGATTGATAGGGTTTAATAGTGGAGTAGTTTGACTCGGCTCTTCGATTTCTCTAGAAGGAGATCCTCTAGTAGAGCTAGGGCACGACTCTGAAAAGAGGTTATTTATTTTTTATTTTCTATTGTGCGCTTGTACACTATATATTTTTGTCCTCACAATAAAACCTTACGGAATACGCCAACAAGTGTCTGCGGGTATTGTAGTCAAAACATAAACGTCGCCCTGTATATAGTATGTTCAAAAACATCAATAATAGGTATCTATTTTGCAAACAAGTGTTAGCGGGCATTGTAGTCAAAACAAACTACACCCTGTATATAAGAATGTGTTTAGAAACCTATTGACAGCATTTAATAGCAAACAATTGTTTGCGGGCATTGTAGTCAAAACAAACTACACCCTGTATATCAGAATGTGTTTAGAAACCTATTGACAGCATTTAATAGCAAACAATTGTTTGCGGGCATTGTAGTCAAAACAAACTACATCCTGTATATATGAAATATGTTGAAAATAATATCTCTACTATTGTACATTTTATAGCGAATAGCACTGCATATTGTTGACTTGGCTATAGTCTATATAGAAATGACAAGGAGTAATGAATCATTCATTTAAGTAGATTTCATAGACGTATCAAAATATATTTTAAGAGGGTATACCGTAAGGTACATTTTGTATTGAACGAATGAGTTGCAGCTATGCTAAAGAATATACGATTTAGGTCAGAGGTAACGGGATGTACTAATTTTAATAAAAAAAAGTGATAGAGGTACATAAATTTTAGTAAGTTTGATAAAGAAAGGCAACACAGTTTATTACGGAGTATCCGAACTCTGCCACAAAATGCAGGTAGTCATTACGGGTTGTTCGAACTCTGCCAGTGTTTAAAATTTTGGAGATTAACTACCAAACCAGTAGGGGTCTAATAGCCTAATCCGATTTAATAATTTACCTTGAACTTTAGGTACTCAAATTCAATATAAGAAAATATTAATAACATACATATATTTTCAACGTATATTTGCCACTTCTAAAAAATTACATCTACATTACATCTACATAACAATAAAATATATTCAATATACACAAACATATAAAAAAAAACAAAAAATTAAACGTGTGGAAGATTTTTACATGCAACCGTTTTCACAAACATAAAGCGAGAAATAACATTTTTCCTATATTGATCCAAATGATCATTAATGAAATTAATTTTAACATTAATAGTTTTTTTGGTTTTTTTCTGGCTTTGGTTTGCCGAACGAATTTTCGCGTATACCTCCGTTTGTAAATCCAATAACACACTAATAAATTGAACAATGTTTGGATGTGCTTTGTAAAAAGAAGCACCGAAATGCGAATGAAAACTCTCACAAGAATTCGTTGTTCTCTTAAAAAAGGATGCATTATTTGCACAAATAAGTGGTGGAAATATCGAATTTTGCGTTATATATGTTTTATTGACATAATTTCGGAATTCTATAACTCTTTCGTCATTCCGAAGCAAAAAATGTAGTTCATTATAAAAAAATTCTACAACTTCCTCAGGAATAAGATACATAATACCGAAATGTACTTTTAAGTATTCGCCAATTACAGAACCTTTCTGTCTGTACTCTTGTACCAAATGAAACTCCTGAATCTTAAGAAACCAAGCATGACAGAGATGAAATTTACAACCAAAAAGAATTTGATCTCTGCCAAAACATTCATATATAGCGTTATGAATGCTTAGTTCAAAATCTACTACGACTTCTTTAGGTTGAAAATTTAAGCCTACTTCTTTACATTTTTGTCTTAAAATTAAAAACAAATTTGAATATGTTTGACTTGATTTGTCGGGCAGCAAACAAAAAACAAGAGGTACGTAATAGCCGTTTTTAAAACCATGAATGGTAAACATTTGGTAAAAAAAAGTTGAACAGTATTTAAAAGTCCCATCCATCAAAATACAATCCGAATTACATAAAAAATTATGGTTGGAAAAACAGGAGAACACAATAATTTTAAATACCTGGTCTGCTGTTAATAGAAATTCCTCTTCTCGGTTCGTTCGTAATTTTAATTCACGAGCACTATTAAATACTTCTTCCTGATTTTTAGGCAATAGTGTAAGTGCATCAACACCCTTCCCCTAATCCCCTAAATATCGATCAAAACAATAAAGATTTCTTCAAAATATTTAATTCAAGAAATCTTTGAAACCTTTCAGAAATATACATAATTCTATGGGCCTCCGATTTTATCTATTATAAACCCTAATGACTCTAATAGGATTAAACTAAATGGTTGCGGCACAGTTCGAACATTTCAGTAATCCTCAAATTGATACAAGTCAGGTAAAATTTTATTTTGTGGCAGAGTTCGGATATGCCCGTTTATTCATAATATTTTTTATTTGTATTACTCCTATATGTAGTGTTTGGGGAATTTTTCTCAGAAATTTTAAATGGCAAGTGGCCTACTGTAATCGGCTTAATACGATTACACCTATTTACAGATTATTCGATTATCATTAGGTACATTAAATCAGTACTTAGTATTAGTTCTTTGAGTAAAGTTGTATGAAGTTGTATGGTTGTCATAATATTGTAAACAGTTGGAATATATTTAAAACATTTGTTGAATGTTAATTGTGCAAGTACCAAACAATGTCGATAAGCCAAGGACCATCTAAACGACCAAAAACAGGTCCATTATCTTTAAATGAAAAAACTCTGATATTGAATTGTTATATATCATTGAAAAACAAGGATCCAAGTGCAAGTGTTGATGATATTGTGGAATTAACGGCTGCTATGTTGTGTGTTGCTAAATCAACAATTTATAGATTACTAAAATAAAGCAAGAATGGAACTCTTCAACCCCCTAAAACTCCTTCAGGCCGAAAACCAATTGAGATCGATGAGTCATTAAAACAAAGACTAAGGCGTAAAGTCCATGGATTTTACTTACGAAAGGAAATTCCAACACTTGACAAAATTATGACATCAGTGCAAGAAGATACGGACTATCCAAAATTCTCCAGAATGACATTATGCAAACTTTTGAAAGATGTGGGTTTCAGATATACAAAACATAATAGAAAATCTCTCTTGATAGATAAACCGGAAATAGTTTTTTGGAGAAGAGACTATTTAAGAAGCATTCGACATGCCAGAGAACAAAATTTGAAAATCTTCTACTTAGACGAAACATGGATAAATGCTGGATATACAGTTTCCAAATCTTGGCAAGATGAAAACATTAAAAGCGGAAGGCAGGCATTCGTGGAAGGTTTGTCGTTAGGTTTGCAGCCACCATCTGGAAAAGGAAAAAGACTTATCATTGTCCATGTTGGAAGTTCTGAAGGTTTTGTTGATGGTGGATTATTAACTTTTATTTCAAAACGCACGGGGGACTATCACGAAGATATGAATGGGGATGTCTTCGAGGAATGGTTTGTTCAAATGTTTGATCTGATTCCAAAAGGGGCTGTTATTGTTATGGACAACGCAAGTTACCATTCACGGTTACGAGAAGCATTGCCCACAAGTCATTGGCGTAAAGCAGCAGAGCTTTTGGAGTGGCTTATTTCGAAAAATATTAAGTTTCCAAAAGATCCACTAAGGAAAGAACTTTACAGAATTACAAAAATGAACAAGAATAAATACAAAACCTACATTGTAGAAGAAATGGCTTCTTCTCGTGGTATATCAGTTCTTCGACTTCCCCCTTATCATTGTGAACTTAATCCCATAGAATTAATATGGGCTCAGGTAAAGGGGGAAGCTGGAAAAAAAATACTACTTTTAAAATAAACGATGTTGTGAAATTGTTTGAGAGTGCTGTAAGTCATGTGAGTAAGGAAAATTGGACAAACTGTATCGAGCATGTTATCAAAGTAGAGGCAAATATGTGGAAAATTGACAATATTTGTGATGATTTAATCGACCCTATTATTATTATTGTCAACAACGATTCTTCCTCTTCCCAGTCGGATATAGAATAAAATGTAAGTAATAAATGTATTCCAATAATTATTTCTTTTCATTTTTTATTATATTATAATTTAAAACGTATTTTTTTCCCAAAATACACACCACTGCATTGCGTTATTGCTCATCTGCTAATCCTTTAACAATGAATAAACCCTAAACTTTGCTACAACTGAAACAAATACGGGGTCGATCTACCTGGTTTTTATATTTATGGAAGAAATGTAATTTAAAGTAAGAGATTTATCAAAAATTTCATGGTGCTCCCTGTAAAGGTTTTGCATACTTAATTAGGGTTTATTACTCCTCGTACTTTTTGTACATACTATAAGGCATTTGACAGTGTCGATCATAACAAGCTTTTGTTGGTTTTAGAGAATGCAGGATTTAGGGGTATGGCTTACAAGCTACTTGTGAGTTACTTGCACGATAGAGTGCAATGTGTGAATGTTGGTGGAGCCCACAGTGAATTCAAAATTGTAAAATATGGAGTACCCCAAGTAACAGTCCTGGGACCAATCCTCTTTAACCTATACCTTAATAATATATTTTTTCAGGACACAAAGAGAGAAATTGTGAGCTTTGCTGATGACACCGCTGTATTCTATAAAAATGACAATTGGTTGGCTCTCAAGAAAGATATCGATATCGATTTTGTTAAAATAGTTGATTTTTTTGAGAACAGACTACTTACAATAAACTATAAAAAAACCTTTTTTTTTGCCGTTCACTTCATACAGCACCGGCTTGCCACCATTTGAGCAAATATCTATTACTGTGTCCACAAGAGAAATGTTTCATATCAAAACATCAAATAAAATTAAATATCTCGGAATTTTCCTTGATTCCCATTTACGATGGGATCACCAAATAAATTATTTAATAAAAAAACTTAGATTTTTACTATATAAACTTAAATATCTATCTAATATTCTAAAATAAACTTACCTTAAAATTCTTTATTATGCACTGGTAGAAAGCCACCTAACATATGGTCTTATTGCTTGGGGATCGGCTGGGGAGACTCTCATCGAGTACCTACAAAAAGTCCAAAAGAGTATATTAAAAGTTTTATTTCACAAACCCAGAACCTACCCTACAACTCAGCTCTACCAAGAAACTGGAGTACTTAACATCTGCCAACTATATGTTAAAGTCATTTTACTAAAGCAATATAAAGACGAAGCCACTCTACAGGCCGAAATACCATTAATGAAAAAGGCTATAGGTAAAAAAAGTTTCACATACCTGGCTCCAAAGTTATATAATCAACTACCGTCTGATTTGAAAAAAATTAACTCTTCAAGTTTATTCAAAAAAAAATAAAGAACTGGATCCTATCTTTTCCGGCTGATATAATGCAAAACTTTATTTCTCCTCGAAATGAAACTTATTATAGTCTGTCAATTTTATGGTGATTTGTAAAACCTGAACAATTTTTGTCTTATCGATATTCTGAATGATTTTACTTACGTTTGTGTTCTGTGTTCTATATGTTATAGCTCATATTTACATTCTTTGAAATATTCCCATATATGTTTAGGATGTTTGTCTTTGTAAATGATGGCTTTTTAAATTCTATACAACTACTTCTTATGATAAATGAACTATCACGTTCACGCACAAGCCTTGCTTTTGTGAATGTACGCTCTTTTGCGATGAAAATGGGTGACTACTTATTTACTCAACTTATTTTAATATGCTTGTATCTTTTGAATGTATACTTAATTATTGTAACTGTAACTGAGGCAAATAAAGATTATTATTATTATATTATGTTAATTTTGTTTAAAGCAGACAAGACCCATCTCGAACAAAGTTCAACCAATTTTTATCATTCGCAATCATACCGTACTTATACTCTTCAGTCATTCTTTGCAAATTCTGTGCCACAACATTCTCAATTTGAACAGTATCAGGATAGCCAATAGCCAAGCTTCCAGTTTTACTCAACAGCATTCACAGGTACCATCTCCAGCATTAATTATGCTAATTCTAGTATTTCGGATCATTCAAGTCGCAGTACTCCAGTCAATTCTTTACCACGCCAACTATTGGATATGCCCGATATTGAATTAGAGAATTTAAGATAAACATTTGTTTTGTTTAATGTGTGTTTATTATACTTCTTTAATAAAACATTTTCTTACCTGTATATTTTCTTTTAATCCTTCTATAAGGTATTGTAGACTGGTGAAAGAGTCACCAGTCGCCAGAAACCGAATTGTTACTGCCAACCTTTCTTGAACAGAAATTGCCGTTCTCCATCTAGTATATTTTCGTGCTATTTTGGGTCCAATTAAATTAATCAAGTAATCGAAGTCTGTTGGAGACATTCTAGTAAAATTTTTGTCAAGGCCAGTAGTTTCCTGAAATTTCAAATCCAACAGTAAATGATTTCCGCTGTACACACTTCTATTAGTATACAACCGGGTCTGCCACCAGCGTCTTTCTGCGCGTCTTTTTTAATTTTTTTTAACTAAGTAATGCATGTATATATAAGCTGCTGCAAAAACCTCCATTGCACACAAGAAAAATACGAATTTAATTGTTCTGTTTTAGTAAAGACGGAACGGCAAAATGTCCCGTTTATAAGATACGCGACGATGTATTGATACGCTATATTTGTTGACACGCCGTATCTTCGATGCGTAACAAACAATTGTTGCGCGACGGAGTTACGATACGAAGGTTTGTTCTATGTCTGTACCCACCTTTAAGCTATCTACGTTCTTCAATGACGGATAATGTGTGGGTGGTAATCCAGGGTTGTTTAGGTTGTGTGCTGCGTTTTGGTTGAGTTGTTTGAGCAGCCTCTGTAAGAATATTTTTAAATGTTAACCACATATTATTGGGAGATACAAATATCATGGCACAGTCAAAATAATATAATTACAAAAGTTACAAAGTGCAATAAATGTATGTTGCTAAACCATTTTGCAGAAGCTTGTAGAAACAGAGATAAATTTAGTGCAAGAGGATACAAGAGAGGAAGAACGAGAAATGTTCATACGAACTGTTAATTGAGTAGGTACGGTAGAAAACGAATTTTTGTAAGAAAGTGTAATACAAGACTTAAAAGTTAAGGTAAAATTAGATACAGGTAGTGATTGTAATATGGTACCAGAATTCATTTTAAAATAAACGGTTTTGAAGAATAAAACTAACGTTTCCGCATCTGTGAGATGACCTGAATAATATTCTTTCATAAAATTGTCACTTGTACACTTCGGGGGACGTATCGTGCTAACAAACCGAAATTTCTCCAATAGTAACTAAAAATGCAGTATATCTGGATTTATAGGACCCGCTGTACTCGCTATAGTCAGCTGAAAATCAATAGGGTACATCTGTGAGACACCTTGAATGAGAGACCTTGAAAATATACAATTATAAAATTGGCCACTTGTATACACTCCGGAGCCTGTATCGTACTAACAACCCGAAATTTCTCCAAAAAGGACAAAAAATGTGGCACTTCAGGTACCATAGCACCCGTTGTACTAGCTCTGGTAAGCTAAAAATCAATAAGGTCCATCTATAAGACGCCCTGAACAATATTCAATCATAAAATGGGTCACTTGTATACATGTTGGAGGCTGTATCGTGCTAACAAACTGAAAATTCTCCAAAAATGGCATAAATTTGGTACCTCAAGTACCATAGCACTCGTTGTACTGACTTTAATGAGCTGAATATCAATAGGGTTCATCTTTGAGATGCCCTGTATAATATCTGATCATAAAATTGGTCAGTTGTATATACTCCGGAGGCTGTATCGTGCTAACAAACTGAAATTTCTCCAAAAAATGACAAAAATGTCGTACTTAAAGTACTATAGTACCTGTTGTACTACCTGTGGTGAGCTGAAAATCAATAGAGTTTATATGTGAGATGTTATGAATAATATTCAATTATAAAATTGTTGACTTTTTGCACTACGGAGGCTGTATCGTGCTAACAAAGTGAAAATTCTCAAAAAATAACAAAAATGTCGTACTTCAAGTACCATAGCACTCGTTGTACTGGCTATTGTGAGCTGAAAATCAATCATCTGTGAGATGTCCTGAACAATATTCAATCATAAAATTGGTGATTTGTTGCACTCCGGAGGCTGTATCGTGCTAACAAGACATGTAACGAAAAGTGGCCGACGAAAACGACGACGACGACATACACACAGGATTTTTTTCTAAAAACAGTTTTTTCGTGTTGTTCTTGATGAAAAATGTAAAAATAGCTCAAACATATTTTTCAAAATTCCAACTTTTTTGTGGGTAAACCAATACTTTTCTCGCATACAGAAAAATTCTTAGAAGACAAATCTTTATTTGTATTAGTAGATACATAAAAGCGAAATTGAGTTTCTATCATTTGCCGCAATATTTTGATCTCGCTATTTCTCACAGTGCCATTTTTCTTGGCAGCTAGAAACCTGGCAGTGTCCCAAACCTGTTTAAGGACAGTTGCCCATCTCAGAGCAAGTGAACGAATCTTTATCTGTATCATAACCGGCCATTTCTTTCATTTTGGTTTCATGTTCTGTAATACTTGTAAAAATCTAGCCAATTCTCGCATGCGTTGAGATACGGTGTTATTTAAATGTTTCTCTTTATGGCACCTAGAATACCTTTGTCCATAGAATATAATTAGAAAATCTTTTATAACGATTTTACTAATATTATCGGCCTGCATGTGAGGAAATAATTTCAACTTCAAATCCTCAAGTTATCTTCGCCTACTAATGAAGAAGTATCAGTGCATTTGCCTGGACACGTTATGAATCTAACTTTTGGCTGTTGTTACACTTTTTCATATGGCGACGTATATAAGTTCGTCTGAAGAATCCTTTACATCCATAGCAAGGTAGATAGTCAGAGGTCGATTTACTCTATTCGGATTTTGGTCGTCTCACTGGATTCACGAATTCCTCTTTTCCATATGAATTTATAAAATTGCCTAAAATGTTTGAACAAAATAAATAAATACAGTAGTTGCTGAGAGCAAATTAAAATTGTTCAAAATTAGTCAAACTTAAGTACAGGTGACTGTTATTTTTATACAGAGAAGGGTTTACAAGTAATTTTATCAATAAGAACACATATCAATTGATCAATAGCGTTGTGGAAAATTGAAAAAAAAATAATATGAATTGAATATCATTGTTTTTTCCATTATATTATATCATACTTTAGGGCGAACACTGGATATTTCCATTCAGCTAGCCTATAGGAAATGGGAAGTTGTATAACACTGTGGTAGATATCTTAATCGAAGACGCGCATAAAATATACTTATTCATTTTATAGTCATAGAAAAAATAGCAGGGTGAGTTTATTTATCATTTCCAAGCAAGTACCTTTTCTTCGAATCTCGTTCAACAGATACTTTCTCTCCCTAGAATTATTCGGTAATGATATGATTTTGATAACTTCAAGTTCCCCATCATGATTACGAATCAAATGTCGCAAAATTTCGTTACATTTTTTTCTTAATTTTAACTTGTTGCTTTAACTTCTCCCAGTGAGTTGAATACAGTTAATTCCTTAGTTTTTACATTTTTCTGCAGATTTTTCTGTTGTTACAGTAACACTCTCATTTGAATCCTTCGAGAGTTCTGCACAATTGAATACATATTACTGATATATTTAGCATGAAGGGGATCAAATTACAAAGTAAGTACATGTCTGACAAGTAGTGGTCTAAACCTTCCACTCTTCCCAATTTTTTAGGCAGCCGCACAAATTATAGTAATTATATGTATTCTCAAATTATCCATTCAAATCCAAAAAGAAATAGGGTACAATTCAATTTACTGTGTGGACCCTTACTTCATGGAATCTACTCATGTTATGTTTTTAAATGAAACGAACCGTTTCTAATTGATACCACAATATAATGAAAGAATGCGAAAATTGTAAGATAATTTTTGACAATTGTTTCAATATATGAAATATCATCGTCAGAATGACAGAAGTTACCTTTGATGTGATGTTTATATGATATATTTTTTGGCTAAGTCCCTATTTGATTGCAATAACTCGTCATGACCCATTATAGTAGTGTACGTATGAGTATACATTTCTGCTGGTATTTTCATTTGGTCGCAATCATACATACAACTTTCACATATTTCTGCCGTTTGAAGATGAGTTTGTTGTTCATTATGGCAAGATATTTTACGTATATTCTTGGTATGTTCCTACCTAAAGAGTTGGTCAGGTGATGCGACTTCTGCTGTTTCCGTCAGTATCCGCCTTTTTGGATAAAGGCCCTGAAAAATTGTCGATATGATGATACCTAATGGATCAAAATAATGTATCGAATCATTCAGAATTGCAAAATAGTTTGGATCAACAACTCACTCTGCTCTCTGTCACAATGGCGTGGGTGAATATTTTGGTAGGCAGATTTGCTTGACAGAGAAAATATGCCAAAAAATTTGTTAGACACCTGAACACGTTTGCTAACCACTCGTGATGTATTAAATCATGTAATCAGCCTACAACATGCTCATGTATTAATGGCTACATTACTATTTTTAAAATTGATAATTGTTTCGATATATAAATATCATCATCAAAACTCATGAATCGAAATTTTTGTCAATTTTTCAGAAAAACTTTTTAAATTCTTCCTAAGAAATAGTGGAATGATTCAGAAACAGTTAGTTTCATTTACAAAAACATCATGAGAAGATTTAACCATTGTATTCTCGGTTGTAAATTTTAACATTTCTGACTAGATTCAAGAACTGCCTATAATTAAAGGATCGGAATATATTACACTCATTCCATTTTCTAATTTCATTTTTTGTAACTGAACTGGGCTGTGAACTATTGTTATTTTCGGAGAGTGGCATCGTGACTTTATTTTTCATTGTGGCAAACCTAATACATCGACCGTTCCATCATATAGTTCTAAAAAATAATTTTCTTCATTCCTGTTATTATTCATTACAACAAATTTTTTATTTTGTCTACACAATATGAAATATTAGACATTTTGTTCTGAATAACAGAGTACACAAGGTCTGTCTGTTAAAATACTAAATTAAAAATATAAAACACGATTTAGTTATTAAAACTGTCTCTCGACGATGTGTCGATTCTGAGAGATATGATGAAAGTCGGGATAAAGTGAAAAAAAATTGCTCACTTGATTATTTCTAGCAATTTGTAGTACCGATTAGATCATTCTAAATGGTTTCAGATGAACCTAAACAATTAGATCATTGTTGTTCCAGCATATCTTCTCAATAATTTCGTGAGCTCTTTAAAGTTCTCTCTATTTTGCAAAATAGGTGATTCATCGTGTCTCCGAAATGCGGACCTAAATAAATAAATGGTCATGTCAATTAATAATTTCAATACTTCCCTATTTTGTTTATATTTTTCTCTAAATTAGTTTATATTAAATAAGCAGCCTGAATGTTTTGGTCGCAAAATAATCCAAATTTCAAAGATAAAAAATATGTTCCTTGGAAGCTTTGTGTTTTCCAATCGATTTATAAATAATATATAAATTTTTTGAATTAACGTAACCGACAGAGTTCCATGGACCTCTAGTATTCTTATTAAATAAAAGAAACAGACAACAAAATTTTCTATTATTTATACGGCTCCCCGCTAACCAACTGTATCAGAATGCATAGATAACGAGTACACTAAAAAGCATTAAATAAAATCATTAAAAAACTTTTTAAAGACAAATTTTTATTCAAGTGTACTAGAAAGTAAAAAATAATTTCTTTGGATGTATAACGTGGATTACTCTGGTTGAAAAGCTTTTGTATTCGAACTAAAAATGTTTGCGGCATGCTCTATGTGAAAAAAATTATATACATAGTATCGTAAAAATTGTGCCACCCTCAAGTTTTTATTTCCAAATACGAATCTATATTTTTAATTGCATTAATCAAATGCCAAGAGGTTTCATATCAGCGTAGTACATTTACATCTCAACTACAGAGTGTTTTGGAAATATTGAATTATTACCGGTAAAATTTCTTCGAATCTTTAATAATTAAACAAGATCTTGTTGTATGATCAACTTGGCATTGATCCACTTCTTACTCACTGATATTTTTGAATTACAGCTGTTATGGAGTATTAAAAAAGGTTAAAATTGTTCTGGTAATAGTTCAATATATAAAAAGTTGTTACGGCAAGCTTTGGAAAATTCTCGCAAAATAAAAAACTAAAGGAGCGAGATTGTCCTGAATCAAATAAATGACCTCTGAAATACACAACTTTGCCCCCATTTAACTATCCCTATATCTCTTACCATTACCATGATCCCGATGCATAGACTCGAATTTGAATAGCATTGTATGAGAAGTGTGGAAAGTCGTACGCGTGCAGGAAATACAATTTCTGACGAGGTATGTACTCTATTTTTCCTAAGACCATGAATATACAAATTGTGTGAATTATGAGTGTTAAAATATGAATTCTGAATATATAATTATTATCATGCGGACTAACAGAACGCAAAAGTTGTTTTTCGTTAGTCCGCATTCGGTCCTCTCTATTGTTCTTTTTCCTATTACGAGTATTCAATTACTGGACTTCTTGCTTCAGAAGGATTCTGTCGTAAGACGAAATCCATATTTTTTTTCTTTTTCTTTTAATTGTACATTAATTTATTTTGTTGACTTCTCTTAACGTTGGCTAATTTCAATTTTGTTTGACGTTTGCATAATTATGTAAATTTTCCTGATTTTAATAAAATTTTCCTACAGTATATTTCCCATATTACCTACTGACTCATCTTGGATTATGCTGGATGCCACGGGCATGTGACAGCTTTCCTTTTATAATACATTTCATGTGAATGATATATACATTTAAGGCCTGATGATAGCTCAGTGTGCCGAAACTAGTTGCCCCTGTAACTTGTAATAATATATGCTGTAGTACGTATTTTGCGTTTTACATACTGCTATTTGCCTATATAATACATTTGAGATGGATAGTATTTTTCATTAACTTCAATGTAAGTTATAATCTCATAAGAAGTAATGTTAGAAAAATGCCAAAAGGCAGAAACAAATAGGAAAGATTTGATTAAATCAGGTACTAATAATTTTTTAGAAAAATAAAGAGGTATTTGATTATCCTACTTGCTCTACTGAAGAAACAATTATAGAACCCACATGGTACAGCCTAAAGACACAAGCTAGTGAGGAATTGATACCAATATGGCACTTAACTTGGAACTTATTCTCCGTGGTCTCTGTTTTTTAATTTCACTACTATATAGTTCTTCATAGAAGTCTTCGACGATTTCTATCAGTCTTTTTGCATTTGTTGTTTCATCCACAGATAATCAGTTCAAAGTCAAAATCCAAAACCACGGCTCAGAAGAGTTGCCGAACATAACAATGGAAGAAGCTAGGGATTTCTTTAGAGAAACGAAAAATAACGAAGCATCAGGAGAGGATCAGGTTGAGGTGGAAGCTATAAAAACTGGCGGGGACGAACTATTGAAAGTCATAGTTTCACTCTTTAACCTCTGTTTAATGAACGGTGTGATTCCAACGAAATGGAATAATGCAGTGACAATTCTAATCCATAAAAAGGGAGATATAACTAATTTAGAAAACTTTAGACCTATTAGCTTACTCTCAAACCTCTGCAAGTGGTTTACTAAGATAATATCTAAGCGCTTAGAACGGAAGTTAGACATTTATCATCCTCGAGAATAGACAGGCTTTAGAAGTGGGTATGGGACAAACGACCACTTACAAACAATCAAAACCTAGATAGAAAAATCGATAGACTACACTAAACCGCTTGTTTTGATATTTATCGACTTTAAAAAGGCCTTCGAGACAGTAGAACTCCCAGCAATTTTGTCAGCCCTGCAACAGTGTAAAATATATTATAGATACGCAAAATTAATAGAACATATTATATTCTCAAGCAACCGCTCATATCAAAATCCATGAACCAACGAGGAAATACCGAATAGGACGTGGAATTAGCAAGAAACGAAGGACGTTGGCCTAGAAATCAATCTAGAAAAAAACTCAATTTATGACAAATCTCGTAACCAACAGCAATATAGACATTGACGGAAGCGGAATAAACCAAGTATATGAATACAAATACCTAGGCCATGACATACGGTGCAGAAACGCACACCATAACAAAACAGACAGCAGAGAAAATGAGAGTGGCTCAAAGAGGAATGGAGAGGGCAATGCTGGGGATCAGGAGAAGGGATAAAACGGGCAGGACCTATAGCCCGAATGAAAGATAACGAAAAAATAGACTGATGGAATGGCGACTTAGAACAGACCAAAGAAGCAGAGGGAGACCGCCAACATGATGGAGTGATGACGTGAAAAGAATTGTAGGAAATTGGATAAATGCCGCTCAAGATCGAAGTAAGTGGCTGGGCACTGGAGGAGGCTTATGTCAAGCAGATGACGCGTGCAGCTGATGGTATTTAATAATATAGAGGCAGCACCAGTGGTAATAAATATGGAAACAAACATCACTTGCTCGGGTAGAGTAGTGAAGCAGCCAGGACATTTCAAATACTATGTCAAATCTTAAGACATATGTTAGTAATCTTTGAAATAGCAAATTTTAAAAATTTATAAGGACGATACTCATTAATTTAAAATATTTATAGTATACAGTATATTAAAAAAATTAAAGTTATAGTAACATTAAAAATTATAAAAAAAGTGATTATTTTATTGATAATTTAATATTGTGGTTAGGTATGTATACTTCTTATAGCTTTGTACCTTAATTTAATTATATTGTTTTTATTTATTTACTTGTAGATGAAACAAGTGAGGAAATTATGAGAAGACGTAAACGTTACAAAAAGTAACTATCCTTAGATGCACTATTGCACGGAAAAATATACAAGCTGTTCAACATATGAGACCTAGGTGACAAAACCCGCATTTATGCTTTTAGTTACCCCGATAATGTATGATATAACAATAATCTTTATTTTAATTCATCCCGTAATATAATGGAGCAAAACTGTCAAGCTTTAACAGTAGATACAGATTAACAGACATGCATTCCTCAATACTAGGTGTATGGTTCCAGTTTTATGAGAATATCATGTATAATTTTTTTATATTTATTAAAATCTTTTGTTTGCTTCACATTTTCTGAAAATTTATTGTACACTTTAATTATTGAATGGAATTAATTTTTTTCTGTTGTTACCTACTTCTGTAGAGTGTGTAGTGAATGCATAAATATCCATGTTGGTTTTTGTTAATTGATTTAGAAGTGAGTATAAAGTCCATTATTCTGATTTAACACAGATTTTCTTCCTTTTTTAAATATTGGTTTTATAATAACTACTACTCTTTTCGATTAAGGAGTATATTACTGAGACATGTAGAAAAATTAATCACTAAATGAACAATAGAGGCAATTAAAAGATTAAACTACAAAAATAATTGAAATACTACCAAAACTGCCATCTACGGATGTCGATAAGAATGTGTGCCATGTACACATCTCAAGTGACTAGAAAGAATTTAATAAACTTTTAATCACGTAAAATACCATGTCGTTTATTAAATTTATCCTACTTTTTCAGTTTCAATTGATACTTACAAAGAAACATTCTTCCAAATAATTCTCAATTTATTGACTGAAATTTATTCAGATAAAATTTTTATATATACGAGTACATACGTAGTTATTCTCCAACTAATTTTAAACTGATTTAAAGAAGCATATGGCAAGAAAACATTTTTATAAGACTTGGAACAATTTTTACACTTTTATACCAAAAATTGGGCCTAGTCTTATCAATTTTTTTCTTGCCAAATTATTTTTTAGATCAGCTAAAAATTAGTTGGAAAATAATTATGTATATATAAAAATTTTCTCTGAATAAATTTCAGTAAATAAATTGAGAATGCTATTTTACGCGATTTATTGTTTATTGAATTATTTCTAGTCACTTGAGATGTGTACCTACATAGCACAAAGTTTTACCGACATCCGTAGATGGCAGTTTTGGTTGTATATAATTTATTAATTGTTTATATTTTCAATAATTCGCTCCATATATCGTATTTCCAAAATAATCAATATATGATGGTTGTAGCTGTCCTATTAATAGAACCAAGTGTATTCATCTGTCACAATATCATGGAGAAATGTTTTAACGGTTGAAATTAGATAATTTTTTGTTTAGATCTGTGGTTTGAGGTTTCAACATAATGAACACGTGTGATGACAGAGCGTATGGCGTGAATTTATAAATCGTTTTTAAATGTTTAATCTGATATCTTTTCCATGCAGCTGTGTGCTGTGTACCTAAAAGTCAAGGTTAGCAAATTTTATGGCATAACATTTTGTACACAAACTTACACAAAGGAAATTAGATCAATTTTTTCATTCAAAATATTTTATGCACTAACATGAGATGATAATTTTTTTCTATTCTACTGTTTTAAAAGAAATGTACAATGTGATTCAATAAGAATGTCCAATTTCTGAACTATAGAAATTTGGTCCCAAGATAATAAAGTTTAAATTTGGTTTTTGAATTTCATAATCATTTTTCTTATTTCAGTAGTTTCTATAGGCAGTTTTTTCTTGTATGACGATTACAAATTTGGATTCTACTCTAGCATTCCTGAGAGAAGGCAATGTTTACACCTTGTTGCTTCAGAAAATTCAGTGGCGTAGCCAGCCGCGGGGGGGGCAAACATATAAGGGGACGCTTTATGATTCTTTAGAAGTACTCTTATTATAATGAAAATACGGAATTTTATATTATAAAATGTATTTAAAAAAACATGAATAGTAACAGTCAAGTTGTAACATTATCGTTCCTTTATTGGGATCAGCCCCCAAACACTTTTATTATGACTTGACATGTGCCAACAAAAGTAGTATATTAAGTACCAAGTGGCAAAAAGGTTACTTTAGTCACGAGTTTTATTAGGCGCGAGTGAAGCGAAGCGGAACGAGTGTCTTGTGAAACGAGTGACTAAAGACGTTTTTAACACGAGGTGCTTACTATACTTTTTCTTCGCCCGCAGGAATGAAAATATTTTGGGTATTTTAATTATATTCATATCATGGCGGACGATGACTGACGGCTGACTGATAAATCAAATGACCGAGAACAACAAAATTATCACGAAACATTACATTTAAAATACAAAAGATATACGTGACGTGACGTTTAGAAAACAAAAGATAAACGAGATGTGACTTTTCGCATTTTAAACACTAGTGCTTAAAGAGTCATTTTGCGCCTGTCAAACCCGTGTTTTAAATACGGTTTTAGTAACGGAAGTAGAAAAAAAACATTCGCTCTAGGCGAATAAACTGACCATTCACGTATTTGGTGTCCTTCTTTTCGAGATTTATAGTACCAGTTTACACTGTAGGAATCCAGTTTAAAATTATAATCCATCCAAAATTAATTCTGTTGTCATGTGTTTATCTTTAAATAGTAATGGATCTGAGCTGTACTCATATGAAGTAATTCCACTGCTACTACTACGATCTTCAAAGTTGGGACCGGCTTTTGAAAATAAAAACAAATTTAAAATGATGGCTGAATAATGTTGACTTTATCGATCTGTCAATGTTTCCACAAGGTCAGATTCCCTTCCAACCATTTCCTGGCCAGATTCCATTTCGACCATTTCCTGCTTAGATTCCATTTCGGCCATTTTCTCCCCTTTATCGTCATCGCCGTGCATACTCGGAAATGTTTCGCATGTACCTTCCTCACTTTCTTTTGAACTTTCAATTTCAGTGCCGGAAAAATCAAAACTCGATGCTTCGATGGGAATGCCGGGAACATCTTTAATTCTATAATGGCGTTTAATAATGTACATATTATTGCAAAGTTTTACTTGTAACGACACAGTCGTCTGAACATAAAATAACCCCTATAAATAATCAGAAAACCAAACTAGACGGAGTTGGGCACCCAGCACCGAGAGGGCAGCACCTTCGCCTTTCCGCTAATAACTTGACCGATACTACCAAAGCATACATTCTCCGATATACCAGGCAAGCTCTATCTTATGTAGAATAACGATAGGAAGCTTCAACTGAAAATAACCGAAGTGTTGCACTATATTCCGGAGCGTGTTGAGCTTAGGAATAGTGAACACATAAATATCCCGCTTTTCGTTGACCCCTCGGTGTGCGTTGAACTCGAGGCTAGACGCTAAGCGAACCTGTATATCGGACGAAGTCCTAAAGCGTGTTGAGCTTAGGGCGGACGCCAACTACCCTAGGTCAAGCCCTGCAGCGTGTTGAGCGCAGGACCGAGGCCTTTCCGATTATCCGAAATTCAGGAGCGCGTTGAGCCCGGGACGGAAGCAAACTCCCGACCTCCGAGATCACGCTGTGCGTTGAACGCGGGATCTCGACCCTGACACACACACACCCCTTTGGTTATAGGAACCTGGCGTCTCAGTGAGGAAGCTGGACAACCGAGAAATATAATCCGCGACCCAATCCGACGACCACCCTAGAGGGACTACCCGCCTCCAGGACCAATAAATCTTGTATATATACTTATTGTACAGAGTTTTAGGTTTTAATTGTAGATATTTATTGTAGGTTGAATAAAGAAATATATCTAACCATCCAACCCCTTTTATGCTCTACCACACTGACGCACCCTCACACATGGCGCCCGAGCAAAAGGTGTCACATTCTGACCGACTAGTATCGGCTCCGGTAGTATTTTTGAAGAAATCCTGTGTAATTTTCTGCTTATAGTTGCTGCTGATTTCAACTTTTGTTTACGATCTTCTTTTCTGAATTGAGCATCCGACTTTTTCTTATGTTTATCCATTACACAAAAATAAAAACGACAAACTTCCTCTTGCACAGTCAGAAATATACTGAATAAAATAATTTCAAATTTCAATAACAAAACATTTTTCCTCTAATGCGTGCCATTTTTTTATAGGTGTAGCTGTAAACAAAAATACCTACCTGTTTACGAAGTCATAAGTTGCTGCACCTGCACCATATCATATA
This sequence comes from Galeruca laticollis, assembly GCA_963921935.1. Lineage (NCBI taxonomy): Eukaryota > Metazoa > Arthropoda > Insecta > Coleoptera > Chrysomelidae > Galeruca > Galeruca laticollis. The sequence goes on from OY998180.1 coordinate 167,583,989, forward strand.
TCATTAGTAAGAATTCATGTATACTTGTTATCATAGTTCTTTAGTTACTTTATATTTGTAAATCAGTTTTTGTATAACCACTCCGAGAATAACATCTTTCTTTGTAATAATTAAATAAAATATCTTTTTAAAAATAGTATTTCTCTTTGGAAATACATATCTGGCGTTGTCAGTAGGATATCGCGTATTATCCTAACGTGTTTTCAAAATACGAACTTACATCCCTTCAGTGGGGCCCATCCCTTCAGTGGAACCAGTACAAATAATTCCTTCTGTGGAAATCGTCCCTTTTGTGGTACAGTTACGTGGTGGACAAAAATTCGAGGAAGGTACAACTAGCCAGAAAACCATCGAGGTAAGTGCTAAGTTTCCTTTTTACCTTTTCCTTATTTTCATTGATTCGGGAAGGATAGTTGTTAAGACAATTTTATTTGTCACTAATTAAAACCTTTATGATCGATACTGATTCCATAATATAATCTCTTAAGACTTTGAATATCAGCAGTCAAAGTGATAAAAGTAAAGTTGAAATGCCAATCGGTCAATTAGAACCTCGTTCTATTAACTGGGAGTGGTTTAAGTCAAAAATTTCAAATATAAAACCTTATGATGGGGATAGGACTACTCTCAACAAATTTATTTCTCTTTGCGATAGCCTAATCGCGACGTATAAGGATTATAATGATAAATATTTGAGCGATCACTTTCTTGAATGCATTCAGGGTAAGCTTGTCGGAAAAGCCGAATTAATGGTCGGGAATAGAGTAGAGTTGAATAGTTGGGAACTGTTAAAATGTGCGCTTGGGCAATGTTTTTCTGACAAACGGAATTTAGAATGTTTAACGCAAGGGCTCACGTGAAACAGGCCGCATAAGAATGAAAATTTGATAGAATTCGGGAATAGGTTGCAATTATTGAGGAGCAGCATCATACAGAGAATTAGTAACGATAATAATCTTAACCAGAACGATAAAATTATACATATGCAATTTTGTGACAATACGGCATTAAATACCTTTACTGCGGGCTGCACCGGTACTTTACGGAACAACATGCATTTAAAGCAACCAGCATCACTGGAGCACGCCATCGGTTATGTTAATGAATTTGAAAATTTCGAAAATCTGTATTCTCATTCAAACGATCAAAGGTCCTACCAAAGCAAAAATAATTTCAGGAATCAGAATTACGGCCCCCGAACTCATCAACACCACGGTAACCAATATTATCATCAGTCAGCTTCTTCTTATCCCTCAAACCCTAATTCTAATGCGTATTTATCTCAAGGCTCTTCGTGGCCTCGTCAACCCATTAACGTTCAACCCTAACAATTACCACCCAGAAAATACTCAACTAATTCAGAGGTATTCGGACCTCCCCGTAATGTTTTCAAACCTAATCAACCTCCTATGCATCGTCTTCCAAAACCTGAGCCAATGGCTATTTCCACAAGTTCAAGACTACCCCCATCATACAGTAAAATATCCAATAATGTTAGAAGCAATTATTATCAAAATAACGGCCAAAGGTCGAATTTCGTAGCTGAAGAATTATTTTCTAACGACTACATTGGGACGGAAAGTGAACCGACGTATGGTGACGACGACGCAAACTCCCATTTTCACGAGCAAGAAAACTATGTAGATTCTGATTATTTTAGTGAAAATTTTCAAGAGAATGCCTCAGTAAACCCCATAACTTAATCAAACTGAACATTACCTCTAATAATCCCTTACCCTATATCAGTATTTCTAAACCTCCTTTAAATCTGCTAATAGACACCGGGAGTACTAAATCAATCTTAAAGCCTATCATTGCCGAAAAATTCTATCCCAAATGCATATTTAATTCAAATGTATCACTCTCAACCTCTCTGAGAACCAAAAACGTGCAGTTTCAAGCCGACATACCAGCTTTCCCAGAATTTAACAGAGATCATATGTTAAGGTTCATATTTTACGATTTTCACGAATTCTTTGATGAAATTATTGGTATCAACGATCTAATTTCCATGAAATTTAACATAGATTTGAATAACGAGTGTCTTGTTAGTGATAGAGCTGTAATTCCAATTAAGTTCAGAAAACCATCCGATATTAAATTCCAAATATCATTTGACCCTAGCGAAAGAATCGTGAAGCAAGTCCCTGTTACAGTATCGAACGGAGAAATATTAATTGATAAGATAGTTTTAGGTGATATATATGTACCCGAGATGCTAACCATGGCTAATAATGGCTTAGCACTAGTAGAATTTATTAATGAAACAAATAAAAGTTTAGCTATAACGCTATTAGTACCCTTAAGCGCAACCCCTTATAATCCTAATTTTTACGAATAAATTTGAAACATTTAATAGTCCGGATAAATTTGAAATAAATAAAACTCAAATCCAAAACTTGATTAGAGCTGAACACATGAATCCGGAAGAAAAGTCGGAAATAATTAAGTTATGTAAACAATATAAAGAATTATTTTCAAAACCCAGGGACCCTCTTACGTTCACTTCAAAAACATTATATCAAAACCACCGACGAAGCTCCAGTACACGTAAAATCGTATAGGTACCCGTATGCCCTTAAAGAAGAGGTGCAACGGCAAATGAATGATATGCTAGAGAAGGGCATAATAAGACCGTCGTCGAATCCATGGCGCTTGTCCCTATGGCTTGTAAAAAAGAAGCTAGAATCATTGGGGCAACAAAATGGCGGCTTGTGGTAGATTACCGCAAGATGAATGAAAAGACTATTAGCGATCTGTAACCCATCCCAAATATAAATGAAATTTTGGACAAATTTGGGCGTGCCCAATATTTCAGTACCATCGACCTTGCTAGCGGATTCTATCAAATAGATTTGAGCAAAGATTCGATAGAAAAAACGGCATTCAACGTAGACCATAGTCACTACGAGTTCTTACGTATCCCATGGGTCTAAATAACTCGCCCAGTACATTTCAGATGGCAATAGACGAAGTTCTTAAAGATCACCAGAACAGGGTGTGCCTTGTGTATATGGATGATATAATTATTTTCAGTACAGGGTTGCAAGAGCACATACAAAATCTTAGATTAGTTTTTGAAAAATTAAGACAAGCAGGACTAAAGCTACAGCTAGATAAATGCGTAGAGAAGTAGAATTCTTGGGGCACGTTGAGACGCCCGACGGGATTAAACCCAATCCCAAAAAGATCGAAGCCGTGCAACGCTTTCCTATACCTAAAACACAAAAAGATCTTAAATCCATTTTAGGGCTCTTAGGATACTTTAGGAAATTTCTCGCAATTTTGCTAGGATTACAAAGCCATTAACAAATTGTCGCAAATAGAATAACAGAATGGAACACTCACAAGAAACAAGCTGATGAAATTAAAACTTATAAAACCATCACATATGCAGGAAATATTTCTAATAATATTTCAAAGATAATATCTTCAGCAACGAATACAACAATTTCTTTTAAAACAGAAAGTAACGTTAGTACAAAATTGTTAAATGTAAAAACAAAAATACCACTATTAAAGAAGTCAGGTATATAAAAACTCAAATGTCCAGAATGTAATGCTGTCTATTTGGGTCAGACCCTTAGGAATTTTGAAATACGATTCAGTGAGCACTTACGAGCATACAGATTAAAACAACCAGATAAATCCCACTACGCAAAACTTCTACTTGACACCAATCATTCATTGACACCTAACACAAAACTAGAAGTACTGCATATTTGTGAAAAGAAACAAGAACTGGATTTCCTTGAAGAACTGGAAATTAGAAGACATTTAAGAAACCCACAATATGAAGTTGTCAATGAACAGTTAAATCTAGGGAATTCTCCACTAATAAACTGTCTTCTTAAGTGATAATTGTAAAGATCAGCAGATATAGTTTTCCTGGTTTTCTATATCATTGCACAGTTATATTGATCTTAATTGGAAAAATGATATCCAGGATATCACCATAGGGCTAATAATATCTAAGCTTCAATATTTGTAATATCGCATCTTCTTCTTTTTTCTATAAACATATATTAAGCCAATCACAAGTTAGCCAAATATAACTACTAAACATCAGGTAGGCATAAAATGAAATGTAACTTCTGTCTTTCTGACGATGATATTGATTTATCGAAACAATTGTCAATTTTTTAGAATTTTCAATAACTTGTATTATATTGTGGAGTTAACTAGAGACCTTGAGTTTCATTTAAAAACACTAAATAAAATATCTTTTTAAAAATACTATTTCTGTTTGGAAATAAATATCATCTATCTTTCTTATCGCAATTACCACTTTCCGAAACAACACAAAGACCGCCGCCGCGTCGTGCACTGTTACTTTGTTATGACTACCTATAGGATTCTATGAATTGACGTCTGTGTTTGAAACGTTACAAAAAAAATATTTCATGGAACTGTATAATTGATCCACAGAAATGTAAAAAAATATTTTTATCTTTCAGGCATTTCAAACATATAGGTATCATGATACAATAAAATAGAAGATATGATTTCTTGCAGCTGTGCTCTGACGCCACGCCGAGAGTGAACGCCTTGAATGAGTTTTCAGTTTACATTATTGGATGTGTGTATGACGGTTAATTCTACATTTTTATTGTTGAAAACTAGCAAAAATTAGTCAAAATGAGATATGCAGTCATAGACATAGACATATAATAATATGTTTATTTCTCTATGTGTGCACTGTATGGTTGTGATTCAGACAATCAGGTGAAAGGCTTTGCACACGATATCATCTTTTTTACCTTTCCAAAAGACAAAAAAATGATACGGGAGTGGATCCGTTTATCTATACGCGTATATAAATTTAATACCATAGAATATTAGACCATATAATTATGATCAAATTGAAAAATAAATGTCACTAGCTCCTCTTGGTAATCGTAGAGATATGTTGGGGGCTATATTTAAACTCCTAAATGGGCAGGTTGATTGTGCGGATCTTTTGAGTCAGGTGGGGCTTAGCCATAAAGTTACCTTTCATGTGCGCTTTCATAGAACAACATATGGTGCTATGAGATATCTGTGCTTTTTGAATAGGTTTAATTTTGATATGTTCAATATGTCTTTGGGCCAGTTCAAACATTACTTAGGGCTGTGATTTGTTGAGTTATGTTGTGTTCTTAATTTTTTTTATTTATATAAGTATTGTTTTTTGTACCTGTAGCTACATGGAAAATGTTATGTATTTTAAATACTACCAAAACTGCTATCTACGGATATCAGTAAAACTTTGCGCCATGTACACGTCTCAAGTGACTCTAGAATAAGAATGAAATTCCATTTAATAAACAATTCAAATACCTAATTAAATTAAAATCACAAAAATTTTTGAAATCACGTAAAATACCATGTTGTATATTAAATTTATCCACCTTTTTCTATTTTCAATTGATACTTACAAAGAAACATTCTTCCAAGTAATTCTCAATTTATTGACTGAAATTTATTCAGACAAAATTTTTATATATACATAGTTATTTTCCAACTAATTTTAAACTGATCTAAAAAATCATTTGGCAAGAAAAAAAATTTATAAGACTTGGCCCTATGTTTGGTATAAGGCTGAAAAATACTATTCAGATTTCTATTTTAGAAATATTACTACCAAACTATACATCAAAAAAAAATTCTGAAAGATGAAATTTGATACCGACAACCCAGAAATTTAAATGTTTCACATTTAAAAACCCCAAACTTGCTAATATTGTCACAAAATATTCTATAAACAACAAGACATACGTTATTTAATAATGCAAACAGTTATCGAACAATTACTTGAAGAATTAGGATCAATAATGGTAATAAAATAACTTTCCGAAGACTTCATAATACAATTATTTATTGATTTCATCTAGAAAACCAAAACTAAAGTGAAAAACCCTTTCTTCAATTTTGAAAAAACTATTCAGATTTCTGCTTTAGAAATATTTCTATCAAACTATACATAAAAAAAATTAAAATACTGAAAGATGAAATTCAAGACCGACAACCCAGAAATTTAAATATTTCACATTTAAAAACCCCAAACTTGCTAATATTGTTACAAAAAATTCTATAAACAACAAAATATACGTTATTTAATAATGTAAATAGTTATCGAACAATTACTTGAAGAATAAGGTTGAATAATGGTAATAAAAGAACTTTACGAAGACTTCATAATAGAATTATTTATTGATTTCACCTAGAAAACCATAACTGAAGTGGAAAAACCTCTGTTCAATTTTGAAAAAACTATTCAGATTTCTATTTTTGAAATATGATTATTAAACTATACATGAAGATAGAATTCGAGACCAACAACCTAGAAATTAAAATTTTTCACATTTAAAAACACCAAACTTATTAATATTGTTAAAATTCTATAAACAACAAAATATACGTTATTTAATAAATAATTATAACAAAGGAACACTTTTGGATTCTGTGTTATTCAATCTTTCTATAAATGAATTGTGTTCAGTGAGCAGTACTGGATATATACAATTAGAGTCGCAGACGATACAGCCATTATTTATGAAATAGATAATTGGTATGATTTGAAATAGTTGAAAATGATCTAAGATTAATTAAGGATTGGTTTCATCATAAATTACTTACTCTAAATTTTAATAAAACATAATTTGTCATTTCTTAATTCTAGAGACCATAAGAATAGCTTCACATATTTTTTATAGAAAAAAACTAGAGATTGTGCTTTATAACTTTAAGTGTTTAAAAAAGTTTATGTATAACGTCAATACTTGCAGATATTGTACTACGGTCTAGTGGAAAGCCATCTCACGTATGGCCTATTTTCTTGGGGATGTGCTTTCAGAACATTTATAGGTCCCTTTTAGAGATTATATAAAGAAGCTTTATTTAGATTATCATGTCTAGTTCCAGCATGTGCCCTAGTGACGCACTGTATAATATAAACAAAATCTTTGACTTGAAGAAATTATGTTTTCTGTGTGCATCTGTAAGATATCATACTATGAAAAATAAAATTAAGTTACCTACACATACATATGAATTCAAAAATAATAATATGAAGCTCCTATGATTACAAAATCTTTATGTCAAATTTTTCCTATTAACACAACCAAAAGTTTTGTGAAATTAACGTCTGAAATATCTCTTCATTCTCTGCAATATCTATCCACTTCATAGATTTTATTTATAATTAGGTATAGTGTTTTCTTATTTACCAAAACATATGTTGAGGTAAATTCGTTCATCTCTGGCATATATTTTTTAGTATTTATAATTATCAAATTGGCTTTCATAAGTTGTTCGGGATACTAATGTTCAATTTGGGTTTAATACTACTGATTAACTGATTGTAGAATTCATTTTTATAGGAGAAATTGATAACATATTTGAAAAACTTATTTAAATTTGACGTTATAAAATGGCAAATGACATTTGTGTTGTGACGTCAACTGACGCAGTTCTGAGGACGATACAATTCGATAATTTTAGGAACGGTGCTCGAGAATATCAATTTTAGGAACTATTCGCAAATAGAGCAATCACAGGATTGCGTATGCATGACGTTGGGAACGACGTCAAGAATAACGCCCTGATTCCAGATTCAGGACATCAGTGCGGATGAAACTCAATCATCGACCACCACACCTGCAAGAAATGAATCACCGGTAGCGACATTGATTTTTTTAACGAAATATCGAAACCACACATGAGAAACCTTAAACTTTAGAAATATTTTTACAAAAGTTACAACTTTTATTTTTTAGAACTGAATATCTTTTTAATAAATACATGGAAAATTATCATTGATGCTGCAAATGGAAGATCATATATGAATTAAATGGCAAATGTATGCATACTTTGCCCGTAGATAATATACTTTTTACCTAATTAAAAAAAATAGAATTGCGGGGAGAGGAGAAAGACGAAATTTTCGGTATAAGAGTGTCTGTCGTCTAGCGCAAAAATATATAAAAGGGGGCGGAGTCGAGACGTGACATGGCGCGAGTGACGAGCAGTCACTCTTGATTAATTGGTTATGCTATATCAGTCTCTATTATTGTATTATTTATTGTTGTATTGTAACAATTAGTGGGGTTTTCCCGTAATAAATAAATAAATCTTTTCTTAAATCCAAGTTGACAAATAATATTTTTAAATCTTAATTTGATATTTTGTTATTGACAATAAAAATTTCATTATTATTATTATTATTTTGAAGAATGCTCCACAGTACCCGAGTTGTACCTTATTGTTGTTATGTATTATACATATTTTGGAATAAACAACCGATTCAGTATTAAAATTTGCTTTATTCCTTATATTTATTTACAACCTTACAGGTTTATAAAATCTTGTCAAAAAATTCAAAAAGTATAATAATATGTTTTTTGCATGTTATTTACTTTACGAATCAGATCTTAGAATTATTGTTTTGCTCTGGTAGGCTCTCCTATTCACTAACACTTTTACATGAATTCTCTTTGCATTTATAATACTAATAATATCCCATTTAACCTGAACCTCCCTCATTTTACTTCAAAATGCATTAGCAATGCATCATACGCAAGTTCTATTACATCAAATGCATTAGCCCGCGCTCACGGTTTTAAATTTTTCTCTCTGCGTGACGTCATGTGCGCGGCGAACGATATTTGAACGGCTAGAGATCATATCTTCTATTTTGTTATATCTTGTATAGGTATGGTTGATGTAAGAGATATAGTGCGAAATTTAAAGTTTCCTTTGATTTGAATACTGTCATAGTCCAGTCAATGTTATAATTTAAAATGCTTATTAGACGATATATTCATTAAATATTGTAACTTCAACTAACAATCGTTGAAATGTATTTAATAATTTTATAATTATTAAATTCACCTTAAACATAACACCAGACAATTAACACTACCTTATATCTCGTTTTATTAACAAGAATTAGTAATATAATTTTCAAATAACATATTATTTTCACTGAACTATAAGAATATTTTGAGATAGTAGTTTATTCAAAATACGCACGTGTCTACAAGCGATAAGGCCGGCTCACTATTTAGCTGGTGCGCTAGCATCAATATAGAGTGTAGTTTGTAAGTGGTATTGATAAAAATAAACAAAATATTAATAACTTTCAGAGTCTAGCTCCGCAACATTACTAAAAGGGGATATGCCATTACATTTCTGCACTATATGTTTTGCGCGCACTATACGGTTTTTGTTTTTGAAAATACGTACGTTACAATGGTAAGGGTGTGACGAAATGTTTATTGTGAATGCACCACTAAGAGTCGAGGGGCCCCAAGTTAGGAGGTCATGGGGGGGGGGGAATGCCCACCCTGGCCCCCGTCTGGCTACGCCACTGAGCAAGTCATAGATTAAGTACTCCCTTATATTAATCTAAGAGAAAATAAAAGCATCTTTTCCCTATGTAACTATGATTAAAATAATGAAAAAGCGTTCTCTACATAAAAAAGTTATTCTTGTTTGAGCCGAGAATTGGTAATTTACAAGAAGACAACAAAAATCAATAATTACCCGACTTCACTATAACTTAAAAATCGATATTATACACTAAAATTAATGAACTGTAGGTCAGCGTATAACTCGATCGATTTTCGAATTATTTACTTTAAAAAATTGCAAAACATTTCGAGTTTATAGAAAAGTTCATTTTTAAATCGATATACAACAGAAAAAATACCAATAAAAGTGTTAAAATGCTCACTTACTTCTTTAACTTTTTCAAGTATTAAAAAACCCATCGCCCATATTTTCATTCGCATTCACGGCTTCTTCACAATTCTGGAGGAGAATTAATTTTCTCTGTTAAATACAGTCCCTACCTCCCTTGTATCGTTGGAACGGTTGTACATAAACTAGTTAAATTTGGAATCGACATATTAGCGGTTGTAAACTGGCCTACAAGTGACGATAGGTGACGTAATCGTTACAGATAACGTCATAGGGTCATTGTGACCAACAATTTTAAATGGGACCCTACGGAAAGCGACACCTCTTTCAAAACCTATTCAAAGATACCAATATTGTTAGTGTTTATGGTAGTTTTGATGGATTAAAGCAAAAAGTAAACTCTAATAATGATTCTAATTACATATTATAGAATCAGTACCTACTTATAACAGTTGCTCTAAATGAGCTCCATTTACTTGCTGACAGTAAAATAGCCTAGGTGTTGGGAAACTCTTGTCGTAATTTTTCAAATATGTCAGCGGAAATAGGGTTGCCAGATCTGAAAATAAATTTTCCTGGCAAAATTCATGACTTTGCGTCCATACCCACTATCCACCCAAAGGCAGCAATGGTGCGGTGTGAAGAGCAAGATGGGCGGCGCATTGCGCACAGTTAGTACTCAGTACGTCTGTGGACCAGTGTTGCCACTTGTAACATAATTATGGAATTGTAACATACTTTTTCCATAAAATAGAGTTAAGCGTTAATATGTAACATAATCAATAATTGTAACATATTTTTCAAGTCTAGGCATTTGAATGTTCCTGTACATTACAGTAAATTATCATTACAATCAAAGTCAAAGCACCATCTATGTAAACATTAACGTACTTCTAAAACGTCTGTTGCTTTTCGGAGCGGAGAATCCCTCAACAACAGGGGATCCGCAACGTCCTCTATAAACATGACGAGCATAAAAATATTGATATTCATTTTGATAACGAATAATTTTAGTCTATCGATTTAAGTTTCTGTATTTTTTGTTGTTTTTTTTTTGTATGCGATTAAAAATAAAATACGATAGACTTAATTTTTCATCAAAAAAATAATAAACGAAATTGTAACATAATTTTTTGAGAAAAATCGATAATGTTGGTAGCACTGCATGATAATTTCTTCATTGGGTGGTGGCAACACTGCTGCGGACTACGCTACGTTTACTGGCATCGTGTGTAAGTGTGGCAGGCACATCACCAACCAGTCATTCATAAATCGATTTGTTGTGAAGCCAACATCAATTTGTATGCTACGTGGGCTACGACGTAAGACAAGAAAAGAAGAGGGGATGATCGCTTGAGAAGAAACATCACATAATAAGGTATATCCTTTGTTACGACGACAAAAAATATGACGATAACTGTTACTATGCATACAACTGCTAGCTAAGATTTCCTTGAATGAAAATAGACTTATCAAATGTAATGGCTTCGAGTAGTAAACGTCAATGTACATTTACATACATTTTACGTGAAATATATCCTTTAATGACACAGAGAAGAGAGCCATCTGAAGCTTACTGTACAGTGTGTTATTGTTACATTTACATTAAGAACAAAGGTGTGTTTGATATCGATAGACACGTTAACAGCAAAAAACACAATAATCAACTATTAGTGGAGACTAAAAACCACAAAATATAAACTATTTACCAGTCGGCGTCGTCTCAAAGTAAAACAGCAAGCAGCTGCTAAAGCTACACTTGCGTTTCACACCGTCAAACACTAACAATCTTACGACTCAATGGACTGCACTGCGCGGTTCATGAAGGTAATCTTTGCTGATTCCAGTACTGCCAAATATATTACTTGTCAAAGGCAGTAAATGACGAGATAGGTCTATGGATAATTCAGAATAAAAAGTCATTGTTACAAAATATAAGATACATTGGAGTATCGACAGATACGAGCAATCATGGTTCGGAAAAAATATTTCAGATTATGATCCAGTTTTTCGATTCTCAAGGGGAGATGCAGTCAAAATTACTGGATGTCATTAATACGTCCAACGAGACAGCAGAAATAATATCTGACCATATTATGAACACTTTCGAAAACTGAAAAATGTATCTCTCTAATAACGGATAATGCCAACGTAAATGTTGGAGGGATCAACAGACAAGTGGGAAGAAATGTGTTGACACATCTTAAGAATAAACTCAACAAGGAGGGATTGTTGGAATTGGTTCTCCAGCACATAATTTCATTCAACATGGTGATGGTGTACTAAAAATAGATGAAAATAGAGTCGCTGGTGATGAAGCGCTTTCATTTCTTCTCAGTATATACCGTGCGCGCGCACTGAAGCCTTGAAATACGTTTGTGAATATATTGATATAAATGACCAGAAGTTGCTTTATCACTGTAAAACTAGCTGGCTGAGCCTTTTTCCAGCCATAGAAAGAATTTTGGAAATGTATCTGCCCCTGAAAGAACTCCGCAAGTGCCGACCAAAGTTAAAGCTTTTTTCTAAAATGAAATTGCAGAAAGTTATTTATATTTTGTGCATTCTGTTATGTCGGTCTTCCAGTCACAAATCACAAAAATAGAACGGGAAAATAATTCCGTCATGGATATTCTAGAAATATTTAATTCGAAAAGGCAAGAGCAGGGGCTACGTTTGTTCCGTTTAGTGTGAGTCTTCATTGTTGTACATCAACGTTATAAAAACACGCAGATACCCGTCGATTCCTGATTAAAGGGAGACACTTTTTTCCGGTATTTTTGACATCGCTACTTTGGAAAGCACCACCTCAAAATATTTAAATGGCATTAGGGGTCGAGAAAGGTATCATTCTAGAGCCTTTTCAATTCTCTTTACAACAGTCTTTACATTTTAAAATTTTGCCTAATTCTTTTTAATAAATTACATTTTGAAATTTTTAATTATGGTTTATTGTTCACTTACTTCTTAATTAAGTTAAATATACAAATTGATGACCATCCGCGTCCATACAATAATAAATATTTTGTTGGAAACGTTCTCGCACATTCCGATGTTTAATGCTAAACAGCGTTTCCGCTTAAAACAAGCTGAATTTGCTCAGTTACGAAGTTAAACAACATATACCTTACTTTTGAAAAGCGAGGTTAAGATCGTTTTGTGGATATATTTGTTTATATTTTTAGAGTTTGAATTGAATTTGCAAAAATGCGAAGGGCGTATTAATTAAATTTTGAGGCCAGCGATATTCAAGATGAGTATGTCGTTCGTTGACCCCGCTGGATAAAAGGCAGAGAAGATCATTTTCATAGTCTTCATAGTTTTCTTCAGTGGTTCTCAACCTACAAAATAATTATTGATGTTCAGAGACTTGTTCAAACATGAGGACTTTATTTTATAAATTACCTGTAGCAAACATTTCTTGATTCTGCCGAGTTATTAAGGATTTGGCTTTCTTTTTTAAATTCTCTCCATAAAACTGTATGTAGCGTTGATCCCCATTGAAATTTTTTTCCACTCTTTGTTTTTTGCTTTGTTAGTTATCGCATCAGCCTTTTTACACTCAACAATCGGAAAGGATTTTACAACTATATAAATTTAATATTTTTTCTGCTGGCTGAATCCGCGGATATTTTTTCGTTTCTGAATATTTAAGTCCGATGAAAACATTGCCACTTATAATAATCAACTTCAAACAGAAAACTTTTAACCCACACAAAAATAATAAATAACATCCAGGTAAACACGAAAGCTATTGTTTATTGTTTTCAATAGGAATTGATAGGTTATATTATCACTCCTCTTCTTCTCAAAAGCTGAATTTTAACCTACTACACATATTTTACAATTTTACGGGCTTTTGACTGTCCCTAAACTTTATTTGGATAAGCATGGTTCAACTTCTCGCCTGTTTGTGTCGGTGAAACTCGATAGAGGTTTGATGCGATTCAAATCTGAGTTTAGAGAGAACGGAGTTTATGAGAACGCCGTTATCTGTCTTCTGGTGAAATTGGGCCTAATTGTTTATAAAATTATGCGAAATAATACCTACCCTATCCGCATGTAAATAAACCTTGGCATTTAATTTTCAAAAACACAATTAAACAAAACTTCGATATACGAATTCGGGAATTTCACGTTCTTTGTGTGTCCGTATCGTATCCATTTGTCTTTTACAAATGTGATAAAAAAATTACAAAAAGAATGCAAAGCAAGAAAATCAACATTTAAACCATTGGCGTACTCAACGACCCACGTGTCATTTTCACTAAAATGAAAAATTCTCCAATTTTAAAAACTAGACAAGTACATAATTTAAATTTTGAAATGTAATTGAAAGGGTCTTAAAATTAAACCTTACGTCAAATATTTAAATATTTTTAGATGATGCTTATCCACGCTAGTAGGTGAAAGTAGCGAAGTCAAAATACCGGAAAAAAGTGCAGAGGTTTTTTTAAAACGTTGATGCAGTTCCTGATAATGGCTGTGTTTTGTTTTCGTCCGGCCACCCTGTATCAATGACCTTGTAAGCATAGATTTCATGAAACATGAATATATTCAGTAATTCTAATATACACTAACTAATTGCATTCGTTTCGTTTCAGATGAAGATGCTTCAGATAAAGGGTATATTATTATAAACTTCTAGATACATATTATTATACTTTTTCAAAATTAGCTGTCCCAAAAGTTGTAATTTATTTGCTACGTTTATAATGATATTCGCATGAAATCTGATATGGTTTTATGTCTGCATCCTATAATATAGGAATGAAAAGGAAATGGTGCATTATTGTGGACAGGCCGAAAAAATTGGTTTAAAGTAACCGCTGAAGTAAAAATATCAAATTAAATTTATTATAATAAAGATTAACCATATGAACCTAATTGCCTTATAATTAATTTCTTTGTTCGAAAATATGCTCTTGACATCGGAATGATGAATCAAATTTTTACTGGTTTGTTTTTAGTTTGATGGTAATTACATCTTGAAGATAACACCCACTTCGTGGTCATTAACACGTGAAAATTACTTGTTTATAATTCTGGTCTACTATGGGAGTTTAATATTGTTCTTTATAAATAACTGCATAAAATGTTATCGAAAAGGTCAAGTATTGACTTAATTTTCTAAATATTATCTGCTTTTTACTTTTCCGCCCAACCCTATCTAATATACTAGAAAAGTATTGGTTTACCCCAAAAAAGATTTTTTTTCACATTATTTTTTCGTTTCCCAGCAAGAAAAACATGAAAAAACGGTTTTTAGAAAAAAAAATCCTGTGTGTATATCGTCGTCGTCGTTGTCGTTGTCGTCGGCCACTTTTCGTAACATGTCTTGTTAGCTCGATGCAGCCTCCGGAATGCAACAGGTCACCAATTTTATGATTGAATATTGTTCAGGACAGCTCACAGATTAACCCTATTGATTTCCAGCTCACCAGACCCAGTACAACGGGTTCTATGGTAATTGAAGTACCACATTTTTGTCTTTTTTGGAGAAATTTCAGTTTATTAGCACGATACAGCCTCCGTAGTGTCTACAAGTCATCAATTTTATGATTAAGTATTGTTCAAGATATCTCACAGATAAAATCTATAATACTGGGTGTCTCATTATATTCAGACTGTTTTTAAGAGCTTATATCTTCGAAACGCTTGTAGATAATAAGATGCGGTTTTCACAGTTAGGTTTGAAATGATCGTAAGTTTTGTTGTGACACATTTATATAAATGGCCTACTTCTGGTTTACCCGCTAGAAAAGTGGCGTATTTTCAGAATACAGTAGATGTAATTTTTTAAATGGGACACCCTGTATATTTAGCAATTTCTTAAGAGAATTATATTTTTACTTTATAACGGTACCTTAAAGTTTAAAATAGGTGCACAGAAAGCGAAGTTAGATAACTTTAACTGGGATGCTGTAATGATTCAGATATAGAGTTGGAATTGTCATAAACAAAAACTAAAAGTGAACAGTAAAAAACAAATAAGAACATGTTTTAGGACACTCTAAAACAAATGTTCGATGTGTTTTCCTTCTTGGTGTATACATTTGTGAAATCGAACCATTAAGTTGTCAAATGCTGTTGTCAGCATTTCAAGAGGAATATTTTCCATTACCTGCCGTATGTTATTTTTTAATTACTCAATAGTAGCAGGCATCGGGTTGTAGACTCTATTTTTCACATATCCCGATACAAAAAAATCTGAAACAGTCAGGTCTGGAGAATTTGGAGCCCATTCTATTGGACCACTCCTACCAATCCAATTATTTCCAAATTGTTGGTTAACAGATTATCTTGCTTTGTTGGAATAATGGGGTGGAGCCCCGTCTTGTTGAAAGTAAACATTTTGGTTTAAAATACCATCTTGTTCTAACTGGGGATAGAAAAAGTTTTATATCCGTATCATTATTACCATGAACTGTATTTTCTGCAAAAAAGAAAGGCCCATATAATTTTTCACGAGACACTGCACACCAAACATTAACTTTAGTAGAATCTCTTTCATGTTGATGAAATTCTCTTGGATTTTCTAATCCCAAAATTCTACAGTTATGTTTATTAACTCGTCCATTTATATGGAACGCAGCCTCATCAGATATGATAATTCTAAAATTTGGATATGTTCTGTACAAATCTGTTAAAGTTTCACACATAACACTCTTTTGGCATGGTCCTGATCTTTAATTTTTTGTAGAACTTGAATTTTGTAAGGTTTAAATTTGGGAACTTTTAGAATTCTTAAAACTTTAGTTTTGTCCATTTCCAAATTTGATGCTATTTTTCTAATTGAAAATTTCGGATTTCTCTGTACAAGCCCATAAACAGATAACATTTCTTCTAAATTTCCATTTACAGTTCTCCTTTTTCTAGATATAGAAGCAGTACTCCTAAATTTGGTTAACCATGTTTTAATGGTATTTGTAGCAGGAGGATTTTTATTGAACTGTCTTCTAAATCGTCTTTTAGTCTGAACATAGGATTGAGTTTGGGCATATTAAATTATTTTTTGAGTTTTTCCTTGTGTATACTGCATTTGAGAGATTAAACACTAAACACAACAATTTTATTGAATATAAAACACAATGTGACGTTCTGTCAATGATCGCAATAACTTTGTGATGTGACATATTAACGCCTCCTTGATTATTATTTATTAATAAGATATCTGAATAATTTCAGTATCTCAGTTAAAGTTATCTAACTTCGCTTTCAGTGCACCGATTTTAAACTTTAAGGGACCGTTATAAAGCAAAAATATGCGTCTTTTAAGAAATTGCTAAATATACAGGGTCTCCCATTTAAAAAATCACATCTACTGTATTCTGAAAATACGCTACTTTTCTAGCGGGTAAACCGGAGGTAGGCCATTCATATAAATGTATCACAACAAAAGTTACGGTAATTTTAAACCTAATTGTGAAAACCGCATCTTATAATCTAGAACGGTTTCGAAGATATAAGCTCTTAAAAACAGTCAGAATATAATGAGACACCCGGTATTTCAGCTCACCAGAGCCAGTACATCGGGAGCTATGGTACTTGTAAGCACGATACAGCCTCCCGAGTATCTACAAGTGACCAATTTTATGATTGGATATTATTAAGGGTAGTTCATTGATGATCTCAATTAATATTCAGCTCACCAGAGCCAGTACAACAGATGCTATGGTATTTTAAGAACCAAATTTTTGTCTTATTAGGAGAAATTTCAGTTTGTTAGCACGATACAGCCTCCGGAGTGTATACAAGTGACCAATTTTATGATAGGATATTGTTCAGGGCGTCTCACAGATGCGGAAAAGTTAGTTTTAATCTTTGAAACCGTTCATTTTATTTCTATTATGAGAAAAAATGAAAAAGTCCAACAAAAACAACCACATAAATTGCAGCTTAAAGGAAAGCCACGCTTCAATATCTGCCGCCAGTCTTCCAAATCTTTACTACTTTCATTAGCATGCCTATTTTGCAGCGAGTAATAAAGTGCAGTAAGAGCTTGCGGACGTACATAATCGTAATGGAAGAATTTTTGCGATGTATTTTCGTGTAGATTGCTGCGTATAGACGTTCGAGTTAGGCAAGGTTGACGTCGCTGTTGATATGCTATATTGCTGCAAGCTGTTTTTGTCCAGAGCATACATCTGCTCACTTCATCATCGTCATTCCACCAGTGACGCTAGTTGTGTGGTGGACACACCTCATAACCCGTTTAGAGCATACTATTTTCGATATATTTATTCGTTGCTTTGCATGGCAATACGCAAATTTTTTGACATATTCGAAAAGCAACCACGAATTATTATCATTGATAGGAGTCTTCTTGAAAAACAGTTTGCTCGTTTCATTGCAGCAATTAGGCGAACATTCGGACACGATTAGCTTTATTGTAGTCAGGGTGTTCGTGAGGAGCACAAACAAACATCCACGTTCCCAAGTTTCTTTAGGCGACACATGATGGTGGTCGAGAGCCTCCTACATATCCTCATAAGTAGCCAAAAATGCTATTAAAAAACCTTCAAGCTGTGTACACGTCTCAATATAATTTGAATAAAACTTTTTTGTATTTCGTATGAAATTTCATAAAAAATTTCAAATCGTAGCAAAGCGCTTTCAACTGTGAAGTCATCATCGATGCTTACCTACAAGCAAGTAAACCAATAAACTTAATGAAAAGAAAATTATAATAAAGAAGTGAGGTTACTTACTCGTCAGGCAATACTAAGATGAATCCATGAACATATCCATATAAATGTTTAACTGTTTATGTTTGTATTGATTTTTTTATGGATTCATCTTAGTATTGGCTGACGAGTAAGTAACCTCACTTCTTTATTCTAATTTTCTTTTCATTATATTTATTAGTTTGCTTGCTTGTAGGTAAGCACCGATGATGACTTGACAGTCGAAAGCTCTTTGCTTCGATTTGAAAAACTTTATTAAATTTTACACAAAAAACAAAAAAAATTTATTCAAATTAAAAATGCTATTAGTAATTACACCTTATTATCAGTTTGTTCCTATTGAGACTGGCCAAAAAAAGTGCACAAACTCAAATACCTCAAAATTCTGACGTCGTGGGCCAATTCTGACCCCGGATACTACGCAAAAAACTATTTTGGAAATAATCCTTCACTTTCCCAGAACAAAACCACGTTGACCTGTGTTACTATTACATTTTATTATGTAAATCGATTTTAATCCAACTGTGGAGTCTATTGGATATACAGAACGACAGAAATAGCTTTAGAGAGCATCTGAGTGACCTTGTAGTGTTGAGTATGTACATATAAACAGTTGCGCATTGAATATTTAGGTACTTCTGTTCTTGTTATAAAACAATATATTAGCCGTCTTTCATATCCTACAAAACAAAACTAGAATCAGTACCTAAACATATTTTTTGTGACATATAAGTTGAACATTCAATGCGAAATACTAAATACATTTTGTCATAATGAATTTTAATTATTACTGAAGAAATGTAAATAGTTGGTTATTCAATTGTGCGATTCAACGTATTAAGTGATTTATTTAAACATTTCAAACCAATAATAGTTAACATAATTATAATGTATTTTTAATTTGTATGCAATTACTACGTGAATCATTAAATAGTATTGGTGCTACAGTTTATTCCAATAAAATATGGCTATTGCTTCATTAGTCATAAAAAGGAAGTTACCACTGACCAATTATATTTTCATATCCACTTTTAACAACAGAATGAATATTGTGAAGATTTACACTTGTCCATTCAAACAAAGAAACATTCGAAGTGTTCCTACAGGTACCCACCTGTTTGAAAGTATACCTGTTTCCCCAACTCGACTTAAATTACATATTGTAGTGTGACCCGAACCTAACAGATTGAGTAGACGTAGAAGAAATATATAAATTGGTACCTATAACTTGTTTCAAAATATGAAAAAGCCCATTTTTAGACCTGTCTGTTCAGGTTTTGTTGGTTACAACAGTAAGGAAAAATTACAATTTCATTTGAAAATCTGCCGGTTGATGATTGTAATTTATCGTATTTTATTTGGATTGTACATATTGAATAGTAATATTTAGTATTAGCAGATGAATAAACAAGACATCAATGAAACAATACATCTGTTTTTGATTATATTTCTAGCCGAACTTCGTCGACTGGCGTAGAGATTCAACTAGATAAATAATCTTAATTTGACAAAATTAATGTGGAAAGTATCAATTTATTATGTACAAATTTACAAGAATGGTACAAAGTTATGAATGTTGAACTTCGGTGGTTTCAGATCGGAAGACACTTCATGTTTCGATTTGATGAATATTCACTTGGCTCATATAGAAACTAAGTAACGATGTGTTAGACTTAGTTTCTCTGACTGTTTGACCTTGAGTGAAGTTACTTCGATATCTAACGACGACTCGATTAACTCGATTGAGTGTTGAACTGAGTTATGAACTAACTTGAGTATTGAATTGATTTCGAGTGTTGAACTCGCTTCGATGAGTAGTAGAACTGATTTCTTTTTCGAGTTGTAAGCTCACTTCGATGAGTGTAAAAACTAACTTTGTTATTAACTATTGAACTCGCTTCTATGAGTGTAAAACTTTGTTATTGAGTGTTGAACTCGTTTCGATGGGTATAAGAACTGATTTCTTCACGTTGTCAATCAACAATGGACGTCTGCAATAGATATTTCAATTTCAATTGAATACTCCAATAGCAATTATAACATTTTTACTCAGAAAGGTTATCCAAACGTTTCTTACAAATCTTCCGACCGTCGACCATAAAAATTCACGCACAAAGTGACAATAAGTTTAGGGTTTTTACAATACAATAGATAATAGGGTGAAACGTGACATTTTCCTAAATTTTAACTATAGGATTTCAAACACAATGCGACAATACGTCGACTTTCAGAATGTGTTCTTTCAATGCTCAAACAAAACTATTTACAATTATTATTGCAAAACGTGATATTTTAAAGGTATTTAACAAAAGCTACGAATAAAGTGTAACTACCCTTTGAATTCATAACAATACAAAAGGTCTATCAATTTTTGAGCACATTTTTACAGCGATAGCAACTAAAATGAATTTACGCTTTAAATATATACAATGACGAAAAGAAGTAACATACAAATATCTTACATATTTTTAAAAGCATCCTAAACAATATGATTCAAGATTTTTCAATCTTGAACAGACTTCTCCCGTTGAGAGAATACGATCAATTATAAAGTCTATGAATGTTCTACTTCAGCATTAGTCGGTAGAATCGGAAGTAACGCTACCTTCTTCATATTTCGGACAACTGAAGATTTCGCGGTTTTCACTAAAACAGTACGTACTACACCTTCACTACCGGGATAGCACTTCATGATTCTTCCCAGGGCCCATTGTGAGGGTGGAATGTTGTCTTCTCGTAGTAAGGCCACAGCCCCTTCGTGGATTTCAGGCCCGGCCTTTTCCCATTTGGTGCGAACCGTCAACTCGTTCCGGTATTCCTTTCTCCACCGCGTCCAGAAATGCGTTTAACCTTAAGTATGTGCTGCTCGTGAGACATATGTTTACTGGTAGTCGGGGGGGTAATCACGACTTTGCAAGTTGGTCAATAAATTACCTATTAATTAATTGCCAGGAATAGGGGTGATAGGATCGATAGGGCCAGAAGAAATATTAGTTTCGTTTTCGATGATATGATAACACATCAAATCGTCCATACGTAAATAACCGGTCGCGATCGGCGACTTTGTACAAATACCTTTTAAATCCTTTCAATGTTGCTTCACCTAATTTCCCAATATGTGGTGGCTGAGGAAATTTTGCCTTGAAACAGGTACAACATAGTTTTATATGTGTATACATTCGACTACGTCCGTCAATTATCACATATTTACGGCCTATCGAGTACAAACTTTGCTGAATTACAGCTTGCAAATATTTTTTCTGAAAATACATCATATACATCATAACTAAAATGATCACATGTCTAATTTTAAACAAGATAACAATGTTTAGCGTCAAATGTTGAATGAGACACAATCAAACGGTCGCCTGCTCTCATTATCCCTTCTTTCTCCCGAAAAGGATTTGAACTTCTTTTCAGAAGTCCGTGTTTACAATTTCCATTAATGTAAACAAGAGGTGTGCCTCTAAGAGCTCTAATTTCGGTATTGTTATCTTCTCGATAGGTACAACACGAGATTTAACATTGCACTTTAATTTTTCTTAAGAGATATAGTGTGCGTAAGTAAGCGCATGCGCCGAATGCCGTTTCAGTTGCATCGGAAAATCCATGTAATTGAACGCCTTTAACATCGGCGGTAATTACGGTAAGTCGAAATAATAACAAATCATTTGACGGTGATGGCTGGCAATATGTTTGCCATTCAATATACAATTTAATAAGTAATGATTCGTTCCAATCGAGCTTATAATTCCACAAGTATTTCAAGATTATTTTCCCGAGTACAATCACGGAAGCCAATAATCCTAACGGTTCGAATAGTTTGAAAACTCCGAATAGTGTTATCCGTTTGGAGACCTTAATCTGAATAGGTTTCAGTATATACATATTCGTGTCGTTTCGCATGGTATATATTTTGCATTCATCTTTATTTAATTGATGTGAACATTGAATTGATAGATACGAAGCACATGTAATATCCAATATGACGACATTTAATTCCAAATTTCGTTAGTTTTTCATTTGATCTCTCTAAATGAGACATTACGGTATTCGTTTCTAACTAAAAATAGTTGACACATTCGCTTTAAATCACCTGCAATCACGATAGTGTTCTCGCGAACTCGACTAGAAGTAGTTAATAAACTAGGTTGACTATTATGACCGATATACAGGACGTCGTTCGACTGTACGCCTGTAGAAGTCTCCAAAGAACCGTCGTATACCACACTTACTGTCGTAGTTGCACTCGTTTCCTTACTGATTGCGTGATGAGGTAAATAATAACCTTCTGATATCAGCGGATTATCCACAATAGGGGACATGTGAAGTTTATTTGATTCTTGATAATCAGGAGCTGCTAATTTGTTTTTTTCCACAAACATAGTAGTCTCTGCTTCTAATAATTTGCCTCGTTCTATAGGCAGTGCTGGTGCTTGTTCTACAGATAGTGTTGTGCATATTCTTAATGATATGTCGACCGGTGCAGGTCGATGAGACTCTGGTTCTGCTACTTTGATTTGCTCTACAGGCAGTGTAGTGCCTGTTTCTACCAATTTGATTTGTTTTACAGGCAGTGTAATACCTGTTCCTACTAAGATGTCAACCGATTCAGGTTGATGAAACTCTGTGTCTGCTACTTTTATTCGCTCTACAGGCAGTGTAGTGTTCATTTCTATCAATTTGATTTGTTCTACAGGCAGTGAAGTACCTGTTCCTACTAAGATGTCAACCGATTTAGGTCGATGAAACTCTGGTTCTGCTAATTTGATGTTAGCAGGTACTTTTATCTGCTCACGTTGGATCGATTCATATGACATAACGTGAGAGATTACTGGTACATTTACAACGGTGGATGACTTTTTATCAGCGTTTAAACGTGTTTTGTTGGCCGTTTGCACGGGATCTACTTGTTGCGCTGCACGGTATCTACTGTATGGTAGAGCTGCGAATTTATCGAGAAACCTTTTAACACGCTGTAACCACCCAAATTGATCACTAGCTTCGCTAGTATGGATCCTATGGGCGACAGGTAAGTTCAGCTGTCCCCGGTGACAACCTTTCGGGCCTTCAGCTCACTAAGTCGGTGAGTGGGAGTGAGTTTCTTCTTTTATCCGGGATGTTCCAAAAATATAATGGACGCCAGCTAGGTTTCTGCTCGGCCAAAAGTTCGTCCTATCCTAAACCTAGCAAACTGATAGGAAGAGTAAGGAAACAGGTGTCTAAGCTTACCAACTTGTTTATTCACAATCAAAGGTTTTTTTTTAAAGACAGGTGATTAAATTTTCTTGTCAAAATTTTTAAACATTAAAGAAAAGATCAAAAATGACTGGACTATATCAAGCACCAGTTACCAGTTATGAATGTGAAATGTTAAAAAAAAACGCAAAGTTAAATATAACTGGGCTATGCAAAACACCAGTTATCAGTTATACATGTGAAATGTTAAAAAAAAACGCAAAGTTGAATATAACTGGGCTATACAAAACTCCAGTTATCAGTTATGAATGTGCTTACACTTAGCTAAGATATAACATACGTCATCATTACATAAAAGGAAAATACATATATATAAACAATTAAATGTATCCCTCCAAAAAAAACTTGGTATCCCTCCAGGAAAACTTTATAATCCCAAAAAAGGGTATCCCTCCAGGAAATCTTGGTATCCCTCCAGGAAAACTTGGTAATCTCAAAGAAGGTATCCCTCCAGGAAAACTAGAGTATCCCTCCAGAAAACTTGATTATCCCAAAAAAAGGGTATCCCTCCAGGGAAACTTGGTATCCCTCCGGGAAAACTTGGTATCCCAAAAAAGGTATCCCTCCAGGAAAACTCGATAACCTCAAAGAAGGTATCCCTCCAGGAAAACTAGAGTATCCCTCCAGAAAACTTGGTATCCCAAAAAAAGGTATCCCTCCAGGAAAACTCGATAAACTCAAAGAAGGTATCCCTCCAGGAAAACTTGGTATCCCTCCGGGAAAACTTGGTATCCCAAAAAAGGTATCCCTCCAGGAAAACTCGATAAACTCAAAGAAGGTATCCCTCCAGGAAAACTTGGTATCCCTCCGGGAAAACCCTTAAATATACAGATAACATTGAATTACTAAAATGTTATCATCAACGATGAAACTATTAATTGACTGAACCAGCTTAAGGCTATGTGTCCAGACTATATTATCATCAACACCAGATGTGTTGTTAAAATAAGATGAAAATAATAGCTAAAGTGAAATTGAATATTTCCCCCAAAGTTATTCTCTAATATTCTAAAATATTGCCTCCACGCCATAGACAAACTTTATTTACATATGAACCAGAAAATGCTTCTTCCCTAGTATTCTACTAACTGAGATTAAGTTGGAAAACTATGTGAATAAAATATATACAAAATCTAAGCGATAGCTAAGAAATTAATCTTATGTATAGCACTGATTGACAAACTGAAAAATTATATTAATATGCCAAGAATTATCTAATGTGTGATCACACCTTACTTCAGTCTGTAGAGATATGAAACAATGATACATTTCAACTATTCAACTAAGAATATTGCAAGTACATGTGCCGATATCCTATAAGTAATATGCTAATCATTCTATGAAACAATTTACTAAAAACTACTTGACATCTATACCTATACTTTGAGAATTAAACTCATGTGAAGAATATCAAATATACAATCATAAGTAGAACAGTTAGAAAAAGTAGCTATAAAAAATACATAGATATTTTTTTGTGGTTCAAAACGACAAACTACCCCTGACCTGTACAGAAATATATACTACTTTACAACGGATTGAAATATATTAATAGTTACAACTTTAAATGCTTCTCCTTAACAGTAAATGAGCGAAAAATGTCTAAAGATACTTTGCAAAAAAAAATATATACATAAGATCCCTTTTACATACCTCCAATTGAGGGCCTAAACTTCCTCAAGACTCCTACAATAGTCACGTCCAAAAACGAGGGTGGAAATATCTATCCAAATCTCGACCACGTTATGGTTTCAGTCATAAATCCTTTCACAAAAAGGTCAGGCAGCGTGGTCTCCAAAACGGCCAAAATCCAACGAAACTTTAAAAAAATACAGCCACCACCAGCTTCCCGAATCAATTTACCATATCTTGATTATTATCCCCAACTGGGATGGTTTAAAATACCATTGATTAATCAAGATATTCCAGAGGACTGAAACTCAAGCAGCCATTTTCAAACTTGATTAGAAGAGAAAGTCTTCCGTGCTCGATGCGCCACTAACACAAGTAACTCAACTAACTTCTCCCTGCCACGCAACTGGAGTAAGTTTTCCAACCAATAGCAATCCAGCTGACAGAATCTCGTCTTAACCATAGACAATAGAACCACAATCCGCTTAAGACATCGAACAAAAAGTCGAGTAAACCCAAAAGTATTAATAATAACAGTTCGCATGCCTTCTACGAGCACATCGGAGAGGAAATCTGTAAGCATAATGAGTTGTCTATAACTCGTAAAGTCAATCCACAAATGCTAGACAGAGATCTCGACTACCCCCAGTGCGAAAAGTCAAACGAACGCAGCTATCTACGACGTATCTGTCATCGAACAAACTGACAATTCAACATAACCAGACTTTCAACACAACAATACGACGATTCTTATAAGTATTAGAAATTATTTAAATTATTTTAAACAATAATAGTACCACAGTACCCCCGCATATGTTGATGTACAAAGCCAAAATAACCAGAATTATCATACAAATCGGATGTAATCAAACAGTCAACGTCGTATGGGTAAATGTTTACAATGAAAACCAAGTCTTAAACAGAAGTTTCTGAACGATATGGAAATACTTACTGAAGCCATGACATGGTATAAATTATCAACAGATATACAACTATCTCGAGAGACAAGTATGTATAATATAATTATAAGTTTTAATCTAACACTAGTAAAATGTTTTAGACAAAGTCAAGGAGTCGAATACAATCGAACCCTGATAAGTTATAGCACTTATCAGCTAAAGCGGGCAGTTTTTTTCGGACTACTGAGGCTAACACCCCAATATGATGTAACAAAAGCAAAAATCAGTAGTCCCACGGTCACTTATATCTACAATAAAAACCACAAGAGAAAGGAAATAAACCCTTAATACCCATGAAATATACAGCAACAAAACTGACAAGAAAACTAATTACCGGACTTTTTAAAAAAAAGGTAGGCGCTCATTTTGTTTCATACGATAACAAAACTTTAAACTCTTCACACTTACCTAGCGACAAATATAAAATTATAGTCATGATGTTAAGACAGGGTTGGTTACAGCCCGCACCACTTCGCCAGTAGGATGATGGCAGAGTTATCCCTAAAACTCTGGGCTGACAGAAACGATTTCAAATAGATAAAGCAGGGTCGAACTCTGACTGTTTCAACGCGATGTTTCCCACATAACGCTCTCTTCGTAGCAGCTACGCTGATCAATTTCCTCTCGATCTAACTCCTCTATGCTATCTTGAATTGAATCAAGTTTTTCATACGCTTTAGTTTCGTCATCTAACGTCTCTTGAATCAAATGTTTACGGAATCTCGTAGGCTCATCGTTTGCTTGGTCGATGAGTTTTCTGAATGTAATAGTAGTTTGTATATAACCGCGTTGCCGTTTTAGTTTAGTAAGCTCGGCCAAACGTGATTTGTTGGTGGCCGTTTGCACGAGATCTACTGGTTGTACCCTAAATGTACTGCATGTTGAAGCTGTGAATTTACCGAGAAACCTTTTAGCACGCGAAGTTTTCCACCTAAAGCTCTCTTCGTAGCAGCTACGTTGATCAATTTCCTCTTGATCTAACTCCTCTATGCTATCTTGAATTGAATCACATTTTTCATACGCTTTAGTTGCGTCATCTAACGTCGCTTGAATCAGATGTTTACGGAATCCCGTAGGCTCATCGTTTGCTTGGTCGATGAGTTTTCCTAATTTCGTGTGGTTGTGAGTATATAATCGCGTTGTCGTTTTCATTTTTTGAGTTCAGTCATTTTAAATTTAGTTTATGCGTGAGTATGGTAAGGACTTTCAACAATGTTTATACGATACTAATACGGAAATAGGATGGATAATTGGCACATTTAAATAACTAACTGACCAACTTACCTTAATTATCCTGGCTGCTGCTGTGATGAATCCTTGGAACTGCGATTTGAACTGCTAACTGAACTGCTAATTGGACTGCTAATTGAACTGCTAATTGGACTGCTATACTTGCACTACGATTTGAACTGCTCTCTTGGTACTGGCACTTTACAATGTTATATAACAATACTTGTTATATCCGACGCTCGAAGGACCAATGTTTATGATCATATTTCTAGCTGAACTTCGTCGACTGGCGTAGACATTCAACTAGATAAATAATCTTAATTTGACAAAATTAATGTCGAAATTAATAATTTATTATGTACAAATTTACAAGAATAGTACAAAGTTATGAATGTTGAACTTCAGTGGTTTCAGATCGGAAGACATTTTATGTTTCGATTTGACGATGTGTTAGACTTAGTATCTCTGACTGTTTGACCTTGAGTGAAGTTACTTCGATATGTAACGACTACTCGATGAACTTGATTGAGTGTTGAACTGAGTTATGAACTAATTTGAGTATTTAATTGATTTCAAGTGTTGAACTCCCTTCGATGAGTAGTAGAACTGATTTCGTTTTCGAGTTGTAAGCTCGCTTCGATGAGTGTAAAAACTAACTTTGTTATTGAGTATTGAACTCGCTTCGATGAGTGTAAAACTTTGTTATTGAGTGTTGAACTCGCTTCGATGAGTATTAAAAAACTTTGTTATTGAGTGTTGAACTCGCTTCGATGAGTATTAAAAAACTTTGTTATTGACTGTTGAACTCGTTTCGATGAGTATAACAACTGATTTCTTCACGTTGTAAGACGTGATAAATAGAAATCTGCCAGGGGCGTGTTTTCACGTTGATTGGGTTGACCAAACGGAAATAAACATTTCCTATTGGCCAGTATCATTTGACTCGTCGGGTTCATCGACAAGAATCAACAATGGACGCCTTCGAAAGATATTTCAATTTCTATTGAATACTCCAATAGCAATTGTAACATTTTTACTCAGAAAGGTTATTCAAACGTTTCTTACAAATCTTCCTACCGTCGACCATAAAAATTCACGCACAAAGTGACAATAAGTTTAGGGTTTTTACAATACAATAGATAATAGGGTGAAACGTGACATTTTACTAAATTTTTAACTATATGATTTCAAACACAATGCGACAATATGTCGATTTTCAAAATGTGTTCTTTCAATGCTCAAACAAAACTATTCACAATTATTATTGCAAAACGTGATATTTAACAGGTATTTAACAAAAGCTCCGAATAAAGTGTAACTACCCTTTGAATTCATAACAATACAAAAGGTCTATCAATTCTTTAACACATCTTTACAGCGATAGCAACTAAAATGAATTTACGCTTTAAATATATACAATGACGAAAAGAAGTAACATACAAATATCTTACATATTTTTAAACAATATAATTCAAGATTTTCTAATCTTGAACAACATCAATGAAACAATAGCATGAATGTTTTGAAAAAAGTACTTGTCTATATTGTGAAAGCTTCGAATCCGATACCAAAACTTTTTCAATATTATATTTAAATTATTACCTTACTACCAGTATGATTACATTTTAAAACAGTTTGGACATGTTTCTATCCTATACTAACTCAAAAAAGGCACTGATTCGCCAAACATTTCCATCAATTTTAAATTTAAGTTGTTTTAACAGCAGTTGTTATAAACCATTTGTCAATCAATTTGGTGGGTTGGATTAAGCGTTTGTAGAATAAAGCACCTATTTATAAAAAAATGTCATATTCCTTTGAAAAATGTAAATGAACATTTATATAAAACAAAAATATGGAACAAACATTTTAAACATTCCCAAAATATAGAAAATCTCACTAGCTATAAAATTGATTAGCTTACATGAAAATAATATAGGGAAATTAAAAAAGATCAGAAAAGTCATAGTAAGGTTGAAAAATATTACCAAACGAGCAAGTGATATTGTGTACCTATTATTTTTTACTGATAGCTGTAATAACATAGAATATTTATTATCATCAAAAACATTTCTCTCTTTGATTATAAAATTTTTGGAGTTACCAAGGCACTGCAATCATATACCAGAATTATTTCTTTTTAGTAATTTGTGTTATATTTGTAATTAAATTTAAAAAAATTCAGGATGGAAAAAAACTGTTCATAAAATAAATTATTATTCTCATCGGAGTTCTTCTATGATATATTTGGGTACAGACATAGAACAAAACTTCGTATCGTAACTCTGTCGCGCAACAATTGTTTGTTACGCATCGAAGATAGGGCGTGTCAACAAATATAGCGTATCAATACATCGTCGCGTATCTTATAAACGGGACATTTTGCCGTTCCGTCTTTACTAAAACAGAACAATTAAATTCGTATTTTTCTTGTGTGCAATGGAGGTTTTTGCAGCAGCTTATATATACATGCATTACTTAGTTAAAAAAAATAAAAAAAGACGCGCAGAAAGACGCTGGTGGCAGACCCGGTTGTATACTAATAGAAGTGTGTACAGCGGAAATCATTTACTGTTGGATTTGAAATTTCAGGAAACTACTGGCCTTCACAAAAATTTTACTTACTAGAATGTCTCCAACAGATTTCGATTACTTGATTAATTTAATTGGACCCAAAATAGCACGAAAAGATACTAGATGGAGAACGGCAATTTCTGTTCAAGAAAGGTTGGCAGTAACAATTCGGTTTCTGGCGACTGGTGACTCTTTCACCAGTCTACAATACCTTTTTAAAGTTTCTAAACAATCGATAAGTGCTATAGTTCCTGAAGTGTGCGAAGCCATTATAAAAGGATTAAAAGAAAATATACAGGTGAGAAACTGTTTTATTAAAGAAGTATAATAAACACACATTAAACAAAACAAATGTTTATCTTAAATTCTCTAATTCAATATCGGGCTTATCCAATAGTTGGCGTGGTAAAGAATTGACTGGAGTACTGCGACTTGAATTATCCGAAATACTAGAATTAGCATAATTATATGCTGGAGATGGTACCTGTGAATGCTGTTGAGTAAAACTGGATCTTGGCTATCCTGATACTGTTCAAATTGAGAATGTTGTGACACATAATTTGCAAAGAATGACAGAAGAGTATGAGTACGGAATGATTGCGAATGATAAAAATTGGTTGAACTTTGTTCGAGATGGGTCTTGTCTGCTTTAAACAAAATTAACATAATATCTTGCTGTACAGTACTTTGTAATTCAAGAGAATATTTGGCCAGTTTTTTAGCCACAAGATTTCCAAATATTTCACATTCGTTTTGCTCCTGTGGGTTTCTAGCGTTTGCTGATGCTTCTGACAGTATTTTAAAAGCTTTATCTAATTTCTCAGAATCTTCATTCCTCTTTTGGCGTTTCCTACTAGGTGTCGCTTCATCGCTTTTCTTTTCGGTACTAGGTATTGCTTTTCTTTTCGGTACATTTTCTATACATTCCCGATTCTCTTGTACAGCAGAATTTTTATCGTTATCTGCTAATGTTCCTTCATCAGCCGATATTTCCTTCTCATCATTATCTTCTTCTTCGTGTACAATCTAAAATTAAAAATAATTTAAAATAAGTATTTAATAAACAAACTTATTTAGAAAATGAAAATATGTCCTATTTTTGGCGCACTGTATAATTTGTTTTAACGAAATTTGTTTTAATTTTTACAGATACCTTAACACCAGAAAGATGGTTAGAAGTGGCAAAACAGTTTGAGGACACCTGGAATTTTCCACATTGTCTGGGTGCTTTAGATGGGAAGCATGTTGTTCTACAAGCTCCAATTAACACCGGAAGCGAGTTCTTTAATTACAAATCAACATTTAGTGTAGTTTTTTTTTGTCCTAGTGGATGCTAATTATAATTTTTTTTATGTTGATGCTGGAGGCCAAGGAAGAATTCCAGATGGTGGTATCTTTAAAAACTGCTCGCTTTACAAAAAATTACAGCGAAATGACTTAAATTTACCTCAACCAGAAGCTTTACATGGCAGGCAACAGAAAATTCCCTATTTTTTATTGGAGACTGAGTCGTTAATAAAACCGTTTTCGGGAATACATCCTAAAGGATCATTGCAAAGAGTGTTTAACCACAGATTATCTCGCGCACGAAGAACTGTAGAAAATGTATTTGGCATCGCCTCAGCCGTTTTTAGAGTATTTCGTAAACCGATGTTACTTGAACACAGAAAAGCTGAATTAGTTATAATGGCAGTAGCTCATCTACATAATTTTTTAAGAGAAAGTTCCACATCTTGTGCTTTGTATATGTCACATGGAACCTTCGATACAGAAATTGATGGAAAGCTTGTAGAAGGAAAGTATCAAACTATAATTAATGAACCAATGTCTTCTTCATCGTACTTTCAAAACGAAAATCGACTTTTGTGGCAAGATAATTATACGTAATTCGTAATTCGTTTTATAATTACGGTGCTTTGTGTTTCCCGAACCTTGTTTTTGTCCCAAAGGAATAGCAAACTTTTAAAGGCAAACCTACTACTTTCATAGATATCTGAAAGCCCTGTAATAAATAAAAATAAAATTTGTAATTGAAAAGTGAATAAACAAGATAGAAAAGAAATCAATTTTCAATTATTCAAACTTACCTTTACCCGTACCGTGGCTCTTTTTAATTTTTGCTTTCTCTCGCCAAGTCCTGACAGAAGAACATTAATTTGTTTTTGTATTCATCTTCTGTTGTCCGAAACTCTACAGCAAGTTCTTCCCAAACATCATGCTTCTTCATTTTATTATAGTATTTGGGACGTTTTGCATCCCACAAAATTTCTTTATTACGATAACTATATAGGAAATCCATGGTAGATTCTTCTGTCCACTCCATGTTTTCAACTGAATAAACAAAACGAAAAATAAATCGCAACTCTGTACCGCAGACATGCTAACAAGTGGTGCAACATCAGTGCGTATCATTTCTTTAATGCGGCGTCAAAAAACCGACAACCGATGAAACGCCGAGATGTTACTATGTTCTGGTGTTACGGTGTTACGAAGTGCCGTCCACACTTATTACGCGACGGCGTTACGATACGAAGTTTTGTTATATGTCTGTACGCATCTTAAGATCTCGGGTCTGTATTCTGACGCAAAGCAAGATCGGTATAAATAATTAACACGTGAAATCCAAAGACTCTGCCACCAAGATAAGAACTGCTCTCTCCAAGAACTCTGCAGGGAAATACAAGCCCACGCCAACACAAACCATCCAAGAGAGATATTCCTAAAGATAAAATGTCTCAATCGGGACTTCAAACTCAAAACTTGGAACACCGATGGACATCTCATCACCAGCTTAGACGTGATAATTGAGGTATGGCGCACTTCGCAACGACTGTGAAAAAATGTCCCCCATTGTTGATGGTACAAACAAAAAATAAAATTTTTAAAGTGATTTCTGATACTGAAATGGAGTTGCTACAAAGCTCAGAATCATCCTCATTCTTGCACAAACGTCTATCAATGCAGAATACCTTTGCCAACTCCCTCACCTAATACTACTTCTACTGTTAATAATAACTGGGAACAGGACCATCAAATTATGTGTATCGAATACTAATCATAGTAGAAAGACAACTCAGTACAGCACGTTATTTTGGAAATTTTACCATAAACAATGAATTTTGTTAGTTTTTGTATTATCATTATTATTATAAAAACATAATAGGTTTGAGTATACCCATTTCTTTTGCTTTTTCAATTTGTAGAAAAATATGTTGATTTAATTAAAATTGAGGTATATCAAAATTTATTTCTGTTCTTTTATTATGCCTCTTCAAGAATAACATTTTTTTCTTTAAAAAATAACAATTTTAGTTACCTTAACGTCACGCCTAATTTATCTGCTGGTGTTATTGGTTCCGTAACAGGGTGCTTTCAGAAGATGATGCCCTATTAGTTCTAATATGTGGTTGAACTGATGGTGGGAAATTCGGAAAAATTCTTTAAATTTTGATTCACTATCAACCAAATGTTTATTAGTCAAAATAGAGTGAAATCCTTCATACTGCCTATTTTTAAACATTGGTAATACCTTTTCCCGCCTTCTTTCAGACTCTAGTGCTAATTGAAGAAGCAAATTTTCATTTTGAGCCTGATAATGTAGAAGCATTAAAATCACTCTTTGTTTAGGAATATTCATTTTATTATTATAGGTGTAGCAGGAAAATATAATAATACAATAATTATTAATATAAAAGCGACTGCTATAAAATGAAATTTGTTGACGAATATAACAAGATCCGATCGGAGGAAAATTCGTCGACGAACATAATCGTTGCTACTTTGGTCGCAGTCGTTAGCGACCTGTGAATGTGGAGGAAAACGTACCTATAGCGTCAATCTGCTATGTTTTATTTAATATTTCTATAATTACATTAGAGATCTGAACTGTGTCATCAATTTAATTATTTGGATATTAATTATACGTTTGCCTAAAAAGTGATTCAATTCAATTCAATATTATAAGATTATATCTTACTACATGTGATTCACATTTAAATTTGATTTTTATCAATACGTAAATCAGAGTTGGCATATCCTCTATTTTGACAATTGAAATATTCTAGCGGGAGTTGATTCAAACATTCACAGATAAAATATAATTTATTCATATTAAATAGCTACTGATTATATTAATTAATTTGATGAGATTTTAAATGATTTGGGTTAATGTTTTCATGGATATAGGTTAATTATGAAGCAAATTTTTAATCAAGGACAACGGGCTTGTATCAAAGTTGCAGGTAATAGACGATCCTTACTTATTTTGACTCCAGTAATTTTGAGATGCTCAGCCCTGTATAAGGATTTGAACAGAAGGAACCTGTTTCATCCTACCTGTTATAATGATTTTAAAATATCTTACGGCTTGGATGC
Source organism: Galeruca laticollis (assembly GCA_963921935.1). Taxonomy (NCBI): domain Eukaryota; kingdom Metazoa; phylum Arthropoda; class Insecta; order Coleoptera; family Chrysomelidae; genus Galeruca; species Galeruca laticollis. The sequence continues at coordinate 167,618,385 of OY998180.1, forward strand.
CTGAGGTTGCGGTATAATTTACGATACTTTCTTGATGAAGAGAAACATTGTCTCTTAAATAAACGCAAATCATATCTTGAATATATATTTTAGAAGTGGCATGTTGTCTTAATAATCATTACAGCCAAAATGCTCTATAAGTAATTTATAGACTTCAATTTTATAAGATCAATGCGATTCTTGTAATATTCCTCTGCATCAATGATTGTTTGAAGAGAATATTATCATTTTACTTTTCCGCCCAACCTATCTATAATATGCGAAAAAATTTGGAATTCTGAAAAAAAATGAGTTATCTTAACGTTTTTCATCAAGAACAACACGAAAAAACGGTTATCCGAAAAAAATCCTGTGTGTATGTCGTCGTCGTTGTCGTCGACCACTTTTCGTTACATGTTTTGTTAGCACGATACAACCTCCGGAGTGCAACAACTCAACAATTTTATTATTAAACGGTTTTATTTAGCACACCCCGTTTGTTTTATTTATTATTTATTATTTATTCTTGGGTCAAATTTAGTAATTCAAATTTCACCCTCTTCCTGTCAACCGATTAATCTGAAATTTTGTATACACTTTGGATTTTGGTGACAATACAATTATGTTTATTCATTATCATTATAAATTCAAGATGGCCGCCGCTACAAAATGGCGGATAATTTATGTTTTATTAATCCCATCAATATGGGTATCAAATGAAAGGGCTCAACAAGCAGAATACAATATACTATAAAAAATTGAAATCCAAGATGGCGGCCGCTACAAAATGGCGGATAACGTAGGTTTTATCAATCCCACCAACATGGGTATCAAATGAAAGGGCTCAACAAGCAGAATACAATATACTATAAAAAATTTAAATCCAAGATGGCGGCCGCTACAAAATGGCGGATAACGTAGGTTTTATCAATCATCAATATGGGTATCAAATGAAAGTGCTCAACCAGTAGAATACAATATACTATATAAAATTAAAATCCAAGATAACGGCCTCTACAAAATGGCGGATAACGTAGGTTTTATCAATCCCATCAACATGGGTATCAAATGAAAGGTCTCAACAAGTAGAATACAATTTACTATGCAAAATTGAAATCTAATATGGCCGCCGCTACCAAAGAGTTGGACTGCAATAAACTAACGGGCAAGAAACCTTGCAATAATGAAGCACTAAATGAATTAAACAGAATGCGAAATAAAAACTAAAAACCAAAAAATAAAAATAGGTAAAAAAACTTTTTAAGTTAAACGGTTTTATGTTAAACATACATTGCAATGTTTAAGATAAATGTACTAAAAACCAAAAAATAATAAAATAGATACAGTCGTGGGAATTATAAACATATGCATAGACTAGACTAAAATAAAACCGTGGGGCACGTCAATTGTCTACAAATTATCGACTTAATGTGCGATAGAAGAATCGTTTAATTCGTCGTTAGGCAGTTGGCCCGCAGACGGTGAGGAAATTACTTACTATTTTCTTGCTCATGGAAATTCCAATAGTTATACACTCCATGTAAATAAAAGAGATGTTTCAACTAGTTTATCGTTGGACATTCACACTGCTGGCTGGCGAGGAATCGTTTCACTGCTCGTAGTTTGTCTTTAATCGACAAAAACATATGATAAAAGTAGTACTCGCTCACCACTATGAAACCCTAAAACTCGCTTCTAATCGAGCTTGCTAGCTTGTTTCCACATTCTAGCCCTACTTATCACACGTCCATCGTTGTCGGTTGAACAACTGCCTAATTATAGTGTAACATTACAAAACAAAAATTTTTATCAACGATTGTAGACAATTGACGTGCCCCACGGTTTTATTTTAGTCTAGTCTATGCATATGTTTATAATTCCCACGACTGTATCTATTTTATTATTTTTTGGTTTTTAGTACATTTATCTTAAACATTGCAATGTATGTTTAACATAAAACCGTTTAACTTAAAAAGTTTTTTTACCTATTTTTATTGAATATTATTCAGGACATCTCACAGATGAACGGTATTGATTTTCAGCTCACCACAGCCAGTACAACAGGTGCTATAGTACTTTAAGTACGACATTTTTGTCATTTATGGAGAAATTTCAGTTATTAGCACAACAGCCTCCGGAGCATATGCAAGTGACCAATTTTATGATTAGATATTATTCAAGTTATCTCCAAGATGAACCCAATTGATGTTCAGCTCACTAAAGCTAGTACAACGAGTGCTATGATACTTGAAGTACCAAATTTTTGTCCTTTTTGGAGAGTTTTCAGTTTGTTAGCACGATACAGCCTCCAGAGTGTATACTAGTGACCAATTTTATGATTGAATATTGTTCATGGTGTCTTATAGATGAACCTTATTGATTTTTAGCTCATCAGAGCTAGTACAACGGGTGCTATGGTACCTGAAGTGTCATATTTTTAGTCCTTTTTGGAAAAATTTCGGGTTGTTAGCACGATACAGCCTCCGGAGTGTAAACAACAATTTTCTAATTGGATATTTTTCAATGTGTCTCGCAGATGTACTCTATTAATTTTCAGCTGACTAGAGCGGGTCCTATAAATCCAGATATACTACATTTTTGGAGAAATTTCGGTTTGTTAGCACGATACATCCCTCGAAGTGTATAAAAGTGACAATTTCATGATAGAATATTATTCAGGGCATCTCACATTTGCGGTGTCAAAAAGGTTACTTTAGTAACTAGTTTCACTAGGCACGAGTGGAGCGAAGCGGAACGAGTTCCTTGTAAAACGAGTGACTAAAGACGTTTTTAACACGAGGTGCTTACTATACTTTTTCTTCGCCCGCGGGAAGGAAAAAATTATATTATATTTGAATTATATTCATTACATGACGGACGATGGCTGACAGCTGACTGACAAATCAAATGACGCAGAATAACAAAATTATCACGGAACATGAAATGTAACATACAAAAGATACACTTGATTTGACCTTTAAAAAACAAAAGATTACCGAGATGTGACTTTTCGCATTTTAAACACTAGTGTTTAAAGCGTCGTTTTGTGCATGTCAAACCCGTGTTCAAAGTGCGGTTTTAGTAACGGAAGTAGAAAAAGTTAGTTTTATTCTTTAATACCGTTCATTTTTTCACGAAAAATTCAATTTTATAGACAAATCTGACAACAGTAAAGTATCTACAAAAATTTATTATATTCTGACGTTACATAATAACATTATTATGGATTTTATTTTTAGTGACAAAATGACATACTTTATTAGAGGGAGCAGTATAATGATTTCATTAGAATACTTAGTAGTATAATGAAAAAAATATCTAAGAATATTAGGCAAAAATATAAAAATTTTTTTGAAAACAACAAAATTTATACTCCATTCGTTTAGCGTGCGAAGCAATTTTACCCCACTAAAAGCAATAAAAAAAGGTTAATTTTCATGAACGATAATCGTCCCTATTAATTTTATTAGTAAACTGTATCTTGGTCTGTAAACTCCTAGAGCGGAGCAGCAAGAAAAGTAAACTAAATCTGTGAATTTTGAATTTTTGTCAGAAAAATGGCATCAACCACAAGTTTTGAATCAGTGAAATTTTAAAGTGCAGCTTTAAGAGAGGCCTCACGTTTTAGGAACTTCAAAACAGTTGGCACCCATGACCAGGTATTTTGGTTAAGTTTTATATTGTTATAAAAAAGATATAAGCCATTAAGTGATGGTGTGATTTTGACAATTTGTGGTCACCAATTTGAACGCCAAAATCTGATCCCCAAAAGGAAGCTTAGAGAATTCGATTCTGAAAATATGAAATCTCAAATGATTGTATTTTTTGAGATTTGTTGCACGCAAATTTTTGCAAACGAACAACTTTTTACTTTAGTTAAACCGTTCCACTGTCTTGATGGATGGCGCTATATAGAACTTCAATGACAGATGACGAACAGAATAGACATTTCGTATTCTATTCAAGACGTAATACAATATCTTTTATTTTCGAAACGCAGGAATAAAAATGTTATATATTTTTTATCTTCAATTTTTCCAGGTTATGTATCGAAACTTTTTGCATTTTCTCCAGTTTGTGATAAACGGAGATGCCAGTTTTTCCATTGACTCTTCTCAATTATTCAAGTTAATTATAGCAAAAGTGTTTTGTTTTGTTGAATACAAAATCAAATCATGTAGGCAATCTGTTTGTTTAATTGTAGTATTACAAATTTGAAGTACAGAGTAAGTGAGTAGGAAGTTTTTATATTTATTATAATACAGTATGTCTGATTTTCCACTTACCCCTGTTAATCATATAACTTTTCTAACCAATCAGAGATGAGGAGGTCGTGGCTTAGATTGGCAGACCAATCGGAAGCGAGGAGGTGGGCCTAAATATGGCGCTGGTGACGTCACAGAAGATGGATGACACGGAACACATGAGAGCCGACACAGAACACAAGATACATATGACTGTTGACACTTTTGACAGATGACACATACGACACTTATGACACATATGATAGGTGACACTTATGACACATATGACAGGTGATACATACGGCACTTATGACAGATGACACATACGACAGATGACACAGAACATAAGATTGTTGACAGATGACGCGTGACAGATTACACAGAACACACGGCAAATGACAGGTGACGTACATGACAGGTGACATGGTTAGGGGCGCGGCCATGACGCCAGAGGGGAGGGGAGGGGCGATGACGTCACAGGTGGAGTGGTGGGGGGTAGCACAAATTCCGGTACTCCCACTCAAATAGACAGTTGTGTCATACAACGTAGGTTCTTTTTCGATTTTTGCGAAGAATCTTTTGATTGTGCAATTTTTTTTCATTGATTTTTGATAACTTATCACGAGTGAGTATTTCAAACCATTATCAACGGAGAACTCTGAAGTGGCGAAGCAGTATAATCAAAAGGTAAGTCTTATTGGTAACCTGGACTCCTTCACTTCAAAAAGTGAAGACGTCTCCACGGATGCGGGGAAATTTCCTGCACTAACCAATATGGACATTATTGCTTATCTTGTCCTTACTAGAAGATTGTTGGATACCATACATGCTTATTTTTATCAAATTTACCAACAGATGAATGTGACAAAGACGTTGTTTTCTGATCTGAAATGTTAAAAAACTATTTATAGAGCGAGTGTAAGGAAACGGATGTAAATCATTTGCTGGTGACAGTATGAATCCAAAGTTGTTTGCTTTGGGCGGGTTTCCCTACATACTTTTGAGCGGGTCAAAACTAATAGATGTCGAAGGACCACTCTAGTTGAACAGCTAGAGACTGTATAGGTTTAACTTGAAGAGAATATCTGAGGTCTGGGTAAAACCACCTGATTCGAAATAAGGAACAGGTAAGAATATGCACGCTTCCTGTTTTACCTTATATTAAAAAGTGTTGCCAAGCATCGGGAAAGGTACACAAAACCATACACGTGATGTTACGTTCCTCAGTCCTACTTGGCAGCCAGTGAATAAATAAAAATACTAAACTGGACAGTTCCTCGTTCAGAGGTCCAGATAGAGAATATACGATGTAAACTTTGTAATCTAAGTGTCTCTTAGATACAAAACAGTTATAAACATTAATTAAATAGAAAATGGAAAATAAGTTTGGCTGAGTATGTGGCAACCCTGCTGATGCCAGGAGAATTATTATGGCTGTTTATCACAAATAATAAATGTTATTAAAATGTGTTGACTTACAACCTTGCACAACACTACCGTCGCGATCAAAGTAACAAATAAAACTTATAACTACATAATAATTACAAAAGTATCGATAATCGATGCGACGACACTCACACCGATTTTAAAGAAATTGAGAGCGACTGCCGAGTGAGAGATAAAATTTACTTCTACTTTCAGAAAAATGAAATAAGGGTTCACCGTGTTTGGCCGGGTACAACAGATTGCTTTAAAGCAGGGGCGTATTACGATTTGAAAGGAACCACTATGTTTAAACGGTTGTTTGAACAGCGAGTATTATTTAATGAAGATTTTTGGGCTTTGAAATATCAAAAATGTTTATTGTTTCATGAAAATGTCATTATGCCTGAACTCCTAAGCTGGTATTATGCAAGAAATATTAATGCCAACACAAGGTTTTTGTACTTGTAATTCGATTGGTGACAAATGACCTAAGAATGTCTGTGATAATGGTAATTACAAAATAAAATGGTACCACATGGACTAATCGGGAATAACAGAAGTGCCTCCACAATTCTACAAAGCCCATAGTACTGTCCAAGCTATTTAAAATAAGTTTGCCTTTGTTCCAGTTCACATTTTTTCTATATTGTTGTGTATACATTTTTTATACTACTTCCTCTTATGTTTCAATATAGTCAGAGCGTCACTAAGATCAGATCTTGTCTTAGCAGCAATATCTTTGAATAAATCACCACCTAATAAATATGTAAATAAACTGCCCAATTGCTCTGAAAAAAGTGTACGGGCAGGCAGCAGGTATCACAACAAAATTTTGATCCTATAATAGTTTTTTGTATAATACACTCACCTCAGATGATATTAAACAAGAGAACATAAATAATAATTTAGGGACATAATTCAATGCTATTATTGCTTCAACAACTTTATTTTGTTCTTTTTTCTCTTTTGAGAACGTTCTAGTTTTTTTTAAGTTTCACTAGTTTTTTATTTCCATACCTTATATTAATAGAAGGGACCCAGTCAGGGTGACCTAAGTCTTTTATTTCTGACGGTTTTCCTTTTAAAACTAAATATAATATAATGATTTTTCAGGATTCTGTAATTTTCATATTTTTATAAACAAAGTCAGTGGTATAATGTATATTATATATCTATTAATTCACCTGTTATAAAGTGTTTTGAGCAAATTCAAGCGTATATTAATTTACTCTCATTCAATTCTCTTCTTACAACTGAAATTTAAATTGTTTGGTTATAATTACCATATGTATATCCTAAATAACAGTAAGAGAATATAAATTTAATGTCAATTTTCAAAATTATGGTTTCGCTGTATTTCATTATAAAGTTACTTAATAATTTGAAAGCATTATTCTGTTAAGATATTAATAAATTATGTTGGTATAAGAAAACAACGTTCATAAAACGATAAAATGCGCACTAAATAATCAGTGCTGATAAAAATAACTGATCATCAACTATTTACCATATTAGGGTCAATAACATGGTCTGATAACAGCCAGATGTTTATTATCAACAGTACCTGTCAAGGAAAATGAATTTTAGAAATATAGAACGCCTATTTCGCTGAATTGACGTATTTTACTTAAAAATTCGCTTTTTTATTAGTCATACTGAGTCGGTGATTAAGTTTGTTATTAATTATACTGATTATGAAATTACTATACCGGATGTCTTATATTAGTTGCAAGTATTTCATATCATAGATATCATGAGGAAGTGAGGGAGTAGCATCAAAACTATCATGGAAATGTATCTATGTATTCGTTATTAAGCAAAAATTATATTCAGATATTTAGATTGTTTATCCTAAATGGACTCGCCTTTCTTAAAGCCGAGTCAGGAGTTTTACAAATAACGTATCGTGTTTAGTTTTCTTTTAATTTGACAGTAACCAATATTCTAAATTATTAGTCGTTGCGAAGTAGTCCTAGAAAGACTTACAAATTACGGCTCGAAGTAAATAAAACTATTTAGACTTTTCATCTGTGTTTCACTGAGATCCATTATACCTTTCATTAGGTTATGGGCCCAGTCACCGATTGTGATTGTGCGTGAGTTTCAGTTGTTCAGTTGAAATAAAAAAAAAATAAATAACAATGGCGAGTGGCGCGTCAACTGTGATGAAACGGAATTTAAAACTCTTTAATGGAGAAAATTATTTAATGTGGAAATTTAGACTTTCGGAAATAATCGAACAAGAAGGTGCGAGTAGAGTGCTGAACGAGGATCCACCAAAACCACTTACTGATGAGTGGATAAAATGGGAGCGGTTGGCCAGAGGTACCTTGATTGAATATTTGGACGATATCACACTGTCGCAATTACCTCCAGGACGGGCGACAGCTCGACAAATCTTATCCACACAACTATGTGTCCAAGATCGATTGTTTAACTGCAAACTAAAGCCTGGTACATCAATGAAGAAACACATGCTGGAAATTGAAGAAATGGTGCGTAATTTAACTGCATGTGGCTTGGAAGTGAACGAGACAACAAAAGTATGGTATATGCTCAACTCACTACCTTTAAGTTATGCACCAATTAAAGCTGCAATAAAAACAATGACAGAGGATAGACTTACATTGGCCTTTGTAAAAGGAATGCTTCTTGAGCACGAGGAATATCTAGCGAGAGAGAATAATGATACAACAACTAAAGCTCTTCATTTTCGTAGTACGAACGACAAAGGGTCGAAGAAAGAAAAACATTTTCCTAAAAATAAAACATTTAAAAACAAACAGGTGCAAAAATGTTTTCATTGTGGTGGGAAAAACCACCTTAAACGTGATTGCTTCTTCTACAAACAGAGTTTGAAGACGTATCAAAAACCTCACTATCAAAAGAAGAAAAACAATCATCAGGAGACTAGTGCTAATGTTTCTGCAGCAGTAGAGGAACCGTTTGCCTTTATGTGTACTAATGATTCAAATTTTGAAGAAAAAGAATCAGGACGTTTTATATTAGACTCTGTTGCGACCGAGCATATTATCAACGATTTGGGGCTCTTCACAGAACACAGACAGCTAGCGAAGCCAATTTGCTGTGGCGAAGAAAGTTGCAACCATCGAGGTGACACATATTGGGCAAGTGGAAATCAACACAACTCTTGGCTACAATGGAACATTGAAGGATGTCCTCTACAGCAGCAGTGTACCTGCCAACCTCATCTCAGTGAGGCGTATCCAGGAGGCTGGGATGTTAGTCGTGTTTACGGAAACTGGCAACGTGGAAATCAAAAGGGAAGCACGACAATGATAAAAGGTAAGCGCATAAATAATTTGTATATTATTGAGCTTATAATACAAAATGCGCGAAATACAGCACGGGCCGCAGGCCACGTGGCTGCTGTTAAAAGTATTGACAAAAATATATTGTGGCATGAACGAAAGGGCCACATGAGTAAAGAAAAATTTTCAAAATTTAAAGAAAATGAACTTGCAAGTGATAATATTTATTTAAAAAATATAAATCCCATAAATTCAGTTTGTGAAGCGTGCATAAGCGGAAAACAAACACGCCTTCCTTTCGCCAAAATAAAAGATAAACGTCATATTAAAAGACCGCTATTTATTGTTCATTCAGACGTATGTGGTCCAATAACACCATCTACGATAGATGATAAAAATTATTTTGTAAACTTTATAGATGAATATACTCATTATACCGTAACCTATTTAATGTCAAAGAAATCTGAAGTCTTTTCTTATTTTAAAGATTACGCTGCAAAAGGCGAAGCCCATTTTAATACGAAAATAGTCAATTTATATTGCGATAACGGTCGAGAATATTTATCTGGCGAAATGAAGGAGTACTGTAAACAAAAAGGAATAACATATCATCTTACGGTGCCATATACTCCGCAACAAAACGGTGTGGCGGAACGGATGAATCGAACTTTAACCGAAAATGCACGTGCAATGGTATATAGCTCGGGTTTAGACAAACGATTTTGGGGCGAAGCAGTTTTAACTGCAACTTACTTAGTAAATAGGTCACCTACTAAAGCCATAACATTTAATAAAACTCCCTACGAGATGTGGCATGATAGAAAACCGAAATTAAATATTTTAAAAATATTTGGCTGTACAGCTTATGTACATAATAAAACAAAAACAAAAAAAATTGATAGTAAATCATCTAAGGGAATTTTTGTGGGTTATGTGCCAAATGGATATAAGATTTTTGATTCAGAATCGAAAAAATTCATAGTTGCACGAGATGTAATTTTTGATGAAATTACTCACAAAACATCAAGACAAGAAATTGATGATCAAATAAAAATTGGTGGCAAAAATGTATCAATAAGCACAGATAATTTATCAGCAGGAGGTAATGCTGATAGTGATGCTGGTGATAAAATCTCTCCTGGTAAAGCAGATAATTGTTTATATTTTTTGAACAGAGGAAATGTCAATAAAAATATCTACGTAATTTTATATGTGGATGATTTAGTGATTGCAACTAAAGATAACAATAAAATGAATAATTTTAAACAGTTTTCAATGAAACAATCTGATATGGTTAATTTACAAGAAATTATTTATTTTTTGGGTATAAGAATAAGCAGATCAAACTCAGAAATTTCACTTGATCAAACGACGTATTTAAAGTCTGTATTACAAAAATATAATATGAGTAATTGCAACCCCGTCAGTACACCATTACCAGTAAAATTAAACTATACCGCATTAAATTCAGAGGATAGTTATGATGCACCTTGGAGAAATGTAATTGGCTGTTTAATGTACGCAATGCTGTGCACACGTCCCGATCTGTGTACAGCGGTGAATTTACTAAGTAGGTACCAAACTAAAAATAATAAAGAATTATGGTTATGCTTAAAGCGGGTATTAAGATATGTGAAAGCAACGATTAATATTAAATTGGTATATAGAAGAATTGACAATTATGGACAAATATTAACAGGGTATGTTGATGCTGATTGGGCAAATAATGAAGTTGATCGCCGAAGTACAACGGGCTGTTTATTTAAACTGTATGACAATTGTATAGTAACTTGGATTACACGGCGACAGAATTCGGTTGCAGCGTCGTCAACCGAAGCGGAATATATGGCCGTTTTTGAGGCTGTAAAAGAAGCCCTATGGCTAAGATCTTTATTTGTCAGTATTAATATCAATATGTTTAAACCAATAATTTCATATGAAGACAACCAAAGTTGTATAGCAATGTCAAATAATCCCGTAAATCACAAACGTTCTAAACATATCGACATTAAATACCATTTTACGAGGGAGCAAGTAGAGAACAAGATGATATGTTTGAAATATTTGTCCACAGGTAATCAAGAAGCTGATTTGTTGACAAAGTCGTTGCCACCACAGCAGTTCAAGGAACTAAGAAAGAAACTGGGATTAGAAGAAAAATAATGTTCACATTATAAAATTCTTTTTATTACTGATTTAGAAATTTAAGTGTTAATGATCTGGTTAGGTTTTGTGGGGTTTCCCTAACCCAAGCAACAGATGTTGGATCATTGTGAATTCCCCAGAAAGCCGTAAAGTAATGTTTTTCCTCATATATTTTTGAGGGGGTGTATTGGTTATTAAGCAAAAATTATATTCAGATATTTAGATTGTTTATCCTAAATGGACTCGCCTTTCTTAAAGCCGAGTCAGGAGTTTTACAAATAACGTATCGTGTTTAGTTTTCTCTTAATTTGACTGTAACCAATATTCTAAATTATTAGTCGTTGCGAAGTAGTCCTAGAAAGTCTTACAAATTACGGCTCGAAGTAAATAAAACTATTTAGACTTTTTATCTGTGTTTCACTGAGATCCATTATACCTTTCATTACTATGAAATAATAAGGGCAGCCAAATGAATTGCATTAAGGGAAGTATGGTTGTGGGGGTACCAGAACACAAAGTGAACTCAATAGTTGATCCACTGGTTAACCCTTATTCGAAATAAGACAGTTTTCGGATCTACTTAAAAGTACTCTCGAGAAATCTGTCAAATCCTGAGTTCTGAGTAGCCACAACCAGTCTCTACCAGAAATTTTTCATGTAAAATTATCTTTCAAAACACAGTTGACAGCAAAACAGCAGAACTACTAACTTCAAGAAATAACCAGAGACGAATCACAACAAGGTTAATAACGGGTCCTGCACCCATAATATACCAAATGCACAGATGAAACTCGACAATGTAGATTTCGTGCCAGGGAAACTCAGTCTTGAACAAATACACGAAAAAGTATATTACCTAACGATAGTTGTAAATAGCATTTCACATCCCAGGGGAAAATATTGCGCACACGCTGCTAAGCGGCAAGTGCGGTAATTTCACGAGCTTGGAATATGCATTGCAACTCGTTTTTTGTACTGTACTTTTTCTACAACGTTTTTATTATTAATTATAAATTTAATGAGAACGGTTTATAAATATTTTTAGCAATTGGAATTTATATTTAATGTAAAATTTTGACATTTTTTAATAACAATAGGCTGTCCAGATTTTTGTGCAACTATATTAGAAGTTGACGGTATTGTCTGATGTCACATGATTTATTAGTTGTCCTCGATAGACGTTAAAATTATATTCGATGTTATATTTTTATTTAAGATGGAGTTATTCAGATACATTTCTGCCAAAGTTGATGACTTCCTACCACCTTGTCTTTTCTATGTCAACAAATCTCCATCAGCATCTACTATTCTCCGTTTTTAAAAGGCATGGAGTAATAAATCACTCATTTTGGCCGGAACCATAGGTGTACCACATTTAGTCATTTAAAAAAAGTTAAGGCTTCTAAAATTATCTCATTTCCGAAAATAACCGTTTTGTAATATTATTTAAAATGAAATTTCAAATTATCAATAATATAATAAACTGTGGATTATATTACTGACATCAATTTTCCAGAAAATTTATTATTATGTATAAAAGGGCGTAGACGAGTCCCTTCACTAATCTCCAGGTAGTTATAATCCTACATACAATAAATAATAAAATAAATGTTAATAACAATTTTATACAAATACGGTAGCGGAAAGGTTGAATATTTTCATGAAATTAACTGTCTCGACCCTTACTTCGTGGAATTAACTAGAAACCGTGAGTTTCATTTAAAACACTAATATGAATATTTCCAATTTACAGTGCATCTGTTCTGGAGAAACTGCTGTTGATTGATTTCCCCATTATTAATGTTATTTCTTATTATTTTTTACCGTTATTGTTAACTGGTGTTTATTTTTGTTCATCTATACAAGTTCTCTTCTCATCACACGAGACAAACACCTAACTACACCTTCCAACTATATAGTGTTCCAACCAAATTCGACCAGATATGGGGGATTTATCACCATCCAAGCGACCTAAAGTTGGCCCATTGTCGCTGAACGAAAAAAATCTGATATTAAATTGCTATTCCTCGTTGAAGAACGAAGAAATTAGAAGAAAAATTATGAATTTGACAGGAAGTGTTGATGAAACTGTGGAGATTACTGCAACAATGATGGGTGTTTCAAAAACAACAATTGGAACTTGGGTTTGAATATAAAAAAAATTATCGGAACGCAATGTTGATTGATAGAGACGACATTGTCATTTGGAGGAGGAGTTATTTGCGCAATATTCGGAAAGCAAGACTAGATCGAAAACGAATTTATTATTTGGATGAGACTTGGTTAAATGAAGGTCATACTGTTTCAATATTTTGACATGACACGAATGTCAAAAGTCGGAGGCAGGCAGCTCTTGAAGGGTGGTCAACAGGCCTCAATCCACCAGCAGGAAAAGGACGTCGACTCATCATTACTCATATCGGAAGTGTCGAAGGTTTTGTTAAAGGTGGATTGTTGTGCTTTGAGTCGAAGCAAACCGGAGATTATCATGAAGATATGGATTCAGACGTTTTCCAAGAATATTTCTCACAAATTTTAGATCTAATTCCAACGGGCTCAGTCATTGTTATGGATAACGCAAGTTATCACTCCAGGTTAGTGGAGAAATTACCTTCAACTGCATGGTGTAAACAAGAAATATTGAATGCCCAGATAACCCGCTGAAAAATTAGCTCTTGCAACTGGCCAATTTACATAAACACAAATATAGTAGATACGTTGTAGATCAAATGGCATCAGCGCGTGGTATAACGGTGCTGAGGCTTCCTCCTTATCACTGCCAACTCAATCCCATAGAATTAATATGGGCCCAAGTGAAAGGGGAAGTTTCAAGAAAGAATACGACATTCAAAATGAGTGACGTAAAAGTTTTATTCGAAGACGCGTTAGGTAACATAACCAAAGAAAACTGGAAGAAATGTGTTGAACACGTGATACAAGAAGAACTAAATATGTGGGAAATGGATCATATAAGTGAACACATGATTGAACCATTTATAATCAATGTTAATAATGGAAGCTCAACAGAATCGTCTGATTCTGATATATAGACTAGTTTTTGTGTTAGTTATTACTATTATTTGATAGACTTTTTTTTATAAATATTAAATTAATTCGTACTTTATTCCTGCATTTTTCTTTTTTCCTCTCCTATTGTAAACGGTATATTAGTACTAAAGTTGATACCTACTGCAAAAAAATTTGCTATTTTTTATATAATATTTTATGTTTATTGTTTATTCATAGGAACACAAAAAAATGTGTTTTTATTGAATCGATTTTGTGAACTCTTTTGAATAGTTTTCGTAATTATAATTTCATAGTGCCTTCATATTCATATAGCAAGTTTGTTTTGTCCTGATTGCACGCCTCTGGGGATTAAATTGTTTATTTGTTCATTTAAATACAATAGAGCGACCCTTTCAATACAATAGGCGACCCAACCGAATACAGAGTTACGGGGTGCCTTCCTGAAATTCGTAACAAATGAGAAATTTTAGTACAAAATTAGATAAACTTCGGAGATATTTTATTATACACCCTGTATCGGTTTTGCATACCTAATGAGCTTTTATTACTCCATGCCTTTTAAAAACGGAGTATTGCCGAAAACAGTCGCCAATGTATATCCATAACTGGATTTGGAAGTTTCATATATGTGACGATTTCCTAGGAAGTATTGCCAATGATTTATGTCTGTAACTTGTCTGCAATATTTACCTTTTTCGTATCTTAGAAAAAATTCGGAAATATTTTCATCCAACATTTTGACGGATTTGTGTATATTTTTTATATACTTTAAATGCACGGTCAGTTTTAGTGTTGCTATCAAGAACTTTAAAAAGTAATGTATTTCCTGTATCTTCAATGTTTGCCATTTTAAAATGCATCAAATTTTGTTTTCGATAAGCACCACTAATGCTAGAAATTAGTATAATCTAAAATTAATAATAGAAACAATTATTTTTCAACTAAAAGACAAATTGCTTAATATAGGGTATTGGTGCAGGTAAAATTTTGATGGTCTGTAAAGTCGAAATATAAGTTTGTAAAGTGTAATTACTACTTCCGCTTGTACCGATATAGGACTTGCACAGTAGCGTGGACGTTTTTTGCGGGGTCAAAATTGGCATTGTTACATTTTCCTCAACTATTTTCAATGAAAACAAAAGAAATTCTTTTTCAGTAAAGGACATAGGTACAAAAATAAGAGTTACAAAAATAAAACTCTCAACACCGAAAAACAATGTTAGAACGTACCCTTTGTGATTTCCCGATTTTTCATCATCAATATCACTAGTACCTACATTGATAATAATATCATCGAGAACTTTATCAGTCACATTATCTATATCTCACATTTTCTTTCCTTCATTTTGAACATGAGAAATAGGGGAGATGTGGGTAGTGAAATAAAGAGCAATATTATGATGAAATCAAGTACCCAATACAGCTCAACTATTATTATAGTCATATTAAAAAAATTACAGCCTTAATTTAATATTTTTTTTTATTTACAAATAAATTATTTTGTAAAATATGTGCAAATGGCCACTCCACCCTACACAGCGGTGCAAAGTGGCCACCCATAATTTGAGGCATAGTAACCACGATAAAATGTATTGTAAAACAACATCACATGTGGTTCAACAGTACTTTAGCATTTATTAGTTTATTGCACATAAATATACAGCTTAAGAACATACTTCACATGAAGACACATCGTCCTCTTCATCGCAGCCACCACATTCTTCATGTGCCCATCTTTTGCATTTTGAGCAGCATACCCAACCCTCCCCTTTTTTGGATTTTGAGAAGAGGCTTGAGCAGTAGAGACACTCAACATCTTCTTGCGCATCATCGTCGCTGCTACTTGTGTCATCTTTAACAGGAATTATTGATTTCTTTGTCGCAACATTGCTTTTAGCCTTCCTACTACCAAAAACTTGTTTCTTAACTGCTGCTGGTTTTTGAGATTCTTTTACTATTTCTAGCTCATTTTTATAAGGACTGTCTGTGATTATTGCGCTTGAACCTCTTCTTCTACCATTTCTCTAAGTTTCTGTTTTACATTTTGGAATCGGAACGATCTCTTTTGGACTGACGAGTAAACTTGAGCAGCTTGGTCCACTATTTTGGATATTAATTATGCTTTCATCAAGAGGTTGTTTGTTAGTTTGAGAAGTTGAAGGAACTGGATCTGCTACATCATTCGCTTTGTTGCCTTCATCATTGAAATTTTCGTTTTCCGCATGATCTGCCCTAACTGCAACATCTCTATCAGTAACTTCAGCCGCAGCGAAATCTGCATCATTGAACACATGTGGATTATCCACAATGTCTGAAGCCATTAATAGCTGCTGTAGGCACTGTTGCTCGAAGATATGCAGCACCAAACAATTTGCAAAGTTGATATTGTGATACGGTTCTTCCTGAGTTATTCTTAAGATATTTGTCAATCTCTTGAACATAAAACGTATTCAAGGGCCCCATAAATGCCACATCAAGCAGCTGTAATTTGTGAGTGCAATGGGGCGGTAGACACAAGACAGTCACGAAATTATCACGTGCCATATTGATGTAATCTAGGTTTTTTGTATGCGTAACATGCCCATCTAGTATTAACAAACAAGGGTCTTCGGCTGTAGGCTTCGCAAGCTTCAGAAAATGTTCAAACCATTTAGTGAAAATTTCCAGCTGCATCCATCCTGATTTATGACAGGCAAATCCAGTCCCAGGTGGATCCCCGTCCACTAACTCTTCCTTCATTCTCACTTTAGGGAAAATTATCATTGGGAGAATTAACGAACCACCAGCAGACATGCAAACGACAATTGTTGATAAAACTCCTCTTTCAGCAGATGTGAGGCTACCTACTTGTTTCTGACCTTTTCGTGCAAAAATTTTACTTTTCCTTCCCCAGCAAGCTCCTTTTGTCTGTTGAAAGTATGATTCAAGCCGTTTTTCCAGCTAATTGATATGCAAGGGATCTAACGTCTTTTTTAGTGAGACCATAAACACGAGTTTCCAGTTCCTGGATATACTAGACAATTTCTATTTCTTGGTCCAAAGTAAAAACTGGGCGGATAGCGCCTAAGACTTTAATATTCCCTTTAGCATCTCTATTTTTATTTAGGACTCTTCTTTTGAGAGTATTTCGCGGAATACTAAAAGTTTTACTAGCTGTTTGGAATGGCATGTGCTGTTCCTTTACGACTTTGATTGCTTGTGCCATGGTTTTAGGATCCCATGATCCTTGGTGTGACGTTCTTGTGCACTTCCTTGGCATTTTCTGAAAAGAAATTTTCAAG
Organism: Galeruca laticollis; assembly: GCA_963921935.1. Lineage (NCBI taxonomy): Eukaryota > Metazoa > Arthropoda > Insecta > Coleoptera > Chrysomelidae > Galeruca > Galeruca laticollis. Next base: position 167,635,761 of record OY998180.1, read on the forward strand.
TTTGCACTCAATACAAAATGAGAGGGGTTAAAGTGGCCACTCCAAAATTTATACGGGGTATAGTGGACACTTGGTGGCCACTTTACTCCATCTTGCACCTCATGAGAAATGTGATAACCTACAAAATATGTATGTTAAGGATCTGCAAAAACTTAGCACTCTCACACATCAATTTTGTTATACAGCTAATTGAACTCAACCTAAACACTACATCAACCTCACACAATTATGCAGATCCCATCTGATCTGTAGATCTTATGGTTTCGTATTTGTATTACAGTTTACTGTAATGACGCCCGTGACAGTTCAGCGCTTTACCGCACAGGTGAAGCTGGTAGGATAAAGAAAAATGACATTTGGCCACTTTACCTTGGGTGGTCACTACACCCACAACTCCCCTACACTTGCTCCAGTTTCTCGTATGACTCGTTCCTCGTTTCTTAAGTAGGCGTTCCACATCAGCTAACTTGAACGTTCGATATTTCTCTGCCTCATCCTCTTTAACTTGTGCACAAATTAATTCAATTGGATTCAGCTTACAATGATACGGGAGTACCCTTAATACAGTATTTCCATGGCTCAATGCTAATTTATCTACAGCAAGCTTCTTATACTTATAGGCATGTATTTTCACAATTTGAAGCAATTCGTTCTTTACACTGTTTTAATCATAAGGGATGCTTTTATCCCGTAACCATTCTTGAATTTGAGCTTTCCTCCTCGCTTGTTGTGGCGTTTTTTCACATTGTCGAATGTGGTAAGAAGCGTTGTCCATAACGACGACAGATGCAGGCTCCAAATTTTCAGTAATGCGCCCAAACCACTTCTTGTAAACCACTGCGTTCATCTCTTCATGGTCTTGGACTTAAATATTAATTCACAATTTAACATATCAATCGGCGGCCTTTTCCAGATGGAATTTTTAAACCGGTTGATCAACCTCCAATGGCTGCTTGCCGTGTATTTTTCACATTTCCATGTTGCCATGCTTTTTTCACGGTGTGCCCCTCGTTGACCCATGTTTCATCCGTATAATTATTCTTTCTTCCTTGCTTCCGAAACTCGTTAATTTTCCTTCTCCCCAATACTATTTCAGATCTTCCAATAAGAACACTCTTTCTAATTATTTTCTCATAACTAAAACTCAAACCGTGTAAGATTTTCCTCAACGTCTCCTTACCCATTTTAGGGATGATCTCGTTTTCACTAACACCTTCCAGCACTGTCTTTGATGTTGGTACTTCATTTTTCATTCAAAACGTATGAGCGGTTCTTCGTATAGCATATTACGCATCTTCGTCGACCTCTATTTTTGCCTGACTGCTCTTCCTTTTTGGTGCCTGCACCTTTCATGTACTTTCTATCAGATCCAAAGGTGGATGGAAAAACAATCCAACAGCTTGTCAGTTTATGTCATCTTACAAGAGTTTGTTAATCAGATCAGAATAAAGAAGTGGCGGCATTGATAATTGTCCACATTTGGAACAAATTCCCATTTTAGTTGTGTCCTGTTGACCGGCAAAAACAGATCCCATTTGTCTGATAATCAATAGTATTCCCTAATTTGTTAAAGATGGAGAGGCAACCATGACCACAATTTATGACTGATTTGAAAATACCTTTAACGATCATAACTATATTATGAATCCATTTATTTCGTCAACATGTAGTGAACAAATTATCAGGTATATAGCTGGATTTGTTGTTTCAATAGACAAACACTTCGCTATGTAAAACATGTGTTGGGGCATTAACTGGACCTAAAGCAAATTTGCTTGATTATTTGACTGCCCATAAAAGTAAAGGAAGATTAACATATCCTTCAAATGATTTTATACGCATTTGAACAATTTCTGAACGTGTTTTAAGAATTCTTGAACAAAATCTGCATAAGAAAAAGTCCTTTGAAATGTTAATTAACACAGTTATGAACAAAGCTGTAACAATGGATTTGTCTGTTGATTTGGTTTAGAGAAGAGAGCTTCCGCTGCCACAAAGTCCTCTCCAGAAAAAACGCTAGGTTGATTAGGAGAAATATCAGCTGATTTGAACCCATTCACCCCTTTATCAATAGTTGCCACTTTTTGGTAGGCTGTACCGAATAACTCGGCTATTTCATACACAGTCATTCTGTTGCCAGCATTGGATTTCATCCAGTATGTACGCTAATTGTTAAATTCAGTTTTCCAATGCCCCAAAAAAAATACTCTGTCCAAATGCTGTGATTTATGAGAAGTATGAGGGATGATGAGGCAAGGATACCATATCTATTCCATGTTATTTAGCCAAGTTATGTACTAGAAGACAAATGTGGCTTTTAAACTAAAATGAAGCATACCCTATGGTCCTTAGAAGGTCTAACTAACTCTATGAAATGTATCCATTTCGTGAAGATTTCAGAATTGCCCCAACCTTTTGAACCGGGAAGAGCATTTGTCATAAATCGATCATTATGTTTTTTCTAGGGAACACGATGAGGGTTGGCACATAATTTCCAGCAGCATTGAAACAACAAATAATAGTATCTCCAGTTTCTGCACTGGTGATCTTGCCTATTTGCTTGCTGGTTATTTTTCTCACACTCGAGAGACAGGTTCTCGAAAAATCTGCCAATTTCTGCCTTGTTAAAGCCAACAACTTTGCTCAAACTTGTAGGTTCAGGTGTCCTTAATGGTATTTCAGAATGTTTTTTCTTAAAATTCTAATAAAAATTCCAACCTGCAAATTGTTAATTTTTTTATTTTTCATTCGATGCTCAACACCTAATTTTTTAGCAAACTGAAATGCCAACTGACGAAAAACCATGATAGTGAGACCAAAATATCTTTGCGAGAGTTTTCAACAATATTCTGCTAGCTGATTTTCTTCCTCTCGAGTAAAAATTGGTTTTATGCCTACCACCTTTGGAATCACAGGGGCATTGGTGGAATTTCGGCAACATTTTCGAACAGGGTCTTTGATCATAGTGTATTTTATATTATTTACATTTAATTTGTTTGACGTGACATTTTCTACAGCTTTTTGAGGTCTGCTAACTGCCACTGACTCCTTGCGTTTTTTTCTTCCGTGACTTCTGAAATAAAAAAATATCGTAAAGTTATTTTAAAATATCAAGGTCACATCGCAAGAATGCATTCCTCATGACTGGGGATATGCAGTGGTTGTTCTTATCTATAAGAAAGGAGATACGTGGGACCTCGAAAACTACAGACCAATCAGTCTGCTATCTCAGGTGTACAAATTGTTTATCAGAATAATTACAAACAGGTTAGAGTGAAAACTTGAAATATACCAACCAAGAGAACAGGCTGGATTTAGAAGTCACTACAGCACACCTCCATACAGTAAAACAACTAGAGAAGGTACCAGAATATAATATACCTATATGGGTGGTACGACACTATAGAAACCTCGGCAATAATAAAATCTATGAGAAATTCCAGAGTGGATCAAAGATACATCAACCTAATAGAAAATATATACAAAACTTCTACAATGACTATCATGATTCACGCACAGACAAATAAAATAGAATCCAAAAGAGGCGTCAGACAGGGAGATGTAATTTCGCCAAAATTGTTTACTCTGGTTTTGGAGGATGGCTTCAAGAAAGTCAATTGGAGGAAAAATGGAATAAACATCCATGGTGAATACTTAAGCAATTTAAGGTTTGCTGATGATGTCCTGTTCGGAAGAGATAAACAAGAACTAACTAAGATGTTGGAAGAACTGCATGTAGAAGCTGCCAAAATTGGACTACATATTGTTACGAACTCGCACACCGAAGCAGATACTAAGTACGGCCCTGTAACCTTATGTTAACGGAGTTAAGAAAAAGGCGAGCGCGCCGAATTCTGAGGTCTATTGTGACCGTCCTTTTTAAACATGTTCTCGAAAGGCATTTTAAGAAATATCGCGAAAGGCATGTCCCGTCCCGAATATTCTAGTAAAGAAAGTTTTTGATATAAATACAGGACCGATCAGCGGATGAGTTCAGTTTTTAATTTGCCATAGTGAGTTAAACAGTAATTAAGTGAATATAAAAGTGTTATAAATTAATAAGTCAGTGACTAGTTAAGTACATATAAATTAGTGTTAGTGAGTTAGTGTTTAAATAAATTAGTAAGTAGCAATTCCGAGTGTTTAAAATTTATCCCACCCGTTTACGTTTTAAATAAATTAGAAAAACATTACATTGGTGTCAGGTGTGGGGTAATATAAATAAATTGCTACGTAAAAATGGCCAAGAGACTATGTGATCTCAAAGTGACGGAATTAAGAGCAGAATTGGAAGATCGTGAGTTGGAAACGTCCGGTAAGAACAGTGAGTTAGTAGAAAGACTTAAAGTGGCACTGGAAAATGACGGTTTTGATCCAGAAACAGTTTTATTTAATGACGAGGCTTCCACCTTAATCTCGTCAATTTCTGCCATGGAAGAGAAGATTTCAACGAATGTGAAAAACGATATTTCTGCCATGGAAGACAAGATCTCAACTAATGTGAAAAGCGAGATTTCTACTATGAAGAATGATATTTCTACCAATATAGACGAGAAAATTTCCACTATGAAGAATGATATTTCTACTAATATGGACGAGAAGATTTCCACCATGAAGAATGACATTTCTGCCGATATCTTATCGTTAAAAAATGACATTGCTGCTGACGTCGAGAATAAAATTACGTCTCTAAAATCAGACATTGAAAACAAAATAACAACGATAGACGAGAAAATCAAGGAATTGGAGAGAAATATGGCAGATTTAAGAACAGAAGACACGCCAGCAGAAGGAAAGAATATTGAACATATAAAACCCTGCAAGCCAGAAATAACTTCCAGGATAGAGGACATTGGCAGTTTTGCACGAGTCAAGACCCCAACATTCGACGGAAAGACATCGTGGACCAATTATGTAAAACAGTTCGAAGCAGCCGCTAGAGTGAATAATTGGTCCGATAAGGAGAAAGCAGTGAACCTAACTATCGCGCTTCGGGGAGATGCCTTAGATATACTTTAGACGATACCTCTGGAAGAAACGGATGATTTCGAGCTGCTGAAGAAGAGGTTGGACATGCGGTACGGTCACGAACATCTAGAACATTTGTATCAGTCCCAACTGAAGAACCGAAGGCAGAAACGTGATGAAGCCCTTCAAGAGTATGAAGTGGATATTGCCCGACTCGTTCGATTTGCTTATCCGTCAGCACCAGAGAACATGATGGAATGTCTGGGCATCCAGGCCTTTATTGATGGCTTACGTGACCCCGATATGCAGAGGACGCTTCGTTTAGCCCATCCCAAAACATTAGTTGACGCATTGACAGCTGCTCTTGAATATGAAGCAGCAACGAAGGCTTCAGGATATAACAAAATTAGGACCATCCAAGAAGAAGGCGACGAAGACAGATTTGACCAGTTCGTCAGTTTAATAAAAAGTATGATTGACAAGAAGCCGAGAAAGATCAGATGCTGGAATTGTGGCGAGCTAGGGCACGTACGCAATCCGTCTAAGCGCCCCAAGATTCCTGTAACCCAAGAACTCCAGTCACAGGGGAAATCAGACAGGGGTGAACATCCTGCTGATATGAGTCACCGAAATGCCGACTCCCTGTCCAGGTGGCCGTGCCCAACAGACTGCTCCCACTGCAACAAGGTGGAATCTAGGGAAGCTGCAGTTTCAAGAACTACTGTAGTCAACGAGGAATGGTCACCCACCAGGATCAGAGAAGATCAGGAGAATGATCCTCACCTGAAGATGATCCGGCAATGGAAGAAAGAAAACCGGCGACCTACCTGGCAAGAAGTGTCAAGATTTTCACCGAAACTCAAGGCGTATTGGGCTCAGTGGGACTCCCTTGTCCTGGAAGAAGGGCTATTGAAAAGAGTCCTTGAAAACGATGATGGTTCTGAGATGAGGAGACAGCTAGTTATCCCGAGAACAAGAGTAGCTGAGGTACTGAAGAAGTTACACGACAGTCCATCGGGAGGTCATCTGGGAGTGAAGAAAACCCTTCAGCGAGTTCGTGAAAGGTTTTATTGGATGAACAGCTCCGACGATGTGAAGGACTGGTGTAAGAAATGTACGACTTGTGCTAAGAGTAATGGACCACATCGCAAGAGAAAGGCACCCATGAAACAGTACAATGTTGGAAGCCCTTTCGAAAGGATTGCTTTAGATATCGCTGGACCATTTCCGACGACAGAAAATGGTAGCAAGTACATACTGGTTGTAATGGATTATTTTACAAAGTGGGTGGAAATTTACGCTATCCCGAACCAAGAGGCCACAACTGTCGTGAATGTATTGGTGAAAGAATTCATCAGCCGATATGGAGTACCCATGGAAGTCCACAGTGACCAGGGAAGAAATTTCGAAAGCCATCTATTCCAGGAGATTTGCGACAAGCTGGGAATGAAGAAGACCAGAACAACAGCATTACATCCACAGTCAGATGGAATGGTCGAGAGAATGAACAGGACTATTGGAAAATACCTGTCCAAAGTAGTATCCAGCCATCAGAGAGATGGGGACCAGTATCTCTCCCTATTCGCATTGGCTTATCGATCTGCCGTCAATGAGTCCACGGGTGAAACACCTGCGAAAATCCTGTTTGGACGTGAAATGAGGCTTCCTTGTGACCTGGAATTTGGCTGTCGGCCTGGAGAAGATATAGCAGGCGAAGACTACGTGATCCAATTGAGAAGAAGGCTGGACGATATTGGCAGACCACAACAAATATGGTACGATGATCTGAAAAAATTCGCTGGGCTGAACTGGTACTAGAGAGCAGAAAATAGAAGTCAAACATGAGAGAGGCCTATATCCAATGGATAGAAGATGACTGCAAAAAGAAAAGATGTTGGAGTAATAGCGCATATGTATGCGGTAATGGCTCGACACGATACTTTTGACTTCTCTGGTATAATAAAATCCACTATTTCTACTGCTTATAATGTTATTTCTGGTGGTGTATATTCTGAGCCTCTGGAAATGTAAAAAAGTCGTAATAAATGATGACGATGATAGAAAATTCTATTTACCTAAGTATGTAATATTAAATATCCTAAAATAATTACGTGATCGATCAATTCGGTCCCCTAATTCCAATTTTATGCAAAAAATTGCGCAGGTAATGACCCTTCTTTTTTCAATAATAAAGCAACATTGATCTATTTTATCTGATGTAATAGGTTTTTATAATTATAAGTTCAAAGGCTTGCCTGTGTGTGCATCACTGGAGCTATGAGGACATGCCCAACTAGGGCACTTGAGATCATTACAGATCTCACATCTCTACACCTGGTGAAAGAAATATCAGCCCATGAGGTCATTCTTAGAATATCTAGAGAAGGTTCAGGCAATGAGAATATTAAAAATCATTGAGCCGGGTCCTCTCTAACAAATTACATATCATCAGCGAATCTTCCCAGTCACAAAATGATTAACCCTTCAACGGCGGATTTTTTTTTCCTAGAAATATGCTATGCCAGGTTATAATTCCTGATTATTATGATTAAGTTAGGCTCTTTCAATAACTTTTTAATATTTTTTTATTTTTTTTGCGTTATAAGTGCCGTTACCATATGGTAACACTAGCCGTTAGTGATGTACAAAATAATAGAAATTCAAATATCTGTTGCAAACTGTCAAAAATGTTTATTTAGTGTGAAAAATATAGTTACAGTCTATACATAAACCAACATTACATTTACAACACATTGTTCGGATGCTTGAGGAGCAACCTTCACCGGCACAACGTTTTCTTTTTTTATTCCTAGTTGGAACTAATAAATGGTCAACCTGGTCATATCTAATATCATCAGACACCCTGTTTAGAGTAACGCTGTTTTTAGATGTAGATGGCCTTCCTGATCCTTTTGAAACTGTTTTGTATTTCTCAAGATAATGCAAAACGATTTGTCTTCTGTAATTTAGCTGACTTATTGGTGGTTTGCTTCTGCATTTTCGCCTAACAGACCATGCGTTTACTACACTTGTGTCCAGCAACCAAGTAAAAATGGGCCACCACCACTTTTTCCTTCTGAAAGATATACGATATCTTGGAATATTTTCATCCATCAGGTCGGTTCCTCCCATAAAGCGGTTGTATTCGGTTATAAGCGATGGACGCGATACCTGTATAATTTTTTTTCCTTCTGAGAGAATCTTTTCACTAAAGAAGTGAGATTTACTCCATGACAGGTAGAGGCTACGCTAACAACATTATTATCCAGCCACTTTACAACAATGATTCCATCTTCTTTATCAATAGCTGATACGTAATCACCCCTTTTCTGAGAATTAGATTTAGATAACATATTTTTCGTAGGTAAAGGATAGCTTTTCGGGATACGGTTGTCACGGATTGTTCCCGTTCCATCAAAGCCGCGTTGTTTCAGGTAATGTAAAATACTGAAACCAGTAAAAAGGTTATCAAAATAAAATCGAAATGGAAGTTTGGACATTTCCCGAATACATTTTCATAGAAAGTATTTCCCCTAGGATTGTTCCCTTGGTATACATCGAAATTTACAAGATACCCCGACACAGCATTCAAACACCATACCTTGTAACCGAATCGGATTGGTTTTCCTCTTATGAATTGTTTGCTGGGATGTCTTCCAAAATATTTTACCATGGATTCATCAAAATTTAGGGGTTGTTCAGGAACGAGGTGGTGTTGGAGTATTCGGGGCTGGCACTAAATACTCTTTCTCATTAGGCTTATGCCCGAGCGTTTTTCAGGTAGAAATTGAAATATGCGTGGAAACGAACTTAGAAAGAAAATAGCAGAAATGTGACATAGTGATTCATTTTGATAGTCAAGCAGCTATCAAAGCATTGAGCTCTCATGTTATTGACTTATTGGCTTATACACTCGCCACGAAAGGATCACGAACGCCTATCAAGAGAAGCACTTTGCCGGTGCCTTCCCGGGCTGGATCCATCCAAAAAGTTCCTTCGGAGCTTTGACAGCGCTAGATCCAAACAGTAATTGGATCTCAAGAAGAAGCTTCGTATCACTTAGTTCTAGAATGCCTCGCCATTGTAGGCCAACACAAAAAGTACTTTGACAAATAAACTTGTAGGAGCGATGATCTAATCTACTTGAAGCCAACCCAAATACTGGAGTTGATTACAACTCTGAAACTGGAAGGCGAGCTGTAGAAGTAGATGGTAGAGAGAATAGCTCTGATAGGGGAGCACAATAGACCTTAAAGTCGCAATGCAGTGTAACCCCATTAACCAATTAAATAGACAAAAATAATAGTAGACCAAAAACAATGTTTGCAGCTTAAACGTTAAAACTTGAGGATAAACGAACAAAAGCTACTAAGAGCAATACGAGAGCCGGAGAAGGTCGTAAAGCAGGAATATAGGAGAACAAATCAAGAAATAATACAGGAACTAACGGGGAAAGATATTATAGTGAAAATAAATAAATAAAGAGTCAAATGGTCAGGACACATGAAGAGAAGTGGCACAAACAGTATCATATGCTATGCTAAAATGGGAATCAGACGGAAAAAGGAGACGTGGAAGTTTAACAGCCAAATAATTAGAGGTAGTAGGCTTACAAGATAAATGAGAAAGATAGAGTGTGGAGTAGAAACAAGTTAGCGAAAATATGTAATGAAGATGGGATTAATTCACCCTGTTTATGGAGGGTAGGGACTAGGAGAAGAATCTTATATGGGAGAAAAGTTGAAAAAGTGTCCAGCTATACGCTGCAAATAACAATTCAAAAACCGTTCAGAAAGGCGTTCGTATAGACATAAGGTATAGTGTGAATGTAGCAAAATGATTTAGTAAATATAACATCAAATTATGAGATAACGTGATTTAATGTCGTGAACTTTGAATACAAGGTTATTAGTGATTTTTTAATATTTAATTTTATAAAAACTTTGTGAATAATGGAGCAATTATGGGTAAAATTTGTGTTTTGCAAAGTTTTTCAAGTGGGCATAAATATAAAAATAGAAAAATCATTTGCCTTAGTACTGCACAGTATTTAAAATATTCTTTTGTGAAAAAATTACTTCATTAACAATTGTTAATTTTTTAGCGAATCAGGTTTTACCTTGTTGATTTCTCGATACTACTCTAACAACTGTTGCCCTTTCTTTAAAAGTTACCCTGAGGGTAATGTGGAGCCACCCTAATTTGATGGATATCGACAGACACTTTTCATATACAGAGCTCTCCTTATCTCGACACTCCTTAACCCCGTTGCATGGATTTAGGAAGCCAAAAATATAAACGTTTCGTTTCTATAGGTCTCCATCAGAAATTGGTTGGTTTTCATTAACTGACATTAAAAGATTTTTTCTTGCATCTCAATCCTCCTATTCCTGATTATTTTTTAATTGAAGCATATTAAAGCCAAAATACACATTTGATCAAACGAGAGATAACTAATTTACCAGCGTGACATGGTAAACGCTTTTTTGTACAATATACTACTACAATCTGAATCGTACCATAAATAATACTTTGCTCCAACCTTTGTCTTCAACTCATATAACCTTGAATACAAAACGGGATACAACTTCATGTGTATTAATAGCTCTTTGATTGAGGAAAAGAAAAAAATGTGTTGTGCCGATTTAGTTGCTGAAATATTGGGCATTAAGACCACGATAATAAATTATGTTTTTTTTTGTGAAGAAGTATTCTGCATATTGAAAAGGGGTTAGTGCAAAAATTATATATATTTAGTAAAAAACATATTTTTATTGAAAATTTATGTTATATTTCAAACTTCATGTTTGTATTTCTTTACGCATGGTCATATAATCTAGTATGATATTTTGGAATAAATAGTTAATGATGTGATTAAGGCGCGCTTATTCTCGTTCTGCTTGTTTCACTTCGAGCTTAAAATGTGACATTGCGAATGATTTACTGGCAACAAAACGTGTCACTTTGCAATATCTAGAACAATCTGATGACACTAATGTTTGTATAATTAAGAGTTCGTAGTTGTGAAGGCAGGAAATACCAACAGTAGATCGTGGGCGTTCCTCGTATATAATATTGGAAAAAATATATCTTGGGTATTGCGTTTTAATGAGTGCGTCAAGGATGGCCTGCTTAAAGATCAAGATAGCATTAGAACTTCCCCTCGAATAGCTCGAAGAGGGGATGCGCTCGATGATACTACACCGAGATTCGTCACCAAGATAGGTTAATAAATCTTACATTGGTTGGAGTAAATCTGGCTTGTGTTTGTCAAAGTCAAAGTGTCAATAATAAAAACTTCTAAGTCCGTGACATCTGAAATAAAAAAATAAAATAATGTCTAGGTAATAGCGCATATGTACCCAAGTGACCATTTTACAGAGCAGCTACGTGCCAGATATATCACACGTGTTACTTGTTCTATCACAGAGACAACACGAGAAAAGCGAGTTAACATAACATAAATGATGTCGCAGTTACGGAGCGAAACTCTTCTCTTATCTGTCACAGCTATGTCTCAGAGATGTTTCAGTTTTGTGCCAACTACGTCTCTAGAGGAGGTAAACGTTTTACGGAAATGCTACACCGAGAAAAATATTGACAATAGAACTGATTCTTAAACTTTTTAAATTATTTTAGATAATATTTTTACTTTACGTTGTAAATGTATAATTGACAGTTGCATTATAAAGTAAAATATAATCTACAACAATGCAAAGTTGAGGAAACTAGTATTATTTGGTAGGTTTCCTGGACAAATCAAATATAAACATTATTGCAAAATTTTTATTAAATATAATAAAACCTGTCAATTAAAATTATTCATTATTTTTCCGTTCCCTTTGTTTGCGCTGCTTCCCTTGACGGATCCAGTCGGCAGCAATTTTCTCAAATTCCTTCTCTGTATATGTCATGTCAGTGTTTACAAGATCTGAAAGTATTTTTTTATTATTTCAGTTTGTTTCATTGAAAAACGACAAAACATGTTTTTCTCAACTAAACTGTTCAAAGGTAAATGTGTCAGCTTTCAACACTCTATTAGTTGAATGACGTGTACCTTTAATGACAGCTATTAATTTCAGGTTGCTAAGCTGGAAATTTTTCCTGTCGCCACGACTGTGCCCTAGCTAGCTGGCTTGTGCAATTAATTCATTGCAGAATGCTCTTTTCAAAACTCTACAAATTTTGTCTTTTAGGGTTATCCTTCCATACTCTTAAAATATAGGACCTGAATTAAAACAATAACTTATAGTAATAAAAAATAAATAAAAATGGTTGAGATAATGTCAAATGTACACTTAACGAATATTGTATAGCAGCATATTGTATGCTTAAGACACTAAAATTGGGAGATTCAGAACAGGTCTTATTATTGATAAACATAAAAGTTTGTAGTAAATTAGATTAATAACAAATTCAGGGAAACTATCATACATTACAGATTGAATTTATATAATTTTTTTATGTGTCAATCACTACTTTTTTATAAGACTGCAGGTCCCTCTCCACTCTGCCATTAATTTCCTTTAGGACATCAACGTTATCAATTTGAAATGCTGATATGATGCTTTGAACATCATCATCTGCAAGATTTAAATTATTAGTCATGCCTGTAGTATTGAGTGATTGCAATTCTAGAAGGATTTTTGCCAAAATTATATTTGTCTTGACAAATTCTTCAGAAAAAGAATTATGTTTCCAACTTTATTATGCTCTGTTCATGATGCGAAGTACTGTATTTATTTGTTAGTCATTAATAAACACATATTTATTGGAATGAAAAATACCTAATAAAAACGTCGGCATAATCAGATAACTTAAATATAGATGGAACCACAGTATATAGATTCGTTTCAGGTTTACTTATTCTGACAGAAATTTTTTTCAATATATTTCTAACTACACTGATAGCATGCCCTCTGTTGCAAACTTCTATTAGAGGTTTAATATCACATTAATAATATAGCCCCTAACACATAAAATATACATTAAGACGCAAGCAGGTAACTTGATGTATTTGATATAGGCTCCAGAAGGAGACAGACTTTTTATTAATCCTTTCGCCAGTAAAAATAGCTGTATTAAAATGATTAAATAAATCTTTTATTTGTACATAAATTATTTTAAATATCTATTTCAATTCCCAAAATGTTTTGTTATAAGAAAATTAGGCTTTATGTTCATTATATTATTGTAAAAAATAAAATAAGTAATTAAAAATAGTCACATACCTTTAACATATGTTCCCAACTCATTGATAAGCTGATCTGGAAACAAAAATTGTCATGATATACACCCGCCAAACATTTTGGCATTTTTTCACATTCAGACACTCATCCAAATTTTATATTTGGTTTTTTAAAGTGCAAGATATATATACTAAGTAAATTAAGGTATTTCTGGTTAATCCAAGGCATAAAGGAGTGGCTGAATGCCAAAGAGGTCAAAATATTTGCTACGATCGGTAAAAAGTTTAAGTAATTGTTAAACATAAAAAATTCTTCCGATCCATCAGTCTGAACATAGGAAGAAAAAAATATTTTTTAAAATGATGAACAGTCCACAGAACTCAAGTAAACTTACATCAACAAACAATAGGATGGAGTTCCCATTCTCTGATCCTGATTATCATCAGATTCCTCAAACTGATTTTGTGATTCCTGTTCTAGACTGATTTCAAATTGAAAACTACTTTTAATACCTGGATATTCTGACAACTTAGACAAGACTAGAAAAAAATATAAAAATTATAGAACTAATATTTACACGAAAAACTTCAATACATGCAGTTTCAATGTCTGTAACTATCCAACCCACAATAGAAACAATTTTTATACTTGTGTAATTAAAAGTTTCAACACACAATTCATTGTTTTTTAAAAGCCTAGACCTAGAGACTATACTTTTGTATATAACTATTATACTTTTTAAAATGATTTATTAGCAGGAGCGCTAAAAATAAAGGAACATAAAAATAATACACTGCAAATCTGCTCCATGTACGTAATTCACTCACTACTATTAGGTAGAAAAATGTGCCTGTTACCACCAACATGAACAGTATCATCTATGTTTGAAAGAACACTTTGAGAATTGTTTGGGGGGAAACGTAAATAATCAGATGAGGTTGAAAGAAAGTGTACAAGTGTAATTATTAGGTATCTGATTTATTTCTAAAATTGGCATCAGTATTTGGCTAGACGAAGAAGCAATAGGATTAACAGGAGTTAATAAGGAAGCAATAGGACTAACAGGAGTTGATGAGGAAGCAATAGGAGCAGATAATTTATTACATAAGGAATCTTCAGTTCCTACATTTTGTAGAATATTGGAAGTAATCCTACGCCGATCTCTTTTAGATAATAACTTGAACGATTTTCATTGAGCTCTGGGCATATTGAATAAAATAAATATAAAACATAAACATTATATACTTATCTGCTTTGTCTCTTTTATATTTTCATACCTTTACACCACTGGCATATCACTGTTTCGCGCTCGTTTAGAATAGACATAACCTCAACCGTTTTTCACGACAAATATTTTCTTCTTTTTTTTGGTAATCAAATATGGAACGTTGCTCTGTATGAGAAACTTAAAAACTACGAAGCAACGTAATAATGATCTCTTTTCACTCTCAATATGAAATATCGCTATAAGGTAGAAAATCTACTTCAAAGTTATGTAGGAGTAATATGTAACCGGTACAAAGTATTTACATAGTATCTATACGTTTGTAATAAATATGGAACATGTTTTGTCCTAGAAACGTAGCGGAGACGAGGAAGCACTATACAGTAATACTCCCTTTTCTATCTTTAAATACTATATCACAGCGACATAGATGGTCACTTGGGTATGCGATAATGCCCCGATACGATACTTTTGACTTCTCCGGTATAATAAAATCCATTATTTTCGCGGCTTGTAATGTTATTCCTGGTGGTGAATATCCTGAGACTCTGGAAGAGTAAAAAAGTAGTAATACATTATGACGATGATAAAAAAATCCTATTTACCTAAGTACGTAATCCCAAATATCCTAAAATACTTACATGATCGATCAATTCTGTACCTTGATTCGAATTCTACGCAAAAAATTCCTCAGGTAATGCCCCTTCTTTTTCCAATAATAAAACAGCATTGATCTATTTTATCTGATGTAATAGGTTTTCATAATTATATCATTTAAAATGATTATCATGTGTGTGTCTACATAATATTTTTATTCCAGAATATTTTTGAATTGTATTTTATATTGCTTGTTACATATTTATATATACAATCATAGTCAAAGAGATAACTAGAGACTGTGCGATGCGTAATAATCAGTCAATAGCACCACTGTGTCTGTCGTGTTACAACATGTCATAAATAAGTTGCATTTTTATTTGTTTAGAGATAACGAAGGTCAAACCGCCATTATTTTAACAAAAGATATGTATGTAGAAAATGAGCGGGAATGCTGATACTAAATCATAACAGATGGCACAATGTTATTAATAATAAACAGCAACTTTATTAATTAAACATTATATCGTTAAACTAAGCTTATAATTTTAGGTTAAAAATATCTTTTTTAACAGAAATACGAGATTTCCAAATTAAATAGAAAATAAATTGGGTTTCTTCTTGGCCCATGTTTTGCCATTATTATTTTGTATGTGTCTCCTTCTAGCATTAGTGTGGCTCCTTGCTTTTACAGCAGTATCCATTATGTCGAAAGATTTATAACTTTGTACCTTATATGCAAATCTGAATCCGAGAACTTTCGACTCCTCATCCCTGAAAAGCAGCTGAAAACAGAGTTAATCTTATAACGATTTTTTTATGCGCGACATAGGACTTTAATATCTACTATTTTCATCAGCTATCACTTCAAAATTCTTGTTATACGTTAGCTGGCCTCATTCAAAATATTTTAGCACAAAAATAGAGCTTCAATTACATACCGTGTAGTCTTGTAGTTCTACTTCAGTGGAAAAATAATTAATATCACAAAATCATATTATGCGTTACAATGACACGAGGGTAACTATTTATGTAATAGGAAGTGACAACAATAGTGTTGCCAAATGAAATCTGTCATTGCCATATTAAAATTTGATATTTATGACAGAATGCGTACGTAAGCGCATAAATAATGTGTATATTATTGAGCTTTTAATACAAAATGCGCGAAAAACAGCACGGGCCGCAGGCCACGTGGCTGCTGTTAAAAGTATTGACAAAAATATATTGTGGCATGAACGAATGAGCCACATGAGTAAAGACAATTTTTCAAAATTTAAAGAAAATGAACTTGCAAGTGATAATATTTATTTAAAAAATATAAATCCCATAAATTCAGTTTGTTAAGCGTGTATAAGCGGAAAACAAACACGCCTTCCTTTCGCCAAAATAAAAGATAAACGTCATATTAAAAGACCGCTATTTATTGTTCATTCAGACGTATGTGGTCCAATAACACCATCTACGATAGATGATAAAAATTATTTTGTAAACTTTATACATGAATATACTCATTATACCGTAACCTATTTAATGTCAAAGAAATCTGAAGTCTTTACTTATTTTAAAGATTACGCTGCAAAAAGCGAAGCACATTTTAATACGAAAATAGTCAATTTATATTGCGATAACGGTCGAGAATATTTATCTGGCGAAATGAAGGAGTATTGTAAACAAAAAGGAATAACATATCATCTTACGGTGCCATATACTCCGCAACAAAACGGTGTGGCGGAACGGATGAATCGAACTTTAACCGAAAAAGCACGTGCAATGGTATATAGCTCGGGTTTAGACAAACGATTTTGGAGCGAAGCAGTTTTAACTGCAACTTACTTAGTAAATAGGTCACCTACTGAAGCCATAAAATCTAATAAAACTCCCTACGAGATGTGGCTTGATAGAAAACCGAAATTAACTATTTTAAAAATATTTGGCTGTACAGCTTATGTACATAATAAAACAAAAAAGTTTGATAGTAAATCATCCAAGGGAATTTTTGTGGGTTACGTGCCAAATGGATATAAGATTTTTGATTCAGAATCGAAAAAATTCATAGTTGCACGAGATGTAATTTTTGATGAAATTACATACAGAACATCAAGACAAGAAATTGTTGATCAAATAAAAATTGGTGACAAAAATGTATCAATAGGCACAGATAATTTATCAGCAGGAGGTAATGCTGATAGTGATGCTCGTGATAAAATCTCTCCTGGTAAAACGGATAATAAAATATGCGATCAAACCCTTATAAAAAAGGTTGTCCCTGAAAATTGCATTAAAGGTCAAACATCTAAAATAAAGGATGTCCCTGAACATATAAGTACGAACTCAGATAGTTCTGATATAACTCCGTGTGAATTAAGAAAGTTAAATAATAATGCGCAGGATATAAGAAGGAGTGAGAGATTAAAAGCTAAACCAATAATATCTTACGATTGCGAATAAGAAGATGATTTTGAATTTAAAATTACTTAATAGCTGGTCAAATATTGGAAAATGAAATTCCAAAGTGTTTTCAAGATGTAGCTAAAAGTAAATTTAGAGTTGAATGGGAAAAAGCCATAAAAGATGAGTTAAAATCATTAGATCAAAATAAAACGTGGACGCTAGTACAAAAGCCAAATAACGTAAATATCGTCGACTGCAAATGGGTGTTTACAATAAAAGGCGATAGTAATGGAAATTGGGTCAAATATAAAGCTCGCTTGGTAGCGCGCGGTTTTAGCCAAAGAGGAGTTTTAGATTACGATGAAACGTTCGCGCCGGTAGCGCGAATCAGCACTTTTAGATGCTTGCTTGTGTTCGCAAATCAAAATGAGCTGTTAGTTCATCAAATGGATGTGAAGACAGCATTTTTGAATGGGACATTAAAAGAAAACATTTACATGAGAGTACCTGACGGTGTTGTAGTTAATGCAAATAATGTTATATGTAAATTAAATAAGTCTTTATACGGCTTAAAACAATCTGCTCGATGTTGGTTTGAATGTTTTAATAACGTATTAATTGAAAAAGGATTTGTAAATTCAGCAGCATATAATTGTTTATATTTTTTGAACAGAGGAAATGTCAATAAAAATATCTACGTAATTTTATATGTGGATGATTTAGTGATTGCAACTAAAGATAACAATACAATGAATAATTTTAAACAGTTTTTAATGAAACAATTTGATATGGTTGATTTACAAGAAATTAATTATTTTTTGGGTATAAGAATAAGCAGATCAAACTCAGAAATTTCACTTGATCAAACAACGTATTTAAAGTATGTATTACAAAAATATAATATGAGTAATTGCAATCCCGTCAGTACACCATTACCAGTAAAATTAAACTATACCACATTAAATTCAGAGGATAGTTATGATGCACCTTGTAGAAATGTAGTTGGCTGTTTAATGTACGCAATGCTGTGCACACGTCCCGATCTGTGTACAGCGGTATATTTACTAAGTAGGTACCAAACTAAAAATAATAAAGAATTATGGTTATGCTTAAAGCGGGTATTAAGATATGTAAAAGAAACGATTAATATTAAATTGGTATATAGAAGAATTGACAATTAAGCACAAATATTAACAGGGTATGTTGATGCTGATTGGGCAAATAATGAAGTTGATCGCCGAAGTACAACGGGCTGTTTATTTAAACTGTATGACAATTGTATAGTAACTTGGATTACGCGGCGACAGAATTCGGTTGCAGCGTCGTCAACCGAAGCGGAATATATGGCCGTTTTTTGAGGCTGTGAAAGAAGCACTATGGCTATGATCTTTATTTGTCAGTAATAATGTCAATATGTTTAAACCAATAATTTTATATGAAGACAACCAAAGTTGTATAGCAATGTCAAATAATCCCGTAAGTCACAAACGTTCTAAACATATCGACATTAAATACCATTTTACGAGGGAACAAGTAGAGAACAAGATGATCTGTTTGAAATATTTGTCCACAGGTAATCAAGAAGCTGATTTGTTGACAAAGTCGTTGCCACCACAGCAGTTCAAGGAACTGAGAAAGAAAATGGGATTAGAAGAAAATAAATGTTCACATTATAAAATCTTTTTATTACTGATTTAGAAATTTAAGTGTTAATGATCTGGTTAGGTTTTGTGGGGTTTCCCTAACCCAAGCAACAGATGTTGGATCATTGTGAATTCCCCAGAAAGCCGTAAAGTAATAAGTTTTTCCTCATATATTTTTTGAGGGGGTGTATTGGTTATTAAGCAAAAATTATATTCAGATATTTAGATTGTTTATCCTAAATGGACTCGTTTTTCTTAAAGCCGAGTCAGGAGTTTTACAAATAACGTATCGTGTTTAGTTTTCTTTAAATTTGACTGTAACTAATATTCAATATAGTTAGTCGTTGCGAAGTAGTCCTAGAAAGACTTACAAATTACGGCTCGAAGTAAATAAAACTATTTAGACTTTTTATCTGTGTTTCACTGAGATCCATTATACCTTTCATTACATGGAAACAATGCATTACTTCCTAGGTTTATTGAAATTTCAGAGAAATTAATCAATATGTTTTATGATACTGTAGATGTAGGGATCTTCTAAATCAGTATTTGATGACCAGCATCTTAGCAAAAATAAAATGTGAAGCAGCTATAACCATTTCTTCTTGTACAATATGAAACTGGGAAAATCCAAAAGATACACCGGTTAATAAATACGCGGACAAAAGAGATATTTACACATTAAATATAGAACTATCAGAAATGAAACGCCGTTCGCATTTTATAATAGTATACAGCATTAATAGAATCTTCAAATTTCTTATCTCATGACACATTCCAATGTTAAAGAATATATAATTTTAGGAAATTACTTTCAAAATTTGGCACTCAGAGTATTGCTACGCGGTTTAAAAGAACCATTAGGTACATTAATGCGTACGAGAAATGCAGAAAATTTGAATATCGCTTTAAACGTTCTTACTAATGCTTCTCAAGTTTATATGAGCTAGAATAATCATCCGAAAATTTTTTCAAATTTTAATACGCAAAATTATTCACATAAAAATAAAACCAATTTCCAAAATAGCGTGGCATATAGGCAGCCACCTCCTAAGCCAAATTCTATGTAAAATTATCAACACACTAATCGAAATACCGCATCAAACCCACAAAATCGTCCATCAACTTCTTATAATTCTCCTAATAGGAATAATACAAGTTTTTCTAATAATGGTCCCACTAAACAAGAAACATAACAAGTCTTTTTTGTGATGTTCTTTTTAGAGACTTTTCGTGATGTTTATTTAAAACGTTTATAAGATATCTCCTAGATGTCTTAATTTTATTACCAACTCTATTAACATCCATGTCATGTAAATAAAACATATTTTTAATGTACACAATAATACTTGAATTCGCAGTTACATGCACATCCTTCTTTTTAGCAACTTCCTATAGGAAACATTCATACGATGTTAATTTGTATACTTCTCACTAATATCACATACAGAACGTTACTGTAATATTACAAATTAACATATTTCTAAGATGATCACATGTTGCAGTTACTTTCACATCTTTCGAAATAATTTTTAGTAAGTTCGTGTGATTACGTCTGTATGAGGTTAATTCATATAACTCTTCAGTAATATCTCATATTAGACATCACAGTAACATAAAAAAAAAGAAGAAAACAGAAGAGGAACTGACGAACGAACATTATCTGTGTAAATGACAAGCATGAAATGGCGGATGGTTTTCAGTTTTGTGTTATATTGTATTTGCAGGAAGCACATTTTTTGCAAGTACTTGAATAAAGTGGTCTTCGTTTTCGTTAGTTCCTACTTAGCTTCAGTTTCTATGCTTCGTTATAATTCTTGTTATAATGGACGAACAACAGCTGTTATCGGTAAGTACCTATTCCAAAATCATAATTATTAAAACTTAATACTCATTCAAGAGTTTAATCGGCTATTGTACATTGAAATTCCAGGTGGCGGAATTGTACTAACATTATATAATAGAGTTTAAAAAATAAGGGTTTTTTCAAATTTTAAAATATTTTAGTTAGTAAGTATATTTTAAAAACGAATCACAATATTTTAAATCCTAGATATGCATTATACCCTACAAAAAACTTGCAATAGGGTAGACATTATTATTAATAATAAAACATGCTCATATGTTGGCAGAGATTTGAATCTAGAAGAAAATATTTTCAATGTTCAAGATGTTTCAGAAGCTACTTACATAAATAAAATAAAAAACCAATAGTTGGTAATTATGTAAAGAAAGGGGAATAACTATTTCAGACAGTCTGATACAGACATTGTATTAAACAGTACAAAAAATATTGAATCGAGTATCTCTAGTTCTAGTTTTTGTAGTAGAAGTCATAGCCATCAATATAGTATTGCAGGTTTAGAACATTTTAACATTAATACTAACAATTCTTGTGAACAATTAGAGACTGTTTAAGACTTTAAAAACAGAAACTTTTGTTAAAAAGCTCATTTCGATTTGAAAATACACTGAATACAATAAAAAAGCTATAGCTGTCCCTTACAATGGTACCTATATCAATCTAGTTGAAGAATATGTAACTTATGGCACTGAATGCTCCAGTCAACAAACAGAATTCAATTATTTATTATTGTAGAAACACAGCTATTCGA
This sequence comes from Galeruca laticollis, assembly GCA_963921935.1. Classification (NCBI taxonomy): domain Eukaryota; kingdom Metazoa; phylum Arthropoda; class Insecta; order Coleoptera; family Chrysomelidae; genus Galeruca; species Galeruca laticollis. The sequence continues at coordinate 167,657,392 of OY998180.1, forward strand.
TACTCAATTGGATAAAATTAATTATAAACTCATTTAACTTGATAATGTGTTCATATCTCTTCTTCATAAGTAGTTTTTTTTGTATACAGTGTATTATTAATGCTCAGTTTTCATTAAGTTACAATTCCACGATGTTAATATACAATATGTTCCAGGATGAAAATAACAAGATGAGAATAGTATATTATTTTATACAGAAAAGAAGTATGAATTTTCATGGCACACCTGAATTTACCTGCGAAACGGAGTGAGGCATGTAATAGAAGGTAAATCAGGAAAAGTCACCTCTCGAAATAAAATATGTTGTTATTCCTTTGAAGAGCTCCGCATGTATCTTGTGGAAAATGGGTCTCAGTCAATTGGCTGAAAATCAAGTTTGATGTAGTTTATGATGATCAATCAAAGGTCTCCATGGGCACAATTTGATCTAAAGTAATTGTTTTATTGGCTGCTGTTCAGAACACCTTCAAATGTTTCACAGCTAAGGATTTTGAAGTGTACGTTATGGAATGGTTGAGGCACTCGAAACAGCGACTCTTGCGTAAGAAAAAGTAATCGTAAGTAAACGATAGAATTTTCTTTAATCAGATTGGATTTCTGTTGATTTAATGAAATGTTTCATAAAATCTTTATGGTGTAAAATTTTGATTAGTTTTAATATTCTTAAAAAACTATTCTAATAAATTTTCTGTAAACTAGCAGTAATGTATGTGTATCCGTTAAACTTTATTAATTCAGTTTCAAAGTATGTAACATTATGGCAACTACAGATTAATATACCCTTTTTTATTCCTTGCTTTCACTGAATGCGTTCAATAGTTTCCACATTCCACACTTATGTAATATCCTTACACAATTCTATTTTTTTTAGGTTGGATTTCTGGACAAGATAAATTTTTTCTTATTTTGTACCTGTTTGTTCAAATTCACTGTACTGTTCATCAAAAGTGAATAAACGTTTCAAATCCTTTATTGCTCCTTTTGCTATTTTATTTTAAATGTACAGGGTGAACAACTAAGAACGACTGTAGGCCACATCTCAGAAAAGAATCATGGTACAACTTTCAAAAAATTACCTTTAAGTAAGTGATACTGAAAAATTGCTGGAAAATATTTTGCATTCTCTAAAATATCCGCTAGGGGAGGAATGAACACTCGAAAACATAATACTCCACAAAAACATACTAAAGCTGTCATAAAAATACAATTTTTGAAATCTTGAAGAGATTATGAAAAAATTTTATTAGGAGATTTTTTGCCATTATTCTCCAAATAATGGGTGGGGAAGGTTCAAACGTATGAACAGATGTATAACTTTTTCGTTTTTTAAACGATATTAATGATTTTAGCTGCATTTAAAAGAGTTTTTCTGTTTAATAAGATGTATTAGACAATTTTGTATTCACTCGGAAATTTCAAATGTAAATTGAAGCATTTTTTAAATTTTTATATCTGATAACATAAATCCCTTTTCATCAGAAATCAAAAAATGTCTCACTACATTTGAAATTTCCGAGAAAATGGGAAAATTGTCGACTTTTTCACATTGCGTTGACAAAATTGTTCAATTTTGTTAGGCATATCTTATTAATGAGGAAAAACTCTTTTAAATGACGACAAAAACATTGATATCGATTAAAAAACAAAAACGTGTTACAACATTTAGGTTGAACCTTCCCCCACCCCTTATTTGAAGAATAAGGACAAAAAGTCCCTAACTACATTTTTTCATAATTTCATCAATATATCAAAAATTGTATTTCTAGGATACCTTTACTATGTCTTTTTTGCAGATAATCACAGTATTATGTTTTTAAGTGTTCATTCCACTCCATAGCAGATATTTTAAGAACTCAAAAATATTTTCCAGCGATTTTTCAGGGTCATTCTCCTGAGGGTATTTTTTGAAAGTTGTACCATGATTATTTTTTGAAATATGGCCGACAGCCGGCGTTCTGAGTTGTTCACCCTGTATTTGCTGATTAGGCACAGAAACATCTAGAATGTTTGAGGTATGTTATTAAGAGGTTTAAGTAATGTCCATACAACATCTAAGAGAATACACTGTATTGTTTTTGATATGTCGCATTTAGATCATTGATAAGATGTTATTTTTTAGACATTGCATTAACATCGACAAGATGTTAAAAGGCATTTCAGAATGTAACAGAAATGTTGTTTTTAGTTCATTATAAAGACTTCCTTTTGAGGAAGTTCTAGTAACATCACAGTAATTTAAAAAAGCAGCGCATTAACATCGCTGAGAAGTTAAGTTGAAACATCACAAAAGTTAACAGCCACAAGCTGGGCATAAGCGGTTGTATACATGTGCATGTGATGAAAACGAGAGGAAAAAAAGAAAGAACATTATCACAACGTGATGTTGAATTAACATAACCGTAATATTTATTTGCATAGGACCCCCCTAACGTCTTTAAACCTAATCCAAATCATAGATTTTCAAATCCAACTATAATGAGTATGTCTACTAGAAACATATCTAGACAACAACCCCAATATGATCAAAATAGGCTTCAACACAATCATAATCAGCCTAGAAATTTTATCTCGGAATAACTCCATAATATAGACGATGGCAATTACACTAATCATGAATCCGATAATTTTTTAGAGGCACCAGCCTAGGAACCAAACCAAACATTATCGAATTGTTAAACTTAAATAATTCAGAAAGTGTGTTACACTATATAATTTTCCCAGAACAATATCTAAGAATTTTAATTGATACTGGTAGCCCAAGATCCTTTGTGACACCAGCTGTAGCTGAAAAATATGTCAAACAATCTTTTGTTCAAAAACCATTCAACGTAAAATGTGCCTTTGGTAGTAGCCAACAAAATTTCTGCTCTTTCATTCCAATCCCCAAAATGTTTAATTATTGGCAACCGCTTAATTTAGAATATGCCGTTTTCCAATTTCACGATCATTTTGATTGTTTGTTAGGATTAGATCATTTGAAAAAGCTTAATGCGATTATTGATTCAAATAATAATTTATTAATGACTCCCTATAGGCAAATTCAATTACATTACTTCGACATTAAAACTGGATCCACGAATTGTATAGTTGTGCCTCGTCGTTGTGAGCAACTAATTAAATTAAATATTGAAAATGTAAAAAATGGGAATGTAATTATAACATATACACGAATTGGAGAATTGAAAATCCCGGAATGTTTAACAAAAATTGAAAATAATATAGCTGTATGTACAATTTTAAATCCTTCAGAATCCATCTTTCGAGCAGACCCTTCTATTAGTGTTGAGACATTCGATGAATACGAACAAAACCTCAACCCAAATATCAATCATATTTATTCTGAAAATGATAAATTTGATATTCCGAAATTTAGAACTCAACGCATGAATTTCGAAGAGAAACAATCTGTATTAAAGTTAAAGAGTATAGTGATATTTTTCATGTCGAAGGAAATCAGCTTACCTTCACTAGTAAAATGAAACATGCATAAAAATTCTAACGAAACACCTATCTATTCAAAATCATACAGATATCCTGAGATTCATCGAGCAGAAATTCAAAAACAAGTTTGAAAAATATTAAATGAAAATATTCTTAGACCTTCTATTTCTCCTTGCAATCGACTCGTTGTTGACTATCGAAACCTAAATGAGATCACAATTGGAGATAGATATCCATTGCCAGATATTACAACGTTACTAGATAAGCTTGGACGTTATCAATATTTCACAACATTGGATCTCGCTTCTGGTTTTTATCAGATCGAGATGACCGAGGAAGACTTTCCAAGAACAACCTTTATTATGTAAAATGGGTAGATGAATATGCTCCTGCAACCTTTCAAAGGGCCATGGATAATAGCCTAAGAGGTATACAGAACGAGATATGTTTGGTGTACCTTGATACTCAGTACCAGCTTATAAGAACACATCACGAATCTAAAAGAAGTATTTAATAGTTCAAGAGATTCTAATTTTAAAATACAGATTGATAAATGCGAATTCTTGTGTAAGGAAGTAGCATGTCTAGACCATATCGTCATGCCAGAAGGTGTAAAGCCGAACCCAGATAAAATTTTAGCCATCCAAAAATTCCAGTTACCAAAAAATTCAAACCAATTAAAAGGATTCCTTGGACATCTAGGGTACCTAAGGGTACCGAAAATGTATAAAAGATTTTTCAAAATTGACTAAACCATTAACTCTTAGATTGAAAAAGGATGCAATTATCAACGTAAATGATTCAGATTATGTCGAATGTTTTGAAATGTGTGGAAAGCTGCTGATAAATGAACCAATACTTCAATATCCAGATTTTACAAAACCCTTTAATCTTACCACAGACGCCAGCAATTATGTTTCAGGTGCTGTTTTAAGTCAAGACAAAATGCGCTCTGATTTACCTGTGGCTTACACCAGCAGAACCCTGAATTATTCAGAATGAAACTATTCTGTAATCGAGAAATAACTTCTTGCCATAGTTTGGGCAGTCAAATACTTCCGCCCGTATCTTTTTGGCTGAAAATTTGGAATAGTTACCGATCATAAACTGCTCCAGTGGTTATTCTCACTTTAAGATCCAAGTTCAAAGCTTGTTAGTTGGCGCTTGAAACTTGAAGAATATGGTTATGATATCCTATACAAAAAGGGTGCTTTAGATAACAACAGCGATTGCTTATCCCGAATTCAAATAAATATTAATGAAACTGAATTACAAGAGCCCCACTGCTCTAAACATTTTTTAGATTATATGGGCAAATTTATTAAAACACTCTCATCATCTCCCGATGATAATTTATGTCTAATAGTTGAAACAAATAATGAAAGTAACAATAATGAGGATGATGACAAAGATATCAGTGTTCATACTAATGAAGCAAATCCTGTAATTGGTATACCAATTTCAGATTCAGCAATAAAACCAATTAATATTTTCAAAAATAAATTTCGAACCAGCAGTACCAACTATTATAAAACTGTATGAATCTAGATAAAGAATTATTGTACAACTATCGAAAAACAATTTTGAGCAAGATGTCATTAATTTCGTGAAAGAATACATAGTACCAAAATCTAAATATTTTATTTATTTTGAGGACCTTATTTATGAAAAATTCAGTGTCATTCTTCGAAATCACTTTAAAGATTCTCAAATTGATTTTGTAAAATGTAATAAAAAATTAATGGACGTTCATTTGAATGAAGTTGAACAGGTAATTCAAAATTACCACGAAGGTAAGACTAATCATAGAAGACTAGATGAAACTGAAAATCAATTGAAAGCTTTGTATTATTGGCCAAATCAATGAGCATTTATACAAACTTATCCAAACGAATGCGAAGTTCGCCAGTTAAGCAAATATGATAGAAAACCAATAAAACCGTTTTTAAATGTTACTCTCACAGCTACTAAACCTTTCCAAATTTGGCATTTAGAGACGATAACCCTAGAAGATAGTAAATTTTTTAGGACAATCAATTCATTTACCTAATTTGGTCAAATGTATGAAATAAAATCTAGACAAGGAATAGAAGTAGCTCATAGCCAAGCCAAAACGACAATGCGAGCTCACACATATCGCATGAAACAAGCGAGTATTTGAAGACACAAAAGATCGAATTAATGGGTCATCCGCCTAATAACTTCGACTTGGTGCCCAATGATTCCTTCTTGTACCCACTAATTATCAATAACCGAGTCTGCCTTTTTCTCCGGTTATTTTCTACCGAAAAAAACCACGTTCGCTCTCAACTCGATACAAATTCTTAATAAAAATATATCCTGGACACTTTTTCTTTCTATGCACGTTCTAGACACCTTCTTTCCACTTGACTGAATTTTGAGTCACCACATAAAATCTAAGTCAAACTCAATACTCGACGCATAAACGACACCCAACAAACACCTCCAACCCCTGTAGAGGAACCAATCCTATATCAGGGCCCAATATCTCTAACAATACCACCGTTATAAAATAAAATGAACCCATAAATAATAACTTCGAACATCTCTCTCACACACACTCACCCACTAATTAAAGATAAACTCCGTGGAAGCCAATTTTCAGCTCTCTAAGCGGTTGTTGCCTTAAAAAAATATTTGAGAGCTTTCATCTTCTCACTAGACAAAGTGCTTTGAGGGGTGGTTCAATCGCTTACAAAAGTGTAGACCTTAAATACAAATATTTTATAAAGCGATAAAAATACAGGGTGTTTCAAAAAAGGTGGCCCCTCGCTAGGATAGGTAGATCACTACAAAATAAGTTGGGTTTGGTCAGTAAATAATTTTTGTAACTGCATCCGTTTTCAAAATACAGGATATTGAAAAAACAAAATGTATACACATTTTTTACGATTATGTCAAAATTACTGGCAACATTGTAGTACAATTTTTCACGAATATTTTTTGACAGCTGACAGATCTCATATTGTTTTTATATGTACCTCTCACTGAGGGCGCTTATTACACGGTTTGTTCCGAGTAGTTTTGAACATATATTTTTTGACGTTACATTTTCTAGTCCAAATTTTATGTCAACTGGAACATTATTCAATTTTACACCAAAAAGCTACTCTGGTAAAACTCGATTCAGTGTACCGTTCTCGGAATATATTGATCTGAAAAAGATGAAGTAACAGCTGTATTAGGTATTTTTTCAAAACCATTACCTATTTATTAAAAACCAGGTTTGCGTATCTAACTCACACAAAACCATTTTGGGGTTTGCGAAGAATACTAAACTTTTTTAACGGAATGCATTTTTAACACTTACCCTAACTAATTGAATATTTCATTTTCTCAGTCAAATTCAATTCAATTTCTTTTAACCATTCTTCATTTAATTAATTACTTTGGATTAGTGTTTTTAAATGAAACTCAAGGTCTCTAGTTAATTCCACAATATAATACAAGTCATTCTGACGATGATAATGATTTATCGAAACAATTGTCAATTTTTTAGAATTTTCAATAACTTGTATTATATTGTGGAATTAACTAGAGACATTGAGTTTCATTTAAAAACACTAATATGAGCATATTCCACGAAGTAAGGGTCGAGACAGTCAATTTAATTACTTTGGAATTAATAATGTTATTGTTTTTGGTTTTTAATAAATAGGTAATTATTTTTTTAAAATACTTTATACCAGCATTATCTACAACTGCATCATTTTCAAATCGAAATATTCCGAAAACGGTACACAGTATCTAGTTTTACCAAGAGTACATTTTTGGTGTAAAATTGAATGATGTTTTTGTTCACATGAAATTTGGGCTAGAAAATTTAACCTCAAAAAAGATATCTTCAAAATTACTCGGTGTAACTAGCGCCTTCTGTGAGAGGCATATTATATCTGCGATGTACGCGATGCTTTCAACACATATTCGTGAAAAATCGTATTACCATGTTACCATTGGTTTACACATAATCGTAAAAAATGTGAACACATTTTGTTTTTTCAATACCCAGTATCTTGAAAATGGATGCCGTTACGAATATTTTTCCTAGCAAGGGGACCACCTTTTTTTGAAACACCCTGTATATTAGATGAAATTCATTTGTTGATTCTTTCTTCTCCCAATACATAAATAACCACCCTCGTACTACGTACAATCTTTTATTTGCTACCGTTATTTTTACATCATGTTTTAATCAGTGCGTTTCAAACACTTTCTCTAAAAATCAAAACAATAAGTCATCAATCCGCGAGGCCAACAACCTAATTTGTTAAATTAATAATGATTATAAAACTGTTAAACAGTTGCTATTAGTAATGGTATCTCTCTACAACAGGTATGTGCACTTTATTTGGACGCGGGGTGAGGGAAACAAGACGACAGAATAGTGAATCATAGAAGATGATGATTCACACTCTGGTTTTGTAATACACATATTATTTACTTATCGTTTTAGCTTTCTTCCTCATCTTTGCTTGTTTACAAGTGTAACATAATAGAGGTAGAATTTGGGACAAGGTGCCTGTGGCGTGCTCAATTCTGTTAACCTACAGAAGAACGGAAATAAAAGTAAAAGAAATTTGAAATGTACAAGTCTCATCCAAAAAGTAAAACTCATGTCAGATTAATGCACGGTTAGGATACTTCCTGAGAAACGTAAACTAAAAAGTTTTGTATATTACACAAATAATATCAAATTTTTACAAAATAGTTTGAAATTAAAAACGAACGAATTTATTAACAGCAGCACTGTGGTCACATTTAGAGTGAAAATAAAACATACTTGACCAGTGGCTTCTGGACGGTTGTCTATACAAATGTAGTTTGATTAGGTAATTTAGTTAAAAAGCAATTATATTGAAAGTATAATGGTGCACAGACTTCAGGAGATACATAAAAAATTATTTTTAATGGGATACTATATTTTAATCTTTATTTTGAAATTCAAGAATATACCGCATATTAGTCCTACCATAAATACATAGTTCTTAAATTTATTTTTAAATATCGAATTGTTGAATATGAACTATGAAAATAAAAAATACTAATAATAATAAATAAATGGGGTTACGCCGCGTATGCTTTCTAGATCCGCTTAATTGGGGTGGATCTATCCCCGTTGTACGTTTAAATTCTTTCACTTATGTCCCTCCATAATTTCCTATTTCGTGTTTTCACTTTCCAGTTTGCTACTCCGGCTCTATTGAGGTCCACCTCTACTTCATTTTGCCACTTTGACCTGGGCCTACCGCGTCTCCTCCTTCCTCCTGGTTTCTACTGCAAGATATTGAAGGTAACTGATTCAGCTCCTTCTCTCCATACATGCCCTAGCCATTTCACTCGTTGTACTTTTATTCTGTTAACAATATCTTTACCTTCATTACGTCCAAAATTTCACGGTTCGATCTAATTCTCTATTCATTTTCGTTTATTTTTACAGGTCCCAATATTGTTCTCATTATCTTCCTTTCGGTTATTCTTAATTTTTCCTTTTTTGTTGAAGTGATTGTTACTGCTGAGTACATCATTATTGGCCTTATTATAGTTTTATACATATTTAATTTTGTTTGTTTTTTTAACATTTTGCTTTAAAGTAGTTTCATATTAGCTTGGTAGGCTCTATTTGTAGCGATTATCTTTTCCTTAATTTCGATGCTTCCATCTTCGATGCTGTTAACCAGGACCCTCAAATATTTATATTTTATAACTTCTTCAAATTCGTAAGGGTTGATTTTTTGTGGCTTAAGTTCCCAAGTATCATTATTTTTGTTTTACTTTCATTTATTTTTAGCCCTATTTTTCCTCCCTCAGTTACTATCTTCTTTAGCATATCTTCCATTATTCTTTTTATTTTGGTTATAAGTACGATATCGTTCGCATATGCTATTATTTGGCTGCCACTTGACCTTAAGTTACCCTTGTGTAGTTTTCTCATTGTGTATTCTAATGATAAATTGAATAGCGTTGTGGACAATGAGTCACCTCGTCTTAACCCTTTATTAATCATAAATGCATCTGTTTCTCCTTTTTGCGTAATTATACTGACCCTTGTTACATTCATTGTCATGTTGATTAGCCTTCTTAATTTTGCGTCTACTCCTTGTTCTTTTAATGCTGTCAGTAGTTCACTCCTTTTGATTTAGTCGAAGGCTTGTTGAAAATCAATGAAGAGCATTTCTATGCCTAATCTATATTTATGCGCTTTTCCATTATTTGTTTTAATGTGTGTATTGCATCAGTTGATCTGCCCATTGTGAAGCCGCATTGGTATTGCCCTATCACCTCCTTTGTACATCTTACGAGTCTTGTGTTAATTAATGTAGATAGTATTTTATACGCAACGTTTAATAATGTAATACCTCTGTAGTTTTTACATTCATGTTGGTCACCTTTATGTAGGGTAACAATTTGGCCAATTTCCCAGTTTTCCCGCATCCTTTCCTCCTTCCATATTTTTTAATTAGATAGTATATTCTTTTACGTAGAGTGCTTTCTCCATATTTAATTAGATCTATTTATATTCCATCCTTTCCAGGGGCTTTTCCATTTCGGCTTTTATTTATTATTGCCTTAACTTCGACAATTGTTGGTTCTTCTATTAATATCTCTTAGTTATTATCTTCTCTTAGTTCTCCATCTTCATCCAAGTAAAATGGTTCAGTTAATAGTTCCCTGAAGTGATCTACCCATATTTGTTTATATTGGTGCTCTTCATCTGTCAGCTTTCCTTCTTTGTTTTTTATTCCTTTTGTTTTACCCTTATATGTTTTGTTGTTTTCGTTTATTTTTTTATAGAAGCCTTCCGTATTTCCCCTCGACTTTTCTCTTTCAGTGTCACTGATATTTATTATCTATCCATTCTCGCTTTCTCTTTATAATTATTTTACTTTTTTTCATATTCGTTCCTGTCCTCTAGTTTATTAGTTTTTATCCACTTTAATATTACTTTAGCTTTATTCTCTACCATATTATTGTATGTCATATCAAACCACTCTTTTCTTTTCCCATTTTTCTTCTTACCTAACTGTGTTTCCGCTGCTGTTTCCAGACATTTCTTTATATTGCTCCATTCGGACTTACTATTTGTTGTTGGCTTTCGTTCTGTGATAGAAGGTTCTCTATTTTTGTTGAGTATTCTTTTCTTATATTCTCATTTTTAAAATTGTCAACGTTCCATTTCTTGTTTTTATATCAGTTGTTTTTCTTATTTTTTGCTTTATTTTAACCATTACCTACCATGAAATGGTCGGGGTTTGCAGACTCTGCTCTGTATGTTCTGATATCTTTTATCGATGTCTGTTTTCTTTTGCTTACCAATATGTGGTATATTTGGGAAAACACTTTTTGGTCTGGTGATATCCGTCATTTTATGGTTTTTACTATGCCGGAATTTAGTGCTGCTCACTATCATGTTTTCCCTCGGTGCAAGATTATATAATCTTTGTCCGTTGTCATTCGTTTTCTCATGTAGCCACATGGCTTATGTAATCGTTTCTCCCTATTTGTGCGATGAGATCTCCTAATATTAGTATAGTGTCTTGTCTAGGTATTTTTTCTAATTCTTCTTCCAGTTTTTCATGTAATTCATCTTTGTCTTCTTTACTGCTACTTTCAGTTGGACCATGCACATTTAACTGATATGCGTTGAATGGTTTCGCTTCAATTCTTAAATATGCCGATCTTTCGTTTATTGGTTTGAACTCCAACACTTTTTGTCTTAGATCGCCGAAGATCATGAATGCTACCCCATGTTGTCCTTGTTTTTCGTGTCCTGAATATCTTAAACTAAAATATTTATCTTCGTTCTTCCTTGCCCTTTCCATCTTATTTCTTGTATTGCAGCAATGTCCGTTTTGTATTTTTTAAGTTCCAAGCCTACCTCTTGCATTTTTCCCGTTCTTAGCAACATTCTAATGTTCCATGTACATATTTTTATTTCCTTATTTCCATTTCCTCGATGATATTTTTTTGTGTCTATGCCTTTTATATATTTTTTTTCTTTTTTCTTAACTGTTAACTGCGTAAGTCCATTTTCATGCCGGGTCGTTATCTGCTATTTTGTGTTATCATTTGCAATATCGTTAACTACTTTTTTTCTAGTCTATTTTCCTTCTTGTTCTATCTCCACTCCTCACCATTAATGATAACTTTATTGTATCCTATTTTTAAATCTTTTCCATTTCTTCTTTCGGTATGTCCAAATTCTCTTATTTGTTTTTGTTTTTTTTTCATCTCATTTTTTGTTAAGTCTTCATTGATGTATATTTTATCAGAAGTTTAATTTCTTAACTTAAATTTATTTTTCATGGCTCAGTCTTTGTCTTCTTTCCTATCGAGTTGTATTCCGTAGGTTTTAGAGCCTATTTTTTGACAGATACGATATTTAATTTAATTTTTAGGTTTTCCTACATGAAATTTTGTATTCCTTCCATTAACATCTTTTGATCATCAGTGCCGACTATGAGGCCACTCATTACTAAATTGTTTCCCGGGTCCACATCAGTAGATATGTACGTAGTTCGTCGCTGTTCGTCGGGGTATTTATTGATGTGGAGGGGGTGAAATACCAACCCGGCGCGTCTCCAGGTGGCAAATAGGAGAAGGGCCTCTGAGATGATTTTATATGAGGAGGAGGTCTGCGGGGAAATACCTGGGGCTCGTTGTGTCTAAAAGCTCAACTGGCAGCCCTCGAATACCCTGCCGCGGACCAACTTTACCTATCCCAGCTGTAGTATCGTGGCTAAGGGATTGCACACAGGGTTACGATGCCGGGTGAAATTTCGAGCTTACCTCGAAATCATCTGTTATACCAATGTCTCCTGGCTGTCTCTAGTCAAATCTCGCGGGCTAGTGGGATGGAGGGGGGGGGGTCTTGGCTTTACTGCCCGGACCGAGAGGAGATAACCTCATTGACAACCTAAAGTCAAGGTGGGAAACTAGGCCGAAGAATGCGCGGCTATATAGAAGAATAGATCACCATAAAGGTGTTCGTCCCAGGAAGCCAAGGAAACTGTAGAAAATCCTCCAACTTGTCGAGGTTCAGAACTCCAACCTCAGTACTGCGGCTTGGAAGATCCTAAACTCTAAAAAAGAGGGACAGGGAACTATCCTCACGATTGGGATCGATCACCATTATGGGGAGGCACTGAAGGCAGGAGGTTACGCGCTAAACTTCCGTGTTGGGCGTATCCATTCCAATATAATAATATACAAAGCATCCTATTTTAATAATTTTATCATTGTTTCTCCCGAAATCTGCATAACACTGTGCTTTTAATCCTATTCCAACAAAATTCATACATAAACACATACTTTTTTATATAAAACTTTACTTGGATTTGAGCTATTCACTGCTAAACTGAACACCACTTACAGATGTGGCCAGTCAAAACAATGATACACGCATGTTTACTGGTCGAGTTTTTGTCAACGAGCAGTCCTCGCCTGATGCTGAGTTATAACAATGTTCAGTTCATTGAATTTGGTGATTTATGATCATCCGTATTTTGTATGCTTTTTGTGTAGTTTGAGAAGTCTGTGGTTTGCAGGAAGTTATTTACGAAATTCACAACTGCCTACCTGCATATTTTTTCTCCTTCTTCGGAAGTTTCCCATTGTGAGTTCACTATGTTTTCCCTCCACAACTCCCTTACGTTCCAATTTCTTTCTCTCAGATCTTCATCTGCCATCGCTTATCCGATGTAGGTTGCCCATCTTTGAGCTGGTCTTCCTGTTTGTCCCTTTCTCGGGCGTTCCCATTTTATTTTTATTTTTGGCCAACCGAAATCCGGCATCCCTTGGACGCGACAATAAACAAATGGCGCGATCTTGTTAAGTATGTATATTGTTTTAAGTTAGAATGAAGACGTAACTTGTAGAAAATTTTGTTAATTAACAATAACCTAACTTGGTGGAAAATTAACTTTAAGACAAATTTCTAGCGGGAATAAATTATTCGATGTTTTCAGAATACAACATAAGTTTTTTGAATTTTCTAATTAATATTTAATATATTTAAAAAATTATTCATTGTGACGTACTAGCTTTTGACTCCGCGCGCACATCACGAAATGACGCGCGGGTATCTACTTTCACCGTTAAATTAAAATTATTAATAATGAAGATAGAGATCCGGGAATTAGGAATTTTTTATCGGAAATTTGCTCCTCTTTAAAAATCTTTTTAATAATTTCTCAAATGTTAATAGTTCATGAGATATAGACGAAAAATATAATGTCTTTGTTTCTCATTTTAATTGGTTTTTATGTGCTAATAAAAGCTTTCGATACATTTTTCTATACAAAATTCCGAATCCAGTGAACTATAACACATATTTTTAGGAGCTTTTACTATATTTTTCACGAATTTCAACTTGCCGACTAGCTAAAATGCAAAGTAACAAAATCTATTCATATAAAGTAAATTTTTTTGTCAAAGTATCGAAGATTATAGAATAAATATATATGTTACGGGTAAAGTTAGATAAGCGAGTAAACCTAGGTTTACCCGAGTAAACTGCGCAATACTAGAGAGTCTTGGGTAAAGTCCAAAATATATTTGGAATTGTACACGTTTCGGGCTTTACCCGGGTTAACCGCGTTCTATCCGTTTTCCCTTGGCTAAAGTTGGGTGTAGGATTTTAGTATTGCGTCATATTTCACCACGCCACCGCCATCTGCAGTTAGAAAATGGCAACCGAAGAGAGTGGACGCGCTCGTTTAAAACAGCGTTTCTATGAAGTTTTCGATGAGTTGGTGTCTTCTAAAAGTGTAAACAGTTTTTATTTTAATAATGAACAATACCAAACGATGTTGGAATCAGTTAAGTTAGCAAAAAATGGTAAAACAAATTCCACTCTACAATATCGACGTTCGAAGAGGTTCGACATATCTTCTGTTCGAGGCATTGAAAAGCCTATTGCGCGTGTATCATGAGGTGAATCCAACATAAAATATTACGTTTCAAACGACGAAATGATTAATATTTTGTATGGTGCACATTTGGCAATTGGATATGGTGGTAAACATCGTTGGAAAGTGAATGTAAGAAGATGTACAAGAATATAACTCGAGATGTTATTAAGCCATATCTGCGCTTGTGTGAAGGGTGTCAAAAAAACTGAAAATTGTCAAAAAAGGACTGGTGGTTGAGCCAATGGTTTTTCGGAGATGAACAGCCGTTGTCAAGTGAATCTCATAGATATGCAATCCCATCCAGATGGGTAATACAAATTTATTTTGGTATATCAGGACCGCTTAACGAAGTTTGTTCAGATACGTGCATTAAAATCGAAAAGGGCCGAGGAAGTTGCTATGATCCTGATATACATATTTTATATTTTTGGCACTCCATCAATATTACAATCGGACAACGGGCGGGAGTTCGCGAACCGTGTCATTGAAGAGTTATGTTCCATGTGGAATGGCCTTAAAATAGTACATGGCAAACCACGTCATAGTCAGTCACAAGGCAGCGTGGAAAGAGGAAATCAAGATATACAAAATATGCTCATAACGTGGATGTACGATGAAAACTGCAGGCGATGGTCAGAAGGTCTGCGATTTGTCAAATCAATGAAAAACAGGGCATACCACGATGGAATAAAACGAGCTCCTTACGCTGCCATGTTTGGGCATGATATTAAAGTCGGCCTATCCACATCAGCTTTTCCAAAAGAATCTACGAACCGAAAGAGAGGTTGAAAAAGTCGTCAGGAAATTTGGTGTAGAAGAACATCGTCAACAAGAACAAAACGAAGACCAGTCTATGGATAGTGGCACAGAAATAGACAATTCGCAAGAAGATATTACTGAAGGTGGCAATATGGAAGACATCGACAATAATTATAAAGAAAACGCCAATAATATAGAAACTTCGGAAGCTCAGACCAAACGTGCAGAATGTGATGAGCCAAGTACATTAGGTAATATAAGGTGTGAACTTTGCCTGTGCCAAACAAATATTCAGTCAAGCAGGAGAGACGCAAAAATAAATTTAGAAAATCTAGCAAAGAATATGAAAGCTTTATCTAATTCGAAGTTCCCTCCATCTTCCGTTGGAGATACAGTGAGAGTGAAAATTCCAGACGTTGATCGAGAGAGGTGCGATTTTAAAAACATGATGACGGTTATCGAGAAAACCGAACCAATTTTCTGTGTGCAGTGAGAAACTTGTAGATATGGAAAGTGTATCACCACAAAAGAAGAGCTTACGTCAGCTCGCAAACGAACAATCACTTTTAGGATGTCAAGGTTATAAACGATGTAACTGTGAAACTAAATGCATGACCAATAAATGTAAATGTAAAGCTATTGGAAATCTTTGCAACTCGAAATGTCACAGCAGCTTGTCTTGTTTTAACAAATAACTACTCGTGAGTAGATTATCTTTAAGAGAATACAGTTTTAAAATTCTAATTTTTATTTGTAAAATGTGTTTTTTGAATTAAATATGTTTTTCAAACATTAATGACCTTGTCACTTATGGTACATCCAACTTTAACAAAGCGGAAGCGGATAAAACGCGGTTTACCCGGGTAAAATCCGAAACGTGTACAATTCCAAATATATTTTGGACTTTACCCAAGAGTCTTGGGTATTACGCAGTTTACTCGGGTAAACCTAGGCTCACTCGCTTATCTAACTTTACCCATTACCAGCGTACATATAAAAACCTAGTAGCGACACTCTGTGCGGAAGCCGATATGCGCACCCACTTTACCCCGTCTATAGACTAGCAGGTTTCTAGCGGATGACGTCGGCTTGCTTAGTACAGAGTGGTTCGCGTTAGACCATACGACACGAAGCTCTGCAGCATACAGAGTGGCACAGCTAGACTCTTATTTGGGGCTCTTTGATATTAAAAATGTGTGCGACATATTGTTCTGTGGATGGTTGTTTTAGCGAAGTAGGTAGTGCTGGTATCTCATTTTTCTAATGTCCAAAAAATGAAGCTAGGTAAGATATATTTTAAATAGTTAAATATGGGCGAATTAAGTAGGTTTATACAGGTGTGGCTTAACTTTAGTATTAACGATATTTAGGCTTATACAGACTACGAATCATAACTGAGCATCGGGTATATGGTAAAAATATATTTTGGTTTTACTACCACTTTTGTTAATTTGTTGCAGATGCGAGCTTTGGAGAAATGCTTTGGGATTTACGGGTAATCATAGATATGCAAGTATTACTGCAGAACAATGTAATTGCCGTATAAAAGTTTGCAGTCTACATTTTACAAGTGGATCTTTTACGAACGATTCGCAGAATCATATTAGAAAATACGCCATTCCTTCGTTATAATAATGCATAATGTAAAAGGTAGCTAACTGATAAATATTTAATAGTACTAGATTTCACTGTCATACTGTGTTAAGGTACACGAGTTACGAGTTTCTTATTTTAGATAATGCACCTATTGCTGTCAGATTAAGTAGTGACAATCTGGAAAAAAATACTCAAGGTGCCTTTGCTCAAACAGACAGCAAAGAAACAGGTATTAAGAGAAGTGAGTATATTTTTTAACTTTCAAAAAAGGTTATTATAGCTTGGAGTATTAAAAAGTAGTACTTTATGCACTTGTTCTTGTTGTAAAAAACATGGAAATTTTGTTTCAGATTTGGATGCGTCAACTCAGACCTCTTCGGTGCTTTCAGCAAGATCGCTAAAAAACCTCACTTAGGAGCAAAATCAGAGCTCTGGAGACAACAGCTAATTCATCTGATTGCAGGAAAACACTGAAGTACGACATCAATATGGAAGATGTGAGATTTTTGGAAAAAAATTATTCAGAACATTCATGTACACTTTTGAAAGCACAACTAAACTTTTTGAACAAAGCACTGAAAGGATGTCGGTACTCTGATGATTTTAAGCGGTTTGCTTTAAGCGTATATTTCTTAGGTCCCAAAGCTTATTAAAAAATTTCCACTCTATGTAGGCTACCTTCCAAAAGAACACTTGAACGTTTCACCAAAAGATGGACCAATAACCCTGGATTTAACGATTTTATTTTCCGTATAACAGAACTTAGGGTTCGATTACTAAAAGAAAACGACGGAGATTGCAGCGTAGATGAAATGTCTCTAAAGTTTAACCTTTTTTATGACATTTCAAAAGACAGAATTATAGGATTGCAACAAGGACATAGTAAAAGTAGCGTGGATATAGCAAGTAGCGCATTGGTAATAATGGCCCGAGGTGTTGCCTGCAACTGGAACCGATTGCATATATTTTTTATAAATCTAGGGCTGCTTCTGATGATATTAAAGATATTTTGTTCGAAAGTCTGAGTAAATTAGACGCTATTGGTCTAAATGGGCTTGGTGTTGTTTCAGATCAAGGGCCCAATTTTCAGAAATTAGTCAATAAATGTTTTAAACTGTCAGAAGACAACCCTTTCTTTTTCGTAGATAATAAAAAACTTGTTTATTTGACGTGCCTCATCTTATAAATACAACTAGAAATAACTATTTTCCTACATCTTTAACTTGGTTGACGGAGAAACGAAAAAGTGTTATTTGGAAACCATGTATAATTGTGATAAGTTGAAAGAGTATAGATTGTGTCCTAAGTTAACAGATGATCACATTTATCCAAACAACTTCCGAAAAATGAAGGGGAAATTAGCTACACAAGTATTCAGTAATACAGTAACAGTGGCACTAAATACTTATGTCGATTTTAAAATTTTGCCCATTGAAGCGAAAATAACAGACAAATTCGTTGAGAAAATGAACAATTTATTCGACATGCTTAACTCTTGTCATCTGAATAATTTTAATGCATTTATAGGCACAGAAAAACAAATAAATTTTCTCAAGATGATAGTCCTGTTTGAACATCTGACCGTTGTAAACCGCAACGAAAAATCAGTTACCTAACAAATGAAATTCATATTTGGTTGGAAGTTAACCATTAAAGGAATTTTAGGCTTATGGGAAATCCTTAAAGCCAAGGGCTATTCGTTTTTACTAACAAGAAACCTCCACCAAGACTGCCTCGAGAACTTCTTTGGACAAGTTATAAACTATTGCGGTAATGCCAGAAATCCAACCCCCATTCAGTTATGTCGGGCTTTCAAGACGATATTTGCATTAAGACATTTTGACCATACGGAAGGTGCAAATTGTATGGAAGATGTAAATGAAGTTTTGTTGTCTCTTTCTCCTGAAATTGTTGACAACTGGAAAGAAAAAATTGTACCTCCGTCGACAAGAAACTCCCTCAAAGTATTCACAACTGATTGCAAAAACTTTGTGTGTGACAGGGTATCTTTTAACAAAGCGTTTGCTGCAACACTCTTGTGAAATAACTCAATGACGTTCGAAGAGCAAGCAACACTTTTTTCTAAACTGAAGGCATACAACTGTGAAAAAAAACGTTTGGCGGCTTTGTGGTTCCCCCAAAAAATTTTGCGGAATACATTATAGAATGGAAAAATCTTTTTGTTCAACATTTCAATGAAATAGCTTGCACAAATGGTATTGGTTCTATATTAAAATATTTTTTCATGAAAGTTCATTTTACCCATCCTTGTGCCAATTTCCTACATTCCTACCTACTTTCTTTGTACACACGCGGTCGTATTTATTACACATTGAAATTTTTAACTAGAGACATAAAAGCTAAGAAGTTATTTAAACCGAATGTCAAACTTACAATTTTGCAAAATTTATAATTTTTTGATTTGTTTTTTAGTCTACTACTGTAAAATTTGTTTATCCTAGTAATACACATAAGTATATCGTGTAAGTATAAAATATATCTAGTATTATTATAACTTCCACATTTACTAGTTTTTTTTTGTAATTATTATTCAATGCAGATCCACAACCCGCTATTTATTCATTCTCATACAAAAATAAGATAAGAATAGTTACTTATGCAACAAGTGAGTAAAGTAATACTTTTTTTCACGAGTAGGACGGTTTGGCAATTCCTACAAGTGAAAAAAAGTTACTTTACTTACGAGTTTCATACAAAAAAATTTCTACGTCCGACAATACTTTTATCAATTTTTATTTTGTAATAGTAATATTAAAAGTACAACTATGAGCATTATTAATTTGAAGTGAAGAAGAAGTTAGATTACTATTGGTACTTGAATTGGTAACATTTAACGAGTTCAAAGAAATAACATCGTCTATAGTTGTATTAGTACTTATTGGATTGTTGGTAGGATCGTGAACATTTACAATGTTGCTTGAAGTCGAACTAGTTGTGCGGAATCCATTTTGTTTTTTATTGAGTCGTCTACGTAACCCTCCGCAACTGTATTGGATTTCCACCCACCGTGCTTCTTCAGTTGAATTATATCCCCACCGGAATCCACTAATAGAGACGCCGAAGAGCGTCGAAATGTACCTATGACCAGTGTAGTTTTTTGGATTAGGTAAATTCAAAAATGTTGCGATAAGCGAGGGAATTTTTGAAAAGGTATTGCAACCTAAAACTTGGGTTTTGCGTTTTCCATTTCTATACTGCAAAAAGAAATTATCTGTGCTTCTTTAGTTGAATTATATCACCACCGGAATCCACTAATAGAGACGCCGAAGAGCGTTGAAATGTATACCCAGTGTAGTTTTTTGGATTAGGTAAATTCAAATATGTTGTGATAAGCGAGGGAATTTTTGAAACGGTATTAAAACCTACAACTTCGGTTTTGCATTTTCCATTTCTATACTGCAAAAAGAAATGATCTGTTTTGACATTTGTGGATCGTTGGTTTTTATATTTTTTATAAACGTTTATCAAGTTTAATATATTGTCAGATATTTCATCAATAACAGTAAATTGACGTTGAACATGAGTTTTTGTATCATGTACTGTGATAATTAAAACATTTCCGGTGTTTTTGATTATATTTCTAGTTGAACTTCGTCAACTGGCGTAGACATTCAACTAGATAAATAATCTTAATTTGACAAAATTAATGTCGAAATAAATAATTTACTATATACCAATTTACAAAATGGTACAAAGTTGTGAATGGTGAACTTCGGTGGTTTCAGATGGGAAGACACTTTATGTTTCGATTTGTGTAGAATTGATGAGTGAGAAACTGACTTTGTTGTTGAGCGTTGAGCTCGATTCGATGAGTGTAGAACTCGCTTCGATAAGGGTAGAACTGATGAGTGAGAAACTAACTTTGTTGTTGAGCGTTGAGCTCGATTCGATAAGTGAGAAACTCGCGTCGATAACTAGTAGAACTGATGAGTGAGAAACTAACTTTGTTATTGAGCGTTGAGCTTGATTCGATGAGTGTGTAAAACTCGCGTCGATGAGTGTAAGACTTTGTTATTGAGAGTATTGAACTCGCTTCGATGAGTGTAAAAAACTAACTTTATTGTTGAGCGTTGAGCTCGATTCGATGAGTGTAAAACTCGCGTCGATAAGTAGTAGAACTGATGAGTGAGAAACTGATTTCTTCACGTTGTGAGACGAGTTAAATAGAAATTTGCGAGGGGCGTGTTTACACGTTGATTGGGTAGACCAAACGAAAATAAATATTTCCTATTGGCCAGTATCATTTGACTTGTCGGGTTCCTAGACAAGAATCAACCATGGGTGCCGCTAATAGATAGTTAAATTTCTATGGAATACTCCAATAGTAATTGTAATCTCTTTACTCAGAAAGGTAATTCAAAAATATTTTTCATATCTTCCGACTATCGACCATAAAATTAATGCAGAAGTGACACTAAATTTAGGGTTTTTACAATACAATAGGGTGAAACGTGACCTTTTCCTAACTTCTTAACTATAGGACAATGCGACGAGATGTCGATTTTCAAAAATGTGTTATTTCAATGCTCAAACAAAACTATTTACAATTATTGTTGCAAAACGTGATATTTTAAAGGTATTTAACAAAAGTTGAAATAAAATGAAACTATCCTTTGAATTTACAACAATATAAAGATCTTATCAATTCTGCAACATATTTTTACTACGTTATTAACTAAAATGAACTTACGCCTTAAATATATACAATAAAAAAAGGACGCATACAAATATCTTACATATTTTAAAGGTATCGTAAACAATAAATTTCAAGATTTTACAATCTTGAACATCCGGTATCATTAATATCGTTACACTTCATTTTGTATAATATCTCCCTCCGCAGAGCTTCTGCGATTCCGAATATTAAAGCAACCTGAAAGATGTTACGAACAATATCTAAGCTTACATTAAATGTTTTTGCTGTCATACCTTATGCATGAGATAATGATCATCTGGAGCTTGCAACAGAAACTTATTGATTTCTTCACGGGCAAATGTTTTCGATTTTTTGGGTCTATAGCCAAATGATTTCTTTTTCAAATATGCAATGGGTTTCGAGTATTTACTGATGTCTACGTCGTTATTTACCATTAGGGTGCCTTTCCGTTTTGAATATGTCGACCAAAGTGTTGAAGTCTTCCACATTTTGGATTTAGTTTCAAACTAAGCTAGTAACACTCTTTCAGTGAAGCTGTTTATGCCTTTTTTAGTACGCCACTTCATAAAAGAATTATATTCCTTTAAATACTGTTCCCTGGATTTCTAAGGGAGAAGATTCATAGTCGCTGCAGTTGCCGATTCAACATCTTCTGGTGCGCAGTTTAAACTTTCTTCACTATGACTCTCCATCACTAATAATAATACTACACTCCCTTTAATTAGACACAAAACGGATTTTCTTGAACGAATATCAAGAAATGAAAGTGTGACAGTTTATATGAGAAACGAATTGACATGAGAAATAAAGCGTTCACAGCCCACTACTTTGATAAAACAATTTTATAATTGCGTTAAAAAATGACACGTTACGGCATTTTTTTTAATGCAAAAGTGTGAAAAAATGAACCGCTACCGTACTTTTTTTCACGCTTTTTGACCGATTCAGAAATTACATTCTTTATGAATGCAAAGGAATGAAAATGGTACATGGTAGCGCCCTTCCGTATATATTTCCATAGAAGTAGCACGCCAGTACTCCCTCGTAAATCCGCCGGCCAGTTAACAACTGCCCGACTTCTCAGAACGCTGTCGGCGAAATTATCCACAAAAACTTCAAATGGACGAGTCGAGAGTATCGCTACTAGGTTTTTCTAGGTACGGTTCCCATAACATATATATACTATAATGCTTACATATTTGTAATATATATTCTTCGCTAAAAAACAATATAACAAAAAAACTACTGAGCTGTCTGTTTAAGGTCAATTCTCACTTTCGTGCTCGGCACAGGCAAGGCACCGAATCCGCAAAATATCTTTTTCATTAATTCACATTATGCCGGCAACGTCTCGGCAAGCGACGGACTTTGCCCGCGGGGTTCTTCTCAAACAATATTTGCCGAGCATCGAGCATGTTCCGTGCAGGTTCAGACAAGTGTGAATACGTTACCGGCTTGGTAGTAAAAGCGTTCCTAGGATTTTAGGAGTGTAGTGGTGACTGAATATGTCGTCTCGTCAGGAGGACACTTTTTCATTGGAAGAAGATGAAATCCTTATCGAATATGTTAGAGAAAATGAAGCTCTTTATGATTTCTCTAATAAAAGATACGCTGACAGTATGTATAAAAACACATTATGGAACACAATTGGCACAAAATTACAAAAAGGTAAGTGTATCTATTAAATATATATTATTCTATGAATACACATTAAACGAAATATTATTTTTTCTTAAAAGTATATTAAGTAGGTAGATTATATTTTTTCATATTGCCAAAGCACAGATCCGGCCTCTGAATTAAAAAACCAGTTAAATATTTCTCTGCTATTAAACGCTGCTTGTTGTGCATTACCACCCTGTCCCGGTAGATTTCTCAGTATACATTCATTGTTGTCCACAGATCTGCCCTCTTCTTGTATGTTTACGTTGTTGCTACGCAGATAATTATGTAGTATGCATGTTGTTAGAATAATTGTTTGGACATAACCAGGTTTTGAATTAATTTTTCTAAAGTATATACGAAAACGTTGAGCTAAAATGCCAAATGCATTTTCGACTATACGTCTTGCACGACAATGGCGGTAATTAAATACGCGTTTCTCAACATCATTCAGTGGACCTGAGAAAAAGGCCTCAAAAGATGGGTTTTGAGTGGAAAGGCTGAATCTCCCAACATTACATAGGGTGCTACAATATCTGTTTCTGGTAACTTTTTATTGGGAGGTACTTGCAAGGTGCCGTTTACTAACTGCTCCCCCAGTCTAGAATTTGCCAAAATGCCTCCATGGCTGTTTTTCCCGTAGGATCCTATATCTACAGCTATAAATTTATAATTTGCATCGACCAGTGCAAGTAGAACAACCGAAAATGTTTTTTTGTAATTAAAATAATTGGAACCACTATTACCAGGTGCTACAATTTCGATGTGCTTGCCGTCTAAAGCTCCTAAACAATTAGGAAAATTCCACGCAGTCCAAAATCTTCGAGAAATATGTTCCCAGTCGTTTCTTTGAGGCGTGGGGATGTAAACTCTTAACAGCTTGTTAAGTATTGCATTGCATACTTCTTGGACTATGGCGTGTACAGTAGAATGTCCTAAGCGGTAACTGAAAGCTATCGTTTGATAAGAATCTCCAGTGGCTAGAAATATGTAAAAAAAAACATAATAAATAGTAAACTAACTCGGTTTTGGTCTTATACAATAAGTATGAAAAATTTTCAACACTATTAATACAATATAATTTTAGATGGACAACAATGCAAGCATCGCTGGGAATCAATTCGTGGCCAATATAGGAAGGTCATTAAGTCCAAGAAGACCACAACAGGACAATCAGCTGATATAAGGTCAACATGGAAATATGAGGATCAATTGAAATTTCTCAGGCCGCACATGAAAGATAAGCAACGATTGACCTCTATTATAAATGAAACTTCAAGTGTTAGTACGGATACCGAGGATGAATATTTAAGCCAAAATCAGGATATGTCAAACACCGAAAATCTTAATGTGCCTGAAGTTACCACCGTTGACATACCACAATTGCCGTCGAAAAAAAGAAAACCGGTACAAAAGATAGCTAATAATTCCAATGCAACTAATCAGACAGCAAATGGCACTCTTATGAAGTACTTACTGGAGAACGAAAAAAAAACAAGTGCTGAAAGAGATGAGTTGGATCACTTTTTTGACCGCATTAAAGCTACCGTAAATAAATTTTCAACCGCAGACAAACATCTTGCAAAAAAAGAAATATTCAAGATTGCTTCAGATATTGAAGGTAGATATATCGGCCAACAGATTTCTTCGCATATTCCCACACATTCAACTTATTTCCATCGCAATGTACAACCTAATATACAACCCCAAATAAATTCGCAATTTCAACAATTTCAATATCAGCCACTACTATCTTCAACACAGTCACCTTCTTCACTAATCCCAATAGCATCTCGTCCACCATCAAGTGTCTCAGTACCTGAATCATCATCCACCTCGTCATATTACGAGAATTTTTCTCCCTCAGACAATAATTATGAGTAGTTATATTACATTATGTTAAGTATATTCTGTATTTTATTATATAATATGTTGTAGGTTTAACCAGAGTTGCAATTTTTACGTTCTACATTGTATATGGTAAAAAAACAGTAGTAAATAGAGTATTTAAAACTAGTGTGCTAGTTTTTGGGTTCTGATGTATTCATACAAATTCTGTTAATGGAGACTAAAAAAATTTCTAAAATAAAGAATATATATATAAATAATAAATACTTACCTTAGGCAGACCGCCAGTTTTTGAAAAGGTGAGATAGATTCACGAAAGGTTGTGTTCTGTTTTTGAAGAGATTCCCTAATTTGGTCCAATAAATTGTCAAACTCATCCCTAGACATTCGATAATATTGGAAAAATTTTGTCTGGTCATCTATAAGTTCTGGGTGCAACGTTGCAAATTATCCTTCTTCATTTCGGTTTTTTAGCATTTTATGTACCCAATAACGTCTTTTTCTCTTTCTAGAATTGTTCATTTCAAGCTCTTCTTCATCTAACAACAGAGCAATTTTTATTAACGTAGAAGTCAGGAACATTTCACTTTTCACAAAGCTGATACCAACTTAACCCACGGCAAGCCTATTGCAGAAATCTTGCTCGCGCCGAGAATGTGCCTTGCCGTTGCCGATTCGGTTCCTGGAACGTCTAATGGGAATCAACCTTTTAGTAAACAAAAACTTTGCTGAATGCCTGAGTGGAACAACTGTAATACCCATTATCTGCAAATATCACGTTCAAAGCAAATATTTGTCAGTAAGCACTTTTTTTATCATACCCAGAGATGATTAATTAACTAAATATGCATTTTGAAGTAAATGATGTCACAGGTAATTTAGCGCACTTTTACAATTTAGTATGGGTGTCATACCAAAGAGCGTAAAAGGGTTTTAACAACATATCAACTTACCAAATTATTTTTCATGTTTTATCTTACAAAAACTGTTTTTTATTGAATAATGGTGATATAATATATATTCCTTTGTATAGGTATATAAGTAGGCTAAAAATTCTGGATAATATTAATTTTTTTGATAATTTGTCTGAACAAATCAAAATATTCTATTTTACGCGTCTATTAACAAAACGCGATAGTAATACATTATATAGATAAATATAAATAAACACACTTAAATATAATGAAGCTGAAAGTATAGTGAAATTGAATATCTAAGCTTCAATATTTGTAATATGACATCTTCTTCTTTTTTCTATAAACATATATTAAGCCAATCACAAGTTAGGTTACTTCTTGGTCTAGCCAAATATAACTACTAAACATCAGGTAGGCATAAAATGAAATGTAACTTCTGTCATTCTGACGATGATATTGATTTATCGAAACAATTGTCAATTTTTTAGAATTTTCAATAACTTGTATTATATTGTGGAATTAACTAGAGACCTTGAGTTTCATTTAAAAACACTAATAATGAAAGTATAGTGTTCATTGAAAATTTTATTTTTAAATTATAACACATATATTTTACCTTGCCACATACCTTACTAAATTTCAACTTACCAAATTATTTTTATGTTTTATCTAAACAAAAACTGTTTTTTGAATAGAAAATGGTGATCGAATATCTATTAATTTATATAGGTATGTAAATAACTAAAATTAAATGATAATATACTTGTTCTAAAAAGAACGTTCGGTAGATCGATGGTGCAGTATCTTCTATCTATAAAACAGATAGAACAGGGGCAGCAATCATAATTGATAAAGACTCCTTTTTTGCACACTAAAACAAGAATTTAGTAGATACTTAATGCCGAGTTTTACACAATATGGCAAGCACTATTATACATTAATCAGAGAAGATTCCCTAACTGCCACTCTATCTGTCAAAAGTCGATTCTCTGCAAACGAATGCGTTGTACGAATCTAAAGGTGCGTACAGACATATAACAAAACTTCGTATCGTAACGCCGTCGCGTAACTAGTGTGGACGGCACTGCGTAACACCGTAACATAGTAACATCTCGGCGTTCCACCGGTTGTCGGTTTTTTGACGCCGCATCAAAGAAATGATACGCACTGATGTTGCACCACTTGTTAGCATGTCTGGACAGGTCTGCGGTACACAGTAGCGATTTATTTTTCGTTTTGTTTATTTAGTTGAAAACATGGAGTGGACAGAAGAATCTACCCTGGATTTCATAAATAGTTATCGTAATAAAGAAATTTTGTGGGATGCAAAACATCCCAAATACTATAATGAAATAAAGAAGCATGATGCTTGGGAAGAACTTGCTGTAGAGTTTCGGACAACAGTAGATGAATGCAAAAAAAATTAATGTTCATCTGTCAGAACAGGAGAAAAAGCAAAAATTAAAAAGAGCCACGGTACGGGTAAAGGTAAGTTTGAATAATTGAAAATTAATTTCTTTTCTATTTTGTTTATTTACTTTTCAATTACAAATTTTATTTTTATTTATTACAGGGCTTTCAGATATCTATGAAAGTAGTTGGTTTGCCTTTAAAAGTTTGCTCTTCCTTTGAGACAAAAACAAGGTTCGGAAACACAAAGCACCGTAAGTATAAAACGAATTACGAATTACGTATAATTATCTTGCCACAAAAGTTTATTTTCGTTTTGAGAGTACGATGACAATTCGTCTCTAATTCGTGTTGAATTTTCGATTGGTCTTCTGGGAATATTTCTAATTGGAAATAAAGAAGACATTGGTTCATTAGTTATAGTTTTATATTTTCCTTCTACAAGCTTTCCATCAATTTCTGTATCGAAGGTTCCATGTGGCGTATACAAAGCACAAGATGTGAAACTTTCTCTTAAAAAATTATGTAGATGAGCTACTGCCATTATAACTAATTCAGCTTCTCTGGGTTCAAGTAACATCGGTTTACGAAGTACTCTAAAAACGGCTGATGCGATGCCAAATACATTTTCTACAGTTCTTCGTGCGTGAGATAATCTGTAGTTAAACACTCTTTGCAATGATCCTTTAGGATGTATTCCCGAAAACGGTTTTATTAACGACTCAGTTAAGGCAAATGCCTCGTCTCCAATAAAAAAATAGGGAATTTTCTGTTGCCTGCCATGTAAAGCTTCTGGTTCAGGTAAATTTAAGTCATTTCGCTCTAATTTTTTGTAAAGCGAGCAGTTTTTAAAGATACCACCATCTGAAATTCTTCCTTGGCCTCCAGCATCAACATACAAAAAGTTATAATTAGCATCAACTAGGGCAAAAAGAATTACACTAAATGTTAATTTATAATTAAAGCTTCTTGAACAGCTGATATCTACCAACTATAACATTTTAGTCTTTATTTTTAAGAAGATGGTTAAAAAGTAACAATGGGGAAATAATTTTTTTTTCAATTTTCAATATATTTTTAAATCTAAACTATTTCATATAGAAAAACTCAATTTTTAGAACCAATATACTATACTATAAAAAAATACTTAAATTCGAAATTTTTTTGAATTTTTTTTGGAAGAATTCCTTATAAAATGTATTCATTTTAGGAAAAAGAATTGAGTTTTTTTTTCTTCACAAAAAGTTTAGTTTATTGATTTAGATTTATTGAAATCAATTCTACAAAGAACATTTTAAAATACAAAGGATACTGGGTTATTTTATTCGAGATAGTGATCATACCACGTATGGCTAAAAAAATATATCATCCTAAATTTACGTTTTCTCTTGAAACTTGTAATGACCGAATATTCTTTCCCATTTATTTTGCTCGTGTAATTAAACTGAACTCTTAACAAAAAATGTACAAGGTCTGGCGAAACGCGTCATAGAATTGTATAGTAATTGTAATTAATAAATGTTTGCCATTACTTTCCATCTTTCCATTAAACTGTAGACGATACTAAAACAACTTTAAACGCACGTTGTAACTAAACTAAAGCTATGACAAATGTGCGACTAAGTTTCACTGGATCGATGAATGTGATATAATTTTACCTATAAATTGGTTTTTAGAAGGAAGCTACAAAATCTTTTTCGAAAAGGTACCAGTTATAGTTGATTCAAGTTTTCCAGAAGCACTAAAGTTTTGCTTCGCGCTCTATTTCATTTATAATCTAGAATATCCGAAAGAAATTTTGTGTGTTCTAGAAAACATTCAAATATATTTTTTGAAAATTCACCCAGATGAAGGAACTAAATAAAAAAAATTCAGCAACTCAAAAAATAGATGATTGCTTTAATTAACTTAATAACCAAATAACCAAAGTTTTTTGTCACGATAACTAAGGAAATGTATTTTTTCAAAGAGTTTTCATATTTATTTTACGTTTTATACGTATTTATTTATTATAGTTAGGTACTTGTTGCTTGGTAGAGACTTATGAACTTTCTGTTTCTCTATACAGTTTGACCAAACTTACTATAGTTGATAATATTAGGGAGATAGTCGATCAGATATAAAAACATATCTAATATTGAATATGATTCTACTAACATTTTCAAGGATTTCTTGTGTTCGCCAAATGCCGTGTAATCAATTGTAATTAGTCTCAAAAATGTTTTTTCAAATTTCGATTTTTATTAAAATGTGCAAATATTAGAATAATAAAAGTAATAATATCAGATCATAATTTAAGTTTTTTACTGTATCCCTATTATAACTATCTAAACAATAATACATGTTTGTCACATTAGAAATTTTAATATTTCATTTGAAAACTTAATTTGGGCACACTGTATATACCTATGTTAATAATTAGATACTTAGAAGGCGCCTCTAGGTATTTGATTAATAATTTTATTTAAGTATTAAACCAGATGAGTTTATTTTTTAAGTATTTCATAAATTGTGAATTTATATATTTTATTTCAATAAATTTTTTAAACGATAGGCATTGTTTTCTATTACCTAGTTTAAAAAATTTACGTTTTATAAGACAAATTGCTACATCAATAACACTTTCTAATTTCAGAAGTCTAAGGTCGATTCATGTACCTACCGTATTTTAAATATTAAATATTTGAAATATTTAATATGAGTAATCACGGAATGTCAAAATTTTTAATTCTTTAACGGTTGTAGATGTGTGAATTTTGACAAAAGACAGTTTAAAAATTAAAAAAATCACATTCCGGGATTACTCAAATTAAAATATTAAATATTTCAAATCTACGGTACATGAATCGACCTTTAGATTATTTATGTAAAACAAAATTACATTGATACTATGAAATTCACACATTTTAGGTAAATTCACATCTTCAGTGTATCACTAAAAATTCCTAGCTTTACAGTTAGTGGAAATTAACATCAATCACGTAAAATAGAACTACATTTATATACCGTAAATTTACACAAATTTGGGAAAGTTACATTTTTAATGTATCGGAAAAATTATTTAATTTTACAAATATATTAGGTACAAAATCTACATTAATCATGTAAAATAAAATTACATAATTCTTGTGAATCTTGCATATGATTCCAGGAAAATCACATATTTAGTGTATTATCATAAACAAGAAAATTTACACTTTTTCTGTAACAAAACATACAGGGATGGCGTGAAGTTCACACATACCTACGAGTAAAATTCACTTGTTTAATGTAATTATTTAATTACATGAAATATTTGCTTTTACAACAAAAATGTAAATTATGGGTACAAAATTATTTCTATTCACATTTATCCTGTGAATAACAAATTACAACAAAAATGTGATATTATATTATCACAAAGTTTAAGTATAGTTGCCTAAAATTGGTTGGGTCACCAAAAAGCATGAACCAGAGTGTAAAATGTATTAAAGACTTTTTACTGTGTATGGTAGGTAGATACTAGAATCATTGTACCCGAGATAAATTTACATGAATTACTAATTTCCCTTATCAAATTCTGTATTCATTATTTTATAAAGTAGATACTATTAATAAAATTATAACGCAATAGTCTTTTCTCTCTACAATAATAATAATAAATTAGTTATAATTAAAGTGATTTGAAATCAAATCTGCAAAACGTATTAAGACCTTATTAAAACTAATAAGGCACTACATAATCACAATGAACTTAGTTTAACATTAGAAACATTGACATTAGCGCTCGAAAACATCTACTTGAGAAGAGAACTCACACAAAATTCTCTCTAGAATCAAGTGAAGTTACCTACCTAAACGTACATTATCTACTTAAAATTTGATTTTGCCACATAACTAACATATCAAATATTTTTCTGTTTGATCTAAGCAAAACTGATTTTTTAAATAAAAAAATGTATATTTCTTGTACAGCTATAAAAGTACCTAAAATTCATCGATAACGTACTTTTTTATGGTTATTTGTCTTAATCCTTTGGAAATTTTCTATTCAGTTTAAATATATTAATTTAATTTTTCATAAAATTCTATCTAAACTTCAATGTATACTTAAATGTTAATTAAACATTTTATGATGAGGTTGAAAATGTCCTACTATCGTAGTAGGTGAAATTTTAAATTGACAAAAGATTAGATCTCTAAAATTAATTTTTTCAAAAAATAGAATTCTATCCTATTTGTTGAATATTTTGTAACATAACACTAAGGGCCTGCTTCAAGTGTCGGATAGTTTAAACATGAGTTTTGCCACTTTCTCATTTGATGTCAAGTGACGATGACAACATTTCTGAATAATCTATCCGAAGGTGGTGGAGGCATATTTCTTATCAATTTCTTCGCTATAAATTAATTGGAAGAAATAAATAAGGGAAGTATCAGATGTTTTTTAGTGAATAAATAATATTTTTTATTTTTTATATATTTGATATGATATTAATAAAAAAGGTAATTTTCAAAATAAAGGATTCACAGTAAAAATAAAGGTAAATTTACATGAAAATTACATAAGAAATAGGTGGAACTTTACTGTAAATAAAATGTAAATTATTTTTGTACCCTGGATTATAAGCGAAATTACATTTTGTACTTGTACTTATCCAATATTGTTGTGGTTATACACACATTTTCCTGCCAGATTACATAGCATTTTTACGAAATATGTGTGGAAAATCTATCACCCTGAAATTTTTTTTTATCTTGTGAATCTCATCAATTATTATGTGAATTTCAAAAATTATTGTAAATGTACATGACGCTTAGACGAATAATTCAGTGTAACTTTACTCAAAATATATTGAACTTTTTTCATGTAGTTTTTAAGTAAAATCAGATTAGGCATGTAATTTTACAATGTGCATATAATTATAGTTATATTTTTTAATAATCTTGTAACTTTACAGAGGATTTTCATGTAATATTTGTACAAAATCTGGAATGATGTGAATAAATTCTTTCAAAATATAAATTTTAACAGTCAGCATGCGACGTCAAAAAATATTGTAAATATACATGAAATTTTGTTAACTAAAGAATCAGTGTAACTTTTTATTGAAAATGTATTATAAAATTTTGTAATTTAGATATGTATGGCTTCTAAAGAATATGAAACTATATCGATTCCCAAAAATTCATCTTTTAACAAAAGAGAAAAAGTTTTACTGCTGAATATGCGGTTTTTTCGAAAAAATCGATATGATTTTACATCTATTTCTTTTCATATTTGGCAAAATAAACAACTAAGTTACTCTTAACAAATTCTCAAAATACATCAAGGACCTAAAATGTTTTGGTTTTCCAAATATTAGCCAACATTTTTTTGCCCCTTTACATAAGCTAGTGAAATTAATTTTAAGAAGTTGTAAACATTTTTCCCTAAATTCTGTGATTTTTACAAAACCAGTGTAATAGAATTACACCATTTATTCAGCTAATAGTTTGCAGACGAGTTTCAAGTGAGTTTTATTGTTTTGCACGATAAATAATTTTTAGGTAAGTTATTATAATTTTTCAAAAATGTTTAAGTGTGAAATATGCGGCACTATTAAAGCAATTCATCATAAATTTAGTTTTCCATAGAAAATATAAACGAGCTCGATTCCAGTGTAAAAATGCAGGTTGTAACATGATTTCTGCGTCGAATGGTTATTTTAAGAAGCACATTAGTACTCATTTGCTCATAACATTATTACGTAGATCTATTAAATACACAGTTAACCATTGTCATTTTAAAATCATCGATAAAAACAGCTAAACAAGCATATATATCGTCACATTAGATCAGGGGTGCCTACTAAATGTCCTTTTTTCGAAAGATGTAAATATTATGTATTATTCAAAACAGTTAATAGTTTGTGTCAATATGGAGACATAGGTTTGTATTTGGAATCAACTGTTTACCACAGCCGTGTATTCCAATTTTATAGAGATCTAATTAACCTTTATGTGACTGGGAAGAAAAACACCTTCTTACGACGGCGTAGGTACCTGGGTACCTACTGTATAATAATTTGGAATATAAACGCAAAATACCTGTTTTTATCAAAAAAC
Organism: Galeruca laticollis; assembly: GCA_963921935.1. NCBI lineage: Eukaryota > Metazoa > Arthropoda > Insecta > Coleoptera > Chrysomelidae > Galeruca > Galeruca laticollis. The sequence continues at coordinate 167,690,721 of OY998180.1, forward strand.
TCCATATATGTATTTATAGGTACACAATACGTGATTTATGAATTTCTAACTTATCTGTATTTGACAAAATAAGACTTTGTTTAAATGGCAACAGCGCAGCGACATCAACTGAATTTATTCCTAGTTACAGGTCAGTTGCATGTTTGAGTTTGTCGAATAAACAACTGCGGGTGATTAAGCGTATTTGTTAAATTTTGTTTTAGAATGTCTGATAGTAAGGCTGGTTCAAGCCAAGCCAATATTGCGAAACCAAGATGGCGAAATAAAAGGTAAGAAATAAGACGATTCTTTGATTTTAGTAGTGTATGAATAATGAAAACTGTCATGTTATTTTGCTTACCTGTGGTCTATGTGTGTAGGAGCCGCAGTGGAGTGGAAGTTTTTTTTATCTTACAAAGAAACAAGAACAATAATTATACTAATAAAGGTAATTCGAAATATGTTATTTCAGGCTGACCTCTGCAGAATTACGAGAAGCAGTAGAACATTTGTCTGATGAAGAGCCATTTGTTGCGTCCGATGAAGACGAATATATTCCACAATTGTTATCAGGTGGAGAATCCGAGGAATCTGATATAGAAAAGGAGCCTGTAGTGGAGCAAGAATATACTGATTCCGATGAAAACGTTGACGAAGAAGAAGCGCCTACAAAAACAACTTGGGCTGGCAAGGATGGCACTCAGTGGAGTGACACATCATCAATACAAAGGCAAACAATAGGTCGTAATATTCTGCACGAAAAAATTGGCGCATCATCCTTCAGTCGTTCATACACGGCTCGAGAAATTTTCAAGTCTATTATATCTCCAGAAATGTGTACCTTAATTCTAAGGCATTCTAACAAAAAAGGTAGAAAAGTAACGGACGAATGGAACCGAAAATTGGCAGATAAATATCCACCTCCCAACACACCAAGCCCGAAAGTATTCATTCCATTTACTGAAGTAGAATTAGATGCATTTTTAGGAGTTCTTATTGCTGCTGGCGTACACAGGTCTAATAGGGAACACGTATCTGAAATGTGGAAACTAGAGTCCTTACCTCTATTTCGAGCGGCCATGTCTCGAGATCGGTTCAGAATGTTTCTCAGATTTATTCGCTTTGATGATCAGAACACACGTGCCGAACGTGCCAAAAATGATAAAGCTGCCCCAATTCGAGATATTTGGACTATGCTAAATTCAAATTTGGCAAAGAACTACAAGCCAAAAGAATGTATAACAGTAGACGAACAATTGTTTCCTTACAGGGGACATACTAAATTTACCCAATACATTCCATCGAAACCCGCAAAATATGGAATAAAAATTTTTTGGGCTTGCGATGCGGCAAATGCTTATCCTTTACAAGGTCAACTATACACTGGAAAACCATTAGATGGTGAACGACAGGTAAATGTCGGTGAGCGTACAGTTTTGGATCTAGTGGCAAAGTATAAGGGTTCGGGAAGAAATGTAACAACGGATAATTTTTTTACAAGTCTGCAATTGGCCCGTACTTTGAATTCATGGAAGATGACTTTGGTAGGGACTCTCAGGAAAAATAAGGCATTTTTACCACCAAATATGCAGGCATCTAAAGACAGGCCTATATACTCAACCATTTTCGCATTCAACAAAGATGCAACAATATGTTCCTATGTTCCAAAGAAAAACAAATCTGTTATTCTTTTATCAACGATGCACACTACAGGCCAAGTAGATGATACTACCGTGGCGAAGCCTGAAATAATAAAATATTATAATCAAACAAAAGGAGGCGTTGACACCATGGATAAGATGCTAGGCGAGTATACAGTAAAACGTAGAACAAATCGTTGGCCATTGGCATTTTTTTTCAACACAATAGATGTTGGTGGCTTGGCTTCTTATTGTATTTACAAGGAACACAATCCAAATTTTAGAGCAACTGATCAACGTCGAAGATTTCTAAAAGATCTTGCTCATGACATGTGCTTGCCCGCTATACAAATGCGATCCCTTATTCCAAAAGTTGTTGGTAATTATTTCACACGTCAGTCGCTAGAAATGGTTCTTGGTCGACAAATAATCGAGCCCATTGTTACTCCAGCCGGAGAACAACCAAGACGGGATGCTTCTGGGCGTGTTATGGTTGTTGGTAGCTGCCAAATTTGTCGAGAATTAAAGCTCAAACAAAGGAAGACTCGTAAAGCGTGTAAATCCTGCTGTAAGCCAGTTTGTAATGAACACTCTGTAGATCAAACTATATGTAAAAAATGTTGCCAAAAAACCAACTGACCTTATATGTAAGATTTTTTTGTTTTTTTGTTACCATTTATATAAATAAATATATGCAGATAAACTTCGCGTTTTCATTCTGGCTATAAAAAATATCTATTTGCATTTAAAACTGATAGAGGTACCCAGGTACCTACACCGTTATTTCTGGGTGAAAAAACTTTGGACCTTATTTATTTCTAAAATAGCGTAAAAATATTATTTCTATTGTAACATTGTGTAGAAAAAACCTAGATTAGAAATGTCACGAAATCACACACTTCAAAGAATTTAAACAAAAAAAGTATTTATATCTAAAATCTGAATAGGTACCCGGGTACCTATTCAGTCACATAAAGGTTAATATAGAGCTTTTGCTACAAATTACTTCAGAAGGTAATACCCTATACTCCTTTAAATCTGCTATCTTATTTTAAGTTGCCTACTTGTAGAGGTGAATATTCTTGTTTTATCTTAAGCTGTTTTTGATAAAATCTTGAAACTAAGTTAATCGCTAAAGTGATCATAGTTTCATAAAATGAATGGATTAGATAAACTTAATAGGCAGAACCTTTTTTAGTTTTTCCGCACATATTTTGTGAACCATTATAAATTTTAATTAGTGACTTATTAACCTATGGTATTTACTTACAAAATGGCTTTAATTGAACGTTTTTTTTTTCTAAATTATCACAACAAAAATGTGAATTAATAATGTGACAAAGAAGTTAAAAAACTAACCAGCCATAGTTTTCGAATTCTAAAAATCTGTTATTATAATTATATTTTTGTAACGTGGTTGTAGGAACTCTATGCGATAAATTGGTGCCAAAATATAGTAATCGTCAATTATAATAATTATTTTTATTTTTAGTTCTCAGAGTTTCAATTTTTTCTTTTGATTTTTTTTAGAATGCATTTCTTCAAGGATTGGACTCTAAACCTAGAGAACAAAGCGTTTGAAAAAGTTTCTGATCAAAACATTCTTGAAGTGATAATTTTGTTGTTCTGTGTCAATTGATTTGTCAATCAGCAGTCGGCCATCGCCCGTCATGTTATGAATATAATTAAAGTATAATATAATTTTTTCCTTCCTGTGGGCGAAGAAAAAGTATAGTACCTAAGCACCTCGTGTTAAAAACGTCTGCCTAGTAAAACTCGTGACTAAAGTAACCTTTTTGACACTTGGTATTTAATATACTATTCCATCTTTCCATTAAACTGTAGACGATACTAAAACGACTTTAAACTCACGTTCTAACTAAATGTGCGACTAGTTTCACCAGATCGACAAAGTGGTATAATTTAATCTGTAAATTGGTTTTAGGAGGAAACTACAGAATCTTCTTCGAAAAGGTACGAGTTATAGTTGATTAAGTTTTCCAGAAGCACTGAAATTTTGCTTCGTGCTTTATTTCATTTATAATATAGAATATACGAAAGAAATTTCGTGTGTTTTCGAAATGATTCAAAGATATTTTTTGAAAATTCTCCCAGATGAAGGAAGCAAATCAAAAGAATTCAACAACTCAAAAAAAGTGTTTGCTTTAATTAACTTAATAACCAAATCCTCATAAGTAAGTTTTTTGCCACGATGACTAAGGAAATGTATTTTTTCAAAGGGTTTTCATATTTATTTTACGTTTTATATTTATTTATTACAGTTATGTACTTATTGCTTGGTGGAGAATTATGCACTTTCTGTTCCTCTATACAGTTTGTCCAAACTTACTATACTTAGTTGATAATATTAGGGAGATATTCGACCAGATATAAAAAAATATCTAATAGATATAGAATACGATTCTACTAAATTTTTTAAGAACTTCTTTTGTTCGTCAAATGCCTTGTAACAAATTGTACTTAGTCTCAAAAATGTTGGTTTTTCAAATTTCGAGTTTTATTAAAATGTGCAAATAATACAATAATAAAAGTAACAATATTAGGTCAAAATTTAAGTTTTTTACTGTACCCATATTAAAACTATCAAATCAATACAGCATTTCACTTGAAAACTTAATTTGGGCACACTGTATATACCTTTTTTAATAATATAATTAGATACTTAGAAGGCGCCTGTAAGCATTAGATTAATAATTTTATTTATGAATTGAACCAGATGAGTTTATTTTTTAAGTAGGTATTGTATAAATTGGGAATTTATTTCAATAAAATTTTTAAACGCTTAGACATGGTTTCCTATTACCTACCTAATTTAAAGGATTTACCTTTTATAAGACAATTTGCTACATCAATAACACTTTCTAATTTCAGAAGTCTAAGGTCGATTCATGTACCGTATTTTAAATATTAAATATTTGAAATATTTAATATGAGTAATCACGGAATGTCAAAATTTTTAATTTTTTAACTGTTGTGGATGTGTGAATTTTGACAAAAGACAGTTTAAAAATTAAAAAAATTCACATTCCGGGATTACTCAAATTAAAATATTAAATATTTCAAATCTACGGTACATGAATCGACCTTTAGATTATTTAGATATGTAAAACAAAATTACATTGATACTATGAAATTCACACATTTTAGGTAAATTCACATCTTCAGTGTATTACTAAAAATTCCTAGCTTTACAGTTAGTGGAAATTAACATCAATCACGTAAAATAGAACCACGTTTATATACCGTAAATTTACACAAATTTGGGAAAGTTACATTTTTAATGTATCGGAAAAATTATTTAATTTTACAAATATATTAGGTACAAAATCTACATTAATCATGTAAAATAAAATTACATAATTACTGTGAATCTTGCATATAATTCCAGGAACATCTTATATTTAGTGTATTACCATAAACATGACAATTTACAATAATTAAGAATATTTTCACTTTTTCTGTAACAAAACATACGAAAATGGCGTGAAGTTCACACATACCTACGAGTAAAATTCACTTGTTTAATGTAATTATTTAATTACATGAAATATTTGCTTTTACAACATAAATGTAAATTATGGGTAAAAAATTATTTCTATTCAGAATCGTTTCACATATATACTGTGAATAACAAATTACAACAAAAATGTCATATTATACCTATTGTTACAAAACTTATGTACCTATACCTACTTAAAATTGGTTGGTCACTAAAAAGCATGAACCAGAGTGTAAAATTTATTAATAACTTTTTACTGTGTATATAGAATAAATATATGAACATAAAATTTTGATGAATTGATTGAATTCTACATACCTATGTTTTTAAATAATATCGATTACAAATAATTTTCTATTTGTAGATTTAATTTTTCATAATAAATTTTTCAAAAACTATTTTTGAACTATAAGAAGGCTAAAGTTTAACGTAATTCAAATTTTCAGTAGGTAAAGCTTATATTAAATTCTTCGAACAATAAAAAAATCAATAAGTACATTTGAATCGCCAAAAATGAATTTTTAAAAATAAATACTACATAAATCAACATTTATTTAATAGAAATATTCAATAATTAATTTTCAAGTATTTGTCCATTTTCCAAAATAAAAATATGGAAAAAATTGTACAAAAAGTTATTTCTTCCAAAACTTAATTGGAATGAAAACAAAACGGGCACTAAAATATGTAAACACTCTCTTTTTCGTATCTACACATTTCACCACTAATCCAAAATAATCTTATTTTTTTCAAAAAGTCAATGATAAAACTTCACAGCAACAATACGGTCAATATTTTAAACGAGAATTAGGCAATATTATTTCCAGTTTAAAAAGCCAGACGGGTATTTAAAACTGGTTCCATATTCATTTAACAAAATATCAGAAAGTTACAGACAGATAAGCAAATAAATGTGGTGCCAATTTCAGGTAGTATTTATTCAATCAGACTCCCGAAAGTGGATTATTATGAAAACGAAGACATCGAAAACATTTATGTCACAGTGGTAACGTCTAGCATAACCGACCTAATGTCCTGCACTTCAATCTGTGTCTAAGCTAATAACAAAGGTATAATATTTCTAAATATCCAATCCAATATTTTGCTCTGTTTTTTGGTAGACACGCCTTCCGTTCGCGCCTATTGGTCGACCACTTGTAAGCATGTTTGTGTTCTGTATCCCCTGCATTAGTGGTTAAATTCGCCTGTTTGGGGTCTGCGGGGAAGCCAGGAAAATACATGACGCGGTTAAGTGTACCTAATGCTAGTCGCTTATAGACTCAGAGCATGAACAGTGAATATTGTCAAACGTTATCGAGTCGTCGAGCCGTGTAGACGTGTATGAGCTGAGTTCTCGTATTTCGCGAGTTTATTGAAAGTGATTAGTGTTAGATTTTTTTTGTGAATTTGTTGAACTTGTTCTTCAATAATCATGGCAATTCCTTTTAATATGCCGGAAGATCATAACGAAGTGGAAGTTATTATTACTCAACTTCAATACTTGTTGACTAAACTTCAAGCAGCACTTAGAAGGTCTAGAGCAACAAACGCTCAAACCAGACTTTCATCTTATAATAGCAGTACTCGAGGTTAGTAAATGTGTTTAATTAGAACAGTTTTTCATCGAAAAAAAAATCATAAAAATTTTTCGTACCTGTTGCATCTTCAGGGTCCTAAGATTCGGCAAAAACAAAATAATTTTTATACATATTTATATGAAAAATTTTAAATTCCTTTTCACACAAAAGTAGGTACAGAGAGCAAATTTAGAATATTTTGAAAAATTAATTATTAAAATAATTATTTTATACAATAAATAATTTAATTTTTTTTCGTACTTTATGGATATTCTTCATGGCCTGTAAAGTATGATTATAAATATGTATTGAAAATTTATTACGAATAAAATTACTAGATGTTAGTTAATCAGAACACACAAAGCAAATTGTAGTTATTTTATTAGTGCAATAATTAATATACAAAGCTACACCAGAACACCAGTTTATAAACTCAAACTTGTACAAACATTTTCTAATACTCTCAGGTGGGTAATAATACATAACATTTCGAAATTTAATATGATAACGAAATCACTGTGACTTACTCTTAAGAAGTGATTATGTTTTGAGCTAAATACATGTTGTGCAATGAACCTTTTACGAGTGGCCTTGTAAAATGCAACGTGTATGTGCAATCAATACGTAGTAGCAAATCAAACAGCTGTGTTTACTGCAACATATCTTACGAGTTAAGGGCCTCGGGCGACAATTAATGAACAAAGCTATAAAACTGGCAATCTCATGTTAATTTCGTTTCTAAACTTCTTTTAAGAAATAAACTTTTACACACCCTAACCAAAACTCGGTTGTTCGATCAAAGAGACAAGACAATCCTCACATTGATTGGCGCCAGTTGTGAAACCAGTGAAAATATTCAACACGTTAGTCCAGTTGGTATAAATAAATAAACTTCAAGTAACCTATACCACTTTCGTAGAAACGTTATTTATGGTTGAAACTTTGTTTTCGATGAACTTGACCTTGGCGTTTTTTTTTGTAACACTAAACCACGAGTTTTATGGTATTGGGTATATCAAAAGATTAAATCACACACATAGTAATTAGTTAAAAAAATTTGTATTTAATATCTACATCTTTTTCAAGTATTTTAATTTATGGATAACCTTACAGATAGTGGTTAGTTTAGGAATTCAAAATTTATTTTTCTTTCAAAATTAAATTTAAAATGCTCTTGTTTCTTTGTTTATCATTTTCATTATTTTGAATGATATGAAAATATCTGCTAGATGGTTACCTAAAAAGAAAAAAATGACATCATCTGAAAGGTCACTGACTCTAATCAGGTAGATTTCAGTCGCCAGTCATTTGTAGACAATAACAGCTTAAGAGAAGTTTCCTTGAAACACAATATTCAACGTGGGTTTTATTTTCATATATTAATAACTGTTACTTCCCAATATCAAAATTGTTCACTCTAAACATAGGTAACTATTATATTTTAATTATAATATAAGTACGTCAACAAAAATGTAGGTACTTGAATTTTACGAAGTAGAAAATTAATTGGATAAATTCTTATATTTTGATTTAAAACTAAATTACTCAGTAAATATGAAAATTTCTCTCGGAAAAAAATTATTAACGAGTGATAAGGTTATCACTATTGCTACCAATTCTGTTGTGATAAAATGTGTAGCATTTTGTCAGATTTTACAAATAAGTAGATAGGTACATCCATATTACATATTATTCTAGAATTAATAGAATACACATTATTTTTAACTTTTGATATAATTATTTTCATTAAGTTTTACATTTGAAATTATTTTTTATTCCAATCGATTTTTAAAAAGCATATACTTGAATACATATTTTCTGCTGTCATGTAGATATTTAAAAATTTCAAAATATAAATTAAAAAACTTTGCTGGATTTTGCATGGTTTAATATCACTTATTTCCTATGTAGGAATATTTTTCAGAAAATGATAAAACTTGAAAAAAATGTTAACACATAACTAAACCCTCGAAAGGCTTACAAAAAATCTGATTCGATTCAGGAAACACTGCAATATAGGTACACAGTAAAATACTGTATTAGGTAATAAATTAATCATACAATTACTATATGAAACACCCTATAGCAATTTACTAGCAATTTATTCTGTGATTGTAATATAGATGTTATATAACAATTTAAGTGGCACAATATCATTTCGAACATTACCTTTTTTTGTATCACTAAGATTTTTTACTATTGCCCCAATTTAAGTCAAATTATATAATAATAATCATATTAATAATTGATAAAATTATTATCGTTATAGATGAAACTGTTTCTAAATAATTCTACTATAAATGAGAAAATAGAAAATAATATTTAGATTATTTAGAAATTCATTTAAAAAAGTAATATGAGTCGATTACACAATGTAAGGGTTGTTACAGTAAATTTGATAAAAATAATAATTTTTTGGTTAAAATATATCATAACACTGAACTGTTTTTTTCACAACTTTTATTTTATTGTAATAATTTTTCATAATATTAGTGCCCAACTTATAGTATTTGAAATTATTCCACTTGCTTTCATTTGTTATTAATATTGTAGGAACTGATTTTATTTCCGCTAAAATAGTTGCTCTATTAATAAAAAGTATACATTTATATTAACGATATAAATTGATAGAGATATTATAAAAAACAAATTTCAAATAAACAAAGCAGTTTTATATCTCTCCATCTAAAAATCTTAAGGAGCTAGGTGTAGCTAGTATTTTATTTGTATTAGAGGAAGAAAACGTATTCTTCTTCAATTGTTCACTGTATGTCGTTTTTGTTATTTTCAGTCCGGACAAATAGTTCAAATCGATCTCGAGTAACTGAAGGTTTGTCTTCATCGCCATCTTCTTCATCTGAAGCACCATCTTCGAATCTGCCAGATCTACTGAATAGTCTAACATGGTTAGCAGCTGCAAGTCAAGATGCCATTGAATCACCACATATAACACCAACTTCAATGCGCATACTGCGACCGATGCGGATAAGAACCACATCAGAATCATCATGTTGTGACGAAAATAAAATTTCTATGACGAATTCTGTAGGCCCTGGAAATGTGCAAGAATGGAACCAGGTTGGTGGCAATACAAGCAAGCTTGCTGGCGAGTTTACAGCAATAATTGACCCCGAGGTGGGTGTGTGTCGTGTCTTTTATTTTTAGGCCGTCGCACCCCTCCGATTGCATGCTTTTGCAACATTTTTTTTTATTAACTTTCGGTTTATGTTTATAGAAAACATCCAAAAAATTTTAAGGCAAATTTAGTACAATTATGCCAGAAATAATATTTCAAGGTGGATTCACAATGTTATACATTCAGTCTATGATAAATACATAAAATTTTGAACCGCATTGTCGAACATTTTTATATCTTCCCTACTTAATTATTAAATATTCTCAAAATGGTTTTATAAGTTCAAATAGTATCCAAAATAATTATAATTTGAAAAATATCAGGTTGAACACAATTAAATACCTACTTGCAGGAACAGATTAATAATCGAATCGATATACCAACAAGCTAATTTCTGTCAACAGTGAATTTGTGGGAAAGCTGTTCCACCTCTCATAAGCAAAGGAAATTTTAAGAGACCTTCCATATTATATTTCAAAAAGAACATCAAATACATTAATACATCCTATAGCAGTTAATATTAATTACAAGCATTGGTAATCTTTTTTTTATCACAAAATGTTGTTATAAGCTATAAAATAGAAGCATAGTACATAGTGGTCAAGTGATATATTTTCTCAGCAAGTACCTAGGTACAAATATTTTTGGAAAAAGGCTTAACCCAAAACTTGGTCAACATTTTTTCTTTAAGCAAAATCACATTAATAGAGATAGTGGGAGTCCAAAAAATTTGTCGTTGTTGGTTTTCATAAGCTATTTACAGAACTATAAAACAAACAAAAAATGTAAACCCTGTAGATTGTTGTGTATATTATCGTCGCATACTTCTGCGAAAAATTAACGAATTTCTTCAAAAAATACCTAAGGTGAATCCTACAATACAATATCAAACGCTGGTAGTATGTAAATTGGGAATTAAAAAATATACGCGACTATCACCGTCAATACGTATTGTTTCCGTTCATGTCCAGTCATAATATTTATGTTGACGGACATGTTAAGACTAGTCTGAAACGGTATTGGTAGTGGCAAACATTTATAGGTTCATTTACCTATTTTATACGTACACGTATAACAGCTGATTTCGCGTTTATGTATTAAATTAAAAAATGGTTTTGAATGTTTCAAAAATCTTTTCATCCCAAAAAAACTTATTGATAACGACGAATTTTATTGGAGGTTATTGTACAGAGACTGAAGGAACTATCGTGCGAATCAACCTTAAATATTATCATGAATCACAATAAGTACATGTCGTTTTATTTACTTAATAATCGGAGTAATAAATTTCCATTCAAATTAAATTCTTATTATACCTATTAATTTGTACTGGTCGAGATAATTAAAATTTCGTTTTGGCTTTTATTTTTAATCAGATAATCTAACAAAACATCATAATAAATAACATTACCGTTAAGTACAAATATTAAGGGAAAGTTAAAAAAATAATGTTGCATATATTTATATCCTTATGTTGTGGTGAAAGTTGCATGATAGTTAGGGTTTTAATTATGTTGTGTCCTAAAATATATTGAGTACAGTATGTCTTACAATTGTATTTACCACTGACCTTCACGGGTAATTAGATTTTCTGTGTATATATAAAGCACATTGATCACAAACTATCCACCTTTATCATCTTCCTATAGAAAACTATACAAAGTTGTGAGATTAATGCTGAATTTTGTTAAAATGCAATTAAAAGTACAATGATGTGGAGAATTCAGGGCATTTTCATTCTCATCTTCCAAATGAAACAGAATATTGTTATTCCTAGATTATTGAAACTACACATTTTTTTCTTCTAAACTGGATGATGCTGGAACACTTTTTGCTGCACTTTTATTTATGTTATTTTTATATATCAACCAGTGGCGTAACTAGGATGAAGATCTGGGGGATGAACTACCGGGAGATTTGTGTAGGGTAAAGGCGGGAAATTGCGGACCCTCGGGTAATGCCGGACACTCTCTGTTGTCCTTATTTATTCTCTTTGCACGTGATATGCAACGCCATACCCACAACGTTGGCTTCTATAGTCGCTCACTAAGCTTTGGTGAGGAAAGTAGTGATATAAACGGTTTTTCGTCGAAAATTTATTTTTGTATCCAATTCATCTATCAATTCAACATTTTCAAAGGTAAGTAACATATTTTATAATAGTTTTCTAACGTTTTAAATAGTTAGATATAGGGTATTCTTGCATTTTTAATGAGAAAATGATATAAAAAAGCCAACTATAATAAGGTTAAGTAGTGTATTAGTTTATTATTTCTGTACATGCATTTCGGCTAATTGCTGCCACCTACTTTCGGATTATGGCGGACAGAGGGGTAATTTCGGACGCTACTTTTTTGTTTTATATATTTATAATTATATTTAATTAAATGCACAATACCTACTGAGATAATTAGGTACATAATTTTGTCTTCGATTTAAAATTCATTTTGCGTATTTTTTTTTCAGATGAATAAAATATCGTATTGCGTAGAAAATTTTCAAAGAGCTTTAAATGAAATTCGAGAATGTTCTTCAATAAGAAGAGTAGCTAAAAGGTTCTCTATTCCAAGAAGTACATTATTTGATGGATTCCATGGCCGTCATCCGCTTCCTCCTTCTTGGGACGTAAAGCAGTTTTTTCAGGAGAAGAAGAACAAACATTAGCAGACCAGATATTAAAAAAGAAGCTGGCAAAGATTTGCCTCAGGGTTTTATGAAACGGAATAAATTGAGCTTTGGAAAGCCAGAAGCTTGCAAAGAGTAACTGCCTTTAATCGTGAAGAGATGGCTCTACTCTGGTCCAATCTCACTATTGTAATGGAAAAATACAAGTTCCCCACAGAAAAAATATATAACATGGACGAAACATTATCACGGTACAGCGCCCTGGAAAAAATTTACCTGAGAGAGGACAAAGAGGAGTTGGATTTGTCACTAGGGGAGAGAAGGGCAATACCACCACAGTTGTTTGTTTATTTAGTGCCGTTGGGAGTTATTTACCACCAATGTTTATTTATAAACGAAAATGGATGACTGATGAACTGAAACGAAAGGGACCTTCGTCAGCTGTATACTGCTGTTCAGAAAATGGATGGATTAATGAGGACTTGTTTGTAGAGTGGCTCCAACATTTGAAAAATTTCACTAAGTGCAGTATATAAGATCCGGTTTTGCTAGTTATGGACAACCACACAACCCACTGCACATTAGAGGCATATAATTTTTGTAAACAGAATGGCATCATTGTACCTACTCTTCCTCCACATGGAACCGATAAGATTCAACCACTGGATGTTGCTTTTTTCCACCACTTAAAGGTAGTACTATGCAGAATGTGACAAATTTTTAAAAAGTTATCCAAGTGAATGTATAACGTCATACCGACTAGCAGAACTATTTAACACTGCATTTATGAGAGTGGCTAATCCAGAAGAAGCTATTAAAGGGTTTAAGACAACTGGACTTTATCCTCAAAACGAAGATGCATTTAGAGATGAAGATTTTTTACCTAACCCGATGGCTGAGGAAAATGAAACATCTCCAAAAAATGGCATCCAAATCCAACCAGAAAAAACTCCTGAAAATATAGTAAATGAAAAGGAAATACAAAATAAAAAAGACATCTAAGATAAAAAAGATGAGGGCAAGGAAGAAGAAACATCGACGATTTCTTTTGAAGAGTTCTTACCCTTGCCTGGACCCTCGAAGGTAAATACAAAAAAAAAGAAGAATTCAAGTAAACAACACTCAATAATTTTTACGTCCACGCCCCAGAAAGACGTATTAGAAGAAAAACAAAAGAGAAAAGATGAGAGAAAAAATGATAAAAAAGAAAGATTGCAAATGTAAAAAAAATTTAGCAAGTCCCAGAGCAAAGTCTAGCAGAGAAACAAAAAATACAATTAATTATGCGGAAGAAAATGATGAACAAGAAAACTTGTCTTCTGATGATACTCAGGATGAAGTTGATATAGTATATTACGTAACAAGAGTTGTAAGTAACCCATTACGCACGAAATGAAAAAGTCTATGCACGAAGCCGCGCAGCGGCGAGTGCATAAATTTCATGAGTGCGTAATGGGCTTACAACTCGTGTAACGTACTATACCTTTTCTACGCCCATTCATTTTCTTCCAATAAATAAAAAACATCGCAATCATTTAAGCTTAATTATAATAGTTGTTAATAACAATTGAACAACTATTGTAAATCGATTGTGCCTTATTAGTAAATAATGATGAACGGTTATTTATAATTGTATTATATTTTGTTCAAGAAATTGACAATATAAATGACATGACATTTATTTTCATAGCATGCTACTTAAAAAAACGTGTCCTATTTTTAAAGAAATTGCATAATGTGCTGCGTACATTTATGGGCATCACTCTTTCGATCCTAAATATATCTCACTAATGCTAAAAGTTTGTATATTATTTAATTGACTAAATTTGTGTAAATAGACCAAATAAACTCTTACGTAAATAAAAATTTGATTGTAATTTAATTAAACCAAGAAGTTTAAGTTTTCTTCTCAAAACGCACGTGTATGTTATGAGATCTCATTACGTGCATTTTTGACGTGTACAGACATGGGCGTAGAAAAAAGATATTTGCTTGGTATGTGGGGAGTTCGGGAAAAACAATGAAGTGTGCCTAAAATGTAACTTGTGCGATCGTTGGGCCCATAAATTTTGCACCGACTGCACGAGGAAGCAGTTTATTTGCGATTTTTGCATATAAATTACGGAAGAGGTAAAGTGCGGCCATCGGTCGCAATTACCCGCTACGAGCGGATAATACCGGACACACGTATATTTTGCTTTTTTGAACCTCATGTTTTTGTCGCTTCAACATTAAAATTTAGTTGTTTGAACCTTATTTAAATCCATCTTCAGCATATTCACTATATTAATTAAAAATTGAAGATTGTTCAGCCTTAGGCGTCCGTAATTACCCGACTTTACCCTACCGGAAATTTTTTCAAATTTTAAGCCCCTAAAACTGCATTTTAGCTTTGTTTTTCTCATAAAATTGTAGCCTAACTTTTATTACATTTTCAATCAAGTAGGTTTGCTGTGATTATTATGTGTTACTTTTTTTTCACTTTTAGGATTGGGAGGGGGTCGTTCCCCCCGTAATTACGCCACAGATATCAACTGAATATTTGGTTTTAATTTAACATTAGATCAATTTCAATTATCATACAAAATATTTTCGAAATCATAAATATTATTTATTTGTATCCTTGAAATCTGCACTCCAGTACTTTTAATTGCATTTTAACAATGTTCAAAATTGGCCACAGAACTTCTTCCTAACAGACAATACTAATGTTGAAATCGCTAACATATATTTTCTAACAAACATGTTGTAGATAATCTTTTTTAGTGTAGGCACCTATCTCAATTATGAAATAGAACATTATTACACCAATACCTACCTAAGATAATAATTTTTTAATTTCGATGTTTAATACCTAAAATAATCATTTGTTAGGGGTTGAATGAGTAATATTATTTGTGAAAATTCAAGGTCGGGGTATACCAACATATTTTAAATTAAGATTTATAGATAAACTTCATATTTCTCTTGTCCTTTCTTATATTTCATATAAGGTGGACAACGGATTACCTGCATTTTGAAAGAATATTGCAGATATTGATTTTGTTTTACTTATATTAAAACATATAACAAAAATTAAAAAATATGTACTACACTTTATGAAACATGATATTATATGAAGTTTATACTCAGAAAAATATTGCAATTAAGATATCGAATAGAAATGGCATTATTGTTAGATTAATTGCAGGCTAACCTTTTTTTATATTTTGGCATAGTTTTTTTAACGAATTAAATACGTCATTTACGACAAATTGATACATATTTCACATCTATAAATACAATTTAAAAAGTATAAAACGCGCGACATAATAAAAAACTGTACAATCTGATTAGTTGCATAAATCCGTACGTACAAATACCGTTTAATAAAGTTTCGTGCACGTTGTTTGTGTCATATCATCAGGACGAGTGTCATTGTTCGTGAACAGCATACAAGTAATTTTGTCGACGTGCGATAAAGTTGTGGGTACTATTTATAACTCGTCGAATGGTTTTGTACAGATTCAATAAGTAGGCAACCAGTGGCACAGTAATGTGCGTTGCATTGTGTTCTGGTTAGTTATGTGAGCGCGCCAACGCTTTGGAGATTGCTATAGGAAATATTATGTATTCTTTTTCATTTTACTAGAATTCTCGAGGTAATTCTCCGCGCTGCAACTGCAAAATTACATACTGATCTTTAGTTCTTTTCTTTATTGCGTTTTACTTCAGTGTAAGGACATCATTTGCAACTATTAATGTCATTTCTACTTGTTTATAATATACCCTATCAACAGTGACCTTGGAATATACAGTTTTAAAGATAATTATAACGTAATTATATTTTTTCCATTGTTCAGTTCAAACCTTCACGGCTTTTCTTTGTTAGCGGCCACATTCAATATTTTTGCGCTTTTCGTTGTTTATGTCATTACCAACTATTTTTATATACCGAGGGTGGTTATAAATTTACCATAAAATTAAAAATAATCTTCCTATCTTTTTACTGCATAAAACTACAGTTGAATATTGCTCTTTTTGCGTGCTGTTTTTGGAAATTGATAGGACTCTGAACTTGTGCTATTCCACTTATCTAACACTAAACTACAAACTGAGAATATACAAATACAGTTATCCAACTAAGGCTTTACTCTATTTTTAAAGCCTACAATTTACTTACACTGAGAAAATATGTTGAAGAAGAAAAACGTGGACAAATTGCATTATCACCAATAATTCCTTCCTTAGCATTTTTATTTTTATAGTTATACCTATATATACAAAGTACACGTGGTTTGGTAGTTTTGATGTATATATTCAAAACCAGTCCTTGCCATTATTTTGTTTTCTAGTTCGTGAGTCCTTTGCACAATTCTTTTTTACCTATGGTTATAATTACGACATAATCTGTAATTATCAAACGATGGGCTTCTTCTGTTAAACTATTCGTGATCGATTAATTTTGTCTTCTCTAATCATCGTCTCCAGAGTAAATTTGAATAATTCAGATGATATGCTTCCCTCTTTCAAACCATCCTGTACTTTGAAATTTTCTGTCAAATAACCTATATATTGACGTAACCATAGCAACTGATAATTGTTCTAGTGATTTGTTGGAAATTGTTGAGTGTTTAGTTATTTCAACAGATTTATAATTGTTGTGACTAAGTCTTCCAGTCATCAAACGTTTAAATTATGAGGTTCATTAGCTGAGGAATTAATTTCAAGTACCTACCATTGATCCTATCATTTATTTTTGTTTGGAATATTCAACTTGCATTAATTCCAATTTAAAATTTGTAATATCAAATATTTTTATGCAAATTGTTCCAAAAAACCAGTTTCCGAGAAATATAAAAAAATAATAGTACGTACTTACTATATAGTACCACTACACAGAAACGTTTTGGGGATAAAGCAATAAACAGGTAAAATAAACGCTTTTAAATATTAAAACTAACTTTTCCTGACTTAAGTATACGATCCAGAGGCTGTATCTTGCTAACAAACCGAAATTTCTGCAAAAATGTTGAATATCTGGATTTATGTGACCCATTGTACTGTCTCTGTTGAGCTGAAAATCAATAGGGTTCATCTGTGAGACGCTCTGAACAATATCCAATCATAAAATTGGTCATTTGTATACACTCCGGCGGCTGTATCATGCTAACAAACCGAAATTTCTCCAAAATGGTTAAAAATGTAGTACATCTGCATTTATAGCTCCAGTTGTTCTGGCTCTGGTAAGCTGAAAATCAGTAGGGTTCATCTGTGAGATGCCCTTCACAATATCCAATTATAAAATTGGTCACTTGTAAACACTGCGGAGGCTGTATCGTGCTAACAAACTGAAATTTCTCCAAAAATGTAGTATATCTGGATTTATCGGTCCAGTGGTACTGGCTCTGGTGAGCTGAAAATCAATAGGGTTCATCCGAAAGACACCCTTAACAATATGTGGTACTTCAGGTGCAGCACCAGTTGTACTGGCTTTGGTGAGCTGAAAAGCAATATGGTTCATCTGTGAGATGCCCTGAACAATACCCAATTATAAAATTGGTGACTTTATGCACTCTGGAGACTGTATCGTACTAAGATGACATAATTACAAAAAGTGGACGACGACGACGACATACACACAGGAGTTTTTTCTAAAAACTCTTTTTTAGTATTTTACTCACTTATAACAAAACAAGAGGTTTGTATTTTATCGGGTAAATTTCAGTTGTTAAATGAGAAATTGTTCCTTAGCAATTAGACGTGAAAAATTGTCAATCTTCGGTGTCGCGTTTTTAGGGTGACAGTGTTTCGAGTCAAATTGCTAAAGGAAACAGTTTAGAATTTAAACAACCCAAATTTACTCGGTATCAATACCAACAGCGAGTGTAATTCGGCAGGACAATTTAATATATAAGATATTTAGAAACATATCAATATCAATGCCAACTTTATGCATGAAATACAAAAAATAAATTAATTTTTATTTGAGCATACAATTATTAAACACGCAGTTATTGAAATTCATACGAGGAATATTAATGTGACTACGGGGGCTACAGTTAATCGTTTCTGGAGTAGATGTTGAAGTTTGTTCTTTTTCCAAACTAATCGATTGAATCATGCTCGAATGGTACTCTTTGTCAACTTGTAAGTATGGTTTTATTGATGATGAATTGCTGTGTTCTGTTATTTTTATTAGAGCCTGTTCTTCAATTCCGTTTTTACTTAATTCGCTATCTGCTACCGCTCGATTTGAATGATTTGTAATTTTGACACGTTTGACATCTATTCCAATGCGTTATGCTGAGCATTTAGTCCATTTGGAAATTTCATTAATCCCAATCGGCACATTTTTATACGAACCTTTAGGGTTTTTCTTCTTCCAAAACGGATTGGGTGTAACAAATGCTCTGTCCAATGTTATGTCTCGTTTTTCCATCAACTTTTTAAACAAGCGTACTGAGCAAATATCTTCCTCTAAAATGTTAGGCGTAATCCTTTTGCTGTCACATAATTTATTGTCAACGCCTTGTCTCGTTATATAACCTGAGCATTGAAAATACTTCACATTTATTAAGAGCTGATGGACTGGATTTTCTCTTTTCCGGTTGTCCTTGTAGGATTTTACGTTTAGCATTACGTGCAGCTCGTGATGAATTAAGTGGTGAAAGGGTTAAATACAATATTGAATTCTTTATAATATTTATTTTGTAGCATTTTAGTGGTGGTTATCCAAATTGTTTTAATTACTGCATCTTTGTAGTCTTCTCCGTCACATTTTCGCATATTAAAAGCCCAATCTTGCAATATTAGATTCAATTTCTTGATGGAAGTATCTGGCTCAAATTTATATCCTTTAGCATCGCAAAAAGTAGGAAATTGTCGCCAGATTGATGATAGAGTCGCAACTGTATTAGCAAGCACACATGTATTAACAATTTGACTAATTTCATTGTTCGTATACTCATTGCTAGTGTTTAATAATTTGATAAGTTGTTGATAAAAATGTCAAACTATTTACTTTGGCTACTTATTGATTAAAAAATAATAATTGAAAAAACCACTAGTCCATTTGTCACTTATAATTGCACAAGTGGTTTGTATTTTATCGGGTAAATTTGGGTTGATTAATGAGAAATTGTTTCCTAGCAATTTGACGAGAATAACTGTCAACTATTAAAAACACGACACCGCAGGTGGATTGTTTTTAGGTTGACAGTTATTAGAGTCAAATTGCTAAAGGAAACAGTTTAGAATTTGAACAACACACATTTACCCAATATCAATACAAATCTAGAGTATAATTCGGCAGGACAATTTAATGAATGAGAAATTTGGAAACATATCAATGCAAACTTTATTTATGAAACATTAAAAATAAACACATTTTTATTTTAATGTACAATTATTAAAAACGCAGTTATTGAAATTCATACTAGGAACAGTGATATCGCTGCGGGTGCCACAGCTAATCGTTTCTGTAGTAGATGTTGAAGTTTTTTCATTTTCCAAACATGCCTAACTATTTATTCTGGTAACCAACACCGCGATAATTGATGAACAAATGCATAAGTGAAAAAACCAATAGTGTATTTGTCGCTGTAAAAGTTAAAGCTAACTTTTGCCGCTGTCAAAGTGACAATTGCACTGTGGCATATGCGATTTTTTATACATGAGTTAAATTGTCGCAGTAAAAGTTGCATGTAACTTTTGCCGCTGTCAAAGTGACTATTGCACTGTGGCATATGGGATTTTTACGTATAAATTAAATTGTCACTGAAAAACGTAAGAATAACTAAAAAAAATCGAAAATTCGAACTTTTTTTGGGGTAAACCAATTACTCGCATCGTAGATAAGGTTAGTGGGAAAGTAAAAAGGATACATGGAAATTACATTGGGTGACTATAAGTTGAAAACAAAACCGTTCATCTAGGAAAAGATAATTGAAACTGAGTCTTTTTCGTTCTCTCAAATTTTGAAACTACATCTAACGTTTTGATTGCTCTAGATAGATTCTTTTTCTTGCAATTTTGAATCAAGACTGTATTTCTTACTTTTCCTTCTTTTGTATTATGTTCCCTGAACATAATAACTTGTTCCTATATCATGGATTCATCAAATTTACTGAAAAAAATGCATGCCATAAATAGTTTTATAGTTTACTTAATAATTGCCTGGAATTTGTTAGAAATTTATTGATTTCTTTCAAAGTAATAATATGCTAGTTGTAGATTATAAAGATGCTTCAAATAGCTATCCAACTGTAATATTGTGTTCATAAATTGTTGATTTTTTTACGGAAAAATAAAGTGAATTTATCATTCAACAAATAAGCAAATGCATATGTCCAAAATCAATTAAGAAATAATGTAACTACAGGAGACAGAGATTAGGAGACACTTCAACCACTTTTCTGTTCAAGTAATTAATGAAATAATTGAGATTGACGAATGTCGTAACTAAATCCAAGGAACTAATAAGTTGCGATTGATTATAACACAGTGACATTTATCATGAAATATATATTATGTTGGGGAAGATAACGAGGAAGAAACTGGAATCAACATGCGAAGGGAATGGAATACAGGCCATGGACCTAACGTACGAATAAATTGAATTAAAAATTATTATATCAAATTGAATAGTTTTTCATAAAATAATTTTTCCTTGGACTAGCTCAGTGGCAAAAAACAACTTGACTGTGTGAATATAACTTTTAATGTAGATTTTCGGTGGGATAGTTATTTGAAGAATCTTTCAAATAGATAGTGACTCAATGTTAATCAAGAGGTGAATGACTAACACGCACACTAAATATTATAAAATTATGTTAGACATAAAATAATATTAATTATATACTTTTGTTTTATTTCAGGAGACTGATGAGCAATCTTCCATGTCTGAATCAAATAAAGGTTATTCAAGAGAGGGGATTATCTCAAAAATTGTGCCAGGACCAGTTTCTGCTCCCTTTTGGACGGCTATGATTTGTTTTGTAGGATGGCAGATATTCCGAGCACGGTAACTGCTCTGTCACTATGTAACTTGTACTTTACCCAAAGCAAAAGTGATCGTTAATCGATAGATTTAGAAGATGTAGATTTTTGCTACATATATTATGTTTGCTTTATTACTGTTTTTATATGATATACTTTCGGTGTGTTTTTATTTCATATATACTACTGTACATAAATATATTCACGTTCTGAGTGTATTAGACTTAAGGTGGTATCATTTTTTTTACCTTATGAAACTGTGTAGGTCATTTGTGCACAAGATTGTTCCAAAGAGAGGAAAACTAATCAAAGCTTTGATCTCATTTAGTACGACTAAGACTAAAACTGTTTTGGTCTGCTCTCAGGAATTTATATGATTATATTATATTTTGAGTTTTTATTTTGACTTTTGGTAGTATTATGGTTGTAAATGAATTGTATATAAATTTAAAGTTTGATTCAGTATAACCAAAGATTGAATCGTGCTAAACGGCCCAGAGCAGAGCCAGCGTGCAAGGGGCAGCGTCTTCTCATTATTACAAAGCCAAACCTTGGCTTTTCATTCGTTTGATACCTATAGTATTCTAGAATTACAGGTGGCAAGTTATAAGAATGTATCGTTTTTAGATCATAGATTTACAATATTTGTTTTTACACATTGTACATCCATTTAAATATCAAATATATCAATATCTGTTTGAGTTACATCAATTTTAATCATCGGCCACCAGTTTTATGCGTTTTTGGGACTGAAATGTTGTTATGTAGCGAAAAAAGCTCATTATTCACATTTCTAGCAGATGGACGCATCGCCCCTTTGTTAGCTTTCGCTAGAGTTTGATTCTGTTTTAGTAAGTTTAAGTGGTAGGAGCAGCAAATATGTGCTTTGCAGCCCTAAAGGTTTTCAATTGATCTCCGTAGTTAGAATAGCCCGGTGCGGCGTTGGACGTGAGTCGATCGCACCTGAGATCTGTAAATAGTATTTACAGGACAAGTCGTACCAATTATTTAATGTTGTATTGTTTCTATTGGATTTAGAAGTTTTGTGGTAATAGACAAATTCCAAAAATGTAATATGAATAAGTAAAGGATAACGCGAAAGAAATTATTTAGACGATGTTTCATTTACAACTAAAAAATTATGTATAGTAAATTGTATATCCAAACGCGCTGGTTTGATTCAATAGCAAATAATGCAAATCTTAGTAAATGTACTTATTCAAAATGTGCTTAACTTAATAGAAAATAAATCAACTAAATTTGAATATATTTTCAAATTCCACACATGTTTTAATATTTTTATTGTAGCCGCTGTGTTCGTTAAGTTTATTCATAGAAGTGATTGAACGACTTGTCCCGGCTACATGCATGTTACATAGCTTTTTTTAGTTTTTATACCCTAAACTGTAGGATTTTATAAATATAAATGCTAATATTTTTAAAGAAATTAAAGCAATTTAATTAGATTATAAAAATTTCAATTTTAAGTAGTAGTTTTTAAATAAGCTGCGCTGTAGATGGCTCTTCAAAGCGTCACTGTGATTACGCCGGAAAGGCAATTAAGTATGTATATAGTACTCCAAAGCTTTGCGAGTGCTATAACATAAATCCTGTTTCCAATGATATCCGAGCTATGGATCAGGCACTATGTTAGAAGACAAAGTCGGATATTTCTAATAATAGTAAAACGTCACAAGAAGTTGTTGACACTTATCTTTCAATTATTTTTTAATTTGCATCCATTATTAATAGAATATTGCTTTGTATTTGTTCATTTCTTTTGTTTTCAAAAAATATCTGAATTTGTCATCTTTGCTAAACATTTAATGCTTGGTCTCATACAATTTGTTTGTAGTTATTCCTAGTCAGTATAGTCGTTCATAGTGTTTTTAGGGTTGGCTAGGAGCATTTTTTATTTTTTCTCAAATTTTATTGTAGTATGCGTGTCATTTATTTACTGTTCATCAATCTACAATCAGGACGACCCTTTGTTATATGTTCCAATTTTTATACCAGGAAATCATCTTCGTAGTTCACAGTTTATCAATGACTTCTAAAAAAACAAGAACATTCTCATTTCACATATTTTACCTGATTAACATAATTATTTTGATTACCATATGGTTTACTGATTTCTTATTTTTCATTTTTATAATGTGTCTCTAGCATCCTTTTCAATCTTTTCGGCAATTTCTTCTATGTCTAGTACCTATTTTTATTGGGTGCCTGCTTTTTGGTCTGATTTTGCAGGTAATCTTGGTTCTTCCTTTAAGCATTTCATCTCCATAATTTTAATTTATGTGTTCTGTTAATTTTAGCATTCATAAGTTAACAGACAACCTTGCAAGCGTTTATTTTAACTTCTTTTTATATTTATTCTTCATAGATAAAGCTACTTTCTAATGAGTAGTACAGTTTTGATATTTTTTCTATTTTAGAGTTTTTGCAGAATTTTTTTCCGTTACTGTCTGTATTCACCCTAAGATACCTATCTAAAATTATGTACTTTTTGGGTTTGATGTCTCTATCACTGTGACTTCATTTTTTCCATATTCATACACATATTTCTTCTCACTAGTGCTTCTTTCCAAATAAATGTGTTTTCTAAGTGAACAACCAAAGATACCCTGAAACCATATTTGCACAAGTAGATTGACTGTATTTCCAGCTTTATCTCTTTCATTGTACATAAACATGTTAAACAGTATAATACTTGTGACTCCATGCTTAGTCCTATATTTCTGTCAAATTCTTGCGATTCCATGCTGTTCGTTTTTACTAAATTGTATTGTTTCCACGTATCTTCACTTATGATGTTATTTTTCTACTTGTTTAGCTCTCCATAATTACATATTTTGGAACCTTCTTCTTATTCTTCTCCATATTTACGAATGTTGTGATAACCTTTCATTCATACCACCTAATTTATTCTTAAACTTGCTTTATAGTAAATATATGTATGAATATGTATGCTTCCTACTCTAAAATATCCACTATATATGTGCTCCAAGTGTGGTTCAATATCAACCTGCAACCTTTGTTCTACGATTTTGTTATATATTTTGGACATTATACTTGATGAAGTAATCCCTTGATAGTTTTTGAATAAATGTTTCCTGTTTAAAAACTTCATTAATTTCTATGTGTGCATTTTTCGTTTGTCGTGTTTCACGTTTTAAGTAACTTTCCCACTCTCCTTACTCAGATCTATATGGATGGATTCTAATCTAATTTGGGAATTTTTAACAACGGGTCGTTACTGTAGGAAACCATAGATATAATAAACATAGCCATATTCCAATAATCTGTGTATTCATCCTTTAAACTATCAGTATTGTTCATATTTGAAGATCGTCCATCAATAAGACAAATTTACGCATTCGGTATTTCAAATTTGTTTTTGTTATTGATTTTTCTTTGTTACCTCCTCTTACAGAATCCAACAAACATGGATAATTGTCAATTAGATTTAAGTATTAGTTTATGCAAGTATTAGTTATCTCCTAAGCTTGTCAATATTTTGAATACTTATTTATACATTGTAGGTGTTGGGGCTGGGTCAATGTAACCAATGTAATCAATAATAGCTAATGAATATTTAATTAATATTATCAAAACCTGTAGCACATATATGAAAACTTGCATAAACGTAGTATTAAGAATTTAACAGAAATATCTGTGATCGACAATACATTTGAGTTTAACAATATTTATTTTGTTACTAAAAAAAATTAAAATCAGATAATATTTTTCATATTCCATTTCATGTAAATATCGATGTACACATTAAGTCATGTTTTGTTTGCGTAAATATTACATGCTGGAAACAGTAGAAAATTGTTGGATTAAGTAAAAGGAATTTACTATTTTGTAAACGCAATTTTCTTACAGTAGTCAAAGGTTTTGCTATAAGTAATAAAAAGGTTATGTTGATATATAATTAGCAAATTTTAATTGCAGGTACATTTGCTCAATTAAATAAGTTTTATTTGTGTTATTTTTAGTTTAATATCTTTTAAAATGATTGTAGCGAACTTTTGACTCTTTGCCTTTGTAACGAATTTGCATTTTTGATGTATTAAAACCCCATCTGGACCAACCCGGCTCCGAGGCCCGTGATAATAGCTCTCGGGTGACCAATCCATTTAAGAACTGCTTATATGAAAATTATATTGCCTGATAATGTGAAGCAAACCTTTTAAATCAAATGATATTTTTTGCATAGTAAAAAGAGAATTTACCATAGTTATTAAAAGGTTCGTTTGTCCTAAATTGGTGGGTAATAAACGCTATTTATTTTCAGATATAAATGTCATAAGTTTTATACATGTTTATAAATATACATATATCTTTATATTATATTTTTTGTGGTGTATGGATTTAGTTGTACATAATTCAGTGGCGGCTTCTGGCCTAACATCAATTATTAAAATTCTGTTTGTATAGTTTGAAAGAAAGTCATTTTGTTTTAAGTCTACCCTGAAGTAGCCACGATCTATAGCTGTTGATGTAGGCAGCCAATTATAATGCCATACACACATCTACTACCGATCGTCTTTCACGTGTAACTTTTTCACTTTTATATAGTTGATTTGAAATAAATGTAAACATGCCGAAAGCACGTAGTCTGTTATTTTACTACCCTTCCTTTTTTATATGCTTCCTTTAAAAAAGTAATAAATTCGTGAAAGTCAATTATATAACGTCAAAGTAACATATACCCAGTGACAAAGAAACCCTAATACCCAGTAAAAACTATTTCATTTCGGTAATATTTTGCATGCATATCAGGGAGTTCGTAATAAGTAAATTATTAAAATTTCACTCCAGTCGGATGAGGATAATCTAAGCTTCTGCTCACCAACTTTAATAATGGGTTGAAGCTGCACAATTTTTTACACATTCCCTAATGCGCCTAGGCATTCTCATAATCAGATGATCAATATCCTCCTGGGGTATCTCATTCCAAGCTACCTCTATCTCATGTGGAAGAGCCGTCAGACTTTGAGGAGGATGCTGTAAATGTTTTAACCTTCTTACCGAATATGTCCCACACATGTTCAATTGGGGACAAATCCGGGGATCTTGGAGGCCAAGGTAGGAGATGAATTTGAGCCTGGTGGAAGTAGTCCAAGGTTTGTCTGGCTATATGTGGCCTAGCGTTGTCTTGCTGAAAACTTTGATTTTGAAGTGTCCTGAGGTAAGGAATCAGATAAGGTTCCAATATTTGTTGGATGAATCGATTTGCATTAATATTGTCCCTGATGAAAGCTAAAGGTGACCTTGAGCTATAAGCAATGGTACTCCATATCATAACTCCAACAGTGCGATGTACATGCCGCTCACAAAAAAATTTAGGGTTACGACGTTCGTCTCCAGGAACACCAACTGAGGTTGGTACGAAAAAAGTCCAACCTTCTTATCCGTCTATAAATACTTCGCATTCCAAGGAGCCTTCCATGTTCTGCAAACCACTGAGTTGCTATTGCCCTTGTCGATAAGAAACGATCTCTTAGAGCTAATAATCTTAGGCGGCGGTCTGGGCCCTCTGTTGTCCTGTGCCTCTGGAACTTGGCGTTCCGCCTTCTTGGTGCCATGCTTGATAAAATCTGACAACAGTATCCACGCTCCTGTTTATTATTCCAGCAATATCTCGGAACGATAGCCCAGTTTCCCGAAGACCAACAACTCGACCAATCTCTAACTCTGTTAGATGCCGATAATTTGCATTTATTCGCACTCTAGGCATGATGCACATTTGTGAATTCTTGTAAGGCAATATATAAAACCACTGTATTCGCATAACTTCTGTATTCTTATACCGGAATGGGCCGGTTCGTCCAATACTTACAGCAAAAAAATAATTGAATGAAAACAGAAATTTTCAACTGATAGCATTGAAATTCTAATCTTGTATTAAGACTTTTATGATAGACACATGAAATATTTTTGAAATAAAATAATATTTACTGGGTGTTCGGGTTTATATGTCACTGAGTATACATATTAATAACAAGAAACTACATATTCTTCAAAAGAGTATGTGACAAAGGCGCAATTCTGACATCTAATTTCAGTAGGAACATAATTAATGAAACCTGGTACATTTTATGCAATCAATAAGGAGCTCTAGAATAGATACATACTATGATTAGTGTACAAAAACCAAAAAGTTCGAAAAGTGCAATGTCCTGCTAACGTACACGTAAAGATGAAAGCCTTGTTGTCATATTTAATTCTAAAATTTCTTCATCTTTGTGAATAATCGAAAATACTTTTAAAAACTAGGACTAATAATTTTAACATGTATCTAGTTAAGTTTGTCATACTACGATTTATGAGTAACATAGAAAAATGTTATTTTTATGAAACTAACTTAGTACTTCTAATTCTTATGTTTAAGAGGGTCCTCACGTTTTAGAAACCTGAAAACAGTTGGCACCCGTGGCTTGCAACAAAATTTAGGTCATTTTGTAAACACAAATTTAAAGAACGCAGTGGAATTAAGTGTTGAAATTTTAACACAATATAACTTGGACCTTTCTCTTGGGGATCAGGTATATTGGTTAAGTTTTATATTGTTATAAAAAA
The DNA here is from genome assembly GCA_963921935.1 of Galeruca laticollis. Classification (NCBI taxonomy): domain Eukaryota; kingdom Metazoa; phylum Arthropoda; class Insecta; order Coleoptera; family Chrysomelidae; genus Galeruca; species Galeruca laticollis. Next base: position 167,718,768 of record OY998180.1, read on the forward strand.
GATATAAGCCATTAAGTGATGGTGTGATTTTGACAGTTTGGACAATTTGAACGCCAAAATCTGATCCCCAAAAGGAAGCATGGAGAATTCGATTCTGAAAATATGAAATCTCAAAAGATTGTATTTTTTGAGATTTGTTGCACGCAAATGTTTGCAAACTAACAACTTTTTACTTTAGTTCAACTGTTCTACCGTCTTGATAGATGGCGCTGTATAGAACTTCAATGACAGATGACGAACAAAATAGACATTTTGTATTCTATTCAAATTGTAATCTTGCATTTTTGAAACGTAGGAATAAAAATATTACCTATATATTTTTTAACTTCAATTTTTCCAGGTTTTGTATCGAAATGTTACACTTGTTGCATTTTCCTTTAGTTTGTAATATAGGGACATGCCTGTTTTTACATTGCAAAAGTGTTTTCTTCTATTGAAAACAAAATCAAATCATTTAGGCAATCTGTTTGTATAATTGTAGTATTACAAATTTGAAGTACAGAATAAGTAAGTAGGAAGTTTTTATATTTATTATAATACAGAATGTCTGATTCCCCACTAACCCCTCTTAATCATTCAAATGAATTGTAGCAAAGAAATGCTAATTCATTAGTTAAACAATAAAAATTACAGCAGAAATTGGTGTATGTTTTTATTGAAAAGAAACAAATAAAAATATTTTATAAAAATATTAATAAAATTATTATTACAAATTTAATGTATTCGTCTTCACATTTATTAATACATGGCAACTGAAGTTCATCTTCCATAGTTCTCTACCATTTCTCCTCATAACAAAATGAAAATAAAAAATTTATAAAAATATCCATTTTTTACGATTCTATACTCACAAAGGGGTGGTGGCCCCCCATCCACATATTGAAGTCTTGATCCATGTAGTTATAAAGACTGAAAAAATATTATTTAAATACTATCATTAAATAAATAATATGTTTACTTACAAAATTATTTTTCTAGTTCCCAAATCAGCAAAAGTATACAAATAATCCATTTTATCTTAGAAGCCCTATTCCAAATTTGATATACATAAGTGCTGTTTTTGTGCATACATGGCAACTGAACTGCATCTTCTATCTTCTTAATCCTCAGACAAAAAGAAACAAAAAGTTTATAAACTTTCCGTTACAGTTACATCAGGCTTTGTTGTAGTTTTTACTTACTGAATAGTAATAGGGAACACTGCTATATGAAAAGCATTTGAACCTGTGCGGGCAGTTAGATCGGGCTTAGATTTAGTTACATAATTAGAACTGAAAATGAAATGAGAAAATTAGATGCTATCTTCTAAGTAGGTGTTATCATTTTTTACTTACAGAAGAGTTATAGCGAACACTGCTATATGAACATTATTTGGACCTGTGGGGGCAGTTGCATTAGGTTCCGTTTTAGTGAAATTGTCAATTCTGAAAATGAAAACAAATTTGATATTTGTAAATAAGTATTGGTAGTTTTTTACTTACGGAATATTATCAGGAAACTTTTTTTTATGAAAGACGAACGGACCTGAGGGGCAGTTGCAGCAGGTTCCATATTAGTGAACTTGTCTGTTCTGAAAATGAAAAGAAATTAGATTTTTGTAATTAAGTCTTGTTAGTGTTTTTACTTACTGAGTAGTATCACGAAACTGTTTGATGAAATATTAATCGACCTGCGGGGCAGTTCAGCAGGTCCCATATTAGTGAAATTGTCAGTTCCGAAAATGAAAAGAAATTAGATTGTTTGTAAAGTTTTGTTACTCTTTTTACTTACGGAGTAGTATCAGCGTCCATATCTAGATTTTGTCTTGCCAGACTTTTCTTTTTCTTCTACTTTGTTATTGCTTGCTTGGTATAAGGGGGGTCAAGGTATGCCATCTAAACAAAGTTGTCCATTTTCTGTAGCCCTCTCTTTTCTTCCATACGAGCCCTTTCCATGGATCTTACAAGAGAGGCTTCCCATTCCTTAAACGATTTTGAACATGATAATCTCATATTTTACATACCAAAAATATTATATGATTTATCTATTTGTGTTTAAAATAGTATCTACCTTTCCCAGTTCATTTTCAATATTGTAATATAAGTTTGAGCTTATGGTAGGTATATCCATACGTTTGTTTGAATCGTCAAGAGTGGAAAGACAGAGATAAAATAGGTTGTACATATGTAGTATATCTGGATTTATTGGACCCGTTATACTCGCTGTAGTGAACTGCAAATCAATAGGGTTCACCTGTGAGACACTGAAAAATATCCGATTATAAAATTGGTCACTGGTGTACACTCCGGAGGCTGTATCGTTCTAACAACCCGAAATTTCTCCAAAAATATCACTTCAGGTACCATAGCACTCGTTGTACTAGATCTAGTGAGCTGAAAATCAATAGGGTTCATCTATAAGATGATCTGAATAATATCCAATCATGAAATTGGTCATTTATATACACTCCGGAGGCTGCATCGTGCTAGCAAACTGAAATTTCTCCGAAAATTACAAAAATGTCGTACTTCAAGTACTATAGTACCTGTTCTACTGGCTCTGGTAAGCTGAAAATCAATAGGGATCATCTGTGAGATGTCCTGAATAATATTCAATCATAAAATTGGTGACTTGTTGCACTCCGGAGCTGTATCGTGCTAACAAACTAAAATTTCTCCAAAAATGTCGTACTTCAAGTACCATAGCACCCGTTTTACTGGATCTAGTCAGCTGAAAATCAATGGGAATCTTCTGGGAGATGTTCATGGAAGATTTATTTTTTATTATTCAAATATATGTGTATATATATAATATATATAATATATTTATATAATATATATATATATATATATATATATATATATATATATATATATATATATATATATCGCCAATGAAAAGATGAACGAATAACGCGTTGAGTGTAAAACAAAAACAGAATTTAACGGGCATATCACGCAAAAGAGGTTACAGAGAATGAGTGGTAACCGTAGACATGCATGTTTCTGGCTCATTAGCCGTCATCAGCACGGTATAACCAAGAAAGGGTGTACGACTTGGGAGCAAGGATGTTAAACATGAGAAAACACAAACAATCAATTCCAACAAGATAACCAAACGCACATTTGTACCTTCAAGTGGAAGATCCCGAGTTTTCAGGACAACAACCAACAAAGACACGGAGGCGCCTATAGCTCTCCTGTCTGAACCTTCCGACCCAGGAAATGGACAAATAACCAATAACCATCTATTCATAGTTCGTTCAAAAACAAGGGAGTCTCAATCCAGTAAAGAAATAAAAAAACCGTTTCTTTTGAACATATCCAAACTGTTTGGATTATCGAATCCATAATATATTATTAGAAGTGATTGGGATTGATTTATTAACCAATTCGTCCCGAACAGATGATAGTTTCAAAGGTGGATTATCACACCTTTTCTAGTCGAGTCGAAAAACTCTCGACTCCTTCATTGGTATGGAATATATAAAAAGACCAATAACTAGGTATTCAAGAATACTGTTTATTTGTGCAGTGCTTATAATCAAATTTTTATAATTTACATATACAAAATTTACTTGATCCAAAGCAGTTTAACAAAATAAACCTTTCAGTATCGTTTTTGGTAACTTTTTTACAGTTGGTTGTACTGATTCACTTAACAGACTGACTGGCATTTATAGCTAACTTGAATTTTTCACACTTTTTTCTACATACCACTTTAAAAACCGCTCACATTCCTGCTCATACTTTTTGTTTAGATTTTGCAGGTAGTAAATCATTAACTGCATTATCAGCAATATTCCGAAGTTCTGGCGGAGTGCATAATTCTCTGTTTAGTTCCATATTCATAAATTCCAAACTTTGCATTAGTAACATGATAAACATTCAAATTTAAGTTCTGTCAACTGCCACTTGTATACGTGAGGGTACCTAACCAACATAAATGAATAAGCACAAAAATCCCTAATTGCGATTTTATTTTTATTAAAACCATTTTTGCACGTTCATTATAAAAAATAGTATGTAGAACACACCCGTACTACAAAATGAGTCATTGTAATTCTTGTTATACAATATACTATTTTGAAACCAGCTCGGCTTTCGATAATTGGTCAAATTAATTATTATCTAAGGTCCACCAAAATGAGTACGTTAAAGTATGAGAGTTTGGAGCCGGTTAATTATTCTCTAGAAATGGGCACATCTATTTTATTACGATTCGTTTTATGGTGTGATATACTCCCTGAGTGTCAGTCTGACTTTAAACCACGTATGCGTTGTATCAACAATATATCGACGAGAAGATTTCTGCTATGAAGAACGATATTCCTGCCATAGAAGAGAACATTTCAACGAATGTGAAAAACGATATTTCTGCCATGGAAGAAAAAATTTCAACGAATGTGGAAAACGATATTTCTGCTATGAAGAACGACATTTCTGCTAATATTGACGACAAAATTTCTGCTTTGAAGAACGATATATCTGCCGATATCCTATTAATATAATACACGCCAGCGGAAGGAAAGAAGACCGAGCAAACGAAACATTGCAAGGCAGAAACGCACCCTAAGTTAGAAGACATTGTCAGTTTTACCCGAGTGAATGCCCCAACGTTCGATGGAAAAATGTCATGGACCAATTATGTGAAACAGTTTGAAGCAGCCGCTAGAGTGAATAATTGGTCCGATGAGGAGAAAGCAGTGAACCTTACTACAGCGCTTCGGGGAGATGCATTAGATGTACTTCAGACGATACCGCTTGAAGAACCGGATGACTTCGAGCAGCTGAAGAAGAGGTTGGTCATGCGATACGGTCACGAACATCTGGAACATTTGTACCAGTCCCAGCTGAAGAACCGAAGGCAGAAACGTGGCTAAGCCCTTCAAGAGTATGAAGTGGATATTGCCCGACTCGTTCGATTTGCTTATCCGTCAGCACCATAGAACATGATGGAATGTCTGAGCATCCAAGCCTTTATTGATGGCTTACGTAACACCGATATGCAGAGGACGCTTCGTTTAGCCCATCCGAAACAATTAGTCGACGCATTGACAGCTGCTTTTGATTATGAAGCAGCAACGAAGGCTTCGGGATATTACAAAATTAGGACCACCCAAGAAGAATGTGTCGAAGACAGATTTGACCAGTTCGTTAGTTTAATAAAAAGTATGATGGACAAGAAACCGAGAAAAATCAGATGCTAGAATTGTGGTGAGCTAGGGCATCTAGGTAGTTCGTGTAAGCGCCCCAGGAATCCTGCCAACCAAGAACCTCGTCACAGGAAAACTAGAACGGGTCGGCTACGAGGGGGAAGCACCGACCCATGATCGTTACAAAGACTCTCTCATACTGATAGCTTCGCTCAGATGTCGCAACGACAGTGTATATGTAGATGGCGAGTGAATGGCAAAATATATACTCTGCTGGTAGACACTGGAGCAACTAGAGCCATTATACGACCCGAAATAATAAATTCCAAGAATAAGCGTTTACCAACGAGACGGCGACTGCGGACCGCCAAGGTGAGAGTGCCAACGTTCACGGTGAGACACAAATCCAATTGGGAATTTGCGCAGAAAAGTTCACGCATACGGTAATCGTAGCTGACATTGAAGAAGATGTGATTCTGGTAAGGGACGTAATGAATGTACATGGTTTCCAATAAGACTTTAGAAACAGAACCATTAAAGTGAGTTTCGAGGAGGTATTCCTTCATCCATATGAAGGCAGCGAGGTGTTGGCAGCTGTACAGGAATATACCGTTCTACCTGCACGAAGCAAAACCACCTACCGGCTACAGGGAATCATGCAGGAAGGTACACCGGTTATGATGGAGCCAAGGAAACACGACGAAGAGGTTGGTGAAAAAGTACTAATTACGTCGGCGAAAGAGATCCCAGTACGTGTGATAAACGTGAATGATTACCCAGTTACCATCAAGAAGGAAACCAGGATTGGATCCCGCGTACCAGTGACGTCTATAGTTCTAATGCCAGATTCGAACAGATGTTATCAGTAGCTGGTCAATCTTTGGATCGAGCTGAAAAAAAGAGAATGAGAGAATTTCTTTTGCAGTACCGAGACCTATTCGTACCAAAGGAGGAAAGACTGGTAGAACATCAGCCGTCAAACACAAAATCGATACTGGTAATGCTAAGCCAATTAGGTAATCAGCTCGAAGACTTCTTCGAGCGAAAAGGGAGGAAGCTGAAAGAATAATTCGAGAGATGACAGAGGAAAAAGTAATAGAACCATCTACTAGTCCATGGTTGTCTCCGGTAGTGCTCGTCAAGAAAAAGGATGGAACTACGAGATTCTGCGTGGATTATCGCCAACTTAACAACGTGACGAAGGAAGACAGCTATCCACTGCCTTGAATTGACGATACGCTAGATACTTTGGCCGGCAGCAAATTATTTCCCACCTTGGACCTGAAGTCTGGTTATTGGCAAGTGGAAATGGACCCAGAAGACAAAGAGAAGACTGTTTTTACCACCGGATCTGGATTATGGCAATTCAACGTCATGCCATTCGGGCTCTGTAATGCGCCTGCGACATTTGAAAGACTCATGGAAAATGTTTTGAGAGGGTTGTCTTGGAAGACATGCCTGGTCTATTTGGACGACATCGTAGTATTGGGGAAACATTTGACGAACACCTGAAGAATTTGGAAGACATATTCAAACGACTCCAAGCTGTCCAGCTCATGTTAAACCCAAAGAAATGTCAGCTGTTCCAAAACCGAGTCAACTATCCAGGTCATATAGTGAGCAATGAAGGAGTGGCGGTGGATCCTGAGAAAATTGCTTCCATTCAGCAATGGCCGCAACCAACCGACAAACATCAAGTTAGGAGTTTTCTTGGACTTTGCACATATTATAGAAGATTTAACAGGAAGTTTGGAGATATTACCAAGCCTCTAACTCGATTTACAGAAGAAGCAAGAGCTTTCCAATGGGAAGAAGACTGTCAAACGACTTTTGAAACCTTGAAGAGGCATTTAACCACGGCGCCGATATTAGGATACCCATTACCAGATGGAGACTTTATTCTTGACACTGACGCAAGCAACGTAGGAATTGGGGGAGTACTCTCACAGATCAAAGGAAGGCACGGAGGAGTGCTGGGATATTTCAGTAGAGTCCTCTCCAAACCAGAACGAAACTACTGCGTCACAAGAAAGGAACTTTTGGCGGTAGTGAAGTCAGTGGAACACTTTCACCAGTATCTCTATGGTAGGAAGTTCTTAATCCGGACTGATCATGCAGCACTCAAGTGGTTGATGCAGTTCAAGAATCCAGAGGGCAAGATCGCTAGTTGGATTGAAAGACCTCAAGAGTACGATTTCCACATCGAACATCGAGCTGGTATGAGTCATCGAAATGCCGACTCCCTGTCCAGACGGCCGTGCCCAACAGACTGCTCCCACTGCAACAATGCGGAATCTAGGGAATCCGCAGTTACAAGAACTACAGTAGTCTATGAAGGATGGTCACCTACCAGGATCAGAGAAGATCAAATGAATGATCCTCACCTGAAGATGATACGGCACTGGAAGGAAGAAAATCGGCGACCTACATGGCAAGAAGTGTCAAGATTTTCGTCGACACTCAAGGCGTATTGGGCTCAGTGGGACTCCCTTGTCCTGGAAGAAGGGCTGCTGAAAAGAGTCCTCGAAAACGATGATGGTTCCGAGATGAGAAGACATCCAGTTATCTCGAGAACAAGAGTAGCTGAGGTACTAAAGAAGTTACACGACAGTTCATCGGGAGGTCATCTGGGAGTGAAGAAAACCCTCCAGCGAATCCGTGAGAAGTTTTATTGGATGAACAGATCCGATGATGTGAAGGACTGGTGTAAGAAATGAACGACTTGTGCTACGACTAATGGACCACATCGCAAGAGAAAGGCACCCATGAAACAGTACAATGTTGGAAGCCCTTTCAAAAGGATTGCTTTAGATATCGCTGGATTATTTCACAAGGTGGGTGGAAATTTACGCTATCCCGAACCAAGAGGCCACAACTGTCGCGGATGTATTGGTGAAATAATTTATCAGCCGATATGGAGTTCCCTTGAAAGTCCACAGCGACCAAGGATGACATTTCGAAAGCCATCTAGTCCAGGAGATTTGTGTCAAGCTGGAAATGAAGAAGGCCAGAACAACAGCATTACATCCACAGTCAGATGGAATGGTCGAGAGAATGAACAGGACTATTGGAAAATACCTGTCCAAAGTAGTTTCCAGCCATCAGAGAGATTGGGACCAGTATCTTTCCCTATTCGCATTGGCGAAAATACTGTTTGGACGTGAAATGAGGCTACCTTGTGACCTGGAATTTGGCTGTCGGCCTGGAGAAGATCTAACAGGCGAAGACTACGTGATCCAATTGAGAAGAAGGCTGGATGATATTCATGAATTAGTTCGAACAAATCTTCAAGTTGCCAGCGACTGAATGAACAGTAGGTACGATACGCAGGCCACAGTAGGCGGTTTTAAAGAAGGGGACAATGTATGTTTACACAACCTGACGAGGAGAAAAGGATTTTCTCCAAAATTACAAAAATCCTGGGAAGGTCCATACTTAATCAAGAAAAGGATCAATGATGTTATATGTCGCATAAGCAAGATCCCCAACGGAAAACTAAAAGTAGTTCACCAAAACCGACTAGCGCCATTCGAAGGTGACCATGACCTAGTGAAAGGAGTAAACCATATCCGAGATGTATCTGACCCTACCTTCGATGAATTTATGGGCGCGTATGGAGGTACCAGGAAAGCTAGATTTGGAGTCACTTCAGAACAACGAAAATATTTGTTCACTCTCCCGGAAGATTAATCAGTGGCATACAACATCCCCGCCCGTATCAAGAACGCACGAGGGTTAACAACCGTCTTTCGAAAGAAGTTCGGGCAACTAGAAAAACGTGAAGATCAGATTCCAGTCCCTGGCAAGACACTGAAACATAATTCGTGGTACGTCTTCTACGTGGTAACTAAAAATGAATTTCAATATCGATCTATCTACCGCGATGTGTGGGAAGCACTTCTAAACCTCCGAGACCATGTGTTAGAATCCAGCGTGAAGAAACTGGCTATGCCTAAGATAGCGAGTAACCAGTTGGATTGGCGAGTCATCAGGAATATGGTAGAGGTTATCTTCCAAGATACCGGTGTCCAGATAATATTTTCCAGCTACAACCCCCCGTTATCAGTATCCGATGAAGACGGTGTCCTGTTATTTCCATAAGATCGGAAAGTGTAGAAATGGTGCCACTTGCCGATTCAAACATCCAGTCGCGGCTACACAAAAGTTCCAGGAGGATCTCCAATTTAAGGAGGGGGTAATGTTACGAAACAGCACACTGGTATAGTTCCTGAATCCGACTCTGTCTAAGCCATGTATGAAAGTAAAAATTATGGCGGATTCGCAGGGATTTCTTAGAACTGTTTACGATTGTGACTATCTTATCTAGACATTGTTTTTGTGATCAGTCTTATCTAGAAAATGCCAAAGAGCCAATTGTTTTTGTGTAAGCCGCAATGTAGAATTATATAGTAAAAAGACACTAATATATAAATGACCGACCAGCGAGAGAGAGGCAGTTTATAATTTGACATCGTGAGATAAACAGTAAATAAGTGAATATAAATTAGTGAAGTGTTTATATAAATTAGTTTAGATAGATGTTTTGTTTCTGTACAACGAAAATCCCGAAAATTCCAATCTAAATCTCTATTATTGGGTGGCCAAACTGATTTCAAATATTAGTTTAGCAGTCATTTATGCGTACGGGACATTTATGAAGGTATGATTTCAGAAGTTTGATAGTGACAATAAAGACAATTTAATGATAGGTGCTGGTTAATTATAACCTGCTATCAAAATAAACATTTAATTTTATATACATTTTAGTTTAGGAATTTGTTTTTACTTCAGTTAGAAAATCGTTTAATTTTTATTTTAGGTGATGGGATTTTAGTGTTAGTTAGTTAGATACTTCTGGTCCTAACAATATACCTGGTAAGATTGGATTTTTTGTTTCTTGAAAGGTTCTAGAGTAGTTTTCAGTACCTAATGCTGGTGTTCTTGACCTGATTTGTAACCTTAGGAGAATTCATCTAAATCAACTTGTCACAATGCATGGAATCAAGCTCTTTCGGGGTCTGATTACAAAAACGCCAACACGAAAAAGTACCTTGTTTCTTGTACGCCAAATAGTTTGACAAATTATATTTTACCAGGTTATAGAGGACGGATAGACGCATATATAGTAGAATCCGGTGACTTCATAACATGTTTGCAACAAGGTATGTGTCTGATGGCTGATAGAGGGTTCAAGCATGTGGAATTATATTTACGTAAGATGGGAGGTTAGTACGGCCTCCGAGTATCATATCTGGAGTTAAACTATCTAAAACTGAAGCTAAGGAAACAAAACAAGAAGCCAGCTTGGGAATTCACTTTGAGCGAGTGATTACACGTTTACGGAAACTCAATATGTTAAAACCACATGCTTGTCTTAATTTAAGTTTGGTCAAAGTTCTTGATGATGTAATAACAATAGCGTGTGGTTTTAATTAACTTATAAGATTCTCTTGTTAAATAAATAGAAACAAGATATTTCTGCATTTTTATTTATTACTATGAACTTTTATATAACAATGGATATACATCTGGCAAATACTGTTCATCACATACTACAGGTAAACTTTCTACATTTTTATTTTTACATCAATTAGAGTCTGTCACAAAAAAAACTTTTTTAGTCCACTCAAATATATTTGCATTTGCATCTGAGCGTATCATTTGCCTGTGAATTTTCCATATTTTACATAATTGAAATTTCATTCATGGGACACTCAATATCAACAATGCTATCTTCACAACTCCCATGAGGTGAACCACCTATCATTGGATATTTTTTACATATTATTACTCCACAACACCTAATTTGTTCCCCAGGTTCGTAGCAACGGTTTCCCGGACTTCAGCCTCTATACTTCTACCTCGTTTAATAGCTGCTGTGTCTAGGATTTTTCCACCCATGATAAGTGATAACGGTATACCATCATCTTTTTGGCACCGACTAACTCCATAAGCACTAGATGCGGTAATCCGTCTATATCTCAATTCGTACCAAAGTCTATTATTGGACTTATAACTGGTCTCAAATTCAATTATATTTATAATTTCATCCCAAAAATTAATTTACCTAACAATATATCGCAGAATTATTCTCTGTATTTCAGTACAAGCTAGTGCATTAATACACTAAGTAAGTCAAAATTTCGTTGATACTTTAGTAGCTTAAAGTTACAATTTTATTGTTTTTACCTTCTAAAATGTTTTTAGCACTGTGGGATTCGATGAAAACATAGGGCTACCATGTGATAAGTCCTTTGCTGTTATAAATTTTAGGATAGTGCTAACTCTGGATAGTTTAGATTTCCGCAACTAACATTGTACTTCAGTACAGGATGGTTCTTCGCTCCTACGCTATGGCAAGTTTGCAGCCCCCTTGAGCAGCAACATAATCGTGGCATTAAACAGATATTACCTTTTCTTCGTCTTCATCAACTGTCAATGAAACTGCAAATAACTTCGAATGGATTTTGTGCTCCGGACAAATTTTACATTTCACAGTGCAAAGTTTTCCTTCACGTTTAAGTTGTAGGTACGTAACTTATAGCATAATCTCCATATGATCGTCGTGAGGACCTGAAACAAATATATGAATAAATAAACTGATTAGGTCAATCTGCTAGTTAGATAACCTCAAAAATAACTTATATATGATTAAAAAAGGCTTTTGTGAATTAAATTTTACTTAACGTTAAAGATTAATTATAATGTACTTACAAGGAAGTTTCCACATTTCGAAATTCAGAATTCTTGGATATTCTATTTTAATCACAAAACAAATTAACTTATGAAATGATGCAGGAATCGATAGAAATGCGTAATCACAACAAAAGTTCAAGCAACAGTTACGGATGTGATTGATATTTACTTAGGCGTGACGACATCTTCTTAATCTATAATCTAAATGTTTATATTAAAACTAGGTCATTTTTCAGAATTTATTTATTTTTGGGTCCTTAATACTCTCATCATGCCTATTGTGCCTGGTAACTACTCCATTTATATCAAAAGTAGGTTCATCCGAAAAGAGTATATTCATTGGAAGCTCATTATTCTCGTCACATCGCTTCATAACTTCCTCACAAAATTGCATACGGCTGTCATAGTCATCCTCCAAAAACTCTTGGATAAGATATACCTTATATGGGTGGTATTTTTTTTTGTTTTCAGAAACCTCCCAATCGTTCGTTTAGATGCAGCATGGCTTTGGGCCAATGAAACCGTTGACAATGTCATGATGATATTTCATGATATCGAAACAATTGTCAAGTTCTTAGAATTTTTCCAATATTATTTAAATCCTTGAGGGGGTATTTGAGTTTGAGACCAGCAACAAATGAATGTTACAAAAGAAGTATCGAAATCGCCTCGAAATTTTGAAAAATTGAGACAAATAAGTGAAATAAAATACGCGGCAAAATTGAACGAAAAGCACTTGCATTTCAAATTTATCTCGTTAGGCGTTACACTTGACAAAAATGAAGCAAGGTGTACTACAAAGTGGAGTTTAAATTTTAGAGATCGAATCACAAACTCTGCACAAATCCTTCGTTAGATCAAAATAGACTTCGGTAGTTTATGCTTCTGCAAGTGCTACAACTTTGACACCCTTAGGTGCCTTTCTTAGTATTATAATTAAGTACATTAAGTTAAGTACAAGCACATTAGTTAAAGGTACTTAGTACAAAAGAATTCGTAACCTGCATCACGCGAAGGGAGCTTCAGCCGTGATTGCAAGGTTGTTCGCTAAACTACAACTGGGCATTGTACTGATGCAAGAATCATGGATCAAAAAAGAAGGCCAAATCAAACGTTTCATTTATGATCAAAGGCAGGTATCTCCACGTGCCTGCTTAATCATAAGGAATACGTATCACGGGATCTTGTTCCAATCATGGTACACTTCAACATTGGATTATCGACCGAGACATCGTCATTGTCTCTGCCTACTTCGCTGGAGACGGACCGATGATACCGCCAGAGGAAGTACAAGAGCTAGTGAGACACTGCAACAGCAGACGGCTGCCAATCATCATTGGTTGTGAGGCCAACGCACACAATATCGTGTGGGGAAGCAGTAACAACAACGCCAAAGGTTACTGTTTATTAGAATATCTCTTAGCAAATAACCTTGAGACTTTAAACGAGGGGACAACCCCACTTTTGTCACGAAAGCAAGAGAATAGGCCCTAGACGTAACAATAGTTAATGTTGCTGCTAGGAAAAATATTAAAGATTTGATGGTGATGAACGAGTCTTAACTTTCCGACCATAGTATCATCGAATTTAGGATATATGGAGCTACCACCTCGATTCCTTCAATACGAAATCCTAGATATATGGATTAGTCTCTGTACAAGACCAATCTGAAGAACAATTTGGAACGGGTCGAAGTAAATGGGGTAAATCACCAGCACTACGACCTAGAACAAAGAGTCGAACAGATCAGTGAGGCAATAATGGAAGCTTGTCATTCCAGTTGTCTACTGTCAAAAACCCGATCAAACAAGGATGCTCCTTGGTGTAATGAGAACCTGTCAAACGTCAGGAAAGGAGTCAGTCGGCTCTTTAATTGAGCCAAACATGACGGATATTGGCAGGGGTATACTGAGAAGTTTACTCAGTACAATAATGAGATTAGAAAGGCCAAAAGGCTTAATTTTCAAGCCTTCTGTGAAAAGATCACTCCCACTCACATAGCGGCCAGACCACAAAAGGTCATGGTAAGTGGGGGAACTAATCCCACAATGTCGCTGAAAAAGCAAATGCCAGATGGATGATACACGGAAGGTGAACATCGATTCTTCTTCCGAGAACCCACTTTCCAGGTAGTGAATCTACAACAAGCACTTAACTAGCAATGAATTACACCAAAAATCCCGCAAGGAGGATTAGAACAATTATAAGAAAATATTTACCAGACAACGGTTGGTAAGGGCAATAAGTACATTTCAACCGTATAAATCACCAGGAGTGGATGGGATCATTTCAGCACTTCTGCAGCAAGGGATAGTGGAGATTCTTCCTTACCTGCTTGAAGATTACAAGAAGCACTATAGCAGTGGCTCTAATACCTAGAAAATGGAGAATGGCAACGGTGAACTACATACCAAAAATAGGGGAAAAAGATGGGAGTGATCGCCGGTATTTTAGACCCATATGCTTAACAAGTTTTCTACTTAAAACGATGGAGAAAGTAGTGGGTAGTGGATAACTACATAAGAACGGAGAATCTGGAGAATACACCACTCTTTAAATATCAGCATGCCTGCAGAGAGGGTCGATCAGCTGACCGAAGTCATCCAGAGAAATCTGAACAACAACTAAATCGCAACGTGCGCATTCCTGGATATACCTGGATCCTTTGAAAACACAATTCATGTGTCTGTTAAAGAAGCACGGAAAAGGCGAGGAGTGAATGAAACCATCATAAAATGGATGTATGAGTTGGTGACAACGAGGATAGCTGAGACACCTCAGTTAAAGCCACTCGCGGGACACCTCAAGGGGGAATATATCCCCTTCTATGGAGCCTCGTAGTAGACGAGTTGGTCTACAGACTAACGGAGCTTGGCTTCGAATGATGATAATATAGTTCTTATAGTCAGAGGCAAGTTCTAGAGCACCTTGTGTCAATTATTACAAAAGGGCCTCAGAATTATTGAGCAATGGTACTTGTCAGGGCTAAATATTAACCCAATCAAGACCACAGTAATTCCATTTACCCGAGAAAGAACACATGCAGCATTAAACCCCTATCTTTAAACGGAAAAATCATAGAATGGAAATCTGAAGTTACATATCTAGGGATAACGTTAGACACTAAAGTTCTGCGGAATGAGCATGTTGAAATAACTGCTAGTGAAGCAATAAAAGCTATGATGGCGTGCAGAAGTTTTGCTGGTAAGACTTGGGGCATGATTGTGAGACCAGCAATTACGTATGGGCCAATAGTTTGGCATACCAAAGCAAGTCAGAAGAGCACGAGGAAGACCCACGACAAAGTTCAAAGGCTTGCCTGTGTGTGCATCACGGTAGCCATGAGAATGTGCCCAACTAGGGCAACTTGAGTCATTAAAGACCTCACACCTCTACATCTGGTGATATAAAGATCAGCCGAGAGGCAATTCTTAGAACATCTAGTGAAGGTTCATGCAATGAGAGTATTAAAAATCAGGGAACCTGGTCCTATCTAACAAAATATATCTCTTCAACAAATCTTCCCAGTGACGAAATTATCAGAAAGTTAGTATTGAAAAGAACTTCACTACGATGTTAAGTAAGAGGGTAGACTGGGAGAGGGAATACACTAACCAAATTTATCAAGAAAACACCATCACATGGTTCACAGATGGTTCAAAATCTACAACAGAAGCTGGATCTGGGGTATTCGGGCCTGGTACCAGATACGCATTATCGTTAGGCTCCTGTCCGAGCACCTTTCAGGCAAAAATACTTGCGATCGAAATATGCGTGAGGATGAACATAGAAAAAAGCTATGAGAAATGTGACATATCGATTTATTCTGATAGTCAAGCAGCTATAAATGCATTGAGCTCCCATGTCATTCACTCAAAGTTGGTATTGGAGTGCCGAAGAAAACTTGATGAACTAGGCCAGAATAACAGGGTCTCTTTAGTCTGGATTCCTGGATTCCTGACTCGGGAATCACAGGAAATGAAGAAACCAACACATTTAGCAGGAAAGGAGCACGAACGCCTTTTATTGGCGAGGAGCCTTTCTGTGGTGCAGGAAAATGCTCCTATAAGAAAGAGTTACGGAAGAAAGAAGAAACCAAAAGAGTAGTACTCTGGCAGTGCTTTCCCGTGCTGGAATACTTCAAAAACTTCCTGCGGAAATTTTACACCGGTAGATCCAAAACGGATATGGATATCAGTAAAAATAAGCCACATCTCCTCACGGGCTCTGCCGCTTTAGGAAGCACTTAATGAAAATAGGTCTAGCAGAAAATGACTAGTGTAGATTCCGTGGGGAAGAGGAAGAAACTCCGTATGACATAGTTCTAGAATGCTTCGCCATTGTAATCCAACGCAAAAAATGATTCGGACAAAAAACTTGTAAGAGTGAGGATCTACCTCGTTGAAGCCGTCCCAAATACTAGAGTTCATTAGAATCCTGGACTTGGAAGGCGAGTTCTGGTAGTAGCAAGAACAGCTCTGATAGGGAGGGTCACAATAAACTTTATGATTCAGTGCATTGTAACCCCGTTAAAATCTTTTCAAATTAGGCATCAATCATTTCCTTGTGAACTTTCTGAAACAACTCCAGCTCAGAGAATTTATATAGTATCTGAAAAACCATTCCTTGAACGCCGTCAGATGATATTAGCACTTACACATGCAGCAACCATTGCGCAAGATACGAAATGATCCAGTGATAGTTAAACATTTCGTAGAAGCAATACGCAATTATTCTATATTGATTCAGGTAAACTCGGTTTTTACACCTACATTGAATACATAACTTATTTAACTGATTCATTTAGGTAATTTTTTACCGGTTTCATTTTGATAACTAAACCAGACCACGTCTCGTGTAAAATGGAAAATACATACAATCTATTCAAATTTGCAAGAGATACTGGGTGAACATTTAGAATAAACAATCCTATACATTTTACTGTTGAAAATGAAAGTAACCGTTTCTGATAAATTCCACAGTATAATGGAAAAATTATAAGAATTTTAAAAAATTGACAATTGCTTCATTATAAAAATATCATGAAGATATTTTTATATCGAAACAATTGTAAATTTTTAACATTTTTTCATTATATTGTGGAATTATTTAGAATCAGTTAGTTTCATTTATAACAGTAACTTGAGTAGATTCCTAAAAGTAAAAGTTTAAACAGTACATTGAATTCTATACATTTTCTTACGTAGTATTGTAGCGTTATTACTCCGCCACTAATAACCATTTGACAAACGTAACTTTTTCTAATGGAAAAGAAAACGTTTGTTAGATGTTTTATTAGTCCACTTCTCCAATTCATAATGTAATTTTAGGTAGCTACTGTATGACCGAAGTTCAGTAATAGGGTCGCAACACCAATGACAACATATAAAATGTATCCAGTTCAACACAAGGGATGAAACAATTTAAAATTGAGCGAAAAAGCCACAAGTTGTGAGGAAATTGGATTTATTTTTCAATATAGTGGGGTATACTACATTATTAGATTTGGGTAAATTGAGCTCTGTTGGAAAACCCACACCTGACGTTTCGAATGAAACATAAAACCCTCTTCCAACTGTGAATAAGAAATACACGCTTTTTATTAATCATTTTGTCTTGAATGAATTTTGATTTTATGGATAAAATTAGTAGGGAAATGTACTATAGTGGTTAATGGAACTTTTGATTAGGAGAAAGTAATATTGTACCTGAAAACACCGATTTCGATGAGTGGAGCACCACAATATCTAAATTAAATAAAAAATATAACAGGCATAATTCAGACGGGCACTTTAATTTTAATTATAGTTGAAAAATTATCATTTGCGATTTGTGAATTATGATTTGTATGTCTATTTTATTTTTTACATTACAACTGCTCTGATAAGTATGGTTTCAGAGGCGGCCACAACACCATCTCTCAAATAATTGGCCACGGATTTCGTGCAAAACGCTTCTCAATACAAGATACGCTAGAACGGCAAAATTATTCTATTCGTATTATATAGTAAATTTTATACAAAAGTGACGAATACCACTTCAGGACCTACACAACTTCTTACATCCATATATGCAGATGACACTTGTTTCGTAATAAGTGCCAGTTCACTAGACATAGCTGTAAAAAATATTTAAACAAAAAAGTTCTACCATATTCTACAATGATTAACTCAGCATAACACATTCAAATCATCATACGTTCTCCTCACACTAATAGTGCGTAAAAGGTATTCATTGCAATGGCAGACTACCGTAAATGGACAGATAACTCCTCCAAAGAACACTGTAAAATAACTGGAATATACGGGATGTCAATTTGAAAACGTACCACCGTCTGTATTTCGACCCTATAGAACATTCAGAAATATGCAATGCCACGTCACTTTTTTTTTGTTGGCTTTGACACTCGTCATTCGGCCAGTCGCAACAGGAAGAAACTATTAATAAATAAAAAAAAATATTCACCTCACTCACACCTATCCACACCTAAGAGAAGACAAAAACACCTACCTAAAAAAATATACAATAAGGATATACAGGGTCACTCGCTTCTTGTCTAGGGGCCCATCAAGACATTATAATTTATCACAAACGAAACTAGGCCACGGAAAGGTAGGAATAACTACAATTGGGATAAACAGAGGTAAACAAATCTGGTTCAAACATTCACAAGCATACCTTTGATTCGTATCTGAATTTCATCAGAACCTTATATACTTCCATTTTGTTTAAAGCTAAAAGATGGCAGATATTGAAGGGTGGGAAAAATCCGATTCTTATTTAAACATTTGTAAGGTTTTGAGTTTCTTGGGAATATATGCAGTTAAAGAAAATATGATTCAGATCACTTTTGATATGACAGTGTTGACACAAGTCTGTGTGTGTTTTCAGGTTAACTTCCTATCAACTATCATTCCCAAGTATTTTATTGATTTACAAAAGGGAAATGCTTGTCTATTCAACTGAATCGTATCGATATTCGGGATGTTATGTCTAGAAAAAATGCAAACTGATGATTTCGTGGGAGATACTTCAAAACCATTTGTAATGAACCATTTATAAGCCGATCCGTATATTTTATCTAACGTCTCTACAGCATCATTATATTTTTTGGCCTCTGAATATGAGCAAAAATCATCAGTATACTGAATTATTTTTGGGGTGATATTTTCAACGTAAATACTATCAAAGTCAGCCGTATAGAAATTAAAAAGCAGAGGACTCAATACTGAACCCTGAGGTACTCCTGAAATATTATAACGAGTTCTTATATACAATTTTCTATGAGAATAAAAGTTAATGATTGCATCAGTTAATCGAATCGGTATTAGGAACTTATTAATCATTTTTTCTCTCAGAATGGGTAAGCAGACGCTATCATAAGCACCTTCGATATCTAGGCAAAGTGTAGGTAAATATCTATTGGTGGAATAAGTATTTTGAATATCGGTAACGAGAGTTGTTAGAGCGTCAATTGTACCACAACCTTTTCTGTATCCAAACTGGGTTCTTGGAAGGAGGTTTTTCTGAAATTACCACCATTCAAGTATGTGCTTAATGGTCCGTTCTAAAGGTTTCAACATACAAGACATAAGTGATATA
Organism: Galeruca laticollis; assembly: GCA_963921935.1. Classification (NCBI taxonomy): domain Eukaryota; kingdom Metazoa; phylum Arthropoda; class Insecta; order Coleoptera; family Chrysomelidae; genus Galeruca; species Galeruca laticollis. The sequence continues at coordinate 167,738,200 of OY998180.1, forward strand.
GGGCGATAGGATTCAGCATGATTGGGATCTTTACCTGGCTTGAGAATAGGAATAATGATGACATCCTGCAACTCATTAATTATGGATAGATTATTCAGTATGTCATTAAATATATCAATCAACATACATCTAGCAATAACAGGAAGCTTATCAGTCATAGGATATTTAATTTCATCAAATCCTGGACTAGTACTGATGCGATTTTTAAGAACATAGTTTAACTCTGTTAAAGTTATGGGCTTTGAAAGAAAATGGTTTTGATCACTAGATGAAGTTAGATCAGGAAATAACATTGCAGCGAAGGGAAGAGAAATTTTGTCAAAAAATTCTGCAATCCAGATATCATCTAAAGGCTTGACGTTGGAGATTGGTTTCCTATGAATCTTTCTAGCTTGTTTCCAAAGAGAAGAAGACGAAACAGACTTATTAAGAGAAGAAACATACTCAATCCACTTTTGTTTAGCTATAGCTTTTAATTTTTTTTCTTGCCATCATTTCTTGACAAAGGAAAAAGTTTTGGAAATTCTAAGTTTTTTTATAAGTCGAAAAAGTCAAACGTCTATCTTCCAAAATCTTTTCGCAATCTGAATTCCACCAAGGTGGGGGGTAACGTTTTAAGTTTTTAATACTTTTGAATTGTGGTATCGCAATGTGTGCAGCTTGATTCATACTGCTGATTAAGATTTGATATTTATCTGATGTGGAGTTTAATGAGAAATCTCGTTGAAGAATATTTTCAATTGTCCCAGTATACAATGGCCAGTTAGCTTTTTTTATGTTCCATTTATTTTTAAGGGGTAATTCATTGATAACTTGCTCGATTGGAAGCTCCATAAGAATAACAAAATGATTCGATCCTAATGTATCATCTAATACTGACCAATTAATTCTATTAGTAAGTTCAGGAGAACAAACGGTGATATCTATCGCAGAAACATTTTGATTAGGACGAGCTAAAACTGTGGGTTGTCCATTATTCATTACTGCTAGATTAAGATCATCTGCAACTTGGATTAGCTGTATACCAACTGTGCACCCCACAACGAATGATGTGCATTGAAATCACCGCCCACGGTTATAGGATTTTTTGCTTGTGAAAAAAGTGTAAGCCAATCATTAGCAAAACATTTAATTTTAGGTGGTTTATAAACAGAAAAATGGCTTAGCTCCGATTTACCATATTTAATTTTTATGCCAGACATTTCCACGCCTCTACACACATTCATATTAATTTTGAATTCACAAAAATTTATTGAATGATAAACTAGAATGGCAACACCACCATAGCCGTCATGTCGGTCTTTACGGATCATATTTTAACCATTATAACAATATTGTATATTTTTTTTAAACCAAGTTTCAGTAATAAGTGCCCCTCTATTTTTCTAGAATTTAAAAAGTGTTGTAAACTGTTTTTATTTGCCACAGCTGATCTAGCATTCCACTGCATAATGTTAAGTGAAACTTTCTAAGCCATTAATAATTATTAACTGCTAGAGTATCCTCCAGTTCTTGTTTTATGCTACTGATTATTGAACTTTTATGAATTGATTGCTAGTCTTCTACTAAGCTAATATTATCCAATAGATTGAATACAAATTTGGAGACAATGTCAGCAATATTCTGTTTTTTACTTTCAATACTATTAAAATTAGATTTATAGGGGTTAGCAGGTAATGGTGGACTAGGACCAAAAGTAAAAGGAAACATAGGCGAGCCAGAAGGAGACTGATTGGACGGAGAGTCTGATTTTCTTTTCTTTTTCATTGGAACTGAGTAGTTTTTTGTGCCACTTGTATTTGGTAGCGACGAAAGTAAACTATTGCTTTCCCTAGTATATTTTATCATAGTTTGTGTGGTATTATTATTAACTTGATTAGTAAAACTGGGGAAATCTCGATTATAATTTGATAAGCCTGAAAAATAATCATGACTTACAAAAGAAGAAATAGAGTTTTCACAGTATTTTCTGGCTTCCAGAAATGACGTTTTTTGTTCAACCATAATAATTTTAGTTTTATTCTGTTTCTCATATTGAGGGCATTTTTTAGATATAGATACGTGATCGTTAGATTTACAATGAATACAATACATTTTGTCCTTATTGCAACTGGGTTCCTCTGTTTTTATTTCGCCGCATTGTATACATCGTTCTTGGGTGTTTTTACACTGTTTAGAAACATGTCCATACTTCAAACAACGATAACATTGAACTACTCTACATATAAATTGTTCTACCTGACAATATACTTTATTAAATGCAACATATTTTGGTATAATATTATGTACTTTCAAAAGTAATAATAATGGTTTTTTTTGGTACATAATCAATTGTGTTATCCTCTCTTTGGATTTTACGTTTAGAACGATAAATATTTATTACCAGAGAGGTAGACTCTACATTCTCTAACAAAAATGTTTCGTCATATTTAGTGTCAACGTCCCTAATGATTCGAGTAGATGATTTAGAATATAAGCTACCAAATTATGATTTTCCAACAAAGGATTTTTAACTAATTGATTAGCCTCAAGAAACGATTTTAATAAAACTTTTATTCGATTTTCACCTATTCTTTTAATTTCTAATATATTCGTTAGCTTCAATTGTTTAAAAAGTATATGACCAACAGTCATCGGATGTAGCCTTCCCAAATTACTACTTTTAATATTTTCAATGTATACTCAAAAAGTAGATAAATTGTACTTATCTGACAATAAGTTGAAATTTTTTGGAACTGGTTTTACTGCAGAAACCTCGTTGCTGCTTGGAGGGTTATGAATCGGTAACATTTGATCATCATCGAATAACATAATTGACTCCACTTGCGTCGAGAATGACGTCCCTTTTTTATTCCCCATGATGGGGGAAAATTATTTAGTTAAAAACTCTAATCGGAATATTTTAAATAAACACGTGTAAGAAAACAAAGTTGGCACTGATAAAAACTATCGACCGGTTTTGTTAATTGCTTCGCACAACCTATTTGTACAAAGGTAACGCACTTATTTTTAAGAGGGACAGTTTGTAGACATCAACGATTTAAATTTCTATTTGGATATCTGAACATTGTTGACGTTCTTCTTGCGAATTTTCCACATTCCCCATAAGTAAGAATACTTTTTGTTGAAATGTAAGCACCAATAATTTTTACAATAAAGTAATTTTGGCGACAAGACGGGGCCGTAGCTACAACAGGGCGAATCGGGGCACCGTCCTGGCAAACTAAATTTTTGTCCCTAATATTAATTTTATTATCATCACTCCTACGTCCATTTTTTTAAAAACATGTACTACTGATACAAATCGACATACAGCCGAGAAAAAACTGAAGAAATACTTTCAGAAATACGACCAGAAAAGTTTACTGCTCTATTGACAAACAACGCCAGTGCAATGGTCAAAGCAAGAAACATTATTAATTAAAAGTACATATATATCTGTTTATGGTTGCGTCGCCCATACACTTAATTTATTATTGGGAGACATTTCGAAAATGCGAACGATGACTTAGATAGAGGACGATGTTTAAATTATCGTTAAGAAAATTAATAATTCCCATCTTTTACTGGCCAGCTTCAAAAAAATCCAGACTAAAAAAAAGAAACAACCGTGTCAATAGCTTTGAATAAGTTACCCGTCAAAATTCGTTGGGGATCAATTAACCACTGCGTGAAAAGTGTTCTTGATACCAAATAGGCCTCAAAAGTTTTAGCAGTTTGTGAGGCTGTAGATAATATTGTGACGAAATCGCACACTGGTATAGTGCCTGAATCCGACTCTGCCTACGCTATGTATGAAAGTGAAAATTTTGGCGGATACGCAGGGATTTCTTAGATGTGTTTACGATTTTTTTGTGACTATCTTATCTAGACATTTTTTTTGTGACCAGTCAGAAAATTCCAGGGAGCCGATTGTTTTTGTGTAAGCCGCAATCTAGAATTATGTAGTAAACAGGCACTAATATACAGTGTTCTGAAAATTCTGAGGGCACATATGTTTTATCGTCAATGTGTTAGAAAGAGACAAATACATATAAATTCAGTGTATAATTCTTTTTCGCTAACAGGGTATCATAAAGTGTAAAAGCCGTAAAAATCATATTTAATATCTAACCTTAGCCTGTCTTGAATTAATTATTATGGATAAAAATGAAGCTTCCTTTCGCTAGCATTTTACGATTCATCTAATATTCATTTTAAAAGACGTGTGTCTAAGTAGAATCAAACAATCGTATCTTCGGAAATCAACTTGATTAATAATGCTGTTAAGGTTTTATAGTATGGACCATTTTATCGAATTTAATTCAAGCTGAAGGTGAATTATAGCAAGAGGACAAGCTTATTTTATGTTACTACATTTTCTAGTTGGTTTATCAAATTTAAGGGAATAGCTGACTTAACTTCAAATTGCAATTTTCTCCAACTTAGACCGTAATATTGTATTCTAGGAAATGGAACATATTAAATATCTTGGAATTGCGTATGCCTTCACGAGAATTTCCTGAAATTGGAAATTCTTATCATGAAGGAATAAATTGAAACAAGTTATGACCGAGTTTTCGCTGCAGTCTTTAGAGTTGAACTCAATTTATTTCCTGCAGTTCTTAGAATTCCAATTTAATGAGAAAATAAGAGATAATTTCGTTTAGAGAATCAATGTAAAAGTAATTATTCATACTCTGGATGTAATATTCAATTGAAAAGTAAACTAAAAAGCGAGTAATGAAAATTAAACATCCGTCGTATTCAAATACTGAGTAAGTATGTTATTCAGTTTCTTAAATATGAAAATATGCAGTAACGGCTGTAATTGGCAGTTATGAAAAATTAAAAATCAGTATAACTCTATAAGAGATATATAGTGCCTGAATAGGGATAGAAAACGTTTTTAGGACGGTTCGGTTGCTTGCAACACCAGTGTCATATAAATCAGAGGGGCCTGGGTTAAATTTTTAATTTTAATAAGTAGATACATTTTACTTTTATCTCAAAAACATGGAAAAACATTTTACAAATATTTATTAATAACTAAATAAAATTGCCGATTTTATTTTACAATTATTCAATTAAAAATTACATTAACTACATAAAAGTTGTACATTCAGAACACACGTTCAAACTACATCCAGTGGAATTTGACTGTTTAGATGACAAAATTAGAGAAAGTGTCAGCACGATGAAGCACAAGAAATTTAAGAAACAAGAACAAAAGCTACATAAACTTGAACACAAAATTAGAGAAAGTGTCAGCACGATGAAGCACAAGAAATTTAAGAAACTAGAACAAAAGCTACATAAACTTGAACACACACAATATAGAATACAATACTCTAAACATCATGAATCTGTAAGTACCTACATACCAACACACTTTGTACCACGATTTGAAAACCTTTAAGACACTAATTCCACAGATAGTGAAATAGAATTTTTAAATAAAGGCACAGCATACCACCAAAATTTACGAATAGTATTAAACAAATTATAGCTTCCGAGTCAGAAATAGCTTTAAAATCTAATTCAAATAATTTTCTTTATGAGAAATTAAAAATTGCCAATTTAATCAAAAATATTGAACCTTCAAAAGTTAAACTACAAACAAAAAATGACATTACAGTTTTAAATGTAATCAAAAGGAAAGTAGAAGATAATAATCTAACAGTTATAAAATCTGATAAGGGGAACACAACTGTCATATTGACAACTGAAAATTATAATTCAAAAATATATAACTTTATACAATCTAGCGATGTAAAAGTTCTTAGAGAAGACACAACAAAAAAGTTTTCTAATAATGTAAGGGATATTGTTAATAATTCAAATTATCTTTTAAGTGATTGCGAAAAGAGGTCCATCATAAATAAGAATCCTCATTGTCCACAATTATATGGAACCGTTAAATTACATAAAATAACGAAACCAATTAGACCTGTAGTTTCTTATGTTAATACTTCTAAGAATATATTAAAAATTAAAAGCATTCAACTTACAAGATAACTCTAAGGTTATTTCATTTGACGTTACTAATATGTCCACAAAAATTCCTCCTAATGAATGTCTAATACTTGTAAGAAAATTACTAGAAGATAAAATTATTAATCCAGGAATAATATCAGATATACTTAATTTATTTGATGTATGTATTATTCAGAATTATTTCACTTTTGACAATAATATATATATATATATATATATATATATATATATATATATATATATATTCAAAATGAAGGTTTACCAATGGGAAGCTCTATATCACCTATTTTGGCAAACATTTTTATGGACACTTTAGAAAGAAAAATCTTTGAAAGTAATATTTCAAAAAATGTTATTTTGGTATAGATATTTAGATGACATATTAGCTTGTTTTATAGGTAGTGAACGACAATTAGATATATTTTTCAACCACATTAATAATTTACACCCAAAAGTTAAATTTACATTAGAAGTTGAAGGAAATAACTCAATCAATTTTCATGATTTGTAAATTCAAAGAGTTAATAATGTACTTGATTATTCAATTTACCGAAAACCAACACACACTGATGTGACAATTCCATATAGTTCCAATCACCCCATGTCACATATACTGGCGGCATATAATTCAATGATACATAGAGCATTTTCAGTTCCTATGAAGATAGAGATATTAATACAATTAGATAAATAGCAACATCCAACGGTTATCCATTACATATGATAAATAAGTTAATTAATAAAAAAGAGAAAGAAGTGGCATTACAACTAATATTTCCTAAAAAAACTGAAGAAATAAAAACTTATAAAACCATCACATATGCAGGAAATATTTCTAATAATATTACAAAGATTTAGCAACGAATACAACAATTTCTTTTAAAACAGAAAGTAACATAAGTACAAAATTGTTAAATGTAAAAACAAAAATAACTCCACGGGAGGCTACTCTCCTGGACAAAGGAGCTAAGCGAAACCAGAAAAATTAAAAACAAAACAAAAACCTCAAGCGAAAAGTGAGTGCAGATGTAAAAGTACTGAAAATATTCAAAAAGAAAGTGAAATCCGAAAAAGAAGACACGTCGGATGATACTCGTAATTCTAATTCATCCTTCAAAGAAGATCTTTCTGATGACAACAACTCAGACTACAATGAATTTGCTATTCAAGAAAAGCCTCCTATAGCCAACGAAACATGTGTTATTTGTGGTGAATTCGGAAAGAATAGGGAGTTTTGGTTCCGTTGCGTAAAATGTGCAGTATGGGTTCATTCAGAATGTTCTGGTTCGGAATCTGCAGCAGGATACACATGCGATGATTGTTGACTTAGGCTAGGGGCCGATAAAAAAAGAAGAATCGAAACATCGTTTAATTTAGTTTTGAGTTTAGATAAGAGAATATCCGATGTACAGCTTTGGTAACAAGATTTATTTTTCTTATTTTTCGCTTTTGTTTTAAAATTTCTTTCCATATGTCCTTTATCACACTGCGCGACATAACCCCACATGATGCGCGATATTTTCCGACATATGGGGCAATATCGCGAAGTGAAACTGGAGCAATTTTACCTTTTTTCGTGTATTCGATTTTTTTTTAATAAATAACACGTATGTTATCAAACTTATTGTATTAACATTTACCCAAATTTAGAGCAATTTACAATGAAAAATGTAAATTTAATAAATGATTCGGCTTAGGTGCACCGTATTACCCCGCTTTCCCCTACTTGACTCTCGAATACACTATAGGGTTAAATCCATACAGTACACCATACGTATTTATGGCACAGAATAACGTTTACGCAATTAAATATGAAATTTGAAAATATTAAAATATATTATGGCGCAATAATATCATATGAGCTCATACGCCTACTAACACTAACTCGAATAACTCAAAATGTTAAAATTGAATAGCCACAGTAACGTTTACATAATCTTACAATGGGTGTAGTTATCACCAATCCACATTCGCAAATTGTAAATGGTATGACAGATATTATCTGATATTATATGTTGATCACAGTAATTAATACTGGATTAACATAAGTATGGTCATAAACTGACTACCACTATTTGCTTACGGTAACGGACAAATCAATGAACTGCAACATACACCGACTGATATTATAAACAATTATTATAGGCACAATGTACTTTACATAGACAAGTCAAAGTTTAAAACTTGCGTGAAATCCACAATGTGTTGTTCGATGACTGCTCGCGGTGGCTACCAACTCCTACTTATGTAGAAAGCTGTACGAACCCATATCGTACTCCTAAAGTCCACGGTAAAAATTCAAATTTTCTCCCATTTGAGTTGATCTGATTCAACGTTGACCCATACAATATCACACGTTGAATTTTTGTAAAATAATAAACAAAATCCAAAACCAGGAGAGAAAAGAGAAGAGAACAGAAGATGAAAGAAGGAGGAAGAAGTGAACCCTAAAACAAGAAATATGTTAATATTCTGTACATTTTCTTTCAGGCTCAATGCTCAAAATGAGATATCAATGTAAACAGTAACCCCCTAATCGATTAACTTTCTCTGACAGTCATATACCCCGTACGAGTAATTTTCATTATAGTCCAGGAGCCAGGTACATTTTCGGTCAATTATTTCTTCTCGAGCGAAACTTCGTAAAATACATAAAGGGACTTATACTATGAATACTCGCGACCGTCAGCTGCGACTCCGTGGGTGGGGTGGGCAGTGACAGCCTCCCACGCATGGAGAAAAAAAAGTTTTTTCAGTCATTTCCTCTCATTAGAAAATTTATCAGAGTATAGTTTATGTAGTATTTTGAAAGAAAAACGTAGTCAGCTGACCATAACACGGTGGATTATACGTCAGCTGGCTCTTTGAACATGAAAAAAAAATTATATTTTCAATGATTTCCTCTCAACTAAAAATTTACCTGGTGATCGTTTATATGCTACTATGAATTAAAATTAATGTCAGCTTGCTGTATCTCAGTAGAAAGTTTGTCAGCTGGTACCTTGAAAGGTGTAACGCAACAGTATCTATTACTTACTGAAACTTATCAGCTGACGACTTTTCCCTTGGCTTACAGCTAGCTGATTTTTTTTTATTATTTACTAGAGTATTTTAACAATTCTCTGATAAATTTTCATCCGGGAGGAAATAATGTTTCTTAAGTTATTTGGCAGTATGTTTGATTTGAGAGTTTTGATAACAAATATGAAGTTTAATATTGGAGGAAATGTTGGTATGAGTAAATTAATTATTGAATAATTTATTGTAGCTTATTTTTTCAATTAATAAACTTTTATTCCAATTAATTGACTAAAAAACAATCAACATTAATCATTTTCATTCTCGCTTTGGCTTGAGTCGTTTTCATCTCTCTCTGATTCACTGTCAGAGTTATATGCGATCATGTCATCATTATCATCATAATCATCTGTGAAAAAATGAAAAGAAAAATTATTAGTCCGCATGTATAGTAAAACATGATCATATGAAAAAATAAAAATATAAAAAAAGAATTGATACCTTTTTCAGGCTGAATGGTTATCTCCTCAATCGACGTTGGTAACTGAACCCCAGATGTCGTCATTCTTTTTCTATATTTTGGCGGCAAATCTGTATAGCGTCGATAACAGCCACTGTGATACAGCTGAATATTGTTTGGTTGTGTAGGGAGCACAGTATCGTGACCATTAAATTATTAGCACTTCTTATTGCTAATACATATCTGCACTTATTTAAATTATCTTCGCTAAATAATTTTAGCTGAGCATTAGTTTTTTTACAAAAGACACAAGAAGGTATTACGTTCGACATGTTTATCTTATACTGAACTGTTACTATACTAACACGCTTTTCGACTGAACACGTTTCACTTTCTCTTCGAGTCGCATTATAGTCCCCACCTTTTTTTTCTGCCGAAAATCTTCTGCATGCGCTATACACAACAAAGGGCCTTTGTACGCAGTCATGGGTAAAACTTACCCTCTCCAAGTGTACCTTTTGCTATAGCATAGCATCTGGAGAAGGTAATTTTAATTCAAAATCTAGCTGCAATATAGAAGTAAATAACTTAAGAAACGTTATTTCCTCCCGGATGAAAATTTATCAGAGAATTGTTGAAATACTCTAGTAAATAATATAAAAATCAGCTAGCTGTAAGCCAAGGGAAAAGTTTTAGTAGGTCATAGATGCTGTTGCGTTACTGAGATACAGCAAGCTGACATTACTTTTCATTCATAGTAGCATATAAACGATCACCAGGTAAATTTTTAGTTGAGGGGAAATCATTGAAAATATAAAATTTTTTTTCATGTTCAAGGAGCCAGCTGACGTATCCACCATGTTATGGTCAGCTGACTGTTTTTCTTTCAAAATACTACATAAACTATACTCTGATAAATTTTCAAATGAGAGGAAATGACTGAAAAAACTTTTTTTTTCTCCATGCGTAGGAGGCTGCCCCTACCCACCCCACCCACGGAGTCGCGAGTATTCATAGTATAAGTCCCTTATGCATCTTACGAAGTTTCGATTGGGAGGGACTTGGTCATGAAAATCTGTCACTGGCTCCTGGACTATTACTGATCCCTAAACTAAAATATCTAAAAAACTCCTACAAGTAAGACTTCTATTAATCATAAATCTTAATCGACTAATATTAATATTGCTTAATATTGCTGGCAAAAGTTAACAAATGAACTACTATATTTCATATTTTGACCAGACAATTATAATGTTAATTGAGCTTAATACATTAACTATCTTTTTTTTACATTTAACAAAAAAAATACCAACTTATATGAAGTCAATAATTATGAACTAAGTACCTAAGCTATAAAACCAGTTGACCTCAAGTCAACAAAAAAATACATTAGCCACAAATAAAGCACATTAAAAACACTAGAATATTCATCTCTATACAAAAAACTGTAATATTTCTTATCAATTGGCCAGGTTGAGTGTTAATATAGGGTTGAAGGTGTTATTACCCTAGGTGTGGCGATTAAGTCCTATTCAAACGATATTTTCCCTCTGACAGGAAGTTTTGTATGCAACTATAATGAAAAAATCAATGCATCAGACAATGGACAAATTCTGTAGACATAATTGGGAACAATCTAGTTAATGATACTATAGAAACATTCTGATACTTACAATTTAACATCCAACTGGAATTACAGCATGAAAAAAATTACTTGTTGAATTATCTGATCTCAAAAAAATTGGTATTTCCACGGGTCTATAATCTCCAAACAACTCCAAAAATCTCCAACGATACCCGGGAAATATGTGTCACAAGTCAGTCATCCCTTAATATAAGTTGAAATACTTAATTATTTCATCCGAAGATGCGATATAAATTCAACTGCTTCCAACAATAATACCCAACATACAATGAATGTCCACAGATAAAACTAGAACCCTCGTGTTCAATCCAGCCAGCCAATCAGAATGCTCTCGAGATGTCAAAGCGTTCATTAACCAATAGCGTTGCGACACTCCAACAATTATATACCACAGATCAACATATGCATAGACACTTCACTGAGAATCGCGTTACAGAGATATGTATCAGGGGTAGTGCATTCGAAGTAACACCACGGGGACATGCTTCACAATAACAAAATAAATACTTTGACTTATAATTAATTGAGAAAGGTAATAAAAATTGCTCGCATACTCTCAATATTAACTAATTGAAACAATAAACCCAATTCTACAGCCTGAATCACACACCACTAACTCCAACGTGTTGACTGTCGACGAAGTCCCAACGGAAGTTTCAACTCTACCCTCATGCAGTTTCGAGTTAGTGACTACATGGACGAATAATTCGGTACGCGAAAAACCGTCCCTCAATTGTCAACAACGATTCCTCAATCCGAGCTCAGAATCGTCTCAACGAACGCAAGTCTGTAGTGAATGAAACTAACACAGACATCAGATCTGTCACAAATGCTAACATAATCATACACGGTGATACAAATTCATTATTTTAGTACACAACAAAATAATGTTATAACTCTTTTATTACCCATCCGCTTATTGTTTGTAGTTGTACAATATTATAAATGATTCCAAAACTAGATGACACTGGACTTCCTAATATACATTGTAAGTCAAAATAATGTTAAACTGAATGAAGAATTATATTTTAAAGTTTCTGTAACTAAATTCACACAACGACAAAATTGAAACGTATCAACTCCTCCTTTGTTCAAAGGATTTACCCCGTTAATTCCTACAAAACTCGGAACCGTCCCTCAGAATAGATAATAAGGGTTGTTTGCATACCCTCATAAGGCAAACTCAATATCTTCTTCTCCTACTGGACCTGGTTTAAGATCCTTAACATTGCACACTCCTACGCTATTACCTTTGTCATCACGCAGCTCATATGTTCAGGGAGAAATCCTTTTCTTAATGTAAAAAGGGCCCACGAACTTCGGAGCTAGCTTCTTCGCATAAAATTTAGCAGCATCAGATAATACATAGTTGCGCTTCCATACTGGTTAATTCTGTAAGTATTCCACATGATGTCGTCGTAGATTATACCTATCACAACTCTCATTATTAGCTACTTCCAATTATTTAGCTACGTCCTTAAAAATGCCCTTAAAAAGCTCATTATGACTTTTATCCCCAGATTGAGTACCGTCCTCAATATCAAATAACTCAGAATTCGAATAATTTGACCCTGATAACGACATATTATGACCAAAATTTATAAAATGGAGTGTCAATTTAGTTATTTCATGACGCGACGTTGTAAGACAATACCCAACAGCGATAATTGTCGTACACATACATAGCCAACATAGTTGTAAGACCTCTGTTAATTCGTTCGGTGGGATTTGCGCGTGGATTATAATTTGCAGTAAACTTAATGGTACAATTATATTTCCCAGCAAACCCAGAGAATTCTTTACTTCTGTATTGCTGACCGTTACCATATACAATAACCCTCGGAACACCAAAAACCAAAAATATTCCCCTTTCAATATTACGAATTTCAGCTTGAGATGTGGCTTTACGAAGCGGGAACAACATAGATAATTTACTAAGATAATCTGTTACAACCAAAATATAGCTATTACCATGCGACGATCTAGGAAGTAGACCTACTAGATCAGTACCAATCATTTCCCATGGACGATTAACCTTAGGATGGCAAACCATCTTGTCTACAGGACGATCATGTGGTGATTTGTGTACTAAACACACCTGACAACTACGGACATAACTGGCAACGTCACTTCTCATTCGAGGCCACTAGTAACGTTTCGCTAACCTAGCAGTTTGAGACACTCCAGTATGACCAGAAGTGGGTGGTTCATGAGCAGATTACTAAGTCTTCCACGGTAGTGTTTCGGAACAACTATTCTACATGAATCTTGAGGCATACTCAGTTCAGGGTAAGGTATACTAACATGTTTCCATTATTTACCATTAGAAAATGTCCAACTTCCAAATTTCAATGGATTAACCATCAGCCTCTCAATCATTTTATTATACCACTTGTCAGTAACATAACCTAACTCATCTACTTCCCCAGAATCTCCAATTAAATTAAAATTAACAATATCATCTCCCAACGAATCAACAACTGGACCAGATCTGGAAAGAGTGTCCGCAACTACATGCTCCTTCCCTTTACGATGGATAATTGTGAAAGAATATTGTTGCAATCGAACTGCCCATCTCAATAATCTACCTTTCAAATCCTTCAAATGTTGCAGCTAAAGTAAACTGTAGTGAATAATTGTGAATTGTACGCCTTCCAAATAGGGTCTAAGCTTTTCAATGGCCCACAAAACAGCCAAGCATTCTCGTTCTGTTGTGCTAAAATTACGCTCCTGACGATTTAGTGATCGACTAATATAAGCTATGACTTTATCACCATCCTCGTGAGATTGTCTCAAAATAGCACCTAACCCATAACCTGATGCATCTGTTTGAGTTACAAAAGGTTTTGTATAATCTGGACAACTTAAAATTGGGACGGACACCAAACATTCCTTTATAGTGATAAAAGATTGAACGCATTTATCGGACCAGCGGAATTTAGAAGATTTTATCAGCAAGCCGGTAATAGGGGCAATAATTGATGAAAAATCAGGTATAAACCTTCTGTACTAAGAAAATGTTCCCACAAGTCTGCGGACCTCACTAACTGTAGTTGGAGTAGGAAATTCTAACATTGCCTTCGCCTTGTCCCGATCAACATGTAAACCATTTCTATCTACAACATAACCTAAATATTTCATTTCCGGTCTGCAAAACTTGCACTTATCAACACTAACTGTGATTCTTGTTTCACGCAATCTACGAAATAACAAAATAGTTAAACGTTTCTCGAATGTCTGACTTACAATCACTATGTCATCCAAGTAAACGAACACATATAGTTCAAGATAATGACCAATTACATTGTCAATCAACCTTTGCCACGTAGCTGGTACTTTATGAATACCAAATGGCATCCTACGAAATTGATACAAACCCTGAGTGGGAACAGTAAATGCAGTATACTGCTTGGATGACTCCTCCATGGGTACCTGCCAATAAGCTGATTTGACGTCAAGGCTAGAAAGATATTTTGCATCCCGAAGTTTATCAAGAGTGTCTGCTACAAGGGACAAAGGATAACTATCCCTAATAGTAACAGAATCAAGTTTCCTATAATCCACACAAAATCTAAAATACCATCCTTTTCCTTAACTGATAAAATAGGTGAACTTCAGGGACTACTTGAAGGCTTCACAATCCCTAGTTCCAACATTTCCTGCAATTCCTTGTCGATTTGCTGCTGTACTACTGGATTAACCCTAAAATACCGTTGTTTAATTGTTTCACTGTATGTCACGATGACATGTTCTGCCTTATCTGTACAACCAAATTCTGAACCCATTAATGATACATTCCTATCAATCACTGCTTGTAACCTTGATTTCTCTCTATCTGTTAAATAACTCTGTCTCTTCGTATGTTCAATAGAATTTAATAAGATTGGTTCACTAGATAATTGCCATTCTTCAGTTCGAAGGTCGGGAGCAATGCCCATGATACGCCAGAAATCGACACCTAACACTAACAATTGGGGTAAACTAGGCACTACTACCACTTCAATGAGACGTACTTTTCCTCTCAACGCTATGGGTAACTCTACATAACCTAAAGTTTCCCACTTATCACCATTAGCTACTGTACAATATGAAGTTCTCCCTTCAGAACGCTGAAATACAAAACCTAACTCACGAACGAGTGAATAGCCATCAGTTCCTAAAATAGTACGAGATACTCCAGAGTCTAGGAAACCTAAAAATGATTTACCTAAAATATCTAGGTACAGTTAAATAGGGCCTTTCATCACCCTTCGTATGTTGTAGCACAAAATCTAACAATACCTTAAATCTATCGACAGAGACTTTACTATTAACAGCGCGGCTACCTCGATCCCCTGAGCACGCTGTTCGCGGTTTTCCGAACTAGTGGGGGCGGAGGTAATATTTTGAACAATTAGAACACGTCTTAACTGTAAATCCCTCTCTCTTACATTTAAAACAATAAACTGCCTTCCTAGCAGTACACCCTATAGCTCTATGACCAGGCTGCTCACAATTATAACATAGTCCTTGCTACTTCTATTACTTCTACTAGATTCTGCGTTGTGACATTCAGCTACATCAACCATAGTACTACTGACTTCCATATAAGCCGAATCCGGTTCTAATACACTATGCCTTCTGGAAAGACATGAAACATTTTCTATTGCTTCTTTACGAGCTTCCAATTTTCGACCCAACTCCCTTAAATGAGCCAGAGAAGTTACATCAACGAAGGCCAATTGATTTTCATAGAACGGGGCAATATTTCTTAATAATATTTTTAATTTAGGTTTTTCCGAAACAGGATGTCATGTGATTGAAATACCCTAACATTACTGTCAAGTAAACGCCAATACTTTCATCTGGTCCTTGTGTACGTTTACATATTTCTTCCAGAAGTTTTTCGATGTAGGTGGGAGAGAGATACTCATCCTTTAAAAGATCTACAAATTGGTCCCAGCCATCAACTTCATTCCTATAGGCTAGATAAAACTGATAGGCTCTACCAATAAATATGTCAATACCACACTCAAGTAAAGTCTCTTTCGAAACATGTCGAGATACACGATACTCATCAACCCTTTCCAAAAATGCACTCAACGACAAACCCTTGCAATCACCTGAAAATTTAATTCCCCAGCTACTGGGTAATATTGGTTTATGATTCGGGGCCGTCCGTACGGGCGAATTGTTAGAGACACTAGAAGACCTACGACCAGCATTAAGAGAACCACCAAACCGGCTACTATGTTCCATGATACCAAGCTGTGGAGGCATGCTTTGTGAATTCCGATAGTCAGCAGCCTTTTCATCCAATTTACTCAATAATGTCAAAGCCTTGGATCTAAAGGTCGGGACGGTTGAAGACTTCTCCTGATCAATATGATCAATGCGATTCAAGACATGCACCAACTTCGCTTTCAATTTCAAAAAGAGTCCACTACTCGACGAGTCCTTAAAGTATTCAACCAATGTTTCAACCTCTGTCAGTTCAGCTGTAACTACTGCTTCATCTTCCTCGACCGAATAGGGATATGCTGGAAGATGGAGACTCACACCCAACCTTTAGTATTTGATTCCAGTTGCAAGTGTTGATCTCATCTCTTCGACAATTCTAGGAGCTATACCTCTAATAGTAACTTCATAAAGCGGTTCATCTTGCTGAAGACGGTTTATTTGCATCGTCGCAGCCATTTTTCAAAATTTATCTACATACTTTACCAAAACTAACCTAACCAATGGTATAAAATAATACTACAATAACCTCACTTCCTATGACAAACAAATTTGGGAAAATTCTATATTTTACAAATTTATACTTATTTACTTCCATTTGGAATGCCCCACGTTGGGCACCAAAAATATGCCACCTACCGTTGTTCACTCTAATATTCTTCAACCTATAACTCGGTTCATACTGTGCGCTTTTAGGCGTTGCCTCTAACTCTTGCGGACGCGGGTGTCCGTTGTTCGAAGACTAAATAAAATGTAAAGTGCGCCAGACAACAACCTACACAAGTTTTCCCACCCTAATACTACCAAATAGGTGGAGAAATAAAGTTTCTGCTAGTACAACTAGTACGTAGAAGTGTATAAAAAATAACAACAAATCCCGAAATGTCCTAAAAGACCTATAAACCCTAACCACAATTTATCACATGTAAGTGAAATTCCCCCCCTTGATTAAGTGATATACAATATATATATATATATATATATATATATATATATATATATATATATATATATATATATACAAATATCCCAAGCAAAAATACCCAAATGTCCTAAAGTGAATTTCGATATTTTTAGAAAAATTTGATTTTTCTCACATCTTGTTCATGAAACGAATGAAATTAAGTAAAATTTAAAAAATTTCATAAAAAATTACTTTTTCACTCGTTTTATTCCAGAAACCAGCATGATTTACTAAAATTTTGGTATTTTGTGAAGAAACTAAATTTTTGATGCTAGCCAGCATGGGACTCTGAAATCACTCGAAAATCGTTGATAGACATGGCAAAAACCATTTCCAGCCACTTATTTCTATTTAAAATAGCTAAATAATGCATAAAAATGCATTGAAAATAAAAAAAAATTATTAACGACCTATTGCACTCAGATAGCCGTTACATCTGTAATGTCCACCAGAATCCCGGAATATTTCTATAAATGCCGTTGGAAAGATTTTGAATAGAGCTACAAAAAACATATCGGGTGTTTTTTCTCTATCTGTGGTTGAAAACCGTTATAATTGGAAAAACGAAAAAAAAAATCAAAGGGTGGACCTTTTATTTTGGCAATTCTCCACAAGGATACACCGAAAATCTCAAATATTACACACTATCAGAAAGGTTTTGAATAGAGCTGCACGAAGGAGTCAAAACCCGTATAAATTGGAAAAAACGTGAAAAATGAAAAAAAATCGAAGGGCGACCACTTATTTTGGCTGTAACTCCACAAGGGTACACCAAGTATTTCAAGTACTATATTCCATTGGAAAGGTTTTGAATAGAACTACAAAAAACGTTCAGGGCGTGTTTTCTCTATCTGAGGTCAAAAACGTATAAACCTGAAAAAAATTAAAATACCTATAATTCGAAATTTTAGATGACCATTAGGACTCGTTAAGGATTTTTTCAGGGATCGTGGTATATGCGATTGAAACAACTTTTCGAGCTCTATAATCCTGTAAAGTTTCATCGAAATCATTATAGCTCTTACAAAGTTACCACAAATATATATGCCGACAAACTACCTAAAATAAGACACCTGTATATCAGCTTTGAGTACAGCTAGGAGGCTGAAAATATTACTGAGACGATGCTCTCAGAGCCAAGAGTCAACTGACAAAATTCGCGATCCTATTTTTTCGGTCATTTGAAAATTGTATATATTGTAATATTTTTCTAATTTAATTAAACTGTAAACGGGTGGGATAAACTTCTAGGAAACCCTGGGCGTCCGCCATAATTTTAACATTCATACCTGGCTTAGACAGAGTCGGATATAAGGACTATACCAGTGTGCTGTTTCGTAACAATATTGAGCGCCTTTTCATGGTTTGATATACATGCCGTAGACAATTGGTATTAGGCTTGTTTGGTTTGGTGGTTTTTGTGGAGGTGTACTTCATACTTGGCAACTACCGTTGCCTGTGATAGAATTACATATACAGATGATTATAATAATATAGGAAACAGCAATTAGACCGATCAAGGGAATTAGGTACATTACATTTATGTTGACGTCTGAGATTTTCACCTACAGGTTAAGACGGGGTCATGAAGTCAAAAAAATGATCAGCTCAAAGTCGATATATAACAAAAAAACGTCAGGCTATATTTTTGGGGAAATTTCAAAGGAATCGGCTCGTCAGCTTCTATCGAGAGTATTTCGATAATTTAGAAACTACTTCTTTGTTTTTCATAGGAATATAATACGAAATATTTTCTCCTGTTTCAGGGCTTGGGGGAACTAGGTCTCATTTCATATTTATTTTTAATAATAATTTTCTTCGGGAAATTTCGTTTTCTCCCAACAGAGGACTTGTTTTATTTATGCACAGCTAACTTCACAGTAAATACGAGTAGATAATAATTACATGTTTTAAAGTCCTGTATAATATTTTCGAAATTACTAGAAGCGATGTTTGAGAACATGAAATAAGCACGTTATTCTACAAGAAAAATGAAAAACTTGACATTTTCATGCACAATAAAAAATTCAAAAGGTGACTCAAACCTTTCAGAAAAAGTATGGATGAGCATTGTAGGTGGGATGCAAAATATATGGCTGACATACCAACTGTTTTTGAAAACTGTCAACTCCTACTAAACGATACCTCATGATATTTCCTTTTCACTAAAATTATAAAATGATGACACTTAGATTTTAAATGGCGATTTTATAATTTACAAATTATCCTAGGCCGACTCTGGTAACAAAATAGTTATTTTCTTACTGCGTAGTTACAACCTGTTTTTGGTATTGACCATAAATAAAACTGCAAGCTGATGCATCTAAAAACTACCTAACTCTAAAAGAAATTTATTGAAAGGCAGACAGCTTGACGCCTTCGGTCCAACAACCACTTGTGTATTTTAATGATGGTTTTCGAGAGATAGGATACCCTGTGCTGATTGTGCACACACTGGCCTCGCATCTTTCATCTCAAAATATAATAAGCCTATTTTAAACTCCGTTATGTTTTAAATTTCCCAACAGATGTTCACAATTTGAGTATATTCACACTAATATTACCTCATTTATTGAAATCTTGATATTTTTGGTATTCTTATTAAGTATCTTTATTTCTGTTGCGCTTACCTAAAATTAGATTCCGTTTCTTACGAAAATGTGTGACATTACAGTTTGATACATTTAGCAAATGTAATAACGTGGGAGAGAGTGTAAAGGAATTACAGCGTATGACGATATATTGACATTTTTATTAAAAATACTTAAAAAACGTACATACAAAAAATTTATTGGGTAAGCAAATAAATTGTAGCAAAATCAATGAACTTTATATAATTAATTTTATGTGATTGATCGGCATAAACAAGCAGTATAAATTCAAGAGATATGAAGCATGAAAAAATATGTTCCATATTTTCCTGAAAACAAATTCTATGCATTAATGTTATAAGTATTTTTAATATAAATGTATTGATGGATGATTAACCTTGGAGTATTGAGAAGCCAAGTTTTTTTAAGAGTTAATTCCTTGGGTATCTTTTGGTATTACTCGACCATCTTAGCTTGGCACTATGGATATGCGCAATCCAAAAAAGAGATAAAGAGTGACTGATTAGATTAGAAAACTCTTTACGATGGTACGGCTACCTGCAACACCAGTGTGGTATAAATCAGAGGGGCTTCAGTTAAAATTTTAATTGTAATAAGTAGATGCATTTTATGTTTATTTCAAAATCTTGAAATAAATATTTTACAAATATTTATTGATAAATAATAATGCCGAATTCATTTTATATTTATCCAATTAAAAATTACATTAACGTTTATCTATTTAATATTGTATACGGTTTTCAATATTTTTGTAAATAATACAAGTAGTACAAGTTATGAGATAAAAAACTATACCCAATTTTTTCGAGGTTTATTTTTAAATAAATTAAGGTCTAAATCCATATAATCCATATCTAACAATTTTAATTCTTTAAAATATTCTATTTTTAGCGAGTAATCGATTTTTAATGGCCATTATTAATTTAAAGTCTTATAATTATTAAGCGAATGGAGTTTCTTCAATTTCTTCGAAATTAAAAACTCTGGAAGTTTCATATTCTTAACCCTCCGAATCAGACTCACTTTCATCAGAATCATTTTACAGATTAATTATAAAATCATCAATAATACTACGTATCGATTCCTTTTCATTAGATTCTTTTTCGAATTTTATGGCATGATCACACCTTGATTTCCACATTTCCGCTGAAAAGCTTTCAAAAAATTTGTGGCAATAATCAACAACTTCATTGAAATTAAATTCGACATTTTTTTCTGCAACAAAGTGTTTCATTGCACCCCGATAACGGTATCCGTGCGGAATAAGAAGTTCGTCGATGCAGTATCGCTTGTAGTTCAGTCTTACATTTTTTATTATAGCATATAATTGCTATTTTAGACAATCATTATGAAATGAATACCTCTTTTTCTCAGCCATTCCTGCATTTCAGTCTTTTTGGTTCTGGATCTACGTATTTTTGTTGTGAAAATGAGCATTATCCAACACAAGAACAGTGCATGTGGATAAATTTGGAAGGTAGTCACCAGATTTAGGCTGCGGTTACATTAAATAAGAACTCGTACGAAAATTTGTATGTACGAATTCGTACGAATCATTTATTACGAATTAAGACGACGTGTGTGGTGACACTGGATCAGTTCATTTACGAATAGAGTAGCGATATCAATTCAACGTAATTGCCTATCTTGTGATATGGATTCTATCTCAAAGATGTATCTTTTGGAAACATAACCATTACTGAAAATATTTTTTACTGCAAAAAAAAGAAGGAAATGGGTTGATAACTATTTTTTATCCAGAAATAAAAAAGGAGAGTTTGGAAGGTCATTTGAAGAATTGAGGAGAAATGAAGAATTTTTTTTTGAATACACGAGAATGACTCAATCCACATTCGACTATATATTAGAGACTGTTGAGAGTCACATTTCTAAGTACTCGAATTTTCGGGAGTGTATATCGCCAAAGCATAAGCTGATAGTAACATTAAACACATTTTTATTCATAACTAAGGCAAAATTACTTGGCTGAATGTTGGTTAAATATCCTGCTGCAGTATTATCAGTATAATTATTAATACAATGAGATGTATTGAAGTTAGAATCATTTGTTGGCTGTATAGGAGTCGGTGGTTGTGAAAACTCTGTTGAGGTGGTACTGTATGCCGGTGACGGATTTGGGACTGGAATAAACTGACGAGAGGTCGATGGGAGGTGAGTTCCAGGTGAAGGAAGGGCATGTTCCTGCATCATCAACTCTATAAATTTGGATCTAAGATATAGCTTTCTATACGTAGGCAGTGGCAGAAAGTATGGAATGAGACTTAATAGAAAATATGTGTCACCATCCTGCTTATGCTCAAACTGCTGCTTTAAATGTTGCAATTTTTCTTTTTCAATACCCATAAGCTGTTGAATTGCGTCATCTTTAAATTTTTTCTTTTTTTAGTGGAGGATTAGTTTTGTTTGATTTTGCCTCATCCATTGTTGACCTCTTCTTGTTCTTGGAAGACAATGGATTAATGGAAGTAGTTTTGTTTTGTTGCTCTATTTCAGTTTCAGTTCCTTGTTGGGACTGCTCGCTATTGTTCATTGCACTCAATGTTGAATCTTCCTCGGTATCGTCATAAGTGGAATATTCTTGTGTACGATTTTCAATATTACCTGTTGTTTTCCTGGGTCCAAATTGATCTTTTATAAAGAGCATATTTTTGAAAAATTTCCACTTTGATTGTGGTTCACCATCAGCAGCATCTCCACTCCTTTTTTCATCAAGTTTAGAAATTTACTTTCTAAAGGTATCACGCAATCCTCGCCATTTTTAACGCACAACATCTTCTGAAAAGAAAATTTGGAATACTTTATTCGTTCATTTTTTTAACAATTGCATGATTTTGTTTTAAAATAAACTGACAAGATTTGGGGTTACTTTTCTTGGATGTTTTATGTCCAGAACTTTATACATCAAATAGAATACATACATATTTTCACGAATATATACCAATCGTTTCAAAAGTTAAGGGGGGACCTGACTAGATACGCACTGTATAATATATCTAGGTAACCCAGAAATATATTCATTGTCCAAAAGAAGTAAAATGAAAAAAAACAACTAACATTTTTTAACAAAAACGTAGATTATCATTTTTGTTTTGTTTTAGGTATCTTGCAACTGGAGCTTCGTTTCGATCATTGGCATTTTCATTTCGAATGTCACATACAACTATTCGACAAGTGGTTTATGAAACCTGTGAAGTTATATGGAACACTTTATAACAAAAGCATATGTCTTTTCCAACAGAGTCAATGTTTTCGTCCATTGCTGAACAATTTTATAGAAAATGGAAATTTCCCAATTGTGTAGGAGCCATTGACGGCAAGCACATTAGAATTAAATGCCCTGGAAAATCTGGATCCTTCTATTTCAATTATAAAAAATATTTTTCGATTGTGCTTCAAGGTTTGGTTGATGCGAACTACAAGTTTATAAGTATTGAAGTTGGAAGTTATGGAAAACAAAGTGTTGGTGGTATTTTCACCGTGTCATCGCTCTACCACTATCTTGAGCAAAATACATTCGGTGTACCTGGACCGAAGACATTGCCTGGTTCAAATATTTGTGTTCCAGATGTTTCAGTAGGAGACGCAGCCTATCCATTAGAGGAGTATCTAATGAGGCCTTTTCCTGGACAAAATCTGTCACAGGAGCAAGACAATTTTAATTACTGTCTTTCCCGAGCAAGGCGTCTTGTCGAATGCGCCTTTAGCATAATTACGTCAAAATGGAGAATTCTAAAGACGGAAATTGAAACTGCTCCTGCTAAAGTCGATTTAATTGTAAAATGTAGTTGCTCCTTGCATAATATAATTATTGATTTAGAGGGTAGCCTAGACGTCATTCAAAATACTGCAACAGGCGATAGAAACGTTGGAGCACGAAATTTTAACAGGGCTACTACTACTGCCTATGACATTAGGAACAAATTTTTGCAATACTTTAGTTCCACTCATTGAAAACAATTTGGAAAATGTGATAGTTATTTTGTGCTAAATATAAAATTGTTCTTAAATAAATATAAAATGGAAATACCTACCTCCTAGTTTCATTGCAACCGCTACTCCTTTCCATAATTTTTTGTTTAATTCTCTATTGTGGTATTGTTTGCTTTTCTGATCCCAGAGGGATCTTCTTTCATGCACTAAAGTTATTAGTATTTCGCAATCCATGTTCTTAAAATACTCAAAACATAAGACAACGCAAGCTAATCGTACGAACAACGTACAAAAAAACCAAATTATTTTGGTCGCATAGAAAACACTTACGAATTCGCACGAATTCGTAACATATGATCGTGAGCAATATAACCACACACATGTCAATATACTTATTTGTTTTCATCCGACGACTTCTTGCGAATTAGTACGATTTCGTACGAACAAATTTTCGTACGAATTCCTATCCAATGTAACCGCCGCCTTACAATTGGATTTCCAACGAACGTACATATGCACCTGAACTAAATCCTGTTTCACTGCCTGCATGAAAAATAATCATACCAGGGCCTTTACCAGTGAGCTTTAAGACTCCTAAATATTTTATTTGCTGTTTCCGTTTTTATTGTGAATGTGAGTGGAAGGACTGAGATGAACTCATACAGCATAAGTATGTCCCCAAAACGTATGGAGGACGTCCGACCAAGACGTTTTGGGAACGTCCAATTGCCACGTATTCGTATGTCCCCAGTATGTCCGTTTTGATTTCTCGAGTACCTAAACAGAACACTTTGAGTATGTAACCAAAACGTCCAGTTCATGTACTACAGGACTCAAAACGGACGTACTGGGGATATACGAAAGCACGGAAATTGGACGTCCCCAGAACTAAAATCATAGTTGTAACTTGGAGTTGCTTAGGAGTATATGTCAGAAAGGAAATTTACATATACTTGAATTCCTCTTATTTGTATAATATAAATTTATCATTTACATTAGATACGAGTAGGAGAAATTAAAATACATGTAAATATCGTTTCTAACATACATTTCCTAGTGTACATTTTCCCGAGGATGATTTTATAAAAGTCGATACGTCGGCAACAGTTATTTGGACCTTTTCCTAACCAACTCCAAGTTACCATAACCATCGACCTCATACAAAAAAGTATTATTATTTATACCACCTTTTCACAAACAAACTATTGGTGAATTTTTTCAAAAATTGGATAAAAAACCGGTAGATTTAATGCTGTTATTAACAAATTATGTTGAAATGAAACTTAACAAAACCTTAACCTTAATAAAACTTCTGACATTTGATTTTATTTTTCCTGTGGATTTCATTTTTCGTTGGCTGCATCACTCATAATTTTTTTCTCTTTCACTCGCCCTATTTAACCATGGAATGATTGCTGCTTCTGTTTCTTTATGTAACTTTGACACTTCTCCTTTACCTGTAGCACATTCAATAAAATAACACATTATAATATATTCATGTGAGTAAAAATTTATTTTTAAAATTTGTTTGATTTTTTTTCAAATTTCACCTGAAAAAAATATAATTGATAATGTAGTGTATTTCTCAAAGTTGATTACCAAATTCAGTGCACACGGATTTACTTCACTTAAAATTTCTCTTGGCGAAACTAAATATGTGCCAGCAATTTTGAAAAACTGACCATATAAAAATATTAGGTTTTTGAAACCTTAGCAGCTAATAACTTTGCCGTTTTGGTATGACGAAAAGGCGATTCTACCTTTTTTCCCAGCTCTAACTTGTTGGCAACTGATTAGATATCAACAGGAAAATTACCCTTTTTATAAAATTGTAAGGACTGTACAATACTCAATATACATTGACAGCAATATGGGGCACATTGTGCTTCAAAGTCCACTCTGATATCTTATCAGTAATATTAACTTGGTCAGAGATAATTTTTGTTCAATATTAAACTCCATGGCGTATGCCTAACAGCTGTTGATTTTATTCAGAATATCGGCATCCTCCGTTTTGGAAGTTACATTAAGGAAAAAGTAAGGGCTACTATGACAACTATTACTAGTGGTTTCAGAATCAGAATAATTAAATTGTGGAGTTTGAGTTGAAGGTTTCGCAAAAAATACACAGGGAAATCGTCTTGCTGATTAAAGAGATGTTCGAATGTCCTAACCTTTTATTTGGCATGTTTCAAATGATTACGTATTTTCGAATGATCCGTAGTAATTTATATGAAATCAACTTACCTTTTCAACACAACAGTAACAAATGATATGTTTGGTTCGGTGGGAAACAAGCGTCTGTTCTAGGTTAGCTTTCTAAATTTACGCAGTTTCGATTCACAAATGAGTCTGACAGATAACGGCCATTAATAAAATCATAAAAATTAATTGTAGTCTCCCTTTTACGATTTAAAACAGACTACATCGTACATATAAAACAACAACTTAAAATTGCAGATGAGTTCATCACATCAAACTCTGCACTTACGTGGAGATCACATTTGACATAGTTCACTAAGTTCACAAGACGGCTTTTAGCTTTCCTCTGTTTGAAACGTTGTTGAAGCCGTCAACTATCAATATTCCAGATGATAACATTTTTATAGCCATTAACAAGTATTGTGTGGTGAAAAATTGCATTATCGACATGTTTGCCAATTTTCACTAGACAAATTTGCAAGGGTGTATTATTTAAGAGATTCTATGACGATTTTTTTCTTGAGATAGAGTTTAATATTATTCAAATTACGAGATAAATTACATTATACAATAACGAACCTGTTATGTCCATAAATTGGACGTGCCCAGTTCGTTTGTACTGGGACGTACGGGTACGTCCTGAAACGGAGGTTTTAAGTACGTCTCGAAAAGGTCCAGGTCGTTCAGACCTAAATTGGACCTAAAATAAACGTCCCCAAGACGTTTCGTGCTATATGGGAAATGAGATAAGTTTCATCTGTATAAACAATTGTCCGTACGTGTTCCCTATATTTCTTCATTTCTCATAAGAATTCTTGGCGTACATGTCGGATTGAATCACGTTCCACTAATACTTTTCGATCACTTTTCATTTTTCCCCCATCTAAAACCTATCAGGTGCATTTCTTTTCGAAGCGCTGCTTTACCCCCATCATAATCGAATGTTTCGCAAAAATGTTGATGAACTTTCTCCAGCGTAGGTATAGTTTTATGCCATGTATGATAATTTAAAATGCTCTTTCCCGACTGGGTCATGCCAACATCATCTAGCGTTGTTTTTGTCTTTTTGCCAGGCCTTTTCTTTTGCGGAGTAGAAATCGAGGCTTCTTGGATATTTTAATTTAGGGTGTGCCATCCCTGCAAAAATTTTGAATCGCTAACCATTATTTCGTCTCTGGCTTCAAGGCACTACTGTAAATCTGTTTACCTTACCAAAACAAATGTACACATACATTATAAGTATGCTGAAAATGTTATAAGGTGAAATGAACAGTGCGAAAATAAAAAATAAACAACGTATTCAAAATTAAAACTATAATTCGAAAACGAAGGCCTGAATTGAAGAAGTTTGTATGAAGTACTAACATTATTTTGGCTCATACCATACGTTCCCATTAGTCCCGTGACACAGGTATATACTTGAAAAGACATACCAATTTTTCTACTTTTCTATTTTGACTTTGGAAAACGTAGTGTCATGAATCAATTTCTTAAAATCATGGCGATTATTTTTATTTGGGCACCAGAAATTCAGTATATAAGGCTGAAAATGTACCATAGTTTACCATCAGTACCTGAAGATGATAACAGAAAATAATTATATACTTCTCCAAAAGTAAGTTTAAATATATATAAAAAAAACTATGCAATATTTAAATGGAACCGACCAGTGGCATATCAATTGTATTTTTAAATCAGACATATTTTCAAAAATTATTTATCTATCAAGCAGAGCTTTGTTGATATTTTTTCCTGAATGAAGTACCTACGGCATTTGATACAAAGCTGTTTTCATTCCTCGCGTGCAAAATTATTACTCGTTTTCCCCTCGAGCACGGCGCATTTATGTCACAATTTTGTGAATTGTTTGCACAACCGTGTTGAACTACATCGTGAGTATCGAACCATGTCTCATCTAAATAAACTACATTCTAGTACTACCATTGTAGAAATTCTATATTCCGACGTAGTTTTTGATTATGGAATAGTTTAATTCTAGCCACATGGCAAGAATATGCATTCCCGCCCTTGGCATGGAATGAATACTTATGACACCCTCTAAATGTCACGGTTCATTTGACAGAAAGAGAAAATAGGTGTGTTCCGTTTTCTTCACCAGCTGCACTACACAAAGTAAAAGTAGTGCAGAAATACCAAAATGCATAAAAATCCACTAAAATGAACTTAAAATTACTAATATGGTCGTTAAGTATTAATTGTTAGAGATAGAAGTGCAGCATGAGTACTTTGTGGCACTTTTTAAGAAAAAAAAGTAGAAAATAGAAAACGCTATCTAGAAACAATTGTCAAGTTCGATTATCAAAATTAATTTTTTTTTAAATTATAGAATAAAATTGATTAATACCTCATAAAAAGTAAGTAAGTTTATATAATTTTGTTTAAATAATAGCTATTACATTGCTTCATTTTTTATCTGATACTGACAGCAGTGATAATTTCACCACAACATCTCCAGAAATTAAGGAGTCTCTGCTAACTCCGACTGTAGGTCATCTGTTATCTGAAAAATCTAAGCATATTTATCTTCAACAAAATGACATGTTTGTCCAATGGCGTGGATTAGAAAAGCCTCATCATTTTCAGTGAATGTAGTTGTTGTGAGATGACATGCTGTATATATATCATGATGACAAATCAATTGGAAGTCGGACAAGTTTGAATGTCTATTGTAACGTCAAACCCTTATTATTCACTTTAATGGTCTTAAACGCCCATTAATAAAATAATTGGGGATCAAGTCTCCTAGGGGATCAAGTATCCCTACTCTCCCCTATATATAATAACCAAGACAAAGAAAATTAAAAACTAATATTAATAGGTATTTTCAATTTCTACTTATTAATTAAGTTATATTTCTTCATTTGTTGATTGTTTTTTTTTCAATATAGACCAAAAAAATACCAAAATTACAGAGGAATAACTTTACCATGAGGATATATGAACAAATTATAAATAACAAAATTAAAACTTCTATAGAAAACCACCTGACAGAGGCACAAAGTGATGTAGACCAGGAAGAAGCCCTGAAGATCATATCTCCACATTAAAACAACTAGAAGAAAAGAGGCATTTGGAAAACCAAACTACATATCTAGGATTCATAGACCATGAGAAAGCATTCCAAACGGTGCCCAGAGAGAAAGTATGGAATGAACTGAGGAATAAAGAAATAGCGAATAAAATCATTAAAATTATTCGAAATATAAGTGAAACAAACAGTAATTTTATAGTACGATGAAGTCAGATAGGTTTAAAAGCACGATATGATTAAAACAAAGAGGAGGACTATGGCTAACACTGTTCAACGCACATATGGACAATATCAAGAAAAGTGAAGAGAACGTAAAAAAAATTTGTAGGATATAGAAATCTATAGAGAGTCGAAATAGCTGAAGCAGTTTTTACAGACGATGTAGTATTGATAGCAGGGAGCGAAAAGCGATTACAAGAGAATATGAACATATAGAAAACGTAATAGAAGAAGAGGGCATGAAAATCAACACAAATAAAACCAAAATACTGGTTATAGGAAACCCAAATACCAATACAGAAATTAGAATAGATAATGTGTAAATACAACAAGTAAAAGAATACAAGTATTTGGAGGTAATGTTCGAAGAAACAGAAAAACAAAAAGCAGAAATAAAAACAATTAAGCTGTACTATGCTTTGAGCATAAAATGTATAAACAAAAAAGAAATCTCAAAACAAACAAAAATAAAAATATATAACACCATATATCGACCAGTTTTAACCTATGGATGCGAATCCTGGACACTCACAAAAAAGCAGAAAAGCAAAATATAAGCAGTAGAAATGAACTACCCGAGAAAATTCTTACGAGTGAATATAAACGACAAAATAAGGAATACAAACAAACGAGAAGAATTAGGAGTGCAACCAATATTGAACTTTATAGAACAACGACAACTAAGCTGGTGGGGACATATTCAAAGCATGGACAATAATAGGCAAGTTAAAAGAACATATGAAGCAAAAACACAGATAAAAAGGAAAAAAGGAAGACCCAGACAAATATGGAATACAGCATTGGGTAAAATTCTTCAAGACATGGGAAAATCATGAGAACAGGTAATAACGTTAACAAGAAACAGAAAATTCATGTAAACCCGATACCTTAAGGTATAAGGGTATATGATAATTTTGACGAAGTACCATAATACACATTCGACTATCTAATTTTTTATGCCTAAACCCCGTTCTACTAAAATTTGTCTGTTTCTTATGACTTATATTTAAAATCGTTAAAATCTTGCAATTTGTTAAATATAATTTCTAATGCAGGGACTTGATTTTCTTTGGACGTATTGTAAACCGTCCGTCGAATCACATATTGCTGATGATGCATAATCTATTCGAAGTCTACCGATACGTTTTCGTTTTTTATCGCGTTCAATCGCAACGCCGCGTTTAATTTTTAAATAAATTGTGGAATAAGTAATTTTCGTTAACTTATTAACATATTCTTTTAATTATTTCATTTTGAGTTAAATTGACGTTTTCAGCTTTTAAGTATGAATACCTACTTAAAATTATTTGTTGAACATGAATAAGTAATTCTCCATTTTTTAATTCTAAAAATTGTGTCTCATTTTGTTATTAATTAGAATTGCATTATTAAGATGTATTTCATCATTAATTTGGATATTATCATAACTTACATTAAATTATCAGGAATTTCATTATTAATGTGAATCGTCATTAGTAAAACAATTCGTTAGATTCAGCATTTACCTCAAAAGGTCTCCAGAAAGCCATTTCACAAATATTACAAAACAAATCAGACACAAACGTATATAAAATAATTAAACCGCATTCTATAAAAACCTCCTGAAGAATACTGCGAAATTATTCAGAAAACGTCGCGCGCTAATGTTCTTTAAGAAAATATTTTATCTTCTTTTTTATAAAGTGATTACGATAGATATTCCAACACTTGTTTCAAAGAACACGTGCCGACTACATAGTCGACCGCCGATTCGATGAAAGCTTATTAGGGACGTTGATATTCAAAAATAAGCTGTGCTACCCGTAGCTTGTAAACAGGGGCCACCGATATGTATTGGTAAATTTATTGGTATTACTCAATATACACTTGAAGCGCTTATTAACGAAATATCGCAGTGCCCTGGTAAAATCATATTTTTTAAACTGACTTTGGAAGAAGTGTATGTAAGATGAAATGTCTGTTACATGAAACTAAAAATGTTAAATACAGTTGTGCTCGTATTGAACATGATATTTCAATAATAACAACATATAAACAATAATTTTCTGTAATGTACATGGTGTAATTAACAAGCTCCACCTCATCAGATATTTTCTCGACATTCATATACCTGATATTTTCTTCTTAATCGAGACGCTCCTTAAACTTAACAAATCAATGAATTTTAGAAATCCCGAATATAGTCTATTTAGACAGGACTACCCCGCAGGTGTCGGAGGTGGCGGTATCGCAGTAATAATAAAAAAATATAAGCATCCAACTCTTACAACCAAAAAATTCTTCAATTGAGCATATTTCATTACTTATAGACAATAAAATCAAAGTTGTTGGGGCATACAGTTCGCCAAACAACAAACTTTCAGAAATAGACTTTTTTAATATTACAAAAATACACAATAGGTGGGTGACTTTAACAGTAGGCACCCACTATGGGTCTCCTATGCCATATACTCAAACACTAAGGGAAATACTCTCCAGAGATTCTGCGATAACTCGGTCTGCACCATTTACAGTACTGACGACCCCACCCACTTTCCCTATTCCAGTTACTCTCCCAGCACAATCGACCTAGCCATCGACCTAGCAATATCAACACCATAACTAAAATGAAAACTATCCCAGACCTAAACTCCGATCACGATCCTGTCCCACTAGAATTAAAAATAACACACACTCACCCCCAATAAAAACACACGATTACAAAACTACAAACTGGACACAATACAGAAAATACATAAACGAACAATTATTAATCACAGATAAAATTTAAAACCAAAATCACTTAACAAACACAAAACAGAATTTACAAAACCTAATCATTACAGGTAGAAGCAATACAACCACCCTTAAGCCAAAACTCCCAATCCACAATACTCTTCCTGATTACATAGTAAAAATTATTGACGACAAAAACAAAATTCGCAGACGATCGCAAGCAATCAGAAATGACAATGATAAACAAGTAGTAAAACATTATCAAAACGTGATAAATACATTAATTCGTGATTACAGAAATTATACATGGAAATCATTCTTAGAAAATCCCTCTCCAGAAGACAACTCACTATGGAAAATCACGAGAAGATTACAAAACAAAAGAGACTAAGTCCCAAAAATTGGACAAACTTATACGCAAAAATCCAACATCGCAGAAGCCTGTGGAGAGTATTTCCAGAACAATTTCACAAACAATACATTAAACACACAACAACATAACACAAACAGTCCAAAAGCACTTATTCAAAACACCCACATTAAATACTAAAAACTTAACCAATACTTCCGAAATTCACAATACAATTGCATCACTTAAAAATAAGATAGCGCCGGGGAAAGATGGTGTTCCAAACATCCTCCTCCATAACTTACTAAAAAAGTAATAGTACAAATAACCTACAATGCAAACTACATAATCAAAATTTGCCACTACCCCGATACGCTCAAGATTGTCAACGTTATCCCAATTATCAAAGCTAACAAGCGGCCCTGTTATGTGGATAGTTACAGACCTATCTCCCTATTAATACTAGAGGACCCGTGCTGCTCCGCAGCATTAGGATAGACTATGTATGAGAGGGTGTACTTATTACATAAAATCTTTTTTTACAATTCGCGTATAAAAGAGACTGCATCATAACATTGTTTACAGTGTCACAATGAAGCTCTTTGAACACTGTTATAGTAATTTTTAGTGTACAGTTGGTTATTGTATCTAGTTATATTTTTATTTGACATTTGACTTTAACCTTGACACAAATTATAAATAAAATGGTCAAGCGTTGTTCTAGCTAGCAAATTATTATGTTAAAGGTAAATTAGTATGATTTATATATTAAACATATTAATGAATGAAGTACGCTAACGTTTATTTATCAATAATTTGTCAATTGTTTATTTTTACATTGTATAGGATCAATATATAGGTATACAAAACGTTCGATTTTTGGGATAAATTACCAGATATCTATGTGAAGATGTATTACAGAAATAATTCTGTTCATGATATAAAATAAATAGATCGCAAAAGCATATACGATGAAGCTCTTTTATAAACAAATAATCACCCTCTTTTTGCTCAAATGAAAGTTTGTTTACAATTTACACAATTATTCGGTTATATGTCAAAAGTCAGAAGGGCTGAATAAAACCATCTGTGATCTGACCAATTAGGAATCAACAGAATTGCCAACTTAAATTTAAACCACTCCTCCTAGTTTAAAAACTAGGATTATATGAAATTATATTTTATTTAAATAATTAAATAAATGCAAATTATAAAAAATATTGTGTAAAACTTGTGCCACAATGACTTTCTGTAGTACTCGTGATTTGCACAACTCACCGCTTCGCGGTTCGTTGTGCAAACTTCACTCGTACTACAAAACACGTCATTGTGACACTTGTTTTACAAATAACTATTACAGTACTTCCTTCCAGACAATATTAGCTGTGCGTCGGCCGTAGTATTTGGAAAAAATTGAAAGTAAAGTTGATGCACGCATACCTTTCCTCAAGCTCAACGAATTTATGCAGTTAATACCTCAAAAGAAAGAGCTTGATCCACTTAGTGTTCTGAGAGTGAAACGATTAAGATCCATTCATTAGAAGAGGAGCTATGAGATTTCAAATTGCTTGAGTGATTGTGTCCCATAAGAAATGTACAGGGAAGAATCGCGTTTGAGTATTACTTGAGTAAGGTGGGAGTTGAGTAAATTTCAATGATTGATGACTTTTCTGTGTCTAAATACCTTTCATTTAAAAAAAAATGAAGGAAATCGGCCGGATAGAGCGGCCAGACTTCAGTTTTCATAAATTTTTTTAATATATAAAGATAACAAAAGTGATAGATAAAATCATTATTAGAAAGAGAATACAATACTTTTTGTAGACAAACATAATATAATACCCCAAGAGCAATACGGTTTCAGAGGTGGACACACTACAGTGGAAAAGTTTATAACAGTTTTTAACTAGATAATAGAAGGGTTTTATAACAAAAATAAATCTCATTATTGACATACAAAAAGCCTTTGACGCCGTTGGTACGGAGGAGTATTATATAAACTAGAAATCTTAAACTGCCAGTCTACTTAATCAAAGTTATTAAATCATATATGACTAATCGAAAATTGTATTTTTACGTAATAATGGCTCAGTGGGTCTATACCCTATACAAGTCGGAGTTCCACAAGGATCAGTCCTGTTACCATTGCTGTAATTCCTTTTCACCCACGGTTTACCCTCCTCCCCACAAATCCTAACAGCCGACACTTGTTTTGTATAATCAGCATTAACACCAGACTCAGCTCTACACAATATTCAAACTCACATAAACTCCATATATTACATTATATGAGAGACAACAAACTTACTATCAACGCCTCCAATACAGAGTACTTGTTACTCAGGAGGAAACTAAGGAATAATGGCTCATCGCAATCACATATCTGTATAAATGGGCAAACTATTACTCCCAGTAGCACACTAAAGTATCTTGGCTACACAGTGCATGGCAACACCAACGCCAACGCGCATATTACGCAACAGGTACTGAAATCTGAAATTGCAATGAGCAAATTATACCCCTTGATATGCAAGAAGAGTTGTCTCTCAACACCAAACAAGTTAATGATTTATAAACAGATCATTAGACCCATCTCAACTTACGCCGTAGCAGCATACTACACAGCCACTAAACACAACTTTCACAACCAGCAGTTGGTACAAAACAAGTGTTGTTGCATGACAATAAAATACAAAACAGTTTATCCAAAACTCCCTCAAAACTCATGGTTACATGAACAAGTAGACTTGCCCACTATCAAGGACTTTATAACAAAAATATCCAGAAACTGCTACAATTATTGTTTACCCAAAAATCTGTGAGTGTAGGCTTCTGCATGCAATTTATTCACATAACACGTTGTTTAAATCCTAAGATCCAAATACATCGAATTATGGGCTAACTTAGTTACCTCTATCCAAATCAAACATTGATAGAAACAAACTAGTCGAAAAATCTGGCGTCATATTTTTATACAAGGGACAATGTAACGTTAACTAAGGACTAATGTGTGAAGCACGGAGCAATATTTGCCTACATATCAACACAAGGGTAGCAGGAATTGCAAGAACACCGGCAATTTCGTAAATATATTCTGTATACTCATGTAAAAAAAAACTGTAAACTACTGCAAATAAAGACATTTTAAATCAAAACAAGACAACATGAAGGTGAATCTGGATTTCATTGCAAAAGTCATTTAAATTGATATTACCACACCCTTGAGCTCAACTGATCAAAAAACTCCTTTATTTCTGAATGCCTGTGGTATAACTATTCTACTCCGTTTGAAAAACCAAAAACTGGTATGAAATGTATTTACGTTTGTGTCCTTGTTTCAATGCCATAGAAATGAATATTCTCCTGTAACAGTCGAATACATTTTTTTGTGGCAGTCAAATATCCAATCAACTTTTTATTTTGACCAGCTGGTAGATCCAAAACCAGGTTAAAACACTTTTTTGTTAACCAATCATTCATTGCATTATACCGTATGTACAGTTAAAGTACATTTTTTCCATTATTCTATTTGGTTTTGGTGGTATTTAATATTTTCGAGGGACGTTAAAAAACTGGTCTGTGGTTTACAAAAGATAATAAACGTATTGCACGAGGCACTTACTTTTTAAAACTGTAATCAATGAATAAACACTGTTTAAAATCAGTTAATAGATTTATCCAGCCTCTGAACTCTCGCAAGTGTGATGGTGTTCTTTTACAGGCAACCAGAAATTAAAGAAAAAAGTTAGACAGAACAGGTGGCTTAACTTAACATTCAGTAGCGTCGTAAATTATATTGTCAATTAAATTGAAAGAATAATGCTGTTTAGATGCGGAAAAAATATATTTTTTCCGAAATAGAGATCACATGTTGTTTCATTACAAAGTAAGATTGTGTACATACTTACTTCTTAGTCAAGGCTCAATATTGGAGTTACTCAATGTTTCAGTAACACAAAATTAACAATTTTTTAGTTAAAACACATTTTCATCGTTACACAATGTAGCACAGTATAGTTTTAAATATTACTACATACCTATTTCGAATATTTCTTCAAATGTTTTCTCAATTCATATAAACATCACTTTTCCTATATTTGAGTCACGGAATGAAATAAAACTCTTAATTTCGCGAAAGGGGGTAGTTTCTCATTTTTATGTTTTTTTATGTTATTGGTCTTCTTGGACGCTTAAAAACTAAATTTAATGTACCTAGTTAAATATAGAATTACGACCATTGACATAGATTAATTATCAACTATGAAACCTGGCAGTAGTTATCATGAATTTTTTAATAAAATCTGCAAGCCAAAGTTCTTCTCTAAGATGTTTCTTAATGAAAAAGAGCATATCTTTATTCTTATCATGAGGCACAGTAATAAAATAGTTATTTATGCACCAAGGACGAAAAACTGTCTATTTTAGTCGAGCTCTTGTACATTGGTAACCGAGGCGCAACCGAGGCGTAACCGAGACTAGGAAGCAGGAGAGCTGCATACTACATTTTTGTAGGCATGCTGACATTTGTGTATTGGTCTTTTCTCCAGATTCTCCTTTCTTATGTATTTATCCACTACTTTCTCCAATGTGTTGTTTCCCAGTTGCAGTTTAGCGAACAACATTGCAATCACAGCTGTAGCCCCCTTCGCGTGATTCAGGTTAATCTGCGCTACATTCGTGAATGTGAATTATTATGGATGAGATAGCCTGAGATATTCACCCTCCATACATCCCTACCTTCATATCTCCCTGTCCCTCCTCGACCACCATGGCAATATATTTCCCGGAGTTCGAGCAGGTTTCTTGATCTCGAGTCAGCCGCAGGAGATCTCAGGCTGTCCAAGGCCATGCTGTCGCCTTTTCCCTCATTTCCCGAGTTTCCGGATGTGGAAGGTATCTTCATGTCCTTTAGATCCTCCGAGGGGTTCTCTTTTTTGCCCATTTCCGAAACAGGGATACGCCCAAAACATAAGTTCAGTGCGGAGGATAGTCCTCTTTCCTTCTTTTTTTCATTTCAAGATCCTCAAAGCCTCAGTAGTTAGGCTGGAGTTCTGAACCTCGACAAGCTGGAGGATCTTCCCCAATGTCATGTCACGCCTTCTTGGGAAGAACACCATTATGGTGACCAGCTTTGGGATGACGTCTCCACTTCGAACCACCAATTCGGGCCTCTTTTTTGCTTTGCCTTCCCTTTTGGAGCTTCCTTATAGGGTAGGCGTTTCCCCGTTGGTGATTCCTTCGGGGGAGTTGGGCGCTGAAGAACCTGCTCCTGGTCTCTTCAGGGGATATTCCCTGATTGAGGAGTCGCAGGTATTTCCGCACCCCTGCTCCACTGATGCCCTTTCTCAGTGAGTCGTCTGTGCCGCCAGATTCTCCCAATTTTCGTAGGTCGAACGGCATACAACTTTTGTGTCGTTTGGCCTTTTTTTCCTCTATGGGGTGCCCGGATGAAGAGGTGGAGGTTTTCTCCACTACCTTTCCAGTGGTGATGATTTTATTTTCCCTGTCCATATATGGTCCCACGAGAAGCTAGGATCTTTACGGTTTACCAGTGCAGAGCCCCGCATTCCGAGGTAAGGGGTTTAGTACAATGGAGCTCCCCCGGTGCTCTAAGGTCGAAACCAGTAAGGACTACTCTTCTATATAGCCACGCATTTTTCGGCCTAGTTTCTCACCTTGAATTTAGGTTTTTAATGAGGTTATCTTCTCTTGGTCCGGACAGTTAAGCCAATACCCCCCCCCATACCGCTGGTCCGCGAGACATGATCACAGACAGCCAGGAGACATTGGTATAACAGGTGATTGAGAGGTAAGCTCGAAATTTCAGCCGGAATCGTAACCCTGTGTGCAATCTCTTAGACACGATACTACAACTGGGACAGGTAATGTTGGTCCGCGGCAGGGTATTTGAGTGCCGCCAGTTGAGAGTTTTTACACACAACGGCCCCCATATTTCCTCGCAGACCTCCTCCTCATATAAAATCATCTCAGATGTCCCTCCTGGAGATACGCCGGGTTGTACTTCAACATCTCCCCCCCCCCCCCCCCCCATCAATAAATATTCTCGGCAACTGTTAAGGATATCCATCCTCCGTTTTTGGTTTAGTGACAGAATATCTGCAGCGGAATTGACCAAAAGTGTTGCAGATGTGCGCCGATAACAAAGCACGGTGTGGAATTTTACGTATTTTGCCATCAAAAGTTTAAACAAGAGCTCTTAAAATCCAATTCTTTTGGAGTCCTACTTACGTAGGTGTTTATTTTGTTAATTATGAATTTTTATAGTTAAAAAAAATGAAATATCAAATTATTGTTGTTACAAAATTTTGTTTGGTATATTTTATAATACTTGTTTAATTTCTGATAACTGCATAAATTAATTTAGTCCAAAAATGTTTTTCAACCATTTGTTTAAAACATTTCTATGAATATTTGGAGTAATTAAATGTTTTTGGAATATAATTCGTCTTAGTAAATTATGTTTTTAAAAGAAAAAATGTTTCTCAAAAATTTATTTAAATTGTTTATAATCGTTTTTTTCAATTATCATGTTTTTAAACAAATATTTTAAGAATAACTTTTTTCTTTTAAAAATCATAATTGATAATTTACTATAAAATCGAAAATAAGATTTTTTTGTTAATAATTTAATTGCTTACTAACTTCAATCAATCAATATTGTTATAAACAAATTCGGAATATCGATATACTTTTTTTATTAAAGTAAAACAAATTACAAATATAACCATATAACAAAAGATAAAAAATTTGAAAATTCAATAAAAAATAGAGAATTTTTGTTACCTTTGGTTATATATGATTAATAAAGTAAAACGTTATATAGAGATTCCGAATTTGATTATATCAAATTGATAACTTTGTAAACACTTGATTATTATTAAAATAAAAATTTCTTTGGATTTTATAGTAAATTATGATTTTCAATAAAAAAATTATTCCTTAAATATTTGTTTAAAAAGTCGCTAATTGAAAAAAAAACGATTATAAATAATTAAAGAATTTTTTTGAGAAAAATGTTTTCCTTAAAAATCATAATTTACTAATACGAACAATATTCCTAAAAAAGGTTTGGCCTAAATCAATTTATGCCGTTGTTAGAAATGAAGCCCGAAATATTATAAATTATACCAAAAAATAATTTGTTACAACATTAATTTGATATTTCACTATAAAAATTTATAATCAACAAAATAAACAGTTGTTAAACTTTTTTTGACATATTCTTATTATATACGTATATAAGTAAGGCTCCAAGAAGAATTCGATTTTTACATCTATTTTTTAAACTTTTATATTGATTTGAATAAAAACAGATTAGCGGACAAAATTGGTTAATTAATAATAGCTAACCTTTTTGAAAAATTCATGGAAAAATACTTTTCCATCGAAACTTGATACTTTTAAGTGTCTAAACTACACTATTATTTTTTTAAATGTTTTAATTAATATTATATACTAAAAAAAATCATTTTAGAGATATACTCTCTGGCTTCGCGAGAGCCTATTTTAAGCATACAATATAAATCACTTGTTACTAACCTTGAGTTCCGGTAGTCTAGACTTTTTTTAGGAATTTTTTTCAAACTATCGTTATCACTTATAGAATTTGAGTTATTAACATAAATCTGAAGCATCTTTTCATGTTTATGTTTTTTGTTAATAAATAATTGAAATTTTCATCTCCAGAAAAAAATAAAAATTCTCCTTTCTCGAAATTTGATTCCGCGTCGAATGATATATCGCTCATATTTTTGGTACAATTCTAACAATTTTTTGTAGGAAGATCACTTCTCGAAAAGACTATTACAATTGACAAAAAATATATTGTTGTTGTGATTTTTTTCTATGCCTTCCCAATTAACCTTGGGTAAGACAAATTAAAACATATAATCGTTCTTAAGGCGGTAAGGTCTTTTTCAAAAAAATTTTTGTCTCTCATTTTATATATATTCATATATTTGAAAGATTGTATTTATACGTGAATATTGCGTTTATTGAGTTACGAAGGAACATATTATATTATGATTGCATTGGTTCGGTCTTAAGTTGGCGTACTTTCGAAATATTTTTATAGGATTCACTCGTCGCAAAGTTTTTTTGCAACTGTAAAAACTGGCCTTTCTTCATTTTTTGAGCCTGGAATGGTTATTACAAGCATGTCGCCTTAATCAACAATGTTTTTGGTCTATATTTTACGTCTTCGACAAGCCACAGCAATTCCAAAGATTACACAGACCTGCAATAATATAACAATAAATACATCAGCAAAATAAATTAAAACATTTTACCTCGTGCAAAAGATAAGTTTAATCTGGGGTATCACGAAAAAATCTGTTTATAACATCTCGACTAAATACTCTAGATTTTTTCGCTTTGTACCCAACGCTTTGTTTTTTCAAAAATGCAATAAGTTTCGGAAATTTGGATATGTTAAAATTTTCCTAGATGGCTAATGTGGATTTTTGCATAGAGTATATTGACCATAGCGTTGACGACTTTCAATTATTGACCAGATTTGCTAGAAAAATAGACCAGAGAACATTTTCGGAGAGATTTTCTACAATATTTTCACCAGTTCTTGAGTGTGCTGTATTGTTTTTCGTATAACATTCGTGATTTCTGGGGGAGTAAATCCAACGTGAACGTAGTTGCCAATTCCTGCAGCTGGTTACTGGTATCCATATCGCTATCACTGTCGATTCTTGATTAGTTTAGCCGCACAGGTGAATAACCATTCAAATGTGATATTTTTTTGAAAGCGTCTTCGCTTAAATGTACTTTAAAATCACGTTCGTGTAATCACACAGGAGAAAAGCCATTCAAATCTAACATTTGTTTGTAAAATTTTACACATAAAGTTAGTTTGAATAGACATTTGCCTAGTCACACAGGGGAAAAGCTATTCACACGTAAAATCTAGCGGACTTCGTGAATAATTAATGTGTCAACAGCAAATTACATTTATGTTTTTATTAAATCGTATATTTACGAAAATAATTCTCGCACGGTGCCGTATCAGAAGTGACCACAGGGAACGAAAAGAGTATGCGGACGAAAAGTGTCGCGGACGAAAAATACTTGCCTATAAAAATAGTCGATTTTTCATTCGGAAATTAGTACGTAAAATGTCATTTTTTGTATAGGTCGACGAAAATAGTTATTTGTAAAACAAGTGTCACAATGACTCGTTTTGTAGTACGAGTGAAGTTTGCGCAACGAACCACGAAGCGGTGAGTTGCGCAAATCACGAGTACTACAGAAAGTCATTAGGACACATGTTTTACACAATATTTTCTATAATTCGCATTTATTTAATTGTTTAAATAAAATAGAATTACATAATCTCTGTTTTTAAACTAGGAGGGGTGGTTTGAATATAAGTTGGCAATTCTGTAGATTCCTGATTGGTCAGATCTCAGATGGTTTTATTCAGCACTTTTAACTTTTGACATATTATGACCGAATAATTGTGTAAATTGTAAACAAACTTTCATTTAAGCAAACAGAAGATGATTATTTGATTAAAAAAGAGCTTCTTCGTATATGCTTGCTATCTATTTATATTATATCATGAACAGAATTATTTCTGTAATACATCTTCACATAGATATCTGGTAATTTATCCCAAAAATATAACGTTACGTATACCTATATTATATTGATCCTCGTATTTGATAAAAACCAAATCAATTTGCTAAATATAAAATCTTGAAATCCCAACAATTCGGTTTCCTACCTAATAAATGTACTAATGACGCAATGTTTTCTGTTCTTGATGAAATGTATATCTCTCTGAATAATAAACTTTTCACGGCTTCGGTTTTTTGTGACTAGAATATTATGGCATTCGTGGTATTCCTTTAAAATGGTTTGAATCTTACCTGGAATGTAAAAACCAACTGGTACGAGCAAATGGAAAAGTTTCGGAAAATTTACCAGTTAGCAGTGGTGTACCCCAGGGTTCAGTTTTGGGTCCAATTATTTTCTTGGTATTCATTAACGATGTCACAGATTTACGAATTAATGGTAAATTCACTTTATTTGCCGATGACACTAGTGTAACCTGGAGCAGTTTAGATATGCCAACTTTACATTCTACCATAGGCAAAGATCTCATTACTATTAAGTCCTGGTCTGACTCGAACAGGCTTTGTTTTAACACTGAGAAACTTTAGTTTTATCTTACAAAGCAGCTTTGTAACCTCTCAAACTTAACAATGACTTAATAAGATCTTCAAATTCGATTAAAGTTTATCAGTCTCCATATTGACAGTGCCCTTAAATGTCTGTACATGTAGACATTTTAGCGAAAAAAATATCCTCTGCTTGTTCTGCTATGAAATCTGTATCTAAACAGCTTGATTCTTGTACTGCTCTAACAACTTACTACTCTTTGTTAGAATCGCATCTTCGCTATGGTTTGCCTTTCTGGAGGTCTTGCAGTTTACACCTCCTCACATCTATTTTCAAATTACAAAAGAGAGCTATTCGTTACATTTATGGTTTGAGTCGTAGGACGCATTGCGAATTCTATTTTAGAAATTACAAAATTTTAACTCTTCCTGCTCTATTCATTTTAGAATCCGTGTCTTTGGTTCTCAAACACTTTCACAATTTAACTGAGAGGCCAATTCATAGTTACCCTACTAGAAGAAAAAATTTCGATATCTACTTAACAATACTCACCTCTGATCTGGTAAAAAATTCCATCACCTTCAATGAAAAAAAAAACATTCAATCAGCTACCTTTAGAATTAAACGTGGCAAATACATTCAATAGGTTCCGGAGATTGACAACGGTGTTTCTGCTTGAGGGACCTTATTATTCAGTGGCAGAATTCTGCAATCTACCCCAGACTTTTGAGTAACATCGGCGTAGTTCAATATTTGGTATGATGTACGATGGTAACATTGTATTATAATTATTAATTTAAATTTGTATTTTTATATATTATGTTTTGTATTGTTAGTATAATCAGTATTTTTTATATCTTTATATTATTTTTTATATACTTTTTTTATATTTATCTATTTCTAAACTATTTCGCTTAGTCCATAAAATTGTAAAATTTTTCATGACAATAAAGCTTATCTCTCTCTCTCTCTCTCACACACAATCTATTATAAACAAACACCTGAATCCCTTGAGCACATCATTCTGACCTGTCCGATGTATAGTGGTGTACGAGGCTCGTTAGTAAAATTCGAGAGTCATTCAGATTACCTTGATGCTTTATTAACTTCAAACGACGCTATGATAATGCAATGCAAAAGCTTCACAGGTTTATGGACGAGGCAATGAAACTGAGAGCGTTCATTATAAATGAATGACTGACGGCACCTCAACCAGTTCATGCATTGATAAATGTAACCTAATCTTCTCCTCTTGTTCACGTATCATTGTTATGCTAGAGAGCAATAAATTCATTTATTCATTTATTTATTGTTTATATCTGGATCCTATACAATATAAAAATATACAAGTGACAAATCATTGATAAATAAACGTTAGCGTACTATATTTATTAATATTTTTAGTTTATAATTTATTCAAATTTACCTTAAAGACCATTTAATATAATACTTTACTAGCTAGAACAACGCTAGACCATTTTATAATTTGTTTCAAGGTTAAAGTCAAAAGTCGAATAATAAAAATACATACTACATACAATAACCAACTGTATGACACTAAAAATTACTGAAAAAGTGTTCAGAGAGACTTCATTATGTCACTGTACACAATGTTATAATGAAGTCCCTTTTATACGCGAATTATAAAAAAGACATTATAGTGCAGTAGCCAGTTTATTCAACAATACTTTCCTAAACCACTCTTCTATTCATAAAAAATGAGTTGGTGGCTCCGCGGATAGAGCCTGGTCTCGCAATTGTGTGGTCCCGGGTTCGGTTCAATTAGTTACACCTATATATGTGTGAATTTTCTCTCTAATATTCACTGTTGGGTCCGAATTACCAGTGTTGCTGCTTAGTGGCAACAAAGCTTATACATAACACCCGAGGCTAAATAACATTAGTGGTAGATGCCGAGGACAAAAATATTCCATCCTTATTCTTCTATCCATAACGCAATGGTACAAAAAATTATAAAGTACTTGGATTAATCTAGAGAAGTAAAAGATCGATAACTGCTATGAATGACAACAAAACTAGATGTAATGATATATTTGTATATTTCTATACAATTTCATTTAAAATACAAATATTATTCAGTGTTTTGCAAAAATGTTGTGGATTCTCATATAAAATTTGTGGTTAGATAAACACAGAAACAGAAATACTACTTAAGTAAGGAATTGATAAAATTCCTCAACGGTATAAAAGAACTGCTGTAGTTGGACACTTTTTACCGGTTGACAAATAAATAAAACAATTGGAGATCCAATTTAATACATTGGGTTGCAATACATTAGCAACTGCCTGCAATGTAGATTTGTGCTTCCTGAATCCGAATATTGGGGTTCAGATAATAGCTTATTTTTTTGGAAGTAACAACGGTACAATGGTTATTGGCCTATAATTGTCAGAACAATTTTTATCACCTTTCTAATGTAAAGGCAACGCTTT
The DNA here is from genome assembly GCA_963921935.1 of Galeruca laticollis. Lineage (NCBI taxonomy): Eukaryota > Metazoa > Arthropoda > Insecta > Coleoptera > Chrysomelidae > Galeruca > Galeruca laticollis. Next base: position 167,783,189 of record OY998180.1, read on the forward strand.
ACTACTTTTTATAGAATCAGGCAAGTGACTATAGATTTATTGAACGCCGTGCACAGTAGCTCAATAAGAAACTATGAAGACGATTTAATCATAACGGTGTAAATGTAGTAGTAGTCAAGGGGAACGATTCTGTACATCACATGGATTGACGGAATTCAAAAAAAAGAAGAGGCAGGTCTGGGAAAATATTTAAGAAATAACACGGATCACCTGAACATGCATTAATAGTTTGTGCAGTTTGGTCCGCTATACTAGTGAAAATCGTATTGAGCTCGTCTGGTGTTGAGTAGAGATAGGTAATCTTTTATGGTTGGTATAACACGGTCTCTATGAATTAACTAGGTTCCATTATAGTTTTAGATTTATTGTCCGAATTTCAATTTTTTTCCGAATATGCATTACATTACGCTTTAGTTTTCATATTTCAAGCTTATATTTCAATATAGAGGTCGCTTGTGAACCAACCTACTTTCTTATTTCTCAGATGGAAGACTTTTAGGGGGCAACACAAATCTACTTATTTAAGGCGTAGAATTTCCAAATATTTAAGAGCGGCGTCATTACAGCTTAAGGTATTAAATGATAATATAGACCAGTTAATTACACTTAGTTCATTGGCGGACCGACTGAGATTATTGTTATTTATTATTCAATTTTTTACTTATATATATATGATCATAGACAAATAGACACCCCGATGATATGTGATATGATCATAAATACCTGCAGAATATTAGCGGGATGCATATTTGTAACTAAATTATCTAGAGAAGATGATGAAAAAGGGTTACCCTAATAGGTTCAAATATATAGTGAGACAGTCCAAACATTGGAAAAATATTGAATGGATCTTTCTCACGCTCACAATTATCACCAATAATCAAGTTAAAATCGCCAATTGAATTAATATATTTATATTTAGTTGAAAAAAAATAAGTAAATTAAAAACATTGCTTCTGAAAATTTCGGCATTACCAGTTGACGAAGATCTATAGACGCAAATTAAAACATTATTCTCGTTAACCAACGCAACAGCGCAACATTTTGAATATTTTATCAGCCAAAAAATAGAACAGTCTATAGTTTTCAGATTGATGTTGCCAAATATCGCACCACCTCCGTGCTTACATTTAGAGCAACAGTAAGACGAAAACAGTGAAAAAACATTCATATTAATTGCTAATAGTTCTGTATGTAATAGCCAGTGCTCGGATATAGAAAGAATGTCAAATCCATAGTAATAAATTTATTTCAACTACTTTATTATTAGCATTATGGAAAACTCATTATCCGTACTACAGCATATATTAATAAAAGATGAAGGGGGCAACTAGTTTCGGCTCACTGAGCCATCATCGGGCCTGTAAAAGGTATCAAGACAGAAAATGATAAGACATACACAACATATCGAATTACCTTAAATTAAAAGTATAATAAAAGGAAAGTTGTCACATGTCCGTGGCATCCAGCAGAATCAAACATATGTCAGTATGCAATGAGGGAATAGTACTGTAGGGAAATATTATTAATAAAAATAGTAATGAAAATTAAATTAAATTAAGTCTTTTCTTAATGTTGTCCTATTTTATTTTTATTTTATTTTGTTTGACGTTTTAAATAATTATGAATATTTACATTACTATTTTTATTAATAATATTTCCCTACAGTACTACTATTCCCTTATTGCCTACTGACATGTTTGATTCTGCTGGACGCCACGGACATGTGACAGCTTTCCTTTGATTATACTTTCCATATGGATTGGTGTGTACATTTAAGGTAATTGATATGTTGTGTATGACTTATCGTTTTCTATCTTGATACCTTTTACATGCCTGATGATGGCTCAGTGCCCCTTCATCTTTTATTAATATATGCTGTAGTGCGGATTTTGAGTTTTACTTACTGCTATTTATCTACAGACTACATTTGTGATGGATAATCTTTTTCATTTACTTTAGCATTAATATGTAACACCGGGAACATATAGAATACAATAGAACTTATTGATCACACAATATCAAATAATGATATAAGACAGGTCAAATATGAAAAAATGAAAATTAAAAAGTCTATCTAAAACTAGAATATTTACATAAAAATTTCAAATTTTTTACCTTGATATTGCCTCAGATTTTCTTATTAAATCGCCAAAACATATAGATTTAACCATAGCGCTTCCTGCCTTCTCTGGAGTAGAATTACTAGATGACTCCCCAATAAACTGTTGTCTAAAACAATTACAATATTTAATTTTAGAATATGATTTATGAAAACAGATCAATTTATATTCAACTTACCTTGTGTTTTCTTCAACAGTGACATTCCTTCCCTAACTAGTCCACAATGTTGGTTCTTCGTACTATAATTAATTTTACCACAATGGAATCAGTAGCCCCTTTTTTTCTTTCTTTTTCGTTCTGCGTGAAATACCCACGAATCTATTTGTTGCTTGTTTTATATATATATATATATATATATATATATATATATTGTCACATACAGGTTGTCCCACCATTGTAGTGACATGTGTTGATCACATATTTAATATTTAATTATTTGAAAGAAAGTGGTATTTTGAGAAACATAATTTTTGAGTGTACCGAGAAATTTATTAGTGGAGGAATTACAAAAAGCTGTGAAACGGGTGTTAACGTCTAAAAAGGTATACGGAAGTAGGAAATAAGAAGTGTCTCAATTGAGAATTGTTATGATTAGAAAGGAAAATGATATGTTCAATGCGGTTGTATTGATGGTAGTTGATCTATTAATTTCCATCGAATAAAATCTGAGTTTGACAATACATGACATTGATTAAAATAAAAATTCATCTGAACAAGCTTTTAAGGAAACTAAGGAAGGAAGTGAGGAGAGAAGTTGTTGAAACGGGAGACTATTCACTTGACGTTTTGGTGACGGGAGAACTTATTATTTTCGAGAAAAAGAAAACTAACAATAAGATAGTTTGAAGACGATTCAGAGACTGAAAATTAACAAGAATATAATCAATACGAGTAACATAATAAATAATTTGAAAATTAAAACATTATATGGAAAAACAGAGAGCAAATATTATGGAATGATTCAAGACTGGTGAAACAACACGTGAGATAAATATTACACAGTTAATATACATAAATAAAAACATATAGAAGATACTGAAAAAAACAAATCATTTGAGACTCTAATAGATAATTTGAAAATTAAACATTAAATAGAAAAACAGAGAGCAAATATTATGCAATGATTCGAGACTGGTGAGACAACACGTGAGATTAATATAACACAATTAATATACATAAATAAAAACATATATGGAAGATACTGAACAAAACAAATAATTTGAGACTCTAATAAATAATTTGAAAATCGAACATTATATGAACAGAAGTAGAATAATTTTTCTTAAAGAAGATCAAGGTAATTTTATAGTAGTTTATTCAAAGTTAAGTAATTATTGAATTTTGTTAATTAATTGATAACTTGAGAAAGATCTAGATAATTTGATTGAAAATTTTGGAAGTCGTGTATATTATTGAAATTATTTTGTTAATTATTGGATCATTAGATATAGAAATTTTGTTTAGTTAATTGTAATTTTAATAGATTTTCTTCATAAGGTAAGCTAAGTATTGGAATTATCGAGAACAAAGATCTTTGTTTGAGGAATTCAAAAGAAGCAGTCCTGTATGAAAAAAAGGTAAGAGTTTTTATTATAAAATTTAGAAATTAAGTTGGTATAATTTTGAATATAATAAATTTAGGTCAAACTAGAGAAAATTAACATACAGGGTGTTTCTTGAATTGAATTTAGAATATGTGTATATAATTGTAGAACTGTATAAATGTTGATTTTATATTTTTTTAAAAAAAGAAATATATAAATATAAAACAAAAGATAGATTTGACACTGCAATTTTTTTTAAGAATCGACTGCCTAAAAAATAAGAGGTCTTATATATAGCCGGAGCATATAGATTAACATTATTTTTCTTATGATAATTTTAATTAAGTCAGAATAATTATATTAAATTTAATTTACCTATTGATGGTAAATTGGCGTCCAAAAAACTTAATGAATAAATACCAATACACTTCAAATATCAAAAGTTATTTTAAAATAAATTGTGTACATAGAAATTATCACAATCATAATAGAATTTGTCGCTTTAAAGTGTTAATTATAATATATATATAGGATATATTACGGTTATCCATTAAAATTACTAATACACCTTAATATTAGATATATCGTAGAATGAAACGCTCGTGATGACTTACATTGTATTGTAAAAACTCTCTTTATAAGAGAGGGTCCAATTGGAACAGCATATCGCTTTAATTTTCTTGTCCCATTACCTAAAAAAAAAAAATCCTTGGGATTAAAATAGCCCGAACATATTTTGGCTGATTTTGCTATATCAGGTATATAAATTGATGATAATCACATATTTCGATTTTCAGTATCATTTGGAAATCTAAAATTAATTATATAGCCAATCGATAATCGATATAATGATTGTGAAGAAAACTTTGAAAATGGGAAAAAATTAAACAATCTGAATATTTTTTTGAAGACCATCAATGCAGTGTATATTTTTCATTTTCAATTTAACATTTAAATATACACTAATTACGGGCTTTTGTGATTGTTTTGTCCGTGTAATTAAACTCAAATGGATTCTTTTACATTTCAAACTATTGTTATTTAGGATAACGTGGCAAAGTCGATGAATTGTTGTGTACTCTTTAGTTGACTGTTTTTGTTAATTCCGTTCCAGACTCCTAAGTTTATACTTAATAGAACTTTCGAAATAATAATAATTTAATTCTGGTGCGAGATTTGGTTCAAAATTGGTGCTCCTCGTATACATATAGTTTCTGTCACTAGACTTAATGGTTAGATCATAATCGTTACTGATAGTTAAGGTATGTTCGAAGAACAGAACCCGATGGTTGGTAAATTCAAAATCTTGGAAGAGCTTATATATATATTACAGGGTATGGGTCAAGTAAGAAAACAAATATAACTGTCTCAGAGAGCAGATCTGAAGAGCTGCTTGGTTTGTTATGTAATGGGATTTCTTATTGAATACTGGATTGGGAGAGGTACTATATAGCCAGTGGAGTGTTAAGTCAATTCTAATATTATTTTTACTGTTTCGACCCTTACTGTGTGGAATGTAATCATATTACTTTTTTAAATGAAACTGCTTCTGAATAATTCCACAGTATAATGAAAAAATTCTAAAAAATTGATATTTTCTACGATATTACCGAATATCATCGTCAGAATGACAGAGGTTACATTTCATGTTTAATAATTATTTATTACTTTCATATCATGAAAAATTTAATTAATAATATCCAATTTTTAAATAAAATAGTTAATATTGAAGCAGTCCCTCCCGTAATTTTCACAAAATATGTGTGAAAATGAATGCTACTGTCATTTAATTCCTATGCACATATACATTTACCGCAAAGCTTAACGTTTTTTCCTCATGTAGTATTGCTGGATCAATGCAATGCGAAGATTACATAACAAATAGATTGTTTCGTGACACTGGGCACGGCGAATAATTTATGCAAAATCTCTTGTAACTCAACAGGGATTTTTGGAAACATCGGCGCCTGTGAGATCAACGACAGAACAGTGGCGCACTACCAATTAATGACGTTATTTATTATAATAAGAATGGTAATAAATAAAGGTTTCCTATGTTATTACTCTAATGATAAACCCCCGTAAATCATTTGATACTTTAAATACATTCATAATTAATTTCTATTTCTATGTGTTCCACTGTAATCAACTGTCAATATTACATGAATTGTAATTGTGGCTGTTGTCCGTTCTATTTATCATCGATGACTTTTATGCATACGAAATAGTATTCTACCAGTTATCATGATGAAGAAACCGTTAATGAAGTTATTGCTGTTAAATCAATTCACTCGAAATTCTAGGCAGAGAAACATCCACAGATAACAAAGGTCGTTCAAAAAAAAGTAACGCTAACCGGTTTTGAGGACGCCGTGCAGACATGTGTTCGTTAGGAGTCGTAGGAATACATTTTGCCACTTCACGTTTGCTCTTCTACAATCCTGAAGATTGGTTTTTGACATGGGAATATAGAGTCTTTACTAAAACCGTTTAGCAGGTCAGTTGTTATATGTTTCTTGCGTCTTAATAGTACAGATAGCAACACTGTGAGGTTAATGCGGTGTTCTTGTTATGTAGTAATTTCTTCATTGACGTCAGGCAATTATAGATTATTTGTTATAATGTTATTTGGTACATACCAGAGAACACCAAGATACCCTTGGTTGAAATGGGTTTCAGAATGATTACATAGATAAAAAGCTTATATCATAGCGACACTTTAGATTCACTTTCAGCGTCTAGTACAATTTTTAGCGTCAGTCCCTATTTACATTTTGTAAAAACGTGTTTTCCAAGGGTAGTCTTCTGTCAAAGGAGATTCCTAAATATTTAACGTCCAGACGCATTGAGATTGAACGGTAGACAATTTCCTTTTCGGTTCGTAAATGCTACTCAAATTGATCTGTTTTCATTTGTTTACGTCCATATTTTGGTCATCTATTCAATTGCAACTGCAGAGATGCAGCTGCTGGATTTTGGTATGCTGACATAACGGTTGTGTCACTGGGGTATGCTGCTCTTACACTGATAGATGAAGTTGGCGGATTTGTGTGTATATGAGAAAAAAGCTGGTAGCTACCTTAGAGAGCACCGCCCTAATCGAATAGAGCATTTTCATATTTAACAAAGTAATGTGCTTCGGAAATTCTCTCACAATTTCCAAAGAAATTAGGTTGTGTGATTTGTTTGCATTAAGTTTAGAAATTTCATTGACTTTTCTTATTGTGAACCGTTTTATGTTATTTTTGCATTATATTTAAAATCAGGAATTTGAAGTATTTGATCAACCTTTAGGGTAGTAAAGCACTTGTTATAAACTATTATACAGCAACAGATACAAGGAGAGTGTCTTAGTAGAAAGAATGTTCGAATTAAATAATTTGGGAAAGTGGTTAAAATGTTGCTCGGTTGATGTGTTCAAAGATACAGTGTCGATAATGATTATCACTCCAAATACTTTTTTTTCAATACACTTTATCAAATTTCACCTAGTTAGCTGAAGAAGTAATGTCAATTTTCTAAAATTATTCCTGAACTCGAAGATATTTTCTATTTAGCGTAAAGTAATTTTCGACTATGAATGGGGATTTATCTAATTGGAATTATAAATCCGCCACTGGGCATGCTAGGAGATCGGTTAACTCGGTCTGTAATTTGAATCATGATGTTGACATTAAGCCCTACAGTAATCCGTCACAGCAAAACGCCAACTTTTTTAACTTTTCGGGAGGGGACTGGTGCGGCTTACTGAGATTTTATTAGATTGACACCGGTTTCAATTCCATTTTAAATTGTATGCTTCGCAGATTTGCGTCTCTTCAAACTTAAACTCTATGCCGAAATTAATTCGATATACCCGCTATTGTAATGTTTTATTCCATGGTATGTTTGAATTAATGGCCTCTTTGACATGTTTGTCACTCTCTTATCCCATTCATCATTTGTGGGAAAGTAATAGTCATATCTGGTAGTTATCAATATGGAAAAATTCTACATTTTGAAGGAACAATTAAAATTTCTTTATCAGAATATTCACTTAATTTGTAATTACAAAAAATAGAAAACAATATATTCATAGTAGGATATGACGTGAAGGCCTAAACTACAAACTAAAATTGATACTGCGACGTCAATACACAGAAATACTAACAAGAAAATAGATATTTAAGAGTAAGGTAGGAGGAAGCATATTCTAATCATCGACAAAAGCAGGACTGGGTAATGTGGTAAGGCCAGTACCATAGATAACCTTTATATACAGTGATAGATAGTCATCTCAATATTAAAATGTTTGTACTGATTTCAGTAGCATCTGCGTGGTTGTAGTCAAAACTTACAGAAAATTTAAAATGCCACATGAATAGCATATTATTAATCTAATTTTGAGGTCCTCAAAATTATTCGATACCAAACGAAATACTGGTGCATTGAATGTAGAATAATATAATGTTTTTCTTATTTATTTAAACGTTTTTATTACGACGGATGGGATAAATTCATACACACGGTTGGTCTACTCACCTAATTTATTTAATCACTAAACTATTCACTGATTTATATTATATACTCATTATATTCACTTACACTAATTTATATTAACATTTCACTTAGACTATTTACTTGTTTACTCTTTATATCACGAGATCGAATTATAAACTGATAATTCTGGATAATTCTAGATTGCGACTCAGACAAAAACAATCGCCTCCCTGGAATCGTCTAGATAAGACTGGAAATGTCTAGATAAGAATAGTCGCAAAAATAATGGTAAACAGTTCGAAGAAATCCCTGCGCCTTCGCCAAAATTTTAACTTTTATACATGTCTGTTTCAGGAACTACACCAGTGTGCTATTTCATAACATTACCCCCTCCTTAAAAGAGAGTTCCTCCTAGAACTTCTATGTAACCGGAACTGAATGTTTGAATCGGCAACTGGACCCATGTCTGCAATCAGTGTCTTGCCAGGGCTGGCATCTGATCTTCAAGTTTATCTAATTGTCCAAACTTCTTTCGAAAGACGGTTGCCAGTGAGTACTCTTCCGGGAGTGTGAACAAATCTTGTCTTTGTATATAGCTTTCCCGGTACCTCCGTATATAGCTTTCCCGGTACCTCCGCGCCCACAAATTCTTCGGAGGCTGGGTCAGACTCTTGTTGTAGATGGTTCACTCCGTCCTCTTTTTCATGGTCTTCTTCGAATGGCGCTAGTCGGTTTGGGTGGAATTCTCTCGGTTTTCCATTGCTTATACGATAGATGATGTCGTTTATCCTCTTCTTGATTAAGTATGGACCTTCCATTATTTCTGTAACTTTGGAGAAAATCCTTTTCTCCTTGTCGTGTTTTATAGCCATACTAAGTCCCCTTCTTTGAAACTCCTACCGTTTTTTCATTCCGTCGGTGGCAACTTGAAGATTCGTTCGAACCAATTCGTGCACATCGTCCATTGTTCTTCTCATTTGGATGCTAAATCTTCGCCAGGCTGACGGCCACACTCCAGGTCACAAGGGAGCCTCATTTCGCGTCCAAACAGGATTTTTGCAAATGTTTCACCCGTGGACTCATTTATGGCAGATCGATAAGTCGAATTGGGCAAGATACTGGTCCCAATCTCTCTGGTGGCTGGAAAATACTTTGGTCCTATTCATTCTTTCGACCATTCCGTATGATTGTGGATGCAACGCTGTTGTTCTGGCCTTCTTCACTTCCAGCGTGTGACAAATTTCCTGGAATACATGGCTTTCGAAATTTCTTCCTTGATCGCTGTGGACTTCCAAGGGCACTCCATATGGACTGTTAAATTTTTTCACCAATACATCCGCGACAGTTGTGGCCTCTTGATTCGGGATCGCATAAATTTCCACCCACTTTGTGAAATAATCCATTACTACCAGGATGTATTTTTTAGCTAATTATTATACTCATTTCATACCTATATCTATTACGTCTATTATTTGTTTTGAACCATCTCCCGATTTCTGTTACAATTGCGGTTTGGTCATATTAAAATATGTTTGAATTAAAATCTAAAGATCGTTTGAAACAACTAATGAACTGGAATGTAATATAGTATATTTGAATTTAATACTTCTTTTAAATGGCCGAAAACCACGACAAAAATTTTTATTTCAAAGAACGGTTACTGAAAACAAATTTAACTACTTCCTCATTTTATTTGTATAAAAATAAACATGAGTAAAACTTTTAATACAACATTTATATCGACTTATTTTATTGTCAGGTCATTGAACGAGTTTCTGCTGCTACGAAAGTTAGCCAAAGAACGCTTTCCCGTATTTAAAAAGAAGCTCTGGCAGGAAGTAATGATGACACTGATGTGCCTACTAAAAAACAAAGAACGTCCAGTATCCGTATGGATCAATTCGACAAGACTGTGCTCAGAAGGTGCATAATAAATTATCACAGAAAGTCCCAGGAAGTCGCGAATCTCTGCGGAAACAAATACATTCTTTGGGTTTTGCTTGGACCAACATGAAAAACAACAGAAGATTGTTAATGCAAGGTAACTAAATCAAACATTTACGCCTATTATATTTGAGAAACATGAAAAAGTGCAGAGAACGGAACAAACCTATCATTAATATGGATGAAGCATACATCCATTCATGTCACACGCACCATAAAGGATGGAGCGGCAAGAGTAACGGAAGATTGAGAAAACCAGTTTCAAAAAGTAATAAGCTCATCATTGTGCATGCATGAAGTGAAATTGGTTTTGTACCTAATGCTGGTATTATGTGGAACTCCCAGTCAAAAACAGGAGATTATCATAATGAAATGGCGTACGAAAATTATGAGAAGTAGGTACAAGAAAAACTTATTTCAAACCTACCAAAAAACGCTGTTGTGGTAATTGATAACGCCCATATCACAATGTTATAAATGAAAAATTACCTACGACTGCTGGGACTAAACAACAATTAAAAAACTGGCTTTCCGAAAGAAACATATATTACAGTGAACAAATGTTGAAACCGGATCTTCATAATGTTGCAAAAATGTACAAACCGCAATATAAAACTTATAAAATTGATGAATTGTTTATTCGACATGGATTGCAAATTTTAAGGCTACCCCCTTATCACCCGGACTTAAATCTGATCGAAATTCCACAAAGGTTAAAGAATTCTGTAATGAATTTTTTTACACATTTTCTGCAAATGATTGGAAAATTAGATGTGACCATGTTAAAAAGATTGAAGATGAATTTATGAACAATGAACCACTTTTAGATACTGTTTTAGGTAATATTATTATTAATTTGGCCAAAGATGGAAATAGCGAGGATGATGAAGTTGATATAGAAAGTGATTTTGAAGAATCATTTGTAGATGCACATCATTATTTAACTGTTGATGATCCATGTACATCTAAAACATATTTTTCATTATAGTGTTTGTTTGTAGGTGGTATGACTGAATATATTAAACGCAAGAAATGTAAAAATGTGAATAGGTGCTATAAAATTGTAGATATTGGAGACAAATTCCACTAGAGTAATATAATATTTGTAGCACATCTGTACATAGTTCTAAATAAATAATAATTGACGGCACCCAGAACCAAGATTTTTTTGTTTTGCCAGTCCTAACTCTGTGAAAAGTGTGAAGGGATGCTCTAATTTCATAGTAAATATTTGCAAAAAACCCAAAAATTGACAAATGAAAATAGAAATATCTACCACAAAAAAGTTTTAATATTTTATTTATATTATTAGTATACTTATTAGACCATCTCTAAAGGCGATTTCCCCAATTTGTTTTTCAAATTTTATGTATAAATCCGAATTTTCACATTATTATCTACTACATATTAAGAATATCATTAATGTCATTTTGTTTTGTAAAGTCGATTTTATATAGCATTATACATGTGCCACAATTTACTATTTTTAAATCCAAATTCAAAATATTCTGTTACACTCGTACGTATTAGCAGTCTCACAACCTTTAAAGCTTTGCATGCGGAATGTACGTCGCCTGCTCTTCCCGGTAACTGCGTTTACAACGTTATCAAGTTGTATGGCATTCTCGTGCATCGTCAACTGCCAACTTGTACTAGCTACTGAAAAGATGCATTTCACACATGTCTACTTTTACGTCAGGGGAACTTGTGTGAACGAGCGAGAATGGTCAAGCACTGTTATGTGAAGATAGGTACAGTTGCTGTCCACTATCATGTCAGCAATACGTATTATGTAACTAGACCTTTTGGGTAATTTTTAAAATTTTCAAGATTCGAAAGTGATACGTTTGAAACCAGTTCAAAACCTATTAACGGTAAATTGTTGGAAACATTTTATATATGGTACGAGTACTATAAAAATAAAGATATAAGTGCTGATTTAGTAGGTTTAAAATCTTCTACGATAGACGGGCTATACTGAGAGGAACGACCCTTCAGTAAATTAACAGGGGGAGCAATAAATACTGGCATATAGAGTTAAAGAGGAGCCACCAAAAAAAATAATAACAAGTTGTTGCTCGAGGTAATACGAACCAATTGCAATAATTTCATGACATTTTGATATTCGCATGTTTCAATAACTTTTCATGCTCAATATTATTTTGAAGTGAACTATACATACAGATTGTCACATTTGGAATGGGATATGCAACAACTGCAGATTCTCCAAGTCAAAATGAGTCGATTGAACAAATCATGCTTGAATAAAATATGAATCGTTTTTGAAGTACGAGCTGTATTTAAGGGGTGAAAAATTATTAATGCCTATAAATTTTTATGTTACACTGTATAATGTTACTAAGTTTGGCAAACATTTTTAATGCAATAAGTTACATCGCTATGCTAGTAAAATCAGTTCATTAGGGTTTGCCGTATGGCAGAATTATGTAATAACTTTACCTGCTTCCACGTACTAATTTTGGCAATAATTTCGATTTATATTGAAGCATTATATTCTCTGAAAATGTGATGAAATTCACCATGTCCATGAATTTTATTTAGCAAATAATGAAAATTACACAATATTTTTTATATATTTCAAAAGTCTAACTAACTATCAACTTCCTGCTATTCAAAAAATAATAATAATGAAAGTCTGTAACAAATATTTTAAAACTTTTTCATTTTATATTATTATTTATGTATAAACAGGCATATAATTGCTTTAATAAATCATTTAATTTGAAAATATTACGTATTTTAAGTGTTACATAAGATTTTGTGCTATTTCATGTACACATCGATCACTTATTTATACAATATGCCTATGAATTTCTTCTTGAAATCATACGTTTAATTCTAGTGAATTTTTATTTTTTATGTACGAGTAATTTATATAGTAATAATGGACTACATATGTAGACTTCTTATATGTTATTATAGTTATTTAGACAGTTGCAGCCATCATTGCTTATTGATTCTGATTAAGGTTCTATCTTAGAAACACTGCCGAACGTATAATTTGTAGCACGTAAACACCACCCCCACATATACTCTGTTATCATATAATTAAACTGAAATCTTTATGTTAGTACGGCTGGATTTTAAAAATATAGCCTTTTTATTGCACAATTGCAGTGCTCTTCTATTGTTTGGTACAACTTTACCCTTAATTTCCCAACTACATCCTTCATTATCTATGAGGGAAATACGATCGTTTACATGCAACTCCATTGAGCAAAATAATAAAACAAAGCTTTGTTCGCTTTTTATCGAGAAAACTAAGCAGCTCATTCAACATTCATTTGACGCAGTTATTACAATACTGTGAATAATCATAAACTAAATATATATTCAAGGAGATATATCACAAATTGTTTTTCTTAATATACCATAAAAATAATATATTTTTAATTTGATAATCAAAATTATCAAAATGTATTATTTCGACTCAATGTTTTTGACAATTCTGTATATCATCAACCATGTCTATAACGAATAATTGAGAAAAAATTATTGGGATAAGAAATTTATTTAAAAAGCAGGAACAGCACTTTTAATTTTTTATTGAAATATACATAGTTTGCCTTAAGAATTAAATATTATTTTTCTGCCCAACCTATCTAATATGCGAGGAAAGTATTGGTTTACCCCAAAAAAGTTGGAATTTCTGAATTATTTTTACGGTTTTCAGCAAGAACAACACGATAAAACGGTTTTTAAAAAAAATTCTGTGTGTATGTCGTCTACGGCCACTTTTCGTAACATGGTCTTGTTAGCACGATACAGCCTCCGTAGTGCAACAAGTCACCAATTTTATGATTGAATATATATCTCACAGATGAACCCTATTGATGTACATCTCACCAGAGCCAGTACAACGGGTGCTATGGTACTTGAAGTACGACATTTTTGTCATTTTTGGAGAAATTTCAGTTTGTTAGCAGGATACAGCCTCCGGAGTGTATACAAGTGACCAATTTTATGATTGGATATTCTTCACGGCGTCTCACAGATTTACTCTATTTATTTTCAGCTGACTAGAGTACTACAACGGCTGGAAGTCCCACATTTTTAGTTATTTTTGGAGAAATTTCAGGTAGTTAGCACGATACAGCTTCCGGAGTGACCAATATTATAATTGGATATTTTTTCGTGTGTGTCACAGATGAACCTTATTGATTTTCAGGTCACTAGGGCGTGTGCAATAGGTCCTATAAATCCAGATATACTACATTTTTTGTTATTTTTGGAAAACTTTCGGTTTGTTAGGACGGTACAGCCTATACGTGACAATTTTATGATAGGATATTGTTCAGGGCGTCCCACAGATGCGAAAAAGTTAGTTTTGATCTTTAAAACCGTTTATTCTTCTAAGTGTTCTGAAGTAAACCTTTGATAATTATCAGCTAAACCCGCAGCTAAAATATTTTTATATCTCGAAAAACTTCTCACATCATGATGTAATTGATGCAAATTCAAACATCAAGTCTTCCGCTGAATAATCATTCTCGTCCGCAAGTTCACCTGCCAACATTTTTGACAGTTTGTGTTGGAATCCCTCGTTTTTTTCCGTCACAAGTTTTTTGCAAGCTATTGCCGCTACATAACCTGGAGCTTTCTGTTTTCCTTGTTTTTCTTCATGATGGTGAAGGTGACCCTTTTTTCACATTAGAGCTAAAAGTGTTAGAAGTATCATAATAATATTTTAAATTTAAGTAACTATCTTCTTCTTCGAATGCCGTCCCCATTTAACGGAGGTTGGCGACCACTCTCTTAAAAGCATCTCTGTCCGTAGCAATATGAAAAAGATCCTCAACGCCCATGTCTGTCCATTCTCGGATATTCCTCAGCCATGATTTCTTCTTTCTCCCAATTCCCTTCTTTCCTTCAACTCTACCCTGCATAATCACTTGTAACAGAGAGTATTTATCATGTCGTAATACGTGACCGAGATATGCTGTCTTACGTATTTTTATTATTTTTAGTAGTTTTCGTTCACGACCAATTCTATGTAGTATTTCCTCGTTAGTAATTCGGGCTGTCCATAGTACTTTCAGCATACGTCTGTAAATCCACATTTCGAAGGCTTCGATTCTTTTAGTTATTTGTGCCTTTAACGACCATGTTTCTACACCATATAATAGCTGGGACCAAACATAGCACTCCATAAATCTCAACCGGAGTATTAAATTCAAATTTTTATTGCAAAAAATGGATTTAAATTTTAGAAATGCCGATCTTGCCATTTCAATCCTTACACGGATTTCCTGGTCCTGATTTAGGTCTGAGTTAATGAAAGCACCCAAGTATTTAAACTTTTCTACCCTTTCTATTGCTTGATCGTTTATTATTAATTGATCATTATGTGCGGGTGTTTTAGAGATTATCATGAGTTTTGTTTTTTTTGTGTTAATATCTATTCCCATTTGCTGACATTCCATATTAACAGCATTTACAAGTATCTGCAAGTCCTCCAGACTCTCTGCCAAGATCACCGTGTCGTCAGCGTATCTTATCGTGCTTATTACTTCGCCGCCGATTTTAACCCCTTCGCTTCTTTCCCATAAGGCTTTCTCAAAGATAACCTGAGAGTACACGTTAAACAATGTTGGTGAGAGAATACATCCCTGTCTAACACCTCGTGCAATCGAAATATCATTAGTTTCTGTATTATTGATTCTCACTGTAGCTGACTGATTCCAGTACAGGCTCTTTATTATTTCGATGTCTTTTTTGTCTAAATTGATGTTTTTAAGTTCTTCTATTAGTTTTGTGTGTTGTACTCGGTCAAAGGCCTTTTGGAAATCTATAAAGCATGCATATACGGTTTTGTTGTATTCTCTGCACTTCTGTAAAAGGACTGTTAAGGCAAACAATGCCTCTCTTGTTCCCATGCCCCTACGAAAGCCAAACTGAGTTTTATCTAATTTTTCTTCACATTTCTTATGTATTCTGTTTTGTATAATTTTTAAAAGTATTTTTAGTGAGTGGCTCATAAGGCTTATTAACCGATAGTCATCGCATGATTTGGGGTTGTTCTTCTTTGGCAGGGGAATAAACGTGGACTTGAGCCATTCCGTAGGTATTTTACTTTGCCTGTATATCTGATTTAGAATAACTGTAAACTTTTTCACTATATCGGTATCTAATGCTTTTAGTAGTTCTGTAGGGATTTCGTCTGGACCAGGAGTTTTCTTACTCTTAGCCGTTTGTATGGCCTGCTCGACCTCTGACTCCAAAATTTCAAGGTACTGGTCCTCGTCTAGCGTCTCTTGTCCATATTCCCTTGTATCGCTGAAAAGAGCTTGAATGTATTGTTCCCATACCTTCTTTATCTGTCCATCCTCCGTTTCTAATTGACCCTGGTTATTCCTAGTGACGCAGGGTGTTCTGTGTTTAGTGTTGCCCGTTATATCTTTTAGTTTTTTATGAAGGTTTGCTGTATCGTGTTTATTATTTAGCTGTTCCAATTCTTTACAGTTTTCTTTCATCCAGTTCTCTTTGGCTCTGTCGATTTCGTATTTTATTTTGTTCTTTAGTTCTTTATATTTTTGCCTGTTTTTATTTTTAAATTTTCTTTTTTCGTCAACAAGCTGAATTATTTCAGGTGTCATCCATTCGTTTTTACTAGCTTTTGTTTCCGTGCCAAGTACCCTACTACCAGATTCCAGCAAGGCATTTTTTAACGTACTCCAGTTCTCGTCCACGTCTTCGCTTTGAGATACGATGTTCAGCTTGTCCCTTATCTCTTCATTTAGTTGTTCTTTGCGATTTTTAATTTCATTCAGATTCATTTCAGGTGATTTGTTATGTCGTTTTAGGGTTCTCAGTTTTATGTTTACATTTGCAACTAATAAGTTATGGTCTGTTCCTCCGTCGGCACTTGGATACGTCTTAACGCTCTTAATCCCATTTTTAAATCGATTATTAACGGTTATAAAATCTATTTGATTTCTGATTATTCGGCTGTCATTGTGTCGAGGCGAAGTCCAGGTATATAGTCTTCTTGGAGGCAGATCATAAAAGGTGTTTGTAATTATCATCTCATTTTCTTGGCAGAATTGTAACATTCTGTCTCCCCTCTCATTTCTCGTTCCCAGTCCAAATTTGCCAACGAATTTTTCGACTTTTCCTCTTCCAATCTTTGCGTTAAAGTCTCCCATAATTATAATCACTTCTTGCTTTTTGATATTATTCATTAATTGTTCTAAGTCTGTATAAAACTGTTCTATAACATGGTCGTTACTGTCTGATGTAGGGGCATACACCTGAATAAGGTTTATGTTAATGGGATGTGCTTTTAGCTGTAGTAGCATCATACGCTCATTGTATGGGATAAAGGTGATATCGCTCTGCTGAAATTCCTTTTTAATGATTACGCCGACACCCTTACTGTGATTATTATTGTCTGTACATGAGTAGTATAGACTCATATCATTTTTTGTACAACATCCCGATCCTGACCATCGAACTTCGGCAAGGCCCAAAATTGGAATATTAAGCCTATGCATTTCCATCATGACCATATCAAACTTTCCTGCTTCGTGAAGCGTTCTTATATTCCAAGTTGCTAAGCGCTGTATATTAATTTTCCTCCCGGGGATTCTTCGCACCCCTGTTCCATTCAAGGAACGCCGGGGACTCGGGGCCATTAATTGAATAGTGCTCATCATTAGTGGTTATTCTTGAGAAAATAGTGCAGTAGCTTCTCCTTGCTTTCTGCACCGCAGTCTCCTAGCCGGTTAAATCGTAACTTGATATCCGCCTAAGAGTTTCTGGTATTGAACCTTGAAGGAAGTAATTCTTCGGTAGCTTCAATCCAGTGATGATAAAGCTGCTGCCCATTATCATGACGTTGGAGGTTATACCGCCTCGACTCGGTCGCCAGAGCCTTGTCAGTTGTCTAGCAGGGTGCACCACGTGCAGGTAAGGCTGACATTTGGGCCGGTAATTCATAACCGTCACCCCTTACACCCCTAAGTAACTATAGCTAAATAATTTTAAAAATATTTCCTATTAACATTTGGATAATTTAATTGCCACATTTTCATTTAGTACTTCGGTATATAAAATTTAGCAGAACACTTAAGTACTTATAACTTTTCCACATGCTTTACAAAGCAATTCCCACGACGATTTTATTTGATATTATTCCTTTTTGCTTATCCATTGTAACATTTTATCACGTAAGTTACCTTTTTGTTTGGGCATTTTGGTATATCGTTAGCCGTTACACTCACAATCCAAACATAAACCAAAATTAGATTGGAATCTGTCTTGTCGAATGACAACCTGGGACACAATCTTAGAAAATATTTTCACTTTAAAGTCTGTCCATCCAAGCATCGGAGTTCCCGAAAACATTATCATATCACCGATAGTGCACGTCATCCGCCAAAAGAGACTGATTGTACAGAGCAAATACATTAAACTAAAGATAGACGAACCAATTCATTCATAAATCCATAGTAAACACGATCAATCGTTAGGTTTGGGGAGAAAGTCATTTATTCTTCTTTGGCAACGCTGCACTGGGCTCCACCTCAATATTTTCTGGCTTGCTCGACCTTGAATATTTGGTTGCCATGAGCGACTCTCTATTAATATGTAACGGCTAATTTATATCAAGAATTTGGAATATAAGCAGGACCGGATTAAGCTAGGGGCTTGGGGCCCCGGGCCACAGGTCCAAGAGGGCCCCATCATTTGGAAATCATTCAAAAAAAAACTAATGACTTTCTCATGTAGTACTCAGAAGAGCATATAAATGTATATATTGTTACTCGAATGTATATATTGTTACTGAGATTCTAAAATGTAGTAATAATTATTTGTAGAGGAAATATGTGGTATAATTAATTTATTGGAAATGCCTATCACTTTAATTACTCTTGTTTTTCCGAGTTTCCGAATTCCTTAAGCGGGCCCCGTCATTATTTTAGCCCCGGGCCTTGTAAATCTTAATCCGGCCCTAAATATAAGGTACGGAGAAGTATATTGATCATTGGGTAAAATATTTAAATAAAAATAGTACAATATTTTATTGATAGAGATGGGTTCAATTATGACAGTTCAAATATTTGAAAAACGTTGAATATATCTTTCTCATGAGCACAATTACCACCAATATCCAAGTTAAAATCGCCAACTAGACTAATATATTTATATTTACTTGGAAAAAAAGTAAATTAAAAATATTGCGTCTGAAAATTTCGGCATTGCCAGTTGACGAAAATCTATAGACGCAAATTAAAACACTATTCTCGTTAACTAACTCAACGGCGCAAAATTTTGCATGTTTAATCAGACAAAAATTAGAACATTTTACAGTTTTCAGATTGATGTTGGTGTTGCCAAATATCGCAGATCAAGATCAAAACAGTGATTTATATTAATTGCTGATAGTTCTGTATATGACAGCCAGTGCTAGGATAGCATATATCCCTCTCCTACGAATTCTGCGGGTTCTTTATACAATACATTTACATCCCGCCTACAATAATTTTCTGCCGATGGACGCTTGCCGCAACTTTGCAATAATAGTTTTAGGAATTTTTGGTATTAGAGGCATTTTTAGGCAGTTAAACAAAAAAATAAACGGTTTTAAAGATTAAAACTTCTCCGCATCTGTGGCCCTGAATAATATTCTATCATAAAATTGTCACTTGTATACACTTCGGAGGATGTATCGTGCTCACAAACCGAAATTTGACCAAGATAACCAAAAATGTAATATATCTGGATTCATAGGACCCGTTGTACTCGCTCTAGTTTGCTGAAAATCAATAGGGTACATCTGTGAGACACCTTGAACAATGTTCAATCATAAAATTGGTCACTTGTATACACTCTGGAGGCTGTATCTTGCTAACAAACTGAAAATTCTCCAAAAATGACAAAAATTTGATACTTCAAGTACAATAGAACTCGGTGTACTGGCTTTAGTGAGCCGAATATAAATAGGATTCATCTTTGAGACGCTCTGAATATTATCCAATCATAAAATTGGTCACTTGTATATACTCCGCAGGCTGTATCGTGCTAACAAACTTAAATTTCTCCAAAAATGACAAAAATATCGTACTTAAAGTACTATAGCACCTGTTGTACTGACTCTGGTGAGCTGAAAATCAATAGGATTTGTCTGTGAAGTGTCCTGAATAATATTAAATCATAAAATTGGTCACTTGATGAACTCCGGAGGCTGTATCGTGCTAACAAACTGAAATTTCTCAAAAAATGACTAAAATGTCGTACTTCTAGTACCATAGCACCCGTTGTACTGGCTCTAGTGAGCTGAAAATCAATAGAGTTCATCTGTGACATGTCCTTAACAATATTCAATCATAAAATTCGTGACTTGTTGCACTCCGGAGGCTGTATCGTGCTAACAGGACATGTAACGAAAAGTGGCCGACGTCCGCGACGACGACGACCACGACGACATACACACAGGATTTTTTTCTAAAAACCGTTTTTTTGGGTTAATGTTGATGGAAAACGTAAAAATAACTCAGAAAAATTCAAATTTCCAACTTTTTTTGGGGTAAACCAATACTTTTCTCGCATATTAGATAGGTTGGGCCGAAAAGTAATAGGCAATTTAGGCAAAATTATAGAGGGTTAAAATTAACACATTCGATGTAAAACAGGCAAAAATACACAAGTTTCATACATGTGCCTAAAAAACCGCAAAAGTCTATTTTGCCTACAATCCGATGCCTAGTAATGACCAAAATATCTTCATACGCTCTCATAGCAAACGTCGCCTGTATGCGTTAATTTCTGATCCATCAAACATCACTTTAACCAACTCTCAGGGTAACGCGCTTGGGAGAATTCAATTCCGACTTCGCGACGATTCACACATACTCAGTGATATAGACACCCGAACACAGAGTAAATCTAAATGATTAAAATTTAACTCCAATCGGGAGAGGATAATCTAAGTTTCTGCTCACCAACTTTAATAATGGATTGCAGCTCCACGATTTCTTACACATTCCCTAATGCGCCTAGGCATACTTATAATCAGGTGATTAAAATCCTCCTGAAGTATCTCATTCCATAGAGGTGGCCCTATCTCATGTCGAAGAGCCATCAGCGTTCGAGGAGGACGCTGTAAATTTCTTAACCTTCTACCGATTATGTCCCACACCTGTTCCATTGGGCATAACTTCGGGGACCGTGTGGACCAACGTAGGAGATGAATTTGAGCCTGGTGTAAGTAGTCCAAGGTTTGTCTGGCTATATGTGGCAGAGCGTTATCTTGCTGAAAAGTTGAATTTTGAAGTGTCCTGAGGTTCCAATATTTCTTGAATGTATTGATGTGCATTCATATTGCCCCTGATATCTCCAACAGGGCGATGTAGTCGTTCTTGGCACCACTGAAGTCGAAGGTAACAACAACTGAAGTCGGTATAAAAAAAGTCCAAACCTTCTTATCCGTTTATAAGCACTTCGCTTTTCAAGGACCCTTCCATGTTCTGCAAATCACTGAATTGCTATTGCCCTTGTCGATGAGAAACGATCTCTTAGAGCTAATAACCTTAGACGGCGATCTTGGCCGTCTGTTGTCCTGCTCACTCGTCTTGTGCCCTAGCTCTTCGTGTTCGGCCTTCTTGGCGCCATGCCTGATAACATTTGACAACAATATCCACACTCCTGTTCATTGTACCAGCAATTTCTCGGAACGATAACCAATTCTAAAGACCAACAATTCGACTTCAGTTAGCTGCCAATAATTTGCATTTCTTTGCTCTCTAGGCATCATAAGCACTTGCGAATTCTTGTAAGGCAATGTTTAAACCACTGTATTCGAATAAATTCTGTATTTTTATATGGGAATGGGCCGGTTGTACAGCAAAAAGATAATTAAAGAAAAACAGGAATGTTCAACTGATAGCGTTTTAGTTCTAATCTCGTATTAAGACTTTTATGATGAACATGTACATGAAATATTTCTGAAATAAGATAATATTTACTGGGTTTTCGGGTTTTTTTGTGACTGAGTTTATTTTACTCATGCGCACCTCGATATCGGACGTTTTTCTTTAGTTTTAACTGAAGGTAATATATGTTATGTATGTAATTTTTATTCTACATCTATTTTACCCCAATCCTTGTTTTTCCTTATGGGCTTGTCGACAGCTCTAGATTATATTATATTTTAAGCCTGTACATTTAGTTTTATTGGCTTTTTTCACGTTCACTACTGTCCATGTTATTATTTATTAATTAAAAATTACCTTTACTATATTTCTTAGAGCCAAACATTTTTCATTTCATTATCAAATAAACGTGAATAAAATAAAGATTTATAATCTAAATTTTATAATATAGAAAGTATTTCATAAAGTACACTATAAATTAATTGTAAGCTGTGAATATTTTCTCCAAACTGTAGCATAAAAATAACTGATGATCATAAAGCAATATAACTTACATAGGAGAAAGCAAAATCTTTTCTCATCTACTTATCGCGTTGTATCTAAATACCGCATAGTTTAAATTTAAAGGTTGGTGATCATGGGATTTTCCAAGAAACGTTTTTGCATCTGCCAGAAAATTTTAATGGTGTTACCATTTACATCATTATTGTAGATAATAATAAAACAGTTACGCATATCCAACTAACTGCTGTGTACACTACGAAAAACTTATTCTAAAGTTTTGATTTAATTTAGTATTCTAATTAAAAAATTCGAATTTATTTTCTTGTACAGTGTGGAAGCCACTTATGTAATAAAAGCGTGCGTTTCTTTTGTTTTAAAATAAATTATTTATCAATAATATTAATAACTGTATATATATATATATATATATATATATATATATATATATTTCTAAAATATAACATGTCATACATTTTTTGCCATATTTTTTCCGTTCTTATTCTAGCATTTCTTGTGAGTTTTAATCATCTTCGAAAATAGTCCAGTTACGCAGTTTTTATTTTGTTTCTGACGTTGGTTGTCTTTGGCCATATTTCTGCTCCATACAAAACTATATTTTGGATTATATATTTTTTGGTATTTGTATTATTCCATATCAACCCATGTAATGTTTTTGTAGCTGATTATAGTATCTTCTAGATTTAAATCTGTAGCCTATTGTCCGATCCATAAGTATTCAGTCTTATACATATTTATTGTAAGGCCCCAAATTTCAAATTCCTACTTTAGATTGTTTATCATATATTCCATATCCTCCTTGTCTTGTGCAAAAATAAGTTGGTCATCCGCGAAAAGAAGTGATTGTGGATTACCCTGTTTATATATAGAGGATATATACGATAAATAATATTTTAATGAAAGATATTAACCCATCAAGGAAAGATGTTGCCATATAGCAACAAAAATTAGTAGTTTTCTGTTGCTCAAAAATAAAAAATTAAACATGTAAAACATAGATGGCGGCATACTTGGAGACACAGTTTGTTGCAGTTTTATTCCACAAAACTAGCATCTAGCGAGCTGCAGGTCACAGATGATCCTGACCAATCATAAACGACCGAGGTTAGGATCCGTTGGTGCGAAAATTTGAAAATAATAGCTGCTTTCCTTTGACCAAAATATTAAATTATTTCAATTAAAACGCATTGTAATTGGTTCTTACTGACAATTAACTGAGATTATTTGATATTCGGACGCATTTATTAAATCATAACGACATTGAGAGACACTGAAAGAAAAGAAAAGTAGAGAGAATGTTTTGCAGTTATTTAAATTTAAGAAAATCTGTTGAATTGAAATAAAAATATTGTTTAACGGCCTCATGAATTTTTTTGGGATGTTAATTTATTCATTCTAGGTTGAGTTTTCAAAAAACTTAAACCAATATATGTATTTACTTTTTCAAATAAAAATATAAATCTTTAAGTAGGAAGAAAAATAATTCAACGTTTCTTTTTCTCGCTAAATTTCCTGTGATTTCTAAATTAATGTTCCACAAAATAAAAGAACAAATATTCAGATGAGGTTGTTCTGTTACTAAAAAGAAGAAAAATATATCAAAAAGTGGGGTTTGTAAGACCAGTCACGAAGAGGTAGAAAAAATAGCAATAAATTTTTCATCAAAAAATGTATAAATAAATTATAATTAAGTAATTTGTTTTTGCTTTGTTAAATATTCATATTTCCTTATGACAACAGATACAGTGGTCAACGGTATTTTCCTAGTTTCTACTTTGATCAACGTGAGAATTAGACTTAACTATTGCATTTTTTTTAAATCTCAGTTAACCAGATAATCTGCAGTAGTCGTATATAACGACTGTTAAATGATTTTTTTTGTTACTATATCAACTCTCGTTGATATAGCAATAATAGGAAATTGATGGATACAACGAGAAAAAGGAAAAGTTAAATTAGTGTTGTTCCTACTTAACGATTTATATTTTAATTTGAAAATTAGTTCACATTTTTTGAAAACTCAAACTTAAATGAGTTTATTAGAATTCCAAAATAACTCGTTAATCCGTCAAACAATATTTTTATTTCAATTTAACATATTGTCTTTAGTTAATTCAACTGGAAAAATGTTTTTCTCGACTTTTCTTTTTTGTCAGACTAGCAAATGTGGCCGAACATCAAATACTCTCGGTTAATTGCCTAGTAACAATCAATTACAATGCGTTTTAAATGAAATAATTTAATATTTTTGTCAATAGAAAGCAGCTATTATTTTTAAATGTTTACGCCAACGGATCCTAGCTTCGGTCGTTTTTGATTGGTCAGGATCATCTGTGACTTGCAGCTTGCTAGACGCTAGTGTCGACAGAACCGCTTGTAGTGTTGATGTGTTTACTTTAGTGATATAAAAACAGGATATTGTTAGTGAATGTCAAGAAGACGTCTCTAAAATGGACTTCAAGTTGGCGTAAGTATAAATAAAAAGAGATTATTACAGTGTTTAAAAATAAATTCATTACAATAGTTTTCGGAATATATTATTAACGTGACGACGACAGAATAACGGGAGTTTGCATAAAAATTTTGTGTTGAATTTGGGAAGAAAAGTTGACCGATTGGGAATTAAAATCGTCAAAGGATTACTTCTTACCTTTTTTTCTCCTGACTTCTTCCAAAGGTTGCAACCTTCCCCTTCTAATAAATGGACTGTATCTTCTTATGTTAGGGTTGGTATCGTGAAACACTGAAGATCGGCACTCGCGCACAAGTTTCGAACCCGTATATCGAAGTGTCAGATAGTAGTTAATTATTTAGTGTGATTCGAAGACCAGTGTTGTATACAGAGTGTCCTCGAATAAGGCAAGACAATAACCATTTTACGTTGTTTAATTATGAATATCGGTCAATTTACAAGCATTGACAACTTATATTAAACAGAGAATATATATATATATATATAATATAAATATATATATATATATATATATATATATATATATATATATATATATTGAACCGGATATCATAGATATTAAGAGAATTAGTTCTATAGGAATATGTTGCTAATATGAAAACATATGAAAATAATATAATTTAAGAAAACACAATTAAAAAGGAAACACTTTTCTTAATTAAAAGCATATCAAGTAAAGATATATTAAATAATTAGTCTATAACAATTTAATAAATGAAGAAATTACCTCAATAATAGTACAAAATTTAGAAATTGCCTAACAAATGTAATGGAGTGAATAAAGTTGCCTAAGACGATGAATATCTTCTATAACGTAATCAGCTGTTCATCTGAAATAAAACAATTATTAGAATAGTCAAGTCACGATAATTATAAATATAAGTAGTTAAATTATAAAACAAATACAAATATTTAGTAGAATAGGGAGTATAGATTTTCATAGATAAGCTATTAATAACATGAAGAAAAATGATATATTGTCAGTAAAATGAACATAGAATCAATAAATAATAATTTGTTAAAGGAGTTAGTATAAATAATTTAATACAAAGATTAGATAGAGATTACATAAAAGGATTTATGTTGTAAGTAATATGATTGTAACAGTAATAGACTGTTAATAACAATATTAGATATTGAACTATTTAAAATGTATCTATGTATATAACCAATTTTTAATTTATTTGTATGACAAAAACTCAAAAGACTCTCTACAAGTGAATTAATAATGTGAAATAGTATATGTAGGAACTTTTCTACTAAGTAAACTAAATTAAATAATTCGATTGCATAGGACAATATTTGATTGGTTATAAACAAAGTGTCAGATCAAATTTCAATCAACAAGTAAAGAAACAAACTTTTGGAAATAGTGACCTAAAAAAAACAAAATACTTGTTTATTGAAAAAAGTTGAGAATCGAAAGGAAAGGCAATGATCGATCTAAAATAGAAAGAAAAACGGACTTTATTTAGTTAGTTATAAAATAAATCTTTAACATTAACAAAAAGGCCTAATTCAAATAAATAAAAATAAGTACTTACGCCATTTTATCATCATAAGAATGATGCTTAAATTTATATTCATGTAATATGTCCGTCTGTATATAAACTTTAAAATATTTCCATGTATATATATATATATATATATATATATATATATATAAATCTTCTAATTCTATTTCTTCCACAGCATATTTGTAATATTTCTATGTATATTCTCCACATAAATTCTTCTATGTGTTAAACCATTTAAGTATTTATCCTTTGACAATATTATGTGTATCTAATGATCACCGATGCTCCATCTCGCATTGTTGTAAAAACTATGTTCATTTCATGCTTTAAGTCCGCATGACTGGATTTTAAGCATGCGCACAGGAGAGAATATAAAAATTGATAATTTCGTTTGAGGTAACCATAGGCGTCGCAACTTATAATTATTGCATTGAAATTTTTATTTTCAAATTAAATGTGTTTTAAAAGTAAGGTGTTTCTTTTTATTTAAATAAAGGTAATATATCTTTAAATGCCAGGACTCAAAGAGCAGACAGAGTTTCATGCTCCCGAATAAAATAATAATACATTTCAAAACATATAAAATTATAAATACTGAGCTAGCCACATCAAAACAAAATTTCAACATATAAAATTATAATTATCTAAACTTCATAAAATGATAAGTAATATATAAATCAATATATATATATATATATATATATATATATATATATATATATATATATATATATATATATATATATATATTGATATATATATTGAAGTATATCCTAAAAACTAAACATGAAGTTTTGGAAACCGATGTTGCCATATGGCAACACGAGTCCTTTCGATGGACTACTTTTTTACATTTTGCTTTTTTTTTCTAGCGATGAGCTAACTCTCGAAGAAGCTGTTCAAATTGCGTATAACGATGATTTAGATTTCGACCACATTTATATCGAACCTCCAAGCGAGGGTGCGATTACAGACGAGGATTCCGGTGAGGAAGACGAAGGCGGACTCATTGATAATTTATCCCGGAATCAATCGAATGCTTGTTTTACGTGATGAAGATGTTGAACCAGAAATGGAAAAAGTTTAAAAAGATGCTTCTGAGGAAATTGAATGGATCAAAGGCGATCTGGTAGAAAGTTCACAAAATTTTCGTTGTTCTAATTATGAAATTTGTTTAATAACTCCAACAGAAATGTTTGAGTTATTCATAGACAATGTCGTAATATCTTTACTGGTAGAAGAATCAAACAAGTACGGGCAATTTAGAAACATGTCATGTCCTCAAAATTACTTTGGATGAAATTAAATGTTTTATTGCTATTATGATTTTATCGGGATATTGTCAATTACGTGGAAAGAAAAGCTACTGGAACACTGATGGAGATCTTGGTAATCAACTAGTGATGGATGCAATGAGGAGAGACCGTTTTTTAACAATTTGGCGGTGTCTACATTGCACTAGATCCAAATGACAAATTCTATAAGCTACGACTCTAAGTGATCTACTACGACAGGAATTTTTAAATTTTTTTGTTTCAGAAGAAGATTTAAATTACGATGAGTGTATGGTCAAATACTTTGGGAGGCACTCATGCAAGCAATTTATCCGAGGCAAACCAATCAGGTTTGGATACAAGATATGGTCGCTAAGCAACAAATACGGATATCTTGTAAATTTTTCCTTATATCAACGCAAAGATAGGCACGTGAACGAAGAAAGCCAAACTGTGTTCGGAAAATTTACTGCTCCATTGTTGATGCTTTTGGATGAGTTGTCAGAAGAAAAGAAAAAATAGCGATGTAACCTTTTCACAGACAATTTATTTACAAGCTTTCACCTTCTTAGACATCTGAAATCAAGGGATTTCTCTTTAACAGGAACCATTCGCGACAACCGAATCCCAAAAAATTGCCCTTTAGTGACCAAAAAGGATATGAGTAAGAGACAACGTGGGAACTGATTCCTGTTTGGACTGATAATTCCTATTTGGACTGATAATAATGTAGTTTCTGCAGCTTCAACCAAATATGGAGTAGCTCCACTTCCTAGTGTCAAACGGTATTCAGCAAAGGAGAAAACATTGTTCAAGTAGCAAGACCGAACTTGATCTACAAATATAATGCATCCATGGGTGGAACGGATCTGATGGATGAAAATATTGTACGCTGGAGGATTAGTCTTCGTGGAAAAAAATGGTGGTGGTGTCTTTTCATATGGCTAGTTGATGCCGCAATTCAAAATGCCTGGGTCCTGTATAAAAAGTCTGGCAACAAAATAACTCAACTAGACTTTCGTCGAAACGTAGCTCAACAAGTACAAGAATCCACCAAAAGAAAAAGATAGACCACCTACAAGTAAATCAAGCAGATCGTTCAGTCGTGTTGGCGATGATGTGTGATATGATAATATGGGGCACTTCCTCACACCGATTGAAAAAAAAATTAGATGCAATGGCGAGAATTGCAAATCAAGTATGCGCATAAAATGCATCAAATTTAATGTAGGAGTTTGTTTGTCCTGCAATGTTAAATATCATACACAACTGTAGTTTTCTTCGATCATTTAATAATTTTTTTGTAACGAATCACAGCAGTGTAAGTTACTCGCGTTGCCATATGGCAACTCAATTTTTGAAAAAAGTAAGATAAATTTGACTATATTTCTTTGGGAAAATCAATTGGTTTTAGTCTGACTATTTCACTAGAGTAAATTGATAACTGACAAAATTTGAAGGTTTTGAACTGGCAAATTTTTGTCGCGGCAATTTTTTGACGTTTAATATATCAAATCTATGTGTATAAAATTCTATCACTCTGTGATAAAATTCAATATAAAATCTTTGTTAGTGGAAACTAAGTTGTTTATTTATTTATTTAACTGTTTAAAAATTATTAAAACTGTTTCAAAAATTTAAATAAGTATTATTAACATGAATAATACAAGATTTGGAAATAATTCAATAAATGAAATAGAGAGTACAATTAAGCAAAGTATACCGCGAAATACAATGAAGACAAAAAATTCTGCGTGGGAACAGTTTAGAATGTTTCTGGACGCACGTAATTATACGTTAGAAAAGGATACTTCTGAACAAGTTATAGCAAAAATTCTTGAAGATTATGGTTTTAACATAAAAAAAGAGATGAAACTGATTATACTGAAGCTGGTGTGAAAACACTTTGGAATACGACTGCTCAAATGGTTCAGGAAAAATATTTTCTAGAATTTAACATCAAAATTGATCCATTTAAAGATATTACCTATAAATTTGCTAGATTGGCCAGGGATACAAAACGTAAAAAGCTTCATGCTGAACCTGAAACCAGAAAAAGGAGTTCTAACGCGTTTACCAAAAAAGAATTAATGGAAATGGTAGAAAGCTATTCTGAAGATAATCCTGATGGGTTACAAAAAAAGTTTTTTCATTTACGTTCGTTCGAATTAGCATGGCGTGGAAATGAAGCTGCTAATTGTGATATTAATTACTTCAAAAAAGAATATGATAATAAAGGTAATTTTACTGGCAGGGTAGAATATAATCCAATCTTTTCCAAAACGACACAAGGAGGATCAAAAGCTTAATCTGGCAGTAAGTGGCTGGTAAGAAATAATGCTAACAACAATTTGTGTCCCGTTCGTTTATTTTTAAAAATTATTGAAAAAAGAGAATCAAATCCTTATCCAACAACAACAAGATTATTTTTAACAG
Source organism: Galeruca laticollis (assembly GCA_963921935.1). NCBI lineage: Eukaryota > Metazoa > Arthropoda > Insecta > Coleoptera > Chrysomelidae > Galeruca > Galeruca laticollis. The sequence goes on from OY998180.1 coordinate 167,813,396, forward strand.
TACATCCAAATTGGGAGAAAGGAATATGGTACAAAAATTCACCATTGGGAATTAATACAATTTCAAAGTGTACGAAAATATCGGCAGAATCAATTGGTATAGACACAAAAAAATAAAAATAATCAATCATTCACATAGAGCTTCTGCAATATCTGCATTAGCAAAAGAAGGAGTTGGTGAACAAGAAGTAATTAATCTTACAAGGACATTCTTCTGCCCATTATTTGAAACCATATTTACAATTAAATGAAGAACACCATTTCCAACTTATAGAGAACCTTCGAGAAAATAAAGAAAAGAAATCCTCAGTTTCTAACTTAAATTCGTCGCAGATTATGATGCAAAACAATCCCCAAAATAATGCTACAACGTACAATTATAATAATTGTACTTTTTACATAAATAAGTAATTTTTTTTTCATAATGTTATTATTTTTTTGGCTTTGTATAATTGAAGTTTGCAATAAATAAAACGTTTAAACATATGATTTTTTAGTTTTTCTCTCGTGAAATAGTCATGTCGAATACCACTCAATTAAAAATTTTGTAAGGTAAAATTTTTCTCTTGTCGTATCCAAGTTTGTTGCTTTTAGGTAATTTTGCTCATGCCATTTAATCCAAAACCACTTGCCTGACGGCTCGTGGTTTTGTTAAGAATGTCATTCGCAAAATTGCCAAGCAACAAACTTTCATGACAATCGAAAAATTTTGCCGACAAAATTTTCACTCTCGTGGTATTATATATGAAAATACAGTTTGAAAATATACAATTGCAAAAGTTAAAGAAAAATTAAATTCGTCCATAATGGGTCAAATTGTCCCCATCATTTTTTCGTTTTTAAGCAACAAGAACACGAAAAAACGCTTTTTAGAAAAAAAATCCTGTGTGTATGTCGGCGTTGTCATCGACGTCGTCGGCCACTTTTCGTAACATGTCTTGTTAGCACGATACAGCCTCCGAACTGCAACCAGTCATTAATTTTATGATTAAATATTGTTCAGGGCGTCTTACAGATGAGCCCTATTGATTTTCAGCTCACTTGAGCACGTACAGCGAGTGCTATGGTACTTGAAGTACCACAATTTTGGTAATTTTTGCAGAAATTTCAGGTTGTTAGCACGATACAGCCTCCAGAGTGTATACAAGTGATCAACTTTATGATAGGATATTGCTCAGGGTATCTCACAGATAAGCTCTATTGGTTTTCAGCTCACCAGATCCAGTACAACGTGTCCTATAATACCAGAAATACTACATGTTTGGTCATTTTTCGAGAAATTTCGGTTCGTTAGCACGATAGAGCCTCAGGAGTAAACACAAGTGACCAATTCTTTGGTAGGATATTGTTCAGGACGTGTTACATATGCGGAAAAGTTAGTTTTAATCATTATAACCGTTTATTTTTTCCATTCATTAAAGCTTTTTTTATGACTTCTGTGATTTCAGCTTCATTTCTCATTGTCCATTTCCAACAACAGAAAATGGTGGTAACTACATTTTGGTGGTGATGATTCACAAAGTGGGTGGAAGTTTACGCGATCCCAACTCAAGAAGCCACAACTGACGGGGATGTATTGATGAAAGAATTCATCAGCCGATATGGAGGTCCACGGCGATCCAGGAAGAAATTTCGGGAGCTAGGTATTTCAGGAAATGTATGACAAGCTGGTAATGAAGAAGATGGAATTGTCGATGGAATGAGCAGGACCACTGGAAAATACCTGCCCAACGTAGTTTCGAGTCACCGGAAGGATTGGGAGCAGTATCTCTCTCTATTTACATTGGCTTATCAATCTGCCATCAATGATTCCACGGCTGATACACCTACGAAAATCCTGCTTGGACGCGAAATGAGGCTTCCTTGTGACCTAGAATTTGGTTGTCGATCGAGGAAAGATTTAACAGGAGAAGATTACGAGATCCACTTGAGAAGAAGGATGGACGATGTGCACGAATTGGTTCGAATGAATCTTCAAATTGCCAGCGACGGAATGAAAAACGGTACGACACGCAGGCCACAAAAGGCAGTTTCAAAGAAGGGGATAAATTATGGTTACACAACCCGACGAGGAGAAAAGGATTTTCATCAAAATTACAAAAATTATGGGAGGGTCCATTCTAAATCTAAAATTGGATCAATGACGTCATCTATCGCATAAGCAAGATCTCCAATAGAAACCCGAAAGTAGTCCACCAAAACCGACCGAATACTTGAGTGTGTAAATAAATTAAGAGTAAGCAGATATACCGTGTTATAAATTTCTCCAACACGTCAGGACAAGCTATTTTAAATAAAAAAGAAAAACATTACAGTATTATATATCCTATATTTATAAATGGAACTTTACCTATTGAGTGGTAATCTAGATCACCAGAGTTTACACATTTGGATATTTTATGTAGGGTTATCTCGAGACAAGTTATATGCAGCACGGCCAACAATCATAGAAGTCCTCAAAGAAATGATAACTAAAATAATACGGAATATTCCATCTCAAACTTCAAACAATATTAGAGATAAGTTTTATAAAAGACTGTTGTATTACTGCCAATATTAGGTGAAAAGGATTTTGAGCATTTAGGTTAATGCCATTGGAATCAAATACGTACATCGGGTACTTCTTGTACTCAATTTCTTGAACGAAGTGATGAATAATTTATGAATTTAATTCTGTATAGTTCGTTGAAATCAGTTTATCAATGACAATTTAAAAACATATAAATATACGGCATCTTCGTTCAAAGTATGCTAGGTTTGCTTGAGTGACCCGGTAAAGTTAAATTGGAAGACCTGAAGTTAAGGTGGCATTGTTTGCAGTTCTTTCATGACCAACTATTAAAAATAAAATTCTCCCTGTACGGACCTCGGCCATTTTCTAAAACTTGGTACTTAAGCGATTTCTTAAAAATGTCAACATAAGGTTGATATTCATAAAAAATTACAGGTCATATAGATCACTTTACTAAAAATATCGTAGAGTTGTAATATGATCATTGAAACCCTGGTCATCTACGACCAGATGGTCACTGACTTGTTCACTTTGAAAAATGGAATCGTGTCACACTATAACAAAGATCATTCCATAATTAATGGTTAAAGTTGATGAGGGTAAAAATTCTACAAAAGTAATATTTCATTTAAAAAACGCTTTTCGATACTTATAGAGTATTTGAAACAGCTTCAAACTATTTGGTTAATATATATTCATTATTAATTTATTCAATTTTTTGTTGAAAACAAAATAGTATCCACATATATTAGTTTTAACAGAGTTGTGTTGTATTATAGATATTAATAAGGTTGCATAATATTCATTATTTGATTTTTGGTGCATATAAACAGAAAAAATGGCACTACAAAGTGTGTGTCTTCCGATTTTAAAGGCGTCACACTATGGTATCTCAATAAACACTCATTTTTCTGTAATAATTAATTTGGAAACATATAAACGGAAAACTACGAATCCATAAAACGTAACTTTGTGCAATTTATTGATGATCGAATTAACATAACCGTTCGAAGCGTTGAGGGCATTCGAAAATGAGGAAAAAATTAAAATAAACTCAATTAAAAACGACGAAAAATCGAGTAAACATGAATAATGATGTATCGGAAAAGTTTATAATTGGAGAAGGAGTTTGACAAAGAGATCCACTTTCATCAGCGCTATTTAATCTATGCGAGATGCAGAGATTCGTTAACAGGGATATTATATCACAGTAAACGGCGATGTTTGGCTTCCGCGTATGATTCAGTAGTTCTATCAAGAAGTAAACAGAAGCTGATATAATTACTTAAAAGATTAGAGAAAAAGGCAAAATAATGGGGTCAATAATTAATGAAGAAAAAACGAAAAATATATGAGAAGGTTAGAGAAAGATAATAAGTGCAAAGATTTATGAATTTCACAAAAGAAATTTGAGTAGGTTAATGACAGGTAATAAAGAATGGACATTCAGTAAAACGAACAAAATAGAAGAGAGTGTCAACGTGTATGTGTGTGTGAGGGCGCGTGTGTTTGTATGTGTGTGAGAGAGAGGGAGAGAGAGAGAGAGAGAGAGAGAGAGAAAATGCTTTATTGTCATAAAAATCACAACTTATTAGTGAAAGTTAAGCAGTAGATCATATTTCTAGATGAATTTTGTCGACTGGCGTAGACATTCAACTAGATAAATAATCTTAATTTGACAAAATTAATGTCGAAATTAATGATTTATTATGTACAAATTTACAAGAATGGTACAAAGTTATGAATGTTGAACTTCGGTGGTTTCAGATCGGAAGACAATTTATGTTTCGATTTAATGAATATTCACTTGGCTCGTATAGAAACTAAGTAACGATGTGCTAGACTTAGTATCTCTGATTGTTTGACTTGGAGTGAAGTTACTTCGATATGTAACGATGACTCGATGAACTCGATTGAGTGTTGAACTGATTTCGTTTTCGAGTTGTAAGCTCGCTTCGATGAGTATTAAAAAACTAACTTTGTTATTGAGTATTGAACTCGCTTCGTTGAGTATAGAACTTTGTTATTGAGCGTTGAGTTCGATTCGATGAGTGTAAAAACTCGCGTCGATGAGTAGTAGAACTTTGTTATTGAGTGTTGAGCTCGATTCGATGAGTGTAAAAACTCGCGTCGTTGAGTAGTAGAACTTTGTTATTGAGCGTTGAGCTCGATTCGATGAGTGTAAAAACTCGCGTCGATGAGTAGTAGAACTTTGTTATTGAGTGTTGAGCTCGATTCGATGAGTGTAAAAACTCGCGTCGTTGAGTAGTAGAACTGATTTCTTCACGTTGTAAGACGTGTTAAATAGAAATCTGCAAGGGGCGTGTTTACACGTGGATTGGGTTGACCAAACGAAAATAAATATTTCCTATTGGCCAGTATCATTTGACTCGTCGGGTTCATCGACAAGAATCAACAATGGATGCCTCTAATAGATATTTCAATTTCTATCGAATACTCCAATTGCAATTGTAACCTTTTTACTCAGAAAGGTTATTCAAACATTTCTTACAAATCTTCCGATCGTCGACCATAAAAATTCACGTACAAGTGACAATAAATTTAGGGTTTTTACAATACAATAGATAATAGTGTGAAACGTGACATTTTCCCAACTCCTCAGCTATAGGATTTCAAACACAATATGTCGACTTTCAAAAATGTGCTATTTCAATGCTCAAACAAAACTATTTACAATTATTATTGCAAAACGTGATATTTTAAAGGTATTTAACAAAAGCAGGGAATAAAGTGTAACTACCCTTTGAATTCACAACAAAACAAAAGATCTTATCAGTTCTTTAACACCTTTCTACAGCGTTAGCAACTAAAATGAATTTACGCTTTAAATATATACAATGACGAAAAGAAGTAACATACAAATATCTTACATATTTTTAAAACATCGTAAACAATATAATTGAAGATTTTATAATCTTCAACACAGAACTACATGAACAGAAACAGAAAATGTATAAGAAAAATCATCGTACTGTAATGTTTTTCTTATTTATTTAAACGTTTCAATTATGGGTGGGATAAATTCCTACACACGGTAGGTTCACTTACTTAATTTATTTATTCACTAGACTATTAATAATTATATTCACTTGAACTAATTAATTTGGGGATCTGCCTTGTACAGCCTCTCAACATTGACGTTCGGATCCGTCGTTAAACTGTAAGTCCCTTCTATCTGTGGTAACTGGAGAGCACAACACAGGTAGAAGTGAGAGGTCGCCTACGTCCGATCACGGATATGGCACTGTAAGAAGAAACTAATTTATATAAACACTTCACTAATTTATATTCACTTATTTACTATTTATCTCACGATGTCGAATTAAAAACTAAACTAAACTCTCCCCGGTCGGTCCTTTATATATTAGTTCCTTTTTACTAGGTAATTCTAGATTGCGGCTTAGACAAAAACAAATGGCTTTCTGGCATTTTCTAGATAAGACTGGTCACAAAAACAATGTCTAGATAAGATAGTCACAATCGTAAACAGCTCTAAGAAAGCCCTGCGCATCGGCCATAATTTTAACTTTCATACATGGCTTAGACAGAGTCGGATTCAGGGTCTACACTAGTGTGCTGTTTCGTAACATTACCCCCTCCTTAAACGGAAGTCCTCCTGGAACTTTTGTGTAGCCGAGACTGGATGTTTGAATCGACAACTGGCTCCATTTCTACACTTTCCGATCTTATGGAAATAACAGGGCACCGTCTTCATCGGATACTGATAACGGGGGTTGTAGCTGCAAATTAATATCTGGACACCGGTATCTTGGAAGATAACCTCTACCATGTTCCTGATGACTCGCCAATCCAACTGGTTACTCGCTATCTTAGACATAGCCATTTTCTTCACGCTGAATTCTAACACATGGTCTCGGAGGTTTCGAAGTGCTTCCCACACATCGCGGTAGGTAGATCGATCTTGAAATTCATTTTTAGTTACCATGTAGAAGACGTACCGCGAATTATATTCCAGTTTCAGTGTCTTGCCAGGGGCTGGAATCTGGTCTTCAAGTTTTTCTAATTGCCCGAACTTCTCTCGAAAGACGGATGCCAACCCTCGTGCGTTTTTGATACGGGCGGGGATGTTGTATGCCACTGAATAATCTTCCGGGAGAGTGAACAAATCTTGTCGTTGTTCTGAAGTGACTCCATATCTAGCTCTCCCGGTAACTCCATACGCGCCCATAAATTCATCCAAGGTAGGATCAGACACATCTCGAATATGGTTTACTCCTTTCTCTAGGTCATGGTCTCCTTCGAATGGCGCTAGTCGGTTTTGGTGAACTACTTCTGGTTTTCCGTTGGGGATCTTGCTTATGCGATATATAACATCATTGATCCTTTTCTTGATTAAGTATGGACCTTCCCAGGATTTTTGTAATTTTGGAGAAAATCCTTTTCTTCTCGTCGGGTTGTGTAACCATACTTTGTCCCCTTCTTCAAAACCGCCTTCTGTGGCCTGCGTGTCGTACCGACTTTTCATTCTGTCGCTGGGAACTTGAAGATTTGTTAGAACTAATTAATGGATATCGTCCAGGCTTTTTCTCAATTGGATCACGTAGTCTTCGCCTGCTAGATCTTCTCCAGCCGGACAGCCAAATTCTGGGTCACAAGGAAGCCCCATTTCACGTCCAAACAGGATTTTCGCAGGTGTTTAACCCGTGGACTCATTGACGACAGATCGATAAGCTAATGCGAATAGGGATAGATACTGGTCCCAATCTCTCTGATGGCTAGAAACCACTTTGGACAGGTATTTTTCAATAGTCCTGTTCATTCTCTCGACCATTCCATCTGACTGTGGATGTAATGCTGTTGTCCTGGTCTTGTTCATTCCCAGCTTCTCACAAATCTCCTGGAATAGATGGTTTTCGAAATTCCTTTCCTGGTCACTGTGGACTTCCAATGGCACTCCATATCGGCTGATACATCCTTCCATCAATACATCCGCGACAGTTGTGGCCTCTTGATTCGGGATCGCGTAAATTTCCACCCACTTTGTGAAATAATCCATTATAACCAGGATGTACTTATAACCATTTTCTGTAATCGGAAACGGTCCAGCGATGTCTAAAGCAATCCTTTCGAAAGGGCTTCCAACATTATACTGTTTCATAGGTGCTTTTCTCTTGCGATTTGGTCCATTACTCGTAGCATAAGTCGTACATTTCCTACACCAGTCCTTCACATCATCGGAGCTGTTCATCCAATAAAACCTCTCACGGATTCGCTGGAGGGTTTTCTTCACTCCCAGATGACCTCCCGATGGACTGTCGTGTAACTTCTTCAGTACCTCAACTACTCTCGCTCTCGGGATAACTAGCTGTCCCTTTATCTCGGAACCATCATCGATTTCAAGGACTCTTTTCAATGGCCCTTCTTCCAGGACAAGACAGTCCCACTGAGCCCAATATGCCTTGAGTATAGGTGAAAATCTTGACACTTCTTGCCATGTAGGTCGCAGATTTTCTTCCTTCCAATACAGAATCATCTTCAGGTGAGGATCATTCTCCTGATCTTCTCTGATCCTGGTGGGTGACCATTCTTCATTGACTACTGTAATTCTTGAAACTGCAACTTCCTTAGATTTCGACTTGTTGCATTGTGAATAGTATTTTCGGTGATTCACATCAGTTGGATGTTCACCCCTGTCTGATTTCCCCTGTGACTGTAGCTCTTGGGTTACAGGAGTCTTGGGACGTACGTGCTCTAGCTCGCCACACTTCCAGCATTTGAACTTCTTCGGCTTCTTGTCTGCCATACCGTTCAACAAGTTGACGACCTGGTCAAGATTGTCATCGTCACTTTCTTCCTGTATGGTCCTACCTTTGTTGTATCCGGAAGCCATCGTGACTGCTTCATATTCAAGAGCTGCTGTCAATGCGTCAACTAATGTTTTGGGATGGGCTAAACGAAGCGTCCTCTGCATATCGGGGTCACGTAAGCCATTAATAAAGGCCTGTATGCCCAGACATTCCATCATGTTCTCTGCTGCGGATGGATAAGCAAATCGAACGAGTCGGGCAATATCCACTTCATAGCCTTGAAGTGCTTCGTACGTTTCTGCCTTCGGTTCTTCAGCTGGGATTGGTACAAATGTTCTAGATGTTCGTGACCATATCGCATGTCCAATCTCTTCTTCAGCTGCTCCAAATCATCCGTTTCTTCCAGAGGTATCGTGTGAAGTACATCTAAGGCATCTCCCCGAAGCGCGATAGTTAAGTTCACTGCTTTCTCCTTGCTTACGTAATTGGTTCACGACATCTTTCCATCGAACGTTGGGGCCTTGACTCGGGTAAAACTGCCAATATCATCTGCCTTGGGTTGTGTTTCTGGCTTGCAGATCTCGATCTTCTTTTCTTCTGCTGAAGTGTATTGTACAATTAATAAGTGTGAATAATGTTATAATTATGTGTACATATAGTAGTAGTGTCCGAATTTGATTTTTATTTAACTACAAACACTTTTTAAACTGGAAAAACAGAGCGCTAATTATCAATGTACGTGCACATACGTACACTTTATGTCACTTGCTTGTTATTCTTTATTTATGTTTCAGTGAACAAATTCACCTGAACACTACTTATTTGCCGTTGCTGACTAATTGGTATAGAAATGATATTGATTATGCAGAACTTTTAGATCCAATTTCATTGTATATAACAATGACTATCTAATAAATCCTCATTCTCGACTCCGATATTTGACCTCCAGTTTTCAAACAACAAACATTTTCAATTACCAATAAAATGAATAGGTTAAACTCCAAAAATAGGTTACTCATGAGGTAAATTAAATAAACATATTATCTATAGTTGCCGTATATATCTTAATATATTGATTCTACTATAAAACTGTTCTTTATATCGTCTTATGACATTTGTATCATGCCATAAATAATAAATAAAAATGTCTACTGATTATTGTGTTGCCACCTACAAACCAGTTTGATGGGTTCGTTGCCAATAAATGTCTCCTAAATCATGTAAATATCCATTTCGGTCCAAAAATATCTTTTACTGTACATGTGTTCGAATTTCGAGATTAGTGTGACATATTTTATTAAGCACGTGCTCGAAAACAAATTGGGTTCTCTTAAGACACATTAAACTTTAATCTGTCACCATGATGACAAAAAATATTTTAGTGCCTAGCATTTGTTTAGTTTTCTTAGGCATACCCTATTCAAATGTGGTTACCAGGCATCTGGATTGTGGCAAAAATTAATTTTTTATAATATGTAACCAGTGGCGGTGGTATGATTTAATATTTATGTAGACTTGCATAATTTTTATAAAAGCTATAATTTTATTATTCCTTGATTTTCTGAATTTAGGAGCATGAATGAGTATTTTTAATTATTAAATGAACAATTTTCATAATGATAACCGATAAAATGTACTTATGAATGGAGATAAAATTAATTAAGAATTATAGTTCACAATATGTTTTTTCATTCAATTTAACATGCTTGTGACAACTACATTCGATATCTGGAACTTGTAACCAAATAAAATGCGTACAATAAACAATTCTCCATTGCGCGGGAGAAAAGAGATAGGTGAAAAATTGTTGTTTTAAGTTTTCGGAAGTTAAATTTTAGTGCACTTTTTAAATTTATTATTCTTTGAATAAAAAACCAAACGTGGATGTGGATAAATGTCAAATCAAGTTTTATTTATTCGATCAATTGAAAAACATAAAAAATTCTGGTAAAAACTTGAAAACTGGTCTAAAAATAGATTTATTCATCTCTAACTGCATAAGGATATTTTGAGTTCTAATCGAACTGATTTATCTCACTTTACATTTCAATTGGCTTAGACTAATTCAGTTTAACAACTTATTTACTAAACTTAATTGGATTTTTCAATATCTGATGCCTCGGAATTAGTAAGTTCTGCCCATAAGTCTTTTTCAGTTCGCAAATTTTTATAAAGCATATGAAAAAATTCATTTATATTCGGTAGCAACTCTATCAAATTATTATTTTTTTATTCAGAAATAGGGTTAGGGTGTTTGCAAATTGGTAGATCTCCTGGAACAGATAAGTTACACTTTGAAAATGACATTCTTTTAAAACGGTCATTTTCATCTAACTTTTTAGTAATGCAGCAAAGTCATAAAAATCTTTATATAAAATTTCTGTCACTTTAAATTGGATTTTGATCCCATACATCCGCACCAATTGGTACCGATCTCTAGGATGCTCAATTGGGTTTTCGTATTTTTTTCCTGCATTCGATGACAGATTGGGTATTATCGACCTCCATCCTGGCATGTCTAGATACAAAGAGTTTCTGATCTATTATGTCAATTTAAGATTTCTTAATTAAATGTATAAACATTGCAACTATGTGACTGGTTTTGTTCTGACACCCGCAGGTATCAGAGAATAGATTTATTTTTTTAATTCTTCAGCTAACGTCATTCACATTTTTTAGAGGCTCGATCCAACTTGATTAGCGCCCTCCCTGATAAGGTCTCATGCCACATGCTACAGGTGGTCCTATCGTTTGTACAATCATGCATTGTTAGATTGTATGTCCATAGTCCATAGCCTCTTATAAAAAGCTACTGAAGTCGTCAAATTTGGCGTTGGTAAGTATTATTGTGGGACAAAGCGATAAACAATAAGATCTTTACTTTTCTCATCTAATTCTTTGTGGTAGATTTAGCTTTGTAAGCATCTTCTGCTGCTGCTTGATGCGTTGAGGCATTAAATACAGGACGGGAGGGAGGTTCACTATCAGTTGGATATCAGGTTTCACGAACTTTTTTTCTAATGTTATTTAGCGACTCATCATTATTTCTGATAAAACACTCTTTTTTACAAAAACGACGCCGCTACACTCATCATTGTTGATATAACATTGGTGCACAACAAGTTAGCTGGCAAAACTTCTAGCTATAATGATGTGCGTAAGGAGATAAGTCGAGATATCTTCTAATATACTAGAATACCAATAGTGTTAAAGAAGATATGTATATTTACAGTCTAAAGCACACAAAATATACCACTTAAATCCCTTGGCACAAAACAATCAACCTGATTTGGAGTCTGCTATCAACTTATCTAAAAACCCACAAATATGATTTTAATCTAAAAACGCACAAATATGGTTTTAGGCCTGGCGGTTTCAGAACCAAGTTATTTCAAAATGCATATTTTCCACTTATCTCCTTTCTCCCGGGCAAAAAGGAATTATATCTGATATTTTATTCATAAGATTCCTTTTCTTTCAGGAATTATTTGACTGTGGTGATTTGGTAAGAGCTACCTAGAATATCCTACATATTGTTTCCATGAGCTACTACTGACAACATTAAGAATAATACGGGCAATATATTCAAAGTTCAGATTGTTCGCATTGAGATTGGCTGTAGTGCAGACGTTGTTATTTATTTCTCATTGAAAAGTTTCGCAGAATACCTCCAGTGATTATCTCATTTCTTGCGGATGAGTTTACCAATATTTTTTTAAGCCCCTCAAAATTTGCCATTAATTGAAGTGATTGAATATGAGACATCTTCTTTTGGCAGCGTTATTTCATCTATACAGTTTGGTACTTTTGCCTGAGTCTTCGATCTTGCTTTAGGTGGCTGACACTTTGATCGATCTAGCCTCTAAAGGCTGGATCCTTGATCTTGATTTTAATGGTTGAATCTTTGATTGATCTTGCCTTGGGTTAGGGATATGCGAGCTTACGATTCGAATTCGCAATGTTGCAACTAAAGAGAAAACCCAAGAAAATTTTCCAAATTCTGTACATTACCTTAGATGTAGCCGATGTATTTTAAGTACGTAACCTCAAATATTGTAAAGTTTTTCCTATTAATTTAAATAGTTCAACTGTTGGGTGGGATACATTTATACACACAGTATATTTAATTACACCATTTACACAAGGTATATAATTTACTTAATTACATTTAAATTGAGCTAATCTATATTAAATACACTGTTCACTAATTTAAATTCACCGTCAGCGCTCTATTAAATTACACTTAGAACTGACATACTGGCGTCGGAAATGGTCCAGCGTTATCTAAGTCAATCCTTTCGAAAGGGCTTCCAACATTGTTTGGTGGGTGCATTTCACTTGAAATGTGGTCCAGTACTCGTAGCACAAGTCGTACTTTCTTACACCAGTCCTTCACATCGTCGGAAGTATTCATCCAATAAAACCTTTTACAGACTCGCTGAAGGGTTTTCTTCACTCCCAGATAACCTCCTGATTGACCGTCGAGTATCTTCCTCAGTCGCGAATTTTCTTCCTTCTATTGCCGGATTATCTTTTGGCGGAGATTTTTCACCTGATCTTCTCTAAACCTGCTGCGTGACCATTCTTCGTCGACTACTGTAGTTTTTATAACTGGAGATTCTACCTTGTTGCAGTGGAAACAGTCTGCTGGGCATGGCCGTCTATACAGGGAGTCGGCATTTCGGTGACTCACGCCAGCTCGATGTTCGATGTTGAAATCGTATTCTTGAAGTCGTTCAATTCCATCTAGCGATCTGGCCCTCGAGACTCTTGAACTGCATTAACCACTTGAGTGCTGCTAGATCAGTCCGGATTAAGAAATCGTTTGAATACATCTTACAAATTCTTCAGGTGTTCCTCACATATCTTCCCCAGTACTACGGTATCGTCCAAATAGACAAGGCATGTTTTCCAAGATAACCCTATCAAGACATTTTCCATGAGTGTTTAAGAGATTTTTGACTGAAATCATAACGTAGTCGGGATTTGGATAGCTTATTTCCATCCTCGTATTTGATGAGACTGTTGTAGGAGTTTTGAGGAAGTTTAGGCCCTCAATTAGAGGTATGTAAAAGAGATCTTATATGTATATTTTTTTTGCAAAGTATGTTTAGACATTTTTCGCTCATTTTCTATTAAGGAAAAACATTTAAAGTTGTAACTATTAATATATTTCAATTCGTAATAAAGTAGTATATATTTTTGTACAGTTCAGGGGTATTAGGTCGTTTTGAACCACAAAAAAATATGTATGTATTTTTTATAGCTACTTTTTCTAACTGTTCCACTTATGATTGTATATTTGATATTCGTCCATGAGTTTAATTCTCAAAGTATAAGTATTGATGTCAAGTAATTTTTATATTGTTTCATAGAATGATTAGCATATTACTTTAGGATATCGGCAAATGTACTTGCAATATTCTTAGTTGAATAGTTGAAATGTATCATTGTTTCATATCTCTACATACTGAAGTAAGGTGTGATCACACATTAGATAATTCTTGGCGTATTAATATAATTTTTCAGTTTGTCAATCAGTGCTATGCATAAGATTAATTTCTTGGTTATCGCTTAGATTTTGTATATATTTTATTCATATAGTAGTCATTCAGGTTTATCAAGTAAAACTTTATCTCGATTAGTAGAACACTAGGGAAGAAGCATTTTCTGGTTCCATATGTAAATAAAGTTTTTCTGTGCCGCAGAGGCAATACTTTAGTATATTAGAGAATAACTCTGGGGGAAATATTCAATTTCACTTTAGCTATTATTTTAACCTTATTTTAACAACACGTCTGGTGTTGATAATAATATAGTCTGGACACATAGCCTTAAGCTGGTTCAGTCGATTAATAGTTTCATCATTGATGATAATATTTTAATAATTCGATGTTATCTGTACATTTAAGGGTTTTTCCTGGAGGGATACCATATTTTTGGATTATTACCTTTTCCTGAAGGGATACCTTCTTTTTTGGAATACTCAAGTTTTCCTGGAGGGATACCTTCTTTTCTCTTGGATACTTACCTTTTTCTGGAGGAGTACTTTTCTGGGGTATTTTACCATTTGGTTCCGCCTGGACCGGGGTGAAGAGGCGATTACCGTTCTTCCGGATGAGAAGATGATGAGGGGATAACATGGGGTGGATTTAATTATATATATATATATATATATATATATATATATATATATATATATTATATTTATATATATATATATATATATATATATATATATATATATATATATATATATATTATATTATATATATATATATATATATATATATATATATATATATATATATAAGTAACGGTCGATAACTTAATAAATTTATATATATATTTATATATATATTATTATTATGTTTGACAACGTTGCAAAGAAACATGTGATTTCTCTGGTGTTGTTATATACTCATGTTTTATAAATAAAACTGACTTTAAATTAGTGCAAGTACCACAATCAATTCATTTTATACCCAAGCATAATACTTGTAAGTACATTCTAGTTTTTTAAAGTGTCCCAAGGCTGCCATCAAGTATTTCACAAAACTGAAACTGCCCGATACTGAACTTTGTACCCTAGAATCTCCCAGTATTCAGGTTGTTCCGACTAGCGGTGTTGCCAGATCCCAAAGTTATTCTGGGGATCAGCATAAAAGAGATCTTACACTTTATGATAAAATTAAGATGACAGAACTGGAAAAGGCGATCAAAATCATTCGTGACGAGATCTTGATAAACCGTAGTGAATTGAAAAACTGTATCGAAGCTAGTGAAACCCGGCTTTTACTAAACATAAAAGACTTGAAAAGCACTGTATCAAAACTGGAGAAAGAAAATAGTTACCTCAAAGAAGAAGTGGAATACTTAAAGAGGGCACAAAATAAAAAAAATATTGTGATTTTTGGTCTCAATAAAAAGCGAGAAGAGGTTGTTGCAGGGAATTTGTGTCGGGACCTCAGAGACTTGATTGGGATAGAATTGAAGGAAAGTGATTTTGGCGACGTTTACCCACTCGGTAAATCGGATAACTGCCCAATAAAGATCGAGTTTGTTTCAACCCTCAAAAAGAAAGAAGTTCTAAAAAATTCAAATAAATTGAAAGGAAGGAACATATCTATAACCCACGACCAAACACCGGCACAAAGAACCGAGAATAAAATATTGAGAAAACATCTTTTTCTCGCCAAGCAAGAGGGAAAATATACGGAGCACTACATAAAAGGAAACAAACTTATCGTTGACGGAATATCGTATGGAGCAGATGACCTAGAAAAAGTAGATGGTCTGGAAAACAAATCAAATAGCGCACCTTCCACACCTACAATTCTGGAACAAAACACGAAAATTCTACCGGAACTACAAACTGGACCCAGCACCCCGAAGATTCCTGCCACGAAAAAACCAACACACTCAACTCAACAGCACAAAACTACACATGAAAAGCCAAGAACACGTTCGGTTAATAAAAATAGTGAGTAACATTAGAAAATCATAAACCGGTTGATACTGCGGGGTTAAATAATATGTGTCACTGTTTTGTTTTTGTTTTTATTACTTTTACTTGATAATATTAGTTTTAATCCACACCAAATATGGACACATTTATAAGAGAATATCAAAATGATCCTGTCAAAGCACAAAATATCAAAGAAGTCACAGACTTTAATACATATTTGAAGAAAGGACTCAGTGACTTTAAAATTTTTCATACCAATATAAGAAGTATTTCCAAAAACATAGATGAATTGTTCATTTACCTAAACCAACTAGAAAGCAACTTCGATGTAATCATATTGACAGAAACTTTTAAAGTCACTGATGCCAGTATATATGGATTAAAAGGTTTTAACACAGTGTACAATGAATCATCATTCAACAAAAATGATGGAGTCATAATATTCATTAAAAATGAACTCAATTATGATCAGACAAATATTAGTAAAGGAAACATTAAACTTCTCGAACTCAATATAAAATTAAATGAAAAAAAAATTAAAATAACTTCGATATACCGATCTCCTAGTTCATGTCCATATGATTTCAATGAACACTTTTTTAACTATTTACAAAACAATAAATCAAGTGATATTCACGTAATAACTGGCGATATGAACATAGATTTACTATCAGAAAATGAATACATTGATGAATATAAAAATAATTTGGAATACTTCGAATTCATCTCTTATATAAACGATATCACTCGACCAGATAGCTCCACGTGCCTCGACCATTTCTTTGTAAAAGCAAATATAGAAATGCATGATCGTATAAAGTCATTCATATTTCAGGATAAAATTAGTGACCACCGACCTATTGCTCTAACAATAGATGTGGGTGAGAGAACTGTTAATAAAGAATTCAAAAATACAAAAGTATATATAAATTACAACAGGCTACGGGTGGCACTACAAAGTGAAACATGGGCAAACATTTATGAACAAAACGACGTCAACTCCAAATGTGAAATATTCATAAACAGACTGAAATACCATGTAAAAAAACACACATCTGAAATCAAAATAAAGATAAAACTAGAAAAAAATGGATCACGTCAGGGCTATCTACATCAATAAAAGAAAAGAACAATCTCTATAAACTACTAATTGAAAATCCCAATAACCTACAAGTAAAACAAATATACAATAATTACAAACGAAACTTAAATAAACTTACGAAAGAAGCAAAAAAACAATATTTTCAAAACGAAATTAAGAAGAATAAAAGTAGAACAAAAGGGCTCTGGGAAAGTGTCAATGAGATTTGCAACAAAACTCGCCCAAAAACAAAAATAACCAAAATAGAAATAAAAGAAAATTGTACCACTGAAAACAAACAGGTTATTAGTGATGAATTCAATAAACACTATAGTGGAATAGGGCAAAAACTAGCTAATAAAATCGAAAAACCAAATTCCTTCCAAGACATTACAACTGAAATAAACAAAAATATGTTCTTATACCCCTCAAACACTGGAGAAGTATCACAAATAATCAAACAACTTAAACTCAAAAAAAGTCCTGGGCATGACGGTTTTACTGCAGAAACTCTGATTCAAATAGCCGACTTCATAACAGTCCCTCTCACTCACATTATAAATAGCTGTATTGAAAATGGAATATTCCCGAACATTTTAAAAACTGGTGTTATCAAACCACTTTTTAAGAGTGGGGATAAACTGCAAATTTCAAATTATAGGCCCATCTCTTTGATATCAAACATAGCAAAAATTTTTGAAAAAATAATAAAAAAGAGAATGGTACATTTCATGAAAAAACATGATATTCTATCTGATAATCAGTATGGGTTCAGAGAGGGGAGGTCCTCCGAAGATGCAATACTAAAACTGACAACGTACATTTACAAATTACTCGACATTTCTAAACCGTCGCTATGTATCTTTGTTGATCTTTCCAAAGCCTTTGATACTGTTTGTCACAGAAGGCTTCTGGAGAAACTGGAAAAAATTGGTATGCGGGGTAAACCGCACGATCTTTTGAAATCATACCTGTCGAACCGAAAACAAGTAGTAGATATTGATGGTGTGGTGAGCACTCCGAGGAGCTGATGACATGGCAGTAATTTACAGTGACAACACATGGCAACAACTGAAAGCAAAGACGGAAAAAGACTTCAACAACATCTTTAAATGGTTCCAATACAATAAATTAACTGTGAACGCGGAAAAGACCAAATACTTACCTTTCACCTCCTATAGCAATAACTTGCCGAATATGGGTCCATTAAATATAAATCAAAATATATCCATTCCAGAAGCCAGCTCAATAAAATACCTTGGTATACAAATTGACAGACATATGAAATGGAACTTACATATATCGTACCTAACAAGAAAACTACGTGGATTCATATCAAGATTCAAACTGTTGAAAGAATTCCTTGAAAATTCTCAGTTGAAAACTATATATTATAGCCTAATCCAATCTCAACTTATATACGGTATTATAGGATGGGGAGGCGTAAATGATACGCATTTAAATAGTCTGAATATTGTGGCAGAAGACGATTCTCAAAATAATCCTTGGCAAAGGAAAGACGTACTCTACCGATAATTTGTATAACGAATGCGGCATTTTTGATATTAGACAACTATATTGCCAAAATATGTTACAAGGAATTTACAATAATAAAATTGAAATAACGCACCCAGATCATCTATATAATATAAGAAGGCGAAACTACAGCGTCGTGGTACCGAAATGTATTAAAACAGTGGGTCAGAGGCACTGCAGCTTTCTAGGTCCAAAAATTTGGGAATTGTTACCTGAAACAATAAAAACCAGCCGAAGCAACGAAATTTTTAAAATAAAAATTAAGAATTGGCTTCAATGCTATGATAGACAGATATTCCAAAAAATAATTTAAACCCTCAACAAATTATTCATCAAACTTATAATACTGTAATGTATGTGACCTCAACCCCGATTATGACACTCACATTATGTGAAACCTACCTGGATGTTACCCTTTTACCAATTGTGATAATAAATCTTATGTGATACTCACATGGGATCAAAATCGTATGACTGTAATATATGTGTATGAGACACTGAACCCGATTATGATAAACACTTTATGTGTAACTTACCTGAAAGTGATAATTTTAACAATTCTGATATTTTATTTTATGTGATGCAATTTCTACCCATATGTTTTATACTTATACTTTATCTAATTTTAAATTTATATTTTATTCTTAAGTATTTTTATTATATTTAGAGGCTATATCACGCACAAGGAGTAATTTTCTACGATTGCTCCTTCAGTGATGCCATTGTTTATTTCACTTGACATTGTTTTATCAAAATTATACTTGATTGTACATTTATGATGAATAAACATTATAAACATTATTATATATATATATATATATATATATATATATATATATATATATATATATATTATATAACATATATTATGTAACATATATTTTCTAAAACTTATCGTGTTGAATCACATCCAACCTGAGTTACAGTAGGTCGCCTTGGTACCAAAGCTATCCCCTGAATTAAGGTGTGTATTATTTTTTTTGCGTTGATGACGTATGTTATATCCTAGCTAAGTGTAAGCACATGTATAACTGATAACTGGTGTTTTGTATAGCCCAGTTATATTTAATTTTGCGTTTTTTATTATTTCACATGTATAATTGATAACTGGTGTTTTGTATAGCCCAGTTATATTTCATTTTGCGTTTTTTTATTATTTCACTTGTATAACTGATAACTGATGCTTTGTATAGCCAAGTTATATTTCATTTCAGTTTTTTTATCAGTTCACTTATTAGCTAATTCAACGACTTGACAGACGTTATAGTCCAGTCATTTTTCATCTTTTTTTAATATTTAAAAAAATTGACAAGAAAATTTAAGTATCTGTCTTTTGAAAACTTTTTGTTAGTAAATAAACACGTTGTTAAGTTTAGATACCTGTTTTCTTACTCTTTCCTATTAATTTGGTAGGTTTAGGATAGGACGAACATTTTGGCCGAGCAGAAACCTAGCTGGCGCCCATTTTATTTTAAGAACATCCCGGATAACAGAAAAAACTCACTCCCACTCACCGACTAAGTGAGCTGAAGGCCCGAAAGGTTGTCACCGGGGACAGCTGGACTTACCTGTCATCCATAGGGTCCATACTAGCGAAGCTAGTGACCAATTTGGGCGGTTACAGTATGACGTTGAATTGCCAAAATCCGGATCCGGTGTTAAAAGCAAATTTCTCTTTGTCTTTTGGGTCTTTTTCTACTTGCCAATAACCAGATTTCAGGTCCAAGGTGGAAAAGAGTTTGCTGCCGGCCGTCGATTTAAGGCAGAGAGTAGCTGTCTTTCTTCGTCACGTTGTTTAGCTGGTGATAGTCGACGCAGAATCTCGTAGTTCCATCCTTTTTATTGACGAGCACTACTAGTGACATCCATGGTCTAGTAGATGGTTCTATTATTTTCTCTTCTTCCACATCTCGAATTATTCCCTCAGCTTCCTCTCTCTTCGCTCGTGGTAGTCTTCGAGCTAATTGTCTAATTGGCTTTGCATTACCAGTATCGATTTTGTGTTTGAGGACTGATGATCTTCCAGTCTGGTATGGTTCACGTAAAAGATATAGTGCGAAATTTAAAGTTTCGGCTTATCCTTTGATTCGAATACTGTCATAGTCCAGTCCAATGTTATAATTTAAAATGCTTGTTAGACGATATATTCATTACTTATTATAACTCCAACTAACAATTGTTAAAATGTATTTAATAATTATTAAGTACATCTTAAACATAACACCAGACAATTAACACTACCAAATATCTCGTTTTATTAACAAAAATTAGTAATATAATTTTCAAATAACATATTATTTTCCCTGAACTATTAGCATATTTTGAGATAGCAGTTTTTTCAAACACGCACGTGTCCACAAGCAATAAGAACCGCTCAGTATTTAGTTGGTGCACTAGCATCAATATAGAGTGTAGTGTGTAAGTGGTATTGTTAAAAGTAAACAAAATATTAATACCTTTCAGAGTCTAGCTCCGCAACATAACTTAAATGGGATATGCCATTACATTTCATCACTATATGTTTTGCGCGTACTATACGAACGGGTATCGATAATGAAAGAAAAAAAATATTCTCCTTTTCTCAGCTCGATCTGTTCGAACTCCTGTTCGAATCTGTCATTAGAATTGTCCGTTGTCACTGTTTGACGAATTATAGACGGTACTGGTACGCAGGATCCAATCCTGCTTTCGTTCTTGATTCTATTTGGGTAATCGTTCACGTTCACGAGACGTACTGGGATCTCCTTCACGGACGTAACCAAGCCTTCTCCAATCAGTACTTCAGTGCCAACCTCTTCGACGTGGTTCCATAGCTCCATCATAACCGGTGTACCTTCCTCCCTGAATCCCTGTAGCCGCTCTACTATCAATGTGTCGCTTCGTGCAAGTATAACGGTATTTTCCTGTACAGCTGCCAGCATCAGGCTGTCTTCAGATGGATGAAAGAAAACCAATTTAATAGTGCTGTTTCTAACTTCCAACTAGCAACCATGTACATTTATTACGTACATTCCCATAAACATGTCTTCTTCGATGTCGGCTACGATAACCGTATGCGGGAACTATTTTGCACCAATTCCCAATTGGATCTGTGGTCCGCTCTGAACGTTGGTACTCTCACCGGTCCGCATTTGAAGTTTGATTGGTAGAAGTTTTGTACTGAAGTTTATCATCTCCGGCCGGATAATGGTTCTAGTTGCTCCAGTGTCTACCAGAAGAGTATATTTCTTGCCATTCTCTTCGTCATCCACATATACACTGTCCTTGCGGCATCTGAGAGACGGTATCTGTATGAGGAGGTCTTTGGAACGATCGTGGGTCGGTGGCTTATAAGAACTGCGTACATGCCCTAGCTCACCACAATTACAGCATCTGATCTTCTTCGGATTCTTATCCGTCACACTTCTTATCATCTGGCATGTCTGTCTTCGTCACCTTCTTTTTGGATGGTCCTAACTTTGTTATATACCGTAGCCTTCGTGGCTTCTTCATAAACAGGAGCTGGTGTCAATGCGTCGACCAATGTTTTGGGATGGGCTAAACGAGGCGTCCTCTGCATATAGGGGTCACGTATGCCATCAATGAAGACCTGAATGTCCAAATATTCCATCATGTTCTCTGGTGCTGATGGATACGGTACAATTGTTCTAGATGTTCGTGATCATATCGCATGTCCAACCTCTTCTTCAGCTGCTCGAAGTCATCCGTTTCTTTAAGAGGTATCGTTTGAAGTACATTCAATGCATCTCCCCGAAGCGCGATGGTTAAGTTCACTGCCTTCTCCTTATCGGACCAATTATTCCCTCTAGCGGCTGCTTCAAACTGTTTCACGTAATTGGTATACAACGTCTTTCAGTCGAACATTGGGGTCTTGACTCTGGGAAAAACTGCCAATATCTTCTATCTCCGAGTGTATTTCTGGCTTGCTGGCTTTAATCTGTTCGGTATTCTTTTCTACTGCGGGGGTGTCTTGTGATCCTAAATCTATTATCTTTCTGCCTAACTCCTTGATTTTCACGTCCCTCTGATTTTCCAACGTCGTCATCTTATTCTCGATATCCGATTTTAGAGACCAAATTTCATTTTCGACATCAGCGGCAATGTCATTTTTAATTGATAAGATATCGGCAGAAATATCGTTCCTCTTATTAGCAGAAATACCGATCAACATTGTAGAAATATAGTTTTTAATAGTTGAAATCTTCTCGCCCATTTTAGCAGAAATTGACGAGATTAAGATGCAAGCCTCGTCTTTGAATAAAAATGATCCAAGCCGTCACTCTTCTTTCCGGACGTTTCCAACTCGTGCTTTTCCAATTTTGATTTTAGCTCCTTCACTTAGTCTCTTAGCCATTTTTACGTACCTATTTATTTATATTACCCTACCCCTGACAATAATGTAATGTTTTTCTTATGTATTTAAATACTCTATCCTGAGGGGTGGGATAAAGTTATAACCACGGTATATTTACTTACACCTTATTCATTTACACACGGTATATTTACTTACATTTAATTTATTTACACACTAATAGACTTAGACTAATTTATGTTAAATACAGTGTTCACTATTTATATTCACCGTCTCCGCTCTATTAAATTAATCTTAGAACTGACCTACAGGTACTCGCCTATACCAAAATCCCTCTCCAGAAAAATCAATTTCTAGAATTCGGTTCCCAATAAAATTAACAAAAGTCCTTCCTAGAAATGTTGCGCATTCGCCAAAATTTGAATATTCTATTTGATATATTAGACAGGGCCGGCTTCGAGTATTACATCAGTGTGCGATTTCATGCCATTGCCCCCTTCTTAATAGGAAGCTCCTCCTGGGACTTCTGTGTAGCCGGGACTGGATGTTCATATCGGCAACTGGACCTATTTCGCCACTTTCGGGTCGTTGGGAAATAACAGAACACCGTCTCCATCGGATACTGATAACGAGAGAGAGAATCAATCAACAATCCACTTGATGACCAATGTTGGCATGTCGGTAGTTGCTCTGTCATTAGAAAAATGTAGATAATTTCCCGTTTAGTATAGGGTAAGTCCGGTATAGTTGGACCAGCGAGATAGACGGACCAGGGCGAGAATTTCCAGACGTGTTTATCAGATGGCGCCCCCGGTCCTAATTTGACGGAATGCCAGTCACGCCATACCAGTTGAGCGAAGGTGGTCGTTAAACAACGTTGAAATACATTTTTGTGACCGATTAGCGTTTAATACTACGTAATAAATTATTCGAGAATTTTATTGTGTGATGGTGAATTGATTTTAGGTAAGTTTTACAAGACAGTTATGCATAATATAGATTATATGGCCCCTGTAGACTATTTTAACCTAAAAATAAGAGCTCTGTCACCTTGATTAAGTATGAATAACCAGTGGTCCATCTCTCCCGTAAGTTTTGGATAGATGGATCGCATATTTTATGGTGAGTTGGACCATAAATATATATATATATATATATATATATATATATATATATATATATATATATATATATATATATATATATAGGTCAATTCAATACATTTATTTCTTCAACAGAGCCATGCCGACTAAATATAAACGCAAAGGAACATCAGAACGCGGAAATTGGTCTGCGGAATCACTCCATAATGCAATGGAAGCTGTGACAAATAAGACAATGGGCGTTAATCAGGCAGCCAAAGAATTTGGGATACCGAGAACGACCTTAAAAAGAAGACTAAAGTCTAGTAATAGAATGAATCGCCTTGGACCTGACTCTCGGCTAGGTGATGAGGCGGAGAAAAAATTAGTGGCTCACATACTCAAGTTACAGAAATATGGTTTTGCTCCAGACAGAGACAGCGTTAGAAAAATGGCATACGAACTTGCAGAAAAACTTAAAATTAGGCATACTTTCAACCGAGATACGTGTAAAGCAGGCTATGATTGGCTCCAATTATTTTTAACTCGCCATCCTGAGATTTCAATCCGTAAAGCCGATGGAATTTCTTATTCACGAGCAACAGATTTGTGCAAAGAAAATGTTAGAAAGTATTTTCGCTTACTAGCTCAGGTTTTGGATGAAAATGATTTAAATGATAAGCCCGCCCATATATTCAATGTAGATGAAACTGGACTACAGTTAAACAATAAACCAGGTCAGGTTATAGCCAAGAAGGGGTCAAAATGTGTGGCGAACATTACTTCAGCAGAAAAAGGGGAAACGATATCCGTAGTGTTCTGCTGCAATGCCGAAGGAGTGTTTCTGCCTCCATATTGTATTTTTAAGTGCAAGAATAGAAAGTAAGAATTTTCAACCGGAATGCCCCCTGGGTCATATATCGCAATGTCAGAAAAGTCTGCATATGTTGATGCCGATATATTTCTTCATTGGCTGAAAACTCATTTCCTGCTAAGAAAACCGAATGGAAAAGTCTTACTAATTTTGGACGGACATGCTTCTCACACAAACTCTCTCAGTGTGTTGGTGTTTTCGGAAGCGAATGATATCATTCTTTTCTGCCTACTAGCGCATACATCCCATTTCCTGCAACCATTGGATCGATCCTTTTTCAAGTCCTTAAAGAGCTACTATTATTCGGCCTGCACTAGCTTCATGAAAGCAAATCCTGCAAGAAAATTGGGTAGACTTCAGTTCCGTGAACTATTGGGTTGCTATTGGAACAAAGCTGCTACGGTACAGAATGCTGTGTCCGGATTTAAAGCTACAGGTATTGTTCCATTTTGGCCCGATGCAATCCCAGATTACGCTTACCTCACTCCAAATGATTTTGCTTCTGCAGAAAACAATATCCAAGCTTCCTTGCCGTCCAATACGGATATTGTCAACAACGATGTGTCATTCACTAACGATTCTCCACAGCCAAGTGGGACAAAGTAATTAATACGCCTCCGTCTACAAAAACTGTCACACCTGGGAAGCTTCTGGATGACATATCACCAATTCCTGTTTCTGCGTGTTTACAAAAACCCCAGAGACGCGGACGTCAACTTGCAGAAGTTCTTAATACGCCTGAAAATATCGAAGTTGTGAAGAACAAGAAACGTCCCTTATCTACAGCTCCATTAAAGAAGCAAAACATATTTTAAAAAAGGTAAAATGCATGTTAAGAAGAGCAACAGTTCCTACCTCAGACTCCTCTGATTCTGATAGCCCTATACTAGATGATGAGAGTGGTGACGGTGAAACAATGTTGAGTGCATAGGCTGTGGAGAGGAGTTTCTTAGTACAAAAAAGAAAGATGAATGGCTCTGTTGCATTATTTGCAAAGGTTGGACGCATGAAGGATGTACTGGTTATATCAACTTATGCAATGAATGTGGAAAAATAGCCGCAAAAAAGAAATAAATGTTTTTGTGTGCTAATATTAGTTATAATTATATGTTAATTATTATTTAAGACATTTGTCATTAGCTCTAGGAATACATTTTCTACTGGTCCGTCTCTCCCGATGTCGATGGTCCGTCTAACCCAAATTTTTTGCAATTATATTTTTTTAGTTTTATTTTTTTGAGAATAGTATTTTCTAGTTTTGTTATCACCAACCTGTACTCTTGTATGTAATAAATACTTACACGAATATTCAGAATCTTACTAAACATTTCGATGAAGTTTTGTTAATTTCAATAAAAGTGGTCCAACTATACCGGACTTACCCTATTAATTTATTAATATATATTAGTACTAGTTATTTCTTCTATAGAACCTCCGTATTTTCATATTAATAAACAGAAAACAAAAACAATTAAACCAAAAAATGAATGATCTAATAAAAATCGAAAAAGAAAACTAATAATACGTCACAGTCGAAAAAACATCGTATATATCGTTCCATGTAGATTTTCTTACTAAAAATGAAAACATCACCTACAGTAATTGAGAAAGCATCCATTATTTATCAAGTACAAACGACAAACACTCAAACTGTGAGAACACAAAGAGAGACGAAGTGTTATACAAATTCTGTTTCTAATTGTGGTGTCATAGTTCTGCCATGAAGTACAGAGCTGTATTTACATATCTATCAAAATCAGGGCCTCAAAGGGTTATCTTGCTAAGCAAGAATAATTAGATGATTGAACTGGGCATTTTGTATCAGTCACCCGCACACTATTTGTTAATTGCCATCAATTAATTATGGTTATTGTGCGATGACGTTAGCCAAATCATTGTTCTCTATCTATTTTGCATATGTAAATATTATTTTGCCTGCGAAATTTGTTATATTCGGGATCCGACCACGCATATTAATATTTTGACGGGATACCTACCAATGAATTTGTATTATTTTGTATGAATATAATATCTGCATTTAATTTTGTGGTTTTAAAAATTTATTACAATAAACAAATTTGTATTTCGACCTTTTTATCTCAGCAAATCCAGTTCTAAATTCTATAAACTAAATAATAAACACATGTTAATTCATTTGAATTTTCTTACAGTCTATAATTTTAATGAAAAGTACAAAATAATCAATTATGTATATACCTAGTGGCACAATATCCTACTCCATACTATCACCAAAACTCGTACTCCTTCCCATATACTCCCTGTTATAACACCTCCACCAAAAGTACCATGAAAAAATACAATTTTATGCACAGAGCTGACAACAGTAAATGATCACAAAAATATCTTACAATAATTACAACAAACATTGCAAAAATGACACTCCTGTTTACTTAATTCATGTAAAATCGTACAAACATGATGTAGAAGTATACATTAATTAGGTGACACTGGAAAAATGAGGTGAGAATAATATGATTGTAACCACTATAACCACACTGAGAACCAAAACATTCGCTACACGTTGCAGCAGAAACATTGGTTAAAGTTATAGCAAAGAATACACCAACAACAATAAGCGAAAGCCGGCATAAATCGTTTGATGTTTTGGGGGCAAAATTTCGTGACCTTGTGAAACTGCAGTTGACAGAAAACTAATAAATTTTTACACTGAGAAAAAGGTTAAAAATTATGAAGGTATATTTTACAGGCAGAGAAAAATGTAAACCAAACATTCTAAAAAAATAATTGTTTACTAATGTATTGTCAAAATATTATTCCGAGAAAGTATTAATTATCAATAAAAAATGTAAGCATAATAAACCTGTAACATGGTCTTGTTAGCACGATACAGCCTTCGGAGTACAACAAGTTACCAATTTTATAATTGAATATTGTTCAGGACATCTCACAGAAAAACCCTATTGATTTTCAGCTCATCAGATACAGTACAACGGGTGCAATAGTACTTCAAGTACGACATTTTCGAAGAAATTTCAGTTTGTTAGCATAATACAGCCTCCGGAGTGACCAATTTTATTATAGGATGTTATTCAGAGCATCTCACGGATGAACTCTATTCATTTTCAGCTTACTGTGGCTCGATTCTTGAATCTCGAAATCGGAATTTCGTTGTCCATTTTCGACAAATGTCGATATCGTGGTATGTTGTCTATTCTTGAAAGTCGAATTCGAGATGAACTCGACATTTCTCGGTCGAGACTGCATCGAGTGTCTAAAATCCTTCGACTTCTAATGTCGAGTTCGAAACATGATTTTGTTTGTCATAATTTTTCCGTTTAGTGAGGTTATATCGTTTCAAATCATTTCTACTAGTTCGTTATTTATAATTTTAATATCATTATTATTTTAACTATTACCGTTATTTCAATTAATATTGTCAAATTAATATCATTTATTAATAGTAACATGAATCCGAATTTCGCATTATTGGTGGCTATTGAAAACATGAGAGATAATGTTCCCAGACAAGTAATGGATTATAGAGATGCATTTCAAATAAGTGATGATGCATTTAAAAAAAACTTTAGATTAACGAAAGTAGTAACACAGGAGTTAATTGCAATGGTTACGCCATTTATACAAGAACAGACTCGTGCGTCTGGATTAACCATTGAAAGAAAGGTATGCAAATATTAACGATTGTTTTTAATTGAATTAAGTCTTGAGTAATTAAAATTGCAGGTTCTTGCAACACTAAACTTTTTTGCAACTGGTAGTTATCAGACAGCTGTTGGGAAAAATGTGCTGTTAGGATTATCACAAGCTTCAATTAGTAGAAGTGTGAAGGAAGTTTCTGAAGCATTAAACAGACCTGAAATATTTGAAGAGTGGGTTCACTTTCCAGGCAATATAGGAGAGATGAATGAGCTTCGACAAAAGTAAGCATATATAGTGTAAATAATGTCCTTTTAACAAAATAGAAACTACATTTTTTTGTAGAAATTTGTTAAACAAAAATAAAATGACAGTAGTATTTTCAGAATGGAATTTGTTATTGTGTTTTGAGATACATTTCAAAATTTGCACTTAGGTATTTGAAATAGAGTATTCAATTTATTACTTTATTTTTTAGGTTTCATAATAAATATCAAATGCCAGGTGTTATTGGGTGTATAGACTGCACACATGTTGCTATATATCCTCCTCCGATTGATCATCCACAGTATCCTGAGCATATTTTTGTAAATAGAAAAAATTATCACTCCATAAATGTTCAGTTGGTATGTGATGTTTTTTATATAGAATTTTGATAACATTCTCAAATATGAATTATATTTCAGATATGCGATGTTGACTGCAGAATATACCATGTTAATGCTAGATTTCCAGGGAGCTGTCATGATTGCCATATTTGGAATAACAGTAATGCTCAGGAAACATTGAGAAATGTTTATAATCGGGTTGGGGGAGGTTATTTTCTGTTAGGTAGATCTATCATGATTTTTAGATGTGAACTATTAAGAAAGACAATTTTATTGTAGGTGATTCCGGTTATCCACTTCGACCATGGCTTCTTACACTATTAGAAAACCCACAAGGTGGACTTGAAGAACTATATAATATAAAACACAAGTCTGCTAGGTCAACCATTGAACGTGTAAATGGAATTTTGAAAATGCGGTTCAGGTGTCTGTTGAAGCATAGAGTGTTACATTATAACCCAATCACAGCTGGTAAAATAATAAATGCATGTGTAGTACTGCATAATATGTGTATTGCAAACAATATTCACATCGATGAAGATGATGAGTATTTTGATTTTGAAGATCTAAGCCAGCAACCACTTGATAGTAATGTAAATAATGGTCGTGTTAATCCAGAGTTGGCAGCTGGACGAAGATTACAAAGAAAGATTATAAACCAGTTACAAAATTAAAAATATACATTGAAACCAGTTGTTTGTTTTATTTAAAATCAAAAACAGTAAACATTTTGATCTATTTATTTATTTAAAAATATGTATAAACATCCTAAGCCTACTAACCTAACCCTAATTAAGTCACTTATATCAAAAACTAAATTAACTAAAACCAAAACATTGCACACTTAACCTAATCCTTATCTACAAAGTGACTTGTAATTTTTTCGATTGCCAAGGTTTGCCTTTCTAACAACTGTTTTTTTTGTTTATAATACCATTCTCGAATTTTTGAATCTCTCTCAGAGATTTGTGCCAACACCTGTGTAGCACTGGAACTTATGGCGCGTCTCTTGGCTGGTGTGAGCCGTTTTCTCTTACTTTCCAAATTTGTTGCATATGTATGGTCTTTTGGAGTAGGGCTAGGCATGTTAAATACTTTTATTGGTGGCACAGGCACATCTGCATCTTCCCACTCAAACACTGTGCTGGTTTCCAGGATGCTACTGCAACCAGACACAACAGTAGAATTGAGTGAGTCCAATACTGCTTCCTCGGTTGGAGTTAGAATGTCTTTTATAGGTGGTCCTCCCCCAGTTCCTTGCATGTACCTTCTTGCAGCAGTTTCTTTTTTTTTTGTTGTGCACTTGAGATCTTGCCAAGTCTAAACAAGAAGAGAAATTGTAAAAATATACTTGTACCTTAATAAATGTATACTAACTTTTTTCCATTGTCTCCAATCCTTATTGGCTCCGGGAATCGAGTTAAGAATCTCAGCAATGCTTTGCCATCTTCCCGCGCAGTCTTTTGCCGTAAAAGTATTGCTAAACTTGCCGCTTACTAAGTTCCGGTCTCCTGTGACCATTTCGGTTAACTGTTGCTTCTGCTCCTGACTGCAATACATTTTTTTTTTCTTTTTTTTCCATTTCAAAAAAATACGGTGAATATGCACTCAATCAAAACAAGTAGAACGATATTTTAATTTCGACAGAGGACATTTGACTTTTACACAAATTTCTCTTTTATTATGTTCCGTGTCACAATATTACAGCGTTGTCAGCTATACATTCGACAAATAATGCCGCATGCGTTTTAAATCTCGATTCGTATTCAAGAATAGGTTTTGACAACAGTAATCGACATTGTCGATGACAAATGTCGAGTTCGAGATTTCGTATTCGAGATTCAAGAATCGAGCCCCTGCAGTCAGTACAACTGGTGCTATGGTAGTTCAAGTACCAAAATTTTGTCATTTTTGGAGAATTTCCAGTTTGTTAGCACGATACAGCCTCTGGAGTGTCTACAAGTTATCAATTTTATGATTGGATATTGTTCAGAACGTCATATTGATGAACCTTATTGAGTTTCAGCACATTGGGTATAGTATAAATGGTGACAGGGTATTGGAAGTGCCACATTTTTGTAGAAATTTCTGGTTGTGAGCATGATACAGCCTCCGGAGTGAATACAAGTGACCAATATTATGATTGGATATTTTCCAGTGTGTATCACAGATGAACGGTATTGATTTTCAGCTCACTAGAGCGAGTACAACAGGTCCTATAAATCCATATTTAGGTACTATATTTTTGGTTATTTTTGTAGAATATGTAGAAATAAACAATATATTTTAAATAATAATAATAATACCTAACATTTATAACTTTATAGACAGGTAGATGAGTAAAATAGAAATCATTTAATACTTTATTTATACTTGTACAATATTTCTTGCAGCACTAGCTTAATTTTTTGTGACGACTTCTAAAGGAGGATGTGTCGTGGATGTTCCTTCAAAACTAGACAAGGATGATATATAGGTAAACCAAACCAAACTATATATTTGTCAAACCCATATTAAATGTACTGTTACTTTTAGAGCTAAAATGTGGTTAAAAGCAGCCAATTGAGAGAATCTTGTTCAGAAACTTTTGCTTTCGTGGTGTGCCAAAAGTCCGTGCTTTGTGCTGAAGTCGATGGAGATTGTAAAGGTACAGGTCCTAACTCGGTATCTTCCCCCCTAACGTCCATTTTAAAAGTTTGATTATCTGAAAAGAAAAATACAGGAAGACTATGTTAATGGATACAGAAGTGTATGTGTAGGTTTGATTATAGACAATGTGTTGTTTTATTCATCCGACACTTTGATTTTCTAGGATCCATTTTCTGAACACTAGTAGAAGAATTCTCTTACACATTAATAGCATATCAGAGACTGATAGTTAATACTGCCACAAAGTGAACTTGGGATAAATAAAAAAACATTTCTCTATCTTAATAAAATCATAAAGAATACTCTTTTATAACAAAACAAAGATTCTTTTAAGTGAGACACAGGTAGGCTAAACATTGTAGGTAAGACTTTTGCCTAGTTGAATTCACACACACACTTAATTTTTACCAACTTATCTAGTTATGAGAAAGTCATCCATTTTGATGCATATTTACTTACAGAGGTGAATCTTAATAATGATTATATTTACCAAGCAGAGGAGACGCATCACAGTCACTAGTATGTATCGCAGCAGCCTGAGGTGAATGTCCCGGTTGCTGTAATGGTGTGATATCTACAATTATAAAAGTAATTGTAGTGACCATTTGTAGAAATTTTAATAACTCATCTACTTATAAGAAAGCCATATATTTTGATGCATATTTACTTACAGAGGTGAATCTAAATAAAGATTATATTTACCAAACAGTGAAGAAGCATCACAGTCACTAGTGTGTAATTGCAGCGGCCTGAGATGAATGTCCCGGTTACGGCAATGGTGTGGTTTCTGCAATTATAAGTAATTGTAGTAATCATTCCCTTACATAAATTCCAAGAAGGTATTAATTAATCCTGCGGCCAGGTGACAAAAAATAAATATCAATAACAGCTGATTGCAATGTCTACTTAAATTTAATATTTACCAGACTAAATAACTATTTTTGTTGGTGGATTATTCCATAAAATATGAATATTATGTATTATTCTTCAACATATTTTTTGCTGAACAGGGTTCGTCAGTAGAAAGCTTATTGTAGTACATATTATTATTACATATGTTATTAAATGCAGAGGGACAGATCAATGTTTACAGCCAAAAACATAGAATTACACAGCTTACAATGCATAGGTACATGTAAAATATTGAAAAATTAATATATACCTTTAATACATTGCACATAGAGACAATTTCTCTTACCTCACAGGGTCTCTGGGAAAACCAAACATAGTTGTTATATTTACTCCTGTTCTTAAGTGACATCCACGAACTACACAACTTAGTCCTCCGATAGCAAATTTCTCACTAAGAGTGCCACTAGCCACTTTTACTAAACGGCAATGTACAAAATCAAAGTAAATATACATCAAAAGGGTATTTTTAACAACAAAGAATATGACATTGACGTAAAACATATATAAAACAATGGCGTCTATCACACATGCGCATTCGGAAAATGAATTGTCAAAAAGCAGAAGTTTCGCTTCTTGTTGTTGGTGTATTCGTTGGTTATAGTATAAATAGTATGTGGTCATCGTGGTCAGATTCCCTAATATCTGAGACAGTCTCAGTATGATGTCGATCATATATTTTTTAATAATCTGTACTGATTAGATGATAAACAAAGATAGAAGGGTCAGTACTCTATTCTTTTTGAAATAATTCTACTTAAACCGAAGGCATACCTAATTGTTGTTTGCAGCTCCCAATGGTAGGCCATAACGAGGATATAATTCATAAATGTGTATTATTGTATCCAAGAGATTGCATTTTTTGTAAGCAGTGTTTAAGCCTTTCGTAGTCCACGGCTTAGTATTTTTAGTTGGAGAAGATAGGTATTACTTTACGTGATCTATGAACAATCACGTTTCTCGTCTCTCTTTCAGGTTTACTTCTCATTTCTATTTTCTAATCATCTTGCTCAATCTCCTCTGCCAGAGAGGACACTTTCTGGCAGATAGAAAGTTAATGAAAATAAATTTACATTAGAAGTTGACCAAATTTTTTTTTAAATTCAAACAGTTAATAATGTGCTTGATTATTCAATTTACAAAAAACTAACACACACTGATGTGACTATTCCATATAATTTCAATCATCCCATGTCACATAAATTAGCACCATGTAATTCAATGATACATAGAGCATTTTCAGTTCCTATGAACTAATATAATGTTGACAGAGAAATTAACACAATTAAACAAATAGCAACATCTAACGATTATCCATTACTGATAATAAATAAATTACTTATTAAAAAAGAGGGATAAGTAGCAGTACAATTAATGTTTCCTAAACAATCTGAAAAAAAATGGAAAATTACAATACCATTACATATATGCTGGTAATATCTTTAATAATATTTCAAAGATAATATCCTTAGCAACAGATACAACAATTTGTTTATAAACAGAAAGTAATGTGAGTACAAAGTTGGTAAACCCTAAGAAATTTTGGAATTAGATACAGTGAACACTTACAAGTATGCAGATTAAAAAATTCAGAGAAATCCCACTACGCAAAACATCTACTTAACACCAAACATTCTTCGACACCTCACACAGAACTAGAAGTACTACATATTTGTGATAAGAAACAAGAACTGGATTTCCTTGAAGAGTTAGAAATTAGAAGACACTTAAGAGACCCACAATATGAAGTCGTCAATGAACAGATAAATCTAGGGAGTCTCCACTTTTAAACTGTCTTCTTAAGCAAAAATTTTAAATATGAGCAGATATGGTTTCCTGGTTTTCTATATGATTGTACATTTATACTGATCTTAAATGGCAAAAAGATACCCACAGGGCTAATAATATCTAAGCTTCAATATTAGTAATATCATATCTTCTTTTTTCTATTCATATATATTAAATCAATCACAAGGTTTAGACAAAAATAATTATTAAACAATATTTGATTAATATTTCGTGGACTTATTTAGAAACAGTTAGTTTCAGTTAAAAAAGTAGATAGAAATTGTTCTCTAAAAACAACACAATGGAACCTTCAATATATGCGTCCAATGTATAATTAACTCCTGTACCTTCATGATAGATTTACAAGCTTTACTGGAAACCTTGAGATAGAAACTTTCGAGATAATGTTTGATCACATCTTCTCAATCGAGAGAATTCATCCACTTTCTCATTTGTCATTCTCGCAGATGACAAATTCATGACGTGAATTGAATATGAATTATCCTGAAGGCATCATAACCACATTCTAAATAGTGGTCGATAAATCAAAATTATACATAAACTTTTCAAATGAATCATTCTCGGGCTTAATCGCAAACGTGGACAAACGCATTCTGTGAAGGACTTCTTCTTCGTCAGCGCTATCTGTTTCGGACGTTGGCTATCATCATAGCTAAGCGTATTTTAATTACAGCCGCTCTGAATAAGCCAATGGATGTTACACCGAACCATTTTCGTAAATTAGCCAGCCAAGAAATTCTTCTTCCTACCGGACCCGTTCTTCCTTCTGCCTTTCCCTGATGAAACAGTTAGAGCAGTCGATATTTATCAGAATTACTCATGACGTGGCCCAGATACTGCAATTTGCTTTCATTTATGCATTGAATTGTGTATTTTGTTTACAGTTTTCTTGCAGTCCCATCTAAACTGTTTGCAATTAATACAGTATCATCTGCATATCTGAGATTATTGATGACTTCTCCGGTTACTCTGATCTCTTCCAAAGAATCGTCTGATGGCTTCTTGAATATATTTGCCGAATAAAGATTAAACATTAGGGGCGATAGAACACATAACTGCCATACTCCTTGTCTGGAAGAACTACAATTTGGTCAAAAACCCTTCAACCCTCTCTATTGTTCAAATGCCCGTGGTAAACACCTTTCATAGCATTCTAACGTTCCGTTCTAAAAGTATGAAGCCTTTTTCTTCGACATTTTAGAGGATATCCAGTGTTTGAATATTTTCCAAAGTTCCAAGAAATTATAAAATCTTTTTAGCATCCTATCCAGAATATATATTTATAGAATTGCTTTGTCATCGTTTGTTGTAGATAGAAGTACATTCATTGCGAAAGTGCAATGTATCAGTCAAATGACTATTTTGAGAGTCAGTTCCAATGCAAACGGAAGCTGCGGAAGAGTTTAACAATGTATAAGGAAAATAAACTTCTTTTAACTAGGTAAATTCAGGGTCAGTCAGCAACATTTGTAAATGTTACAAAACAGCACACACATACATTATCCTGGTAAACAAAGAAGTTGTTGTTCATATCAATAATTTCAATCATGTGATAGATTTGTTAGTTCTCTGAAAAATTAGATGTTAAAGTGGTAAAATGTGCAATAACTTTTTTAAAATTTTGACAGATTAAAGTGTTCAAGATTATTAGAGCTGAAACACTTAAAGAAATATCACATGAAATAAACGATCTACTAACATATATTATAAATAAAATATTCGAAACAGGAATTTTCCCACAAGTGCTAAAAACAGGATTGATCAAACCACTGAATAAAACCGAAGAAAAAAGTGAAATCTCAAACTACAGACCTGTAACATTAATCTCTAACATATCGAAAATCATCGAATTTTTTTTAAATTTCCGCTAATGTGTTTTTTAAAAGTAAATAACACAATCAGTGATAGACAGTATGGCTTTATAAAAGGTAAGTCAACAGAAGGCGCAATTTTAAACTTTACTTCAGAAATATACAACGCACTTGATAAAAAAACACCTGCTCTTTGCATATTTATAGACCTCTTTAAGGCATTTGATATTGTCTGCCACTATAGACTATTACAAAAGCTATATTCTTATGGAACAAAAGGAAATACCTATAATTTAATAAAAAGCTATTTGACCGATGGAACTCAAACCGTTTCAATGGACAGTATTGTCAGCAAACAAAAAAGTTATATATGGTGTTCCTCAAGGAACAGTCTTAGGTCCCATCTGGTTTACCTTATATATAAACAGTTTATTAAAAATATAAATACAGGGCAGTTAATTAGTTTCGCCGATGACACGGCAATTGTATACAAAGAACCGTCACGGAAATCACTAAAAGAAAACGACGAGAAAGATTTGATTCAAATGAAAAATTGGTTTGCATATAATCTCCACACTTAAGATAAAAAAACCATATACCTTTCTTTTTCATCTTATGCTACTGGACTGCCTACATTTGGTACATTAATTATCGATTAAGATACCGAAATTCCAGAAGCAGAGTGCATCAGATATCTCGGAATAATTATTGATAGACACCTAAGATGAGACTTGCACATAAATAATATAACTAATAAAATTAAAGACCTTTTATCCAGATTTAAATTATTAAGGGACTTTTTAGATAAAGAACATTTAAAAATTATTTATTTTGGTTTAGTACAAAATTTGCTTCAGTATGGTATATTGGGATGGGGTGGAGTGTCCGATATATATATTGTACTGTTTTTCTTATTTATTTAAACAGTAAACTATTTTATTACGGGTGGGATAAACTTTAAAAACACAGTAGGTTCACTTACTTAATTTATTTATTCACTACACTATTCACTAATTATATACGCAGTATATTCACTTAAACTAATTTATGTAAACAGTTCACTAATTTATATTCGCTTATTTACTTGTTTATCTCAGGATGTCAAATCATCAAGTAAACTGCTTTATCCGCTGGTCGGTCCTTTATATATATATATATATATATATATATTAGTGCCTTTTTACTAGATTATTCTAGATTGCGGCTTACACGTAAACAATTGGTTCTCGCATTTTCTAGATAAGACTGGTCACAAAAACAATGGTTAGATAAGATAGTCACAACCGCAAACAATTCTAAGAATCCCTGCGCGTCCGCCATAATTTTAACTTTGATACCTGTTTTGGACAGAGTTAGAGACTATACCAGTGTGCTGTTTCGTAACATTACCCCCTCCTTAAATGGAAGTTCCTCCTGGAACTTTTGTGTAGCCGAGACTGGATGTTTGATTTGGCAACTGGTCCCATTTCTACACTTTCCGATCTTATGGAAATAGCAGGGTACCCTCTTCATCGGATACTGATAACGGGGGTTGTAGCTGCAAATTAATATCTGGACACCGGTATCTCGAAAGATAATCTCTACCATGTTCCTGATAACACGCCAATCCAACTGGTTACTCGCTATCTTAGGCATAGACAGTTTCTTCACGCTAAATTCTATCACATAGTCTCGGAGGTTACGAGGTGCTTCCCACACATCGCGATAGGTAGATCGATCTTTAAATTCATCTTTAGTTACCACGTAGAAGACGTACTGCATATTATGTTTCACATTCAGTGTCTTGCCAGGGGCGGGAATCTGGTCTTTAAGTTTTTCTAATTGCCCGAACTTCTTTCGAAAGACGGTTGCCAACCCTCGTGCGTTCTTGATACACGCGAGGATGTTGTATGCCAGTGAATCATCTTCCGGGAGAGTGAACAAATCTTGTTATTGTTCCGAAGTGACTCCATATCTAGCTTTTCCGGTACCTCCATACGCGCCCATAAAATCATCGAAGGTAAGGTCAGACACATCTCGAATAAGGTTTACTCCTTCCTCTAGGTCATGGTCTCCTTCGAATGGCGCTAGTCGACTTTGGTGAACTATTTTTGGTTTTCCGTTGGGGATCATCCTTATGCGATATATAACATCCTTGATCCTTTTCTTGATTAAGTATGGACCTTCCCAGGATTTTTGTAATTTTGGAGAAAATCCTTTTCTTCTCGTCAGGTTGTGTAACCATACTTTGTCCCCTTCTTTAAAACCGCCTTCTGTGGCCTGCGTGTCGTACCCACTTTTCATTCTGTCGCTGGCAACTTGAAGATTTGTTCGAACTAATTCATGAATATCGTCCAGCCTTATTCTCAATTGGATCACGTAGTCTTCGCCTGCTAGATCTTCTCCAGACCGACAGCCAAATTCCAGGTCACAATGAAGCCTCATGTCACGTCCAAACAGGATTTTCGCAGGTATTTCACCCGTGGACTCATTGACGGCGGATCGATAAGCCAATGCGAATAGGGAAATATACTGGTCCCAATCTCCCTGATGGCTGGAAACTACTTTGGACATGTAGTTTCCAATAGTTCTGTTCATTCTCTCGACCATTCCATCTGACTGTGGATGTAATGCTGTCGTCCTAGTCTCCTTCATTCCCAGCTTGTCGCAAATTTCCTGGAATAGATGGCTTTCAAAATGTTATCCCTGGTCGCTGTGGACTTCCAAGAGCACTCCATATCGGCTGATAAATTCTTTCACCAATACATCTGCGATAGTTGTGGCCTCCTGGTTCGGGATAGCGTAATTTTCCACCCACTTTGTGAACTAATCCATTACAACCAGTATGTATTTGCCACCATTTTCTGTCGTCGGAAATGGTCCAGCGATATCTAAAGCAATCATTTTGAAAGGGCTTCCAACATTATACTGTTTCATTGGTGCCTTTCTCTTGCGATGTGGTCCATTACTCGTACCACAAGTCGTACAGTTCTTACCCCAGTTCTTCACATCATCGGAGCTGTTCATCCCATAAAACCTCTCATGGATTCGCTGGAGGGTTTTCTTCACTCCCAGATGACCTCCCGATGGACTGTCGTGTAACTTCTTTAGTACTTCAGCTACTCTTGTTCTTGGGATAACTAGTTGTCTCCTCATCTCAGAACCATCATCGTATCAAGGACTCTTTTCAACAGCCCTTCTTCCAGGACAAGGGAGTCCCACTGAGCCCAATACGCCTTGAGTGTCGGTGAAAATCTTGACACTTCTTGCCATGTAGGTCGGCGATTTTTTTCCTTCCACTGCCGAATCTTCTTTAGGCAAGGATCATTCTCCTGATCTTCTTTGATCCTGGTGGGTGACCATTCTTCATTGACTACTGTAATTATTGAAACTGCAACTTCGTTAGATTTCGACTTATTGCATTGTGAATAATCTACAGGGCATGCCCGTCTAGGCAAAGAGTTGGCTTTTCGGTGATTCACATCAGCTGAATGTTCACCCCTGTCTGATTTCCCCTGTGACTGGAGTTCTTGGGGCTCTTAGACGGACTGCGTACGTGCTCTAGCTTGCCACACTTCCGCCATTTGATTATCTGTCATACCTTTCAACAAGTTGACGATCTGGTCAAGTTTGTCATCGTCAACTTCTCCCTGCATGGTCCTACCTTTGTTGTCCTTTGTTGTACCGCGAGCTCTTCGTGGATGCTTTGCATTTAAGAGGTTCTTCGTTTGCAGGAGTCGTAGGACGCTTACACGAACTACGTGCATGCTCTAGCTCGCCACAATAACATCACCTGATTTTCTTCGGCTTCTTGTCTACCATACCTTTCAACAAGTTGACGATCTGGTCAAGTCTGTCATCGTCACCTTCTTCCTGTTTGGTCCTACCTTTGTTGTATCCGGAAGCCATCGTGGCTGCTTCATATTCATGAGAAGTTGTCAATGCGTGGACTAATGTTTTCGGATGGGCTAAATGAAGCGTCCTCTGCATATCGGGGTCACGTTAGCCATCAATGAAGGCCTGGGTGCCTAAACATTCCATCATGTTATCTGGTGCTGATGGATAAGCAAATCGAACTAGTCGGGCAATATCCTGTTCATACTCTTGAAGGGTTTCGTCACGTTTCCGCCTTCGGTTCTTCAGCTGGAATCTGTACAAATGTTCCAAATGTTCGTGACCGTATCGCATGTCCAACCTCTTCTTCAGCTGCTCGAAGTCATCCGTTTCTTCCAAAGGTATCGTCTGAAGTACATCTAAGGCATCTTCCCGAAGCGCTATAAACTGTTTCACATAATTGGTCAACGATGTCTTTCCGTCGAATGTTGGGGTCTTGACTCGTGCAAATCTGCCAATGTCCTCTATCCTGGAGTTTATTTCTGGCTTGCAGGGTTTTATATGTTCAATCTTCTTTTCTTCTGCTGGCGTGTCTTGTGCCATATTTCTCTCTAATTCCTTGATTTTCTCGTCTATCGTTGTCATCATGTTTTAAATGTCTGATTTTAGAGACGAAATTTTATTCTCGACGTCAGCAGCAATGCCTTTTTCATTAATAAGATATCAGCAGAAAGTTTGTCCATGTTAGCAGAAATATCGTTCTTCATAGCAGAAATCTTCTCGTCCATATTATCAGAGATGTCGTTCTTCATAGCAGAAATCTTCTCGTCCATATTATCAGAGATGTCGTTCTTCATAGCAGAAATCTTCTCGTCCATATTATCAGAGATGTCGTTCTTCTGGTCCATGGCAGAAATTGACGAGATTAAGGTGGAAGCCTCGTCATAGAATAAAAATAATTCTGGATCAAAGTCGTCATTTTCCAGTGCCACTTTAAGTCTTTCTACTAATTCACTTTTCTTACCGGACGTTTCCAACTCACGATCTTCCAATTCTGCTCTTAATTCCGTCACTTTCAGATCACATAGTCTCTTGGCCCTTTTTACGTACCAATTTATTTATATTATCCCACTTCTGACACCTATGTAATGTTTTTCTTATTTATTTATTACGGGTGGGATAAACTTTAAACAAACTGTAGGTTCACTTACTTAATTTATCTATTCACTACACAATTCACTAATTATATACACAGTATATTCACTTTAGCTAATTTTTATAAACAGTTTACTAATTTATATTCACTTATTTACTTGTTTATCTCACGATGTCAAATTATCAACTAAACTGCCTTATCCGCTGGTCAGTCCTTTATATATATTAGTGCCTTCTTACTAGAGAATTCTAGATTGCGGCTTACACAAAAACAATTGGCTCTCGCATTTTCTAGATAAGCCTGGTCACAAAAACAATGTTTAGATAAGATAGTCAAAACCGTAAACAATTCTAAGAATCCCTGCGCATTTGCCATAATTTTAACTTTCATACTTGGCTTAGACAGAGTCGGATTTAGGGACTATACCAGTGTACTGTTTCGTAACAATATGAATACATTACATATTGTACAAAAGTGGATATTAAGGATAATTTTTAGAAAACCAATTTTATATCCAAGCAACTACTTGTATCAACAAAATGGAATATATGATGTACGACAATTATTAGTGTATAAAACCCTAATTAATATTCATAAAGGAAAAATTGTAGTGCGGTACACAAAGCATGAGTATGAAACAAGAAACAAAGAATATAAATGGCAACTTACTAAATGTAATAGAACAATAGGCCAGCATAGTTGTAACTATATCAGCTCCAAATTATGTAAATATTTTCCAAATGAACTCAAACAAATCAAATTTTTTATTATTTATAGAATTAAAGTTAAACATTGGATTCTAGAGAGGGATCGGTATATATTTCATAATATACCTAACAAAAAAATGCTTAATATTATAGATATACTATTTGAAAATAAAAGAAACACCAAAAAAAGTGAATCCCGAATCTTACTAATTAGCGTTTCTCCTTGTAATGGTTAAAAAAATTATTCAATTCAAGAAACCGTCCCTCCCCTACCCCACCTCCCCCCACTAGATGTATAAACTCTCATTGTGACTTTACCTGGCTTTAAGTTTAAATTTTTATCTCTTTACATGTTCTAGTATGTCAGTTAATATAGTATAAATAAGTAAATCAGTAGCTTTTTGTAATAAGGATACTAGACATATAACTATGTTTATATCTAGTAAAATTTATACGTATTTTATATTTATTTC
The DNA here is from genome assembly GCA_963921935.1 of Galeruca laticollis. NCBI lineage: Eukaryota > Metazoa > Arthropoda > Insecta > Coleoptera > Chrysomelidae > Galeruca > Galeruca laticollis. Next base: position 167,855,620 of record OY998180.1, read on the forward strand.
GTTATGCTTACCGTGTACAAACTGATTTTATTCAGTTTCTACGGCAATTCCTACTTATTCACTAATGATAAGGTTAATAATGATTTGTATTTTATTTGTACTTCAAATATTTGAATAAACATTATAATTCATTATAATAATATTGATAATAAATTCAGAAAGTTATTTATTATATCGAATGTGAAAAATATGTTAGCTTCACAAATAAAACAACTATTATTTGATTTGTCTTATCTGTACCCTTAAATTGTTTTGGTTATGTTAGCCTCAAGTGATTTATTGGGAATTAAGTTAATAGCTACAATTATAGCGAAAGAGATTAAGTGTTCTTCGTCATCTGATAGGAAAATATTATATAAAAATGTGTTTGGCAGCAATCAAGTACATGAAAAGTCCATATAGAAAATTAATTCGCTTCTACCCTCGAATCGCCAGCTTCGACAGAAAATCGGAAGAGAAAATAAAAAGATTAAAAAGATGAGTAACTTCGAATCGAATGATTGTTCGCGCCTGTCCCTTACACGTGTCAAATACAGAGATACAAAATAATAGGGGAATGACAATGTCAAAGAAACAATTGAATGATGTTTGCTTCATGTATTACAGATTTTTTATCCTCCCCCAGATTCTGTTAATACGTATTATTTTAATGCATTCACTGATTTGTTGCTTTCGCAGATCCTAAATTAATCAAGGGATTGTCTAACTTCAATCAGAGCTCTATATTTAGGGTCAAATCCAGGGTTACTGTTTCCATTGTTTGACAGCTTTAAGGTGAGGGTTTAATTTATTCATGTAAATGATGGTTGACCATTAAAAATATAATCTCGAACAAGTTTGGATAAATCTATCTTTTTCATTTACTTAATCCGTTTGAAAAAATTATTTGTTATACTAAAGTTTGTTGAGGCATTGCTTATTGGAAATAATACAGGATGTTGGAAAAGATTCTGAATTAGTGCCGTGGTTAATGGTATTGTTACTAAATAGTACACTGGTGTAGACCCTGAACCCGACTCTGTCTAAGCCATGTATGAAAGTTCAACTTAAGGCGAATGCGCAGGGAGTTCTTCGAACTGTTTACCATTATATTTTGTGACTATTCTTATCTAGACATTTCAGTAAGGTCCATTGTTTTTGTGACCAGTCTTATCTGGAGAACTCAAGGTAGGCGATGGTTTTTGTGAGCCGCAATCTAGAAGGATCCAGAAAAAAGGGCACTCAATATATAAGAGAGGCTCCCTACCAACGGAGTTAGTTTATAATTTGATCTCGCGGGATAAATAGTAAAAATGTAAATATAAACAGTAGTGAGGTGTTTATATAAATTAGTGTAAGTGAGTATACTGTGTATTTAATATAAATTAGTGAATAGTTTAGTCAATAAATAAATTAACTGTGGCGTAATATAAATAAATAGCCACGTAAAAATGGCCACGAGACTAAGTTAACTGAAAGTGACAGAGCTAAAGGCAGAATTGGAAAACCGTGAGTTGGAAACGTCCGGTAAGAAAAGTAAGTTAATCGAAAAACTTAAAGTTGCACTGGAAAATGACGGCTTCGATCCAGCAAGATTTTTATTCAATGACGAGGCTTCCACTTTAATCTCATCAATTTCTGCTAATATGGACGAAAATATTTCAAATATGAACAACGATATTTCTCCCGATATCTTATCAATGAAAAACAACATTTGCGCTGACGTCGAAAATAAAATTTCGTCTCTAAAATCGGATATGGGGAATAAGATGACGACGATGGAAATCGGATGGACGACAAAATCAAGGAAATAAGAACTCAAGACAGGCCAGCGGAAGAAAAGAAGACCGAGCGAACAAAACCTTGCAAGCCAGAAACACGCCCTAAGTTAGAAGACATTGGCAGTTTTATCCAAGTCAAGGCCCCAACGTTCGATGGAAAAATGTCGTGGACCAATTACGTGAAACAGTTTGAAGCAGAGTGAATAATTAGTCCGATAGGGAGAAGGCAGTGAACTTAACCATAGCGCTTGTTGCGGGTTGATCTTGCAACTCACCCCGCAACACTGTAATTATAGTTTTTGTTAATAAATTTTACATTTCGAGTTCATAGGTACCTCTTTGTTGACATTATCAATTACATCAGTCATATACATTTAAGAAACCGAAGGATACAACTTAAATTACTTGTTCACTACCTACATTTTCCGCTGACAAATGGTATAACCGACTTTGAGAATGCACTGATAGATCAATATAGTTTCAATTGAGTTGTACTTGCTAAACATCAGTTTGACTTGTTTAACATAATATCAAGAGGTCAGGTTGCTGTCAGGCAGATTATACGTAGTGCTTTGTCAAAGTCGAATTTGGGTAGAATACGTAAGGAATTCATTAAACTTTGGCTAATTTTGTTGGGGAATCTGGTAAGTTGAAATAAATAATTCAAAGCTCTGACTCGAGCTTGAGTTTTTGTTATCTTAAGTGTGATATTCTCTATTAGGGATCGGAGGAGAATTGTGGAGAGTAAAGTCGCATGTGGGTTTGTACAGTGGAAAAAAAAAGAGTTTAGAGAGAATAGAATCAGAACCCTCAAACGGAGGTAATGTAAACGTGATGGATGTGATTGATAAGTCATTTTAATATTTATAATCATTGCAGGGTCTCAGTCAGGGGACACCATTCCTGTTAAGCCAAGAGAATAAGTATAGTCTCTCCGCGTACGTTAGTAGAGACCTTTATTTCGAAAGCTGGTGATTATATTAGAGGCGAACAGACCGCTTTGGATCGTAACGTCGTAAAATAGTTAAGAATAGGTTTAGGCATTTTTTTGCTTTTGTAAGCGGCTCCGTGACGTCACAGTAGCGCATTTCTATTCTGTATATTTCCTCCCGTTTTGGTGAAGAAGTTATTTGTATATAGTCTCTTTTTGTGTAACTAGTATTATAGAATTTTCATTACAAGGGTGTTTCTTGTTCTCCCCTCTTGTAATACCTACCTTCTTATATATTGTCTGTTCCATACTGACCATCGTGGCGGTCTACCAGTTAGGGCTGGCTCATTAAAATTTAACTGGTATCGTATGGTAGCTCAAAAGAAAAGGAATTTTCGCATGTCTACCCCCGACCGAACTGAGCTTGGGCCTGAGGTTGCGCTTCTGTAGCTAGCGAGCAGACGATAATAAATAAATCTCGTAACGCGTTTGGCGCCCAACGTGGGGCATTTTGTTGTGTAGAGTTGAGAGATTATACGAGTGATATTGTTATTTATTGGAAAATTGAATAAAAATGTATACAATTTATTTTTGTTGTTCCATTACTATTATAGTATTGTTGTATTTACGTAAAGTTTATATTAGTGTTCTTGTGTATGAGAGTAGTTAAAGTACATGGTCTGTTGAGAAATATTCTGAGGAAAATCTGTGAATGATATAGTAAGTGATTATTCTGTACACACGCATTTGAGTTTTCAAGTACAGTTGGTGTGCTATCTTTTGATACTTTTGTAATTCGTTATTTGATGTAATTTATTATATCTACAGTATTTACATACAGGATGGATGTCAATAAACTTTTCAAAGATGAACTTAAGTATGAACTGCTTGTTAGACGGTTTACTGGTCTGCAAGGAGAAACAGCATCGTCTATGAGACGTCAGTTACAGGACGTCATGAGAACACAGGCATTTGGGAAAATTAAAATAAAGGGTAATTTTGTTACAGCCCTATTAGAAGAGGTGGAGATAATTATAAATAACACAGAGGGTTTAGAACAATATGTTATCTCAATAAAAATTAATGCTACGGACACTAAATTGAAACACTTGTATGGAAGATTACAACGTTTAAACATCGAGGATAAACCAGAAACTAAGCCTCTTCCTAATTCAGTGTCGAATGTTATTACGAGATTGGAAGCAGTTGACTTACAGGTAGACGAAATTCGAGATGCTCTTCAGGTACAGATATTAGCTCGAAGTGGGGAAAATATAGTGATGTCAGCCCCAGCCCTCTTCTAGCGATAGTACCCACACTGTTGTTACCAATATTCATAAACATCAGTTCGAGCCCAGGAAGTGGGAGGTAAATTTTAATAGTAAAGGAGAACTCATCGTGTCAGCATTCCTGGAGATTGTTGAGGAAAAGCGGAAGGCCAGTAATATTTCGGTTGGTGAAATATTGGGTTCGGTTATTGATCTTTTGAAGAATGATGCAGCAATTTGGTATCGTTCTGTTCACGATCGTGTTAAAACTTGGTAGCATTTTGTGGGGTTATTACGAGAGGAATTATAACCCTATCACTATGAACAAGAGCTGTGGGCCGAAATGAGGAGGAGAACTCAAGGTCAAACGGAACGAGTAGGGATTTATTTTGCATTCATGAGCAATATTTTTAGGCGTCTGCCTACATACCCTTCGGAGGAGGACAGACTTAATGTTCTTAGGCAAAACAGTCACCCTTACTTCATCCATAGCTTAGGGTTAGCTACTTATACAACAGTTGAACAGTTGTTGAGGTTATGTATGTAAAAGGTTGGAATTGAACCGTGACATGGCCGATAAGTGTCAACCACCTCCTACCCCACTACGAGGTCTTTTAGAACCAGATTTAGCGTATCAAGGTGGTCGACCTTCTCCTTCTGTATCATCCCCTATTGCGCCAATGCCTTCGCGGAGAATTATGACAATGGAAACCAGAATAAAGTGTTGCAACTGTCTTAAGGAAGGACATCGATTTTCACCCTGTACTGTTCGGGAAACAGAAAGGACGGCTAAGCTACCGGTCGTCGTCGGGTAGACCAGCTCCAGTAGATCTTTCTTGGGCTATTTGGCTGGATGTCATAAAGGCAGCGTACCACAAGCCTCGATTGGACTATGTGCTGACCAAGGTACCAGGGGATCCTAGGCCATATGTAGAGATTTTAATTTTTGGGGTTAGATTTGTAAATTTATTGAATTCAGGAGCATCCCAAACTGTTGTTGGACGACGGGGCTAGTGCAAGTTGCAAGAGATGGGCGTCGTATCTCTGAACAACAAAGTGACACTTTCAGTGACAGTTGCTAACGGTCCAACATGTCAATCTATCGGTACAGTGAGTCTTCCTATTGAGCTGCGCGGTAGGGTGAATTGTTTAGTAGTACCTGAAGTCGATATGGGAATAGTTTTGGGAATTGGCTTCTGGAGGAAAATGGAAGTGGTTCCATTGTTCTCATCGGGACGCTTTAAAGTCCGTATCACACGTATTTCTTCTAGCTTTATAATATTTTTCCAACCGCAAGTTAAGATTGAAGACCTCAGCCATAGCGCATTCTACCGAGGTCAAATTGGTACTGACGTAACTGAAGAAATAACTTCAGTTTACTGCATATTAGACTACAAAAATACGGAGTAGATTCTTCTCCCGAAGATAATAAACAATTTTTTATTCATACCAAAGGTGATAATTTACTCACATCAAATTATACATAACAGTACCTACTCAAGCGAAATATCTGCTCTTAGATTTTATTCATACCACCAAGCGTTGGAGTATAAATTAAATTTTGAATTTTATTTATACCACCAATTATAACAGAATAATTATTAATTTCATTCCAGAGCTTCTGACGGATATTTATTGGGTCAACATAAACAAGGGATATGATGTGTCATCCATAATAAAAATCAAAATGTTTAAATTGAAGAATTTTATTACAATAAATCCATGGAGGAAACTTATACATTTTGTACTTTCAAATAATAGCCATCCAAACAATTGAAACTTCTGTTTGAAAATAATTGTCTCTTAACATGTGTATATTGTCCGTAACCCACACCATTTATGAACCCCTTGGTGTAGCTGCGTCAGTGGAAATATTTTAATTTAAAAACAGAGTCGTTATTTTGCTTGGTAACCAAATCTGTGCAGATCCGCAACCTCATTGTAAGAGGATAGTCTTGCATTGCAGTAAAGTCAAAAGATGTTCTCACTTCAAAATATCTTTTCCGACGACCACTATGAAATATGGTACATTTCATACAGTTTTCTGTTAGTGAAAATTTAAAATTGCAAACGAAGGGCGTACCCGTGTTAAATGAAAAAAATGAGAAATCTGATTGGCCGACAGCTGTGTGTAATTATTTTGCACACGGGTCGATGGTTATCGATGTCTACCTGAGATTTTGAGTGTGACGTTTGAACTGTTAGCAAGGGAAAGAGCGAATTGGATATAATTATTTAATTTTCTGTAATTGTGAGTCTGATATGCATAAAATCCAAAACTTTGTATCCACTAAAGAACATAAAATGGTCAACAACGGTCTTGAAGCAACAGTTTATTTTAAAAATTGTAGTAACCTTACCATAAATTTTAATTAATTAAATAAATACTAACACTGCTTTTTTGTGGTCCTCGGAAAAATATCGTGTACAACATGTGTTGAAAATTCGATTGCACACTCGTTTGCTTAAACTCAATTCTGCAAACTCGTGTAAATATTTCATTTTTAACCCTTGTTATACAATATACTATTTCAAAATCCAATGAACAGATGGGCGAATCACTCCAATTGCAATCTTATGCGTGTAATTATGTACTGATCGATAATTAAAATTTAATCCATATGAGCATAAATACTCAGCATGTCCCTCAGTTCTGAATTCGTTGTGACGTGACATTTAAAAATATTTAATTCATCATAAATCGAAGACTATATGAACAATTATAACGAAATATATAACTCTAATTATTATTACAGTTTAACTAGAACTTCACATTTGAATAATTGCAAAAATAAGAAACGTTCGTAAAATTCGAAGCCACCAGCAAAATTTAAATAAAAGTAAGAATTTGATGTTTAAAAATAAAGTAGAAATAATAAATTTAATTTATTTGATTTGTCTATTGATTTTTTGGGTATGTGAAAAGATTAATTTAGCGAGTAGCATTTTGAATACGCGACAGTAAATTCTTGCAACCAGAGATCCGACACGGTGGGAAAACCAACAAAGAAAAAGTAAGCAGATTACTATGGCCTGACCAAATAATATCAAACGCTCTACCCAGCAAGTATAATAAATACCATATCTTTGTGGTGAAAAAACGAATGAAACGAAAACAGACACACGCGTCTCAGCATCAAATAACTAATACCGTCATTCTTATCCCCACAGACAAATAAAGTTCAAGTCACGTGTTGTTCACGCCATCATTACGACATTTCAATGGGGTGAGATTTTTTTGAGCCGCATTACAATTAGATTTAACAGAATATGTTATTAGAGAACATTTGATTTATTTGACTTCAATTGTTGATAAATGTTAACATGTTCTATCCACGAATTGTTAAATAATAAAAGTTTTCTAGCAAACACTTGTTCAATTTTTATTATACATTAGGAGTGATACGTTTATCCTAGTGCGTCGTCATTTTATTTTATACATTTTCGAGAAATTATTTTTGTTTTGGCTTTATAAATCATTTCTATATTTGGGTCAATCCACTTTCTCTGGAGTATACTTTTGACCATTGTTTCTCCTAATCGGGTTAAGATGAGGAAATCCCCAAACATTTCAGCTCCCACTTCATTTTTAGCAATACTGATATAGCTCTTAAAAAATATCGGACATAATACAGAGCCTTGCTAGACAGAGTGGAATCTTAAACGGCATTTGCCCAATAAGGGCTGAGATACGATCTCACATCCACCCAATTCATAGACCAAAACTCCCAAAGAGTTCCTCGGGAATCATGTAGATTGCCTCGCAGCTTTTCTACCTGAATGTGCGCCAAATAAATGGGAAGTAATATAAAATCAGTCCAAAAACTTCTTGACGAGGTAAAAACAGGTGACGCAAGTACACCCTTTATAAAATATGGGATATCAAATAAAAATATATATAGGGTGACACAAGTACTATATCTACTTATAATTTTTTTGAAATAAAGGTAAGCGTTGGCTACATATTCACACTTTATCCCTTATTAATTTAAAAGTTTCAAATAATTGATGTACTGGCGTTTAGCCCTGTTTAAATATTTTCAGTCTTTGTTAGAAGCTGACTTTCTTGCTTTGTTTAAATTTTACAAAAAATTGTTAAAATTTCAATATATATATTTTAGACGGTTGTGCTAATCAGGATCCATTCAGTATATATTACCAAAAATAGAATGTATAGAAAATGCTTCATTCAATCAATATTTCCAAAACACATAACATAGAAAGGACCCCATCAGAATTGTACTATCAAAACACATAAAGAAATAGCCCTATCCAATTGATACCATTAAAACACATTAGAAAGGAATGGCCCCATAAAAATTATACTCTCGAAACGTATTACAAGGTAAGGCCTCATCTGTTTCGCTTGAGTTGTAAGAACTACAAAACAAACAAAAAGCTGTTATCTGTACTACAATAAGACCGGTTGAAAAACAAAATGCATTAAAATGAAACTTGGATAACACAAACAAACACTAACATTATTTAAGCAGGGCTGAACAGGTCCGTGAAGTTAGCCCCCAAAGTTTTCACGATTTAATTAAATTTAGTGCCATGGGTTAGTGCATCGTTAGTGCCTCTTAGTGCTTCTATAATTTTCGTTAGTGCTTCCGTGGTTTGGTAGATATTGAATATTAATTTATTTCAAGATCAGTCCCCAAAGTGTTTAGGATCAATTCCAAATTAGTGTCATTCGTTAGTGCTTCGTTAGCGCACTTTAGTGCTTCAATTATTTTCGTTAGTGCTTTATCGGTTTTCGAGATATTTGACTTTATATTTTCAAAGTGAGCCCCCAAAGTGTTTACGATTAATTCCAATTTAGTGTTATTCGTTAGTGCTTCGTTAGTACACTTTAGTGCTCCAATAATTTTCGCTAGTACTTTATTGGTTAACAAGATATTTGACTTTATATTTTCAAGGTCAGCCCCCAAAGTGTTTACGATTAATTCCAAATTGGTGTCATTCATTAGTGCTTCGTTAGTGCATTTTAGTGTTTCAATTATTTTCGTTAGTGTTTTATTGGTTTTCGAGATATTTGACTTTGTATTTTTAAGGTCAGCCCCCAAAGTGAATACGATTAATTCCAAATTGGTGTCATTCATTAGTGCTTCGTTAGTGCACTTCAGTGCTTCAATAAATTTCGCTAGAGCTTTATTGGTTTTGGAGATATTTCATTTTCTTTTTCTGAGGTCAGCCCCCAAAGTATTCACGATTCGATTAAATTTAGTGTCATTCTTTAGTGCTTCGTTAGTGAACTTTAGTGATTTAATAATTTTCATTAGTGCCATCTTCTTTTTCGATTTATTTGATATTAATTTATTGGAACTTCCGTGTAGTTAGCCCCCAAAATGTACACGATTTAGTTAAAGTTAGTATCATTCGTTAGTGGAGTCCCATCCAAATTTCTTGGCGAACAGTGAGATTCGTCGGACTATACTATCCTGCAGTCCCTACTGCATAAGGCAGGACAATCTAAGATAACGTGCTTTGCGGTTTCCTCTACCTTTCCACACATCCTGCAATGGGGGTTTGTTGCGTCAATCCCCATCTTCGCTAGGTGTGCATTGAATAGCCAGTGGCCAGTTAGGAATCCTACCGCTTTTCGCAGTTCTTTCCTGCACAGTCTAAGAGCATCTGCTGCATTGGAACTCGATGGTCTTTTGAGCATTCTTTTGGACTGAGCGTGTCCCGCAACTCTGTTCCAGCACTTTTGGTGTTCATGCGGCGCCCAGTTGGAGACAGTTTTCCATACGACGCTATATGAAACGCCGTATGCTGATTCTGGTCCCATGAGGGAGCTCCTTTCTGAGCACACTCATCAGCTCCCTCATTTCCAGCTACCCCTATATGGTTTGGCACCCAAGTGAGAATTACCCTATTGGCTTTTGCCAAGGTTTTCAAGGTATTATGACAGTCCCACACTATCTTCGACGTATAACTGTGGCTTGCTAAGGCCATAAGAGCCTCACGACTGTCCGTGTTCACATAGATAGTCTTTTTGTTATATTTACTGTCTATGCATATTCTGCCGCATTCAATTAGTGCAGCTATTTCTGCTTGAAATCCGGCCGGTAGTTTACCAAGGCAAACGCTTATGCTTGCTCCTGTACCCGTTGGGATCTTTGATCCGTCTGTGTACCAGGTGATACTGTTCAACAAATGTTGAGGTTTTCCCTGGGCCCATTCGGATCTGCCACTCAAGTTGACGCGATATGATATCTCAGTTTCAACGACCTTGGGCATTCTGCCAGGTGGCATTTCAAGGATGTCGCACCTCATGGTGACGTGTATTTTTGTATGTTTCATGGCATGGTGCTTGCACCAGTTGCAATTACACTGCATTATATATGCAGCCATTTTATCCTCCCCATGTATGTATAGATCTACTGCTGGGATGTTTAGCAGTATCTTCAAAGCTGCCGTTGGAGCGCCTTTCATAGCGCCTGTAATGCTCAGACACGCAGCTCGCTGCACTTTTGAAAGCGTTTTAGCGGCTGTGCTTTGCTGGACTTTAGGCCACCACACAATTGCACCGTACACCATCAATGGTCTGATTACTCTGGTGTAAAACCAGTTTACCATTGACGGAGTTAGACCCCAGGTGCACCCAATTGCTCGACTCATCGTTATTGGCGTGATCTGAGATCGGCTTGTTATACTCGCTAGATGGCTGTTCCAGGTTAGCTTGTCATCTAACTGGATTCCTCGGTATTTTGCTTGCCTGACAACTTTTATCTGATTGCCAAACAGCTTTGGCACACTAATGATCTCCACAATCAGCGTCGTGCAAACAATACAGGCAAAAAGGCATTGCCTACCCTAGCAAATTTTAAAATTAATTTATATTATACCATAATTTATTTTTACTACTTCCTTCATTAAATCTTATATCAGCTACTTAAATACATTTATATAATTTATTAAGAAAACGTAAACATTTCTGTGGTTTCTCAAATCCAAAATAATGCAATCTTGCTTTTACACGCACTTCATATTTCCCATGTAGGTGTCCCATAAGAGCGCGTATTAAGGTGGACATGTAGCGATTATATGGAAACAAACAGAGATTTAATGTCTGCACCTACGGTCGTCAACAGCGTGTATGTATACGTGTGGTTCTGTGCGCTGAAAAAGGATGGAGCGACTCGGCGATATTCGAGAATTATTTCGGAGATACTAGGCGGCCTCATCAGTGATCTCACATCTTTCGCTCAACTAGTAAGTGTCAATTTTATTGGCGGTATAGTATACCGGGTATACTAATTATTTTCAATAACTTTTCAATAGTTTGGCTTTAATTTAATTATTTGACAAAGTTAAATAGTGGAGAGTTTAAAGATAAATTGAATTGTGAAAATGCAGTGTTAATGTGACGAAAGTGAAAATTGTGCACAACGGCTGAAAATAATTCCGTTTAGCACCAGAACATTTGAAAACAAACATTCCATTATTGCGACTGGTCGGCCAACCCCTGTACTTGATATTGTGCAGAAAAAGGAAAATTGTAACAGGTATTTTAGCAATAAATTTTACGAAAACTTTAGTTGGCTTACAGGTTGTAAACATATAAATAAGATATTTTGTTGGTCATGTCTATTATTTTCGAAAGAAAAGAATGTGTGGACTAATACCGGCTACGCAGACTTGAATAATTTTACTAATGCTGCAAAAAAACATGACCAATGTGAAAATCATCTGAAATCTGCTCTTTCTTTATGCAACTTTGGACAAAATAGGATAGAAATGAACCTTTCTCGCCAATTTAGAGAGGAAATAGAGCGACATAATTCTAGGGTGGATAGAAATCGTAACCTAATGCGAAGACATTGATATAACTTGGGAAAGAAAGAACTATCATTTCGCGGACATATAGAAAACACTGAGTCATCCAACAGAGGCAACTTTATCGAGTGCGTACAACTTTTGGCTAGTTATGATGGGATGCTTGAAAATCATCTAAACGAATCAAATGAAAATGAAAGAAGAAATTGTTTTTTCTGGATTTTCCGATCGAATACAAAATGATTTGATATCTGCAATCGATTTTGTACTTAGAGCAAAAATACGGAAAGAGTTGCAGAAAACGGATTTCGTGGCGGTTATGATTGACGAGACACCAGATATAAGCGGTAAACAACAACTCTGTTATTTTTAGATATTTTACAGAATCGAATGAAATAGTTGATCGTTTTATGGGTTTTATCGACGTAAGTTCAAATCGAACTGCAGACGTGCTAACCAAAATAATAACAGACATTTTAAGTTAATATGAATGTACTTCCAAACTAGTAGCTCAAACTTATGATGGAGCAGCTGTTTGATCATCTAATAAAAATGGGGTTCAACAAAAAGTGCGGGAAATTTGCCCTGACGCGTTATATGTATGGTGTAATGCTCATATTTTAAACTTAGTTCTGTCTAAGTTCTGTGAAAGAATCGCGGAAACCAAACACTTTTTGGAACAATTAAAAATTTGGGCACATTTCTCCATACCAGTACGAAACGTTCTGAATTCTTTAACCGATATTGCACTAAAAAGTTACCACGTGTAGTTCAGACTCGATGGGCCTATAACTCCAGAACGGTAAATGTAATTTTTAGTGAACTTTATAATTTAAAAACCATGTTTAATGACATGCTTTAGAATCAAGCAAATCGATTGAGAAACTCTTTCGGCAGCTAGAATGTATTTATTTACATTGTACGATTTTGAATTTAATTATTTTTTGGACATTTTCAATGAAATATTTGGCCAGACGGATGTACTATATAATACAGTCAAAACTCTCCGATATTGGTTATTGTGTTAAAAAAATTGAAAATTTCAAAGCGTTTTTGGACATTTTTTTTACGAAATTCGAGGAAATTTATGCAAAAAGTCTAAGAGTTTATGGCGAGACTCAAAGAAAACGAAATATAAGTGACATTACGACGCATTACAGAAGAATTTTTAGAGAAATAGTAGATAACATTAAAAATGAAATTAGTGATCGGTACAGAGAAATTAGACAACAAAATTTTTTTCGCATTCTTGATCCAGACTGTTTTGAAATGTTTACAAGTGAATTTCCAGAAAAAATATTTAATGAAATAAAAATAAGATATGAAACTAAGTTTGATTTTGACAGATTGAAAAATTAGCTACATTGTTTGTATATATCCCCAGAATTCAAAAGCATGAATTAAGTGAGCTAAATTAATTGTGACAATACTCGCAAGTTCAGTATCTGCAGTTATGCAAAAAGTCTAAGAGTTTATGGCGAGACTCAATGAAAACGAAATATAAGTGACATTACGACGCATTACAGAAGAATTTTTAGAGAAATAGTAGATAACATTAAAAATGAAATTAGTGATCGGTACAGAGAAATTAGACAACAAAATTTTTTTCGCATTCTTGATCCAGACTGTTTTGAAATGTTTACAAGTGAATTTCCAGAAAAAATATTTAATGAATTAAAAATAAGATATGAAACTAAGTTTGATTTTGACAGATTGAAAAATGAGCTACATTGTTTGTATATATCCCCAGAATTCAAAAGCATGAATTAAGTGAGCTAAATTAATTGTGACAATACCCGCTAGTTCAGTATCTGCAGAGCGCTCATTCTCTGGACTAAAACGCATTCACACATACCTACGCAATACTCAAGGACAAGAGCGACTTAGCAGTTTGTCAACAATTTCCCTGGAGAAAGAACTATTTCTAGATTTAAAACGTAACCTTACGTTTTATGATGATGTGATAAATGCATTTTTGATTAAACACCGTCGTATTGAACTGATTTATAAAAAATAGATATTTTTAGTTGTGGTTTGTGTTTAGTTCTAATAGTATTTAGTCGTTTTTGTTGTTACATTTGTTGTGTTTAATTTTTTTAATAAAATGGCGAACGCACTTCCAAAACTTTTTGCCAGCGGCACATTTTTATTTGTTTCGTACCAACTGCCTACCCTACTCCTAATGCCACTGCACGCCGCTGTCCACAATTCACTGTTTTGTGAATGGTACCATGATGGTTTTCTAGGGATTGACAGACAATCCCCCCGCATCACACCGTCTCTCCACTACGGACAGTACCCTCTGCATTAGTTCCAGGCAGATGCCGACGTGTTTTTCCCGTATTAGAGTAACAATGTCGTCAGCATCTTCTTGAGCATTCTATCTCTACTCGTTTATTGCAACAATGAGGTCGTCGACTACCAGATTCCACAGCTTTGATGACAGAACACCTCCCTGTGGACATCCTCTTTCTGTCTTCACCTCTCTTGTGACACCACACAGGAATGCCTGTGCTCTCCTGCTGCTTAGCATGTTCTCTATCCATCGGGTGATTGTCCTGTCTGTGCCCCTGGATTTCAGCTTTGACACTATTGAGCGAGTGCTCGTGTTGTCGAATGCTCCTTCGATGTCCAGGAGCACAGCCAGTGCAACTTCTTTGTAGGTAACGGCTTGCTCTATCTAACCCACCAAGCTATGCAAGGCTATTTCGCAAGATTTACCATTTTGGTAGGCATGTTGGTTAGGCTGTAGCGGCTTGTTAACTAGCACTGTGACCCTTAAATGCCTATCTAACATTCTCTCTATTGCCTTGAGAAGAAATGACAAGAGACTTATCGGGCGATGAGCCTTTGCAGTATCGTACAAAGGTCTTCCAGGTTTCGGTATAAATACCACCTTGGAGATTTCCCAAACCGTAGATATAACTCTTGTGGCCAAGCTTAGTCTAAACAGACTCGCAAGTCTTGGAGTTATTATATCGGCGCTTTTTTGGAGTAGCACTAAGAAGATTCCATCTATTCCAGGTGTCATGAAGGGATCAAAGGATTGGATAGCCCATGTCACAGACCAATATGTGACTATGGACTTTGCACAAGTCCAATTATCACGAGTTGCCAGACCACGGGCAACTTGCTGTTCTTCACTGGCTGAGCTTGTTGCTTCTACTTGTATTTCGGTGGAGCAATACTGCCAGTGTCTCTTCCGGGCCGTCCGTGTGTGAGCCGTCTGCTTTGAGTACGGTCTCTGGAACGTTGACTGGATTTTGAGCCATGACTCTGTGGAGTTTTGCGCAGTCAGACACATTCTCAATGTCCTGACAGAAATTTCTCCATGAGCTTCTCTTGGCTTTCCTTACTGCTTTGTTGAATTCAGTTAGCGCTTTCGTATAGCTGTCCCAGGTTCCTGTGCGGTTGCACTGATTTTACATCCTGCGGACATTCCTTCTCAGAGATTCAAGCTTCCTGTTCCAACATCGTACATTTCTGTTGGTCTTTCTGACCGTTTTGGGGCAGGCCTCGGTGTATGAGTTCATTATGGCGCTGTTTAAAGGCGCATAAAACGAACAAAATCAAGCTGAATTTTGATATTTTTACAAAAAAACTGATTTTTATTTCATCTTATCCCTGAAACGAATGAAATTAAGTGAAATTTTGATATTTACAAAAAAAAATTCAAAAATCTATTTCTCTCACATCTTAAACATAAAACGAATGAAATTAAGTAAAGTTTAAATATTTTCATAAAAAATTAGTTTGTCATACATTTTCTTCATAAAACCAGCAAGGTGTAGTAATATTTTGAGATTTTGAATTTTTTTATGGTAGCCAATATGGGCCTCTGAAATCCCTCGAAAATACATTATAGGTATGGTGAAAACCATTTCCGACCACTTATTTCCATTCAAAATAGCTAAAAAATGCATTAAAAATCAAGAAACCAAGAGTTTTTGATTAACGATCTATTCCATTGAGATAGCCGTTACACCTGTAATGTACACCAGAATCCCGGATATTGCATCTATGCCGTTGGAAAGATCTTGAATAGAGTTATAGAAATATATCAGGTGTTTTTTCTCTATCTGTGGTTGAAAACTGTATAAATTGGAACGACTTCAAAAAACCGAAAAAAAATTAGAGGGTGGACCACTTATTTTGGCTATAACTCAACCCACTATGGAAATAAATATTACAGTTATGTTAATTCAACATCACATTGTGATAATGTTCTTCCTTTTTATCCTCTTGTTTTTATCACATGCACATCTATACAACCGCTTATGCCCAGCTTGTGGCTGTTAACTTTTGTGATGTTTCAACTAAACTTCTCAGCAATGTTAAAGCGCTGGCTTTTTACATTACTGTGATGTTACTAGAAAGGAAGGAAGGAAGGAAGTCTTTATAAAGAACTAAAAACAACATTTCTGTTACATTATGAAATGCCTTTTAACATCCTGTCGATGTTAATGCAATGTCTAAAAAATAACATCTTATCAATGATCTAAATGCGACATTTCAAAAACAATACAGTGATGTTGTATGGACATTACTTAAACCTCTAAATAATATACCTCAAACATTCTAGATCACATCCTATAGATGTTTCTTTGCCTAATCAGCAAATACAGGGTGAACAACTAAGAACGCTGTCGGCCATATTTCAAAAAATAGTCATGGTACAACTTTAAAAAAATACCTTCAGGAAAATGACCCTGAAAAATCGCTGGAAAATATTTTTGAGTTACTAAAATATCTGCTATGGGGTGAAATGAACACTTAAAAACATAATACTGTGATTATCTCCAAAAAAGACATACTAAAGGTATCCTAGAAATACAATTTTTGATATATTGATGAGATTATGAAAAAATGTAGTTTAGGGACTTATTGTCCTTATTCTTCAAGTAAGGGATGGGGGAAGGTTCTACCTAAAAAACAAATGTCGTCTTTAATAAGATATGCTTAAGAAAAATAACAAAATTGAACAATTTTGTCAACGCTATGTGAAAAAGTCGACAGTTTTCCCATTTTTCTCGGACATTTCAAATGTAATGAGGCATTTTTTAAATTCTGATGAAAAAGGGTTAAAAAAATAGGAATCTATTCCAAGATATAAAATTTACGATATCAGATAGTAAAATTTAAAAAATGCTTCGATTTACATTTGAAATTTCCTAGTGGATACAAAATTATCTATGTTTGTTATCAATCTTATTAAACAGAAAAACTCTTTTAAATGCAACTAAAATCATTAATATCGGTTAAAAAACGAAAAAGTTATACATTTGTTCATAAGTTTGAACCCTCCCCCACCCATTATTTGAAGAATAATGGCAAAAAATCTCCTTAATTAAATTTTTTCATAATATCATCAAGATTTCAAAAATTGTATTTTTAGGACACCTTTAGTATGTTTTTTTGGAGTATTATGTTTTCGAGTGTTCATTCCACCCCTAGCGGATATTTTGGAGACTGCAAAATATTTTTCAGGATCACTTACCTAAAAGTAATTTTTATGAAAGTTGTACCATGATTCTTTGATTCTTTTCTGAGATGTGGCCTACAGTCGTTCTTAGTTGTTCACCCTGTACATTTAAAATAAAATAGCAAAAAAAGCAATAAAGGATTTAAAACGTTTATTCACTATTAATGAACAGTACAGTAAATTTGAAAAAAGGGTACACAATTAGGAAAAAAAATATCTTTTACAGGAATCCAACCTAAATAAAATAAAATTGTGTAAGCATATTACATAACAAGTGTGGAAAGTGGAAACTATTGAACGCATTCAGTGGAAGCAAGAAACAAAAAGGGTATATTAATCTGTAATTGTCGTAACGTAACAAACTTCCAAACTGAATTAATAAAGTTTACCGGATACACATACATTACAGCTAGTTTACAAAAAAATTATTAGAATAGTTTTTTAATTATATTGAAACTAATAAATATTTTACACCATAAAGATTTTATGAAACATTAAGTTAAATCAACAGAAATCCAATATGATTAAAAGAAATTCTATCGTTTACTTACGGTTAATAAAACAGCTACTTTAGATCAAATTGTGCCCATGGAGACCTTTGATCGATCATCATAAACTACATCAAACTTGATTTTCAGCCAATTGACTGGGACCCATTTTCCACAAGATACATGCGGAGCTCTTCAAAGAAATAACAACATATTTAATTTCGAGAAGTGACTTTTCATGATTTACCTTCTATTACATGCCTCACTCCGTTTCGCAGGTAAATTCAGGTGTGCCATGAAAATTCATACTTCTTTTCTGTATAAAATAATATACTATTCTCATCTTGTTATTTTCATCCTGGAACATATTGTATATTAACATCGTGGAATTGTAACTTAATGAAAACTAAGCATTAATAATACACTGTATACAAAAAAAAACTACTTATGAAGAAGAGATATGAACACATTATCAAGTTAAATGAGTTTATAATTAATTGTATCCAATTGAGTATCCGATAGCTGTGTTTCTACAATAATTAATAATTGAATTATGTTTGTTGACTGAAGTATTCAGTGTCATAAGTTACATATTCTTCAACTAGATTAATACAGGTACCATTGTAAGGGTTATCTACAGCTTATTTATTGTATTCTGTGTATTTTGAAATGGAAATGAGCTTTTTAACAGAAATTTCTGTTTTTAAAGTCTTAAACAGTCTCTAATTGTTCACAAGAATTGTTAGTAATAATGTTAAAATTTTCTAAACCTGCAAAACTATATTGATGGCTAGGACTACTACTACAAAAACTAGAGCTAGAGATAGTTACTCTCGTTTATTTACATAATTACCAACTATTTGTTTTTAATTTTATTTATGTAAGTAGCTTCTGAAACATCTTGAACATTAAAAATATTTTATTCTAGATTCAAATCTCTGCCAACATATATCAGCATGTTAAATTATTAATAATAATATCCACCCTATTGCAATATTAAGTTTTTTGTATGGTATAATGCATATCTAGGATTTGACATATTGTGAATCATTTTTAAAATATACTTACTAACTAAAATATTTTAAAGTTGGAAAAACCCTGGAATTTCAATGTACAATAACCGATTAAAGTATTGAATGAGTATTAAGTTTTAATAATTATGATTTTGGAATAGGTACTTACCGATAACAACTTTTGTTCATCCATTATAACCAAAGATTATATACACAGAATTATAACTAAGTATAGAAACTGTAGCTAAGTAGGAACTAACGTAAACGAAGACCAAGTACTTCTTGCTAAAATTGTGCTTCCTGCAAATAAAATATAACACAAAACTGAAAACCATCCGCCATTTCATGCTTGTCATTTGTTTCCACAGATTACTACTGTTTGTTTCATTCGTCAGTTCCTCTTCTGTTTTCTTCTCTTTTTTATGTTACTGTGATGTTTAATATGAGATATTACTGAGAGTTTTATGAACTAACATCGTACAGACGTAATCGTAGGAAGTTACTAAAAATTATTTCGAAAGATGTAAAAGTAACTGCAACATGTGATCATCTTAGAAACATGTTAATTTGTAATATTACAGTAACGTTCTGTATGTGACATTAGTGAGAAGTATACAAATTAACATCGTGTGAATGTTTCCTATAGGAAGTTGCTAAAAAGAAGTTCATAGAATGTGTATGTAACTGCAATTTCAAGTATTATTGTGTACATCAAAAATATGTTTTATTTACATGACATGGATGTAAATAGAGTTGGTAATAAAATTAAGACATCTAGGAGATATCTTATTAACGTTTTAAATAAACATCACGAAAAGTCTCTAAAAAGAACATCACAAAAAAGACTTGTTATGTTTCTTGTTTAGTGGGAAGGCTACACCGAAATTCTCAAATATAAACTATTAAAAAGGTTTTGAATAGAGTTACATGGGTGTTTTTCTCTATGTGGGGTGAAAAAGCGTATAAATTGGAAAATACTTGAAGAAACGAAAAAAAATCAAAAGATGGACCATTTATTTTGGCTATAACTCCAAAAGGGTTCACCAAGCATCTCCAATATTGGAAAGGCCTTGAATAAAGCTACATAAATCATTTAGGATTCTCCTTCTATATCTGAGGTCAAAAACGTATAAACTGGAAAACACTTAAGATATCCATATTTCGAAATTTTAGATGGCCATTAATACCTCTTAAGTATTTTTCAGAGATATTGGTATGATGCGATCGTAATAACGTTTCGAGCTCTATCATCTTGCGAAGTTTCATCGAAATAGTTAGAGCCGTTACAAAGTTGCAACAAATATATATACCGACAAACTTTGAATACAGTTATGAGGCCGAAAACCTTACTGTAGCATCTCAGCGCTCCGAGTCAACTTACAGAATTCCATCGTGATCGGTGAACGCGTTCTTGTTTTTTCGGCCAATTGAAAATTGACATTTTGTATGAGAAAAAATTACTGTATATATAGAGTGACCTTTCATCGTTTGATTTACATGCCGCAGAGCTTTGAATTTGGCTTTTTCGGTGTGCTGGTTTCTGTGGGGGTGTACTTGCGTCACTAGGCAACTACCGTTGCTTGTGATTATTTCTGTTCGATTTTTCTCACATTAGAATTGAAAGGAGCGGCAATTAATTCTACACTCGCCGAATGTATAAATCAGTAAGCCACCTCCTTTTGAATGCCCATCTCATTTGCATAATTTGAAAGCAGCAATTTCTAGTACAAAATATAAGGATGTTTGTATCGCACTTTATTCAAATTGAATACATGAAAAATGTATGAAGTTGATAACTTCTAAATTTACCCAAGCTTATAATAATATTTTACATTAATTACTTGAATATTAAGAATCGAGTTTTTTTAAAATACTTTCTTGAAATTTTATGCGCAATAGAAATCAAGGCAGATTATATCTAACCTGTAGTTTTAGAAACATCAAGAAACAAGAACTCGACTGCTCGAGGTACCAAGTAAACTTAAGTCGCGGTATTTGAAGGTCAAATTCATTAGGAAAGAGGGTTAAGTTTCACGTACATGTAGACCAACAATTTGCGGTAAAAAAGGCAACACCCAGTTTTTATATAGGTATATTTAACAAGCCCTTAAACCCCTATAATTATGCAAGTCGCGGTTCAACATCACCTCACACCTGTTATATCAAGTTCACAGATTCTTTGTTAACGGAGACTCGCTTTCATTATGTAACACCCAACAAAAAATACCCTCCCTCTGCATCTCATTAATACGGAATATGAGAGAGAAAGTAAGTGCTGTTAGGCGTTTTAAGCCAGGTTGGTAAATAGAGGTTCATAAAATTAAGATCGGCTCAAAAATACCATCAAACCACAATTCAATAAAATATACAAAATGCATTTTTTCTTCTGGTAGCTCTGTAATAATTTTAAAGCATTATACCGAGTATAACAATACCAAATTTTATATAATTTCAAAGTGGTAAAGTGTTTTCCATTTACAATTGAATAATAAATTTGGCAATCTCGAGGCGGCATCGATTGAGCAGCATAGACGATGATTATTAATTTTAAGTATTTAAATATCTTCAATACCTGGAAAAATGTATTATTAGGCAGTCGGATAATTGGAGTAGGTCAAGCGAATTTTTTTCAAGTTGAGATACTTTCCGCTTTATCTATCTAATAGCATCCTCTTAAATTCTTTCATTATATAACTTTATACAAGTGAATATTAAATAAGAAAATGCAGAGAAAAATTACCTACCTACAAGGGCGTTTTATTTAAACAGGGTACCATATGTGAACTTTGGTACAAGGCAGATGGGTCTACCCAACTTTTGTTTAGAATATCGTCTGTATCGAATCAAGTTTAATCCAAATACACTTCTGTTCTACCATACCTATCTCCGTCTTCGGCCAAATTAATGGTATAACAGTATAACACAGTATAAAAGTGGTTCATTGTTCATAAATTAATCTTCAATCTTCTTAACATGGTCACATGTTAAGCCTTAAAACTTGCAATCCATGTCGAATAAACAATTCATCAATTTTATAAGTTTTATATTGCGGTTTGTACATTTTTGCAACGTTATAAAGATCTGGTTTTAACATTTGTTCGCTGTAATATATGTTTCTTTCAGAAAGCTAGTTTTTAAATTGTTGTTTAGTCCAAGCAGTCGAAGGTAATTTTTCATTTAGAACATGTGATATGGGGCGTTGTCAATTACCACAACAGCGTTTTTTGGTAGGTTTGGAATAAGTTTTTCTTGTACCCACTTCTCATAATTTTCGTACGCTATTTCATTATGATAATCTCCTGCTTTTGACTGGGAGTTCCACATAATACAAGCATTCGGTACAAAACCATTTTCACTTCCTGCATGCACAATGTTGAGCCTTTTGAAACGGGTTTTCTGAATCCTTCGTTACTCTTGTCGCTCCAACCTTTAAGGTGCGTGTGACATGAATGAATGTGTGTTTCATCCATATAAATGATAGGTTTGTTCTATTCTCTGCACGTTTTTATGTTTCTTAAATATAGTAGGGTAAATATCTGATTTCGTGACGTTCCATTATCAAACTTCTGTTGTTTTTCATGTTGGTCTAATGAAAACCCAAAGAATGTATTTGTTTCCGCAGAGATTCGCGACTTCCTGCGAAGCCATAACTATCTGCAAAGGTTTGGTATACATTTCTTAACGTTGGTACTTTTTTCTCAGATATGTGATAATTTATTATGCACCTTCTAATCAAAGTTTTGTCGAATTGATCCATACGGATACTAGACGTTCTTTGTAGTAGGCTCATCAGTGTCAGAATTACTTCCTGCCAGAGCTTCTTTTTTAATACGGTAAAGCGTTCTTTGGCTAACTTTCGTAACAGCAGAAACTCGTTCAATGACATGACAATAAAATAAGTCGATATAAATGTTGTAATAAGAGTTTTACTCATGTGTATTTTCATACAAATAAAATGAGGAAGCAGTTAAATTTGTTTTCAGTGACCGTTCTTTGAAATAAAAATTTTTGTCGTGGTTTTTGGCCATTTAAAAGAGGTATCAAATTAAGAAATACTATATTACGTTTCAGTTCATTAGTTGTTTTAAACGATCTTTAGATTTTAGTTCAAACATATTTTAATATCACCAAACTGCAATTGTAACTGGAAATGGTTCAAAACAAATAATAAAACCGAAACGTAACTGAGATAGGTATAAAAAGAGTATAATAACTATAATTATATGCTAAAACCCTATTAAATTTAAATAGGTATCTTACACAAAATAAACATGTGCCTTTTTATATACTCCTGTAGACAGAAACTGAATAGTTATTTATGCAACAAGTGCATACGAATAGATTAATTGACGCATGAGCCGCAGGCATGTAAACCCAAAAAAGGGCTCATTTCGGTTGCTCTAAACGGACTAAAAATTTCGTCGATTTGTCTGTAATGATGACATAACGATGCATAAAATTGACACATGAGTGCATGAAATACTTTGTCTCACCCTAATGTCACTTTTGTTTGTTGAACATATAAATATTTTATGTACGAAAATCGATTTAAAAAATTTACTATCTAGTGTAAATTGGTTAAATAATTACTTTGGCTCAAACATTTTATTGCAATAATTAAAACTTACCTTTGTTAATCGATTTGTCGACTTGCCATTGTTTGCCTCTTCGGTCATGAAATTTAAAACGTTCATAATTATTTCACGACACTGCTCACTCAACTTTTTATGATCAACTTTACTTTCTGGAGTCGCCATAACAAGTTAGTATTGCACAACCCCGGTAATCACACTTTTCTCTGAACTGTACTGTCGAAACGAAGTTTACGAATTCTGCCAGCGAAGCGAGCTCTTGCAATCCGCATAAGTCTTTGCTACGGCGCATCGGAAGTTGCCAAACTTCCGACTGCCAAAATTAATTTGCCAACCTGTACCTATAACAGCAGTTCGCTAGAAAATTCAGTACTGTTAGGTTTGGAGAAGACGTAGTTCTTTGTCAGACTGTATTTATTACATTTACTTCTAGATATATCTTTCAGTTTGATCAAGTCCTTAGTTGTAAACAGACGTGAGATCGATATAGTGTTAAAATTTTAAACTGATATTTTCAAATCAATTAAAATAAACTAGTTATTTGGGTTGTTAAATTAGTAGAAAAACATTAGTTCGTGATAAATACAATCCAAATAATAATTTTGAAATGAGTGCGAATAATGGGGGACAACCCCCCGTAATCCAGAATGATGTGATAGACATAAACGATGAATTAGATATCCTTGATGTCTCAGAAAATGGATTTAAGGGATTTTCATCACAAGAGCAAAATATTCAGATAAAACCTTTTCAATTTCATCATTATCAGGCGAAACAAACGGTAATAATAAAAACGAGAAATATCAATTCGTGACCAAATCACCAAACTTACAAACTGAAAACACTAAACAAGTTTCTCTATATCAACACTCTGACCTCGGCCCATATCATGTATACGTTGAAAATAATTCAAGCGAATTTAAATGTAGACGAAATCCCTTAATCCCTTAATAAATTATACTTTAAAAAAACTAAAAAAATCCATTTTAATAGCAAAATGAACTAAAAGGTATAGCAGAGTTGATGTTACCACAATAGATAATCCAGCAATCAATCATGGCTAATCAATTTGGTATAAGGTCAACATAAAAATTAAGATATTAACAAAAAAATTTAAAAGTAAAAGAGCGTGTTGTGCAATTATTAATCTTTTCATAATAACTCTAATTTTGTAAATGGCAATTCATAAAATCATTCTTACATTTAATATCAAGCACCCCACGCCTTAATTCTATATTTGAATTATTTGTTAATAATTTAATTTTTATATTGATCTAATTCCAAATTAATTAGTCATAATAATTGACTGTTAGGTTTTCTATTGCAGTAACACTTCTCCTATACTTCTACTTTTCGATTTGCTACTAAACCGTGTTTTTTTAGTTTAAATGAACTATAATTTATATCCTCAAAATATCAAATTATTTTAAATATCGTTTAAAAGCCGTAGAAAAATGTTGTAGCGATTTTAATCCTTAATATTCAATATCTTATGTTTAAACGATGGTATTTAAATTTTTGGCGGATGCGAGGGTCAAAATAAAATTTCTCTCTATCTTGATGATCCTAGCGACTTTGGCTGGAAGTTATTAGATTATTGTATTGTTACTATCCCTTGACTCCTGTGCAAATTTTCAAGTTAATCAGACTTCTTGAAATTGGTGAAAATTAAGTTGTTCGATTCAGTCATGTACAGGTCAAGCTAATATAAGCGTGTGTAAATAATTTCTATTAATACATCAAGGCATAATTAGATATATATGTTACCGTAAAAGCCCGATTCCAGTTAAAACCCAAATTTCCTAGGAAAATCTAGTTTCAACTATGGCTCACAGTCAATTCTTGATTTAACTAGTTAAAACTAGAATTGTCTAATAATTTCAGTAAAATCTAAACATTTTAAGAATATTAAATTCAATACAGTTGTTACTTGTTAAAACTAGTTTTTACTAAATCAGTAAAAACTATTACGTGCTGTCGGTAGGAGCCTCAATTCTGTGATTGGACACAAAAAAGTCATATGATCTAATTCTAGTTTATAATTTAGTTGGTGTAAGCTCAAAAGCTCATGCGTATCGGACGTTGCGACTTGTTTTCCTTCGGTGAAGGATTCATACAGGGAAATGTTTAAACTTAAGTTACTCTAAGCATTAATAAATGTGTTGTGCGGGTAGTGCCGTTTAGTTAGTTGTTTCTGGCTAGAAGTATGTCGAGTTAGGACCTGTTACTCCTGATAAATTGGGTACTTCTAAGAAGTAGGTACCGGTAATTAAATTGTTTTTACTTTTGATAATTCTTATATAGAGCTGTTAAGCGTTGATGGTTTCTGGTTTTAAGCGTAAGAGTTTCGACTTGGTTTCATCTGGTAATTCATAACCACCAAAGCAGGGAATCCAAGACAGCGCACGACGTGAACTGCAATGTCATGCGTTGCTACTACAAAGCAACACAACTGGAACAGATAAATATAGGATACCGCCAAGAATTTCACGAACTATTTATAAATCTGTACCCCGAACTCAACAACATAATCACAGCTCAAAGACTAGCAGACCAGAAAAGAGTAATAATAAGAAACCAACTGCTTACAGAAACATACAAATCATCAAAGAAGAAGTAACCGAGGAACTAAACACCAACGATAACGCGCAAGACAGACAGCCAAGACACACTATACCAGTAACTGAATCAGCTACCACCCAAAATCCCTCAAACCAACTATCAGAAAATATGAAAAACACCCAACTTAATGAAATATATAATGAGATTCAGGAAAATCTAACAACCTGGTCACAAAAAGCACCAGGTCAAAGACCATCACTACCAAAACTAAGATTCTTAAAACGAACAACTTACATAATAAAGAAAGTGAACCAAGAGCTCGAACGACATGCAGAAACCATAAGCACATTAGAAGACCTAAACACTGTTATCTACGCCGGTGCCGTTACTGTTCTCACTCAAAACGAGCAAAAAATACAACCACAAACCACCCACACCACACACAAAAAAACAAAACCGAAATGGCAAATTAGACTGGAAAATAACATTAAAATCACAAGAAGTAAAATCGCACGACTGGTTCCATACAACAACAGCAATATATCAAAAAACCTTCTGAAACACATCCACCAAGATCATTTAAAATAACCAAGAACCACCAATAGAGTTCCTAGACACAATAAAACAAAATTTGGCAATATACACCAAACGATTAAGCAAACGACAGAAGAATGCAGAACACTCAGTTCAACAGAAGCAAAAAAGCGTTTGACCAAAGCCTTGGGAAGAACGAAGTGATACAAATAAACCATCTGAGCACACAGGAAATAGAAAACTTCTAGAAGGAAATATGGTCGATGCCGAAGCTTCACAACGAGAATACAGCATGGATAAAATCAGAACAAGATAGAAACAAAAATATGCCACAACAGGTAGACCACACCATCACTACTGAAGAACACACAAATATCATCAATAGAACACATAACTAGAAAGCCCCTGGAGCAGACCACATACACAACTTCTGGTACAAAAAATTTACAACACTACATAAACCACTCACAATACAAATCAATAAACTACCAATGGAACCGAACACCACACCAGTGTTTCTAACAAAAGGTATAACATACATCAAACCGAAAAACCAAGACACCCAAAATCCCGGACTTTTTAAAATCTGGCAGATCCTCGATTTCATAGTGCAACCGACGCCAGGTGAATAACTAAACAAAAACAGCCTTGGCTAATTGACAATCGCCGAAGCCTCAAACCCAGCCAAAAAAAAATAAAAAATAAAATATATATATATATATATATATATATATATATATATGTATAATTTTTTTTTCATTTTTTCAATTTCTTGGGTGTCAGGTTGTGTAATTAATTAAATCATTTTATTGTTACTAACGTTTCGTTCCTGGGTTAGGAACTTCCTCAAAGTTTATTATTGACTGAATCAAGTTTCATCGTTTACAGTTTAAAATTAAAAAAACACATATACAATAGGTAAAAAACATTCATAAAACATACATTTGAAACAAGTACCATCGATACAAATTCTACGACATTATACAGGGGGAGTACGGAAAGACTTCAAATATATTATTTTATTAAATTATGATAAATCTGAATTAAGTTTTTTACATCTTGCTTATCGTTGACTGAATTTTCTTCCTTTTTAATGTGCACCATTTCTTTAATTGTTAATTTTTTGTAGTTTGAATCTTGAGCTAGAATTTTGGTGTTTTTAAAATCAAACTCATGATTTTCATTGCTTTCATGTTTGTGGAGAGCCGTGGAAGCATTTTTGGTAAATTTATGGCCATTTAATCTATTTTCTAAAGTCTGTGTGGTCATTTCTATGTATTTTTTTGGACAGTTTAGGCAGGGTATAGAATATATAACGTTTGACTTTTTTGTGGTTTTTATTTTACTTTTTAATTTAGTGAATAATGGTGATAAGGTGTTTTGAGCTTTGTGACATATAGAGATACCATGTTTAGAAAATATGTGACTGAGTTTTTCAGAAAACGGCTCTGTGTATGGCATTGCTACATATTTATTATTGTTCGACACGTTGTTTTTAGAGTATTTCTTTGATGGGTTGTTATATATTTTATAGACTCTTTGTTTGCAAATACGGTTTATGGTATGTATTGGATAGTGATTGCTTATTAAAGTCGTTCTAACTTGTTTTATAATATCTGGTCTGTATTCTGGAAAAGTTAATTCAATGGCTCTGTCAACTAATCCAGTAATTACGCTGTTTTTATGGGACTTTGGATGGTTGGAATTGTGGTTAAGGTATCGGCCTGATGAGGTTACTTTATTATACAGTTTAGTTTTGATATTATTATGGTTAGTTCTTATCAATGTCATATCCAAAAAATTTATTGTGTTACTTTTTTCTGTTTCCACAGTGAATTTGATTTTTTCATGAAAATTGTTGAAAGCGGACAGTACGTAATTAATACTATCATTGGGTACAGCTGCTAAACCGTCGTCCACAAAACGTTTAAAAAACAGAATATTGTGATTCAAATCTTTCAATACTACTTCTTCTAGATGATTACTAACTGAGCAAGTGTAGAAGATATAGGAGAGCCCATGGTGCATCCATTAAGTTGTTGGAAAAATTCATTATTATATTGAAAGTAATTATTGTTTTGAATTAATAAGATGGCTTCAAGGAATTCAGTGTATTTGAGTGAAGTGTGTTCTTTTATAATATCCCATTTCGTTTGTACAGTCTTAATTATTAATTCGTTAGGTATATCAACAGAGTCAATGAATTTTTTGAACGAGAATGAATCTTTTAAATAACTGTCATTTTGACCGACTACATTTGAAAGGCAATTGGCTAGATATTTAGACAAATTATAAAATGGTGATTGTATGTAGGATACTATAGGTCTTAATGGTATGTCTGGTTTGTGTAATTTTGGTAGAAAGGAAGAAAATTCAGTCAAGGATAAGCAAGAAGTAAAAAACTTAAGTCAGATTTATCATAATTTAATAAAATAATATATTTGAAGTCTTTCCGTACTCCCCCTGTATAATGTCGTAGAAATTGTATCGATGGTACTTGTTTTAAATGTCTGTTTTATGAATGTTTTTTACCTATTGTATATGTGTTTTTTAATTTTAAACTGTAAACGATGAAACTTGATTCAGTCAATAATAAACTTTGAGAAAGTTCCTAACCCAGAAACGAAACGTCAGTAACAATAAAATGATTTAATTAATTACACAACCTGACACCCAAGAAATTGAAAAAATAAATTATTTAAGAAGGTTGAAGAAAAATAATACTTTTATTATTATATATATATATATATATATATATATCCTTGTCTGTCATGCTGGGGTTGTGAGGCGTACCTTACCACGCTGCCTCAGTGCGGCAAGGAAGTAGGCCTTAAAGTAAATCTGAGTAAGACCAAGGTAATATATAACGAACTAATAAACGCACAAGAAATAATAATTAATGACACTGCCCTGGAAATAGTAGAGAAATAAATATACCTGGGTCGACTAATACACATATCAGGTTCTCTACTTCCAGAAATAAATAGAAGGACCAAATTATTATGGACAGAACTCTGTCATCTTCAAGTCTAGAATGCCACTCCGTTTGAAAAAGAAAGCGTTTGATCAGTGCGTACAGAGGTCTATGGAACGATGCATGTTTGGAATAACAAGGAGAGATAGAAAAAGTGTTGAATGGATCAGACAGAAAACCCAAGTGATAGATGTCATTAATAGAATCAGATCCCTAAAGTGGCAATAGGCGGGGCATCTCGCTAGAAGGACAGACGATAGATGGACCACAAAGATAACGCAATGGTATCCCCGAGGCGCGAAAAGACCAAGAAGACGCCCCAACTTAAGATGGGACTACGATATAAAGAATCTCGCAGGATCAACTTGGGGCCGCATAGCTGCATATGATGATGATAATATATATTTTCAGTAACCCTTTTTTTGCGTGAATTACCCATGAATGTCTTTATTGTTGTTGTTAACATATCACGCTATATTCCTACATCTTCTATATATATATATATATATATATATATATATATATATATATATATATATATATATATATATATATATATATTGTGATATTGTCCTTATATAATGAAAAGCGTGTATAATATTCTTCAACTCATCAACCAACTCACTGTTTACTTGTTAACCAACACTTGTCGGATTCAGATTTTTTATTGGGTGGACTCCCCAGTAAATAATCCTCTTCTTATGACGATTCTCTAGTTATTCGTGGCCCGTTAAATTTCTTTAAAATTTTCACAAACATGTTGTTTTTTTCATTTAATGTGCCTGGATATCTATTATAAATATACTAAGTATAGGCAACCCGCTTAGCTTGAGAGTGTGAAGTTAGGTACTTGTCTAGACTAACGAGCCAAATATTAAAAATTTAACGAGATAATATATTTTTCAAGTATCATTTTTGCAAATAAAAAAATATTCTATAAGAAAAATTACTTTATTTCAATTTAGTTGAAGATAGTTTGTATTAAAACTTTATTGAGACAATGACCTTCTTGACTGCATGAAAGTATTACATTTACAAACTACAGAGTGATGTATTTATAATACTAAAGTTTTAGAAAGGCGGTAAATTTGGCAACATTGTAAACATTAAATCTGGAATCAACATAATACATCAAAATATGGAGATAATTTGTTATTTCAAATAAATCACCTTGTGTATTATTTGTTTTTCGAATCCCCAAAAAATCCTAAACATTTCTCAAATGTTGCAGCAAATTTTGTTATGGGACTCATTAGGAACATATTTAAATCTCAATATCAACAAATGTAAGAATATTTACAGAAGGCACAATCCATTTTCAAGTTATTGAGTTACAGGTCTTGGAACTAAATATATTATGATGTTGACCTCATCTAGTAAGAAACAGTGGACAAAAGCAAATTTAATAATATTCTTTCGTCGTTATTGAAACACTTTCTGAGAAATATCTTGAACACGATCCACATGCATACATTTAGTATTGTTTTTAGTATAACAAAGGTATTGGAATTCATTATTTTTATAAACGATTGATTTTACATTAGAAATTGATATTGGTATTTGTTTGATAATAAAACAGAATAATAAAAGTGATGATGCGGCAAAATATTTTCCTTCTGAGATTATTATAATTTCATATAATAACAATATTGGATTACAATAGGGCCAGAGAAAATACTGTACAAAATACATTTCTGATTACCACGCCTTCTGTATATTATAGAAAACCCTCGAATTGACAGTTCACTCCACTCATAATTACCATTCATTTTACGGGTTGCGTAATGCCGAGGTGCAGTCATGTGGTGTTGTTGACGTTACTGAAACGCCCACGTCAATGGGTCTTGTGTTTTCTGACAGCATTTACCCACAGTACAACCGTCTCAAATTATTACTTTTATCCAAAAAGGGATTCGAATTTATACGGTTCTTACATCTCAAATCAATAGCGTAGTGTCTGATTAATTCATTGTAATATTATATAATTGGAGAAAACGTATCCTTTTACTTATTAATCTGAAAGATATTATTTTAATCGAAGCCAACGCTTTGGCAAAACTGATCTAGAGCAGATGAGAAAATAGAGTTTGCGGATTATTCCTAGGTCATCCTATGTGTAGAACTTCTCGCTGGTAAATATCCCATACATGTTTTATGGGATTGAGATCCAGGGACTGCGCCGGCCATTGGAAAACATCAATACCGTGCTCATCTAAGAAGTTGAGGGGTGGAGTTGTCTTGAGGGGTGGAATTTTTCTTGTGGCGGTGAACAATGAATTCCCGTCGTTGAAAATAAATGTAGATAGTTTTATACCCCCTCCTAGTTTCAGTAGATATGGTCTTGATTAAAATAATTGATGGCTCAGGTCATGTCTATGTACTAGTGGCGGAATATACCTTGATATTTTTGAATCAATTAGTAACACATAATGTTTGAATAATGATAATTTGCTTATTGTGGGTGACTTTAATATATCTTCTTATGCCGCAATCTCCATAATAATTTAGGTAATTTAATTATTTCTGCTCTTACCAATTTTTTCTCAATTTTTAATTTAACTTAATACAATACTATTGCGTACGATTTCGAACATATTCTCAATCTTGTCCTCTATAATAATGACTGTCTTGTGGAAAGATCTATTGAAATTTAGTTGCTCAAGATCGGAATAATCCTGTTTTAAATATATCTTGTAACGAAAATGTTCGCCACACTTTAAAACGAACCTTCTCAACAATATCCTGCAATGAATATAAATTCCGAATTTTTAGCTATTGTATCAACGTCTCTGTAATATAGATCGGACTTTCGTTTAAGTATTTGACAGATCAGATGATGCCTCTATCTTCTTTTTCACGGTAATTTGTATAATGCGTTTGATGAGTGCGTCCCAAGACAAACAAAACAATATCAAAGAAAATATCCGCCGTGGTTTACCCGGGATATTATAAAAGACATTCAGCTGAAATCGAGATTAAATAAGGAATGATGTAAATACTATTAACCAGTTTAAAAACTTAGGAGCAAAGGTGAAATCTGACATAGAGAAGTCGTACAAAAATTATACCAAATCTGCTGAGTCGAGCATGAAAACAGATCCCAAAAAATTCTGGGGTTTTGTCAATAGCAAAAAAGTTTCAACTAATATTTCTGACGGAATGACGTTCAACGGCAAACACTCAATACTCCTACCGATATAATGGTTTTTCTGAGTATTTTACAAAATCTTTTCCAGTTAGTACAATGTGCGTCTCTCAGTAACCTCATGTTTCTTTATATCGTGTCTTTCACTGAGGATTAAATTCTTATAGCTTTAAAACAAGTTGGACATAAAATGACAACAGCACCTGACCTTGTCCCTGCTTTCATTTTGAAAGATTGTGCGCCTATACTTGCCCCGCCGTTGATAACATTGGTCAGCACGTGCGTGAAGACTTGCACTGTGTCTAATATGTGGAAATCATCGAAGGTTAGACCTGTCTACAATAGAATGTATAGCCATTCAAGCAACTTTATAACCATAAATCAATATGGTTTCGCAAAGGGTAAAGCGTCGATGAGCGGACGCAGACTGACGTTGCGTACAGCGACTTCTCTAAAGCGTTTGACAGACTAGACCACGGAATTCTTGTGAGAAAACTATCTCGATATGGTTTAACACCATCTCTGATCAAATTATTCATCTCCTTTTTAAATAATAGTCGTCCGTATGTGGTGTTTAATGGTTATAAGTCACTAGAATTTTTAAGCCACTTAGCTACATCTGGAGTTCCTCAGGGAAGTATTTTGGACCCCTTATTATTTAATGTCTTCATCTATGATACAGTTGATGATCTTGATGTCAGCTATGTACTAAATGCTGATGACTTAAAAGTATTCTGTCGAATTGATGATAGAAGCGATTGTGTTTCACTTTCAATTAACCTTCGACCTGAGAAATGGTGTATAAGTAATACATTGTCGTTGAACGCTAGTAAATGTAAGGTAATGACAATTTCCTTAAAAACTGGAAAATTATGGAATCAATAATTATGTTCATTTCAATGGAGAGATTTATAGCAGTAAATATGGTTTGATTACGGGCAGCCCCCACAACCCCCTACTAGCATAAATTTTCATGGATAATATAGAAACAATAATTCATAACCACCCCCTTAGCAAAAAAGTTATGTACTGGCACCGATATGTGGACGACATTTTCACCGGTACAAATAGACGATTGGACAGCTTCATGACTTACATTAACTCAATTTACAATAATATCAAATTTACGGTAGAATTTTTTAGACGTTACAATTTCAAATATAATAACAGCCCCATTAAATACTAATAATTACAAACAAAAAATATCATAAAACAAATTGCAGTTAATAATAATTACGATCCAAATTTAATTGACAACATCATAAATAAAAAGATACTAAACCAGATTTCAGAACAAGTATTCCCTTCTGATAAAAATAAACAATTTAAAAGCTTAACATACTTTGGAACACCATCTTTAAAAATTAAATCATTTTTAGAAACTTTAGACATGAATATTTGCTTTAAAACTGATTACAATTTATCCAAACTCATTTAAAATAACAAATCTAAATTTTAAAAATTAAACAAATCAGGAATTAATAAATTAAAATGTGGTAATGACTACTATTATAAAATTTATATCGGTATAACAATTAGAAATTTTAAAACTAGAATTTTAGAACACCAACGTAGCTATGACAACAAAAAATTCGATTATAACTACTCAAATCATTTATTAGAAAACCAGCACACTTTCGACCCAAATTTAGAAGCTCTTGAGATAAATAAAAACAAATATTCAGGTA
Organism: Galeruca laticollis; assembly: GCA_963921935.1. Lineage (NCBI taxonomy): Eukaryota > Metazoa > Arthropoda > Insecta > Coleoptera > Chrysomelidae > Galeruca > Galeruca laticollis. The sequence continues at coordinate 167,889,839 of OY998180.1, forward strand.
ACATTCTCAACGACCAAATATGTATCTATCACTCTCCTTGTTACCTAGAAGATAGTTTAGGAATGCTTGTAGTGAATGAATTTACAGTTAAACTTTTTCAATACCTTTGTTAATCATCGTTCAGCATTCTTCATTATTGATGATATTATTCTCTGTAATCAATATACTCAAATTTGCCCTGTATTTGGGTTTGTCCTGTTTGAACAGTGTATTAATAAATAAATATAAAAATAAATGAATGAGTAAATAAATAAAAAATAAATAAATAAATAAATAAATAAATAAATAAATAAATAAATAAATAAATAAATAAATAAATAAATAAATAAATAAATAAATAAATAAATAAATAAATAAATAAATAAATAAATAAATAAATAAATAAATAAATAAATAAATAAATAAATAAATAAATAAATAAATAAATAAATAAATAAATAAATAAATAAATAAATAAATAAATAAATAAATAAATAAATAAATAAATAAATAAATAAATAAATAAATAAATAAATAAATAAATAAATAAATAAATAAATAAATAAATAAATAAATAAATAAATAAATAAATAAATAAATAAATAAATAAATAAATAAATAAATAAATAAATAAATAAATAAATAAATACATAAATAAAAAAATAAATGAATAAATAATATTGAAAAGTCAATTGCAAGTCTGGAAGTATGCGGACGATCATGATCGTGCATAAACAAAAAGCTAGGACCTCCAGCTGCTGCAATGGTTGTAGGATGGTATTACGGTACGACATACCCATCATGAAACCGCCACGTAAAATGAGATCGGTTCTTCCGCTAACACTAATACCTCCCCAAACATTGATTGTATACCGCTTTGGTAAGAATAGATATTCTGGGCAAATGGTAAACGGTTTATATGGCCTGGTTCTCTTCAAACACGTACTAGTCTCTAGTCTGGATAAATTCCAAATCGAGATTGATCACTGAATAGCATGTTAGCCCAATTGGCGTTTGTCCATAAAATGTGTTCTTGTGCTCACACTAAGCGAGCTCCTTAATTTCCTCGCATTAGTGTCGGAACTCTTAAAGAGCGCCTAGGATGTAGGTTACTCTCATGCAATCTACGACGCATTGTATCAGCCGACACTTCCACTTGGTGAGCCCCCTAGAGGCTAATTATTAGACAAATTCGGTAATTTAAATGTTCTTTAAACTGACATTCCCTTCCTCAAGCGAGCCCTAGACGTACCATCAGAATTATTTAACTCGATTGTATATACAAATCATGTTTGCATCATGGTCATACTAGTTAAACGAAATATGTTGATTGAAACATGCAGGTATAGACATAATCTAACCCTTACATAAAGTTTAAAAGAAATGTTTGTGCATACATGTGAACAAAGGGAAAAAAACTCCAACATGTTTGTACCAGCATATATGAAATCATGTCGTTAATATGGCCCATACACGTAGCAGCATTTCGACAATATTGTTTATAAAAAGCGTTTGCTCAAACCCAAATGTACAAAAATTTATTTGTACAAACTTAACGATCAAAACTCTGAAATTTAAACTGCCTATTTTGATTTTTACTTGGTTTACCACAAAAAAGTTGGAATTTTGGATTTTTTTTGAGTTATTTCCACGTAAAGTGTCGAAACCAGTTTTGCTCCCTTTTGAGCTGCACTTCTTCCATCCGTCTCAGCATTCTTTCTATAACATTCGGCACATCTTTTCCTTTTCTTCCGATTCATTTCATCTCTATCCTCGTTATTTGTAAGAGAATGTTTTTCCTCTGTTCTTTCATTCTGATTGTCTCTTTCAAACTTGATTCCCAAGAGTTGCATTACCAATTTCTCCCGAAATTCTGTAATGGGCATATTTCTTTTCTTATGGTAACTGAATATAATGGAAGCATTTATAACAGCAGTGTTGAATAATAATTCAAACGCTGCCTTATGATACCATTTAAGTGTTTTTCTTAGAGGGTAGAAGTAAGTTGTCTTCTGATCCGATGCAACTACGCCATCTTTACCTTTATTATATTCAATTATTGCCTCTGGCTTTTTAATTCCAATTCCCCTTCTATCATGCTTCCCTGTAGCTTTAATGTCTATTCCGTGTTTCGTAGATAAAAAATAAACGTCACGCTTATCTGTTCATTTAGCAACGACAATACTATCAGCTCTTTCTTTACCACATATTTCCCCAACCCTCAATTTACTGCCTACAATGTCTTTTGGAATCTCTTATCGATTCTTTCTTAGAGTACCTAAGAGATGGGATTTTCTTTTCAATAGTTCCTTGGCCAATGTTACAGCAGTATAATAATTGTCTGTGACAATTGTTCTTCCTTCATCTGAATATCTCTCTGTTAAATCAAGGACTACTTTTTCGGCTAATCCTTGTCCGTTAGTAAATCTCTGTCCTGTGTATATCTTCACATCGAGTGTGTAGCCTGATGTATAACACAATTTGAAGAATTTTATTCCGTATATATGTCTCTTAGTGGGAATGTATTGCCGGAATACCAACCTTCCTCTAAAAGGTACCATGGATTCATCAACTACAAGAAATTCTCCAGATGGGCACAATCTACTTTATACCAATTTGAAACTGTGAGATCCATGTACGTCTCTTCTTCCGGTTCGACTGTATTTGTTGTTGTTAACGTGGATTCATTCCGTTGTTCAAAATCATCGCCGCCGGAAGAGGTACCATCCCTATCGCTTTGTGACATCTCATACTCAGATCCGGAACACAAACAAAAATATTTCATTGTCGATTTCATTCAAAATTACTGCTAACTCCTCATCCGTAAGACGGCTCTGTCTCAAATTTTAAACTGAAAGTTGAAAGAAAAATTATTGTAGTTCAGTCAACAATAAAATACGAGATATCAGAAAAATATACACATATTATTTATTCTGTCACCCTGTACATATTCAAACTAAAATTAAACTCAAGTTTATGTACGATTTTGTTTATAAAAAATATATTTATGGAAACTACCCGAGTTATTTCTCTAACGCACTTTTATTTCAAACATATATTTTGAGGTTAGATCTAACTTCCGGTAAATTTTTACAGAATTTCAATTATTTTAGCCTATTAATAGCAAACATATACTTATCTAAATATATTATGCACTTACCAGTAAGTTTTCGTATTTATTCTGTAGATTTTTTAGCACTAAAATGGCAGAACATTGATAAAGACTTCCGTCTTTTTCAACTGACAACAAGTGTCTAAATTACGTTAAATTTGTGCTACCTCGTGGTGAAATTTGAGAATATACTGTTCCTAGAGTGCTGTGAAACATAATCTAGCCGTTCATTACTATGCCACAATAATCTGTCCGTCATAAAGTAAGAGTTGTGCCGTGATCTGTGATCCTCGCGGCACATAAGTGAAATATTTTTGAGGATCACCGGTGATTCTCATGGCAACGAATGTGTTAATGAAACGTTATAACTTTATCTTACATTCACAATGATATTCTTGAAACGTATTCAGATTCTTGACAAATGTTCAATGTCTATCGAATATTTCCAATTTTTTGCATGATATCAGATGGTAATAAAGTTTAAGCATGTTATTATAAAATCATTTATTCTTCCCAATATCCTCCAAATCTATGATAAGAACAATATCTGAGACATAACAAAAACCTCGGTAAGCCGTGGTTTCTGTTATATGCAAGCCCGGATTTGTACGGTATTAAGGGATAAACGGAAGAGGGTCTTGATTCAACGTGTTACGCGTACGATAGACACTTTGAAGTTGCGGATTCTCAAAAGATTCTATTGTTAACTCTTATTTATTATTACGTTCATTTTAAGACTTTACGTCTATTTGGGTGACAATGAATTATCATTTGCCGCTTTTTAATTACAGAGAAACCTTTGAGCTTGGAAGTTAAGGCTTTAATCTAACCCTATACCACATTTTTCCCTTCGTGTCGAACAAAATACAATGGACATCCTTTTTATTTCTGCTCTTGTAACATACCAATTAATTTTTTTAAAATGGTTTTATTAAAATTTATGTTTAATCATCTCACGACCCCTTGTTCTTTTACTTTGATCTTTGCCTTTTGCATGTCTATCCGCTGATATTTTTTGTTTTTCCGTACTATGTCGCATCCGAGTTACAAAAAGCTGAAAGCATATTCCAATACTTTTATGTTGACTAGTAATATTTGTGAATCTTTTTTAGTTACAAATACTGATTAAGAGAACCTAGTTCATATTTGTATTGAATTTTTTTGTCTCTACACAATATACAAAAATAAACGAGGGATTGTTATTTTTTTTATAATAGCGGGAATGTACGACCTTATTAAAAAGGGTGCCGTCCGGCCGTGTCTTGGAAAAGATCGGCTTAAAAAAAGAGTTCAAAATATTTTCATGTCTCTAGTTCGCCGCTGGGTTGTGCAATAAATCATTCATAAGAAATAATTGTATATGTATAATCTAATCCTAAGTAGTGGTAGTATTGACAGAAATAACACCGTTTTTTCGTTTGGGAAATTTCAAATACCAGCTGAACTGTCGAAACTTCAAACTTTATATCTTATGTCGTTTCGAAGAAGTTGGCATTTCTTTCGATGTTATTCAGTGTTGGCTATCCCTGTAAGTGTTGGGAAAATTATGTTGCTTAAATAGTTTTAACCACTAAACGCGGCAATTACATTTCAATAGTATGGCTAATTGAAGATCATGAAACAAAGATTCACAAAATTTACATGAAGCCAAATATTACTCACTACACAATTGTTTTAAATATTCAAAATTCTTGTCATCCTTTGCTATGAACAAACTAAGTTTTTCTGTAGTATTAGTTTAGTTTTATGTAAGCGAACTGTAGCCATACGAGTGATGTTTTAGAGACATATAATTGTTTTTGGAAATAACACTGTTTTGTTTATGTCCCTTTTTTGGTTTCTATAGCTATCAAATTGATTTTGAGCGTATGTATCGGAAAAAATATATCTTGGGTATAGACAGAAATATGAATAAGTAACAAGGAACACAGTTGTATTATAATACCACATAATCGAGAGAGAAGGAATGCAGTCCTCCCCTCCTGTTCAAGATTACAAAATCTTGAATTTTATTGTTTACGATGCTTTTAAAATATGTAAGATATTTGTATGTCACTTTTTTTGGTCATTGTATATATTCAAAGCGTAAATTCATTTTAGTTGCTAGCGTTGTAAAAATATGTTTCAGAATTGATAAGATCTTTTGTATTGTTGTAAATTCAAAGGATAGTTTCACTTTATTCCAAACTTTTGTTAAATACCTTTAAAATATCACGTTTTGCAACAATAATTGTAAATAATTTTGTTTGAGCATTGAAATAGCACATTTATGAAAGTCGACATATTGTCGCATTGTGTTTGAAATCCTATAGTTAAGAAGTTAGGAAAATGTCACGTTTCACACTATTATCTATTGTATTGTAAAAACCCTAAATTTAGTGTCACTTCAGCGTGAATTTTATGGTCGACGATCGGAAGATTTGTAAGGAATTTTTGAATGCCGTTTCTGAGTAAAAAGGTTACAATTGCTATTGGAGTATTCCATAGAAATTGAAATATCTATTGGCGGCACCCATTGTTGATTCTTGTCGATGGACCCGACGAGTCAAATGATACTGGCCAATAGGAAATATTTATTTTCGTTTGGTCAACCCTATCCACGTGTAACCACGCCCCTTGCAGATTTCTATTTAACACGTCTCACAACGTGAAGAAATCAGTTTTACACTCATCGAAGCGAGTTCAATACTCTCGATAACAAAGCTAGTTTTACACTCATCGAAGCGAGTTCAATACTCTCGATAACAAAGTTGGTTTTACACTCATCGAAGCGAGTTCAGTACTCTCGATAACAAAGTTCTACTACTCATCGACGTGAGTTTTTACACTCATCGAATCGAGCTTAACGCTCAATAACAAAGTTCTACTACTCATCGAAGCGAGTTTTTAAACTCATCGAATCGAGCTAAACGCTCAATAACAAAGTCAGTTCTTATACTTATCGAAGCGAGCTCACAACTCAAAAACGTAATAAGTTCAACACTCAATCGAGTTCATCGAGTCGTCGTTACATATCGAAGTAACTTCACTCCAAGTCAAACAATCAGAGATACTAAGTCTAACACCACGTTACTTAGTTTCTATACACGCCAAGTGAATATTCATCAAATCGAAACATAAAATTGTCTTCCGATCTGAAACCACCGAAGTTCAGCATTCATAACTTTGTACCATTTTGTAAATTTGTACATAATAAATTATTAATTTCGACATTAATTTTGTCAAATTAAGATTATTTATCTAGTTGAATGTCTACGCCAGTCGACGAAGTTCAATTAGAAATATAATCAAAAACACCCCACTCGACTCAAAAGTGCTGTGTAAAACCGGCTGTGATCTGACCAATGAGGAATCTACAGAATTGCCAACTTAAATTCAAATCACTTCTATTTTAAAAACGGTATGACAGTGTCAATGAGTCATTATTTGCCGGCCGTGGTTGCGAAACCATTCAATTGAAGAATTAAATTACAGCTGACACATGCCGACTATTTACACAACCGCAGAGCAAGTGAAGATCGTTAACTGGTACTTTCGGAGTAATTCTGTAAAAGAGGCAATAAATCTATTTAGAGTGGCCTTTGCAGATAGACCTATACCTACGGAAGCGACTGTACTTTCAATTATTCATAAATTTGAGAACTTTGCTTGTGTGAAAGCACATTGCAAAAACAGCAGACATTTAAATTTTTCATTTAACTACACAAAATATAAAAAAAAATTAATAATCACAAAATTTCAGATTTCCAATAAAATTACAACATAATAGTTAAGAAAGTTAATCCAATATGACATCAATGTACACATTAAGTTATTTTATAATTATTGATAACAGAAACAACAAATATTTTAATAAAAAAGAGTTAAATACTAGATTCCCAATTACCATGAAAACAGGAATAGGTCTGAAACAAAAATGGAATTAAACGCTGTTAGTCCTCTTACCATTATTACAATATTTTTTAATTAATAAGGGGACACAAACTTTCATCAGTTGAGAAAATATGCATGATTTATATTCTCGACAGGTGAACCAATCAAAATTTATATGACATTTTGCTAAGTGTTCAGTTTTCAGTAATATTTTCTACATAACCTAAAAGTGGTCAAATATGGTAACAGAGTTAAATATCTGTCTGCGAATTAGCCTCACATTCTTCCCAATTAAAAATCGTACGCAACCAGAAATATAGCTTATTGTCTGAGTGTCAAAATTTGAATCATTAAATTATGCATCTAAAAATGAGAATTCAATATTTTCCAATTCAATAATAGTATTATAAGTGAATGGTTTTGGTTCATTTTGAATATTTGAAAAATAATTTAAGTTATTTAATAAACTGCAGTCACCTGCTTCACAATTCGTGTTGTAGTTCTTGACTATCATTATTACAAAAAATAAGCTTTCTTTGTACAAACAATGCTGTACTTTAAAAAGTTTGGGTATTATTACTATGTTCAACTACTTTTGGTGGTGTATGATGTAAGGGTTGAAAAGGTGAAGCCAATTTGAGTGTTTTGCGTAATGTAATTGTGAATACGCCATCATAAAAATGATCTTCACACAACCTTTAATCATTGGATGTATAAGGAAGTTCAAAAATTTTGTACCACTGTTCCCTTTGATTAATATCAGATGGAAATTTGAAAAATGTTTTGTTCTCAAACTCCAAATTGCGGAGTGGCCAAAAATGAAGTATACCTGGTGATAATATTTTAAAGGTTCACTTACTTTTATTTATTTTATTAGAACTAAAATCCTAAATAAAGTAAAATAATTCTACTCACCCTTGTCAGACCATAACCATATTTTTAGCCATTCCTATTTTTGTCACTTTGGCTTTGACAAACACAAGTCAGATTCACACCAACCAATGTAAGAGTTTTTAACCTGTCTTGGTGACGAGTCTCAGTCTAGTTACATCGAGTGTATCCCCTCTTCGAGCGATTCGAGGGGAAGCAGGCCGTCCTTTATGCACTCATTAAAACGCAATACCCAAGATATATTCTTTTCAATACAAAACAGCAATTCATTCGAATGAAAAGACGGATGAAATGCTTATTATGTATTTTGCAACTATTCAAAATACAGCAATTGTTGAAAGGGAAAATGTGGTACGATATTAGGGAGAAAAATCAGTTTTAAAAATCACTACTTATTCGTATCCGTATCGCAATGCGCATGTGCAGAAGCGATACGTGGGTTTCGTTACGTTACGTGAAACGTATCAATCCATCACGCGTACCCAACGTACCGTATTGCATTCTTATATTCTATGCTTTTCAATGACCAAACGACAAAAGTGATGTTCTAAGCTCAAAAATCATAACCTTATTTTTACTGATCATAACAAACTACTCATTTGATATACAATAATGGATTTAAAACGAAAAAGACTTTTTTACAGTGGCAATGACATTACTTTGCTGAGGGAGATATCGGGGCATAATCCCACGAAGATCCAAGCAGATGGAATATTGTTTAGGTTAAAAATTAAAACCCATGAAATGGTTACGTTACGAACGCATTTGCTTTATACCTTTTTTGATTAGTCACGTATCTCCGTTACGTTACGTATACGTATACGGATAAGTGATGTATTTTAAAAATTGCTTATGTCTCTATTCTGACTGACTGCGTATTCACCAGTATTGCACAAAGTTTGCGAGAAACCGGCTATATTTAATATGTCATTGTAAGATATTTGATGCGTAAAGGTCGGTTATTTTTAGATGTCAGTTTCTGTATAATAATTAAAACGATATTTTAAAAGACTAAATATTTCGTTAGAAAGTAACTCTCGCGTTTTGAAAATATCTGTCACCGACGATCCGCAGAGACACAAAGAGTTACGAGAGAAAGAAGTAAATAGTAATCTATGTTTCATTACGTTCCTCACGTTCCATTACTTATGGTTCTAAAATTTTATTCACGTGTTATTTTCTTGTACAAGGAAAGCAGTAGTTTCTAATATTGATATTTTTAAAAACCTTGCTTAGGGTGCACTACATCAAAAAATTACTGGGAATCGGCTAATGAAGCACAATGTATATATATATATATATATATATATATATATACAGTGCTATTCAAAAGTCCCCTCCCCCCCTCGTATCTTTTGAACGGCTACACTTACATCAATAAAATTTGGAGGGTGAAAATAAAGTGTTGTAAACTTCACAGTGCCACTCTGGCCAATAATTTTAAATATGACCTTATGGCAAGTGAGATCTCGTTTGAAAGGCATGGACATTGGCTACATAGCCATATTAATTTTGTTTGGGTTTAAATTAATTTTGACGGATGAATTAAATGAATACCAAAATAATTATTTCACATTTAAATATTGAAGATGTTTCAGTCCGCCTCTGGTTAGTTGTCAAAAAAATTGACGTTTTTAATTTAATAGTATTTCTTGCTTTGCAAAGTTTTTCTAAATAGCTTAAATATTTAATTTTATTATTGTTTAACGAGACGTGTAAGAGTTTACATAGGCAAAATGGTACGTACTCAAGCCGACAAAGTAGCAGCTATCTTAATAATTGGTGAATCTAGAAAGAATCTCCATGACGCGGAACGTTTATTTAATGAGAGATACCCAGATCGCCATATCTCGAGAACTCATTTGAGGGAGCTTTTTCACAAGTTTGAAGCAACAGGTAATGTTCAAGATGCCAAACGATCTGGTCGACCAACATTTAGTGATGATAAAAAAATTGGTATAGTTGCTGAAATGGTAGTAAACCCTACTTCCTCTTCAACTAAAGTTGCATCTATCTGTGAAGTAAGTGAAAGTACAGTACAGAGAGTGTTGGCTAAAAATAAATTTCATCCATACAAGTTAAAAATGGTGCACAACCTTTCGGATGACGACCCCGACAGAAGACTCGAATTCTGTGAATGTATGACAAATAAAATTAGTCAAAACCCACATTACACAAAAACAATTTATTTTAGTGACGAAAGTACTTTTTTCCTCAATGGAAATGTGAATACACAAAATGTAAGGTATTGGAGTGACACAAATCCTCACACCTTTCGTGAACAACATACCAACATACCCAATTTCCAGAAAAAGTCAATGTTTGGGCAGGTATTTTGGGAAGCCACATAGTTGGTCCTGTTTTCCTAAATTCAAATTTAAGCGGTGAAGTGTATCTGGAGATATTACAAAATGCAATTGAGCCGTTAATTCTTGAAATTCTGGAAGATAATCAAGATGAATTCGGCCATTTGGACTTGAAATCCTAGGTTTATACTACGGCACCAGATAGCATTGGCGTTTTGAAAGAAAGAATTACTGAAGAGTGCAATGCTATTTCAGCTGACACATTCGAACGAGTACGACAAGAGTTTACTAATAGGATGTATTACTGTCAGGAAGTAGACGGAGCACATTTCTAACACTTACTATAAGAATCCATTTTTGATATTTGATTAATTAAATTTAAAAAAATAATTTCAATAATTTTGGTATTTATTTAATTTATCCGTCAAAATTAATTTAAACCCAAACAAAATTAATATGGCTAGGTAGCCAATGTGAATGCCTTTCAAACGAGATATCACTTGCCATAAGGTCCTATTTAAAATTATTGGCCAGAGTGGCACTGTGACGTCATCTATTACTATTACGTCACCTGTTACCATTCGTAGAGAAGTTTACAAGACTTTATTTTTACCCTCCAAATTTTATTAATGTAAGTGTAGCCGTTCAAAAGATACTAGGGGGGAGGGGACTTTTGAATAGCACTGTATATATATATATATATATATATATATATATATATATATATATATATAATATATATATATCATACATTGTTTTCGATTTTCTTGGACCACAGTTTAATATGTATTTGTGTACAGTTTCTTGAGGTTCGGCCCTTAGTAATATTTAAAATAGACTCTGAGACATCGTGTATACTTAATTTATTTTAACGTTTCGGCTGCAATCCAAGCCTTTATCAAAAACATATTTAGAACAGGAATTTTCTCCATTGGAAGGTCACAATGGTTAAAAACATTTAAAAACAGCCATTCCAACATTACATTTAAAAACTTTCTAATTATTAGAAATTCTCTCGTCGATCATTATTGTACAGAAAAAACCTGAACTTTGGCTCAATCGTCTTTTGTCCAATTTACATGATCTCGAGCAAACCCTAGTCATTATCTCCTATGATTTGCAGTTAGTAGCGGTGCTGTTGCGGCTTGATGGGGAGTCAAATTATTTTCATGATGCCTTCTTCTTACAGTATCAGATGACTTACATTAACTTCATGGGCATCTAGAAGCCTATTTTGTAAATACGGTGCGGTTACCGTCCTTGTTCTAAGTGTTACTAATCGAATGAAGCGGTCCTGTACGGGGGTGGTAACCCTTGAACATCCTGGAACTGGTCTTCTCATATGCTGCCCTGTTTCCCGGAATCGACGTAAAGCCCTACTAATGGTAAACTGATTCACATTGAGTTGATGAGTAGTGTAACTCTGATTCTCCTTTCACCACTCAGAGTGACAGCCACCACGGATTCCTGCTCTGTTACATTTCGATTTTATATTCGGTTTGGATTCATTTTAAATGTACAGACCTAGAGAAAATAATTTATTGTAGAAAAGCAATTATCCTATATTTTACTATCTTCTTCTTACAGTGTCATCTCACTTCTACCTGTGTTGTTCTCACTGAAATGACTAACCTAAACTGGAACAACTACGACACATTCTACAAATCAATCCATGTAGTTAGACAAAAACTGAGGGAGGGAAGGGTATCTTTGTTACACTCGTGCAGTTAAATAGCAGAAATGTGATAATTATCTTTAAATTTAAAAGAAATTTTTTTATTGATGCTAAATACATTCAAACGCTTTTTTATTAGGTAGGCATATGTACGAAAATGTGAAATAAGGTCTCTAGCAATTTATTGAAACATTCAAAATGCTTTCATATTCAAAACAAATTAAAAACGAGTAATAAGGTGAGCGCTCTTAGATTTATTATACATTTTTTTTCCTTATTACTTATTTGTTTTTATTCAGTGTTATTATTTTAATCGATTTAGAGCTATTAAATGAAGCTATTAAATGAGCTATTAAATAAAGTGTGCAATGAATAAATTTAAATGATGAAGTTATTGAAAATACCTAGTCTGATAGGAAGAAATTATTGTCATCATGTATAATTTTTATAAACAATAAACCAAATGAACAAAATTTAGGAAGAAGAATTTCTCAAAACGCAATTAATCAAAACACATTAGGAAGAAAAAATATTTCCTCCCACGGCATATGTCCTTGTCTACAGTGTGGGTTCAAATTTGAAAGACATTCGACCTTTACGTGCTCGTTCCAGCATGTTTATTCAGTTCACTATTAAATTTTTAAAGGCAAAATCACGAACATGTGACATTCAGTGTAATCACAATTATCTTCAAAATGACAAAATCACGAAAGTCTCACAATCACAATATTTGTAATATATGCAAATATAAAAGCACTAAACTGTCACTTTCAGGAAAGTATTAACACGTTTCACAAAGCCAAAAACACGAAACTGTTACCTATAGGTTTATTATTGACAAAGTTTACAAAGCCAAATTCACGAAAGTACCAATTCCAAATTAATTGTGTCAACATTTACAATGCCAAAAACACGAAGCTTGCACATTCGCTTCCTTGTTGTTGGAGCCAACTAACTTACGTGAATATGGAATCTGCTCCTACCACAATTTATGACGAGTAAACAGATTCGCGACTTTGGTATAGTACAAAGCTTACTTGATTATTATGGTGGTGCGCATAGGTTAATTTTGCACATTCATGATTTTTACATTGGACCGATGATTTGCTACAGTTTAAAACAATTTATTATAAAAGAAAATATTATTATTACACAATTCATTTGAATTATTTCTTAATCACGAACACACCCTGAACAAAACTTTTGTGTATGTAAATATTTGAAATTGCAAATAAGAGGACGCCTTTTTAAAATGTAGACGTTATGCGTCATAGTAACTTCAAGGTTAACGAACAAAACAATCTCATTAAACAACCCCGTAATCTTGAATATAAAGCTATAGGTGTATTGTGGATAAAAAACGTTCCTGACCTACATTACTCCCCTATCTACTTTCGATTATGTACAAAGAATGCATAAACGAGAGAGAAAATTTAGAGCGGAACTGAGGGATACATACTAAGTACGAAGGGAAAATGGAACATGTTCTTTGTTAGTACGTGCATACAATTTTCACATTATAAAGATATCAATATTATTATTTATACATCAATTATATAAGGTGCAAGTAATTAAATAAGAATCCAGAAATGATTTGTCTATTAAGAAGACTTTAGAGATTATAAATCGCATATAGTTAAGATTACAACAATAGCCACTGTTTGTATAAAATTATTTATAAGTAGCGCTTAATCATAACATAGAAAGTTATGAAGTTTCACATGTTTTAATTAACACTTTATCAATCTTCTGAACTAGAGATTTTTACAGGATCAATTCCCAGTTATTTCAAAACTCAATTTCATTGTTTGTTCTCATTGTGTGGGATTATGCGTTTCGTTTTCGTCGTAGACGTCCTGTTGTTAGTTTTCTTCCCCATCTAGGGACTGCAGACACAAACCCACATCTTTTTAAATTTAGTCGAATTTTAAATGCAAATTTCCAATTTATATTGGAAAACTTACAAACTAGTTGAATAATAACTAAATGATTTCTTCTCTCAAAATGAGTTTAATTGGATACCATCCAATGACGATTATCTAAAGACAGGTCCTCACCAAAGCAACACGACACGGTCCTCGATAAAGTTACAGAAAATTTAGGAAAGTCGTCGAAATTTTATGTCGCAAATTGAAGTCGCCGACTTTGTTTCTGTTTTCGCTCGAGGATCGGTACATCAAATAAAAATCATTTGGCCGCCAATATTAACAGATTTATTGAAACACGTCCCAACCGGATCTGCTCCAATTACGATATATTTATTCATTCATGCTTTGTTGGTAGATTAGAATAGATTTTAACGGGGTTATAATGCACTGAAACCTAAGGTTTATTGTGACCCCCCCCCCTATCAGAGCTGTTCTCGCTACTACTTCCAGTTCCAGGGTTCTAATAAACTCTAGTATTTGGGACGGACGACTTCAACGAAGTTAGATCGTCACTCTTACAAGTTTCTTGTCTGAAGCATTTCTTGCGTTGGCTTGCAATGGCGAGGCATTCTAGAACTAGATGATCCGGAGTTTCATCCTCCTCCCCACATAATCTACACTCGTCAATTTCTGCTAGACCTATTCTCATTAGGTGCTTCCTAAGGCGGTGGTATCCTGTAAGAAAGCCCGTGAGGAGATGTATCTTATTTTTACTGAGATCCTAATATTTTTTGGATCTAGCAGTGTCAAAAAGTTCCGCAGGAACTTTTTGGAATGTTTCAGCCCGGGAAGGCACCAACAGAGTGCTTCTCTTTCGGTTTCCCTTTTCTTCGAAATTCTTTCTCATAGGAGCATTTTCCTACACTGCAGAAAGGCTCCGGGCCAATAAAGGGCGTTTGTGCTCCTTTCCTGGCAAGTGCTCTTCATTTCCCGTGATTCCCGAGTGGCCAGAAACCCAAACTAATTCATCAAACTTTCTTCGGCACTCACAAGCCAACTTTGAATCAATGACATGGGAGATCAATGCTTTGATAATTGCTTGACTATCAGAATGGATCGATATGTCACAGTTCTGATAGTTTCTTTCTAGGTTAATTTCCACGCATCTTTCGATCGCGAGTATTTCTGCCTGAAAGGCGCTCGGAAAGGAACCTAACGATAATGAGTATCTGGTGTAAGGCCCAAATACTCCAGCGACTGCTCCAGTGGTGGTTTTTGAACCATCCATATACCATCTAATGGTGTTTTCTTTGAGAGTTTGGGTGATGTATTCCCTTTCCCAGTCTCTCCTCTTATTTAGCATCGTAGTGAAATTCTTTTCGATACTTACTTTCTTGATCATTTCGTCACTGGGAAGTTTCGCTGATGAGATGCGTTTTGTTAGAGAGGACAAGGCTCCCTGATTTTTAATACTCTCATTTGCCTGAAGCTTCCTTAGATATTCTAAGAACTGCCTCTTGGGCAGATCTTTCTATCACCAGATGTAGAGGTGTGAGATCTGTAATGATCACAGGTGTCCTACTTGGACACGTTCTCATAGCTCCAGTGATGCACACACAGGCAAGTCTTTGGACTTTGTCGAGGGTTTTCCTCGTGCTGTACTGACTTGCTTTTGTTTACCAAACTATTGCTTCATACGTAATTGCTGGTCTCACGATCATGGCTTGCATCTATCTTAGTATGTGAGGATTACAGCCCCCAGTTTTACCATCTAGACTTCTGCCCGCCGTCAATGTTTTTACTGATTTATTAGCGGTTCTTTCAATATGCTTATTTCGCAGAAGTTTACTGTCTAAGGTTATCCGTAGATATTTAACTTCAGATTTCCATTGTATGATTTCCTCCCCGTTTGGAGATAGGGATTTTATAGAGGGAAGTTTCCTTTTCGTAAATGGAATTACTGTGATCTTGTTCAGGTTAATATTCAGCCCCACTGACAAGCACCATTAATGAATAATTCTGAGGCCCTTCT
This sequence comes from Galeruca laticollis, assembly GCA_963921935.1. Lineage (NCBI taxonomy): Eukaryota > Metazoa > Arthropoda > Insecta > Coleoptera > Chrysomelidae > Galeruca > Galeruca laticollis. The sequence continues at coordinate 167,905,575 of OY998180.1, forward strand.
GTAATAGATCACACAAGGTGCTCTCGAACTTGCCTCTGACTATTAGTACTATGTCATCAGCATAGACCATACATTAGATGCCAAGCTCCGCTAGTGGAGAAACTCTTACCAGTTAGATTTATGCACGCCATTAAAGCTGTTATTGCTTTACTAGCAGTAATTTCAACATGTTTATTCCACAGAAGCTTAGTGTCTAGGGTTATCCCTAGGTATTTAACTTCTGATTTCCATTCTATGATTTCCCCGTTTAAAGATAGGGGTTTCATGGCTGGAAGTGTTTTTCTCCGGGTAAATGGAATTACTATGGTTTTGTTTGTTTTAATGTTTAGCCCCACTGACAAGCACCATTGCTCAATAATTCTGAGGCCCTTTTGTAATAAATCACACAAGGTGATCTCGAACTTGCCTCTGACTATTAGAACTATGTTATCAGCATAGCCCGCCCATACATTCGAAGCCAAGCTCCGTTAGCCTGCAGAGCAACTCATCTACTACGAGGCTTCATGGAAGGGGAGATATCACTCCCTCTTGAGGTGTCCCGCGAGTGGCTTTAACTGAGGTGGTTTGATTCCCCACCTGTGTCTCAGCTATCCTCGTCGTCAACAACTCATAGATCCATTTTACAATGGTTTCATCCACTCCTCGCCTCTTTATTGCTTCTTTGACAGACACAGGAGTTGTGTTGTTAAAGGCTCCAGATGTATCCAGGAATGCGCACATGGCGATTTCTTTGTTGTTCAGAGTTCTCTGGATGACTTCGGTCAGCTGATATAGAGCCGTCTCAGTTGATCGACCCACTCTGTAGGCATGCTGACATCTATGAAGTGGTATATTCTCCAGCTTCTCTGTTCTTACGTAGTTATCCACTACTTTCTCCATCATTTTGAGTAGAAACGATGTTAGGCAGATGGGATCAGTCCCATCTTTTTTCCCTATATTTGATATGAAGGTTACACTTGCCCTTCTCCATTTTCTAGGTATTAGACCCACTGCTAGACTGCTTCTTGTAATCTTCAGCAGGCGAGGACGAATCTCCTCTATCCCTTGCTGCAGGAGTGCTGGAGATATTCCATCCACTCCTGGTGATTTATATGGTTGAAAGGTACTTATTGCCCATTCCAACCATTGTCTGGTAAATATTTTCTTAGCAATGTCCCAATCTTCCTTCCTTGATTTTTTGGTGTAATTCATTGCCATTTTAGTGCTTGTTGCTGGTTCACAACCTGGAAAGTGGGTCCTAAGAAGAAGAATCGATCGTTCCTCTCCACCTTCCGTGTATGATCCGTCTGGCATTTTCAGCGACATTGTGGGGTTAGTTACCGCATTTGCCATGACCTTTTGTAGTCTGGCCGCTGTGTGAGTGGAAGTGATCTCTTCACAAAAGGCTTTAAAATTAAGCCAATTGGCCTTTCTAATCTCTTTATTGTACTGAGTAAACTTCTCAGTGTACCCCTGCCAATTACCGTCACGTTTGGCTCTATCAAATAGCCGACGGACCTCTTTTCTGAGGTTTGACAGGTTCTCATTCCACCAAGGAGCATCCTTTTCTGAACAAGCTTTTGAAAGTGGACAACTCGAATGAAAAGCGTCCATTATTGCCTCACTGATCTGTTCGACACTTTGTTCCAGGTCGTAGTGCGGGTGATTTACCCCATTTACATCGACGTGTTCCAAATTGTTCTTCAGATTGGTCTTGTAGAGCGACCAATCAGTATTTCTAGGATTTCGGATTGTAGGAATCGAGGTAGCATCTCCCTCTATCCTAAATTCGATGATCCTATAGTCGGAAAGTGATGGCTCGCTCATTTCTCTCCAATCTTTTACATTTTTCCTAGCAGCAACACTAACAATTGTTACGTCCAGTACCTCTTCTCTTTTTGTCGTGACAAAAGTGGGGGTTGTCCCACGTTTAAGGTCTCAAGGTTATTTGCTACGAGATATTCTAATAAACACTCACCTTTGGCGTTGTTGTCAGTGCTTCTCCACACAGTATTGTGTGCGTTGGCATCACAACCAATTATGATTGGCAGCCGTCTGCTATCGCAGTGTCTCACTAGCTCTTGTACTTCTTCTGGCGGTGTCATCGTCCCGTCTTCAGCGAAGTAGGCAGAGGCAATGACGATGTCTCGGTGGATACCCCCAATGTTGAAGTGAACCATGATTGGAACAAGGTCCCGTGACACGTATTCTGAAACATATATATATATATATATATATATATGTATATATATATATATATATATATATATATATATATATGTATATATATATATATATATATATATATATATATATATATTTCATGTTATTTCTCATGATTACACAGGCACGCGGAGATACTAGCATTGATCATAAATCAATTTAGAATCCTTGGATGCCAAACCTTTGATTTAGCCTTCTTTGTTGATTTTATGGTTCTTGGATCAGTACAGTATCCAGTTGTAGTTTAGCGAATAGCACTGCAATCACGGCTGAAGCTCCCTGCGCGTGATGCAGGTTTATCTGAGCTACATTCTTGAATGTGAAGGTGAATTATCATGGATGAGAGAGGCCGAGTTACTCAGCCTCTATTCGTCCCCTTTATCTCTCCCTGACTCTCCTCGACCACCATGACAATATCTTCTTCGAAGTTCGAGCAGGTTTCTTGAACTCGAGTCAGACTCTCGACCCTCGGGCTGCTCCGCCCAGTTTCCCGGGATGCAGAGGCGATCTTCGCATCTCTAGTCACCCCATCAGAGCCGGAGGAGATCTCGGGCTGACCCAAGGTCAAGCTTTCGCCTTTGACCAGAGGTTCCGAATGTGGAGGGTATCTCCATGTCCTTTGGATCCTTCGCGGGGTTCTCTTTTTTACCCTGCCCCGAGACAGGGATACGCCCAAAACTGAAGTTTAGCGCGTAATCTTCTGCCTTCAGAGCCTCCCCAGATTGGTGATCGATCCCAATGGTGAGGATAGTTCCCCGTCCCTCTATTTTACAGTTCAAGATCTTCCAAGCCCCAGTAGTGATGTTGGAGTTCTGAACCTCGACAAGTTGGAGGATCTTCTCCAATTTCATGTCGTGGCTTCTTGGGAAGAGCACCGTTATGGTGACCGGCTTTGGAATGTCGTCACCACTTCGATCCACTAGCTCAGGTCCTTCCCAAGAGTTTAATTTCGGCGCTGACCTCATAAGCAAGTCTGCCGATTCTTGGGACCCACAGTCCACCAATATCATTCCACAACGGAAAAGGATACCTGAGAAGTGGAGTCCCCAGGTATTTCCCCGCAGACCTACTCCTCATATAAAATCATCTCAGAGGCCCCTCCTATCCGCCACCTGGAGACGCGCCGGGCTGGTCTTCACCCTCAGCACATCAATAAATATTCCGACGAACAGCGACGTACTACGTATATATCTACTTACGTGGACCGGTGCTTTGTGAGTAGCCCGGCGTCCTACTTTATTTCATTTTATTCATTTACACCACCCCACAGCAGACAGGGCCAATTAATGGGTGGGAAAAACATACAAAAGTTAACAATTTACAAATAAATTTAACAAGTAAAATAATACAAAGCAACAATAACATACTCAAATAAGTGGTAATAATACAACTAGTGTACACAAGAATTCGAAAAGTATAAGCCTGAAATTATAGTTGTAGATAATAATAGTGGCAGATAATTTTATGGTAGCACAATGAAAGAAACTCATTGACAAAAATTTGTGCTGTTCCATAATACGAATAATGAAAACAGTACAATTTATATACTATAAATTGACGGTGACATTGGTTTATTCTATATAAAGGTGAAAACTGGATAGGGTGAAGTTTTCTAGTAAAATATAAGGTTTTACATTTCGAAATATTAAGAGGATGTGTATTTTTTCCGCAACACTCAAAGATTGTATTTATATCAGATTGGAGCGGCAATCACTAATATTGATATAGAGAGATATAGTTTTAGATTAATTGTGTAAAGAAGAACATTACAATGTAATTTCAAGACAATGTCATTTATAAAGATAAAAACAATAATGGCTCAAGAACTGAACCTTGGACATTCCAGAAAATGCGTTAATTTTTACTGAGTGAAGACTACGGTAACAAACCGTTACTTTTCTTTCCGTCAGGTATGACATGAAGAACTTGGTAATTGAATCAGTTAAGCCAGTGCTGGACAGCTTCCTGAGAAGAATGCCATGATCCAAACGATCAAAGGCTTTGAAAAAATATGTATAATTGACATCAACCTGACCACCGTTATCTAAGTGTGTTGCAGGATATTGTGTTAAACATATTAAATTCGAGATTGTAGATCAACCAGGATAAAAGCCATGTTGTTAATTGCATATGGATGATTTTACGTGATGGAAAACAATGTCGAAAAGGAAATTTTCAAATACTTTTGATTATATTGTTTGGTTCTAATTTCCACATGTTTCGCTTTTGAGCCGAGAAAAATAAATTTGGTAAACAATTTTTGTTGAGTGGGGACGATGTAATAATAAAATATTTAACGTACATGGTTATCACAAAAGTCTTAATATAAGATTAGAATTTTCTCACTATCAGTTGAACATTCCTGTTTTTAATCAATTATTTTTTTGCTCTAAGTACTAGATGAACCAGCCCATTCCGATATCATACTACATGATTTCTTCAAGTACAGTGGTGTTGAATGTTGCCTTACAAGAATTCACAAGAAGTGTTTATCATGCCTAGAGTGTGAATAAATGCAACTTATCGGTAGCTTACTGAGTTCGAGAGAGGTCGAATTGCTGGTCTTCGGGAAGCTGGGCTGTCGTTCCGAAAAATCGAAAAATGACCGGTAGAATGATCATGAGTATAGATAATGTTATTAGATTTTATCAGGCATGACACCAAGGAGGCCGAACATGAAGAATCAGAGGCACAGGACGAGTGAGCAGGACAACAGGGAGCCAAGATCGTCGCATAAGGTTATTAGTTCTTCGAGATCGTTTCTCATCGACAAGGGCAATAGCAACTCAGTGGTTTGTAGAACATGGAAGGGTCTTTGGAATGCGAAGTGTCTATAGACGGATAAAACGGTTAGGAGTTTTTACTTTTCCGCCCAACCAATCTCATATGCGAGAAAAGTTTGGTTTACCACAAAAAAAGTTGGAACTTTGAATTTTTTTTTGAATTATTTTTACGTTTTTCATCAAGAACTACAAGAAAAAACGGTTTTCAGAAAAAAAATCCTGTATGTTTATCGTCGTCGTTGTCGTCGGCCACTTTTCGTTTCATGTCTTGTTAGCACGATACAGCCTCCGGAGTACAACAAGTCACCAATTTTATGATTGAATATTGTTCAGATATCGCACAGATGAACTCTATCGATTTTCAGCTCACCAGTGCCAGTACAACGGGTGCTATGGTACATGAAGTACGACATTTTTGTAATTTTTTGAGAAATTTCAAGTTGTTAGCACGATACAGCCTCCGGAGTATATACAAGTGACCAATTTTATGATTGGATAGAGCGTCTGAAAGATAAAGTGTACTGATATTCAGCACACTAAATCCAGTACAACGGGTGCTATGGTTCTTGAAGTACCAAATTTTTGACTTTTTTGGAGAATATTCAGTTTGTTAGCACGATACAGCCTCCAGATTGCACCAAGTCACCAACTTTAAGATTGAATATAATTCAAGACGTCTCACGGATGAACCCTATTGATTTTCATCTAACCAGTGCCAGTACAACGGGTGCTATGGTACTTGAAGTACGACAATTTTATCACTTATTGAGAAATTTCAAATTGTTAGCACGATACAGCCTCCGGAGTATATACAAGTGACCAATTTTATGATTGGATAGAGCGTCTGAAAGATAAAGTGTATTGATATTCAGCACACTAAAGCCAGTACAACGGGTGCTATGGCTCTTGAAGTACCAAATTTTTTACTTTTTTGGAGAATATTCAGTTTGTTAGCACGATACAGCCTCCAGAGTGCAACAAGTCACCAACTTCAAGATTGGATATTATTCAAGACGTCTCACGGATGAACCCTATTGATTTTCAGCTCACCAGTGCCAGTACAACGGGTGCTATGGTACTTGAAGTACGACATTTTTGTCATTTTTTGAGAAATTTCAAATTGTTAGCACGATACAGCCTCCGGAGTATATACAAGTGACCAATTTTATGATTGGATAGAGTGTCTCAAAGATAAAGTGTATTGATATTCAGCACGCTAAAGCCAGTACAACGGGTGCTATGGTTCTTGAAGTATCAATTTTTTGTCATTTTTGGAGAATTTTCAGTTTTTAGCACGATACAGCCTCCAGTGTGTATACAAGTGACCAATTTTATGATTAAATACTGTTCAGGGCGTCTTATAGATTATTAATTTTTCACTCACCAAAGCTAGTACTACGGGTGCTATGGTACCTGAAGTGTCACATTCTTGGTCCGTTTTGGAGAAATTTCGAGATGTTAGCATCCGGAATATATACAAGTGACCAATTTTATAATTAGATATGTTTCAAGGTGTCTGAGAGATGTACCTTATTGATTTTCAGCTGACCATAGTGAGTACAGCGGGTCCTATAAAGCCAGATATACTACATTTTTGGGTATTTTTGGAGAAATTAAGGTTTGTTAGCTCGATACATCCCCCGCGGGGACAATTTTATGACAGAGTATTGTTCAGGGAATCTCACAGATGCGGAAAAGTTAGTTTTAATCTTTAAAACCGTTTATTTTCTACCGACCTCAACTAGGCCAAGAATGACTATTATGGAATTAGGAATGGAACACTATCGTCTTCAGTGATGAATCCCATTTCTGCCTAAACATGCATAGATGGTCGAGCGAGGGTGGGAAGGAGACGAGACGAACGTCGAAATCGCCAAATTTTTACTGGGCGGCATGTACATCGCACTGTTGAAGTTATGATATGGGGTACCGTTGCTTATGGCTCAACGTCACTTTAAGTCTTCATTAGGGGCAATATGAATACAAATCGATACATTCCAGGAATATTTCTAACCTCATCTGATGCCTTACAGGACATTTCAAAATCCAACGAAGATAACTCTGGGCCGTATATAGCCAGACAAACCTTGGACTACTTCCACCAGGCTCAAATTTATCTCCTACCTTGGCCCCCGGATTTGTCCCCAATTGAATATGTGTAGGACTTCATCGGTAGACAATTAAGAAATTTACAGCGTCCTCGTCAAACCATGATGTCTCTTTGACATGAGATAGAGTTGGCATGGAATGAGATACCACAGAAGGATATTGATCACTTTATTTATTAGTTATGCTTAGACGTATTAGGGAATGTGTGAGAAATAGTTGAACTTCAACCCATTATTAAAGTTGTGTGAGCAGAAACTTAGATTAACCTCTTCCGATTGGAGTGAAATTTCAATTTACATATAACGAACTGCCTGATATGTATGTGAAACATTACCTAAATAAAATAATTCTTACTGTGTGTTCGGGTTTCTATGTCACTGAGTATATTTGTAGGTGTCCAGCATATTTTCTCTATTATATGGTGTTCATCGATTAATTCCCAACTTATTTAAAAGGTGAAATTGTCATTGAAAACATTATCAAGTTAGATGCTGATTTTGGTTGTTCTACTTAAACTTGTTGTTTCTCTAAATACGTAACTTCATTTTGCAAATCGAAAGCGGTTTCCAAGATTCGTGGGCCTAAGAATATAGCAAACCTACCACGCCTACTATACTTTCATCAACAGTGAAATTTTATTTGCAGGTATAGTTGTTATTATCATTTGTCTATCAACATCAATAAAGTAAAGTTTACAATATAACACCATGAGTTCCAGAAAGTGTTTTATAATAATTTTAGTTTTTATGAACTGTTTCCAACAAGTACCAACTATTAGTACAGAAATTAACCAAAATGGAACATCTACAGTGAAACTTGAAGAAAGGTAAGAGTTGCATGAAGACTAAATATTATAGATCTAGAGAAGTAGGGGGTATTTTTCAAATTTTCAAAGCATTGCAAGTCTATAAATGTTATTCAAAAGCAGTTATGTGTTTGGACATCAATATCTTCAAAACTCACTTCTAAATAACAATAAGTAATATTTCTGAAGCAAAATTTCGAACTGAACACATAATCATATCCAATGTTATCTGACAGTGTCGATGTTGTTCATTTTTTTCTACGCCTTATTTTTTCTGAGTATATGCATTTTTCTGAGAGTGTGTAGGTTGTTGTCACTTGGTTACTTGTTTTTTCATACAATTTTATCGCTTTGATGTTCTCCGTAAACTTAAAATTGTTTAACATACCTGTGTTTCCAAACTCAGTTTAAACAAGATGATTTTACCTGGGCACTGCAATATTTTGTTATTAATCGCTTTAAATGTTTACTGAGTAATACCGATACATTTACCAATACACATTTTGGAATATCAGCGTCGCTAATAAGAATTCTTCAAATCGTCGGTCGACTATGTAGTCGGCACGTGTTTTTTGAAAAAGTTGGAATATAGGTCGTAATCTCTTTATATAAAAAAGATAAGAAAAAGAGCATCAATGCCCGCCGTTTTCTAAATAATTTCGAAGTATTCTGACGATATTTTCGTTGAATGCGGTTCAATTATTTTACAGTTGTGTTTGTTTTGTGATATTGGTATAATGGCTTTCTGGAGACTTTTTGAGGTAAATGCTGAATCTAACGAATTGATTATTAACGACGATATTCACATTAATAATGAAATTCCTACTAATAATGTGATTCAAAGTTATAATAGTATCCAAATTAATGATGAAATACGTCTTAGTAATGCAATTCTAATTAATAACAATCAAAATGAGACACAATTTTGGGAATTTAAAAATCGAGATTTCCATATTCAAGTTCTACAAATAATTTTAAATATGGTATTCATGCTTAAAATCTGAAAATGTCAATTCAACTCAAGGTGAAATAATTAAAAAAATAAACGGTTTTAAAGATTAAAACTAACTTTTCCCGCATCTGTGGCTCTGAGCAATATTCTATCATAAAAATTTTACTTGTATACACTTCAGGGAATGTATCGTACTAACAAACCGAAATTTCTCCAAAAATAACCAAAAATTTAGTATATCTGGATTTATAGGACCCGCTGTACTCGCTCTAGTCAACTGAAAATCAATACGGGACATCTTTGAGACACCTTGAACAATAGTTAATCATAAAATTGATCAATCGTATACTTTCTGGACGCTGTATCGTGCTAACAAAATGAAAATTCTTCAAAAATGACAAAAATTTGGTACTTTAAGTACCATAGCACCCGTTGTACTGGCTTTAGTGAGCTGAATAACAATAGTGTTTATCTTTGAGACGCTCTTTATAATATCCAATCATAAAATTGGTCACTTTTATATACTCCGGAGGCTGTATCGTGCTAACAAACTGAAACTTCTCCAAAAATGACAAAAATATCGTACTTAAAGTACTGTAACACCTGTTGTATTGGTTCTGGTGAGCTGAAAATCAATAGGGTTCATCAGTGAGATGTCCTGAATAATAATCAATCATAAAACTGGTGACTTGTTGAACTTCGGAGGCTGTATCATGCTAACAAACTGAAATTTCTCAAAAAATTACAAAATGTCGTACTTCAAGTACCATAGCACCCGTTGTACTGGCTCTGGTGAGCTGAAAATCAATAGGGTTCATCTGTGACATGTCCTTAACAATATTCCATCATAAAATTGGTGACTTATTGCACTCCAGAGGCTGTATCGTGCTAACAAGACATGTAAGGAAAAGTGGCCGACGACAACGACGACGACGACATACACACAGGATTTTTTTCTAAAAACCGTTTTATCGTGTTGTTGTTGATGGAAAACGTAAAAGTAACTCAAGGAAAATTTCAAAATTCCAACTTTTTTTGAGGTAAACCAATACTTTTCTCGCATATTAGATAGGTTGGGCGGAAAATAATATGTAAGTTAACGGAAATTCCTTATTCCACAATTTATTTAGTAATTAAACGATGCGAAGGTTTTAACGATTTTAAATATAAATCATTAGAAACACTTCCATGAATTTCAATAGAATTTTTAAGTATAAAAAATTAGATAGTCGAATGTGTGTTATTAAATCGCCCTGTACTGTGGTACTTCGTCAAAATTATTCAATACAGATTTTAAATTGTTCAGAAAGTAATAGAAATATTGTTTATTTATATAAAACGGGTTTCGACACTCACGATGTTCAACGCGGTTGGATAGACCATTCACAAAATTGTGTCTTAAATGCAACAACGTACTTGAGGGGAAATTAGTTAATAATTTTACATGACGCTGGAAATGAAAACGGCTTTGTATTAAATACCTTACTTCTTTCAGCAAAAAATATCAACAAAGCTCTGCTTGATAAATAAGTAATTTTCTGATTTAAAAATAAAATTGGTATGCCACTGGTCGGTTTCTTTTAAATGTTCTCTCAGTTTCTTTTATATATTTTTAAACTGAGTTTGGAAGAACTTTACAGATCCAGCTACCACTACCCTGTTATTGTCAAAATTAGGATCAATTAATTGCAAATAGCATTCTCAATAAAAATGAAACTGAACAACTGTATGGAATTTTAATACATGAATTGATTCCAAAATTGATTCGAGCTTAATATTATTCATTTATTTACTCTGTAACAATTATACTTTTGCTTGCTATCTTTACTGATAGATAAAAATCTGAAATTTGTTATTTGCCAAATATATTGGCAAATTTAACAATAAATAACCGAATTCTTCTATTAAATGCACATGGCATCACACTATTAATGTATTAAAAAACCTGAATACCCCACAATTTCAAGTTATTGCGCAATATATAACAAAAACTACCGTTAGAACCGTGAGTCATTTACAATATCTTAAAATCGAGGTTAAACATGAATTCGTTGACCTATACTTTTTATACCGCTATTTTTGAATATCTACTCCGTGACATAATTTTCTTATTTCAGGAACATCATTGATCTCCCAACCTACAATCAAAAGGATAACGATTATTCACACAACAATATTTTACAAGGAAAATATCGATATCCAAATATATACAACAAGTACCCGATGCCTAATTCATATAGACCAATTGGACAGAATATGTATTTCCAACAACAAGAAAACTCAATTTTTGGTCAGAATCAAAATGTCAATTTGAAGGAGACTGTTTTGGATATTTTATATTCTATTGCAAGAAATGATGACCTGCACTGTGTACCAAAAATATTATGCGATATGACTTCGGGTAATATAGTTATTTATGCAACAAGTACAAAAAGTGAGTGTTTTTTGCACGCGACGTGAAATTGTCCAACGAGGCCTTTAGGCCGAGTTGGACAACACGTCGAGTGCAAAAAAACACGTTTTGCACGAGTTGCATACAATATTTTTTCTACATTCATGCAAAAACTGGAAAATTAGAATATAATATGTTAGGAACTCAAACTCATTTTCTTAGTAATTATTATTATAATATTTTCTTAATAATATTCAATACAACTTAAAAGATGTTACTTTATAATATTACTCTGATATTTAATAAATATCATTTACCATGTCAGAACTCTTTATGGCCTCCACATTGTCAGTACTTAATCGTAGCTGGTTTTCGCTTTGACCATTTAAATTTTAAGTAATCAAAGATTTTTGCAATAATTGTAACTCGTTGAGACTAAGTAGTAGGATATACATATATTATTGCTGTATTAGAGCAGGATCAGACACTTGCTCTGGATTTTTATTTTATTTAAATGTTTATGTTTGTCATAAATCATCACAAAACAGACAGGAATGACAGATGTGTTGTTTTTCGCATGAATGTAGAAAAAATATTCCATTATTTCTTATTCACAATATATATTATGGTATATACTTACTTAACATTGACTGTTTAATAGATAGGCAGAATCTGAAACAATTTAAAATATCTCTTTGTTGCACATAATTTAATATTTGTTTTAGACTCTAGTTGCACAGAAAATTGCACTATCAATAATTGCAATGGTTTTTATTTATTTTGGTTGATATTATTGAATGTTATATCCATCAGCAAATTTTCGAAAATAACTTGTCAAAATTTGAACCATCATGCTCTTTTGACATTACCATAGCTTTAAAAATCACTTTATTACAAAAATGTTTCATAAGCGACATTGATAATAAAAAACTGAAGCAACAAAAGCACTAATATTGAAAACTGCCTCAGACATGAATAAACTAAATAGTTTATGAGGAGTAGTATCAACCATATTCTGAACACCTTGCTTCAACCCTCTTTGAGAACGAAACGTTTCTGCTGTACACAATAAAGTTGATAAAGTGGACCATTTGATTTTCTGTAAGCCTTTTATTCGATTACACAGTGGCATATCATATTCAGAGACATAATCGGCAATATTACAAATATTATCTCGTTTCTCAATACAGTCGTCTTCACCGCTGATCATAGTCCTCTTAGTATTGTCGAGTTCATCAATCATCGTTTCCTCGATCTCATTTTCATTAGAATCTGTATCGCTTATTGAACCTCTAGGAATTTAATCAAGATCTCCGTAAGTTTCCTCAAAAGTTATACCGCCTAATTTGAAATCATGTGGTTGTGCCATTACTGCAACAAGTAAATTATTTTAGTTGCTCTTCCGCAAGGTGCGATGGTCCAAATATTGGTTTTAACAAAAAAACAGTTTAGATTTTAGTAACTAAAAAAATACACTACAAAGAATCGTGTCTTACAAGATTAATATTGAAAAAATAAAATAATACTTACTTTCACTAATATTACTACAGAAAATAAACATATTTAAAGATTAAAGCTTACTTCTCCGCACTTATACACACCAGAGGCTGTATCGTGCAAACAAACCGAAATATCTCAAAAATTGACCAATATCTGGATTTATGAGATCACTCGTACAGGCTCTAGTGAGTTGATAATCAATAGGGTTGATCTGTGAGACGAACTGAACAATATACAATCATAAAATTGGTCACATGTATATACTCCGAATGCTGTACCGTGCTAACAAACCAAGATTTTTCCCTAAATGACGAAAAATGTAGTATATCTCGATTTATAGATCCAGCTGTGCTGGCTCTATTGAGCTGAAAATCAATAGGATTCATCTGAGAGACGCCCTGAATAATATCCAATTATAAAATTGGTCACTTGCAGACTCCGGAGGCTGTATCCTGCTAACAAACCGAAACCTCTCCAAAACTGACCGAAAATACTGTTTATCTGGATATACTGTTACGAAATCGCACACTGGTGTAGTGCCTGAGTCCGACTTTGCCTACGCTATGTATGAGAGATAAAATTTTGGCGAATAAGCCGGAATTTATTCGAATTGTTTAACATTATTTTTTATGACTAGTCTTATCTAGAGACTTCCAGGTAGGCCGTTCGTGTGTGAGCCGCATTCTAGAATGATCTGGTATCAAAGGCACTAATATATAAAGGACCGACCAGCGGGAGAAGTTAGTAGATACATTGATATCGCATAATAAACAGTAAACAAGTAAATATAAATAAGTAGTGAAATGTTTATATGAATTAATGTAAGTGAATATACTATGTATATAATATAAATTAGTGAATAGTTTAGTGAATGAATAAATTAAGTGAGTAGACATACCGAGTGTATAAATGTATCCCACCCGTCGAAATAAAAACTTTAAATAAATAAGAAAAACATTACATTGGTGTCAGGTGTGGGGTAATATAAATAAATTGCTATAAACAGTTTTATATAATGAGGAGGCTTCCATCTTAATCTCGTCAATTCCTGATATAAAGAACGATATTTCTACTGTGAAGAATGATATTTCTGCTAACATGGATGATAATATTTCTGCCATGTAAGAGAAGATTTCAGCTAATGTGAAAAACGATATTTCTGCTATGAAGAACGACACTACCGCTGACGTTGAAAATGAAATTTCGTATTGAGAAATCTGATATTGAGAATAAAATGACAACGATAGACGAGAAAATCAAGGAATTAGAGAAAAATTACAGATTCAAAAACACGAGGCACGCCAGAGGAAGAAAATAAGACCGAGCAAACATAACCTTGCAAGCCTGAAGCACTCCCCAAGTTAGAAGACATTGACAGCTTTGTCCGAGTCAAGGTCCCAACGTTCGACGGAAAGACGTCATGGACCAATTACGTAAAACAGTTTGAAGCAGCCGCTAGAGTGAATAATTGGTCCGACAGAGAAAAGGTAGTAAACTTAACCATCGCGCTTCGGGGAGATGCCTTAGATGTACTTCAGACGATTTTACTTGAAGAAACGGATGATTTCGAGCAGCTTAAGAAAAGGTTGGACATGCAATATGGCCACGAACATCTAGAACATCTGTACCAATCCCAGCTGAAGAACCGAAGGCAGAAACGTGATGAATCCCTTGAAGAGTATGAAGTTTATACTGCCCGACTAGTTCGATTCACTTATTCATCAGCACTAGAGAACCTGATGGAATGTCTGGGCATCCAGGCCTTTATTGATGGCTTACGTGACCCCGATATGCAGAAGACGATACGTTTAGCCCATCCAAAAGCATTGGTCGCTGCATTAACTGCTGCTCATAAATATGAAGCAACCACGATGACTTCGGGATACAACAAAGGTAGAACCATACAGGAAGAAGAAAACGGTGACAAGATCGTCAACTTGTTGAAAGGTACGGTAGACAAGAAGCCGAAGAAGATCAGGTGCTGTAATTGTGGCGAGCTAGAGCATGCACGCATATTGTATAATCATCCTACGACTCCTGCCAACCCAGAACCTCTTAAATGCAAAGGAGTCACGAAGGATTCGCGGTAGAACAAAGTTAGGACCATGCAAGAAGAAGGTAATGAAGAGATCCTGAACCAGATCGTCAATTTGATAAAGAGTATGGCAGACAAGAAGCCGAAGAAGACCAAATGCCGGAAGTGTGGCGAGCTAGAGCACGTACACAGCCAGTCTAAGCTCCCCAGGACTCCTGCAACACAAGAACTTCAGTCACAGGGGAAACATGACAGGAGAGGACATCTAGCCAATACCAAGACTGAAAAGCCGACTCCATGCCCCGTAGACTACGCTCACTGCAACCAGTCGAAATCTAAGGAAGCTGCAGTCTCAAGAATTACTGTAGTTAACGAAGAATGGACACCCGCCAGGATCAGAGAATATCAGGAGAATGATCCTCACCTGAAGAAGAATCGGTAATGAAAGGAAGAAAATCAGCGACCTACCTGGCAAGAAGTTTCAAGATTTTCACCAACATTCAAGGCATATTGGGCTCAGTGAGACTTCCTCATCATAGAAGAAGGCCTGTTGAAAAGAGTCCTTGAAAACGATGATGGTTCCGAGAGGAGAAGAAAGCTATTTATCCCGAGAACAACAGTAGCTGAGATATTGAAGAAGTTGCACGACTGTCCATCGGGAGGTCATCTGGGAGTGAAGAAAACCCTTCAGCGATTCCGTGAAAGGTTTTATTGTATGAACAGCTCCGACGATGTGAAGGACTGGTGTAAGAAATGTACGACTTGTACTACGAGTAATGCACCACATCGCAAGAGAAAGGCACCTATGAAACAATATAATGTTGAAAGCCCTTTCGAAAGGATTACTTTAGACATCGCTGGACCGTTTCCGACGACAGAAAATTGTGGTAAATACATTTTGGTAGTAATGGATTATTTCACAAAGTGGGTGGAAATTTATGCGGTCCCGAATCAAGAGGCCACAACTGTCGCAGATGTACTGGTGAAAGAATTTATTAGCTGATATGGAGTACCTTCGGAAGTCCACAGCGATAAAGGAAGAAATTTCGAGCACCAGGTATTTCAGGAAATTTGTGACAAGCTGGGAATGAAGAAGACCAGGACAGCAGCGTTGCATCCACAGTCAGATAGAATGGTCGAAAGAATGAACAGGACCATTGGAAAATACCTGTCCAAAGTAGTTTCCAGCCAGTAGAGAGATTGGGACCAGTACATTTCCCTATTTGCGTTGGCTTATCGATCGGCCATATAAGAGTCCACGGGTGAAACACGTGCGAAAATTCTATTTGGACGTGAAATGAGGCTTCCTTGTGACCTGGAGTTTGGCTGTCGGCCTGGCGAAGATCTAGCAGGAGAAAATTACGTCATCCAATTGAGAGGAAATATGGACGATGTGCACGAATCGGTTCGAACGAATATTCAAGTTGCCAGTGACAGAATGAAAAAACAGTACGATACGCAAGCCACAGAGGGCAGTTTCAACGAAGGGGACAAAGTAGGGTTACACAACCCGACATGGAGAAAAGGATTTTCTCCAAAATTACAGAAATCATGTGAAGGTCCATACTTAATCAAGACGAGGATAAACGACATCATCTATCTTATAAGCAAGATTCCCAATGGAAAACCGAGAGTAGTCCACCAAAACCGAATAGCGCCATTCAAACGAGACCATGACAACGAGAAAGGGGTTAAACATCTACAACAAGAGTCTGACCCAGCCTTCGAAGAATTTATGGGTGCATACGGAGGTACCGGGAAAGCTAGATACGGAGTCACTACAGAACAAAGACAAGATTTCTTGACGCTCCTGGAAGAGTACTCACTGGCACATAACATATACGTCAGTAACAAACACGCACGAGGGTTGGCAACCGTATTCCGAAACAAGTTTGGAGAATTAGATAAACTTGAAGATAAGCTGCCAGCCCCTGGCAAGACACTGAGACTCAAACACAATTCGCGTTACGTTTTCTACCTGGTAACTAAATAGGAATTTTCATATTGATTCATCTATCGGGATGTTTGGGAAGCGCTACGAAGCCTTCGAGATCATGTGCTGGAATTCCACGTGGAGAAACTAGCAGTGCCCAGGATAGAGAGCAACCAGTTGGAATAGCTAGTAATCGGGAACATGATAGAAATGATCTTCCAAGATACCGGTGTCCACATATTAATTTGCAACTATACCCCACGTTATGGATACCCGGTGAAGACAGTGTCCTTTCATTTTTATACGACTGGTAAGTGCAGACATGGGTCCAGTTGCATATTTAAACATCCAGTCCCAGCTACACAGAAGGTCCACGACACTGGATAGCACACCAACTAATTGTTATCATGTTAAAGTAACTAATAGTGTTATGACATCAAAATTATCTTTTTCGTTTGGTTTTCGATCAATAAATTTTAATACACATCCATTCCGTGCACGAACTACAACATTTGAAGTAAATTTACTTATATTGCGTTGTTAAAATGATGTATACCGTTCAGGAGAGAATAGAACTTGTGAGAATATATTTAAAAATTACTTTTCCATGAAAATATTTGGCAAAAAGCAAAATCATGCAAAAACATTTCGACAGTATAGTCGATTTAAATTTATAGGTCGAGGGCTTCCTGAATAACTGAGATTGAAACCAACAAAAAATAATGTTATTGCTGCTATAGCATTGCAAAAAGCTGCAGGATGTTCAATCACTTCCAATATCCACAGCTAGGTCCAGCTAGACGCCGTTTTTCAAGAAAGCTCAGTTGTCATTGGTTGAAATTTGAATCATCCAAATAAAAACATTGGTCTTCGATTTGTTTCAAACTTTATGAATAAATTTATAGAAACCGATTATGTGAAAAACAGACTACACGAAACTCAGCAACCGATCAGGAATGCATCAGTCGAGGTAGTAGTTTTAAGTCACTTGTAGATCGATAATATCAGGTTGATAGGGAAAGTATCTCAGGCTTCTAGTGTACCGCGAAGTCATGTTAATTGAATTTTGAAGGCCCACAAATGTCATCCATATAAAATACGATTGGTACAAGAACACAGCGGTCAGCTTGAATTCTGCGAGATTTTTAAAGAGCTAATACAAAGTAATGTTAATCTACTATACCATACATATTTCTCATATAAATGTACATTTTATTTAAATGGTGAAGTAAATAGACACAATTGGAGTGAAACTAATCCACATTTATTTGTTGAAAGTCATACCTAGAGGCATCATAAATTAAATGTTCGGGTAATCTAGTTCGCGACAGTTACTTACATTGATTGGAAAATTACATCTATACAATGATTACGCAAATTATTGAATACGATAATGACCTTTTGGAGCACGAACTGTTTTTTCAACAAGATGGTGCACCACCACATTTTTCTGATCGATGGATTGGAAGAAGTGGACCTTGGAGTGGCCAGCCAGCCATTCACCCGATTTAAGCCCTTTCGAATTCTTTCTTTGGGGTCATTTGAAACCGAAGGTATTTGCAACACAAACTGAGCTCTTGAAAATTTACGTCGAAGAATCGTTTAATAATGCCGTTTACTGACTCCGTATTTGCTCAAAAACTTCTGCGAAGCATTTGAAAATAAATTATACCATTGTATAGAAGACAACAAAGATCACTTTGAACAATACATCCGACAATTTAAATTCTATCCTTCGTGTTTTTTTTTAAATCCAAAGTTTTTAATATAATTATTTCCACTAACCAGTTGATAAATTTCATTAAAAAATCATGGATCATTGTAAAAAGAATTCAAAGATCTTTAAAAAAAGGTATCACTCGAACCCCCTTGCAATTTAAAATTTTTAAGATGGTGACTGTAGTGTAGAGGGGTGATGTTAGGTATACAACTATTATGGTGAAATGTGTCCCCCTTAAAATCAAGGTCGACGAATTTCACCACTTTTTCATCAAGTTATTATCTTCGCAGTTATTTAAGGAGGGTACTTTTCGTTGGGACACCGTGTAAAGTAATAGTAAAATTAAAATTGTTTTGCTTACGTAACTCATAGAAAAGATTGAAAGATATTTCCTGTTTCAGATTTAATGCTTAGGATATTTAAAAGTTATATTTTTTTATATTATTTACAATATATAAATTTGGAATAGAATAAATTCATTTGTTTTTTCATTGCTTGCTTGACATATCATCGACGTGCATTACAAAAAGGATACAATTTCTATTAAGACGTTTATTTCAGGTACAATACATGGTCGACAACAGGGTTTTAACGTACCATTGAATATTAATGCCGGTTCACTGTTGGAGTAAGTATATAATTATCTAAATATATATATATATATATATACAGTGCTATTCAAAAGTCCCCTTCCCCCTAGTATCTTTTGAACGGCTACACTTACATTAATAAAATTTGGAGGGTAAAAATAAAGTCTTGTAAACTTCTCTACGAATGGTAACAGGTGACGTAATAGTAATAGATGACGTCACACTGCCACTCTGGCCAATAATTTTGAATAGGACCTTATGGCAAGTGATATCTCGTTTGAAAGGAATTGACATTGGCTACATAGTCATATTAATTTTGTTTGCGTTTAAATTAATTTTGACGGATAAATTAAATGAATACCAAAATTATTGAAATTATTTTTTTAAATTTAATCAATCAAATATCAACAATGGATTCTTATAGCAAGTGTTCGAAATGTGCTCCGTCTACTTCCTGGCAGTAATACATCCTATTAGTAAATTCTTGTCGTACTCGTTCGAATGTGTCAGCTGAAATAGCATTGCATTCTTCAGTAATTCTTTCTTTCAAAACGCCAATGCTATCTGGTGCCGTAGTATAAACCTCGGATTTCAAGTACCCCCATAGAAAAAATCTACTGGTGTCAGATCTGATGACCGAGGTGGCCATTCTATAGGACCTCGCCGGCCGATCCATCTACCTCGATATTCTTCATCAAAGTAACGTCTTACTGCACCATAATAATGTGCAGGAGCACCATCTTGTTGAAATGTTATTTCCAGATGGCCGAATTCATCTTGATTATCTTCCAGAATTTCAAAAATTAACGGCTCAATTGCATTTTGTTACATCTCCAGATACACTTCACCGCTTAAATTTGAATTTAGGAAAACAGAACCAACTATGCGGTTTCCCAAAATACCTGCCCAAACATTGACTTTTTCTGGAAATTGGGTATGTTGTTCACGAAAGGTGTGAGGATTTGTGTCACTCCAATACCTTACATTTTGTGTATTCACATTTCCATTGAGGCAAAAAGTACTTTCGTCGCTAAAACAAATTGTTTTTTTTTGTAATGTAGGTTTTGACTAATTTTATTTGTCATACATTCACAGAATTCGAGTCTTCTGTCGGGGTCGTCATCCGAAAGGTGGTGCACCTTTTTTAACTTGTATGGATGAAATTTATTTTTAGCCAACACTCTCTGTACTGTACTTTTACTTACTTCACAGATAGACGCTACTTTAGTTGAAGAGGAAGTAGGGTTAACTACCATTTTAGCAGCTATATCAATTTTTTTATCATCACTAAATGTTGGTCGACCAGATCGTTTGGCATCTTGAACACTACCTGTGACTTCAAACTTGTGAAGAAGGTCCCTCAAATAAGTTCTAGATATATGGCGATCTGGGTATCTCTCATTAAATAAACGTTTCGCTTCATGGAGATTCTTTCTAGATTCACCAATTATTAAGATAGCTGCTACTTTGTCGGCTTGAGTACGTACCATTTTGCCTATGTAAACTCTTAAACGTCTCGTTAGACAATGATAAAATTAAATATTTAAGCTATTTAGGAAAACTTTGCAAAGCAACAAATACTATTAAATTAAAAACGTCAATTTTTTTGACAACTAAACAGAGGTGGACTGAAAAATCTTATTATTATTTAAATGTGAAATAATAATTTTGGTGTTTATTTAATTTATCCGTCAAAATTAATTTAAACCCCAACAAAATTAATATGGCTATGTAGCCATTGCCAATGCCTTTCAAACGAGATATCACTGGCCATAAGGTCCTATTTAAAATTATTGGCCAGAGTGGCAATGTGACGTCATCTATTACTATTACGTCACCTGTTACCATTCGTAGAGAAGTTTACAACACTTTATTTCCACCCTCCAAATTTTATTAATGTAAGTGTAGCCGTTCAAAAGATACGAGGGGGGGAGGGGACTTTTGAATAGCACTGTATATATATATATATATATATATATATATATATATATACATATAGTTTTCAATTAAATGTACTGTTTCAACCCTCACTTTGTGGAAGCTATTCATGTTATTGTTATAAATAAAACTAGCTGTTTCTAAATAATTCCACTATATAAAAAGAAAATCATAATAATTAATAGTTTTCAATTGTCCATATGGAATCTAGAACATTATACTGATATGATATATCTACAACATTCTAGTTCATTATTAACATTTATTGAATAAAATCTGATAGAACAATAAAAAATACTCAATTTTTATAAACAAAAAGTTTATAACAATTCAACGATTTGGTAAATAATGATTAACTGTTTATTATATTTTTATGGAATAATTGGAATATGTTATTTTCCACATTTTACAGGTTGTTATCATCTGTAAATGGTCTGGAAGGATCTCCTCTATTTTACTTTGGCAAAGCAGCTTTGTTGGGTTACTCTTCAAAAGGAAATACAAGATCTTGCGCAACAGCATACCCACATTGTCCAACAAACCCAGATAAGTTAATTAAGTACCTTAATAACCACAATGGAGGATTTTTTAGATATTTCAACGATATTAGCTCTAACAATATTGATTCAGGTTATCAACAACCAAATCCACCTCACTATCAGAATCAGTTGTATTTGGGACGAAGTGTTAATCAACATATATCAGCTAACCGAAGGATTCAAAACAAACCAGGAGTTTACATTGAGAATAATCTTGAAGGAACCATCAAATTTCCTGATGATGAATTGAAATACAAGTTACCAGGAGATAAAGTCAGATATAATTTTGATAAATTCTTCTCATTTGAAAGACCATATAAATCTTTCAAATTTCCGAGTGATTACAATGAAGTTATTAGTAATGGCGAAATACATAGAAATCCCAAGACAATATCAAACTTTCACTCTAATCAAAATGTTATAAGGTTTGAAAGACCTTCCTCATATCACAAAGTGTCTGAAATGATTTTTCCAGATAGGACTGGGACAGGAGAACTAATTATAGATTCCACAGATTTTGATAAAGCGAACATTGCTTATGAAGACAATGATATACGTATTAAATATAAAATTTAGGAAAACAAGAATGGTCGTCATATCACAAAGTGGTCCTTCTTTTTCTAGTTCTAATATACATTTCTTCTATTGCCCTATCTATTTCCTTTAAGTGATAGAAAACTTTTCCGTTGTGGTGACCCCAAATCATATTCATAAGTAATTATTATCTTCAAAGCATCCTTCTTGATAAATCCTCCCAAATTTTTATAGAATATATTCATATCTATTCTGTAAAACACTACATACGATCTGCCAAAGGTTCCGAGTGCCCAATGTGTAAACTGTTTCAACCAAATTTCCAAGCAAATTGGATTTTTATTTCACCCTACTTTTAATTTCAAATATATTCAGAATTGTTATATTTATATTGTCATGTATTAGGAAAATACTTTATAATCAAACAATCTGAATGACTTTTTTGTTTCTTTGTGTAGTGAACAATGATTAGTTTAAAAGTATGAGATGTGCAGCCAACTTTTTTCTCAATTAATGGCCCTTTTAGCCACGAAGATATTATTCTATACCATCGGTCAGACACACACTAATCCAATTACAAATGTAACAGAAAAAGCGAAAGGATTGGAGTCTAACAGAATAAAAATGGAATTAGTCAGATACATATCGTACTATGTAATTGGTTCGATGTAGTTTGATAGTTGCCATTAACTGCTTTAATTGCTGTATCATCGTATCTAATCCCTTTTCACGTAGCCATTGTTACATTTCAGATTTTCGACTGTTTGACACGTTGCAGGACGTACGAAAGCGATCTGCGTAATAGTCGCCAGTTTTTTTAGATACAAACATCATGCTACTTTCATCCAGAAATCCACAGTTTATGCAATAGTTTTCGCCAGGTTTCACGACTCATGTTGGGAATTACGTCGTTGTCTTTGATTGCAGGAAATAACTTGTTGACAATCTTAATTTGTTTATTAAAATAAAAATGATGTACTGTTCGTCTTATAAGCACTCTTGTTAATCTCATGAAATTTAAAATAGATTCTCGTCCTCGTAAATGTGTCTGTAGTACCTGAACCTCGCCACAACGTTCTTTTTGACGTAAAATTCTATAAATCGTGGACGATGACACTCCTGTCATACTTACACAACGACGTAGTGCTTTCGATTGTGAAAATATCTTTCTCGAATATTCATAAACATTACACACTATCTGTTTGGATTGTTTGCTACCACATTTCAATGTATTTTTATCGTCACTGATTGTACTGGCTTGGGGTTTCATCTTTATTGGATAGGCTCTACGAAATATTTGTATTCAGTAACTATTACAATCACGCAATTAATATTAGTATTTACCTTCTTCTTTTTCCCAACGACTAAATAAAAATATAATTATTATCCTCATTTCTTCAATATTTAAACAACACTTAAACAAATATCAAAATTGCAATAAATCTTATACAAAGCAGTATGTACCTATCTCTTGTAGTTTATAACACACACTAATAGTTGCGATCTCTCCGCTGCTGGCGCTTGAATTCGAATGACTTTATCTACCGATAATTTGATTTTTAGTTTGTTAGACTATAGTACCGAAATTCTTTCCACGTTTAGGTGACTTTCATAACGACTCATATAGCTAAAACAAGCCAGGTAGTGGGTAGAGTGGATAGCAAATGATAAACAAACGAAAAAAGAGATCAAACCTTCTCATTTATAGCCGACTCATCCAATCACTTCTGAATTATATTCTTGGAAGACAAAATCAAGTAGTATTACAAGATATGTCTTATGACATAATACCTACTGGCTATATGAAATAAGTCAATATTTTGGGGAAGAGATACGTTTTATTTTGTATCAGTAAATGCATTGCTTCCGTGTAAAACTTGCAATGGAAAGGACCATACTGTGCTAGATTTCATCACATTCACCAAACTCTGTGTACGAAATATTCAGTTTAAAAGGATGAAATTGATAGTTGCTTGACCAGTGAGACATTTCGGATCATTGAGTCGATTTATCTTAGAGGATGGCGTATTTCATTGTTTGTTAGGCTTCTTTATCGAAAGTTTCGTTTCCTGTGTTATTTAAATGGCGCATCAATTATGGAGCTAAAGTGAGATGTTAAAATTATATTAACAATTTAATAGAAGTCTTCAAAGCTCGGACTATTTTCAAAATACCTAATGACTTATAAATGAAAACTATTTATTTCATAAAAAAATTGTGCAAGCAACTTAAATCTACAAAAGCAATTTACGCAAGTTTACATAACGCGAACTAAATTGAAAAAGTTTTGAATACATAGAAGAAAATGCCACGAAGAGGAAGATCAGCCCCAGCACCTTCTCGTAACCTTCCCGCAAGGGCTCCTGCACCTGCCCCACCAGCACACGTACAAACAGCCCCACCTCCATCACAAGGTACTGGACTGTTTGGACAAATGGCAGCTACTGCTGGTGGTGTTGTAGTAGGGTCAGCCATAGGTCACACAGTCGGACACGCAGTAACTGGATTATTCAGTGGCG
The DNA here is from genome assembly GCA_963921935.1 of Galeruca laticollis. NCBI lineage: Eukaryota > Metazoa > Arthropoda > Insecta > Coleoptera > Chrysomelidae > Galeruca > Galeruca laticollis. The sequence continues at coordinate 167,930,126 of OY998180.1, forward strand.
GCGGATCTAGTGAAGCACCTGTTCAACAAGCAACACCACAACAACTACAGCAACAACCACCTCAACAATATATATATACAGCAACAACCACCTCAACAATAGGGCAAGTCCTCTAGATATTGACGGACCTTGCGGCTGGGAAATTAAACGAGCTCACACTATCTATATATTAGAATTTACTCACACGATTTTGATAAAAATTGGTACAGATGCATAGCAGGTTACGACAAATTCATTGAAAATATTTTGACAGACATGTCACTTCCGGTTATGTCGGAAGTGAACGAAAACTTTGTTACTTTAAACGTAATACCCTGTAGGGAAATGTGCCATTTATGGAATACCGTTTTTTTGCCTTGTAATTTTTTTAATTTTTTAAAAGAAAATATGTTTTTTTTTAAATATAGTTTAGAGTTTAAGTTATCAGGCTTTAATATTAGGAATGAGAAAATTCGTATACCGGGATCCTCACAAATAATCTTTAAAAAGGGGAAATTTTGTACCTAATGCGGAATATGTACCTTATATAGTATACTCGTATACTATGATCCTAATATGGAATTGGGTAATGCGGTTTAAAATAAAACAATATACGTTTTCAAACATTTTTTTTTCATTTTAAATATCATAATTAATGGAACAAAGGTTAATTTCTTTTGAACTTTAAACAAGAAAAACATAAAAATTCAAACAAATAAAATGGATATTCTAAATTCTTAAAATAATTATCGGAGAGTTTCGATATTCAATGGATGCATATTGGTAAAAGAAACTAATTGTCTCTGCAATACTCGCAAATGAAAATATCAGTTTCACATCCCAAACAGTCAATATGGCACCACTCTTTCCAGAAAATGCATTCATATACTTCTCTCCTTTTCTATCATCCAAAAACTGTCCATTGCAATAGAAACAAGTAGCATTAACTTGCTGTGGTTTGTCTGCTCCAAGGTCCTTCGTGTCATCATCCTCAGAAGAATTGTCATTAGAATTAACGGATTCGGATTCTGAGGAAGAATCTTGAATGATCGCCATCTTTTTTGAAGCACTTGTTTGACCTGGATGAAGACCACTACAGGATGGTCGATTTAGGTCATCTCTTGATTCCGCTTTACGCTTCACTGATTTGACTTTTTATGGAGAGACTGTTTTAACTGAAGCTTCTACGTTATCTTTAAATGGAGATGAAGTTATAATTGCGGCCTTTCCACGCGCCCTTCCTCTTCGAGGACCTTTCTTTGTTGTGAAGGTTGGTACCGGTGAAACATTCTCGCGTCCAATAAATTCCCTTGCTTCTTCACTATTGTCGGTAATATTTTCCACTTCTGTGGCTACTTCTACCTCAATATTTTCTTGTACTGCAGCAAGGAAATCGCTATCTGTGAAGACATGACGATTTGTAGGAAATATTCCCGTTTTTTTAAAACCGTTAACGGCAATTGCACCTTTAGGTATGCCTTTCCAAATAGTTCGGAAATGTCAAAATGTGTGACTGCTCTTTGATTCGATCTTAAATATATTCTTAATTCCTCACTATAATGGGCTTTCAATGGAACCATTAACGTTTTATCCAACGGTTGCATGTGATGTGTAGAATGAGAGGGTAAGCACACTATTCTGTCTTTCCAAATTTATCAGTTCCAAATTGCGACAATGCGTATAATGTCCGTCTAACACTAGCAACACATGGTCGATTTGTGATTGATTCACTTTTTCTATGAAATGTAGGAACCGCTCAGTAAAAATGTAGGTTTAAATCCATTCGCTAGAGTGACAAACAATTTTTGAGCCAGGAGGAGCGCCCTTTTACAATATAGCATTGGCGTTTTTCTGGGTAAGATTAGAAATGGTGGAAAAAAAGTTCCTCCTGCTCTCGTACACAAAACTGCTGTAACTAAAGAACCTCTTTTTGCAGATGTTAAGGTTCCTACCTGCTTTGTACCTCTAAGTGCAAGAACATGTTGGACTTTGGACTGAACAATAGATAAACCAGTCTCATCCACGTTGAATACTCTGTCAGCTGGATATTTGTGTTTTTCAAATTCTGACTCTAGAATATTGAAAAAGTGGGTCACGTTTTTTTTTAAAGCCTTTGGTTGTATGGATCGATGTCCCAGTTGGTTTTCTGATTGAAATTCTGTCCTTTTGTCGCCTCAGGAACAAATCCAGCGCTTTCATTATATTTGGAAAATGGGTTTGGTAATTTATTCAATGTAATCAGCTGCTAATTCATCCTTTTAACATCACTTGTGTTAATCCATAAAACTTTTTTTCCATCAGAAGCAAATAATCTACCAATTGCTCTTCTAACTGTTGTGGTGAAACCGCGGATCTTCCTAATTTTGTTTCAATGGCCTGGGCAGGTGTTGCATTTCGTTTGGTGGCGTGCAACATTAAATATATCTGCCGCTTTTTTGTACCTCATCTCGTGATTTGGCACAGCTTCGATAGCACGAACCATGTCTTATTTTCTCCATTTTTTACGACCCATGATATTTTTTGTAAAGAAAGGTTAATAATTAATTTTTGGATAATTTTATTAGGAAACTTTGCATGTTTTTTTCATCAAATTCAAATAAAAAAGCTCTCTACCCAATATGGAATATTCCATATAAGGTACCCGGCCATCTTTCTTTTTGATGACCAAACTCACGTGTTTACAAGAAGCTAATCTGAGATTGCGATAAAAGAAACTTAAACTTATGTCATACAAACATACAAGACACAATCAAACATTCCTGTGTTTATTCTAACTATGTGTATCAAAACTTCGAATACATACCTCAAATAATTTACGATGTGGCGTAAGAACAAAGCGCACTTCGGAATAATAACATGTGCGTTAAACAGTTTATAAACGACTGTCATTAATCACATCTAGCCCGCAGAATGGGTAGATAAAGGTGTTGCGGTATTGTCACTTTAGGTTTCTTCAATTTGATGGTATTCCATATAAAGGACATATTCCATATATGGCACATCTCCTATATATTATTTACTTTTCGGACTCTACATTAAATTTAAATGTCTCCTTATGTAGAATACCCTATATCTAAAATTTATACATATCGAGATATTTATTTTTTTAATAAAAAATTTACAGGTGCAAACCTTTATTGAAAATTCTCACATGACTTAGTTGACGATATTATTCAACACATACTATGTTTGTACTGTCTTCTTCTAATGACAGAAAAAGAGCGAAACTCAATACAAGCGTTTGTCGTGTTGTTTTGATTCAGAGGCATATGTTTTATATTCGTATCAGTCAAGTGATGGAAAAGACAGCGTTTCTACAGAACAATATACCAAATAAATAACATCTTGTCGTGTTGATTTGTAGGACGATCAAGGTAATTGTTGACAAAAATTGATGAAAAGTTCAAGTTCCAAAATTTCAAATATCTTAATTTTTTTAAATGAAACAACCATATTTATATTCTTTTACTTGATTCTACAGCCAAAAATAAGGTCAGTTTATGTTCACTTCATTATACGCAATCCTAAGCGTTTTTGAGATATTAACGCATTTAAAAATATTAATTATTTCAGACTTATTATTACGTAGGCGTGTTATTTATTCTTTTATTTTAGCAGGCTCTATAATTACCTGTCATAATTAAATATTATTAATTGTCAGTATTTGAAGTCAATCGCATCGTGCAGTGATAGAAATGGCTCGTTTGTAATTGAACAATGAAGATTATCTGAATTTAATTTTAATACGTGCTGAATGTTGTTACTAGAACATGTGCTTTATTTGCTACAAGATATCCAGATCGACCACGACCCACTCGTGACACAGTGAAGAGAATATTAAACAATTCAACACAATTTGGTTATTTTCAAGCAAAAGTTAAGGGATTGAAGCTTGTTATTGATAATAATGATAAGAACTTTCAGTTTTTTTGCCGTATTGTTTATAATGTAATTCCATATAGATAAATTACAAGAATTTACAACTACAAGTGTTCAAAATTTCGTCCTTGAACCTTCAAGCATTTAGTAACCCATTTTATCGCACCATCGTTTGTTGCATGTCTAATCATTGCTGCAGCTGTAGACCCATATAAAAAATCTAAAGGTGTTATATCTGGTGATCAAGGAGGCCACCTAAAAGTACCATTGTTAGCTATCCACCAATCTTCAAACATCTCATCAAAAAATTGGTTTACCATTCGGGAACAGTGAGATGAAGTCAAAATATTTTTCTAAACTCATGCGGTGGTAAACGATCTAAATAATTTGTTTTTAATTCTCTCAATATGTCAAGAGATATTTGACCTAAAATAGTAACCTAACCTAACCACAATTTCCGACCATTTAAGTTTCCATCATAAAAGGGAAGAGCTACAACCTGGTTGTCTCTGATCGCACAAAAGACATTAAACTCTCATCGCCCTTGAAAACTACGTACTTCTTGTGAAGTGTTGATTTTCTTCGCTCCAGTAATGCGAATTGTGCCGATTAAACATTCAGTTTATTGTAAATTTTGATTTATCGCACAATATAATATTCTTCAAATACTCATTATCTTCTTGACATTTTACCAATATAAATAAAAAATATAGCCTGTTTCCTTTAAACTGGGTTAAAAGAGTAGGGATGAAACTTATGTTTTTTTAAAATTCGTTGAATGGATACCATTGATATACCTACATCTCTCGAACTACAACGTAATGTCGCTTTGGGATAACCAGCATAGTATCCTAGGTCCTTGATTTCATTATCATTATTGTCAATAACAGGATTCACACTCTTAACTTTTGGTTTAAACCAACCAAATTATGTTAGACTGTTTAATATTCTCTTCACTGTGACACGAGTGGGTCGTGGTCGATCTTGTTATTTTGTAGCAAACAAATCACATGTTCTAGTAACAACTCCGTGTATTAAAAGTAAATTTAGATAGCCTTCATTTTTCAATTCCAAACTAGCCATTTCTATCACTGTACGATGCGATTGGCTTCAAATAATGACAATTAACCTCTTATTGACCACTTTTTTTCTATTCACTTGAAAAAATATTTGGTATATAAAATGTTTCAAAAGGGTTGTATGAATATGCTCTATTCGCATAAAATACCTTTATTGTCATTTATAAAAAAATATGGTTTTGTTCCAGATATGACCCACAGGACATTTAAACCATAATAAATATTACATAACGTAGATATGAAACTGACCTTAACAATTTCTTTTCTTTGTAATACACAAATAAATTTGACACTTGCTACAATAAAAAAATGTTTTTAGACCACAATAGAGCATTTTACATTGTTGACGAGTTTCTTTTTCTAGAGGCCAATGTCCTATTCCATCTCTCCTTACATAAAATTGAGGAATTGGTTTAGTAGGTCCCCTTTTTTTTGTTTTCAAATTCTTGGTCAACAGAAGCACTTGTCGAGGGCCGTCCCCTTTTTCTCGTGACATTTTTGTTCATTAAACACAAGGCCTCTGCAACTTCTGCTCGAAAACCCAAAGAATCCAAAATATCACTTTTCTTGAAACCTGCTTTACTCATATCATTTCTATAACGCACCCATGCATTCACTAAAATCATGTGAAGGTACCATTTTTTGATCTTCTATGAATTCTATGATATGAAATGAGTCCATCGAGTAGGTCAACACCACCCATGAATGAGTTGTACATTTTTACCATGTGTAGACGACTGACATCAATTTTTTGTTTCTGTTTCTTATCAAAACGTTTTACTGACTCCACAGGAAAACCACTACAAAATGTACTAACTAAAGTAACTGCTTTATTATCAAACCCTTCCAGTGCTCTAATTTCATATCCATTTATAGTGGTTTTGAATTCTTCGAAAGTGCCCCGTCCCTTTTTCTTCATAATATTATCAACAGAGAACTGTAGACCCGGAAGTCCATTACTTTCTACAGTTCCCAGAGAACCAATTCCGTCCGCTGATGAATGTATCATAAGATCGCACGAAGTAAACCAATTATCATAATACAGAAGGTAGTTACACTTCCTTGGTATTACTTGAGCAAGTCCTAAAACGGTGTTCCCACTCGCGCCTATATCTACTTTCTCTTCAGTGGGTTCAAATTTCCCAATATATATTTCAAAATTGACATCTGATAGGACGAGGCATTTATATCCCCATTCATTTGTTTTCTAGGATTGTACTGCTTTAGCGAAGAGGAACCTTTAAATGGAATAATTTGCTCATCGATGCATAAAATTTGAGCCTTTACCTGATTTTGAAAATTTTGTAATAACATGTTTATCAGAGGCCTTAACTTGTAGAGTTTATCTCTATCAGGCTCATCGCTTTCAGGCATATTCTGGTTATCATTGAAATTAATACTCATTTATATTGATTCCCATCGTTTTCTAGACATCTCTTCACTTACTTGATTCACGCGAGTGGCTTGTGCCCAGTACATTCTATACTTGGGTAACCCATATATATATATATATATATATATATATATATATATATATATGTATATATATATATATATATATATATATATATATATATATGTATATATATATATATATATATATATATATATATATATAATTTGAAAAAAGATATTTGCCAACTTATTTGTAATGGATATTTTTGTGGGGATGTGGCAATAAGACTCCAGAGTCAATTCTTTTAGAAATTTATTCCCGAGCCTTCGAATGATTTTCATTCATTATCAAGGGCTATAAATAATTGGTCAATGTTATCATTAATAATAATTAAATGAAATAATGAATACTTACATAAAATCTATAGCGAATTTTGGAATAGTTGTAAATTTTTTATAATAAACTCTTTTAAACATAATTCAATGAAAAACTCAAAAAACAATATGACAATAAACAAAATATTTGATCTTGAACTACTACAATTTTTATTTTTTTATCATAAAATTAAAGATTGTTATGAATCTTCTGTTCTTTTTTCATAATCTAAAAGATATGCATAGATAACACTAAGGTTATTTAAATCTGTTTTTTTATTTATTACATAATTTTGTTCTGCAATATATGTTGTTTCCAAAAAAAGGCGTTTTCTATAATTACTTTCTATTGCTAAGACTTTGGCAGATTGATAATCCATAGAATGGCCTTCATAAATCACGTGTTCCGCTAAAGCACATCTATCAGGATATAATCTACTGTCACTTTTATGAGAGGCGATTCGATTGGTTAGCGATCTTTTACTGTGACCAATGTATTTCTTATTACAGATATTGCAAGGAATCTCATAAACTATATTAGTTAATTTAGTAGTAGGAGTCTTGTCTTTGATCTTACTGAAAATTGATTTTATTGTAACACATTGTTTATTCGCAATTTTGATATTATGTGGCTTGAATACTCCAGAAATTTTAGGTGTGATAGATTTTATATATGGAAATGAAATATAAGTTGGAGATGTAATATTAGTAGTTAAAATGTCACTGTTTTCTTCGTTTCGTATTATGTCAACAGTAATGTCATTTATATTGTCAGAAGTATTATATAAAACATGTTTCAAAAGATATGAAGGATATGAGTTATTATAGAAAAGTTTGTAGAGTATTTTTAGATTTTTATCGTGAAATATTGGATTGGAAATTTTTAGGACTCTGGTTTTCATCTGTTTAATCAAGTTAATTTTTGTACTACGTCGATGATATGAATGGTAATTTATATATCTCCCAGAATTGATAGGTTTCCTATACCAGTCAATCAAGATTTTATTATCATTATTTCTAATAAATTTGGTATCAAGAAAAGGTAAAGATTGTTCTGTATTTTCCCTTTCCATTGTAAATTGTATATGTGGATCGAAGCTATTGAAGTAAAAGAGTATATTATTTATTTCATCACATGGAAGAGATAATATTATATCATCTACATATTTTTTGATGAAAAACAAATTAAAGGGTAAAACAGAAATAACATAGTCTAAAATATAATTCATGACATAGTCTGCTAATATAGGAGATATTGAAGAGCCCATAGGTGTTCCAAAGGTTTGTTGGTAATTTTTGTTATTGTAAGTGAAAAATGTATTATTAAAAATAAATGTAATTAATTCTAAAAAAGTTTCTTTTCCCAATTTGCAATTTTTACTTATATCATTCCATTTATGTTGAAGAGATGTTAAACATATATTCAAATGGACATTACTAAACAGTGATACCACGTCTAAACTTAAAAGAACGTAATTTGATGGTAATAGTAAGTTATTGAATGATTTACTAATTTCAAAGGAGTCTTTAACATAATATTCATTGTTATAGTCGTAAGATTTTGTCAATATTTCAGTTAACCAAAGAGTAAGAGGTTCAATTGGAGTATTAATTGATGCTACAATTGGTCTAGCTGATAATGTTGGTTTATGAATTTTAGGTAAGGAATAAAATTTTGCGGAAATACCGTTATAAGTAGTTAACTCTTTTTTTGTACTTTCATCAATTAGTTTTTTATTAAATAATTTTTTTATTAGTTTGTTACAATTATTAGTGGTTTTAAGAGTTGGATCATTATTCAGTTCTTTATATGATGAGTTATTATCAATTAATTCATTACATAAATCTAAATAATGTTGTTTTTCCATGATAACTGTGATGTTACCTTTGTCTGATGGTATGACTATTAAATTTGGATTTTCTTTTAGACATTTTTTTGTTTTAAATAACAGTTCTCGGAATATAGAAGATTTTTTAGGTTCATGAATATAATTAGTTAATATATTTGTTGTTTTAGCAATAACGATATTTCTTTCTTGTTCGTTTTTTATAAACGATGACATGTAATCAACATTAGCTAATATAGTTTTTATTGAAATGTCCTTGGTAATTATAGGTTCAATGCTGAATTTAGGGCCTAGTGATAAGAACTGTAATATATCCTTAGGTATCTCTGTATCTGATAGATTTTTAATCCAATTTTCTTGTGTTGATAGAACTGAATTAATTTTTTTCTTGATTAGATTATTAAGTTTGTTCTTTTGCTTATTTTGGATTTCAAAGAATAGTTTGTTATAAATAACTTGTTGTCTATTAGAAAAATTTTTAAAAATGAATTCATTGGTTGTGTTAATTATTTGATTTTCCAATTCAATAAGATTATTTTCAAGTCTAAATATTGTTTTTTGATTACAAATAATTTCATTATTTAAAAGCTTATTTACTAACCTATTGTAGATATGATAACTGTTATTTGCTTCTTGTTCTTGGCGTATGAGTATTTTTTCTAAATGTTTGATGTTATTTTGTAAAAAAGTAGGAATAATATTCTTTTTTCTGCATTGTAGGAGGAAGCATCTTCTATTGTATTCTCTCGCCAATTTGAGTTTAATTTTTGACCATGTTTTTAAATTTATTACTGCGGATCGACCATAAGTTCTTGAATGGTTTGGTAATACCCCATAATAGTATTTAATTTGAAAAAAGATATTTGCCAACTTATTTGTAATGGATATTTTTGTGGGGATGTGGCAATAGGACTCCAGAGTCAATTCTTTTAGATATTTATTCCCGAGCTTTCGAATGATTTTCATTCATTATCAAGGGCTATAAATAATTGGTCAATGTTATCATTAATAATAATTAAATGAAATAATGAATACTTACATAAAATCTATAGCGAATTTTGGAATAGTTGTAAATTTTTTATAATAAACTCTTTTAAACATAATTCAATGAAAAACTCAAAAAACAATATGACAATAAACAAAATATTTGATCTTGAACTACTACAATTTTTATTTTTTTATCATAAAATTAAAGATTGTTATGAATCTTCTGTTCTTTTTTCATAATCTAAAAGATATGCATAGATAACACTAAGGTTATTTAAATCTGTTTTTTTATTTATTACATAATTTTGTTCTGCAATATATGTTGTTTCCAAAAAAAGGCGTTTTCTATAATTACTTTCTATTGCTAAGACTTTGGCGTCTTATTGCCACATCCACAAAAATATCCATTATATATATATATATATATATATATATATATATATATATATATATATATATATATATGACACTATGTGGTCCTCAATGTTTTCAGTAAGAAACACCTGGAAGTAATGAATATGGTGACCTATTTCAGGAGATTCATCTTCAACTTATGGCAATATGGTTTTGTCTTCTACCAGCTTCCAACTATATTTTGATTTAGTTTCCTTGCCTATTGTTGTATTTATTATCCACAGAAGAAATAGAAAAAAATCAAATAGCTGTTCAAAAATTACTTGAATATGTTTCATAACTGTATCATCAAGTTCTTCAATTTCGGAGGAATTTTCATAACCAGAAGTCGATATACTCTCCACGTCAACATTTTCTGGAATATTGTCGTCATCACTATCATCCAATTGATCAGTGTCACTGTCATAAGGGAATATATCATCCATATCTGAAAAAATATGTGTTATGAAATAATAGTCTGTTGTTCCATAATAGGTACACAGAATATTATCTATTATTGACCATTGTTGCTTATGAGGAACAAACTGTTTTCCGTGAATTTTTCCCTATTATTTTTGCAAAAACGTAAAACTAACTACATAACAAGATTTTACACCATACGACAATATGTTATAAATTTTTATTTTCGCATACTTACCCATAACTCAATATTTCCAGCACTTTGCAATACTTTACAGAAGAACTGAATTTGTGGGTTAGGCAATAGTTGTTACAATACTACTAGCGCACATATATGGATTAGTAGATGAACTAACTGTGTGATGTAGGTGGCCAATATGGTACAGGGGACACTAAAATTAATATTTTGTATTTATAGTACAGATACTCGAAAATTTACTATTATATAGCTTTGTACCTGTTCTGACCCAGAGGACAATAAGAGGTTAATACTATTTAATTATGACATGTAAATACATAGCCTGCTGAAATAAAAGAATAAATAACACGGCATACGCTTACGCAATCATAAGGCTGAAATAATTAATAATAATATTAATGTCTAAAAAACGCTTAAGATTGGATATAGGGAAGTGAACATAATTTGCCCTTATTTTCGGCCTCAGAATTAAGTAGAAGAATAAAAATATGGTTGTTTTGTTTAAAAAATGAAGATATTTGATATTTTTGAACTTGAAATTTCCATAATTTTTTTAACAACCCTGTATACAAAAAAAAGTTTTCTACATGTCACCAATTACCTTGATCGTCCTATCAATCAACACGACAAAATGTTTTCTTATTTGGTATAATGGGGATGTTGACACAGAATTTTCAGTAAATGTCTGCACCTGTCAATTTTTTATTAAAAATAATAATATCTGGATAAGTATAAATTTTAGATATATGGTGTTCCATACAAAGTAACATTAAAATCTAATTTAGAATTCGAAAAGTTAATAATATACGGGGTGTTACATTCAAAATAACAAAGTTGTTGTTCACTTCCAGTTTAATCGGAAGGGGCATGTCTGTCAAAATATTTTCAATAAATTTGCCGTACCCTGGTATGCATCTATACCAATTTTCATCAAAATCGTGTGAGTAGTTCCTGATATATAGGTAGTGTAAGCTCGTTGTGAATCAGGCCTATATATCTACCGAAGATAACTTGAACATTGTCAATATACATATTGGAATATTGTAAATAAAAACAGAACTGCTCACATATAAATTGGTGTGAAAATTTAACCAGATATTTTGGAGTAGACAATAGCTGAAACTGGGGATTGCTTATTTAATCACCATTTATTTGTTAACTTTTCCACAAACAATACTGCAACTTTGAGTGAGAAAGAGTCTTGTTATATTTGTGCACGAATTTGTTTTACATGAGAAGGATATTCGTCGCATTCAGTCAGAAGAGCCGATATGTTTCAACGCACCAAATACCAATCGTAAAGCTTTGTACCGTAACCTATTATGTAGAATATTGAAAATAATGATTGCATTGGTTATACATGTGAGGTTTACCAATGATGCATATTTTAACCACGTTCAACAATTCAATAGATTTAATCCAAGCTTTGTTTATTAAATAAATTTAGTTCGTAACGGTTTATTATGAAACATCATATGGAATATGTATTATTTTTATATATTTACAAAATTCATCCTATTGCCTCTGATTCTGTTTGAACTATTCAAAAAACTGTTGGGATAAATGTCCGTTTTATTTTTTAGATGTCTGAAATGTGTGACTTATTACCAACATATCGATGAATAGTAATATTTTAAGTTTATTTTTAGAGTACAAGAAGCTTTGATATATTTGTAAAGATCTGAACAAAGTGATTTGTAATCTCTGATATAGTTTATTCGTACCTTCTGTTGTGATGCAAGTGAATATTAGATATTTTGAGTTTAAATAAATGAAACAACTATTGATATATTTTAAATAATTTATTGTCTAATTTAAAATAAAATATTGATAATTATATCTAGTTTCATTGTACTATATACAAATTCGGTATTGAATGACAACAAAATGAATTCATTGAATTATATATTATAGAGAATGTCCCATAATACAGAGCAAGAGACGTCAACAAACCAGCCTAATTTAACCCCAATTTTTAAATAACACTCCATTATGTGAAAAAATACTCGCAACTATGAATTTATGACTGCTTAATTCAACAAAAGGATAATGAAATTATGAATATAATAATTACGCTAATTAGGTTGAACTATCTATAGTAAGAGACAACTTTTAGGAATGGATAATTGTAATGGCACATCTGGAGATTTAAATAATAGTCTAGATCTGAACACTTTCTATCACATCAATAATAGCAAAAATAATATTTGTTGGAGTTGAATTATGTATTCAGTGAAAACTTCTCACTAATTGCAATAACAAACATAGAAAGTGAAAAAATTATGAACTTCTTCATTTTTTCAATTTCTTTTACCATATCAAAGGTCGGATAGAGGTTCAAGTCTCTCTTGTACCTATTTCTTCAACTGTCTTTTGCCGTCTTTCTCATTTCTTCCCAAGTTTTCCTCTTTTTGTCCCCAGTTTCTTTATTTGATTGTTTTTTAATAGTGTTTCCTGTCTCCATTATTTTTCTTGTTATCTATCTGCATTCATTCACACGATTTGTTAATACCAATTGAGTTGTTTTCTATTATTGGTTCTTGTTTTGTTACTTTTCTATTGTCGTCATTCTTCATCCTCGCTCATTCAGTTTTCCCGCTATTCTTCTTAGGTGTTTCATTTTAGTTGCGTTCATTTTTGTCTCATATTTCTCCATAATTGTCAAATTTTTTGTTGCATATGTCATAGTTGGTACTGTCATCGCGTTATACAGTCAAGTTCGCAGCATATGGGAGACTTTTTTATTATTAATATTACGAAGCAAAGTTATTCTTCATAAAAAGTTCTGCATAATCTATAACCTAAATTCCAACCACCAGATAATAAAAAATTTCAGTCACATACGAGGTATTTTAAAAAATATGAATTTTGCTCAAAAGTACCGTAATATTTTATAATATCGAGAATTGTTATCAAATAGTTTAGGTTTCCCAACTTTTCCATAATTCCCATTACTGTTATATTGGGTATATTTTTTACTTGTTTAGTGTTTTTAAATGAAACTCAAGGTCTCTAGTTAATTCCACAATATAATACAAGTTATTGAAAATTCTATTATATTGTGGAATTAACTAGAGACCTTGAGTTTCATTTAAAAACACTAATATGAGCATATTCCACGAAGTAAGGGTCGAGACAGTCAATTTTTTACTTGTTGTCTATTTTTCAATATTTCATCTGCTTGCAGATACATTTTATAATTTTCAATCACAGGTCTGCGACCAAAATACTGCATAGGATTTTTTCACATTTTCTTACGGATTTTGACCTCCCAAAAACAGAAAAAATATTCAAATTATTATATCACATAAGTTTTTATGTATATTGCAGTATCTATGTTCATTGGTAATAAACCTATATGATTTTTATTTGATAATAGAGAAAAACAACCTGAGCTGTTGGTGAGACTGGGAATGTTTTAAAATGTTGAGACAAGTCAAATGGCGTATATCGCTTGAAACAAAGAAAAGCTCTCAGTAGACATACTGATATTCAAGTGAACAGTGCTGTTGTCTGTCAATCATGGCTACAAGGGGGTGTGTTATTTCTCCAAACAGATTTTGTTATATCTGTGGTGAATTCACTATTAAAAGTCAACAGAGAAATATAAGTCATTTTATAAGGAAAGTTTATTTTGCCTACTTTAAATTAAAACTTGGTGATCAAGATAAACCATGGGCCCCGCATAAGGTGTGTAGAAGTTGCGAAGAAGATCTTCGTTTGTGGTTTAAGGGAAAGAAAAATGTATTTCGATTTGGAATTCCTATGATATGGCGTAAGCAGAAAAATCACACCACTTCTGCTCAGTTGACGTGAAGGGATTCAATTCAAAAAACAAAAGAAACATAAGTTATCCTAATGTTGACTCAGCTATACGTCCAGTGCCCCATAGCTCCGAGATATCTATCCCGCAGCCACCTTCCAGTGGATGAATACCCTAGTGAGATGGATGACGAAGCTACATTACCTCCTTCGGGTGAATCAAGCTCAGATTTATCTTTTGACGAAGATGGAGGGCCTCAACTATTTTCTCAAGGTGAGCTCAATGATTTAGTACGAGATTTAGGTCTTTCAAAAGATGCCTCCGAACTGTTGGGTTCTAGATTAAAAAATAAAAACCTTTTATCACCTGGCACTTCTTACTACTGGTACAGACACAGAGAAAAAGAATTTAACCAGTTTTTCTCAAAAGAAGGAAATTTAGTTTTCTGCAATAATGTGGAAGAACTCATACATCGCTTTGATATAAAGTATGACTCATCTGAATGGCGCCTATTCATTGACTCATCTAAGACTAGCCTTAAAGCAATATTATTGCACAATGGAAATAAATTTGCCTCGATTCCGATTGGACATTCTGTGCATATGAAAGAAGATTTGGCCATTATCCTGGAAAAAACCAAGTATGAAGACCATCAATGGATGATTTGTGGGGACAAAATACTGACAATGCTTTTGGGTCAGCAGGCAGGCTATACCAAATACCCATGCTTTTTATGCTTGTGGGATAGTAGAGCTAGAGAACAGCACTGGAAAAAAAGTGATTGGCCATCTCGAGAAACTTTAAAACCTGGAGAGAAAAAGGTTATAAACACTACCTTGGTACCACCAGAAAAGGTTTTGTTGCCCCCTCTCCATATTAAATTGGGGTTGATGAAACAATTTGTGAAATCGCTGCAAAAGGATGGAGACTGTTTCAAATATTTATGTACAAAATTCCCAAAGCTGTCAGAAGCAAAGTTGAAAGAGGGAGTTTTCACCGGCCCCGACATAAGAAAACTTTTAACGGACCCCTCATTTGTGGAAACTATGAATGAGAAGGAAAAAGAAGCTTGGGTATCGTTCAAGGGCGTAGTGCGAAAGTTTTTGGGAAATACTAAGGATCCTAACTATAAAACCATTGTGCAACGGATGCTAGCAGCATACGAAGCTCAAGACTGCAAGATGAGCTTGAAGGTGCATTTTTTACACTCTCACATAGACTATTTTCCTGAAAACCTGGGAGCTTACAGTGAAGAGCAGGGGGAGCGATTTCACCAGGATGTCCGTGATATCGAGAGAAGGTACCAAGGGCGATGGGATGTCACTATGCTTGCTGACTACTGTTGGCTGCTTAAGCGAGAAATTGAAGATGTAAATCGGAAAAGGACTCGTCAAAGTATCAAGGAAAAGAAGAAGAGGTTTAATAATGAACATGAATAAGTATATGTATCAAAATAATGTTTCGTTTGCGTTAAAAAAATATTTATTGTTTGAAAATTTTGAATAAAGGAGTGCTTTAACCAATTTTTTGTGTTTGAATTTGCAAAAAATCCTTATGTGATAGAAAAAAATGTCCATCACTTTTGAAATCGGCGCACTTTAAAACATATAATTCAGTAAAAATATCTCATGCAGCTGACAAAAAATTTTTTTCGCAGACCTGTGAACCGGCATCTTTACTTGGAATTTATTGTTATTTTCAAATATGTATTTGACGTTTAATACCAGATGTGTGAATATCATGGCAACTATATTTTGTAGACATGGCCTGTTTACAATTTTAAATAAGTTTTATTGATAACAATTTTCGATATTATATAAAATACTTTACTCTTGAGCAAAATTCATATATTTGAACAAAACTCGTATACGACTAAAACATTTTAATACCGATGGTTCCATTTTATGTTTTAGACCAAGCAGACATTTTTCATGCATAATAAGTTTTTTTCGTAATATTAGTAATGAAAAAGTTTCCCATATGCTGCGAACTTAACCCATTAAGTACCAGCGTCTTATTAATAGGACACGAAGCAAATTGATTTTTCCTAACTTTGGTTTTATTTACTTGGTTGTGTAGAATTTTTTTTCTCTCTGCCGAGTTGTAGAAAGCATAAAATATTTTTTTTTAAATTTATAAACTGTCGTTTCGGTATGTGAAATAAATTATAATATGCTTCTATATTTGGACTTTAAACATCTCACGACAATGTGTTGAATAGTTTTGTCAATTGTGTTTTATAAACCAAATAACTGCATTGGTTGAAATCAAAATTTATAATATTGACAGAAAAATATTGCTTTACGCAACTAAATGAATAAATAAAATATCTTTAAACACCTAAACATGTCCGCCATATTTATAGTACGCTGGCAACTGCCGTAATCAAACGACAAATGGATCATAACCTAAAAATAATTAATTGTCAATGTGTTTACTGTTAAAAGTCCGAGGTTAGTAACGTTGAGCATCTAGTTATCTACGTAATATTTATTATAAATTAACACGTAATGTGCCGAAAAGCTTTAACTTTTTAGGATGTTGAAGATGCCCACATTGTAGTTCTGGCGCCAGATGCTGATTTCCTCATAGATGAAGATGAGGCGGATGAAAATATTAAAGGTATATTACAAGATCACATTATTCTTATCGTAGGCATAGCTGATGTACCTGGAAAACTCAAGTTGCAATATACTGCTTCACAAAATGAAGAACAAGAAGTAGAGAATGAAGAGCTAGTAGCAGTACCTTCAACCACCACAAAAGATGTACCCCTAACGTCAAAGAAACGGAAGTTGCTCACTAACGTAACAGCTGTGACGTAAAATAAGCTCTGGCTATTCAAAATTGAGGTCAGAAAGTAATGAATATAATATTAAGTTTGAGGAACTAAAAAATGTGCTAACAAATAAGAATCCGGTTGCAATAATGATTTCCAGAACTAAATAAATGGTCGGATATGTTGCTGTAATAATAAATGACACAAACTTCACTTTTTGACCAGAAGAACTAAAAGCGTTTATGGGTATTTTGATATTTTCGGGCTATTGCAAATTGTCTTTAGAAAAACACTATTTATAAGACGCCCTATTATCCTGTCCCTTGAGGACGAATTGTCAAATTTGTGTACTAAATGACATCTAAAACAAAGTCTTTGCGGGAAATTTAAAAATTTTGTGAAAAGAATAAGTTCGTACTTAATGGGCTAAGTGGACACACTGTATATTTCCATTTCCACATCAATATCATTATTTTAGTATTGGTTTATTCGCCCTATAAGTTATCTCTGCAATTATTTTCCTGTCTTCTATCATCATATTTCCAAGATATATGTATGTCGTTACACATTCTAAAGTATTGTCGTTATATTTTATTTATTTATTATTTTGGTTGCTTGGACTATGGTTTTATTTATATTAACTTCCATTTTCATTTCTTCTATCTTTGTAGATCAGACGTTTATTAGCTTATCAATTTTATTTTTGGGATTCGCTATTTAAATCACATCGTCGAAATATAGTAGGCTACTCATTTTTACAGGCTCCATGTTTCTGTATCCAATTATTGTACTCATATGTTCAGATTTCTATTTTATGTTCTTGACTATTTTGTCCGTAATAAGTATACACAGTAAGGGTCTTAAACTGTCCCGTTGCTTTATTCCTCTGTCCATTGTAAACTCCTCTGTCTGCCCTGCAATTTGTATTCTCGCCCTTACTATCTCATTGGTGCTTGTTATAGCCTGTATTAGACATCTAGGTATGTTCATTTCTCTAGTATTGTCTATATACAACCGTGTCGAGGGCAAAGTACAAATCAATAAATACCATGAACACTTTTACCCCTTTTTCTATTGTTCTTTATATTAGGTTCCGTACAATGTATATATTGTCACTGGTTTGTCTCTCCGGTCTAAAAGCTGCTTGTTATTCTTCTAGTTTTAGTTCTATGCAGTGTCTCAGTCTTTTTTTCAACACTCTTGTATAGAGTTTCTAACTTGAGGGGAGGGCATGTCTGCCAGTATTATGTAACGTTTTTGCGGTCATTATGGAAGTTATTTGGCAAGCGGCAGAAATTGTTTTCAGTTTTACTTACTTTATACTGTTTTTTGGCAGTTTTTGGGAATTCTCCCACGCTTGATTTGAAATTACCGTTATACTATCAGTTTGCGGTGTCTGCCCCTATTTTTCCATGAGAGTACATGCCGCAACAAGAAAATCGCTCTTGAGTTTAACTGGTGAGGATGCTTTCACTCCACATGGTTAGGGTCCACTTGTTTCCCAGATCTCTACACCCCCCCTGTATCTCGTTCTGTCATATATATATATATATATATATATATATATATATATATATATATATATATATATATATATAAGATGTACGAATAGTGCGTGACATATGAACAATAAACAACGAACAGATTAGTGGGTATTGCACGCAAATAGAAGAAGGGGCTATTGAAAAGAGTGGTAACCGCAGACATGCATGTTTCTGGCTCATTAGCTGTCATCGGTACGGTACAACCAAGAAAAGATGTGAAACATTGGAGCGAAGGTCTTGAATGAAACATGAGAAAATATAACAGAATTCAGCAGGATGGTTAAACACAACATTTGTGTCAGTAATATTAGAAGATCTCGAATATTCGAGACAACAACCAACATAGACACGGAGGTGCATATAACACTCCCGTCTGAAACTTCCGACCCAGATTAATGAAATAACAACAAGATGAACGAATAGTGCGTGACATATGAACAATAAACAACGAATAGATTAGTGGGTATTGCACGCAAATAGAAGAAGGAGCTACTGAAAAGAGTGGTAACCGCAGACATGCATGTTTCTGGCTCATTAGCTGTCATCGGTACGGTACAACCAAGAAAAGATGTGAAACATTGGAGCAAAGGTGTTGAATGAGACATGAGAAAATATAACAGAATTCAGCAGGATGGTCAAACACAACATTTGTGTCAGTAATATTAGAAGATCTCGAATATTCGAGACAACAACCAACATAGACACGGAGGTGCATATAACACTTCCGTCTGAAACTTCCGACCCAGATTAATGGAATAACAACAAATAATCTATTCGTTGTTTATTGTTCATATGTCACGCACTATTCGTACATCTTGTTGTTATTTCATTAATCTGGGTCGGAAGTTTCAGACGGGAGTGTTATATGCACCTCCGTGTCTATGTTGATTGTTTTCTCGAATATTTGAGATCTTCTAATATTACTGACACAAATGTTGTGTTTGACCATCCTGCTGAATTCTGTTATATTTTCTCATGTTTCATTCAACACCTTTGCTCCAATGTTTGACATCTTTTCTTGGTTGTACCGTACCGATGACAGCTAATGAGCCAGAAACATGCATGTCTGCGGTTACCACTCTTTTCAGTAGCCCCTTCTTTTATTTGCGTGCAATACCCACTAACATATTCGTTGTTTATTACATATATATATATATATATATATATATATATATATATATATATATATAAAACTAGTGAATACTGGGGAATTGCAGCAAGAAAATGGAAAAGTGTACCCTTAGCGGAAAATGTCCAAGTTTTCGAAGATGATTGTCCTCATCATCAGGGAGAATAAAATGAAAAAAGAAGAGTTGAATACTGTGGTAAATGAAAGAATAAATTGAAATGAAATTCACAACCACGTGTGTACTTACCTCCGAAGTGAGGTTAGACTCCATTAAGTTGTAATAATTTAAACTACAGATTATGAATTGTGTAGGATTGAGTTTACGCAAGATCAACCAACCACATGACTACACCAAGTCAAAATGTCGCACCATTTTGTAAAATGAAATAAATGAATTCATCTTCAAGCGTTGCTATGTTGAACGCCGGTAAGCAAATGATACAGTTTCCCTCTAAATGGGATGTAACAAAAGACAAACAATGTTGCTAACAGTCCAAAATCAGAGAATTGTAGGACAATGTACCCACTTCAGTAATGGTCGCTGTCGTAGGGGCAACACAATGGTTTAGCAAGAAGATGTATGAAAAGAGAGGAAGAGGGAGAGAGTGCGAGAGAGGGGGGGGGGCGCTCTCAATTTGTGTAAGAAGGGATGACAATATTGGTGTATGTAGAGAACATAACTCTAATATAACTTACACTAAGGAAGAAAGGAGACAGAAAACAATACAATAACAGTAATAATATATAGTAATAAAATATAATATAGTAATTATGTAAAATTGTAATAATTATATAATCTGAATGTATTTACCAACACCAATACATTCAAATTTTAAGATTTTATTGTTATTGTTACCGTAATAAGGGTGGTGAGGTTAGACTCCATTAAGTTGTAATAATTTAAACTACAGATCTCACTTCGGAGGTAAGTACACACGTGGTTGTGAATTTCATTTCAATTTATTCTTTCATTTACCACAGTATTTAACTGTGGTTTTTTCATTTTAGTCTCTCTGATGATGAGGACAATCATCCTCGAAAGCTTGGACATTTTCCGCTAAGGGTACACTTTTTCATTTTCTTGCTGCAATTCCCCAATATTCACTAGTTTTATTCCTAACTAGTCAGCAAAGGCTATCCTTTTTTTACTCACAGACATGGGGTTTTATCATGACATTTATTTACACTACGGCGAAGCAACCGTTCAGAAATATAAGGCATTGTCTAAAACCAAAATGAAACTTGTCCGTGAATATAACAGGAAGTGTTTTTTATTGAAAAGGTAAGAAATTGGATTTATTACACCCAGTTTCAAGATTTAAAAACGATCGTGAAATAACTGCTTATTATAGCTTATATGAAGGAATTCTGGAAGACCTATGAACAGATGCAGTGGACAAACAAATAAGAGAATCACATTTTCCATTATATCACCATGAAATTAGAAACTTACTTATTATTGATACAATGTTGGCACTCTTATAAAGATTGTAGTAAATCAACATTATTATTATATAAATATCTATTGACACATTCCAAAATTATTAATTAATACAAACCCTTGTTTAAATCGGTAAGAATATAAAGAATACATCAACATATTATAATCTATTTATGCCTACAATATTTTCTCATCCACATTATTGGTTCTGTTTAAAAAATTATCGTACTTTATGGCAACCATGAAAATAGTTATTATTAATCATATATTTCAAATTAAATTCATACATTTTATATCTTAATTTAGCCTACATTCACATCTATATTCTGTTGACACCCTTGTGACTAGTATGAAACTAGTAGCTAATACTACCACTTCAATAAACACGAGCAACTTAAAAAATTCAATTTAAGAGTGGAGCTATCATATTTCGTCTGCACAGGCTCGTCCTCTTTTAACCAATTGGTTGCAAAATTTCGGGGACTGAATGAAGTCTCCTAAAAATACGCTGAGCAGATAGAACTCCTTGTGTTTTTGCGAAGAAGTTTTGTAGTTGCTAAAAAAAAGTATAGTTCAGTATATTGTTCCAAAGATACACAGTAAATTACAAAAGAGCGAGAAATCCATTTGATTCGTTTTATCAATGGATGCCAAAAACTTAACGACTATCTGCTATGATATTATACTCAGTGACATAGAAACTCGAATACCCAGTAAATATTATCTTATTTCAAAATATTTCACGTATATGTTTATCATAGAAGTCTTGATACAAGAGTAGAATTTGAGCACAATTGCTTGAACATTTCTTTTTGAATTGAATTATTTTTGTGCTGTAAGTCCTGGACGAACCGACTTATTCCGGTATTAGAATATTAGATGTGAATTTACCAGTAGGCTCAGTAGGCTGAAGCCTAGGGCGGCAGATTTTAGGGGGCGGCAAATTAGTTTAAACTTTTATTTGTCTTACAGAAATAAAATAAACGGTTTTAAAGATTAAAACTGACTTTTCCGCCCTGAACAATATCCTATCATAAAATTGGTCACTTTTATACATTCCGGAGGCGCTAACAAACCGAAATTTCTCCAATAAGAAAACAAAAATGTGGTACTTCAAGTACCATAGCACCCGTTGCACTGGCTCTGGGGAGTTGAAAATCAATAGGGTTTATCTGTGAAATGTCCTGAACAATATTCAGTCATAAAATGTGTGACTTGTTGTACTCCGGATGCTGTATCGTGCTAATAAGACATGTTACGTTAAGTGGCAGAATTTTTTTTCTAAAAAGCGTTTTTTCGTGTTGTTCTTGCTGAAAAACGAAAATATCATTGAAAAAATCCAAAATTCCAACTTTTTTTGGAGTAAACCAATACTGTTCTCGCATATTAGATAGAGTTGGGCGGAAAAGTAAAAAGCCGCGTGTGTACTTAGGTATCCCAAGTTATCGCTTACAGGCAATTTGAAAGATAATCCAATACTGTAAAAACTGTTGTGAATGGCACCAACATTCCTTCCTAAATGATTTATCAGAAACTTTATTTCACTTAACAGTCCTTTGGCAGCCACCCCTCACCTTCTATTTTCAAATGGCACCACCTGTATATTTCCGCTCAAAATTTCTTGTCAATCTATTTGGAATACAACGATGGAACATACTTGTTGCCGTTTTATTATTAGCACCAAAAAAATTAACATTTGATGATATTTTGCTTCACCTAATAATTATCCTTATTGCTCCCGCCACTGTTTTCAAAAACTTCCCGAGAAGGAAGTAGATTAATCTCCTATTTAAAAAAACTGATGCTTTTTATGTCAAAAAAAAATGCAGTTAATAATAAGTGTAGAACAACAATCATTTGCGAATAGTACCTACGGTGTTGTACTTAAACAACAAATAAAATTTTTATACCTACTATACACTAATTTGAATTCAAAATTATTAATCTTATTATAAGTACAATGCCATTTTCATTCAGTCTAGACGAGTACATTGATATGCTATTGGTTTACGGTGAATGCAGGAAAAATGCTCGACGAGCGGCCCGTTTATATCAAGAACGTTTTCCACAACGTCCTCAGGTGTCCCACATGATATTTCCTAAATTGGAACGGAATATGCGTAGCGATTCGTTGTCAAACAAAAACCGTGCACCTCACCGATTTGCAATGAGAAGTGAAGATAATGTAATTGACTGTCTCGACCCTTACTTCATGGAATATGCTCATATCAGTGTTTTTAAATGAAACTCAAGGTCTCTAGTTAATTCCACATGTGGAATTAACTAGAGACCTTGAGTTTCATTTAAAAACACTGAAGATAATGTAATTAATGTACTTGCGTATGTTGATATCAATCCCCATACTTCCGTTATAAACATAGCTGAAGAACT
Source organism: Galeruca laticollis (assembly GCA_963921935.1). Classification (NCBI taxonomy): domain Eukaryota; kingdom Metazoa; phylum Arthropoda; class Insecta; order Coleoptera; family Chrysomelidae; genus Galeruca; species Galeruca laticollis. Next base: position 167,953,726 of record OY998180.1, read on the forward strand.
GGGAATAAGCAAGAGCACGGTAATTTAATAAAGATTCCGCCAACGCTATTTACGATGCGAGAAAAGTATTGGTTTACCCCAAAAAAAGTTGGAATCTTCGAGTTTTTTTGAATTATTTTACCGTTTTTCAGCGAGAAAACCACGAAAAGAGGTTTTTTAAAAAAAATCCTGGGTGTATCTCGTCGTCGGCGCTGTTGTCGGCCGCTTTGTGTAATTATGTTTTGTTAGCACGATGCAGTCTCCGGGGTGTATGAAGTCATCAATTTTATGATTGGTTATTGTTCACAGATGAATTCCATTTATTTTCAGCTCATAAGAGCCAGTACTATTGGTGCTACGGTGTCTAAAGTACCACATTTTTGGTAATTTTTTGAGAAATTTCGGTTTGTTAGCACGATACAGCCTCTGGCGTGTATACAAGTAACCAATTTTATGATTGGATATTGTTAAGGGTGTCTCACAAATGAACTGGATCTATAAATCCAGATGTATTACATTTTTTGCCATTTTTGAAAACATTTCGGTTTGTTAGCACGCTACAGCCTCCGGAGTATATACAAGTGACCAATTTTATGATTGGATATCAGGGCGTCTCACAGCAGAACCCTATTGATTTTCAGAGCTCACTAGAGCCAGTACAATTGGACCTATAAATCCAAATATATTAAATATTTGATAATTTTTGGAAAAATTTCGGTGTGTTAGCACGATACAGCCTCTGGACTGTATAAGTGTTTTTTTGTGTAAGCTGTGCTCATATTGTGTAAGTATTGTTGAGGCGTATAACTAACCCCACCTTATAATGAGTACATAATTCAGCTTTTTTAGCTAAGAAGTATACCCAAAATCTGTTTCTAGTGTAATTTTGGTTTGTAAAAATAATTTAGGAGCTGACACAACGATCCCAAGTTCAAAAACATACTATTAACGAAAAAAAGTTGATTAATGACCACGATAGAGCACAAATGATGACGATGTAATTTTATTGACAAAATAAGTGTAATTAATATGATTTCCAGCTAAGGTATCAAAGATTAGAGGTCAATAGAGGCGACAAAAATTGAATAGCTTGCTGGCAGCGAATTTGTAAATCCGCCACTGCATAATACATAACGCATGCGAGAACAGTAGTTTTAAACGTTGCCTTACAAGTATTCACACGTGTTTATCATGCCAAGAAATGCAAATTATTGGCAGCTAACTGAGTTCGAGAGGAATCGAATTGTTGGTCTTCAGGAAGCTTGGCTGTCGTTTCGAGAAATTGCTGGTAGAATAAACAGGAGTGTGGATACTGTTGTTAGTTCTTATCAGGCAGGGCACTAAGAAGGCCGAACACGAAGAGTTAGAGGTCAGGACGAGTGAGCAGGGCAACAGAGGACCAAAATTGTCGCTTAAGGCTATTAGCTCTAAGAGATCGTTATTAAACTTGGTAAGCCGAAACTTAGATTATCCTCACCCGATTGGAGTGAAATTTCAATCATTTACATACTAGAGGACCCGTGCTGCTCCGCAGTATTAGGATAGACTATGTATGAGAGGGTGTAATTATTATATAAAATCATTTTACCTACTACCAATATGTAATATCAAACATTACGATACTGATATGAGTTTTGTAACGATATACTTTACCGCACTAGTGCGGTAAAGTGAAATTAATTGGAATGAACGTGTCAAAGTTGACAGTTTGCAGAATGAGTGCCAATAGCTGTGAATATTTACTTATGTCCACATTTTACTTCACGGATATCATTGTTCTCAGCATACTATAATATAATGATGATGCCTTTTCTTTTTCAGCTTTCGCAGCAAAATAAGCTAATAAAATTTTCTCCGATATATCACGGACTTTTTTTGAACTGCACCAGTCTTCGAATCGCTTATATTCTTTTTCGTATCTATTGCGGGATTTAGTGGGTACTAGGGTTTGTATTGCGTTATTTGCAGCAAGTTCTATATCAGAATCCACACTTTCATAGGCGGAACACATGTCTATACAATTACACCAAACTAAAGTGAACGCGGCAAAATAAATCAACAATGAGCGCAACGCTTGCTTGTTACATGATTCTAATATCATTAATTTCAGGAATATTGACTAATTTTGAGTAAATAATTAACATGATTGGTAGTAGGTAAAATAATGTACTATATTCGTATCGTAAATTCATATTACGATATTCAATGGGTTATCAAACTCGGCCTAACGGCCTCGTTTGACAAATTTCCCATCTCATTTCATAATATGAATCTTTACGACACTTATATCGTGAATATCTATTACAGTACTTCCTTCCCGACAATATTAGCAGTGCGTCGGCCGCAGTATTTGGAAAAGAATTGAAAGTAAAGTTGATTGTGCACACATAACATTCCTCAAACTCAACGAATTAAAACAGTTAATAACTCAAAAGAAAGGGATTGATCCACTGAGTGTTCTTAGACTTGTCTCAATAGCCTACGTTAATTAGAACTCTAGTTGTAGAGGCTTGAGTGAAGGAAAATCTTGAAAGTAAAGTTGATTGTGCACACATAACTTTCCTCAAACTCAACTAATTTGAACAGTTAATAGCTCCAAAGAAGGAACTTGATTCACTGAGTGTTCTTAGACTTTTGTCATTAGTCTAGGTTAATTAGAACTCTAGTTATAGAGGTTTGAGTGAAGAAAAATCTTGAAAAAATTGAATGTAAAATTGATTGTACACGCATAACCTTCCTCAAATTCAACGAATTTAAGCAGTTAATAGCTCAAAGGAAAGAGCCACTGAGTGTTATGAGTGTGAAAGATCCATTCATTAGAAGAGGAGCTATGAGAATTCGAATAGCTTGAGTGAATGTGTCCCATAAAATGTACAGGGAATAATCGCGTTTGAGTATAACATAAGTAAGGTGGGAGTTGAGTAAATGTCAATGCTTGATGACATATCTGGGTCTAAATACCTTTCATTTAAAGAAACCAGAAGGAAATCGGCTGGATGGAACGGACAGAAAATTCAGTTTTAAAAATTTTTTTTAATATATAAGATTACGAACTCCCTGATATGTATGCGAAATATTACCGAAATAAAATAATTTTTACTGGGTGCTCGGGTTTCTATGTCACGGAATATATCAGTTTTTATATGAGACTTTTTTGTCGAGATTAGTAAAAGAGACGTAAATAAAATGGCGAAAGACAAAAAGAAATGAACAAAGTTCGTATACGACTATAAGACTATATACAGTGAGTTACAAAAAGTAATAAGTTTTATTCTTGATAAAAATTGGTGCATTGCAGAAAACTGGCATTTGAGTGATCGAAATTCTAAAATTTCAAACAGTGTACCCGGGAGAAAAAATATTGTAATTTTGATCAAGATTAAACTACCCCTATTTAGAAAAGTTATTTAGAATTATAAACAATATTTTGATTTGAAATCACAGCCACCTACGTAAAAAAATTACCTCATTTCTCATGGTTTTAGCCTGGTAGCGATTAATAGTATCTCATATACACCTTAGGCGACTGCTACATATTACTATAATAATATTTTAATGGAACGTTTATTATTTGTACTATGATATCGACGTTTGTTAAAAACTGTTATATTGTTGTCCAATTGATTATCAATAATTAATTAGTTTTTTGAACTACTTTCTTCCATTAATCCCTATTTAGAGTTATTATGGACATGCATAAAGAGTGAAATATCAAATTTGCACAAAAAACTAGTAAAAATTTAAAAATTTTCATGAGAATATTATTATAGTAATATGTAGGAGTAGCCTAAGGTGTTTGAGGCTAGATCCATGAAAAATTTGGTAGGATACTGTGATTTCAAATTTAAATATTGTTTCCAATTCTAAATAAACTTGTTTGATAATGTCTAAAATAAGGGTGGTTTAGTTTTGATCGAAATTTCTATGTTTTGCTCTCCCCTGGACACCGTATGAAAATTTAGAATTTCGACAACACAAATGCCAGTTATCCGCAATGCGCCAATTTTTATTATGAATAAAATTTTCTGACAAATGAATAATAATTTTTTTCCCATATAATGCAGACTTTTTAAAGCTCACTGTATAACAATACTGGTTCTGAATAATTTTCTCTTTTATCAAGTATCTCTTTGACATTTCTGATTTCTTAATTTTAGGATTTTAATAACAAACAAATTGCCGTACTACTGGCAAATTAATTGTGGTAAAGTACATAATTCAACAATTTTTTAGATAATAACATATTAAAATACTCTTATGAAACAAAACTTTGAGAATTTAATCGAAGTCTACCAATTTAACACATCCATCCAACTGTAATATCAACAAGAGAACAAATAAAAACTGGGGTCGATAGTGCGAACTTTTTATTTACCTGAAAATCTCATCCCAATCAATGACCACTTCCTGTCGGCCATTAGACTTTCTTGCTTTCTCTGCGTGATGTAAACAGACTTTTGGATAAATGCAGACATTTTCACCCAATTCAGAAACTAATCTTTTCTCGGCTTCTATCATGTTGATCAATTCGTCCGATGAAATAGCACGACGTGTCCTTTTATAGGTGTCTAAAAATTAACTTGGATATAATGAAGATGTTTTAGATAGAATATTTTTTTGAAAGGAATCGCAACCTCCATTTCTTCATTGATATGATATGTGAACGCCATACTAATGGCAAAGGACAATGTGCATCAACTTTTAATTTGCACTTATAAAAATATGAATCTCTTAGAAAAAGTAAGCTACAGTACAGGATACAAAGAAAAAGATGACGTTACTGTCACAATTTTATATAGAAATTCTAGCTGTCGTTGTTTTACCAATATTGTATTAAAGGTTTATAATTACTTGCCAGAATAATATATGAAACATATTTAAAAATAACAAAATCGATAAAAATGAAAAAATATTTATTTAAAAAATCTATAATTTTACTCGGTAGGTACGAGATGAAACGTTTAATTGAAAATTGAGATACCTTCTTCTCCGAACTCCCTTTCACGAAAGTCCTGTGTGGAGGAAGTAGGTTTATAGTATAATATATACACTATATTTATTACTTACATATCCTTTTGTGGAAGAGGAGAAAAAGAGGAGAATACATGCGACACAGAAACTGAAATTGTAAAAAATTTCATTCCCATGCACAATAGTGTTACAATGTGCTTATATAGTTTCACTGTTTATTTTAGACGTAGTTATTATTAATAACATATTGTATAATATTTATGTAAATTTTGGTGCAAATAAACATTATTATTATTATACTACCATATTCTAAGCCGCATGCGCTCTTATATTGCAGATTTTTGTCAAATTATTAGTAATTATGTTACATGAGAGATTTTTAGTTTAAAGACCGCATACACATACTACCATACATTGCTCAATAAGTCACAGGTCTAACATTTAGATGAACTCACCTCCTCACTTTCCTTAACCTAACCTACACTATTTATCATATACCTGCGAAACATATCAAGGCAGCAATCAGTGAGGTCCATTAGTATACTTTAGAAATACGGAAATAAAAATAATTAATTGTATTAATTTATATGAAACAAAATAGTTGGTATATCGCGGATGACGTGGCAAAAGCTCCTATTCAGTAAGGTAGTTTAGTTCGGGGGGGGGGGGGGCAACACTTGTCTTGTTCTATGTGAAAAACAGTAGGTTTTATTCAATATTTTTGAACCAATGCATGTTTTTTTTAAGTTGCAATAATTTTATAATATTTATTACATATAAAAAAAGTGTTGTATATCGTATATCGTTAATGTCTATATATCAGATAGGAGATATTGCAATCGTTTAGAATAGGAGATTTTGCATCATGTCTTCAAGAGGGCAAAAGATTTTTGCCTTGTTAAATTCAACTAAAAAGAATGATTCATTTTATAATGGCAACTTTTCCATGGAACCGCGCGGTGAATATATCGACTATTTGGATATAAATAATTTACCTGTAATCCCCGAAGAATATATTTTATTAGAGAATCACATGCACCCTAAAGGAACCCGAAGAAGATCTACTTGCTAATACAAACGTAAGTAATTATTTAATATGTGATAATTTAATAGACTGCATACCTGATATTAGTACGTCTCTAAAAAATATTACTGCATTGGACACTAATAACGTACCTGACCTAGACTGCCTTGTTATCCAAAGTACCACCAGTAATTTGGACAGGGCTACCTTACACATTCCAAACGTGAATGATCCTAGTACAAGTCACATAGAAGTACAGTTAATAAACATGTTGACTACTTTAGAAGAAGAGTCTGTCTGTGAAAATGAAAACTCTATACTAAATTATAAGGACTTAGTTCATTCTCTCCCTAATACGAGTGAAATTTTAGTGGATCTGGAAGAAACTTTACCATATACTCGATATTATTCAACCTTTATAACCCTATGAAGTATCAAATGACGAAGAAAATGGAAGCAATGATTATCAATCATATAAGACACCACCAAACAGTGGGTTGAACACAGAAATCGAAGCAGATCTGATGACTAAAATTGATAAGCAATCCATTGAAGTAGAAAATGTTAACGAAGGAAGAAAGAGGAAGAAACTCCAGATGAAAAAGACTGGACTCGTGTTAAAAACAAATACTACGAATGAAAGGCGAAGCATACGCGGGGTTCAGAAAAGAAGGAGATAAAATCAACTACTACTACAACTAATATATTCAGGCGAACCTCGGCCGAACAAGCTCAAGCCAAGGTTCCGGCACTGAGACCACTGGCGGGCCCATTGTGCCATTCCTGCTACTCATGCATCCATGAATCCAAGTCCTTCGATGAAGGACTCAATCATCTTTAGTGGATACCTGCATGTGTCCCCTGGGGCCAATACAGCCCAATGAGGACAGACTAGGAGGACAAGGACCGACGATTCTTCAGCCAATCCGAAACCCCAATATTTGGGACTTTCCTCTAAACCTAAGTTATGGAGGTATTTCTTCACACAGCAGTGCCCTGTTAAGAGTCCTGCTCTTTCTCAACCTACTCCTTGGTAGTTCTACAACTGCCCTAGCTTGTCCATCAGTCCAACCCCTCAGTAGGAGCTTGGTCTGCCTTAGACCCTGTAGAGCGTTCCAATGAGCGAGGTGTTGGCTTCCCAACCAATTCCTCGCCACCTTATTGATTGCTTGTTTTGTAAGGCCCAAGTTTTGACCCGGGCATCCGAAGGGAGCTGCCGCCCCCTCCACAGCCAGTGCGTCCACCCTTTCGTTACCTCAAAAACCAGGATGGTCCGGAATCCATTCTAGCCACACTACGTTCCGTCTTGGTAAGTCAGCAAGTCGTTCTCGACATTCAGCAGCAAGCCCTGAGTTGATGGTATATCCACTCAGGGCCATGATAGTCGCTTAACTGTCAGTGTATAAGGTTATGTGTCGATCCACATAACCTCCCTCTAGGATTATCTGCGCACAATCCAAGATAGCGTATACATCAGCCTGATATGCATATCTCCCCTATTCCAAAGGAACAGAAACTGTACAGGTTAATTTAATTAATTTAGGTGGTATTCCGAATTTTTGACTGTTTTAACATGTCAAAGGCCTTAGCGAAATCTACAAAGACTAATTGTAAACTTCATGTCTTTAGTTTGTTCTATTATTATTCGTAGTATGGCAATTTGGTCTATACAAGATTTTCCTCTTCTAAATCCTGCTTGTATTTTGCTTCCTGCTTTTTCTTTTATTCGTATATTGATTACATTAATTTCTATTTTTGTTATGCCGTTTGGTAAGGTTATACATCTCCAATGATTGCAGTCCGTAAAGTCACCTTCCTTAGGGATTTTTGTTATTATTCCATTTTATTGTTATTCGTTGTTGCACTATTAACTTGATCAAATTGTTCGTCTTGTAGCAGTTGTTTATAGTATTCCTCCCATGTATTTACTTAGTTATCTATTATTGTGAGCAAGTTTTCCTGTAGGTCTTTAATTGGTTTGTCGTTTCTGAAATGTTTGTTCGCTAAAATCTTTGTGTATTTGTATAGCACCCGCACGTTGTCTGTTTCTGCTGCCAATTCTGCTTGTTTCGCTATATCTTCAACCCATCGACTTTTGTCACGTCTTCCTCATTTTTGGCCTTCTTTGCTTAATATATTCTACTGATTTAGTGTTACATTTTTTCTTAATATGTCATTCGTTCTATTGTGTTGCTCTTTTATTCGTTTTCTTCTTTTTATTAGGTCCCACGTATGATCGGTCAACCAAATATTCCTTTCTTTTTCTTTACAGACAATTAATTTTTCTGCGACTTTATATATTGTGTGTTGAGTATTTTCCCATTTTTTTTATATTGTTTTCTTTATTTGGTAATGGTTTTATCTGTGTTTCCATACACTTTCTCCATTTTTATATTATTCTTTGGTCGTTTAAGTTTTGGATATTGTTGTTTTCCTTTTACTTCATCTCCGCTTCAACTTTTTGAGCAATATATTAGGCTTAATTTCTGATATTAAGAGATGATCACTTGCTATATCTGCTGATATTTTATGTACATCTTCATGCTTGAATAGAGTGCCTCCTATAACAAGGTTGGTTTCGATACATAGATCCAGAAACATTTTTCCATTTTCATTTATGGTTTCTATTCCTATCTTCTTATTCAGAATTATCTGATCCAACCGTCCACTTATGTCACCTTGTACTATCCTTACGCCTCCTTTCTTGATATTTTGTTAGATATCTCATAATATTGGATACAATTCTTGTTTTTTCCTCTGTATCTGCAACGTTTGTTGGCACCTACCACTGTATTATACTAATTGCTCTTGTAGCTATTTGGAACCTTAAACTTAAAATTCTCTCCGATGTGGGTTTCCATTCTAATAGTCTACTTTTAGTTTCTCGATCTAATATTATCCCTGCACCTCTTTAACGTTCTTCATCTAGTATTTTTATCCTTAATGAGTTCGTTTCTTTTGATATTCGACTTACTTTTGATGCTTCCAACATTGTACAAACGTTCCAAGTACCTATTCTAATGCGTTGTTTCATTTTGGGTACCTATGGGGTATGGTTTCTCGTTTGTTTTTCTTTGTGGTGGTTTTATTGATGTTTTTATTTAAGATGAGTAGTACATCATTCCTCTCCATCCGAGAGCTCCTTGGTATATAAATGTGATGTCGACCTTAGAGTGTGTTGAAGTATTGGTAGAGTCCTTATGGGTTAAGGCTAAATAGAACCAATAAATCATACATGGGAGATTTGCAAAAGGATTGAGAAAGTGGGAAATTCAGAAAGAATACTCACAATAGGATTAAATATCGATGGTGTATTAACAACAATCATAATAGCATATGGGCCTAATGATGACGAGAAAAAGGTAGAAAAAGATAAATTCTGGAAAATGATGAATGAAGTAATCGAGACAGCCAAAGGAAAAATATATGTGGCAGGAGACTTAAATGGAAGAGTAGGCAACATGCAAATAAATTGTGGAGACATTGGAAAACATGGAGAATTCAAAATAAATAATAATGGATCAAGAATAATAGAATATTGTAAAATAAATAATCTTCTGGTGGCTACTACATTTTTTCAACATAAAAACATCTACAAATATACAAGACAAGGGAAAAACAACACAGAAAAATCTATAATCGATTACGTTTTTGTAGAAAAAGATAATAGGAATTTAGTAGAAGATGTAAGAGTGATGTGAGGACCGGAAATAAATACTGACCACTACATGGTGGTAGCAAAAAATTAAAAGGAATAATAAATGTAAGAGAAGAATTTAAAGAAAATCAAACAATATACGAAACAATAAAAGCATACAAGTTATGAGAAGATGAGGTGGCTAGAGAATACACAGAACTCACAGAAAGAAACATTACAAATGAAAATGCAATAAACAAAAACGTAGAAGAAACATGGAAATACTTTAAAAGCAACATTTTAGAATCGGATATAGTAAGTTAGCGAAATAATAAAGTCTAATACAACCAAAAGTCAAACGTCATGGTGGAATCAAGAAATTAGTCAGGAAATTAAATTTAAAAAACAAAAATGGAATAAATATTTAGAGAACAGAACGGAACATAATTATCAGGAATATAAAAAAACAAAGGGAAATAGTTAAAAATGTAGTAAACGAAGAAAAACAAAAGAGCTGGGATCTTTTTGATAGAAAATTGAAAGAAAACTGCAAGGACAATCGAAAACTGTTCTACAGAATGATAAAAAGAATTAGAGGTAATAAAATATTAAACGCATCGACAGTTAAAGACAAAAAAGGAGAAATATTAACACATGACATTGAAATAATGGACAGATGAAAGGAATATTTTATAAAACTATTAGATACCACTACTGATGAAGAATCAATAGAAAACACGGAGACTGTTAATAAGGATCAAAGAACGAGCGATGCTATTACGTTGAAGGACATCACAGAAGTGATACAGACATTAAAAAATGGAAAAGCTGCGGGTCACGATAAAATAACTACAGAAATGATAGAAAATTTGGGAGAAAAAGGAACATAATTAATTCTAGACGATTGTAATAAATCATGGTCTGAAGAAAAAATACCATAAAATTGGGAGACAGGAATACTTTTACCAATACATAAAACAGGAGATGTTAGAGTGTGCAGCAATTACAGGGGGATAATGTTGCTAACTTCAGCCCTGAAAGTGTATGAAAAAATTATTGATAAGAAATTGAAGATGCATATAGAACCAACATTAGATGAAGCACAAAGTGTGTTCCGGGTGGGAAGAAGTGTAAACGACCACATATTCACAATTAAGCGAATCATAGAAAAAGCACAAAATAGCAAAGCAAAGACTTGCTTCGCATTTATAGACTTAGAGAAAGCTTTTAATAAAGTTTGTAGAAAGAAAATATGGGGCATACTGGAAGCAAGAAAAGTTGATAAAAAACGAATAGGAGTAATAAAAAATAATAACAGGAAAAACATAAACTATATAATCAAAAATAACCGTGCATCTGAAACATTTGAGACAAAACAAGGATTAAGGCAAGGTGGATGGAGCCCAACTCTATTCAATATTTTCATCGACCACATAATAAGGCAAACCATAACAGACACACAGGGGCTTACTGTAGGTATGAAGCAACTTAGACCAGTTCTACAGAGAAAGGTCTCCAAAAAAATATTGACATATGGAATAAGACTCTAAAATTGAATGGAATGAAAATAAATGCAAATAAAACGAAAGTAATGGTGATCGCAAAAAATCAAGAAAGGTTGAATATAAGAATCAACGAGAGTATAATCGAACAAATTACTCACTTTAAATACTTAGGAACAACAATTGACAGCACTGAGAACCAGGAAAGGGATATTATGGAAAGAACAGAAAAAGCAATAAAAACTTACCACATGCTGAAACTTGGATTGATTAATAAGAAGGAAATCACAAAAAGAACCAAAATGGCAGTATTCCATACAGTTTTTAGACCGATACTTACTTATAGCAGTGAAACGTGGGTACTGGACCAAAAAATGAATGGCGGAAGCTATAGAAATGAAATACCTGAGATTTGTGAAAGGAATAACAAAACGAGACAGAATAAAGAATGTAGATATAAGAAAGGAGCTAGAAACAAAATCCATGCTAGATTATATCGAAGAAAGACAACTGAACTGGTGGGGACATCTACAGCGAATGGAGGATAATAGACTAGGTAAAAATGTATGGGAAGCAAAGGTGATTGTTAAGAGAGACAGAGGTAGACCAAAAGAATGTTCGGATAACAACATAGCCAAAATATTAAACTAAGGAGGGAAAGCGATCATAGAAGCAAAACAGTTAACAAAAAATAGAGAAAAACGGAAAACTTCTGTTGATGAAATTGGAAGTTTTAAGAAATATCGCTACACCGAAAGGTAGAAGGGAATTTGATTATATATATATATATATATATATATATATATATATATATATATATATATATATATATTGTTATTTTTATTATATTATTATTTTTATTAGTCTATTTTATTTATTTTAGAAGAACATTGCCATATTAGTTTATCCAATTTTATTATATTATTATCTTAGTTTATGTTTTACTCTTTTTTATTTATATTTGTCCGGCTAGCTAATGTTTTTATGAAATAAAATTTTTGAATGTGATTAAATAATATTTTTCCTCTCAGTTTAGACTTACCTCGTATAGGCAATGAGACTCTTCCCATCAATGGGTTGGATTAGTTCCATTTTTGAACAGAGACACCTGTTAGCGGGAGATGTATACACAATAAAATTTTTAAAACACAATAGATTTTATTTTTTTACAATACAAGAACAGACAAATGTAGAAACCTTCAATCTTAAAATAATTTTCTATAAATCAATGTGATAGATTTTTATTTTTTAAATTATTAAATTGCAGAAATCTTCTATTTTGAAGTAATTTTCTATAAATCAATAATAGATTTCCTATTGATGATTAAATCGTATTTCGATTTTATGTTACCAGATGTGTATAAATTTATTAGACTAAAAACGATTATAATTCATGCGCATGTGTCTAGCAGACATTCATAGGTAAATTAGAAGAAGTAATGGTTCTCTATTGTTGTTAAACACTCTTAAATACAGATTTTTCAACATATACAGACTAGATTTTGATTTGTGTGTATATCAACAGTTCCTAGTGGTGCAATAACGATGGGATACAATATCATAAAATACAGATCGTGATGCAATTTTGTCAGTGTTCATTTCAATTTCACAAAAACATATATACATGGATTTAAACTTGATTAAAATGTTTGAGAATATTGGAAATAGTTCACAGGTAAGCTTATTAATATTATTTGTTTGTTACTCACAATTAATTGTATCGGAAAACAGTCCTTTTTTCACGTTTTCTTGAGATTTTTAAAAATGGAAGCCTCTCAAAGCGTCGTTTTCTCTCTTCACGTGTCACATCACCTTCTCTGGCTATTATTCGAATCCCCTTTGACAAGTAATTCATTTCCTTATATAAGCTTTCCAAATCTTACTATACGATTAATTTTAACTCCTGTCAAAGAAATTTATGACTTTCCTTGAAATGTCATACTTTAAAACTTTAATTATTGGAATATGTTTCCACACATTGGAAAATTATCGATACTATGGGAATCTGTGGAATATTCCCTATTTAATGGTACCATTCATGTATAATTTCTGGAAATTTTCTTAAGTCCACTTTTCACACTTTTCCTGTATTTTCTCGCACTAAACGCGACAATTATTCGTTTCCATTTTACATTCATTATACTTACAACTAATATTTACAATCATAATCAACTAATTATACATTTATCAATTATTTCAACAATTTATCATTACTACTGTTTCATGTCTTATAAACTTAACATCTGGAATTATATTTCATATTCAATTGAATGTCTCATTAATTATTGTTTTAATCTCCAAATTCTCTGTTATTCTTGTTGAGATCTTACATTGCCTTTTTGTTTTAGTTTATTATAAATAATTTTCTGTGTCAACATAATCTCAAATTTCATATGAATTTAAAAGTTAACAAATTTTATTCTTTCTCTTAATTTTAATTCGATTGTTATGTTTTAAACCTCATGTTATATTCTTATTTTATAATTATATACTATTAACTATTTTTTTTCTAGGATGAAATCTTATGTGAATTTAGTAAACAATATTTGAAATATGCTAATATCGAAAATTTAAAGTAAACTACCAAATGAACATTTAAAATATGGTTAAATTGGATTTCCATTTTTCTTACGGTTATCTGGGTATGTGTTACATACTCCACAGATCAGTATGTCTCTGTTTATGTAATTTAGTACTCATGCACGAGGTATATCTTTATAATATTGTGTCTATGGATTGAATTCGAATCTATGCTCTTATTGTTTCTTAAAAAAGCAGTATAATATATATATATATATATATATATATATATATATATATATATATATATATATATATATGGCTAATGGATTTTTCAGTTAATAACTCTGTGAATCAAGTTATTGTAAATTTAAACTAAACTAGTACTGACACTTAGAGTGAAAATGATTATGAATACAAACCAATGAACATTTATATACTCGTATTATATCAATATATTTATTTTAGTTTCTATTGAATATAATGTTACACAAGAAAAAGATTATCTTTCATTTTACTATCTTAATGACTTAATTTATACTACCTCCGCCTAGGAATATAAGTTCTGGATAATTTTAATAATTTCCTTAAATTGAATATTCATTTGATCCGCTAATCTTGTTATAAGGTTAATCTATATGGCATCTTTTAATTTTTTATGATTTTTTACAGAAATGTATTTATTCCTCATACAATGTTTAATACAAATAAAACAGGAATTATTATTATTAGTCTTCGCATAGATTTGAAAAATAGTGTAGTAGTACCAATCTTTTCTAAAAGTGGTTTTATTCTTAGAAACTACTGACAGCAAATTATGCCATATATATTAGTTAAAATATTGAATTTCAATTGGTTATGAAAAATTTTTGTGGAACCTACTATTGACTATTATTATATGTTGGAACAGTGTAGAGTTTTGGTAGTAATTTAATTTAATCTACATGATTTTTTACCTTCAGTTATTGTGAAAGGATATAGGAATGTAAGTAAATGATAATATCTATCAGGGAAATTGACAATATGAGATATGAGAAACATTATAATAAAGCATTTTTAGCAGTTATACTCTATAAGACACTTCTGCAAGTGTAATTCATCATATTTATACGTTTTGTTGAAAAAAATGAGATATATCTCTTAAATTCTGTTTTTTAAATACTAAAATAATAAGGCAATATATATTTCCACTAAATAAATAATTACGTTTACATTCATATAGTTCATTACTCCTACCCCATTGTTGAAACATCTGTGTATTCCAAAGAGTCTCAATTTTAAAACTCTATTTTAATTTCGCTATATAAGTAATATCTTTAATTGCATTTTCTTATTGTCGAATGGATTGTGATCGTTCGAGCACAGTTTGTTACTCATGCATACAAATGGAGGATGATTCAATTATTGAAGTGGCTTTATTAGGCGTTAACGGTTTTGCATTTAGAGACGTTTCGCTATTCGCGTCTACTGTACATGCTTTTCCAAACTGTCGATTGCTTTCCACTTCTTGCATTTTAGCAACGTAAATTATAAATTAGGTGCAGTTGGATCATTCAGTTCCAACCAGTTTGCTTGATTATATTTAACATAGTAGAAACATATTTATTATATTATATTCAAATCTATAGCTAATGCCTACATACATAAAAATTGACTGGGATTTTCTCATTATTTTATATAGAATATATTTTCGTTCTCAGATTTTGTAAGAAAATCTGTATTTTTTTATTTATAAAACCCCAGACAACCTGATTTTAAAGAGGGCGATGAAATGTCAAACGAAGTAAGAGGTGTCTTCTATACTTTTTATTCTTTACTAGGAAAAAAATATGCAAGAGGCGATATTTGCAGAAACAGCAGGAATAAGGGTAAACTCCTAAACAATATCCGTTTCGCCGGATTAACAAAGAATGATGGACAAAATCGTCGATAGCATTGGAGAAGCTAGTCCTACACTTCATACCAAGAAGACCAAATTCACGATTATCGGCAAATGTTCCAAAGAAGATTATAATATGTTCGCAATAAGGAAGTGGAGAGAGTACGGGAGTACAAATATCTG
This sequence comes from Galeruca laticollis, assembly GCA_963921935.1. Taxonomy (NCBI): domain Eukaryota; kingdom Metazoa; phylum Arthropoda; class Insecta; order Coleoptera; family Chrysomelidae; genus Galeruca; species Galeruca laticollis. The sequence goes on from OY998180.1 coordinate 167,969,421, forward strand.
CGTACCACGTTGAATGAGACTGGAGGACACTCGCGAAAAATAAAATCCAGAATACGTCAAGCTAGAGCTGCATTCCCAAACATGGGGAAAGTGTTTTGCTTTAGAGACCTGAGTATCAAACTTCAGATCATATTGGACAGATGCACTCTGAGTTCGTCAAGACAATTGTAAATGTGGGTATATAGATGCATATTTAGATTTTCTTGGACGGCAAGAGTTACAAATGCAGAGACATTATGGCGAATGGATAAAGAAACAGAGATAGTGGACACTGTAAAAACAAGGAAACTTGCTTATCTGGGTTACATTATGCCCGGAGAAATGTAGCCCATGCTACAACCAATAATACAAGGGAAAATACTAGGTAAAAGATTCGCGAATAGAAGACACTATGACAGTAGCAAACCTTCTAAAAGAAAACGGCACATAAAGAAGAATTAGGCAGAACATTTTAAATTTCAAATGTACACATTTAAGACTTTTAAATATTATCTTCAATATTTCTCTGTATAGAATGATTAATTTGTATTGTAACATGCCAATTGGCCTGTTACGTTTTTCGTCAAATTTCTTTTCTATTTCGTTGATCTATTGCGACTTAGTAGTTACTTCCGTCGCATAGTCACTCCAGAAACAAAAATTAACTTGTCGATTCCCTCTTTCCTTTTCTCTTGGTGGCGAAAGTTTATTTTAAGATTCTTTCCGTTAGTACGTCCTATGAGGAAACAGCTATCATTAAATGGTAAAAATTCCACTGTGGTGATATTCCCTTATAGTTTTTTTAATGTATCTTTTTCTTTTCTTTTCATGTGTAGTGTTTATAAAGTATTTAAATTACTATTTTATGTCGATCATGGAATGGACTTTCATTATTTTATTATCTTATTTATATCGTGATAAAGCAGGAAATACGAAAATAGTTAGAGAACTGTATTTCTATTGGATTTCACATCATAAACACAAGGTATGAAAAGAATCTATGAGTATCCCACCTGGTGAAGCTCTATTGCTGTCCTGCATCCAGGCACCTGGGATGATTGAAGATATTCTCTGGCACACTTTTTCAGCTTGTTTTTTGTCTGAACGATTTTACCGGTTTAGCATCGAACTATTGTTCACTGTTCAAAGTTTTATGACGTTTTCCACATGCGTCGATGATATACATGGCAAAATTTGAAAATATAAAAGATTCCTTAACATTCACCCCACCAAAACGAATGTTTTTTACCAAGTGGTATACAAAGAAAAGAAATGAAAACTATAACATAAATATAATTAAATATTCCAGCGTTTAAGTCTACAAATATAGATAAATACGAATAGCTAATTAAAGTAGTAAGCAACTAATTAACAGGCAAGCGGCAATTTTTTACCACAGGGCGTTGCATAACGCCGTTGTTGGTTTTCCATGTAGCCACACGAACCACATTGTCCCGACCAGGGTGTATATCAGTTACTCTAGCAAGCTCTAAATTCAGAAGAGGAGAAGCACCTATAAGGATAGGAGGTGAAGGTTTGGTCCAGTTTTCTTGGAGATAATGAATATATTCTTGTCACGAACGCTTCCAAAAGTCAGTCCGCATACGTTGCAGCAATTGTCATCGATTCAATCTATATAAAGATAAATGATATATATATATATATATATATATATATATATATATATATATATATATATATATCGGGAATAGGACTAGTGGGAGGTTCAGGAATTAGAAAGTGTCCCGAAGTGAGAGGCTGTAAATCATTTCGATTGCTACTATTTTCACACATCGGGCGCGAATTCAATACTGCAACAGAATGTAGAATTCTTTATAGGATAGTATCTGAGTACCTAATTCTCTATAAAAATGCGTTAAGGCGCATTTTACTCCCACCTCAGCGAGGCCATTAAAATGTGGACTACCTGGGGGATTGAAATTGAAATTCGTGCGCGATAGCTTCAGCCATGTCAAGGAGTTCATTATTGGTACCCTTAAAATTTGTGTCTTGATCACTGGTAATCGTGTGACATTTTCCACGTCGGGCGATGAAGCGGCTAAAGGCTGCTAAGGAAAGTTTCAGAACTTAAACCTGAAGTAGTCTCTAAACGAATAGCTTTTGTGGATGTGCAAACAAAAACATAACCTTTGTAGGTTCCTCTACCTTCATGTTTACTAATTGAATGTGACAATGGACCAGTAAAATTAGTATAGACTGATGAAAAATCCTTGAATTGAGAAATTCTTATAGAGGTTAAATCAGCTATATAGGAGTTATAAGACTTTGGTTTGCAACGAAAGCATCGAATGCAACTTCAAAGACATTTATAAATTGCACTACGTGGAGAAAAAATCCAAAATTATTGTAGTAACAAACATTGTAATGTTTTTTAACCTGGGTGAAAGTGCTCCTGCTGAACTGCTTCAATTACCTAGTGTGATTGTGATTTGAGAAAAAAATAGGATGTTTAACATCAAACAACTCCGAATTTCTTATGCTACCACCGACTCTAAGCATCCCACAGGAGTCAATGAATGGGGCGAGTTTCCTAAAAGGCTTAGGTAATTGTTGATTATGTTTATTTTTAAGAAAAATGCCAGAAAATATAATATGACGTTATACACATTTTATAATAATTTCTTTGGGATTGATATTGTAACCTCAAACTATGAATAAAAAAGAGAATATGCTACAATTCGCCTAATCTTGTATAAAGAGGAAAATCTATTTAAAAGGGAAAAAATGGAATTGTCAAAGGAAGTGCAGGTAGATAGTGTAACCCTTTGGTCTTTCAGTTATCTTATATATATTTCAGATAAGTTTAACTTGTTATTAGGTCGCGTAGACCATAAATTGCTAGGCTGAGATAAAAGTCAGGAAATGACCACCAAATAGGAGTTTCTAAAAGTTGTGCTTGGGCTTGACCTCGACTAGCACATTCAGCTGGATTCTGTGAAGATGGAACATAATACCAAAGAGAGGGGGGAATGAGATCTTGAATTTTACTGACTCTTTTAGTTATAAATATTTTCCATCTACGTGGAGATGAAAATAACCAGTCACTTATCTTGCTTTAACAAAATACATTATATCGGCCAATAAAACGGAGCTCATAAGTTCAAGTATTGTTATAGTTTGGGTTTTTAATGAGAATACTCGACATTTCGCACAAATTAGGAACGTTTTCACGATTCAAGATGATTCAAGGGTACGAAAATACACAACACTAGCATGGCCAACTTGTGAGGCGTCACAAAACCCATGTATAGATCAATCCAGGAAATACAACTGAAACCTACATGGCGAGGAATTTTATTGTTAGCATAATTTGGCATTTCTATCTTAAACCTTGACCACATATCCAGAATATTCTTCGAAGGAGGATCATCCCAGGAATCCTGAGATTCCCACAATTGTTGCAAAAGACGCCTTGAAAGTAGAAGACATGGTGAAATAAATCCAAGGGGGTCAAACATTCGACTTATTTCAGAAAGGATGCTTCGTTCTGTACAAGGCTGATGAAAGGGAATATAGGTATATGAAAAATAGTATTGGCGATCGGGAAGACTTATTTGAGCTAAGAGAGCAGGATGATTACTTGCCCATTTGCTCAATTGAAAACATACTCGTTGTATAAGTTGAAATAATTCAGATTAAAGTGAAATGGCTGAACTTAAATTATTGCTTCCAAGCAAGCCATCATCTATGTAGAATTGATCATGAATCGTTAGAAATATTCGAGGAAAGCAAGATTGCGTTTGGGTGGTCAATTCTTTCAAAGTTCGTGGACCTAAGACCGAAGAGCTCAAAATTCCGTAGACTGCGGCTCGCAATAAAGCGTGCCTCAATGGGCTTCAAAATTAAAAGTACTAATTCAGCTCCAAGTATCCAGTATTATGAAATTCACTATCCGCCATGCTTAAGATTTGAATGTATATCAATTCTGCAGGACTAATGAAGACTTTCGGCTGGTCAGAACAAACTTGAGGAATAATAATTGCTTCGAATGAAAAACTAGATTTTCTTCGCCAGATGGTTTAATAAAACAATGTGTTGTGCCTCGATATGTAAAAGTAGTCATTATTCCATTGAACCATTCAATGGGAATAGAGCAGTACTTACGAGAAAGTCCAGGTCTTCTCATATATTTTTTGGATATAAAGTGTCAAGTAAAACACGGATTTTTTTAAATCGACCTCGAATGTCCTTAATCTGCACTTCACAAGTGGATAATAAAACTGTAGGTTGTGGTAAGTTAAAGTATTATAATAATACCATGGCCGTTTGTAATTGAAGAGGTAGAATTGTTCGTGATATTGTCAGAATTGGAAATCGAATTGATAAGGTGATTAGAATTAGAAGAATTTTTTTGAAAATGTAACATTGTATGATGAGGATATCTACATATTTCACATCTTTGAGTGAATGAACACATTTTTATAGAATGATAAGATAATAAACAGTTGACCCATAATTGGTGCTGGTTAGCAAAAGAAAATCTTTCTTGTGGTATCTTGGCCAAAAATTATTGACATTTATACAGTGCTATTCAAAAGTACCCTCCCCCCTCGTATCTTTTGAACGGCTACACTTACAATAATTAAATTTCGAGGGTGACCATAAAGTGTTGTAAACTTCTCTACGAATGGTAACAGGTGACGTAATAGTAATAGATGACGTCACAGTGCCACTCTGGCCAATAATTTTAAATAGGACATTATGGCAAGTGATATCTCGTTTGAAAAGCATTGACATTGGCTACATAGCCATATTAATTTTGTTTGGGTTTGAATTAATTTTGAATAAATACCAAAATTATTATTTCACATTTAAATATTGAAGATTTTTCAGTCCGCCTCTGGTTAGTTGTCAAAAAATTGACGTTTCTAATTTAATAGTATTTGTTGCTTTGCAAAGTTTTTCTAAATAGCTTAAGTATTCAATTTTATTATTGTTTAACGAGACGTTTAAGAGTTTACATAGGCAAAATAGTACGTAATCAAGCCGACAAAGTAGCAGCTATCTTAATAATTGGTGAATCTAGAAAGAATCTCCATGAAGCGGAACGTTTGTTTAATGAGAGATACCCAGATCGCCATATCTTGAGAACTTATTTGAGGGTGCTTCTTCACAAGTTTGAAGCAACAGCTAGTGTTCAAGATGGTGCTCCTGCACATTATTATGGTGCAGTACGACGTTACCTGGATGAATAATATCGAGGTAGATGGATCGGCCGGCGAGGTCCTATAGATCTGACACCATTAGATTATTTTCTATGGGGGTACTTGAAATCCAAGGTTTATACTACGGCACCAGATAGCATTGGCGTTTTGAAAGAAAGAATTACTGAAGAATGCAATGCTATTTCAGCTGACACATTCGAACGAGTACGACAAGAGTTTACTAATAGGATGTATTACTGTCAGGAAGTAGACGGAGCACATTTCGAATACTTGCTATCAGAATCCATTGTTTATATTTGAATAATTAAATATAAAAAAATAATTTCAATAATTTTGGTATTTATTTAATTTATCCGTCAAAATTAATTTAAACCCAAACAAAATTAATATGGCTTTGTAGCCAATGTCCATGCCTTTCAAACAGGATATGACTTGCCATAAGGTCCTATCTAAAATTATTGGCCAGAGTGGCACTGTGACGTCATCTATTACTATTACGTCACCTATTACCATTCGTAGAGAAGTTTACTACACTTCATTTTCACCCTCCAAATTTTATTAATGTAAGTGTAGCCGTTCAAAAGATACAAGGGGGGGAGGGGACTTTTGAATAGCACTGTATAATGTGCGAGGAGACGAAATTACTACTGTTTTGCTGTGTATTTGCAACAAATATAGATATTGAAGGTTTCATTCAATGTTTTGGGGTTAAAAACTTGTTTTTAGATTTATCTACATGGGTAGATCAAGTAGTAATAGAAAATTGAACTAATTTCAAAGCTGTACAATGCCTTTTTAAGAATGTTATCAATTGTCTGTAAGTAGGCAATTCTGAATTTAAACTATTTTCAAGTTCAAAATCTATTCTAGTTTTAGAACCATATTGAACAACAAAATTTCCTATTCACCAACTGGAAATTTGAGAGAACAAAAAGATGCTAAATTTTCAGAAAAAGTATTTAAAAGTTTGTTTTGCTCCTTAGAAGTAGGCATTTGAATTGAAGATGCATTCATTAGAGTATTGAGTAGCTAGAATCCATTTGTTTTGGTATCGTTTCTCCAGCATTTCATATGCTATAAGGTGATTTGCATCAGTAAGAGGAATACCCTTAATTGAAGTTGAGGGTTCTTTGTCTAGTGATGTAGGCAAATATTGGAATTTTTCAGCGTCGATCAAATCAGTATTGTTATGGATAAATGGATAAGCAATTGAACAGATCATAAGAGAAAGATCAGTTCTTAAAATCTCCATCGAATGTAGGTAAATCAATTTTTGGATGCTTTACTACAAACCGTTGATGTGCAGAGTTTCTATTTAAATTGGTCACCGAATTACTGGCTGCACCCGCTATTAAAAAATAATGTTTAATATATTTAGCACCGTAAAAAGCTTTATTTGCCGAACTACGCGTTGTATCGTAGGTTACGAAATCATCATCACTAACTAAGAGATATGATAGTATTAAGGGCGGTTGGGAAGTCAATATAAATAGCATCGAGATCTTATTCTCTATCTAAGAAAATTGATCTCAAAGATTCATCGTTTGACGAATGAAGACCTGTTTGATGAGTTAATTTTTTCTTTCGTAAGCAAGCGTGCGATTTGAATTCGCTTTTGTTAATGTCTCTGAAGTTGGAGCCATTACAAATATGAATATTTAATTGTGGAAAACAATAAACAAAACAAATAACGAAACATCTGCTTAAGGCCAATGTGGTTTTTCTATCCCAAGAAAAAGGACTCGAAGAAGTGATTAGGAATTAGAAAAATATTTAAACGATGAAATTCATTTAACAAAGAATGCAAAATTTCCTCTTAAATTTGGTATTAATATTGATATTTAACGGTGAAATAAGCAAATAACATTTCGAGCCAGTTTCACCCCCTCATATAAAGGATAGCTTATTGACATTTGTCATTGTCACTTGACGTAAAGTTAGAAAGGACAACACTCACGTTTAAGCTATCCGACACTTACTAGAAGGTGGTGAAACTGGCCCTTAGTGGAATAAACCAATATAGAATTTATTTGCGTAAAAATGAACAGGAAACCGGCAAACGAGTTTTAAATGTACAGACTAACTTAAAAATAAACGCAACGTATACAGAAAAAAGAGAATGTATGAGCTCCTACCTGGTGAAGGCTGTCCTGTATGCAGGTGCCTGGTATGGTTGAAGATACGCATCCAATTTGCATTTTCTGTCTCTTTATTAAGAACAGAATGAATAGAATAGAACATATTTTTGTCACATATGTTCTATCTACTCGTTCATTCCTTATGTGTTCCTCCTCCTTTTTAATTTTCTTTCCGCAGCTTTGCAGCCGAGAGGATATAGATCCACTAGGATCACGTTAGGTCAACGCTAGGATTTCGCTCAGTTACCACTCACGTTGGGTTGCCACCCACGTTAGAAACCGCTCACTATAGGTACCCGCTCACGTTAGCTTTTATAAGATAAGTTCCCTTGTCTTATCTCCAGCGAATATATATCTGGAGTACGTGTTTTATTTAATATAGCTGCTTTACACTAGTTTTGTATTTTGAATACGCAGTTAATGTTAAATTGCAGTTTATTTCAATAAATTTATTATTGCTGAAGCTTTTTTACTGATTTCAACAATTGTAGTAAATTGAGTAGTCGTATGTGGGGATAATTTATAACAATTTAATTTAACGTTTACTCTTTGCAAGGTGTTTACAGCTTTCCACCATTTTATTGCTATGTAGATTTCGTTTCGTTAAAAAGTTGGTGGCGTCCAATTTAATATTAATATCCTCGTATTATATATAGTAATACTTCAATTGAGACCAAATGTCACTCCCTGCGGTGAAGCCTTCAGCTGGGACTATTAGGTTGCAATGTTTTGTTCACTGTCGAAAAATTCAGTTACAAAAACAACTGTTCTGATCTTGAAGCAATTGTGCTTTTCGATGTGCCGCGGACTCGTGTAGGTTTGTTTAGTACCATTTTAAAACTACACTGATATAAAATATATTAATGTTGCTCGTTGTTATCGTCAACATCCAGGGATATTAACATTCATATACCCTCTTATGATATGTAAATGACCATGGTTTTTGCGGTTATTAAAGTGTTTACTAGTGAATGAATATATAATCAGATATATAAACCACATGACTTCGCGGAATTAAACATAAATCTTTTTTGGGTTCACTAAAACTACATCAAGTACTAAACGTGTATAGTTTCCTGAATATCATATACTCATTTGTTATGAAAGCCTATAGTTTAACACAGTTTTTCAGTAATTCAATTTTTGCCGAAAAAAATATTTTATGCAAAATTTGGCGTGTCTTTTCTGGTGAAATGAAAATCAAAATGTTAATTATATTTTACAGTATGCATAGGAAATAGTTCCCATTGAAATCTTTACTTTCTAAAAATATTAGTAACCTATGAATTAATATACTTATTATGTTGAGAATAGGAATTTGCTTGTTGGTAAGGAACAAAGTTATTTCTGATGATACATGAATAGACGAATGAAAACTTACTTGGATTTAAAGAATAAGCCAATTTTTTCACAAAATTTGACAATCTAACGGCCATTATGATAACTGGAAATCCAACTAATTCAACTGGTAATTCAAACAAAGGTTCTTGGGCCGTCGTAATCGTAGGTTTATCCAAAAAAACTACAACTTGTAAAAACATGAAAAATAAGGACAGTACACTGAATTTATTCATTTTGATAACGGTTCATACAAAGGTGAAACTGACTAAGTAATCTAAGAATAAGTCGAACTGGACTGCAAGTGAAAGTGACCACCACTCCTCATGTTCATAGTCGGCGAATGTATGTGTACAACTTTAGACTGTTAGCTAATTTCTGATAGTTATTGGGTATTTTCAGGGTTATTTGGAACACTCAATTATTTTGTCTTATTGTTTTCGTACAGTAATATGTTTGCATAAGAGATCTTTCTAATGGGATTTCGCGTTATGGCTATGTCGTTGTCGTTTATTACTAATTATTTATAATCAAGACCGGAAAACTTATTCTTACAATACATAGACGCAAAGTACAAAAAGTTATTAAATTATAAGTTATTAAGTACGTTAAAAATGTTTCAATTTACACTATACTTGAATTTAATTACATATTCAAGTTATATTACTGTTTTAAATGAAACTTACTGTTTCTAGTTGATTCCACAATATATTGAAATGATTTTAAAAATTCTAAGATAATTGACAATTGTTTCGATATTAAATATAATGGTCAGAACGACAGGAGTTACATTTCATTTGAAGCCTATATGATGTTTAATAATTATTTTGGCTATACTAAGAAGTGACCTAGTGATTGACATAATAAATTTTAATAGAAAAAAGAATTAGAAGATGTGATGTTACACATATTAAAACTTAGATATTATTAGCCCTATGGAGATATCATGGATATCTTTTTTCCATTTAAGATCAGTATAACTGTGCAATGATATAGAAAACTAGGAAAACTATATCTGCTGATATTTACAATTATCACTTAAGAAGACAGTTTAAAAGCGGAGAACTCCCTAGATTTTTCTGTTCATTGACAACTTGATATTGTGGGTTTTTTAAGTGTCTTCTAATTTCTAACTCTTCAAGGAAATCGAGTTCTAGTTTCTTATCACAAATATGTAGTACTGCTAGTTCTGTGTTAGGTGTTAATGAATGTTTGGTGTCAAGTAGATGTTTTGCGTAGTGGGACTTATCTGGTTGTTTTAATCTATATGCTCGTAAATGTTCACTGTATCTAATCTCAAAATGGGTATGACACAAATAGACCGCATAGCATTCTGGACATTTAAGTTTATATATTCCAGACTTCTTTAATGTGGATATTTTTGTTTTTACGTTTATCAATGCTGTACTAACATTACTTTCTGATTTAAATGAAATTGTTGTATTTGTAGCTGAAGATATTATCTTTGAAATATTATTAGAAATATTACCTGCATATGTGATGGTTTTATAATTTTTTTTCGTAATTTTGTTCAGGAAATATTAGTTTTAATGCCACTTTTTCCTCTTTTTTATTAATTTATTTATTTATCATATGTAATGGATAACCATCGGATGTTGCTATTTGTTTAGTTGTATTGATTTCCCGAATAAAATTACATTTGTTCATAGGAACTCAAAAAGCTCTATGTATCATTGAATTATATGCTGCCAATTTATGTGACATGGGGTGATTGGAGTTACATGGAATAGTTACATCAGTGTGTGTTGGTTTTCTGTAAATTGAATAATCAAATACATTATTAATTCTTTGAATTCTTAGTTACTTTCTTCAACTTCTAATGTGAATTCAATTATTGGGTGGAAATTATTAATATGGTTGAAAAATACATCTAATTGTCGTTCACTACCCATAAAACAAGCTAATATGTCATCTACATATCTATACCAAAAAAATACATTTTTTGAAATATTACTGTCAAAGATTTTTCTTTCTAAATTGTCCATAAAAATGTTTGTCAAAATTGGTGATATAGGGCTTCCCATTGGTGAACCTTCATTTTGAATATATACCTTATTGTCAAAAGTGAAATAATTCTGATTAATGCATACATCAAATACATTAAATATATCCGATATTATTCCTGGATTAATATTTTTATCTTCTAGTAGTTCTTGTGCCCGTACTAGACATTATCTAGGAGCAATTTTAGTGAACATATTGGTAACATAAAATGAAATTAGTTTAGAGTTATCTTGCAATTTGAATGCTTTTAATTTTTTGATTAGTTCTATTGAATTTTTAATTGAGTATTTACTCGTAGATGTATATCCGTAACTATTAAGTGTATTGTTAAGTTCATTTGCTAATACATTATTAGGAGTATTAACATACGAAACTACGGGTCTAATTGGTTTGGTTATTTTATGTAATTTAACGGTTCCATATAATTGTGGAGAATGAGGATTTTTATGAACGATGGACTTCTTTTCGTAATCACTTAAAAGATAATTTGAATTATTCATAATATCTCTTACATTATTAGAGAACTTTTTTGTTGGGTCTGCTCTAAGAATTTGTACATCGCTAGAGTCTATAAAGTTATATATCATTGAATTATAATCATTAGTTGTCAATATGACAGTGGCGTTCTCCTTGTCAGATTTTGTAACTGTTAGGTTATTATTGTATACTTTATTTTCGATTGAATTTAAAACTGTGATGTCATTTTTTGTTTGACGTTCAACTTTTGACGGTTAAATACTTTTGATTGAATTGGCAATTTCTAATTTCTCATAAAGAACATTATTTGAATTAGATTTTAAAGCTATTTCAGATTCTGTAGCTATTATTTGTTTAATATTGTTCGTGAATTTTGGTGGTATGCTGTATTTTAAACCTTCATTTAAAAATTATATTTCACTATCTGTAAAATTAGTGTCTGAGAGGTTCTCAAATCGTGGTGCAAAATGTGTTAGTATGTAAGTACTTACAGTCTCTTGAAGTTTAGAGTATTGAATTTTATGTTTTGTGAGTTCAAGTTTCTGCAGTTTTTGTTCTTGTTTCTTAAATTTCTTGTACTTCATCGTGCTGACACTTTCTCTGATTTTGTCATCTAAACAGTCAAATTCTACTCAATGTAGTTGGAACATGAGTTCAGAATGTACAACTGTTATGTAGTTGTCTAAGGAGCCTCTTATTTTAAACCATTTCTTACATTCTTCTTTAAGCCATACTCGTTGAGCACATTTTATAGCTTGAGGTGTTTTAGAATGTTTCCTTTTATATTTATATAATTTGGTATTACCTTTTTTCTAAGGCATTCTTGGTTAAACCAAATGTTTTGTGATGCTTTGTAACGTTTTTGTAGTAACTTCTGGTACAGTCGGGCAAATCTTTTCTCGAAGATTTTTTAATGAAATTAACTGTCTCGACCCTTACTTCGTGGAATCTACTCATTTCACTGTTTTAAATGAAACTTACTCTTTCTAAGTAATTCCACAATATATTGAAAAGATTTTGAAAATTCTAAGATAATTGACAATTGTTTCGATATTAAATATCATCGTCAGAATGAAGGTACATTTCATTTGAAGCCTATGTGATGTTTAATAATTATTTTGGCTAAACCAAGAAGTGACCTACCTAGTGATTGACCTAATATATTTTAATAGAAAAAAGAAGAAGAAGATGTGATGTTACAATATTAATATCTAAGCTTTAATATTTGTAACATCACATCTTCTTTTTTCTATTAAAATATATTAAGTCAATCACTAGGTAGGTCACTTCTTGGTATAGCCAAAATAATTATTAAACATCAGATAGGCTTCATATGAAATGTAACTTCTGTCATTCTGACGATGATATCTAATACCGAAATAATTGTCAATTATCTTAGAATTTTTAAAATATATTCAATATATTGTGGAATTAACTAGAAACAGTAAGTTTCATTTAAAACAGTAATATGAGTAGATTCCACGAAGTAAAGGTCGAGACAGTTAATTACATATTTAAGCATATGACGCGATGTCAGTTCCCCTCTCACTCTTTACACTTGTTTTCCATATTTGTCTGCTTCAACTGTTTTTTTTAGTTGTTTTTCTTTTCCTCCTTCTTCGACGTCTGTTTTTTGTTTTTGCTTTTTCTTCTTCTCCTTCTCCTTGTTCTCATTTTACCTCGCCTTCTTCTTCTTCGTCACTTTCTCCTTATCCTTCCCCCTCTTCTCATTCACCTTCTTCTTATTTATCTTCTTATTATTATAACGTTTCCTTTTAGTTATATTTCTCTTCATTATCCTATTTCTGATATTTTCCAGAAAGTTGCCCGGTATTTTCCATTCCTTTATATTCCTTTCACACCATTTTTTTGGAGTATTTTCTAATGTAATAACTTTTCCGAATACCGTAATTAACACCTCTGTGAAACACACATGGTATGCTCACTTGAAAAGAAACATAAGAAAAAATTATTATTTTGCTAGGTTGATTTGGTGGTACTATGAATTACGATATTCAGCGATTTATCAAATAAATTACTAACACAAAGTTAACGGTAGAGAGGTGGAAACGCACTCCATAAAATATTTATGGTGCGTTACATACGTTAAGAACGGTTCATATGGGAAACTTTTTTATTATGGGGATTTCAACAAAAAGTTATTCCTGATAAAAGTTTGTGCATATCCTAAAACCAAATATGCAACAACGAAATGTAGCGAAACACATGTAATATATGAGGTGTACCGGAAAAGTTGATTTTGAGCCAGGAGATTCCTTATTTTGGGAAATATCGGAAAGTTTTATTTGGAAAAGTTGTTCAGCATTAAAAAATACAACTTCATTTGAAGTCATGGCCATCTAAGTTTATTTTCATTTTTCACCATTTTTAAAAATATGTTATTACAAATTGCCCAACTACTATGTTAACTACTGTCAATTTTGCTTTATTAAAATAAATGTCAACATTTTTGGTGCAAATTCCTATTTATTTTTTTTAACTAAAGTTACTCAAAATCAAACTTTTCGATGCACCTTGTATATTACATATATTTTGCTATATTTCGTTGATGCATATTTAGTTTAAAGACATGCACAAACTTAATCAAGAATAACTTTTTGTTGAAAATGCCATAGTAAAAAAGTTTCCCATATGGTGCGTACTTACGGGATGACACTGTATAATATAATTTAATGTATTTTGACCTGTTCACTTTCACTAATAATTAGTGATTATGAGCAATAGATTAATGACACTGTCATTTATATAATTCAATATGCATATTTCATTCCAATTAGCAATTGGCACATTAAGTATTGCATTATAACAACTTGGGTTTCAGTTTTATCCAAATTGACCTATTGAATTCAATACAATGAAAGGCGGTAATACAAAAAGATTTATATGCCTCTAATAACAATAAACACTAAATCATTTTTATCGATAATTGTAAAACACATGAAAACTAGAAATAATTTTATTATATGTGAATATTTATATTTTTCTACAAATTTAAGACCTCATGCACAGCAATGTTGTTTTGTACTCTACCATTAATCATGTTATGCTGGTTACTAAAAGGGCTTCGATAGAGACGTTTTAGAATCACTTAAATTTAATGGTTATGGCTCGTATTTACGACCAATTCGTTGATACCTGCAATTTTTTAAAATAGTAACGACAACATAAATCCTCAAAAATACCCATTATTATTACAACCTCCTCATTAGCTATAGTGAATTGGTTATAACTCTACAATATAATAAATCATTTAAGTACTCAGGTTCACTCCAAACAAGTATTAATTTATAAGAAATTGTCAAGATTCAACATCTATTTTGCTTAAAAAAATCCAATATTGGATAATGGGAATCCATAAATGAACAAATACATGAGACCAGAAGAAATAACTTAATCACGAATAGAAATAATGAAAATAGGAGTTACATCAAAAGATTGGAATTTGGGACCTACATTAACAGTTTTTCAGAAAGGGGCACAAGAGCACAGCACAGAGCAATTACGAAAATGGATGAGAAATCGAATTGGAATTCTCAAAAATAAGTCCAAAACCAGCTGAGACGATGCCGATTGAAGTAAATAATTGTGAATATGTTTACTGTTGACAAAATTGTGCCTCCAATGCTAAATATTTTTATATTTGAAGAAAGAGGATAGACAGGAGGAACATATTTTCTCCGAATAATATTTGAATTAATGGGTTTTTATTGGTCAAAAACAAAATAGAAATTTTTGAATATAAAACATGACTTACTGTTCAATGAATGGAACATAATTTCTGATTACCTTTTATTATTTGCTCAAATAAATGTTGTCTGTTATGAATTGTCTGTTGTTCTCCTATCTATACAACATGTTTTTATTACACATTGATCAAATAATTTATTTTTGGTAACAGGAGCATTATTGAACACAAAACCAAATAAACAATTATTCTAAGAGAATTGTTAAGAAATACACAAAAACGATTGATATTCTGTGTTGCCACTTCTTGAATCTATACAAGCTTGAAGACGTCGGCTCATGCTGTTTACCAGATTAATAATTAGTTGTTGAGGAATATTCCACCATTCTTCTTCACTAGCATAAACAAGCACTGATGAGTTCTGGGGTATTGTGCTCTAATGGCTATGGCAAGCATATCAGAGGTTGAAGCAGACCATTCCTTCAATTTCGAGGAACACATTTACGGCTGTGGTACGATTAGGTCGGGTATTATCGTCCATAAAATGAATGGATCCCCAATATATCCTCACGTGAGGGTGAATTCTATCTCTAAAGTACCTGCCACCAGTCATCATGCCTTCAATATGCACTAATTCTGTTCGGCCATCAGACATAATACCGGATTGTAACATGGCACTTCCTGCAAAGGCGGCACGGGACGAGCATGAGCAAGCTGATCAGCTCTCGTTGGCTTCCTCTTCCTATCCGACGTTATCACTCAGTAGACCATTCTGGTAAATTTATATGCTCTTGAGCCAACCGGAGTAGGGAAATTTGTTGGTCATGTTAGAGTCGAGGAACTTTTATTGGTCACCGGCATCTCAGTCTTACCGCAAGGATTCGTTTTCGTAATGTAGCAGAAGATATTTGAATTTACAAAGCCTGTCTCACATCTCTATGAAGTGCTTATATTGATAGGTAAGATTTCTCTCTTCTTCCAAACTCAGTTTAAAAAAGATGATTTTACATGGGCACTTCTATACGTTAATAAACGCGTGTATCTAAAGTAATACTGATAAATATACGAATGCATATCGGTGGCCCCATTTTACTAGCTACGGGTAGAACAACTTACTTTTGAATATCGACGTCCCTAATAAAATATTTTCAAAACGAGTGATCAAATATCGGTTGTACAAACGAAGATAAGATATTTTTATAAAGAACATTAGCGTGCCATTTTCTGGACCATTTCGTAGCATTCAATAGATATTTATTAAATGTAGTTCAATTATTTTATATAAAGTTGTGTTTGATTTGTTTTGTGATATCTGTGAAATGGCTTTCTGGAGACCTTTTCAGGTAAATGCTGAACCTAACGAATATCTTATTAATGACGATTCACATTAATAATGGAATTCCTCCTAATAACGTAATGTAGTGATATCATCCAAATTAATAACGAAATCCATCTTAATAATGCAATTCTAATTGATAACAATGAAAATGAGAGACAATTTTGGGAATTTAAAAATCGAGATTTGCATAAATCATTAGAAACATTTCGAAAAAATTTAGCATAATTTAATAGAATGTGGTTTTAAGTATAATTAGATAGTCGAATGTGTATAATAGAATTTCCCCGTATTGTGGTACTTCGTCAAAGTTATTTAAGATATATTTCAAGTTATAAAGAAAGTAATAAAACTAGATTAGTTAGATAAAACTTGGTGCGACGTTCACGATGTCGTTCAACGTGGTTGTACAGACCATTCCCAAAATTGTGTCTTGAATGTGCCGTGCTCGAGAGGAAAACGAGTAATAATTTTGCATGCTGGGAATGAAAACAGCCTTGTATCAAACGCCTTACTTCTTTCAGCAAATAATATAAACAAAGCTCTGCTTCATTGCTAATGTTTGAAAATATATCTGATTAAAAAATAAAATTGATACGCCATTGGTTGTTTTTCTTAAAGATATTATCGGTTGTTTTTTATATTTTTAAACTGGCTTTGGAAGAAGTATATTTACTGTAATGGTTTGATTTTTTTATGAAGCTATAGGATTTATTTTAATATTTAATTTTTATATATATTCTCTTCTCAATCGGATAGAGTTCCAAACACTATTCGCCAATTTATATTGTTTATCAATCTTTGAACCTTTTATATTTTATAATTTTTTTTAATTTGAATCAATTGATGAAGAAAATTATTAGTTTAATCAATTGATCCTTACTTTTACTCGATTATCATCAAAACTTTTACAAAAATATTTCTATAGAATATATACCTTTTAAATAAGATTGTCAGTTCTTCTTTTTAATGAAAATAAATAAAAACTTTGGGTTATATATATATATATATATATATATATATATATATATATATATATATATATATATATATAAATTCACTTATGTTCTTCAATCTTCCGATAATATTTAGAATTATATCTTCTTGGGTTCATAGGTTGTGGTATATATATATGGTATATTAGTTAAAAAATATTTTCGAATAAAGATTTATTGAACTTGACGTTTAGCTCTTATTTTAGGAGCATTTTCAAAAGAATATGTATAAATATTAAAATTAAATTACATAAAATACAGTTATTGTAAAAATTATTTTGAAAAAGTCAATAAAATGTCATGAATGAAGTGTCAATAGTAATAGAATACCTACCTTAGATATTTACGCAACGATATTATGTTGGGAGTGATAAAAATAAATTAATTAATTAATTTGTAATAAATTTGACTCAAGTTTTTTATGCCTTGTTTGTCATTTACTGATAATTTATCTTGTTTTATATATATCATTTCATTGATTTTGAGTTTTTGATAATTTGTGTCTTGTGTTAAAAATTTTGTGTTTTTGAAATTGAATTCATGATTTTCGTTATGTTCATGTTTGTGTAGCGCTGTTTTAGAAAATAATCACTATCCTTCAAATCAAATAAATAAAATTATTCAACAACGTACATACAAATACTACAACAACAATATAAAACCAAATTCACTAACAACTTTGAACCACGAAAAATATATATATATATATATATATATATATATATATATACAGCTCTACCTTATACGAATCAATTATCAGAAAAACTAAAATATATATTATCTAAACATAATATCAAAATATGCCATAAACCAAATAATACACTATCATCACTATTTACTAAATTAAAAAGCAAAACTAAAAATAATAAGAAATCAAATGTTATATACTCCATACCATGCTTAAACTGTTCAAAAAATTATGTCGGAATGACTACACAATATCTAGAAAGCCGAATAAACGGCCATAAATACACTAAAAATGCATCCACAGCGCTACACAAACATGAACATAACGAAAATCATCAATTCAATTTCATAAACACAAAAATTTTAACACAAGACACAAATTATCAAAAACTCAAAATCAAAGAAATGATATATATAAAACAAGATAAATTATCAGTAAATGACAAACAAGATATAAAAAACTTGAGTCAAATTTATTACAAATTAATTAATTAATTTATTTTTATCACTCCCAACATAATATCGTTGCGGAAATATCTAAGGTAGGTATTCTATTACTATTGACACTTCATTCATGACATTTTATTGACTTTTTCAAAATAATTTTTACAATAACTGTATTTTATGTAATTTAATTTTAATATTTATACATATTCCTTTGAAAATGCTCCTAAAATAAGAGCGAAACGTCAAGTTCAATAAATCTTTATTCGAAAATATATTTTAACTAATATATTTATTTCATACCACAACCTTTGAATCCAAGAAGATATAATTCTAAATATATGTATATATATATATATATATATATATATATATATATATATATATTTCTAATAAAAAATGTATCTCGCTACCTTTTCATTTTCTAAACGTAGGTTTACTCAAAAGTTCAGCTAATTTTTATACTAGGGACTAAGTACAAGAATGATATTAGGTTATTATTTTTAGGTCAAAAATCTCTAAAACGGAAAAAAGTTCATGATGACAGTAGTGGAAGTGGAAGCAATGATTGTGATGAAGATCAAAATAAAATGGTCGGAACATCAAGATCGGAATCTATTTTTGAAGAGGCTCAAGTAGTTCTTCAAATCTACATGAAGCTGTGTCTGGAACTAGGACCTTTAAACAAACTAAAAAACGCGATGGATACATGAAAATGACATTGGTCGTTATGTTAGTTGTGCCAATAACTTGCCTTCTGAAAAAAAGAAGGGACTGTTGACAAACCTTTGGATTCCATCATCCAATTACGATTTTGCTTCTGATGCCATTCACTTGAAAAGAAAATTCAACCATCGCTGGTTAGATCAATATACTCCATAGCTGGTGTACTCAAGTCGTTTGAAAGGTGCTCTATGTTTGTATTGTGTTTTATTTCCGCCAATAATTGCTACAGTTAAAGGAGTTTTGGGGTCATTTGTGGTAAGGCCTCACATGAAGTTTTAGGATGTACATGAAGATTGTAGAAAGCACGTTGGCAGCCATTACCACAAATCTTCAACAGCTCCTGCAAAAGCATATCTTGAAAATGCTCCTGTTGATGTCCTGTTGCAAATAGGGCACCATAAGACGATTGAAGAAAATAAACAAATATTGTCAGCAATTATTTCATTATTTCATGCATAATATTTTGTGGAATTCATGATTTGCCGCTTAGATGAAAAGAAGGAAATGAGGGAGTTTTCTTTGACCTTTTAAATTTGAGGATTGACTCTGGTAATGAGAAGCTAAAGAGCCATTTGGATAAATGTCAAAAAAATGCAGTATATACCTCACCAATAATTCAAAATGAGATCATACAATTATGCGGTGAAGTTATCAAAGAAAAAATAAGTGAAGACTGTAAACGGACAAAAGCTCATGCTATAATGGCTGATGAAATAGCAGATATCGCTGGAAAAGAGCATTTTTCTATTGGATTAAGGTTCAATGATGAAAGCCAAAAAATAATCAGGGAGGAATTTGTAGGCTACATTGAGTTAAAATGTCAAGAAGCTTCTACAATCACTAGCGCAATTCAAAGTTTTTTGGAAGATAATAATTTTTCCGCCGATAATTGCGTGGGATTCGGATTTGACGGGTGTTCCACGATGACCGGCAAAGAAGGTGGTGTACAGGCCATTCTTTAAAAAAAAGTACGCTGAATCTTTATTTTTCCATTGCTCCAGCCACAGACTAAATCTTTTGGTCAATGATACTAGCAAGCTACCAGAAATAAGAAACACAATTGCAACAGTTAAAGACACAATAACCTTCTTTCGTGAATCACCAGCCCGTAGGAAATCGGTTCCAAATCTTTCAAGGCTCTGTGAGATCAGATGGTCGGAAAAATATAAGAGCATAAAAAATTTCAGAAAGCTTCACTGACATTGTTAAAGCACTAGAACATATATCTGTTGAAGGAAACTATGCAACAAGAAAATCTGCCTACCAATTGCACTGTGCAGTTACTAAACCAATATTCATCTTAGGCTTAAACATAATTGCAAGATACTGTGCAATTTTGGTACCCTTTGTAAACGTTTGAAAATTATGGATTTGCTTATGGTGAAGAAACATATTGATGATATTCTAGATGTAATCAAAGAAGATCAACAAGATGTCGAAAATGTTTCTTGTAATTTATTTAAAAAATCACTTGATATCGCAGAGAAACTAGAGGTTGAGTTGCCTGTACCACGAGTCACTCAAAAGCAAGTACACAGAAGTAATCAACCATCTGAGTCTGCAGTTGAATACTGGAAGCGGTCAATAATCATCTTCTATCTTGATTCTTTAGCTTCGTCTTTGGATGCTAGATTCTCTAACGAAAATACACCTGCTATTGCTTTAACTTATCTTCATCCTTCAAGCATGCTCAAAATGGCTTCAAAATATTTCAAAAATAATGCAAAATCTTTCATGGAATTTCATAAGTTGCGTGATGTCTCTGCATAATTAGATTTGTGCTACAATATGTGGAAGAAAAAGAATTTAGCAGAAGACAAATTAAAGAAAATTGACGTGGCTGCACTTTTGGAGGAAGCTAATGTTCTTCTCCCTGCAACAAGGCACGCACTGCTAATATTAAGTGCTTTTCCATCCACTACTGCTACCGTGGAAAGATCGTTCAGTGCCCTACGAAGGGTAAAAACCTGGCTCAGGAGTACAATTGGTGATGACAGACTCACTGGGTTGTGTTTGATGAGTGTGCATCGAAAAATTTTGAAGGAAAATTAGGACTGCATAGTGAAGAAAGTTTTGGATAAATTTAGATTAAACCAAAAAAAAATTTATTAGTTTAATTTAAGTATAATTAAAATCTCAAAGTTTTGTTTTCATTTGCCTTTTCTTTTTATCCTAAAATTTTACATTTTGGACGACCATGGACCATGGTTTGCCCCCCTGTTATAAATCCTGGCTATGCCCTTGGTGCATATAATCCGCCCTTTACTTATCTCGTACTGAATTGGTCTCCAGATAACGATTCCATAAGCGAGACACATCACTCTGAGAAACGTCAAACCTATTGGCCACAAACCTTTGCGAATTTCCCTCTAAAACCAATATTCTGGAACTTTCAATGTAGAATATTACTTGACTATTCATATTTTCATTCGAAACGGTATAAAAAGTGATATATTTCGGATACATAACGAGTGCTTGAAACGCACTTTCCAAAGAGTTATGTACACTATTTTTGCTAGCACCACACTTTTAAAGAATAATTCCTCAATAATCAATTGGTTCAGAAATAACATATTTATATAGTTTTGATACATTTATTAATTTAATTACTTGTACATGTTGAAATTTTTAAATTAAATTTTAGTTATTGGTACGTATGGAATTTTTTTAAATCGTTGCTATTTTAACGTGTGGTTAACCAGATAGATAATCAAGCTTATAATAAGTATTGTAAAATATTTTGCCTATTCCCAAGGTAATTTAAAGTTATTATTGTTTTTTAATATTTTCCAGAATTTAGACTTTTAAATTATTATATAAATGTACTTGATAAAGAAGTGAATTAATAACAAGAAATATATAAAGTAGTGGACAAGTATTTATATTATTTATTGGATTCGTTTTCGGGTAAGTAGAATACGTTATTTACAGGTTATGTTATGTTAGAATTAAAATTAGCCAAATATCCTCATCCTCTTGTTTTTTTAAATATTGAGTAAAATAAAGTTAAAACAAAGCCATAAATCAGGTATGTAGTAGCAGACGACGCCAATACACTTAAATTTATAATTCACATGCATTGATACATGCGAGAGTGCGATATTTTCTATATTACACGTGTGTGCTAATTTTTCCCTAACTAGGGGGATATGAGTTACTTTCCAATGAACAAAACAGTGAGTTATGTGTCATTTGCATAGGTGGTCGTAGGAAAAAGATAAACCATTGGATATCTAAAATGAATACACATAAAACGATTCTAAAAAGTATGCTCGAAACGTATCTCTGCTACAAATATGGTACGATATAAAATATTAAAAACTGACCCAAGAAACAATTATTTTTGCAGTAATATTCTTTCAATTCAAAACAAGGTGATGCAAAAGTTTTGAATCTATGTGTATCTAAGATATTTAAAAATTCTCAAAATAGTGACATTTCTAAAACAAAACTAAAATCATCTTCCAATCTAAGATATGTTCACCTGTTCATCAGGCAGCATATGCTTTTGAAGGATGGTGTAACAGCTCATTACCCTAACGTTAGAGAATACGTTGGATCGAAAAGGGCTCCAATGCACCTATTGCTTGTTCATACAGGAGTCCAGATCTTATCCCTATTGAGGTTTACTACTGTAAAAATGCCGTGTATTTTGTAGAAATAATAGACGAGCAACAACTGATTCAGAAATTTTAATAAAACAAATGATCACCACGAACTGTATGTTATTTGAAATTGCGATTTTCAACGAATAATATCAGTTGTCATATTATATTATCAGGAAACATTTAAACTTCATGCGTACACTTTCAATAGAACCCTTAATCATCCCTTTACCGTTTTCGGTTATTTAGAAAATTTGTATTTTAAATGTAATCGTTTGTTAAATCCGTCACTGTCTAAACTACAGAATTTTAATAATATACAACTTAGAGAAGATGTGAAACTGTTCAAGAGATGAGCTGGGAAGGAAGTACATAAGAACCAATTTTCAGGGCATAACATAAAATTTATGCAGGAGCAGTTTCGGTTAATATAACTTTATGCTCTTTGTTTTTATGCAGACAAGTCATAAAACTTCCTTGTGCTATCCTTAATTTATTTTCTCAAAAAACATTAAGCCCCAGTCTTTCTTGTTTTACATCTGTATATTTAGGTTAATTTAAAAACAAAATTTATATGAAAACTACTTCATTATCATAAAGAAACTGGGAGTTGGATGGTGTAAAAGTTTTATTAGACTTTTTGGATTACGCCTGACGTGCTCGGCATTATAAATACAACTCATTGAAACTTAAAACTACTGGACTGTTTTGTCTTCGCAACTTTTATTGTTACTTTAATGATGCAAAAAATATATTATCAATTTATAATGAGTGTGAATCGTTAACGAACATCATTCAAACTAATAATGGTGAATTCGCTAGGTTTATTTATAGTCAGCATTGCATCAGAAGGCTATAAGCAATGCCCTAGCAAAAGCTTATGTAATTGTCATTGTAAATGATATATAAGAAGCCCACAAATGATGTCTTCTTGTTATTTTCATCTCCTTCATTCTATTTAGGGCTCGAATTGAAATTTCGGTTCAGGTTCTTTTCGTACCCGTTTTTGTCCAGTCCATTCATTTTCTTTCCAATGTTCTCATTTCGCCCAACGTCGTTTCTCAAATCTATTTCTCTTATTTGGTCTATCCGGTTCCTTCAGAGCCTCCCTCTTCGATTTTTATTTGAGCTTCCAGCTTTGATTATTTTCTTTGTAATCCTATCTGTCTTCATTCTAATAAGATGTCCAAACCAATTTAGTTGCTTCTTCCTTATTTTCGTCATTATCTGCTCCTGTTTTGTCATTTTCCTGATCTTCTCGTTTTAAAACCTATCGTTGATTTGACTTTCATCTTTTTTTTTTCATTAATGTTATTGTTGGTACTGTTATTGCATTATATATTTTAAATTTTTCTTCTATGTCAATATATTTGTGTTCTAGTATGGTTTTGTTCAATGAGTAATACAATTCCGGTGATTTACTTGCTCTGTTTGTTAATTCTGAATCTATTTTTACATTTTCTCTCACTATGCTCCCTATGTATTCAATTGTAGTTACTCTTTCCAATGATTTGTGTTTACACATTATTTGCTATTTTTTCTGTTATCCTGTTTTTCATTTACGATAGTTATTTTGGTTTTATTTATGTTCACCTCCATTCTTATGTTTTCTATTTCTCTAGTCTAATTTATTGTTTATTAATTTTTGCATTTTACTTTTCGAATTTTCTATTAAGACCACATCGACTGTATATAGTTAGCTGATCATTTTTATTCCTTTGTTTATCATAAATTCGTGTGATCTTTGACCTACGATCCCTCTTCTCTGATTGCCTCTGTAGTTAAAGTCTGGTTTCTTAAGAAATTTCTATTGTCTGCAATGTGTAATACTTGTTGCTGGCTTACTTTGCCTTCAACTTACACCAAATTAGATAGCACTTCTTGCGTATTTTCGAAACTTCCCGCTGTTGTGATTGTTTTCGTCGCATCCGTTGTGGCGTTCATCGTTACTGCATTAATTGTCGCTTCTTTGGTATACTTTTCCGCTAAGTTCTCTGGCATAACATTCGACATATATGCTGCTTGTAGTTCATCTGCCAATTTTTCTACTTCCGTTGCGTACTTTGTTATATATTTCTCATTCTGCCGTACTTTGAGTTTTCTGTCGTTATCGAACCTCTTGCTTTCCCGGTCGATCTGGTTTTAATTGATAGAACTGCATTTTCTTCATTTCATACTCACAGCCATTTTGACTTGTTTGCTTATTGGCCCTAATACTGAGGTATCAATTTCCTCAAATATTGATGTAGAAATTTTAATACTACAATTTAGCGCTTGAAATCACCTAGAAGTTTTATCCCTAATCTTATCAAAATAATTTTTACAACCTTCTTGCTGTATTATAACTGAGTTAATCCAGCTTATACTTATTAACTTTGTAAAATTATTGTAAAGAATTACTCTATTATTAACTATTTCACTATGAATATCTGGATTTTTAGGAGTTTCCTTTTTTAAAATCTTTTTTCCTTGTTTATTTATCTCTTCAACGATTGATTTTAACTTATATTCAAATTATTCCCACGTAATTGACATTCAAAAGATTAGGCCTAGTTATATTACCATACGTTCATAAAAATTGATTGTATAGGCACTTACAATTTTATACGCTTAAAGTTCCCGTCATCTTCTGGACTCCTATGCTTCCTGTGATGTCTCTCTTCTATGCTCTACGAACCATTTGAATTTCAAGATAAATGCTTTTGTTATCACATACAATACCATTATTTGAGTTGTGAAACTCTCGTGCTGCACTATGAAATTGTTATTGACCGTACCAGTTTCCTGGACCTCTTGCTTGGTCGCTGTGCCACCTATTTTTGCTCCGCCAACTTCCAAAATTCAAGTAAAAGACCATATACTTGTTCCGTTCGGCTGCGTATTACCATTTATTTACGCCAACTATCACTATTTATTTCCATTAAATATTACCAATACCAACTTTACCCATTAGTTATTACCATTCGTTCGCAGGATCCATATTACCATCTTTTTCGATTAAATAATACCATTTGTTCGCAGGATGGCCATGTGGTGATTATGTACATGGCAGGATGGCCATGTGGTGATTATGTAGATGGCAGGATGGCCATGTGATGATTAGAAGTAAGCGTTTCATTTGTTATGCCATTTGACACCCATACCATCAATGTGGGAAAACACTTACCTCTAATCGGTGGAAAATAAATAATACCATATGTTTGTATAAGAATCACTGGGTTCATATATTTAAAGAACTAATAACATTAAGCCGTGACCACAGACAACAAGTCGATGACACAGCATATTTACAATACGACGTACAACTAACAATGAAAT
The DNA here is from genome assembly GCA_963921935.1 of Galeruca laticollis. Lineage (NCBI taxonomy): Eukaryota > Metazoa > Arthropoda > Insecta > Coleoptera > Chrysomelidae > Galeruca > Galeruca laticollis. The sequence continues at coordinate 167,995,381 of OY998180.1, forward strand.
ATTATTAATTACTAAACATACGGAGTTCCGTTATATATATATATATATATATATATATAAATATATATATATTTATATATATATATATATATATATATATATAAAACCACGAATATTGGGGTAACGGCAAGTTAATTTAAAGAAAACTCTTGTTACTGTTTTTCTTCCAAGCTTTCGGAAACGTTTATTTCCATTATCAAGGATAAGTAAATTGAGATTGTTATAAATTGGTAAATATAGTTATATTTGAATTTTTTAAGAAAAATGTTTTCAATCATAAATCATTCTGACATTTTGGCAGATTCATGAATGTAAACATTTTCTTTATATGCTAAAATGTTTTTGAAAACAAAAGAAGAAAATTGGTTATATTTGTAATATAGGTTATTAGTTATTCAAATATTCTTCTTTTATTATATAAAATTCAACCTCAAATTATTATAGATGTCATCTATATATATATATATATATATATATATATATATATATATATATATATATATATATATTTATATATACACCTATTGAGACAAATACACATCGGTCGTCGCTTTGTTCGACGTTAGTTTGTTAAATCAATGTTTGTGTATTTCACGCGTACAATTATAAACGTGTTATTACTAATATTTAATTAATCGTATTTCTAAAGATTCGTGGTTCAATTCTTACTAATTAAATCTTCCTAAATTTATTGGTGACATTACGGTTCATCAACCACCACACGTGTGTTTCTATCTTTTCAAAGTTACAAGGGTTGGAAATAAAATTATTTAAAAATTATGTATGACATAATTATACTTATTTCTAAATTTCATTAGTGACAATTGACAGTAGAATTATTTCACTTTTATTGGTTATTTGTTACTGTGATAGGTAAACATATTTTTCATGTTGGAACTTCATGTATATGTGTAAAATATCACTAATTTTACCGAACAGGGAAGACTAATAATTCTGATGATGAACAGTTACAGTGATCGTAAGAGAAAAGATAATGATGTAGCCCTATTATTTAATGATACATATCCAAATCGTAACCCAATTACTAAACCTGCAGTTTGGGCAATTGTGAAACCTTTGAAGAAGAGGGTTCAATTAAAAAACGCTCTAAAAGTTTAGGACCACAGAACGTAAATAATGATGAAAAAGGCTTGGATATTATGCAAACATTTGCAGAAAATTCTCGTTTATCCACTCGAAAAACTTCATTAGAATATAATATTAGTATGGGATCTGTTCATAACATTCTCAAGCAAAATAAGTTTCATCCTCATAAAATTATGCTGGTAGAGTCGCTTGGGGTAAGTGTTCGCAGTGGGTAAGTCTGAGCAGGCGCTATCTTCAGTACAAGAGTAAAGGCGGCAGCATTCACTTTAAGGGCAATTTAGTACATCGTTGGAAACCCTAAGAATCAGAGATGCGACCGGCTGCAACGGCTTTCGTTTATGAAATACGAGCAAATATAAAATAACGGCCATTTTGCTAAAATTTTCGACAAACTATTAGTGTCTGCTTCTCGGTGTGGATTAACATACGTAACCTAAGTACACATTTTATGAAATATATATATGCATTGAAGTTTAACTTCATATCTGAACATAATTTGCACATTGTTTGTGTAACCTCAAATTTGAAGCTTTTTAATATTATTCGTTGTTGGGGGTGTGTGCGGTTAAGTGTACGCATGCGCATATTCACTTCACTCAGAGTTTTTTTTCAGGAAAATGCTTCGTGATTATGGAAGAAAAAATCCAATTAAGCGGCTAGTCACCCAAGAGCAAATAGATGAGGCAAAAAGGTTAATGGAACAAGGTGTGAGTCAACGAGCAGCCGCTGATAGAGTTGGGATCAGCGGAAGTATCCTTAGAAAAAGGCTGTCTTTACAGTCAGTTGCAACGTCTTTAGGACGTTTCAAGCCTACTTTTACAAGTGTTCAAGATAATGAGATCTTCGGATATTGTTTGAATATGAGAGAGAGAGACATAAGCTTTATTGTCATGAAAAATTATACAATTTTATGGACAAAGCGAAATAATTTAAAAATAGATAAATATAAAAAATGTATATGAAAAATAACATAAAGATATAAAAAATACTGACTATACTAACAATACAAAACATAATATATAAAAATACAAATTTAAATTAATTATTATAATACAATGTTACCATCAAACATCATACCAAATATTGAACTACGCCGATGTAACTCAAAAGTCTAGGGCAGATTGCAGAATTCTGCCACTGAATAATAAGGTCTCTCAAGCAGAAACGCCGTTGTCAATCTCCGGAACCTATTGAATGTATTTGTCACTTTTAATTCTAAAGGTAGCTGATTGAATAGTTTTTTGGCATTGAAGGTGATGGAATTTTTTACCAGATCAGAGGTGGGTATTGTTAAGTAGATATCGAATTTTTTTTCTTCTTGTAGGGTAACTACGAATTGGCCCCTCAGTTATATTGTAAAAGTGTTTGCGAACCAAACACACGGATTCCAAAATCAATGGAGCAGGAAAAGTTAAAATTTTGTATTTTTTAAAATAGAATTCGCAATGGGTCCTACGACCCAAACCATAAATGTAACGAATAGCTCTTTTTTGCAGTTTGAAAATATTTGTGAAGAGGTGCAAACTACAAGACCCCCAGAAAGGCAAACCATAGCGAAGGTGCGATTCGAACAAAGAGTAGTAAGTTGTTAGAACAGTACAAGAATCAAGTTGTTTAGACACAGATTTAATGGCAAAACATGCCGAGGATAATTTTGTCGCTAAAATGTCTACGTGTACTGACCATTTAAGGGCACTGTCAATATGGAGACCAAGAAACATAATCGAATTTGAAGATCTTATTTCGTCATTGTTAAGTTTGTGAGGTTGCAAAATTCCTTTGTAAGATAAAACTAAAGTTTTGTCAGTGTTAGAACAAAGCCCGTTCGAGTCAGACCAGGACTTAATAGTAATGAGATCTTCGCCTATGGTAGAATGTAAAGTTCGTATATCTGAACTGCTCCAGGTTACACTAGTGTCATCGGCAAATAAAGTAAATTTACCATTAATTCGTGAGTCTGTGACATCGTTAATCAATACCTAGAAAAGAATTGGACCTTAAACTGAACCCTGGGGTACACCACTGCTAACTGGTAAATTTTTCTAAACTTTTGCATTCGCTGGTACCAGTTGGTTTCTACATTCCAGGTAAGATTCAAACTATTTTGAAGAAATACCACAGATGTCATAATATTCTAGTTTGTTTGTTTACAATCTTTTTCACGGAATCACAACTCAGTCATTATGGAGACTTGTTTACCAGTATGCAGGACTAAATAAAATTTGTAATCGGTTTGACAGTGCTACAAAAATGGCAGGACGTGACTTGGTTGGAGAATTCCTTAAGCGACACGAGAGACTGCGATTACGTCAAACATTTCCAACAATTCTTGCAAGGGCAACTGGTTTTAATAAAGTGCAAGTTGACAGATTCTTTGGTAACTTAAAGGAACTGTATGAAAAATACACTATTAACCCGAATCGCATCTTTAATATGGATGAAACTGGCATGAGTGCGATTCCCAAAAAGACACCCAGAGTCGTAACCGTGAAAGGAAAAAAAATAGTAGGGAAAGTTGTATCTGCAGAGAGCATTACAAAAACCGTCGTTTGTTGCATGAGCGCCACTGGTCAGTTTATACCACCTGCGTTCATTTTTCCGAGGAAAAGGATGAAAGGCGAGCTCGTTGATGCATGGTCCACCGGATCTGTTGGTTTGGTATCTGATATTCATAAACTCAGATCTATTCGATCTATTCATGAATTGGTAATATCATTTCATGGATCATGTTCATCCTACGAAAGATTCTCCTGTCTTAATAATTCTAGACAATCACTCATCCCATATTAATTTTGAAGCATCTCTTTACTGCAGAGGACGAGACATTTCAGTTGTTACTTTAGCTCCGCACAGCAGCCACTAAGTCCAACCACTAGACAGGGAGTTTTTTTATCCTCTTAAGTAAAAGTATACCATCGAGTGTGACCGTTGGATGACTCAACATCTTGGGGCGCTATCACACAATATCGAGTAGCTGCTCTTTATAATGAAGCCTACAAAGAAGTTGCTACAGTCGGTAACGCTGCCTCGGGATTTTCAGTGACTGGAATTCATCCATTTAACGATGGCATTTTTACAGAGCATGACTTCCTTCCAGCTACTCAAATCAAAGAGTTGAAGCTGAACCAACAACTAATCATCAGATTTTCAAAACACCACAAGTTTTAAAGACAGAGAAAACTGGGCATATTGTACTTACTACAGTCCACTGCCAAAAAGAACTAACACAGAGAAAAGAAAAGCCCTATAATTGGAAATGATAACTTTACTACATTTAAAGAAGATTTGGAAAACAAACAAAACGAAGAATTAGTTAAATAAAACAAAAGGAAGAAAAGAATAGTACCATTAAGATATTTATCCCCTCAGCCTGGATCGTCGGGTGTTTCTCGTATTTCGAAGACTAACAAATTACCCAATAAGAAAAGAGATTATTTTCGTCAATTATGCCACGAAAAATATGAAGAGCCACCTGCTGAAGAATGGATTTAGTGTTTCAAATGCGAAGAGTGGTGGCATGAAACAGGGGTATTTTTATGCGATTTAGACAAATAAATATGTGCGCACACGTAGTCTAAAGGCCGCGAACAGTTACCCCAATGGTAGGACAAGTCTGCGCATAATAACTTGTGTCAGTTTTTTAATAATAATACCCTGAGTTTATGTTTTTTTTACTTTTCATATGTTTATTTGTAATGTACCAATGTAATAAATACTTGTGTACTTCCTAAATGTAATTTTTTTAACATACTTTAAACGTGAAAGTGCGTTCGTTCACTTACCCCAAGCGACTCTATAAGAATTATCTGAAGATTATTTTTATCGCAGAATGGAATTTTCTGAAACTGTAATGCAATAGGTATATGGGCATAGTTTTTTCCGAAGAAGCCACGTTCATGTTAAATGGTACAGTTAATCGCCACAACTGCAGATATATTGAAGTGATCCTAATCCTGGATGGATTCGAGAACATAGAACGCAAAGGATTTTAAAAATGAACATTTCGGCAGGTATGACCGATGTCACTATTATTGGTCCATTTTGTATAGAGGTCAATTAGGACGGTCTAAAGTATTATATGGTTATAATTTCCAATTTGTTTCAGTAGGATGGTGCGATATCACAAATTATAGCGTTGATATACGAAATTACTTAAATGGAGTTCTCCGAGACAAGTGAATATGAAGAAGGGGCGCAATAGAGTAGAGTGGCCAGCTAGATCCTCCGATTTATCACCATTCGATTATTTTTTCTTTATGGATATCTCAAAAATATTGCGTACAAAATAAAACTAGATAATATGGACGATTTAAGACATAGAACACTGATACCAACTCGACAAATAACAAATTAACAGTTGCGTAATGTTACATCAGCTTTTTATAATATACTTGGATATTGCCAAATAGAACAGGGAAGACAATTTGAACATCTAATGAAATAAAATTAATAAGCTATTAATTGAAAGAGGAAATGACTACTTTTTTTCGAAAAATAATTTTTATAATTTTAAATTCAAACTCTTGTAACAGTAACGAATAAAGTTAAAAACACGCGCGGTTTTAACGGTTACATTTTCAATTTAACAGATTTTCTAAAATTGTGAAAATATATTGGGTGTACTATTTAAAAGAATATATCTGCGTACCTGGTGTATATGTCTCTAGTGTTAATTCCACATATTCCACTCTAATTATATTTGATGAAAGTGAAAGAATATTTGCACTGCGAGTGCAAGTAAGGACATACGATCTTTATAAATCATATTATTAGATTAAGTTAAACAATGGTAGTCTTTCGTTGCTGCCTTTTTTAGTAGAAGCCATCAGCTTAGGAAGTGACCAAAATAATTATCCTGACGTACAATGTGCGGTTTGTGGCGTTTAGGTTCGGCCATATAATGTAGCTTTTCAAATAATTCGAATCTACATACATTATTTTCCTCGGACTCTCTCCCTATATTTTATTTGTGATTAATTTGTTTTGAAGTACTGAGTGGTAATTTAAATAAAATTAAATATATATTTCCTAAATTTATTATATACAGGCCAACACATAAATATATGCATAGATTATCACATTTTGCCAAGTCGGTTGAGCTACCAACTTGTTCGTCCCTTTATTTTAGCGATAAAAGGGGTTGTAATAAAAGATTTAAAACAACAGAACTATCCAAATATCTCAAAAATATCATAAAAATATTTAAGCATATCGGAAAGTGGTTGTCAATAAATAATATACTCATAAACAATGAAATAAAATGAACAATTAAGAAATTTCAACATTCCTAAAACTCAATATAATACTATAGATATAAATTTTTATGTCTATATCAATAAAAAACTCTCTACAAGTTATAACAAAATTGAAAATGGATCTCAATATAAAATTTCGAATTTTGTACTGTGTACTTAATTTTCCACAAAAAAACCTTCAATTATCTGGTCTATTCCACTTTCATCCTGAAAATCCACAAATCGATAAAAACCAATCATTACAGAAACAACATTTTTCCAAAATTGCCGATGTGATGTGACGACTTCCTTTTCTCGTAAGATCTCAACGCATTCGAACTTTTTTCATCATCTGAAGGACCTGCAATCCTGGAAAAGGGCATGTAGGATAAAAGTTATGGCAACCGTTTCCGTCCACTCCATTTATTAGCTGACCCATATGGGCGGCGAAATGATATTTGGACGTCAATTCAGCAGTTGTGCTAATTGTTGTATCTCTAAAATAAAATAAAAAATATATAATTGCTCCTTTATGCTATCGTTATGAATGATTTTTCAATTTATTGTAACGTAATGCAGAGGTGAATTATTTAATTTCCGTTTACTTTCTTGAATAAAACTAACTGTTTCTAAATAACCCCACAATATAATGAAGAACTGATAAAATTTTTAGAAAATTGACAATTGTTTCGATATTACAATGATATTTAGAAACAGTTAGGTTCATTTAAAGAGTAACATGACTAGATTCCACATAGTAAGGGTCGAAACAGTAAATTTCATTAATTTCCATTTATTATTTGTGAACAAAAAACGATTTAATTAACTACAACAGTGTTCTTTAGCAGCTGCATTTCTCTACCAAATTATGGTTAATAGATCTTCCTTACATATTTGATATACAGAAAAATGAAAATGTGATTGAGGTGTCTTCTTCGCAGTCGCAAGTTTGAACCAGCCATTATTATTAAGCCGAAAAACACCAACCAGCCGCTATCTCAAACTAAACACGATATACGTATTGCAAAACATTGATCCAGCTACAGAATATCTACAGCTTTACAAGGTGAAAAGTGTTAAACACTGTGGACTGCTTAATGGGTGTTAAAATCAAACGGAAAATGAAAAAATCAAGGAGATGGTGCGGTCGAAAATAGCGGATACATTTGATGTCACTGAAGTTAAGAGTTTAAGCTCGTTTACGTGTGCTAGGAATGGTGGAGGAATATTCAGATGAGTACATTTGTAATCAAATTTTAAGCGGTTTTTCTGGTATTTTCATGGATAATTCGGAATGTAAGATTTTAAAAGTATTTCCCACCAAAAAGAATCCTAATATATGGCAGTCAATTTTACAGGTAAACAAGTCGGTTTATGAGCGAGCTCTCAGATCCCGTAAATTAATTGTTGGTTACGATAGCTGCAGTGTTTTTGATTGACATCGTTGTTTTAAATGCAATGATTATGAATATTCTTCTCGCACTTGTATTAAGCCTGTATCCTGTCCGATTTGTGGTGATTCTCATGAGCTAAAACAGTGCCAATCTCAAATAAAAAAATGTTCGAATTGCGTCAGTCTGAAAGATAAAAATCTGAATTTTAATCATGCCGTCTGGAAAAATGATAAATGTACATATAAAGGTACTTTTAGACGGTCAGATCAGTTTTCCGTTCAGTGTCAGTTTTGGTACAGTTATCAGTTCAGTTTGGAAATGCTGCTATTATTAGACGATCTGTTCAGTTGTCAGTTGTCATTTGCCATGCAAAGTTCAGTAATGGAAGAAGATACCCTAATTGCAGTTGCGTTGTGCTTCGCAGTAAAAAAAACACGAAAAGGCTAAGTGCAACGATCATATGTTTAGCTACTGGCTATTTTATTTTCTGGACCCTTATCATCACCATCTGTTGTGTTGTATATAGTATTTCTACCACCTCAAACATCTTGTATATCATTAACGAACATAAACAAGTCGTAGTACCACAAAGATGATTCATATATGTCACCACTTCCGGCTCCGCTTTTAGTAGCCTCCTTAACCTTTTTTAGTTCTTTATTTATACGCTGATCGTAAATTATTTATTTTCGCTTTTACCATTTTTATAGTTGCATTGTTATCTTCCTCTTTGAAATTTTCTACCATAAAATTATACGCAGCTTGTCTTTAGTTTATGTTGTGGTATTGCGGATCGTTTTTGTTCCCCAGACATGGGTGTTGCCGATAAAGTTCTATAAACTCACAATAAAGTCATGGTTTGTCATGGCGCAAGATACACACTACTTCTATTCTAGCGATAATTTTACGCAACTGTGACCTGATCGACACAGGTTTATTTATACATCCAACATGACAACTGATACGATAACTTTTGGTATACCCATCGAGCCACAGCTCCGTACCAGTTTCAGCTTTTCTTACAGTTTTTTGTGTTTACACATACAGATAACTGACAGTTCGACTGAAACTGAGACTGAACGGAGAACTGATCTGACCGTCTAAAAGTACCTTTATATAGAATCGTGCAAAAAAGTCGAACACTAACAAAAATCAGGACTTCCATGCAAATATTCAAGTGCGCCGGTTGAATTTTTACCATTGGAAAAATATTTATTGTTTATTAAAAATTTATCTATAAAGTGAAAGTGTTTGTTCAGCAGAAATCTATAGAGTTATACTCATAGATTTCTACCCACTACCCTCACCCCCAATCACGGGTACTCCCTACCCGACTGAGTACACCCGCAGAATTAGGGAAAAAATTCAAAAACTAAACAGTGTGAAACCTGACATTTTTATAAATGAAAACTTAAATAGTGACAACACAGTGACAGTTAAAACCAGTAAAAAACATTTAATTAAAGTGAATACATCACCTATAAAGTTAATTCATAAAGGTACGTTTAAATCTAAGTCAGTAAAGAGAAAAAAACTAACACACACACATAAAAACGTAAAGTCGAAAAAACAGTATATAAAAAGTGCATGGAAAAATACCGAATCGAATTCTTCTAAAGAAGAAGACGAACCACACAGCATTGCCGTTTCCTTAGACTCACAACCTTCAAAATATACCGAAGAATTAAATAGGATTAAATCCAAAACTCTTGAACTTAAAAAAAGCCGAAATATAAATTACCACCAAATTGCGTTCTTAAACGATACAAACAACACAAATATAGATACTAATACTATTAATATTCCGAAAAGTTGCCTAGACACTATAGATATAACCACACTTAACAAGTGTATAGAAATCACTAAACCATTTAAAAAGTGTCTAGAAAACACAAACACAGAAAAGTGTTTAGGAAACTACCACTCTAACGAAAAGTGTATAGGAAGTAACCTTAAAGAAAAGTGTCTAGAAACATCGAATACTCCTGATAAATGCCTCACAGAGCAAACTATTAATAAAAAGTGTCTAGGAACTTGAAGCGCAGAAAAGTGTCTAGAAAACGAAACATCTAAAAAGTGTATAGAAAACTCGAATGAAGAAAACTGTATAGGAAACACTGAAATATTAAATATAATAGATAAGGGTGACTCTGATATCATAACACCAGACCTAAATCCAGATTTGTCGATACCAACAGTTCGTGGCAAAATATCAAATAAAACCTCTACTCCTGAAATCAACTATAAGTTAATAAAAAACCAAAAAAAAAGGAAATAAGGGGGAAGACACGATTGGTTTAAATATGAGCTCATCAGATGAGGAATCTAATAACAGTCAAAAAAATAGCCACACAACACAGGTACTTGTACATAAACAGGCCAACCGTTCATGGGCAGACGAAGTGGAAATCGAACAAACTGAAATTAATACACCGACTGACAATTTAATTTCCCAATACGAGAAATTAACAAAAAAACCAATTATCTCCAGACAGCTGGACATGTCCAGGAAAAAACAAAATGAGGATTTAAATGAAATTAACATATTACCATCAGAACCAATGGATATAGTGACAAATCAAGCTGAGTACACTGTACCAAAAAAAGTCTCATCGTTTAATAATTTACTAAAACAAACTAAAAAGCAATCTATTATTCCAACTAGCAATAGATATGAGTCACTTACAGAAGAATCGGAGGAGGATGAACCGATAAGACAACAACATAAAAAAAGAGAGAAAACCAAATTTCGGAAATTCACCGCGACTGACGATAGCCCAGACGAGATAGAAGAAGGTCAGAACACCAAGCGAACCAAGCAAAAAGAGCAATTACAAAAAATACTAAAAAAACTTCTACTTCATGTCCTCCGATCGTTATTGACGGGAATGTATCTGCGCATAAAGACATGGTACGCAAGCTCAAAGAATGCGTAAATAAAGATTTCGAGATCAAATATACAACAAATTCAACTATAATATTCACAAAAGTAAATAAAGATTTCGACAACTTAAAACTGATCCTGAGATCAGAAAAAGTCCCATTTCATACTTATACGCGAAAAGAGGAAAAAACCCACGCATTTGTAATGCGAGGGTTAGCAGAGGGTTTACAGATTGATGAAATAAAAAATGAACTGATTAGAACTTACAAAATTAATGTCAAAGAAGTATATAGAATGACTACTAAAGCAAGACCGCTGTATTTGGTAATAACGGATCCAAAAATAACATTAGATTACCTTAATAAAAACGTTAGGGTACTGGAATACACGAGAATCCAGTGGGAATATCATCGGCAAACAAAGAACATTATCCAGTGTCATATATGCCAGCTCTGGGGTCATGCCACTTCAAACTGTGGCAGGGCACCAAGATGCTTAAAATGCGCGGCATCACACTTAACACCTGAGTGTCCGAAGGAGAGATCCAAACCGGCGAAGTGTGTTAATTGTAAAGGCGACCATCCGGCAAATGCACAAATTTGTCCGGAGTACATCAAAAGAAGAGATTGGCTTGAAGAAAAAAAGACAAGGACATCAACCAATAAAGCAGCTCCTAAATTCATCCCCGCCCCACTTCCTACAACAAATCCGTGGAACAATAAACCCACCCCTAATCAACAAGACTTTCCTAGCTTACCTACAAAAAAACCTACCCCAGTACCTCAACAAAATAATCCTAAAATAAGAATAATTCCGCAAACAAACTCAACCCCTGCTGTTGAAATTAATAAATTCACGGAACTAAACTCAATGTTCCAAGAGCTACAAACTATAGTCAACTTAGATGAACTAACCAGGGCTGTAGCAGATTTATTACATGAGATGAGGACAGCATCAAACAAACTAGAAAAGTTCACCATTTATAATAACTTTGTCGCCGGGATTGATAAATATGGCTTCTAGGCAGGTAGGTGGTAAAACAGGAATTCAAAAACGAAATTTTCTTAAAATAATCTTTTGTAATGTAAATGGAGTAATTAACAAACTTCATCTTCTCCGACATTCATAAACCTGATATTTTCTTCTTAATCGAGACACTCCTTAAACCAAATAAAACCGTGAACTTTAGAAATCCAGACTATCGTCTAATTAGACAAGACCGCCCCGCAGGTGTCGGCGGACGCGGCCTCGCAGTATTAATTAAAAAAGACATCAAATTCCAACTCATGCAACCAAATAATTCTTCAATTGAGCATATCGCGTTACTTATTGTTAACAAAATTAAAATAGTTGGGGCATATAATTCGCCTATATGAAACTGACTTTTTTAACCTAGTAAGAACGCATAATAGAGTACTTATAGTGGGAGACATTAACTGTAAACATCCCCTATGGGACACTTATGCAACATACGCTAACCCGAACGGAAGAACTCTCCAGAGGTTTTGTGATAATTCAGAATGTAACATCTTTAGTACTGATGACCCTACCCATTTCCCATACTCCGGTTTCACCCCAAGTACCATTGACATTGCCATTGGCAAAAACATCAACACAATACACAAAATGAAAACCATCCCCGACCTTAATTCCGACCATGATCCCATCCTAATAGAACTTAAAATATCCCACACATTACACCCCCCTCCAACTAAACGATATGACTACACCACTACAGACTGGACAAAATATAGAAAATACATTAATAAAAATTTAAATATAATAGACCAAATTGAAAACACAGATCAACTAACAACAATAATTCAAAATCTACAAAAGTTAATAATAAATGCAAGAAATAATACTACATCTTACAAACCCAAACTTATATCCCACAATACCCTCCCCAACCATATTGTTGAAATGATAAAAAACAAAAACAAGATTCGGCGTAGATGGCAATTAAGTCGAAACGATAGTGATCGGCAAAATCTTAAATATCATCAAACCATTATAAACTCCGCTATAAACGATTTTAGAAACGAAGAATGGAAATCATTTTTAGAAAAGCTGTCACCAAGAGATAATACACTGTGGAAAATTACACGAAAAATGAAAAGCGGCAGAGAAGAAATTTCTAAAATTGTTTGTAATGGCCAAAATATTACGCAAAAAACTAATATCGCAAAAGCCTTTGGAGAGTACTTTCAAGATAATTTTAACAATAATTTATTAAACAATCAACATCATGTAAATATAACGCAAACAGTATCCGAATACTTAAATAAATCTAAATCTAGTAATAATATAAACTTAGCTTCCACTACTGAGATAGTAAATACTATTGCCCTTATGAAAAATAAAACAGCGCCAGGGATAGATGGTATCTCGAATATTCTTCTCAAAAGTCTGCCGAAAAAAGCAATTGTGCAAATCACACATATTGTCAATTTTATTTTAAAAAACGGCACATATCCTGATATGCTCAAGATTGCCAACGTCATCCCTATTATTAAAGCCAATAAACAACCGTGTTATGTGGATAGTTACAGACCAATTTCACGATTAGATAATATAGCAAAGGTGATAAATAAAATAATTCTCAAGAGAATTCAACACTTTGTAGACAAACAAAATATTATTCCTCCAGAACACTTTGGGTTTAGAAGTGGCCATGGCACAGTATCCCAAATTATTAGAGTGTTTAACTATGTCAGGGAAGAATTCTATAAGAAGAACAAAGCTGTCATGGCCACTCTAGATATCCAAAAAGCGTTTGATACTGTTTGGCATGAGGGACTAATATATAAGTTAATTAATTTAGAAATTCCAGATTACATCATAAAAATTATTGATTCATATATTAAAAATAGAAAATTTTATGCCTGTGTGAATGAAGGTCTGGCGGGGCCATTCTCCATACAGGCCGGAGTTCCACAAGGCTCAGTTCCTTCACCTTTGTTGTATTCCCTGTTCACCCACGATTTACCAACCCCCCAAACATCCTGACAGCCATGTATGCGGATGACACTTGTTTTGTCGCAGCTGCAGCTACACCAGACATTGCATTACAAAACATACAAACACACATCAATACACAGATACTTACATACATGAAGGATAATAAACTTGCAATCAACCCTTCAAAGACAGAGTACTTGTTACTCAGAAGGACAGGAAAAAACAAAGGCTCATTGCAATCACAGTTGTGTGTAGATGGGCAAATAATAACACCCAGTAGCACATTAAAGTACCTGGGTTACACAGTGCATGACAATACAAAAGCCAGCGCACATATTGCGACACAGGTACAAAAAGCTAAACTTGCAATGAGTAAATTGTATCCGCTGATTTGCAAAAGAAGTTATCTTTCAATACATAACAAACTCATGGTATACAGACAAATTATTAGACCTATATTAACATACGCCGCACCAGCATACTATAACACCACAAAACATAATTTTCACACACTGCAGGTGGTGCAAAACAAGTGTCTACGGATGGCAATACCCTACAAAACAGTTTATTCCAAACTTCCTAAAAATTCATGGTTACATGAACAAACAGACTTGCCCACTATCAAGGACTTCATATCAAAAATCTCGCAAAACTTTTACAATTATTGTTTACCCGATAATCTTCGTGAAACACTCAAAGCCGCAAATCGCGCAGACGACACCCGTGATAGTGGGTGTAGGCTTCTGCATGGTAACTTATTCACATAACCAGTTGTTTAATCTCAGCAACCAAGAACATCGAATGAGAGGTAAATTTATTGTACCTCTATTCAATCATAAATACCAATTCTCAAAACTTATAACCCCAAGAAAAGAACATCGTCATGTTGCCGCTCTTATAAATTAAACTCTGTTCGTTTTGAAACCCTGTTTTTCAGCTGCTTTTCATGGATATACACGTCGAAATAGCTATGGAATCATATTTATGAATACGGGACAAAGTAATTTACCAAATGATAACAAGTGGATTATGCGTTAGCAAGGTGCCATGTACCTATCACATGAACGACAGGATTACAACGGGGCGGCCATAACATCGGCCTTTTGTATATTATATATATATATATATATATATATATATATATATATATATATATATATATATATATATATATATATATGTATTAATATATGTGTCTTGTATGTAATCTTATATAAACAATGTTAATCTATTGTTAATAAAGACCTTTTAGAACAAACAACAACTAACAGAAATAAAAACATGTTATCGATATTTTATCAGAATACAAGAGGTCTAAAAACTAAAACGGTACACGCTTTTAATGCTGTTACTCAAAGTAATTATCAAATTTTCGCACTTACTGAGACGTGGCTTGATTTTTTGATTAATGATTCGGAATGATTTCCAAATAATTTGAATATCTACAGAGTGCATCGTAACTTTTTACTTAGTATTACATCCGAGAGCGGCGGTGTGCTAATTGGAGTACATAATGATTTTTTGTCGCAACAGATCATAAATTAATTTTAAATTTCCTAATTTTAGATTTATTGACCTAGTACTAGTAAAAATAAAAATTGCGTTTGAGGATTTTTATTTATTAAATCTATATATACCACCAAGAACTCCTTTTACTGAATTTGAACAATTTTTTGAAGTTTTGGAATCTGTACATATTTTACATAATAGTAGTAACATCATTCTTGGTGATTTTAATGTTCCAGATTTTGAATGTTGCCAAAATAATATTAATTGGATAAAAAAAAAGGTTTGTATTTCGTGCAGAATTTTAATTTATAAAATCATAGCAAAGCGCTTTCGACTATAACGTCATCCTTAGTGCGTACTCGTCAGACTAGGTTATAGAGTGGACTAAGTTTCAGCAGACATGTGTTGCGCCTTTTGAAACTTTTATCCAGGTTAATCCTGGAATAAGGATATTTTAAAATGTTGTTCATATGATGTCTCTTTTTTAAATATTTATATGGTCCTCTGGACACATGGTATTTTTATGGTCTGGCTCTTGTACACCAATTTCCATCTCCAACACGTGGCTCAAACTACCCCCAAGACGTCTCTATACATGGAGATCCCCCCAAGATACACCAGACCATCCAATTAGAAACCAAATTGACTATATCCTAGATACAGAAATGGCATCCGCAATGTGAAAACTTACCCTGGTACAGATGTGGAGTCATATCACAATCCCGTACTAGCTCAAATGCAAATTCGATTGAAAAAACTTAAAAAGAAAGTCATAAGCAAACCCAACACGGCAGCCCTAAAAGACGAGACAAAGAAGCAAATAATCTCTGATAAACTCAACAAACAACTGAGCAAAGTCCAAAAAATCATAGAGCCTGAATATACAATTGAGGAAAAAATAGAGCACACCTGGAGTCAGCTTAAAAATGCCATTTTAGACACGCAAGAATATATAACAACTGTAAACACCAGGAAACGGCATAAAGCATGGATGACTCAAGAGATATTAGATTTAATGGACCAACGGCGGAAACTCAAAAACACGCATAAAGGAAAACATACGAATCTCAAGCACATGTCAGGACTAAATTAGAAATGCCAAAGAAGCATGGGAAATAGAGGAAATAGAGGAGATGTACCAAAAGCATGATCTATTTAACATCTACAAAACACAAGACAAGACAAGAAACCGTAGTCTTAGACACACAAGAACTGCAAGAAGTGGGGACAGATTGTATTTCTGATCTTTTCGACGACAAAGGTCCCCCCTTTCGTAACCAACTTCAAACAGAAATGGGACCAAATATGACGACTGCAGAAATAGAGAAGGCTTTGAAGGGAATAAAAAACGGTAAAGCACCTGGACTAGATAACATTTTTCCAGAACTCCTGAAACTTATAAATGAAGAAAACTTAAAAATCCTCACCAAACTATTCAATACCATCTATAACAATGGATACATTCCTCAAGACTGGCTGAAATCTACATTTATCCTTATTCCAAAAAGATGCGATGAGTTTCGAGTAATTAGCTTAATGAGTCAAATATTAAAGTTGTTTCTAAAGGTTCTACATAATAGAATACATAGGAAATGCGAGCAGGATCTGATTGAGCTGCAGATGGGCTTCAGAGAGGGATTGGGAACTAGAGAGGCTTTGTTTTTGCTATCGGTCCTGTTACAGAAGTGTCGAGATCAGCGAAAAAGAAGTATATCTATGTTTCATAGACTATGCTAAAGCATTTGATTGCGTCAAACATGGCACGCTGCTGAACATACTAGAGAGTAAAGGTTTAGATTCCCAAGATCTGAAAATCATTCAGTACCTCTATGAACACCCAGTAGCGACAGTGCAGCTTGAAAACACTCAAACAAAAACTGTACCAATTAAAGTCAGACAGGGATGTATGCTGAGCCCTATGCTTTTTAACATGTACTCCGAAATTGTATTTTAAAATGCACTTGAAGGCGCAGAGGATGGAATAAAAGTCAACGGGATTCTGATAAATAATCTAACATATGCCTACGACACAGTTATAATTGAGGACAGTCCTGAGGGCTGGCAGCGGCTAATTAACAAGATATTAGCCAAAGGACATCTATTAGGCTTAAAAATCAAAACCGCAAAAAACAAAGATATTGGCGGTAAACTGGAATCCAAATCAATCAGTACATGTAAACGTATACGGGACACTGATAACCAGGGTCTCTAAATTCAAATACCTGGATCGGCGAAGATCTGAATCCTGATTTGGAAATTAGAGCTCGGATTGAAATGGCTAGGGTCAACTTCTTAAAAATGCGAAGCCTCTTAAGCAATAGGTCACTTGATATAAAAATTTGATACAATTTTGTGAAGTGCTACATATATTCCACACTTCTGTATGGGGTTGAAGTGTGGACGCTAAAAGCTAGCAGCCTAAACAGGCTCGAGGCATTCGAAATGTGGGTGTATCGGCGAATTTTACGAGTACCTTGGACTGCTCACACCACCAATTTGGAAGTTTTTTTGAATCGAATGGGCAGATAACGTGACCTCATCGAAATCATAAAAAAGCGAAAAACTTGCATATTTCGATCATGTAATGAAAAGCAATAGATATGAATTTCTACAGCTCATGATAAAAGGTAAGATCGAAGGTAGATGTGGACCAGGACGAAGGCAATGCTCCTGGCTTAAGAACATACGAGATTGGACAGGCCTGTGTTCAAACACGCTACAAAGGGCCCAAGACAGAGAAGAATTCGCCAAAATTGTTGCCGATCCTCGATAGGAGAAGGTACTGGAAGAAGAAGTATTTTAGATTTTGCAGAATCTTTTGAATTGAATCAGTTTAATCTGGTAGTAAATGATTATAGTAAATTCTTAGATCTAGTTTTTTGTAAAGGCAAATGTCGCGTTGAAAAATCGCCTATTCCATATGTATTAGAGGATAAACATCATCCAGCTTTGGACATAATATGCACACTAAATATAAAAATTAAACGTAAAAATGATATGGAGAGCTCTTTCCAGAAATGTTATAATTTTAGAAAAGCCTACTTTCTGGTTATGTATGACTTAATGACTACTATTGATTGTGCATTTTTAGAAGCTTATAATGATCCTGAAAACGCATGTACACATATTTACGGTAACCTTTTTAATATATTGGATGAATATTTTCCCAAATATTCAGTGAAGTCAAAAACACTTATCCTCCATGGTTTATTGGGAAAATTATTAAACATTTAAAGCTTAAGTATAGTGTGTGAAAAAAATAAACGCGAAAATGATATGCTTACATACACTGAATTTACTCGAATTAGAGCTGAAGTAAATCGTGAAATTGATCAAATAATCAAATTCCTTAATTAATCTGAAGAACATATTTCTAGTAATCTTTCGACATTTTGGTGTTTTGTAAACAGTAAAAGAAATTCTTCTAAAATCAAGCATGTGATGTCATACGACAATACTTTCATGGATAATCCAGATGCAATTCTGAAATCAATTGCTGATTTCTTCTGTAAGTCATATGCCATATCCACCCCATTTACTCGGAGTTCAAGTGATATTTTTCTTCCGCATCTGCACATAAATAGTTCCTCGTAAACGAGGTATAATATGAGACCGTGAAATCTCTTAAGCCTAAACATACTACTTAAAGATTGTGCAACCGTTCTTGCACGACCATTGTCTATAGTTATCAACACATGTTTGATAACCACGAAAGTACCAACGATCTGGAAAACATCGGAAGTATGTCCAGTATTTAAAAAAGGGAATAAACAGGATCAAACTACAGACCTATTTCTATATAATATGCAATTTCGATACAGTCTTTGAAATCCGATTAGAATAAGTCATTTATAGACATGTTAATAGTAGAATCACAAGTTATCAGCACGGTGTAATGAAAGGGCATTCAACAGGTTCCAACTTAAACTAGAACTCAAACTGATATTATTTATACAGATTTTTCGATAGCTTTCGACAGGCTTATAGCATATGTGCTCTCAGATTCACTAGTTGAGCATTTCCATTCTTATTTACAGGTTCGTACACAATTTGTTTAAATAAATGGATTTAAGTCTGTCACTTACGTAGCTTCGTCAGGCGTTCCGCAAGGATCAATACTCGGTCCGCTCTCATTTAACATTTTTATAAATTATATTTCTGAGTTCATAAATGTCAACTACTTGTTATCAGCTGATGATTTGAAACTAAACTGCACCATCAAATCCATGGATGGTTGTGAAAATTTGAATTTTAATTTAAGTCAGGTAGTTGGCTGGTGTAAAAGCAATAACTTCTCCCTCAATCCGGCTAAATGAAATGTCATGCCCTGTAGTAATAGAACAAACGTTTATATGTTTAATTATAATATATAATAACATTTCCATGCATCGGCCTGAAAGACTAACTGAACTTGGAGTTATATTTGATTCTTCCATTTCTTTTAACAATCACATTGACTCCATCATTGCTTCTGCTAGCTGCTTGTATGGTTTCATTGTAAGAACCTCTCGTGATTTCAGGAACGTATCCACATTAAAAACTTTATATTATTTAAAATATCATATTAATATGCGTCCGTTGCATGGAGTCCGTTTTATCAATGTCATGTTAACAGTATTGAAGCAGTTCAAAGGCGATTTTTAAGACTACTAAACTTTAAGGCTGATGGTGTTTAGCCTCCATTTGGTATATCACGATCAGTTTTGTTACAGCGGCACTTTGAAATCAAGACATGATTATTATTACATAATATTTGCATACAAATTAATAAATAATATAATTGACTGTCCTGCACTATTAGAAAGACTCTGTTTTCACATTCCACGAATAGAGTACAGAAATCCAGATTCCTTTTATTTAAGTACGCCACGCACCAATATCCTGAAGAACTCTCCACTTTACACCACATGCAGCATAGTTAATTCCATGAATTGTGACATAGACATATTTTTTGCACGATACCTTATATTAATTCTCATTTCGTTATCATATTTTTGTAATTCTAAATTATTTAAAATTTGTATATGCCGCTGTATTCCCCTGCTCTGTAGTTGAGTTTGTCCGTAGAGCAATGTACCTAAATAAATAAATAAACATACAATTATAATATAGCAAAAATTGGTAAACTGTTTCATCTTGGCCGCCGAAATCTATTTCCCAATGTTGGGTAACATTGGTATCAGAAAAAGCGGTTCTTTCATTGCGATCGAGCATTCTTTATGCCAGATAGCTATAATTACCATGATTTTCCAATGGTTTCTTCATGGAAAAGAGCTGAAAGACAGACTTTGCAGAACAGCGGAAGACATAATTTTGAACCAAGAAAATTTAGATTTCTAGAGAAGCAATTTGGGAATCTAAGTTAGGAAGGGAAGTGTGATGATGCCGATCCACACCACATATATACCGAACCGAGACAATTCCATTACATGAAAGATGATTGTTGGACTAGAAAAAGTTTGTCAATACACACTGAATCAAGACGGCAGAGACTTATTTTTCGTGAATGAAAATTCAGCAGAATTCACTACATTTTTGCGGCATTGATGTATAAGTCAGGAAGAATTATTTCATTAAAATAACGTAGTTCTTGCGGATTACTCAGTTGTTGAGGAGTAAGTATCAATAGCGAAAAAACGGTAAATATCCAACGAGTGATTGAGAAGATATAGGTAAAAATGGATAGATCATTAATGTCCGTTATTTTCATCTCTTGATATTACAGGTAATAATCAGACTGGAAATAGTAGTTCCGCTGTGGTAATCTAAGGAATAATAATTAATCAAGAGGTGAAATAACAGGCTCAAGATATGTAGGTTATATTTGACGATACTAAACATTTGTTACAGTAATCATAAAATACATAAAGTTGACTAAAGCAAAGTTAATCTACTGATCAGGTAACAACATAGAACAGTATAAATATATTTATTTGATCAATTTTTAGAATATACGCGTAACATCAAATTGAGTAAATGATATTAATTTTCAAACATATTGCTAAAATTAGTTTCAAAATTATTATCAGTATAATATACAATTCTACCACTTGCGACAATCATCTTGAAACCGCCTATATTTAAAAAGTGAGCGTTAGTATCTACCAAATTAGTTTCAAAATTGAAATATATTTTTCTGTTCGGACTGAAGAAATAACTAGAAATGAAAATATTGTCATTTGTGAACAACTAAGGAATAATAAAGTTTCAAGATATTTGATCATTCCTTGATTATGTGAAGGAATTACTTTTTGAATAACTAAATGAATTTTGTTCTTTGTCTTAAGGCAAAGAGCTCATTATCCATATCTTTATTTAATTATTTGTCTACGTTAAAGCTAATATCATGAAATGTAATATGTACATGTTTGTCTCATAATGAGAAAAAATATATCTGGTGAAACCAAAACAAACTCCCTATTAAATGGTCTGACTGTAACATCCGACAAATTATTTTTGTTATGTAATTATGTTTACATCTCCATTATGATGATTCTCCAGTCATTCTTGTTTATTAAGAAACGAACATTATATCTCACCGCTTACATAACTGAAAGAGAAAGTTGAATTTAAATAAATGCATGTTTGATCCACTATTGATTTCCTTAGTTAACCCGGTTAACTGCGTTGGCTGGTACTTGTAATAAGTGTATTAACTACTAACCTAGTAAAATTTTTACAGATATTACATCAATTATGTAATTTTACGCTGAATTGCATATTTAATTAAAAACTAAGTATACCGTTACATGAAACATTTGTTTCTGTACTTATCAATTATATTTATCGTGTTTTTATTTCATCAAAAATTATAACACATCAGTAAATCAAAGTGTTATGCAAGTCGGAAATTATTGTACAAAATATTATTATTTTTCCAACACTTTGACAATGAGCTTAGACGGGTGATTGTTAACATGCTGTTCATTCTAAATAAAAAATAAACGGGTTTAAAGATAAAAATTTACTTTTCCGCACTTCGGCGGCTGTTGTAACTAGCTCTTCTCAACCTTATTAATACAACTAGATTTTAAAAAAAATTTGGTTGTTATCTCCTTGAACTTGAGTTACAAAAGCTAACGGCAGCTTTTCATCGGAGAGCATTGATGGGAGTGAATCAGGAACACATCACATAACCCGTGGTGCCATGCAATTTTGTCTTATATAATAAAAAATGAAAAAAATAAGTAATTTGAAGATTATAGATTTTACCAAATTGCAAAACATAAAAAATCTAAAGTAAGAGGTGAGGCCAAACAATAAAAATTTATTTTAAAAAAAAGACAAAGATCATCCCTTCATACAAATTTGAATATAGTAATTTTTATGACAATGGGAATAATACTTAATAGGTTCTTGATAAAATATTCAAATAAGAAATTGAAGTCAGTTCTTAATTAGTAAGTTATTCAAGACCTTAGATACGTTTAAAAAAACTAAATACAGTGACCTTTCGGCACTATAGTACTATAGTTTACCTTTGAGAAAAATTATAAATTTACATATTGTATTGTATGAACGTAACTTATTTCTGTAGGGATTTTAATTAATGTTCGTTACTAAAAATTAAAAACTATCACAATAAATTTCTCCGGAATTTCACCATTAACAATTGGAGTATTGAAATTAAAATTAAAAAAATATCTGGCCTCATTGTCTCTATAAGTAGGTCCACCAACGCTCTGGAAAACTCTGTACACTTTTCTTCAAGCTTTCTCGGTCTCGCGAATAGCTTTGCGTGCCTTGCAGAGATAAATCGGCGACTACCCCGAATAAATTACCTTTTCGGACTTGGGCGTGGAGTGTAGATTAATATTCAGCTCAAGTTCTCAAAACAACACATAAAATCGTATCTTGCCCAACAAAGGGTTAACCTAAGCTACCTTAAAACCCTAAAAAGAAAACTCTTTTTAATAAACAAAAAAACATTACTGATTGGGAGAAGACAAAAAAAAGGATGGATAAATCTACTTTGAAAAGTGAAATCTTAAGGAGACCGCTCACACTATTAGAAGGTAGAACACAAATCACTAATTGGGAATGTCAAGGGTTTTTAATTGACCACCAAAAAAACGTCACCAGGTTCAGGTAAAACCTCTCGTTTCTTCGATTCTACTCTGGCCACTCCAAAAATATCCTATCCAAAGAAATTAGAAATCACTTTGTCTCACTTCCACCAACTAACATATACCCTGTCCTTAACCAGTATTATTGGTGGCCTAACTACTAGGTACCAATAATTCAAACTAATAAGATTTGCCAAAAGACAGTGGCGTATCCCAAAACAATAACGTTACACTGTATTGTGCTAACATAACGAAATTTCCAAATATGTAGTATATCTGGATTTATAGGACCCGTTGTATTAGCTCTGGTGGGCTGAAAATCAATAGGGTTTACATGTGAGATGCTCTAAACAATAGCCAATCCAATCATAAAATTGATCACTTGTTTACACTCCGAAGGCTGTATTGTGCTAAAAAAGCGAAATTTTTCCAAAAATGTAGTATATCGGGATTTAAAGGACCCGTTCTATTGGCGCTGGTGATCTGAATATGAAATGTTTCATTAGTAAGATGCCCTGAACAATATCCAATCATAAAATTAGTCATTTGTAAACACTGCTGATGCTGTATCGTGTTAATAAACCGAAATTTCTCCAAAAATGTGGACCTTCAGGTACCATAGCACCCGTTGTGCTGGCTCTGGTGAGTTGCAAATCAACAGAATTCATCTGTGAGATCTCCTGAACAATATCCAATCATAAAATTGGGGACTTTATGCATTCCGGAGGTTGTATTGTGCTTATAAGATATATTACAAAAAGTGGCCGACGACAACGACGACGACATACACAAAGGATTTTTTCACTAAAAACACGTTTTTCATATTTTTCTCACTAAAATGTGGAAATAACTCCAAAAACTCAACAACTCCAACTGTTTTTTGGATGCACTGGTGCAAGCGACAAACGTAGTGTTCACTCCACGCTCGCCACTAGACACTGAACCAATTTGTTTTTTCCCTTTCAGACCAAGTACCTTTTGACATTTATTTTGGACAATACATAGACCTGATTCTTCTACATTAAAAATTCTTGTCGCGTCAATCTGATTTTCATCCACGAGTTTCTCAAGGATGTCAAAAAACCCATGAATATTCTCTTTATTGAATCACTTAACCCGTGCCAGAGACGTTGCAGTGGGATCTCGCAAACTGAGTTCTGGATGGCGAGCCTTGAATCCATAATACCATTTTTCCCCGCTAATTGGGTTTGCTTATTAAAATTATGGGATATATGGTTATGTTCAGCTATCTGGAATGCTAATTTCCTCACATTAGTTATTGTCAATCCAAACATTAGGCTTTCAAGGCGTAAGATGTGGTCAAGCAATGCTTTTTCTACATCTTCCGGTACTGTGGTTTGCTTCCCGATGATCTTGACTTCTCCATTAGCAGAAATATTTGTCTCCTCAGATGGCGGTTGACAGTAGGTTTAGGAATGTTATATGTGCGGCAGCAATCGTTGAACCCCATATCTTCGTTCCGAAAAGAAATAAGAGCACGTTGCATATCATCTTCGGTCCAAGCTCCATATTTCCTTTTTGACATCTAGAACACACACATACATGTGTATTAGAAATTAAGTGTCGTTTAAAAATTACCGGTACGATCGAGGGAACCTTAAAATAGCGGTACGATGAAGGAACCTAAAAGTGGTACGACGAAGGCAACTCGTCGTAGCGGGGAATATAGAAATCATAACCCATAAATAAAACTACGGCGGAAACCGGCTGATTTTTCATTACTAAATTAAATGTAATAAATAAGTATATGTACTAAAGTGAGTTACTCTTACCGTAAAAGGATCTGTGAGCTTACGAAAGATGGTGAAATATTACATGGAACCAGCCACAAATACATAAACTAATATGAAACATAAACCACTACAAACAAACACGTGCAACTTTTGCTACTGGCTCTCCACAATAGCAAATACGTAATGTTGCCGCTTGAGTGTTCTTGCATCACTGTTAGTGAGAAAATAGGAGCTGGTACGATGAAGCATACGGTACGATCATGGCAACTCTTCTCTAAGGCTTATTACCTTTACGCCCAACCTATCTAATATGCGAGAAAAGTATTGGTTTACCCCAAACAAAGTAGGAATTTTGGATTTTTTTCAGTTGTTTTTTCGTTTTTCAGAAAGAACAACAATAAAAATCGGTTTGTAGAACTCCGGAGCCTGTATAGTGCTATTAAACTGATATTTCTCCAAAAATGTGGAACTTCAGGTACCGTAGCACCCGTTGTACCGGCTCTGTTGAGCTGAAAATCAGTAGTGTTCATCTGTGACGCCCTGAACAATATCCAATCATAAAATTGGTCATTTGTATGCACTCCGTATGCTATACCGTGCTAACAAACTGAAATTTCTCCAAAAATTACCAAAAATGTGATACTCCAGTAGCTATATCTTTAGTAGGATTCATCTGTGAGATGCCTGAACAATACCCAATCCTAAAATTGATGACTTCATGTACTCCGTATTCAATATCGTGCTAGCAAAACATGTGGCCGACGACATATACACAGGATTTTTTTCTAAAAACCCGTTTTTTGTTTTTTTCTCATTTAAAAACATGATAATAACTATTCTATAACCTATTTCAATGCAAATCATTGTTTAGCCATATGTAGGAAGGAAGCATATTGATTAAAATAAATTCAACGTAACAAAAAAAGTTGTTCACTGAGGTTACAAGTAATACATCGGTGTGTGCAAGAGTGAAATAAACAAAAAAAATTTTGCGAAGCGCGATGTTGACGCTCTCTGTGTTGTTGTACATGGTTTATTTTTTGCTTTACCTATCCAATCACTTGCTGAATAAGTTTTGAACTAATGAGATCGTTTTTACACTATATACTCTCATCTTACATTTGTTCATGCCTGAAAATAGTTTTATAGTGCGGAAGTTCGGTTAGTCGACTTTCTCTCTTTTTTGTATTTAATTTCATTAATATATTTGTAGTATTTAACTTATAAATAATCGTTGTTAAATTTTTTTATAATCATTGAGATTTTCTCTTTTCGTAATATACGCAAGTAGCTTAGCGTTCTAATTTTTGTTTTTAGACCTCTCTCAAATAAGATGCGAAAAGTGGAAAATAACATTATACAGGAGATTAATAAACAACAGTTGACCCGATAAGCGCAAAACAATACAAAACATCTCCTAAAAATATTTCTTTTTTTTTATTATAGCGCATCGACCTCGAGGGGTCATTAGCAATATTTGGTGTATACACATATATAGTTATTTACATTTGGTATTTTATAAAGAATTTATAACATTTATTAATTTAAGAAATGTCTTTAGGTTACGTAAATTGTAGTTTGTTCCTAATACGTCGGATAATCCATTGTTGGAGAGTTGTGCCATTTGTCGCTGTTGTGTTAGTTGAGGACATTCAACAAGTAGGTGCTTAATAGTCAGTTTTGAGTCACAATAATTACATTTTGGTTCGGGACCTTTGTCGAATAGATCTATGAGTTAGCCGGGTATGACCTAGACGTAGCCGTGTTAGTAGCACTTGATCGCGACGATTTTTTGGTAAGACTGACCACGGTTTAATAGACTTTTTTACCTCGTCAAGTTTGGTTCCCGCTGTTTTCCATTTAGCTTCACAGGCACTGTTCACTTTAAATTGAATTATAGATTTAATATCCGCACTTACTGAAAACTGCACTACTCGAGTATCTTCGTTGGTCTTAGCGTCTTTTGCTATTTGATCAGCTTCCTCGTTGCCATCTATTCCTACGTGTGATGGGATCCACATAAAGATGATATCTTTATTGTTTTGTTGAGCTATTTTGGGTTCTTCTTTAATTTTTAAGACAAGGGGGTGATTTGTGAATATTTTTTATATGGATTTTATTGAGCTGAGGGAGTGTGTGAGAATAAGATGGTTTTGAGTGTTTGAAGATGAATTGATATTAGCTAAGGCTTCATATAGGGCATATAATTCGGCTGAGAAGATGGAAGAATATGTATCTGGAAATGTGAACTTATAAGATGAGTTTGTAGTTACCACCGCGGCTCCAATGCCAGCTGCAGATTTTGAAGCATCGGTATAGATTTGGTGATAGTCTGTATAATCTTCTAGTATTGTTTTGAAGGTTGATCTAATACTGAAATTGGGAGTCGAATATTTATCTAGAGAGCTGATAGTGGTTATACATTTTGGTTTTTTGCTTTTCCAAGGGGAAGTAGATGTAGTCAGTAAAGGGAAACATTTGGGAAAGGAGAAGCTTAGTTTTTCTAGGTACATTTTTATTCTAGCATAAAAGGGTTTGGGAGCATGAGGTTTAATTGTGAAAAAATTGGGGAGTTTTTGAGGAGAGCAGTTATGCCTTGTAGGGTTGAACGGATTGTATATCGTTTTAGCTGCATATGTCAGGCTCAAGTACATACGTCTATCTTCTAAGGAAAGTTCATTAACTTCAACGTATAAGCTCACAACTGGAGATGTACGAAAGGCTCCCGTTATTATCCGTAAAGCCGTATTTTGTATTATATCTAACCGTTTTAGGGTTCGTTTGTTGGATGACGAGTATACGACTGCTGCATAATCCAATTTCGATATAATTAACGTCCTGTATAATGTTAGAAGAGTGTCTCGATCAGTGCTCCAATTTTTATTGCATAGTGTTTTCAGGAGGTTAAGTCTCTTTTGACACGTAGATATTAAGTTATTGATGTGTGTATTCCAATTGAGCGTTTCATCAAAGGTTGTACCCAAAAAGTTTAGTGACTTTTCGGCTTGTGTTCTGTCCATCTAAATGAATATCTGGGATGTTTACTGTTTTCTTTTTGGAGAATAACATAAAGCGAGTTTTGTTAGTAGAAAACATGAAGCCTGTTTCCTCCGACCATTCCTCTAGATGAGATATGAATTCTTGCGTAAGAGATTTTAGATTGTTCACGTTTTTGCTTTTGCAATAGATAACTAAGTCATCCGCATACAAACGAGCTTTCATTGGTGGTTTTAATGCCTGTATGATATCATTCATTGCTATGATAAAAAGGGTGGGGCTAATTACGGATCCGTTTGCTAATACTCTAAAATTTAGTTCTTTTAAAAAGTTTTGGATAAAGTGTAGACAGTTACTTGTTATAGTCCAGCTCAGAAGTTTTTTGATAATGTAATCATGCCGAATGCTTTGTTGATATCGAAGAAGAATGCTAAACATTTTTGTTTTTGTGCAAATGCGTCATTGATGTTACTTTCCAGGTCTATAACATTGTCGGTAGTTGATATTTCTTGTCTGAAGCCACTTTGTTCAGGTATTTTTAAATTATGTTGCTCTAATGTACACAATAGTCTTCTGTTAATGATTTTTTCTAGTAGCTTACAAATCACTGAAGTAAGAGAAATTGGTGAATACGATTGAGGATTTGATTTTTGGCTTCGGGGTTTTAGAATAGGTAATATTAGGGATTCTCGCCATGCTTTTGGAAAGGTGTGTTGCAACCAGATCACATTCTAGAGATTTAGGAGATGTTCATGGGCATTGGCAGGAAGATGTTTTAAAAAGGAAGATGGAATTTGGTCAGGACCCGGACAAGTATCTTTAAGGTTGGATAAGGCGTCTTCATATTCTGACAAGGTGAGCGGTACATTTATAAGATCGTCATTTTCTGTAGTCACTTCCAGGCGGTTTTGTTCTTCGAGTGTTTTGTGAGCTAAAAAAGTTTTCGTATAATTGCAATCGCTGGAACTGTTCTCGTACGTTACAGCAAGCGCATCTGCAATAGTTCAGTCAGTTGTCAGTATAGTTCCTCCCATGTTGAGTATTTTCATATTATTACTTGAATGATTGCCAGATATTTTGCGTACCTTCTGCCAGACCTCTGTCATTGGTGTATCTGGGTTCAATGATGAGACGTATTCAGTCCAAGATTTGCGCTTTGCACTTATGATCATGTGCCTTGATTTTGCACGTAAGTTTAAAAATTGAAGTTTGTTTTCCGGAGTCTTATATCGTTTGTATCTATTAAAAGCTTTTTTGCTGGCTCTTAGAGCTGCTTCGCAATCGTTATTCCACCATGGGACCGGAGTGAGCTGTTTGGTGTAAGATGTTTTTCCAATTGATATATTTGCTGCATGTTTTATGGTTTCTATAAATTGCTCTAACAATTCGTCTATATTAGGTAGGATGGCACAAGATTCAATTTTTTCTTCAATGACAGTGGAGTAGAGTTGCCAGTCAGCAGTTTTAAGTTTCAATTTAGGATGGAAGCTTTGTTTGGTATTATTCTTTGTATTGTTGTATATAATAATGGGGTAATGGTCACTACTGTAGGTATAATCTAGTCTGTCTCATGTTAACGAAGAAGTTAGGGTTGGATCGCAGATTGTAAGATCAATACATGAGGATTCTCCGGTCTGTATATTAAATCTTGTGGCTCTGCCGTCGTTGAGAACAGAAAGGTTAAAGTCGTCTAATATTTGTTCTACTAGGTGATCCTTTGTGTTTTGAGATGTTGAGCCCCAAATAAAGTTGTGAGCATTGAAATCTCCTAGTATGATTCTAGGTTGGGGGATTTGTTGTATCAAATTGCCTGCTGGTTTATTTGCGATCCTGGAGGAAGATATAGGTTGCAGTCTTGTTTGTCATGGATCTTAATAGCAATGCTTTTAAGATTACTATTTAAGGGAATTTCCATGGCGTCGATATTATTTTTAGTGAGGATTGCTACTCCTCCACTAGCTTTTTGAGCAGTATCTCGATGTTTATAAAATTTTTGAAATTGATTTAATGTTTGGACATTGCTATGTTTTAGGTTGGTTTCTTGCAAACAAATTATGTTAGATTTAAATTCGTTTATGATCTTTTGTAGTATTGGAAGTTTATCAATGACACCATTTTGGTTCCATTGGAAAATAGATGAGAAAGAGTTGAGAATGGATAAGTATTTTAATAGCTTGACGTTTGTGAACAATCGCTCTCCTGTTCTGTATCTGAATAGGTTAATTGCAGGTGTATTCAAAGTTTTTTCTTAATTTTTGTACATCTTGTTTTGATAACCCGGTGGGTAAAAGACGGATAAATTTTGGTTAACATACGTATATATTAGTGCTGTGAGGTCGGTTGTGTAGTCTTGAATGATGCTTACTGGGTCGGCTGATCCGTAAACGTTTACGAAAAGATCTGATATTTGGGTGAAGTTGAGAATAAAGGGTGGATTGTGTTCGTTGATAATTTTTCTCACTGGCTCCATAAGAACTTTGATTGAAAGATCTTTTTTGTTGTTTGTTTTTATTTTCTTTATGTTTGCTTTTGGTTGCGGTTTAGTGAAAGGGTCTTTCTTGTGTTCGTTTGTTTCTTCTTCTGGTTGAGCAGAAGGTGTCTCTATTTCCTTAAAAGTACGTTTGTTAATTTTTGATTGTCAGTGTCCGTTTCGGGGAGATTTGAGCTGATTCTGAGAAATGACATCGTAGAAAGAGTGATAATGTCCAGTTTGCTTAATTCGTTCACTAATATAGCGTGTGGTATTGTAGGGCAAACGTTAGAAAGTACAAGCCTTTCTGAGGGTGTTACATATTTACGGGCCTGCACAATTTCATTGTTAATTTTGATCTTTCCTTCGTGATTAGTAATGAACTTTTCTACTATGCTAGGACTAGTAAGATACATGTAAATTCTTTTGTTCGATAGTCTTGAAGTGAATAATATATTTTTGGGTTCAATAATTGTTCCTAGAGGTATAAGGTAATCTTGGAGTGTTGCGTTTTCTATAGCAGGAAAGATTATTGCCACAGGCCACTAGCCTTAGTATACATGTAAACCAGAGTGATCACAGGGAGAAGTACGAAAATGCTGTTATCCTTGACTCAGAAAATAATCTATTTCAGCAAAAGATATTAGAGATGTGCTACATTAGTGAATGCAGAAATACTCTCAACCACAAGAAAGACGCAGATGGCTTAGGTTTAATGTATACATACTTGCTACAGCAACAACTTACTAAGAAAAATAAGTGGCCAGAAATACTTAACCATTGAATTCAATTTAAATGTATATAGTGTAGAAGAAAGACTGAGAGTTGGCAGAATTACACCAGAACTACTCCAATTAAAAAAGTGACATCAATCAATCTTTGACATGTGTAGTTCTGCTCTCTCCAGTTCCTTGTCAGTGGTAGTCACAAAGAAACAGTTTAATGATAATCTACATCCATCCTCTTTGATGAGATTTTTAATATAGTTGACAATTGGTTACTTGTATTTTTGATTTTAAACATGTCCATATACATATTTTATTATTTTCATATTAGTTTTTCAAATTAAGTTTTAATACTTCCAAATGTGAGGTTATGTCACCATACACCTCTTTTACCCATACAACATGGGATATTCATAGAATAATCTTTAAATACACCAAAAAGTATAAGAATATTCCGAATCAACTAAGAATATTCTTATAATATTAATATTATTTTTGAATATTCTATTAATATTCCTTAGTGAATATTCACAGAACAAGCCTGATGAATATTCTTAAAATATTCATTTTAGAATATTATCAAATTGAATATTCTTAAAACATTCATTTAAGAATATTACCAAACTGAATATTCCTAGCATATTCTTTTAAGCATATTTACTTATGATTAAAGAAAATAATTATTAGTTTTCACATGGGACGAAAGTTGTAGTTCAAACATTTATCCGGATATTCAACCCTACGCATAGGTGTAAATAGTCAAAATAACCTTCATACAAATAATAAATATAATATATCAAATTAAACCATGTATTAAACTCATTGAAGTTCAGATTGAGATTATAAGATAAGAAAAAGTTATAAAAATATCCTGGAGTGGGACTCTGTTCAACTGTAGAATTCTACATATCGACAAAAGCATGGATGTTGGTACTCTGTTACCCAATTTATGGATATCGCTTCTGTCAATATATAGAAAATTACTATAGTTTTATGCTATGACAAATTTGGTGTCGTTTAGGGCACGAAGATTGAATCTAACCTTAAAAATCTGATTTACTTCAAGCGTATTTTGTTATTAACTTTATTAATTAGGTAAAAATTTTAAATTATTGATTGAAATAGGATATATTAACAATGATAGTCACAGGAGAACATTGGAAAACATTTATAGATTTTGCAGAGAAAAATCCCGAATTAATTACAAACCAATTTCGAGGTGATAACTAATCAACTGAATTCGTTGGGATATGGAGAGAAATCTGTAGGAGAGTGGAGAAAGGTAAGTCTAAATATTTTTTATTTAAAAATGAAGTTGATACTTGTGACACAGCATAAAGAATTATGCTGTGCTTGTGGTTAAAATTTTCTGGATAAAGTATATTCATTAATATCTTTGTATTGTAGGCTGTCACAGACTGGAAATGTAAAACTAAAGCAAAGGCAACTAAAATTAAAAATGAACAATCTAAGACTGGTGGTGGAGAATGTTGTGTAGCGCCTTTAAACAAATTGGAAGAACAGTTATTAAATATAATGGGTAAAAGAGCGCTCGAGGGAGACGAAGGAGTGTTGGAGATGGGTTTGCAAAAGGAGATATGTGGTAGAAATGTGGTAAGAATGAAATGTTTTAATATTAAGGGACTTTCTCGGACGAATAGAAGATTGAGATACATCCGGGCGTATAGTTATGCCCGGACGAACAGTGTGGAATGCTAATCTTCCAGGCATATGTACAAAATAATATTGTTACGTTATTAAGTATAGTTCTGTAATGCGCCCGGACGAATAGACAGTTCCTAATATCAATGTTCATTCTAATCTGTACTTACCTGTATGAATTTTCACATTTTAAATTTCCATAATAGTAAAAAAATGAGTAATATTGTAACAATTATAACTATTGATGAAATTGAATGTGAAATTAGTTTAACATGTACTTTTTAATTCGTTTTGTTCTTTGTAGGCTCCTGAAGATGTTTTTCAAGAAATATCTATATCGACAGAACCGTCAAGCTGTTCAACGACTTATCATGATCATGCATATTTAAATTTTGAAAATTCTTCCAAGATAACACTAGCACCCATAAAGAGACACGAAGATTTTAAAGAAAATGTCAGTAAAAAAAAGAAAAAGATTTTACAGTCAAAGGAGTTGATCCAGATAAGCCAGGATAGCGTGACAATACTTCAGAAGATGGATAAAAGTCTAGAACGTTTAGCAGATTCTTCAGAAAAAATGTGCAACTTACTTTGTAGGTATTTCAATGAAAAATGATAAAATAATGTATATTTCGTTTTGTTAATATAACTGTTTTGAGCTCGTTTGGTTGTTAGTTTATGCATAAACTTTTTAGGTATAATAAAACAATAAAATAGTAATTGTATTTTATTTTATTCGTTAATGAGCATTATATAAAATATCTTCTGATTAAATTTGTTCTCACAATGTTCCCTTCATTATTATGCAAAGGTTGTATAAGAATATTATCTTCTATTGGAGCTTCGTAATGATCAACCTCAAGATGTCCTTCTACACATATGTTATGCAGTATAATGCAGGCACTAATAATTTGACCAACCTTTGCAGGTGTATAACGTAATTTTCTTTCACCCATTATACACCTGAATCGACTTTTGAGAACTCCATTACAACGTTCAACACAGTTCCTTGCTCTACTGTGAGCATCATTATAACGAGCTTCAGGACTATTTGGTGGTGGGTTTAGAATGGGTGTCATAAGCCACGGTTCCTGAGGATATCCAGCATCCCCTAACAACCATGTATTTTGATCGCCTATAAAGAAACTTGAAATAATAAATCTCCAAAGTACAGTAAAAAGACATTTTTATATTTTACAAATATCACACCTACCATTGTTCCAACTCGTCTCGAATGCTAGAGTTTCTCCACACATATGCATCATGAGTTGCTCCAGCATATCTTGCATTTACATTTAAAATCCGTAGATCATAGTCGCAGATCTAAAATAATCATTTTCATTTTGGAGAATACCTATATGTTTAAAACTTACAATCTGAATATTCTTTGAGTGAAAGCCTTTACGATTAAAGTAATTGTGCTCTTCAATACTAGGTGCAATTATTGCTACATGTGTACAATCTATAGATCCAATTGCACCTGGAAATCTAGTGACTTCCATGAAACGCGCTTTTAATAAATTTTTTTCTTCAATTGTTGTAGGGAATTTTATCCATTCTTGTCCTAATTCATTGACAATAGCATTTGTTACTTCTATCACTGCCCGAGATACAGACTGCTGTGACATCGACAAATTGTAACTTTGACCAACAGTCCGTTGATATGACCCCGTGGCGTAAAAATATAGTGCCGCAAAAAAAGATAGATCAGGTTTAATTGCTAAGACACTGGACTTTTGAGAAATTACGGGCATTATCCTATTTAAAACATAATGTGCCATATTTTTTGTCAATCTAAACAATTCTTTGAAATGGGTTTCGTTTAGTTGAAACGGATTACTTTCAGTTCTCATAATTCTTCTTTCGAAATTAAATCTACGCAATTCTTCTCTTGCCTCTTCCTCTTGCACAGCTAATATGTTGCCCACATTAATTGGAAACATCTGAAAATACAATGTTTAACATGTTAATTAAGTATATACCTTTCCCAATTTTGTGCATGTATAAATTATTAATTGATATAAGTCACCTACGTCTATCACTTTTAAATTGGAACAAATACTAGGAATACTCGAGTTATGCTGAAGTTTCAGACATTACACCACTTCATCTACACATCAACAGCTAACAAATTTCAATTAAAATAAAAATTCAAATCTCATTTTAGTTACTTTGCCAAATATCCCTAAATTTTATGCCTATGTTTGCATGATGAGTAGTACGATACCGATTAGATCCGATTCACTTGTCTATATATGAACGGAGTACCATTTTTGGCGATAATAGAAATTAACTTCGCTTTCTACTGTAGTAAAATTCTATAGAAACAAAAGTGTTAACAGAGTCCCTGTACTGGATATGAACACTACAAAAATGGTTGATACGGTGTGGATATAATGTTATTCGTCATATCGTCGTGTGATAAAAAGGGAACAAAGATATAAATGATAATTATAACATTCAGCATAAAGCCAAATCAAGACAGGTACCCAATCGCGTCAACAAAAAGCCGCCAGCCAATTAAAATGCAACTGGCGTTCTCTGTACACACGTTTATTGGTTAATTTGTAATATCATGTGTGGTGGGCTTAAGTCTGGCATGCTAAAAGTCAAGTGTCAATAGGTTCGTTTCTCTTCCGTTTTATCTAATATCAACCTATAAACTGCAGTAGGACTCCGTGCACTATCGTATTCTAGCTGTCGCTTTCTATCATAGAATTCTACTGTAGAAAGCGATAATCGAATTTGATAGCACTCTGTGTTGTAATCGCCTTCTCTTCGGGTATTTCCGGAATTAATAGGGTAATTTGTTGGTTTTTTTATTTAATAAACGTCAATCTCATATCTTATGTGTGTAATTTTTATTTTTATGAGTTTGTTGATTGATCTTATTCAAATTGCGACTAAAGGCGAGTTTAAACAACTTTTATTTTGCAAAGTAAAAGCGTTTAGATAATTATGTTTCATATAAACAATTTTAATTTGGTTGTTACTGAAGAGGAAGAAAGGTTAAAAACATAAGAGTGGAAAACATTGAGCGAAGAAATATGCGTGTTGAGGCCGACTGTTTTACAATTGTAGATATTCGCTTCAAGGAATTATTTCGCCTAACCAAGGATATGGCTCAGTTTATACTTAACGGTAGTATACCTGTTTAAACCAGGGAAATAACCCAATAGCTATAGCGCCAACAACAAAATGTTTTGCTGCATTGCATTTTTATGCTGCTGGAACACACCAGGGGGTAATTGGACCAAGCTATGTCTCAATGGCACAACAAAGTGTTTCTAGAGCCATTTAAGAAGTAACTGAAGCTATAGTACATATGAGGCCAAATGGATTCAGTTTCCTTTAACTCCCGAAAGAAAAAATACCATTAGGCATAGGTTTATGGAGGCCAAATATTTGGGTTTTCCTCACATAAATCCAGCAATAATCGCCAATGTTCTGCACGAACACGCATATTTATAATTTTTAATAATTATTTACTACTTTACTAATAAAAATAAACAAAAAATGACAGAACATCGACAGGTTAATTTGCTTCCCAAATAGAATACGAGACGTCCATACACCTCGCCAGAAGTCGATCGCTTTCGTGATAAGAAATCTATTTTACGCGCGTACAGAGTGCCAGTGGTATAGAATTTAGGCGATTTATAGAATTCTATAGGACACAGAGTCCTAGCCCAGGAGTGGATTGACATCCACCCATAGCTTAGATATATTATAAATAAAATATCCACCATTTTAATGTTTAGCCAAGAATACACCAACACAAACTGGCGAATCTTCGACTTTAAGACAGTTAATTTACTGAATGGGCAGGTGTGACGTGTGATAGACGCCATGTTTCAACTTTCAAACAAGTTATATCAGAGACAACACACCATGTTTAACCAAAAAATATTCTTGTGCTTCAATCAAAGTTTATTTTGATTTTGTTTTCAATAATATCGTGACTAGTGGAACTCTCAGTGAGAAATTATTGTATTTGTTAGGGATGAATAACTTGTGCAGTTCGTGGATGTCACTCAAGAACAGGAGAAGGAATAATTATGTTTGGATTTCCCAGAGACCCTGTGAGGTAAGAGTTTGTTTCTATATGCAATATATTATAGGTATATATTACTTTTTTAATATTTTACATGAATCTATGCATCGTGAGTTGTGTAATTCTCTATATTTTTGGTTTTTAACGTTGATCTGTCCCTCAGCCTTTAATAACATGAAATAATAATATGTACTACAATAAGCTTTCTGCTGACGAGCCCTGTTCAGCTAAAAATATGTTGAATAATAAATTAGTAGTTAATATAGACATGTGAATAACTACATTTATATATTTTTTAGGGCACACTTTTGGTTGGAAGATTGTAACTGTGCAGATTTGTTTGGAAAGACTACAGATGCTTTACAATAGAATTATAGGTTGTGTGAACTTCACTGTCAGGAAAAATTTATTTCCAAAGGAGGATATCCCAAGCATTTTTTTCAGCTAGCTGTGCCTACCCTATTTCCATGGTTAAAATGCAAAGGTCACATTTTATTGAATGATCCACCAACAAAAATAGTTACTCAGTCTGGTAAATATTAAATTTAAGTAGACATTATAATCGGCTGTTTTTGATATTCATTTTTTGTCATCTGGCCGCATATAAATAAATTTGTATAAGAGAATATCCTGGTATTGAGATCATGGAAACAAAAAAAATGAAACATTTATATCTGTTCATAAAACTAAGTCAACATTCATTTAAACAAGTAAATTATCTTAAGAACTTGAGGCTGGTAAAAACTTACATGAGAAGAGCATGCAATAATTAATCACCATATGCTTTGGTATTTAAGCGACAGTACAGAATACCAGTGTCAATGTAATGTATTCTGCATAGTGACAAATTTAAGAAAATATCGATATTTTTTATACTCATATTTGTAAAATTTCTACAAATGATTACTACAATTACTTTTATAATTGCAGATACCACACCATTACAGCAACCGGCACATTCATCTCAGGTCGTCGCAATACATTCTAGTGACTGTGAGGATATAACGCAAGTTTATGAATCCATACGCTGCCAGCTTTTAACACCGCCTTACCCGAACAGGTAAATTGATATATCTGATTGCAAAACGTCAACAATAAGGATATTTTTCAGTTATACCTCAGTTATGTAGCCTTAACCGGACAGTTTTATCCATTTGGGTTTAGCTAAAAGCTCGCAGTGTGTGGGCCCTATAAATATTTATAAATTTTAAAAGATTAACTCTATATTTTTTAATAGAAACAAGTATTTGGTCAATTTTGTTTTTTCTTTATTTTTCATTCCTCACAAGAGAATGTAAGTATCTATAAATATTTAATTTTACGAAACTGATGTTCAACAAGTAGATTAATGCTTTATATATTTTGTGAAGCTCTGTCGTTTTGGTTTAAAAACGATAATTATAGTTGAATATTTTTAAATTTTAAAAGTTTATAGAGAGTTATAAAGTTTATGATTGTCTAATAAAAATTTGGACAATTTAATATTGAATTTTATTTTATTATGCTTAGGTAGTTAAAATATATTTTTTTCTTAGGTGTAACCAGAATTAAGCACTAATGTTATTGGACTCATGTTCTGAATCCAATTTGTGCCTGTGCCACTTTATTCACTTTAGAAGCCACCATCAAGTGAATGGTCGAGTAGCGACTTCCATCAGTTATGAAAATTTATTGATTTACAGAAATTTGAAAAAAGTGCATTTACATGAATCCTATGTACTAACCCTCCCCTCTCCCCCCATTAAATGTATGGTTCTGAACATTCTGAGGATATTCCTGCAATATTCTGAATATACAAAGAATATCCCCTGAATATACAATTTGAAATAATTCTACAAAATTCCAAATGAATCTACCATGAATATTCATAGTATATATTGAATATTCTGGAAACATTCATTGAAGAACATTCTTAGATAATGCTTTTCTCAATATTCTCAGAATAATCCTAGCTTATATATAATACGAAAAAGAATATTCATTTGGGAATATTCTCTGAATATTTAGGATATTCCCATTTTCATTTTCTAGGAATATTCCAAAAAGCATAAAGATATTCTTGGTATTTTTAGAGAATATTCCAATATGCCAAAATGAATATTCCACGGATATTTATAGAATATCTAATGTTGTCTGGGTAGTAATGTGGTCGCTAGATTTTTAGAGTTTTAATGCTGATTCTGATGAGTGTAATAATAATTAACTCATACGTATTTGTAATGGAGTATTCTCCATATATTTTTTAGTTTATCCT
The DNA here is from genome assembly GCA_963921935.1 of Galeruca laticollis. Taxonomy (NCBI): domain Eukaryota; kingdom Metazoa; phylum Arthropoda; class Insecta; order Coleoptera; family Chrysomelidae; genus Galeruca; species Galeruca laticollis. Next base: position 168,034,452 of record OY998180.1, read on the forward strand.
GATGAAGTTTGTGATCACAAACGAAAGCTTGAACTTGGAATAAAGGCATTTACTTAAGAAGCTAACTCAGAACTTTCATTGCTGCCTCCTTGGTTCTTTTGGGGTTCCCCACCGTTATATTTTCTTATAAATATATATATATATATATATATATATATATATATATATATATATATATATATATATATATATATAGTGTGGAAACCACTTATGGAATAAAAATTTTTATGTCATTATTTTAGAAAATTATAAAAAATGCCGAGACATGTCAACTTTTGAATTGAGTTGTGCGTTATGTAAACATAAATTTAAATGTACAGAGTGATTCACGCAAGTATGCCATAGTCGGTGTCGTTTTTTTTTAATGAAACACTCTATATATTTGCATATTTTTGAAATCCTCTTAATGAACCGATTCGAACAAACTAAATAATGTATGGTCAATTATGAATTATACAGGGTGAAATTTTTATTTTTACAGTTATTAAACACATAAATACATTAAAATAAATGCTCAAAATGTTCTCCACCTAGTTGTTGGCAATAGCACAGTCTCCTATAGAACTCCTCCTTAACTTTGTTTAAAGTTTGAGGTGAAATATTCCGTATTTCTGTAGTTATCCTGGCTTAGAGCAATTTTTGGTGTCAACAAAAAATCAAAAGAACTTTGCATCAAAAGTTTTTTCTCCGCAAATTGCGGATGTACTGTTTATTCACAAAATCCTCAATAACAATATAGATTGCCTTGAACTTACAAACTTCAAAATTTTATTTATATTTAAACGGATACAATGTATATATGAATAAATAAATAAATTTTGCAGAAAAAAAAACAAATAAGACATTGATTCACAATGAAAATATACAATTTAAAAACTAATGAAAAAATGATTAAACTTAAAGGTGGGATTTTGTGTCATCTTGTTCATAGAAGAGAACAAATGCTTCTCCACTGACTAAAGATTTCCACGATATAAATAGCACCCTTGAATCGTTATATTCGTGCCATTGTCCCGTGTAGGGATGTCGGCAAAATGCTGTGTAGTGACCATTATAAGTGGTTCCACAGTGATTAGATATAGCATAGAGGTTGTACTTACAAGGTGCCACATTATCAGCCGCGTAATGGTTCATATCAAGCCCTTCTATTGGAAAATCTATTGAATCGTTAAGTTTTCCACTAAAGCTTTCTGTTTGCGAAAATCGCTTCAGGTGAATAACCAGTATTTTCGGAAATTTATGAATTGAGAATGATTTAATGCATCGTCTTCGTTCCTTACATTTCGAACAAGTTGGTTTCTCTTCACCGTCGAGTGTTTCTTCTCTTGTAAACGAATTTAAACATTGTGAAAGTCGCAATTGATCTGTACTTTGTGGTATCGGAAGGGATAAATCCCAAAACTGAACAGTGACCACAGTGTGTGCACTTGATGATTGTTGATTTTAATTGACCGACAAAGTTATCCATAATCTTGGAGTTGTCCATTCTCGCATATCTTAACCAAAATTCTTGTGCTTTCTCGATATCACTAAATTTGTCATCAATTTCTGTTAATATGGGCTTTGGTTTTTCATATACCTTGTTGACATCTTCGTGAAGTCCTGCTAATAGGTAACGAAGAAACTCATGTGCATCATAACACTTCGTATTCCCAGCCACTCAACTAGAAACAATTATACCTTTGTCACACATCAGGCACTCACCAATTATTTTCTAAATTCTCCTGCTCACAAAATAACAAATACAATAAGTTGTCCATTGTCCAGTAATGGTGAAATGGATATTTTTACCACAGTGCAGATTTGATTAAAAAACTACTGAAATACTATTTTTTGCAAATTTAATTTTGTTTTATTACCTACTCTTGTTCTCTCTTTTCTCTCTTTTTTTTGTATACTTGTATTTACTTTTATTTAATGTAGTTATATGATTATATTTACATTTTCTTTTTTACCTAATTCGTAAAATTATGTGTAACTATTAGTGGATACTTTTATGGTTTTGTCCTGTTTGTATCCCAAATAAATAAAATAATGAATGAAAAAGTTGACCATAATTAGCAAATTAATTGGGAAATTTGTAAATTACAAGCTCTTTTAAATAAACTATTGTATACAAATCTTTTTTCTTAAAGACCATTTTAAAAAAAATTGGTAAAAATAAAAATTTCTCCTAGATGGCCATGACTTCAAATCTTGATGTATTTTTTAATGATAAACAACTTTTGCAAATACATTTTTTTGATATTCACTGAAATAAGGGCACTTTACTCTCGACTCAAAATCAAATTATCTAACTTACCTCGTATATTACGCGTCTTTCGCCACATTTTGTTGGTGCATTTTTGGTTTTAGGGGATGCACAAACGTTTATGAAGAATAACTTTTTATCGAAAAACCCATAATAAAGAAGTTTCCCATTTGGTGTGGACTTTGGGATGACGCTGTATAAGGAACTAAATAAGTTAATTGAACATGTGGGATGAAACCATAGAGTTTTGAGATGATATTTTAGATTGATAAAATGATTTTAAAAATAATAGTCAAATATTTGGTTGCCAAAACGACTAAAAATAAACGGTTTTAAAGATTAAAACTAACTTTTCCGCATCTGTGAGATGTTAATTAATATTCTATCATAAAATTGTCACTTGTTTACACTTCGGGGGATGTATCGTGTTAACAAACCAAAAGTAACAAAAAATGCAGTATATCTGGATTTATAGGACCCACTGTACTCGCTATAGTCAACTGAAAATCAATAGGGTACATCTGTGAGACACCTTGGAAAATATCCAATTATAAAATTGGGCACTTGTATACACTCCGGAGGCTGTATCGTACTCAGCCCGAAATTTCTCCAAAAAGGACAAAAATGTGGCACTTCAGGTACCATAGCACCCGTTGTACTAGCTCTGGTGAGCTAAAAACCAATAACGTTCATCTATAAGACGCCCTGAACAATATTCAATCATACAATGGGTCACTTGTATTTACGCTGGAGGTTGTATGGTGCTAACAAACTGAAAATTCTCCAAAAATTTGGTTCCTCAAGTACCATAGCACTCGTTGTACTGGGTTTAGTGAGCTGAATCTCAATAGGGTTCATCTTTGTGACGTCCTGAATAATATCCAATCATAAAATTGGTCACTTATATATACTCCGGAGGCTGTATTTTGCTAACAAACTGAAATTTCTCCAAAAATGACAAAAATGTCGTACTTAAAATACTATAGCTCCTGTTTTACTGGCTTTAGTGAGCTGAAAATCTATAGGGTTCGTCTGTGAGATGTTCTTAATATGTTTCAGTCATAAAATTGGTGACTTTTTGCACTCCGGCGGCTGTATCGTGCTGGCAAAATAAAATTTCCCAAAAAATGACAAAAATGTCGTACTTCAAGTACCATAGCATCCGTTGTACTGGCTATTGTGAGCTGAAAATCAATAGGGTTCATCTGTGAGATGTCTTGAACAATATTCTATCATAAAATTGGTGATTTGTTGCACTTGGGAGGCTGTATCGTGCTAACAAGACATGTCACGAAAAGTGGTCGACGGAAACGACGATGACGACGACGTACACACAGGATTTTTTTTCTAAAAACCATTTTTTCGTGTTGTTGTTCATGAAAAACGTAAAAATAACTCGAAATTTTTTTTCAAAATTTCAACTTTTTTGTGTGTAAACCAATACTTTTCTCGCATATTAGATAGGTTGGGCGGAAAAGTAAAAAGATTATTGATATTGAAAAAAGAAAAGGATTGACAGTTTTGAAGTGTGGAGAAAAAAAGACGAAATTATATTAAAGTGTTTCTATCTCAGAAAAAAAATTTATAGAGACATTAAATTGAGAAACTATATAAAAAATAAACGGTTTTAAAGATTAAAACTAATTTTTCCGCATCTGTGGCCCTGAACAATATTCTATCATAAAATTGTTACTTGCATCTAACCGAAATTTCTCCAAAAATAACCAAAAATTTAGTATATCTGGATTTATAGGACCCGCTGTACTCGCTCTAGTCAACTGAAAATCAATAGGGTACATTTGTGAGACACCTTGAACAATATTCAATCATAAAATTAATCAATTGTATACTCTCTGGAGGCTGTATCATGCTAATAAACTGAAAATTCCCCAAAAATAACAAAAATTGGGTACTTCTGATACCATAGCACCCGCTGTACTGGCTTTAGTGAGCTGAGTATCAATAGGGTTCATCTTTGAGCCGCTCTCAATAATATTCAATCATAACATTGGTGACTTGTTGAACTGCGGAGGCTATCGTGCTAACAAACTGCAATTTCTCAAAAAATTACAAAATGTCGTACTTCAAGTACCATAGCACCCCTTGTACTGGCTCTGGTGAGCTGAAAATCAATAGGGTTCATATGTGACACGTCCTAAACAATATTAAATCATAAAATTGGTGACTTATTGCACTGCGGAGGCTGTATCGTGCTAACAAGACATGTAAGGAAAAGTGGCCGACGACAACGACGACTACGACATACACACAGGATTTTTTTCTAAAAACCGTTTTTTCGTGTTGTTGTTGATATGAAACGTGAAAATAACTCAAAAAAATTTCAAAATTCCAACTTGTTTTGTTGTAAACCAATACTTTTCTCGCATATTAGATAGGTTGGGCGGAAAAGTAATAATAAAACATTTCACCGCATTGGAGAGATCTTATATGAAAAGCAAAATAATGAATGGTTCAATTTTAATTGGTTATAATCGCAAAGAAAAGAGAAAATGAAAATGTAGAGTGTCAGTGTCAAACTTTGAAAAAAAGGAGAATTGTAATTTGAGATCAGCATTTTAGATAACTATTTAAAAAGTGTATGCAATCAATTAAATGAAGCTAAGGTACTGATTGAAGTAAAATTAAGGAACGGAGAATTTGCCAGTAGCAGATAATTATTCACAAAGTATTTCTCGTGTGAGAAATATTGTATCCTGGAGTCAGCCACTTTGAAACCTGTCTGGACAGAGATGAAACTGCAATAGAATCGACTAAGTATATCGAGGGAAAAGTTGCTTACAAAATTTTCAATAGTATATCGATATACAAAAAGTTTAAAATAAAAAATCAGTTGAATAATAAGCATGCTAATTTGAACATAAATAAATTTTGATCATTGGGAAAATAAGGTTAAATTTGATTAGTGCGTGTATATTCCAAAACCTTTTCGATACTTGTGTTTTTCTACGGATATTCGATATTTTCCATTTTAATCCGGGACTAGTAGTTAAGATTTAGTTATCAGTTGTATTTAAATAATAATCTTCAAAATACGCAGTGAAAAATTTAACTAGCAATTATTTGCAAGTGACGTTATACATTTTCTTACAAACTGTCAGTCGTTAGTTGTTGAGAAAATAATAGTTTTATGAAGGAGGGTAAATTTCATTTGCACCATAATTCGAATAGATTGAGGAAGAGCTTTATAGTTTTGAATTTTAGTTATATTAAAATAAATATTAATACACGAGTTGACTCTCTTAGTAGACGGACGTGTTTTATTTCGTGTTCAATGACCTCCGTTTTTTAGCCGACCTGGTAATTAACGAGTGTTTATTTTGGTTTTTGTGAATTTAAATTGACAACAATAGTCCGGTAAGTGCGTAAAATTTGTCCATCGAGCGAATATTGGTATATTCGCCGTACTTTATACCCCCCTGCCCTCATATCTGCGATTTTGGTAACCAGAATCGCAGTATGGCTAATTTACCGTTTCACTATTTTAACATCTCCACCGTCAATGAGTATATCTCAAGCCATAAACACAACTCATCGATCCTATGCTGCTGCTACCGTTAGTAAAGCGCCCCCGCCCCCAACACCCTCTAAATATCAAGCTATTGTGATGCAATATATTCCAACTCCGTCATCTTCGACTATATTAAAGCAATTGGCAGCATTGTTTCTCCCAAAAATGTTCATTTTGCATCTCGTATTGTCCATGGCCGTATTTGCATATATTTATCCTCTACCGAACAAATTGAATATCTCCTAAAAACCACTTCCAACATTACAATCAACTCTCAAATTATACCTATTCGTAGACTTATTTCTTCATCTAAAAGAATTTTGATCTCCAATGTTAGCCCCTCGATTCCTCACACCCTGATTGAAAAAGCTCTCCTCGACCTCGGATTAAAAAACATTACGCCCATCAATCATGTTAGATGCGGCACACCCGACGATGCGTATGCTCATGTTATGAGCTTCCGAATGGTGACTTATATAATCCTGGACCGCGATGATTTTTCCCTCCAAACATCAATACTTATCACCCATGAAAACACCCCTCACCGAATTTTCATTTCGACTGATAAACTAGAATGCTTTCTTTGTAAGCAACCAAATAACATCGCTGAATCTTGCACCAATTTCACTACATCCTCCCCTTCCCAAGTAAATGTTGCATCCATTGAAGCCTCACATGATCTTCCCCTCTCTACTGCTGACTGCACTGTAAATAATACCCAAACCTCCACCGATGACATCCTTGATCCTCCTGACCCATCCCACGTAATATCACCAAAACCTGGTGAGAAAAGACCGCACTCTAATGACAGCAGCCTGGCTTCCCCAACTCTTTTACCACGCGAAGCCAGCAACTTTCTCCGCCAAAATACAATCTCCCCCTCTGCACCCAATTTATCGCAAATCCTTGAAAAACCTTCTAAAAAGAAAACCAAAAAATCCGAATCTGATGTACCTGAGAAACATGATTTAAGCTCTACAACTCGTTCCACTATTGACAAAATATGCTCTGATTTGTCTAGTCTCTCTCACTTTCTGAAACCCAACTGACTGCTTTTCTTGAAAACGCTATTGCCATGTCTGATCCACTTACTGAAGCCAATAAATTCACTTATGATATTTCCTCCTTACTCCAAGACCTGAAAACTCTCTACACTGCTTCTAGTGAACGCTCCCTAAAAAATCACTTAACACGTCTACAAAACAGAATGAAATCCAAACTAGATCCTGATTCTTACACTTTTTACGGTGACCCGACAACTGACGACTACAACTCATCTGACTCCTCGATAATATCCCACTAAACCTTTTACCTTCCCTTATCCTCTTTAAGTATTCACTGTCCTACAATGGAATTGCGATGGATTTTATCCTCGCATAGAACGAATTCAAAAGCTCACTTCCCTCCACAAACCTTCTTTGTCGTCAAGAAACTAATTTTAAAATCAATCACAATCCTCTCTTAAAACACTTCGAAGGGTATCACCACATTAGAACCAACTGCATTAGAGCCAGCGGTGCTGTATCAATATTTGCCTCAAGCGATATTTATTCCCTCCCTCTTATCCTAACCACAAGCCTTAAAGCTATTGGTGCCTGGTGTCCAAATAAAATTTCAATATGTAGCTTATATATTCCTCCTGACCACCAACTAGAAGAAGAGGAGCTTGTCGATTTGGTATATCAGCTTTCCCAACCTTTCATATTTGTTGGTGACTTCAATGCCCACAATTCTATGTAGGGATCCGAACGTACATTTGGAAAAGGCAGAGTTGTTGAAATTTTTTTAAACATATCTGGTGCCTGTCTTTTGAATACTGCCTCGAACACACATCTCAGCTATAGACTTAATGATTTTTGATTCACGGCTTAACTGGAAACAACATATAAACGATGTCAAAGGCGTTTGCGTGAAATGCTTAAATATTATCAAAGCTCTCTCGCACGTCGTCTGGGGCGCTGACGAGAACGTCCTTCTTAGAGTCTATAGAGCACTAATTCGTTCCAAATTGGACTATGGCTGCTTCATTTACATGACAACTCCCACATCTTATTTAAACCTACTTAACTCAGTCCACAATACTGTTCTTCGACTTTGTCTCGGCGCTTTTCACACCAGCCCTGTAGGAAGTCTATACTGTGAGGCCGATTAACCTCCTCTCTTCCTCAGACGACAATCCCTACTCCTAGCATACGCCGCTTCTATATCTTGCAACCCATCTAATCCTTTTTTTGACTTTTGTACCTCTGTAGCTCCTCTACTAAACGACATAGACTTACGTTCAACTTTACCATTTCCATCCCACTTAACGCTCCTTGGAAGAAGTGCCTACCCATATTTGACACTTCTCTTACAATTTATAATAAACACGAATCCTCCCATGCGCTTATAAAGGAAGCATTCCTTGAAATTCTACACACAAATGGTTTTGATTTAGTCCTTTACACAGACGCTTCCAAAACCCTCACCGCTGTTGGATGCGCCATCACTACTACAAATGATATTATAAGCACCACTCGGTTGCCCACTTTATGAGGCATACATACTGGGGAGATGTTCAGTATCCTTCAGGCTTTCAAATATATTCCATCTTCATCTAAACATGCCGCTATCTGCACTGACTCCCTATCCTCTATAAATTCTCTAAAATCTAAATTCACCGGTCATCCACTAGCTCAAAACGTACATGACTTATACCAATCCTTTCATGCTCGACATACTAAAGTTGCACTTATCTGGCTTCCATCTCACATCGGCCTTAATGGCAATAAAACTGCTGACCAACACGCCAAAGAATCTGCCTCCCTCGTTACCACTGCTACTACAATTCATCTAAGCAAAGATCTGAAATCCTTACTCAAGGCCTTAATCCACAAATCTTGGCAAATTCATTGGACCAACAAGAATACAACTCTTCATGAAATTCAACCCATCCTTGGTCGCCTTTCACTTACCGATTTTTCAAGACATGATGTAAGGATTGTGAGAAGATTGCGAATTGGCCATACACGTTCGATTCATGGCCACTTAATGACCACCGATAATAGCCCAACATGCCAAGCCTGCAACTGTCCTGTTACTGTTGAACATATATTGATATACTGTCAACTCTACAACGACGTCCGGGTGAGAAACAGTATGAAGTCTACACTAAAAGGAATGTTAAGTTCTCCCAGTGAACTATCCAAAACTATACAGTTCCTTAAAGACATTAATACTTTTTATAAACTATGATATCATGTAATGTACCGTGCCAATGGCCATAGCTGTCGAGGCACTTGAACTTGAATAAAAAAAATATTAAAGGATTTGTTATTTTATTTTGATTTACATGAGAATTTTCCATATTAAATTTAAAATAATAATAAAATTGGTACCAGAAGGAACTCACCCTGTGCCAGGATCTCAGGCCGTAATAGTTCGGCGCATGTTCCAGTGTGAGTAGACGTGTTTTACATGGCTCTACAAGAATGCCAAATTATCATATTTTTAAGTGCTAATTTCTCAAGTGGATAGTAAACATTGGACAAGTAAGTCTCAAAGTTACATTTTACCTAATTACTATACTTAGAAAGGGCGTATTTTGGCTATACACTGCTAGATATTTATTTAATTGAGCACTCGAGCAGTGGAGGATGAACTGCACTCATCTACAACAAACTAGTGAACTCTAATGAATTTGTAACTGAGCTGTATAATGCTATTATGGATATTGTTACTGAAAACCCAGACAAAGAAATAGAGAAACTGAAAATGGATAATGCAAAACTAAACGTAAAACTGCAAAACGATGAAAGTATAATCAAAACATTGATGACAGTAGGAATCATTTGAGAGTTTTCGGCGATCTAAAAATATATTTTTTCATGGGTTGAAAGAAGCAGATAATGAGACGTGTATTGATATAATATACGATATAATCATTCATGAAACATTTTTTGAGTGATATAGTAGTAAAATTTTGTCATTGGATTTGCAAATTATTTATCTTTTTTCTTTAAATCTTGAAGTGTTTTTCAAGGAAATCTATTGAATATCTCAATCGATTTCACGTTACCATCTCCGCCAATAACGGGGACTACCCCATTCACAACAGAATATACGCGTAGGCTTAGGGAAAAGATCCAAAAGCTTAATGCGATAAAGCCGGAAATCTTTTCAAGTGATAATCTAAATATTAATATTATAGTGAGTGTAAAGAAACCTTTTGTGACAGTGAAAACTTCCCCCAAGGCATCTAAAACTAAAGGTACGTCCAAAATTATTAAAAGACATAAAAAACGTCATAAGCTTTCCACTCACCATAAACAAAAAATCAAAACAACTAAAAAAACTGATAGAGATTTGAATCAACCAAGTGTAGTAGACGAACCACGTTTCCCTACAACCATTGTAGGGTCTCCCGACACAAGAATTAGCGAGGAACTTACACGAATCAAAATCAAAAAGGCAGAATTAAAAGCTAGAAATCTAAAATTCCACAAATTAGTATATCTTAACAAGGAATCCGATTCTTCAGATGACTTGAACCTCGACACACATAAATCAAGCTCTGACTTAGTTGACATTTCAAATATTTCAAAAGAAATTATTGACGCTATTGATATAAATCTAATAAACAAGTGTATTGAAGACTCAATAAACAGTCACAGTGATCATAATACGGCAGAAACTCCAACAAAACTCAAAAAAAGTGTAGTGAAGACGAAGAAAAGTGTCTAGGAAAATCCAAAAACAAGTGTCTAGAACACGAGGAAGAAAAGTGTATAGAACAATTTTCAAAAAAGTGTATAGGATTGAAAATTAACAAGTGTATTGGAAATCAAAAGTTAATTGAAAATATAGACAAAGAACACCAATCCCTTAGCCCTGCACTATCTATACCACTCTGCAGGGGTAATAATAATACTTCGACACCAGACGATTAAAATATTAACATTGAAAAGCTTAACGAATATAAAATGTAGGAAGGATCTATAGGCCCACAAAATAGTAAAAATACGTCTGACGAGGATGATGAAACGACAAACCCTCATCAATTTAGTTGAAGTACAATTACATAATCCATCCACCCCCTCATGGGCAAAAGAGGTCGAAGATAGAGAAAATGCTATTGACAGTGCAAATTCTACTGTTAAATTCGTTTCTCAGTATGAAAAAATAATAAACAAAAATAATAAAATTACCGCCAGAACACTTAAAATGGTAAACAACCAAAGACCTTCCACATCAGAAGATATGAATGCTATCATTACTTTGCCTCCGACTCAACAATCTGATAATATGGACACTTTACCCCCGGATTTCGAGAAGCCAAAAAAAGTGACCACTTTTAGTCGCATAATTCAGCAAATTCCCAGAAAACAAGATATAACCACGGCTAATAGATACGATTCGTCATCTGAAGTATCGGAAGATGAAGCTACACGAAAAAACCCTCAAAAGAAGAGAAAAAAGAAGACTTTCCGAAAGTTCAACCCCTCCGACTCTAGTACGGATGACCAGCAAATCGCCGGACATGCCAAACGTCCAAAGGATATCACAAATAAAACAATCAAAAAACCAACCTCTTGTCCCCTATTGTCATCGAAGGAAATGTCTCTGCTCATAAAGCCATGATCAACAAGCTGAAGGTTGACGTTCAAAAACAATTTGAGCTAAAATATACCAACAAGTCCACAATTGTCTTTACGAAGGATTCCGAAGACTTCGAAAAATTAAAAAATACCTTAAGGCAAGAAAAGGTACAATTTCATACATATACCCATTCATTCGTTCTGCGTGGCCTCGCAGAAGGCCTACAAATTACCGACATCAAAGATGAATTGGAAAAAGTGTACAAGATTACAACCAAAGACATATACAGGATGAGCACCAAAGGCCGCCCCTGTACCTCGTGGTCAGAGATTCAAAGATTACATTAGAATTTTTGAATAAAAATGTGAAAATAATCGAACACACGAGAGTACAGTGGGAATATCGTCGTCAAAACAAACCGATCATACAATGTCATATTTGCCAACTGTGGGGCCACGCCACGTCGAATTGCGGAAGAACACCCCGGTGCCTCAAGTGCGCCGGCAGCCACCTAACACCTGAATGTCCCAAGCTTAGAACAACACCAGCCCGATGCGCTAACTGCGACGGTGATCATCCCGCCAACGCAGAAGTGTGTCCGGAATATGTGAAAAGGCGAACTTGGCTCGAGGAGAAGCGTGCAAACTTACAAAAACCGAAAATTACTGCAAACAAATTTATCCCGGCTCCAATTCCTACTACGAATCCATGGCATCAACCTAGACCCAACCAAGCAGACTTTCCCAGTCTTCCTTCAAAACCTACCCCTACGACCACCCCACAAATTATCCCAAACAGCCAAGCGACTATTGCACCCTCGACCAGCACAAATAAAAATTCCAACATGCCGATAAACCTGAACAATTTCTCGGAATTAAATAATAAATTCAAAGAACTTCAACAATTAATCAACCTAGAGGAGCTTACAAGAGCAGTAACTGACCTGACCGATTTGATGAAAGCAGCCAGATCCAAGAAAAATTCACTATCTACAATAACTTTGTTGCCGGTATAGACAGCTAGGACTTCTAGGCAGGTAGGTGATAAAACGGGCTCTCAAAATCGATATAATTTCAAAATAATTTTCTGTAATATACAAGGAGTAATTTCTAAACTCCACTTAATCAGACACTTTCTCGACATTCAAAAACCAGATATTTTCATTCTAATCCAGACGTTTCTAAAACCAAATAAATCATTTAATCTTAAAATCCCTGAATATCGTCTCTTAAGACAAGACCGCACCTCCGATGCCAAAGGTGGTGGTATCGCTTTGTTAATCAAAAAAGGCATACAATTCAAGTCATTGCAGCACAATAATTCTTCCATTGAGCATATCTCGATACTAGTGGAAAATAAAATCAAAATTGTAGGTGCTTATAACTCTCCTTTAAATATATTAAAAGAATCAGATTTCCAAAACATCTTGAAAACTCACAATAAGGTTTTACTAGTCGGTGATTTAAATTGCAAGCATCCCTTATGGGACAAGCACACTACTCGACCAAACAAAAACGGAAATACTCTCCAAAGATTCTGCGACAATTGGGATTGTAACATTTTTGCATCAGAAGACCCAACCCACTTCCCTTTTTCAAACCACTCCCCTAGTACTATTGACATCGCCATAGGCAGAAACATAAAAAATATATCAAAAATCAAAACACTTACCGACTTAAACTCCGATCACGATCCCGTCCTTATCATCCTAGAACTTCCCCATCAATTCCACCACCCTCCCAAGATAATATATGATTATAAATCCACAAATTGGACAACTTTTAGAAAATATTTAAACGAAAACATACATATCGCAGATAAGATTGAAAACCTAGAACAATTAACACAAACAATAAGAGGTCCGTCAAGCTGCCCCCCCCCCCCGGTTGGAATTTTTCTACCAACATGCTAGCACACATAAAGGGCACCTAGCACAACCTAGTACAACCATTTTTATAGCTAGCACACCAGCAGGTCACAATAAAAATGCTTTTGAATTCGGGTGGGGCCAGGTTAACGCTCCCCCCCCCGGTTGGAATTTTTTCGCCAAAATGCTAGCACAGATAAAGGACACCTAGCACAACCTAGGACAACCATTTTTATAGCTAGCACACCCACAGGTCACAATAAAAATGCTTTTGAATTAGGGTGGGGCCAGGTTAACGCTAGCCCCCCCCCGGTTGGAATTTTTTCGCCAAAATGCTAGCACAGATAAATGACACCTAGCACAACCTAGCGCAACCATTTTTATAGCTAGCACACCAACAGGTCACAATAAAAATGCTTTTGAATTCGGATGGGGCCAGGTTAACGCTAGCCCCCCCCCGGTTGGAATTTTTTCGCCAAAATGCTAGCACAGATAAAGGACACCTAACACAATCTAGCACACCATTTTTTATAGCAAGCACACTAACTACACTCTTGATGCTGGGGAGTGGGACGGAGGTCAGTGAAATAACGCTATACTTACTCGATGAATAAATGAATGGATAAATGAATAGGTTGAATATATATGTAAAACGGCTGGTTTAATTGTTTCTTACTGTAGTTACGAAAAATTTTCGGAGCATTCCACTCATATGATAAAAATTCCAAATTGAGCAGGATCTTTTCGGAGATGACTCTCCGGCAGGGCCGATAATTTCCCTTTTAAGTCCGTATCTAAGTAACGTCTAAGTAGCAATTGTTGTTATTATTATAATTTTAATTTAAAATATCATGTAAATGTCACGGTTTGAAAACGATTCTTCAAGTTTAATCCAAAAATAAGTGATTGAAAATGAACCATTTAGTACCATGTAATGTTGTTTAAATACGTAATATAAATTTCGCATTAATACAGTTTTATGTCGTCTAATCGAGAAATATTCTATCGAATTACACTCGTGAAAATAGTTAGATCATTAGTTTTACTTATATAGTCCATGTTGCTTGTAATATTATTAGAATGAATACATATTATTACAACCATCAGCCCTTCGGGGAAACCCTTTCTTAACCCAAGCATCTGAATAGGCCAGTTTGAATGTACCTGCAAGAATTTTATTTACTCTTAAGACCCATAAAAACGGCATTATAAAAATAATTCAAATTTTAACGATAGACTTGGTTTAACGACCTTTTTAAAAAGTCCGATGAAAACTTCAGATGGATTATACCTAGTTTTTCGAAAAATAAAAATACCTATGTCATCAATTTTGCTGCCTTCCATTTCATACACATATTGTAAGAAAGCATAAAAAAATTAATCCACTTTCTTTATTGCGCCAACTTTGGTGATCCGCCATGTTGAATTTAAAATGACGTCACATACCTAATTATGGATTGGCATGCAAACTAGACGTATATACAGAATTTCAAATGAATCGGTTGAAGATATCTGCTTCAAAACTGAGTTGCAAGATTGCAACCGAAAAAACATACATTGCCAGTTACATACTAAAAACTTTGAAAAATACATAGTAGTGTTGGTGTCTTATGATATGCCACAGAAATATTTGAAGCTCTGATTAACCGGATCTAAGAATTAAAAGCTGCACGTTCTAAGTTAACTTAGGAATTTAAAAAAAATCTGATAGTGAAATGCAATATTTATGTTATCATTACAGTGGTTAATTAACCATCAACTTCGGCAATAAATATTCTGAAAATTTAAAAATAGAGTTTGAGTGTTTCTTTTAAATGAGGACTACAGTGAACCACGATCAATCTAAAACATGTATTCTCAATATATTGGAACATTTTTAGGGATCTCAGCCGCCCTTTCCCAGATTGCACAACTTTGTCCAAAGGACATATCCAACGGCTTCGCTTTTTTGGATATTTATTTATCCAACATGTCTGTACGCAAACGTTTGTCGTTGCCTTTTTTATAGTGTGACGTAATTTGCAACTTATTTGTGCACGGATTGTTTCTGATTCCGTAACTAAATGGTTCAATTTAATTATTTGGTTTTATTAAAATTACTATGATTTCAACAAAATTATTTTTAAAAATGAAGGTTTTTTGTATTCTTTCGTTTTTTAGCATTAATTGAAAATAGATAATTATTAATTAAATAATAGTTAATTATTAACTAATTAAATACCCTGCTAGATGGGAAAATATAGATATCAAGCACAATCCGGCAACAGCTGATAACAATAATGCTGCTTAGGGGTCATTTTTTATAGGAATATGATGTTTAGGGACAAATACATCTAACATTTTCATTCATTCGTGTAACCATAGCGTTATTTTGCAGACACCCTCCATCCCCTGAATTCAAAAGCATTGTTGATGTACTAGCTATAAAAAAATTTGTGCTAGGTGTCTTTTATTTGTGCTATCATTTTGGCGGAGAAAATCCAACCGGGGGGGGCTAGCGTTAACCTGGCCCCACCCGAGTTCAAAAGCATTTTTATTGTGACCTGTTGGAGTGCTAGCTATAAAAATAGTTGTGCTAGGTTGTGCTAGGTGTCCTTTATCTGTGCTAGCATTTTGGCAAAAAAATTCCAACCGGGGGGGGCCAGCTTGACGGACCTAACAATAAGATCCCTTCAAGATTCTATCTTAACTGAAAGAAACATGTCAATCCCTCAAAAGTCCATTTTTCCTCTTCCAAACTCACTCCCTGATTATATTATTAAAATCATCAATGATAAAAACAAAATAAGAAAAAGATGGCAACACACGAGAAAAGAAGAGGACAAAATCATGTTAAAACACTACCAAAACTATATTAATACGTTAATCAAAGAATATAAAAACTACAAATGGGCGGAATATCTCAGCACACTAAGGCCAGAAGACAATTCTCTATGGAAAATTTCCAGATACTTCAGAAATAGGCGCAGAGAAATAAACAATATAGAAAAGAATGGACATTCATACACAGACACCAAAGAAATCGCAGAAATCTTTGGAGAGTATTTTCAAGAAAATTTCATAAATAATTGTCAAAACACAACAGTTCATAACAGTATATCAAACAAAGTCCACCAATACCTTTCAAACATCCCAAATTCTAAAATTAAAAATCTAGTCACTTTCTCAGAAATTGTAACCACTATTAAGCAATTAAAAAATAAAACCGCTCCTGGAAACGACGGTATTCCAAATATATTAATTAAAAGCCTGCCAAAAAAGGTTTTGGTGCAATTTGTTTACATTACTAATTTTATAATCAAATCGGGCCACTATCCAGATATGCTCAAAGTAGCCAACATCATCCCAATATTAAAAGCAAACAAACAACCTCGTTATGTAGATAGCTACAGACCTATCTCATTATTGAACAATATAGCAAAGGTGATAGACAAAATCATTTTAAAAAGACTACAAACTTTTGTAAATATTGATAATATAATTCTCGAGGAGCAATACGGCTTTCGAAGTGGTCATAGCACAATTGCTCAAAACATACGTGTGCTAAATCACATTACAGAGGGCTTTTATAATCAAAAGAAGGCCGTTATGGTTGCTATTGACATTAAGAAAGCCTTCGATACCGATGGCACGAGGGATTACTGCTCAAATTAATTAATTTAAATACCCCTGAATATTTAATTAAAATATTATATTCGTATTTAACAAGTAGAAAATTGTATACCAAAATAAATGAAAGTACTGTAGGGCCCTACCTTACACAGGCCGGAGTCCTTCAAGGCTCAGTTCTTTCACCTTTGCTGTACTCAGTATTCATCCACGACATCCCTACTTCAACCAATATTCTAACAGCCATGTATGCTGATGACACGTGTTTTGTGGCATTGGCAAAGAATCCGGATCACGCACTCTTAAAAATACAAACTCACATCAACACGAAAATCTCCTATTTCTCCAATCAAAAATTATCCTTAAATGCCTCCAAAACAGAGTATTTATTACTCAGGAGGCGTACTCTCAAAAACAGCCAATTACAATCTCAGCTTTGCATAAACGGACATAATATCACCCCTAGCACATCATTAAAATATTTAGGATACACTATTCAAGGTAACACGAATGCAAATGCGCACATTAGTACTCAAGTTCGTAAAGCTAAGATTGTAGTGTGCCAGTTATACCCACTTATTTGCAAACATAGTAAACTCTCCACCGAAAACAAATTAACACTTTACAGACAAATTATTCGACCCATCCTTACATACTCAGCCCCAGTTTACTACACAGGTACAAAGCACAACTTTCATTCTTTGCAAATGGTACAAAACAAGTGTCTTAGAATGGCAATTAAAAATCATATAACTTACCCTTACCTCCCCAAAACCTCATGGCTACATGACAAAGCCGATCTACCCACTATCAAGGATTTCGTATCTATAGTTTCAAAAAACTTCTACGATAACTGTCTGCCAAACAAACTTCGTAATGCTCTCAAAGCCGCAAATCGCGCAGAAGTATCCCGTGATAGTGGGAGTAGGCTTCTGCATGGTACGCTGACTATATAACTTGGTTGTGGGACCATCGGCATTTAAATTATTCTTAATATAGTTGTAATTAGGGAATGTAAACCGATTGTCAATAAAGATATTTTAAAATCAAATCAATCAATCAATAACAAACTATACTTAAAATTAGATCAGTTTTGTATTAATGACTGCTTTCGGCTGAGGAAACCTGATAAAAATAATATAAAGCCGATTTTAATACAATTCTGTACTACGTATGTCAAAAAGCTAGTACTTGATAACAAAAAAAGGTAAAAGGATCAGGTGTAGTCCTTAGGCAGGATTTATCGATGGATACCTTAAAATTTATGAATGCTGCGCATCTCAAGATGAACAAGAAAGGAAGAGTATGGTCCAATAATGGTAAAGTTTTTCTGAAATACAATAATGAATATGAAATTCGCAAAATTCAGAACGTAGGTGATATATAGTTAAATTGTAAGCACGTTTGTAAATTATATACTGGTTATAATCAGTATTAGTTTTATTGGGAGTTTTTTTTTGGTTAGATATAGTGCTTAACTTTTGTTTTGTTTAAAAATATTATTTTGTATGAGCCATGTGCAATTGGTATATCACGTGTATAATTAGCTTGTACTTGCTTTTATATTTGAATACATAGATATTGGGAGTGTAATTAACTTTAGTTGATTTTAAAATAATAGGAATAGTTTACTGAATGAATTTTCTTGGCATAGCATTTCTTAATGTTCGATATCTTCGTCCATCACTAGGAGATGTAAAAAATATATTACAAAAGTATAATTATGACATTTTTATGGTATGTGAAACGTGGTTATTTGGATATGTTATTGATAATATGTTGCATATTAATGGTTATACGTTATATAGAGAGGATAGAAACCCTAGAGGGAAGGGTTTGTGTATTTATGTAAAAAGTAAATATAATACAGAAATAAAATTAGGAAATATAGCTTATGTTTGGGAACAATTGTGGATAAAATTAACTATAAATCGTAAAACGTATAGTATAGGAGTAATTTATGAACCACATTCAATTGCAGATAGTGTTTTTCTAAATGAATTTGAAGATTATCTGGTATCTTTATTTCCAACTGTGTCTGGGGTAATATGCATGGG
Source organism: Galeruca laticollis (assembly GCA_963921935.1). Lineage (NCBI taxonomy): Eukaryota > Metazoa > Arthropoda > Insecta > Coleoptera > Chrysomelidae > Galeruca > Galeruca laticollis. Next base: position 168,053,342 of record OY998180.1, read on the forward strand.
CGATTTTAATATGGATTTTTTTATGGCGAACGCGGTATTAAGCAAGTTTGTTGACATCTTGGAAATGTTCGAATTGAATCAAATTATTTATGAACCTATTAGAATTACGACAACTTCCGTTACTTGATTATATTGTAATTAATGAAAAAATTGTAGTTGAAAAAGGAATTTATCGACACAGAACTTCAGATGACTCACTTATTATTTGTAAAATTAATGTGAGGAGAGTGAATATTTCTAAGACATGTACTTATAAAAGTTTCAAAAAATTTGATGAGGAACTATTTATTCAATATCTAAGAAATGTTTCCTTCCATCGTATTTTTGATCAGGAAACTGTGGATGAGAAATTAAATTATTTTTTTTGTAAATTTATTTGACAGGTATGCGTCTGTAGTAACTTCACATATTACAAAGAAAAAAGCTCCCTGGCTAATATTCAATCTGAGGGAAATGATTAATGAACGGGACAGAGCTTTAAAAAAATTTAAGCGTACAAAATTAGTTGCACATTTTTAGTATCATAAAGATTTCAAAAATTACACAAATTAAGCTATGAAAAGAGAAAAAGGGCATATTTTTTATTTCAGCTTAATAACTCTACTTCACTTGACCTATAGCATACACATGAGTCAAACAATTTTGTTAATTATAGATGTGATGACATCCCTGAAGTTCTAAGAAAACCGATGGAAATAAATGATTTCCTTATAAATTATGTTCCAAATATTTTGGAATATAGAGGTTGAAAGAATGAAAGTGGAAATAAACATAAACAAGACGAAAGTTGTGATAATAAAGATGACCAAATAGTCAAGAAATCAAGTGCAATGAAAACACATTCTAGAAAGAGTATGGGCATGTATGAATATCTCGGAACAATTATCACAGAAGATGAGAAAAAGTCGCAGAATTAACAAATAGAGCTAATGAATCATCAATATTATATTATAAAATAAATAAAGCGATCCTAGGCCACAAACAGGTAGATATTTGAATAAACAAAAAACATAATGTAACAACTATTCCTACAATGATATATGCAAGAAAGGATTGGGTAATTCATAAAACCACGAAATTGAAATAGGAGAAATTGAAATGGAATATTTCAGAAAAATAGGAGAAAAAACGAAATGGGACAGAATCAGGAACGAACACGTAAGGAAAATGTCGGGACAAATATCAATTATTGATAAAATGGAAAAGAAACAGTTAAATTGGTATAAACGTATAATGAGAATGAGTCAACAATGAATAGCTGGGAAGGCATAAAGATAAGCGAAGAAGAAGAAGAGTAAAATTTCAAGGTTTGATTTTTGTTCCGTGTGTGCTGTCTATAGGTGTAGTTAGATATATACTCACTTCCTTATTGTACATCACAATGAATATTATGCTTTGGAAATATGTTCATTCATTATATACCCCAATGCAATACATGTAAAGAAAATGGGAAACTTCCAAATAGTGGATGAATATAACTATCTGGGTTCGCTTATTACCAATAAAGGTGGTTGAGACGCAGAAAGTAACTGCACGCTGGCATTCGCCAGGAATGCACTACTTAACTAACAAATATATGGAAAGACACTGAACTCTCTAGTAACAACAAGCTGAAACTTTTAAACAGACCAGGAGGAAGATCACCGAGTCTATTGGTACACCAGATGAAGGTTGTTACCGACTTGATCACGGATTACATGAAGCCACAGAAGCGGCTATGGATAAAGGAGCATGGACAGAAGAGACGATCCTGGACTGGAAATTAGTACATAATGTCATCATATAACTGGAGAGATAAGGGACTGGCGAAAGAAGGAGATAGAGAGAGGGGAGAGAGATATAGAAAGAGAGAGATAAAGAGAGATAAGGAGAGATAGTTAAGAAGGTATGTAAATATTATTTATTTTAAAATATGATGAATAATTACGAATAACAAATATAACCTATATAAAATTAACGCAAAGTGTAATTACATCTCATATTTTAATAATTAATATTTATATAATGATCCTATCAAGAGTAACAAGATCGCACTTATGAAACTTATCAAAGGTATATTACTCTACTTCCACTGACCAAATACGAAAAAAAATATTGCTGTTATACTTGCGAATCTGAAATACCGTGTTTATGGCAGGGAGCATTGTGTAAATGTTAAATACAACAAGAATGCATAAAGACCACAGATACTGCCTTCTCATAAATTAGAAATTATCCTTTATACCTGCGTCCTAACAGGGTCGGAGTAATGACCAACCAGGTAAAGCGAGGGTGCAGTCTATCAGTCTGTGACTTTTCATCGTTGTGCATTGTGCAAATAAAAATGGCACTGTTTCGTCAATGGGAAAACATTGTATCGAATGAAATGAAAATAGAGAATGAAGTGATTGAAATTAGTGACAACAGTGATACTGAAGATGATGATTCGGACAATAGGAAGGTTAGAAGAAAACATTTGTCAAGTGACGCAAAAACGATAATAGAAATTGTTTACCAAACTCTAATTGAAATAGGGTATTCAACTTCTTTCACCGTGACAAGTGAATCAACAAAAGTCACTATATCTACGGTAAGGGACATTATAAACAAGGGAGAGACAGTAACGAGAAATGAAAAAAAATTCTAGAATCGATGAAGCGGCGGGAACTGGAATAAAACAACAAATTTACTCTTTTTACAAAGAAAATAGGGTGCCAACAACGTCTATGAGTTTGTAAAGACTGGAAGTTTCGGGAATTGAAGTAACGTTACAGAAATAAGAAGATTTCGCCAAGAAGGTCGATACATAGTTTGGTTGGATGAAACATGGTACGATAGCCATGACGTTATAAAGAAAGGATGGACTGATGGCACAAAAAGTTGTTGTCTAGAGGCCCCTCCGTCTAAGGGAGAAAGAATAATAATTTTACATGCCGGTGGCAGCGATGGATGGGTGTCCAATGCGTTGCTGTTGTCTGCAAAAAATTTAAAAAATTGTTCAGCCGATTATCACGAAGACATGAGTTCACCATTTCTTGAGACTTGGTTTCAAGAACAACTGTTGCCTAATTTGCCCGATAATTCTGTCATTGTGATGGACAACGCCAGTTATCATTCAAAACAAATTAACAAGAAACCCACCACAAGCACGAAAAAAGCAGAAATCCTACAATTTATGGCTGAAAATGATATAGAAATACCTAAATCAATATGCATCAAAAATGATCTTCTAACCATTATAAAAGACCTGAACATTCCTACAAAATATCGGATTGACACAATGGCACAAGCAAAAAGATATACGGTACTGAATCTTCCGCCTTACTACTGTGTATTAAATCACATTCAACTTATCTGGAGTACTCTAAAACTGGGAATTCGGCGTAAAAATACAGCTCCAAGGCTAAGTTCTGCTATAGTAGATTTAATTAGAAGTGAGGTGGAAAATATAGACAGTATTTTATGGAAAAATTGCATCGCACACGTAGTTGAAGTGGAAGATTGTCTCCGAATGTACAACAATTTATAATTAATTTGAACGAAGACAGCGATGTATTATTATAAAAAAATTATTACATAATGTTATAATAATGGAATATTTTTTCTTTTACCCTAATATAGTGGTGTATAATTATATTGTAATAACTATATGGGTCGTTTTTGTTTGTAAATTCATAAAATCCGTGTCAAGAAGGATTGTTTCCTACTTTGTTCAAATTTTTAAAGACGTCCCTGCGTAGGGTCGGACTGTGTACTTGGTCTTGATATACAACTATGCTATTTATGGTCTTAAATTGTTCCCCACTGGGTAAAGTTAACAACGGTCGAAGATAATAAACATGGTATTTCAAATTCGCAACTATACATCTGCTCATTTTCAACATACAAACGGAACAGTTTATGATAAGGAGCCTTTGAAAACTTATTTGCAAGCAGGTAAAAAATACTCTTCGTGTTCATGTGGAAGAAGTAAAACTCAACCCTTTTGTGATGGAACCAATACATAGCACAACTTAAAATTTACTCAAAAACCAGTGAGGTTTATAGTATTAGAAGAATCAAAAGAATATTGGATCTGCAACTGTAAACATACAACTCATCGTCCGTTTTGTGGTGGAACTCACAAATCTAAAGAAGTGCAAGATTTTACCTCAATTATCAGGCAATAAAAACATGTTTCTGTGTAGCTAATGCAAATAAATATTAATGTTCATCAAAAACAGTTGAGAAGGTAATTGAAATGTACCCAGACTGCTAACAAAAGATATTTATTGTAAATATTTGTATATAAACTCACTTTGTTATTAGTTTTAACAAATCATACAAAACGTTAATAATTAGGTGACAACTGGTATATATGACTATAATCAATGTCGTCATATCAAAAACATATTACCTCAGTGCAGATTGTTTCATTAACGGTTTAAAAAAATTCGTAGCATGCTACTCTTGTGGTTCAAACATATATTTTTTTGTTTTTTTGACTCTATGTGGAAAATCACAATCTATTATAACGAAGATAATAGAAGAGAATATAAGGAACTTACCTTAGTAAACTTAAAAGTGCCTTTTCAGAATCGGTCAATTTATCTTTTTGGGTGGACGCAGTCAGCTCACAAATTAATTTTGGTAAACAAGCTTTCTTAATTGTCTTCAATATTTTTGACTTCGTTGTCTGACTTCCTGTATCAATTAAAATGTGAATAATTACTTCTATATTCAAATACTGATATATAATTAACGAAATATAATAAATTTAAATAAAAAATTTATTTCCATGTACTTTATTTCAATTCAAAATATTCACTAGTCTTTCGCTATAAATTTAGTTTTTTTTACAGAATTCAGTTATTGGAAGTTTCAATATATATAATACCTAATCATCTCGAAATCGGGTAGTAAGAACTTTAATATTTGCAATGTTATCACATTTATCGTTATGATTATCTTAGATACTTTAGCTTTTTAAATACATATCACCTTATATGTGTGTTTTTAGTAAGCTTGAATAAGAATTTAACTATATGTGACCACAACATGTTTTAAATGAATGATTGCCAACTAGATTTGAAGTACCTAATTAAAATCAAGAATTATGTAATTTTAATATTAGTGAACCTGAAAATAATTTCAATTATTTGAAAGTTCTATAAGAAGGCACTTAAAGAGAGAGAGAAATTTACTACTCTAATGATGAGGTAAGGTGATGAGAAAGATATATGCAAGATTTATGGACAACAATCATCGAATAAGCACCATCAAATAGAACAGAACTAGAGGCATGGAATAAAAAAGACGGTAAAGCACGTGTATATATTGGTTTATTTGTTGAAGATGATCAAATTATTCATATTAAGAATAAAACATCAGCAAAAGCATCGTGGGTAGCATTAAAAGAATACCATCAAAAATCAACTTTATCAAACAAGGTTAGACTTTTAAGACGGTTATGTCGAATGATATTGACTGAAGGTGGAAATATGCATTTAAATGCAATGGAGGAATGTATAAATCAATTGCCTACATTAGGTGAATCAATTGCAGACGCTCTTTCAGTTGTGTTATATTTATCAAGTTTATCCGAAAGTTATGGTGTTTTAATAACGGCTCTTGAATCATGTCCTGAGGCTGATGGTAGAAATTTACCAATAAAAGGAATCGGAGTCATTGAATTCAAAACTGCTGTCAATAAATTCAAATTGAATGATGGGCAATTTGTACCTGGATCAAAATGTAACCTCTTATCAGTCAGTAAGCTTGCAAAGAATGGCTGCAGTATCATTTATAAGGGCGAGAAGTGTGACATCAATGAAGATGGTAAAACATTAATAACGGTAAAGTCACAAAATTATGTTTATAAAACAACACCATCGAATCGGGCTTACAACGCATCAGTTCGAGTGAATCGAAATGCATTCATGAATGGCATAAAGCTTTTGGTCATCGGAATTTAATTGATATAAGAAAAATGGCAAGACATGTAAGCAGTCCAAGATTGTGTGATTGGACTGAAGTAAAGCGAGTCTTCAGATATTTAAAGGCAACAAAGTAATTGAAATTACGACTTGGTGATCATGAAGACAAAGGAAAATTTCAATGTTACGTAGAAGCAGACTGGGCTGGAGATCATGAAGATCGAAAATCAAATACCGGATATTGCTTTATTTACAATGGAGCATTAATTGGATGGACAAGTCGAAAACAAACGTCAGTCGCTTTACCATCAACTGAAGCTGAAATTATCGCATTCGCAGAGGCTTCACGTGAACTCATTTGGATTGAACGAATTTCAAATAATTTTGATCAAAAATTGGACGCACCAATTAAAATATTCGAACACAATCAAGGTTGTATAAAGCTACTGAGTGGACCGTTGTGTCATCAAAGAATAAAGCATATTGATATCAAATATAAGTTCGTATATGATTTGATATTATCGAAACGCATCCAGTCAAATTCAATTCTATAGTTTATTTTTCTTGGAACAAATTAGAAAGAAGTGTTTACAATAATAAATCATCAAGTTACTAGCAGTGATTCACCTACGAATGAATCTCGATTAATTTGTTGATTAATTTTTCGAGATCCATACAAAAATTGATAGAATCATTCTAAATGCTATCTATCAATTAGGCTACTGTCAAACTAACAACGTTATACACATATGTCGAAAAGTTTGGAATACGTACAAATAATAAATCTACGCCTATGGTGGTTTAAAAACTGTTGTTAATATTTATTCTAGAGCGTTTTTAAATGAAAATTATCAAAAATTTGATTCGTTTTTGTAGCAATTTGGTCACATTAAACTGATTTTGGAATTTACACATTATTTCAGTGATTGTTTAAATTTCATTCCAGCCGTTTAAAAATGCCTAGAAACCTGATATCTCATTTCGACAGATCTAGAGTAATTGCATTGTTACAACAGGGCTTTATTCAAAGTGATATCGCCAATATTATAGGCGTCACTCAGAGTACTGTATCGAAAATTAAAAAAAAATTCCAAGGCACAAATTACGTGAAGGATCGCCCCAGAAGTGGCAGAAATCGATGTATAACAGCAGCCCAAAACCGGCAGATAACATTGATAGCTCGAAGAAATCGTCTGGAATCTACAAGTGGTAGGTATGTCCAGAGAAATTGTTAGGCTTGAAGAACTGAATATTTCACGGCCAACAATAACACGCAGACCAAATGCAGTAAATTTGTATCGTAGAAGACCCTTACGTGTTCCCAAACTAACCTATCAACACAAAATTGTAAGGTTGCAATGTGCTCGAGAAATGGTACATCATGGTCCTAACTGGAATAACGTGATGTTCTCTGATGAATCAAAAATTGGCTTGGTTTCTGATTCGCGAAAAACACTAGTTTGGAGGGCCTCAGGACGACAAGCCCGACTAGAAACAGCCCTACCGCGTGTCCTATTTGAAGGTGGGAGTATTATGGTTTGGGGTGGTATTATGAGTGGCACACGGACGCCTCTACTGGTTCTGGAGAGAAGAGTCACTGGTGCTGTATTCATCGAGGAGGTTTTAAAACCTGTCGTGCGTCTATTCCGAGGGGCAGTAGGTGGTAGATTTGTGTTTATGCGTGACAACGCACCTCCGCATCGAACAGCAGCAGTACAAAATTTTCTGGAAGAAGAAGGAATATCCATAATATGGTGGCTCTCGAATTCCACTGACACGAACGTCATTGAACATGCCGGGGACATTCTCAAAACACGCATTAAGAAGCGAAACAATCCCCCTATTACACTGCGAGAACTAAAAGATGCTACTCGTGAAGAATGGGAAAGAATTCCGCAAGCCCAGCTCGACCATTTAATCGACAACATGCCAAATCGCCTACATTCATGTATAAAGGCCAATGTAGGACATACTGATTATTAATTCAATAAAAAAATACTTTTTTTCTATAATAATTTAATTTTAAATGTTAGTGGTACATTGTAACTGTTTCACTTCAAAAGAATAAATCATTTTTTTGCATATTGTTTATCTGACTTTTAGATTTATTCAGTATTGGTGGGAGTTGTAGCAAAACGATGTTTAATTATTCTGAAATTGTTTTATATAAAAATTAAAAAAAGATGAAATATTCCAATATTCCAAACTTTTGGACATATGTGTATTTTGAACAATGGAGTCAGTAGACATTATTTTAAAGATTTCGTAATCTTTGAATTGTTATGTTGTAATTTCGTTGAAGATAGTTTGTATAAATATTTTATTAAGACGATTAGATATTTCCAAACCTTTTTTATTCACTCAAAACTTTCCTGGCTACAAAAATATTGTAACTTTTAGTGATATACATACTTCTTAAAACCAACAATTTTATGGATTGTGAAACTTAATAATTGTCAGTAAAAACAAAATAGGGCAAATCAGATATAGAAGTGTTTTATATTTTCAATTAAACTGCGGATTTTTAGCCCTTGTCTTGGAACACGAACAAACAATATGTCGTCACAATAATTTTCAATATTATGGGGCCTTGAGATAGTTGTCAAAATAATTGTGGCTGTCTGTTTTTGTTGTCGAATTCGCATTTTTATGAGCTTGATATAATTATTTCATTCAAGGTAAATTTGACCTATCTTTTCAATTTGAAATAAATTCAATCTAACTACGTCAAAATTGTGATAAACAATGAAATGACCACAATTTTGTATTTGCACATAAAAATAAACAGAATAGGTATATTGATTATTAAATGCGATGTTAACTATACATATAACAAGGATTAATAACATTACAACAATGTATTTTGTGTGATAATAGTGATTTAGTTAAATGGTAATTTTTATTGTTGTTTTTTTTCCGAATATTGATTTTCTATTTAAAGCCTTTTGTGACCTTGCAAATATGTACATCAGGCATTTGAAATTGTGATCGATTCAACATTTAGAGTGTAATATCAAACAATTCTCGTAAGTATGGCATTAAATATATGGGGTGTCACGATATTATCTATATATTGGTTAATTATGGAAATTAGTAAGAAATTGAAGTCATCTGGGAATCAAGGACATACAAGAAATAAAAAGCAAAAAGATCACAGACAACGGCAGTGACGCCGCAAATACACCCTCACCAAAAAACACCACACCTAAAAACCGAATACACACTTTCTACGGCATGTAAATGTCAAACCATGAGAAGCCATGGTATATCATAGGCAACGGCTGTTGCTGATTGATGAAAGACACCCCCCACAAAAACCAGCACATCGAAAAAACCCTGAAAAGTCACTATATATACAGATGTGATATAAAAGCATACGATGTATAGGGCGTTATAAGTACTACATCTAATTATAATCTTTTTAAAATAAAGTAAACAATGGGTACTTAAACTCGTCCTCAAATTCCAATTTAATCTCTTGGTCAATTTCTTACCTAGCATAATATACTTAAACTCGTCCCCGAGTACTCCAGGTTGACAAAAATAAACAACTAAGCTTGACCCCAAAAAATATTTTATTAAGAATAATTATTGCAAAATTGGTTATTTTAATGTTTATAAAAGAATGAAATACAGTTAACGAAATCAAATCTTGATGTAGTTCCATTTTTATAGTCTTCTATGTTCCTTCCAATGCACTGTTTACGTCACCGTACGCCTGGATCGCGTGTTCTTGAGGTTTCAAATTACGTCAATCTCTCAATAAACGCAAAAATTGTTGCTTGCGTTGAATAAAAGTTAGCGTTGAATTTAGCGTGGAAATATTGGCACGTATATGTACATCTTTCTAAGCTATAACTGAGTTCGGCCCACGAGCTTGAAGGAAAAACGGCTTCTTCGTTGATATAATTTCAACTAAATAGTCTGCAAATAGTGATACGCGATCGTCTTCAGGTTATAATTCTGCAAAATATAAAGCAAAACAATCACCTACTTCAGGAAGATTCAAAAATGGTAAACCAAATATATAGCGCAGCCATTTTCCTATTGTACTGTTTTCGTCCTTTTACAATCAGGAACAAGACCTAGATTTTGAATTTTACTAAACCAGGCATGTGCCAAATGAAACCTGCAGCCTATCAGTAGGGAATTTTGGAACACCGTTCTTATAGCATTGTGAATTGCTACTTCAAAATCCGCCACAATGACTTTTGGTTTCAGATTTATACCGAAACTAATAAATTTGTTCTGTAAAATGTCAAAAAGATGTTTGTGGGAATACTCTTGCTTATTTGACAGTAGACAAAACGCTAATGGAATATAATAACTATTTTCTAATACATGCAACATAAACAACTGAAAAAATAGATTTTTTAACATCGTCGAAAATGAACAAAAGATGTTCTTCTATTATTGTCTTAATAGTAATAGTTTCTAGAGTTTCAATAACAGCTGCTCTATTTTTGGTAAAGGGTGGGAGAATTTTTCGTCTGCTATTATAATGATTGTTCCGAATATTATGAATGTCTTTCACTGAGATAGTATTTAATTGCCTGGTGTGTTCTTTTAAGGCTGAATGCTCATTTTAGATGGCTTCTCACAAATGTCATCGGCTGCTTTACGTTAACATTAGCATTTATTATCTGCCTGTTTAAATTTTCAAAACAAATAACAAAGAGAAAAACCCATCCTAATTATACTATCAAAACATATAAAAAATAAAGCGCCTCATACGAATTATACCAATAAAACACATTAGAAAGAAAGGGTCCCATCCGAATTATACTATCGAAACGCATTAAAAAGAAAGGCACATTTGTTCCACAGAACTATAAATAAAACAAAACGTTTTTTATATGTACTACAATAAGACCGGTTGAAAAACAAAATGACTTTTCAGGGTAACCTAGCCGAAATATTCTAGGAGTCACAAACATTTTAAGGGACACAGTTGTTGTAGATAGTAACAACATGATTAATCTAGACGCACAAAACAGAAGAAAAAATGGCCAGGTCATCGGCATTTATGTATTTATTTTTTCTAATTGTTGTACAAGGGAATTAAAACTGCTCATAAAGAATGTTTTTAAGAAAAAACAAAAAGAAAACAAAATGCATTCAAATGAAACTGGGAAGACCGCCAACAAACACTAACATTATTTAAACAGGGCTGAACGCAAGTATATCAATTGTTTGAAACTTTTAAATTAATACGGAATAAAGTGTGAATATGTATTATATGTTGCCATAGCTTACCTTTATTTTAAAAAGATTATAAGTAGATAATTATAGTACTTCTGTCAACCTATAGAGCGTATGATTTGACATCGCATCTTTTGTAGGCGGTGTACTTGCGTCATATATTTTTACCTCGTCAAGAGGTTTTTAGACTGATATACAGTAATTTTTTTTCTTACACAATGTCAAATTTCAAATGTCCGAAAAAATAGTAACGTGTTCACCGATCACAATGGAATTGTCAGTTGACTCGAGGAGCTGAAGTTATGCTACAGTTACATCTTCAGCCTCCTATCTGTACTTAAAACTGATATACAGGTACCATCTTTTTAGGTAGTTCGTCGATATATATATATATATATATATATATATATATATATATATATATATATATATATATATTTGGCAACTTTGTAATGGCTATAAAGTATCATACCACGATCCCTCGAAAAACACTTAAGGGACCCGAATAGCCATCTTAAATTCTAAAATTTCGAAAATTTGGGTATCTTAAGTTTTTTCCAATGTATACGGTTTTTGACCTCAGAGAGAGAAGAGACACCATAAATGTTTTTTGTAGCTCTATTCAATAGCTCAGTAGTTAAGTGACCCCCCCCCCCCAATCGAAATTTTCAACAAAAACATATATGGTCGTAATGCACTCCTAAGGCATGAGTATCCTCATGAATGATTTTCTTTGCACCACATTCTTCGAGAGACTACAGCTTTTTGTCTTAGAAGAGGGGGCAAATAAATGCTAGCCCCACCCAATCGGAATTCTCAAATTTTGTACATTGCACCATCAAGCGCTTGTAATGGACCATATTGCTTCACCGAAAAAATCCTTTGCACCCCTCGCCTCAGTTAGTAGTATCGCATTATTTAGAGTGAAGTTGGCGCCCTCCAATGACAATTTGCAAAAAAGATATACTACAGCCGAATCCACTCATATGCATCACCAAGAAAAAAAAATCCACCCTCCCCTTACTTAATTAAACCTCAATATATAAAGTGAAGTTGCCCCCCCCCCCAATGATAATTTAAAAAAAAAAACAAGTAGCATCTGAATCCACTTCTAACGCACCACTAACTAAAACAAAATCCGCCCTTCCCCATTATTTAAAGTGAAGTTGCCTGTATCCAAATATAAATTCTATAAATTCTAATGCACGCTTATGCACCACCAACAAAAACAAAATCTTCCCTTTCTCCAAATATAAAAAGTATATGCCTTCCCCTATGCCAAAAAAATTGAAAAATTGTCAAAATTATGGCAAACCTTAGTGAAAAATGGCCCGGAAAGTTTTGGAGAGGGTAGAAAGTGTCTGTTCATCGGATTTTGGATTTCTAACCACTACGAGTAGTCCGTCCCTGGCTTGAAGGCACTACTGTAAATTTGTCTGAAGAAGAAAAATCTTAACTGTTTTACGAGGAAATGAGAAAGTTTGTAATTTGAAATAGATAGTCAACTATACTAGCCCCAACCTACCAATCTCGAATTATCTAGACACATACTTAAGTGGCTTGGGGCCGAGCATATGTGAAAAATTTATAACTGCTGCCATCTAGTGGAAATTGTCTCAACTAATAATTTTTTTCATTACAAAAAAGAAAAATCTCAACTGTTTTACGAGGATATGAGAAAGTTTGTAATTTGGAATAGATCGTCAGCTATACTAGTCCCACCCTACCACTCTCCAATTATCTAGAGACATACTTAAGTATAGCTTGGAGCCAAGCATATGTGAAAAATTATAACCGCTGCCATCTAGTGGAAATTGTCTGAACTAATAATTTTTCCTTTGAAAACAAAAAAGTCTTGACTGTTTTACGAGGAAATGAGGAAGTTTGTAATTTGAAAGAGATCGTCAGCTATACTAGTCCCACCCTACCACTCTCCAATTATCTAGAGACATACTTAAGTATAGCTTGGAGCTGAGCATATGTGAAAAATTTCTGCCATCTAGTGAAAATTGTCTCAACTAATAATTTTTTTCATTAAAAAGAAGAAAATCTCAACTGTTGTACGAGGATATGAGAAAGTTTGTAATTTGAAATAGATCGTCAGCTATACTATATATATATATATATATATTTTTTTTTTTTTTATATAACGACTGAAAAATGCTATATAGGTGGGGATAACGGGGATTTCAGTCCAAGGAATCAAGGCGAAGATCTTTTATTTACAAAATGCCGCCAAGCTTTCGTATCCTTTTGACACTTCTTCAGGGCACTATAATACATATACAAATATAAATATGATTTAAAAATAGAGAAATAAATATAAGTACTTACATGTAAAATATTTTAAGTAAATTCAATATAAATAATCATTAAAAAATTTGTAAATGTAAAAATAAATATAATTATAATATACTTGATGTCATATTTCACATAAGACAAATCGATACATAATTTGTTTGTTCGTTACTTAGTTATTTTAATTTTTTTAGGTTACTTTATAATTATTTAATCAAAGTCATTTTATAAGGTTATAATCTAACCTCAAATTCAAACTTCATTAAATAATTATAAAGTAACCTAAAAAAATTAAAATAACTAAGTAACGAACAAACAAATTATGTATCGATTTGTCTTATATGAAATATGACATCAAGTATATTATAATTATATTTATTTTTACATTTACAAATTTTTTAATGATTATTTATATTGAATTTACTTAAAATATTTTACATGTAAGTACTTATATTTATTTCTCTATTTTTAAATCATATTTATATTTGTATATGTATTATAGTGCCCTGAAGAAGTGTCAAAAGGACACGAAAGCTTGGCGGCATTTTGTAAATAAAAGATCTTCGCCTTGATTCCTTGGACTGAAATCCCCGTTATCCCCACCTATATATATATATATATATATATATATATATATATATATATATATATATATATATATATATATATATATATAATGGCTTGATACCCCTTCTGGGGTTTCGCCGCTTCACGCTTTCTAAATCCATTTTTTTTGGGGTGGATCAATCCCCGTTTTTCCTTTTAGAGTTTCTCTGTCAATGCTCTCCATAGTTTCTTATCCGTAACTTTGTCCTTCCATCCTCCAATTCCGGCTCTCGTCATATCTTCCTTCACCTGTTCCAGCCATTTTATTCTAGGTCTACCCCTACGTTTTCTACCCCAGGATCCCATTGTGTCATTTGCAGTGTTATTTCTTGTTCTTCTGCTCTATATATGTGTCCCAGACATTTCATTATTTGCCTTTTTATTTTCCTTACTATGTCCTCTCCTTCCAGTTCTTGCTTAATTTCATAGTTCATCCTTTGCCTGTACTGGTTATCTCTCAATTTGATTGGTCCCAATATTGTTCTCATTATCTTTCTTTCTGTTATTCTCAAGTCTTCTCCTTCCTTTTTAGTCAGTGTCATTGTTTCAGCAGCATACAACAGGACGGGCCTTATTAGCACTTTATAAATATTGATTTTGGTTTGTCTTGAGAGTAATTTGCTTTTTAAAAGTTTTTTATTGGCATGGTAAGCCCTATTTGAATTAATGATTTTTTCTTCTATTTCATTTTTCCTGTTTCCAGTGTTTGTTACTGTGACCCCTAAGTATTTGAATTTCTCCACTTTTTCAAATTCGAAATCTCCGATCTTTATTGCACTGGTTTGATGTATTTTACCAAAAATCATTATTTTTGTTTTATCTGCATTTATTTCTAATCCCATCCTACTTCCTTCACTTGTGATTTCCCTTATTGTGTTTTCCAGAATCTCTCTTGTCTTTGATATGATTACTATATCGTCCGCATAGGCAATTATCTGTCTTCCGCTCGTCCTGAGATTGCTTTTTTGTATTCGCCTCATTGCATATTCAAGTGTTAGGTTAAATAAAGTTGCAGATAGCGAATCACCTTGTCTTACACCCTTATTTATGTATATTTCATCAGTTTCTCCTCCTTGTGTTTTTATCGTAGCCCTTGATTTTCCATAGTCATCTTGATTAATCTTCTTAATTTATCATTAATGCCTAGCTCTTTCAAAGCAGACAAAAGTTTGCATCTGTGTATTGAATCGAAAGCTTGCCGAAAGTCTACAAATAACATTTCCAGTTCTATTTGATGCTCATATGCTTTTTCCATTATCTGCTTCAGTGTATATATGGCATCCACCGCTGATCTTCCTTTTACAAATCCACACTGATATCGCCCTATAGTATTTCCTGTAGTGTCTCTAAGCCTTCTGTTTATTGTAGCTGATAGTATTTTATAGGCAGTGTTCAGTAATGTAATACCTCTATAGTTTTGGCATTCATGCTGGTCACCTTTTTTGTGGATTGTAATTATCTGGCCTATTTACCATTCTATAGGCATTTTTTCTTCTCTCCATATTTTTATTATAAGTTGGTATACTATATCATGAAGCTTCTCACCTCCGTACTTTATCAGTTCCATATTTATATTATCTTTTCCAGGAGCTTTTCCGTTTCGGCTGTTGTTAATAATCTCCATGATCTCTGCTCTTGTAGGTTCTTCTAAAATCTTTTCTTGTGATATTTCTTCAATGTCTTCTTCAATATCTGAATCTTCTACTAGTAAAGTCCTAAAGTGATCTATCCATATTTGTTTGTATTCATTTTCTTCTTCAATGACTTTGCCATATTGGTTTTTTATACCTTTCGTTTTGCCCTCATAAGTTCAGCTTTGTTCATTTATATTTTTATAAAATTTCTTGGTATTACAATTATTTCTTTCTTGTTCCATTTCTTTTATATTGTTATCCATCCATTCTCGCTTTGATTTTCTTATCATTTTGTTACATTCATTTATGCCTTTTATGTATTCTTGCTTGTGCTTCATTTCGTTTGTTCTTATCCATTTTTGTCTTTTTTCCTTTTTTTTTTCTACTGCTACACGGCAACTATCATTGTACCACTCTTTTCTTTTATCTCTATCCATTTTGCCTATGTGTTTTTCCGTTGTTATTTGAATGGATTTTTTTATAGCTTCCCATTGTGCGTTAACGTTGTCTTCAGCTGTACTACATATACAATATAAATATGCTGAGAATTTTATAAGCATGAAATGAACAGTACAGGAATTAAAAATAAAAAAAGTATTCGAAATTCAAACGTCGGATGCCGATACATGATATTTTTTCAAAACGTTACTTATTTTTGGAGAATGTATTTCAATGAAAAGGTAATAATTACTTTTATATAGCTAGTGGTTTGTTTATTCCTCTCATTGGCAACTTCAGGTACGGCGTCATAGAAAACTGCGAGAAGAGTATACAAGAACATACAACATGAGATCCTTCACAGCAAACGATTTTAAATGGATATTTTGTAGAGAGTTCAATTGGGTAACCCCTAAGCACCAGCATTGTTTGCAAGATATACGTAGGCGTTGTTGGTCAAAATTGTCACTTCTGTCATTTTATAGTACTTCATCAAGGCAGTGCAAACGGACACCTTACGTGCATATTGGTTTACAACATTTTTCCTGCTAGCATACGAAAACTACTCACTTTACAAAAGAAAGGATTTTTTATCAAACGACCGATGAACAGACACTTTCTACCCTCTCCATAACTTTCCGGGCCCATTTTCACTAAGGTTTGACATAACTTTGGCTTAAGGGAAGGCATATACTTTTTATATTTGGAGGAAGGGAAGATTTTATTTTTGTTGGTTAAGCGTGCATAAGAAGTGGATTCCACTACCCTCCATTTTATTCATCTTTGAGGAGGGGCAACTTCACTTTAAACAATGAGGTTTAACTAACTAGGGGTAGGGGGGATTCTGGTTTTGTTAGTGGTTCATATGAGTGCATTAGAAGTGGATTCCGATGCCACATGTTTCTTTTGAAAATTATCATTGGGGGCGGCAACTTCACTTTATATATTGAGGTGTAACTAAGTAAGGAGGGGGGGGGGGGGATTTTGTTTTTCTTGGTGGTACATATGAGTGCATTAGAAGTGTGTTCCGATGCCACTTGTTTTTTTCATAATTATCATTGTGGGGGGGTCAACAAATAGCTGTAAGTAGTCTCTCGGGGAATGAGGTGCACAGAAAATCATTTATGGAGCATATTGATGCATTAAGAGTGCATTACGACCATATATGTTTTTGTTGAAAATTGGGGGGGGGGGGGGTACAACTTAACTGTGGTCTATTCAATACTTACTGAACGTAATATTTGAGATATTTCGTGTACTCTTGTGGAGTTATGGCCAAAATAAGTGGTAAAATTTTTCCCAATTTATACGGTTTTTGAGTCCAGATCAAATTTTTTTAGGAATTACATTTTCGTTAAGTACCGCATACCTCAAACAAGTTATTGAAAAATCTATATAACTTTCTTAAGTATATGAGAATAGAATTTAAAAGCTGTACAAAAAGTACTGATATCAGTCTAAAAACCTCTTGACGAGGTTAAAATAGGTGACGCAAGTGCTCCTCTCACAAAAGATGTCATATCAAATCTTACAATGTGTAACAAATGTGGGGTCCTTTCTTTGTATTGTACTTTGGAAGTATTGATTGAATGAAGCATTTTCTATAAATATATTTGGTAGTATGAACTGAATGGATCCGAATTTGCACGTCTATCTAAATCTAAAATATATACAGAAATTTTAACGATTTGTGGTAATATTTAAAGAAAGAAAAAGGTCAGCTTCAAACAAACACTAACATAATTTACGCAGGGTTGAACGCAAGTACTTTATTTTAACAAGATTATAAGTAGATATAGTACATGTGTTACCCTATACATTGTATGATTTGATATCACATCTTCTGTAAGGTGGGAACTTGTGTCACCTATTTTTACCTCGTTTGAAAAATACCGGGAACGAATTATCATTCCAATGAGTTAGCAACAGAGGGCTTAGAGGAGGACAGTCAACCAAACAGAAGATATTAAGACTGACATTCCATAGAAAATCATTGATATGAAACATTTCTGGTGAGATATAAAATTACTATAAGCATGCTTATAAACGACCTAGATGTAACAAGTTGAGGACAAAGAAGTGATAAATAGAAACCTCGGTTGAAGCTGATAAGTCGTATTTTTAAAAATGAATTTAAACTGATCTTAAGTAGAGGAGACCGGGGTTACAATTAACAGAGATAATTATTAACAAACGAATTTATTATTAACTATTCATACTACACTTACAGCAGGTGGTTTAATATGCCAATTAGATATAAAAACAATAAATTTGAACAATTTAGAAGAGCGCATCAGCATACTATAAGATCTGTCCTAATATCTCTGTACTATGAGATTTTCACGTTTCTGTAGACATGTCGCTCTATTTCTGTACCTCAACACAATATAAATACTGGAGCTGTTAGAATTCAATTGCTGCATACATTTCTTAAGTACCTGTTTATTATTTTTATTGGCAAAATTAAATTTCCAAATCTTTTTTTGATAATATATATTATACATTTGAGTCGTTGGAACAATAAAAATATATCTCATTTGAGATGTTTATGGGAAAATCGGATTATGTAAATATTTGATTTCATATTGGTTCAAAAACTCCTATAATAGGAAAATGATTCAGTAATAAAGTGTCTTTCTTTTCTGTCTAGTTGCACAGTCACGAGAACTAATAAATTCAAAGTTTATGTTTCTTTTTCAAGTAAGTAAAACTTTCCTTAAGTTTATTACGTTCCATAATAAAAAAATGATATTTCCTGTCATTAAAAACTACTAAGCACAGAAAACTTTACTAGGTGCTTATATTGGTGAAATGATATGCAGTGTAATCTTTTCTATTTTTTGCCTTTTATCTCCTGTTAACATCCTTGTTTTTCACTACAAATAAGTCGCATCAATTGTTTAGTGATTACCGACGAACCATGAGAAAACGTATCAGCAACGTATATTACACAAATGAGGATAAAACATGTTGTTGACATTTATGTGGATAATGATAATAATATTTATTTGCCACGCATATTCAATTTAGAAAGTTTGACAACACAAAATTTTTTACTAATGTTATGAAGAAATAAGATAAAACATACACGCAAAAATGTACGAGGTGAATAAATTCTAACATAATTACGGAAGGTGAAACCTTGAAAGTCATTAATAAAAAATCGACGGACGCCGTATACGTTCTCCCGCGAATCACTTGTTTATATAGTTGAAGAACAGTTGTATAAGATAATGTATAGGCATAAGAAAATATCAGTTGATATAAATATGTTTTCCCAAAAACAAATTATGAATTCATATAAAAGTCTTTTTCAACATCAATATTTTGGTGGACTATTTACCTTGGAATACTGTGAATCTCAAAAGAGTTGTCAAACATTATTTCTTTGGATACGCTATTATACAATTTAGGTCTTATATAAGAAATTTTTTCGGGTTTCGAAATTTCAAACGATTTACGAGATCTCGACTTTTGAATGATATTTTATATTGTGCTGAAAAGAATCATGACACAGAAACTATCAAATGTTTAGACGTACAAATTATTTATAAATACATTGAAATGAATAGCTACATTGCATCTTGTATATCACTTTAAGTATCAACTTCCGAATTTTTTCCAGCCTATTGGCAACGACTAGTGTTCCAGGATAATAACTTGAGTAAGCGTGAGTACCTTGAGTAGGGTATTTTTTTATTCCTCACATATAGTAGTTTATTAACTACATAATTCATGCTAAAGTTCGAGGGGTCTGTCAATTAATAGACCAAGGTGTTTCATTTGAATTGTACCTACCATTTCCATTTTTAATTTTTGATTCATTATAAGAAAGCAAGCCTTTATTTTCAAAGTCATATTTGTATCAGTGTAAATAATAACAGTATCAACAGAAAAAATTGAAACGGTCCAAAAATAAAACCTTGTGGTATTCCATAATCCAACCAATAATTACTTCTAACTCCACGGATGTCAACAAGTTATTCACAATTTGGGAGATAGTTTGGCATAAATATGAAAGACAAACATTTAAAACCGATGTTCTCCTATATCCTTAGTAGTTGTTCGTGGCTAACAGCAGCATCTTTGTATATAGCCAAGGTTGGGCATCTTTCTCAGATTAACACATAAAATAGATATGTCTGTTTTGATTTTTGATGCCCCAAACATCGAGTAACATTATAAACTCACTTGCGCACACTTTGCTTTATAAAAGTCATACTAATTTATGCATTTAAGTCACTGCTTTTGAAAATAATTATAAATAAACGGTTTTAAAGATTAAAACTAACTTTTCCCCATTTATACACTCCAGAAACTGTCGCTGTATCGTGTTAACAAACCGAAATTTCTCAAAAAATGACTAAAAATGTAGAATATCTGGGTTTATGAGACACAATGTACTAGCTCTAGTGAGCTGAAAATGATTAGGCTTCATCTCTGAGACGCCCTGAACAATATCCAATCATAAAATTGGTCACTTGTATACACTCCGGACGCTATATCGGGCTAACAAACCGAAATTTTTACAAAAATTACCAAAAATTTAGTATATCTGGATTTGTAGGTCCAGTTATACTGGCTCTGTAGGTCCAGTTATACTAGCTCTGGCGAGCTGAAAATCAATAAAGTTGATCTAGGAGTCGCCCATAACAATATCCAATCATAAAATTGGTCACTTGTATACACTCCGGAGACTATATCGTGCTAACAATCCGAAATTTCTCCAAAAACGTAGTATACCTGAATATATACGCCCAGTTGTACTGGTTATGGTGAGCTGAAAATCGATAGGGTTTATCTAAGATACGCCCTTAACAATATCCAATCATAAAATTGGTCACTTGTATACACTCCGGGGGCTGTATTGTGGTAACAAACCTAAATTTCTCAAAAAATGACCAAAAATTTTGTAAATCTGGATTTATAGGATCCGTTATACCGGCTCTGGTGAGTTGTAAATCAATATTGTTCACTTGTCATGCGCCCTTAACAGTATCCAATCATAAAATTGGTCACTTATATACCCTCCGGAGGCTGTATCGTACTAACAAATCGAAATTTCACGAAACATGTAGTACTTTACGTACCATAGCCCCCGTTGTACTGGCTTCTTGTGGGCTGAAAATGAACAGGGTTCATCTGTGAGATGCCCTGAACAATGCCCAATCATCATATTGTTGACTTTATGCACTCCGAAGAGTGTATCCTGCTAACAAGACATAATTACAAAAAGTGGCCGACAACAACAACGACAACGACATACACGCAGGATTTTTTTCTAAGGAACCCCTTTTTCGTGTTTTACTCAATGAAAAACGTAAATATAACAAAAAAAAATCGAGAATTCCAACTTTATTAGGGGTAAATGAATACTTTTCTCGCATTGTAGATAGGGTTGGCATATTCTTATATGAATTTTAAACATTTGTTGTAACCATAGACACATATATGGTTGTAACTAAAAGTGACAGCATTGCCCAAAATTTCAATACCTGCTTTATGTGTCTGGGGTAGCCTGCGTAGTTGTTTTGTCCTTGTTTAATTACCATATAAAGAGAGATGCAAATATCGTCAAAAGGTCCCGGAAAATATTTTCGAATCGCGGAAGTAATTGTAGTGAATAATGTAAAACGTGGTTTGTTTATACAACTGCGATTACCAGTAGCGAGTAAAAATTGACTTATTTCGTTTTTATGTGTTTTTCAAGATTTTTAGTGACAAAATAATCTTTTAAGCTAAGGAACTTTATATTTTTTGAAATATCATGGTTCGTTAGTGCCAAGTTTGTCAGAAAATCTTCCGAAATTACCAAGGTTATGTATCCACAATACCATACTCACTTTTTGTAATTCATTCATTATTTTACCACTGGCGTTTAGTATTGTTGAGCGCAGAAATAAACGTGTGATCTCGTTAGGAGTAAAACATATTTCATGAGACTAGTTTATTGAATAAGTCAAATGTTGAACAAAAGAATCGATTCCCAGTTTGATAATTTGTTGTGTTATTTCATCGATACCAGGTACTTCTTCAGTTTTCAATTAGAAAACAATCTCCTCACAATTTATAACTTCCTTTCAACAGACCCCTAAGCCATGATTTCTCAGGCTGCTGAATTATAAAAATTATAAAGGAAATTGTAAGGCTTATTTTTGAGAGGTGAGCGGCAGAAATACATTATTTTCTGTCAAACGTGTGGAGAAAAAATAGCAATACTGCAAAAAATACATCAGGTTTAGTATCAGTAATATTAAAATCACAACATCATAACAACCAAATAATTTCAAACATTTCGGATGTAATAATGTCTTATGCTAATGGCAATGTCGTAGAAATTGAAGTGAATAGATTTTCCAGAATATGCAGAGCAATAAATAAAACTTTCTAAAGAAAACTAGAAAAACCACTAAATTTAAATTATATAAGACTATTACCGTAACAACAATCAATTATGGAAGTGAAATATGGGTAACGACAAATAGAAGGACAGCAAATACAAACACAAGGAATTAAATTCCTAAGAAGGGTTGAGCGCTATTTCAGAATATATAATACAAGGAATGAAGATATCAGCAACAAGCCAAACCTATTTGCTTTTATTAGAAGAATTGAGGAGCAAAGGAGACAAAGGAGAGAACTGTCTATAAATAATTAATTAATGGTAAGTATTTTACTATGTCTTTTGTTTTTAATTTTGAATCACAACTCCACATCAAGTGCTATAAAAACAATGTAATACTTGTTTATGGAGATTATTTAAATGAAGTTTATAGGCTAAGGTTTCATATCTATTCATTCATTGATTATTAAAATGAGCAGATTTCAATTTATTCTAGTAGCCTTCTCTCTTGATTATTGTACTATAATGCAAAAGATTTAATAAAAATGGAATAGTTCAAATCGAAATATAAATAAATGAGTAAACTATAAAATACCTGATATACAATACAAAAATCTCAACAAACGGATATATTCATTAAATTATGTACGACCTTCAAGTTTCTACCTTCACTCTTATAAAAATTACCTTGACTATCCTTAAATATCACAAAACAAATCAAATTCCAGATTGGTGTCATGTCATTAGCCACTGAGCTTGATTTAAAATGGAAATTATTCTACCTTATTCGTTAAACGGAAATATTAAAAATTCTGTCGTATTATACCAATTTGCCAAAAATTTCAATGACAACAACAATACGAAATATATCAATAGCCTACGATACCTACGTGCATTTTTTGAAAAAGGTAGTTGTGAACTAGATAACCTTGAAGTATGAAAAACAACATAGGAGATAGATGTGTATCTGTGTGTATTTTAGATATGATCGTAAATACATAGAAGTTGTAATTTTTAATATACTGCCAAATAAAATAACGTCAGCAATATTCAACCACCATCTCATTATGGCGTCAGTGTTGTGCGTTATTTGGATGTAATAGGTATAAACTTCTGCACACAAGTTGAGCAAGTTCATAAATTCTGAGATTCTGTTTCAACAAATTACGATTTTTTGTCACCAAGTGTTTATATGTTCATTAAAGGTTTTTTTCTTTCATATAATCGTTTGTGTTATCTTTTGCGCAATACGTTTGCAGTTTGAAACAACAAAAACAACAATTTGAGGTTGTCTACCATTTTAATTCGAAAAAATTAAAGTACATACGTTAATAACGAGTATGCTTTCCTCTAACACCAATTAATGCCAAACAACGCCTCTGCATACTTTCAATAGAGTCGTTGAAGTAACCTTGATCGATTTGTCTCCAAAGTCTGAATAAAAGTTGTCTAAGTTCTTGGAGATTCTGTGGGGGTTGTTGATAGGAACTCAAGGCTCTGTGTAGCTGGTAACGAACATTTTCGATGTGATTAAGGTCGAGCGATAGAGGGAGCAGTGCCAAATGCGGGATACTATTGAAATCAAAGCGTCTTCTACTACTCTTGCACGATATGGTCGAGCGTTATCGTCTAAAAAGAGGAAAATTGGTCCAATAGGAGCATGAAACAAACTAATAACATTGTCAATTACTTGTTGTACGTAAATCTGGACAATCGTGTTTCCATCAAAGACTATCAATTCTGTACGACCATTAAAACAAATGCCTCCCCAAACAACAACTGTACCACCATGAAACGGATGAGCTTCCTATCCCATATGTTATTCGTTGGCTAATGTTCAAGCAACACTCGGTTGAAATAAGTATGTGATGGTAATATTTTCGTTTTTAATATTGACGGAAGTGAAAAATTGGAGTTAGATTTATTACTGTTATTTAATATCGAAACAGGGAGATGTACAGTTGGTATTATTCCGGATTCACTACACACCGGAATATTGTCCGGATGAGGAATATTTCGGATTCAACACACACCGAAATAATGTTCCTACTTCAGCTTTCCTCGATACCTTTACTGGTCGGAGCTTATCCAAACATCTAAAATGTCTCGGGGTTATCACCGTTGGCCACTTTGCTGGTGTTATGACGTTAGTGCCGTCATCTAGGTACCTGTCGTCCAATTGCTCCTACTGCGATAACTTGTTTGGTCGTACTCGGTAATTTGGCTTTTGTCATCCATGGATGTGTTGTCGAGGTTGGTAACAGAGGTAACAGAGGTAGTTGATTATTCCACAGCGTCGTTACCAACTCCAAATTTTGGTGGTTAGTAAAAGACAATGAGTTCAGTTACGAGTATTGGGTTTGTCAGTAGTGTACGTCTTTAGGGGACGTATTTTAGAAAAAAGTAATTGCAATTTTTTTCTTACATTTTAACTCCACTGTAAAAAGCACCCTTAGAAACCTCTATGTAACACCCGTCTGAAGTGTACGTCCCCCAAAGCATTAAGGTTATTTTCATTTACAACATCACCGTCTATTAACTCACATTAGAGTAACTGGTGTTTCATTTGATTAAAATATTTTGGAACTGCCGTTTTAAATCTGAGGTACTGCTCTTCGATTTCTGGACATTCGAGGAAGAATCCATACACGAACACGTCGACAAACCGAAAACCGTCCATACCTCGACTCATCTGTGAACAATCCGGACCTCCATTGAACATGCCAATTCACATGTTCATTAGCCCATTCCAATCGAGCTCGCCTATGAATTTATGTTAATAAAACTCTTCTCGAAAGTCGGCGTGAATATAAGTTAACCACATGTAGCCTTAGAGGTACTGTTTCAATTGAAACGAACACACCAAAAGCATTCAAAACACGTTGTTGTATGATCCCAAAAGAACTCAGAGGTACTCTACGGGTAGACGCAGTCAGAAAACGATTTTATGCAGGACTGGCAACACGTAGTCCTTCACTTCTGGGTCTCTATTTCATGTTTCCATTTGTCTACGGAGAAGTCGCGAAATGACACTTTCACTGACTTCCGCAACTTCCCTCAGAAGACTACCCGCCTCAATCCTACCAATATTCCTATTATTTTCATACTCAGTGAGTTTACGTCTAGGCATTATTCAAAACAAAAATCTAAATTTCAAATCACAGTTGAATGAATAAAGTGGAAACAGTTACTAATGTGAAATTCTTAAAAATACAAAAGAAAACATCTTACCTTAAAGTTACCAACTTGGAAACACAAAAACGAGTCAGATAAGCAAGAAAACATTATATATATATATATATATATATATATATATATATATATATATAAATACAGTGAAAACCTGGGTGAATAAAACAGTTAATAAATATTAACATAAATCCAATATTTATGAGCTTCCCTAGGTTTTGTGGAGCAGGCTATTTCGGAATATGATTTGGAAGAAATGGTAGTATTGAATGATCTACCGTTTTCCTGACTGAAATATTAGAGATTCCGTTTATTGGGGCGACTCTTGCAGAGCTAAGGCAACATGTTATGGATGATTCATTTCAAGAGAATTATGGAGAAATCAAATAGGCTTCGGTTAGGATTGTTTCTAATTACCAACTAAACACATTTGGAACACTTAATTAAGTAAACATTGTTTTAGAAATATAATTTTTCTCCGGTTACTTCAATTTAGTTGAATATGACTTGTATTGAAAAATTTTTATTGAAACAATTGGGTTCCAGACTTTGATTTAGCTGTTCATTACTTTCCTGAATAATTGGAGTATCGATTAAGTTGGAATTTCTGGATCCGTTGGTGATAATCATACTGAACACACTATTTACCACTACTACACCAACACGCATAATTACACTGTCTGACGCTAATCAAGTAATTTTCTTCAGTATATCCCTCTTCGGTTTCTGAAGACGATAACTTGGTTATCAAAACGCGAGTCAGACAGTGTTACTTGTATTGAATCGGATATTAAAATAATGACATAACACGCCGAGATAATTGAAAATCTGGTAACATCACAAATGTCAAGTCTGAAATCCAGGAATATCAAAATTTTGACTTTTCCGAGATAAGAATGCATTTCCAAACTTTTGTCTCACACGTGCGATCAAACTTCCACTCAAATGTTCAATACAGGCTGAATAATCTTTCATTGATGACGTCAGCAACAGTTTTTTAAAGATAACAACTCCATTTTTCCCAATTGCGGATTTCCATTGCTGAGCTGGTTCAAGTGAGGATAGTGAGGAGGAAACTATTTCAACCTTAAAAACCCTCAACGCCCACAAACCAACCTTTAGTCAGGATATTGAAGGAGTAAAAGTGGGGATTCTGCCTACTAATTATCCAGAGGTTCATCTGAGTGTGAAACAAATAGAAGCCACTAAGGAAGCCATGCTGGTAAGATTATTAAGTTGGGGAAAATGGCTACAACAAAGCCTTACTTCCACAGCTCACATAACAGACCTGGATGCCTAGCCATAATGTGCGCCGATAACGCCACTGTGCAATGGTTGAAATGTGTCATTGTGGACATCAAGCCCTGGCAGTGCGCCCAGCTGAAGGTCGTTGAATAGGCAGCAATGCCTCACAACGAGATTTTGGTGGTGTCCTTGCCAGGCAGCTATTCTGCCAGCTATCCTGCCTATGAATGAGACTCAGAGCAACGGCCTCAATGAAACCAACAGGAGGGTACTAAGGAGATCATCCGAAGGGCCTTTAGAACTTTTTACTCTTTCGCTTGATATTCAATCTGCCGAAAGACTAAGAAAAATAGGGCTTGTCATAAGTTACATGTTTGGACACACAAACCTTAGAGCAAGGTACGGCAAATCCAGATCTGCCGCACTTGACCCCGCAAAACCTGGTACCTCAGGTACCAAAACAGATGCCAAAGAGCAGACCACGCGTAATGCCAAAAACGCGGAGAAATCTGTGAAAAAGGCGGAACATGACCAAAGGTAATAACGTGCCTAGGACAAAGGATAGCCCTGATACCAGCGGATCTAGGAAGGAGGAAACGCCAAAAGGTCGTCCAAACCCGCCGAAAAAATGAGCAACCAAAAGCTCAAGTGTCTCCAAATAAACCTCCAACATTCAGAACCAGGTACCAGTGTGCTTGGACGGAGGTTTATTGAAGACAATGTTCATATAGAGCTATTCCAAGAGCCGTGGATTAGTGGAGGACGGATACAACGACTCAATGTCAAATCGTGTGAGTTACTATATAACACATTTCATGAAAACCCTCGAGCTGTCATATTGCTCGCACCTAATACTATTATTTTTCCTGTTCCAGAGTTGACCACTGGAGATTTGGCAACCGTTATTGCGGAAATGCCAACTGAAGTAGGTAAGTCATTGCCTCGGTCCACTTCTCAGGGGATTCAACAACACACCCTCCATCAGAGGAAAGCCCAAGGCCTCATCAGAGTGTTTAGGAAAGGTAACATATACTTCATTCTGTGCTGCGACGCGAATGCCCACCACTTGACATGAGAAAGCACATACATAAATACAAGAGATGAGTACCTTTTAGAATATTTGTCGACTACTAATATCGACATTATAAATAGAGGAAATAAAACCACCTTTAGAAATGCGACAAGGAAAGAGGTTCTTGACTCAACTCTCGCGGGTCCATTTATAACTAATTACATTTACAACTGGCATGTCGCTGATGACTCCTCAATGTCGGACCAACAGCACATCAGGTTGGACATGGAGAAATCTGAAGCACGCTTCAAGAGATATAGGGTACGGGGGTTGACTAACTGGGATGTTTAAAAAAAATATCTCGGAATCTTAGCGGCGGTCAACCAATATCCACTAACTCCATCGAGAAACTTGAAAACACCTTGAACAACTTCAAAATGCCATAATAAAAACATATGGTTACTGTCCTGAAGCCAAAAGACTAGTTAGCCTTTCGCCAAGGGAACCTAAACAGCCTCGAAGTGCTTGATTTGCTGCAGGGCTTTTCCAACCCCCCTTACAGTCTACAATGGTTTCCACAACATGGAGCACCATCACATTTTGCCATAGCAGTGCGCCAGGTTCTAGAAAGTACATTTCCAAATCGATGGATCGGTAGAAGATGATTAGTGGAATGACTCTCTAAATGACCCTCTTAGACTCCTTTTTATGGGGTTATTGAAAATATATAGTCTACATTAACGGACCTAATAATATCCGTTACCTAAATGCCTGAATAAGGCAAGAAATGCAGAATCATGCTACAAAATGTTAAAGTCGAATTCATTCCCAGGTGTCATTGTTTAGTGGCCAATGGAAAACAATTTGAACATTTACATCAAATGTTAGAGTTTGTTCTTCATCAATTATTTTGTAAAGAATAAATTGGCATACACAACTTTTACATTTTTATCCACCCTGTACCAACTTGTGATACACACGTACATACCTTTGGAATGAACTCATCAAGGGAAATCCGCAAATTGGAAGAAAGGGTGTTTCATTTAAAACGCAGTTGCGGATGTCATCCCTCAAAGGTTATGCACCCTTTACCATAGATTTTTCTTTTTAAGAATAGTAAATTAAAATTAAAAACGGACATCATTCGAGATTTTCTCATCTTACTGTTTACTCAGCCAATAATGAATTGAAGCGTTACTTTATGGACTTGATAGATTACAACGCCAAAAGGGTTTATCGAATTTTGATTTACAATTTATTTGAATATATCTTTTTGGTGAATTTATTAGCTTTGCAGATGTGGCTATGATATTGAATGAAGTGTAATTTATTGAAATAATTGGATTCACAATGAATGGAAAACTTTTTAAACCATTCACATAAAAAAATTGTTATGTGAATAGCCAAATTTGTTCATCAAATCATCTTTTTCTGTTGAAACGTATTTGTGATCCATATCTTTATTGATAATGGCATAATTAATAATTAGTTATCAGACTCATTTTATTTGTTGTTTATATTTATAGTTGTAAGAGCTTTCTAATGTTCAATAAAAAATAGTGATTTGAACATTCTGTCATTAATTTATAATTAATATTAATTCATCGGCCTAGGAAATTCCTCAATATTAATATTTACTATAATTATTTTTTTAAACTTACTCAATTATACGACTTAATATTTCTTAAGAATAATTTTAAATTCGGTAGCATTCATTCTATAAATTGTTTGTAAGGTAGAGGGAAGTATACTAAGTCTATAATCCACGAAGTAGTTAAAAAGTAAAGAAATTAAAGTAGTTTTTTTTTCAAAAAGCCGACCATGGTTTGAATTCACTTTTTATAATTGGGAATCTTTGTAATGAACATGTTCTCTAATAACAAACGAAATTATTTTGATAAATTGTCTATATTTGTCTCTATTTCGCACAGGAGAAGGATATGATGCTATTAAGAGTGTTACCATGCATGTAAAAAATTACCCAGCTTATGAAAGTGTGCTGTATAACTTATGGTAGAGGAAATATGATCTACTAACATTATAAGTAGATGTGGGGGAATGTATCTGGTTAAAGAATTATGAATATCAACATCATGATTATTAGATGTAGAGAGGCAAACAATCCTTTTGTATTTCCACTCAATTCTTAGATCTGTTTCAAATCTATACTCAATGATATAGATTTTATTTCAAAACTATTTTACGTACCTAAATGTATATCATAAAGGCCATAAAGGCCTTAATACGAGTTTAGAATTTGAGGGCTATCAGTTGATCATTCAATTATTTTCTTGCTGTAAGTACTACGTTCCATTCCGAAATCAGATTACAGAATTTATGCGACTACAGTGGTTTTAAACGTTGCCGTACAAGAATTTACAACTGTTTATCATACCTAAGGTGCGATGAAATGCAAATTATCGGCAGCTAACTGAGTTCCAGTGAGGTCGAATTACTGGTCTTCGGGAAGCTGGACTGTCGTTTCGAAAAATTGCTGGTAGAATAAACAGGAGTGTGGAAACTGTTGTCAGATGTTATCAAGCTTGGCACCAAGGAAGCCTAACACGAAGTGACAGACACAGCACGAGTGGCAGGATAACGTCGCCTAAGGTAATTAGCCCTAAGAGATTGTTTTTCATCGACAAAGGCAAAAGCAGTGGTTTGCAGAATGTGGAAGGGCCCTTGGAATCCGAAGTGTGTATAGACGGATAAGAAGGTTTGGACTTTTTTCATGAATGAATCCTGGTTCTGCCTAGACAGTCGAGCTAAGGTGAGAAGGAGACGAGGTGAATGTCATAACCCTCAATTTTTTGTAGAACGGCAAGTACTTCGCACTGTTGGAGTTATGATATGGGGTGCCATTGCTTTTGGCTCAAGGTCACCTTTAGTCTTCATATTGGAACCTCATCTGATTGCCTACCTCAGGTCACTTCAAAATCCAGCTTTTCAGCAAGATATCGCACGGCCACATATAACTAGACAAACCTTCGACTACCTCCACCAGGCTCCAATTCATCTCCTAACGGATTTGTCCCCAATTGAACATGTGTGGAAAATAATTGATAGAAGGTTACATAATTTACAGCATCCTCGTCAAACAAAGATGGCTCTTCGACACATGAGATACACTGAGAATAATTTTGTTCATTACATCAATAAAAACCAATAATCGAAATTTGTTTATTGGCACAATGAACAAGTTTATTACGTTAAAACATATGTATGTATGTACGTGTTATTGATTGATGGACAAGGTTATTGGTATAACAGATTTCTATTTATTACTTTTCCCTACTTTTTTATTGACCCAATGAATCCTGTTTATTTGTCAGGTAAACACAGTACATCAAACACATTTACGTAAATTAATGAAGAATATTCGTTGGATCAACGAATACTGGGGAATTGATTGATAAATGTATTCGTTATATCAATGAATCAGTTCGATACATATGTATATGAACGTGTACACTGATTTCACGAAAAATATTGATCCACATTACGAACAATTGTACGTCCGGACAATGAATTTAATTATTAACTGATGTAAGCATTTCTTTGAGCCAATAAATGCGTTCATTGACTTAAATATAAGCGATTTTATTGTTTAAAATGAAAATGGCCAAGAAATAGAAGAATTTCCCAATAAACACTGATATAGTATTTAGTTTAGTCCCTAATTAGCTATGCGAAGAATACTCGTATCGCAAATAAAATAGCGGTTCCGACACGGTACCGATTTTTTACGCTTATTTATGTCGATACGTTTGTGTTGAAGTCAGAAGTTTAAGTTGATAATCTGGCTCAAAATCACAAATAGTAGGGAGTCCATGATACTAAATGTGGTCTTACTCAAGCGTCGTGGAAACATATTAGATTTGGTAGATTAAATGATAGGAAGAATAAATGGCTCTATAATGTATCCGCTTGCGTGGTGGGGTTGGCCATGCGGGAGAGAAGAACAAAAAATTACTCGAGCGCGTCAGATGGTCCCATTTTTCAGACTGACGATTTGAAAGTGACGCAAGCTCACAGCAAATTCCTGAAAATGTAAAAAAATGCCATCTTGAATTACTTGGCCGCGTCAGATTAGCGTACTGAAGGTTTATCATGATGTCCCAGCCAGTGACAAAAAATCTGACGATTATTTTGAGAGGTATTGGTAATTTGATTACTTAATTTTTTTTTGAAATTGATCAATGAAATACGAAAAATTACCAATATATTTAGAAATATTATTTATTTTGAATTTCATATAAAAAAATAATTATTTTCAATCTTCGTCTTCATCCAAAGAATTGTCATAATCCAATGTAGAAATTTCATGGGTTCTGGTGGAAATTCAATATTATCATACGTAGTGCAGGATTTTATTTGATGCGGCTTTCTTTGACAGTACTCCAATATCGTTTTACATTTTTTCAATGTTTCAAAGTGAATTTCACTGTTTTAGAAGATATATCACAGAAAATATAATTCCTAAGATTATGACTCATATGTCCATATTTATGAAAATCACCAAAATTTATTTACACAAACAAGTAGGAACGTCGTACATATAACATAAAAACGTGGCTTCTGAACAGCTGTAATGGTGTCATGGTGTCGAAAAGCAGTGTAGGGAAGGTGCGAGAAAGTCAGAAATAGAGTTACAGTAAAAGCATGATACTATTACTTGAGAAGATAAACCTACTTGGCGATTCAATTTCGTACGACGTTGCGCATGACGTCACTCCGAGACAACAATCATCTTGTCGGTTGAAGAAGTATCGTTTTTGAGCAGTTTTTATTAATTTTTAGTGTATTTTCTTATTGTGTATTATAATATTGATATGTTAAATTTTTTATGATTATTATAATAGTGTATAAGATATTTTCTTTATGATTTAATGTAAGATTTAGGATTTATACTAGGATGATAAACCTTTAAATGAAGTAGGTAGATACGTATCTCGATATTATGACGAATGTCAAATCAATGTTAAAAATATTATATCCAGTCCATCTTATACAGGGTATTTGAAAATTACAAAAATTTAGGATCAGAAATGGAAAAATCTAGGAAGGAGTATAAAAACTTACTACAGCAAAAATTAATTTCTTAGTCAAACAAAAAGAAAAGTCCAGTAATATTATTCCGAAAGTTTGACGTTTCAACCAATACAATAAACAAATGCAAAAAAACTGATTCTATTTCTAAATTTCCTCTCAATTTTCTCTGAAACAGAAAACTTTCCGAAAAAATGTTTGTTTTTGGTTAATTAGAAACTTTATATTTGCTATTGCAAATTTTTTGATAATCCTATATTTTTTGGTTTTCTAAGCCTACATTTTTTTATATCTTTCGAACACCCTGTATAAAAAGGAACAAATTTAATATTTTCCAAATTGGTTTCGCATTATGCACCAGTCTTTATCAAGAAGAAAATTTTCTGATAAATTAATAATAGATTTTTTTCAAAAAAAAGCGAAGACTGAGATTAAAAATTTTACAGCATAGTGTGAGGTTTTTGGATTTTTATTAAAAAAGTATATTTTAATTATTTGTAAGCGTATAGTAATAACTTGTCTACTTTCTTTTACAAATAAAAACAAAAATGGAGATTAAAAATTTTACACCGTAGTGTGAGGATTTTGAATTTTTATTAAAAAAAATAGTTTTATTTACTTTTATGCAAGAAGTAATAACTAGTCTACAATTTTGTTTAATCTATTCAGTAGATATATATTATTCATAAAATTTACTCTGTACTTAAATTAACGAATTTGGAGTAAATCGGTATTGGAAGGCATGTACAAAGTACAAACTACAGATTCAACGATCTAAAAATGGCGGAAAACTTTGCACAAATCTTGTAAAAATGGCCTCAACATAAAATTCCAAAGGGATATCGATTGGTACAAAGTTTGATGTGGATTTTGAAGCAGCATTTTCCAAGGGCGACTGCTTACTTGGCCATTGAGAGGAATGCTTTCGGAGTATTGTTGATTTCCTGAAAGTACCAGGAAAAGTTAAAGAAAAGAGTATACAATGTTTGCTGGACAACATTGAGAGTGTAAGGCATACTGAAAATAAGTATACCTATATTCGGCTTAATATATACAAAACACTGTGAATTATGAAAAATTCGCTGGTATTCGAAGTTTCGGTCCATTAGTTCGAAGTTTGGTTTACAGGCATTCAAATTGCGATTTAGACTACTAAACTTACATAGTGTCAATTGAAAATGGTTTTAATGTGATGGAAACTATTGTATTGCCCCTGTACAGCGCTGCTTTTATACTGTTTTAATATTTTCAGATGGGCGTCATGCGACAGTATTATGGGCCCTACATCCTACATAGTTACCTAGTGCCAACCAATAAACAGTTTAAAAAGAACCCTCACGGAATGCACAGTCTCACGAAATACACTTTCAAATACAAAGAAGATTTCTTTATCTAGCCAGTAGTCAACTCTTGAGGTTCTCCAGTTTTTAAAATACAAAAACTCATCCTTTCCTTATGTATATAGACGAGAGTATTTTCAAAATTAAAGAAATAATCATTTATATTGACAATATACGATACAGCATGCCGTATTATATAAGCTGTGAATATTTGCTATAAGATTACTTATTCATTCAACCTAGAGTTTCCACTAGATAGCCAGTTGTTTGGGACTTTCTTCGAAAATTATTTTTTCAAAATGAATATTGCTTGTTCTTCTTCAAAAATATTCATTTTTAGTGATGTACCCAGGTTGAATAAAACTAACACTACAGATTGAAGTATCAAAATATGTGAAGGTATATTGTTGCCTCCCCTTTTTTTCATAATTATTCACAATGAACGGTTGTTCTTTATTATATTTTTTTATGACATTTTCGAATTAAGTGGGTATAGTTCTATATACAGTTCATATTGTGTATACCGGAATGGACGTTGTAGTTTCGTTTGATTGATACACGCGTTGATTGAATCAACAAACATATTTAGTGAATTAATAAATACGTTCATTGTTTTAAAAAACAGAGATGTTCATACCAATGAATGTGTTGATTGTATTAGTAAACCTGGTTATTGTAGTAATGAACACGTTCGCTGGTTTCACGAACAAAAATGAATGAGGTAATGAATGTGTTCATTCGATCAATAAAACCGTTTATTGGATCAATGATTAGGTTCGTTGGTTTCATGAACAAAAATAATTGAGTTTATCAATATGTTCATAGATTAATAAACCGGTTTATTGGATCAATTAATATTTTCATATAGTCAATAAACGTTTTCATTGAATTACCGAATACTTTCAGTGCATCAATAAATACGTTAATTGATTCTACGAACATCTACATCAATTCAATAATAATATTTTATTGGACCCATAAACATTTTCATCCACTCCATTGAAAAGGTTTATTAAGTGATAAAGTTATACACATCGACTAATGTACAAGTATTCATTGGCCCAAAAAACTCGTCCATGGGACGAAAAAGAATAAATGTAGTTCGTTTAGTCAATGGTTTTTTTTATTATTATTACGTACCTTTTTGGTTCAGTGTAGAGGTGTCATGGAATGAGATACCCCAGGAGGATGCCTAGACGCATTAGGGAATGTGCAGTTTTAACCCATTATTAAAGTTGGTAAGCAGAAATTTCGATTGTCCTAACCGATTGGAGTGAAATTTCAATCATTTACATATTACGAAATGCCTGATTATGTATGCCAAATATTTCCGAAACAAAATCATTTTCACTGGGTGTTTGGGCTTCTATGTAACTGAGTATATTTATTCTATTAAAATTGAACAAATTTATTTCAGTTATCCTTGGCAACCAAATTTACTATTTCGTTTCAATGTCCAAATAAAAGTTATATGTTGATTTTGACTTTTTTTATATAAATATACTGTAATAATAACAATGATATGATTGTTCTACTATTTAGAATGTCGGTTTCACAAACACATGATATTCAGATAATTTGCGAATGCTACTGCTGCCAATGATGATTTGTTAAGTTTTCAATACATAATTATTGAGATATGGAATGACTGAGAACCGAATTGAATGTTTTGGTACTAAGGATCAGTTTGTTAGCCAATATTTATCTGTATAGTTCGTAGTGCTTCACTCAGAATTGTACAATATATTATTTAATTTCACGTAAACAATCTTCTATAATGCGCATAATCTCATAATCATATCACCATACCTTCACAGATTTTAATTTTAGACTCTTCTATTTTTTCAAGAGCTATGAACTTAAGGAAATCTGAATAAAGTTGTAACTACGATGTTCCCATACTTATTGATTACAAACTGTAGCCAAATAATATATGAGTTAACTATTACAAAATAATTTATTGTGTTTAATTTTTTTAAAAGTCGTTAAATGAATATTAGTACTATATCACAATAATTTACAATACATTAATTGCACGTTCTTCACATATTCATGTTTATATTGTAATTTTTTATATAAGAAACTTATAAGAACAACAGAAATTATGGAATTAAAATTGAAAAATTCATCATTTCAAATTGGAAGGAATAACTGATTCTTAGTAAATATGGTATTTGATATTTGTGTGGGTGAAACTTAAATCATATCTTGAATTTACAATATCGAAAATGACATTATCGTTTCTCTGTAGATATAAGGTAACAAGAATTGAACCAACTTATAAAATTGTTACATTACAAATTATCCCAAAAAATAAACTTACCGACTTAAAATTCGATCAATTCAAAATAATGATTTATTTAAAAATGCTCTTACTTTCAAATGCGGTAGCTGATTTATTTGAATTCTTTAGCAACTTCTAGATAAAATACTGTAGTTTTAAGATTATTATTCGGACATCTAAAAGTAATTCAGTATTTGCTGGATATACAGGGGGGAAAAGAAAACAATTTTTTCCTCTACTTTTGACACACCCTGTAGGTTAATTCTGCTAGTAGATCTACACACAATTAACTTTATCAAGAAGACTGATTTGTTTCCAGCATTTTGTTTTTTTTATTTATCCCGATATCTTAATTTGTTTGTGAAATGTGACGGTTTAAAGAAAATGCAACATTCTTAAATTTTTTATTCAGTTTTAGCAAAGTAATACATAATTTTATAAACAAATCAAACAACAAATAAACTAATAATTATGACAAATTAATAACGGATATATTGAGATACAATCCTCGTAATATGTGGTCGAGCGTTGTCGTGCATAAACATGAATGCGTTTCCTATAAACGGTGCAAATGGAATTACATGTGGATCTAGCACATCACGAATATATCGGTTTGCTGTCATTACTCCGCCGCCAACAATGACTAAATCAGTACGAGCTTCCATGCTTATGCCGCCCCAAACCATTACCGATCCTCCTCCATAACTGAGTATTGTGGAAAAATTGGCTTGGTCATACCTTTCGCATCTTCTTCGGTGTATTCTTTCACGGCCATCTGGAGAACGTAAACAAAACCTTGACTCGTCCGAAAATAAAATCTTACTCCAGTTATCGACATTCCAATGTTGATGCTCCCTGGCAAATCGAAGACGTGATTCCTGAGTAACTCCGGACCAGTTGCAGGTCTTCTGGAGCGTCATCCATGTTCTCGTAATCGCCTTCGAATCGTTATTTCGTTAACAGCTACTTGGCGTACTTCATCCAAACGATTTCGAGCCAGGCCAGCAGTAGTATTTCTTTCTCGCAAAACGTTTAATGTTACAAAACGATCATCTCGAACATTTGTAGAACGTCGTCTGCCAGATCCTCTTCGTCTCGAGAAACTACCAGTTTCATTGAAACGTTGTAGAGTTCTCTGGACGCTACACCTTGTAACACCCAATATTCTAGAAGCATAATATTGAGACCTACCATCTAGTACCAGAGCAACTGCTCGTGCTGCATCAGTAGGTGTTAAAACCATGATGCTAAATTAAATACTGATAATTAAACTGCAATTGCCAAGTAACGAATATTTGACAGTTGTCATATTGTGAGTTGCCACAGCACTCTACTTATTTTGGAGTTTATTCTCTACCGTCATTTAAATTATGACCATTTCTAAAATGTTTCATTTTCTTTAAACCGTCACATTTCACAAACAAATTAAGATATCGGGATAAACAAAAAAACAAAATGTTGGAAACAAATCAGTCTTCTTGAGAAAGTTAATTGTGTGCAGATCTACTAGCAGAATTAACCTACAGGGTGTGTCAAAAGTAGAGGAAAAATTGTTTTCTCTTCCCCCCTGTATATCCAGCGAATACTGAATTACGTTTATATGTCCCAATAATAATCTTAAAACTACAGTATTTTATCTAAAAGTTGCTAAGAAATTCAAATAAATCAGCTTCCCCATTTGAAAGTTAGAGCATTTTTAAATAAATCATTATTTTGAATGGATCGAATTTTAAGTCGGTAAGTTTACTTTAAAATATTTTTAAATCCATAGTTTTCCATTAGATGAAACTATTTATCAGTTACAGAATATAATCTCTGAATGGGAAACATCACTGGTAAAGTTACAGCTCATACAGATAAAACTTCCAGAGACGTCCCAGATTTGTTTACTGCTGAAAGACTGGTGCATGCAAATGATAGTGGGTTGGGTTTCGAAAAAATGTTTAATAATGATTTTTGTTTTTTCGTTTTCCAGTACCTATGTTATTAAAATGTTGCGGTTTCATTCATATATCATTTCATTGTCAAAACGATTTCTCTTGTACATTTATCAAAGTTGTTAAAAATTTTATGTTTTTGAAACGGTAGAAGATGAGTTTACCGTTTTGTCAGGCTAATAAGTGACACTACTCGCCTCTTTGTGAGCTAGATAGAGATATAACATTGCCTTTGAAATTTCCCAGGAGAAACAAGGATAGCTAGTTGTTACGTAGTAGTTTCTAGTTGAAATATTGAGAGTGTTGTTGTTATTTGTGTATGGAATCGACCTTTGATGCCCTTTAAATTGAACATAAATTTGTGAAAATCAATTCAGACATATTGAAGTTACCGTATTTGTTCTGTTCTCCTATCACCCACTTAATACAAAATAGTTGACAAATGTGTAATCATAAGAGTAGTTTTTCATATTCAATTTTCACCAACCTTAATTGGGATATAAGATTGTGCAATCTAGCAAAAACTATCTTCTCTATAAATTACCCTCTATATATATTCGGTTCTATCCTTCAATCTTATTTATATAGTTCACATAGTCTGTTCACCTTGTATAAAAGAAAAATTGTCATTCCATCGATATTTAAATACCTAGAAACATACATACATCAAATATTTCAATAATTTACATATTTTTTGGCATTTACAATTTATTGGAATTGGTACAGATAATTAATAATATAAAAATTTGATTCATTTGCATTGCATCCTTCTGAATAACTTTACTTTATTATCCTTACCAGCAGAAATAATGAGGAGTTAAAAGGAGAAGAATAATGTAGTCAATACAGGGTTTTGTTTAAAAATTTAAAATCGATTTGTGCTCAGTACTTTAAAACTGTTTTACGTATCCATCTCGTATTTGGCAGGAGGTGTAGACACTGTACACCCTATTAAATTATGTTGACAAACGTTTCCGGCTACTACCAGAAGCGTACGACAGGGGTAAACGACTGACGGAATAGAAATTTTAGTACAATTTTTCGATTGTCCTATACTTTTTACATAAATAATGTACTCTTTCCTCATAACGATGAGGTCAATATTTCTCGAGATATTTTAAGTTAAACATAAAGCTGAACAATTTTTTTAATTTTGATGTGTAATAACTATGTCGATGTTTTGGGCCAGTGGATTGCTTTTAATACGCAAAGGAAACTTTAATCCGTATTAACAATGAAGATATTGAACTTAATTGACAGAAATAAAATGGATCTTCTAACTTTAAAATAATATCAAAATGATTTAAAAGTATTTTAAAACAAATAAACTGATGCAATTTTAATAACATAATTCTTTTTACTGACGAGGCCACATTTACAAGTAGATTGGAGAAACACAAATGGGTTACTGCAAATCCCCATGTATTCCGAGAATCACATTTGCAGCACGAATTTAAGATAAATGTATGATGGTGCGGTCTCTTTGAAGATAGTTTGTTGGGTCCATATGAATTACTACCATATTTGAATGGTAACACATATTTACAATTTTTACAAACAACTCGTTTCGATCATCTTGATGAATTGTCACTTAATCGAAGCAGATACATGGGGTTCATGCTGGATAGAGCAACACCCCATTATCGGATAATAGTGAGGAATTATATCGATGACCAATTTCCTCTTCGTTGGATTGGCAGAGGTAGTGAATTTACGTGGCTGCCTAGAACCCCCGAAGGTAATCCAATAGATTTTTTATTTTTGGGGCCATATGAAATCATTAGTATATTCATATGTAATAAACACTAGTCAGGAACTATGGCAACAAATGTTAAATTCGTTTAATTTTATTGCCAATCAGCCCAACAAATTTTTTAAAGTGAGAAGATCGTTTAGCCAAAGAATGAATAAGCTTATTGAGGTAAACGATTCCTCGTCATGGGTCGTTGTGTGGGACTAACCTAACCACGCATCCGGACGCATCTTTATATCCACCGAAACACATTTTATAAACCACATTCATGGTCGCAATTAATTTGGCGACACCGTACGTGGAGTAATACCCTATATGATTTCCATATTTGTAAATTAGCTCACACATATTACGAACTATAGTGTGAGCTTTAGTGATCTTAATTTTATCAAGAAAAAATAGTTACTCCAATTTCAAAATTTATGTTCTCTCCATAAGTATGTTTAAAATGTTTTGCCAATAAATTTTGATACTCTGCTTTATTGTGAAAATAGTGACGATCTGCTGATAACGTATTGTATTCTTCTCCCCATTCCTCCATTTTTTCAAAACCATATCCTCGCAAATTTATTCTAGTATTTCATATTTAGTGCTTTCACCTTGTGCTAGAACATGCGGAGTTTTAGATCTCGATTTATTATTTTGTTCAGAAAGAAAAAAACAAGCGTCACGCACTGGCCTGTTTGGAAGTTTGTAGTCAGCATTCGTATCCGAATGTTCACAAGCTTCTAAACATTTTTTGTACACTGCCTGTGTCCACCGCTGCACCAGAAAGGACCTTTTCAACCTTAAAACGTATAAAAACTTATTTAATCCGGCGCGTGTGTGGTGGGGTGAAAATCACCCGAACAAAATTTTAAACGTGATTTACTCGGTGATGTCTGTACTTATGTTCCTCTTCTTTCCAGTAGCGGGAGATACCAGCGTCCAGACGACGATAGTTGCTGTTTCGTTGTAATAGAGTGTGTATCTACATTACGTACAATAAAAGAGTCCCGTTGGTGATAATAACCCCACCACACATTTTGTGTTATTATAGACTTACTTGGGTCATTGTCACCCCACTACTCTCTGTATAACTAAGTTTTTATCAAGGTAAGTTATTTGTTTTTTATTATTCTTTTTCCATTATTTTTATTTCCCAATTAATCCAGGAGGAGCGCATGAGTACCAAAAACTGTTCCACCTCAATTTTTTTATACGATCCTCTTTAAATTACCCTACTGATGATATAAATGCATGTTGCCATGGGGCAACCCCGTGCCATATTGTTTAAACCGAAATTGTTTAAACAATTGGAAGGAATTGTTATTTTTCAAACGGACAAATTTTCTTCTTTATTGAAATACAAATAAAAAAGGTCCTATTTTTAGAGAGATGAATTTTTAAGGTTCTAAAAATCTCAAATTTGGGTACTTTTGACCCATGAAAAATATATTAAAGAAATAAAATAAGATATGAATAATAATTTTTTTGAATTCTTTATGCAATAGTTAATAATATTTTTAATACAGATTTAAGAAAATTTCATCGTTTATACCCGTTTTGTAATTGTTAATTTCGTGCGCTCACCAGTATGCGTCTCTACCTTTAAGTATCGGCGTCTCTCTCAGACTCATGCGCTGCATCGGCCTCTCTGTATCCTGAATCATTATTTATCTTAATTAAAAACTATTAACTTTATCAAGATTGTTAAAGAGAGCAATGTTATTAATAATTACATTGTCTACAATTTGTTTTTAACAAATTTTTTCTGGAATCAATTTTACGAAAGTCATTTAAGTACGAATCGGAACATGTATTTAAAACTACTTATTTATCAGTTTATTACTTTTTTGTTATTAAAGCGGAAAGTAGTTACATTGAATAACTTTTTCAAACGAAGGTTATAGATGTAAAATTATGAAATAATGAAACAAGATTCAAAAACATGTCTTTATTTAATATCAATATCATTTTTATATTGTTACAAACTCGCACACCGAAGTAGATACTAAGTACCGTCCTGTAAGCTAATGTTAACGGAGTTAAAAAAATGGCGATCGCGAATATGTTAAAAGGCATTTCTGAGTGTAACAGAAATGTTGCGTTTAGTTCATTATAAAGACTTCCTTCTGAGGAAGTTCTAGTAACATCACAGTAATGTAAAAAGGCAGCGCCTTTAACATCGATGAGAAGTTAAGTTGTAACATCACAAAAGATAACAGCCCTAAGCTGGGCATAAGCGATTGTATTGTTTCGAACTCGCACACCGAAGTAGATAATAAGTACGGTCTTATAACCTTATGTTAACGGAGTTAAAATAATGGTGAGCGCGCCGAATTCTGAGAAGGTCGATTGGGATTTTTTGTGACCGTTTTTATAGATATGTTCGTCGAAGATTTTTTAAGGATTGATCCGGCATTCGAGAAATATCCCGAAAAGAAAAGAATATTCCAGATAGCCAATCGTTTTTGTGTAAGCCGCAATCTAGAATTATCTAGTGAAAAAAGGCACTAATATATAAAGTACCGACCAGCGAGAGAAGTCAGTTTATAAAGTGATCTCGTGATATAAACAGCGAACTAGTAAATAGTCTAAGTAGTGAAGTGTTTATATAAGTTAGTTTAAGTGAATATACTGTGTATCTAATATAAATTAGTGAATAGTGTAGTGAATAAATAAATTAAGTAGGTAGGCATAACGTGTGTGTATAAATTTATCCCACCTGTAATAAAAACGTTTAAATAAATAAGAAAAACATTACAATATATTATATTCTTACAGTCTCCTGAATCACAACCACATAGAAGTATGCAACTAATATTATTTTTTTTTACAGTAACAAGCATTGGTTTTACAGGCTTTTTGACAATTACACGTTGTTTAAGATCAGTTGGAAATGGGCTTTTGTTTATAAATAAAGGTATTAGCAAAGTATCATTCTCTAGTTTGTATCCGAAATTCGTAAAATCTAATGTTTTATATTCCGGATTCAATGCATTTTTTCAAATGTATGTTTGAGCAAAAGCTTATTATTTATATATAATTGTGATTCAAAAAATTTTTCAAATACCATTATATCTTATTATTGTTGATAAAAATCCATAAATTACTATGATAATGACAAAACAGTAATTTTCATTACATGTTCCAATTCATACTTAAATTACTTTTGTTAAA
The DNA here is from genome assembly GCA_963921935.1 of Galeruca laticollis. Classification (NCBI taxonomy): domain Eukaryota; kingdom Metazoa; phylum Arthropoda; class Insecta; order Coleoptera; family Chrysomelidae; genus Galeruca; species Galeruca laticollis. The sequence goes on from OY998180.1 coordinate 168,096,728, forward strand.
AACAAATTGTAGACAATTTAATTATTAATAACATTGCTCTCTTTACCAATCATGATGAAGTTAATGGTTTTTTAGATAAATGATAAATAATGATTCAGGACACAGAGAGGCCGATGCAGCGCATGAGTCAGAGAGAGACGGCGATACTTAAAGATAGCGACGCATACTTGTGAACGCGCGAAATTAACAATTAAAAAACAGGTATAAACAATGAAATTTTCTTAAATATTTATTAAGAATATTATCAACTATTGTATAAAGAATTCAAAAAAATTGATATTTATTTTTTATTTTTTTAATCTATTTTTCATGGGTCAAAAGTACCCAAATTTGAGATCTTTCGAACCTTTAAAAATTCATATCTCTAAAAATATTAACTATATCCTGAAAAGTCATAGGACCTTTTTTATTTGTATTTCAATAAAGAATATAAAAAAAATTTGTCCGATTGAAAAATAACAATTCCTTCCAATTGTTTAAACAATTTCGGTTTAAACAATATGGCACTAGGTTGCCCCACGGCAACATACAGTTATATCATCACTAGGGCAATTCAAAGAGGATCGCATAAAAAAATTGAGGTGGAATAGTTTTCGGTACTCATGCGCCGATTCCTCCTGGACTAAATGGGTTTTCTATTTTTATTATTGTTTAGATAAAAATGTCCAGCTACGAAAAGGAGCAGAAAAACCTACAAGCTTTGTGTTAAGAGTTGGAAAGTGATGAGGAACCTGTGTTACTAGTGATTCTATAGAGGAAGACTTTATACACCACATTTCAGATGAATCAGAGTCTGAGTAAGGAGATGGAGTAGAAGCAATCACAAAGGCAGGAATGGAATCATCCCCTCTCGCAGAAGATGAAGTTACGGCTGAAGAACGTGATCTATTAGAAAATGAATATGCAACACCTACATATTTAATTTTTTTTATTATGGATAATATTCAGTCCAAACGAGCGGGCAGTTCCTGTGACATTGGAAGTGACGAAACACGACAATATTATTTAGGCAGAAATAAAAAAAGTAAATGGAAGAAATGCTACTCTTTTGTAAGAACAAAAATTGAAAATATAATTAGAATGCATCTATCTGGTGTTAAAGCCGCTGCTAGAAACTCAAAATCTCCTGAATAATGCTTCAATTTATTTATAGGTGAAGAAATGATATCAAGTATTGTTACCTATACCAATCAGAGGCTTAAGGTAAAATATGCCGCTTTTGATGATAACCATAAATATATAGCAAAGCCCACTGGTTCAGTCGAAATACGTGGTACATTAGGTTTACTGTATTTGTCTGAGGTGTATAATATAAGCAGACTAAATCTAGAAGATTTATGGAAAACATACGGCCTAGGTATTGAAATATTTAGAAGGGTGATTAGTCTATAGATATTAAAAATTTTATTATCCTGCTTACGATTCGATAATGTGGAGAATAGGGAACTAAGAAAACAAAATGATCGATTTGCTGCATTTAGAGGTATATTTTTAAGATTTGTTGATAATTGCTAAAATACATATATACCCAGTGAGTATATGACCATTGATGAACAACTGCTTGCATTTCGTGGACGTTGTCCGTTTCGCATTTATATGCCCAACAAACCTTCCAAGTATGGGCTAAAGTTATTTGCCCTGGTAGATGCTCGTACATTCTATGTTTTTAATGCAGAACCCTTTGTAGAACAGCCACCTGATGGTCTTTTTAAAATAATAAATTCTCCTTTTGATGTTGTTGACCGATTGGTAGCTCCTATTAGCAGTACAAACCGCAATTTAACATTTTATAATTGGTATACGAGCTTCCCACTTTTGAATAGTCATATATTGACTTGAGTTGAGACAGTCAGAAAAAATAAATGGTATTTTTAAATTCAAAAAATAGTGATGTCCATTCGATATTATTTGGGTTTCTTTTATCTTAAGTACCTAAAAAAAAAAATTGTTTTGGTAGCTTCAACATTACACCATGATAATGAAATTGCAAACACGCCACAAAAAAAGCCTGAAATTATAGAATTTTATAATTTCACAAAAGGAGGCGTGGATGTGGTGGATGAGCTTTGTAGAAGTTATGACGTTTCGCGAAATAGTAAGCGATGGCCACTCACCATGCTTTTTCATATAATGAATATTAGCTCCATAAACGCAAGGGTCATTTACCAAAGTAACAAAGATATGCATCAAAAGAGGCGTTCGTTATTACATAATCTTGGAATGTCATTAGTAAAGGCCATCTATTATCTCGACAAGATAATATGCGACTAAGTGTTGAGCTCAGAACAGGGATCAAAAGTTCAATGGTAAAGCTACAGAAAATATAAATAATAAACCGGTGAGACGAAAGCGTATTGGAAGGTGCGGTTGATGTCTAAGAAATAAAGAGCGTATATGTCAGAAAAAAGTGCAAACTGGGATACATTTCTTTGTTTGGAACACGTTATAAGCTTATCCCAAAGTTGCTTCCAAAATAAGAAATCATAACTTTTTTTCGATTCTGTTTTCTATATAATTATTTACATATACTTTTGTTAATAAGTATAGGGTTTTTTTTTTAAATTATCTTATTAGGTTTTTGATGTATCTATTTTTAGTAAAATGTACTTTCTTTATTCTAGAAATAATAAGCCTACCTATGTTATTCATTATTTTGTTATTACTTTTTATTGAAAAATAAGTAATACATTTTTTTCTGCATAAAATTGTCTTTTCGAAAAGGATAATACAACGAAAATAAATCAAAAATCAGTAAATCACAAATTACGATTTTCTAACATGTGGGGTGATCATAACCCCAGCACATACATGAAGTTACGAAAGTTCACCACAAGCGCCGGGCTAAGAAACACTACTGTCCAAGTGAGGCTTAATGGACTAGTCATGCTGTTCGTTCATAGAGAAGAAGTTATATCAACTGAAGAAATAATTGATGACCTTGCTCTCAAGCTAAGGTGCTCATATTTTCTATTATAATACCTAAAATTGTTATAATCACCCTCATAGATAAATAGGTTTTTTGGTCAAAATATTTTTATATTCCCCCCAAGGTTCAATTCTGGTACGCCACTGAATGAAGGTATAGTGCCTGAAAAATTTGCTTATCTACTTATATGTTTACTAGTTTGTTATAGTTTTAATTATATATATATATATATATATATATATATATATATATATATATATATATATATTGTCATATATGATCAAATGTTATTTAATTACAGTATAATCCAATTCACCAAAGTGTATGGCACTCTCAATTAGTATTATACAATTAGATGGGTGGCAAATGAATTCATGTAAGTTATAATATTTAAGACTGAACATGTGCGCATTATTTTCATGTCACATATTTTCAACATTGGTTTGTAGTATTCCTGGAATTAAAGCTACTTTGATGTAGTCAAAATTGATATTAGAACATATATACAATATCAGTGCAAACTATATGACCTTATTTCCGATAGTGCATAAGAAGAGATAAGACAAAATGGCACATGACGCAGACGTTTTTGTTAAAATAAATGATTTATTACACATTCGTAGTAACAATTGTGTTAATAAGACAATATCAAAATTCAGAAATTAGAACATTTGTTATAAGGTTTTTCACTGTTTGTTTCTGATGTTTTCGCGTTATTAAAATTGTTGGTACTTTTATTTAGATTACATTTTCAGAACCATAATTTGTTTTTAATTCATCCGTCCATTTAATACTTGTGCTATTTATTGTTATTACGGATTAAAGTTACATTTGCGTATTAAATGCTATCCATTGGCCCAAAACATCGACATAATTGTTACATATCAAAATTTAAAAAATTGTGCAGCTTCATATTTAACTGGAAATATCTCGAGAAATATTTACTTTATCGTTATGAGAAAAAAAGTGTGTTATTTACATAAAAAGTATTGGTGAATCGAAAAAATTTGCTAAAATTTCTATTCCGCCAGTGGCGTAGAATTTGGAACGATTAACCAGTCACTTGCCCTTGTAGTACGCTTCTGGTAGTAGCCAGAACCGTTTGTTTAACATAATTTGGTAGGGTGTACAGTGTCTAGACTTTTTGCTAAATATGAAATGAATACGTAAAACAGTTTTAAAGTACAGAGCACAAATCATTTTCAAAATTTTAAACAAAACACCCTGTAACTCAGTAAGCAACTACATTTAATTTAGGTGTTTTGGGTTAAATCTTCATAATTTGAAGTCAGGATTCTATTGTTAAATGATTTCCAATGAGTAGTGAATCACCCTGTATATTTAATTAAAAGAATTCGGATTTATAAACGCATGTAAATTTAAGAAATATGTGACAATAATAAACCTCAGCCTTTTTTTTAAATTGAAAATAAAATAAATGATAAATTGTGATATTATCATACCTAAATGTTTGACAGATTCCTCTTCAATATCAGCATCAATATCTATATCAGTCTTAGAATCGCCGTATCCAGGATTTGTTGGTCTCGGTGAAACATGATGATCTTCTGACCTATTTCCACCAATTAATTTTTGCAAAATTCCTGAATAATCAGTCACTAAAAGCAATACCAAACAAATCGCGAAAATTATCCTAATGATAATTCTCCCCCACACCATGTTTTAAAGACCACTGATACAGTTAAGGCATTTTACAACTGATTGTGGTTCACTTTAACGACTAACAAAATGATCCTTGGGCCCGCTCACCTTGCATATTGCAAATCCGATCCCCCGCTCTACAATACATTATTATAGTATTGAAAGTAAACATTCCAAAACAGTCGACCAGTATAGTATTCCCCGTAAGCAACACATCAAAGTGGTACTATAATTATTTATACGTGAGCATTGAACCGCTTGACCGCAGACTACTACGCTAAGGATTTTTCATATGATGAAAAATAGTGAAAGTAAATTGGTAATGTAACAATTATAACGTAATAGACACAGAGAGCAAAATCTCAATTGACACTGTGTATTATGGTAATAGGAAGGTAAATTTATCTGGGGTAAACAAATAATTTTTCTATAGAAAGTATAGATAAGTACGATTCAACATAATATTCCTTACAATAACCCATTAATATCCAAATATAATCATAAAATATCAGAGTGACATTTAAAAAGAATGTTCAACGACACTTTTTTGTAAACCTATTAATTTACAGAATGAGAAAAAGATTAATATATTTTTTAATGTGTTATTCAATTATTTTTCGTTCAATAATACTATTATAGAATTTTTTTATATACCATGCAGGTATTAACGAATTTGAAGCAACCACTTTCTTATGTCCGCTAAGAGCCGAAACAGAAAAAAGTCCTTGAGTGGAAGAAACTGAAACTGACCTCAATCATAAAATAAGTCACACAATATTTAATAGCATCAGTATAAAATTAAATTTATCGGAAATAATTAATCAAAATATTCAAGAAATGTAGTTTGTAATCTGAGAACACTGAAATATTCGAAAATAAAACAAAAAGATACATCAAAATTATATGAAAGTTTTGTCTTCATTAGAATTGAGTTTCAAGTGTTATAGCATTACATATAATACCAAATTAAATGTTCTTTTAGAATGAGAAAACTAAAAGATAAATAAGTATTTAGTCAAAAGAAGAATACACGCTGGAAGTTGAATCGTTATATCTTATTTAAAGCTAAACAGCGTCAATAAGCAATGGTGGAAAATTTTTATTTATACTTCGATCAACAAATGAATAATTGTATAATAGAATAACAATAAAATATGTACAGGTCACAGTCGCACAGTCTTTGCTCTTATTTTTTTATTGGATTGAAAGTATACATAATATGGTTATGTATAACCCGAATAACAACGTCAATGGTATTCACAGCTAAGGTGCCATAGATATACAGGGTGTCCCGCAAAAGAACCGACACAGAGCAGAGGCGTATAGGGGAGTCCAAAATATGACGATTGGAGGCAATTTACCTCTATATCAAGTTGCATCTCTGAGGAGTTATAGGGTCTCAAAGTAGGGCCCAAAATTTCCAAAAAAAATAATTTCTTTGCAACGCTTTTACTTAAAAATACCAAATTTGGTACCCTCTATTAGACTGTTGTGGGCATCAAGTAACGGTAAGTAGAAGGCGATCAAACCATTCTGGGGGGTTGATTAGGGGTGACCTAACCTTAAAATTTCACAGAAGTTTTTTATATGTCGGTTGATTGGAAAAAAATTTTCATACCATGCATAATTTATTTCGACGCCTTTTTTTAGTTTTGTAATTCTGCATCAAATTTTGTCATTTTCAATGAAAAGTCGAATAACTATTAGACGTAATTTACTCCAACCATATCATGAATTTTATATCAGGTTTAACAAATTAATAGATGAAATTGACTGTCTCGACCCTTACTTCGTGGAATATGCTCATATTAGTGTTTTTAAATGAAACTCAAGGTCTCTAGTTAATTCCACAATATAATACAAGTTATTGAAAATTCTAAGAAATTGACAATTGTTTCGATAAATCAATATTATCGTCAGAATGACAGAAGTTACATTTCATTTTATGCCTACCTGATGTTTAGTAGTTATATTTTTTTTTGGCTAGACCAAGAAGTAACCTAACTTGTGATTGGCTTAATATATGTTTATAGAAAAAAGAAGAAGATGTGATATTACAAATATTGAAGTGCTGCATATTTGTGAAAAGAAACCAGAACTGGATTTCCTTGAAGAACTGGAAATTAGAAGACATTTAAGAAACCCACAATATGAAGTTGTCAATGAACAGTTAAATCTAGGGAATTCTCCACTAATAAACTGTCTTCTTAAGTGATAATTGTAAAGATCAGCAGATATAGTTTTCCTGGTTTTCTATATCATTGCACAGTTATACTGATCTTAATTGGAAAAATGATATCCAGGATATCACCATAGGGCTAATAATATCTAAGCTTCAATATTTGTAATATCACATCTTCTTCTTTTTTCTATAAACATATATTAAGCCAATCACAAGTTAGGTTACTTCTTGGTCTAGCCAAAAAAAAAAAAAAAAAAAAAAAAAAAAAAAAAAAAAAAAAAAAAAAAAAAAAAAAAAAAAAAAAAAAAAAAAAAAAAAATTACTACTAAACATCAGGTAGGCATAAAATGAAATGTAACTTCTGTCATTCTGACGATGATATTGATTTATCGAAACAATTGTCAATTTCTTAGAATTTTCAATAACTTGTATTATATTGTGGAATTAACTAGAGACCTTGAGTTTCATTTAAAAACACTAAATTAATAGATACATTTCAATAAGAACAATTCAATGGAAAAACAAATTAATAATATTGTATAAAGTACATGAACATTTTAATTTAAAGAAATTGCTGAAAATGATCACCATTTTCTCTTAGACACAAAATTATTCTTCGCCAAAAATTGAATTCAACTCTGGTCAGTAGCTGATGATCATTTTTTATTTTATTGCATATTTCTGGGACTGGAAAAGCATAACCAGACTCCCTTAACGCCCTCTAAAGGAAGTAATCACATTTATTGAGGTCCGGTGAGCGGGGAGGTCAATTATTTATTTTTGGTTATTCGACGTTTCATTGAAAATAACAAAGTTTTATGCAAAATTAGAAGAGTAAAAAAGTTTTAGAACTAAATTATCCATGACATGAAAATAATTTTTTTCAATTCAACTGACAAATCAAAAACTTCTGTGAAATTTTAAGGTTAGGTCACCCCTAAATAACCCCCCAGAATGGATAGATCGCCTTCCACTTACCACTACTTAATGCCCTTAAGAGCCTCATATAGTTTACCAAATTTGATATTTTTAAGTTAAAGGATTGCAAAAAAAATAATTTTTTTCGAAATATTGGGTCCAACTTTGATGCCCTATAACTCCTCAGGGATGCAACTTGGTATAGAGGTAAATTGCCCTCAATCGTCATATTTTGGGCTCCTCTATACACCTCCGCTGTGTCGGTTCTTACGCGGGACACCCTGTATGAAAACATAGGTACGGCCAAATTTTTCATAAACATTCAGCAAAAATGTAGAAGCATTGAGATTCAATGCATGCAAGTGTTTTGGCATAATTCTTCAACCCCAAAAAATCACAAAAAATGTCTAATATGTTCAGAAAACACCACCAACGTTTCGTCCCCATTTTCCAAATGTAGAATAAAAAAATGTGTACTTATATATAAGTAGAAAACGACACGCATAATACACAACAATCGTTTTAGCAAGTCTAACGTAATCACATCACAAATTTTGTTTCATTTATTAATTACATATACTACTATACTATAATTACCTGTATTTATTATGAGTTGAAATCTGCTGTAGAAATGACGTCTGTTTTTTCAATACATTGGGGACTGTTGAACCGTATGAAGGACTTTAATGTAAAAATGTATATTAAGTTATCGATACTTTCGGTTTTTTTGTTTGGTGGGACAGATTAGTAAATTTTTACTGCTTCTTCCCAACGTCTACAATTCTCATTATCCACTTTGCTTATAGCTCTTATTTCACATACAATTATGATTTGCTTAATAGATCATTAATATATATTTCATTAGTTGATACTGTTTTAAAACCAAATTTTTATATGCCTATCACATGTTTTATGAGTAAAATATTATAATTTACGAAAATAGTCATGGTTATTAAGCCTAGTCAGATTTTCTCTCAAATTAACGCACAATTATAATTATTGTTTAATTTCTAAAAACGTTTTATATTAATTAATAAGCACGATTATATCAACATAATAACCCACAGATTTCTCAAAAGACAATTATGAATAAAGCAAAAAGCCTCGTGGTACAAAGGACAGCAGAAAAATTATACAAAACATTAGAAATAAACAGGTAGGTATTTACAGAAAAATTTAAATATGATGCCAAGAATAGAATTTTGAATTTTAATTTGTCATAATTATAAGCTGATCCTTGAAGAAATTGTTAAAAATGTTTCAAAACATAGATTGTTCGTTTTTTATTTTGTTTTCGCTTACTTGGTATAGTATTTGATAGGTATTGATTTGATTGCAAATTGAATATTATCATAATCATTCCTCCGAAGTTTCTTCTCATTCTTCGCGAAACACCCCCAATGATTTCTGTCTTTTGCTATTTGGTTGGCTTGTTTCTAAGGTTTTCATGGTGTTACGTGACTTTGGTAACTATATAGTCTACAGAAATAAAAATTATATATACATCATTATATTTTTATACAGTGTCATTCATTAAACTGAAATTAACGTATAGTAGTCTACATATACACCACACTGGGGCGCTTCTCTAGTTGTTTATATCATATCTTGATACCATGTGCTGTTTGGTCTTCATTTGTCTATTGTCAACTTATTATGTGTCCTAACAATACCAATTTATTTTCTTCAATACCTCGAATATCGGTCTGATTTTTATTCTCTCGTCTTATATCTGTTGTCTTTATGCTTAACTTCTCTTAGATACCTCATTTCTGTTGCTTGGCTGTCTTTGCTCATTGTTGCACTACTTGAACTACTGCTTGCTGCTTTTGCATGTATGTTAGCTTGGGTTATGGGTTGGTGGGCAAATTCAGCTATCGGGTGTCTGCTTCCACGTTAGCACCGCTGGTAATGGGAATAACAGGATAATTTTTGGTGCTGTTATTCTTTGACTAAATGACATTCCAACGGTTTTTTCGGCTTAATCCTAAGGTGTGCGTATCTGTGCCGAGGAGATGCATGACAGTGAGCCTATCATCTGTCACTAACGGAACCTTAAGCGCCCTCTCGTCGTAAGTCAGCCTTGTCATGGTAATGCAGGGCTCTGCCGTGATGGACCTCTTTTTCCCTAGCTACTCGTGGGACTTTTATGGAAGAAGTAACCAAAACAAACCCAAAAACTACAGAGGAGATGGAAGTCGACCTATCGACTCCAACTGACCTCCCTGTGACATCTGATCAGGAACGAGACCTATTCAGGTCTCCAACTCCTGGAAATAAACCTAGGAAACTAAGTGGTGCTGCCAGGACACGACTTAGTCGTCTTCTTAGGAGTGGGGTACCTCACAAATCCGCCTTGCATCCAATTCTAGAGCAGCGGGGACGGGATCAACCGCAAGAGAGAAAACATTATCCCTCTGTGGTTGGTACCAGCAAGCGCTTACGCTCCAACGATGACGCACTCGAACAAGAGGCAAAAAAGCCCTGCTCGGCTGAATCAATGGTAACGTCAGGTAAAAGTGACTTACAGAAGCCCTCTTATGGGCAGGCTGTAATCCCTGCAGTATGCCATTATGGCCACTGTAGAGGATATTCCTGAAGGTGGTCCACAAGTACAGTTCCAGAGTTGTACTTTCCGGCCTGGATGGTTACAGGTCACCTGTGTAAATCAGGAGAGTGTCTCGTGGTTGACTGGTGTAGTCAATACACTTCAACCATGGGACGGTGCCTCCCTGAAATGTGTCTCAGGCGACCAACTCCCAAAGCCACACATTTGTGTGGCTTACACACCTGACCAGACTGAAAAAAATGAACCACGGTCTGTTTACCTTGGAGTGGATTGTACTACACAAAGAAATTATAGGCCCTGGTCAAACATGGACTTTCGCCATTGACGATCGATTCATGGCCAAGTTGGAGAGGATTGGATTCAAACTATACCTGGGTTTTGGACAGGTAGTTTTCCGGCCTAAGGGCCGGCCCTCCTAACCGACATCAAAACCGGGTCCCTCGAAGGGATCCGAGAGAAGCCATAGCCCGGGGCCGAGTGGAAAACCTCCTGTTGCAGTGAGGAGGACCGACCCTCCTCACAAGGACAGGGGGAGTGTACCGCCGGCACGTAGCCGGGGCACCAGCTATCTAAAAGGAAGAGCTGGCTTCCCCAAAAAGAAGACGGGTAACGTCTCTTCAAGGGAGCTAGAAAAAGGAACTGGACCTGCTGTCCTGTAATCGAAGACCAGTATGGCCTCGACCAAAGGGCCAAAGCCATCAGCGGATCTGCCGTGGCGAAAAGTGAACAAGCCTCGTCAATGGCACCAACTACAGCCTCACCCCTTGGAGGATCAGATGGTGGCGCATCAATTGACCCACCGTGTGATCTCCCCTAGGGATCTGAGGAGACTCAAGTTTGTCTGCGGCTACCTGTATTCGCCAGTTTCAACTATTTACAGGCAAACTTACAGCAGACCCAGGCCGCTTCTTACACTCTTGGTAAAAGGTAGAAGGACGAATCAATCGACCTTGCCTTCCTGCAAGAACCATGGACAGGAAACACAGGCCGAGTAATTGGTCTCAGCAATATTCCTGGTGAGGTAGTAGTCTGTCCTGGGGTAAAACCCAGGGCATGTCTCCTCATTAGGAAAAATATTAATTATTTTTTGCTTACAGGCTTTTGCACTCTTGATGTAGTAGCCATCCAAGTACCCTACCGGAGAAGAATGGCATGACTAACATAGTCGCCTGCTCAGCATACTTCACAGGGGACATGGATACTGTACCTCCCCTCGCTATACGTCGGTTAATCGACTGTAGCAAGAAGAACAGACTCCAGTTAGTCATGGGCTGTGACGCCAATTCACACCATACATCGTGGGGCAGCACGGATATAAATCATAGAGGTGAGTTACTTTTTGATTATATACTAGGGGAAAGACTATCTGTTAGTAATAAGGGCTCCGAACGTACTTTTGTAACTAGAAATAGATCAGAGGTGTTAGATTCAACAATCTGCTCAAACTTTTTGAGCACTAAGATACGGCATTGGGCAGTATCTACTAGTATCTAGTAGTGGAATATCGCGACTCAAAAGCTACTGACTGGAGTGGATACAGACATTCCCTCCAACGGGACATTGAGGAAGGCTTCACTACAATAGACAGTTGTGATGGGATAGATACTGCGGCGGACAAGCTTCGGGAAGCAGTGAGCTCCTCATATATGTATATATATATATATATATATATATATATATATATATTTATATATATATATATATATATATATATATATATATAAGCTTTATTCACTTAAGTGTGTTACTGGGAAGCTTATAGAACTGCTCTAACAACTTATAACAAAGAAATTAGAAAGGCGAAGCGGGAGTCTTGGAAGAAGTTCTGTGACAGTATATCTGACATACCTCGCAGTACCAGAATACACAAGATTCTCTCTAAAGAGCCGATTGGCGAGATAGGGTCGATGAAACGTTAGAGCTTTTGGTTAAAAACCACTTTCCCGGAAGTTTAACGCTGGATAACAACCGACCTCCCCACTTTGAGGGCGCAAGGCGGCCCAAAAAGAATGATTGGGAGGTCGCCAAGAACGTTATCACAGCACCGGCGATTGAATGGGCAATCAAATCATTTCAGCCCTTCAAATATCCCGGTGAGGATGGCATCTTTCGAGCTCTGCTACAAAACGGACTGGAATTATTTATACCCATCCTCATTAAACTGTATAGAGCTAGTCTGGCGTGGAATTATATACCACCCAGTTAGTTGGCGGCTGCTCAAAGAACTTGAAAGAGTACTGGACTGCCATATCAGACAGGTAGCTTTATACAGCTCCCCCCTGAGCATCCACCAGTACGCTTATCAAACAGGCAAATCAACAGATTTAGCACTACATAACCTTGTTGGAAAAATCACACAATCCCTTAACAATAAGGAGATTGCGGTGGCCATTTTTCTCGACATCGAAGGAGCATTCGACAATGCTCTACTGGCCTTTATTGGTTCAGCTTTGACTGAAAAGGGCATCAAACCAACGATTACCGGCTGGATATATGCCATGCTCACTAATAGATTAGCCACTACATCTATTCAAGATGTGGCCATTAGCTTCACGGTTTCCAGGGGCTGCCCGCAGGGTGGAGTGTTATCTCCCCTATTGTGGTCACTCCTGATGGATGACCTGGTTGATACTCTCGCAAGAAGAGGGGTAGAACTGCAAGCGTATGCAGACGACTTTGTCATTCTGGCAAGAGCCAAGTCAGGACGGGCTGCACATAATACCCTCCAGAGGACTTTGGACGATGTCTACAGTTGGTGCCAGAGGGAACAGATGTCTGTCAACCATGGTGAAACTGTAATAGTCCCCTTCACTAGGAGAAGGAATTTCGCGGACCTTCCGCCACTTTCCCATAATGGTGAGGTTATTCCATTTGCAGCGGAAGTAAAATATTTGGGGATGATCCTAGATAAAAAAACTTACTTGGAACGCTCACTTGGAAAAAGTTATCCATAAGGCCAGACTATCCTTGTGGACATGTCGCAGGGGCTTGGGGCTTTGGTCCCAAACAAATCCATTGAATATAATGTGATGATTGTTAGACCAATGATCACATATGAAGCCATTGCTTGGCGGTCAAAAGCTTTACTGAAAACGGCCCAAGCAAAGCTCTCTGGCATACAGAGACAGGCTTGTTTGGCTATACCTGGTGCTATCAGCACCACACGGTCAGCAGCCATGGAAATCCTCCTAGACCTACCTCCTCTCCATATACTTCTGGAAAAGGAAGCCAGATGGACTGCATATAGAATTGTGCATATTTATAAATGCACAAAACAGGCTTATACAAAGCAAAGCAGATTGCTAGCGGCCACCGAAAGTCATAGTATTCTGGGAATGGTCTCTGATATAATGCCCCCAACAGTAAACTATAATCTGCCTTATACCGTCCTATTTCCAAATAGAGATAAATGGGTCCTTCGCAAGGATGAACTCTCAAGAGCAGACATCTGTTGGTACACTGATGGATCAAAGACACCTTCAGGCTCTGGTGCGGGTGTATACGGGCGAAGACCTATGACAGAAATCTCAACCTCTCTGGGATCCTATGCAACCGTATTTCAGGCAGAAATGTATGCCATTGCTTCATGTGTGGAGAGTTTGGGGCAATCCAACCACACACATAGATCAATAAAAAAATTCACGGACAGCCAAGCAGCCTTGAAAGCACTTAGCTCGTACGATGTAACATCGAAATTGGTTTTAGACTGCCAAAAAAGACTCGCTTCAATAGGAGAACGCAACAGGGTATCGCTGGTTTGGATCCCTGGCCACTCTGGTATGGATGGTAATGAGAAGGCGGATTCTCTTGTAAGGGAGGGTGCCGCTCATGACTTTATGGGACCAGAACCTACAGTTGGCATCGCAACAAGTGTTGCCAAACAAACACTAAATACCTGGACTGCAAGAAGGGTTTTAGACTTCTGGCATAATATACCAGGATTGGTTCATTCAAAGGCCTTCATACATCCTTCGAATAATGTATCCAAACAAATGTTAGGCTATAATAGACACGATCTACGGTGCCTAACAGGCCTTCTAATAGGCCACTGTCGTTTGAATCATCATATGCTGAAACTTGGACTGTCGGACGATCCGATTTGCCGTCTTTGTTTGGAAGATTATGAAACAGCAGAGCATATAATTTGTGCCTGCCCCGCCGCAGCTCGAGTCAGATATATGATGTTTAGCAGGGCCACTCTGTTGCTCTCGGACCTGAAATATCATTCACTGAACAAATTAATCGGCTTTGTTAAGAAGCTGAATTTGTTTGGTGAAATTTGAATAGGTATGAGCCACAGTAGACTCTTACGAGTCGCAGTGGAGGGCCTTATTGACCCACTCATTATAAACCTAGCCTAACCTAACCTAGTCTACAGAAATAAAAATTATATATACATCAATATTTTTTTATATAGTGTCATTCAATTCATTAAACTGAAATTAACGTATAATAGTCCACATATACGCCACACTGGGGCGCTTCTCTAGTTGTTTATATTATATCTTGATACCATGTGCTATTTGGTATTTCTTTGTCTATTGTCGTCAACTTATTATGTGTCCTAGCAATACCAATTTCTTTTCTTCAATACCTCGAATATCGGTCTGATTTGTGTTATCTCGTCTTATATCTGTTGTCTTTATGCTCAACTACTCTTAGATACCTCATTTCTGTTGCTTGGTTTCTTGTTTTCATTATCCGATCTCACATCCATATTTTGTGTTAGTTAGTATATTGTCATTTCTGGTCTGTTACTGTCCTACGTAGGTTAAATATGATGAAACCATTTTTAGCAAGATTAGAGTTTTTTGTGAAAGAAAAACATTGTAATGCTATGAGAATGTATGACTGGACTGATTTTGTTCTAAGAATAAGTTGAATAAATCAAATAATATCTAGAATCTCAAAATAAAGTTAGTATTTACGGAGCAGCGTAAGAGAAAATGTTGTTTCTTTGTTGATACAATAATTGTATATTATCTCAGTTTAATATTATTATAGCTATTATTCCAGTGAAAACTAATATTCTTCCAACCAAAACATCAACAAATATTTTATTAATGGAAGTTCCATTGTCGTTTTCTTGGAGTTTTGAGTTTCGGTCTTATCACGGTGAAAACAAATTGTGAAGTAATTTATGCATAACTTGTATATTTTCAGTGGGCACCATTACCGGTGTTCCACTATTGCACGTTCAAGTGACGTGACATACTTCCGATTCTTCGTTCTACTTTAATGGTTACGAAAGTGAAATTATAAATACATTCGTTATGCCACTATTACGTGAACCAAGTTAACACAGCTTCCTTATTCAATATTTAAAGAGAAAGGCAATGTCAGGCCTCTTGCAGAGAATAAACTGATGCTGATGCTTCAGGAATGTAATTGCAATGCTCACTTAATTTAGTATTAGGATAATATGGTAGAGGTATCAAACAATATTCCAGAGAGTGAATTATATTTAAAAAGTTAAAAGAATATATCAAAATTTGAAGTTAAGACATAAAAAACTGGAAAGCAGAATAAATAAATCACAAAATGAAATCAAAATAAACGGTTTTACAGATCAAAGACTAAGTTTTCCGCACTTATATACTCCTGGTGAGCTGAAAAGCAATAGGGTTCATCTGAACATAATCCAATCATAAAATTGGTCAACTGTATACACTCCCGATGCTGTATCGTGCTAACGAACCGAAACCATAACACCCGTTGTACCGGCTCTGGTGAGTGAAAATAATTTTTTTTCGCGTAAACCAATACTTTTCTCGTATATTATATAGGGTTGAACGAAAAAGTAATAAAATATGATAAACCCTCCAATACATTCCAGTTCGAACTATTGTAGAGTACGGACGTGTGCGATTGTGTTAGCAAAACAAACCGTCTTTGCCTTTTAAATTTGATACGCGCATTTGTGGTTTGTAGATTAATATTATTTCAACCATATTGTAAGTATAAATTGTTACTTTACTTTTTTGGTTAAACAATTACCGCGGCACTGGCCTGGGGATGGCCGGTAAGTACAGGTCTAGCGGTAAGGATCCGCCATTAGCCGTATCAACAGGTAATGAAATTTCAAATAATATTTACGTTGAAGATGTCGTATTTTCAGAAGAAATTAGTATGGATGAATCTCATAATGTTTTAAAATGCGATAATCTGTTGTTAATAATTCCAAAAATTCCTATAATGTCATTAACGAGGTTAATAAAAACTCGCACTCGAATTCTTTCCAATATAGTCAAACGAGTAATACATTTAATACCTTTAATCGATTTAATTCTAACGATAGCGGACCTTATTTTATTTTTGTTCAACATATTGACTTAAATATAGGCCGTTCATATCCTATGAAACTTGGAGAAAAATTACTTGCCTTTTTGAACTATGATCGAAATATTATTGAAATTGTTAGTGTTGGTAGGAACCGAATTAAGATCGAAGTTGATTCGGATCTTGTAGCAAATAAGTTAGTAAGTGAACCTTCCTATGAAGGAAACAACCTAATTGCCTATATACCAAATTATATGACAGAATAACGGGGTCTTGTTCGTGGCGTAGATACTACATTAAGTGAAACTACCCCATTAAACGTTATAACATCTAATATTACTGTTAAAAGAGTCAAAAGAATGACTCGAGTAATCCAGAAAAACGATATACCGAAGAGTGTTCAACGACAAATGGTTATTATCACTTTCGCGGGAAAATTAATTCCTCAATTCATCTATATCAATAAAGTTAGGTGTCCAGTTGAGGTTTTTGTAAATCCAGTTTTGCAATGTTTTCAATGCCTACGTTATGGTCATTCAGCTACCAGTGCAAATCAAAAAAACGTTGTAAAAAATGCGGAAATGAGGAAAAAAAATGATTGTCCTGATAAATGTACGAAATTTTGCATTTATGTAAAAATAACAACCATGAGTCAGTTTTTAAGGAATGTCCTGAATATATAGAACAAAAAAAAACGAAAGAAGTTATGGCAAACTTAAATATTTCTTTTAAAGACGCTGAGAAAGTACTCGAAAATCCATCTTACTCCAGTCTCGTTCAAAAAAATAAATTTGCACCGTTAATAAACTCCGACACAGAATTCCCTTCATTGAAAGTTGCCTCCCACTATCAATCTAATCCCGCTACGGCTCATAAAAGTAGCATTACTGAAAAACACTATTCAGCCCCGATTGTCAGTCCTCCGAAGAGGAGGAAAATGATGAGACTACGTCTAATTTTCTTCGTATTCGTAGAGAGTTCCAGAAAAATTTTTGTGCTGGTCCAGTATTTCAGTTTGGACTGTGTGAACCTTCAAATGAGTTCAATAAATTCATAACCCAGAGCTCAGTGCTACATTAATAAAAGAAAGCTTTCAAAATTTTGCTAAGTTTTCTCCAAATATGACTACTAACCTCAAAATAAATGAAATTGAATTTGAAAATAAAATTAAAGAAATTGTTAATAACATTTTTGCATAATTAAAATGACCTCTAAAAGCATTAAAATTATTCAGTGGAATATTCGATCGATAAACGCTAACAAATATTATTTACATCAATTGCTGTTGGAAGAACATTTTGATATAGCAGTT
The DNA here is from genome assembly GCA_963921935.1 of Galeruca laticollis. Taxonomy (NCBI): domain Eukaryota; kingdom Metazoa; phylum Arthropoda; class Insecta; order Coleoptera; family Chrysomelidae; genus Galeruca; species Galeruca laticollis. The sequence goes on from OY998180.1 coordinate 168,114,576, forward strand.
ATATCGGAAACCTGGTGCAAACCTTCAGATACTGTTTGTTTCAATAACTCTAGTGTAGTGAGCAGAAGCAGAAGTAGGGGATATGATGGTGTTGCCATCCTTTTATCCAATAATATTAATTACGAATCTATTTCATTTGTTCCTAATTTCAATCCAAACTTGGAAGTTTGTGGTGTAAATATTAGCATTGATCAGAGAAAGTATTCGATATTGAGTGTGTACCGACCGGCAAAAGTTAAAGTAACAGCGCAAGATTACGTTAATATTTTTTCGCAAATTAACAATGACTGCATTGTCACTGGTGATTTTAATGCACATCATGGCTAGTGGGGGTCAGTATAGAGTTCCCCGGAAGGCAATAAATTAGTGGAAGCTCTAGATTATTTTCCTCATTTAGTTATCGCCAATAACGGACCTGCTACGAGAGTTACTCGCCCCGATCAGGTCAAGTTGGTTGTGGATCTTACTATTCTATCTTCCAGCTTATGTTCATCTTTTAACTGGACCGTCCTGCCAGATACATATGGATCTGATCATTTTCCCATCCGAATTTCAATTAATGACATCAAGATTCAAAATATGACGTTAATATCATCAGCTAAGTGGTCGATGTCTAATGCTAATTGGGATAAATTCAGACTCTTCATAGAACAAGCTCTCACACCGGAACCAACTCTACATAGAACTATCGAAATGATTTTATTCTTATTAGAATCGATAACAAATGCTGCGAACAAATCCTGTACGTTAATCCGACCCTCAACCAAGCATGTCAAAACTCCACCGTAGTGGGATGGCGAGTGCCTTGCTGCTTCTACTTTAAGGAAAAATGCCTTCAAAGCATAAAAATCCCATCTAACTCTTTCAAATTTTAACGAGTATAAGAGACATCAAGCTATCTGTAAACGCACTTTCCGTTCAAAAGCCAAATCTAGCTGGGCAAGATACTGCTCCACTCTTAACAGACAAACTCCTCCCTCAGACATTTGGAAAAGAATAAATGAGATTCATGGACGCAAAAAGTATACCGCTATTGATGAATCTATGGTAGAACGACTTTTAACAAAAATTGCTCCTGATTATGCACACCTAACTATAAAAATTCCGAACAACCACATTGATTCTCTTTTTTTGCTAACTGCTATCATACCTGACGAGATTGAAGCAACTATTAAAATCTCAAAAAATACATCTCCCGGTATTGACGGGATAAACTATCTTATGTTAGCAAATCTCCCCGTAATTGCCAAACACTATCTCTGCAAAATATATAACAACATTTTACTTAAAGGGGATAATTGTGATTCTCTCAAACAATGCCTGGTTATTCCTATGCCCAAAGTAAACGACCCCACTGCCTTCAGACCTATCTCTCTCATGTCTTGTATATTGAAAACATTTGAACGTATCATGAAAACTAGACTAGAATGGTGGTGTGAAAGCAGAAATTTGTTTCCGATATCCCAGTTTGGTTTCCGGAGGAAAAAAGGAACTATCGACTGTCTTTCGCTGTTAACAACTGATATCCAGTTAACTTACTCAAGCAATAGTTATCTATCTGCCCTATTTCTTGACATTTCGGGCGCTTATGACAATGTCATGCTAAATATACTTTTCAAGAAACTAACGCACTTAGGCATTCCAACTATGTGTGCATATGTTTTGGTAAACTTATTTCTAATAGGCAAGTATTCGTCCGGTGCAACGATAGACTGATCGGCCCAAGAGTAGTTCACCAAGGCTTACCTCAAGGCTCTGTTCTTAGCCCTCTTTTGTTTAATTTGTACACCATGGTCCTTCATGGAATGGATATTAATTGCGACATCTTACAATATGCAGACGATTTCTGTTTTTATACCATGAAAAACTCTTATGATCAATGTATTGATTCTATAAAACAAATTATATATAGAACTAGAGAATATTTTTTTAATCAAGGACTTGATCTTACCCCGAATAAATCCGCTGTGGTATTCTTTACTCGACATCTTTTACCGATCCTATCCAGTGTAATGATAAGTAACCTAAGTGTACCTGTGCACAATCATTTTACCTATCTTGGTATTACACTGGATACTAAACTTACATGGAATGAAACGACACAAATATGTATATACTGAAATCTATTCAGATTAAGGTTTCCAAACGGATAACACTATTCGGAGTTTTCAAACTATTCGAACCGTTAGGATATTGGTTTCCGTGATTGTACTCGGGTAAATAATCCTACAATACTTGTGGATCTATAAGCTCGATTGGAACGAATCGATACTCATTATATTGTATATTGCATGGCAAACATATTGCCAGCCATCACCGTCAAATGATCTGTTATTATTTCGACGCACCGTAATTACCGCCGATATTGTGGGCGTCCAATTACATGGACTTTCCGATGCAACTAAAATGGCATCCGACGCATGCGTTTAATTACGCATACTATAACTCTTAAGAAAAATTAAAGTGCAATTATCGTGTGTTAAATCTCGTGTTCTACCTATCAAGAAGATAACCATACCGAAATTAGAGCTCTTAGGGGCACACCTCTTGTTTACTTTAATGGAAATTGTAAATACGGGCCTCCGAAAAGAAATTCAAACTCTTCATTGGTCCGATTATGAAATTGCATTACGTTGGCCTCAAGCTTTTCCTCGGCGATTGATAAATCCTTTTCGGGACAAATAAGGGATAATAAGGGCAGGCTACCGTTTGATTGTGTCTAATTCAACATTTGACGCTAAACACTCCGTTATCTTGTTTGAAATTGGACATGTGATCATTTTAGTTATGATGAAAAAATATTTACAAGTTGTAATTCAGCAAAGTTTATGCTCGATACGCCGTAGATATGGAATTATTGACGGACGTAGTCGAATGTATACACATATAAAACTATGTTGTATCTGCTTCAAGGCAAAGTTTCCGCAGCCACCACGTGTTGAGAAATTAGGTGAAGCAACATTGAAAGGATTTAAAAAGCATTTGTACAAAGTCGCCGATCGCGACCGTTTATTTACGTATGGACGATTTAGTGTGTTAATCATCGAAAACGAAACTAATATTTCCTCTGACCCCACCGATCCTATCACCCTTATTCCTGGCAATTTATTATTAGGTAAATTATAGACCAAGTTGCAAAGTCGTGATTATTCCACGACTCCTAGTAACCGTCTGTCACACTGGCAGCACATACAGAAGGTAAAGCAGCATTTCTGGAAGCGATGGAGTAAGGAGTAGCTGAACGAGTTGACGGTTCGTACGAAACGGGAAAAGGCCGGTTCTGGCATCCACGAAGGGGCTGTGGCCTTATTACGAGAAGACAGCATTCCACCCTCACAATGGGCCCTGGGAAGAATCATGAAGTGCTATCCCGGTAGTGACGGTGTGGTACGTACTGTTTTAGTGAAAACCGCGAAATCTTCAGTTGTCCGAAATGTGAAGAAGGTAGCGTTACTTCCGATTATACCGACTAATGCTGAAAATGAACATTCATAAACTTTATAATTGATCGTATTCTCTCAACGGGAGGAGTATGTACAAGATTGTAAAATCTTGAAATTTTATTGTTTACGATACCTTTAAAATATGTAAGATATTTGTATTTGTCATTTTTTTATTGTATATATTTAAGGCGTAAACTCATTTTAGTTAATAGCGTTGTAAAACTATGTTGCAGAATTAATAAGATCTTTATATTGTTGTAAATTCAAAGGATAGTTTCATTTTATTTTCAAAATACTTCTAAAATATCACGTTTTGCAACAATAATTGTGAATTGTTTTGTATGGGCATATAAATAGCACATTTTTGAATGTCGACATCTTGTCGCATTGTCCTATAGTTAAGAAGTTAGGAAAAGGTCACGTTTCCCCCTATTATATATTGTGTTGTAAAAACCCTAAATTTAGTGTCACTTCCGCATGAATTTTATGGTCGATATTCGGAAGATATGAAAAACATTTTTGAATTACCCTTCTGAGTAAAGAGGTTACAATTGCTATTGTAGTATTCCATAGAAATTTAACTAACTATTGGCGGCACCCATAGTTGATTCTTGTCTAGGAACCCGACAAGTCAAATGATACTGGCCAATAGGAAATATTGATTTTAGTTTGGTCAACCCAATCCACGTGTAAACACGCCCCTCGTAGATTTCTATTTAACACGTCTCACAACGTGAAGAAATCAGTTTCTAACTCATCGAATCGAGCTCAACGCTCAACATCAAAGTTCTCTCACTCATCAAAGTTAGTTTTTCACTCATCAGTTCTACACTTATCGACGCGAGTTTTACACTCATCGAATCGAGCTCAACGCTCAACAAAGTTAGTTTTTACACTCATCGAAGCGAGTTCAATACTCTCGATAGCAAAGTTTTACACTCATCGACGCGAGTTTTACACACTCATCGAATCCAGCTCAACGCTCAATAACAAAGTTAGTTTAATATTCATCAAATCGAAACATAAAGTGTCTTCCGATCTGAAACCACCGAAGTTCACCATTCACAACTTTGTACCATTTTGTAAATTCGTATATAATAAATTATTAATTTCGACATTAATTTTGTCAAATTAAGATTATTTACCTAGGTGAATGTCCACGCCAGTTGACGAAGTTCAGCTAGAAATATAATCAAAAACAGTGATCTAATAGCAATACGTAGACAATGTTTGAAGCAAAATTGGGATATTGAATGGCACGCCTTCTGTAATAGAAGCAATAATATTTATACCAAAATTCACCCTGCTTTACCTATTGACCCTTCTGCTGCATGCATTTATCCCAATAGAAACATCTACTCCATGTTCGTCAGATGTATTTCTAACAATGCCACTGTAAAAGCGTACCTTCACAGATTCAAACTAAGTGAATCGGAATTTTGTGATTGCGACGGCAATGTTGATGACATCAATCACTGGATGTTTGGCTGCTTACATAATGACGATTCAGTTAAGTATTTGATGAAATCCCTTGTGAAAGAACGGATTCCGCTCCCTCAGAATCAAGCTACAGCTTTTTATCTCTCTCAGTGAAATCCTAGGCTAAACCAAATAATATGGGAGTTTTTAATAAGGACTAAAAGAAGAATTAAGTATTGAATGTCTGTTTCTGTTTCAGTGTAGATCTGTTCAGTCTTGTTCCTCGTGTCTAGCCCTATGTTATGCATTTCACCTTTTATCCGTTGCCCGTTTTGTCTGTTATAAAGTCGCTATGAAAGGCACCTTAGCGTGAAAAGTGTCCCCGTGTAATCGTGTTGTAATGTATCCACTACTAAGACCCATCGTTAAGTTGATTAGGGCCGTGAATGGAGACTACTTGCTTTGTCGATGCAGTGTTTACAGTAAACTTTAACAATATACCTATATACTATGCCTATCCTCCTATGCTAACTATTGAAACAAGCTGTACAATAAATTTGTGGCTGAATGGATCAGGCTATCCAAAGCCATTAAAGAAAACCTTCCAGTAACGCGTAACGCCTCCCCCTGAGTGGTTCTTTAGGTAAGATTTTCCCATTCCAAATATTGCATGTGCGTAGGGGCAAAAACACAACGCCGAACTGATTATTCAAGAACATCTCAGATGTGCTCAATTGGATTCAAATGAACAAGACTTCTCATATAATTCAGGTAATATACCACAGATATTGCGATTGAAGGCTTTGTATTGTATTATGAATCTCCTGCAATGACGAAAACGGTACAACATGATCTAACATAACGTTTACCAAAATTAAATGTGTGAATGGGTACTAATCAAAAACATTCAACTACAGATAGACGAACCAATTCATTCGTAAATCCATAGAAAAGGCGATCAATCATTAAGTTTTGGGGAGAAAGTCATTTACATTGCTTTGGCAACGTTGCACTAGGTTCCACCCCAATATTTTATCGCTTGCTCGGCCTTCAATGTTTGGTTGTCATGAGTGACTCGTTATTAATATGTAAAGTGAATAATATCAGGAATTTGGAGCGTAAGGCATGGAGAAGTATATTGATCATCGGGTAAAATATTTGAATAAAAGTTGTACAATATTTTATTCATAGGTTTATGGACCACCCAATGATAAAAAGAAGTACATGTAGGTCACATAATAATAATAATACAATAATATAAGATACAATAATTGTTGGCGACATAAATATTATAAACTAGAGAATAGAAATACACTTAAATAAAATATATAAGGGAAAACGAGTTTACAATATCGAAAAAAAAAATACTAACAATAAAAGATAAAACAAAGAAGCAGGCTATTTTTTATGACAGAAAGAAAAGTGACAACACGAAACTTTATAAAAGGCTATCTGTCAACAATTAATCAATTTGTTTTGTTAAACTATATGTATTATTTATTATTAAAAGAACAAAATACCCAAACAGAACAACTTTTTAGTATTGTTTAATTTTCTGTCACAAATTTTAAATATAAGTGGAATTATTTTTCTACTTGTTTCTCTCTTCAATGGCGAGTAATCCAATGAACAAATTCTCTTTATTAAATGTCTGTGTTTTAAGCAATACAAATAATATTTGGACAAACTTTTGTTTAGTTCTTTTCCATGTAGAAGTTTATATTTTCTTGATTCTTTTGAAAGGTATTGCCGAACCATCCAAAACAAATTATCCTCCTCTAAATAGCTACCGTATTCTTCAATGAGTCCTTTCAAAAAATACATAGTACGATCTAGCGTTATAAAATCGGACGGACGGAATCGGAAGCAAATTTTGTAATTTGCAGAACAGTTCATTTCAGAAAATTGAATAAAATATTTCGACGAGAAGCCAACAGCAAGTCTAGAGATTTTGCGAACGTCTTTTGACATTTACTATGACCTTAGTGCGCCGCTTTCTATATAAAATAATAATAATTAATTAAGCATTGCTGTGCGATGGGCCAGTCATTGCTCAGATGCTAAAATATTATTTTATACCAATTTTCGCAAACTAATTTTAGTATTTAGAAAGAATATGAAATATAAATAACTGGAACTGGTGTTGGCATGTTACTAAAACATGTGTAAAAAAGTACTGTAGTACACTGTAAAGCATAGATTTATGCTGCCAGTTGTTTCTAAAATACAATTTTCTACCAACTTTAATAAACTGAATTCAATATTTAGAATGAATATAAAACAAAATAAATCTGAAACTGGTGTTTCCCTGTTAATAAAACAGCTAAAAAAAGTTTACGACAGCCTTAACCACGATAAAACATAGATTTATGCTATAATTGTTCCTAAAATAAAATTTTCTACCAACTATAGCCAAGAGACCGCAGGAAAACGGCACCAATTCTCCTACAGCGATGGAGGAGGATAAGTTCTGGGGAGGAGAGTAACACCTCAAAAACCCAGGAATGCAGTCGCCAGCGAGAGGACCAAAGAAGAGGCTCTCGAGAGGTGAACTGAGACGGCTAAAGAGAGAAGAAGCCCTCGCCAAACGCGAGAGGATTCTCTCCAGGCAAGAAAGATAGTTGGCGTGGAAGGAGCATCACGGTACTCCGGCTGAACCACCCTTAAACAAATCTGGTTCCCCTGGTACCCTGGGCGCTGGGGTGAAGCCGAGGTAAGGTGCGAGACTTGAAGCTCAACCGGTATCATCCAAATAGGAAACACCAGGAGGGAAGAAGTTGTACTCGCTGCGGACCCCCAAGGGAACTGCAATCGTCTATGTGAACCATTCAGAGACTAGGCTGGACAAAGAGACAGCCGTAAAGATCAGAATGAAGCTGGGGAGACGTGCCTTCCGGGCTATAGACATAAGAATATCCAGCTGCCATCCGACGCGGTAGTTTGTAGGCTGCACAAACTCTGCCACCAAGGCGTGGCTGGAGGCCCAGTTCTAGCAGCTGAATCCGTTTGGCGAGATTCAGTTGAGACTAGGCCCAGCCAAAAACCTGGTGAAGATATGCAAAGTGACAACTTTTGTACCACGATCCACGGGAGCGGAGACCAAGGAAGATGTGATGCTTGGTCTGAAGAGCCAGAGTGGATTAAATACCGAGCACTGGGCTGTAGTGGGTGGCAATGTCACGCCAGAAGGATAGTTTAACACTAGGCATAGGAAAGCCACTGGCAAGGAACTACATGAAAGATTCAGTCTCTTAGCTGATAGACTTCATAAGAAGAATAAGGCTACAGAACGTAACCTAGATTTAAAGGACCACAATAGATCTGAAAAGGTGGCATTGTAATAGGCCACAAGCCACCTCTGTGAAATCTACTTTCGAAAATATAATTATTGGATACAGGTATATGTAATCGGTAACTATGAATTCAATATTAAACGAAGACGATGCAGCCTCAATACGGAATGCAAGGAATAAAATGTAACAACTAATGAATATATAGTCCATGAAAATTAAAAATTAATAAATAGAACTTAATATTAATAAGTGTGGTTAATGATAGTGAACTGTTATCAGCAAAATAAGGTAATGAGATGTAGAGGAAAGACAGTAGAAATAGTGAAACCATACGTGAATATCTGGCAAGTGTGCTAACAGAAGATGGACAAATAGAAGTAGTAGTAATAAACAAAATAAATCAACGTAGTTATACTTTACACTCAATAAGATAATATGGAATACATGAATACCGATAATGGAGTGAGAAGAAGAAAATAAAGATCCACAATATAATAAACATAGTCGTATCATTCATAACATATGCATAAGTGAATTGAAGAATGAAGATGAAGGATGGCGCCAGAATTAACTCCATAGGAATAAAATACTCGCAAAACAAAGTGCGATGAATGCAGAAATGAGGGGTAATGAAGCAAGAACCAGTACTTAACAAAATATGAGCATATAATCAGAATGATACCGGACAGTATGAATAGAAAAGTATTGGATGCGGGAAGTATAGATAAAGGAAGAACAAGGTGAAGACCGATGAGAAGATGAATCCATAAAGTAATTACGGAAAAGGTATGACAAGAAAATGGGGTAGACCCAGGAGAAAATGAATCGATAAACTAATTACAGAAAAGGAAAAGGAAAGGTATGACTAAACAAAAAAAATAGTAATGAAAAGAATCCAATTGACTATGGAGGATATGGTAAGAGAATTCGAAATCCTTTTCCAACACTAGAAAAGGTGAAATAATCAGAAAAATCGGTCAATTCATACGTTGCCTTTCCTTTAGATACTGTAATTCCAAATTATGTAATTTGTCGTATTCTATTCTCAATATATAATTCAGATTTTCAATTTGATAAGCTACTTTAATCAGCACACTCAATTATATCATCCACTTATTAATTTTTATGTATGTTTTAGTCTGTTATGGCATAATAAAGGCTTAATTAATAGCGTGGTAATCATTTTTGTTGTCATGTTTACCCTACGCTGCATTTCAAGGTGAGCACCTTAATTTGATGAAGTAGATAATTTCATTTTTTATTCATGCATTTTCCCGTAATGATAATTTTACAGTGGTGATCAAATACGTCGATTACTATTTGGTGAGAACCTACAAGTGGATCCATGACTGTTCTGCGTTTATGATATGTCCTGATACAATAAATTGTGTGTTTGTATCATTATAAGCATATCATAAATTTGGTGATCAGCGATTTACCGATATCAAACAATTTCCAACGTGACGGATTTAGTTTCCAACGGAAAATTTCCCAGTGGAATCATCCCCCAATGGAATTACATTCCATTTGGCGTAGACTGAATTTATCAAACAAATAGTGTGATCGGCCGCTGGTATGAGTTTAGAAACGATTTCAGTGGCGTATATAAAATAAAAATTCAATTATAATAATTGAGAAAGAGAATATATTTATAGTTGGATAAAATTAATAAACGTATATCATTTATCCATAAACTCTTCAACTGAACAGCACTTAAGTAAAAGATTTGGTGAATGACATCGTCTGAGCGAAATAACCCGAGGGATTTCTGTGACAACCTGGCATAGTGTATTACGCAAACAAGAAGATCTACAAAGCAACAATAAGACCCGTAACTTACGAAGAAAGAGAAGCCAACCTAATAAGAAAAGAATAAGGACAATTGAAAGAAATCGAAAGGGAAATAATTGAGTGCATAAGGGAGCGAACGAATAGAAGATAGACATAGGGGAAAGCTGAAGAAATTTTGAAAAGGGCAAATTGAAGAAGACCTCGGAATGACTGAAGTAAATAATTGGAAAAATGCAATCAAAAAAAGAGAAGAACGAAAAGAAACAGTACAGAGTGCCAAAAATGTGTACACCAAACTACTACGTAGATATGATTAGTACTTTATAGCGTGCGTTGATAAAATAATAAATTTCATTTTAGTATCATATAATTTTCTACTAATACCATATCCTTTTTAATTTGAATGAAACTAATTATTGACTAAAGTTCGAGTTAGGAATTACTTATCATTAAAATGTTGTTGACAAAACTGTAGTAGCAACTCCATATCAATTTTAATTGATAAATCGATAAACGAAGAAACTTACTAAAAAATTGTGCTTTCACTGGTCAGGCTTAGATAGAAAATAATAGATAATAATTCCAAATAATGATGATTTGGAATTTGACTGCTATTCAAAATTTCCGTGCGTAACTTCCAGATGATATATTTAATTTTTCATCAATATTTGCACAATAAATTTGATCTGCACAATCAAAATTAATGTATTCTTGGTTCATCCTTCTCTGTTTCCTTTGATGTGATAGCTCATTTGAAGAAAAATCAACAGCATCGAACATATACCATGTTCCCAAGAAAAATTTTGAGTATACTACTCCACTGATCGATTTATCTCTTTCACTCGCCACTTTATTAGCACAGTCATTTCAGATATTTATTAGTTCCATTCAACAGATCACATAAAAAAAATGGATTTTATGCAACCGCAAATGGCTCTGCCCAACACAAAATAAATATTCTTTGTTTCCATGTTAAAGCTATGAGATATGGTGCAGTTATGAACAAACAAAAACACTTGCCAGTGAAGTTTTGAAACAGATATAAATTAAAATTTAAGTAAACATATGCTGTAATAATATTAATTATTAAGTTTATTACTAATGCTATTTGTGTGATGTTTAGGAATTACATTGAAAGTGTACAAAAAGCGCAGTTTTCTTCTTATTTCTTTTTTTACAAAAAAATGTGAGTTATCGGAAACGTTATATTTCTGTTAAATTGTCTTCATTCTGTTCATAATTTCAATTTGATTACATTTGAATAGGTAACATTAATGAAAGAAATCAAAGACCTAATTGCATGTTGATTACATGGGTCAACTAGAGAATCAAATTCTAATAAAAATATAATTCTTAGTTTATTTTGATGGTAAAGTTTAAATAATATACACATTTTTCCATTAATCACAGGCAACGGCAGTGTGACGCCGAGTGACGCACAAAAACCGTCACACCCAAAAAGCTCAATACAAACTGACTATGGCATGTAAATGTCAAACCACGAAAAGTCACTCCATATATACAGTATTTTTTTTTTCATACAAAATGTCTAATTTCAAATGGCCGAAAAAATAGGAACGTGTTCACCCATTACGATGGAATTCTATCAGTTGACTAGGGGCACACAGTAAAATTGTCAGCCTTCTAGCTGTACTCAAGTACTCAAAACTGATATACACTATATACAGGTGCCCTCGTTCTAGGCAGCTTGTTGGTATCTATATTGGACTAAAATCAGAATTGATAGGTTTGAAAAGATAAATTCAATGAAAACTCTACTCAAATGAATTATAAAGGTGGTTGAGAGAATATAAATTTTACTGATATAATTATTATGAATCCAATAATTATTAGTGTAAATGTAAATTGGAAAAAAAATTAGATAAGAAAATTTAAGTGTTCAAGAGTAGTGCGCGAAGTCCTTACTTAATCTCTACATGAAATGAAATATCAAACTAGTAGGAATAACAAGTCATGGATGGTTGCTAAGAAAAATAAACATTGATGACAGATGGAATTTTTGAAGCAGATATATAAAAAATAATTATCCTAAGAAAGAAATCTAGTAAAAGAAAATAAAAAGAAGTCAAGTTATATGAAAGAAAAGCTGAAGCTGAGAAAAATAGTTTATAATTATTAATCAAGGTAAATTGTTGAAGCTTATAATAAGGAGAAACAAAACTTGTATGTTGTATAATAGCGAATGATAATGATAGCAAAATCAAAGTTAAGATATTAACGAATTAGATTGTAATAAAAAGAATTATAAATTGAGAATACCTACATTATTATACAGCAAGACAGATTGATAGTGACATTAAAGGAAGAATTAGAAATTTGAACTATTTGGCCATCCTATTCAATATTAAAAGAAACAGAAATAAGAATATTTCCTGAAGAACTGAGTTTAAGAGTGACTACGAACTGTGAGGTAAAGTTTTTCTTATATAAACTGTTCTCATGATAGCAATATAACCTAAAAAAATAAACTATTGCGTTAAATGAAGTAAAACAATATTTTCTTATTGATCACTGATGGGAAAAGTATAGGTATAAAGGATATTTAAAAAAAACTCTTATATTAGCAAATTAATATTGAACAATCAGTACTTACCACAATATCAAAACATTTCACCTCTCGAATGTGGAAAGATTTATAATGTGTGCCATCACTATAATCCTGTCAAATATTTGAATTTCTTTAGTAGTTTCAATTGTGTTTAAAAACATAACGATAATTGTATTGGTCAATTAAGAAATTGTTATTTACAATTAAATAATAATACATTTGAAAATAGGTTAATATTTATGACACAAAACCAAATAACTATAGAGAAAGAGATCTTTCTTATCGACATTAGTTGATTTATTTAGTGTTGCCCTCTCTATTCCTATAAGATAACCAGAAAGTACAGGGTTGTATTAGATATTTAATTATTTGTAAAGTTATTGGAACATAATAATTTGAGTGTTTATTATTTTATTTACTAATTATATTACAAGTTAAATTATTTCTCGAGTTTGAATTTATAAAGTAAAAGACGTATCCTCAACCACAATAATTCCTTGTTTATGGTTAAGAGTTTCATCCTTATAGACTGAGTATAGCTGGCTCACTATAATAACACAAAATTGATAGACTAATTTCATCTGGCGTTCAACAACTAAAATTATAATAAATAATATAAACCTAATAAAAAATGAAAATTATAAATAAATAAATAAAAATAAAATATCATAACAATCGACGAACCAACTTGAGGCAAATAAAATTGAATAATTATAATATTCATACATAAATAAATAAATAAATTATCTCAATATATATATATATATATATATATATATATATATATATATATATATATATATATTATATATGTATATATAGGAACAAATGAACGAGGTTCACGGGTTGAACCGCGTTGGAAATTTGAAATTTCTCGACGTTCCGGCTTCCACTTTGAAGCCATTATCAAGAGGGGGGGTAGGTTATTCGTTCATTAATCTAGGAAGTGATCCGATTCCGTACTCTCAATCTGCCTACTCTACGCAACGAATCACACCCTTGGGCTAATTCCAAGGCATCAATCTGCCTATTCCTTGGAATTTCACCGAAAAAGGACATAACAATAAAATAAATAAATAAAATAAAAGAAAAATTATAATAAAAATTGCTTACCAGTTAAGTCACCGTAGAACACAAACACTCACTACTGCCAGAAGCCTACTATATATATATATATATATATATATATATATATATATATATATATATATATATACGAGTATATATATATATACGAGTATATATATATATATATATATATATATATATAAAAGGACAAATATTATTGAGGTTAACAGCAAAAGGAAAAGTGTACTCTTCTTAGATTTCCATGCTTTCGTAAATATTTATTTACATCTTTAGGAAACTACAAAGAGAGAAAAAACATAATTTACAAAACAGTTCGCTACAACAGTTTCATAACTTACACTAATCGAGAATGTATCCTTGATCTTAACATAAGGACAATTGCTAAACAGTTAAAATCAAAGAACGAAACAAGTCCAGATTGCATTACAAGCACTAACAGTCACATATTAAAATATTGTAAAATAATTAAAAAGTTGAAACATTAAAACAGCGAGAATTCACACAAGCACTCTAGACAAACAAAATTCCTATAAGCAGATTGGTAATAATTCTAACAATATTTCTACATAGCATCGACCGAATTATTGTACCTCCCTCGTATTCTATTCAAATTCATATATTATTTCGTTTGTTTTTAGTTTATGTCATTATGGTTGTGGTGATAAATTTTTTCTTCTTCTCTTTTCTATTTCAAAGGAAAGAAGAACCTGTCCTTATCCTTAACCTGTTTTCAAATTTCAATACAAATTAAAATAGATCCATGTGCTTGTGTGAATTCTCGCTGTTTGGATGTTTCAACCTTTCAATTATTTTATAATATTTTGATATGTGACTGTTAGTTCTTGTAATGCAATCTGGACTTGTTTCGTTCTTTAATTTTAACTGTTTAGCAATTGTCCTTATGTTAAGATCAAGGATACATTCTCGATTAGCGTAAGTTATATAACTGTTGTAGCGGACTGTTTTGTAAATTATGTTTTTTCTCTCTTTGTAGTTCCCTGAAGATGTAAATAAATATTTACGAAAGCTTGGAAATCTAAGAAGAGTATACTTATCCTTTTGCTGCTAACCTCAATAGTATTAGTCCTTTTGTGTCTTAATTGATCAGCAACGATCATAGGCGTTTATTGCCTTTTGCTTATATATATATATATATATATATATATATATATATATATATATATATATATATATATGTGTGTGTGTGTGTGTGTGAGGGTGTGTGTGTGTGTGTGTGTGTGGCCACTTTGTAATGGCTCTAACGATTCAGATGAAACTTTGCAGGAAGATAGAGCTAAAAAGTTATTACGATCGCATCATTTCCACGATCCCTGACAAAATCCATAAGGGGGCCTAATGGCCAACTAAAGTTTCGAAAATATGGGTACTTAGGGTATTTTCCAATTTATATGGTTTTTGACCTCAGATAGATAAAACACTCTAAATGTTTCTTGTAGCTCTATTCAAGACATTTCCAACGGTATATACTATTTGAGATATTTTGTGTATTTTACCACAAATCATTAAAATTTCTGCATATATTTTAGACGGACGTGAAAATTAAGTTTCATTCAGTTCATACTACCAAAAATAATACATATGATTACAATGTATAGAAAATGCTTTATTCAATCAATATTTCCAAAATACAATACCGATTAATAGGTATTATTAAAAGACATATCAAAGAAAGGACCCATTCCGAATTACACTATCAAAACACATAACAAATAAAAGGCCCCATTCGATTTATACTATTGAAACACATTAAAAATAATCCGAATTACACTATCGAAAAGCATTAAAAAGTAAAGGACACATCTGTTTCGCTTGAGTTATCAGAACTACAAAGCAAACAAAAAGCTTTTTTATCTGTACTACCATACGACCGGTTAAAAAACAAATTGCAATAAAATGAAACTGGAAAGAACACAAACAAACACTATTGAAACAGTTCTAAACGCAAGTACATCAATTATTTGAAACTTTCAAATTAATACAGGTAGATATCGTACTTGCGTCACCGTATACATAGTATGATTTGATTTACATCTGTAAGGGGGTACTTGTGTATTTTTACCTCGTCAAGAGGTTTTTTTCACTTTTCCAAATGTCCTCAATTTACTATAGCGCCAGTAATAGACAAAATTTGGTATCTACTTTTGCAGTATGACGCAAAGGGTTAGTAGGGTAATAAAAACATTTTCGCTTATTTGCTAGTGTGTTACTAGTATTAATTTTCTACTTCACTTTATGTTCTATATTGAAAGAGAAAAGATGGTTGCGCTGAACACCAAATTATATTGATACCTACATGAGCACAGAAAAAGCATGTACGAAGGATTTTTCGTTGAATGGTTTATATTGCAATTGGGTATACATACATATGTGATGCTAGCGCCTATGGTGTTGAGCTCTGGTTCTGTGGCACATGTTATCTATATGAAACAGGCATTTCCGACTATTAGTACAGTAGGAAGCGCATTGTTCCATACGCGGCGGTCTTAAAAGTGTCACTATGATTATAGAGTAACAATCGGATAACAACCAGTTACTAATGACTTCAGAGAAGAAAAACTTCCCTCATGAAAAAATGTTGCTTCCTACATTACTTACAAAGTTGGGTCTGATGAAAGAGTTCGCAGTTGTTCTACCGGAAGATGATTGCTGTTTTCAATATATGTGTACACAATTCTAATTTTCATCCGATGCAAAATTAGAAGAATGAATATTTGTTTAAGCACAACAGAATTTTGATGAAATTACGAAACCTGGTGATCGAGGCGATCGGATTTCTTTTAAAAACGTTGTACTTATATTTTTAACAAAGAAAAATATCTAAGAATAAAATAATATCAAACTTGGGCCGTAATATATGTATAAGATTACACTTTTTCCAGTCATTTGGACAATTTTCCAAAAACCTAAAATGAAGTTATTAAGATATAGAAACTGCGCTTCTATTGTGACAGTAAAGATGTAAAACATGGATATAATTGTCGATGGGACGTAAGCAAAATAACAAATTGGTCCTTCGTCGATTGAAAGAGATAGTTCGATGAACACTGTTATGTAGACAAACATTTAAAAAAAAATGAAGCAAAGCCAATAATAAACGAGGGAGTTGAGTTTCTACAACTAAAATTCTGAGAATATTCTATTAATATTTATACCTTTAGATGTAAACTTATGGTAAAAATATTTGCAGTAATCCTATGTGCTAACCTCTATTATCGTCTAAAAATTTTTTTAAATGAAGGATTAGTAGTTATTTTTGTCTCTGTACTTCCAACAAAGTGAAAGTATCAATCAATCAACAAAATATAAACAATATAAAAATACACTGAAAAAAATAATAGAAGAAGCTAAAATAGATTCCTCTAAACTATCAATGAAATGACAAATAAAGGAGCTAACGACAAAACAATCAAAGAGGTTCAATGTAATTATGGCTCTATGATTACTGATCAAACAAAAATGCCAACAGGTTTGTTGAACAATATCGTGAAATTGGTGAAATCCTGGCGAATGACATACAAGAAAGACCAAACTACAAAAAAAGTGAACCGAAATACAAAATTAATACTGTTGCAGCTAAAATGAATAAACTAGTAGCAAAAGAGAGCAATGCCATTGACACACCTAATAAACTAGTCATTCAGTAGTGGGGTATGTCCAACTCCATTCAAATGTGCTGTCATTTCACCAATATTCAAGTCTGGTAATAAACTCAAAGTAGATAACTAACGCCCAATATCCTTAATTAAAAATTTTGCAAGTATATTCTAAACAATTTTGAATTCTCGTATTGAAAAATATCTAATAAAATATAACATTTTTCCAAAAACTCAATTCGGATTTCAGAAGGGCAAGTCAACTGAAGATGCTTACCAACAAAATCGGAAAATATGTAGACGAAAAATTGCTATCACTATGTTCATTCGTGGACTTGAAGAAGTCATACTTGGTTGTACATTTTCTTTCTCCTCTTCGCAAATCTGATTATCATTGGCTTGATTACTAGTTTCACTTTTCTCTTTTTCCTTTCTTGTCTTTTCATTTTTGATTTTAATAGCTGTCACTTTGGTTTGTGTTTTTGACTTCCTCTCAGTGCCATTATTTTTTAGTGCTGGCTTCTTTTTAGAAATTTTCAATGCAGCTGCAGCATTTTGTTGGCTTTTAACTTCTCCAGTACTTTTTCTTGCTTAAATTTCTATTTTTTCCCTTCTTTTGCTAACTCCACCATCCGCGGACTGTACTCCCCTCTTTTCTGCGAGGTAATTTAAAACAGCTTCACTTACTCTCGAGGATACTTGTGCAGCATCAATTTTGTAATTGGGAATTCTGGTTAATACTTCCTCTGCATTCAGTGGAAAGAGGCCACATTTTCTAAAGCCACTTTCCAAATTTTTACTGCCCTTTACATCAACTATTTCAACCAGTCTTCTTAATAGGATCGGAAAGGTGCTTTTGGGGATTGAATTGTGTGTTTTATATTCTACCAAAATATTTCGCCAAGCGATTTTCATCGTTCTGAAATAGGCGACATCCAACGGCTGCGTTAGGTGTGTAGAGCTGGGAGGAAGACAGACGACTTTTAAGGATATATGGGATGACAAATTGTCCCCAATCAATACTTTAGTCCCAGGAATACGTTTAAGTGTTGGCAATTGCAGTGAAGTGAACCAGTCTTCGAAACAAGCTACGTCGAACCATCCGCTTTTCGATCTATTGTAGCGTGCGCCAATTGGACCATTTTCTACCCAAGTCGACCAAAATTTATCGGACTTATGAACAACGCATGGAGGTATCATTTTTCCAGCAGCATTTCCACAAAACATTATTGATGTTGCTGATTTACTAGAATTTATTCTTTTAGAATATTTTGTCCCACGTTTTGTTAGAATTTTTTTTCTGCCGGGGTCATCACTTAAATTGGTCTCGTCGTAGTTCCAAATGTTGTTAGCTGGGACATTCATAAGTTCCTTTTTGTAAGTGGTTAAAGTATTCTTTTATAGTGGGTTCACTGATTTCTGCTCTCGACCGTTTTATGTTGCTTGCGAAACGTTAGGTTAAGGTCGGATTTCGTTTAAGGAAGGCATTTAACCAGTCTATTCCTGGCAAGTTATTTTTAAATTTAGTATCACGGCCCTCGCGATCTAAATAAGTTTTCACTAAATTTCGTAAATCGCTCTGATCCAATGGAAATCCGTACGAAGATAAGCTGCAAATATAGGACATGAAAGCGTCCTCTTCAGCTTTCGTATAAATTGTCTGACCACCATGAAGTTTTTAATGTATATTTTTCAATTTATTTTTGATGGCACTCGAAATTCTAACGCAGCTTTTCTTTGAGATAAAACTCCATTTCTTACAGCTTCTAGGGCTCGTTCTAATGTGTTTGCCGTGTAATTTACGTAATCTCTACTGCCATTAACACGTGTGTACTTTGAAGACATCTAAAAAGAAATGTCATGATGTAGGCATTACGAAACAAAATATAAACTAAATAGTTATTAGAAGACTAAACTAATGTGAAAGTGAGTATTTACTCACCTCTATAGCGATATCAATATAAACGGAACCAAAAACGACAAAAATGAACTGGGTCAAATTCACCCGAAAACCGTTAAATTTTGGAGCACTTTGAAAACAATTACTTCGTGTCCAAGTTTATACTGAAATAACATATACAAAGCGCTTAAGACAAGGTAGGTTTCTATCATGTAAGTACGCAACTTACATTACTCTCGATTGTATTATTGGTGGCCTACACATTTTTTGTCAATAAATATTCAAGTGAAACGATTCCCATACAGAAATTTAATTTTTTTTAAGAAGTTAAACGGTTATTACCGTCAATAACGGCAATTTTCCTAGTTTATATATGCCAAATGTGGCACCTAATTACGTTTGTTGATAATGCTATGTTTGTAAGGTTCTCCGCTAAAAATAACTGATTCCTAAAATGAGCCAAAGTCACCCTGGCGGGACAAAGTCACCCGAAATTACGGTATGCGATTGATGTTTGATTCAAATACCAATTACAATTTGTTTTATTTTTAAAGTAGGGTGTCCTTTTTATAATATTTATAAATGTGAAATCTACAAAAAAAAATTTCCAGCCTTTTTGCTCACACTGAAAGAAAATTTATAATTTATTTTTGCAATTTTATTTATTATAATCCTATTGCTAATTGATTTATTTTTAAAATGTTTTATTCATTATAATCTATTGTATATTAAAACCGTACAACCCACCCACGGGTTAATCCTTCTGTGGGAATTCTATATTTATTTATCGTTAATTAAGATTATTGTATATTCCAAATTTAATGGTAAATAAAGATTGTTATTGTTATTACTATTTGAATTCAGCTGTAATAAATGCGAGTATTAAAAAGGTAAAATTATATCAGTAACTTTCAAAACACACGGTAAAATATATGTTTGATTTCAAATAGAAAAAAACTAGAACTCGACATACTTTTTGTTTAGCAAAAATGGGGCAGAACCATAACATTGCAACAATGGAAAGAACTAAACTAGATTAAATATAAACTATTGTTGTTTACACACAGGGTTGACTTAAAAAAATCAAAGGCCATTCTAAAAGAAAATACGCAACCTTTTGCAAATGAGCAGAAAATCCCGTAAAATTTGGGCGAATTATAAAAAGTCAGTTCAGAGCAGCCAGAGGGGAGAGTCGGGCGAAAAACGAGAAGGGAAAAGGTACTTCCCTATCACGGTGACGGGTGTCAGTTTATTTTGAGTGTTCGCGGGTTCATCTGGAGAATTTCTCTCTCTGTTGTGTTCAGGGCATCAAAGTGATACTCGGATATCCTTGACAGTGAAAACTGTCCCCCAGAATCAACACGGAGTAAACTCTCCACAGCCGTTAACCAACATACCCCGAAACCGTGTGTTAGAAACCTACCATTCCCGCCGTTCTAGCTATTTTTCTCTAGAACGTCATATCGAAATCAGTTCAGCAGCCAGAGACGGGAGAAAGGAAGTTTTTGAATACGTCTAATATCAATTGGGAGATTTTATTTTTTTGTGCGCTTTTATATATATATAGAATATATAAATTCTCTTTGGATTCTGTTATTGGATAGTTTCTATACAAAACGGAGGAAACGATGCATAGGGTCAGTTTAATCGGTTCTGGCTCATATTTGTGCATCAATTCATTTCATAGATATATATTTATTTTGGGTGATATTATAGTAAGATTTTACCAACGATTAGAAGGAACGTTTTTTGTGTATGGAATTTAATAGGATTCAGATTTTTTTGTCACACAGTTCTCGCCCACCCCATAGACAGGTGTTAGGTAAAATTTGAAGCGAGGCCAGTTGTAATTTACAGGGATCACAGGGAACGTATGATTCTGTCTCCGTATCTAAGTTATTCGTTTAATTTTCACAGCACTAAGTAATTTTCTTGTAGTCACTGCCGTATCATTTAGTCCTCGCTAATGAATAGAAAGAAATTATTTTTTTCCGCGCTTAAGGAAAATTGCAATACGAAATTTGTTAGTACGTACAGATCTGCTTATCGCGAAGACTATAAGATAGGCAGATTTTTTTTCTCATTTTTATTTAAATAGAGTACAATGACCTTCGGCAATAATAGAATTTAGCACCGGTCGGCTCGTATATCTGTAGATAGACACGTTTTCTTGCAGTGAGGTATGTCTCACAAGTCGTAGACGTTATACGTTTCAACATAACTAGGAGGAGATGGAATAATAAGTTTATTGATATAGTTGTATAACGTTTTTCTTTTGTCGTATATATTTACTGAAATATAGATATATTTTTCTATCATTAGTTGGTACCGAGATTTATTCAGTTCCCTACCTAGACCATCCCTTTGGAGTGAGCAGTTCATTAAATACGAGGCTGGACAAATAATCAACCCTGTCCTGGCAAAGGAATTGCCCATTTTAAGACCAGGAGATCCCCGCCTAAATCGGACTGTTCCACGCTCGGTTGTATATTTTTTTCTGGTGGCAAACTATACAGATAGAAGGAGACGGGCCAGTACGTCCTCTAGTATTATTTTATTTGGTGACAGCGGACACGAAATAAAAGGAGCAGTACTACACTGGTGACAGCGATTTTTTTTTAAGAAACAACTTGGAAGGTTGATTTAGAGTTGTATACAGCTTGTTTTGTTTCGTATGTAAGAGGTAGTAGTTGTGCCCAGTCAAGTTCTATATTCCACAAATATTACTCATTAGGAGACAAAGTACATTTTTTGATCATATTTGGAGAGCAAATTAACGTTTTTCGTTCATCCTTTCTGAGTTATTATGGATGATCTCAATATACAGGGTGATTCATTACTAATTGGAAATCATTTAACAGTAGAATCCTGAATTCAAATTAGGAAGATTTAAACCAAAACATTTAAATAAAATGTCTCTGCTCACTGAGTTGCAGTGTGTTTTGTTTAAAAATTCAAAAAAACATTTGTGCTCAGTACTTTAAACCTATTTCACGTATCCATTTCATATTTGGCAGGAAGTGTAGGCACTGTACACCCTAATAAACTATGTTAAGCAAACCTTTCTGGCTACTACCAGAGGCGTACGACAGGTGCAAGTGACTGGTAAATCGTTCCCAAGTTTCCAAATTCTAAGTCACTGGTGGAATAGAAATTTTAGTACAATTTTTCGATTGTCCAACACTTGTACTTAATTGATGTACTCTTTTCTCATAACGATAAAGTCAATATTTCTCAAGATATTTTAAGTTAAACATGAAGCTGCACAATTTTTTAAATTTTGATGTGTAATAAACTAGGTTGATGTTTTGGGCCAGTGGATTGCATTTAATACGAAAATGAATCTTTAATCCGTATTAACAATAAAGATATTGAAATTTATTGACAAAAATAAACTTTAAAATAACATCAAAATGATTTAAAAGTATTTTAAAACAAATAAACTGATCTGTATTTTTAATTACAATCAGATAAGTGGTATTTGATGAATAATTTTTCAATATCATTTGTTTTGTGTAGTTGGCTCTGGTCTGAATTAATTGTTTCGATCTAGTGGGGTCTGTCAATGCCGTCATAGCTGTTGGTTGTTGCTAATGTCACTTGAAATTGTGATTGTTGTAAAAATTAAAGTCGGTTCAGTGAAAATGCCTCGACACAACAACTTTACTAATCTTGAAATTCGAGACATGATTTATGTAAAGGAAAATTATTCCTGTGTTGCTGCTGCTCGCAGATATCAACAAATGTATCCAAACAGAGTTCAACCCAATCGGTAAACTTTCAGCAATATTTTTCATCGATTAGGAGAAAAAGGACAATTTAGGCGTAACAGTGGTATGGGATGACCGACAATAATAACTGTGGATCAGGAAGATGATATTTTAGTGCGAGTTGCTAGTAATTCGGAACTAAGCACTCGGCGTTTAGCAACAATCACTGGATTAAGCCAATTTTCAGTTTTGCGAATATAAAAGAAAAATTTACGACCTTAACATTTACACCGGTACAACGGTTATTGCTTAGAGATTATCTCTTAAGAATGAATTTGGCTCAGTGGATGATAAATAAAAAAAATGAAGATCGTAATTTTATTAACAAATTTCTTATTACCGACGAGGCCATATTTACACTTAGAGGAGTTTTTAAATGAAGAAACGCTCATTTAAAAGTTGTGTGCTTTATGGTTATTATGGATTGAAGTTACATTTGCGTATTAAATGCAATCCACTGACCCAAAGCATCAAAATTAAAAAAAAATTGTACAGCTTCATGTTTAACTTAAAATATCTGGAGAAATATTGAATATATCGGTATGACGGAAGAGTTTATCATTTACGTAAAAAGTATTGTGGAATCGAAAAATTGTGCTAAAATTTCTAATCCGCCAGTGGGGTAGAATTTGGGAACGATCAACCAGTCATTTGCCCCTGTCGTACGCCTCTGGTAGTAGCCAGAAACGTTTGTTTTACATAATTTAGTAGAGTGTTCAGTGTCTACACTTTCTGCCAAATATGAAATGGATACGTGCAACAATTTTAAAGTACTGAGCATAAATGATTTTTAAACAAATCACCCTGTAACTCAGCAAGCAGCTACATTAAATTCAGGTGTCTTGGGTTGAATATTCATAATTTGAAGTCAGACTTCTACTGTTAAATTATTTCCAATTAGTAATTAATAATCCTGTATAATTCATTTCTTGGTCAACCTGTATATCTGTGAGACGGGTCTACCTTGAGAATACTCTGAATTATTCATTATAAATGAAAGCTGTAGACTATTTATAAATGGAATATAATTAACAATAGTTTTTCAAAAATTATTTAGTGTCAAAAATGAACTTTATTTTGACTTACGATAATTATGAGGAATATCATGATCAGGCTGCAATGAACCGATTTACTCAGAAATATTTTCTTCAATTCTAGAACTACAAATGAAGAGGGATAATTAGGAATGCACATAAAAACAGGTGGGCGAAGCCAATTGAATTTAACAGTTCGAACTATATTCGTAACGTACAAGTTTTTGTCGTTAACCCAACAAACTTCAGTTAACAATAGAGAACCACATTCACATTCAATCAATTAGAACGGGCAAATGTTCCATATTCCTCTAAATAAATCAAATTGACAAGTGTTTGGTTCGCCCTTTCGTGTCGGGTCCTTTTAGGCCGCCATTAATATTCTACAGGTTGGCCTTTCATAGACGTGTCTATTTGAGCATTAACACATTAGAGAACATGTTTTGTTCTCTCCAAATAGTAATCTGTTGCCCATAATAGGAGTACATACATCCCAGTTCCAAATTCAATTGTTTGTCATTGTCCCAACTGTTGCGGCGTATTCACAGATCTACACATCTCTACAATCAGGACCGGAATAAAAATTTTCAGTTACGTATATTTTTTTTTAAATCCGCATAATCGAATTCGTAATATAAAACATATCAGCAAGCCGTAAAAATTCGCACATCATTTTACAAAGTTAATCATAAGGTTTTTATGAGTTGGAAATAGTTGGATTGCTTCACACGCATTGAGATTGATTAATTCGTGACAAATGACTTTCCTAAATAATTATAAAAGATGAGATAACATACAAACAAAGGTATCCTTGTCTGTTTTTGCACAAAGTGTTTATATTTTTTTGTATTAGATAGTTTACTGCATATGATACCATAGACCCACAAAGTATAATATTGTTGACGTCTATTTTATGTCATTTGTGATTATCTTAAATCGAAATAACCAGCATTTGTTTGCGATTTTTACTCAAATTTTTGGGTTATGTGAGAAAACTTTTCAAACAAAAGTTGTGTATATTTTAATTATCTACAACAATCTTCTTAATCAATCAGTATTTTTGCCGAAAATCGCAAAAAACCGTTTTTCATCCCTTTCCACCTCCACCCTTCCGCAACCTGGACGATCCAGCTACTACTTTTTTTATTTTTCGGTAAATTGAGCTCGTTTTGGGTTAATTCTCCTGGTCTATGATGTAAAACGTTTATAGCAAGGTATTTCTTTTTAAAATGAGACTACCGGTATAATGTTACATTTTTTTGATATTTTTCCATGTGTCTTTCAAAAACCAATTCATTGATACCACACTTGTCATCATTCTATTGTGCAGTAATGATATTAGGGGCCACTAAATGCATAGACATACTCTTGCAATAATTTCGGTTGTTACGCTCTGACATGCCTGTCTTATTTTATCCTTTAAATCATCTGAATCAGTTGGATGTGTAGCATAAACTACAGCTTTTATGTAACCCCAGAGAAAGAAATCTAAAGCTGTAATATGCGGAAAGCGGGGTAGTCACAAAATAGTATCATTTCGACCAATTAATTCTCCAGGAAATGCGTTATCGAGATATTCTCTAACTTGCCCAAAAAAGTGAGGAGACGCTCCATCTTGCTGCCACCACATTGATTGCCTTCCATTTAATGGAATATCTTCAAATAATTCTGGTAGATCATTTCAAAGAAAATCTAAGTAACTTTATGCCGTTAATGCTCCTTCATAAAAATAGGAGCCAATCAACCGATCGTTAAATATACCGAACCAAATACTGATTATCCATATTGTTTGAAAATTGGTTTCTAGCACCCACTTTGGATTTTTCTGCGACTAATAATAACAATTTTGGCGATTAACAATACTATGTTGTGAAATCTACTTTCATGACTCCATAATATTTTTTTAAGAAAGCAGGGTCGTCATTACTTTGTACTGACATATTATAAATAAAATTTAACCGCATTTCATGATCTGCAGGGACCAAACCTTGTGATAAATGTATTTTATATGGACGGTACGTATGATTTTTTAATACTCTTTGTATTTACCTTCTACTTATTACTAATTTTTGTTCACGAAATCGTATTGAAGTATGTGGATTTGTGTTGTCATCTGTCTGAGCGGTCTTTTGGCGAGGAACTTGACTTTTACCGCTTGGAAAAGTACTAGTTCTGGGTTTCGTCCAGGATAGGCAAAACTCCGCTATGCCAGTCGCAAGCCTGGGGCATTGCCACGCAAGAGGAAAGGAAGGAGGGGGGAACGAGGAGTAACACCTCGCTAAAAAACCTAGGTTCAGCTGGCTCCGTCTGATAGTACCTTGTAAGGGTCCCTTGTCCAAGGTTACGGATGAAGACCACACCGGCGGGGAAGGCGAAGAAGAGAAGCTCCGACACGGCGGATCCGGCGTAAGTGGCAACCCTACTTTTAGGGGTACTATAAAGGCAACTAGCAGTGAGCAATGACAGCTGGCTGCTCTGAACTGATCTCAAGCAAGGAGTGAAGGAAAAACTCCATTGGTTGGGAATCAGACATCAAACGGCAGAGTGGAAACCACAGAAAGGCGTTTGAACAGCGATGAGGAAGGCAAGGGGAAACCACCCCATTATATTTCCCTAGTGTAATCATCTTGACAAATACACTTAAAATAATGGCCCTTAGTCTCCGGCAGTGGCAGTCCTTCAATGGACAAAGGGTGCGAAGAATCCCCGGGAGGAAATAAAAAATTGGAACGTGGAATGTTAGAAGCCTTTTCCAGGCTGGCAAACTGGGCAACTTAAAACTGGAAATGAACAGACTGAAAGGTAATATATTTGGAATTAGTGAAACCCGATGGCCCGGTAGTGGCAAATGCATAACTGATGGGGGAGCATTTTACTACTCTGGTAGTGACGATCAACAAAAGCATCCAAACGGTGTTGGAATTTTGGTAGACAAAGAAACAAGTAAATTCGTTACGGGATTTGTACCCCTCTCAGAGAAAGTAATGATGATACAGTTAGAAACATAAAAGATACGAACAAATACGCCCTAACGGCACAAAGTGAAGACAGAGAAATTGATGAATTTTACGGACAAATAGAACAATTATGGAAGAATATTAAGAAACACGAAGTGACCATTGTAATGGGAGATTTCAATGTCAAAATCGGTAGAGGAGGGGTTGTGGATGTCATTGGAGAGCACGGACTGGGACAGTGTAACGAGAGAGGCTGGTTGAATTTGTCCAAGAGAAAGATATAGTAATGACAAACACCTTGTTCAAAATACCACCAAGAATATTATACACGTGAAAATCACCACAGGATACAAAAGTTAAAATAGTAAGAAACCAGATCGACTATATCATGATTAATAAACGATACAGAAATAGCATACTCTCTGCCAAGACATACCCAGGGGCAGACATGGCATCGGATCATAACCTTGTAGTTGCAACATTCCAACAAGCTTTAAAACGTAACAAATGGTCCAAGAAGAGTAACAAAATGGACGTTACGAGATTAAGAAACAGCGAAACTAGATCAAGGGTTGAAGAACGACTTGCAGAAGAGTTGCAGACAGCACACAATAGAGATAAGGGAGACATGAACATCGAATGGGAGAAAATTAAAAACACAATTCTTGAAATAGGAAAGAAAGAGTTTACCGGGGCGAATGACAAAAAGAAAAACGATTGGATGACCTATGAAATTATCGAATTAATCAGAACAAGAAGAGAGGCTAACACCACTGATAACAACGGATATGAAAGTATAAATCGGGAAATACAAAAAAAAGTAAAAGAGGCGAAAGAACAATGGTTGAATGAAAAATGCGCCGAAATTGATAAACTGCAAAAAGTACATGACTCCTTTAATATACATAAAAAGGTAAAGGAGATCACTGGAAATTGTGAAAAGTAGAACGCAAATATACTGATGGATGATAATGGGAATATAGTGGTGCAGCTGACATCAAAGCTTAAGATATGAAAAACATACATCGAAACGCTGTTCGAAGATGACAGAAATAGCCCCTTACCCCCAGAAAATGATATAAAAACCGGACCAGAAATAACAACAGATGGAATAGAATATGCGCTGAAGAACATGAAGAACGGGAAAGCAACTGGTCCAGACGAACTACCCATTGAAATGATAAAACTGCTTAAGGAACATAGCTTGGAAGCACTTGCTGAGCTCTTCAATGCGATCTACAGATCAGGGACGATACCAAATGACTGGTTGGTGTCGACCTTCATTGTGATTCCCAAGAAAGCCAACGCAAGATTATGTAAAGATCATAGGACCATAAACCTAATGAGCCTTACACTCAAATTATTTCTAAAAATAATTCACAACCGTGTGTATAAAAAACTGGATAACGACATCAGCGATACACAGTTCGGGTTCCGTAATGGAGTTGGCACGAGAGAAGCATTATTTAGTATAAACGTGTTGAACGCTGTTTGGACGTTAACAAGGATGTGTACGTCTGCTTTGTGGACTATGAGAAAGCATTTGATAGAGTCCGTCATGAACAACTTCTGAGAGAAAAGCAAATAGATACCAGAGATGCCAGAATTATTGAAAACTTATATTACGACCAAACAGCAAACATCAGGATAGATAATAAATACACAGAAAACATCAACATCAAACGTGGTGTACGACAGGGGTGTATACTTTCTCCGCTATTGTTTAATATGTACTCGGAAGTCATCATGAGGGAGGCGAGTAGTAGTAAACGGAGTTCCTATAAACAATTTACGATACGCAGATGATACCGTACTGCTAGCAAAAAGTATAAATGACCTGCAAAGAATGGTCCAAAAGTGTTTGAAACAAGTATCCATTATAGCTTGAATATGAACCTTAATAAAACAAAATTCATGATCTTTACCAAAAAACACAACTGATCGTAAACCATCAGATAATAAAGCGAGTCTATAAATATAAATATCTAGGAACCCTGATCAACGACAACAATGATTACTCATCAGAATTAAAAACGAGAATTGAAATAGCACGTAACACATTTATTAAAATGAAGCAATTCTTTTGTTGCAAAACTTTAAGTAATCACTTTAAAATACGAATGTTAAGATGCTATATATTTACAATAATGCTCTATGGAATAGAAGCTGTCACTCTTACAAAAGAAATGCCTAAAAAGATAGATGCCTTCGAGATGTGGCTTTAAGGGTACTCCGTATATCATACGTTGACAGAATTACCAATGAAGAAGTTTTGCGGAGAGTCTCAAAGGATTTAGAACTGTCCCAAGAGGTAAAGGTCAGAAAACTCCAATATCTGGGCCACGTAATGAGAGGTACAAGATACAAGTTGCTACAACTAATTATCCAGGGTAAAATAATAGGAAAAAGAAGCATAGGAAGAAGATGGATGTCGTGGCTTCGAAATCTCAGAGAATGGTTCAACTGTACACATATTTTATGATTGGAGTTCTTCTATGAGGAAAACGATTTCTGTACAAACATTGAACATTAGTTTTGTTTTTCCACCTTCTCTATAAATAAGTAGCACGTCAGACATATTCATAGCAAGTAAAAATTGAAGGCATTATTTACTTATTATTACGGTGCCGTCACAATATTATGATTATTAATTAAAAAAGAGTACTTGAATTAACTTCACCTAACTATAATGAATGAGAACCTATGCTGTTGCTATACCATTTCTTATGTTTCGTAGCCACCTAATTCTTTGAGTGTAAAATATTGTTTTAATATTGTAATGTTTTTCTTATTTATTTAAAAGTTTTTTTGATACGACGGGTGAGAAAAATTTATACACACGGCATGTCTACTCACTTAATTTATTCATTGACTAAACTATTCACTAATTTATAATATATACACAGTATATTCACTGACACTAATTTATATAAACACTGAGACTACTGTTTATTCACTTAGACTATTTACTTGTTCACTGTTTATATCACGAAATAAAATTATAAAGAGACTTCAGCCGCTGGTCGGAATTCTTTATATATTAAGTGCCCTTTTTTATAGATAATTCGAGATTGCGGCTCACACAAGAACAATCGCCTCCCTGGAATCGTCTAGATATGACTGGAAATGTATAGATAAGAATAGTCACAAGAAATCCCTGCGAATTCGCCAAAATTTTAACGTTCATACATGGCTTAGACAGAGTCGGATTCAGGGACTACACCAGTGTGCTACTTCGTAACATTATCGCCTCCTCAAAAGGAAGCTCTTCCTGGAACTTCTGTGTAGCCGGAACTGGATGTTTAAATCGGCAACTGGACCCATGTCTGCATTTTCTGGACGTATGGAAATAACAGGGCACCGTCTTCAACGGGTACCGATAACGAGGGGTATAGCTGCAAATTAATATGTGGACACAGGTATCTTGGAAAATCACCTCTATCATGTTCCTGATGAATCGCGAATCCAACTGGTTGCTCTCTACCTTGGGCGTTGCTAGTTTCTCTAAGTCGGATTCCAGCACATTATCCCAAAGGCTTCTTAGCGCGTCCCACACATCCCGGTAGGTGGTGGATCGATCTGGAAATGCGTTTCTAGTTACCAGGTAGAACACGTACCGCGAATTGTGTTTGAGTCTCAGTGTCTTGCCTGGGACTGTCATCTGATCTTCAAGCTTATCTTATTGTCCAAACTTCGTTCGAAAGACGGTTGCCAACCCTCGTGCGTGTTTGTTACTGGCGGAGATGTTATGTGCCAGTGAATACTCTTCCGGGAGCGTGAACAAATCTTGTCTTTGTTTTGTAGTGACTCCGTATCTAGCTTTTCCGGTACCTACGTATGCGCCTATAAATTCATCGAAAGCTGAGTCAGACTCTTGTTGTAGATGGTTCATCCCTTGCCCTTTGTCATGGTCTCCTTCGAATGGCGCTAGTCGGTTTTGGTGGACTACTCTCGGTTTTGCATTGGGGATCTTGCTTATACGATAGATGATGCTGTTGATCCTCTTCTTGATCAAGTATGGACCTTCCCATGATTTCTGTAATTTTGGAGAAATCTTTTTTTCCTTGTCGAGTTGTGTAACCATACTATGTCTCCTTCTTTGAAACTGCCTGCGTATCATACCGTTTTTCATTCTGTCACTGGCAACTTGAAGATTCGTTAGAATCAATTAGTGTACATCGTTCAACCTTCTTTTCAATTGGATCACGTAATCTTGTCCTGCTATATCTTCGCCAGGCCAATGGCCAAACTCCAGGTCATAAGGAAGTATCATTTCACGTCCAAATAGAATTTTCGCAGGTGTTTCATCTGTGGACTCATTTATGGCAGATCGATAGGCCAACGCAAATAGGGAAATATACTGGTCCCTATCTCTCTGGTGGCTCGAAACTGCTTTGGACAGATATTTTCCAATGGTCCTGTTCATTCTTCCGACCATTCCATCTGATTGTAGATGCAACGCTGTTGTACTGGTCGCTGTGGACTTCCAATGTCATACCATATCGGCTGATAAATTCTTTCTCCAGTACATCCGCGACAGCTGTGGCCGCTTTATTCGGGATCGCATAAATTTCCACACACATTGTGAAATAATCCATTACTACCAGGATGTATTTACCACCATTTTTTGTCGTCGGAAACGGTCCAGCGATGTCTAAAGCAATCCTTTCGAAATAGCTTCCAACATTATATTGTTTCATAGGTGCCTTTCTCTTGCAATGTGGTCCATTACTCGTAGCACAAGTCGTACATTTCTTACACCAGTCCTTCACATCATCGGAGCTGTTCATCCAATAAAACCTTTCACGGACTGGCTGAAAGGTTTTCTTCACTCCCAAATGGCCTCCCGATGGACTGTCGTGTAACTTCTTCAGTACCTCAACTACTATAGTTGTCGTGATAACTAGCAGTCTCCTTATCTCGGAACCATCATCGTTTTCAAAAGACTCTTTGCAATAGCATTTCTTCCAGTACAAGGGAGTCACACTGAGCCCAATATGCCATGTAGGTCGCCGATTTTCTTCCTTTCATTACCGAATCTTCTTTAGGTGAAGATCATTCTCCTGATCTTCTCTGATCCTTGTGGGTGACCATTCCTCTGGACAGGGAGTCGGCATTTCGGTGACTCACACCAGCTCAATGTTCGATGTTGAAATCGTACTCTTGAAGTCGTTCAATCTATCTAGCGATCTGGCCCTCGTGATTCTTGAACTGCATTAACCACTTGAGTGCTGCGTGATCAGTCCGGATTAAGAACTTCCTTCCATAGAGATACTGTGTTCCACGGACTTCACTACCGCCAAAAGTTCTCTTCTTGTGACGCAGTAGTTTTGTTCTGATTTGGAGAGGATTTTACTGAAACATCCCAGCACTCTTCCTTGCCTTCCTTGGATCTGTGAGGTATCAAGGTATCAAAAGCCGTTTGACAGTCTTCGTCCCATTGGAAAGCTCTTGTTTCTTCTTTGAGTCGTGTTAGGGGCTAGGAAGTATCTCCAAACTTCCTGATAAATCTTCTATAGTATGTGCAACGTCCAAGGAAGCTCCTAATTTGGTGTTTATCGGTTCGTTGCGGTCATTGCTGAATGGAAGCAATTTTCTCTAGATTTACCGCCACTCCTTCATTGCTCATTACATGACCTAGATAGTTGACTCGATTTTGGAATAGCTGACATTTCTTCGGGTTTAACAGGAGCTGAGCAATTTGGAGTCGTTTGAATACGTCTTCCAAATTCTTCAGGTGTTCGTCAAATGTCTTCCCCAGTACTACGATGTCGTTCAAATAAACCAGACATGTCTTGCAAAACAACCCTCTCAAGACATTCTCCATGAGTCTTTCAAATGTTGCGGGCGTATTACAGAGCCCGAATGGCGTGACGTTGAATTGCCATAATCTAGATTCGGTGGTAAAAGCAGTATTCTCTATGTCTTCTGGTTCTATTTCTACTTGCCTATATCCAGGCTTCAGGTCCAAGGTGGAAAAGAGTCTGCTGCCGGCCAAAGTATCCAACGTATCGTTCATTCGACGCAGAGGATTGTTAGCTGGCGATAATCCATGCAGAATCTCATAGTTCCAAACTTTTTCTTGACTAACACTACTGGAGACATCCATGGACTAGTAGATGGTTCTATTACTTTTTCTTCTGCCATATCTCGAATGATTCATTCAGCTTCCTTTCTTTTCGCTTGTGGTAGTCTTCGAGCTGATTGCTTAATTGGCTTGGCATTACAAGTATAGATTTTGTGTTTGACGGCTGATGTTCTACCAGTCTTCTCTCCTTTTGGTACAAATAGGTCTCGATACTGCAAGAGATATCCTCTCATTTTCCTTTTCTCAGTTTGATTTAAGGATTGACCAGCTACTGATAACATCTATCCGAATCTGGCATCATATCACTATATTAGTTGCCGTTGTTTGGATAACTATAGACGTCACTGGTTCACTGGTACGCAGGATCCAGTCCTGGTTTCTTTCTTGATGGTAATTCGTTCACGTTTATCACGCGCACTGGGATCTCCTTCGCCGACGTAATTAATCCTTTTCCAATTAGTACTCCTTTGCCAACCTCTTTGTCGTGGTTCCTTGGCTCCATCATAACAGGTGTACCTTCCTTCATTATTATCTGTAGCCTCGCTACTATCATGGTTTCGCTTCGTGCAGGTAGAACGGTATTTTCCTGTACAGCTGCCAACCCGTGCTGCCTTCATATAGATGAAGGAATACCTCCCCGGAACCCACTTTAAATGTTCTGTTTCTAAAGTCCAATTGGAAACCATGTAGATTTATGACGTCCATTCCTAGAATCACGTCTTCTTCAATGTCAGCTACGATTACCGTATGCGAGAACTTTTCTGTAATAATTCCCAATTGGATTTGTGTCTCTCCGTGAACGTTGGCACTCTCACCTGTGGCGGTCCGCAGTCGCAGTCTCGTTGCTAAAACTAGCTTTCTCCATGGACTAGCTGCTTCTAGAAATCGCTATTCGGCTCGTAGTATTCCAAACGCACATTCTATTGTTTTCCGTGCACATAAAGATTGTCGTCAAAATGTTATTCATCTCGAATTAAGTTCTTAGCAGGAAATGCACGCATGCGATAAGGTTTGAGGGAAAAAGCCTCATGTGCAATCAAAACAGGAGGTATGGTCATTATTGTTTTTGGAAGTGGAAGTATAACTTGGCACGGTAAATTGAATTCCTTATTCTCAAACCTGCGATACAATGCGGTTGCTGTAAATATCCCTTATCACTCTATTTACCTCTGGTACCCACATCAATTACCTAGAACTTTTTTGGCCACAGAAACACCCATCAAACAATATAGTAGTACTTCAGATAGTTGAAATAACTGGATCCACTTGTTGGGAGGCATTTAATTTCACAGTGCCTGCCATCAATGGCACCAAATATCAGTGATACGTCCTGCAAATGTTTTGCTCTTGGTACAGACATGAATTTTTATCCAAATTCTTAAACGAGTGCTGAACGTGTGTCCTAGATGATATTGCTAACTCTTCTTCCCCCAAGCCTAAATTCAAACGTAAGATATCTAAACGTTGCTCCTGTGGCCAAGAACCTAAAATAAAAAGTTGTCTTGGTTACTGGCCTTTTATGATATAGAAGATGTTTATGAAATTAGTCGTTATATATCTACGTGACATTTCGGTTTTTGTTTCAGGGGATGAAGCTGGAAAGAAGTGGAAAAATTTGAAAGACAAGAATCGAAAAATGTTATAAAATCCTAGCGATTTTTCGATCTTATGCGATTTACTAGAGATGTATTGGTCCCATCTGCAACGATTGGAATTTTAACAGCAATTACACCACCCACGGAATATGATGAAGCATAAGAAGCATAAGGCAATAACCATATAGGAAGTGAAGTCAATATTGATGCCATTACATACGAAACAACTGCGGCGTCTGTCTCTGTTACCACTGAACGTCCACAACAACGGACAAGCACGAAATTAGTTGAGAAGAGATTTGTAAGGCCTCACTGTGCCAAATCAGCTTCACTGTCAAAAGACGTCCTTGAACAAAAAATGGTTCAACTCGAAGAACGGAAAATAGATGCAATTGTAAATATGCCCAATACCAAAAATAACACGCATGATAATGATGATGATTACCGTTTCCTCATGAGCCCACTGCCATTTTAAAAAAAAATTCGAAACCCTGGAAAAGTTACACGCTAGAACGCAAACACAGTCTGCTATAATGGACGTGGATCGTACGCATGACAAAAACGTAAGGGTACCCAATAATTACCTGAGTTCACGACCTGAATCCAGCGTAAGTACAAGCAGTTCCTACATCCATCGTTCAGGTCCTAGTACTAGGACAGCTGGAAACGCCACGCCGCAGAGCTATGATGATGTAGATGACACTTGCACAATTTTCAATATGTAAAGTGGTGCTAAGTAATAAATCACTTTTCTTAGTAATCTAGGTCATTTGCTTTTACCTATATTTTTCCCAGGGCGGACCTAGGAAGTATTTGTACTCACCTTATGGTTACAATTCGCTCTTCTGGATTTACTTGTTGTTGTAAATATGGTCTTTTCTAACCGATGAAACACTCTCTGCAACATGTAGTCGAACATTTTCCTAGACATTTACGTGTATTCAAAAAATCGTACTTCGTCGTTATGTGCCTTTTTAAAGAGATGATCGTATTCGCCAAATTTCTATCGTTGTCGATTAATTGGAAGAAGCCCCATCGTTTTTTCTGTTTGCGCGAGTGTAAAATTCGTCTTGCAAGTAAGTTGTTACTGAGAAGCAGTACGACTTCATCATTTGAAGCTACTGCTACTGAGAGGACAACCACGTCACCTAGGAAGCTCACCGTCTACCTCCCGCCGCTTACCGCTTGCCGCTTGTATTGTAGCCGAGGCTTTTTAGGATCGGGTCAATAAAAAAAGTTAAAAGTTCAGTCTCTTCTTTGTCAGTTTGTATTCAGTTTTATTAGAATATTGTAGGTATTTTGAAAATTTTATTAACGTATGGTTTGAATGTATCGCTGAGCTTCTGTTTAATAACAGCTCTAAGATTAGCATTTAATATCCAGCTAGAGTCCTAAATAATTTAAGAAGAGAGGTGAGACATAAATTTGGAAAGGGAGTGGCTTCAAAACGTTATATGCACAAATTCACATATATGTATTGTTTTTAACCACTTTGTCTTCACTGTTGGCTCTGATAGTGTCGTTAAATTGAGTTTAGAGGAATTTTATTGTTTCTTTTATCATTAAGTGGATGTCCAAAAACAGTATTTCATTGTCTTTTTCTGTTTTGTAATTGCAGTTGATTTTAAAATGAGCCAATTTTATTCAAATAACAGTATTATATTTTCGGCAATTTTCATGTTTCCTTTCATATTTTTATAATTTGAATATATGTATACGTGCTTTATATCTACTGGTAGTTCAAAACCGTGACCATTACCACGTTTGGCTGAATATAATTTTCATTATTGTCAGATTTGTTTTAACTTGTGAAAATTAATACTAGACATTCCGAGACAAGATATCACGTAATAATTAACTATTACCCGAAGAAGACAACTATTTACATTTGAATATTAGTTAATTTTATATTGATGCATACCAAAATTAGATAATATCCCATTAAAGTTTGTTAAATATGTGGTATGAGCAGCCATTATTGACTCCATTAATTGTAACATGACGGTATATTCACAAAGGAAGATTTATTATCACTAATGTTATTCGCAGTAAATTTAATTCTGTCCATTTTGCGGTGAAAAACGGAGGTTATTATCCGACCCTGTCCTCGTTCACATCTACGGACCCTTTCAATATTCTGATCACCTTCGTTGACAGGTGGACAGTCAAAATATTTACGAGAATTCTAGGCGGAATGGAGTCGCCGATCGGAAAAGTAAAATAAATGACTCTTTTATAGGGTAGACTCGATGGACCCTTAATCCGCTTTGGAAAAATGAGAATTGGAGCAGACTTTTACAAAAGCATCAACAAATTCTCTACAAATCGACAAATTATTTTTAAAATTGAATTTCGTTTTGATGTAATGAAAAACAGCAATTGTAGTATTTTATAACAATAATATTTTCAGTAATAATATAACAAGAGAGTGAGAATAAATTGAAAATAATTTGACAGATTTTTTGAAAAATTGTTGCCAGGCAATAGTCACGAGAGCCCGCAGGGCTCGAGTGGTTATTTCCAAATGGCAACAAGTTTGAACAAAATCTGTCAAATTATTTTCTAATTTATGGAGTTATATTTGACTAGATTATTTTTTGATTCACAAAGTTTTTACAATAAAAAAGATTGTCTTTATTACTGCTTCTTCATAATCATTTCCGTCTTTTCTTTTCATATAAGCCCAATCTTTCAAAATCAATACCAGAGTAGCTGTTGTAGTAGATTGATCCAGAATATAACTTCTTTCTTTGACGAAGGTCTTAAATTGTCTCCATATAGACTTATTACTTATTAGAGTATTTTTCGAAGTAGTTTCTAAAATCTTTTTGGTTATTTCTGCATCAGAAAAGGTACTAAACCGATGATTTTCACCCATTTTATATATCGCGTTGACACAATTAGGTAATTATTTTGACAACTATCTGACACTTGCTAGGCAAATAAAAGCCACAGTGATTATTCCCGAGAATAATCACAAGAGAGTTATTCCCACTATAATAATGACAATTGGTTGAAACTTACCCTTGGGACAAATAAAGAAGCATTTCATTGGTTTTAAGAAACGTCAAAAAATAATCAGTACAAAAGTATATAATTCAAAATATGTAAAAGTAGGTAGGTAATTATTGATAAATACGAGTGAAACCAAAGTCTGGGAATGCCTAGTTATTCCGAAAACAGGTAGTCCGAGCTATACAAAATTATTTTTTCTAATACTTGTTCTTGTATCTTGTGTCATTATTGTGATTGACTACTTAGCTCTCTACTTATTCATTTTAGACTTCTTAACACTTGCTGTCCGAGAAAGTGATATTAATGTGTGATTAAGATACTTTCAATCGTGAGACAAATTGTGAATGATTAATACGTAACAGATTCGCCACATAACGCATACCTTTTCCTTTCTTATACGAACAAATTCATAACTGCTTAAAAGAACCATTTGGTTCATTTCTTGACTAAATATCGATCTTACGAACTAACTTTGTGAATAAACAAGGTAATGATTTAACCAAATATTTTGAATAAACCACTAACCAAACTGGGGTGACATGACCAAAGTAAGTGTTTTAATTACACCCAAATGGCATACATCACTCTCTTAGCTCCTTCGCACACAGATCGTAAGCATTGTTGTTTCGTAAGCGTATCGTCGAGAAGCAACGACTACGGCATACTGTATGCGGAGCTTAATAGACGCGTACAAGAATCGTCTTGCAGTAACGATTCCTTTACGCCTTTAAATCCGTCTAATAATTGGTTTTCAAGCGTATTTGATCGTCCTGTGGTTTTGCATAATTTGTGTAGTAGTTTCAAAGATGTCAAGTAATGAAGAGGTTCCACTTTTGCTTAGCTTTAATAGAAGGTTAGTTATTGCCGACAAAGAGTTTATCAGAAAATAACTATACATTTAAGAAAATGTTTAAAAATACTGTTCTAGATGTTCGTGACTATATCGTATGTCCAACCTTTTTTTTAGCTGTTCGAAGTCATCCGTTTCTTCAAGCGGTATCGTCTGAAGTACATCTAAGGCATCTCCCCGAAGCGCTATAGTTAGTTTACTGCCTTCTCTCCATCGGACCAATTATTCACTCTAGCGGCTGCTTCAAATTGTTTCACATAATTGGTCCACGACATTTTTCCATCGAACATTGGGGCCTTGACTCGGATAAAACTGCCAATGTCTTCAAACTCAGGTAGTGTTTCTGGCTTGCAAGGTTTCGTTTGCACGGTCTTATTTTCTTCCTCTGGCGTGCCTCGCGTTCTTGAATCGGCAATCTTTTCCTCTAACTCCTTGATTTTCTCGTATATCGTAGTAATCTTATTCTCGATTTCAGATTTTAGAGACGAAATTTCATTTTCAACGTCAGCAGCAATGTCGTTTTTCATTAATAAGATATCGGCAGATATATAGTTCTTTAAAGTAGAAATTTTCTCTTCCATATTAACAGAAATGTCGTTCTTCATAGCAGAAATATCGTTCTTTATAGCCGAAATATCACTTTTCACATTCGTAGAGATCTTATCTTCCATGCCAGAAATCTTCTCGTCCATGTTAGCCGAAATATCATTCTTCATAGTAGAAATCTTCTCGTCCATGTTCTCTTCCATGGCAGAAATCTTCTCGTTCATGTTAGCAGAAATTGACGAGATTAGGGTGGAATCCTCGTCATTAGATAAAACTGTTTTTGGATCAAAGCCGTCATTTTCCAGTGCCACTTTAAGTCTTTCTACTAACTCACTTTTCTTACCGGACGTTTGCAACTCACGATCTTCCAATTCTGCTCTTAATTTCGCCAGTTTCAGATCACATAGTCTCTTGGCCATTTTTACGTAGCAATTTATTTATATTATCCCACTCCTGACACCAATGTAATGTTTTTCTTATTTATTTAAAACGTAAACGGGTGGGATAAATTTTAAACACAAGGTATGGCTACTTACTAATTTATTTTTATTATTATATTTAAACACTAACTCACTAACACTCAATTTATATATACTTAACTAATCACTTAAATTTAATTTACATGCACACAAACTTGATTATTAATTTATATTAGCACTTTACTGTTCGGTGTACTTTTGTTTATTTCTCTAGATCACTTTATCAACTCACTAACTCTCTCAGGTCGTTTCCTTATTTATACTAGTGCCTTTTTTACTAGAAAGTTCCGGACTGCGGCTTACACACACAAAACAATTGGTTCTGGCACTTTCTAGATAAGTCTGGTCACAAAAACAATGTTTAGATAAAATTGTCGTAAACAGTTATAAAAAAAACCTGCGTATCTGCCATAATTTTAACTTTTATACCTGGCTTAGACAGAGTCGGATTTAGGGACTATACCAGTGTGCTGTTTCGTAACAATACATTTAAATATTTGGTGTTCATTGTGGGTCCTGCCATTTAAAAGTAATATACTAATATTTGTGACTGCGTTAGTCCAGTATAATGACATAGAAAAAGAATAGACCTAGCATCTCATTCATAATATCGGGATTGTTTTGAAGCCATCATTAAATTCTCTAACAATGTGCTAGAAATGGACAACAATACATCAATTTTCCTGATTTGGCAGCGTTGTATAAATTGAGTCAAAATTTTTCCAATGGCGTACTACTTCAATAATTTTTTTGGAGACTTTCAACTTAGAAATAGATGTTTGATACATTGAAGCATTTTGTAAAGAGTGTATTGAAATGAAAATGATTGAATTTAGAAAAATGCTGAATTAAAAAGAAATTTTGAATTTAGTTAATTCAATGAATATCTGAAAAACAGTAAATACAAAGGGTATTGAGAGATAATTGAACATTCGAAAGAATTCTATTCAATTTCCAAATAATAACAAAATAACAATAGATAGAAAACAAATGAAATTGTCGAACTACTAATAAACCATGTCAAAATATATAGGAATAATTGCGTATAATGTTTACTCTTCACTAATAAAACACTTTATTTTAGAACTGTTTCTCGTCGTTCTATTTGTAATTAGATCAGAACAAAATATGACTCTAGATGATTTTGAATACTTTTTTCATATGTCTAATGTCATTCAACCTAGGTATCATGTAAATCCTATGATAAGTCTTACAATTTTAAACTCCATATTAGAAAATTATTCTGATTCCATACAGATATATACTGACGCTTCCAAAAGTTTATATGGAACTGGTTGTGCGTTTTACATTCCAGGTGATAATGTCGAAAAATTGTTTAAGCTCCCCTCAGACTTCTCAGTTTTCAGCGCTGAAGCTGTGGGCATCTATGAATCGTTAAAATTTTTTTCTTCGTCCAAAAAAAGTTCTGCTATTGTATTAGCTGATCATCTATCTGTATTAACAGCTATACAAAATCCAACTATACCTGCTTTATCAGATAATCTTTATATATTCTATATAAAAAAATATTATTTCAATTAAAAAAAGACAATAAACATGTACAGCTGATATGGATCAAAGCACATATAGGACTTAAACATAATGGACATGTAGATCGTTTAGCTAAAAATGTAGCAGAAAATGGCACCTTATCTATCTATCCACTCACTGTAGCAGACGTATTTGCAATTCTAGGCAAAAACAAAGTTGTTTATGGAAAAAGTCTTGGAACGATTATTGTAAAATATCTAATACCCAATATTCATCAATTCAACAAGAAATTCCGAATTGTTGTTGGTTCAATTTTTATTCCTGCCCACGTAAATACATTACAACTATTGTTAGACTACGCTTTGGACATGCATGTTATCCGGCACACTAATATAAAATAAAACTCAAAACCTTATCAATGATTTAATAAGAATCGGATTTTTTCCACCCTTCAATATCTGCCATCTTTTAGCTTTAAACAAAATGGAAGTATATAAGGTTCTGATGAAATTCATATACGAATCAAAGGTATGCTTGTGAATGTTTGAACCAGATTTGTTTACCTCTGTTTATCCCAATTGTAGTTATTCCTACCTTTCCGTGGCCTAGTTTTGATTGTGATAAATTATAATGTCTTGATGGGCCCCTAGACAAGAAGCGAGTGACCCTGTATATCCTTATTGTATTTTTTTTAGGTAGGTAATTTTGTCTTCTCTTAGGTGTGGATAGGTGTGAGTGAGGTGAATATTTTTTTTATATATTAATAGTTGGTCCTGTTGTGACTGGCCGAATGACGAGTGTCAAAGCAAAGAATGAAAAAAAAACTGTTTCTCGTCAATACCGTTGACATACTTTCAATAAATTTTGATAGAGATAATAATATAGTATATTAAAGTATAAGTGGATAAAGATGTCTTTCAAATACGCGCGATTTTTCGAGCACGACGGCGCAGCCGGAGTGCTCGAAATAGAGCAAGTGTTTGAAAGACCAGTTATCCACGAATACTTAACGCTTTTTTTTATTGGTGCACTTTGGAATCATAAAATATTATCATTATATTATTACTACAAAAAAATGGAAGTCCGTCCTTGATGCCCAGCCAAGTTTCATTTCATAAAAGTCCGCTCTCGATGCCCAGCCAAGTTTCGTGAAAGTCCATCCTACATAGTATTTATTTTTATTTGACGTTACGAGGTACTGCTGTCAGATCAATAATCAAAAAGTTTCTTTATTTATATTTAAAAGGATACAATGTATATATGAATAAATTTTGCAGAAAGAACCAAATGAGACATTGGTTCACAATGAAAATATACAATTTAAAAACTAATAAAAAAAGTAGTCATTGATACTTACGTTTCTCGAGTTGTTGTTGTTGTTGTCACCATCACGCTAGGGACACTGCAGACCGTGCCATCTATAGAGCCCGTCGAGTAACTAAAATCGGTAGATAATTCCAAAAAATTAACGAAAATTGTAACGTCGTTAGTAATCATATTTTATTGATTTTGATACCTGCGTATGCGCGATATCATATTGCTCGTCCCCATCCCCACATATTATACTGTTATCATTTCTTAGTTCAAGTGTAGAGGTTATTTTAAGGTTACGGTATTTTGGTGTATTTTTTAATTGCTATAGTGTAATATTTATCTGTTGTTTCGTTGATTTATTGTTATTAATTGAAAAGACAATGTCAAAGTGTATTCTGAAGGAGTAATAAGTGGTGTACTCGGTAAGTTTTATTAAAAAATTTGAGCATTTTTTCTTTCACAATTAACAACCATTATCTTTATTTTTATAAAACACAGAATTTTTACTAATTTAATCGACAACTTCAGAGATCATGGTTGTTCTTTACATTAGCTAAACTGAAAATTGCTGCATTAATAAAGTAAATATTTCTTTTTACAGTTTTGTTCCTCCAACCCAGGAAGATAAAATTAATATGGCTGAAAACCAGTGGTAATAAATCATCAAATTTGTTGATTTGTTTCAAAAACAGTGTTTCTTTAGATTTGAGAAAGACGAAGGGAGGTTATTAAGACAGTTTGATTTGCCTTCCCATATGAGTGGAAATTAACAAAAATTGATGGTAAGTTTTACTGTATTCAATATAGCATGCTATAATTCTGGACATTTTGAAATGTAAATTGAGTGAACGAATAGACGAGTACTGAGTGTGTAATTTTATTAAAATTCTAGGTAAGCGATTTCATCCATTACACCATTCTGAAAGCTCTCGTCAAGAAAAAAATATACAGAAAGTGTCAAAAAACATCAAACCCTGTAACTGCTACATACAATGAAATAAAATGACATTATTTAACTAAAATTTGTTAAAATTACTCTATAAAGAGTGTGTACAATTGTAATTCACATAACGAAACGTCTAATTTGATTACCAACTAAATGATATGTGTGCACACCCTCTTTATAGGATAATTTTAACAAATTTTACTTAAATAATGATGTAACATCAAACATCTTATTTCATTGTATGTACATTGTACCTGTTGTATGTTTTTCTCTTGTCGACAGCTTTGAGAATGACCTAATGGCTGAAAGCGCTTAGCTGGAATTTTAATCAAATGACATACTCAGTACTCGTCTTTTCATTCACTCAATTTATATCTAGTGTGTACACCATACTCAGACAATTCCATTTTAAAATGTATCCATTGGAAAAATAATAATCGGGGTTTTATTTTATGTTAAAGCTATATTCCCTCTACCAGCTATAGGATGGAAGGTAGTGATCCCTTGCCGATTTTCATATATACCCCATAGTGTGACAATTTATGGGAAATGAAAGTGAGTATTATCTTTTGTTGAGGCATTACGTCTAAGTATTTCGTCTAGCGGTAACCAAAATTCCAAAATATCCCATAAAGACAAAAAATAGTTAAAAATCAAGAATTCCTAAAAAATCGAAAGCTTCAAAAAAGTGAATCAAAAAAACCAAACAAATGTATACATTCAAACATTTTTTGATATTTTTTTGGCTTAGTACAAAAACATGTGTAAACTTATTATTTCGATAGTAAGCGCATTTTGTTTTCTTTTGTTGACATAAATTTTCAAACATATTTGTGTGTTTACTTATTTATTGTTGTTATTTTGTGTGTTTACTTGTAGAACCTCAAGCAGAAACGAGAAAGGACTCCATGAGACGGTGGGATTTTTAAGAGCCCTTAGGAAACATTTTAACAATCATAGACTGCCAGGAGCTGCAGAGTAACTTAAACTGCCTTAGCCAATGGTTTCATAAGAACGGAATGCTTTTAAATGTAGAAATATACAAATATGCAATATACTAGGTTTAAGCTTGTGTTATAAACCTATTTAATACTTCCAGTAAAGAAATAAAGATGTGTTTTAAAGGGAAATGAAATGTTAGATATATTATTTCAAATGTTGTACAGTCACAAGTGCTGTTTAGTACTTTTATATGTAATTACTTGGCACCTTGTATTTACAGAGCTGGGCAGTATTTAACAACTTTTCCTATAAAAATATCTTAATTACTTTTGTTCTTACATTCACAGTAATCATATGTATGTTTTCTTTCACAGAAAATTACCAAAAATAGTAGTTAACAACTTATTGCTAACACTTTTTTTGTATACGTAAGTAGCAGTTATACTCCTGTAGTTTGTCCAGCTCTGTGTGTTTATACTAGTGTAATAATAAATTAATGTTAACTTAGCATACATAATTTTCTACTTTCATCTTGATTTAACATCATTTGAAAATCTAATGATACTCCAATCTAGAATGTATGTTACTCAAAATATTTTTTAATCATTGCATGGTTTTTACACTATAATTTATTTGTTGTCATTATGTTTGTTAAGAAAAGTACTTTGTGAAAGAAATTA
Organism: Galeruca laticollis; assembly: GCA_963921935.1. NCBI lineage: Eukaryota > Metazoa > Arthropoda > Insecta > Coleoptera > Chrysomelidae > Galeruca > Galeruca laticollis. The sequence continues at coordinate 168,159,401 of OY998180.1, forward strand.
TTTGTTGTGTATTTTTATACCAAAATAAATAAACTGTTTATATGATTACTGTTTTATTTTTTCCAATTTAATTAACCATTTGATATTTCATTTAATTTAACTCAACATCTAATCATTATTTAGTTAATGGAGTTAAATTGAATGAAATGTCAAATGATGGACTATTAATGGCTATTTTGAAATAAAATCATTAAAATACAGTATATTTGAATATACCGCCAAAACCTAAAATTACAGAAATCTTTCCAACATCACTCAGTTGTTTACTCGACGGGCTCTTTAGATGGCGCCACAATCAGTGTCTCATCTATCTGTGGGTTATCTGTGGTTACCATAGGTACTTTAAAAAACGCTCGTGTTTGAAAGTTCGATTTAAACACGCTGAAACGTGCTTTAAATAGGTAATATGAGGCATCAATAAAAAAAATAGGTTTCGTTGCTTAGCACGCGTTTTAATGATCAATACCAAATTTATAAAATATTAACTACTCATTCCTAAACAAAATAGGTTTAGTAAATATTGACCTACCTCTATATTTCTTTGAACATCTATTGACATATCCTATTTTGACAGAGTAGTTGAATGTGGTAGGCTCTTATTGAATGTGCTAGTTTATGAACAATAATCACCTTTTATTAACTTTCTTGAAATTTAATGATTTTGTGGTAAGCACTACATGATGGATCTGTAATATTTCGGAGATATGAAGAATTTATTTCTACTTCACTTTTCAAAGCAGTCCGATGAAGAAGGATCGTTTCGTACCATTTGTACTACATTTTTTTCGGTTCCGCTGGAAAATTACGAAACCGGGGACATAACTAACTACCATATTACAATAATCAATGTTTCTTCTAAAAATTAAAAGATCATATCCTCAAGTATTTCGTACCTTCTGCTCGAGTCTAGTACTTTCATTTTCATGTGCAGTTCATCTTCAGTTTTTTTTTAGTCGACCTCGAACTGTAAGTAAATTAGTATTTGTTTATCAATTGAACTGATAATATTTAGAATCACAATTCTAATGTGTACCTACTTCTTAAGCAAATAGTAAGTATTATAAATATTTGATTGGACTTATACCTGGAGGATACTAAAACGAATACTCGATATGAAAGTAGTGGATTTGCACTAGATATAATATATTTTACACCATTTGCTTCAACAAGGATATTAGTTGGAGCATATTAAAGGATGCAATGGAACTATATCATCTTTTTGAAAACCAAATTTGTCTTTGCTCATCATTCGTGGAAAACCTGCAATATATGTTGTTGAAAATCCACTAAGTGCACTAATTATATAAATACGGTAGATTGAATTATATTCGATATTTACTTACTTACATATTGTACTTATAAATAGAAAAATTATTCTACTGGCCAGTAAAACAAAAATAATTGCATTATTAAGGTATTTCATATGGTGGGGTTGGTTGTAGTTTTGGCCATTGTTTATTGCTTTATTGCATGCCATATTGCTAAGCCGCTTTTTAGCTTGTAGGTGGGTACATATGGTGGAGAAATGCGACCATTGGGTGGCTCGTGGCACCGCTGGATATCGTAAACAAGACTCTCTTTGGGGATAAGCTTGTTTACTAACGAAATGACTTACTTCAAGGTGTTAGGCGACACGTGCCGAAGAACCTGTGCAATAAAACCGATATCGCGAACTGAGCCTCCGGGACAACTGACGACATCCCGGAGAAACTAGTCTTACATCTACGCAGGGGGCACCGTAGATGTGGGCCACTCCTTCTTCCGTCGGGCTAGCATGGATGATGAAAATCATATTAAGAACTGAAGACTCAAGGGAAACATATCAACCTCGGATCACAGAATGATCCAATTCAGCTTAAATGCGGGGGTCCAACCGCTCTCATTAAGGCGCAATCCAAGTGCCACTAATTGGGTAATCTACATTAGAGAGCTTCAGGATAGCCTGCATACCACGAACACCTCAATACGAACAAGACCAGACTTAAGAAAGGAGTTGGCGGCAACCAAATCCTCAATAGTTGGAAGCTACGAAAAAGCGTGTCCTCTTAAGGCTACTCTGTTTGGGAGAGTTCAATGGTGGAGTGCTAGACTTAAATAATTGAGAAAATGCACCAGGAAGACAATAAGGCGATGCAGCATGGGTTCGTAACCAACTGGGACGATTTTGAAAAAGCTAGAAAAGATCTCAAAAATGAAATCCGGAGAAGCAGCCAAGTGAACTCACTTCCGGAGGCATCCAGGTTAGACCAAAATACTAAGTCGAGAGAATAACGTTCCTATTGGAACGCTCAAGAAACCAGACGGATCCTGGACGTAATTTACATAAGAATCATTAAGACACCTCTTTAAAACCAACTTCCCTAATACGTAGCACTAACAACCAGGCTGGCAGGCTCAGTCGGATGAAGGGCGGATGAAATGTTTTCAGCGGTCCTGCAGCAAGGTTTGGATATCCTCCTCTCAGTGATGAAACGAATATTTCAAGCCAGTATTGCGCTTATTTCTATTTAAGACAGTGGAAGAGATGCTAGGTAGAAATCTACTAGAATGAAGTTTAAAACAGTGCGGACTCCACCCACATCAGTACGCTTATCAGCGACGTAGGTCAACGGAAATGGCTCTCCACGCCATAGTGGAGAAGGCACTACAACTTAAGGATGTCCCTCTAACCGTCTTCTTCAACGTCGAACGAGCCTCCTACAAGGCGATAGCAAATTTTATTGAGACAGCACTGCTAGCCAGGGGGGCCTTCCCGAAATATGATCTCGTGAATAACATATGGCCTCAAAAGCAGAAGAATAACAGTGACAATAGACGGCTGCTCTCATGAAATTCGCAGCGAGGGAGGCTGCCCTCAGGGAAGTTGCCTCTCGTTACCTCTATGTAACCTCATTATGGACAGTCTACTAAAATGACCAACGAAAGAAGGATTATGTGCTCAAGCATATACCGTCTATGGACTGGTGCTAGTAATAGGCCGGTTCATCACCACAGTATTCGAGCGCGTGCAATTGGCTTGCAATATAATCGAAATATGGTGGACTGAACTAGCACTCACCGTTAATGCAAATAAAATCGAGATAGTCTTGTTTACAAGAAGAATAACAATAGATGACGCCAAGATATCCAAGTTATTTGGCACCATGTCAGACCCAGATTGCCCACATTGGTGGGAGGAGGAATCCTCACACTACTTTCTCGGCATCTGTGAGGTATACCCACAGCTTAGAAATGAAATCTCTGGTGTGGATAGAATTGAAGACCGACTTTCCCATTCTCTGATAGACGCCACGGCCTTTATGTGTATGTCTACCGAATGAATGAAGTCAAGGGGGGAGAAACTGGGGAATGGTAAAAAGGGCCAGAAGTGGCCTAATTGCCAGGCATCAGCCGCCCTCGCCCATTTAATTCATACATAGGTATTTCATATTGTTAAAATGCGTAATTTTCAACTTTGAAAATCATTCAATAGGTAAATACACCTATATCGATGACATTGGTTAGTCAGAAATGGAGGTCAAATGCAAATATCAACCTACCAGAGAAAATATATATTTTAGTTCAATAATCAATAAAGTTATTCCAGCATGTGTGAAACAGCTGTATGACATTTGACAATTTTTAATGATTTGGTCGAAAATGAACAATTTTGAAGGTGATAATTAGTAAGGTAGGCTAACAATAACCGGTGCTCTGATGACGTCATCAGAATCATGGGAGCAAAAGTTGTCAAGAGCTAGAAAGATTAGTAAATATCATTAACAATTACGTATTGATGACCTCCCCAGAGGAACAAATATTTGGTGGTGTGAATAACTGAAAATAGTCCAGGGTCTTATCCAGAACTGTTGGCGAACTGTGATGTTATCTTGGAATAAAGTAAGAGTTACGAAGGAGAAGGCTCGAGGCTCAAAATAATTAACAGAAAGCCAAAAAAACCTATAAGAAAAAGAAACAAATTAGCCTACAATATAAGAGCTAAACTGATTTATCAGCGTTCCCCCGTAATTTTTCCATTAATTATTAAATTAGATTATTAAATCCATTATAATTAGTGTTTTTAAATGAAACTCAAGGTCTCTAGTTAATTCCACAATATAATACAAGTTATTGAAAATTCTAAAAAATTGACAATTGTTTCGATAAATCAATATCATCGTCAGAATGACAGAAGTTACATTTCATTTTATGCCTACCTGATGTTTAGTAGTTATATTTGGCTAGACCAAGAAGTAACCTAACCTAATTGGCTTAATATATGTTTATAGAAAAAAGAAGATGTGATATTACAAATATTGAAGCTTAGATATTATTAGCCCTATGGTGATATCCTGGATATCATTTTTCCAATTAAGATCAGTATAACTGTGCAATGATATAGAAAACCAGGAAAACTATATCTGCTGATCTTTACAATTATCACTTAAGAAGACAGTTTATTAGTGGAGAATTCCCTAGATTTAACTGTTCATTGACAACTTCATATTGTGGGTTTCTTAAATGTCTTCTAATTTCCAGTTCTTCAAGGAAATCCAGTTCTTGTTTCTTTTCACAAATATGCAGTACTTCTAGTTTTGTGTGAGGTGTCAATGAATGATTGGTGTCAAGTAGACGTTTTGGAAAAATGATATCCAGGATATCACCATAGGGCTAATAATATCTAAGCTTCAATATTTGTAATATCACATCTTCTGCTTTTTTCTATAAACATATATTAAGCCAATCACAAGTTATGTTACTTCTTGGTCTAGCCAAATATAACTACTAAACATCAGGTAGGCATAAAATGAAATGTAACTTCTGTCATTCTGACGATGATATTGATTTATCGAAACAATTGTCAATTTTTTAGAATTTTCAATAACTTGTATTATATTGTGGAATTAACTAGAGACCTTGAGTTTCATTTAAAAACACTAATATGAGCATATTCCACGAAGTAAGGGTCGAGACAGTCAATTCCATTATAATTGACTAAAACTCACAGATTTTCACAATATTCGTCTCTTAACAGTATAAGAGCCGATTTTTTCACTGTATCAACAAAAGAAAAGTATGAAGAGTTATGTTAAAATTCATAATCTTCCCGTCGAATCCAGAGATACTACACAATCCCACGTGATATGATAATTAATGAAATAAAACTAGTTATTTACTGTTTCTAACCGACTTTCCAACGTTCCCCGTAACTTTCCTTCACAATAATTTCGTTGAAATTATATAAAACTCGCAAATATTCATAAACTTCTACAGTAAGAAAGCCGAAACAAATTACTTTTTTACTGTTACTAATTTAACAAAAACGGTGGGAATTTTTCATAAGTAACACAATAGTTTTTCCTTCGAATCTAAAGATAGCTACACAACCCCACGTGTAATGATAATTAGTGAAATAAAACTAATTATTTCCTATATCAGACAAATGTAAAATCTCACTTTACTCCAGAAACGACGTATTTAAAATGTAATGAATAATGCCTAGGCTAAAATTTTCCGATGACACGGAAATTCACAAATGCGTTGCGCGGTTCCAATATTTGGCTGCTTCACAAGACAAACCATCAACATACCAATTGAATATCAATCCTATCAGGAGCAAAAATGCCACGACGTAGACAGCGTAAGCGTTGCAACAAAAATGGCCTCTGGCAGATATATGCAGAATGACACCTCCTCCGACGGACAATTTGAATAGGACTGGCTTCTTCAACAACCCAGAACTATCACCTCCCATAGCGGAAATCGTTCATGACAGCGTGACCAACTGAGATTTTTAGCGGTCTGGCGATATTTCGCGTGGACGGATTTTTACCGTTACCAAATATGTAATAATAACTAATTCTGACGTTGATTGCTTGAATATCAAGTTAAGTTAAATCAACGGTTTGTCAATTTTTTGTTAATTCTAAAGATACAGAATTTTTGTTGCATGAAACAACTATTGAGCAGAAGTTAGTATTATTTTCGATTTTTTCTCCTTATGATCTAACGTTATTGGTCATAACGCGTGCGTGCGTGTGAAGCTTTAGCAATACACACATATTTGTGTGTCATCTCCGATTTAAGTTGAAAATCAGTTGTTTGAATTGCCAGTAAATTTTCAAAGTGTCTACCTTGTGTTGAATGCCATTTTTTCCAACAGTTGTAACATATAGACCGTACGTACTTTCCACGTAAGTCCGTTTTTTATATTAAAATTCATATTTTGCTGTCAGTGATAACGACAATAAAAAACGTAAACAGGTCCCAAATTGTTCTAAAGGGTACCATACACTACGCTTGTGTCTAGTAAAAATGACAGAATTGGACAAAGCGATTAAAATTATTCGTGAAGAGATCCTGACCAACCGTACTGAAATAAAAAACTGCATTGTGGCCAGCGAAGCAAGACTTCTGCTAAAAATTGAAGATTTGAAAAATAGTGTAGCAAATTTGGAGAAGGAAAATAGTGAACTCAAAGAAGAATTAGAATATCTGAAAAGAGCCCAGAACAGGAAGAATATTATAGTATTTGGACTGAAAAAAAAGAGAGAGGAGGTTGTCGCAGAAATATTGTGCAAGGATTTCAGAGGCTTGCTTGGTGTGGATCTGGCTACAAATGATTTTGCTGACGTTTATCCACTAGGTAAGTCGGACAATTGTCCCATCAAAATTGAGTTTGCTTCAAACATCAAGAAGAGGGAAGTTCTGAAGAATTGTAGCAGGTTGAAGGGGACAAATATTTCTATTGTTCATGATCTCACACCGACACAAAGGAGCGAGAACAAAATTCTTAGAAAACATCTCTACCTAGCCAAACAAGAAGGTACCTATAAGGAATATTATATAAGGAGAAATAAACTTGTCGTGGATGGAGTATCTTTTGGAGTTGATGACTTGGAAAAAGATGCTACTTCTGTAGACCAACCGCACAGTGCACCATCTACCCCAACAGTCGAGAATAAAGAGAAGTTCCCATCGGAGTCGCAGAAAGTTACTGTTACTTCGCGGATTCCTGCTTCTAATAAACCGGTTAAGGCTCTGGAGGGGAAACCAAGAACCCGCTCAGTTAACAAGAATTAACCGATCTGAAGTGAGACACCACAATTATAAGACTGTTTTGGTTCCATATTATTTTAGTTGTTTATATATATATATATATATATATATATATATATATATATATATATATATTGGTCAGTAATTGTTCATATTTATTAACATTTTGTTTTGGGCGTTCAACAATTACGTTTTTTTTTTCTTTGTAAGTTCTGAATTATTTGTGTTCATATCTGCAGCATTTTGTTTCGGAACTTTTTTTTGATGTTTTATATCTTTCTTTACATTTGTATAGAATGGATCAGTATGTAAGGGATTTCAGAATTGATTGTGTCGAAACGTATAGCATAGATACCACCGAAGAATGCAATCAAATCCTTGATATCAATAGGAACTCCACTAATTTTAAGGTTCTGCAAATGAATACACGTAGCATTTATAAAAACTTTGATGAATTTTTAGCGATGTTACAAACTTTTAATACTGATATTGACTGTATAATTCTAAGCGAAACAAGAGAGGTAATCGACCAGAGCATTTTTTGCATAAGTGGATACAATATGATATATAACGAAAGCCGTTATAACCAGAATGATGGGATAGTTGCATATATTAAATCGTGTTTTAATTTTAGTTATGAAACAAAACAGATTTATAATGAGCTGAAGGCGCTTCAAATCAACCTTGGTATAAACATGGGGAACACACTTCTCATTACAGCCTTATACCGATCACCAAACTCCAGCCTTCAAGAGTTTACTAAAAACCTTTTTACATTTTTTGAGAACCTTCATAATAACACTGATATATCTCTGTTTTTGGGAGACATCAATATTAACCTGTGTAATTCGGATGACAGGGATACAATTGAATATCTGAACACACTAAATGAGTTTGGGTACGTATCGACAATAAACGCACCTACAAGAGTACAAGGCAGGAGTGAAACCTGTCTAGACCATATTTTTATTAAATCCAAAGATCCTAATTTGAACGAAAATATCCTACCCATTATATTGAAAACCACAGTAACTGACCATTACACTACTCTCCTCCAAGTTGTAATTTCGGAGAAAAATAAGGTACAAGAACACAATAACAAAATAATAAAGTATATAAATGTCAACAAAATGCACAATATGTTCAGCAATATCTCCTGGAGCGACGTCTATACTGCACCCATTCCAGACTCTGCAACCGAAAAATTCATCAATATAACCACAAATACGTTGGAAGCATGCGCAGAGGTACGTCAGATTCGTAGGAAAAACAACAAAATAGCTCCCTGGGTTACGAATGGATTACTAAATTCTATTAATAAAAAAAATAAGATGTTTCGTCTTATGCAAAAGCAGTCACACAATGATGATCTGAAAAAAGAATACAAAACCTATCGAAACAAGTTAACTTCAATGATCCACAAAACTAAATCCAACTTCTATAACCAATTAATAGAAAAAAATCAAAACAATTCAAAAACTTTGTGGGATGTTATTCAACAAATATCAAGGACAAAAAAACAAAAATACGTCATAGATAAAATTAAACATCATACAGAAAACAAAATTTTGACTGACAAAACAGGGATTGCGAATGCATTTAATGGAACCTTTTTTGAAATGGGTAGAACTCTTGCTGGTCGGATAAAAAACAACAGAAATTACAAAATAAAAAGATCACCTATGCTTAATTCATTTGTGTTCGAACCAATTAACACCATGGAGACTAAAAATATAATTTTAGAATTAAAAAATAACAAGGCAGTAGGTTATGATGACATGAAGGCGGAAACCATAAAACAAATATCTGAGTATATTCTGGAACCCTTGACTTATTTGTTGAATAGATGTGTGGAGGAAGGTGTTTACCCTGCTAAGTTTAAGAAATCAATTATTATACCACTGTTTAAAAAAGGGGATACATCTGTAATCACCAACTATCGTCCGATCTCTCTAGTTACCCATCTATCGAAAGTATTCGAAAAGATCATTAAGGGGAGGGTTGTTGGTTTTCTCAATAAGTACAAGCTGATTTCAGATTATCAGTTTGGCTTCAGAGAGAAGATTTCAACTCAGGATGCTGTTCTGTCATTGAATTCAAGGGTTGTCCAGGCTTTGAATGAGGGTAGACCGTCCTTATGTGTGTTCATAGACCTATCCAAAGCCTTCGACACTGTCAGTCATCACCTTCTTCTTCAGTCGTTGGAAGATATAGGAATGCGAGGTGATGTATTGAGGCTATTCGAAAGTTATTTAACAGGAAGATGCCAGGCGGTGAGAATCGGTGATGTACTCGGCGGTGAGAGGGTGATGGATTGTGGAGTACCTCAGGGTTCCGTGCTGGGACCAACATTGTTTAATATATACGTGAATGGACTTTTCTCATTGAGTGACAACGGAAATATAATTGGATTTGCAGATGATACAGCCATCTTCTATAAAGCAGATGACTGGGATTCATTGAGGGATATGGTTGAAAGGGAGTTTTCTACAATAAAATGTTGGTTGGATAAAAGATTATTAACGGTTAATATAGATAAAACACATTATATACCATTTTGTTGTAACTCAGCTGGATTGCCTCCATTTGATCACTTGGTAGTCAGGAATGAAGCACCCTTCCACATCCTCCCCGAAAAAAAAATTAAATATTTAGGAATAATAATTGATATGCATATGAAATGGGATTTACATATGAAGTATACTGTCAACAAATTGAGAACTATTTTATATAAATTCAGGAAACTCAAAGAAATCCTGCCACTGAAGCACTTGAAAACTCTATATTATTCACTAGTAGAAAGTCATATTCGTTACGGAATAGCGGTGTGGGGGGGAACTTTGAATACTCACATACATTCTATCGAAGTTATGCAAAGGCGCTTCCTTAAATTAATATTTTCTAGAAGCAGCAGATGTTCTTCTGATATTCTGTACACTGAAGCTCAAATTCTAGATATAAGACAGTTGTATTTTCTATGCACAAGTATCGAATATCATGCAAATAAGCATACAGCTTTACTTCCCTTACATCAATACAACACTCGGCAAAAAGATCATTACGCTACCCCCCTGATGGTTAAGGTAGCTGCTCAGAGATCATACTCTTCCTTTGCTCCAAAACTGTATAATATTATTCCTGAAGCAATAAAATCAATAAAAAACAAGAACCACTTTAAAAAAGAACTGAAAAAACACATACTTCAAAGTAAGAGAATTGAACTTCAGCGAATATTCCATTAGGTAATATGGAAACTCAAGATAATAAAAAAATTACGTACCTTTGCTAAATCGTCGGCCTGGTGTTTTTGAAATTACTTATGTCGAATTGTTCTGGTTTTCCTATTTTAGTGTTTATATGTTTGATAGCGAGGTGCATATGTGTTTATTGTTGTTTTCTCGTGTAACTAGTAACTTTTACTTTTTAGCCTTCCGTGTGTGTGCATGTGTATTTTTGTAGGTATATGTGTATTTTTGCTCGTCTATTTGTATTAAGACTGTATTTTACATTATACATTGAGATAGGTCTATCATTAATTGAAACTTTTTAATATTCTCTGTGATACATTGTTTTATTTAATTAGTTCTCGAAACAAGTGTTTTACGCTTATCGAGTATTTTTTTATTCACAGCTGAACTTTATATTTTATACTTTGTATTTGTCTTATGATAATGTGAATAAATATTATTATAAAAAAATATTATTATATGATTTTCAATGGTCACTCACTAATATTCCTACATCAAAAGGTAACGTTTTACAAATTAATCTGATCTTTATTCCAATAGAAAGACCCTCTAATGGCATATTAAATATCAATTACTATCATCAGAGAAAAAAACGGTCTCTTATGTGATTGATTAATTTATGGGATCTTCACAATTTGAGATCCTAAATTTACATGCCTACTCACTTTGAATCCATATTAACTGAAGCAAATTGTTTTCATGTCGGCCGAATTAAGGACTCTTTGTAAACCCGAAAATATGCTAAAAACAAAAGAATATTAATAGCTCGAATGAAAAATCTATATTGATATTCATACGTGTAGGTTATTTACTCTTTCGAAATGATTAATATTCACGGTATTTTGGGGTAGTCGCTTCTAGAGATTTGGATAAAAAAATTCGAATTTTAATACTCAGAAATTGAGTAGATATTACAATAACAACAAGAATGAAGGTTGTAGGAGCAGCAAGAAAAGAGTTTTGAATAAAAAAATAATAACAATTTTCTCGTTTTATTGGTCAAGATGAATTTATCATGTTAATGTAAAACAAATTGAGCTCAAATGACTAAACGTTGTAAAGAAGGCTATGTTTGACAATGTCAAACTTTTGACATGATGACGTCTGGCAACATTTATTGCTACCTAAGGCAGGGATATAAATATTATAAAATATTAATTCATATATTCAGATAGTAAATATTGCTTTGTGTTAGCTTAGCAATAATACTTTTCATTCATTTGGCCTTTAATGACATTTATTTTCTATTCTACACCAAAAACCAATAAAAGAATAAAGAATTAATTACAACTCAACTCTGACCACGTTAGATCTATATCAAAGCTTTACTTACAATTACAGTAATGCTTTAATTTGTACCTTTCACCGTTCCATATAATTTCTGTTTGTTGCATTTAGATTGATAGTGGTCATTAGAAGATATATTTTATTACTTTTTACATCTCGTTTTTTATTTGTTTTAGCTTTATGAATGACTGTAAATTATGTATAAATATGAAACATCACGCTATATTTTATGAGCCAATACAATTTTTATATTAGCGACGGGATTGATTTAGTATGATGATTACTACAATGAAGGTTTCAGTCGGAAATAAAAACATCTAAATACATTACAACTTCTACCATGTTATTGATATTGCATATGAGTTTTCACTTTTTCGTCACAGCTGATTCCAATGTAATTGGTCTGTTGCGTTATTTAGTGGTATTAGTCAAACTGTCATTTTAGTTTTTGACATGATTATACTGTTAGGACTGATACAAATTGTTTACAATAAAATCTGAAATTCTGTGATTGTTTGCTTTTCCACAAATAATCGTACCCTACAAAAGTGTGTGGGATTTAAGCAAACCGGTATAGATTTCATAGTCATAACCAAAGACTACTTATTCTAGATAACTTGATAATCGAAACGCGATCCAGATAATTAAATACGTCAATTTGAAATTCGTACTTTTAAAACATATGAAACTGATCAATATAAAATTAAACAATTACCTGTTAGTTGGGACATCACATGGTGAGAGAAGATATAAAAAAAAGATATTAAAAATTTGATTTTTTTCAAATTCTTTGTTAAAAATCCGGTCATTTTGTTAAAATTACTATATTTGCATTTTATGCCAATTAAAATATTTATTATGTATATAATTTTTAAAGAAAAACAATAATGTGTCTCCATTTAAATGGAAATTATAGATTTGTGAACAACCTCAATTAGTTTTCTTTGAAAATAGTAAAAATAAATTACCGAAAGCTTAGAACTAATTGAGGTTGTTCACAAATCTATAATATCTATTTAAATGGGGACAAATTATTGGTTTTGTTTAAAAATTATGTACATAATAAATATTTAAATTGGCATATGTGGATTTTAATCCCCAAAAGAAAAGTTTACCATAACAAGTATAGGCAACGAACTACTTTCCTATATGCCTTCTAGTTCAGAGTTTATAATCTGAACTGAAGATTCCGCCTTCCGAAAACCCCTATTTGGCTCGTGTCGTTACTTATTTGCGAGAAGTAGTCAGCTGGTGCCATCTTCACTTTCAATTGTGAACCACCGCCTCAGATAATTATTCGAAAGTATAAGTCGCATGAAATAAAATGAATTGATATTTCATAAAATACGAGGTGTGTCTATATGAAAGATAAATTTCGGTTTTCTACTGTACGCCTCAGTTTTAGTCAAAATTTTAATAATTTCGACATATTAGTCCCACTGTTCTTCGAAAAGAAAAACAATTACTTTCCTGGCTAATGACACGCAGAATATTGAATTATATCCACTTCGTAGAACGTGATGTCGATCGACCCTTTTGTCGATACAGACATCTGTGGTAATTCGCAACCGCAAGGTGAAGGGCATAGTACACTGACCGCTTTCAACCATCTTGGGTCTCTTCAAGAGTGCCGTATTGCCTCCTAGCTCAGAGTCTCTAATCTGAACTGAAGATTCCGCCTTCCGACAACTTCTATTCGCTCGTGTGGTTACACACTTGCGAGAAGTAGTTAACTGGCGCCATCTTCACTTTCAATTGCGAACCATTACCTCAGATAATTATTCGACCGTATAAGTCGTATGAAATAAAATTAATTCAATTTTCATAAAAGACGAGGGGATGTAATTCAATATTCTGCGTGAATTAGCCAGGAAAGTAGTTGTTTTTCTCTTCGAAGAACATCACACTAATATGTCATAATTATTAGAATTTTGACTATAACGGTGGTGTACAGTAGAAAACCGAAATTTATCCTTCATATAGACACACCTCGTATTTTATGAAATTTGAGTTGTTTGGAACTGAAGATGGCGTCAACTAACTACTTCGGGTAAGTGTGTAGCCCCTCGAGCCAAATAGAGGTTGTTGGAAGGCGGAATCAACAGTTTGGATTTAAGACTTCGAACTAGAAGGCATTGCGGCGTTCTTGAAGGGACCCAAGAAGGTCGAAACCGGTTAGCGTATTATGCCCTTCTTCTTACAGTTGCGAATCAACACAGACATCTGTATCAACAAAACAATCGATCGACGTCACGTTCTTCGAAGGGGAGATAATTCTATATTCTTCGTGGTAGCCAGCAAAGTAGTTGTTGTCCTTTTCGAGGAACGGTAAGACTGATAAGTCTGAATTAATAATATTTCGAATCAAACATATATCACATAGACACTATGTCACGCACTATTCGTACATCTTATATATATATATATATATATATATATATATATATATATATATATATATATTGAACTAGTCCTCTATTATATTAAAACAATTCATACGTATGGTGTACCAGTAGACACAACCAAGTTAAAAAACTAAGATTTCATATATATGAATAGAATGGAATGAGCAAATATATTGTCAGATATTGAGAAAAACAGTTACCAAAAGGACTTAAACGATAATGAATAAAAATTCTAACAATGACATTGTATAAATAAGTATAAAATTTTACCTTAACAATTAATCCCAGGTCAAGTCAATGTCAACATGTTTCAAAATACTCTGAACACTGCCACGTGAATATCTGGATAAATAGAATGTAGTATCACTTGAAACCTAAAATTACAAAAAATTAATATTCAACTCACTAATTGGTTATCTATATTTACAGATGATGATAGTAAAGGTTTAAATTAAAAAAAAAGAATTTAAAAAACTTTATAATAGGTGACACACAGAACAGAGCCAAGTTATCTGTCAAGGAAATATGATAATTCAATAATCTTTATAAACAGGAAGTAATCAAATTTAGTGATTTTCTTGCCAACTATAATTTGTTGGTTATTAATTGAATGTAGAACAATAAAGACAAATTTGGAAATAACTTTGGAATGTCAAACACCTGATCAGAGTCCTAATTTTGTTCCATATAGTCTTTCCAATTATGATTGTTTAATATGTATATTTAAATTTCCTTTTCCTTCTTATTTTGATTTCAAAATTCATATATCGAATATTTTTAGATGCCTCTATGATTAATATTTCAAGGACTGATGTGTTTTGTAGAAATAATGCATTATTTAAGATGATTAATACTTTGGTACAGACTCACCTATAGTCTGGATTATGACACTGCCGTCTGGAACAATTCTAAATATTATTCAGAATTCTGGATCTTCACTTTCCGGGTTACGAATAACTTTTTTAAAATACGCACTGAATTTATGATAGTTGGGTGCCGAATAACAATTTATACTATTACACTCTTTTCAATACTACATACAATTTTCGAATGTATTTGGAGAACTCTTTAATTTTTAGAGTTCTCCGTTCGGGATGTGTAATCAGACTGAATCTCTTTTTCTCAATCAACAAAAACATTATAATTTAGCAACACATTTCTTCCTTTTTTTAAAAAAAGCTAAATTTGTTTTCTGATCTATTACTTACATTACATAATTTCTATATAAAATGAGATTTGGTTTTTTTTATTATAATAAAATATCTACAGTGACATCTGGTCTTAATTTGGAATATTCCTTTACATTATGACATGACTTGTCTATTATTCAATATACTCTTCGTGAACGTCATCTGAAACGAAATAATGCCAAATTTGACATATACTGTATAAATCAAACATTTTTATTCCGTTTACAATAATGGTGATATCAAAAGTATTGCAACATATATAATTAAATCCTAAAAGCAGAAAATCACACAAGAAAAAGATAGATTTAGGAAGCTATTGAAATAAAGAGAAATAAAAATGCAATGAATGACAAAAAAGATATAAAACTAATAAGTAAAATTTATTCAAATATAATCTAAAATTTCAAAAACCAACAACAACAATTTAAAATCAGTTATTCCTATAGAATATTTGCATGCAGTTAAAATATTTAAATACATGTTGTAAATGAGATCATTTTAATAATAATATATAACGGCAATGGTCAATGTATTAAAAACAAAATTAGTGATAATGAAGATCCGGTCAAATACCAGTCTTTCTACGACCGGTAAAACTGCAAATTTGTTGTAGTAATTGCAAAAATATGTGTTTAAGTGTTCTATTGTTTACGTCTTTTATTATTGGAACCAATGTTTTTTAAGGTAAGATTATTTTGAATCCATATTGTGTGAAAAGTATTTTTAAAGAGCTATTATAGTAATTTTAGTTGGCTTGAAAAAGACCAGGGATGCCGGTCGAAACGTTGCATACATAAAAATGAGAAATTGAAATAGATTAATAGCTATATTGTCATCATTTTGAACCTAACTCCCAAGAATACATGTGCTAATATATATATATATATATATATATATAAAATCTACGAATGATATGAATTTTATTTTGTCAGCACTGTACTCGTATATTTATCATACGATACGTTTATTTTTTATTTTTATTGAGATGACAAAAATTTATGTTTGTTCGCTATAAACTTTGTCAACTATCTTCCTATCCAGAAACTGTGTAGTTATCTTCCCTTTGACAACATGTAATCATTCGTATAGTGAAATACGATCCTATATAAATGTGTCTTGTCAAAAAAGAATAATAACATGTTATAGAATGTTCTTTGGAATGTCAAACACCTGATCAGAGTCCTAATTTTGTTCCATATAGTCTTTCCAATTATGATTGTTTAATATGTATATTTAAATTTCCTTTTCCTTCTTATTTTGATTTCAAAATTCATATATCGAATATTTTTAGATGCCTCTATGATTAATATTTCAAGGACTGATGTGTTTTGTAGAAATAATGCATTATTTAAGATGATTAATACTTTGGTACAGACTCACCTATAGTCTGGATTATGACACTGCCGTCTGGAACAATTCTAAATATTATTCAGAATTCTGGATCTTCACTTTCCGGGTTACGAATAACTTTTTTAAAATACGCACTGAATTTATGATAGTTGGGTGCCGAATAACAATTTATACTATTACACTCTTTTCAATACTACATACAATTTTCGAATGTATTTGGAGAACTCTTTAATTTTTAGAGTTCTCCGTTCGGGATGTGTAATCAGACTGAATCTCTTTTTCTCAATCAACAAAAACATTATAATTTAGCAACACATTTCTTCCTTTTTTTAAAAAAAGCTAAATTTGTTTTCTGATCTATTACTTACATTACATAATTTCTATATAAAATGAGATTTGGTTTTTTTTATTATAATAAAATATCTACAGTGACATCTGGTCTTAATTTGGAATATTCCTTTACATTATGACATGACTTGTCTATTATTCAATATACTCTTCGTGAACGTCATCTGAAACGAAATAATGCCAAATTTGACATATACTGTATAAATCAAACATTTTTATTCCGTTTACAATAATGGTGATATCAAAAGTATTGCAACATATATAATTAAATCCTAAAAGCAGAAAATCACACAAGAAAAAGATAGATTTAGGAAGCTATTGAAATAAAGAGAAATAAAAATGCAATGAATGACAAAAAAGATATAAAACTAATAAGTAAAATTTATTCAAATATAATCTAAAATTTCAAAAACCAACAACAACAATTTAAAATCAGTTATTCCTATAGAATATTTGCATGCAGTTAAAATATTTAAATACATGTTGTAAATGAGATCATTTTAATAATAATATATAACGGCAATGGTCAATGTATTAAAAACAAAATTAGTGATAATGAAGATCCGGTCAAATACCAGTCTTTCTACGACCGGTAAAACTGCAAATTTGTTGTAGTAATTGCAAAAATATGTGTTTAAGTGTTCTATTGTTTACGTCTTTTATTATTGGAACCAATGTTTTTTAAGGTAAGATTATTTTGAATCCATATTGTGTGAAAAGTATTTTTAAAGAGCTATTATAGTAATTTTAGTTGGCTTGAAAAAGACCAGGGATGCCGGTCGAAACGTTGCATACATAAAAATGAGAAATTGAAATAGATTAATAGCTATATTGTCATCATTTTGAACCTAACTCCCAAGAATACATGTGCTAATATATATATATATATATATATATATATATATATATATATATATATATATATATATATATATAAAATCTACGAATGATATGAATTTTATTTTGTCAGCACTGTACTCGTATATTTATCATACGATACGTTTATTTTTTATTTTTATTGAGATGACAAAAATTTATGTTTGTTCGCTATAAACTTTGTCAACTATCTTCCTATCCAGAAACTGTGTAGTTATCTTCCCTTTGACAACATGTAATCATTCGTATAGTGAAATACGATCCTATATAAATGTGTCTTGTCAAAAAAGAATAATAACATGTTATAGAATGTTCAACCTAGAATTTTAACGTATTATCAGAGTTCGACAAATCCGCGAAAGCAATAATAAATCGTTTATGTGGTTTCCTAGACGTTGCTACGAACGAATTTTCCAATTGAATGCACCGTTGATGCATGACATTTTTTTTCGATACTCACTAGCGTCAATATCCAAAAAGTTTCATTATAGTAGTGAAGCTTTTATTGTTTTTGAGGGAGGGTGTATTATTATCCGCTTCATCGTAATAATACAGTGCGTCCATGATGTAACGCTTCAATTCGTTATTAGTTAAATAAACATTAAGATGGAAAAATTCGATTTTTTATTTTACTTTACTATGTTTTAAAATAATAATGTATGATACAGTATGAATCATCTTTGAGTGATGACGTCAACGACAGTTCTTTTTTAATTAGAATATCTCACTCTTTTTCAATTTGTGGATTTCCCTTGTTGATCTGATTTCAAAAATGTATCACAAGTTGATTCAAATCGATACAGGGTGGACAAAAACGCAAATTTTGTTAATGCACATTTATTATTTACAAACTTATTGATGAAGAATGAACGTACACCCTAACAAAAACAAACCAAAGAAAATTAACTGTGTACGTTAACATTGTTATCCCATTGACCACTAAACAATAACTTGGTAATAAATTAATTTTAACATTTTGTAGCATAGCGGGTGTTTATGCTCCTGCCTCACTCGAGCTTTTATGTGAAGGATATAGTTAGTTCTGTTAGTGTAGACCTTATATATTAAATAGCCCGTTTTTTACAATTTTAAACATTATGGAAGTCATCTTTGTCCGTGGTTGTTCATCTAAGATTTGTTTATACAGATTTACAATGTTTTTCTTCTCTATAGATGATATTTAGCCTAAACATTACATTTACATAATGTTTAAGAGCATATTTTATTGCAGTGGCATTTTGTAATGCCTTGGCACCAGCATTTAGAATGTTTTGCACCGATTTCTCTTAGAGACAGCTGAAAGTCGGGCATTTATCCGAAATTAAAAAAAGTCTCTTTGCATTCTCCTATTTGATTCCTCGATAAAACTGTGTTTATTGTTTCGTGTTTCGTCACTACTCTGTATAAACCATCAACAGTTTTATCTTGTATAATACCCAAAACATTTCGAGCATCTCCGTTGGCTCAATCGAAGCTGGTAATAGATATGGTTATAGTTTTTCCATTTAGCGATTGGCGGAAATTTTTATTCAGTTAATTGTTGCATAACATTAGTCTGAGCTTGGACATATTCAATTGCTTTTTCATTATTTACGTTTTTATTTTCTGTCTGTGCACACCGCCTGCATGTAGCTTTAATCCCGAAGCCTGCATAGTATGCTTTCATCATGACATTAGCAATTTAAAATTTATTTACTCGTATTTAGTGGCAAACATTGTGAAATGTTAGTCTTATATTTTTGAATATCTATAAACCTGTTTAAACATGTTACAAGTGCAGTACAGATCAACGTTTGATAGAGTGTACCAGTCGCTTCTAGGATCGACTAGGCAAAGCCCGAAACAGTTAATTTTACCTTCGACGCATGACTGAAAAAAGAAGAGTAAGACGCCAGAAGACAACCTGGACATCGCAGGAGACGAAACCAGATGGACCAACAAGGCGAAGTATCTAGGAGTCATTCTAGACCAAGGGCTGATGTTCAAGGACCACGTGAACTACGTAGTGGACAAGACCAGGAAAGCAAGAGGACGACTAGGAGGACTCATCGGAAGAAAATTCAAGTTAGAGCTGAAGACCAAGATCCACCTCATCAGAGCAATCCTGATTCCCATCATGCTGCACGCATCCACAGAATGGGGGTACACCGCCAAGACCTACAGAAAGAAGCTAGAAGCCCAGCAGAATATCAGCCTGAGACAAGTCATGAACGCCCCCTGGTACATCAGGAACCTGCAGATCCACAGAGAGCTAGACCAGAAGACGATACAAGAAATGATGGAAGAAAAAGCCAGAAGAAGATTCGAAGCAATGAGGACCCACCCCAACGTCCAGATGAGGGAGCTGACCGACTACACCTGAGAAGACTACGCCAGGCATCCACGGCCACGACCACGGACCACGACCAGCAGTGAAGACACGTAGAAGAACAAGAACAAAGAAAGAAGAGGGACCACCTATGAGAGGGCCTACTGATCCCTCGAAAATATGAGCAGGATCTCGATTAGGGACAGCTATAGCAAGTGACTCTTTAAGGTCGTCCTTAGTCGTAGTAAGCCGGCTAAGGATTTGCCCCTTCTAGAGGCTGCGAAACACACACACCCAACGCGAACGTCAAGAACAGAAGGCAGAAGGAGTAAAGTGCATGTACTACCCTGAAGAAAAGAAGACAGCCAGACTCTTCCATGCAAAACCCAAGGAGGAGAATGGTAAAGCAACGATAGCAGATCAGACTGAGGCCCCATCGGATTAGATGGGGGGTGGATGGAAGCTCTTCCCGGGATACATCGCTCTCGAGGGATGTATCCAGGAAGGGGCGGGTTTGGACTGGTGTGTGTGTGTGTGTGTGTGTGTGTGTGTGTGTTGACTGAAGATTTAGGAACTTCTAAGTTTAACTGAGAATACTACTGTGGAAGGCCGAACTAGTAAATTAAAATCAATAATTGACCTATTTCGAGATTTTCTTATATTACTGTTTATATAGCTAATAATGAATTTTTGTGTTACGTAATGGACTAGAATATTCATTCGACTGATAAAACTCATCTAACTTAATTAACAAATAATAGAAGCTCTATTCGTTTAAACTAGACGAAACGTAGATTTTTGTCTATAAGAACAATTTCTTTTCTGTTACAACTATCTTATGAATAAAATATGTCCCAAATAGTTTTTAGTTGAGACTAACACTTATGCAGTGATATTAGAAAAAATTTAATTGTCTGGTCCAGTCCTGACTTACGGGAGAGATGAACTGTGCGATTGTGACTTCTAGGTTTAACTGAGAATACTACTGTGGAAGGCCGAACTAGTAAATTAAAATCAATAATTGACCTATTTCGAGATTTTCTTATATTACTGTTTATATAGCTAATAATGAATTTTTGTGTTACGTAATGGACTAGAATATTCATTCGAATGATAAAACTCATCTAACTTAATTAACAAATAATAGAAGCTCTATTCGTTTAAACTAGACGAAACGTAGATTTTTGTCTATAAGAACAATTTCTTTTCTGTTACAACTACCTTATAAATATAATATGCCCCAAATAGTTTTTAGTTGAGACTAACACTTATGCAGTGATATTTGAAAAAATTTAATTGTCTGGTCCAGTCCTGACTTACGGGAGAGATGAACTGTGCGATTGTGACCAGAATGATGGATTACCCTTCAGCGCTAGCACACGTAGCAAATTGTGTCGCGCCTATTTGTGGAATCGAGACCATAGACTACTGATTTAATGTTTTTGATAGGATGAATCTTATTCAGTTATCAATCTTCTTGAACATTCCTCTTCATGAGTCGATGAAATATTATAAGGGTTTCTACTGCTGTTTCAAACGACGTTATGAATAAAAAAGAATAAATTAGAGTGAACATCTTTTTGAATATTTCAAAAGAACGCGTATTATCAATTCATTTCCATAATGCTTAGAATAAATTACTGCCAAGGAAAATTTAACTAGTAAATAAAATTATGGGTCTGGCTGGATACTAGTAGGGTATTTATTGAATTGCAATTCATAACAATTATTACAGTAATACTAATCCTCTATTTCAGGTTTCTTTCGTATTTATACATTTTAATATTTGGAAAATAGATTAAAAAGTCAATACGATGAAAGAAATAAAACAGCATTAGCAAACCATGAAATAGCGGAAAAACATACATTTAATTATAAAAATAAAAATATTCTTGTAACAGAAAAGAAAATTTTAGAAATGATTGATATACATGAAAATGACGAATCTATCAATGATAAGAGACACCTGAGCAGTTTGAGCAAAGTTTATGATTCTATTCTATAAATCCCAATGTATTTATAAATACCTAAATTAAACTGATAATTGGTTATTTTTCGTATGTTAAAATTTACATTTTAACAATTAACGATGGAATCTCTTTGTCTGATTGAAATAAATTAATGAAAAGGTCTAAAAAGTAAAACAATATATATATATATATATATATATATATATATATATATATAAATTTCGATTTTCTACTACACCTGTTTTAGTCGAAATTTCAATAATTTCGACTTATTGGCCTGACCGTTCTTCGAAGGGCAAAACAACTACATTCCTGGCTAATACCACGCAGAATATTGAATTACATCCCCTTCGAAAACCGTGACGTCGATCGGCCATTTTGCCGATACGGACATCTGTGGTGATTCGCAACTGATAGCGGAAGAGCATAGTACACTTACGCGTTTCGACCTTCTTGGGTCTCTTCAAGAGTGCCGTAATGCCTTCCAGTTCAGAATCTCTAATCCGAACTGAAGATTACACCCTCCGACAACCTCTCTTGGTTCGTGTAGTTACACAAGCGAGAAGTAGTCAGTTGGCGCCATCTTCACTTTCAGTTGCGAACCAACACCTCAGATAAATGCGACCGTATTAGTCGTATTAAATAAAAATGAATATAATTTCATAAAATACGAGGTGCTATATGAAATATAAATTTCGATTTTCTACTACACCTGTTTTAGTCGAAATTTCAATAATTTCGACTTATTGGCCTGACCGTTCTTCGAAGGGCAAAACAACTACATTCCTGGCTAATACCACGCAGAATATTGAATTACATCCCCTTCGAAAACCGTGACGTCGATCGGCCATTTTGCCGATACGGACATCTGTGGTGATTCGCAACTGATAGCGGAAGAGCATAGTACACTTACGCGTTTCGACCTTCTTGGGTCTCTTCAAGAGTTCCGTAATGCCTTCCAGTTCAGAATCTCTAATCCGAACTGAAGATTACACCCTCCGACAACCTCTCGTGGTTCTTGTAGTTACACAAGCGAGAAGTAGTCAGTTGGCGCCATCTTCACTTTCAGTTGCGAACCAACACCTCAGATAAATGCGACCGTATTAGTCGTATTATAATATAATATTCTGCGTGGTATTAGCCAGGAATGTAGTTGTTTTGCCCTTCGAAGAACGGTCAGGCCAATAAGTCGAAATTATTGAAATTTCGACTAAAACAGGTGTAGTAGAAAATCGAAATTTATATTTCATATAGCACCTCGTATTTTATGAAATTATATTCATTTTTATTTAATACGACTAATACGGTCGCATTTATCTGAGGTGTTGGTTCGCAACTGAAAGTGAAGATGGCGCCAACTGACTACTTCTCGCTTGTGTAACTACACGAACCAAGAGAGGTTGTCGGAGGGTGTAATCTTCAGTTCGGATTAGAGATTCTGAACTGGAAGGCATTACGGCACTCTTGAAGAGACCCAAGAAGGTCGAAACGCGTAAGTGTACTATGCTCTTCCGCTATCAGTTGCGAATCACCACAGATGTCCGTATCGGCAAAATGGCCGATCGACGTCACGGTTTTCGAAGGGGATGTAATTCAATATTCTGCGTGGTATTAGCCAGGAATGTAGTTGTTTTGCCCTTCGAAGAACGGTCAGGCCAATAAGTCGAAATTATTGAAATTTCGACTAAAACAGGTGTAGTAGAAAATCGAAATTTATATTTCATATAGCACCTCGTATTTTATGAAATTATATTCATATATATATATATATTGAACATAATTCAAGAACACAGAAACTAAAATAATATAACTCATATCAGCATACTACACAGAATTATATAAACCAGTATCGGTTAATGAAAATATTTCCAATATACAGAAGATTTAATGCAGTATTTAAAAACCTGTATATGTCTTACATGTACAAAATATTCTGGAGCATATATACATCATCTGTTAAGTGTTAGAGAATTATTAGCACCTATTTTGATCAGGATACATAATATCTATTACCTTATAAAAGTAAAAAAATATATATAGAAGAGATAGTTCTTCACTACTTAGATGGAAGTATAATTGAAATTCTCACTCTCACAAATATATTGAAGTTTGGAACATTTGATTCAATATCTTTAATATGATACCAAAAGAATTTATTGATGAAGTAATCTATTCATAATGGAATACAATATATGAGCAATAGTAATAAGAAATTTGAGTAAAAAGGATAAAACTTACCTTTAAACACAGTAGTTCATTTAAGAAGCATATCGACAATCCATTGTAAGTAATAAATAACAAGTTATAAATCAAAATTCCTTAATTAAAAGAAACATGTAATCCATATTCTAAAAATATTCATTGAACATTATTAATAGTTACAATAAATAAACATGTAATAACTTAATTATTTAACATTTAGAGAGTTTTGGTTATATATATCAAATAATGTCAGAAATGTCAAAATAATTTTATCAATTGACTGGAATAAGGTTATAAATTGAAAAAGAAGCAGAACCATAGAAATCTATATTTATTGAGTCAAGAAAGATGTGAATTTTATGGTTTGTAATTATATATTAGGAATTATAAAATGAATCTGAAATCAAGATATTTATGATTTCGGATAGCAACGAAAAATAAAAAAAGGCGGGTTGGTTGTTGATTTTTGAATAATGATGGAAGTCGGAGATTAGAAAACTTAAATGGTTGAAGAATTTAAAAAGAGAGAATTAAGTTATTGTATAAAGAAGTGAGTTATTCCATATATTAATTCGAAATAGCTAGTATAAGGATATTAAAATCATAATTTCTACGAAGATATATACAATATATAAAAAAATACATGTTATTGGAGGCTATGGTACAAATGAAAGAGTCATTTCAAATTGAATAATTAGTTGATGTGGTACGGAATCGTGATGTAAAGTACCTGAATAAGATATTAAGCATTGATTGGGAATTCGAAGCTGGAGAATAATAGAAATTACAAACACGTGGTACCTGTAACAAGAAATCTAGAAAAAAAACATCTCCATCTGGACGACATATGTATGCATGACATGGTTTTTTAACAGACAGAATTTCAAGAAAGGAATATTAGTGGTTGAGAGGTTAGTGTTTCTTTTTGTTTTTGTTGGTACCAACATTCGGGTTAGAGATGTACATTTATAATAAAAGTAATAAGAATTAGTATCTGAAACTATTAAACATATTAAAAGCATTAAAAAAGAAAGGTAATAACATAGACTCGAGTACTTACCATTTATATTTAACAAATATTTTATTGTTTGACATTTCAATATTATATTAGTATTTAAGATAGTTCATCACTTACTTTAAATTTATAATACATAATTCTTGATCAATATAATATAGTTGTTGTATTAAAGGTATTCTTGAAACTATTGTTTATGTTCAGATAAATATTACTTCAACTGCTGATATGAGTGACAGTTGGAATCGATTATTCTACTGATAATTTCCATCTATTTTAATTGTGAGACAAAATCGATTGCTATATTGAAAGTTTCTATACATAGGCGCACCAATAATAAAAAAAATATAATATCAGTTATTTGAATGATTCATATATATGTAAAATATTGTAGATATAGAGTTAAAATCACTTCCAGATCCCAAAGAGTAGTAAGAGTTTCTCATGCTCTCCACATAAATATATAAATACATAAAAATTTTTCTTTACTTCATTACTGAGCTAGCTATACTAGAGTTGAATATATTAAATTGATAATATAACAATTATAGTGGTATTGTCGGCAAATTATACAACAATAACAATCCATTATAATATATATATATATATATATATTAAGGGAATATTTTTCTTGGGATTGTGAGGTTCTCAGTGCAAAATTAGATGGTTTTTTGGGTTTTCAATAACATTTTTGTTTTTTTTTCCATTTTTGTTGACGTTTCGGACTGTTAGTGTCCTTCATCAGAACTTTATTTTTACAACTAGACGTTTATAATTAACAAATGATACAATACATACACAATTCTTAAAAAACTTACCACAAAACAAGAGCCTGCAAGAGCATGTCAATTTATAACAAGACAACTATTTTTATTAAAAAACATTTAGTACTAAAACAAACACATTCAGAACAATTGACCGTACAACACATTATATTACAACTGATTTTTCAAGGAAACAAAATCTATTGATAGTAAATAGACCTGGTTTTTGTATCGTATATTTCAATTATGATGGAAAAAGAGATATTAAACAAACTCATTTTTGTCCAGAATATTCATACTGGTATTATTTTGGTATAAGGTGTTAGTTATGCTACAGGATGTAACTTCAACTTATAGACAACCTTTTGAAAATGATACTTATTTGATTAAATTAAAATAAATTTTCGATAAAACTTTTGTATCTGATTTGGCATTGATAGAATGTTGTTTTTTTTGGATTTCTATCATTTCGTAGAATTCTCTTTTTTTGATGGCTTTCAGTTCGCAGTATTTTTTGTGTTGTCATAGTCGAAGTTGTGTTGGTGTTCAGAAATGTGATTTGTAAGGGCTGTCTTGTTTTCTTTTGTCGTATTTGTGGCCATTTAGGCGTTTTTTTATATATTGACTGGTTTTCCCAATATAGACACCTTCACAATCTTTACATGGAATCTCATAAATGACGTGGATTTTTTTTCCTTAGGAATTTTTGATTTTAGTTTGCTAAAGTTCGATTTTAAAAGATTATGTCCCTTGTGAGTCACTGTTATGTTGTGTTCTTTAAAAGCGCTGCCAATTTTTTCTGAAAGCCTCGAAACGTATGGTAAAGAAAGATCTTTTTTTGGGGATATTTTTTGTGAAATAATTTTAGGTTGAGTTTGGTTGTAAAAAAGATAGATACGGTTTTCAAATATTGTATAAATTAGTTCATCTGGATAATCATTTAAAGGAGAGCTTCTTTAGCTTTTTTTATGGCGTTTTCCCGGTATTCGTAGTCAAAGAGTTTTATAGCTCGATCTGCGAGTCCTGTGACTACTGATTTTTCTGCGACATTGGGTGCTGAGAATTAAAATTCACGTATCTAGAAGACTATAAATTCCAATTCTGTTGTCTATTTGAGAAACACCATGTCTATAATTATTTCTTGTATAACCAAAATTATTATATATAATTTTTTTTAAATTTATTCAAATATTATAACAAAATTTCTTACCTTTCAAATAATACAGGAACTGTTTCTCTTCTATTCCCCAAACAAAGATTTTTGTTTTTTTTTTATTATCCTTTTCTATGTTAAGATTACCTTATAAGAAAATATATAATAAATTACGATGTACAAAAAATATTCGACGTCAAATATTAAAAAAAACTTCTGCGACGTACACTACTGCAGAATTTGATAAAAAAATTAACCAAACTTTTTTTAAATTGTTCTCTTCTCTCTTCTAAATCTTCTACATGTATTTTATATTTATATAAACTCCTGCAACGTACACTTCTTTTGAATTTCGATGAAAATTTAATCAAAAATTTCTTTAAACTATTCTCTTCTTTCTTAAAAATCTTCTCTCATCATTCCAAAATATCCATTTGAATGATCAATTATAATGTCTTAATTTTAAATTACCGTTCAAATTGTTATCCAGTAAAATCCAATATAACTAATTGGTGAATATTTCAATATTCTCCAATATCTTTAATCTATATTTCTTCTGTTCAAAAATTTTCTCCCCGTCAAAAATTTTATCAAGTACCTAACTACTCTTTTTAACAAACTCCCCTCCTAACTTAACTTAATTTTTGAAGGATTGTTTGCATAAATTTCGATTTTAATCACTGTCATGTACTGTCAAACTTTTAAACATCATAAATGCTCTCACATAATTCTATAAATTATACTTCTAGCTTTCTGTAAACTAACAGCCAAATAGAACTATGTGACGGTAAAATCCTGGAGGTTTACTCAGCTTCTGCATAGGTTTGTATATATCACATGGAAAATATAACTGGATAAATCCACAAGTTGCTGTCATTGACATTCGACAAGTAGCCAGCACAATTGGATTTCCATTTTTATTCGTTAGATTTATCTATCGACAAATAATACATTGCATACTATATTCATTACTGACATTCATAATAAAACATATCACAAAACTTGACTATATAATGAAGATAAAAAAATATGGAAAGGATATTGTAAACAATATATCAGAAGCACGTAATAAAAATTATAAATTGGTAGACAAGAAATCATAGAGCAAATGCGACATATACAAGAAGTATGAATGAACTTGGTGATGAAAATGTAGATAATATTGGACAAAACATCTCAATCTTGGATTTTATTCAATGGAAAATAATAGATAAAATACTAATAACACAACTGCATTGAATATTTTCTTTTCAAATGATAATAATTTTTAGCTAACACAATTCTGATTTCCGAAGACTTTTGTCAGACGTTAACGCGAGTTTCACAGCTTCGTGTAGTACCTACACTAACAAATTTCTCGCTACAATCAGAAATATTGTATTTCACAAATACAACTTTTTATAGACTCATAAATCTTCAGAACGTGATACACATAATTATCGTAAAGATAAAAATTTTTAATCAGGCAAGCACTAACATAGCAAATGCAAAATCTACAAAAAAAATATGAATAAATCTAACGATGAAAATGTGTGAAATAAATCTCAATCCGGGATTTTATTCAATAGAAATTTGCAGGCCCTCAAATCTAAACAAGTACACCGCACACATTTCTGTGAATAAACAGCAACCAGCAACTTCACATGCACGCAACAAGCTAACATGATTTCTTACAGTAAACGTCAATATTGTCCTAAATAAACAAAATGAATTCAAAATTGTGATCGGTGCGGTAATTTTGGAAAGAAGTTCATGTAATTTTATAGATAGTTTTTATATTAACCACTATTAATCGCAAAATTCTAGTGTCAATAATTAATCTTAATTGGTTGCCCATTATTTTAAATTGGAAGTAGTAGACCCATTCATGAATCTCATGACAAGCACACGTCAATTAATCATCAGACGTGTTTTTTGGGAAAATTATGATGAACTCATTCATCGAAGGCATCGCGGACATTATCGGTCTTATTTTGCAAACCTCTGACAAATAACTTGATAAATTTAGGAGTAAAGTCAAATTGAGTGTACTGAAGTGTACAGCTGCACGAGATGCGAATTGACATCTAGAAATTGAAAAGCTTTGACATAAATATGTTTAAAGAAAGCGTGCTAAAAAGCTCGTGTGCTTTCATGGTTGACTGATAACTGATAATTACGATCGGGTGATCTTGAAGAGACCCAGTAGGGCGCATTCCCCTTTTTAAAATAAAACTGTCGCTGTCGCACGCCCACAGTGCTATACTTTCCGGCGCTCGTATACGGTCTCGGTATCAAAACGACAAATAAACTTTATACTTGGACGAACTTAAAAATGTTATTGAACACCGGGGTCTATAAAGTATGGATTGGTTGCGACTCATTTTATGTACATGATGAAATTCTAAGATTAAATAAAAATTCAAGAGCTTTTTTATCTTAAGATGCACTGTACCATGTTTTATATCGAACTGCTGAAATATATGCTATGCTAAGAGTTCAATTTTGTTTTTGTTCAAGATACATTTAACCGATAGCTGTGGATATTGTTACATTAACATTAGTAGTCATTGAAATTACATTTGATCACATTATTAGATTCACTGAGGATTTAATCCATAGTGTTGGCTTGATGATGTTTTTTTGGGTATCGACGTGGTAGTGTTGCAGTCAGCCTGTACACGTTTGATATTAATTGTTAAATTGCTGGTATGGTAGACACGCCAGTTCCCCGAGGACGTCAACTGGCAATTATTCTTATCGATTCGCAGTCTTCTGATTACTGGAGTTCCGTTTCTCGTTGGATTGAAAATAAATGATCAGTCAATACATGGATTTCATGCAATGGTAATTTATAGATTTTTCGAACGTTACCTTTACACCGTTCTCAGTGGACAATGTGGACTATAGAGCACTGTGAGATTCAGATCCTTTGGTGTTACTTAAAACATCTATCAGGTCGCTGTCTTACACTGGTTTTTGCGGCAATGGAAATACTAATGAGCAGTTAAATCATATTAAGATGTTTTCACAGTTACCCCTGAACAACTAACATGATATGACATATGAATATTATTCTATAATCTTGTTTATTCTGTAGGTTTCTGATGAAACCCCTAACTCCCCTGCATGTTTCAAATTTGTTATTCTTGGTTTCTAGTAATTTATTAATAAAATAAAACAAAACACTTGAAGTTGTTCATATTTGGAATTATGTCATCTACCTTGTGAGTATATTATAATACTAGCAAAACTGAAATCTATGGATGTCTGTAAAACTTCACGCCATGTACACATCTCAAGTGACTTAATAAAAAATAAAATTTCCATTTGATACACAATTAAAGTAGTGAAATTTAAATCACAAATTTTTTTGAAATTACGTAAAATACCATGTCGTTTCGTAAATTTTTCCACCTTTTTCTATTTTCAATTTCAATACTTACAATTTATTTACTGAAAGTTATTCAGATAAGATGTTTATATATACCAAGAAAAAAAATTATAAAACTTGGCCCAGTTTTTGGTATAAGGGTGCAAAACCAAAAATTGGGCCAAGTTTTATTGATTTTATTCTTGCCAAATGATTTTTTAGATCAGATTAAAATTAGGTGGAAACTAGGTATATATAAATATTTTTTCTGAATAAATTTCAATTAATAAATCGAGAATTATGTGGAAGAATGTTTCTTTGTAAGTATCAATTGAAAATAGAAAAAGTTGGATAAATTTAATAATCGACAAGGTATTTTACATGATTTGAAAAAAATTTGTGATTTAAAATTCATTACTTTAATTGTTTATTAAATGGAAATTGTATTCATTCTAGAGCCACATGGCGCAAAGTTTTACAGACATCCTTAGATGGCAGTTTTGCTAGTATTTCAATTATTTTTGTAGTTTAATCTTTTAATTGGCTCTATTGTTCATTTAGTGATTAGTTTTTTTACATGATTCATGAATATACTACTTAATCGAAAAGTGTAGTAGTTATTATTAAACCAATATTTTAAAAGGAAATCTGAGTTAAATCAGACTTTTTACTAACTTTTAAATTAATTAAGAAAAACCAACATGGATATTTATACATTCACTACAGAAATAGAGAACAACAGAAGAAATTATTTCTATTCAATAATTATATAGTACAATAAATTTCCAAAGAATATAAAACAAACAAAAGCTTTTAATAAATACAAAAAAATTCTTATTTATATTTTTTAAAAGTTTTTAATTTCTCAGGTATGTCATCTGTCCACCCTTCAACAATGACTTTTTCAATAATGCTAATTGAGGACATAGTTCTGTTTCTATATTGATTGACCCTAATTTCATATTTGTCATTGGTAAACTAGATACTACCTTACATACATGAGCTTCAATGTCTGCTAATTGGTCTACGAAAAAATCTGTTTGTTTGAAATTTCTAGACAATGTATTTGAAAAGAACACTTCTTTGCCTATCTTATACTTTACTTACAACTACTACTAATAGATTCAGGCGAACCTCGACCGAGTAAACTCAAGCCCGCACTGACGCCACTGGCGGGCTCATTGTGCCATTCCTGCTACTCATGCATCCATGAAGTTAAGTCCTTCAATGAAGGAATCAATCCTCTATAGTGGATGCCTGCATGTATCCCCAGGGGCCATAACAGGAACTATGCCTGCGTAATATAGCCCAATGCGGATACACTAGGAGGCCATGGACCGACGTTTCGTCAGCCATGTCGCAACCCCTACATATAAGTTATAAAGGTGTTTCATCAGACCGCAGTGCCCTATTAAGAGTCCTGCTATCTTTCTTAACCTACTCCTTGGTAGCTCTACAGCTGCCCTAGCATGTCCATCAATCCCACCCCTCAGTAGGAGCTTGGACTGCCTTAGATCCTGTAGAGCGTTCCAACGAGCGAGATTTGGTTTCCCAATCAATTCCTCGCCTCTTCATTAATTGCTCCACAGTCAGTGCGTCCGCCCTTTCATTACATTCAAAACCAGAGTGGGCCGGAATCCATACTAGCTACACTACGTTCCATCTTGCTAAGTCAACAAGCCGTTCTTGACATTCAGCAGCAAGCCCTGAGTTGATGGTGTATTCACTCAGAGCCATGGTAGCCACTTGACTGTCGGTGTATATGGTTATATGTCGGTCCACATAACCTCTGTCTAGGTTTATCTGCGCACATTCCAAGATAGCGTATACCTCAGCCTAATATGCAGATATCCCCTTTCCGAAAGGAACACAAACTTGTGTCTTTGGGTTCCTGGTTCCAGTCCCGCCCTATCAATGGAGCATAAGCCATCTGTGTACCAGACGATCCCATAAGGTTGTGAATTTCCCTCTCTCTCCCCGAATTCTCTATTTCGGATCTTCACCCTATAGGGGGTTTCGAAGGAGTACCTGCGAAGGCAAACATCAGCTGCTAGGGCCACCTAGGTCTCTGAGCTTCTTGGCGTGCCTGCACTCTTCCTCACTTCGTAGATTTTCCAAGCTTTTAAGGCGCAGGATTTCCTTCCTCGCCTCAGCCTCGATCACATGGTGAAGAGGCCGAAGTCGAAGAATCACCTCCAACGTAGCAGTTGGTGTAGTCTTCATGCAGCCAGTTGCCCTCAAACTGACCACCTTTTGGAGGCGTGCCAGTTGCCATCTAGCCGTGGCTAAAGTTACCCTCAGCCACCAGACCAGAGCCGCATACGTGAGCATAGGCAACATGATCACTTCGTAGAACCGTAAAATAGTCTTTGGGGTTAGTCCCCATTTGGGACCAATGGCTCTTCTACAGGCCCAGTACGTTTTAGTCATCTTGCTTAGGCGACTATCAAGTTGAGCCTTCCAAGTCAGTGTCTTATACAGGATCACTCCCAGATATTTCACTTGTTCAACCACTGCAAGTGGCACTCCGCCAAGGTGCAGACCCTCAGGTCTTATACCTCTCTTCTTGGTGAAACCTAAGCCTTGACTGGATTCAATGCAAGTCCGTGATTGTTGCACTACCATTGTACCTTATTCAGGGCCCTTTGCATCAGGTCCCTGAGGACGCTAATATGCCTTCCAACAACAACAACAAGGACAACGCTATCATCGGCATACACAATTGCTAGACAACCCTTACCGTTTAGTAGTGATATTAGTTCGTCGATTACTAGGTCCTACAAAGTGGGTAAAAGAACGCCCCCCTGTGGATATCCCCTATCGACGCCCATTTTTGCCACATGGTCCTTCCATGACGCCTCTACTGTGCTTACTTGCAAAACATACTTTTGTATTTGAAGCCTTATTCTTTGTAACCATAAGGGTCAATCGACTACTGGTTTTTTAAATTAAAATTCTAATGGTCGGTGATCAGTTTTCTACAAACACTGTCTTATACTGTGATATATATATATATATATATATATATATATATATATATACGTATATGTACGAATAGTGCGTGACATATGAACAATAAGCAACGAATAGATTAGTGGTTATTGTATGCAAATAGAAGAAGGGGCTACTGAAAAGGTGTTGAATGAAACATGAGAAATATAACAGAATTCAGCAGGATAGTCAAACACAACATTTGTGTCAGTAATATTAGAAGATCTCGAATATTCGAGACAACAACCAACATAGACACTCCCCTCTGAAACTTCCGACCCAGATTAATGACATAGCAACAAGATGTACGAATAGTGCGTGACATATGAACAATAAGCAACGGATAGATTAGTGGGTATTGCACGCAAATAGAAGAAGGGATAGTCAAACTGAATTCTGTTATATTTACTCATGTTTCATTCAACACCTTTGCTCCCATGTTTCACATCTTTTCTTGGTTGTACCGTACCGATGACGGCTAATGAGCCAGAAACATGCATGTCTTCGGTTACCACTCTTTTCAGTAGCCCCTTCTTCTATTTGCGTGCAATACCCACTAATCTATTCATCTATTCGTTGCTTATTATATATATATATATATATATATGTATATATATATATATATATATATATACAGTGTGTCCAATTAAGTCGGAACCATATTTAAAACGTTTTTATTCTTAGTTTTATGAAAAAAAGTTTTTCTTCATAAAAAGTTGTGTATGGTTCAAAACCTGGAATGCACTTATCAGATATCAAACATTTTTAGTCGTATACAAGGTATATAAAAAATATGAATTTTTGCTCAAGAGTAAAGTACCTTCATTTTTGAGAATATTGACAATTGTTATCAAAAAAAGTTGATCATTATTGAAAACTATTGTCAGATATCCAATATTATCCATCTGCCATGGAAAAATTTTTTTTTTGTGTTTATTAACTTCTCTGTATCAGCGTTGCCCTGACAAATTCAGGAGATTAGCAATTTGCGTATAGAACGATTTGTTATCTAGGATGCACTGACAGCAAACGTCATATCGCTAGTTAGATTGTATAAAATACAAGAAATGGCGGTTCGGTTAAGTAATGAGGAAAAAATTGAAATAGTGTTGATTGTGGGAGATAATTATAAGACTCATCGAGAAGCAGCAGCTATATTTAACAACAGACATCAGAATAGAAATATTCAGCATTCAACAGTTTCAAAAATTATAAATAAATTTAAGACGTCTAGAAGTTTTATATCTCTAACTAGATTTTTTTAAATGATATTTGGTATCACATTACAATCCCTACCTGTATCTAATTTTATCTTAACTTTTAAGTCTAGTATTATACTTTCTTCCATAAATTTGTTTTCTTCGTTCCTACTAAATTAACAGTTCCTATGAACATTTCTTGTTCTTTTATTGTATCTTCTGGCACTTATTTTATCTCTCTGTTTCTACAAGCTTCTGCAAAATGGTTCAGCCACTTGTAACTTTTGTAATTATATTCTTTTGACTGCATCGTGATATTTGTGGGAGATTACTTGAATAAACTCTGGTTATTCTGTTCTATATTTTATCTAATTAACTTCTAATACATGTTTGTGTAAGATCTATCGACATTTTAACTTTTAACCTGCTCTTTTCCGTGCTCAATAATAACATCGTCAGTGACAGTGACAAGTACTTGGTATGGCTTAGGTCTAGTTCACGCAACACACCGTTTTTCCATCACATATTTATTTGTAAATAATGATACTATATATCATATTTCCATTTTTTATCGGCGCGGTCTTAGACGAGGTCTAAGAGCGCGATCGTCCACTTCCAATGGTGTGTTGTGGATGCCGATTGCCGATGAATTCGATTCAATATTCCGGGTAAGCGAAGCAGAATCATCCTTAGCGACAGTGATTTTGTTCCCATATAGCGCACAACACAAGCCAAACGTTCAACGTTGGAAACATTTTTTACAAAAGTTTCAACATCTATTTTTTATAACTGAATATCTTTTTAATAAATGTATGGAAAAGTATAATTTTAGCTTCAAATGGAAGATCATATATAAATAATATTGCAAATGTATGCATAATTTGCCCGTAGATGATATAATTTTTAAGTAAATCACAAAAATAGAATTGCGAGGAGTTCAAAAAGACGAAATTTTCGGTATAGGAGTGTCTGCCGTCCAGCGCTTCATGATAGAGACAAAAAGAGGGAGAGAGCAAAGTCGAGATGTGACATGGCGCCACTGACGAGCGGTCACTCTTGAATCTTTCACTATAAGCTAACAGATATCTATTAACACTCAACAAATATATCTATTCATAAATCCGCGAAAGTTGGCTTAATTGCAGTTAATATGACGGATATAATTTCATATCCATCTTGTGATAATAATCGCAAATCGCCTATCAACAACTAGGCCCCTCATTGTCAATGGTAACTATAATTTAACTGAAGTATTAAACGCAGTATTATAATTTCAATTCACCGCTGGGGATGAATTGGAACTAATGAACAAGCCTAGAAACTGCAGACTTACACAGGACGGAGAAGAAAAAAACCGATATCAGACCATCAGAAATTGTGTTAATGGTTAAGAGATTCAAGGAAAAAGTGAAGTAGACGTACAGAAAAGTGGAAAAATAGTTTGACACAAGAAGTGCGTTTAAATAACAAACATTTCAGTTTGAAAATTTAGTAAGCATGATTTTAGACCTGTTTCATTTCTTTACGCCAATTTTGTTGTTATGATATGATATCGCACACTCGTATCAAATTTATATCTTGTCCGTGCGTCTATCTTAGCTCCAACAAAAATCTGTTCTCTATTCCTTGCTTCATATTTCTTCCAAATCAGATATTAGTGAATTTTTTGGTGTAACTAGCTGAGAGTTAATTCAATAGCAGTGTACATTAATTTTCCC
Organism: Galeruca laticollis; assembly: GCA_963921935.1. Classification (NCBI taxonomy): domain Eukaryota; kingdom Metazoa; phylum Arthropoda; class Insecta; order Coleoptera; family Chrysomelidae; genus Galeruca; species Galeruca laticollis. The sequence goes on from OY998180.1 coordinate 168,195,815, forward strand.
ACACCAGATTCCAATCGAATTATAGGATAAGGAGTACTAATTGGAACCAAAAGTACGTTTTTTGAGCAATTTTCCAGTACTCTTTCTATCGTGACAAATATATGTGTATGGTCAGATTAAGATGGATCGGACATACAGAACGAATGAATAAAGAAATATGATATAAAGAGGAATTAGAGGTAGACCGAGAGTGAGGTGGATAGACAGGATGTTGAACTAAAAATTAATTTTGGAAGGAATGGAGGTAGAAAATAAACCAAACGAAGGGCATCTTAGGCTTGCATTGTACATGTGTACTTCTTTAAAATTAAAAGAAATTTATTATCTTGTTCATTCATCACGAAGAATATAATTAATCTCTACTCATTTTGCATCAAAGTGTATAGTACATGTCGTAACCATTGTGGGGTGAAAACCGTGCTTAGCACTTACTTTGAAAGCTGGTGATTCCCTTGCGGACCCTGTGGACGCGGACGGATCGAACACCAATCGACAATTTATGATAGTTTAAACACTAATGGCACAGATCAACTTTTTTAAAGCCGTTGAATTTCAAATTTATGACTTCATGCAAAGGTTGCCTGCCATGTTTTAATGCAATTTTTACGTTCACTCTATTTTATTAACCTTTCGTAAGAATTATTATGCTCTATTCCTACGCGTATATCCCGATGTTATACACAATCTAAAATGTCCCGAGATTTATATCACAAAACCAAAAGCTTTTACATACGCTCAGCAGCGGTATGTTTGAATTTATTCAAAATTTCCCTTCTAATGGTAGGATGTTTTTGACACAATAAAGGGCAATGCTATTTCCATTTAACGCATTTCACTTAATTTATGAGAATTCTCCGGGAACTTAAGGCTCTTGAGATACTTTTTTCTGATTTTCCTTGAATAAAACACTTTTTCTTTTGTGCTTACCCCAAAACATTCTCAAACTCGGTTTTAATCTTCTTTAATCGATATACAAGCATATAAACTACAGCAAACAATCTGCCAGCCACTTCAAAGAAGTTAAAAACGATCATAATATCGTATGACAGCTATTTTGATTTTTTTTATAAGTTATTATAAAATCTGTGTTGAAATTGATTCTTAATCTTGTTCTAATGTTTACTATAAGTGCACACTGACCTATATACCGCAATATACCGGGTTTCTAGAATAGAAGCCCGCAATTTTTTTATGGAAACTAGCGTTTGTTTTAATGTAGGTGTTCAAGATTGTAAAATCTTGAATTTCATTATTTACGATACTTTTAAAATATGTAAGATTTGTATGCTTCCTTTCTTCATTGTATATATTTAAGGCGTAAACTCATTTTAGTTAATAGTGTTGTAAAAATATGTTTCAGAATTGATAAGATATTTTATATTGTTGTAAATTCAAAGAATAGTTTCATTTTATTTTCAACTTTTGTTAAATACCATTGAAATATCACGTTTTGCAACAATAATTGTAAATAGTTTTGTTTGGGCATTGAAATAGCACATTTTTGAAAGTCGACACCTTGTCGCATTCTCCTATAGTTAAGAAGTTAGGAAAAGGTCACGTTTCACCCTATTATATATTGTATTGTAGACACCCTAAATTTAGTGTCACTTCTGAATGAATTTTATGGTCGACGGTCGGAAGATATGAAAGACATTTTTGAATAACCTTTCTGAGTAAAGAGGTTACAATTGCTATTGGAGTATTCAATAGAAACTTAACTATTTATTGACGGCACCCATAGTTGATTCTTGTCTAGGAACCCGACAAGTCAAATGATACTGGCCAATAGGAAATATTTATTTTCGTTTGGTCGACCCAATCCACGTGTAAACACGCACCTCGCAGATTTCTATTTAACACGTCTCACAACGTGAAGAAATCAGTCTCTCACTCATCAGTTTCTCATTTATCAGTTCTACACTCATCGACGCGAGTTTTGCACTCATCGAACCGAGCTCAACGCTCAACAACAAAGTTAGTTTTTTACACTCATCGAAGCGAGTTCAATACTATCGATAACAAAGTTTTAAATTCATCGACGCGAGTTTTACACACTCCTCGAATCGAGCTCAACGCTCAATAACAAAGTTAGTTTAATATACATCAAATCGAAACATAAAGTGTCTGAAATCGATCTGAAACCGCCGAAGTTCAGCATTCACAACTTTGTTCCATTTTGTAAATTTGTATATAATCAATTATTAATTTCGACATTAATTTTGTCAAATTAAGATTATTTATCTAGTTGACTGTCCACGCCAGTTGACGAAGTTCAGCTAGAAATATAATCAAGAACAGTAGCTATGTTAGTTCTGAAAGAAACGTATCTTCTGCCCATTTGCATAAGTACCCATAATACAGAGTGGAAAGTCTAACTAGAACAAATTCTGTAACTTGATAAATAAAGGTTTATCGCAAAATTCCTGAAACACGTCAATTTTTATTCTCAATGGGGTATATTACAAAAATATTTGTTTATCTTTTTAATTATCTGGGGGGGTTGCAGACAACCCCAACTTTTTTTTTAAATGGACGGGTAGGTTGATTAATTTTTTATTTGAAAGCTTTTTCAATTGTAAATACACATCCACTTTGTTTTGTTACTTTTTATAAGCAATGTTTCGGAAAAAATGAAATAAGGAAATATTTATTCAAATTACTTTAATGCAATAAATGTTCAAAGTGTTCTCCACCTTGTTTCTGACAATATCCTAATCGATTATAAATAGCATTCCGAACATTTTGTAACACTTCCGGTGTTACTTGCCTAATTTCGTCCCTGATTCTTTGTTGAAGCTCGGCGATGTCGTTAGGTTTAGTGGCATAAACTTTGCTCTTTAGATATCCCCATAAAAAAAGAGATCTAATGGAGTAAGATCGGGTGATCCTGCTGGCCACTCAATTGGGCCCCTGCTTCCAATCCACCTATTTGGAAACACTTCGTTAAGATAGGTCCGTACATTTTCAGCAAAATGTGGTGGTGCCCCATCTTGTTGAAGCCACATCCGTTGGTCAAATAAGTTGGGATTCAAATTATTGGGGAATAAATTTACTATAGTAGGAATCAGTTTTTCTTGGAGCATATTAAGGTATGTTTCTCCGGTTACGTTTCCATTGAAAAAAAAGGACCTACTATGCGATCCCCAATAATTCCAACCCAGACGTTTGTTATTTGAGGCCTTTGGGTATGGGATTCACGCATCCAACGGGGATTTTCGTCAGCCCAATAACGGCAGTTCTGTCGATTGACGTGCCCATGTAATGTGAACGTAGCCTCATCAGAAAACAGCACCCATTCCAAAGCAATTTGTCCACCATCGATAGAAGCCATAATTCGTTCGCAAAATTCGAGTCTACGATCAGGATCATCTTCGTTAAGCTCCTGCAGGTTTTGCATCTTATATGGGTGCTTTTTGGCTTCTTCAAGAATTTTTAAAACGCTTGTGTGACTGACAACATGAACGCGAGATATTTGCCTAGCTGGAGTAACGGGATTTTCTTCAACTTCCAACAATATGTTCAACTGAGCTTCTTCGTCAACTTTTAAAACCTTTTGTCGAGAAGCCTCCCTTACGCGGCCCAACTCCCGATATCGAGTTTCAATTTTGCTAATCGTACTTCGATTAATTGAAGGTAATTCTGGACGAACTTCAGTAAACAATCGAGCGACTTCAGCCTGTGTTCGACTTCTGTCCCCATATCCGATCATCATTAAAATTTCGATACGATGCGTCTCGGTTAAATAGGGCATTTTCTTATTTCTCTTTCGTTACTTACACGTTGAAATACAAACAAGTACTAACAAATCAATCACATTCAGTTCAAATTGACCAAACAACTATCGAGCAGGTTTTTTATTGGGCTTATCAAGTAAGAAAAAATGTACCTATACATTAAAGTAATTTCAGTAAATATTTCCTTATTTCATTTTTTTCCGACACATTGCTTATAAAAAGTAACAAAAAAAGTGGAATTGTATTAACAATTGAATAAGCTTTAAAATGAAAAATTAATCAACCTACTCTTCCATTTAAAAAAAAAGTTGGGGTTGTCTGCAACTCCACCAGATAATTAAAAAGATAAACAAATCTCTTTGTAATATGCCCCATTGAAAATTAAAATTGACGTATTTCAGGAATTTTGCGATGAACCTTTATTTATCAAGTTACAGAATTTGTTCCAGTTAGACTTTCCACTCTGTATATTATTATAAGTACCTACCTCTGAACCTTGATTTTTTATTTCATTTTTATAATATTGATATTTTGAAAAGACGATTTATCCTCTCATAAAGTTTAGGTAAATTGTAGCAACGTGACTAGTGAAGTGAAACATTCAGTTGAATTTTCAGCTACATTTTATTCGTAATTTCGGAATTTGTAATGAAAATCAATTGATTCCATATTACCTAATATCGAAACAATTGTGAATTATCTTAGTATTTTTAAAATCTTTTCAATATATTGTGGAATTAACTAGAAACAGCAAGTTTCATTTAAAACAGTAAAATGAGTAGATTCCACGAAGTAAGGGGCGAGACAGTTAATTTGATTCCAAGTATTTTAGAACAAAATGTACAGGACTTCAGTGGTATAGTGAAAGAAATAAATTGAAAATAAAAAGATTAACTATAAAAACAGGAGTTGAAATTAATTTTAGCGTTGCCAAGCTGATTTGAATTTCCAGAGCTTTTAAGAATCAGTGGCAATTATAAAATTTACATAATATAGGAATCATAGTTTACAAATAGAAGGAGTACAATAGAAATACTGGAAAAAGAAAGTAAGAAAAGCAACGTAATATTGCATGGGTTGAAAATAAACTCAAAGGAACGCCCGATTCTTAAAGAAACTGTCAAAACTTTTGTATAGGATCGTTTGGAAATAGACATTAATCCGCGATCAGTAACAAAAACAGGTGAAAGAAGCTACACCATAACGTTGGATAACGAGGAAGAAAAAAACGAAATTATGATAAATGAAGCGAAATTAAAGTATAGGCGACCATATTTTCTTCATTGATCAGTTAACTAGAAAAGAAAGGGAAAAGCAAAATCAATTGAGAAACTTTGCCAAAGCAGAAAGGGAAAAAGGCAAGGAGGTAAACATAGTGTATGACAAGGCAATAATTATAAATTTCGAATAATGATGAAATAAAACAACAGAGCAATGAAAAGGAAATTATTTTGGAATTGGAACATAAAACTATGAAACAAAAAACTTGAGAAAAATAGAAAAAATAGTTTGTAAAGAAAACAAGCTCACGATGGGAATTTGGAATATCCAAGGTACATATGCAACAGGTAGCCTGAAAGGACTGGTAGGAGAAATAAGAAAATACATAATAGACATAGCGACAATCCAGGAAACAAAACAACTAGGAAACGAAGACATCGAACTTAAGGACACGATCCTCTTTAAAGACGTAGGAAAAACAAGATTGTTTGGAACTGGCTTCCTAGTACAAAAAAAACTCAAAAAGAAAGTATTGAAATTCATACCGATATCAGATAGAATATGCACCATAAGATTCAAAGGGAATAAACGCATTATCAGCATTGTTAATATACGTGCTCCTACGGAAGTTACCCAAGCACGATATAAAAATAATATTAGGAGATTGCAGCGCTAAAGTTGGAAATTATATATACGTGTCAGTAACTGGAAAGCATACAAAACACGAAGTTTCAAATGACAATGGACAAAAATTGATATATTTTGCAATAGAAAGTAATAAGTAGTACTGAACAATAAAGAAAGAAAATCTACAAAGGCACTTGGGTTTCACCTGGTGGCAAAGCAGTCAACCAAATAGACCATGTTCTGATAGAATAAGAGAAATAGAAGTTTTATCACTAAAATAAGAAGTATGAGAGGCGCTGAAGTTAGTTCGGACAACTTCTTCGTAAAAATAGAATGTAAAGAGGTTATAACAGCGACCAATGAAACAAATGAAAACAAAGCGGAAAACCAAAGGTATGAAGAGCAAATAAATAATAATTTGAAGGAATTACAACCCACCAGGAAAATATAAGAAAGCTGGAGGCAGATGCAAGAGGTAATAATAGTAGCAAATATGAAGTGAAGCTAAGATTAGTTAAAAACTGGTATGATGCTCATTAGAAGGTAGCTGAAGAAAAGAAAAGGTTAAGACAACTTTCACTAGCTAATCAAAGCGAAGAAAATAAAACAGAATATAGAAATAAAAGAAAATAAATGTGATTAATTTGCAGAGCAAAAAAAGAAGACAGAACGAAAGTAAGGTTAGAGAAATTGAAGAGGCATTTCAAAACAAAGAAATCAGATCATTCTACCAAGAAGTAAAAAAATAGGAACAGGTTATCAGAGGGGAAATATTAAAAACGAAGAAGGATTATTAATTGCCGAAGAAGTAGAAGTCGTAGAGATGTGAAGAGAATATTTTCAAAAGCTGTTGAATGTGGTTGAAGGTCAGATCGAAATGAACACCAATGAACAGAATACATAGGAAGAAAATGAAGTTATAGAAATCCCCACGAAAGAAGAAATAAAACACATATTGAATGAAATCATAAATAGCCAGGAGAGAATAAAATAACTGTAGAAATATTAAAACAAGAAGAAATTTATGAAATTATAAAAAAGGTATGGGAAAATCAGCAAATGTCGGCAAAAAGAATCAAAATCCTTAATATGCACAATTGTGACAGGACAGTATGTGACAATTAAAGAGGTATATCTATAAACTGTTAGCTCTGACAGTCCGAAGATAATTAAATAACTTTGCATAGGATATTTTAATTGGAAATCATTCTGGTTTTCGCAACAATCGGTCACCTATTGACTAAATTTTTAGTTTAAAAGAAATTCAAACATCATGTTATGTATATAAAATGGAATTACATACGCTTTTCATATACTTCAAGCCTATGATAGAATAGATCCGAGGAAAATGTACCAAGCTATGAGTAACCTAGAAATATTAAAAAATATTATAAGACTAGAAACGACAAAAAGCAAAGTAGCATGGAAAGGTCAAATATCTGAAGAATTTGGGATCAAACGAGGTCTAAGACCTAAGATCCTCATCCACATTACTTTTTAGTTTAGTGCTGGAAGAAATAATGAGAAACAGTGGATTATTGAAACCATATTCAATAATAATCACCAATATCTAGCAGGACAGAAATAACATGTTTTATGAGAGCGCAAAGACTGAGATGGTTGGGACATGTGGAACGTTTAGAGAAAGAAGGAATGCCAAAGATGGCGCTATACAGAAACACAATTGGGAAAAAACGTGAAGGTAGATCAAGGCAGAGATGCAAAAGCAAAGCTTTGGCGAGCTTAGCAACCATAAATCGCACTAATTGGAAAGAGAAAACGGAAAATAGAAGGGAGTTGAGAGGAATAGTTGAGAGAGTCTTATTAAGAAGAGAATAAAGCACCAGTATTCAGTAGGTCTACAAGCCCTATTGAGCAAAAATATATGAAATTTAGGTTAATGTAAGAGTAAGTGCTCTATGATCGTTGGTAATGATCTAATGATAGTATGGTGGCTGTACTTAAATTAAGTGTACCTACCTCACAAATCCATTATGATGCCTACATTATATTCATTTTTGCGATGTTCATCTACATACTCATGATACTTAACTCTATCCAGTTCTGTTACGGACATTTATAGTGTGCTACTTTCATTAAGAATTTCCGATGATTAATTGAATATTTTTCAACAATAATAAATCTCTACCGTTATTTCCTTTGGATCCCATACTAGAAGATTCATTATAATAAATACAGTGAATCTTGTGTGGCGAATAAAGTGAAAATAAATGTCGATTTTTGTGAGCTGGTCATTGATCAAGTTATTGGAATAAACCCTGGATCCGTCGTCGACAAACCAACTACTCTGAATTGGTGCATAATTCAAATAGTATAGGTGTGATTTTGGATAGTAGTCGATCAGTGTCCAGGATTCCATTCGATAGCATAATATGGAAAACACATAGGATCGGAGCAGTCTTACATTGATGTGTAGTTTGAAGTTATAGCTTTTGAAGAGTTTAGACATTTTGATGAAGGCGTCTTTTGCTTTTTCTATCCTACATTTTATTTATGTCGAGTGATCGCACTGATTTTCTATTGAGGGTCCCAAGTAGATACATTTGGATACTCTTTCTACTGGTCTATTATTAATGACTAGTTATGACCATAAAATTTGTTTTATTGATGTTCATTTGTAGTCTTTATTGTTCACTCATTTAATTCACTTCGACCATTAGTTGTTGTAGACCCTTTATACTATCTGCAAATATGCCGGTATCATCTGCATAGCGGATATTATTTAGGCGTTCACCGTTTACAAGAATTCCATTCTCAGAGTTTTCCAAGACTTTTTTGAATATCTCTCCTGTGTACATATTGAATATTGAAGGAGAGATGATTCATCATTGTCTTACGCCCCGCAAAATGTCAATTGCCTCTATGGCCTTGGCCTCATCTCTATCGTTAATAATTATAATGGATATTTGGTTCCAGTACAGGTTTTGTATAACTCGTTCATTCCAGTGTATTTTAGTACTTGTATCATCTTCTGATGTAGATTTGTGTCAATCACCTTCTGGTAGTCTACAAATAAAGCGAAAATGTCGCAATTTACGTCTCGTCATCGTTGAAATGATACTTGTAGACTGAACAGTGCATCTCTTCTTCCCACTTCTTTCATGAACCCAAACTGTTTGTCTGATACTCTTTCCTCGTATATCATGTATATTCTACGATGGATGATTTTGAGGAAAAGTTTAAGTAAATGGCTCATTAAACTGACAGATCTGTATTCCTCGCATTTCTTTGCTCCTTGTTTCTTGGGCAGCAATATAAATTCCGAAATGAGCCATTCTTTCGGGATATTGCCGGTTTCGTATACATTGTTGAATATTTTGAAGATCACTTTTAGAGATTTTTCATCCAGTAGTTTAAACAACTCTGCTTGTATCCCGTCTGGTCCTTTTTTGGATTCCAAGGCTGCTCCTTTCTCGTTTACTAGCATTATTGATAAAGGGGAAGGATCTCCTCTTTCGTCAAAGAACAGATTCTCCATCAACTTTTTCCAGGTGTCTTTCATACCTCCTTGATCCACAATGAGTTTTATTTGTCACTAATGAGTTTTCCTACTGTTCTCTTTATATGTTTGCCAGTTATAGTTATTCCCCTCACTTTTTTATGTACGTAAAATTTGTCAAATATCTGTTGAAGTATCTCTATTTCGTGGAATTTTTCTTCCATTTCGTTCTGTTTGGCTTCTCTGATCTTCCTTTGCATTGCAAGGTGAATATATTTGTAAGTTCTGGTGTTATTTTTTCGTTTTATCCTCTCTTCCATCATTTGTACAATTTCATTTGTCATCCACGTCTTGTGTTGTCTTCCTTCGCTTTTCAGGAATTTGCTTTTGATCTATTTTACTGCTTTACAAAGCGATCGTATTTTGTCTTCTGTGCGTCTCGCTTTTTCATCGATTTCTTGACAGTTTTTGTTCAGGGCATTACTTATTATATCTTTCAGGGTTCTGTTTTTCATTTTTCTAATATCGCATTTTTGTGGGTTTTTCGTTCTATCTTTTTAAACCTGATTCTATATTCCCCCACCGGACGATTGTGATCGGACTGAATAAGGTTTTACACTTGTGAACACTGTTTCTGTATCTTCCGCTTACCAGGATGTAATATATTTGATTTATTATGATGACTTTTTCATTATTATCTCTAGGCGACTTCCATGTATACAAGGTGGCAAGTTGTAGAAGGTGTTCTTTACAACTAAGCTGTGCTCCTCCGCAAACAAACTTAAAGTGTCTCCTCTATCACATCTGCCTCCAAGTCCCTGCGGTTCAATATGATGTCCTTCACTTCCTTTACATATTTTTGCGTTGAAATCCCCATTAATATGAGAGATTCATGTTTTGGTAGATTCTCTATGATATTATGAATCTGATCGTACAATTTTTGTATTTCATCTTCACTGTGATCGGTTGTAGGTGCATAAAATTGAATTATGTTGTTGTTAGTTGTCGAAGTATTGATTTGAATGAAGAGGACTCATTTACAGGAACAAAATTGCGTACTTCTTTTCTGTGAATAATCATGCCTGCCCCATATTCTTACTTTCCATCTACGGACCCTGAATGCAATCTATGTCCATATACATCACAGTAGCTTGAGTGGTCCTATCTCATTTCACTTACACTCATTATACTGATTTTCATACGCTCCATTTATTGTAATGCACATTGGATTTATCCAGATTGTGCCATCGTTTTAACATTCCATGTTGCTAATCTTAACCTGTTCATATTTGCTCTGTTCACTGTTTTACGAGGTTTTTTTAGGTTGACGACCGAAGAGGCCTTGTAGTCCAAAGGTTGTTCTCTCCTGCCGGATCTTGGTGTCCGATTTGCATGATCAGTCACGTTTATCGTTTCATCAATCATATCCTTTCTGGTTGACTAGGGATACTCATTGAGTCTTTAATGCAGCAGCATCCCATTTCTTTCTGCATCTCCATGCCGTTGACCGTACTCTGGTTCTACCGCCCTTAGTATCGATTGATCGATGCCAGGACAGGGCCTATACACAGTTAAAATTCTCGAGTTCATAAAAACAGGTCGACAGGAGTCTACAAGCGTACCTATATTTTTCAGCAAAAAACTAATCAGATATCATTTTTGAAATGTTACTATTTCGTTTGCAGATTGTTTACATATTTTATTAGGGGGAATAGGGTCCACATCAGCCGGGTCCACATCGGTAGATATGTACGTAGTTCGTCGCTGTTCGTCTGGATATTTATTGATGTGGAGGGGGTGAAGTACAAACCCGGCGCGTCTCCAGGTGGCGGATAGGAGAAGGGCCTCTGAGATGATTTTATATTTGAAGGAGGTCTGCGGGTAAATACCTGGGGCTCGTTGTGTCTGGAAACTCAACTGGCTGCCCTTGAATACCCTGCCGCGGACCAACTTTACCTGCCCCAGCTGTAGTATCGTGGCTAAGGGATTGCACACAGGGTTACGATGCCGGGTGAAATTTCGAGCTTACCTCGAAATCACCTGTTATACCAATGTCTCCTGGCTGTCTGTGGTCAAGTTTCGCAGGCCACTGGGATGGGGAAGGGGCCTTGGCTTTACTGCCCGGACTAAGGGGAGACAACGTCATTAAAAACCTAAAGTCAAGGTGGGAAACCAGGCCTGGTTTCGACCTTGGAGCACCGGGGGGAACTGCATTGTATTGAACCCCTTACCTCTGCATGCGGGGATCTGCAGCGGTGGACCGTAATGACCCTAGCTTCTCGTGGGACCACTTATGGAAAGAGAAAGTAAACGCAAGACTTTCACCGGAAAATTAGTGGAGAGATCCTCCACCTCTTCATCCGGGCACCTCGCAGAGGGAAAAAAGGCCATACGGTACAAAGGTCGTATGCCGTTCGACCTCCCAAAACCGGGAGAACCGGGCGGCATAGACGACCCACTGAGAAGGCTGAGTGGAGCATGGGTGCAGAAATACCTGCGGCTCCTCAATCAGGGAATATCCCTTGAAGAGGCCAGGAAGCAGGTAATTCAGCGCCCAACCCCCCCGAATGAACCACCAATGGAGAAGACAAAGCTTAAAAGAGGCCCAGAGAATATTACTCCTCCGCTGCGGCCTCTAAGCAAGAAATCAAAAACAGCTGCAACAGTAACCGGGCAAGCCACTGATTACGCAGCAGCTGTCAAAACAGAGAAGGCTTTTAGGGTGGGAATACTGCCCAAGGATTATCCTGGGGTCATCCTGAAATCAGAGCAGCTCTCTACCCTGGAAGATAATCTGGTGGAAGAGCTGTGTCAGAGCAAAGAAAAGGGAATCCACTCTTCAGGTATCCACTTCCGTTGTGGAATGATACTGGTGGACTGTGGGTCACAAAAATCGGCAGACTGGCTCATGAGGTCAGCGCCGAAATTAAACTCTTGGGAAGGACCCGAATTGGTGGCTCGAAGTGGAGACGACATCCCAAAGGCGGTCACAATAACGGTATTCTAATCAAGAAGCCAAGACATGAAACTGGAGAAGATCTTCCAACTTGTCGAGGTTCAGAACTCCAACTTCACTACTGGGCTTGGAAGATCCTGCACTCTAAGAAAGAGGGACAGGGAACTATACTCACGATCGGGATCGATCACCAATCTCGGGAGGCTCTGAAGGCAGGAGGTTACGCGCTAAACTTCCATTTTGGGCGTATCCCTGTCTCGGGGCTGGGAAAAAAGAAGAATCCCGCGGAAGATCCAAAGGACATGGAGATACTCTCCACATCCGGAACCTCTGGCAAAGGCGAAAGCTTGACATTGGCTTAGCCCGATATCTCTTCCGGCTCTGCTGGGATGACTGAGAATGCGGAGACTTCCTCTGCATCCCGGGAAACTGGGCAGAGCAGCCTGGATGTCGAGAGTCTGACTCGAGATCACGAAACCTGCTCGATTACCGAGGGAGATACTACCATGATGGTCGAGGAGGGTCAGGGAGAGAGAAAGGCATGAATAGAGGCTGAGTAACTCGGCCTTTCTCATCCATAATAATTGACCTTCACGAATGTAGCTCAGATTAACCTGCATCACGCGAAGGGACCTTCAGTCGTGATTGCAAGGTTGTTCGCTAAACTACAACTGGATATTGTACTGATCCAACATCCATGGATCAACAACAACGAAGGCCAAATCATAGGTTTGGCATGCATGGATTCTAAATGGATTTATGATCAAAGGCAAGTATCTCCGCGTGCATGTGTAACCATAAGAAATAACATAAAATATATTTGTGTTTCAGAATACGTGTCACTGAACCTTATTCCAATCATGGTTCACCTCAAGATTGGGGGTATCGACCGAGACATCGTCATTGCCTCTGCTTACTTCGCTGGAGACGGGCCGATGATACCGCCAGAAGAGGTATGAGAGCTAGTGAGACACTGCGATAGCAGACGGCTGCCAATTATAATTGGTTGTGATGCCAACGCACACAATATCGTGTGGGGAAGCACCAATAACAACGCAAAAGGTGAGTGTTTATTAGAATATGTCTTAGCAAATAACCTTGAGATATTAAACGTGGGGACAACCCCCACTATTGTCACGAGAGCAAGAGAAGAGGTCATGGACGTAATAATTGTTAATGTTGCTTCTAGGAAAATGTAAAAGATTGGAGGGTGATGAGCCATCACTTTCCGACCATAGGATCACCGAATTTAGGATAGAGGGAAATACAACCTCGATTCCTACAATCCGAAATCCTAGAAATACTATTGGCACGGGTACACTGAGAAGCTTACTCAGTACAATAAAGAGATTAGGAAGGCTAAAAGGCTTAATTTTCAAGCCTTTCTCGGAAAGATCACTTCCACTCACACAGCGGCCAGACTACAAAAGGTCATGGCAAATGGGGGAACTAACCCCACAATGTCGCTGAAAAAGTCAGACGGATCATATACGGAAGGTGAAGAGGAACGATCGATTCTTCTTCTTAGAACCCACTTCCCAGATAGTGAACCAGCCACAAACACCGAAATAGTAATGAACTACACCAAAAAATTCCGCAAGGAAGATTGGGACATTGCAACCATATAAATCACCAAGAGTGGATGGAATATTTCCAGCACTCCTACAGCAAGGGATAGAGGAGATCCTTCCTCACCTGCTGAAGATTACAAGAAGCAGTCTCGCAGTGGGTCTAATACCTAGAAAATGGAGAAGGGCAAGGGTAACCTTCATACCAAAAATAGGGAAAAAAGATGGGACTGATCCCCGATCTTTTAGACCCATCTGTCTAACATCGTTTCTACTCAAATCGATGGAGAAAGTAGTGGATAACTACATAAGAACAGAGAATCTGGAGAATATACCACTTCATAAATGTCAACCTGCCTACAGAGCGGGTCGATCAACTGAGACGGCTCTGTATCAGCTGACCGAAGTCATCCAGAGAATTCTGAACAACAAAGAAATCACAATGTGCGCATTCCTGGATATATCAGGGGCCTTTGACAACACAACTCATGTGTCTGTCAAAGAAGCACTAAAAAGGCGAGGAGTGAATGAAAACATTATAAAATGGATGTATGAGTTGTTGACAACGAGGATAGCTGAGAAACAGGTGGGGAATCAAACAACCTCAGTTAAAGCCACTCGGGGGACACCTCAAGGGGGAGTAATATCTCCCCTTCTATGGAGCCTCGTAGTAGATGAGTTGCTCTACAGGCTAACGGAGCTTGGCTTTGAATGTATGGGCTACGCCTATGACATAGTTTTAATAGTCAGAGGCAAGTTCGAGAGCACCTTGTGTGATTTATTACAAAAGGGCCTCAGAATCATTGAGCAATGGTGCTTGTCAGTGGGGCTAAACATTAAGCCAAGCAAGACCATAGTAATTCCATGTACCCGGAAAAGAAGACTTCAAGCTATGAAACCCATATCCTTAAACGTGGAAATCATAGAATGCAAATCAGAGGTTAAATATCTAGGGATAACCCCAGACAGTAAGCTTCTGTGAAATAAGCATGTTGAAATAACTGCTAGTAAAGCATTAAGAGCTTTGATGGCGTGCAGAAATCCAGCTGGTAAGAGATGGAGCTGTAACCCAAAAATACTGTGATGGATGTACGCCATGATTGTGAGAGCAGCAATTACGTATGGGGCAATAGTTTGGCACACAAAAGCAAGTCAGTACAGCACGACGAAGACCCTCGACAAAGTTCAAAGGCTTGCATGTGTGTGCATCACTGGAGCTATGAGAACGTGTCCAACTAGGGCACTTGAGATCATTACAGATCTCACACCTCTACATCTGGTGATAGAAAGATCTGCCCAAGAGGCAATTCTTAGAATATCTAAGGAAGGTTCAGGCAATGAGAGTATTAAAAATCAGGGATCTTGGTCCTCTCTGATAAGATACATCTCATCAGCGAATCTTCCCAGTGACGAAATGATCAAGAAAGTAAGCATCTAAAACAATTTCACCACGATGCTAAATACGAGGAGAGACTGGGAAAGGGAATACACCACCCAAACTCTCAAAGAAAACACCATTAGATGGTATACGGATGGTTAAAAAACCAACATTGGAGCAGGCGCTGGAGTATTTGGGCCTGGCACCAGATACTCATTATCGTTAGGCTCCCTCCCGAACGTCTTTCAGGCAGAAATACTTGCGATCGAAAGAAGCGTGGAAATGAACCTAGAAAGAAACTACGAGAAATGTGACTTATCGATCCATTCTGATAGTCAAGCAACTATCAAAGCCATTGAGCTCCCATGTCATTGACTCAAAGTTGGCATGGGAGTGGCGAAGAAAACTTGATGAATTAGGCAAGAATAACAGGGTCTCTTTAGTCTGGGTTCCTGGCCACTCGGGATTCACGGGAAATGAAGAGGCCAATACACTTGCCAGGAAAGGAGCACAAATGCCCTTTATTGGCCCGGAGTCTTTCTGTGGTGTAGCAAAATGCTCCTACAAGAAAGAGTTTCGGAAGAAAGAGGAAACCGAAAGGGAAGCACTCTGGCGCCTCCGGTGATTCATTTCTTACAGGTGTGGTGGTCGATGATTGAGTTTCATCCGCACTGATGCCCTGAATCTCGAATCGGGGCGTTATTATTGACGTCGTTCCCAACGTCATGCATACGCAAGCCTGAGAATGCTCTATTTGCGAATAGTTTCTAAAATGATGTTCTCGAGCACCGTTACTAAAATCATCGAATTGTATCGTCCTCACAACAGCGTCAGTTGACGTTACAATACAAATGTCATTTGGTTATGTCAAATGTAAGGGTGCATTCAGATGTTTAGTCGGGCGCGTTTTATGCGATCAGATGCTAAGATCTGGCAAATAGTCGGGTCGTTCAGATGCTAGCGGTAAATTTTACCAATCGTCCAACCATTTAACCCAGTCGACACATCGGTAGAAATTGACCCGCATGCGCCTTACATTTTATAATGCATGATTGAGAAGTTTGGGTTATGTTTACAAAATTACAAATAATAAATTAATATTCAACGAGACTTTTTACATTGTTTTCTACACCCACATGTATGTTATCCATTTTCTGCACAATTTACAGAATGGAAATGTAGGCCATTTCGGTTAACTGAACGCATATAATTCAATTTATATCCTAGAATGTATATGAAATTGACCAATCAGCATTTGCATTTAGTACCCGTCAACTCTTCTTTTTTTCAATGTAACGTCAAGATAACTTGTCAAAATATTTCCTTAGTTATCAAGAAAAATATTTTAGTAAAATGAGTGATCCCAGTGATGAATAAAAAATCAATAAATATTGCTCCATCAGATATTCGTTTAGCCGCAAAGGAGACGTATAACACATCATTACCCCAAAAATCAAAAAGTAAATATGAATTTTGTTACAAAAAGTTCATAGATTGAACTCTGTTAAACGGAGTTAAAAATATTATCAGAACATGTTATCACTGCTTATATGAATGAAATATCGAATCAAAACAAGCTCTCAACCCTTTGGACCACATATTCTATGTAAAAAACAATGATAAATATTAAAAGTAACATTGAAATTTCAAGTTACCTTAAATTGCGTTGATTTGAAATAAGTTTGTGATGGATCAGTCTGTTAACGTACGTGTCTAACTGTATTCAGAAGAGAATATAGTTGGTTCAATCCCCGCGTTATTTTTATTGCTGATATTTGTATTATAAATAGTAATTTTCATAAAATTTCAGTTAGTGTTCATTTTTGGAATTTATGGAGGACGTCTTCGTCCAAAATTGAAAATTTTAAAGATGAATCATGTAAAGATTTTTAAAATGAATTTCAAATTAATTTAGTTGATAAACAAACCCAGATCCTTTGTAATTTCTTGTATGTTTTACGAGGTCTTCAAACAATATATTCTGCTTAGACCACCAGATATAGAACAATTTTTTGTTAATTACCAAAAAGGAAAATGTTCGAAGACAGTAGTCGGGATTAACAAAATTGATAATCAGACAAAAATATTTGCTGAATTTTTAAAATTACTAGATGCGAATTTATATACAGGACATTGTTTACGTCTTAAATAGTAGTAGATCATATATTTGAATAAATCTGCTGCCTTATACCAAAAATTGGGCCAAGTCTTATAATTTTTTTTTATTGCCAAATGATTTTATAGATCAGCTTAAAATTTGTTGAAAAATAACTATGTTTATATAAAAAATTTATCTGAATAAATTTCAGTCAATAAATTGAGAATTATTTGGGAGAATGTTTCTTTGTAAGTATCAATTGAAAATAGAAAAAGGTGGATAAATTTGATATACGACATGGTATTTTACGTGATTTCAACAATTTTTGTGATTTAAATTTGATTAGGTAATTTTATTGTTCATTAAATCGAAATTTTAGAGTAAATTGAGACGTGTAAATGGCGCAAAATTTTACTAACATCCGTAGATGGCGGTTTTGGTAGTATTTAAACTATACTAGTAATTCTGTAACAAAGGTAGAATGAAAAAAATTGAATTTTTCTTTTGTTTGGCGATTGCTGCTTAGATTATACCTTTCAATCTGAATTTATATCCGGAGGATAATTTCTGTGACACGGTTTGCTAGTACAACAAACTGTTGAATGAGAAATGACAATCACTAGTGCAAGTATAATGTAAATGTGAAATCTCGTCACCCATTCAATCCTTAACTCATTCCCTTATAAAATAGGCCCTTATTCTCTGTATTCCTATCAACAATATCGGTTTAATCTGCCACCCTATTGAATAATTACAGTTAACCTCGTCCACCACCATTACTCATCATTAGAGAATTCACTAATCCAAAAAGCAATCAAATACGGGATTCCTCAAACCCGTGAATTTTTCCTAGACACAAAGGCTAGCTAATGGCATTTTTAATTGAGGCTGTAGGAACTCAAGTTACTGGACACCGGAATTCAAAGATTTATTATCGTTTCGAAGAGAAACATGTATTGGGCGTTCACGCAAGATACCGTATGCCCTCTTGAATGACACTTCATTGACATTTCATTTAACTCCTACACTGGTTGTCACTCAAACAACTACTGGTGCAAGAATTCGTACATCGGAAAACCGAGATCTAGAATTTGTAGAGGTTATTCAATTGTGATGATGGTAAATCAGTTTCTCGGGATTGCAGGATATAGTCAGTAGCGTTCAGAAAATGAGCGAAAGGAGGAGAAGTATATAAATAGTTAAATTTATTCTCCTGTGGAGAAATAAAAAATGCTTGAATAATGTAATTATTTGGTATGGTTTGTAAATTGAGTACACTGAAATTAATATTAAGTTTATGTATCTATTCTATACGCTTTTATTGTTACATATCACCGATAATACATTTCCTACTCAGTGGAGTGATATTAATAACTATAATTTTCATAAGTTTCAATTTATTTTAGATAATAGTAGGCCAATAACTTAGTTGGTGCCAAACATGATCCATATGAATTAATATGGAATAGTATGGTGAATGCCTTAAAACTTACTACAAAAACGTTACAAAACATCACAAAACATTTGGTTTAATCAAGAATGCCTTAGGAAAAAGGTAATGCCAAATTATGTGAATATATAATGTCACACTAAAACACCACAAGCACAAAAAGCTATCAAATGTGCTCAACGAGTTTGGTTAAAAGGAGAATGTAAGAAATGGTTTAAAGTGAGGGACTCCTTAGACAACTACATAAAAGTTGTATATTCAGAACTCACGTTCCAATAACATCCAGTATAATTTGACTGTTTAGATGACAAATTTAGAGAAAGTGTCAGCACGATGAAGCATAAGCAATTTAAGAAACAAGAACAAAAGCTACAGAAACTTGAACACACACAACATAAAATTCAATACTCTAAACATCATGAAACTGTAAGTACCTACATACCAACACACTTTGCACCACGATTTGAAAACCTTTCAGACACTAATTTTACAGATAGCGAAATAGAATTTTTAAATAAAGGTTTAAAGTACAGCATACCACCAAAATTTACGAATAATATTAAACAAATTATAGCTACAGAGTCAGAAATAGTTTTAAAACCTAATTCAAATAATTTTCTTTATGAGAAATTAAAAATTGCCAATTTAATCAAAATATTGAACCTTCAAAAGTTAAACGTCAAACAAAAAATTACATTACAGTTTTAAATGCAATCAAAAAGAAAATAGAAGATAATAATCTAACAGTTACAAAATCTGATAAGGGGAACACAACTGTCATATTGACAACTGAAAATTATAATTCAAAAATATATAACTTTATAGAATCTAGCGATGTAAAAGTTCTTAAAGCAGACCCAACAAAAAAGTTTTCTAATAATGTAAGAAATATTGTTAATAATTCAAATTATCTTTCAAGTGATTACGAAAAGAGGTCTATCATACATAAGAATCTTCATTGCTCATAATTATATGGAACCGTTGAATTACATAAAATAACGAAACCAATTAGACCTGTAGTTTCTTATGTTAATACTCCTAATAATATATTGGCAAAGAAGCTTAACAATATACTTAATAGTTACGGATATGCATCTCAGTACTCAATTAGAAATTCAATAGAACTAATCAAAAAATTAAAAGCAATCAACTTGCAAGATAACTATAAACTTACTTCGTTTGATGTTACTAATATGTTCACCAAAATTCCTCCTAAATAATGTCTAACTTGTAAGAAAATTACTAGAAGATAAAAATATTAATCCAGGAATAATATCAGATATACTTAATTTATTTGATGTATGTATTAATCAGAATTATTTCACTTTTGACAATAAGATATATATTCAAAATGAAGGTTTACCAATGGGAAGCCCTATATCACCTATTTTTATGGACAGTTTAGGAAGAAAGATCTTTGGAAGTAATATTTCTAAAAATGTTTTATTTTGGTATAGATATGTAGATGACATATTAGCTTGTTTTATAGATAGTGAACTACAATTAGATGTATTTTTCAAGCACATTAATAATTTACACAAAAAATTAAATTTACGTTAGAAATTGAAGAAAATAGCTCAATCAATTTTCTCGATTTGAAAATTCAAAGAGTTGATAATGTACTTGATTATTCAATTTACCGAAAACCAACACACACTGATGTAACAATTCCATATAGTTCCAATCACCACATGTCACATAAACTAGCCGCATATAATTCAATGATACATAGAGCTTTTTCAGTTCCTATGAACAAATGTAATTTTACTAGAGAGATTAATACAATTAGACAGATATCAACATCCAACGGTTATCCATTACATATAATAAATAAGCAAATTAATAAAAAAGAGGAAAAAGTGACATTAAAACTAATATTTCCTAAACAAACTAATGAAATAAAAACGTATAAACCATCACATATGCAGGAAATATTTCTAATAATATTTCAAAGATAATATCTTTAGCAACGAATACAACGATTTCTTTTAAAACAGAAAGAAACGTTAGTACACAATTGTTAAATGTAAAAACAAAAATACCGCCATTAAAGACATCAGGTATATATAAACTCAAATGTCCAGAATGTAATGCTGTTTATTTGGGTCAGACCCTTAGAAATTTTGAAATCCGATACAGTGAACACGTACGAGCATACAGATTAAAACAACTAGATAAATCCCACTACGCAAAACATCTACTTGACACCAATCATTCATTGACACCTAACACAGAACTAGAAGTGCTGTATATTTGTGAAACGAAACAAGAACTAGATTTCCTTGAAGAATTGGAAATTAAAAGACATTTAAGAAACCCACAATATGAAGTTGTCAATGAACAGATAAATCTAGGGAGTTCTCCACTAATAAACTGTCTTCTTAAGTGATAATTGTAAAGATCAGCAGATCTAGTTTTCCTGGGTTTCTATATCATTGCACAGTTATACTGATCTTAATTGGAAATATGTTATCCAGGATATCACCATAGGGCTTATAATATCTAAGCTTCAATATTCGTAATATCACATCTTCTTCTTTTTTCTATCAACATATATTAAGTCAATCACAAGTTAGGTCACTTCTTGGTCTAGCCAAAAACATCAGGTAGGCATCAAATGAAATGTAACTTCTGTCATTCTGACGATGATATTGATTTATCGAAACAATTGACAATTTTTTAGAATTTTCAACAATTTTCATTATATTGTGGAGTTAGCTAGAAACGGTGAGTTTCATTTAAAACACTTGTATGAAACAAATCTATTGCATAATTCTGTTAGACGTATTCTTTCTTATGTTCCAAATTTTCAGAACTGATTAATCGCTGTTTGATTTAATCCAAACATTATTTTAAAGTTTTGAATTTTTGTGACAAATTATTCATCGACTGCCTACTAGCTTGCTTTGTCCACTACAATTATTCCGTGGAGAGCTATTTTTTGCAGTACTTGCTCCTGAACCATTCATCAAGTAATTCTGTACTGATGAACTGATGGTAATCCAACGGAGTTTCTCTTATGTTCTTCAGAGACAAAGAATAAAAACATTTAACATTTATAACGAGGGTTTTGTTTGCAGTTATCAATTGATATAACTCAACTTTCTGAAGTCTATGCAAGAAAACAATTCCTCTTTTTTTTGTTTCGCTAAAGCCTGACACTTTGATAATTCTCTAGTCGCAACTCTAGAGATCCTAAGAGTTTCAAATGTCAGAAACTGTGAAGAAAAGAGAGAAGTTAAAACATTTAGAAAATATTGGAGGAAAATGGTTGGAAGAGTATTGGAAGGGAGAAAATAACCAATTTCCAGCCATAGATCTATAAGACCTGTCGAGCAGTTTATATAATATACTATTTGTATGGATTTGTTTTCTCTTTATTTCAAGAAATATTTGCTTTAGTTGGTTTTCCTTGAAGCCATTGCTTGTATATTCGAATCTATGTTTCAGTATTTGTCATTATTTCCCATAGTACCTTCTTTCAATTGTGTAGTTTTACCCTACTCTACCTTTCACGGTTAGTTTCTAATTAACAGAGCGTGTTGTTTCTTAGTAGCATCGGAAAAACAAAAGCAAGGCCTACACAGAACACACTCGGCTAAGTAACATTAGTAAATGATGACGATAACACAAACATCCCTTCTCTCATTCCCTCTACTTAAGAAAAACAGGAGCATTGGACTGTTAAGTGTGGAAACAGACTGTTAGGAGTGGAAACATGGAATATCGATAGTTATAATAAAATATCTAAGGAAACTCGCGAAAAACAAACGTTCAGACCATAGAATCATACGCTCGATTCCACACATTATAAGAGTGTTTCCTAAAATCATACGCAATCGCATACATTGCAAATATGAAGAGGATATGAATGGAAATCAATTAGTTCTCCGCAATGGATTGAGAACAAGACTTGTGTAACGATTAGGTCAGAATAGAATATAATGATAGTATCTTGAATCAAACAGCAGAAGAAAGAACATCAGAGGATATAATGATAATGCCAATGAAACAATGATGTCTTATCTCCACTCTACTGTTCAGGCCATTTCCAAGAATTCATTTTCCAGTGAAGCTTTTGGAATTGAGATCGATAGAGGGCAATCGATACGCTAATGACAGGTTTGGCAGCGACAAAATGCAATTGGATTTCCAAGTGATACTAGAAAAGATGAATAGAGTATACAATGAATGTGGGCTTAAGGTGCACTTCAAATAGACAAAATATAAGATTATAAGCCAAGCTCAATCTGTCACCGTATAACTAGGATTGAGGAAGCTTGAGATGCATATTTTAAAATGTTAGCTTACACTTACAGAAGCTCCAATGGTACTTAGACTTTGAATGATTGAGATATGTGGACATTGTTATATTAAGCTGAGGCCTGAGTTGTTGATAAGGTTATAATAAGTTGTCTATAGACATTCCAGTGTGTGGAGTCACCACCGTGTTATAAAAATATCTTGGGCGATGAAAATCAACAATTAAAACGCATTAAGAAGAGAAAATACAATTATTAGTCTAAACAAAAAAATATTGAGGTCATATTATAATGGAATAGCGCTGTGATATGCTAAACTCATAATGAAAAGCAAATAAAGTAATGGAACTATAGCTAAGAGACGCGAATCATTAGTAAAAAATCTTAGACAGCTATTGAGCGTCCAGCCGCTAAAATTACAATAACCAGGATGATAGTAAACCATAAGGAAGAATAATACTATCAATACTGTATAGTCATAGATAAAAAACATTCATTTTGTTTTATATTATACTGTTAGTTTAATTTCTATAAGTACAAAAATACATATTTACATTATAAGGATTGTATCGCTCTATATATATCTATCATCTATGTTTTGATCCAGAGAAATAATTTTCAACTCCAAATTAAACGTTACCATAAAATTAAAATAGTTGTACAATCGTTAATTAATTATTCTGAAAATGATCCATTCCTTTTACTGGTTCTTAGATCTTCATCTCGCATGTGTATGATGGTGACACTGTATGATTAATTGCGATTAATTATCATTCAAAATTCCTCTACACATGAATCAGAATTTCGTATAAACATATATACTTTATTTTGTCCTTTCATTCACACGTACGTCACTCCATTGATTGAAAAAGTAGCCCTTTCAGTTCGGAGATGGAAGTAAATGATTAATTGAATTCTCGTGTAAGCTGAGCTATACCGTGCAATGTATGTCGTTCAATTTGATAAATTCTAGAAGTGATTCAGTTGGAAATACATTTTCAGATTATTTCGTTTGTGTTATCCGACGCTCTTGATTGAATACTCTCTTTAATTGTACTGTCCAAAAGAATAATAAAATTAGGTACTGAAAAGATTGTTATTATTAGAACCTAATTAAAATTGAAGTATACATTTATTCAATAATATGAAATATTTCAATAACTATGAATTTAAGATGCGAGAAAAGTATTGGTTTATCCCAAAAAACCGAATAATTTTTGAGTTTATCAGCGAGAAAAACACGAGAAACGGGTTATTAGAAAAAAATCATGTGTGTATGTCGTAGTCGTCGGCCACTTTTTTTAACATGTCTTGTAAGCACGATACAGCTTCTGGGTACATACAAGTCACCAATTTTATGATTGGGTATCGTTCAGGGCATCTCACATAATATAAGTCTTATTGATTTTCAGCTCACCAGGGCCAAAACGGATCCCATAAATCCAGATAAACTACATTTTGTCAGAAATTTCGTTTTGATAGAACGATACAACCTTCGGAGTGTATACAAGTGACAAATTTTATGATAAGATATTGATCAGGGCATCTGACAGATAAAGCATATTGCTGTAAATCCAGATTTACCACATTTTTGGAAAAATTATTTTGTTAGCACGATGCAGACTCAAGAGAATATAAGTGTCGAATATTTAGTTTTAATCTTTAAAACCGTTCATTTTTTCACATAATTACCCTCAAACACAAATAAAGTGTTATGGACAATGCAACTTTTCAAGCCTTTGTAAGAAACAATACCGTCGGGAATAACAAAAAAATAAATATGTTAAAATTCATGCTAGACAACAATTTAACTGTTTCTAAGAATGAATCAGAAGAAATTTTGATAAATCTTGTTAAAGACGAGATAAAAGATATGTTGCAGACAATGTCAATGCCTCCATATTATTGTGTATTCAATATGATCAAATCAATTTGGCCATCAATAAAAAGTCAGCTAAGAGAATCCAATCAAACACTAAATTTAAGTAATTAATTTATTGATAACATCAAACAAAAACCTCTGAGCCAATTGTGAGCAACATGCTATTGCTAAGAAAGATGAGTTTTTCATCACGTATGAACCATCATTGAAGTCAATGAGAGCTCTTTTGATTCAGACCAACTACTTTAATACATAAAAAAATATGTTGCATTGCATATACCTTTGAATAGACTTTGATTATTTTAGAGACAACTGTTAGTTTATTTTGGTAAGTTTTGATGATATGTACAGACATGTTAAATATTTTCAAATGTATGACATGGAAAATTTAGTAATCTAATATCAAAAGTATTCAAATAACTTCTTTATGGATCTTCAACTCTAGTTACACTATGCCTTAAAATTTCTGCCAGTAACAGTACAAATTAACTAAAACTTATTTATAACGGTTTATTTTAATAATTAAAAAAAATGAATATGAGTAGTTATGATAAAGTTGGCATTAATTTGAATCGAAAGTTTTAAACAAAAATGATTAAGAAGCTTTGTAACTTATTTTTGGAAATTTGTTTTTGTATGTTCAATAATTCAAAAGCAATCATAGTATTAATTACAATTTCACATTCACCTAAAATGATTTACAAAATGGTTAAACACCATACTAAAGGGTGGACTTTAGGCCAATGGGGTTATATAAGTGGAAATAGGAAGCAAAACAACGAGAATCTACAACGATAACCAGAAATCGAAACATATCACCACTCATCAAACGTTATTTGTTAGAGACCCTGTCATGGAGTGAATACAGTAATCTGGTTCATATGACATTATACGAATGTATATTATGCGCTGCATACGAGGAAATTGTACGTATCATTAGGCCCGCCCTAATCAAATACGTCTACCATCAAATACATGCCAATCATGAATAGCAATTTGGTGCCTGCTACTGGCTACTGTCAACTCAGACATCCCATATTTTCCGACAAATAACCAAGGTATATCCAGTAACGTAGTCAGTTTTTGTGAACTAAACAAAGATTAATAAAATAATAAATTTTGATTGTATCAAAACACTAATACGTGTATTTGTATGTAATTATTTGAAGAGTCTAGGGGAAAACTTCGTGTCCAGAAAAGATAATACTGAGAAAAATCGTTTTTCAATGAAAAGCGATACAAAAGCGCTCAAAACTTATTGTCATTTTATTTAACAATAAACGGTTGACGAAGTTCAGGTAAAAATAAAAGGTTTTGAAGATTAAAGTGAACTTTTCCGCACGTATACACTTCGGAGGCTGTATCGTGCTAACAAACCGAAATTTCTTCGAAAATGTGGTATATCTGGATTTATAGGACACGTTATACTTGCTCTAGTGAGGCTGTATCATGCTAACAAACCGAAATTTTTCCAAAAATGACCTAAAATGTAGTATATCTAGATTTACAGAACCCGTTGCAATGGCTTTGGTAAACTGAAAATCTGTAGAATTCATCTGTGAGACGTCTTGAACAATATTTAATCTCAAATTGGTCACTTGTATACACTCCGGTGACTGTATCTTGCTAAAAATCCTAAATTTCTCCAAACATTTAGTATATCTGGATTTATAGGACCCGTTGCACTGGCCCTGGGCAACTGAAAATCAATAGGGTTCATCTCTGAAATACTTAGACCATTATTCAATCATAAAATCGATTACCTGCATACACTCCAGAGGCTGTATCGTACTAACAAACCGAAACAACCCCGCAGTTTTAGATGGGAAAATGGCTTTCAGTCAATCTATTAGAAGCCAACTGGAAAATGTTCTCCAAGACATCCCGATCAAAAGTTTCCATGGTCGCAATAGCTGAAGATCTCAAATTCTTGCATAAAAAGCTGTTCTGTGCCAATAAAGCAATAATAGAAAAAATGAATATAAAGCCTTACATCGCATACCTATCCACATAGGATCACCCTGTATGAAATCATTTTTCATGCCACTGAATAGGACTTGAAGTTAGGATAGGGACATGTAAGCGGATTTTCTTTATTTTCAACAACTGTTTGTTTACTGCAGCCACTTGAATTTGAGAAAATCTGATATTCTTCTAGCTGTAGGTCCTCCTCTAGCTCCTTGACAAGATTTCAATTGTATATACAAGACAACATCGGTGAGCAGAATTTCAGGTTGACCAGTTACATCAACCAGAGTTATTGAGGGCAAAATTCCAATCTCGGTATAAAAATGCAGTAACTCATAATAGCTTACATTGAAACAGACATAGGTGAAAGTGATAATCCAATACAAGGATACTATTGCACTTGTCTTGCTGGTGCGAGAGCAGTGGGCCTCAATCAATTGGTTTTTGAATTATGTAAGGTACTACGATGATCGTCATTACCCATCGAGAAAATTATTGGATGTAGTTATTAACAGACAAGATGATCCCCGAGTGGTAGATATGTAAATATTTCAGACCCAAGATTAATACGATGTTGACTATATAATAATGAATTTATATAGTAGTTGAAGGTTCAATGCTTCTTAATTTTGTATACAGGGTGTTTCATTACTAATTGGAACGATTTGTGCTCAGTACTATTTTACGTATCCATTTCATATTTGGCAGAAAGTGTAGACCCTGTACACCCTACTAAATTGTGCTAAATAAACGTTTCTGACTACTGCCACAGGCGTACGACAGGGGAAAGTGATTCATTAATCGTCCCCAAATTCTACACCACTGGCGGACTAGGAAGTTTAGCACAATTTTTCGATTTTCCTATACTTTTTACAAGAATTATGTATTCTTTCCTCTCTTCTCTATTTTTAATTACCATCAGATGAGTGACAGTCACTCTGAAGTTAACGGTGACTCATCAGGCGATGAAATTTCTGATAGTGAAACTCCATTTCAGGAGTATTATATTGGCTAAGATAATTTCACTAAATAGGCGAAAGAAAGCTTTGTTAGTAAGAGGGCAAAATCTGAAGCTCAAAATATAGTAAAAATACTGACGGGGCCAAAATCAGTGTCCGACAGTATTCAAAATGAAACAGATGTCTTTTTAAAAATCTTCATCAATGAAATATTAGAAAATATTATAGATTGTTCCAACATATATATATATATATATATATATATATATATATATATAATTAGTTTTTGGGGTATCGGGATCCGGTCTGTGCATACAATAAATACAACTCTTTTCCTTTAAAATCTCCATATTTGGCAATTATTTTATTGCTTCATCAGGAGTTAACTAAAATAAGATATGGTCACACGCAACTATAATGAAATGTCATGATAAAACACACTTACAGATCAGAGTATAAACGCTATCAGCACACAGTTAATACTAAAGGCAATCACCAGCATATTACATGAGGTACTCCACCAGCAAGTGAGGCATGTACTACTTTAAAACTTGAAATTCTTAATGAAAACAAAATACCTGATCACAATAAATTATAACGATAATTATTTCTTTTGTTCTCTTTTATAATTTTTCCTTTTTATAATAAAAACTTCTTTATAATTTATACAATAGTCCAGTGGAAGTCAACGATAAAATAAGAAAAACAGCCAGAATGTTAAATTTTAAGGAGGTTCGAGTAGATGGTACTTAATTGATTCACATCTATTTTGTAGTTGACCACATGTGGTTGCTTTTTAATTTCACACATCCTTGTATAATTATTCTCATGTCGGATTATGTCAACATTATCGTAATCCAGTGTATGTCCGGTGGTTTGGTGGTGATTTACCGTAGCACACACATTTTTTCCCAATCGGCAGTCGCTTCTGTGTTGTGTCAACCGTTGTTTGAGCCATTGAGACGTTTGACCGATATAACATTTGGGACAATTCGAGCAAGGAATTCTGTAAATCACATGCGAATGAAACTGAAGTGGAGTCAAATCTTTTGTTTTTGTAAATATGGATCGACTACTTCGTACATTGTATTTGGCGATTTTTATATTTGGAAACGGTTTAAAAATAGCTGCAATAGCATTTGTTAATCCTTCTACATATGGTACCTTTTTATATGTATATTGCAGAGAACTTCCACTCTCTCTTGGACCATCAAAAAGTCAGAATTGTATATTAGTTTTTTTTAAATATATCCTGGGTAACCGTTTTTGAGAAAAATATCGTACAATTCCTTTAGATATTTATTTAAGAGGGTGTCATCGCTGATATGTAAGATTCTGTTTTTTATATTCATTACACTGTTAAATTTCTGACCTTTTGGTTGGTTCGAAAAGTAATTTATAAACCTGCCAGTACCAATCAAGAATTATGCAGTTTTCGCTATTTATAATCAGCTTGGTATCTAAAAAAGGTATACTGCGATCGTTCTCCACTTCAAGGGTGAATTGTGGGTGTTGATTCAATGAATTGAAGATGTTTAGTGTCTCCTGAGTTTCATCAGCAGAGACGGAACAAATCAGATCATCCACATATATGTAAACAAAAGGCATTCGAAAAGGTAATATTGGGATGACATTATCCAGGAGTTCATCCAAAATTATTATTGCAATGATAGGACTTATTGGCGATCCCATTGGAGTGTCAAAACATTGCCGATAAAATTTCTTGTTGAAGGTAAAAAACGTATTATTAAAAATGAAATTGATAAGATTTAAGAACGTGTCTTTTTTCAAGGTTGTATATAGTTTAATCCTCTCCCACTTGGATTCCAAAATATTAACTACTAGATGTAAAGGAATATTATTAAATAAAGATACCACATCAAGTGACATCAATATGTAATTATCTGGTAAATGTTTCATTTTTAAATTATTCACAAGTTCAAAACTGTCCTTAACATTATATTCAGTGGGATGTTCAAATGCATTTTTTAGAATGTCCGCCAAAAATTTTGAAATTTTATATATGGTCGCATTGATAGAGCTCACAATAGATCGTAGAGGTATTAACGGCTTATGGATCTTTGGCAACCCATATAATTTTGGAATATCTGAATTATAGATAATAAATTGTTTTTCAAAAGTGTCGTCAATTTCATTGCGTGATTTAAGCAGTTTGATCAAGTTATTGAATTTGCTTTGCGTAGACACTAGAGGATCCTTGCTTAAAAGTTCATATGTTGAAGTATCCTGTAACAAACATTCAATTTTCTCGATATAATCATTCCTGTTCATCGCAACCGTGAAAGCTCCTTTTTCTGCTTCCAAATTATATATTTCCGGATGTGTCCTCGGAAACCGCTTAGCCTTTAGAAATGTTTTGTGCATTGTGTTAGGATGTGTTGAGCGAAGATCATTCATAAAATTTGTTATAACATTAACACTTCTAGCTCTAAGCACATCCTTGTTTTCTTCTGGTATATCATCTATAATATTTTCAATGTCCGCCAACAATCCCTCTAAATTTAAATCTGCATTAGTAACTGATAAGCCAAATTAAGGTCCCAGAGACAAGAAATCTGCAACATCTGATGTAATATTGCAATTTGAGATATTGTAGAACCATTTGCTATTATCAATAAATACCTTGACTGGACTATTACATTTTAATCTATCAAACCGGACATAAACTGGATTACGATAATGTTGACATAATCCAACATGAGAATGATTATAGAAGGAGGTCGTTCCTTGAAATGTGTGAAATTAAAAAAAAATCCCAATGGCACAGGACCAATTGGACAGGCTTATTTCATAAAACCCAAAATAAAAAATTAGATACAAAAGTAATAGAATGTTTTGAGATGTACAAAAAACCAAAGTAACATTCTGGCATCAAATCAAAAACAGAAAAATAAAAAAAATGTCTGGTAAATTTGTGAATTTTCATAAATAAATGTTTTAATGTACGATTTAGAGAAAAATGTTAAACACAAAAGTTGTAGAACGTGTTAAGGTCTATAAAAAAGCTTAGTAATTTTTTTGCGTCAAATGAAAAACAAAGGAAATACGATTTTTTTCAATTTTGACAGGCCGACATTTTGTTTTTACTCGGCCGATTTGGCTCATTAACGAACTCGTTCAATATTCTGGTCTAACCGATTTTTGTAGCGAATTTGGTTTCGATCCGTCAAAAAATACACCCTCTATCGTGCTTACAAATTCCGTTATAATTTGTGAATTTTCTTAAATAAATGTTTTAATGTACGATTTAGAGAAAAATGTGTAATACAAAAGTTGTAGAACGTGTTAAGGTCTATGAAAAAGCTCAGTAGTAACTTTTTTGCGTCAAATGAAAAACAAAGGAAATACGATTTTTTTTCAACTTTGACAGGCCGCCATTTTGTTTTTACTGGGCCGATTTGGCTCAATAACGAACTCGTCCAATATTTTGGCCTAAACGATTTTTGTAGCGAGTTTGGTTTCGATCCGTCAAAAAATACGCCCTCTATCGTGCTTACAAATTCCGTTATAACACATATATATATATATATATATATATATATATATATATATATATATATATATATATATATATGGAACGGAGGGTGATTTTGGCGTCTAGGAACACCAAAACGAAAAACTGCATTGAAATTTTTCCGAAGTCGCGTCATGCTACTCTCTACAATAGCCCTATTTCATTCTGCAATAAGCCTAAAAGCAACCACATGTGGTCAACTACAAAATATATGTGAACAAAGTAGATAAGCTAGCACCCATAAGGACTTTGTTAGAAGATTTTAATAGTAACTGTAAGAAGGAATACTGCCTCATTGAATACAGACGATTGATGAAATGTTGGTTCCATTTCGCGCAAATGCAGTTTTATACAGTTCATTCCAAATAAACCTGCCAAGTACGGCATACAAATTTTTGCTCTTTGTGATGCAAAGACATTTTATACCAGTAGTATTGAAATTTTCTGCAAAAAACAAGCAGACGGTCCATATGTTTTGAATAATGGACCTTCCCAAATTGTAACTAGGCTTGTTGAACATGTGAGAGGAAAGAATAGAAATTTAACCTGCGATAATTGGTACAGTAGTTATCCATTAGCGAAGTTGCTTCTTGAAAATAAAATCACATTAATGGGCGCTCAACGAAAAAATAAAAAGGAAATTCCATTTGAGTTCCTTCCAAATAAAAGCAGGGAAGTTGGTTCTTCAGTGTTTGGGATTCAAAATGATGTAATGATAGCATCATATATGGCGAAGAGAAATGAATCTGTACTTCTTATTTCTACAATGTATGGTGATGGTTTAATAAATGTTGAAACAGGAAAACCTGAACTAATACATGATTATAATATGACTAAGGGTGGCGTTGATACAGTAGATCATTTTTGTGGAAAATATTCAGTATCTCGAAGAACGAAGAGATGGCCTTTACGTATATTTTTCCAGCTTTCACTGCAGCTGATGAAACCTCATTTGGAAAATCGCCTTCAATGCCAAAGTTGACCTTCAGACATTAAAATAGTGCAGAAAAACCACCTACTAAAATAAGAAGTAGGTAGACAAAAAAATCGAGTGACACCAATGCGATGTGAAACTTGTAAAATGTTTGTTTGTAAAGAACACAGTCAAAAACAGTTGAAATGTAATGAGTGTTTAACCAATATTAAGAATTCATTCGACAATGAATAGTTTTTATGTTTATTAATTCAAATTTTCATATATTCAGTTACTCTGAATATTATATGTATAATCTGCTTAGAATTGCTAGTTTTAGATTTGTTCATATTATTATTTCATTATTTTTATATACCTAAATAAAAGTATACAATATAGCAAGCTTTATTTTTTTTGCACAAAACATATTACTTTTTATATAAATAATGCATACAGTCGCAAAACGTATGATGTATAAATTACACCGCGCGCACAATTATGCACATTTTTGAGGCGCGCCTAATTAAGGGTTAACATGACTGAATCAGCAGGTAATAAACATACTAATATTCATTTTTTTATTTTATATAGAAATCATTATTTATAAGTCCTTGAACAGGTATAGTGTTTTTGTTTGAACTTCTTGTAATTGCTTATGAGTAGATAGTTTTAAAAAGACATTTTCCATTTGTCAGCATTAAAGACGATTGTATTTGAGCATCTTTATTGAACTATCACTGTTAAGACTACTTTGAACGCGCATGGTTTTAAAACGTATTCAAAGTGGTTTTAAAAGTATCTTGAGTAGTGTTGCCGCCGAGACGAGATGTTCTATTTAAAAAATGGAGTTTTTTTACCGTGCTGGTTTTTTGGACCACCCTGTATAGACAAAAATAATTTTATAACAAGCAACTCTTAATCCTTTGTAAGCTTCGTCAAACGTTTTCCTGCTATCTTTATTGGTGCAGGAGATATTGACCTTTGTCGCACTAATGGGCTACCCTGTAGTAAATACCAAGCAAAGTTTTAACACATTTAGTTTAGGTTCTGTTATATTTGACATATATTTCACACAATTTTTGTCAAATATGGTAGAACCTAACCTCAACGCGTTAAAATTTAGCTTGGTTTTACTATATTTGGTTTAAATCGCGAGAGATGCAAGACGAGACGAGAGAAAATCGTCTCTCGTCTCGTCTCGCCCTCTCTCGACAAGACGAGAGACACACTCTCGTCGAAGAGCTTCGAAGAGCTTCTCTCGTCTCGTCTCGTCTCGCGGCAACACTAATCCTGAGGGATGCCTTAAAACCAGTTACTCAAGGTAATAATAATTTATAAGATTTTTTTTTGTTTTAAAGACCTCTTTCACAGTGGGCCCTTTCATGCTGAAGGCGGTTTTATGACAACCTTAAGTCTTCTTTTAAAACCAATTGGTTTTATATACAGTTTTATTCTATAGTTTTAAAGCATCATTGTAATACTGAATAAAACGGTTTGTGGTAATTGGGAAGTCTCGTAAACTTTTTTGTTTCTCACTAATTTTTCCCATATCAAGATTATCGCTGTCACTTGAAGAATAATAGTCTCCCTCCAGTTACTTAATTAACCAATGTTACGATTGAAATATTTTAATTTTATCGAGTGAATCCTTTAAGGACAATCGGTAATTTTCTTGCAATTTAAAAATTATACA
Organism: Galeruca laticollis; assembly: GCA_963921935.1. Classification (NCBI taxonomy): domain Eukaryota; kingdom Metazoa; phylum Arthropoda; class Insecta; order Coleoptera; family Chrysomelidae; genus Galeruca; species Galeruca laticollis. The sequence continues at coordinate 168,229,519 of OY998180.1, forward strand.
AAGGGTAAATGATTTAATAATTTCAACAAAACCATGATATTATGCTTTGATCTTTGCAGCGGAGATTAATATTTCACACTTGATGAGATACTTTAATACCTATGAGTTGCAGTCGAGTAATCCTTTGACTGAAACCCGATCGTGCGTTCATCGAACATTCTATGAATATTCAAAACTCACGCAGATGACTTACATGCGTCATTTTTGTACTGTGCGTGTGAAAGATGCGGGCGGGGAAAATTAATAGATCCATACAGTGTCGTAACCAATAATTTTATCTAATAATACAAGGTTAGCCCTTATATTTCAGGTACATTTGAAAGTTATAATAAAATTAGTCGCTCTGAAACAAATTTGTATGCAATATTACTGAGATCAATTCGATAGTTTGGTTCCAAATGTGGCTAACTACAAATATCCGATTTTCAGCTATCTACAAAGTTCGCTTAAAAATTAGGGTTGTTAATAGTTCCAAAAGTAATCATGTCGATAAATTCAAATTTGGCGCCAGAATCAGTATACCATAAAGTCTATCTACTTTTAAAATAATGTTATTAGTTCCATATATGCTCAAAATCACATGGCTAGTTTTGGAACTGTAAAAACATACTTTTTCTACGATCGTGCAAAGAGTGACTATTTTTTAAACTGTGTACTGTGCCAAAAGTTTAACTTTTTTGCACTAGTGCAAAAAACACTTCACACGCAAGAAAGCTGTTTTCTGCCAATCCATCGCCTTCCTTCTATTTTACCCTGAATAATTAATCGGAGCATGTGATATTTATGCCCCCTCATTATATGTCCAAAGTATTCGACTGTTCTTATTTTGATGGTGTTTTTCAATTCTCGCTCTTTATGTAGGGATTCTAACACATGTTCATTAGTTACGTGTGCTGTCCACGGGAATTTTTAGCATACGGCGATAGCACCATAACTCAAACACTTCCAATGTATTTAGGTGCTTGACTTTCAGTGTCCAAGTTTCACATCCATGAAGCAAAACAGACCAAACATAGCAATTTAATACTCTTAGACGGATGTTCATCGAAAGACTTCTATTACATAGTACAGAACGCCAACTAGTGAATTTTTTATGTGCCAGTTCTATTCTGGTTGAGATTTCTTCATCGCTTTCAACTCTACATTCCATCCAGCTAATTTTAATTTTGGATACTCGATAATAATTTTACCGACAACCATCCACTTCGTTTTCTTTGTGTTGACACTTAAAAAACCCTTTTCCTTGCATGCATTGTTTACTGCATTTAAGTTTGTGAGGGTCTTCGAGGCTTTCTGCCATTATAGCAGTATCATCGGCGTACCTAATGTTGTTAATGACATCTCCACCAATCTTAACACCTTCATGACGATATTTCAGCGCCTCTTCAAAGAGCTTCCGAGTAGACATTAAAAAGCATTGGTGACATGACACATCCCTGCCTAACGCCACGTTTAATAGGAACTTTTTCTGAAACCTCTTGTTCCACTTGTACTCTAGCAGTCTGGTTAAAGCGAAGGTTTTTGAGCAGTCTTACATCATATGAGTCAAGACCAATTCGATCTAACAGTGGTGTATGCGGTACGTTATCAAATGCTTTCTCGAAATCGATGAAACATACGTAAATGTTTTTACGAAATTCAACACTCTTTTGCAAAAGTGTTCGCATGCAGAACAACGCTTCACGGGTACCCATATCGCCTCGAAAATCAAACTGCTCATCACTGATTATGTCCTCACAAAGTCGATATATACGATGGAGCAATATTTTCAATAATATTTTAAGTGTGTGACTCATCAAACTGATAAGTCGGTACTCATCACATTCTTTTGAGTTACTATTTTTCGGGATAGTAATAGATAAGGATTCTTACCAGTTATCTGGTATTTCACCAGTGCTATATATCTTGTTAAATAAGGATGCGATGATCCCAACGCTCTCGTCATCTAATAATTTTAGCAGTGGATATTACCAGACAAGTTCGATTTGCTTATCCATCAGCACCAGAGAACATGATGGAATATCTGGACATCCAGGCCTTTATGGATGGCTTACGTGACCCCGATATACAGAGAACGCTTCGTTTAGCCCATCCCAAAACATTGGTCGATGCATTGACGCTGCTCTTGAATATGAAGCAGCAACGAAAGCTTCGGGTTATAACAAAATTAGAACCATCCGAGAGGAAGCTGAAGAGGACAGATTGGACCAGATCGTCAGTTTGATAAAAAGTATGATGGATAAGAAGCCGAGAAAGATCAGATGCTGGAATTGTCATGAGCTAGGGCATGTACGCAGACCCTGTCATACTAATAGCTTCTCTGAGATGTTGCAACGAGCAACGATAGTGTATATGTAGATGGCGAAGAGAATGGCAAGAGATATACTCTGCTGGTTGACACTAGAGCAACTAGAACCATTATACGACCAGAAATAATAAAATCCAAGAATGAGCTTTTACCAACGAGACTGCGACTGCGGACCGCCTCAGGTGAGAGCGCCAACGTTCACAGGGAGACTTTATTCTTGACACTGACCGAAGCAACATAGAAATAGAAAGAGTGCTCTCAAAGATTAAAGGAGGACAAGAAAGAGTGCTGGGATATTTCAGTAAAGTCCTCTCCAAACCAGAACGAAACTACTGCGTCACAAGAAGAGAACTTTTGGCGATAGTGAAATCCGTGTAACACTGTGACCAGTATCTCTAGGGAAGGAAGTTCTTAATCCGGACGGATCACGCAGCATTCAAGTGGTTAATGCTGCTCAAGAATCCTGAGGGCCAGATCGCTAGATGGATTGAACGACTTCAAGAGTACGATTTCAACATCGAGCTGGTACGATTCACCGAAATGCCAACTGCCTGTCCAGACGGCCGTACCCAACAGACTGCTCCCACTGCAACAAGGCGGAATCTAGGGAAGCTGCAGTTTCAAGAACTACTATAGTCAACGAAGATTGGTCACCCACCTGGATCAGAGAAGATCAGGAGAATGATCCTCACCTAAAGAAGATTCGGTAATGAAAGGAAGAAAATCGGCGATCTACATGGCAAAAAGTGTCAAGATTTTCCCCGACACTCACGGCACAGTAGGACTCCCCTGTACTTGAAGAAAGGCTGTTGCAAAGAGTCTTTGAAAACGATGATGGTTCCGAGATGAGGAGACTGCTAGTTATCCCGAGAACGGGAGTAGCTGAGGTTCTGAAGATGTTACACGACAGTCCATCGGGAGGTCATCTGGGAGTGACGAAAACCCTTCAGCGAGTCCGTGAAAAGTTTTATTAGATGAACAGCTCCGACGATGTGAAGGACAGGCTTAATAAATTTACGACTTGTGCTACGAGTAATAGACCACGTCGCAAGAGAAAAGCACCTATGAAACAATCTAATGTTGGAAGCTCTTTCGAGAGGGTTGCTTTAGACATCGCTGGATCATTTTTGACGACTGAAAATGTTGGTAAATACATCCTGGCAGTAATGGATTATTTCACAAAGTGGGTGGAAATTTATGCGATCTCGAATCAAGAGGCCACAACTGTCGCGGATGTACTGGTGAAAGAATTTATCAGCCGATGTGGTGTTTCATTGAAAGTCCACAGCGATCAAGGAGGAAATTTCCAGAGTCAGGTATTCCAGGAAATTTTTAACAAGCTGGGAATGAAGAAGAACAGGACAACAGCGTTGCATTCACAATCAAATGGAATTCTCGAAAGAATGAACAGAACCATTGGAAAATACCTGTCCAAAGTAGTTTCCAGCCACCAGAGAGAGTGGGACCAGTATATTTCCCTATTTGCGTTGGATCATCGATCTGCCATAAATGAGTCCACGGGGGAAACACCTGCGAAAATTCTATTTGGACGTGAAATGAGGATTCCTAGTGACCTGGAGTTTGGCTGTCGGTCTGGCGAAGATCTAGCAGAAGAAGATTACGTGAACCAATTGAGAAGAATGTTGGACGATGTGCACGAATTGGTTCGAACGAATCTTCAAGTTGCCAGTGACAGAATGAAAAAACGGCATAAAACGCAGGCCACAGAAGGCAGCTTCAAAGAAGGGGACAAAGTATGGTTACACAACCCGACAAGCAGAAAACGATTTCTCCAAAATTAGAGAAATCATGGTTCATACTTAATCAAGAAAAGGATCAACGACATCATCTATCGTATAAGCAAGATCCCAACGATTAACTGAGAGTAGTTTACCAAAACCGACTAGCGTCATTCGAAGGAGACCATAACAAAGAGGAAGGGGTGAACCATCTACAACAAGAGTCTGACCCAGCCTTCGAAGAGTTTATGAGCGCAAACGGAGATACCGGGAATGCTAGATACGGAGTCACTACAGAACAAAGATAAGATTTGTTCACGCTTTCGAAAGAGTACTCACTGGCACATAACATCTCCGCCAATAACAAATATGGACGATAGTTGGCAACCATCTGGTAACTAGATAGCAATTTCCCGATTGAACCACCCACCGGGATGTGTGGGAAGCGATACGATGCCTTCGAGATCATGTGCTGGAATCCTACGTGGAGATACTAGCAAAGCCCAGCAATTTATCAGAAATGTAATTTGAGGATCTAAATGAAATCCATAGAATTGCAAATAAACTAACACCAATAGAAGAACAGCATGATATACATGAAATACGAATCCTATCAATATTTCAATTGAATATTGGGTATATGGTCGTAACCTTCTACGTAATGAGACGAAGATGCGAAAAATCTAAAATCAATAAGTCAAAATAATCGAAGAAACTCCCATGGAGACACTCCGCGTAAATAACTATTATTTTTGCCCCATAAGGACGGAGGAATTCAGTCATAATTCGCTGCCCCTACACCATATTAAATATCATTACTTAGAAATTATATAATATAAACTTCTTAACATGCTTGTTTTAGTTGTTTCTACATTTTTATATCAGTTTTTGAAGAACCAATCTCAGATTAACATCTTTAATTTTAACAGTTAAATATTTTTAGAAAACGGCATTTCAGTTCGGAAACAGATATTTTGCATGCATTTTTTTATGTTTTTAATCGATATCTGAAATTGCAAAAATATGATAAAATTTAAATAAGGAGAGGAAATATTATTATTTGCTGCAAAATAAACACTTAAAGTATATGATATATTCTAAACTTCAAAAAACGGGACTATTTTGCGTCTCGGAGCTCAGTTTGAGGCAACGGGACTGGTCTTTGCGAAAAGACAGATTCTATTTTTATTCATTGTGAAAACCGCAAAGCATTCTCGAGTTGAACTGACGATATAGAGTGCTGTAAATAACGTTACCGTCAAAATTTGCGTTGATAATGTTGATATAGACAGTTGTACCCACTTGTCGACAAAAATAATTTCAACAATCCTTTTAAGCATGTTTTTAAACTATCAATTCGGTACCTCCTTGACTGTTTCTATTTCAATAACAGAAAAAAATTGAAAGTGAAGAAACAATGAATAAACGAATAACTACTTCGAAAAATAGATAGTCGAAAACTCGGAACATATTGAGAAATCCTACGAAGCTTTAAAGGATAGAAATAATTGAACATTGATCAAATAATAAAAAACTATAGACTCCTGACCTTATAGGAAAAGGTTTGAATCAACCACCGCATTCAAGTACTTTTAACATTACAAATATAATCACATTAGAGAAGCTATTACTAATTTTAAAACTGTTTGTTAATTTCTAGTAAGCTAAAGATTAATTTATGATATAAACAAGTTTTAATTATAGAAATTCAAATTACATTCTCAATAATATACCATATTGAAATAGACATTAAAAATTGTAAACTAATTTTAAGTGATAACAAAATTCCTGCAGAAATTATAGCAGAATTTTCAGAGAAGTTCAAAAATATTAAAAATACTCATATTAAACAATTAAAACTTTTACTTGATAAAAAAAGGAATTATCATCTGATGATTGATAAATCTTTTGTAAACCTTACCATACCATACCAGATGATGTTAATTATTTTCTGAGCTTGGGTGATAAACTTAGTGTTGAACTTTATAAGGATGAAGTACCTATTTTTAAAATTTCAAAGGATGTAGAGTATTACATACAGGTTAATTCATTTCATTCTGATAGGGATGAAGTTAGATGTAAGATTAATAATGCAGTCACAAATTTTATGTATAAAAGTCAGCGACATTCTGAACGATGCCAAAAATTGATGATTATTTAAAAATGAGACTAATGAAAATAATAGTAGATTCTATATCAAGGGTGGAATAAGTAAAATTTTACAAGAGTAGAAATATTTGTATCCCGAGCCGTAGGCGAGGGAAACGATTCTATGAGTGTAGAATTTCGAATTCCACCCGTGTTTTAGCCTATACTTTTTCTACGACTATCAAATAAAAAACAAAGCAACATATATTGAATTGCTAACTTCTTAATTTCTGAAGGAGTTGTGGTGAAACCCTCACTCCTGTCAGTATCAAACAGTAAAAAGTAATAGCTATTATTTAAATGAAATTATACAAATTTAGTTACTTTTTATGAAGTATTATCAATTTTAATCTAAAATTTGAAAAAAATAGATAATAATTAAACAATTTTGACAGTTGACAATTGTTGCTAGCGTTTACAATTTTCTTCTTAAAAATTCACTTATTTTGCACTTCTCGCTCTAACAAATAATATTGAACAACCATATTAGTTATTTTACGTTCACTTTAGAGGATTTTTTATGCATTTTGATATTTCTGTACTACTTCTACTCTTCGTAGTGCACCTAGTGTAGAAAACGGAACACGCCTATTTTCTTTTTCTGTCAAATGAATCGTGATATTTAGAGGGCGCCACCAGTATTCAATCCATACCAAGAGCGAGAATGAATATTCTTGCTCTAGGGCTAGAATGAAGCTACTCCATAATCAAAAACTACGTATGAATATAGAAATTCTATAGTAGTTGCAGAACAAAGTATTTTTGTAAGTAAATCTGATAATGGTAACATTACGATTGTTATGTACACAGAAGAATATTCTCTGACTCAACATTAACTAAAGATCCTACTATCTCTTACCAAACAAAAAGCATCTCCTTAATTACTATTCTTAATTCTAAAGGATATATAACCGAAAATCAAAGGGTTTAAAAACGTATAATGCTGTTCTACCAAGAATTTATGTCCTAATAAAGTTACACAAAAATAAAAAATTAAGGCCTGTGGTATCCTGCATACAGTCTTCTTCATATGAGATTGTGAAATTTGTGACTGAATGATTGGAACAATTTGCTTCTGCCCTTTAATTTTCAATAAACAATTTATTTGAATTGATCAATCATCTTGAACCTGTAGTTTTGCCAGAAGATTATGTGCTGATAAGTCTTGATGCTATATCTTTTTTCACTAATGTTACTCACGACCTAATAGTGAAATACATTAAGAAAACTTGGAAAAATTCAATTATCATTCCCGACATTTCACTTCAAATGATTTTAAAACTAATAACAATTTTGTTTGACAGCAATTATTTTCAATTTGACATTATAAACAAATTAGTGGAACTGCAATGGGTAATCCAGCGAGCCCTTTTTTGGCCAATATAGTAAAAGAGAATGTTTTGAGTGAAATAGTGTTTGACTTGCCCCTTCCAGGTCCAGATCCTTGAGGTTGTATGTTGATCATGTCCGTACCAAAAAGAGAAGTTAATAATGTTCTGACCTATTTTAATTCTTTCAACCCTAATGTACAATTTACTATTGAAAGTGAAAATTCTTCCCTCAGTTAACCTTTTTTAGATGTTATGGTCATCAGAACAGTACATCAGACATTATTCACCAATTTTTATGAGAAATCGTTCGCCTCAGGCAGATCATGAAACAAAAGATCACTATAATCAGGGAATTTAAAAGTATGATTGTTAGATTATCACATCCACAATTTATTATCGAAAATCTAGAAATGTTTATAAATAGATTACGCCTTCATAATTATTCTAGACCTATCATTAATAAAATCATACAGAACACTGACAACAATAGAATTCGAAATACTTCTCAATGCAATCAAATAAATTACTATAAAATTCCGTTTGTCAATGGACTGTCTCTCTCAGAGAATCAAACAAATTTTATCTAACGATACAAATCAGATTATATTTTATTATACAAAAAAGTTCAACGGTTTTTATAGTTTGATGAAGGATGAATTAGACAAACTATATAATTCGAATTTAGTTTACAAAATTCCATTTCAGGATTGCTCTGCTTCATATGTTGGCCAAACTGAACGGCAAAAATCCTGTTAACAGGAAAACAGATACAGGTAAATAAATTAAGTCGTATATATAACCATCTAACCAATTGCTGTTGAATCCATTAGCCGCGTGTGTTATTTTTTGATTGTTTTTTACTTCTACATCTCAGTTTTACAAATGTATTTTATATATTTTTCATCTTCATCCTTGTGACCTGAATTGGTTCACATTTTTAGGTGAGTTTTTCCTATATTATTGTTACACTTTGGTTCAATTTGTCTTTGTTTTGTATTTTTATTGTCAACTGTATGTTCAATTTTATTGTAAAACTATATTTTAATTGTTCGGTATTGTTTTCTGTAGCCCTGAAGAAGGTGACAAATTTCACCGAAACGTTGGTAAAAAAATAAAAGAGTCAAACTAGTAATTATTTTTTATCCACTTCCACCAAAAGTTTTGTAAATAATGATTTTTAAATTATTTGACGGACAATTTAGATTCACCGACGTTCACAACCACCTAGAAATAGTATGTTTTTCAAACAATCAAAAACACATAAATATAGCATGTGAAATAGTTTTTACAGAATAATGTTCAAATAATTTTATTTCATTTTCATTCAAATTGTTCAACCATACGCGTAAAATACTTTTTAACAATAATATAATTTCTAAATTGATTTTTATTACCATTAGATTATACTCAACAGTTACGTCACCGTTTGACACAAGGTCGATGCATCTCCCTAGTAACATTTCATTAAGGATAATTCTGGTAGACCACTGAATGGTTGACATGGCATGGCCGTTACTAATTTATCAGGTGCCAAGTTCGAATTTGAACGCGTAATTGTAACCTTTTCCGGTAGAAACAGATTATATTTTCCGTGATGAGTCCTTGCTATTGTTTCCCAACAATAGAACACTTGTCGATTTATACATTATAGTGATCTTCCAAAACGAGGGCGCCACATGGTGTACTTTGTATTAATCTAATAGAACACTATCCCTCTGCGTTTAGAATTAATTAAAAGTTGAGATGCGTTCAACTGACAGTGCAAGTTTCCTGACCCTGGGAACCTGTGCACATCTATTTATCAGAGCCGGCTTTATTTTTTATTAATCATATAAAACATATTTTCACAAGGAAATCCGTTGGTAGAAAATTAATAAGAAAATAATTGATTTTCCATATTCATAAAATTTGAATTATAATTAAAAAAAGCAAGAAAATATTTGTTGTTTCTGTTTCAGTGATGATATTTCATGAATTAAAACAAAACAAGGTGTCTAATTATTATTCTTAACTCCATATTCAATCAGTGCGTTAAACATATAGAATTATTTTATTTTGATAGAGTTGTAAAAATAATAAGCGTGAAACCAAAACGAGGAAAAAAATACTAAAGCAAACCTTTAAAACTAATCCTACATTACATCATTTTTAAAGAAATTGCTGGCCTTTGTTGAATAATAATTACGCCCATATTTACGTATTTTTAGTGATTATAGATTTTGACAATATAATTATTGTTTTGGTCATTCTGTATAATGGCCGAATATAAAAAGTAGAAGGAAAATCATAACCATACTTTATATTACTTTTCCGCCCAACCTTCCTATATGCGAGAAAAGTATTGGTTTACCCCAAAAAAAGTTGGAATAAAAATATTTTTTTTGAGTTATTTTTACGTTTTCCATCCACAACAACACGAAAAAACGGTTTTTATAAAAAAATCCTGTGTGTATGTCGTCGTCGTCGTTGTCGTCGTTGTCGTCGGCCACTTTTTCTTACATGTCTTGTTAGCACGATACAGTCTCCGGAGTGCAATAAGTCAGCAATTTTATGATTAAATATTGTTAAGGACATGTCATATATGATCCATATTGATTTTAAGTTCACCAGAGCCAGTACAACGGGTGCTTTTCCGCCCAACCTTTCTATATGCGAGAAAAGTATTGGTTTACCCCAAAAAAAGTTGGAATTAAAATTTTTTTTTGAGTTATTTTTACGTTTTCCATCAACAACAACACGAAAAAACGGTTTTTATAAAAAAATCCTGTGTGTATGTCGTCGTCGTCGTTGTCGTCGTCGTTGTCGTTGTCGTCGGCCACTTTTCCTTACATGTATTGTTAGCACGATACAGTCTCCGGAGTGCAATAAGTCAGCAATTTTATGATTGAATATTGTTAAGGACATGTCATAGATGATCCACATTGATTTTCAGTTCACCAGAGCCAGTACAACGGGTGCTATGATACTTGAAGTACAACATTTTGTCATTTCTGAGAATTTTCAGTTTGTTAGCACGATACAGCCTCCGGAGTTCAACAAGTCACCAATTTTATGATTGAATATTATTCAGGGCATTTCACTGATGAACTCTATTGATTTTCAGTTCACCAGAGCCAATACAACAGGTGTTACAGTACTTTAAGTACGATATTTTTGACATTTTTGGGGAAGTTTCAGTTTGTTTGCACGATACAGCCTTCGTAGTATATACAAGTGACCAATTTTATGATTGGATATTATTCATAGCGTCTAAAAGATGAAGCCTATTGATATTCAGCTCACTAAAGCCAGGACAACGGGTGATATGGTACTTGAAGTACCAAATTTTTGTCATTTTTGGAAAATTTTCAGTTTGTTAGCACGATACAGCCTCCAGAGAGTATACGATTGATCAATTTTATGATTGAATATTGTTCAAGGTGTCTCACAGATGTACCCTATTGATTTTCAGTTTACTAGAGCGAGTACAGGGGGTCCTATAAATCCAGATATACTGAATTTTGGAGAAATTTTGGTTTGTTAGCACGATACATCCCCCGTAGTGTATACAAGTAACAATTGTATGATATATGAATATTGTTCAGGGCCACATATGCAGAAAAGTTAGTTTTAATCCTTAAAGCCGTTTATTTCATTTTATTCCAGTTGTAAGCTACTTCTAAAATTATCTCTCAGAGATTTGTGTAGTGAAACTACTAATCTGATTTTGTTATATGAAAGCCATGCATGTCAGTACAGAGTAAAATCAAAGGAGTATCAAAACAGAAATTCGAGGAACAAAGCCTATTTGATATAACAAACAATTTAAAGAATTTTCGTCCAAATATAGCATTGAATGCAGCCATGGTGAAAAATAAAATTCACACATTGAGAACCCAATACGCTAACGAAATGAACAAAATTAAAAAATCAGAAGCAAGTGGAGTGTCTCCTGATGATGTACACAAACCCACATGATGGTATTTTGACTTTCTAATATTTTTGGAGTCATAATACAAGGAGAATCTAATTTGGAAATTGAATCATATGAAACAGTTACCGTAAGTGAATATTTCCAGTATGTATTTTGGAAAGTATAACCAACAGCCAAGACATTCCTGCTTAATAACGTTCAAGTATTAATAATTGTATTTTTAGAAGTCAGAAGTTGATCTGAAATTATTTTTGATAGGACAATAGAGTACATTTCAAACCCATTTTCTGCTCCAGATTCTCATGATGAAGAGCAAAGTGAAAAGAGGCCATCAACTTCAGTTACAAAAACTTCAAAAAGGTCATGCTTAAGTTATTCAGAAAAACCTCCACTATACAAAAAAGGGATACTCCTGTCTTGAAGAAACGTAAACAAGAAGACTTACAACTGTCAAAGTTATTAGATAATGCAACAAAGGCCATCTCTTCAATGAGCGACAAATCAGAAAAAAATGTAATCAAGACGCATATATAGATCTTTTTTCAAGATAGGTACCTATGTTTGATCAAAAATATATGTGAGGAATAAATTACTTTGGATGTGCCACTCTGCACTGATGAGTATCTATATACAATAAAATTTAGTAATGTCAAAGCTTGCAGAAAATATCTATATTCATAAGTTATGATAGTTTATAAAAATATTTCATTTTTCTGGAAGTTCATGTCTTTAACGGAAATTCCAAACTTCCAAAACACCTAATTTGAAATTGACTACTTTAATTTCCAGGTATTTGGCAAAAGAAATGTAAAAAATAAAAGTGATGCAACAATTAATGGCTGCAAAAAGAGCATACACAGAAAATATTTGTATAGATGACTAGTGTTTATTGAGAAATGTATAAATTTATTAAGTTTCAGAAAATATAAGTACAGAACATTTCAATATTAGGATATCTCTGCATTTCCAATCATACCTCTATCATATTTTCCTCTGTATATGAAAATTGTCTTTTTCTGGGCCAAAAAAAACCTATATAAATTTTTTTCAAATTAATATTTTGCTCTTCAAGAACTGTTCATTAAAATTGATGTTTGTTGGATAGTAGTTCTAGGTAATCAAAATTAAATGAATTTTTGAGAAAATGACAATTTATTTGTTTAAATTTTATCGTCTTGCCATTCGACCCAGCCAACTTAAAAAATATATTGTCTGAATTGCTGCTACTTTTGGTCTGTTTCCAGCATTACTACTCAAACCATAAACAAATGTAAATTGTCTGTTGATATCTTCTTCAGGATCTGTACCAGTATATTTTGTCTTCATTTCAGAAATAAGAAAGTTGTTCAAAGCATAACATGCTTGTGTAACAATCTTTACTTTTTCGGTAATTACAGGGTTTACATTCAAAAGAACTCTAAAACGATTTGCAATAATTCCAAAAGCATTCTCTATCACACGGTGAGCTCTACTCAATCGATAGTTTTAATTTTTTTGTGGAATAAGTAGGGCTGCAATTACAAATGGAACAGGTTTAGTTCTAAATGGAAGTAGTCTATCCTCAGGAAAGTTCAAGGAATTATTTAATATTGATTTACTCTAATCATTTTCCCTGTAAACTCCTCCATCTGAAACCCTTCCATTCTTTCCAACATTTATATATGTGAATTTATATTGTGCATCAATTAAAGCCAATAAATAATAAAACACTATGTTTCTTTTTGTAGGTAAAGAAAGCTGATCCCTCTTTTCTTTGAGCATGGATATTTATGTGCTTTCCATCTAATGACCCCAAGCAGTTTGGTATATTCCGTAGCTCATCTTATTACTTGGAAATGTCCAACCATTCTGCTGCACTTGAAGGGACCTGAAGATAACATCAATAATCACAATAATACACTCATACCTTATATAAAAGAAAATACTTACACTTTTTAATAATCTTTCCTCAATTCGTCATAAATTGCTTTACAAACAATAGGAATGAAAAGTGAAATATTCTGTAGTTATATTGTAATGACATGAAACTAGTAGCAAAATATCTCAATGTTATAATTAATTTTTCTTTTGGTGAAATACTGTTTCGAAAGAAAGTTTATCAGTTTTGTTTATTCGATGCTCAATGTTTTCTAACAACTTATCGAATGTCGGCTGATCCATTCTCAGGTAGTTTTTAAAGGCATTCAAGTCATTACAATCTTCGAATTCGTTTGTAATTTCTAAGTTTCCCATTGCTTTATTTAGCCATGGTCTGTTCCAACAACATCTATTTCTCCTGTTCTCAGTGCGCCTTTTTATATAAGTGACAAGAACAGCAGTAGTAGTGATTGTCAGAAGTAATTTTTTTGTTTTTTCTGTATTCATTAACAAAGTGAATTTCCACCTTTCTTTGTAGGCTTAAATTGTTTTTTTTTGCGATTCTAATGATTACTTTATGAAACCCATTTGAGTGTCAAAAGAGAGCTTTTTTCGAGACGCAATATTTTATTCATCAACACTTAATAACACTAACAACGAAACGTCAACATTCGTCGTCTAAAAAATCATGCACGCAAATAACATAACCCAACTTTCATCCAAGGAACGCTTTAATCGTAACATAGTGCATCATTGAACAATAAATACAACAAACAGTTCGTTCAGGTGGACGCTTAAACAAAGTAAAGAGCACAAAATTATTGCAAATTGACATAATTATTCGATTTTCAAATGTGTCAAGTTGACGCTTATGTCAGCATTACCAACCGCTACGTCATGAATAGGAAATTCCGTAAATCGATTTAGTTATCCTATTTTTTGAATATTCTTACTTTTTGGACACAAAAAAACTCAAAATAGAAATAATTGTATAGAAAAATTGTTTCATAAAGCCTTTCATCGTACTTGTCCTTTAGAAAACTCACCTTCGGCTCTTTTGCAAAACTTGGTCGCGTGCGATAAAATGATGCCTTATGAAAGGTATTTAACCCTCCAGTAGGCGCAGCCGGTCTAGGACACCGGGCGGAGTTAAGAAACGACGTATCGGAAATAATCGGGTGAGCTCGGTATTTTGCGTACGTGTACCTTCCCGTTTTATGGTCAGCTAGTCAGTTCTTGTCGCGGAGCGCAGTACTTTAGAAAGCGGCAGAACAAATTGAAAACCCGGTGCAGGACACCGTGTGCGCCCACTGAGGTATTATAAGAAATATATTAAAAAGGCTTTAAATTATAGAATTTGTTGTAATTTCAGGTTTTGTCATTCAAATTAAAATGAACTACAACTACGAAAGAGATCAGCAGCGATTGTTGCGACTTTTTGAAGAAGTCCAGACACAAGAAGAATTTGATGATGAGGAGGAAACAACCGAAAACGATGTTGTAGAAGAGAGATCTGAAGATAGCAATACAGAAGAAGAAATCGAGGTAAATAAAAAAAAGGAAACTGGAAATACTACTGGACCTCATTTCATAGGGTAAGATAAAATTACCAAATGGGCCAAGCATGTACCTCCTAAAAACGTCAGAACTCGTAGGGAGAATATAGTAATGCAGCAACCAGGCCCAAAAGTTAATCTGAAAAATAAATCTAAAATTGATGATATTTGGGGTTCTCTATTCGATCTAAACATGCTACAAATAATTGTTGATGAGACAAACAAAAAAATTGATTCAGAAAGTTCACATTTTGTTCGTGAGAGAGATATTTTGCCATCCAATATTGACGAAATTCGAGCCCTAATTGGATTATTATATCTTGCATGTGTTGGGAAAGCAAGTCATTTGAATACTACTGACTTATGGAGCACAGATGGGACTGGCATTGAACTTTTCCGATTTACAATGAACGAGAGAAGATTTAAAGTTTTACTAAGATATATTCACTTTGACGACATACATACTAGAGCTGAGACATCTATTTTAGACAAACTAGCTCCAATTAGAACTATACTGACAAAATGGGATGAAAATCAAAAGAACAGTTTCTCTCATTCTCAATTTGTTACTGTTGATGAGAAACTGGAAGCCTTCAGAGGCAGATGTTCTTTCCGCTAGTACATCCCAAGTAAACCGAATAGATATGGTTTGAAGATATTCGCTACTTGTGATGCGAAATTATTTTACACTAGTCATATGGATGTTTATGTTGGGACACAACCAGCGGGCCCTTTCAGTCTAGACAACAGTACGAAAGCTATAACTGAAAGAGCCTGTAAGCACCTTTATAATTCGAACAGAAATGTCACAACAGACAACTGGTACACTAGCGCTGCACTCGGTATAGAACTAAAACGAAATGGTCTAACCTTAGTTGGAACTACAAAAGGCAGAAGAACGGAAATACCTGATTTTTTCAACCAAGCACAAAGTAGGCCAATTGGATCTAGTGTATTTGCTTTTGGCTGCGGAGGAACCTTGGTGTCATATAAACGGAAAAAAATAAATAAAAATGTCATATTGTACTCAACAATGCATCATGGCGATGATGTTGATGAGGAATCTGGTAAACCAGAAATAATATTACACTATAATTCAACGAAAAATGGTGTCGATACTGTGGACCAATTGTGTGCACAGTACAATGTAGCACGTTGTTTCAGAAGATGGCCTATGGGGATTTTTTATAGTTTATTGAATGTTACAGGAATAAACACGTTCGTTATTTATAGCTGTAACAATATTAATTCAACCAAACCAAGACGACAAATGGTAACAGAACTAGCTTTTGCTTTGACGTACAACCATCAAAAAAATAGGTATCTGAATCGACATAATCCCAGCAAATATTAGAATGCGACTGAAAGAACTGTGTAATATGCAAGATCCGCAAGAGGATGAGCCAGCTCAGAGAAATCCAGGGCAAACTGGAAGATGTGGTGACTGTAACTAGAGAAAAAACCGAAAAACAAAATATTTTTGTGAACTATGTGCTAAATTTTTGTGTTTAGAGCATGTGAAGCCTTTCTGTGCAAATTGCTACGATTCTCATCGCTGATTTTTGTACCTCTTTTGTATGTTCCGAGTACGTCTATGTCTTTTATTACTGGTTTCAATTTTTTTAGTGCTTAGAGTATATTGATGAATAACTTTGAGGTCGAATGTATAAGAATATTTTTTTAGTTATTGCTTTGTAATTGAACAAAAAAAATATAACCGCATTTGTGTAGTTTTTTTACAGCTCCCTGTTTAAAAATAATGTAAAAGGGGTATTGTCAAGCAAATGCCATATAATTGTAATGAAATGTTCAAAAAACTTATAGTTTCAACAAAACACTTATTACTGGTCTCTCAAGTCTATTTATTTTAACCGGTCTCGTACACCGTGTGCGCCCACTAATGAACAAGTTCAACTTGCGCCTACCGAAGGGTTGATGTACTATTAAATTCCAACCTTAAAATTAATGTGATCATAATATCAATTGTCAAGAAAATCTTGGAAATTTGCGAAAAATAGGCTCAAATGTAATTTTGCATGCAATTTATATTATCTACAATGAAGCTGCTACAAAAAGGCTGTAATGTAAGATTAGTATAAAATTACGACGTACAAAAAAACTAAAAAAGCTAGAGAATAAAAATATTTAAAAGAAAATATTCCAAATAGAAATTGAAAAACCAATGGATTTTAATAACTAACAGACATATGTTTACTCAATTTCTTCTGTATTTTAATTTTGGATGAAGTTATCCTATATCAACAAAAAAATATTTGTTCATATAATCTGGATATCAAAAATGGAGCTCTCTCTTTATGCAGTGTTAATGCTGGGAATAATAGAGGCTCTATGTAGTCTACAAATCTTCTCACATGTTATGATCATGAGAGAAGCTATCTTGTCAGTTTCATCGATTCTGAGAGGGTGCTTACAATAATTGAATTCTTGATTAAGCTTGAATTTGAAGACACCAATAGAAAGCTTTTAAAACATCCATATTGGCCACCATATTCAAAAATAAATTTTAAAAATGCGATATCATCGAAGAACATTCATATATGTGAAGGAGTGAAACAAGAATGAGTGCTGTTCCCTACGCTTTCCAAAATATACTGAAAATATTTATTTATAGAGGCACTTAAGGACTTCAATTATGGAATAAAAATTAAATCACGTTTTCAGGCCGATTGTATCTTGCAAATTGAACTTTTCTGTTTTCATAGTAAAATTTTCATAGTATAATTTCCTACAAAATTTTAAATACCTATACAAAATCATTATTTTCACGTCGTTATTAGAAAGAAATATTATCAATAGAAGAATTTTGTCCACACCATAGAGAAATTAAATACCCTGAATACATTTATAGATGATGCATGATGAAGCAGCCCGTAACTAATTCAATTAGCGCCCGTTATCAATCATTTTGTAACCGTCATATTTTAAATGTGGTCTCTATAACGGTTTGAATTTTACAATCAAAACAAAGAAAAAACTTTAAATTTTCCACCAAAAAGTTTCAACCATACTTATTTAATGGTACGTCGCGTTGTCTAATTACAATTGATTGATGTATTATCCTTCGTTCGCTTAATTGATACAGTTATAAAAATTTTGTAATCGCATACCGGAAATCGGCCCAGAAAAATGCTTTAAAATAGTTCGTTGTTCTTCGCTAGGTGGCGCGATCTATCAATTACAAAATATAATTACATGTTTTACAAAACATACTCTAATCAAATGTACATAACGAGAAAAAATCATTAACATAATAATTTTAAATAATAAAAATACTTGGCATCATAATCTAATAAGCTATTATTGTACTTCTGCAGTAAAAATTCAATCCAAAATCTCTTAAAAGTTCAATGATAGTTTTATTTTAATGAGTTGTAACATTACGAGTAATTCGGTTAGGTGTTCGGATACATCCAATTAGCTTTGGAAAATACTGTTTTGTTCTTGTTCCCCTTTCGATTTCTGTAGCAATCAAATTAATTTTGAATGTGGGCAAAGTAACTCTTATATTCAAATGATAAAGCGTGTAACATTCTTAGTGTTTATTTTGAATATGCTGGAATCGCTGAAAGGGAATAAATGGTACGATATTACGGTGGAATTATACACCAAATAAAATAACATAAAACAAAATAACAAATAAAATATAAAAGTTGATCTTATGGAAAATCCTTATAGAGTTTATACTGGAAATAACAAAGAATAAATAAAATAAAATTGATAATATTAAATTCGCCAACTTTCAACAGATCAATATATATGAAAATTGCTGTGCCCAATCGTGAGATTATTGAAAGTTTGTTACACATAACCCGACTTCTAACTCTCTTTTTAAGAAGTGAAATTACGTTAACTAGAAATTGCTGTATACGTAAGTACCTAGATCCCTAGACCTAAAAAGTAGGGAAAAAATGAGCCCTAATACGTTATTCTACGATCATCCCCTGAGAAGAGCGAGCGGACTTTCGAAGGTGCCTTTCTTGTGAAAAACCGCTATATCACCAAACATAATATAAAAAATTCAATTTATAAGATTTGTCCTTTTTTGGCTACTAATTGGCTATACTTTCAATTAATGTGAATTATATAAACTTAAAATTCGTGGAGCTCTGAATACCCCCTATTTTTGTGAGTTTTTTCAAAATGTCTCGAAAAATATTGGATTCATAAATAATAATCATAGGAGCAAAGAAAATTGTTCTTATTAATACCTACAACCTTCTTATTTAATACTTTGTTACTTTGTTATATTAGTCATAGTTTCCGAGATATTTACAAAAAATCGCTTTTCGCATATTTGCGAATTTTTAAGCACCAACCCGCGCGTCTCCAGATGGCGGATAGAGATGATTGATTTTGTATGAGGAGGAAGTCTGCAGGGAAATACCTGGGGCTCGCTGTGTGTAAAAACTCAACTGGCAGCCGTCAAATACCCTGCCGCGGACCAACCTTTACCTGTCCCAGCTAAAGTATCGTAACTAAGGGATTGTACACAGGATTACGATGCCGAGTAGCATTTTGAGCTTACCTCCAAATCACCTGTTATACCAATGTCTCCTGGCTGTCTGTAGTCATGTCTCGCGGGTCAATGAGCGGGGGGGTCTTGGACTGACTGTCCGGAGGAGGCAACCTCATTGAAAACCTAAATTCAAGATGGGAAACCCGGCCAAAGAATGCATGGCTAAATAGAAGAGTAGTCCTTACTGGTATCGACCTTGGAGCACCGGGGAGAACTCCATTGTATAAATTCCCTAACCTCTGCATGTGGAACTCTGCAGCGGTGGACCGTAATGACCCTAGCTTCACGTGAGACCATTTATGGACAGAGAAAGTAAAACCACCGCCGGAAAAGTAGTGAAGAAAACCTCCGCCTCTTCATACGAAATTATTCTGCTGAACTGTGGGTCTCAAGTATCAGCAGACTGGCTCATGAGGTCAGCGCCGGTATTACATTTTTGCGAAAGACCCGAATTTGTGGCTCGTAGTGGAAGAAGCCATGACATGACACTGGAGAAGATCCTCCAACTTGTCGATATTCAGAATTCTAGCTTCACTATTGAGGATTGGAAGATCCTGAACTCCAAAAAAGAGGAAAAGGGGACTATTCTCACGATTAGGATCGATCACCAATCTGGGGAGGTTCTCAAGGCAGGAGGTTACGCGCTAAACATCCGTTTTGGGTGTATCTCGGTCCCGGAGAAGGCGAAAGCTTCACCTTGGGTCACCCTGAGATCTCCTCCGGGTCCGCGGTGGCATCTGGGGATGCGGAGATCATCTCTGCATCCCGAGTAACTAGGTGGAGCTGCCTGGGGGTTGACGGTCTGACACAAGATGAAGAAACCTGTTCAAACTCCGGGGAAGATATTGCCATGGTGGTAGAGGCTAAATAACTCGGCTTCTCTCATCCATAACAATTTTCCTTCACTTCCACGAATGTAGCGCAGATTAACTTGCATCACGCGAAGCGAGCTTCAGCCGTGATAGCAAGGTTGTTCGCTAAACTACAACTGGGTATTGTACTGATCCAAGAGCCATGGATCAACAAAGAAGGCGAAATCACAGGGTTGGCATGTAAGGACTCTAAATTGATTTATAATCAAAGACAAGTCTCTCCGCGTGCCTGTGTAATCATAAGAAATAACATAAAAAATATATATGTGTTTCAGAATACATGTCACGGGACCTTGCTCCAATCATGGTTCCCCACATCATTGGGGGTACCGACCGAGACATTGTCATTGCCTCTGCCTATTTCACTGAAGACTGGCCCATGACACCGCTAGAGCTAGTGAGACACTGCAACAGCAGACGGCTGCCAATCATAATTGGTTGTGATGCCAACGCACAAAATACCGTGTGGGATAGCACTAACAACAACGCCATAGGTTAGTGCTCATTAGAATATCTCTTAGACCTTAAACGTGGGGACAATCTCCACTTTTATCACGAGAGCAAGAGCTCTGGACGTAACAATACTTAATGTGGCTGTTAGGAAAAATGTAAAGATTGGAGGGTGATTGACTAGCCATCACTATCCGACCATAGAAATTTAGGACAGAGGGAGATACCACCTCGATTCCTTCAATCCGAAATCCTTGAAATATGGATTGGTCTGCCTACAAGACCAATATCTGAAGGTACATTTGGAACAGGTCGATGTAAATGGGGTAAATCACCAGCACTATGGCCTAGAACAAAGAGTCGAACAGATCTGGGCAATAATGGAAGCATTCCATTCCATCTGCCCACTGTCAAAAGCTCGATCAGACGAAGATGCTCCTTGCTGGAATGAGAACCTGTCAAACCTCAGGAAAGAGGTCCGTCGGCTCTTTTATAGAGCCAAACGTGACAGAAATTGGTAAGGATAAACTGAGAAGCTTACTCAGTACAATAAAGAGATTAGGAACGCCAAAAGGCTTAATTTTCAAGCCTTTTATGAAAAGTTACCTTCCACTCACACAGCGGCCAGACTACAATAGGTCATGGCACTAGCCCCACAATGTCGCTGAATATGCCAGATGGTCATACACGGAAGGTGAAGAGGAACGATAGATTCTTCTTCTTAGAACTTACTTTCCAGGTAGTGAACCAGCAACAAACACTGAAATATCAATGAACTACACAAAAAACCCGCAAGGAAGATTGGGACATTGCTTAGAAAATATTTACTAGACAACGGTTGGAATGGACTATAAATACCCTTTCAACCATATAAATCCTGCGAAAATATAAATCACCAGGAGTAGATGGAACATTTTCAGCACTCCCGTATGAAAGTATAGAGGAGATTATTCCTCCTTAGCTGAAGATTACAAGAAGCAGTCTAGCAGAAAATGGAAAAGCGCTTGGGTAACCTTCATACAAAAAATAGGGAAAAAAGATGGAATTGATCCCCGATCTTTTAGATCTATCTGCCTAACATCGTTTCTACTCAAAACGATGGAATAAGTAGTGGATAACTACAAAAGAATGGAGAACCTGGAGAATATACCACTTCATAAATGTCCGTGTGCCTTCAAAGCGGGTGGACCAACTGAGACGGTTCTGTATCAACTGACCGAAGTCATCCAGAAAACTCTGAACAACAAAGAAATCGCAATGTGCGCATTCCTGGATATATCAACTCATGTGTCTGTCAAAGAAGCACTAAAAACGCGAGGAGTAAACGAAACTATTGTAAAATGGATGTCTGAGTTGTTGACGACGAGGATGAAACCACCTCGGTTGAAGCCACTCGCGGAACACCTCAAGAGTAATTGATATCTCCCCTTCTATGGAGCCTCGTAGTAGATGAGTTTCTCTACAGCTAACGGAGCTTGGCTTCGAATGTATGGGCTATGCTGATGACATAGTTCTAATAGTGACAGGCAAGTTCGAGAGCTCCTTGTGTGATTTATTACAAAAAAGCCTCAGAACTATTGAGCAATGTTGTTTGTCAGTGGGGTTGAACATTAACTCAAACAAGACCACAGTAATTTCATTTACCCGGAAAAGAACACTTCCAGCCATGAAACCCGTATCTTGAAACGGAGAAATCATAGAATGGAAATCTGAAGTTAAATATCTAGGGATAACCCTAGACAGTAAGCTTTTGTGGAATAATCATGTTAAAATAACTGCTAGTGAAGCAATAAAAGTTTTATGGTATGCAGAAATCTAGCTGGTAAGAGTTGGTGCTGTAACCCAAAAATACTGCGATAGATGTACGCCATGATTGTGAGACCAGCAATTAGGTATGGGGCAATTGTTTGGCATACTGAAGCAAGTCAGTACAGCATGAGGAAGACTCTCCACAAAGTTCAACGGCTTTCCTGGGTGTGCATAATTGGAGCTATGAGAAGGTCTTCAACTAGGGCATTTGAGATCTCACACCTCTACTTCAGTTAATAGAAATATCCGCCCACGAGGCAATCCTTAGAATATCTAGGGAAGGTTCAGGCAATGAGAGTATTAAAAATAAGGGAGCAAGGTACACTCTAACAAAATACATCTCATTAGCGGATCTTCCCAGTAAGGAAATGATCAAGAAACTATGTATCGAAAAGAACTTCACTACGATGCTAAGTAAGAGATGAGACTGGGAGAGGGAATGCACCACCCAAAATCCCAAAGAAAACACCATTAGATGGTATACAGATCGTACAAAAACCACCGCAGGAGTTGGCGCTGGCACAAGATACTCATTATCAATAAGCTTCTGCCCGAGCGTCTTTCAGGCAGAAATACTTGCGATCGAAATGAACCTAGAAAGAAACTATCAAAAATGTGACACATGAATCCATTCTGATGATCAAGCAGCTGTCGAAGCATTGCGCTCCCATGTCATTGACTTAAAGTTGGCATGGGAGTGCTGAAAAAACTTGATGAACTAAGCAAGAATAACAGGATCTCTCTAGTCTGGGTTCCTGGCCACTCGGAAATCACAAGAAATAATGAGGCTAAAACACCTGCCAGGAAAGGAGCACACACGCCATTTATTAGTCCGAAGCATTTCTGTTGTGTAGGAAAATGCTCCTATAAGAAAGAGTT
This sequence comes from Galeruca laticollis, assembly GCA_963921935.1. Lineage (NCBI taxonomy): Eukaryota > Metazoa > Arthropoda > Insecta > Coleoptera > Chrysomelidae > Galeruca > Galeruca laticollis. The sequence continues at coordinate 168,252,918 of OY998180.1, forward strand.
TCGTAAGAAGGAGGACACCGACAAAAGAGGCACTCTGGCGGTGGCTTCCCGGACTGGATCTCTCCAAAAAGTTCTTACGGAACTTTGACACTGCTAAATCCAAAACGTATTTGGATCTCAGTAAAAATAAGCTACATGTCCTCACGGGATCCTTACAGGACAATGCCGCCTTAGGAAGCACCTAATGAGAGTAGGTAAAACAGAAATTCGCGAGTGTAGATTATGTGGGGAGGAGGAGGAAGCTCCGGATCACCTAGTTCTAGAGTGCCTTGCCATCGCAAGCCAACGCAAAAGCTGTCTCGGATAATAAAGTTGTAAGAGCGAGTATATAACCCATCGCAAATAATGAAGTTCATTAGAACTCTGGAACTGGAAGCTGGAAGGCAAGAGCACTTCTGATAGAGGACGTGCACAAAAAAACTTAAGCCTGCCGAGTAATGTAACCTCGTTAATAATCTAATCTAAGGAAGCTTTAGCTAATACAATATTTTCCAAAAATTATTCTAAAGTTATTTCATGGCATCAAAAATGCTAAAGAAAGCTGATTATATCATTATTTGAATCGTTTTAGTTTGTCTGTTAAGTAAAATTACAGTTCAGTTACATGTTGATTGAATTGAAAATAACAAAGAACAATTCGAATAATAAATATTTACATCCATTTTATTTAGTTTCCAATAATGAATTTTCGCATCGTGTATACTGAAAGAATGTCAACAGAAATAGATAAAGTTTTGAAATTCGCTGAATATTTTCTACTCGATCAAATATTTATGAAGATCTTATATTATATCTATTTACAATGGTTATAGTTCAAGTACAAAATTTCGAAGTGAGGGAATAAATGACTTTGAGTGATGTATTTGAATACGACTTATTATTGTGATAATTTGCATAATTATGTATTCGACATTTCATTATACATCTTTTGCCACTACGTATCATAACCTCCAATTAACACTATTAACTTTGCAAAACTCATGAAACAAAACAATTTCATCACAGTAATTTGCAGAACTGTCCAATTTTCTGTTCATAAAATTATATATTCGTTTAGCGTGCGAAGGAATTTTACCTGAGTGAAAGCAATGAAAATAAGTTAATTTTCATAAACCATAACCGTCCCTTTTAATAATATATAATAATTTATTTCAATTTCTCTTAATGTTAGTATGAAATGGAGGTATTGCCCATAATAATTACTTCCTCGAAAACAGTTTGGCTGATATTTGGTTAGGTCGATAGGTAAATAATTTAATTTATTAGTAAACTGTGTCTTGGTCTATGAACTACTAGGAGCAGAGCAGCAAGAAAAGTAAACTAAACCTCTGAATTTTTATGAAAAAAAGCATCAATCACAAGTTTAAATGCATTGAAATTTAAAACTGCAGCTTGAACTACACATGTAAAAATAGTTGTGCTCTACGTGTGTGATGATCTCGTATGCTGGAGGACCCATTTCGCGGTGTAGTTTCAAAATGTGCCAATATGACAGGAATTAGAAAAACTACCATTTACAAGCTTTTGAAACACAGAAAAACGGTTTAATTATGGAACCTGCGAAGAAACCACAAGGAAAAAACCTATAGAAATCGACGAGGCTGTTAAATATGTTATTAGGTATAAAGTTCATTCATATTACCTTACTAAGCAACCAACAGTCGACAAGGTTTTATCAACACTTAATGATGACGAAAGTTTACCAATAATAAAGAGAACATAAGGATGGAAAATTGTACACGAATTAAATTTCATTTGGGAGAAGCAGGATTGTAGACCAGTACTGGGGGAAATAGGAGAGATAGTTTGATGGAGACGAAACCATTTTAGGAAAATACGAAAATTGAGAACAGATGAAACCTGACTGAATGAAGGACATATTCTTAGAGAAGTCTGTCAAGATAAATCGGTTGAAAGTCATATGCAAGCTTTTTTAGAATGTTTAACAACTGCTTTAAAGACTCCAATTGGGAAAGTTCGTCGTTTAACAATAACCCATAATGGGGGTGATGAAGGTTTGCTAGAATTCGTATCAAAGTCCACCAAATATACCACCAAGTAATGAATGTCGATGTTTTTGAAGAGATTTTCTATGAAATGCTGGATTTAATTCCCATTTATTTATAGTTTTGGATGATGCTAACTATCATTCAAGGTTAAAATAACCGTTAATTGGAAAGGGAATTACGGCTAACAGTGATATGTTGAAGAAAGAACTTTTAGTGTCGGCTAGGCCAGGAACGTGGAATTACTTCGATTGCCACCATATCACTGCGAATTCAACCCGGTCGAGCTTATTTTAGCACAAATGAAAGGATTTGTGGTTCGTCACAGTACAACATTTCGATAATGTTTGGCAACTTTTATTGCAATTGTACGAATTTATAAGTAAACAGTGCGTTGCTTCGGAGGCAGCAACCGTTTCCAAAGGTTTTTGTCTCCCGGGTACGTCAAAATCATCTAAACCCAAACTAATTGTGGTGCATACCGCAAATGTTTCCACGTCATCCGACGTGTTTGGTTTTTGGTTCCTTTTAATCCTGAGTCTTTCCGTTCCCTAAATGTGCGACAATCACGCGTACACCCTGACGTATCGTATATGATGTGGTATACCTTCATCATCTGATCAAGACTCAATTGACTGGAATTAAAAGAAGGGAAAAGAAGAGAAAATAGGGACCAAAAATCAAACAGCAATCATTATCAAAAATTACAAAAGAAAATTGGAAACAAAAAGCAAACAACAAGTGTTATCATGGGAAAGCACGCAAAAATAAAGAGGTTACTGAAGAGGAGTGGTAACCGTAAACATGCATGTTTCTAGCTCATTAGCCTTCATCAGTACGGTATAACCAAGTATGGATGTGAAACTTGGGAGCAACGATGTTGAATGAAACATGGAAGAACACAAAGAACGGAAAATAACAGGACAACCAAACGCACATTTGTGCCATCAATTGGAAGATTCCGATCTTGGAACAACATATATATATATATATATATATATATATATTTATGTAAGGTGCGTTGTCTCCTCCAAAGCAGATACTGGAAAAACGTTGTCACCTCATATATAACGTTGTCGCCTCCGACTTTGGAGGCGACAACGTTTTTCCAAGTTTCCGTTGGTTTTGTACTCAGATGCCATCTAGAGCCCCAAAAACGAAAATTTTGTCGGAGGTCACAAACTACTCTCAATACCCTCAGAAAAAGTTTTTAGTTCCGATATTTATCACTGGCGCTAGTGCAGCACCAAACGTTTAGGCAAGGTACGTTATCGCCTCCTATCATATAAACTTGCATGTTTGCATAAAGAACGTAATTTTCACGCCTCCGCTAAATGGCAACATTGAAGATGAGGTGACAAGGGTGCTTTTCTAGCATGTAACACTTTATTTGCGACTCGTTACGAATAAGACGTAGTTGTAGCAGTGTATAAATTCAATATATTGTGCAATAATGATGGCAACGAGAACTGGAAAAATTTTACAACTGTGCGGTAAGTACCAAAAAATTTATTAGTACTATGATATCAAAATTATTTTTTTTATTCTATCATTAGTATTCCAATAATCGTGGTTTTTAAAAGCAATAACAAAAATGTCTAGCAATATTGAATGCGTTTTTTATAAACATCTTTCTGTTGTCACGTAATCGGCCGTGTTTTATTAGCCCTTACTTACGTATTTCTGAAAAAATTTAAAATAACAGACATTATAAATGTAAAACAAGTTACGACTCGAAAATCGTATCTTATCTGTAAGAATAATATGAAGCTTAAATTTTTTTTGTTTTTTCTTTGTAACAGGCAATACTTGATGTTGGAAACTCTTTTCTCATTAGATAAAATATTTATCATGGAGGGCTAGGCAGCAACACGCTACGAACACTGGAGAGAATAGTATTAAAAATGGTTACATAAACGGGAAAAAAGCGGCCCTTCCGAGAAGTTCCATTGTGTACTTTCCGTAAATATTAACGACTATTGAAATCGTGCAGTTTTATTTCACTTTTGTGATAATCGGAGAGATACAGGGTATTAAAATACAAATTCTGAAATTTTAGTTTTCGCAATACTAGTTTTAGACATGTACAAATTAAAATGTTTCAATTAGGAGTTTTGGGTATCCAAAATCATTTAGAAGGAACCACCACATATTCTACATCTGTGGAATAAATGTACGCAAAATTTTTCCTAACATTTTTTTATTGTTTATTTGCAATGGCGAATTTCTGGAACTATAGTCCCGATTTTGAAAGTAATTCTTCCGTTAGATAGAATATTTATCCTGGAGTAGCATGTGCTATGTAATATCAAGCTTCCATCAATCGCAGCGAAACAGTATTGAAACAGGTTACAAAAACGGATAAAAATCGGCCCCTTTTTAATCGCCCACTAATTTTTCCTTTTAATTTGCCTTGTGATTCCAGAAAAAGCTGATAAACATATTAATGATAGTTCAGATTTGATGCCAACACAGGAGAAAAAAGTACAATTTCTACGAGGAAAAATTTTCAATGCAAAAGGTAGGGTGTTATAAATAGTAAAAATTAAGTAAATACAAAAATACTACAAATTCAGATTTGATAATTATTCCCTATTTTTATTCCCCATATATGGTTTTAGTATCAAAAAATAAACAATTGTTTGGAAATGAGACTCTTGATTTAATGCCAATACATGTACCAAATGAGACTAAATGCGTGAATCATGATTTTATCTATGGATTTCCTACAAGTCGTTTATTAAAAGAGATGCGAGAACATTTTTTGGAAAGTCCCCAAATTGAACCAATGCTCGAAATGAATAAAACTCTGTCTGCTCACATGTGGATGAACCAGTCGGGTAGGTTAACTTTATTTCGTAACGAGCGACAACGTTTATAATTATAAATTATCCGTATCACTAGTGCGTAAAGTAAAATATGTCAAAAACAGAATAGCAACAAAATTCAACATGTTATTTTAAATATCATTTCTTATCTATTTCTTATATTTTATCTGAACTTTTTGTACTTTAGTCATAATTTTCATTTAATGTCACGATTTAATTCGAAGTGAACAGACCCTGGATGTCAATTTTGATAAAAGTGAATAGGTCATGGATATGTGGATATACAGGATACATATCAAAAATTATGTTTAAACTCTCAGGTTTGTTTAGTATATTATAAAACCGAATTTAACTTGACAGAGTAAAAAGGCCTCTTTGACTCATGTGATTGTCGAATGACAATATTCACTTTCGTAAAAAAAGACTATCTTACACACTTATTACTTAAATAACTATTGCATGTTAATGCCGTTTCACTTTTCTATATTTTTTTAAGAGTGTTAATATTTATTTCATTTTCTGTTATATTTACATCAGTGGATTATTTTAAACACTTGTATCCATAAAAATAAAATATTGCTTAACAGGTCTTATGTTTAAATTGAAAATTTACATATTATATTTGTTGCCAAAGAGAAAAAACCTTCCAACCTTTGCTAAAAATATGGAACCAAATGTCCGAGATGAATATTTATATTCGAAATTGTGTGTGTAGATAAAGAGGTGTCTTTATCACCTCCAATAATGTGGCAACGCTGTCGGAGGCGACAAAGATAACAAGATGTATAATTTTTGGAGGTGACACAGTACTTCTTGTGTCTCATATATTTGAGTATATATGATCCCTTAGAAATTAAAATATATTCACCCCTCTCAAGGGATCCGAATTGGTCTTGATTTTAGCACCCCAAATATAACTTCTTTTTCGATGAAGACCAATGGGAAGACCCGGAGGCCAGGTCGTCTTTTCCATGTACCGGAGGCAATAAGGTATCGTGTACCAATATATATATATATATATATATATATATATATATATATATATATATATATATATATATATATATGTTACGGTTGTATTGTTAATGTACCCAAGAAGATACAGATTTATGAAGATACAATATGGTCAAGATAAAGTTCAGTATTTCCTATGTCCTTTGAGATATCAATTTGATTATAGCCATCATTAATCGTAAGATTCTGTAATTATTTAATATACAGGGTGATCGCGAATGCTGTGCCATATCAATGTTACATTTTTTAAACGAAAAATCCTGTATTTTACTCCATATTTGGAATCCGCGTGACTTCCCCATTACAGCAATATAGAGGGTATTTAAAAAGCTATAACCAATTTTCCATAAAAATCAAAACAAGTTCAATACCTTGTTCAGTGTAAAATGCTGCTGCCAAAACATTCGACTTGTAGTCAAAATTCTGGAAACTTATTTATTTCGTTAATATTCATTAAAGCTGGTACAGATTGAATCAAAATACAAATACATATTTTCTCAGATTTTTCAATTGAAGAACCCTGTATTTTATGTGAGTATAGAAAAGTACTAAGAACATTCTCCTCTTTTTAGTAAGCATTCCCTCTACCTGAAATAACTAGTTTTTGAGATATTTTGATTTATCTATGCAAAAAATTAATTAAATGCCTATATAATCATTTAACAATTAATTATGAGTTTGCCATCATTTACTTGTCAAAAACTGATATTTGGCATAATAATAGGTACATTGTTATTTGACTTAGCGATTTGGTACATTTTTTGGTGGCTTCAATAATTTGAACTATGGCAGAAATGAATTTCACCAATGATGAAATGATTGATATGATCTGTATATTGGGAGAATGCAATAAAAAGGCCTTGCCGTCAGTAAGAGTTTACCATGAACGTTTTCTTGAAAGGCGATAACCTACAAAAGCATGGTTGGAGAGATTGATGGAGCGGTTCAATCGCCCGGGTACAGTTATTTATGGAAAGCATGAACGAACAAGAATTTCTGTGACAGAAGAAAATTAAATTAAGGTTTTGCTAGCAGTTAGCGAAAACCGTCACGAAAGTGTGAAGAGAATTTGGACCAAACAAGAATTGAATTACTACAGTGTCCAAGAATCCATGGCAAAAAGAAAATGCAGTCTTACCACATTCATTTGCAACAGGAACTAACTGATGATGATTTTGAAAAGATACTAGTATTTTGTAGGTGGGCTTTACGAAAAGTTAATCAAAAAACAAACTATTTCAATTATGTCCTATTTGAAGAAGCCACGTTTCATAAAAATGGTTGTGTTAACAGGCATAACTTTCACTATTATTCATCAACCAATCCATGTCACATAAATATACACAGTCAAACTAGATGGTCGTTAAATGTGTGGGGAGGTATTGTTGGTGAATATGTAGTGGGTCCATTTTTTTCTGAGGTAGATTTAAATGCTGAGATGTATTTAGGTTTTCTAGGAAACTAATTACCTCCATTATTGGAAGAAGTCCCACTTCGTACACGTCGTAGGATGTGGTTTTTGCAGGATGGTGCGCCTGCTCACGCTAATCAATCAATTAATGGGGAGCTGAAACTGAAAAATGGATCGGAAGAAAAGGTCCAGAACAGTGGCCACCAAGGTCACCAGATTTCAATAAAATGGACTCATTTTTCTGGGGCCCCATTAAGAATGAAGTGTACAAAATACCTCCAACAATAAGGGATGGTATAACGAGGAGATTACGGAATGAATGTCGGAATGTTTCGGTAGAAATGCTACGTAATGTGAGTAAATCTTTTAATTATCCCTTTCAAGCATGCGTAGAGTTCATTTCGAACAACTATTATAATAATTAATACTTGTACCTATACTGTAGTAAAATACGATTGTTTTTTATTGATTCATTCCTATAATTTATTTGTAATATACTCGTTTTTTTATTTGTAATTTAACATCTATAGTACCAAACAGCAATGATAAAATGTCAGTTTTTGACAAATAAATCATGGCCAACTCACAAATAATTGTCAAATGATTATATAGTTATATAATCAATGTTATGCATAGAAAAATCAAAATATCTCAAGAACTAATAAGTGTGTAGGTAGTACTTTTCGATATTCACATAATAATGTGGCAGTTGACGATGCGCGAGAAAGCCATACAACTTGACAACGTTCTAAACGTAGTTACCCGGAAGAGCAGGCGACGTACATTCCGCATGCAAAGTTTTAAAGGCTGTGAGACTGCTAATACCTACGAGGGTAACACAATATTTTGAATTTGGATATAAAAATAATAAATTGTGGCACATGTAAAATGCCATATAAAATCGGGTTTACAAAACAAAACAACATTAATGTGTTCTTTATTATTAATTAAATGAATAAGAAAATCAAAACCATTGGATTTTTCTACGAAAATTGTTTTTTTTGTACAGACATAATTATTTATTGCCTCAAAAACCATACGGGAAATTCTATAATTACCCGTTATTATTTTATGTGATGTAAATAATAAATAATAAATGGATTCCAAGAGACATAAACTTTCACCTTTACTTCAAATTAATGTCTTCTAAGTGGTCCCTTCATAATATTTGTCATTGAGGTTTATTTGTATATAAATTGGAAGTCAGGTAGATTTTGTAGATAAAGCGTAGAATATGATAAGGATTGTTAAACGACTTTCTAAATGTTACAATGGCCAACAATTTTTCCTATCTGTTCGTAGTAATAGTTAATGACATACCTACCTGTTAAGCTTTCTAAAATTGTTATTCTTAATAATATGTAGTAGAGAGTAATGTAAAAATTCGGGTTTATATATAAAATTTGAAAAACAAATTGGGGAAATCGCCTTTAGAGATCGTCTAATAAATATACATAAGTATACTAATAATATAAATAAAATATTAAAGCTTTTTTTGTGGTATATATTTCTACTTTCATATGTAAATTTTTGGGTTTTTTGCAAATATTTACTGTTAAATTAGAACATCTCTTCACACTTTTTACAGAGTTAGGACTGGCAAAACAAAAAAAAATTGATTCTGTGTGTCGTCAATTATTGTTTATTTAGAACTATGTACAGATGTGCTTTAAATATTATATTACTCTAGTGGAATTCGTCTCTAATATCTAAAATTTTATAACACCTATTTATATTTGGTGCGTTTAATGTATTCAGTCATACCACCTACAAACAAATACTATGATGAAAAATATGTTTTAGATATACAGGGATCATTAACAGTAAAATAATGGTGTGCATCTACAAATGATTCTTCAAAATCACTTTCTATATCAACTTCATCATCCTCGCTATCTCCGTCTTCGGCCAAATTAATAATAATATTATCTACAACAGTATCAAAAAGTGGTTCATTGTTCATAAATTCATCTACAATCTTTTTAACATACATTTCCAATCATTTGCATGTGTCAAAAAATTCATTACAGAATTCTTTAACATTTGTAAATTAGAAGGTAACATTTCGTTTCGCCACATATTCTTTAAGTGCCGCCCAAACACTTTCGATCGGATTTAAGTCCGGGTGGTAAGGGGGTAGCCTTGAAACTTGCAATGCATGTCGAATAAACAATTCATCAATTTTATAAGTTTTATGTTGCGGTTTGTACATTTTTGCAATGTTATAAAGATCCGGTTTTAACATTTGCTCACTGTAATATACGTTTCTTTCAGAAAGCCAGTTTGTTTAGTCCAAGCAGTCGTAGGTAATTTTTCATTTAGAACATTGTGATATGGGGCGTTATCAATTACCACAACAGCGTTTTTTGGTTTGGAATAAGTTTCTCTTGTACACACTTCTCATAATTTTCGTACGCCATTTCATTATGATAATCCCCTGTTTTTGACATGGAGTTCCACAATACCAGCATTAGGTACAAAACCATTTTCACTTCCAGCATGCACAATGATGAGACTATTACCTTTTGAAACGGCTTTTCTTAATCCTTCGTTACTCTTGTCGCTCCATCCTTTAAGGTACGTGTGACATGAATGAATGTATGTTTCATCCGTAGAAATGATAGGTTTTTTCTGTTCTCTGCAATTTTTTATGTTTCTTAAATATAGTAGGCATAAATGTCTGATTTCGTGACGTTCCATTAACAAACTTCTGTTGTTTTTCATGTTGGTTCAACGAAAACCCAAAGAATCTATTCGTTTTCGCAGTGATTCGCAACTTCCTGCGAAGCCATAACTATCGGCAAAGGTTTGGTGTACATTTCTTAACGCGGGTACTTTTTTCTCGAATATGTGATAATTTCTTATACACCTTCTTAGCACAGTTTTATCGAATTGATCCATACGGATACTGGACGTTCTTTGTTTTTTTAGTAGGCACGTCAGTGTCAGAACTACTTCCTGCCAGAGCTTCTTTTTTAATACGGGAAAGAGTCCTTTGGCTAACTTTCGTAGCAGCAGAAACTCGTTCAATGACCTGACAATAAAATAAGTCGATATAAATGTTGTATTAAAAGTTTTACTCATGTGTATTTTTATAAAAATAAAATGGAGAAGTAGTTAAATTTGTTTTCAGTGACTGTTCTTTGAAATAGAAATTTTTGTCGGGATTTTCGGCCATTTGAAAGAAGTATTAAATTCAAAAATATTATATTACATTTCAGTTCAGTAGTTGTTTTAAGCGATCTTTAGATTTTAGTTCAAACATATTTTAATATAACCAAACCGCAATTGTGACTGAAATCGGAAGATGGTTCAAAACAAATAATAAAACTGGAACGTAAGAGATAGGTATGAAATAAATATAATATTATTAAGCTAAAAAACCTATTACATTTAAATAGGTATCTTACACAAAATACACATGTGCCGTTTTATATAGTCCTGTAGACAGAAACAGAATAGTTATGTATGCAACAAGTGCATAAAGTGGTGCTTTTTTTTACGAATGGAAAAATTGACGCATGAGCCGCAGGCATGCGAAAACCAAAAAATGTCTCATTTAGGTTGCTCTAAATTGACTGAAAATGGCATCGATTTGTTTGTAATGATGACATAACGGTGCATAAAATTAACACGTGAGTGCATAAAATACTAATGTCACTTTTTTTAAATCGTTTTACAAATAAATATTTTATGTACTATAATCAATTTAAAAAATTTACTATCGAGTCTAAATTTGTTAAATAATTACTTTGGCTTAACAATTTTATTGAAATAATTAAAACTTACCTTGATAATGGAATTATCGACTTGTCATTGTTTGCCTCTTCGGTCATGAAATTTAAAACGTTCATAATTATTTCACGACACTGCTCACTCAACTTTTTATGAACAACTTTACTTTTTGGAGTCGCCATAACAAGTATTGCACTACCCCGGTAATCACACTTTTCTCTGAACTGTACTGTCGAAACGAAGCTTACGAATTCTGCCAGCGAAGTGAGCTCTTGCAATCCGTATACGTCGTTGCTACGGCGCATCGGAAATTACCAAACTTCCGACAGCCAAAATTAATTTGCCAACCTGTATATATATTTTGATTTTTCCTGTATCAGATTAGATAAATATTAACGAAATAAACGATTTCCTAGAATTTTGACTACTACTTGAATGCTTCGGCCGTAATAGATCTTGATTCTCGAATATCTTTTACATTGTACAGGGTATTGAACTTGTTACGATTTTGATGGGAAATGGGTTATAACTTTTTCAATACCCCATAGAACACATCGTAACTATATATTGTTGTGATGAGCAAGTCAAGCAGATACAAAATATGGAGTGATATACAGGGCGTTTCATTAAAAAAGTGTAACTTGGATATGAGACAGCATTCTGGAACACCTTGTAATATTGTAAATAATTTTAGAATGTGAAGGCTAATAATGGATTTAATCCCCCAAATTTTATAATTGATATCTCAAAGGACACAGGAGATACTGAACATTATCACTCTAATAAATTACCCTGTATGTGAATATGCATTTATTTTGAAGATAGCTGCCCTGTGGCGCCTTATTGTCCTTACTATCAGCCAGGTAATTTGCTTCAACCGGTAAACGAATGAACTATCGTTATGTTAAGAAAATATACTGATAATTAGTATTAAATTAAATTATCATTATTTAACTGGGATGTTCTAGAACGCTTTAGTTATGAATTAACGTCGGATGGAAGTGTTCATGGACTACCGATGCATCTGTATAAATTCTTGGATACATTCAAGATACATAATATCTGTACCATAATTATCTTAATTTCTCTATAAATATTGTACTGACTCATAATGTGATAACCACATTATAAAGTATGTCATAATGGTAATTACTTGATAATAAATATATTTGCATATAAAGTATTGCACGCGTGGTTGACTATATTTTCTAATATACATAGGGTGCTCACAAACACCATATGAAACAATGTGACTTCAACCCTTTTAATCAAATATGCTTGCGCCGGTATAAATGTAGTTATTATTGATGATGAAATATTCATAGTTTTCAAATAAATATTCATGTATAAAACAATTATTCTTTCATCAAATTCACCATTTTTAACACCTCCTAGAAATCGGTTGGTCGTTGGTAAAATTCATCAAATGCAAATTGACAATATACAAACAATTAGGGATCCCTTGTGCCCTAACACAATGCCTATTCCATTATTAGTATCAGGAATGCCATTACAGAACAGTATGAACAAATATGTCTCGCCATCCTTCCAAATTCAATTTGCTCACGGACTCGCACTATGTAGAGGATTAAAAAACCCGTTTTAGAATCCTTTATTACACCTCTGTACAGGACAATGCCCATTCATGTGGGCCTGGGACGAAAGAATGTCCGCTAAATGATTCACACCAGTTTATTTGATTGGAATTTTGAAAATAGGGCGTGTTTTAATTATCCAAAAAGATCTGAAAAAAATAGAAATGAGTTTCAATTAATGGTCAAACCAAAATTAAAATTCTCATTTTGGTCTCAACTTACGTACGGACAGCTGCTATTTCGGACTATTAAAAAAATAATAAAAGATATTAATTTTATTTAGTAAGCTGGAAATATGTAAATATATATTATGTTACTTCTCGCATTTTTTGAGAAACTTTCTCCAAATATTTGCTTTGGAATACTTCTAGAAGTACATGTCTCAATGTTCCAATCAGGTTCTGCTACACTTGCGATCCTAGAATAGGTATGTTAATTTATGACCTACTTTTTGTTACTCTCTGTATATAGTATTGATCTATTCTCATGATAAAAAATTATAATAAACATAGCCTTGTACAACATTCATATATGAAATATCCGTTACGAAAGTAACCGATCAAATAATATATTCACAAACACGATCCTATTCAAAATTAACGAAAATTCCATTTCAATTTGTCTTGTTCAAGCTGGATCAAATTATCCTAATATTAGGTAATAAAGCTGACAATGGGAGAAAACATGTTTATGCATACATTAAGTCGTGCTATCAAATTTTACTTCAGGAAAAATAAATGCGTACCCAAGAATTCAAGCTCCTGTTTCCTCAAAGTATATATTTTTTTGTTTCGAAGGAAGTGAAATAATAACGAAACAACCATTATCAGGGACTTTTTCACATTTGATACTTGTTTCTGTATTATTGACTCAGTCACTGCATCTGTATACGTAGGTACCATATATCGATTAACAAGTATAGTTTCCTTGGCCAAGTTTTTATAACATTTTAAAGAGTGCACCATCAAGAATGATACATGGAACAACCGAAGATTGTCCAAGTCAAAATAAGGTGATGCTTGGATAAAATGTTACTCTTTCCTAAAGTACGGAGTAGATAGGTAAACATTTTTGATGTCATGAAATACAGCAAACGCCAAACGTGATGGCGAACACGCCACCTGCGCACTATTCCATTTTAAATTTTACTCCCTTTGCAACTCATGTTGAGAAAGACAAATGCTCTGTGCAGATGCATTTCATTACATGCCTTCCCGTTATGTATTGTGCTATGGAGTGTCAAATTTTTGATGTAAACTAAGGACGACACTGGTCGACAAGTCCGATTATTGCAATCCAATGGTAGTTGGCTGGGAGGGTCTCTATCTGTACGTCCGCTCGCCTCCACGTTTGGCGTTTGCTATGCACCTAATATTAGAAAAATCAGTGGCGTAAGAAGCATCTAATATATTCACCCCTTCTAAATATTACTGTACAAATACTAGTTAATTTTGTCTATAAATTTAATTTTTTTGGCGATTTCTAATAAACAACAATTAGTGGATATTCGTTTAAATTTAATTTCTGGTTTATGCAGGATAAAGCTTCACGTTGGAAGTTCTGGACTAACTAATTTAACGTTTTTCACGTCGATGCGATACATTTTCTACTCAGAAAGAAACGAATTTCCTTGGCCGCTACGCAGCCCCGATTAAATTGATAATTTTCATGGAAACTTGTTTTCTATGAAACCAACGTTTCCCTTGAAAATTCATGATGGTATATTCTATCAATTCAAAAAGTGTTTGTAAACTCAATCATCACAAAATCGCGTGTTTGCATCTAACCAATATTTACTGGTTTTTTTAGACTTCATTTGTATACAATGAATATTGAAAGGGTTTGTTTTCCCAATCTCAAAGTATATTAAAAGGTTATTACGAAAATTGTTATTTTGAGAACTTTAAGCCTTTTCATGTTGCGTGTTGTAGTGATTCCTATTTATATCAAATTGTTTTGTTCTGGTTAATAGACGCTTAACTAAAATCATTTCCTCAAGAAAAATATTTTTATTTATATATCAAGCTCATAACTGCATTTTGATTTAATTCCACAAACAGTTTTTTATTTATTTTTGGAGCTGGTTGGGGCTAATTAAAAAATAAATTTCACTTGATAATTACCGGTATCCATTATAAACTCAATAAACTCTCATTCATTGTATCATTTATTACATTCTTACAATAAACGAACTGTCAATAGTTTAAATGGATTCCTAGTTAATCCTAGTAAGTTTGAAGAATAACTCTGATTGCAATTTGCATTGAAGGATGAAGTTGTGTAATGGTTTATAATCCATTCCAAGAACATATTTTATTTAATTGTTAAACTCGTTATACTATACTGATGATAGCCAGTAGTATTGTTGGTTGTCTACTTTCCGATAAACCATAAAAATCAATAATATACTAGCTGACGTCCGAAACATAGGCGTGAATTAATTTTGTTTTAATAAGACGTTAGTGAAAGTTAGTAGCTCTTCATTGCATTAAATAGGATTTTATTTGTTAATATTATAATTTTTCTTTCAAAGAAATTGTTATTAAACTACTTGTTGTTGTAAAAATACTTGTGGTGCCCTCTAAATGTGACGGTTCATTTGGCAGAAAGAGAAAATAGGCGTGTTCTGTTTTCTCTGCCAGCTGCACTACGCAGAGTAGAAATAGTGCATGTATAAATATCAAAATGCATAAAAAACTCTCTAGAGTGAACGTCAAATCAGTGATATGGTCGTTGAGTATTTATTCTTAGAGTCAGAAGTGTAGCAGACATGTATTTTGAGGCAGTTTTTAAGAAAAAAATAAAGAACAACAAATGTCAACTATCAAAATTGTTTAATTATTATATATATTTTTTTTTCAATTTCAGATTAAAATTGATTAATACTTCATAAACAGTGAGTAAATTTATATAATTTTATTTAAATAATATTATATATTACATGGCTTCATTCCTTTTCAGAGTTTGATACTGACAGCAGTGATGATTTCACTACGACTCCTCCAGAAATTAAGGAGCAAGCAATTCAAGAAACGTTGTTTTTTTCGATAGTCGTAGAAAAATTATAGTCTGAAGCACGGGTGGAATTCAAAATTCTACACTCGTAGAACCTACGGCTCGGGAAACAAATATTTTTACTCGTGTAGAATTTTGCTTATTCCACCCTTGATATAGAATATACTATACTATGCCGACCTAGTCACACAACACATGATTTGCAACCGTTAGACAGAGCATTCTTCAAGTCATTTAAAGCATTTTGTGTAACGTATTTATGAAAGCAAATCCTACAAGGAAAATATACAAACCCGTATTTGGCAGACTATTAAACGACGCTTGATCAAAAGCACCAACTGTAAGCAATGGGAGCTCCGGATTTCGTGACACCGGTACTGTACCGTTTAACCCTCATATAATTCTAGACTATACTTTTCTATTCAGTCTCTGGCGTATAAATGTCAACCTGGCCCGTATCATCAGGCACCTACCAGAAATGTTGCAAATAATTGACAAGGCTCTTCTCATTAGCTGCGTACCAGAAATGTTTCTCCTGAACCTGGAAAAATGCTGGATAACATTTCTCCAGTACCCAACCTACTTAAACAGAGTGGTAACCGCAGACATGCATACTTCTGGCTCATTAGCCGTCCTCAGTACGGTGTAACCAAATAAGGGTGTAAAACTGGAGAGCAAAGCTGTTGATCGTAACATGGGAAAACACAAAACACCGGATTTCAACAGGAAAGCCAAACGAAACATTTGTCCCTTCAATTGGAAGATCCCGAGTTTTCAAAAGGATATTTCGAGTGCCAGGTATTCCAGGAAATGTGTGACAAGCTGGAAATGAAGAAGGCCAGGACAACAGCGTTGCATCTACAGTCAAACGGAATGATCGAGAGAATGAGCAAGACCATTGGAAAATACCTGTCCAAAGTAGTTTCCAGCCACCAGAGAGATTGCGCGAAGTATATTTCCACGGGTGAAACACCTGCGAAAATTCGATTTGGACGTGAAATGAGACTTCCTTGTGACCTGGAGTTTGGCCGTCGGCCTGGCGAAGATCTAGCAGGAGAAGATTACGTGATCCAATTGAGACGAAGGATGGACGATGTGCACGAATTGGTTCGAACGTATCTTCAAGTTGCCAGCGACAGATTGAAAAAATGGTATGATACGCAGGCCACAGAAGGCACTTTCAAAGAAAGGGTTCGAACGAGTCTTCAAGTTGCCAGTGACAGAATGAAAAAACCACCGCAGGCCACAGAAGGCCGTTTCAAAGGAGAGGACAAAGTATTTTTACACAACCCGACAAGGAGAAAATAATTTTCTCCAAAATTACAGAAATCATGGGAAGGTCCATACTTAATGAAGAAGAGGATCACAACATCATCTATCGTATAAGCAAGATCCTCAATGCAAAACCGAGAGTAGTCCACCAAAACCGACTAGCGCCATTCGAAGGAGACCATGACAAAGAGGAAGGGGTGAACCATTTACAAGAATCTGACTCAGCTTTCGACGAATTTATGGGCGGATACGGAGGTACCGAGAAAACTAGATACGGAGTCACTACAGAACAAAGACAAGATTTGTTCACTGGCACATAACATCTCCGCCAGTAACAAACACGCACCAAGGTTGGCACCCGTCTTTCGAAAGAAGTTTCGATAATTAGAAAAACTTGAAGATCAGATGCCAGCCAGATGGCAAGACACTGTGACTCAAACACAATTCGCGGTACGTCTTCTACCTGGTAACTAGAAATGAATTTCCAAATCGATCCACCTACCGGAATGTGTGGGAAGCGCTACGAAGTCTGCGAGATCGTGTGCTGGAATCCCACGTGGAGAAACTAGCAATGCCCAGGATAGAGAGCAGCCAGTTGGATTGGCGAGTCATCAGGAACATGATAGAGGTTATCTTCCAAGATACCGGTGTCCACATATTAATTTGCAGCTATATCCCTCGTTATAGGTACCCGTTGAAGACGGTGTCTTGTTATTTCCATGCGATCGGAAAGTGCAGACATGGGTCCGGTTGCCGATTTAAACATCCAATTCCGGCTACACAGAAGTTCCAGTAGTTCCTTTTTAAGGAGAGGGTAATGTTACGAAATCGCACACAGGTTTAGTCCCTGAATCCGACTACTGCTTAGTAGAATTATTTAAGAAATGCTACTACCAATTTCAATTAATAATGAACTAATTTCTAAACGATATCATTCTAAATTCAATTATCTACTTCAAATCTATTTCGGAATAAGAGGTTTATCTATTCGTGACATATATGGGTAACAGCCGGCCCGCTGTAAGATATGGTCCGGCCCGCCAGACATTTTGATAAAAATCCAATTAAAAAAATATTACATTGGGTACTTATTTAGTAATAACCAATTACAAAGTGTTTAAATTGAAATAATTTAATATCTTTGTCAAAAGCTATTATTTTTAAACGTTCGCGCCAACGGATCATAACATCGGTCGTTTTTGATTGGTCAGGATCATCTGTGACCTGCAGCTCGCTAGGCGCTAGTCTATGTAAGCGGGTGGACGGCCCGAACGTTAGCAGTAGCGCCAGTCCATCGCCTGAGAAAGGTGATACAAGCCCGAATTGATCACTGATTCAAACCAATTCATCGCGACTTCACCGGCACAATGGACGCCTCCACCAGAAGACCAACCAACTCCACGTTCTGCCGAACTTTTCAGTTCGACAGTTCACTCAACTACACTAGGAAGTGTAGTAACTCCCTCCGGCAATGAGTCCGCTGTCGGTAATAGCTTTCACCCCCACTCCATACTACACTCCAAACCATAAAATGTCCTCCAGACGTACTCGCAGCAGCAAAACTGCCAAATCCTCCTCAACTTCTAACACCATTGAAATCCCTCCTGCTTTGCAAGCATGGATCGACTCAATCGAACCTTCCCACCCCAATTTCAATCCCGAAGCCTATAAAGCCAACCAAGAATCCGAAAGATCCCCTGCAGGCCAAAAACTCCTTGAAGAACTTGAAAAAGGATATCTCTCTCCCATCCCAAACAAACACAAACACAAAACACACACATCGAACAAAATGAACTCCCACTCTACACCATCTCAAACCTCAGTCTTTTCCGAGAAAGATTTCCCTCTTCTGACACTGACCAAACACAACACACCCTCTTCACACACTTCCAAAAAACCCACTCTCACTCAACGCCACCTACTCAAACCTATTCTAAACAAACATCCACCAAACAAGCACTGAACACAAACACACTTCCTACACATCCCCCACCAGGTCTTACGCTTCCTCCGTAAGATCCCAATCCCCCACACCCTCAGTCATCCGACAACCCCTCGTCTCCGACGAGGATGGGTTCATCCTCGTCGGTAAGACCAAAACCCGACCTACAACACCAACCCCTATCAACAATCCTACAACAACCTCCACCAACAACACCATAGTTACACAAACTCTCAATCTCAGAAACCTCCCACCCCAATATTGAACACAAAAATCCTTCTTCGCCCTTCTAAACACCCTCGAGCTCATCCTTTATCTAAAAGTAAACTTCAATAGAACAGCCTTACTCAAAACGTCCTCCCCAATGTCAGTCTCAACAATTCTGAAACGAATACACAATTCCACTGGGGATTCCAACATCACCATCAACATCCTCAATTCCACCCAACGGCCACCCCGACCACCAGCCAAAACTCTCATACGCACCTTCTCTTTCGTCTGCTGGAATGTAGACGCCACGATCACCATCGAAGAATTTGAAGAAATTCTTCAAGATCACCAAATTCCATTCCTCAAACCTTGGCGAATCATCGCCAATACCACCAACAAAGCCACATCGATATTTCGCATCGTTACAACTTTCGAAACACATTACCACCAGGCCCTCATCTCCGGCCTGTCATTTCATGGTCTCCCACATCTGTGCGAGCCATTCAACGCCAACCCGCTGCCCTCAGTCCCTAAATATTGCAGTAGATGCACTCAAACGGAACATTCCTTTGACTCTTATCGGTCTAAACCGATATACCCTTCTTGTGGTCAAATAGGCCACCGTCCCGAAAATTGCCCCAAGTCCGGAACTCCTACATGTACAAATTGCGGTGGCCTTCACCCCGCCTTCTACCCTCGCTTCCCCCACAGGCCAATGATACCTAAAACCCCTCAAGAGACCACCCCAGTCTCACTCGAAAAGCCACCAGTTCCATTCGAACTCCCAACCGACACAAAAGGCATCTTAGAAGTCCTCACAGTCACCCTCAAGAATGCCATGCCCAACTCAAGGGATATCATAGCCGAAACACTTCGCCATTTAATACCTTCTATATATCGACACAACTATTCTATTACAAACATAGGCAGGCGTGCTCACTTTGCTTTCACTTCCATCAGAAGCGAAAGCAATTCAACTTGACTCCGCGAGCTCCAATCCAGAAGCTTACCGCAATTTTGGAAAAACAGCAACAAATGTTTCAGAAACAAAGAATACAACTTGATAATGTTGTGAAAGCTAGTTTTATAGTTATCTCAAAATCGTCAAAGGCATTAAAACCATTTGCCGAAGGAGAATTTATCAAGGAGTGTATGTTAGAAGTTTGCAGTATTTTGTGTCCTGAAATGAATTTTGAAAAATTTGTTTGTCAAGACGAACTGTTGTTCGACGTATAGAAATGATGGCTAATAATATAAAAAGAACATTGACTGACCCTATGGCTGGTTTTGAATCATTTTCAATAGCATTAGACGACAGCACCGATTTGTCTGACAGCTCAACTGGCTATATTTATTCCAGGTATTAATAACGAGTTCACTGTTACTGAGGAATTGCTTGCTGTACAGTCGCTAAAAGGAACCACTACAGGAGAGGATATTTTTATTGAAATTCAAAAGGTATTCACAAGTTTTGGCTTGCCAGGGTCAAAATTAATTGGAGTATGCACTGATGATGCACTTTCTATGGTCGGCTTACGTAAAGGTTTCATCGGAATTTTGAATGAAAAAGCAACAGAACTAAATATGCAGAAATATGATTTGATAGTCCTTCATTGAATTATCCATCAACAGAACTTGTGTTCTAAGCCCATTCGACTCCAGAATGTTATGAATGTGGTAGTAAAAACCATCAACTTTATTCGATCCCGTGAGCTTAACCATCGTCAGTTCAAGGCGTTTTTTATGAAATATCAGCTGAATATAACGACGTTACATATTATTGTGAAGTCAGATGGCTGAGCGAAGGAAAAATGTTAAAACAGTTTTACGAGCTTAGAAATGAGATAGCAGACTTTATGAAAATAAAAGATAAACCACTATCTGAATTAAGTGACCCAAAATGGATATGTGACTTAGCATTTCTGGTCGATCTTACAGGCTATTTGAATGATTTGAATTTGAAACTTCAAAAACAAGGACAGTTAGTAAATGATTTGTACAGCCATTTGAAAGCGTTTCAGATGAAATTACGATTGTGGGAGTCACAGATGCTGTCTGGTAACAGTTACCATTTCAACACGCTCTCTGCGTATGAAAATATTGCTTATGCTCAATATGCTGAAGAGCTCAAGTTACTGTCGGAACAATTTAAGAACAGATTTAGCGACTTCAAAAACATGGAAGACTGTTTCAGTTTTTTTGCCACTTCTACAAAATGTAATGTACAAAATGCTCCAATACACCTACAAATGGAGTTGATCGAGATTCAAGAAAACTCACTCCTAAAATCCAAATTTGATGACGTCCAGTTGTGCGATATCTACAAAAAAAATGATTTGCGCGTTGGGCAGTTCTTTTCATTGATAAAAGTTAATAAATCAACATATTGTACAAGACTGACTGACGATAATTTGGAAAATTATTTACGTCTTTGTATCAGTGGAATTAATCCAAATATCGATGGATTAGTTTCCCAAATTCAAGCTCAAGTATCTCATTGATATCGGTGTATTAAACTTTCGTAGTCTGTAACAATTGCAAATTTAACGAGTTAATTATAATGTACAATTTTTCAAATTTCATTTTGTTATTTTAATAAATTGTACTATAATAACATTGTCGTATTATTTCATGTCTATCTATCGCAAAAAATATTATCACTACTTTAAAATGCACTAAGTACATTTATTTAAACGCGGCCCGCGAACGTATTTGTACGCTAAAGTTTGGCCCTCAACATGTCAAAGGTACATAAAATCAGGATTGTTAGATATATTTAGTTTAACAGGGTGATATTATTCAAAGTGCCAATCTGTTTAATAACATGACAAAAACGTTAAATCTGGAATCTACATATAGTATACCTAATTTTTTATAGCGCGGACCACCGGGTTTTGAGATAATTCCAGATCTTTATCCCACCCCTGTACTAGTTTTTATAGCCTTGTTTTTGTTATAAATACGTTAGAGATATTTATTAAAATGTTTGTTCTTTTTAGAGATCGATAAACTATATATTGTGAAAAGATTATACTAGCTCTTATGGAAACACAGCATAATAATATCTTAGCTTAAGATTGCTATAAATAATACATTTACTATATTTGACGCCTACAGGGTGCAGTAAATAAAAATAAGCAAAGGTTTACAACGTAGTTTCACCGTATGAATGCACTATTTATTTGCATAACAATGTATCGTTGACTTTACATTGCAACAAAGTTGTATTCAAGGGACGTATATCAGAAGACAGGTATGAATTATGATTTATCACCTCTAAGCGAGGTAATAAGTTGTCCAAGTGACAAATAAATGAAAATTTACAAAGTATACTGCTGTGATTCCTTTTGAGTTTTTTTAATGTATCTGAAAAAGTTGGCATCGAATGTTATAACCGCTATTTAGGGTCAATATGTCAAGACAAACTATATGGTATATGAAATATGTCCCAGGTATACAATTACTATTGTGTTACTGTACTTTTTGGATTGCAAGATGTGTCATGAAAACGAAATTGACGCGGGGATAATTAATTACAACTTTATAGAAATTCAATATTATATGAGCAGTTATCGTTTCTATGTAGATCATATAAAAATATTTTTTTTTACACTACTTTAATAAGTAGACCGTGACATGACCGAACCATTTTTTAAAATTATTTTTTCATTGGCAAAACAGAAGATTGATATTTCATCAGGAAATGCTAGATGATAACACGGATTTATTGGAGTTTATTTCGTAAGATATTCAGGAGACATCATGGCGAAACAGTATTTGAAAAAAGGATAGAAAGATTAAAACGAACTGGTTATTCTCATTTACATTGCTATAATCGACGTGGTAGAGGTAGAAAACGAATGTACCTTGCATCTCATTCATAATATCAGGATTGTTTTGAAGACATCATCAAATTCTCTAACAATGTGCTAGAACAGGACAACAATATATCCATTTTCCTGGATTGGCTGTGTGAATGGAGTCATAAAGTTTCCAAGGGGTACTACTTTGATTATTTTTGAGAAAATTAACAACTTAGAAATAGATGGGTGATAGAAATGTTGTAGCATTACATTCTGTAAAGAGCGTATTGAATTGAAAATAACTTCTAAATTTAGTCAATTGAATGAAAATTTGCAGGTCTTGAAGCTGATGCCTGCAAAATAAAATTATAAAATAGTTTGTGAAAAATACTATAGATGAAATATATATTATATACATATGTGTGGTTTCCTGGTACTTAATACTAACTAGTATATGGCCTTGAGTGAAGTAGTTAAAAAATCAGTCTTTTAAAGTGACAGAGAATCCCAGTACTGTCCGTACGTCTTTATTGAAGTGTGTTTCTCCATTAACTAAAGAAACTATTTGATATTACATCTTCATTTAGTTGAAAGGTGAAAAATATTATAAAAATAAATCCTTAGCTAAAATATCAAGCTAAAAACCAATCATTAAACTCAAATTTGTTATCAAAAACCAGTTTTGTCATCAAATAATAGAAAAGCGTTCCATACACTAAGAATATTGGCATTCATGAAATTACTAATAAGCAAATATTGGACAAGATTACAAAAAGTTATGGTGAGTTATCATTATTGATCAATGCTGTGAAAACAAGATTGAGCTATACATTAGAGTATCTATCACAAATAATTTAATTCTGTTTGGCATAGAAAGAGTTATCAGCCCAATGGACATACCAAAGATTATCTCCACTTTTAACAATTTGCTGGGTTTGTCATTGTCAGAGTCCAATTTTAACAACAATTATCCACTCGGACGAAATAGTCCCATCAAATTTGAATTCATATCATGTCTAACTAAGCAGAAGATCTATAAGAATAAAAAAAATTTGAAGGGAACAAAGATTTCCATTGCTCAGGATCAGACAACAAAGCAACGGGAAGAAGCCAAACTCTTAAGACATCATTTGTACTTAGCGAAACAAAAACATGATGAAGAGGATTGCTTCATTAAAAACGGAAAACTTATTGTAAATGGAGATATATTCTACCCCTCACAACTAACTATGAAGATGATGAGGTTGTAGAAGTAGAAGAACGTAACACAAAAAGGTGATCCTTCGACTCCAACTGTAACAATAGTAAACAGAGACCCCAAAGAAGATGAACCAATAAATCAGAATTCATCGAAAAACACTCCACAAGTGATAACTCCAAAACACCCCAAAATAAAACCAAAGGAACCCCTAAAGAAAGTTGCAGGGAATTTAAACATCTCGAAAGAAATCCTTATAGAACGAGAAACAATTTTTCATCATCAGGTGCAATAAAGTGAAGTGAAACCATATGAAATTTAATATAGCTATGGATTCTTATATCAGAAACGTGAAGCATAAACCTATTGGTTGGATCAACAAAAAATGAATGAATATATCCGAGAATACCACTATAATAAGATTGATACCAAAGTTATTGAAGATATTTAGTACACTATATTCAAGAGGATTATTCAAAGAAGTGTTTAAAGTTATACATTTTAACATACGAAGTTTGAATAAGAAGTATGATAAGTTGTGTTTGTTTCTAAATTCAATCAAAACTGCTTTTCACGTGATTATTTTGAAGGAATCGTTCCAACTTTCAAATTCAATAAATGTATTTTCTTTGGATGGTTATGATTTTTTATATAACTATTGAAGTTTTAACAGAAATGATGGTATAGCTGTTTACATTAAATCAAATTTAAATTATAAATTTAACACAAAGTATATAGGTCAGTGCAAGGCGCAAGTTAATATTTCCTTTAAAAATAAGAACCTTTTGTTCACCGCCAAATCGCCAAATTCCACTCTAACACCTGATATATTTATTATAGAATTACAAAAATATATTAAAAACCGTACTAATAACCAACAGAATCATATAATAATGGGAGATATAAACAATAATCTTCCAAGTTATGAAGAATATGTGGAAGACTATAAAAATTGTCTAAACTCATATAATTTCTCATCATATATAAATAAAGTTACTAGACCAACTAGTTAATCGCGTCTCCACCATATTTTCCTGAAAACAAGTAAAAATACAGACGAACACAACAGTTTTATTTATAGAAATGACATTACTGATCACTCACCAGTAGCCCTAACATATAACAATATTGAAATCAAAAATTACAAAGTAACAACATATAAAAATTCCATCAATTTTAAAATTGGACATACAAAAAGAGTAATGAGAAGAAATATATAATTCAAATAATGTAAGTGATATTTTCGAGCTATTATATATATAAATATATATAAATAAGTTGAATAGTCATATATATCCAAAAATACTAAATCGGTAAAAATAAAAAAACAGTCTATAAAAAAGCCGTGGATGACTACAGCATTAGCTAGCTATATCTGTAAATTAAAAAAATTAATTATATATTCATACACTAACAAATCCTGAAAATAATAACATCAGAGAAAACTATAATACTTACAAAAATGAAATTAGATCATTACTAAAGAAAACAAAAAGTTTATATATGAATGATTTAGTGATCAAAAATAAAGGTTCAATCACATCCCTGCGGAAATGTGTAAGTAGCATGTGCGGAAAAAAGCATTTAAAACAAAAATCGAAAAGTTGTTACCGTCTTAATTGTTCGGCACAAATTTCTCCAAGTTTCCGAGGGATCTCATAATATCGAGTCACTGGGACTTAGGCACGAGATATTTCCATTCAACTTCATTGGTCGAGAAGGGGAAAGTAGACAGAACGAATTTGAAGACCGTGTCGTTTTCTAGTTTCCATTGGGGGTAACTACTAGGAGAATTCAAGATCTTAGTGCGAAGATTTTCGTACCACGGATCAACCTTATCGATGTTGACCTCCAAGAAATGGATCTCATTCTTCCAAGCATTGGGATAGCGGAATTTGGAGCGACGTCCTAGGAATACATGCTGCTTAAGGCGTCAGGTACTAAATGGGAGGTTCCTTTTCGATAAACTGACTGGAAATTGTGCTGTCTTAGACGCATCGACCAACGGGCTAATTTACCGGAAGGGTTTTGGAGATTGCTGAGCCAAAGGAGAGAATGGTGATCGGTGATCACCGTGAAATGAACACCTTCTACATAGGGACGGAATTTCTCAATTGCGAAGATCATGCGAGACATTCGCGCTCAGTAACGGAATAGTTACGTTCAGTACGAGACAAGGAGCGACTAGCATAAGCAATAACTCTATCCCCACCATCAATATCTTGTGTGAAAACTGCGTCTACACCAAAGTTACTGGCGTCACACTCTATAACAAATGGGAGAGAAAAGGGCTTCTTTAATCTTCAGGAAGGATGTTTTAGTATCCGGATTCCATTCAATTTTTTGCGATTTCTTCTTGCCTTTCAACAAATCGTTTATAGGGGAAGCTAAAGTAGAAAAGTCTTTGATAAAACGTCGATACCAGGAACAAAGTCCCATATATCGTTTTATCTAGGTAGCGGTAGTCGGACGGGGTAAATAATTATCGCGGATACTTTTTCGGGATCAGTCTTCAGGGAGCTGTCACCTACGATATAACCCAAAAATTTGAGGCTCAATTTAAAGAATTCACACTTCCTAACATTAACGACTAAATTAGCCTTCTTCAATTTATCGCGAACTTCTACTAGAAGCTTGATGGGTTCTTCAAAAGTGGAGGTACATATAATAATATCGTCCAAATAACAGAAGATATTTGGCTCGTAATGTGGACCGGAAATAGCATCTACGAGACGCTGCTGTGTCTGCGCGCTGTTGCACAAACCAAAGGGAACGACAGTAAATTCTAAAAGACCATGGCCTGTAATACTAAAAGCAGTCTTTTCACACGACGATTTATCCAAGGGAATTTGCCAGAAAGCCTTACGGTGGTCAATAGACGATATATATTTTGCACCACGTAACATGGCCAAAATTCGATCGATATGCGGTAAGGGATAAGAGTCACGTTTAGTGACTTCATTCAAGGGACGTCCGTCAAAACAGAAACGGTACTCACCCGTCTTCTTTTTGACCAGTAAGACTTGAGAATTCCACGGACTTTGGGAGGGGCGGACCACACCTAAACGTAACATTTCGTCTAATTCTTGGTTCAGAATTTTCAACATATATGGGGACATGAGAAAAAGGTCTTTTCTTAAAGTGTTTGGCATCGCCAGTGTCGATAGTGAGTTAGGGATTTTCTGGACGAAAAACAGCTGAAAATTTAGTGTTAAATAAGATCTTTGGTAGTGTCTATATATATTTGGTTAATTAAGTAGTTTGATGTGTGTTATTTGTATTTGTTTGTTTTAATTCATTTCAATATTTATATAATAAACACCTACATTATAATTATAAATGCAAATTATTTCAAAATATTATTTGCAAGGCACATACATTGGAACTCCTACACACAGGTATGTCGAATGCATCTGTAGGAAACCGACGTTTAGCTCAATCTATGTAATATTTCAATGTTTTAAATTTTAGTAACTTTATCTACTGTATTAGCAATAAACATAATTAATATTATTATATATAAAATTCAAATGAAATCCACTCACACTTTGACATGTATGAATTTAATGATTATTCGTTTCCATTGAAAACATTCTTTAAAAATAGCACAAACTTTTCATCCGCTGTCATCGTCTTATGTATAAAATTAATTCAAAAACACCCTTCATATCAAAAGAATTATTACCACTATGGTTGCTTCTGATCCATCAAAGATAAAAGTCTTTTTCTTGATGTACTCCAGCAAGTATTTCAGAGTTACAATTTTACGTTTGAGTCTTCAGACAGACTGCTGTAAAGAATGAATTATATTCTTACCTCTTCCAACCTTGGTCTTGATTGTCTTCACACTTTTCTTCCTTTTGTCGGTGTGGAAATAGTATATTAAAGTATGAGTGGATAAAGAGGTCTTTCAAACACGCGCCATTTTTCGAGCACGACGGCGCAGCCGGAGTACTCGAAATAGAGCAAGTGTTTGAAAGACCCGTTATACACGAATACTTTACGCTATTTTTTTTTATTGGTGCACTTTGAAATCATAAAGTATTATTATTATATTATTACTACAAAAAAAATGGGAGTCCGTCCTCGATGCCCAGCCAAGTTTCGTGAAAGTCCATCCTAAATAGTATTTATTTTTATTTGACGTTACGAGGTACTGCTGTCAGATCAATAATCAGAAAGTTTCTTTATTTATATTTAAAAGGATGCAATGTATATATGAGTATATAAATAAATTTTGCAGAAAAAAATCAAATAAGACATTGGTTCACAATGAAAATATACAATTTAAAATCTAATAAAAAAAGTTGTCATTGATACTTACGTTTCTCGAGTTGTTGTTGTTACCATAGGGACTTTAAAAAACGCGGGTGTTTGAAATTTCGATTTAAACACGCTGAGGCGTGCTTTAAATAGGTAATATGAGGAATCAATAAAAAAATCCGAACTTTCCATATCACCTATGTAACCCCTCTTTCTAAAGCAGAATAATACAAATGAAAAAATTTACATCTATAACTTTCTCATATGAAATGCTAGTTTATGAACAATGATCACATTTTAATAACCTTCTTGAGATTCAATAATTTTGTGGTACTACATGATGGATCTGTAATATTTTGAATGTACGAAGAATTTCTTCCTACTTCACTTACTGAAGCATTCATTGTGGCTGATGAAGAATAAGGTCCTTTTTTACCATTTGCACTGCATTCCTTTCTGATTCGCTGGAAAATTACAAAAATGGGGATAAAACTAACGACTGTATGATAATATTAATCAATCTTTCATCTAAAACTTGAAAGATTATATACTCATGTAGACCATACCTTTTGCTCGAGCCTAGTATTTTCATCAATTCTTCCATCTAAAGCTCAGCTTTCATTCAGTCGAACTGTAAATAAATTAATATTTGATTATCAATTGTTCTGATAATTTTTAGACTCACAATTCTAATATGAGTATATACTTCTTAAGCAAATAATAAGTATTAGAAATATTTCATAGGACTTATACCTGGAGGATACTAAAACAAATGCTCGATGTGAAAGTAGTGGATTTGCACCGGGTTTGATATATTTTACGCCATTTTCTATAACAAGGATATCAATTGGAGCAAAACGAGAGGAGCATATTAAATGATGCATTGGAACTACATCATCCTTTTTAACACCAATCAATGAGACCCAAATTTGTCTTTACTCAGCATTCGTGGAAATCTGCAATATATGTTGTTGAAAATCTACTAAGCGCACTAATTATATAAAAAAGGGTAGATTGAATTTTATTTGATATTTACTTACTTATACATTATACTTATACTTATAAATAGAAAACTGGCAAATAAAACAAAAATAATTTGATGCTTTAGGTATTCCATATTGTTAAAATGCGAAACTTTCAATTTTGAAAATCTTTCAATAAGTAGATGCACCTATATAGACGGAACTGGTTCTTAAATAATGGAGATAAAATGCAAATGTCAACATACTGGTGATCTTACTTTGTTCAAATAAACCAATTTTTGGAAATATAATACTGACAATAATAATAACATGTAAATAAACAATTTCATATCTTGTGTATTGGCAACTATGCGATGATTTGTTTGAATGAAATCAAAGATTATACACACGCGTACGTTTTGTGAATGGATCCGGTCCTACAGCGTTGGTACATGAAGCAGAATAATTTTATTGTTGATGACACGTACATCAACAACATAATCGAAAGAAAATTTGTTTGTTGTATATCCTTTACTTTCATCTTTCAATAATATCATATGCCTCATGACTGTTATTTTAATGCATATCAATGTTAGTTTGTATTTTCTACATCGAGTTATTATATATTTTTCCAGCAGTTTTCAGAAATAAAGCACATTTTGATAAAAGTTCACGGTTATAGGTAGCGTATAGTTGCCCACCTCGTTCTTCACTATATTTAATATATGGGTCTATTCTTGTTCTATGTCTTTGCGCATGACAGAAAATAATTTAAGTTTAGTTGAATATAAGTCACGAATAAGTAAGTAGTCGAAAAATAAATACAGAATAGAACGTACCTAAAACTACGGATTTCCGAATTCTGAGTGCAAAATTTATGAAAATATTATTGTTAGTTCCGCCACTTCGTGATATAATGCATATAATAAGCCCTCTTCATATTTATCATCCCATGTATCTTATTTAACACATATTTTTTGAAAACACATCTTATGTGACATCTGAGCATAAAATGTGGGTTAAAATAATAAATAAAAAAGCGCAGAAAGCTATTCGTATTCATTACTTCAATATCATCATAATTGTTGTAAGATTAATGGTACAAAAGTTTGGGATTTAATATTCTTAATTCTATTTCTTTCCTTCTCTTCTCGGATGTCAGATGGCATGTAAATAATGCAATAAATTTCAGAATTGCACCTCAGAGTCCAATAATTTAAGTTACTGTCGCAGAATCTCGGTTTGTTATTCTAATGGATTTGTATGAAGAATTTTAATCAGAGTATTTTATGACTAAAGCAGACATTTCGTTTCGAATATTTACGACACAATAGTATCATAAGAAATGAAGCTTTGACTTTAAAATTTTAAAAAGTGCCACATAAACTTATTATTAAATAGATATACATATCGTCAGTAGGTCTGTCATTTAATTATCCCGTTTAAATTAATCGCTAAGTTGGCACAGCTCTCCTCTATACTTACATGTAATGTGATCGTCATTTAGTCTATTTACAGTTTTTCATTTTGTCCGTTCAACTCAAAAATATTTTTTTGATTTCTAGAATGAATGAAAATTTGGAACAAAAATATATCTCAAATTATGCCTTGCAAATAGAATTTCGTATGCGGAAGCACAGATAATGTTACGGTTACGTGAGGGTTTCGGTGAATCTATTTTATCAAAAACTAGTACAGTGTATTCAAAAGCGGTCAAGATGTGGTTAGAGATTTGCTTCGTACGAAGCTGATGTTGACTGTTTTTTTTTGTTATCTCGGTGTTATAGGTTACTGATAATAGCAAACTTGGTTCCATTAAAAGTTATTACTCAGGATATTGAGAAGGCATTGATTAGTTTGCGAAGTCTGAGAGGTCAATGAGTAAGACTATTTTTTACGCTGGTTACAGTTGTGGCATTGCTTTTGAAATTTTACAGGAAAAATTATGTCTGGTTGTTACATTCTTCTTAGTTGCTTGTTCAATTTAGTGCATCATAATTTCATGTGTTGATTCCCGTGATGGCTTTCAATTCCTCCCGATCTTCAGTCATCTGAAATGTTTGAGAGAGGTTATTGCCTGTTAGGTTTGTTATAAGGTCTATGTATCTTGTAGGACATCTTCCCCTCGACATTTCAAGTGCATCTGTTTTATTTGGAGTCCTGCATTCCCTTCCCTACAGAAAAACTGAAAATACCAATCTCATTTGGGTGTTGAGGGATATTTGATGGGTTTTTCATGCTTTAGTTAGTTTGGTCATGGATTCTTTTGTTATCGCAGTTATCCTCTTTATTTCTTCACAGGATCTGCCCTTATTTGATATTGTGATACCAAAATATTTGAAAGAGTCAATATTATTAATCTTCTTTACGTCACGTATGTTATCATTTTGGTGATAAATTATCATTATTGTAGTTTTGCTTCCGTTTATTTGTAGACCTACTTCATTACTGGTTTCATCGACTCTTCGCATTATATTGACAAATTCTTCTTCCGACGCTGCAATTCCAGTTGTAATTTCAGCGTACCGTAGGTTGGAGATGGCGACACCATCTATAGTTACTCCTTCTTGTGAATCATCGAGCGCCTTCCTCATGATCCTCTTGCCATATATGTTGAACAGTAATGGACTGAGTATGAATCCCTGCCAGACCCCCTTTGGTCATCGTAAACAGTCAAATGCTTTAGAAAAGTCTAGTAAACACATATAGGTAGTTAAATTGAATTTCCTTGTTTTCTCAAATATCTGTTGGATATTTAATATTTGCTCGCGTGTTGCGATCTCTGTGACGAAACCCGCTTATTCTGTTGGTAATTGTGGAAGAAGGTACAGGTTGGCAAATTAATTTTCACAGTCGGAAGTTTGTCAACGTCCGATGCGCCGTAGCAAAGACGTATGCGGATTGCAAGAGCTCACTTCGCTGGCAGAATTTGAAACCTTCGTTTCGACAGTTCAGTTCAGAGAAAAGTGTGATTACCGGGGTTGTGCAATATTAACTTGTAATGGCGACTCCAGAAAGTGAAGTTGTTCATAAAAAGTTGAGTGAGCAGTGTCGTGAAATAATTATGAACGTTTTAAATTTCATGACTGAAGAGGTAAACAATGGCAAGTCGACAATTCCATTAACAAAGGTAAGTTTTAATTATTGCAATAAAATTTTTAAACCAAAGTAATTATTTAACAAATTTACACTCGATAGTAAATTTTTTGAATCGATTTTCGTACATAAAATATTTATATGTTAAACGATTTGAAAAAGTGACATTAGGGTGAAACGAAGTATTTTATGCACTCATATGTCAATTTTATGCACTGTTAGGTCGTCATGACAAACAAATGGACGCCATTTTTAGTCCATTCAGAGCAACCTAAATGAGACATTTTTTGGTTGTTGCATGCCGCGGCTCATGCGTCAATTTTTCCATTCATGAAAATAAGCACCACTTTATGCGCTTGTTGCATAAATAACTATTCTCTTTCTGTCTACAGAAGTATATAAAAGAGCACATGTTTATTTTGTATAAGATACCTATTTAAATGTAATAGGTTTTAAACTTATAATAATTATAATTATTATACTCATTTCATACCTATCTCTATCACGTTTCAGTTTTATTATTTGTTTTGAACCATCTTCCGGTTTCAGTTACAATTGCGGTTTGGTCATATTAAAATATGTTTGAACTAAAATCTAAGATCGTTTAAAACAACTATTGAACTGAAACGTAATATAGTATTTTTGAATTTAATACTTCTTTTAAATGGCCGAAAACCACGACAAAAATTTTTATTTCAAAGAACGGTCACTGAAAACAAATTTAACTACTTCCTCATTTTATTTGTATAAAAATACATATGAGTAAAACTTTCAATACATTTATATCGACTTATTTTATTGTCATGTCATTGAACGAGTTTCTGCTGCTACGAAAGTTAGCCAAAGAACGCTTTCCCGTATTAAAAAAGAAGCTCTGGCAGGAAGTAATGCTGACATTGATGTGTCTTTTAAAAAACGAAGAACGTCCAGTATTCGTATGGATCAATTCAACAATACTGTGCTCTGAAGATGCATAATAAATTATCACATATCCGAGAAAAAAGTACGCACGTTAAGAAATGTACACCAAACCTTTGCAGATAGTTATGGCTTCGCAGGAAGTCGCGAATCTCTGCGGAGACAAATACATTCTTTGGGTTTTCGTTGGACCAACATGAAAAACAGCAGAAGTTTGTTAATGGAACATCACGAAATCAGACATTTTCGCCTACTATATTTGAGAAACATAAGAAAGTGCAGAGAACAGAATAAACCTATCATTTATATGGATGAAACATACATTCATTCATGTTACACGCACCTTAAAGGATGGAGCGACAAGAGTAACGAAGGATTAAGAAAACCCGTTTCAAAAGGTAATGGGCTCATCATTGTGCATGCAGGAAGTGAAAATTATTTTGTACCTAATGTGGAACTCCCAGACAAAAACAGGAGATTATCATAATGAAATTGGGTACGAAAATTATGAGAAGTGGGTACACGAAACACTTATTCCAAAAATTGACTGTCTCGACCCTTACTTCGTGGAATATGCTCATATTAGTGTTTTTAAATGAAACTCAAGGTCTCTAGTTAATTCCACAATATATTGTGGAATTAACTAGAGACCTTGAGTTTCATTTAAAAACACTTATTCCAAACCTACCAAAAAACGCTGTTGTGGTAATTGATAACGCCCCATATCACAATGTTCTAAATGAAATGTTACCTTCGACTGCTTGGATTAAACAACAATTAAAAAGCTGGCTTTCTGAAAGAAATATATATTACAGTGAACAAATGTTAAAACCGGATCTTTATAACGTTGCAAAAATGTACAAACCGCAATATAAAACTTATGAAATTGATAAATTGTTCATTCAACATGGATTGCTACCCCCTTATCACTCGGACTTAAATCCGATCGAAAGTGTTTGGGCGGCACTTAAAGAATATGTGGTCAAACGAAATGTTACCTTCAATTATACAAAGGTTGAAGAATTCTGTAAATAATTTTTTGACACATTTTCTCCAAATGATTGTTAGATGTGACCATGTTAAGAAGATTGAAGATACTGTGGTAGATATAATTATTATTAATTTGGTCGAATACGGAGATAGCGAGGATGATAAAGTTGATATAAAAAGTGATTTTGAAGAATTATTTGTAGGTGCACATCATTATTTTACTGTTGATGATCCCGGTACATCTAAAACATATTTTTCAATATAGTGTTTGTTTGTAGGTGGTATGACTGAATACATTAAACGCAACAAATGTAAGAATGTGAGTAGGTGTTATGAAATTTTAGATATTAGAGACGAATTCCACTAGAGTAATATAATATTTGTAGCATATCTGTACATAGTTCTAAATAAACAATAATTGACGGCACCCAGAACCAAGATTTTTTGTTTTTTCAATCCTAACTCTGTAAAAAGTGTAAAGGGATGTTCTAATTTCATAGTAAATATTTGGAAAAAACCCAAAAATTCACACATCAAAGTAGAAATATCTACCACAAAAAAACTTCAATATTTTATTTATATTATTAGTATACTTATTAGACTCTCTCTAAAGGCGATTTCCCCAATTTGTTTTTCAAATTTTATATATAAACCGGAATTTTTACATTATTATCTACTCCATATTATTAAGAATAACAATTTTAGGAAGCTTAACATGTAGGTATGTCATTAACTATTACTACGAACAGATAGGAAAATTGTTGGCAATTGTTAAATTTAGAAAGTCGTTTAACAATCCTTATCATATTGTACGCTTTATCTACAAAATCTACCTGACTTACAATTTATATACAAATAAACTTCAATGACGAATATTATGAAGGGACCACTTAAAAGACATTAATTTGAAGTAAAGGTGAAAGTTTATGTCTCTTGGGATCTATTTATTATTTATTAGGTATTTACATCACATAAAATAATAAAGGGTAATTATAGAATTTCCCGTATGGCTTTTGAGGCAATAAATAATTATGTCTGTAAAAAAAACCACAATTTTCGTAGAAATATCCAATAGTTTTCATTTCCTTATTCATTTATTTGATAATAAAGAACACATTAATGTTATTTTGTTTTGTAAACTCGATTTTATATAGCATTATACATGTGCCACCATTTATTATTTTTAAATCCAAATTCAAAATATTGTGTTACCCTCGTGCGTATTAGCAACCTCACAACCTTTCGACTGCTCTTCCCGATAACTGCGTTTACAACTTGTCAATTTGTATGGCTTTCTCGCGCATTGTCATCTGCCAAAATTAATTGGCAACCTGTAGGGTTTAATCCGTTCTGATATTATTTGCAACATGACCTTGTTACCGTGTGAAGTGAGAGCTATGGTCCTGTAGTAGTCGCATATATCTTTTGGTCCTTTCTTGTGTATTGGAGCATAGATTGACTTTGTCCAATAATCAGGCCATGTGTCGGAGTGCCATATCATGTGCATTTCAGCAATGATGCCATTCTCACGAGATGCCTTGTTGACTTCCAGTTTGCCAATTGCTGCCACCAGTTCTTCTCGCAGCATAGATATATATTTTTATATGTATGCTATTTTTGCGTACGATTTTTAATGATTTCAGTATATTGAATTAATGATTCACAATATTTTCTCCATCTCTCCCTCGCCTGCGCTTCATCTGGATTTTACATAAAGGTCTATTATTTCTATTTTGAAGAAATTTGATTTACTTTCTAAATGGAGTTTTCATTGCTGAAGTGAGTATTAGGATCAATCGACTTCATCAGAAACACGTGCAAATGGGTACGGTAGACTAAAAAACGGTCGAAATCTAGTGGGAAATTGTGTTAAGTTGACAATGACAGTTTTTTAGATTATCGTGGTTCACTTGCCAGAAGGTGTGACAGTCAATAACGCCAAGTCAATGAGCGCTATGGGGTATTTGAAAGTGAAAGTGTTTGTCGAGAAATACCAAATTTGTGAGACAAATTTTCGTGAATTTCGCTTTATGATAAGTATTATCTCGCATTCTTATATTATTCTGAACAAATTTATGGCCAAACTCTCAATATACTATAACGAACAACCACCGTATATATTTGGTATTTCTTTGGAAGATTTCTGAAAATGGAAACCAATATTTTTTATGAAGCCATTCAACTTTGGTTTGATGATCTGGAGATCTAGATTCCTTTTGGTTGGTCCAATTTACCAATGGATCAAGGAAACCATACATCCGTTTAGTGTGAAACGTACTGAACAATACATTCTAATGCTCTGGCCAATTCAATGTAAGCGACGTGCGTAGACTGAATAAACTGTCATTCGACCCAGAGAACTGCAGATTATTAAACTCTAAATTGAGAAATAAAATTATGGAACATATATAGTGTTGACACAAATAATGAACAATAACGGCCCCAGAATAAAACCTTGTTGGTGTCCCTACATGACAAAATATTTTTCTTTGTTGAATAGGTATAAGTGATATTGTCTAATTCCAGTTTAATGTCAAGCAATGGTGAATAATTTATTCAAAAGTAAATTTTGTAATATATGAACCACCAAAATATTCAGTAATTATGAATAGATTGTTGGTTAATACCAAAAATTGAACTGATTAGAAATAATAAATAATCCTGAAATTATTTCACATATATATCAGCAAGTAAAATATGTTAGCCATGAAATGATCAATTTCAAATTTATATCTGCCAAAAACTCACCATAACTAAGCAGTCCCAGTAAAAACTAATACTAAATGTCGTTTGTGTAATAAAGCCAATTTATTGAATGTATTGTTTTTATATGTCACGTACAGTAAAGCTTGTGACTTCTTTAAACTTAAAAATTTAGTGGTCTGAACGTAGAACTCCCATTATATATTATACTATGTCAGTTTTATCGTCGAGTACTTATTACCCCGTATTTTTTAAAGAGTTGTTTTATAGATACGACTGCTTTAAAATGTTTTCAATTGTACACACATACATTAATGTAACAAAGATCTTCTATAAATGGCTAAAGGAAAACTGCTTTTCGCATATATCTAGTACACATTAAGAAGCCCTTTTCATTTTATTTTTATACGGAACTTTTAACAGCTTGAATTTATTACAAGCTCGTTCATTCTTTTGTCACTGTGACTTTAAAGGTTATATTCCCTGTGAAATATTGCACCAGAAAGTGACTACATTTTTATACTGCCATTATTTTCTTTCATTAAAAATTTAATTTCACTATTAACACTCCATCGCTGTTTGAACAATAACGATGTTGATGCGAGTCACTATTACTACATGTAAATAATATCTATAACATCTATTTTTACACGCGTTTGAATCAAAAACAAATAGAGGGTAGGTAGCCGTACTCATCTTTGATATTAGAAGATTTTGGGATGGATTATAATCTCTTTCGTGATATGAAATTCTGAATTTGGAAAATGAAAACTATAATAGCGATTTTACAACCAGGAAGCAGTATGTACAAAGGCACACAAAAAACTCTCTACTGGGCCAGGATTCCGAATCCAAGTGAGTATCGTTTAACGATACTAAAGCGATTCTGTATATAGTGGGTATCGTTTCCAATTGTCACTTTACAACGATAGCAATATACTTGTCGATAATCAAATCAAATTCGTGTTCTGTGCCGCAAAAATAAAAAATGTGTATTTGAGATAGTGTTTTGTGGATGTGTTGTGGTCTTGACTCTTGACTAATTATGCCCCCTAGTAATGAACATATGTGTGAGATTTTTATTTCATATATTGAAAATAATATAGACTTTGCAAGGGGTCATTTAAATTGCCCTAATGCGAAACAAGTGTACAAAGACATATGGGAAAATTTAAAAAACAAACTAATGGCAGCAGGATATGG
The DNA here is from genome assembly GCA_963921935.1 of Galeruca laticollis. NCBI lineage: Eukaryota > Metazoa > Arthropoda > Insecta > Coleoptera > Chrysomelidae > Galeruca > Galeruca laticollis. The sequence continues at coordinate 168,291,082 of OY998180.1, forward strand.
GGATAAAGACGTAACTAAGTGGCAAAAGGAAAGTACTAATTTAGAAATAAACCATATAATATAAAACTGTTTCATTGAGGTCTCAAAGAAATATAATACATATATGTGAATCACACATTCAGTTTCATCACACAAAATGTTTTGCAGTGTATAATTAAAAAAAGTGTCAGTATTTCACAACTAATTACAATGGACCTATAAATAAATAAAATTTTATTAATTTTAAGGCTTGGACTAACATGAATCTTAGGACGAAAAGTGAAGCTGCTAAAATAAAACTAGAAAGAAGTAAAACTGGTGGTAGCCAGGGAAATATTAAAGAACTAAATCACATTGAAGAAAGAGTGTTAGCCATCATAGAGCACCAGGCAGTCGAAGGAGATTCAAATAAAGAGTTTGAGATTGGAACAACTAATTCACAGCCAGTGAAACCAAAAAGAAAGGTTGATGATCAGACACCTCCAACAAGTGGTGGTGAGTATTATTTAAATTGACCATGTAATGTACCTATATTGACATTGTTATTGATATCAAAGTATTTTCATAAACACTCATTCTCAGTAAAAAGAAGGCTTACAGACAGAACGCTACAAGTGGAAAATATGCATGTAGAACACATGCACCACCTTGAAAAAATATCAAACACCTTATTAGAAATTAATAGAAAATTATATGGCATCAGTCAGGCTATACAGGAGCAAGGGGAGCAAATAACTGCTCTGAATATAAATTTAAATAATATATTTCAATAAAGGAAAATATTTATTTAACTATGTATTATAAATTTAATAAACATTATCCAAAATAATTCTGAATAATTCTATTTCTCAGCTGTCGTCCTTCATTTAAAAAATCTACTGCATGATGATAGAGAGCTTCATGTCCATTATCAATTTGTTCATTATCAACATCAATTTCCACACCTTCATTAATTGCTATGTTATGTAAAGCACAACATACATTTGTTATGGATCCAGCAAATGTGGGCTCATATCTAAGAATATTATCTTCAGAAGAACATCTAAATCTTGATTTTAAAATCCAATTACATCTTTCTATACAGTTTCTAGCTCTTGAATGAACTTAATTGTATCGACTTTCTGGGCTATTATCTGCTGCGCCAAAAAAAGGTGTTAAAATAATCGGTTAAAGTGGGTACCCACTATCACCAATTAACCACCCTGAATGTCCTACTAAGTGCCTTTGCATCAAATGCTGCCTTATTGCTGAATTTCTCCAAAACAAATTCATCATGTGTGCTACCTGGATAATTAGCATTCACACTTGTGATTCTTAAATTTGAATCGCATATTAATTGTACATTTTTTGAATGTACTCCCTTTGTGTTTATATATAGATGTTAATTTTCCTTTAGTTTCAAAATAGGCACATGTGTGCCATCTATAGCTACAATACACCCAGGAAATCTTTCTCATAAAACTCTGTTGAATATTTAAAATTTCCTCTTCATTTTGTGGAATGACAATCCACTGAGAGTGAATAGTCTCCTCCAGAGCCTGGGTAACATCATGAATTATTCTACAAAAGCTTGTTTGGCTCAATCCATAATTGAAGTCCTGAAATATTTTTATAGACACTTCTTAAAAACACAATGTGCACTTCACTGACTTGGCCTATAGATTTTCTATACGAACCACATACATAAAATCTCAAGGCAGACAATACTTTGATTTCCACATTAATTGCATCTGATTTTCAATAGGTGGTAAGACAGGTTCTACTGTAGTTATATGATATTCAACGGCCCCTGAAAAAGTATCATATGTGAGGAAATTATGGTTGTGTATTATATATTTTTACTTTTATTTAATCGATGTAGTTCGATGAATCTTTCATCAGGTAACAGAAAAGCGTTATTTGAGTCACAAAATTCTTTTCTCCAATTCCTCAAATGTTCGCGTTGATCTTTCACCAAATCTAATAATAACGCTACTGGTGCTAAAGTCATTTCATATAAGCAAATATGTATTTCAAAATATAAACAAACTTATTTTTGAACAAGCAAAATTATACCATGAACAAAATCAAATGCACAGAACACACCCCATATTCCGTGGTAAAAGTAGTTCATTTGTTCAAATTTTCCGATGTTACTCGAACGGATTATCGATACTTATCAGGAATCACTTTTACAGTGAGTATCGTTAACGACATATCGATAAACGATATGTAATTCGGAATCCCCGTGATGGTATAGGTAAGTACAATGGCAATACACATTAGTCTATGGTTAAATTAATATAGGCTGATTCATTATTACTTGGGAAATTTAACAGCAGAATCCTGACTTCAAATTATGAAGATTCAACCCAAAGCACCTAAACAAAATGTAGCTGCTTACTGAGTTACAGGGTGTTTTGTTTAAAATTAAAAACGATTTGTGATCAGTACTTTAAAACTGTTTCACGTATCCATTTAATATTTGGCAGGAAGTGTATACACTGAATACCCTACTAAATTATGTTAAACAAACGTGTCTGGCTACTACTGGAGGCGTACAACAGGGGCAAGTGACAGGTTAATGTAAATAGCTTACTCTTTTCTCGTAAAGATAAAGTCAATATTTCTACCACTTTTTTAGTTTTAAAATATTATTTTTCCGCCCAACCTATATAATATGCGAGAAAAGTATTGGCTTACCCTAAAAAAAGTTGAGATTTTTAAAACATTTTTTGAGTTATTTTCACGTTTTTCATCAAGAACAACACGAAAAAATGGTTTTTAGAAAAAAATCCTGTGTGTATTTCGTCGCCGTCGTCGTTGTCGTCGGCCACTTTTCGTTATATGTCTTGTTAGCACGATACAGCTTCCGGAGAGCAACAAATCACCAATTTTATGATTGAATATTGTTCAGGACATCTCACAGATGAATCCTATTGATATTCAGCTCACAATAGCCAGTACAATGGATGCTATGGTACTTGAAGTACGACATTTTTGTAATTTTTTTGAGAAATTTCTGTTTGTTAGCACGATACAGCCTCCGGAGTGTAAAAAGTCACCAATTTTGTAATTGAATATTATTCAGAACATCTCACAGATGAATCCTATTGATTTTCAGCTCACCACAGCCAGTACAACAGGTGCTATAGTACTTTTAGAACGACATTTTTGTCATTTTTGGAGAAATTTCAGATTGTTAGCACGATACAGCTTCCGAGTATATACAAGTGACTAATTTTATAATTGGATATTATTTATAGCGTCTCAAAGATGAACCTTATCGAGATTAAGCTCACTAAAGCCAGTAAAACGAGTGCTATGGTATTTGGGGTACCAAATTTTTGTAATTTTTGGTGAATTCTCAGTTTGTAGCACGACACAGCCTCCTGCGTGTATACAAGTGAACAATGTTATGAATGAATATTGTTCAGGGCGTCTTATAGATGAACCTGATTGATTTTTAGCTCACCAGAGCTAGTACACCGGGTGCTATGGTACCTGAAGTGCTACATTTTTGTCCTTTTTCGAGAAATTTCGGGTTTAGTACGATACAGCCTCCGGAGTGTATACAAGTTTTATAATTGGATATTTTTCAAGGTGACTCACATATGTACCCTATAGATTTTCAGCTGACTATAGCGAGTACAGCGGGTCCTATAAATCTAGATATACTGCATTTTTGGTTACTTTTGGAGAAATTTCGGTCTGTTAACACGATACATCCCCCGAAGTGTATACAAGTGACAATTTTATCATAGAATATTAATCAGGGCATCTCACAGTTGCGGAAAAGTTAGTTTTAATCTTTAAAACCGTTTATTTTTTAATCATTTTCATATTATTTCAAAGTTAGAAGATATATTCTATTTTTTCAATAAATATCAAATGTTTATTGATAATACGGATTAAAGTTTCATTCGCGTATTACATGCAATCCACTGACCCAAAACATCGTCGTAGTTATTACACATCAAGATTAATAAAAATTGTGCTAAAATTTCTATTACACGAGTGGCGTAGAATTTGGGAAAGATTAACCAGTCACTTGCCCCTGTCATACGCCTCTGGTAGTAGCCAGACACGTTTTTTAACATAATTAAGTTGGGTGTACAGTGTCTTAGAACGGGTAAAAAAGTTTAAGTACCTGAGAAACAGGCTATGTGAAGACTGGTCTTCAGACGTGGAAATCAAGTGCCGGATAGAATAAGCGAGGAGCTCATTCATGAGGTTAAAAAAGGTCTTCACGAACACTGACTTCGACCTCAATCTCAGAATAAGATTCACAAAATGCTACGTATGTTCTGTCCTATTGTATGGCATGGAAGGCTGAACTCTGAAGGCGAATACCATGAACAAACTGGAAGCATTTGAAATGTGGATCTATCGAAGAATCTTGAAAGTTCCATGGACGGCAAGAAAAACCAACGAGGAAATTCTGATGAGGGCGGGAAGAGAACGTGAATTGCTGAACACGATAAAACGCAGAAAAACAGCGTACCTGGGACATGTGATACGCAACGAGAGATACCAGTTGCTCCAACTATTAATAGAAGGAAAGATAGAGGGTGAAGGGGGAGTGGGCAGAAATAGGATGTCGTGGCTCCGAAATATCAAACAGTGGACAGGGATGAGAAGCACAGGAGAGACAGAACGAAATGGTTAGAAGTAGTCGCAAACATCCATTGATGGATAGCAGCAGAAGAAGAAGGAGTACAGTGTCTACACTTCCTGTCAAATATGAAACGAATACGTAGAATAGGTTTAAAACTCTGAGCACAAATAGTTTTTAATTTTTTACAAAACACCCTGTAACTCATAAGCAGCTACATTTTATTTAGGTGTTTTTGGTTAAATCTGCATAATTTGAAGTCAGGATTCTATTGCTAAATTATTTCCAAATTAGTAATGAAGTATTGACAAAATAAATATTCAAGTACCTATTTTGTAGATCTGGTACGGAGAGATGCGAACTTCTGCCAGGGTTTTGGAAAGTCCAAGTCATTTCTTACATTTGTTTACATGCAATGAGTAAATGTTGGACATATAAACTCCAGTTGCACCGATGACACAATGGGGGAGGCTCCTGAGATTTGTTTGTCCAATTCGTAGTTTTCGAATTCTAATTTAATCTCTTATGTAGTTTGCCAAATTGATATCTTTAGATTTTCTGTAGTTTTCAAGACATCTATGGGTCTTTGGCACGTCTCTTTCACTGTCTCTTCAAAGCAAATGACAATTCTCGAAAGTGTGATAAACTGATAAAATCAAAAACTACGAAGCTCCAAAAAACTGCCACTGATAATATTATTTCAGTAAATACATTTTCTTTTTCATGTCTACATCACTTTCAAACTAATACAGACAGCGACATGCGGATACAACTGGTGTATTTGTAAGTTAATAGAGTATCAGAAAATGATATTGAAAATTTTCAGTTCCAAAGAATCATATCACCCTGTGGTCTTTATATTAGAATTGACTCATAGACATTTTCAACTGGAGCTGTTCTATTCAACATTTATTTTGTAAAGCTGTCGAGAACAGAGTTATCAGCCGTTAAGTTACACTACGTACATAAAAAATTCCAGCTCGTCACTTTTGAATTGAAAGTTTTAGCCCCAGCGGTATTCAAATATTTTGAGCTGAATCTGATACTCGTATGTAGATTTAAATTCAGGATTTAAGAATTTTGATAAAGTCGAACATTTTCGTCTATCACCATAATGTATATACAACATAAATAGACTACATAATGGTCCGTATACAGTTGTTATAACATAATATAATAATGAAATTAATGATCACTGTAGAACAGTTTTTTCAGGTCATTGATAAAATAAATAATTAACAATATTGAATGACTAAAATACCACCACCCCAAAGTTTTAGTTTCTTTCTAAAGTCAGTCCATGCTTATCTTCGGTCTACAAGGCCAGAATTACACAATAAAAGATCTTTGACAAGGATATTTGATGAAATATTGTGTTGTATCGAAATTGGTGTAGTCAAACATGGCAGGATAGCCATGTGTTGTATATTATGTTGATAAGATGGATAACGACCATAATGTTCACGATGATTCCATACATTAATGAAATTGCGGACTTACCCCAATCTGGATTAGAGGGTGAAAATAAACCATCACTGGGTTTTATTTACACACTAATTACTACTACTACACTAACAATTAATATATACTAATTCAAGACCTGTAATTTACTAAGAACGGTCAAGTTCAATCCGTACCAATAATATACATTGTGATTCATTAGTTACGATAAACTGAATAGAATATTAATTGATGTCTAGATGTTTACAATCTTTACTTTTATAGTAATTATATGTATATTGATTTTAAATACGTTTTACAAGTAGTTGATATATATATATATATATATATATATATATATATATATAATATATAATATATATATATATATATATATATATATATATATATATATATTACTACCATCCCACTAAACAAAAAACATTACAAGTCTTTTCTGTGATGTTATTTTTCGAGACTTTTCGTGATGTTTATTTAAAACGTTAATAAGTTATCTCCTAGTTGTTTAAATTTTATAACCAACTTTATTAAGATTCATGTCCTGTAATTAAAACGTATTTTTGATGTAAACAATAATACTTGAATTCGCCGTTACATATACATCCTATGAACTTCTTTTTAGCAACTTCCCATAGGAAACATTCATTCGATGTTAATTTGTATAACTCTCACCAATGTCACATACAGAACATTATTGTAATATTACAGTTTAACATGTTTCTAAGATGATCACATTTTGCAGTGCATGCATAACATGACACATCGTGGCGTGTTTTTCAGATTCGCGTTTTAGTTTATTTGCAGGGAGGACTGTCTTCGTTTTCGTTAGTTCCTACATAGCTACAGTACCTACACTTAGTTATAGCCCTTTTTATAATGGACGAGCAACAGTTATCGGTAAGTACCTATTCCGAAAGCATAATTATTAAAACTAATGAATACACTTATTTAATATATTCATACTTTAATCGGCTATTCCACATTGAAATTCCGGGTAGCGGGATTGTACCCTAAAATGATATAATAAAGTTTACAATTAAGGTTTTTTTCCACTTTTAAAATGTTTTAGTTAGTAGGTATACTTTAAAAACGACTTTCTAGTTATGCATTATACCTACAAAAAACTTAATATCACAATAGGGTAGATATTAATATTAATAATAAAAAATGCTCATATGTTTGCAAAGATTTGGATCTAGATGTAAATATGCTCATGACATTCCAGAAGCTACTTACATTGATAAAATAAAAAACGAATAGTTGGTAATTACGTAAAAAAGGGAGTAATCATTTCAGCTGATACAGACAATATATTAAATAGTACAAAAAATATTGAATCAGGCTTCTCTAGTTCTACTTTTTGTAGTAGTAACAATAGTAGTAAGTAGTAGTCATAGCCATCAATATAGTTATGCTGTTTTAACATTTATACTAAAAATTCTTGTGAACAATTAGAGACTTTGAAAATATAAATTTCTGCTAAAGAGCAAAATGAGGTTTTTTTAAATAATTTTATATTATGGATTATGAACAACAATATTTCCCATAATAGTGCTAATTCCTTGTTACAAATTTTTTAGGTTTACATGTTGAGAATAGTATATTATTTTATACAGAAGGAAGTATGACTTTTCATGGCACACCTGAATTCACTTGCCAAACAGAATAAGGCATGTAATAGGAGGTAAACCATGAAAAGTCACTTCTCGTAATAAAATATGTTATTATTTCTTTAAAGAACTTCGCATGTTTCTTATGGAAAATGGATCCCAGTCGATAGGCTGAAAATCTAGTATATTGTAGTTTATGATGTTTTGATCAAAGGTCTCCATGAGCACAATTTGATCTAAAGCAATTATTTTTTTAGCTGCTGTTCAGAACATCTTTAAAGGTTTCACAGATAAGGGTTTTGAATTGTACCTTATGGAATGGTTGAGGCACTCGAAGCAGCGACTCTCGCGTGCGAAAAAGTAACCGTAAGTAAATGATAGAATTTTCTTTAAACAGATTGCATTTCAGTTGATTTACCGTAATGTTTCGTAAAATTTTTTTGGTCTAAAATTTTCATTAGTTTTAATATCGTTAAAAAACTATAATAATAAATATTCTGTAAACTAGCTGTACTGTATGTTTATCACTTAAACTTTATTATTCAGTGTTAAATTATGTTACGTTATGACAACTACAGATTAATATACCCTTTTATATTTCTTGCTTTCACTGAATGTGTGCAACAGTTGCACACAAATCAATTTTTGTTAAGATGTCTTATATATCACTTTCCACACTTATGTAATTGTTATGTAATTTAACAATTTTATTTTTTTTAGGTTGGATTCCTGGACAAGATACTTTTATTTTATTTTGTACCTATTTTTTTTTAATTTACTGTATTCTTTATTAATAGTGAATAAACTATTCAAATCCTTTATTGTTTTTTTTTATTTTAAATGTACAAGGTGAACAACTAAGAACGACTGTAGGCCATATCTCAGAAATGAATCTTGGTGCCACTTTAAAAAAAAAATACCTTAAGTAGAGTGACCCTGAAAAATCGCTGGAAAATATTTTTTAGTCTATAAAATATCCGTTAGGGGGTGGAATCAACACTCGAAAACATTACTGTGATTATCTCCAAAAAAGACTTTCTAAAGGTGTCCAAAAATACAATCTTTGAAATTTTGAAGAGATTATAAAAAAATTGAATTAGAGACAGAATTAGATAATTTTGTATCCTTCAGGGGACGCCATGTCAATAAGTCGACAATTTTCCCATTTTTCTCGGAATTGTGAAATGGAGCATTTTTTTAATTTTTAAATCTGCTATCATAAAACTTATATCTTGGAATAGTATTATGATTTGGACGTGCCGTTTTCACTAAATTCCTAATTTTTTAAACTCTTCTTATCAGAATTTACAAAATGCCTCATTACAATTGAAATTTACGAGAAAAATAGGACAGTTGTTTACTTTTTGACATAGCGTTGACAAAATTGTCTAGTTTTGTTATTTTTGTTAAACATATTTTATTAAAGAGAAAAAACTTTTTTAAATGACGACAAAAACATTGAAATCGGTTAAAAAACAATAAAGGTTCACGACATTTGTTTTTAACAAATTTGAACCTTCTCCGCCCATTACTTGAAGAATAAGGGCAAAAAGTCCATAACTAAATCGTTTCATAATCTCATCAATATTTCAAAAATTGTATTGTTTAGATACCTTTAGAATGTATTTTTTGGAGATAATCACAGTATTATATGTTTTTAAGTGTTCATTCCACCCCCTAGCAGATATTTTGGTAACTCAAAAATATTTTCCAGCGATTTTTCAGGATCATTTTCCTGAAGGTATTCTTTTTTAAAGTTGTACCATGATTATTTTTCGAAATATGGTCCACAACCGGCGTTCTTAGTTGTTCACCCTGTATTTGCTGATTAGGCAAAGAAACATTTATAGAATGTTTGAGGTATATTATTTAGACGTTTAAGTAATGCCCATTCAACATCTAAGAGAATATACTGTATTGTTTTTGAAATTTTGCATTTAGTTCATTGGTAAGATGTCATTTTATTCACATTGCATTAACATCTACAAGATGTTAAAAGGCATTTCTGAGTGTAACAGAAATGTTGCGTTTAGTTCATTATAAAGACTTCCTTCTGAGGAAGCTCTAGTAACATCACAGTAATGTAAAAAGGCAGCGCCTTTAACATCGATGAGAAGTTAAGTTGTAACATCACAAAAGATAACAGCCCTAAGCTGGGCATAAGCGATTGTATTGTTTCGAACTCGCACACCGAAGTAGATAATAAGTACGGTCTTATAACCTTATGTTAACGGAGTTAAAAGAATGGTGAGCGCGCCGAATTCTGAGAAGGTCTATTGGGATTTTTTGTGACCGTTTTTATAGACATGTTCTCCGAAAATATTTTATGCATTGAGCCGGCATTCGAGAAATATCCCGAAAGGCGATTGTTTTTGAGTAAGCCGCAAACTAGAATTATCTAGAAAAAAGGCCACTTACATATAAAGGACCGACCAGCGGAAGAGATTAGGTGATAAAGTGATCTCGTGATATGAACAGCGAACAAGTAAATAGTCTAAGTAGAGAAGTGTTTATATAAATTAGTTTAAATGAATATACTGTGTATATAATTAGTGAAAAGTGTAGTGAATAAATAAATTAAGTAAGTGAACCTACCGTGTGTATGCATTTATCCCACCCGTAATAAAAACGTTTAAATAAATAAGAAACACATTACAGTATAGATGTGCATGTGATGAAAACAAGAGGAATAAAAGGAAGAACATTATCACAATGTGATGTTGAATTAACACGAGTGTAACATTTATTTGCATAGTGGGATGTGTTATGTTTATGAATAATATTATGAAAGTTAAACTATTGTTCGAGGTCTATCAATATTGACATGATCTGAGTTCATATCAGTTCGTAAGAATCATTTCTGCCCTTCGGTGTTAGTAACCACTACAGTATTTTATAAAAAAAAATTTGATAAAATTTCTTTTACGAACCTTAATTTCCATATTACATTACATATAAAATATTTCACAACAGAATTGGTAGTAGAAGTAATAAAACTGAACGACTAACGTTTTTTCGTTGCTACTGTTGCAGTAAGTGCTGTAAGTTAAAAAGAAAGAAAAATACACGACGTCTTTGGGCGAGACCTTAGGTTAAACTTGGGTTAAACGGTGTGATCAACATCAAGCCCTACTTCAAGAATTGCAATGTGAAGACTTGAAGAGTTACAACTACCTAAGAATGGATGAATGCAAGTTTTTAGCTTCAAAAATAGCACTGTTTATTGTCAGACAAAATACACACTTAAGAAATTGCATTATCGTCGAGTAACGTTGGTAACTCTTTGGTTTTTGGCAACAGGGGAGAGTTTAACAAGTGTATAATATAGGTAGCAGCCACATACTACAATGTATCCTTTCAAGCACAATTCCGGAAACCTGTGGAACCACACCAATTGTATTTTCAATTTTGGCTATTATCTATAAGCTTCCAATCTTTTGTTTTTATGTTTTACATCTATACTATTGTACAACATTTCGCAAGCCTCATATTCAGAAAATATTAAGTTCGTTGCAGCAATTTACCAAGCAAACTTGGCGTCAGCAATCTTAATATACAGCTTGTCTAACCTTTGATAAAATTTACTACACAGTACTCTGATTTTATAAAATATCTTTATTAAAATATCTTTAATAAAATATATTTTATAAAATTATGTATAATCAATTGTTTTTTTTATCAAATATTTTTATCAACGATCTTTGATAGTGTAATGCCTTTAGAGAGTAACATGAATGTCGATAAGGACGGCTGATAAGGAAGTCTAACATTCTATTCTCCAAGTGATTCAATCCGGTATAGATCAAATCAGGAGTCTACGCCATGAGAGTATTTATTAGGTGTACATACTCTTTATACTTCATTACAAAGGGATGAAACAATTATTATAATGTTATTAATTTATTTTGTATTACTTTCTCTATGACATATGGAATTGTTGAAAAAATTCGTTTATTTTGAATTGTTCAGAAAATTTAAATTTAAAACTAAAGGATAATGACATTTTAAGAATAGAAAAGTCGTTACTAAACGTTTAATGAGACGTAAAACGAAATATGGCGGATGACGAAAAATAAAAAGCTGAAACTATGGTCATTTTGTCAAGAACAAGTACCAATTTAGTTCTCAATACGAATTTGAAATGCGGGGGAAAATCAATTTCGCACAAAGTCGACCCTTGCAGCAGCGTATCCAAAGTAATTTGTTCGCATTCCTCGTTTTTACGCAAACAAAAATGTGGAGACTATTATACCTCAGAAAAGAGGAATAAAAAAGCCAGTATTTTGTAATTAGGGTTTATCCGTGACACAACTCTAACAAAAATTCTCATATACATTTACTGATACGTCTGGCTAAAATTAATGTATGCATTGAGGAAAAATGGTTCACAGTTATAATAAATATCACTACGGAGTTAAAATATTACTCGTAGAAAACAGCTTTCTCGTATTTTCAAAACAATGCAAGTGACAGAATCATAACAAAAACTTTGTAAACATGAATTTAAAAGGAAACTAGGAAAATTAGTGGAGAATTTCTTTAAACGATAGAAACAATGGTTATATATATACACTTAAAATTATTGACCTTTACCTTGACGTCATTAATATCTGATAACATAACCGACAAATGTCAAATTATTTTGTTCTGTTCTTCACTGTTAATAGAAAGAGATGCCACTTAATAAATATGTCGGTTATGTTATCAGATATTAACGACGTCAGGGTAAAGGTCAATAATTTTAAGTGTATATAGAAGAGAAATAATCACATACCATTAACGAATAAAACGTTTATTCTACGTTCATACAGGGCGTTCCAGAAATCCTTGCTTTCAAGTGAATAGTACTTACATAATACGGAACTAATGTTTGTTGTTAGTATATAATTATCGGCCCAAAAACCTCTTAACTAGGTAAATAGAGGTGACCCAAGTACACATCTTATGAAAGATGTGATATCAAATCATACGATGTATAGGGTGACGCAAGTTCTATATCTACTTATAATCTTTTTAAAATAAAGGTAAGCTATGGCTACATATTCACACTTTATTCATTACTTATTGATTTGAATGTTTCAAATAATTGATGTAATTGCTTTCAGCCCTGTTTAAATAACGTTATTGTATGTTTGTCTTCCCAGTTTTATTTTAATGCATTTTGCTTTTCAACCGGTCTTATATTGTAGTACAGATAAAAAAACGTTTTGTTTGTTTTGTAGTTATGACAACTGAATCGAAACAGATGTGGTTTTCTCCTTGTAATGCGGTTCGATACTATAATTCGGATGGGGTCCTTTCTATCTAATGTGTTTTAATAGTATAAATCGGATTTCTTTATTATGGGTTTTGATAGTGTATTTCAGATGGGACCTTTCTTTGTTATGAGTTTTGATAGTACCAATAAATCGGATGGAGCCTATCTATGTATTATATTGTGGGAGTATTGATTGAATGAAACATTTTCTATACATTGTAATCATATATATTTTTTATAGATCGTAATTTGCACGACCGTCTAAAATATATACAGAAGTTTTAATTGATTTTGCTAAAACTTGAAGAAAGGAAAAAGTCAGCTTCCAACAAACAATAACAATATATTTACTTGTGTTACCCTATACATCGTATGGTTTGATATCACATCTTTTATAAGGGTACCTGCGTCAACTCGTCAAGAGGTTTTTGGTCCGATATCAGTATAGTTTGTACATCTTTTAGATTCAATTCTCATATACTTAAGAAACGTAATATAGATATTTTTAATAATTTGTTAGAGGTATTTAGTATTTAACGAAACATTTTTTGGACCACTTATTTTGGCTATAACTCCATAAGGCCACAAGCTACACCAAATATCTCAATTATTATATACCGTTGGAAAGGTCGTGAATTGAGTTACAAAAATCATTTAGAGTGTTTTTTCTCTATCTGAGGTCAAAACCCGTGTAAATTGGAAAAAACTGGAAATACCCATATTTTCGAAATTTTAGAAGCCCATTATGACCCTTATGGATTTTTTCAGACATCGTGGCATAATGCGATCGTAATAACTTTTCGAGCTCTATCATCCTGCAAAGTTTCATCGAAATCGTTAGAGCCATTACAAAGTGTCCACAAATATATATCGACAAACTACCTAAAACAAGGGTACCTGTATCTCAGCTTTGAGTACAGCTAGGAGTGTGATGTGGTGAATGTGCCCTGAAATGCTGACACCAATTCTCCACAAGAATAGGTTCGTGTCACTATCATTGAGCCTCGTAGCAGGAACGGAATCAATAAAATGTCTTCATACAAAATCATTGGTTGGTTTATTATGACTAGAACTGGTAGTTACATAGAGCGGAATACGTTAACTTACGTAACACATAACTATAAAAATTATGGGTTTTAAATTCTACATAACGAGCAACACTAACCCACGTCTACATATTATATCTGCACAATCAGCTGGTCAACGGCTTATATTCTATTAAGATCAAGGTGAAGTGATTTCAGTCAAGGTAACGTGATTTCAGTCAAGGTGACGTGATTTCAGTCAAGGTGCAGTGAGTTCAGTCCAGGTGAATTCCATGGCTGAACGCTGTGTTTGCATAAACTATGATTTGGCTTGTATATACTTGTTAACACGTTCTAATTTCTTCGGCCATTTGAAAATTGACATTTTCTATGAAGACAAAATTACTTTATTTATAGAGTGACTTTTCAAGGTTTGACCTTCAAGTAGCTTTTTCGGCGCAACTGCCGCTGCCTGTGATGTACTTCTAATACTTCATTCAATTTATTGATAGAAATTGATAATCAAAACAATATACTTAGGTTTATAAATTGGTATTAACAGGTATATAATGAAATTGGTAAGTTCTTTCATAACAAATAGTGATTGTGACTGAATAGTAATTCACACCTCTCATGGCAATATGGCTCTCCGTCAAATTTCTTGAATTTTTGATATGTTGTAGAATTGATCATTCTGGTGAAATATTTCAATGGGCGCAACACGATCCTATGACTAGTTTTAGAGATATAGGGTGTTGAATATGGGACATATTCACTTTTCATCACTCTATATCTCCCAAGTTATGATTTAGTTCTGATGTATCTTTGGTGGTATTATCATCACATCCTTGTATGACAAATTCATGAGAAATTAATCTCCAAATCTTTTCGTATTACAGGGCAATTTCACTTCATAATAATGCTATTTTGAGACTTCATAAAGAGAAAATGCGAAAAAAGGTTGAATTATCACATAATATTATAAATTCATTTCATCTTTCATAACAGTTGATATAATTCATACAAGGCGATTCACAGATATAGAAAAATGACGAATATTGGTTTTTCGGACACCTTGTAGTAATAAACCCACCGAAAATGATAAAATTCTCGTGAAGGACGTTAAATGATGTATTTCATCGTATACACAGTCGAATGATGTCAATTTGAAAAATTTTGTATACTTTATTAAATAAACAACTTGATTTTATTTCATCACCGTATATCTCACAAGGGTGTCCGAAAATGTGGCAATATTTTTTCATGGGAGAACTCGAAATACTTTCATTCATATCGTACAAAATTTTCAACGAAATCCTATGACGTGATTTTCATATAAAAGGCGAACAATTTGTGAAAAAAGCTAATATGTGTACATTTCCCCATTGCTATATTTTCACTCCAATTTTCGGCGGGCTATAATACCATACCATACCGTACCGTATCCCTCGAAAAAAGGCCACGACTCGAATTCATTTGCAGCATCGTCTAGAAGGCGATTCAATGGAGAAGTTACTCTTTCATGCTTAGTGTTTCTCAGAAGTCATATTACACTTGTTACATTCGTAGAAGTTGCTTACTTCGAATTTTCACTCTATAAAACAATAAAATTGTGAAAGTCTCAAAATAGCATTTTTATCAAAGGAAAGATTTGAAAATGAATTTTTCATAAATACCACATAGGTTAAATCAGTATAAAATCATAATTTGTACGTATCTCTATCGGTTTATATAGAGTATACATTATATTAGTTCAAATTCACGACATATTTTTTCACCAAAGGAACGTTTAATTTTTCAATTATGTTTTCTAGAACGTTTCTTTTTCTTGTATTTGAAACGTTATCTGAATCGTCTTCGAATATCTACATACCACCACTTATTAATATACTTATTCCTGTTATCTCGTAGTAGGTATGGAGAACAATTCAAAGAGGGTAAAAT
This sequence comes from Galeruca laticollis, assembly GCA_963921935.1. Taxonomy (NCBI): domain Eukaryota; kingdom Metazoa; phylum Arthropoda; class Insecta; order Coleoptera; family Chrysomelidae; genus Galeruca; species Galeruca laticollis. The sequence goes on from OY998180.1 coordinate 168,306,952, forward strand.
TAACAAAATTCTAATGTCAATAGTCGTTTTCTTGTTGATGTCATAAAGCTCAAGAACTATTTCTGAATTATTAGACTAATCGAAGTTTTTTTGTACGGTTCAAGTTTATGTGATTTCTAGTGTTTGTTGAAATTTGCTGAACAATAGGGTTTTCGCAAATAGAGTAAATTGTTATGTTCGAATCCGAAATGTTATTCCTATACTCTCAATGCGTTTGAATAGAGCAGATAATATTGATGTTTTGCAAATTGCGACATATCGAAGACAAGCTGCGGGAAATCCACCTATTGATATTCACGATGATACAAAAATATGTTTCAATTGTAATAACACAGTGACGAATGACATTATTGCTACGGAAAATAACCCGAATTACTTTCGTCTCTATGTGTTATCCCGCGTATCAATTCGTGCGTCCATTATTTGTAATGCTCGTCAAAATATCCTTTCTTTAGAATGTAGAGTGGATATTTTTGTTGCTTCCGATATCTATGTCTCACATTTCTTGAGAATTTGTGACCATCATCTTGATCATCAAAGTTTTCTTCCAAATTACTTGCATGGAGGTTTGAATTTTGTGAATAAAACACACATAATTTCCAATCTTCAACATTTTCTTCAAAGAATGAGGACAATTGCTAATAGAAACGGGCCACTCCGTAACTGGGAGGATATCAGTTGTTTCAGTGAAGACGAATTTAAGGAGCTCACATCAATTTCAAAAAAATAATTTTCGCCAATTATTAGAATTTTGCGATATTATTGAACAAGGTGGCAAGAGAAGAAATGTCGAAGAAAAACATTTGCTCACATTTTTTATCAAAATGAAGCATGGAGTTGCAGATGAGTTTTTGAAAATATTGTTTAGTTATTCTTTCCGATAAGCAGCAAGCCTCATTATTTCTAATGTGAGATCATCTCTTTTACAAAGGTTCCTACCGAATAATATTGGACTTAATTCGATAACAAGAGAGAATTATATAAACAGTCATGTATGTACGAATGAACTGTACAATACCACACCAGACATTTCCAAAGCCACAGTTTATACAGATTGTACCTACAACAAAATAGAAAAGAGCAGTAACTTTCGAGTATTGAGGCAATCATACTGTTTCCACAAGAACGAACATTTCGTCCAACCAGAGATGATAGTTGCCCCCGATCGATATATCTTAGCAATCAACGCGCCGTACTTCGCAGATGCTAGGAATAATGATGCGAGTATTCTAAATCACGAATTACAAAATGATTCTAACGGAATGAGAACATAGTTTCAAGAAGGTGATATTGTGATAGTCGATAGAGGCTACAGAGATTCAATCAATAGTCTACAAGAACTTGGCTTGTATTACTATATGCCACCATTTCTACCGCCGAATCAAAGGCAATTAACGAAAAATTAAGGCAATCAGGCACGTTCAATAATTACTACTAGATGGATTGTAGAAGCTAGAAACATTTCAAGTCAATTTTCAAATTTTTTCGTCAACCCATATCAGAAATACATGCTACGAAGTTACGTGATTATTACCTCATTGCTGGTGCTCTTATAGATAAATTCCATTCTTTGATAAATATGCTTGGAACGTTGGATACAGCCACACAAATGTTAGTTGATTCCGATGATGTCAACATTGTTCAGGCACGAGTTGAAGAAGAAAACTTCCGTACTAGGAATGGTCGATGGATTCGCTTGAATCAACTTCATATACAATCGTTCCCTCGCCTTGATATTGAATATTCAAATTCATTTACTGGAACATATCATTCACACTTGGCTGAGTCATATATCCAAGATACAATCCGTAGAGATGGTGAAGTATACAACATCTTAGCAGTCGATGAGTTACATGGGGAGCCCAATTTTCTACGATTCAGAAGCTAACAATTTGGATATTGCATGAGAAAGTAGTAACTAGAAATCAATAAAACAATTAGTTCATGAGCTATGAGACTAACATTCAAAAAACGATCGCTACATTATGGGTTCATACAAATAGAGATATATGCAATTATGAAATTAGTCAGCTACATTATCGGTAGGTACATAAAAATATTCGAATTCAAGCACCAGAGGCGACGAGATCACATCTATTATTGTGTGATATAGACTACGAGAGATATGTACTGCTTTGTTTAAGATTAACTAGTATTTTGATATGGTAGAAGGGTCAAACTGATTGTGTTTTTTTAGTGAAACAGTTTAATTTTTGTTTATATATTGAAGAAATAAGTGCAACGTTGGGAAAAAGAAGAAGGTAAATACTAATATTAACAGCGTGATTATTAGTTAGTTAGTAAATACAAATATTTCGCAGGGCCTTTTCAATAAAGATGGAATCTCAAGCCTGCACAAACAGTGACGATAAAAATATGTTGAAATGTGGTCACGAACAATTAAGACTTCAATCCAAATTTATAGAATTGTACGTCAAAAAGAACGTTGTGGCGAGGTTTAATGAGGACGAAAATCTATAAAACTTCATGATATTAATCCCTTCAAGCCCAGGTTAATTTTTTAAGTCGCTCCCTATATCCCAGATGACGTGAAAAATGGCTTTTTTCATTTTTTTGTAATCAACTGATTATGATGGCGGTATATTAGGAAAGTATTTCTAGTTATCTTAAAAGTGAATTTAGTGATTTTATCCAGTGGCGTTACTATGGGGGCCTAAATTAGTGAAAAAAAACTGACTATGTAAAAAATACTATATTTTTATAAATGATATGCAATCGAAATAAAAAAACCACATATTTGTTCCTACTGAACAGAAAAATAAATCATACAAAGCAAGCAGTGACGTAGTAGGTGAATATAAAATATGATATTACATTCTTTTGATCCTAGGTATATTCTTCTGAATGAAATTATGTTGAAATAGAAAATCAAACATTTCCTTATAATATACAAAATAGAGATTTATAAAAAAAACAGTGGCGTAGCAAGTGAAATTAAAATATGATTTATTCTTTTGACAAATCTTGTGTGTAAAAAATAAATGATAGATAAAGGGTACCAACATGTAAATAATTTGAACACTAAATATATTTTTCTGAACACTATGGAAAAAATTGCAAACAAAAACACAGTGGCGTGCAAAACAAAAAACGGTGTCTATGAAACTTGATTGTAGCCATGGTATTCATCAAAATGTGCCTCTGAACATAAATAAATTGGTGCGTTAGGGCAAATGCCACACATATTAGCTGTGTGTTATTTTCTTCTGTTGTTGGTAACAAACTCTGCAAGTTCCTCGTTTGCGGCGAGATCCATGTTCTTTTGCAGATGAAGCAAAAACATGTCTTTGTCCCTTTTTTTGTTTTGTTTTTCTTGGAACTCCTGCTTCATAGTTGTATATGCTGGAGAATATTTTGCAAGTAGGCCGTCAATCAAACACTTATGAAACTCCAGAACACTTATATCCTTGCCGTTAGCATGTATATGTAACACCTTGGCATTCAAAACCACACGCTGTATAACATGTAAGCCAATTTTCTTAAACCAGCTGTAATTTTTCCTGGCGCAGTTATACGGTTCGATGTCTTGGTCCACTGCATCTACCCCTCCCAAATTGGTATTATAGTGTACAATGGCAGATGGTTTTTGAAGTAGTAGATTAGTAGACACTGATGCCTGGTAACGATTTTTTTCAACAAATCCTGCTGTTAGCTTGGTGGACAACAGGTAAACATCTCTTTTGTCTCTATATCTAATAATCAAAATATCATTTTTTCGTACAAAACAAGTTTGGAATTGGTTGAGACTTATTTCGGTTAGTTCTTTAGGTACTCCCCAATTGACCCGTATAGTACCAGTTACATAAGTTTTTTTGCAAGCAAAAACTGTGCTAGTCTCAGAGACATGTACCAATTCTCGATAATTATTTCTCGACCTGGATCTAACAGTTGCTTGAACAAATAAACCACGATTCTTTCAGACAGTGACAGATATTCTGATCCGTGAATATCCTCAACATTATATATGTCCTTTCCAAAACACATGGCAAAATTATATGTGTATCCCCGCAAATCAGGATGGCTAGGACAAAGGCAAAACATTTTAATTCCAAAGCGTACTCGTTTTGATTTAAGAAATTGTTTAAAATGTAGTCGCCCTTTGTATAATACCAAACACTCGTCTATTGCTACAGTTTCCTCAGGATAAACAAGATTCATACAATTTTCTTTGGCCCAACCAAAAAACATAACCAAACGGGTAATGGGTTTCCCTGGTATGAAAGCTTGAGGATTGATAAATCTTAAAAACTTTAGAATAGTGAAAAACCTGTTCCTGCCCATTATTTGTGAATCAAATATATTTGAACCAGAAAATAAAAATATTTTGTTCCAATAGTCCCGTATACTCGGATATCGTACTGGACCCATATATAAATTCAACGAAAGAAAAGTACACATCTCCGGAACTGTGACATCCTTCCAAATTATACCGTAGACTTTTTGAGTACCATTCTCTATGAGGTACCTTCCTGCACGTTCATTAGTCCAAATACATATATGCTGAATTATATTTCTAGACATAAATGCCTCCAAACAATTTACAGGGTCTTTCATGTTCTCTTGTTCGATTGCGGGGTGAAAGCCTTCATAATCACCAGAAAAAGGCACTGTTGTTGTAGCTCTTTTATCCAAAACAATATTAGATAAAATATAAAATTGAGAAATATACATAGAAAAGATCAACATACCGAAAATCGATCTGCTACAACAGTAAAATTTCCCATGATTGTAGCTACATGATCTTCGTCTTCTGAAATACTCGATAAACTGTCGTCGCTTTCGCCATCCGTATCAGTACCACTAGGTAGATATTCGGATCCCGAATCCTCAAATGGTTCATCATTACTCACGTCGGACATCCTTACACGTTAATCGCACAAAAAACTATCTAATACTGCAGCACTGCACCGTTGCAAATAACATTTTACACTGCAGACCGCCAAAAATATGGATGCGGACTATACATGCGTTTGACCTTGAATCAGCCAATCAAATTCAATCCCCCCCCTAAGTTTTCCATTCCAGGGTATATTATTCAACTACGATATTATTCCAACGTTTATTTTAAATATATCATTTGTTGCCACAAGTGGCAATCTGGGATATCCATCAATTTGAGCTTGTTGCCATATGTGGCAATTAGGGCTTGAAGGGGTTAACAAGAGTGCTATAAGACGAGCTGTACATCATTTTAATTTCAACCCGTAACCCGTACAGATCCACTTTTAGGACATAAGTCGTACAGTGGGGTCTGTGAGACACCTAGCTATATATATATATTTGGAAAGCGTGTGATAATGGTGAGGCTATAAATATATATATATATGTATATTAGGAGTTAGCATATGTAAAAACTTTATGAAATAAAGTCACATTTTCACGAAAATATTTAATTAATTCTTGGAAAGTAAAATTTTTGACATATTTTGAATTTACATGTTTTTTTTTTCAAAATGTAATATAAACATACCAAACAGCTTTTATCTGTAAAGAAGCTTGATAAACAAGAGTATAACAAAAAGATATTCTTAAATTTTTATCAAAAATTACAAAAATAACAAGCTTTATTTTAGAGGTCATTTTTACACTCTTTACATATTTTAAAGGTGCACTCTAAACATACTGGGTTTTTACACATCACACATAAGTACTGGGTCTTACGTTTAAGTCTTTTAGGACATAAATAACACACTTTTCTTATTTCTAAACGTTCTTCCTGATTCATATACTGTATTTCACGATTTTTTGTGACTTCTTCTCCTATGATACGCTGAATTCCTATTTTGATTTCTACTGGAGTTCTAGAATTTACGAATCTTCTCTCCATGTGGGGTGTAACAAGTTCTTTTGCTAACATTTTTAAAAAATTTCCTGTCGTGATTTTAGGAGAATTTTGTCCTGATGTATATAGGATGTACGCATTAGACGTGCTGATATTTAGTAACTGAAAGAACACTGCCATCGGCCATCTTCTTGTTCTCCTACTAGCACTAAAATTGGAACATTTTTCATCCAACGTATCAACTCCACTTTTGGTATTATTGTAAAAAGCATTTATCTCTGGTTTACCTGTGTCTTCATCAGTGTGTCGTGTGTGATGCATTGACGATGCAAGTATTACTGCTTTTCCTTTTTTAGGAACATGGGAAATAAGGGTGATTTTTTTTGTAAATCCATATAAAGTGCTTCCAACTTCTTTAGTTTTTGAAGGCAGAAATTCTTTGGGTAGTTCTTTTTTATTTTTTCTCATCGTTCCGACATATGTTAGCTTTTTTTCAAATAAAATGTCGATGAGCTCTATTGACGTAAACCAATTATCGGCAGTAACATTTTTATTTGTGCCGTAAATTGGCTGGCATAAACGTAAAACAGACTGAGTTGGTTTATTATATTTTTTCTCGACTTCTGGCAGGCCTTTGCCATCGGAACCACTTCCAGTGTAAATATATCCATTATAGAAATAGTGGTTACGAGCATCAGTTAAACACTGAACCTTTATGCCGTACTTGGCTGGTTTGTTGGGTATATACATTTTAAACCGGCATTTTCCTCGAAAGGAAATCAACATTTCGTCGACACACGTTAACAAGCCTACGGAATATGCTTCCTGACAATTTTGTACAAATTTGTTAAAAACTTCTGAAATTGGTGCAGCGGGATCCTCAATTTTGCGTTCTAGACGATCAGTGGGGTTGTCAAAACGTAGACAGACTAGTAAAAACTCAAACCGTTTCATGGTCATGACACATCTAAATACGTCCCGTCCAGTTCCATCTGTGGCAAGAATGGTCTCTATATTTTCGTGGTTAGACTTAAACACGGATGTATAAATCAGCAGACCTAAGAACGCATTTATTTCAACTAAATCAGTGTCTTGAATCCACGCTAATTTTTGATCAGCATATTTTATCCGCTTAGTTCCAATTTTTTCATTGGTCCATTGCACTATTTGCTGCAAAATGTCATGTTGAAAAAGAAGGCTCCATGCGGATGCTGCTGTGGGAGAAATCTGTAAGCGCTGCTTAGCCATTTTACGCAATCCAGGTAACTGAACTACAATGTTGTGCTTCATAGTGCGACTGCGGCTGACATGAGGTTCTGCACTCCACTTATACTTATTTTTTCCATAATAGGATTTTCGATTCGCTTCGTGCCTCTCTTCATACTCATCATTTTCGTCATCGTCGCTGTCTAGGTCTTCATTACCTCTAATAACTTCTTGATCATCTTTCAAACTAGTTTCATCAGGTTCCTCGCAGTCAAGCTCCGACTCACTATCGTGATCACTTTCGATTGCGTAATCACTATCACAAACATCTATGTCGCTAAAATCACTGTCTACTTCATCATACCATCGTTTCACAGTCTCTTCAAACTGTTTATCATCAAACCGAACACGTTTAGACGGCCCCGGAGCAGAATCCATTCTAAACGTATTTTTTAAAAAGTTACTTAACCCGTACAAAGGGGCCTCACAGACACTTTCGTACTTTAACTCGAAATAATTTACGCGTACGTTCACCTATATCGCTCAAAATCTTCAAGCGCACTGCTGTTGGCCCAACTTAAAAGTAGATGGAACGGCAGAATGATATAGGAAGAAGTGGGGGAGCGGGTGTGCGGGACTTGTTGACAAGTGTCTCACAGACCCCATGATACGGGTTACGGGTTAATACAGAAAATCCGAGAGTCAACAAGATATTTGCTGCAATCAAAGGCAACGACATAGTTCCCAACATGAGTTCTGAAACCTTCCGCAGACAAACGCTTAAACATAACTTTACCTTTGCTAAGCATAACAGGAAATGGGCATTGATACGTTAGGAAAAAGTATGGGTTGACACAACCATCACAAGCAGTCGGAAAGCTGTTCTTGAAGGTGTATCGAGAGGTTTTCAAAAACCAACTGGCAAAGGACAGCAGCTTATAGTAACTAATATAAGAAGTGACAGTGGATTTCTGGGGGAAAGTAGTATGATCTTTGTATCTAAAAAAACTGGAAACTATCGCTTCCTATCATAGATGCCGGGGGGAACGTATTCCTACTGCATCGAGCCAATTATATTCAATATGTTGTCGATGAAATGGTTCGTGGACGTGTTATCACAGCTTCACTTTGCTACATACTGCAATAACTCGTTTTGATGAGGTACGTTGAATTATGACTTTATCATAAAAATGTTGTATTCGTCAAATATCAAACATAACAGTGATGTATAAAACATAACCAATACTTTAAATTATAATTATATTAGTATATTGTACATAATTAAGATCCCTCCGCCACTGGCGCTTCAGTTCGAATGTTTTTATGTACCGATAATGTAGCTGACTAATTTCATTTTTAGTTTTTCACACTATAGATGTTAGTGAAATCAGAAGTCACATTAAGCGGAAGACGCCATTACAGTAAAACCAAAAAGTATAGAAAGTGGAATGAGCTCCGAGAACTTGACTTGTGGCTAATATAGTATTACATACATAACTTAATTTTGAAAAATTCAAAAATTATTAGTTCTTGAATTTTTTGAAGTATTTCCGAATTATTCACGAAGATAAAGCTGTAGAATGAAAAATTTCTCTTGATGTTTACGTTTGGAGGTCGTTACACTTTCTATACTTTTTGTTTTTCCTTTTTTTGTAGACCTGAATATTAACGTAGTAGATTAAGTAACTACATAAAGCGTTACACTATATTCACACTTCTCATTCTAAATTGTAGTGACACACTTTGTTATTTCAAATGAATCTTTAGGTAAAAACATACGACAAATGAACGGTTTTAACGATTCAAACTAACTATTACACACTCCGGAGGTTGTATCGTGCTATAACTCCAAAATTTCTCCAAATATGTTGTATAACTGAATTTATCGGATCCTATACAAATAAATTGAATATCAGTAAGGTTCATCTATGAGATGCCCTGGGCAATATCCAATCATGAATTTGGTCACTTGTATACACTCCGAAGGCAGTATCGTGCTAAGAAAGAAAAATTGCTCCAAAAATAACCAGAAATGTAGTATATCTAGATTTATATCACCCATTGGCTCTGGTGAGCTAGAAATCGATAACGTTCATCTATAAAATGCCCTGAAAAATATTTAATCATAAAATTGGTCACTTGTGTACATTCTGGAGGCTAACAAACTGAAAATTTTCCAAAAATTACAAAAATTTTGTACTTCAAGTACCATAGCACTCGTTGTACTGGCTTTAGTGAGCTGAATATAAATGAGGTTTATATTTGGGTCGCCCTGAATAATATCCAATCATAAAATTGGTCACTGGTATATACTGCGGAGGCTGTATCGTGCTAACAAACTGAAATTTCTCAAAAAATGACAAAAATGTCGTACTTCAAGTAGCATAGCACCCGTTGTACTGGCTCTGGTGAGCTGAAAATCAATAGGATTCATCTGTGAGATCCTCTGAACAATACTCAATCATAGAATTGGTGACTTGTTGCACTCCGGAGGCTGTATCGTGTTAACAAGAAATGTAACAAAAAGTGGCCGACGACAACGACGATGACAACGCGACAACGACATACACACAGGATTTTTTTTCTAAAAACCGTTTTTTCGTGTTGTTCTTGATGAAAAACGTGAAAATAACTCAAAAAAAGTTTCAAAATTCCAACTTTTTTTGGGGTAAACCAATATTTTCTCGCATATTAGACAGGTTGGGCGGAAAAGTAAAAATGATATGCCAATTATTGGATAATGTTTACGAAGAGGTATTTTGATATGTTATGACGGAATTCTGTTATCACAACGAAACACCTGGCCTTTTGATATTCCTTGACTTGGAGCGAATAATGCTAGTTTTAAGGTCTCGTTTCCATTTTGTCATTGAAGGTTCATTGGTAAATTGACGATTGGTATAATCAAACCTTCTACTATATTTACGTTATTGTCGCAATGATTGATGACACGTAGTAATTGAAATAAAAAACTTCACGCAGTCTATATATCAATTTATTATAATATGCTGAAACCCAACGTGTATGCGAAAGTAGCTCCCCTTTTGAATATCAAATAAAGTCATAAAATTGTTTTGAAAACTGGTCTCAAAGCACTTTATATTCATAACTCTTACTCTCGTAGAAACATATTTGATGAAGTGCCTTCGTTTGTGACAAAACTAGGTGAAAAGTCGATTTGTCTTATTTTATACAAATCGTTTATGAGGAATATAAATTATTATGTGGATGCTAATTTGGAAAAAAAGTGATTCAGACGCGATTTAAGTTTCATATTTAACAATATGTCATGGCCCCAAAAATTCTATTAATAACTACAAATTAAAAAGTACAGGATTATTCATTAAACACTACACAACTCTTATTATTATTATTACCTGTATAATAAAAGTCTTTCTACACAAGTTGTAGTTATGATTGAATGGATAACGTGACTTCCATAAAATTATGTTTTGAAGTTTCGGCATAATTTCGGCAGTGTAAAAATAATAACCTGAACCAATTACTTAATTACTGCCTAACAATTAATTTTATAAATATTAAATCACACTGTTTGGGTAAGTTATGCCCCTAAATCTCCTCCCAATTATAGATAATGTAATTCAAATTAATGTCATCTTGGTTGTTCGTTTCAAAGGGACATTCCGACTAATACAGTCTATTTGCGCTGTGATCAAACGCTAATTCATTCCAAATTGCCAAATGAACCCCTAGGATACAATTTCAACCTGAATCGTTTGTTTATTTTGAGGATTATGTATGAAGTTCAGTTTGTGTGAGTGGAGAGATGGCAAGGAATTATTTTTGTCTCGCTTTTGATGGTTCGAAACAGATAAATATTTACTTAAAATATTAAATGGCATCGTTCCACTCTATCGAAATAACATTTCATAAATTAACTCATTAGAACATCTTTTTGCACAAAGACGTAGCGGACAATAAGTTTCAAAAGGTTTTGGCATGTTTGTTAATTTCCATTGCATTTCTATCATCTACAGTGAAATATATTGAAACAATCCATATTTTTGTATGCTATACTACATAACTAAAATCACGCTATATGGGTAAAATATAGTAATCGAGAATCATATTCAAACGAGGGCGCATATTTCTACCCTTCAAAAATTTAAGTATAAAGGTTTCTAAAAGACAGATGCTGCGATTAAAAGCAATTGAGGCAAAATAACAACTGTTTGATTCAAAGAATATGGTTACTACAGCCTCAAACTCATCCAGAAAATTAGTTTTCAATAACTAAATCAAGACTATGTTCATATATAAAAAATCAAGAGCATATTGCAAACTTTTATGGTTAGATATATCAAAATAGACCATGTAAGACACAATTCTTGTTTTATCGACAAAATAAGGAAACTATCAACTAAGTCACAAAACTGCGAAATTGTATATCAACAAAGACATAAAAAATGTTAATGCCCATCGTATGGTATTGGGATTTTTCTACGTGATGAAGAAAAAAAAACGGAGAAGAAGAATACATACAATAATTCTAAAATAATTATTGTTAAGGAAGCTTAACGGTTTGGGCTGATGATGATATGAACAATAGTCTTTACATGATCATAAAATAAAGCTGCTACAAACATTGAATATCAAGATACCCCAAACCAGAGGGTTGAGAGCTCCACAAAATTATGGCATATGAAAACCTTATCCTAATATATAACGGTGAACCCACATACTGACCCGTCTACAGAAACACACTGCCTAATCTGGTTGACTTCTGTTCCTCTAATCACTCCCCTATTTATAATAGTTTTACTCAATACAGAAGGTCCCTGAATCTTAAGCCCAGTTTTCTGCAGCAAACATACCAGCTGGAAAAGTTTCAAAACAAAAATCAATAACCCAAAAACCGTCCAATAAATCTACATACAATTTTGTGGTACAACAAACATAATATAATAATAGCTAAGCATACATTTAAGTAGACATGCATAACTATTAAACAATCCTCAGTCTCCACAATTATATGGAACCGTTAAAATACACAAAATAACGGAACCAATTAGACCTGCAATTTCTTATGTTATTATTGATACCGTATCACCGGTTCCTGAGACCGGACGGGAAATTGGCATCCCTGATGGTTCGTCCGCTTCCTCCCGCTCAGTAGCTGCCCACTAGTTTCCCACCAATTGTTATTTGTAGCCTTCAGTTGGCTGTCAGCTGTCGTGTCGAGAATATCGTATTTTATTGTTTATGGTACGGTCTCTTGTACCGGACGATACGCTTAGTGTTTGGCGATTCCCGGCTTGTGGTACCGGATGATATGAGTTTTAGTTTTTTGTTCTATATAAATTTTGTGTTTGACATAGCTCATTCGCGGGGTCTAAGAGTGAATGACGCAGACTTTGGTGATCGTATTTTCCAACTCATTTACAACAATGGCGAGGAAGAAAGTGACGTAGATGTGGGCGATTCAGATCAAGATCCGGATTATGTTGTTTCTGCTGACAGTGACACTAGTGCCGGGAGTAGTCTGGATGACGAACCCCAAATAGAGGATGAAGATGAAATGCATTATATAGTGGAAAATTTTGTTCTTCCAGAGAGGTAGTCTGAATTCTTTTGGGATAAAGATGACAGTATTTGGCGCAAGAAAGAAGAAAACAAACAGAGACGAACGCCCCAACACAACGTTTTGAGAGGACCACTTCCCGGCCAGACACGAAGAGCTCGACACATAGGCCAGGCCCCAGGTAACTTAGAAGTATGGGAAAGTTATTTTGATTCTGAAATATTGAATGAAATTTTATCACTAAATAATAAAAAATTAGAGTCCTGTCGAGCAAATCTTTCTGAAAATACAAATAAAGCCAATACAAACACACTGACATTTTGGAATTGCGGGCACTTTTAGGCCTAATTTTACTAAATTCTGTTACGTGATCTTCCAATGAGAATGTACAATCTATTTTCAATAAGGACATCACCAGCAGGCCACTTTTTAGGGCAAAACGGTTTGAAGTGTTGTTGGCTTGCTTACGGTTTGATGAAGCACAAACTAGGGAAATGAGAAAAAGAACTAATGCTGCTGCTCCCATAAGTGATATATTTCAACAATTCATAAACAACTGTAAAAATTTGTTTATACCTGGACTCAATGTCACCGTAGAAGAAATGTTGGTTCCTTTTCATGACCGATGTCCGTTTCGGGTTTAAATGCCCAAAAAAACAAAAAAATATGGAATACAAATCATGTGTTTGACAGATTCTTCATATTTAGCAAAGGCCTACACATACAAAGGGAAAAAATAGTGATAGCATCGGACTAGACGCTGAAGAACAACAACTTAGCAAATCAACACAATCTGTTATTCGACTATGCAAGGGATTTAAAATACAAACAGGAATGTTACAGGGGATAACTATTCTACCACTATTGAGTGTGTTGATGCCCTTGGAGATCGATCACTAACGTATGTGGATACTATGAAAAAAAAACAAAAGGGAAATACCTCCTGAATTCTTACCATCTCCAAACAGAAAAGTGGGGTCAACCCTATATGGATTTGCAGGCAATACAACGTTGCATTCTGTTGTGCCTAAAAAGAATAATTCGGTAATATTTGTGTCATCAATGCACCACAGTATTGAAACAGGGATCAGAAAAAACAAACCTGAAATGGTTTGTCACTACAATAAAACGAAAGCAGGGGTGGACTTGCTAGACATGAAATATGCGATATATTCGTCCAGTTGAAGAACCAGAAGATGGCCCCTCGTAATATTCTATCAAATGTTAGATATTAGTTGCATCAACTCCTTCATCCTGTACCTTTCATTTCGAGGCAATCCTCTTGTGACTAGATACCTATTCGTACGAAACCTAGCAATGGAGCTCATAAAGTCACATATGACCAGACGATTGGAAATACCAAACCTACCACGTGACATCAGGGTTACCATACAAGCATATGGTGGGAACGAAGATCCTCAAAACCCATATGGCTGCATCCCAAGTGACAAGCTAGAAAAAGGAAAACCTGCTCCAAGTGTCCAGCATCAAAGGAGAGGAAGACAAATTATAAATGTATAAAATGTGACCAGCCAATATGCCTGGAATGCAGCAGGAAAGTGTGCACACTTGTGCTATAAAGATTTGACTTTTGGACTAACAAAATCTTTATTCAGTTGATACCAATGTTAAAACACATTTGACTGTCACTTATTCTGTAATAAAAAATGTTTTGAAAAAAATAATTATGTTATGTTATCTAGCATTTTACACATACAGGTTTACTGCGCTTGTTTCCTGACTGGCTGAGGAATGGATCCAACCCCTAAGTCACTTTTCTATGGACAATCAACGGTGGAGGGGTGTTTCCTATTCATCTAAATTAGATGAATTTTGAGAATTTCAATTTGAATGGAGATTTTTTAATTTCTTTTTTAATTTTATCACATATTTAACTTCATTTTTAAATTTAAAATTAAAGTAATATAAAGATTTTCCTTCAATTTTAAGTTCACTATATTAATTTTTCCATCCTTATAAACATACATTTGATTCAATGTTCATCACACAAACACGTTGTATTGTTATACACTTGTTGTTTTACTGCACGCTGGCTTATTAGCCACCGCCTACTAACGTCAAACTTGTCATCAGATATCATTTAGTTTACACTTCTGAATGGGACTTTTCATGATGTAAAATATACTTGTACACCCTCTTCAAAAGGTATATAAATGTTTTTTAATTATTTTATTGTAACAATGACTTAACATCATACATTGCTTCATTTTGATTCGCTGGATGTTTTTTGACACCTGTTATAGGATTTTTTATGACGTAAGTTAAACTTTTTTAAATTGTTTTTTCAAATTTTACAAATATTTTACAAATATTATAATTGTATAGGACAGCTCTGAGAGTGGCCTAATGGCCGAAAGCGCTTAGCTGTATTTTTCGGAGTACTCTTCGTTTCATTCACTCAATTTATATCTAGTGTGTACACCATACCCAGACAGTTCTTACAAATACAACAATTTCTCATATAATAACTCAATAACTCAGAAACGAGATGTCGCACGAGAAATGTTTTTATGTCACAGCATTATTTTCACGTCTTCTACTCATTCCCGAATTTGCATCAAGTCCCGGAACACCCTGTATATCATTGCACAGTTATACTGATCTTAAATGGGAAAAAGATATCCAGGATATCCAGGGCTAATAATATCTAAGCTTTAATAATTGTAATATCATATCTTCTTCTTTTTTCTATTCATATATATTGAGTCAATCACACTTCTTGGTCTAGCAGAAAATAATTATTAAATATCAGGTAGGCATCACATGAAATGTAACTTCTGTTATTTTGACGATGATAGCAATATCGAAAGAATTGTCAATTTCTTAGAATTTTCAACCATTTTCATTATATTGTGGAATTAGCAAGAAACAGTGAGTTTCATTTAAAACACTTGTATAATACAAATCTATTGCATAATTCTGTTAGACGTATTCTTTCTTATGTTCCAAATTTTCAGAACATTTTTTCAATATATTGTTGGATTATTTAGAAACAGTTAGTCTCATTTAAAAAGGTGATATAAATAGATTCCACAGAGTGAGGGTGGAAAGAGTAAATTTCTTCTTGAATTTCTTTGTTGGGATCTAATTACTGCTAGAATTTTACAAAAAATACTTATCATAGTAGTTCAAAAGGTATTAATTCCAAACCCATATAAACCATTATAGGAAATTGAATTCGACAGAGCGATAAATTTGCTACCTGTCACATCTAGTCTGAAATATTACAAATAGTACAAATCCGACAACTAACACCAAGCCACCAATTTGGTTCGCGCTTAAGAAGGTTTGGTATATTGGACTTCTATATAAAATTGGATAAAACATTGTCACTAATTACTTCCTAATCAATAAGTCTTGCCTTGAAAGACGTCATTTTGTTGTCGAATTTATGAACGAGAGCGATTCTCACTTCGCGAGATTAAATCCGAACTCACGCACCACTATTATACTTAATATGCTGCGAATTTGCTGATGATACGGTAATAATGGTCTCACTTAGAAAACACAAAATCGTTTCTGATATTTTTCAGAGAACAGAATGGGAAATAAATAAAAATGAACAGAAGTCGGTATATAGCACCTTCGTCAACCACAGCGCTTAAAAACAAAGAACTACCACAACGAAGTTAAGTTCTTGGGCATACTTCTAGATAGACAACTAAGCTTTAAGCAACAAATCTACAAGAGACAGAAGCAGTTATGGCGGGCAGAGGCTACCCAATAATGGAAATATTGCAGTTTGAAACTTTGATGATTTCAAACAATTCGTGGTTCGTTCCCAACTATAACTCATATTTAAGAAGGTGAAATAGTTGATAACATATTTCGATAGAGTAAGTGGCTAAGTATTCATCCAAATAGACCTGTCACGAACCTACTACTACAGCCTCCAAACAAAAGGTTTATAATTTATCCCCAATTTTCAAACTTATATTTCGATAGTTGTCAGAATTTTCTGGTTTTTTATTTAATTGATAAAAATTGTTTTAAAATAGACTTGTGAATTTAACATCCCCAAAAGCTAAAGAAAACAAAAAATCTTGCTGGCCTATTTCAATAATTTTTTCATAGAATTCACCAACTTCCATAGTAATAAAGAAAATATGTAAAAATGTTTTATCAACAGTAAAAACACAAGAGCTTTTTTTTTATCGGATAAATTTCTCTTTGCAACGAAACAGTTTTGCCAATCACTAATTTTACGAGAAAAACTGACATGATAAAATCGCGACACCGAAGGTGGAGCGATTTTATCTAATGTCAGTTTTTCGAGCAAATTTAGTGATTGGCAAAACTTTGAGTCAAAGAGGAATTTATCTAATAAAAGAAAAGCTCGAGTGTTTTTTGGCAAGATAAATTAACGACAGAATATATGGATGAACAACAACAATAATTGTGACTCATTGTCATTGTGTAAAAGTGACGTCCGCTTACTAGATATTGAGGAAGAGAAGTTTTTATCGCGATAAAAAAGGATGCACCTTTTTTATCGATGGCAAAGTGACAATAACATTTCCAGGTATATGACATTTTAACATTGGAGTTAATTTATCAGTATAAACAAATACATAAATGACGTATATTGTACAATCTAGATTGGATGATATATTTTACATTTTAATGATATATAAATTCATGTGAAACACAAAATTGCTTGGAAAGATTTCAATCAAACAACATCAGATAATTTTGTCAGTAATAGATACGCCTATGTATATGCCTCTAGTGTTTGATAATGTTTGGACAAAGGGAAGCGGTAATTTACATACATACCCCGAGAAAGGCACTTACTGACATACTATTATAAATACAAACACGTAGACCTAATGCAGTATTGTCAATAGCCCCTCATTTTCAATAGCATAAATTATTAAGTTTAGGTTCTAAGCGTTTCTAAACAAGTGAAATAATTAACAACTGAAAAATAAACAATAAATTGATATTTAAGCTAGGAAAATTGGATCAAAATTGAAAATAAGAGAGAATGTTCAAGATAGAGACAAAATTCAGTCATTTGAATTGAAATTGAGAATAAGGAAAATATTCTCCTTAAATTTAAATCTTTCGCTTAGAAACTGCTCTTTCTCGTAGAAAGCTCTATCTCAATGCCGGAATAGTTCATGACTATCATTATAATCATATTTTCATATGAATCATACCTTCAATAGCGAAGCTTAACTAGCGTTGTTGAGCATACTGGAAAACATAATCTTTTACAGGTTGGCAAATTAATTTTTTATAATTCGCTTTCTCCAACTAAAGTTAAAACTTTTAATAAAATTTAATTTTTATAAACATAAAAACTACATATATCTTAAAATTTCTAAATTTTTATCTTTAATTTTTTTTATTTAACAATAAAAATCAAACAATTTTTAATTAAAATTAATTTTAACTCCTAAAAAGGTTTAATTTATTATTGAAAAATAGGGTTTTTTTTTGTTTCAATTCATCAATAAAAATTAAATTAATTAAAAATAAAATTAAGATTTAATTAATTAATACTTAAAATAAATTTATACGTTATATATATATATATATATATATATATATATATATAAATATACTATGGTTAAATTAAACATTATAAATTCTCCATTAATAGACTAGGAAACTCACAATTAAATATTAAAATATTCTTTTTTGGGATTTTCAATTTAAGACTTTAAAATTGTTAATAGTCTTCAGTATATATAGCAATCGTATTAATTTATAAGTTTAATTATTTATAAAGTATTATTATTTATATATATATATAATGTTACTAGAGACTTCATTATTACATTGTTTACAGTGTCACAATGAAGCTCTTTGAACACTGTTTTAGTAATTTTTAGTTGGTTATTGTATTTTATCCACAACTATTAATTAATCTATCTGTTAAATATGCGATTTTTATCAAGTTATGTCATGCATCACCATATAGAATTGAATAATAATGACAGTTCGATGGAATAATATTACTCAATCGTTGCGTCAAATTTGACAATTTGTAAATTTACTTGTTATTGTATTTGTAGTTATACTGTCAGTCGGTTTGTGAGTTATTTGGTGTAAACATTCTTATCTCTGGTATCATCAGAGAAATGTCTAATAGTGAGTCAGATTTAGAAGATATGTCTTCTACACCGCCAGACATTTCAAAATTAGCTGCTAGCACTACAGAAAATCTCCTACCTAACAAGTCAAAAGGTAAATATGATGCGGTGTACAAAAGTTTTATGGATTGGCAACTGGCACAAAAAACATCGTCTTTTCTGAAAATGTTATCCTAGTTTATTTTGTTGAACTTGCTAAAAAATACAAGTCATCATCATTGTGGGTGCTGAAAAGTACATTGAATATTTACCATAGTATACACCTAGAGACTTACATGAAGTTACAGGCATTTTTAAAACGTCAGTCCGAGGGCCATCAACCGAAAAAATCTAAAACTGTTACGCCCGAAGAAGTCAGTAAATGTATTAAAGAAGCGCCAGATCATACCTATCTAATGACAAAGGTATTTTTAAAATAACGTAATTTTCAGCTTAGATCTTTCCAATTTAATCAAATTATTTTTAGGTAACCTTAATCATGGGGCTAATGGGAGCGTGCCGATCTAATGAATTATATTCTATGAAAACTGAAGATATAGAAGATTACAATGGAGCTATTATAGTGAAATACCTTTCACAAAAACAAAGATTCCTAGATCATTTACTGTATCAGGTGAATTTTACGATATTTGCAAAAAGTATATGAAACTTCGCCCGTCTCATGCTAAATGCCCATCATTATTTTTAAATTATCAAAATGGCAAATGTACTATTCAAATAGTAGGCATTAACAAATTATCTTCTATGGGAAAGCACATTGCAATGTTTTTAAAATTAAAAAATTCCGAATTGTACACAGGGCATTCGTTCCGAAGATCATCTGCAACCATTTGCGTTAGCTCAGGAGGTGACATTACAGCCGTAAAGCAGATAGGGGGATGGAAATCAACCACAGTTGTCGAAGGTTATATAGATGACAACATAACCAATAAAATAAAAAGAGGAAATCAGATTTCAAACGAAATTAACACACATTATACTAGCTCTAATTACAATGAAAAACCTTGTACTAGCTCTAGAGCCAGTCCAAGTCCCATGATTTTCAATCAGACTCAGATGACTGACAAAGTTATCCCTGGCATGAATTTTAACAATTGTAATGTAACTATTAATAATTATTATGTGAGTAAATAAACATAAATTTATTGTGTATTAATAACATTACCATTAATAAAAAATAATGTTCATTTGAAATATATTTTGGATTTTTTTTAATAATCTTATGTATATATATATATATATATATAGGTGGGGATAACGGGGATTTCAGTCCAAAGAATCAACGCCAAGATCTTTTATTTACAAAATGCCGCCAAGCTTTCGTGTCCTTTTGACACTTCTTCAGGGCAATGTAAAATATTTTAAGTAAATTCAATATAAATAATCATTAAAAAATTTGTAAATGTAAAAATAAATATAATTATAATATACTTGATGTCATATTTCACATAAGACAAATCGAAAGCTTGGCGGCATTTTGTAAATAAAAGATCTTGGCGTTGATTCTTTGGACTGAAATCCCCGTTATCCCCACCTTTATAGCATTTTTCAGTCGTTATATAAAAAAAAATTTTTTATATATATATAGTTGTGGATAAAATATAGTATTCAACACGCGCATAATGGCTATTACCCACTCAGATGTTACAACACTGGCCTCCGGCTCGTGTTGCAATTTCATCTTCGTGCGTAATAGCCATCATTATGCGCTTGTTGAATAATATACTATAGTTATATTTTTATTTGACATTTGACTTTAACCTTGACACAAATTATATATAAAATGATCTAGCGTTGTTCTAGCGAACAAACTATTATATTAAAAGAAAAGTTCTTAAAGGTAAATTAGAATGATTTATATATTAAAAATATTAATTAATAAAGTACGCTAACGTTTATTTATCAATGATTTGTTAATTGTTTATTTTCATATTGTATAGGATCAATATATAGGTATACATAACGTTGGATTTTTGGGATAAATTACCAAATATCTATGTGAAGATGTATTACAGAAATAGTTCTGTTCATGATATAATATAAATAGATCGCAAGAGCATATACGAAGAAGCGCTTTTAAAACAAATAATTATCCTCTGTTTGCCTAAATGAAAGTTTGTTTAAAATTTACACAATTATTCCATTATAATATGTCAAAAGTCAGAAGTGCTGAATAACACCATCTGTGATCTGACCAATCAGGAATCTACAGAATTGCCAACTTAAATTCAAACCACTCCTCCTAGTTTAAAATCAGGGATTATATGTAATTCTATTTTATTTAAAGAATTAAATAAATGCGAATTATAAAAAATATTGTGTAAAACTTCTGCCACAATGACTTTCTGTAGTACTCGTGAAACTTCACTCGTACTACAAAACGAGTCATTGTGACACTTGTTTTACAAATAACTATTGGCAGTTGACGATGCGCGAGAAAGCCATACAACTTTGCAACGTTGTTAACGCGGTTACCGGGAAGAGCAGGCGACGTACATTCCGCATGCAAAATTTTAAAGGTTGTGAGACTGCTAATACGTACGAGGGTAACGCAATATTTTGAATTTGGATTTAAAAATAATGAATTGTGGCACATATATAATGCTATATAAAATCGAGTTCACAAAACAAAATAACATAAATGTGTTTTTTATTATTACTTAAATGAATAAGGAAATAAAAACCATTAGATTTTTCTGCGAAAATTGGTATTTTCTTGTATACATAATTATTAATTGCTTCAAAAACCATACGGGGAATTCTATAATTACCCTTTATTATTTTATGTGATGTAAATAATAAATAATAAATGGTTTCCAAGAGACATAAACTTTCACCTTTACTTCAAATTAATGTCTTTTAAGTGGTCCCTTCATAATATTCGTCATTGAGGTTTATTTGTATATAAGTTGGAAGTCAGGTATATTTTGTAGATAAAACGTACAATATGATAAGGACTGTTAAACGACTTTCTATATTTAACAATGGCCAACAATTTTTCCTGTCTATTCGTAGTAATAGTTAATGACATACCTACCTGTTAAGCTTTCTAAAATTGTTATTCTTAATAATATGGAGTAGATAATAATGTAAAAATTCCGGTTTATATATAAAATTTGAAAAACAAATTGGGAAAGTCGCCTTTAGATATGGTCTAATAAGTATACTAATAATATAAATAAAATATTAAAGCTTTTTTGTGGTAGATATTTCTACTTTCATATGTAAATTTTTGGGCTTTTTGCTAATATTTACTATGAAATTAGAACATCCCTTCACACATTTTACAGAGTTGGGACTGGCAAAACAAAAAATCTTGGTATGTACGAAAATCGATTTAAAAAATTTTCTATCGAGTGTAAATTTGTTAAATAATTACTTTGGCCCAAAAATTGTATTGCAATAATTAAAACTTACTTTTGTTAATGGAATTGTCGACTTGCCATTGTTTGCCTCTTCGGTCATGAAATTTAAAACGTTCATAATTATTTCACGACACTGGTCACTCAACTTTTTATGAACAACTTTACTTTCTGGAGTCGCCATAACAAGTTAGTATTGCACAACCCCGGTAATTACACTTTTCTCTGAACTGTACTGTCGAAACGAAGTCTACGAATTCTGCCAGCGAGTG
Source organism: Galeruca laticollis (assembly GCA_963921935.1). Taxonomy (NCBI): domain Eukaryota; kingdom Metazoa; phylum Arthropoda; class Insecta; order Coleoptera; family Chrysomelidae; genus Galeruca; species Galeruca laticollis. Next base: position 168,329,259 of record OY998180.1, read on the forward strand.
AGCTCTTGCAATCCGCATACGTCTTTGCTACGGCGCATCGGAAGTAGCCAAATTTCCGACTGCCAAAATTAACTTGCCAACCTGTACTTTAAACATTGATAGGTCTTAAAGTTCACCAAAATGTTAGGGAAGCTCCTAATGTTTTATCGTTTTGATCTCGCCACTCTATATGTATTAACGAAAAAACTAGCAAACCTATCTCAGTATTTTACATTTTGTGAAAAATATATCATCAGCTTGTGTATCTTCAAATGACACTGTGAAGTATTTTTTTTTCAAATTATTTACTAATCTCAACAAAATCAGCGATCAATATTATTTATATACAAAGGATAGGCTCCACGTATTACCCATGAATAACAATTTTATCCATAATTGCATCCCTTGTATAACCGAAGTCGAAATATTTTCAATGGAATTTTAAGAATATCATTTATTCCCTAGACAGCAATTCTTCTTTTCTGTTCGTGACTATGTTTATTTAGTGGCCTCTGTTTCCAATTGATACTATACATCAAATCGTCTTGGTGAGCCAAGTGGACATCCATAATTCAACGGCGCTATCAAACAGTAATAAACAACTGCACCCAACAAGAAAAGTTTTATTTGCAGTTGTTTTTTACAAAATGAACCCTAACAGCTAATATATGAGATTCGATTATTGCGTTTTCTATCTTTAGACATGAAAAATAAATACCGAAGGTAATGTTTCTCATAATCATTTCTGTTATTTATTAAGAGGAGCATTGCAAAAATTAACATAAATGAACATGCCCGTTTATCACTTATAATTTAGTTGGCACTTCGAATTACAACCTAAAAGAAATTTAAAAAGTAATTCTTCAAGCAAAATTCCATTTGTAGTGCAAAGTGCGTTTTGATATAATTACACTACTGTCATTAATAACTAATTTAATTGTAACTATAACTAACTAAAATTGAAATTTAAACTAAGCAATTCCCATTAGTAGATATTGCTCAGGGTGTTCTATTATTTAGGTGCACATGTATTGACATATACACTTCACAAATTCTGCTTTTTTATCAAAGCTCTACCACAAATGACATCAACCTTTTGAATTTTCTCTCTAGTTCAGTCTTGTGTAGAATCTGGATGACCTCAACATTTACGTGATGATGCAGTGTATTTTCGTGGCTCCCAGCAAATCTTTCCACCTTTAACAGCTAATGTTTTTTGTATAATAACTTTAATTTACTCTTATCATTGTTTCTTATGAATTTTTTCATAAATACATATTTTAAAAGATTAAATTGAGATGTTCAGTGCAAGTATCCAAACCGCAGACCCTTTTCCATGGATCCTTTCAAACCGGAATGGAACGTGGCTACGGCCGGACATCAACATGGGCGCGTGGTCGTCGTAACCGATGTCGGATTATCAAGTTAAACTTAAATCAACAGTATAGTATTCTCCACCATTATTTCCTCATAATTCATCACATATTTCTGTTTGATGGCTAGTACTGCAACTAGGTAACTTAAAAACCCGTGTTTTGGAATAAACTGCTTTGAAAATTTGCATAAAAAATTAAAGTTTTGTAGCCAATAAACTATTTATTCAAGTTTTAGTGTGTCTTGCTAACTTTATCACAAGTGGTGTATATTTTGAAACGTATTTATAAAAAAGTTGCCATAATGTAAATTTTTCGAAAAAAACGAGATATCTACTTGTTACATCAACATGAAAATCGGATTAAACGGAGTTAACCACATTTGCATTTGAGAAGAAATAGTAGCAGAAGCCACTTTAAAGCGCTTTTATTGTCATCAAAATTTATATAATAAACAATGAATACACTATTCATTTTCAGAATCCATGTCACTACTTCCTGAAGACTCCTGTTGTCCTTGGTACGGCAAATTTTGGTAAAACGGTCGGCGTGCTTGTCCCAGCGCTGGAGGGGTTAACAAAAATAAGGAATTCAAATTATCATATTTTTCTTTTGGAATCGGTATAACGGAGTTGTATAACGGTTTCATTGTATGTGACAGTGTTGTATTACTATTCCTCGTCCTTTTCTTGCAGTCAAGAGTTCTGAACTCTGCATCGTAATTTTCTTTGAAGCGGATGTTGAATGGTCTGGTTTTCATAAAACTCAACCAGCTTATCTTCTGCCAGCCGACTGGTTTACGATTTTCATCCTCTTTTCTCATAACCATGTGCTGTTCAAGGTGATATTTCGAATCTATTATGTCTTTATGGGTAATCTCATGCACAATGTACGGCTTGTCACCCTTTCGTCTGGTACTGCGGGCAATGGTTGTCCAATTGGCAGGCCAGTTCACTCTTCCGACTCTTTTTTGTTCAGTAGTTATGGCCGAATGCATTGAATCACATTCCATTTCACTATGGCCCACAACTAGAAATTTTAGATCAATGGTCTGTACGTTAGGTAGTTCCTGAACTGCGGTCAAACACATAGCAGCAACAAACTTGTTCAAGTTCTGTCCACCACATCTGTCACTAAAACAGGAAATGTGCTTCACCGATGGTGGAAGAGATTTAAAATATTGATACAGACAGCTAGCAATCTCACAACTGCCTCCCTTTCCTTGTATCTCGGTCCACATGAAACAGTCCCCTCGTTTTGTGGTAACGTTGTATACAGTAAAATTAAAAGATTTAAACCGTTGCTTATAGAATAGAGCATTGTTGGTTGGATTGGTTCAAGCCAACAGAACTTGCTGAAGATCAAAATTACAGCTCACAAAGGTACCGTCTGAGTTTTCGGCTTGCTGTTTGTCCTTTTTTTTCAGCTCGAGCCCTGTCTTTTGCTAAAAGATGGGTATCATAATTGTCTTTACCTTCATTGTTGTCATTCCTAGGAGTATTGTACACCATGCATATGCGACATTGGTCCTTCTTTGGGCGGTGGAAACCTAGATTGTACTCCTCTGTGAAAATATTTCTATGCGTAGCTATCTTATCGATTTCTTGGTTATTTTCGGCGCATATCGGCTTGTACATAGAATACATTATTGTGATGTTGAGCGATGGATCTAAATATTTTCTTTTAGTTACCGAGCGGCAATCATGGGAATCAGCAACCGCAAAGCTTTCAATGTGGTTTCTCACCCCGTTCAAGAGTTCATCTGAAGTAGTTTTTTCACATGCTGCCCTCTTTTGTCTTTTTCACTTGTATTTTCTGCCGTTCTCTTTGTCATAGCGATATCTACTACACCTTTGCGAATTGCCGTTCTCTTTGTCATAGCGATATCTACTACACCTTTGCGAATTCTAATTGTATTCAAAAACATGGTCTTACAAATTAGTGTTTTTAAATGAAACTCAAGGTCTCTAGTTAATTCCACAATATAATACAAGTTATTGACAATTCTAAAAATTTTTTTAGAATTTTCAATAACTTGTATTATATTGTGGAATTAACTAGAGACCTTGAGTTTCATTTAAAAACACTAATATGAGCATATTCCACGAAGTAAGGGTCGAGACAGTCAATTTGGTCTTACAAACTTTGATTCTTTCGTTGGTTCGTGGTAAATAAAAAACCACAGTAAAATGTCTTTTTGAATCAGTTGTTGTGGTGCTTTTCTCTATAATTTTATCTGTGTTGCAATGAATAAAATCGCATTTTCTTTCATAAGTCTCTAATTTATAATACCTTCGAAAAATTTCGAGTCTTTCTTCCAATGAAAATTTCTGATTTCACCGCTATCTGCAGTTGTCTCCACATGGATCTCTCATGACAACACCAGGTACATGGTTTCCTCTAGACGAAACGTAGCTTTCTCCACACTGCCGCCTTTTTTGCAACATTTCTTCTCCACTTTTCTGGACGTCTTAATCGCTTTCTAGGATTTTCCGCCTGTGTAGAGGTCTCTTCCATGCCTTCTAATTCATGTTCTTCGTTCAACCGCTCTAAATATTCAGTAGTTATTTCATTTTCGATTTCGTCCGACGACGGGTAATATTCAGACACATCTGGAGAGAACGGTTCCGCTTCTGGTTCTACATCAGAATTGTCAATGCCAACAGGCGCATTTGATGTGGAAAGCACTGGGTTATTTTCACGAGGGCGGTTCCTCAGGACATGATTAAAATCTGCAATAAATTTTTATTTGCTTATTCATCACGTCTATTCAAGGATGAAGAACACAATCCGCAATACCTCTTTCATCAAACGACGATTACAGAAAGAGTAAAGCAAATTTGCAATCATAACCTCAAAATTCACGTAGATTATGTCTATGTTAAAGTAAAGCACAATTGTTTTCGATACATACCTGCTTGAAATTCCACATTTCGAAGAGCAGCTTCAATCAGTTTTTTCCTCTTGAACCCATAATTATTATCACTCATACACACTACGTATTGTTAAGTTCACGCCTTGACAATAAATGAGTGAAACGAATAGATAACTCCTTTTATTTAGAAATTTTCACGTGCACAACTAGACAAGTCAAGTTATATAGTTGTAGCAATAAGCGACAGCCTAATGAGACACATACCTACTAGATGCATTGACCAACTGCGTAACAAAAGAGCCAGTAGAGAGTTACCTAGTTATAGCATACAGTAGAGCATCTCAAGTAGAGGATTTTAAACTAGATAACTCAAAATCGAAAAATTTCAAGTCACCTACTTGTAGTACTAAGGTGACGATATAATCATTAGTTCACAATAGGTGATAGCCAATAATGCAGTTGATAGTTCATCACTATTACCTTAGAATTTCTTATGGGGCTCTTGATACCGAGTTAGAGAGTTTCCAAATATTGTACCGGGTGTTTGATTAAGAGAGGTAACCCTCTGTATCTCAGATACTATTTATCGTACAGCTTAGAGAAAACAATCTGTAGTACAAAATCGCATCGATTTTCAAGTTTTCTACGCCACCGCTAGAGGTCATAGTTCACAATAATAACACAAAAATATAATTTTTCTGTAATAAAAAATGTACCGTTATAGTACCACAAAATTTAAATATTCGTAATCATTAGATTATTTTACGTAAGTTTGCTCCAGTACTTTTTCCTCTATCTTGTAAAATAAATGGTAGTGGTGAGAGGGAAAGCTGACTCAATAAAACTGTTATAACCTTTGTTCCGCGTTATGGATTTTGTATCGGAGGAAAGGGTATTCAGTGCATAATTAAATATTATATCATCGTTTGATTCCATTGGTTTTAACGGTCGCTAGGTGACGGTGATTGAACAATTGTTTTGTTTTCAACTTTTTTGGTATTCTTCAAATGCGATGCTATATTTTTTAATCATTTACTTGAAAGAGGATGGAATTTAAAATAAAATGGTAAAATCCGTATCTGAATATCTATTTTCTAAGCGAAGATACGAGAAAAAATAGGTATATATAAAAATAGGATTTTGACAAACTCAGTATCATTGTAATAATAACCAACAATCAATTACGTAACAGAAACAGCAAAATAAACTACATTGATCTAGTGAAGTAACCGAAAGATACTGCTCGAGATGTTTTCTATTTTTTTCGATACAGATATTTTATATCTCCTTGGTTGAAAAGTCAGCAGCTTCCATTTCAGGTGTGGGAATACTGTTAATTGCGTTTTATATTCATTGAATAAGATCGGCTCCATTTGCAGGTCTTGTCTGAAATAACGAATCTTTAATTCGACCCCATAGATAAAAATCTAACACTGTAAGGTCGGGAGATCTTTGTGGCCACAGGAATATGCAACCTCTATCTATCCACCTATACTCATATTGTTGATTTAAAATACATGACTTCATTTGTAAAGTGGACTGGGCAGCCATGTTGTTGTATTGACATATTTTGCCGTACTACTAAAGGAACATCTTCTAATAATATAGGCAATTCATCTCTTCAAAGTATTAAGCACCGCTTACCAGTTAAATATTCAACAAAAACAAAAGGGCCTATAATTTTTCCATCTAAAATCCCACTCCATACGGCCAGCGAGCCTGGTTAAAATCTTGTTGCATCCAGTGTGGATTTTGATCACACCAATAGTGTGTTATGTCTATTCACAGATCCATTACTGGAAAATGTAGCTTTATCAGATCACGTTATAATTGATTAAAACGTTGGATTTTCATTCAGTATATCCTTAAACCAATTACAATGATCCAGTCTTCTATCGTAATCTGTAGATTGTAAACGTTGATGAAGAGATACACGATTTGGATGAAAACGATTTCTTTTTAAAATAGAGTGAATACCTAGAAGTTCCTAATTCGCAAGCTGTTTTCATACACTAACTTGTTGATCTGCATCAATTTATCCTAAAATATTTATTTCACCTATTTCTGTATTGTTTCTTAGATGGCGTGTTGAGTTTCTTTTAGGTTGAACAGATCCGGTTTGTTTTGAACGTTAAGACAAATTTTTAAATGCTCTCCTGCAAAAATGTTGGCGCAATGGATATCTTAACGCATATTCTCTTGCTGCAATCGGAGCATTCTCAAAACATTCAAAATACACTTTTAACATATCATAATAGCCGGTGAGCCAGCCACATCTTGTGGTTACTCATTTCGCAAAGGCTGTACATGATTTTTAAGCTTTATTTGGTGTCGCTATTATGAGCCTCCAGCTGACATATTTTCGGGGGGTGTATCTACGGTAGCCTCCAACACACGTAAAAAAATTGATATCGCAAAAGCTGAGACATTCGGTGGTATGAATAAAAACGAAGTGCATGCTAATACTCGAAGTGTTAGCATTTTCTATAAAGTAGGTACTTCAAAACTAAGAAGAAACTACATTTCAAAGTAGATACTTTTAATTTTTCCGGAAGTTACTATACTAAGTAGCACTCTCGTGAAAATGAATAGTATTTAGTATTTACTGCAATTTGAAGTATCGACTTCTTACAGCAGATACTTCGATTTCAAGAAGAAATTGTAGTATTTGGTTAACGTTAGCGAAGTTGGTATAATAGCAGCTTCTTGAGAATTCTACGGTTAGTTTTGTTTGAAAATGGATGGAATACGCAGAAGAAAAACATACAGTGCAAGATGACACGTTAATGATGATATTTTGTATCATAAAATGTTCCGGTAACAGAAAATAAGGTATAACTTGTCAATTGTTTTTTATTTCTGTTTTTCTTTTAAATTCAATAAGGTAAACGTATTTTACCCAGCTAATACATTTCTGACAGAAGTAAATGAGACTAGAGGCTGTACGCTTACAGACACTCAGCAAATGGAAGTGTTTCCAAGATGCTTAGGTGTGTTTGAATAGAAAAATAGGGAAAATAAAAGAAAGTACACCAAATATACAATAAAAGACTTAAAAGACTAATTTAACATGTTTCAGCGGACCCTGGATTTCAGCAAGGTGTTAGTGTTGATGTTGGAATTCATCAAACAACGGTGTCAAAAATTATTGATAAAGTCTCACGTGCAATCTGCAGCAATAAAAAGTATTCGAATAAGTTCCCTACTATAGACGATATGTTTAACATAGCTAAAAATGAGTGGGCAGTACATCATGAAGTACCCAACTTTATTGGTGCAATTGACTGCACTCCTGTCCAAATTTTGAAATCTTTTGTACATGGTGACGAATATATTGATAGAAAAGGAGTTGCCTAAATAAATGTACAGGCCACGTGTGACAGTAGAGAGATGTTTACCAGCGTAGATGCAACATAGCCTGGATCTGTCCACGATTCTAGAATATGGTATAATTCTTCTACCTATTCTATTATGTACAACAATCAAGAAAGAGTATGTCTTTTGGGTGATTCTAGATATGCTGTAACTCCTTGGATGCTTACACCATTCCAAAGTCCGGCAACAAATTTTGAAAGATATTTTAATAATGTACATGCAAGAGAACGTGTTATTATAGAAAGATGCTTTGGGCAGTTGAAAAGGAGATTTTCAATGTTAAACTATATAGTTCGACTTAAAACTGATAGAATATGTCGATATATCGTGTGGATTTATTTTACATAATTCTGCCAAGTTTTTGAACGATGCATATGAACATTTTCAAGAAATTGATGTAGAAGAAGAACCAGTTATGCCTGCATTATATGCTGAACCAAATAATGCTGCAATTAGACGCCGAGGTATACAGTTTCGTAATGGAATTGCAGAATTGATGTACCGACAACGTTAAAACAGTAAATCAATAAAAAATAATTTTTTTATCAAGATAAATATTTATTTTATGATAATAATGACACTTATTAAACTTAAGACAAAATAATAAAACGTAAACTTTGAATCTCTTTTAACAAAATTAACTAAGTAGGTAGTTAAAAGACACTAATTCTCCTATTTTTCCTTTATTTTCAATGCTCGCATTGTCGTGCAAAGTAATCTTCTACAAATTGCTCTACAGCCCCTGCGGCTTTTCTTACAGCTTCGGCAGCTTTTTCCTGAACTATAGTGACCTTTTCTTGAGCTATAGCAGCATTTATTTGTTTAATAAGTAGTGGTTTCTGTAATTTTTCAATTGATTCGTTGTCATCACTAAAAGGTGTCCTATCCTCCTCATCAGTAAATCGATCTGCATTTTCATCTCTACTGGTGCCTGCACCCACTCCCCCTAAAAAACGTATTACATAATTACATTACAACATACGTATGTACAAACTAGACTACACTAGGAACATACTACACACATATATTATATTATTACAACATTACATTCATTTACCATGTCTTTACACAAAAAAGCTACTAGTTTACCTGGCACTCCTTTAATGACTGGATTCTGATTTTCTTCATTTTGCTTTTCATATTATTAATTTTTTCTAATATTTGTTTAGTATCTAAATTTTGTTTTGAATTTTTATTGTGAATATTGGTTAACTCTTTAAGGGCTGTATCTTTTGCAGACTTGATCGCAGGTGTCATTTTATTATCCAGCAGTATCTTAAAATCTTCTAGCATTATAACAAATGCTAATTGTACATCTTCATTTTGGGACTCTTCTTGCTGAGGCATTTCTTCATCTGAAGACATTTTACACAATCACAAACACACTTCAATACTTTTAATAATTTAATTGACCACCAAGAAAAATAGCAAATAATATTTCGGGTAGTCTCGAGGGTAGTCTCGACAATTTTGTGCAACAACAACGATGGAACAAAAAATCTAATAAACTTGTCATAACCTGCTCCCCGAGCAGGAGTGGGAGATGCTGCACATGTCGAAGAATATACTACGGGCTAAAAGTAGATACTACAAGCAGTGTAGTAAATACTTCAACGGTAAGTTGATTCTACCGGAACTGACCAGATGCTTCATGATGGAGCAGATACTTTGAAGTAGATCCTTAAATTTGTATTATTAGCATATACTTCGTTTTTATTCATACCACCTATTTTTAACGTGTTTTTTGTGACGTGAACAAACCGAAAAACGTATCCAGGTGCCTTAAGATTGGGGAATTATGCCCCACCTTTCGACGTCAACGAGTGAAAAATATGAGCCAAGTAAACTTGGGGAAGTAATAGTTAACTTGATAATTTAAACAAAAAAGAATATCCAGCTTCATATTTATTGGGGGAAAAATATCCAGCCGATGCAATCAAACATGCAGCGCTTCGCCATCGGCACGGGCGCGTTGCAAGTTTGATTGCATCAGCTGGACACTTTTCCCCCACTAAATATGAAGCTGGATATTACTTCACCAAGTTTCAGCTTATTTATTATCAGTTTACTTGGCGCATATTTTTCACTTGCTTACGTCGAAAGCTGGGGCACAACCCCCCACTCTTAAGTCAGATAGATACGTTTTTTTGGTTTGTTTACGGCACAACAAACACGTCAACAAAGTCTCAGATTTTGCGATATTAGTTTGTTTTATTATTTTTTTACGTACGTGGGAGGCTCCTGCAGCTACACCCCTCGGAATTGCGCGAGCTGGAGTCCCATTCACTTACTAACGACACCAAGTTAGGCTTAGGAAAAACTTTCAGCTCTTACATTTCGTATTTTTAAATTACTAACCGTTACAAGTTCATAAATTGAACATTCATTCTATTCTTAAGTTGTGAACAATTTATGACATCAGGACGCCTACTATATTGTGTAGAGTTTTACATTTACCAAATATAAAACTTGATCTCCTAGTATACCTATTACTTTTCCGCATAACTTATCCAATATGCGACAAAAGTATTGGTTTACTCCAAAAAAAGTTGGAATTTTTAGGGAAAAAATTGAGTTATTTTTACGTTTTACATCAAGAACAACACGAAAAAACGGTTTTTAGAAAAAGAATTCTGTGTGTATGTCGTCGTCGGCCACTTTTCGTTACATGTCTTGCTAGCACGATACAGCCTCCGGAGTGCAACAAGTCACCAATTTTATGATTGAATATTGTTCAGGACATCTTACAGATGAACCCTATTGATTTTCAGCTTACCAGAGCCAGTACAACGGGTGCTATGGTACTTGAAGTACGGCATTTTTGTCATTTTTTGAGAAATTTCAGTTTCTTAGGACGATACAGCCTCCGGAGTCCAACAAGTCACCAATTTTATGATTGAATATTATCCAGGATCAACCCTATTGATTTACAGCTCACCAGAGCCAGAAAAACAGGTGCTATAGTACTTTAAGTACGACATTTTTGTCATTTATGGAGAAATTCCAGTTTGTTAGCACGATGCAGCCTCCGGAGTATATACAAGTGACCAATTTTATGATTGGATATTATTTAGGGCGTTTCAATTGATATTCAGCACACTAAATCCAGTACAACGGGTGCTATGGTACTTGAAGTACCAAATTTTTGTAATTTTTGGAGAATTTTCAGTTTTTTAGCACGATACAGCCTCCAGAGTGTATACACGTGACCAATTTTATGATTGAATATTATTCATATTATTCAGGGCGTCTAATAGATGAACCTTATTGATTTTTAGCTCACCAGAGCTAGTACAACGGGTGCTAATGTACCTGAACTGTTACATTTTTGGTTTTTTTTTGGAGAAATTTTGGGTTGTTAGCACGATACAGCCTCCAGAGTGTACACATGTGACCAATTTTGTAATTGGATATTTTTCTAGGTGTCTCACAGATGTACTCTATTGATTTTCAGCTGACTAGAGCGAGTACAGCGGGTCCTATAATTCCAGATATACTACATTTTTGGGGAAATTTCGGTTAGTTAACACGATACTTTTAAGATAGAATATTGTTCAGGGCCTATTACATATGCAGAAAAGTTAGTTTTAATCTTTTAAACCGTTTATTTTTCATCGTATCTTCTCTCAGAATATAAATATTGAGATGCTGTTTTTACCATTTTTTTAAAACTCCATCCTCTTTTAAATAAGTGATTAAAAATATAGCATCGCATTTGAAGATTCCCAAAAAAGTTGAAAACAAAACAATTGTTCAATCACAGTCACTTAGCGAGTGTTAGAACCACTGGAATAAAACCATGATATGATATTTTATTAGGTATTGAATTCCCTTTCAAATGATACTAAGTTTGTCAAAATCCATAAAGCGGAACAAAAGTTTTATTGAGTCAGCTTTCCCACTCACCCCTGCTAGATATTTGACAAGATAGGGGGAAAAGTACTGGCGTAAACTTACGTAAAATGATCTAATGATTACGAATATTTGAATTGTGTGGTGAAAAGAGAAAAATTCGAACAAAGTTTGTGATGAAATGGGGTTCGTATGAAGTTGGAATGCTTGTTTTGGTTGATTGCCCTGATGTAGGATTAGTTTCCTCTGCAGGGCTGGTTTGGGGGTATTTTGGGAGTTGTAGTGCGCGTTCATATATTGAGTTTGGTGTATTGGGTGGTTAGCTGAAAATTGACCTGGTTAAAGGTGTCTGGAAAATTTGAGAAAGTGACTAAAAAGAAAATTAAAATGTGTGGAATTGCGGTTTTGGAGCGGGCTTTTCACTAAAAAGTGTTCCGGAGGAGAAATATTCTCGGTTTTACTCTTTTTTGGATATTTTTTTTGAATTTCTTGAATTTTTGTGTTTTTTTTGTTTTTCAATGAATAGAATAACAATCATCATCAAGCAAATGGGCGGTTACCGCTGCGGCTGCATTTGTTGCCTACGTCGATTCGTTAGTCTATTTGGCTAGTGAATAAATTCACCATGCTACAGGAAACTCGCCTGTAATGCCGACGGGTGGGTGGGGGCAGTTGGACTATGGGTTTGTCAGAAGTGTTGAATAAATTGAAATTTGTAAGATGTGTGAGAGTTATTGAATATGATTATTAAAAATCGTATGGATAGTCTAGATAGTAGAAATATGTGTGAGAAAGATATAGAAGATTAAATGTATGAGAAATTGCAAATGTCTGAATATCAGATTGAGATTGGGGAATCGTCTAGGTAGTCAATGTATACGTCGGGGAGGTCGTCGTAAGCCGTGGCTGGTAGCCGTACTGGAGGAAATGGGAATTTCCTCTTGGGTTTCCTGCCGAGAGGCCGTCTGTAAGGGATCCACGGTGTGAGGAGGGCGTTTTTCGAGATTTCGTTGCCCGATTCGAAAGTGCGACTAACGTATCGGAATCTTGGATTGTCAGGTGGTGTAAAGACAGTTTGTACGTTATTTTTGCACTTTGAAATGTGATTCTACCTTCCTCTTGATGGCGACAAGGCGATATAATTTTTCCCAAAACACGCGCCCTTGCCTGAAGTCCTGTCCGGCTGTATCGGCCTTTCATTTTCTCTGCTTTTCAGCATTGACTTCGTACCGAACCTAGGCATTTAGACGGTTCCATTATGTCTTGACAGCGGGATCTCGAGTGCAGACTTATAACCTGTATAACTGTCTTTTCTGACGGATTTTAAGAAGAATTCGTTTCGGAAGTGCATGATAGTTGGTGTTTATGGTGGTGAGAGGTTCGGCGATGTGTTGTGCATCGATTAGAAGGAATTCCAATCGGCTTTTTTGAAATCGCGATATGTGAAAGATGTTGACGGTGGTGGTATTGGATTATGTAAAGAGGTGTTAACCAGTAGTGGGACATAGTCTTAGATGATGGGGTCTACTATAGATCATTCGTCGTCTATGCGGGTTATTAACCTGTCAGTGCATATTATGTGGTCGACAATGGAGGAGCCCGGGTGACTTATTAGGGCTGCATTATCGTTGTTAATCTGAGAGATGGAAAGGGAGACTAGCTGATCCGCGAGTGACGCTTGGGTTGGTGTGTGTCACCAGAGAGAATATTTCGTGAGTTTAGGTCGCCAATTATAACGGCTCGCGGTAGAGTGGATGCATATTGGAGGAGGTCGATTGATAATACTTGTTTGGGATGTTTATAGCAAGAAGAGGAGATGGTCGTGGTATTATTCCACGATATGTCGATGGCTATGCAATCCAGGTTTTTTTGAGACAGAAATGCTGAGAGCGGGTGTGGGGAAGCGGGGAGTCCGTTTCGGACGAGAAGTTCGTTGCCGTGACAGTATAAGTTCCTGTCTTAGTGGAATGTGGGGTAGCCAGCAAAGCGAGAAGAATTTTTCAAAAGAGTATCGGTGGTAGATAATATTTGTTCATTTTGGGAATGTAAAAGGTGTTTAAGACGATGTCGCTTTCTGGCTAGACCTTGGCAATTCACGGTCCCGATTTTAAAGTCCATGACTTAATTTTGGCGTTTCTGAGTGAAGGCAAAGTGGACACGGTTGCCCGCACTACTAGTGACGGTACAGCTGTAAACGTAAAATAATGGGAAGAGGTGAGTGAGGGTATCGGCCACTAGGCCACGGGATGTCGGGACGGCGATCATGATGGTTGTCGCTAAAATCTGGATCAAGATTTTAGAGTCGGTGGAAAGGTCATATGTGGTCTGTGGTTTTTCAAAAGTGATGGGAGCGGTTTCTTGAGGGGTTTTTGGTGATTCCAACCGCTTTGGACACCAAGGATGGTAGGCGGGGTGCGAACCACCGCAATTTTGATAGAGGCGTTCGTTTGCCTTAGGGAAATTGTTGGGTTTGTGGTCGCATGCACCACAGGAGGGACAGACCGTTTTGGCCTTGCATGTTTCAGCAAGGTGACCTGTGGTGGAGCATCTGTTACAGTATTTGGATACTGTGGGTGGTGGGTTGGTAGGGTTTGAGGCCTCATATTGATGTGAGAGACCGTGAAATTTGATGCCCTATGTTAGGGCGCGGTGGTAGGCCAGTTAACAACTCGTCAGAATTCGGAACATGGAATTGGGCTTGTTTAGACGTCGGGAGATGACACGCCAGGATCTGGTGAAGGTAAAGTTAACATCGTTGACGAGGATGTCCTCAAATTCCTTGTCGGTCAGGGATGTGTCTACATTTCTGCAAACAAAAGAGAAGATGAGCTTGCGAGTTTTTGATTGTGAGCGGGCTCGGAGAGTTGGTTTTAGGGGGACGATGGTGACCTGAGGGTCACTGATGGCGTTTCGAAGTCTGTTGGCAAGAGATTCGTGTGGGATGTTGGCGGGTAAGAGGGTAGGAGGGTAGTAGAACGAGATATTTCCCCTCAACAGCTCGTTTGTGTTGAGGAAGTTGAGTAACTCCCTCCTCTGCGAGGTGAATTTGGAAGGTAAGTTTCGGATATTCAGAGTTTGAAGTGGAGGTGTCAGTTCGGAAGGTCGGGTTTGTTGGGCAGTTCGTGGTTGTATTGACTGTTGTTGAGTTGGTTGTTGTTGTTGGGTGGTTGGTGGAGGCGGGGTAGGGATTCTTCGAGTTCTCCTGTGTATGGCACCCAAGAGAGTGACGTTTTCTTCTGGTGCTTGGCGGTTGGTTATAGGAGTCGTGTTCACAGAGATATGTGGACTGGGGCGAGGGGCATGGCGAGTGGTATGGGGTTTGGCAGAGTGTACTTCTGGTGAGGAGCTACGGGTATATGGGATGGATGTTTGTTTTAATTCTTCGTACATGGTTTGGAGTTTTTGGTATTCAAACTTTTGTTGATGATGATGAGACAATTGGTGAAAACTCATCGTGAGATGAGATAGAGGGTACAGGTTTGCCAGTTTGGCTACGGGTGTTATATGGCAGACAAAAGCCGGACAGCGAACTCACTGCCGGAGGGAGTTTCCTCCCCAGTTAATGGTTTCCTGACCGTTTTGTCTGCCGCTTAGTTTTTATATTCACCTGAAAAGCCCTTCCATCTTCAGCTGGATGGCGGTAGATTCCTTGTTAGAAGCTTCTTCGAAACGTTGTCATTGAAAAAAGCAAATTTCATGAATAATTTGCTCTACAAAGAGCAGTGTTTCATAAATAAAGAATATCCTACAAAGGACAGATTGAGATTAAAATCTCAGTTATTATTGGCGAATACGATGACAAGCCGCTACTGGAGTGATTCGGTTTGAATCAGGGACCGAATTTCCAAGTATGCTTCTACTTGCTGGTCACCGTCTTCGTTGAGAGTCTCGGAGTAAGATGAAAAAAAAAGGAAATTTTGTGGTATTATAACTGTACATTTATTACAGAAAAATGATGTTTTTCTGTTATTATTGGGAACTACACCCCCTAGCGGTAAAGTAGAGAACTTGAATATAATTTCCAGCAGTTTATTTTTTGCGAGTTTGTAACACAGATTTTTTTCTCTACGCTGTACGACAAATAGTTTCTGATATACAGCGGGTTACCTCTCTTAATCAGACACCCGGTACGTTCCCACATCGTATAGAAATGATATCACAGTTAACAAGAATTTAGCAACCAAATGGCTGTGATACGTGATAGGAGTTGTACAAGCATAGCATTCATTCATTTTTTGGCTTGATATTTAAAATTTCTTTCGACAGTCGCGATTACGATTTTAACCTTAATCAAGTGTTGATTAATCGTGACCGAAATTAATTGAACCAATTAATCGAATGAGATTTCAATCATTTAATGTCAACACCGGAAATTAATAATAAATAAACTCTATCTCGTTCTTCTCCCACCAAACCTATTTTGAATATGCTCTACTGTAAACTTTTGCAAAGACTTTTTCGATAAAGAAGCTGATTTTTCTGCAGAAGTACTTACCATGACCATGTGGCAAAATACGTTGAATAGGGTTGAACAAACAACAGAACTTTCTCATATTTCTCAATTAATCTTAATCTTCATTTTTATTTGTTGTCACATTCATTCAACAATACTTTTATAGGTCAAGAGAAGGGCTCTTGTCGTAGAAACGTATAACAAAACTTGATGCCACTGAATTCAAGAAAAACAAAAATAAATAAGTAGCTTATTGCTTTGCGAAATACCCTATATATTTTCAATGTACTTGTATTGAAAGTCTCTTATTTTCAACAAAGAATCTCCAAATACTGCAAGTAATATGAAATTTGACAATGAAATTATCTTCTTTGATTGATGATACCACGAACTTCACTTTTACATCGTTCTTTATTCAATGCTGGAAAAATACAGGGTGTAATACACATGGTTGCTTCCATACAGTTGGAACAATCATAAGTCTCTAAATATTGATCAGTTTCATATATATATGTATATATATTTATATATATATATATATATATATATATTGTACTGAATATAAATATTTATCAATATGTGAATATAATAATTAAAATTTTATTTGCCCAACGTTGCTGGTGCCAAATTTGTATAGGTTTCTATATTATTTTCTATTTGAAACTGTTATTGAATAATCGTTAAACATGTATAACTCTATCAAAGGGTAGGGTTCATTTGCGCCATTCAAATTCACTATAATCATTGGATTGTGAGATTAAAATGAACAAACTTATGATTTCAGAAATTTTTTAAAACATAGAAGTTTATAAACAGGAAATGTGTATGCACTACAAAAACTAAACTACAATTACTTGAAAAACAATAAAAAAATGTTAGATTGATTACTAATCATGAATGCATTCCTGTTTGATTTTAAATAAAAGTCTATTTTAATTTAGAGATCTCTAATACATTTTTTTCGGTACCTTTTAATTTTTTAATACGTCGCTGCACCACCAAATTCAGATATATATACTTGATATTTCTTCTGCCGTTTCGTCAAACAAAAACAACGATAGCTCCTCTTCACATATTTAGCAGGCAATATGTCTGCAGAGATATCCTTTAAATTGCAACACTATGATCTTCTTCTCTTGGAATGTTCGTTTTGTTTGTGTGTGAGTTATATTCTGTTATGTGATACGTCCTAAACATCTATAAAATATATTGAATAATCAAATGAACGTTCTGTCGAAGTTTTACCAAAAATTTTATTACTGATGAAGATCATGGAAAGACCGAAACGTTAAATGAAAATGTATTACCTACTAGTTAAATGAAATTGACTGTTTCGACCCTTACTTCTTGGAATATGCTCATATTAGTGTTTTTAAATGAAACTCAAGGTCTCTAGTTAATTCCACAATATAATACAAGTTATTGAAAATTCTAAAAAATTGACAATTGTTTCGATAAATCAATATCATCGTCAGTTAAATGTCTTTAAAAATGGTCGTCAATCCCAAGAATACAAAATAAACAATATATAATTAAATAAAAAAGACCAAGAACCAAAAAAAGCGAAACTATATATATATATATATATATATATATATATATATATATATATATATATGATGTCACATTCAGGGTGTCCCATCATCCTAGTGACATGTGTTGATCATGAACATAATAAATACTTACTTAAAAGAAAGAAATAAAATCAATTTCCAAAACAAATTGATTATTATGAAATTGTGAAAGAAAAATGTAGGATTCAGAAACAAAAACCCTTAAATAAGGTAGTGCATATGAATAGTACTGATGGAAGTAGAAGTAGTCGTTTTAAGTAAACATGTTTAACAAATTGATGAAACTAATCAACTTGTATATTAAAAATATGAATGGACTCACAGTGCGTGCAAAGAGAGATTATATAAACCAAGTGATATAAACAGTGAAATATTTATGTGAACGAACACAACACTATAGTGCTGATATCACAAACTACCTAGATTTTACGTTTGGATTGAATACCAGTGTGGTATATTTATATAAAACGTTGTATATGTGAATAGTTATGTAGTATATAAGGAAATGTGAATTCAAAAAAATTAAGTTCAAAATTGTACATTCAAGATAATGTCAGTAGTTTCTTAATTTATAATAGGTGATAAAAATTAATACTTTAGACAATCCCAATTGATAAGGAATATAATTATAAAGGGGAATCTGGTAGAAAAATCATAGAAGGAAATATGAGTGATTAAAGATAGATTAAAACTAGAATTTGAGAATTGAGGGAGTTAGGTAAAAATGTCAAAATTTGAGAACATAAAATTTATATCGGTAAATATTGAATAAAATACAATCATAACACCTAAAAAGCGAATGAAATACAATAGGAAAAGATGGTAATATATTATTTGAGACATTTTAATGACATCTAGCATAATTAATGAGAGTTAACAAGGAAAAAGCCGGAAAATTATATCTTAGTATAAAACATGCAATAAGACTTATTGATATATAAATAAACAGAAAATTTTGCCTAATAGGAAAATATATACAAATAAAAAATAAGATATTGAAGATGTTTATTTTACATATTTATTTATAGTGAAAGCTGTCAAAAAGACATCAAAATTTGAGCTGACAGTGTGAGAACACTAATCTTTTCTCGACGATTTTTAAAGTAATTCACCAGAAATTATCAAAATAAACCTCATCCAGAGAATCAAAAATATTCAAACTACTTGATGAGATTTTATAATTTTCGGAATAAATTTTTTCTCCAAATTTTTATAGCCTAAGAAGTAAATCTATTGTCAAAGTAACAATTTATATAAAATATTTAAGAATAATATTTTTATGAAATTATAAATTGAAATGTTATTTACGTACCTGCGAATACTTCAAGATAATTATAAGTGTATCAGAACCCATATCAATGTCACGAGATTAATTTCAAAATTTTTAAGAAGTCCAATAGTTCAACATTATACTTACACAATAATCAATACGAATAATTTCAAACCTGAAACAAAGAAATAAGAAAGACTAATAGTTTATTGTTAATAAACTTTAATGCAAAATAGTTTAATATAAATATCCCATAATATTTAAAATCACATTTAAAAACAGTCGTTTACATTTTAATAAAACATAAATATACTTACAGAGATTTCAAAATAAAGTTAAACATCAACTGTATAATCACATAATAACCTGAATTGTCTTTGGCGATTGACATTTGGAACCATAAGTTTTTGACATTTGTTCTATATTAAAAAATATTATATTTGAGTCATATAAAATTTGGCATCCAGGAGAGTGAAGGTAGAGGGAAAGTTTCCTCTTTTCAGACAAAAATAGATAGATGGCGCACTGGGCAAAGGAATGCAAAATCCTGAGATAAGAGATAATATAAAATAAAATAAATCAAAATTAAAATTATTAATGACCTTTATTATTTATAATTTCCCAAGGTGGGGCAAAGAGATAAAACCAAAATAAATAAATTAAAACCAAATAAACATAAACATATATATATATATATATACATATATATATATATATATATATATATATATATATATATATATATATGTTTATATATATATATATATATATATATGTATATGTATATATTTATATATATATATATATATATGAAATGTTCGGAAATATTACCACGGTTTTCTAAAACGAATTTTGATTGAAAATGGTTACAAAGAATCCCAAATCAACAGGTACATTCAGAAATTTTCAACTCCCACTCCATCACCTTCCACAATTGACTTAGATAGATGGAGTATATGAAATCCCTATCGCCCCAACTTGCTTCTTCGAGTGTAAAATAATTCGAGAAGCTATCGAGATACAAAAACGTCCAAACTGTTTAAATACCAGGGACGACAGCCAGATATTACCATCAACCTGGAAACATCTTTTTCACCCGCTCCATTCCGATACCACCTCACTTCCTTCCTCCATGGCTTACGCGAAAACTAATGATTTTCCCCCTAAAATATCCCGGGATAACGACCGTCTTATATCTGTCACTACTCCCGCCAGCAACACAAATACCGCGCGTTCCTTAAAGACCAAACCCGCCAATAGGTCCCAAATAAATACACAGTCCAGACACCTTATCAGTCAGTCGGCTCCAAGCCAGTAGTGAGTGTGTTAGTGTTTTACGGTGTTTTAACTGGTGAGCAATTTTTTATTATTTTATGTTTCTTATTATGGGCCAATTGTGGCTGTGTGCTGTGGGGTCACCCACCCTTCAAAGTTTTACAGATACAGATTCTTATTTTATTATTTTCTTTTTTGGTGAAATTCCAAGGAGTAGGCAGATTGAGGCCTTGGAATTAGCCGAAGGGGTGATTCGTTGTGCAGATTGCAGATTGAGACTAAGGAATCGGATCACTTCCTAGATTAATGAACCAATAACGTAAGCCCCCCCTCTTCAGAATGGCTTCAAAGTGGAAGCCGAAGCGTCGAGAAATTACAAATTTCCAACGCGGTTCAACCCGTGAATATGAAACATGAGAAAATA
The DNA here is from genome assembly GCA_963921935.1 of Galeruca laticollis. NCBI lineage: Eukaryota > Metazoa > Arthropoda > Insecta > Coleoptera > Chrysomelidae > Galeruca > Galeruca laticollis. The sequence continues at coordinate 168,349,709 of OY998180.1, forward strand.
TAACAGATTTCAGTCAACACCTTTGCTCCCAGATTTCACACCCTTACTTAGTTATAACGTAATGAGGACGGCTAATGAACCAGAAACATGCATATCTGTAGTACAGCTACAAAATGTACACAGCATTTTAGTTTTAATTTTTAACCTTCCATGTTTTTATGTTTTTGACACTGTTATTAAGCCGAAACAGAAGATGACTTAACAAGTCGAAACGCGTCTTTTGGCAAACAATAAACAAATTATTAAAAAGTAAGGACCTCCATTCAAGAAAATTCCTCCCATTTAATATATATATATATATATATATATATATATATATATATATATATATGTATATATAATAAACAACGAATAGATTAGTGGGTATTGCACGCAAATAGAAGAAGGGGCTACTGAAAAGAGTGGTAACCGCAGACATGCATGTTTCTGGCTCATTAGCTGTCATCGGTACGGTACAACCAAGAAAAGATGTGAAACATGGGAGCAAAGGTGTTGAATGAAACATGAGAAAATATAACAGAATTCAGCAGGATAGTCTATTTGCGTGCAATACCCACTAATCTATTCGTTGTTTATTGTTCATATGTCACGCACTATTCGTATATCTTTATGTATATATATATATATATATATATATATATATATATATATATATATATATATATATATATAAAGAAGATGTAGGAATATCGCGTGATATGTTTACAACAACAACAAAGAGATTCATGGGTAATTCACGCAAAATAAAGGGCTACTGAAACAGAGTGGTAACCGCGGACATGCATGTTTCTGGCTCATTTGCCTCTTCAGCACGGTATAACCAAATAAGGATGTGAAATTTGGGAGCAAAGATGTTAATCGAAACACGGGAAAACACAAAACAACGGATTTCAGCAGGGAAACCAAACGCTTATTTGTGCCTTCAATTGGAAGATCCCAAGTTTTCAGGACAACATCCAAGATCGACACGGAGGCGCATATAGCCCCCCAGCCATGAACCTTCCGCCCCATAGTAAATATCAAAGAAGATGTAGGAATATCGCGTGATATGTTAACAACAACAACAAAGAGATTTATGGGTATTTCACGCAAAATAAAGGGCTACTGAAACAGAGTGGTAACCTCGGACATGCATGTTTCTGGCTCATTTGCCTCTTCAGCACGGTATAACCAAATAAGGATGTGAAATTTGGGAGCAAAGATGTTAATCGAAACATGGGAAAACACACAACAATGGATTTCAGCAGGGAAACCAAATGCTCATTTGTGCCTTCAATTGGAAGATCCCGTGTTTTCAGGACAACAACCAAGATCGACACGGAGGCGCATATAGCCCCCCCCCCCGCCATAAACCTTCCGACCCATAGTAAATGACAAAGAAGATGTAGAAATATCGCGTGATATGTTAACAACAACAACAAAGAGATTCATGGGTAATTCACGCAAAATAAAGGGCTACTGAAACAGAGTGGTAACCGCGGACATGCATGTTTCTGGCTCATTTGCCTCTTCAGCACGGTATAACCAAATAAGGATGTGAAATTTGGGAGCAAAGATGTTAATCGAAACATGGGAAACCGCCATCTTCGCTACATTAGACACACCTCGTAGGTAGTAAAATTTCAATTTCAAGTAAACGACTACGAAATAATGAATCGATAATAATGGTAAAATAGATAAAATTTGCAGTAATTTATTGCATACATTTTTTCAAAATAATATATAATGTCATTATATATTTTTTTGGAGTTTCATTTTGAAAAAATGTATACAATAATTTATTACAAATTCTACTATTATTCTCGATTAATTATTTCCTTGGTAATGAATATATAATATTCGAAAGCATGGAATACATATTAATAGAGTACACTTTGGTATTTTATTGTCACATCCCCATAAAAAAAGTACCTTCATATATTGGGAAACTTTTTAATGACAATGACATTGACATATTAATAGAGTACACTTTGATATTTTATTGTCACACCCCCATAAAAAAATGACCTTCATATACTTTTTATTGTAAATATTAAGGAGAAAAGTTATTCTTTACGAAAATCTCTGCTTTCGAAAATAATAATATTCGGGTATTTACATTTGACATTAGATGTACAGGGTGTCCACAAATTGCAAAAGATTAATAGGAATATTTTGATCACTTCAATTTAAACTTAAATTTTGCAAATTTTATTTGTGAAACACATCAACTTTTATCTTATTTAACCAGTCAACACACCTCAAATGTTTATTTGTTTATTTGAAATATTTTTGCAATGAACTTAAATCAGTAATAGATAAGTAATACCTAACAGAATAATATATTTTCTACTGTAATACACGAAAATAAACGGAATAATTTAAAATCTAGGTGGTTCTAACAATGACATTTCTCTTACCGAAAGTCAGTCTAGTAAAATCTTTCGTGAAATAAATACTACATTCCATCTAGTTAGTGTGCATTGAAATTGAAATGTAATTGTAACTGGAGTAAACAAAATTGAAAAGGTCAGTGTGTATTAATTGTACTTAAAGAAGTACCAAAAATACCGTTGATTCTTGACGGAAAAATGGAAATTGTACTAATTGTCGCAGATAACTACAAAACCTATAGGGAAGCTGCAGTAATATTCAATAACAGACATGCCGATAAAAATGTACATTTTGCAACAATTCGTAAAATTAAAAAAATCAGGAGAGATGGAAATGTCGATAATAAATTCAGAAAAAAACATCAGTCATGGATCGCGACTGAAGATATTCAAAACCAACTAATGCTCTCAGCAGTAGAAAATCCTAAAGAATCGATAAGGAAAAGGTCGGCCACATTAGGTGTGAGTAAAGATGTAGTTGTGAAGATATTAAAACCCAACAAATTTAAACCCTACATGTCTTCTACCTGTAACATTGTAGCGTCGGTTTCGTTTGTGGTTGTTTCAAATGATTTTACGATATTAATCTCGTGCAAGTTTTGTGTTTTTGTTATTTTTATTATTATATTATCTTATAACAGCCTTAATGCGGTTATTATTACTGCTAACTTTGAATGTTGATTTTCACTGATTGACGCCATGTGATGAGTTCTGCAATCAATGAAACATAAAATTTCGAGTAATTTCGTACGAAAATTATTGATGACACATGGGGAAAGAACCAACAGAAAAACAATTTGGGCCGAAACTGAGCGGAAACGCCAAAAAAATATTTTTATGAAAAAGATATTATTTAGACCAAAAATCAAGAAAATTTATTCAAGAATGCTCGCTCTTTCTACTGCCCTCATATCCTGTATAGACCTTTTTCTTGCCCTTATAATCAGGCTAAAGATAATCAACTTTTACTTCCCCAGATTTTAACGCAGTTCCATACAAGCCTATAGTCTTTTATAAGATATTTAATAGAATTGTCCTCTAACAGATAACCAAGGAACGTTTGCCAAAATAGTGCCATCCTGTATGCGCACCAAGCTATTTTTCTTTCCAACATCATCGTCACGATTAATAGATTGATGGGCTAATGGTATCGATAATGCACTTTAATGTACTCTTAGTATGGTCATTAAAGCTTACACATTGTTACTCACTTCGTTGCCTTTTAAGAAAACAACACGATTAGATAACGCTAAATAAGAAATGCAACTTTGGGAATATCTATTCACGGAGCTTCTGCGAAACACTAGAAAGTAAAATGATTTATGTGATTTGAATTATTGCTTCTCTGAATATCAAATAGGTTTTTACTAAAATTTACTGTTTCATAGCTTTTATAAACTTCCATTCTATTAATAGCCAGATTTGATAACATAGCTATGTTTTTATTAGTTTATCTTTAATTGATGTTCATGACTATTACCGTCCATTAGAACATTGCTTAGTAATTGAATACCAATTACAACAACCATTAGAGTAAAGTAATTTTTATTTACAAATTACTATTAATATAAGTACTTCAAGTCCACCCGACGTATTATTGTTGTACTTCTTTTCAGAAATCTATATACAGGGTTATTTTAATGTTGACCGTGATACATTATCTTGTTAGTATAAACATAAATTTAACTTAAATAACTGATTACTTGGAGTCGCTCATTTTTTAAGTTTTTTAGGTTAGATTTAATCCGTGCCCGGGAGAGTCGGATGGAAGAGGCTGGAAGTGGTACACCCCTAATCTTCCATGCGAGTTTCCTGGGAAGGGTTGCCCTACCCGACACGGCGCGTCCCAATGGCTCATAGGGTGTCTCCACGGGGAATGGTCGGTCGTGGCTCCTGCGCTCCTAAGAGTTGTGAGGGAGGCACGACCGACCAACCTCGGGGATAGGTGATGAATAGGAACGAACAGTTCTGAATAATCGCCCGCGGATCAAAAGGGATAGAGGAGTAAACCTGACTAAAAATCATCGTCGCTGACCTCCTCACTTCTGCTGATCATCTTACAATCAGTTAAGGGGAGGGAGAAACTGTTTCCTCATGACTATCATGTCCTATTCACTCTAAGTAACCCCTCAATTTCTTGTATTTTCTCTATTTTTTCTTTCTTTTCTACTCTTCCATTAACACAATAGACTTTCTTATCACTTGGTTTTGCACGTCTTTCTCTCTTCTTTCCTCTCGCCAACTAGGTCACTTTCTTTCTTCTTTCCTTCTCTACTTCTTTCTTTTCCAATTAACACATTCTTCAATTTCTGCATGGAACATCCCGGTCTATTCCCCAGATAATCAATTCATTCCAAAGGCCACACACAGGGGAGGCAGCTGTGTGGGTCTACCCGTTGGCAAATCTGCGTCCGGAGGCAACCGTGAAAAAAGCCTAGAGGAGTAAACCTCGATAATAGAACCCGTAATCCTCGTTGTTAGCTACCGTGGCCATGGATGAATGGCTGCACGAAACGCAGTCAGAAACGGTGCCTCTGGGATACCTGGCGACCTCCCAGAGTATTCAGCCTTAGCGAGGTAAGGGCGCACTGCCTCGCTGGACAGTCTTTCGACCCAACTCGTGGGATTTATTATGGACAGGAAGAAAACAAAGCAAAAGGAAGTGGAGAAGAGGGTGATGAGTGAGAAGGAGGAGGAAGAGACAAGAAAATACGAGGAGAGCTTAATAGAACAGCAGAAAACCAAGATAAAATTGAACAGAAGCGGAAGCGAACTCGCAGGAATACAGGAAAAAAAGGAGTTGGTAGTGAGGGTTGAAAATTCAGAGGACGAAGCGAGGGCAGAGCACCTAAGGTATCAACAAAGAGCTGAGAAAGAGGAGGAAAAAAGAGTTAGAGAAGAGGGTGAAAGAAAAGCAAAAGAGGAGGAGGAGAGAAGAGAAAGAGTAGAGAAGGAAAGAAGAGAAAGGGAAAAGAATGAACGACTCAGGAAATGGAATGAGAAGTATATGAGAAGAGCCAAGGAAAAATTTAAGAGGAAGGGAGGAGAAAAGGAAATGGAGATTTTAAGAGCAAGGGTATTGGAGGTGGAAAAAAAGCTAAGAGAGACGGTAAAGAACGAGAGTAGGGGGGATGGAAATGAGGAGGAAGAATACGAAGTGTGGGAGGAAAAAATAAGAAGAGAGATGTGTGTTGTCGAAGAACAAGCAAAAAATGAAAGGTTGCGAAGACTAAGGCTAGCTATGGACAAGAGAATAAAGCAGCATAAGTCGCTAGGGGATGGGGAAAGTGAGGAGGAGACAGATTCTGAGGAAGAGGAAAACTTATATGGAATAGGGAAGTGCACAGAAACATTGTGGCAACTCAGAATAAGGATAGAGGAGCTGGAAAGGGAAAGTGAAGAGAGAGCAAGAAGGGTAAGGGAAGAGACGGAAGCAAAGGAGAGTGGAGAGCATAAGAAAGAGGGGAAGAGAGGAGAGGAAATAGATGAGTGGGCAAGTCAGCCCGATGACATTATGGTCATCGACGAAGATGACTCGGACGGGAAAAAAAGAAAAAACAGAGACAGTCCCGAGGAGAAGCAGGTGGGTAAAAAAGGAAGGAAAGAGGAGGGAATTAAGGAGAGATTAGGGCGAAAGCTGGAGGAGTTAACAGGTATGGAGGATCTGTTTGATATGGGGGAGTTTAGGAGAATCTTGGGGGATTTGAGAAGCATCCAAAGGGAGATGGGGGGACAAACACAAGCTCAGTGTAAAGAGTGTAAGGAAGTAGAGGAGAATAGAAAGAAAAAGGAGGTAACAGAGAAGGTGACGGAGGATCTCAATAGGGGGGGTGAATTCAGGGAATTTAGCAGAATTAAAGACATCAAATGGGAAGAAGAAGTATATCGGAAAACGAGCTTAGAAAGAGGTAGCACGGATGAGGTAATTATGGAAAGGAGTGACTGTGTAATAATATGTAAAGGAGATTCCGCGGGGAGGACCAGGGAAATCATACAGAAATGTAACAAGGAGATATTGGACCTGTTGGATAGTTGTGAGGAGGGGGGCTGTGATACCCTAGAAAATAAAACAAGAAGTACGAGGTCCCAAAGGACTTGGTGGAACTATGTGGTGAAAATGGGGGTAGACGAAGGAGAGACCTTCTACGAGACAGTAGAAAGGCTTATAAAAATGATCAGACAGACGCAGGATAAGGGTGAAGTGAAGGTCATAATAGGGGAGGGAATAGATAAAACCAAGGTTAGGAAAGTGATGGAATTTATAGGTAGAAAGGGTGAGATTTCGTGGAAAATTGTGGTGAGGTCAGAAGAAATGACGAAGGAAAGGGGGAAGATAGAGTCGGAGTCACTCCTAATTAAGACTGGTGACGATACATATGCAAACGTATTAAACAAAATAAAGTCCCAAGTAAACGTAGAGAGCTTGGGAATTAAAGTTGAGAACGTAAAAAAAACACATGGAGGCGATATTATAGTCAAGCTCAAGGGCAGGGGGCGGCTGAAAGGCTTAGGGATGAGGTAAGGAATAAGGTCGGGGCACAGAAGATGGCCATCAGAAATAAGGATGCCAATTTTGAGATTTTGGACATCGACCCAGCTATAGATGAACACGATTTTAAAGTGGAGGTTTGTGGGCGGACGGGTCTAGAAATGACGGATCTGAAGGTAAGGAGCCTGAGGGAGAGTAGGGGGGGAGGACAAATTGCAAATGTGTCGGTACGGGAAGAGAAGGCGGGGAGGATACGGGAGTACCAAAAAAAATTAAAATACATTGGCAGTATTGCAGAATAAGGGAGAGGTTCACCCCTCTCCGTTGTTATAAGTGTATGGAGTATGGGCATAACTCGTACTCCTGTAAAAATAAGGAAAGGGGCAGGGTATGCTTCAAATGTTTGAAAGAAGGTCATAAAGTGAAAGAGTGCTTAAACGAAGCGACATGTTTAACATGTAAGGAGCCCGGACATCGAATGGACTCGATGAATTGTCCAAAATACAGGCAACTGGCTTTTGGACAAGGTACACAGAAGTAGTTTTACATGGGAACGTGCATTGACGTCATGGCTTTTTCAAGCCCTTCCGATGCACATCCGTTCCCGGAGTCAAGAGGAGGGTGGTTTAGTGCGGTGAAAGTCCCACACGAACTCGCAGCATTACACTGCCCGCTGTGAGGAAGGCATTAGCTTCCACCCCACCTCAGGGCAAAAAAAAAAAAAGGTTAGATTTAATACACAATTGAGAAATTCTTCAATCTCATTTCCCGGTAAACCCGGTTAGAGTATTTCGGTGAAGGTGGTGGGAGGCAACTACGTCATAAGGACGTCAACATTAACCATTTTTAAATTCCTATTTCTTTCAGTTTATGTTTACCCACTAAGTACCATAGTTTAATGACAGGATTCCTATTGTGATCGTAAATTTAATCATTCAATCTCAATCCAAGGCATTTGTGAATATAATAAAATATTCACTCATATTTCTATTGGTTGGCCTTGATCCATCCATGATTCAAGGGTAAATATTGAATATTTCAATTGATGGTTCCTTTATCAAATGACATATATTTCTTGAAGATTTAATTGAGACACAAAAATATAGTCTGGTAAATAACAAGGAAATATTACTGATTATTGAAATTATAATTATAGAATTTCAGATTTTCAAGGAGTCTGGCTTTGGACGCCATATTGATACCTATGGTCCCCAGGAAACCATATTTAGGAGACAACATATGCATTGAAAACCTACCCACCTACCCCTTACAAGAACAATGGTCATCTTTCAGATGTCCAAAGAAATTTCAATAAGAAACTAAGTCAATTGAGAGTCACTATTGAACATTCATTTGGAAGACTTCGGATATAAAAATATATTGATATAAATAGTCTGGAAAAAGCTGTGAAAATTATATTTTTGTTACATTCTACATATGCATAAATACAGTTGAGTTCCCAAGAATACATTTATTTGTAGAATTGGATGTCCAGGCCAATGCAAAGTGATATGCAATAGCAGACTTTTTAAAGCAATAGGTCATATGTTTTGATTTTGTTGAAAATATCCATTTAATAATGTAGAACTTTATTTATTATACCTATAAATAAGTATTTTTCTACTTCCGCTACTAAAACCGCACTTTGAACACGGGTTTGACATGCACAAAACAACTCTTTAAACACTAGTGTTTAAAATACGAAAAGTCACATCTCGTTTATCTTTTGTTTTTAAACGTCAAATCAAGTGTATGTTTTGTATGTTAAATGTCATGTTCCGTAATAATTTTGTTATTCTGCGTCATTCGATTTGTCAGTCACCTGTCAGCCATCGTCCGTCATGTAATGAATATAATTCAAATATAATATAATTTTTTCCTTTCCGCGGGCGAAGAAGAAGTATAGTAAGCACCTCGTGTTAAAAACGTCTTTAGTAACCTTTTTGACACTTGGTACTTAATATACTATTATGTATTGTATTTTGAAGTAATGGTACTATTTTATTTTCTCCTATTTCATCAGCCTCATTGTCTTGTATTGTAATAAATAAAGTGAATAATTTGAACAATATCCCATTTATTCATATTGTACCAAAACAACAAGAAAAAACCTTAAAACATAAAAAATACGGGTACAAATATTGACGAAGAAATGCATGAACTATTAATTTCCAAAGATAAAGTCACATACAAGGGTTGGAAACTGAATGAGAAATATCTCCTGTGAAAGTGGAAAAAAGAACGAATAAAAAAATATAACAAACATAAATAAAAAATTCAGCTCAAATGAGAACAGGTAAAAATTTCTTCAAAAGTTAAGAATCTGTAGATGAAGAACGTTTTCACTTTCTTGTTTTATTTTTCGAAAATATGGATTAATTTGTTTCTTTGATCATTTTGTTCTTTAAGAATTTGATTTTGGTCATTCATAAATTGGAACATTTGAGAGAAGTGCTATTCTGTGTTTTCTCAATGTTCTTAATCTTGAATTAATATCTTCTTTCACTAACATATATGCCCGTTTCTTAATCTTTAATATAGCTAGAAGTTACCAAATTTTGTTAGTTTGAGATATACCAAATTTTTTCGTTATATAATTTAATATAAAAAATATTCTTACTTTTTACATGCAATATGTGAAAAACGAATAGTATGTACAGTTATAAAATACCAAATATTCTTTAAAAAAGCTTAGATAATTGAACACTATCATTCAGTTTTTTTGAATATCTGGAAACCAACAATTGCAATAACTTTATGAAATTAGAAAACGTACAGGAATATAAAATGGTAAAAATTAATACAGAAGATGAAGCCATAGCTCTGTGGAATAATCTTCTTAGCAGAAATGGAATCAACGGCATTATAGAGTCACTAGAAAAGCGAAGCAGATATGTGCAAAAATGTCCAAAGAAAGGAGCAAATAATATACATTTGAGAAGAGAAATTGGGATAAGTCTATGCCTGGACAACCGCAACCTGGGCTCCAGTTATTCTAGCTCCAGCATCAAAATGCAAACCGTAGTCTTGGTTACGTTAGGTGTTGGAACCAAAATTGACTCAGGCGCAAGTCAACCAAATCAGAGCATTGGAGTTCAGACTAAGAAGTAAGCGTGGGGAGGGTTTTTATAGGAGTTACTATGTTTCCGGATTGGCAGGCGGGATCCATTATGTTTATCAATGTTCTGGTCACCCGATTTTGATATCTACTAAAAGAAGTTTTGTTACTCTTGATTGCTGTTACACAATCGCTGTTCCAACATGGCATCCATTGCGTTGTTTCAGGCACGAGACTCTCCCAACCGATAGGTCCGCTGCTCGTTGAATAATAGTGACAATTTTTTTTCAAGTGTCGTTTATGTCTGCTGATGTTGTGTAAGCTGAGTCGTATTATTCGCAATTATGGTTTCGAAAAGAACGCAGTTTGCCTTTTTCAAGTTTCATTTTGGATAGAGGTCGTGATTGTTATTTGGTTTTCTGTTGTTTTGAATAACGATTGGATAGTGGTTACTGTTGTAGGTGTAATCCAACTTATCCTGAGAAAGTGTCGGAGTCAGATTTTTTGATATTTTATTAGTATTTTGGATAAATAGGTAGATAGTGAATTTCTTCTTCTTCGTATATTAAACTTAAATTGAAGACAGAACGTCTTCAAACAATTGAAATATATATATATATATATATATATATATATAAAGACAAAGAGATTCATGGGTAATTCACGCAAAATGAAGGGCTACTGAAACAGAGTGGTAACCGCGGACATGCATGATTCCTACATATATATATATATATATATATATATATATATATATATATATATATATATATATAAATATATATATATATATATTTATATATATATTGTTGATTTTCGGGTTATTGCGGTCACTAGACTAATAAAACTATTTTTATCTATTTATTCAATATTTCGCTATATTTCATAGCTTCATCAGGAATGAACTAAAATAACATAACAAATTTAAAATTACTTCACAAAACAACACAATCAAATAAAAATAACTTACAGATATTAGAGTACGTTCTCAAGTGATACAAACATTTAAACGGTTAAAACAGTACTGATTAAAAACGTTAATGTATAAAATATAAAATAATTATTGCTAATTGATACTAGTTTTTTGCTGAAATGGATATAATACCGTAAATAGAGTACTTGAAAGAATGTATGTCTACAAAACATTTCATTTAAAATGTACTCAATGGAAGATACACAGGTTCATAACAGATTTAAAATGTTACAGTATATGTTACTTAATTGATTAGTGTCTGTTTTGTAATTAATGTTGTTTTTTTGTTGTCTTTTTATGTGATACATTTCCAGAAACAAGCGGCTCTTGTAGTTATTTGAGTGACCAAGAATTTTTACCCCAGAAAAGTCAAAAATATGTCCGGTTTTTTGATGGTGTTCAACAGTAGCACATCTGTTTTTGCCTAACCGGCAATCACTCTGGTGTAAAGTTATGCGCTGCTTGAGCCATTGTGATGTTTGACCAATATATGTGCATTGATATACCACACGGTATCTCGTAAATAAAGTTAGTGTTGTACAGAATAGGTGTTTTATCCTTAAGTTTCGTAAATATATTAGAAATCTTTAATGGGGTATATTTTGCAATCCTGATGTTTGGAATTTCTTTGAAAATGGACACAATTCTGTTTGTTAAAGAACTTACATATGGAATCCTTCTATATATAGTGTCTTGTTTTTCATTCAATTCCCTTGGTCCGTCATAATAGTCTGAGTTGAATATAAGCACAACATATGTCTTGGACACCCATTATTTACAAATACGGAATACAATTGTCTTAAGTTTTTCTGTAGAAACTGGTCATCAGAAATATGCAATATTATGTTCTTTAAAGCCATTACAGTATTATACTTCTGATTTTTTGGGTGATCCGAAAAATAATTAAGTTATCTACCCGATGCCATGGGCTTTTGATACCAATCCAGAGCAACTCTGTTATCATCCAATCTAATCACACTTGTGTCCAAAAAAGGTATTCGTTGGTTCGTTTCAGTTTCATCAGTAAATCTAATGCTACTATTGAAAGCGTTAAAAGTATCCACACAGGTTTGGATGTGACTATTAGGTACAGCACAAATCAAATCATCGACGTATTTATAAAGAAAAGGAAGATCAAACGGTAAAGTCGGAATAACTTCATCCAACAGATAATCCAACACTATAGTAGCTAGAATGGGACTTAAAGGCGAACCCATAGGAGTTTCGGATATTTGAGAATAAAAATTACTGTTGAAACTGAAATAAGTACTTATTATTAAATATAAAACGAATGAGATTGGAAAAGTTGTCCTTAGATAAGGTGGTGCAGACCTCAATCAAACTCCACTGAGACTGCAGAATCTCTATTACCAGACCCAACGGCAGGTTGGTGAACAAAGACACAACATCCAAGGATATCAAGACATAACCACTTGGAATGACTATGCCCCTCATTGCAACAGCAAACAAAAAAGTATATTTGATATTATAATTAGTAGAATGTTCAAACACCTCTTTGAGGATATCAGCTACAAATTTAGATATGTTGTACGTAACTGAGTTAATTGAACTAACAATTGGTCAAAGAGGAGCATTTTGTTTATGTATCTTTGGTAAACAATATAATTTTGGGAAAGCTGAATTATATATATTAAGGTTTTTAGCAAATTCTTCAGTAATATCGTTATTAGATTTCAAAAATTTTATAAGATCGTTATACTTTAATTGTATGTTAGCAGTAGGGTCTTTATTTAATTTAGTATAAGTAGATGTATCCTTTAATAATTCTTCCGTTTGACTAATATAGTCGGTTTTGTTCATTGCCACAGTACAACTACCCTTGTCTGATTCTAGGATGCAAAGTTCTGGATGTGCTTTCAAAAATGATCGGGTTTTTTGAACATAACATTTAAATTCGATGGTTGTTCAAAGTGAGAGTTATGTAAATAATTAGTAACTATGTTAGTAACCTTTGCTCTGGAAATATCCTGCGCATCATTAGCAACATCCTGAATAATATTTTCGACATCTGACATAAAAATATCAAACCTGATATCCTCCTTTGTAACTTGAACACCAAAATTCGGACCAAGTGATAAAAAATCAGAGATATCCTGGGGGATGTCAACCGTCGACATGTTTTTAAACCATTTTGTAGTAACCATTTGTAAGGTTCATGGCGGGGGGGCTATATGCGCCTCCGTGTCGATGTTGGTTGTTGTCCTGAAAACTCGGGATCTTCCAATTGAAGACACAAATGAGCGTTTGGTAACCCTGCTGAAATCCGTTATTTTGTGTTTTCCCATGTTTCGATTAACATCTTTGCTCCCAAATTTCACATCCTTATTTGGTTGTGCCGTGCTGAAGAGACAAAATGAGCCAGAAACATGCATGTCCACGGTTACCACTCTATTTAAGTAGCCCTTTATTTTGCGTGAATTACCCATGAATCTCTTTGTTGCAGTTGTTAACATATCGCGCGATATTCCTACATCTTCTTTTCAATATATATATATATATATATATATATATATATATATATATATAAATATATATAATGGATATTTTTGTGGGGATGTGGCAATAAGACTCCAGAGTAAATTCTTTCAGATATTTATTCCCGAGCTTTCGAATGATTTTCATTCATTATCAAGGGCTATAAATAATTGGTCAATGTTATCATTAATAATAATTAAATGAAATAATGAATACTTACATGAAATCTATAGCGAATTTTGGAATAGTTGTAAATTTTTATAATAAACTCTTTTAAACATAAATCAATGAAAAACTCAAAAAACAATATGACAATAAACAAAATATTTGATCTTGAACTACTACAATTTTTTATTTTTTTATCATAAAATTAAAGATTGTTATGAATCTTCTGTTCTTTTTTCATAATCCAAAAGATATGCATAGATAACACTAAGGTTATTTAAATCTGTTTTTTTATTTATTACATAATTTTGTTCTGCAACATATGTTGTTTCCAAAAAGGCGTTTTCTATAATTACTTTCTATTGCTAAGACTTTGGCAGATTGATAATCCATAGAATGGCCTTCATAAAACACGTGTTCCGCTAAAGCACATCTATCAGGATATAATCTACTGTCACTTTTATGAGAGGCGATTCGATTGGTTAGCGATCTTTTACTGTGACCAATGTATTTCTTATTACAGATATTGCAAGGAATCTCATAAACTATATTAGTTAATTTAGTAGTAGGAGTCTTGTCTTTGATCTTATTGAAAATTGATTTTATTGTAACACATTGTTTATTCGCAATTTTGATATTATGTGGTTTGAATACTCCAGAAATTTTAGGTGTGATAGATTTTATATATGGAAATGAAATATAAGTTGGAGATGTAATATTAGTAGTTAAAATGACACTGTTTTCTTCGTTTCGTATTATGTCAACAGTAATGTCATTTATATTGTCAGAAGTATTATATAAAACATGTTTCAAAAGATATGAAGGATATGAGTTATTATAGAAAAGTTTGTAGAGTATTTTTAGATTTTTATCGTGAAATATTGGATTGGAAATTTTTAGGACTCTGGTTTTCATCTGTTTAATCAAGTTAATTTTTGTATTACGTCGATGATATGAATGGTAATTTATATATCTCCCAGAATTGATAGGTTTCCTATACCAGTCAATCAAGATTCTATTATCATTATTTCTAATAAATTTGACTTTTTCATTGATTTATGTTTAAAAGAGTTTATTATAAAAATTTACAACTATTCCAAAATTCGCTATAGATTTTATGTAAGTATTCATTATTTCATTTAATTATTATTAATGATAACATTGACCAATTATTTATAGCCCTTGATAATGAATGAAAATCATTCGAAAGCTCGGGAATAAATATCTGAAAGAATTTACTCTGGAGTCTTATTGCCACATCCCCACAAAAATATCCATTACAAATAAGTTGGCAAATATCTTTTTTAAAATTGAATACTATTATGGGGTATTACCAAACCATTTCAAGAACTTATGGTCGATCCGCAGTAATAAATTTAAAAACATGGTCAAAAGTTAAACTCAAATTGGCGAGAGAATACAATAGAAGATGCTTCCTCCTACAATGCAGAAAAAAGAACATTATTCCTACTTTTTTATTTATTACATAATTTTGTTCTGCCATATATGTTGTTTCCAGAAAAAGGCGTTTTCTATAATTACTTTCTATTGCTAAGACTTTGGCAGATTGATAATCCATAGAATGGCCTTCATAAAACACGTGTTCCGCTAAAGCACATCTATCAGGATATAATCTACTGTCACTTTTATGAGAGGCGATTCGATTGGTTAGCGATCTTTTACTGTGACCAATGTGTTTCTTATTACAGATATTGCAAGGAATCTCATAAACTATATTAGCAATTTTCATATTATGTGGTTTGAATACACCTAAAATTTCTGGAGTATTCAAACCACATAATATCAAAATTGCGAATAAACAATGTGTTACAATAAAATCAATTTTCAGTAAGATCAAAGACAAGACTCCTACTACTAAATTAACTAATATAGTTTATGAGATTCCTTGCAATATCTGTAATAAGAAATACATTGGTCAAAGTAAAAGATCGCTAACCAATCGAATCGCCTCTCATAAAAGTGACAGTAGATTATATCCTGATAGATGTGCTTTAGCGGAACACATGTTTTATGAAGGCCATTCTATGGATTATCAATCTGCCAAAGTCTTAGCAATAGAAAGTAATTATAGAAAACGCCTTTTTTTGGAAACAACATATATTGCAGAACAAAATTATGTAATAAATAAAAAAACAGATTTAAATAACCTTAGTGTTATCTACGCATATCTTTTAGATTGTGAAAAAAGAACAGAAGATTCATAACAATCTTTAATTTTATGATAAAAAAATAAAAATTGTAGTAGTTCAAGATCAAATATTTTGTTTATTGTCATATTGTTTTTTGAGTTTTTCATTGATTTATGTTTAAAAGGATTTATTATAAAAATTTACAACTATTCCAAAACTCGCTATAGATTTTATGTAAGTATTTATTATTTCTTTTAATTATTAATAATGATAACATTGACCAATTATTTATAGCCCTTGATAATGAGTGAAAATCATTCGAAAGCTCGGGAATAAATATCTGAAAGAATTTACTCTGGAGTTTTATTGCCACATCCCCACAAAAATATCCATTACAAATAAGTTGGCAAATATCTTTCTTCAAATTAAATATATATATATATATATATATATATATATATATATATATATGAACAAATGAACTAGGTTCACGGGTCATTTGTTCATAATTCTAACCGCGGAAACCCTTCCGAACATATATATATATATATATATGCATATATATATATATAGTAGTATATATATATATATATATTAATACAGTTCCTCTATTTGAAATTTAAAAGAAACATTAAAATAAGGAAAATTATTAATATTTGTATGCAATACTTTCGATACACACTGTAGATTCGGTATATATATCAAATTTGACATTATAATTTCTGGTGATATTTATGCAGAATATATCTAATGATAGACAGATCATATTACGATTTGGGAAATATATTCGAAATTTTAAAATATAGAGGTCTCTGCTAGAAGACTTACAATTGTAATAAAAGAATTCAAAATCTCTCTTTGTTATTGGGAAATATAAATTTGTGTTTTTTTTAAAACAAGAAAATCTCGTAACCACAGGAGAAGAGATTAATTTATTTGAACCAAGTTTAGTTAGTTGAAACCCCCACGAGACAACATCACATTTAGAGTTGTCTCAATTTTTTGAGAACATAATAGAAATTATTCAATTATACAATCAGATCATAAAACCATACATTATAAAGCCAGTGCGTGCATAATTCGAAGAAGAATTGCATCGTATATAGTGTAAGTGGTTCCAGTTTTCTAAATTATATATTTAGAAAGTATCCAGAATTCCAAATTCGTTTAGAATAAGTACGAGTTGTTCCTGTTCCTAGTTGGTGGGTCCGCTCCAGTTGTTTCAATTATTTCTCCAGAATTAACAGGCCTTTTGGATAAATTTAAAATAGATGCATCTATAGGATAGTTTTGAATTCAAACAAAATTAACGTTATATATATGAAATTTTACATCAAGCGAAGAAATATTTTTGAATAGACAATTTTGATCGGAGATTTGACATTTATACACGTCAAGTGTAAATTCGAGGATTTGAACTTTTTGTAAAAATATTTAATTATATTGTTTGCTAGCATATAAGTTGTTCTAATTTTAAGGTTAGTAGAAAATACGATCTGTGTCCTTTTATGATATTTTTGGGGAATAATAATTTTTTGAAATTTGTTATCTGATAGTATAATATATAATTTTTGATTCCAACTCACTGTGGTATTCATTCATTACATATTTTTATAGAATTAAACATTTTGCATTCAATAGAATTTTCGATCTAATCAGTGACATTTGGTTAATTTTCAGTGACAGAAAAATCGTAAATGTCATAAGAAAATTGAAGTGCCTTTTATAATATTGAATGAACAGTTGCTCGAAATTCTAAATAATCTATATAAAATTTAATTTGGAGAATACGTTAAAATTATAAAATTTGAATTATTATTTTTTAAACAATTTGATCCCACCCTGAGACAAGAGTGATTAAGTCGATTGTGAATAAATTCATGTTTCTAAATACAAAATTAATATTTATCATAGCCGGGCATTGTTTGACAACTACTGTCAAAATTGAAATATATTGCATACGCTGCTAAAGGTGTGTGTGCAATAGTGTCGTTACAATCACTGATTGTGGAACGTTGACAAATAATATTTCATAGTGTTATATTCATATATCCATTCATTAAATATATAGTATAATATATCAAATTGTCAACCAGCGCGGGGCAATTACAATTATAAGATTGAATATATAACTATATTTATATATATATATATATATATATATATATATATATATATATATTAAATATATTATATGTTTAATATTCCTTTAATTGTAATTGCCCCGCGTTGGGAGGCAAATTATAATATATTTAATATTCTGTGATGAAATTTAATTGTTTAATTTTAATGTAAACCTTCCTGTAAAGATAAATTTCAATTCGCCTCACGTTATTGTATATTGTCGCAGCGACAATTCTTGTACATGCAACTTGAAAATTTATGTAAGAAATTTCAACTTTGACAGTAGTTGTCAAAAATATACCCGGCTCTAATAAATATTAATTTAGTATTTCTAAAAATGAATTTATATGTATAATCAACCTATTACTCTTCTCTCAGGGTGGGATCAAACTGTTGAAAAAATTAATTATTCAAAATTTGTTTAAATTTTTACGTATCTCCAAATTATCTGTTTCACTATTGTTCAGAACGTGTAGTAACTGTATGTTTAATGATATAAAAGGCACTTCCAATATCTGATGACGTTTCCAATATTTCTGTCACTGAAAATTATCAACTGTCACTGATTTGATCGACAGTTTTATCTAATTATAAATGTTTAATTTTCTGAAACTATGTTATAAAAAGACTATATTGAGTAGGAATGCAAAATTCTATATTATACTACCAGATACAAATGAACAAATTAATATTCCCCAAAATTATTACAAACGAAACAATAGTCGTAATTTCCACGAAACTTAAATTAATACAACCTATATGCTATAAATGAATATAATGAAGAACGTTTAATAAAAATTCCAAACGTTGGCTTAAATCTTGATGTGTATAAATGTCAAAAACAAGCTTCACTCAAATTTTTCTGATTCAAAATTTTTCTTCTCTTATGTGAATTTCCTTTTATGACTTAATAATTTTGTTTGCAATCAAAAATCTAATAGGTGCATCTATGTCAAATTTTTATTTAAAATAGGCCTTATTATTTCTCGAGAAATTATTGTAAAAAACTGGATCGGACTCACCAACTAATGACTGGACAACTCGTATAATTCTAAATGACCTTAGAATTCAGGATAACTTCTAAATTTTATTTAGATATCTCGAACCAAATTCACTACACACGATGCAATGCTTATTCGAATTATGCACGCACTGGCTCTATAATGAAATGGCTTTTGAATCTGGTTGTATAGATATACAACTTCTACTATCTACCACAAAATTGAGAAAAGTCTGATAACGATGTTGCCTCTTCGGGGTTTCAAACAAAACTAATTAAACTTTTGCAAAATAAATTAAATCTCCTTTCCGTTGGTTACCGAAATTTCTTGTTTTTTAAAAA
Source organism: Galeruca laticollis (assembly GCA_963921935.1). Lineage (NCBI taxonomy): Eukaryota > Metazoa > Arthropoda > Insecta > Coleoptera > Chrysomelidae > Galeruca > Galeruca laticollis. The sequence goes on from OY998180.1 coordinate 168,368,878, forward strand.
AATTACTAATCTATAATTTTCAATAACCAAGTGAGATTTGAATTCTTTTATTACACTTGTAATGTTGCTAGCAGAGACCTCTATATTTTGAAATTTCAAATATTTTCTCCAAATCATAATATGTTCTATCTATCATTAGATATATTCTACATAAATGTCATCAAAATTTGAAATGTCAAATTTGATATTTTTACTGAATCTTTCAAAATTAGTAAATTTACATATAACACCGTGTGTATCAAAAGTATGGCAGCCAAATATAAATGATTTTCCTTTTCCTTATGTCTACTTTTCTTTTAAATTTCTAATAGAGGATCTGTATTAATATATATATATATATATATATATATATATATATATATATATATATCAGGGTTGTGAATGTCATGTAATATTGTGATAAAGGCCAAAACTGAGCTGAGAAACACGTTATTTATTAAAATAGACCATAAATCAAGAACAATTAAATGAAATACATATTATATAAAAATGTCTAGGAAATGAATCAATAAAGAAATTTTTATATACATTGCTCAGCCTTATCTATATGAAGCAATATGTGAAAAATAAAAAATAAGGAGACAATTAAAACCCTTCCAAGCACGTGAAATTATGAACTATGCCTCATTTACTATCAGATATATATCCGTATGAATTTGCGCGTTCACTCGACTTTTTTAATTTCCCTGAGGCTTTAAAAAGGGGTTGATGGAGATGAAAACTTGCAAAGGGATGCATTTTTCTTTACATTAAAAGATTAATGATTCTTCGCAGTATGTCAATTCTAGCAACGTTGTCAGCATCAAACCAACTCGAAGTTTAGCACAAAAAAATATAAATAGAGCTAATTATTACATTACGCCCTCAAGTTCCATATGGTATATTATATTTGACGTTGTTATTTTTTCTGAAATCAACCTCGTATGCTCTCAGTACTTGAATTTGTATACATAAACTTTTTCATGTTAACGAAAATAAACTTCATCATCACTTAAAAATAGGTTATATATAAAAATAACTTTCTAATGTGGTGAAAAAGTCAATTAGATTTTTCTCCATCTAGTGGTAAAAATATTTAAAACCATTTTCTTCATCGATTCAGTTATAAAATTTTCTTTTCGGAAGTTTAGAGCATACGGTTCCTACAGCCAATCGTACAATTCACTCAAAAATATATTAATATCTCCGATGTAAAGTAAGTAATTCTGCAACTCTATAATTTTCAATAGCATCAGTTTCGGTTTTTCCACCACCAGGTCCAAGTCTCGAACTGGCCGAAAGTTTTTCCAATTAAGGATAATGTGTGGGCAGAAGAGAAAATTATATATCAGGTCGCAGGTATCAGAAGCCAAACAATGTAAAATTGCTCATCACATGATAGTTCTTAGCAGCTTCGAGGAAAAAACGAAGGACCACCTGCATTGCGCTGCAGGAGCTTGTTACCCGTACCAGGAGCAGAGGGATAACCAATACATAAATATATGAAAATAAATAAAAGTCAAATGTTATGAAAGATTCTTTACTTTAGTATGCAAAAAAGAGATTATTTACAAGAGCGAAAACAAGAGTGAAATATCTAGAAGTTGGATAAAAAAGCAGTCCGCTATATATCAGGAAATATGTTATGAGTAAATACTCCGCTAAATATACACACGCTGCTAATTGAGGAAACACGCAGCTAATACAACATTGAAGTCCAAATCAACGTTTTACTATTAAAATCATTGTTAGGATGAATATAGTTAATGGAAAGTCTAAAATTACACTAATTTATACAAATTTACAATAGTTACATTTGAAGCTAAACCCGCACTTAGCTTCAATCAATCAAATAATGGTCAGGTGAATATAAATTCAGACTTTTACATGAAATAATAACACAATAAAACGTTTACAAATCGGTTGTTAACAATATGTATGGCATCAAAACCAGGACATCTTGAAATTAGCTACCAAAATTCTCCGGCATTCATAAACGCGCGGTGCTAGGTGAATGGATTTCCGACTTGGAGACAGTCGGCAGATATTATCGGATATATTATCCTTCTAATAATAAAAAGGTACTTACAATTAGTTCCAATAAAAGGTATATACTATTCTTATTAATTATTGGCAATTACAAGCGGCACAATCCCCATATTATAAATGAAAAAAACTAGACATTTTTTAGCACAAAGAACAGACGTCAGTTATATATGACATTGTCAAAAAACAAGTTTTTTTATTAGCGGGTAAACGAACTAGACCAGCAAGCGTTGGACGTTTTCCCTCAAATATTATCCATCGGGACTATTGTACGAATTTAATGAGAAATTCGTACAGATGATACTTAATGTATTAATGAAGCTCACGAAGGTATTACATTCATCGTGTTAATATTATTTGAACTTATTTAACGATATAAATCATGTATCTCAGAAATTGAAATCTAAAATATTCAACAAATATATTTTAAGTTAAATCGTTACATATCAAATATTGTTCGTTCAAACTATATTTATTAACGGTATAAAGCTGATATTAAATCGAATACGATCTCAGCTCCATGTATCCATGGAAAGCATCATTTGAAAGAAGTTCCCCTCGTTTCCTCTCGATTTTTTACTTCATAATTCCGTTTTATAGAAGAATGAGGATCTTTTATTATTCTCTTGAACACATACATCAGAGAAAGGGGTTGCGTATATAACCCATATACCTAGTGACATAGAATGCCAATGCATTAAGCGGTGTGGCGTGCATAGGTAACCATGACGACGCAATTAAATGCGTATGCATCCCTACAGCTTAGCACCCTCAACCGTAGAATATCAATGTACAGTCTGCAATAATGTCTGATTTATGGTCACGAATGACTATTAACACAACAACCAAATGTTTTTCAATAAGTTAATCTACGTTATGCGGATTCAAATTTAGATTGAAACTGTAACTTCCGAAGAAAAACTTTTGTTCACAGACATTAAAAAATTTAAACAAATTCAAAAGACCGCTTTTATATATATTTTCATCATATTTGTAAAATTACAGCCTTAGAGTTTAGTAGAATATTTTCTTCAAATATTGCTTGTTCTAGTGAAACAATGCCTCAACTTTTTTCAAACAATCAAACGACACAAAATAATATTCACATGGAAAGAATCTATCTGTATTTTTTCTAAACGACAAAAATTTGTTTTCCCAATTTAGTACACCATATTATTGCATAAACTTAGGAAGAGTATTAGACCGATTGATGTTAATTGTTGTTATGTTATGAAAATACTTCAATGCTTAAAAACAACATTGTTACTGCAAAGTTGAATGGTGCCGCAAGTACAGTTGGAAGTGAAGGGATTCAAAAACCTAATTCCAATTATACATTATAAAAGATACCTCATTTAAATTAATTTCAAACTCAACAAACTCCAACAACTTCAGATACCAATGTACAATGTTCTATCTACCTTCAAATGTTCCGGAAATATTGACTTATTCGTTGCAAGTACTAACTTTAAAAAATTGAAATTATTCATTCACTGCAATGTCATAACGCACACTCAAAAGCTATAAAATAATACTGTTTATTATTTGATAATACAAAAACCAAAAAAATCATGATTGTCATTGTAGATGTAATAAATGCACGCCGGGAATGACTTGACAAAACCTTAATAAAAAGTTCTTCTAAAGTTGCCCAACCAAGTGTGATCGATCATTATTAGATCGTAAGCGTTATTCGACATCCAAGTAAAGGTTTCTGCTTTCTATACAATACTTTCTGGAGAAGAAGAATGAGTAATCTAGTAAGGACAGATCGTACTGGTCATTCCATCAATCCTCGCATCCCTATCCACCCATTTAAATATTCGTAGAGGTACTAACATTTTTTTGGAAAAGGGATATTGCATTATTTTGCTAAAACCATATTATTTTCGTTGAAACTTCGGGTTTACAGGATCAGGATAAATGTGTCGTGTCAATATTGTCAATATTGAAACGATATTTTTTTTGAAGTAGTTTTGAATAATTATCACCATTGCCATCACTGAAAAGGAACCTATGATATGATTTACAACAATTCCGTCTTGGCTGACAGATTTCGGTCGATGGCCTTTTGATGCAATAGTATCAATAAAATTTGTTTCTCTCACAATCCCTTCGAACACGTGGTTACCTAACGTTACATTCGTTCACAAAATACGCACTGATGTGAAAATCGTTCTCCTTGTATTTCTGAGTTCGTTTAAATATATATAGAGACAATTTATTTCATCATGTTGGAGAAATGGATAAGATACCATCGATCATTGGGACTGCTTCTCGAGTGGCTTTTTCGCCAACTCAAGCCTAATTTCCACCTAACATTTCTGTTTAATGAAATATGCTGGGAGTTAAAACTATATGCTAGGGACAACGTTATTTGAACAATTCGAACATATGGATAATGCTCTCGGAGCAAGGAGCTATGAGGACATACACACTATTGCTAAAAATCGCCAGACCATCGGCACATTGTACTTATTTTCAGAATATTATGAAAAAGAAAATGTTAAAACTGTAAATAAAGATCATTTTCAATCTAAATCAGGATTTAACCATAAAACTAGATATTTACAAGTATTAGCGAATAAAAGGGAGGCTTGTCAAGTTCTGGTGACTATGAATTAATGTTATACTGTTTTGGCCAAATAAAATAGCAATACATTCTGTCGAATCTAACGTTAGATTGTAGCCAGTGGAAACATTCACTACTTTTTAAGACTTCTATATGAGAGTCGACAAAGTCGACGAAAAAATCCTATATTTTGACTTCTGGTGTCCGTCCGTCCGTCTGTAGTGCCTGTCATACCAAACCTTTAGTTTATTCAAATACTCATTCATATAGACGGACCCTGTATGTTAATTGTTATAAATGTAACTTACAACTAGGTGACAAATGTTATGCTGGGACTGTAAATACGTGTGTGGGTATTAACCCTATAGCGGGCGCGTTATGTCTGGTAGGCCGACGAAATCATTAAACTGGTATTTTATAATTATGACTAAATACAGCATGTCCATCTCTAGTATACCTTCATGCAGCGGCAAACTACGTGTCAGTGCCAATCCATCAGTTCAAGCGGCCGGTTGTTCCCATTTTATAGCCAAGTTCGGTCTGAGAGACGGATCCGCCTAGTGGTGTACACTTTTTGCTAGCGCAATACTTTCTTTACATAGTTTTTTGGTTAGGAATTTTCTAATTAGTTTCTTATACATATTACAATATATATATATATATATATATATATATATATATATATATAAAAAGCAAACAACAAGTGTTATCATGGGAAAGCACGCAACACTTGTTGTTTGCTCTTTGTTTTTGTTAAATTCACGCATGATCCTTTTTTGATCTTGTTATATATATATATATATATATATATATATAAAAATGAATATAATTTCATAAAATACGAGGTGCTATATGAAATATAAATTTCGATTTTCTACTACACCTGTTTTAGTCGAAATTTCAATAATTTCGACTTAATGGCCTGACCGTTCTTCGAAGGGCAAAACAACTCCATTCCTGGCTAATACCACGCAGAATATTGAATTACATCCCCTTCGAAAACCGTGACGTCGATCGGCCATTTTGCCGATACGGACATATGTGGTGATTCGCAACTGATAGCGGAAGAGCATAGTACACTTACGCGTTTCGACCTTCTTGGGTCTCTTCAAGAGTGCCGTAATCCCTTCCAGTTCAGAATCTCTAATCCGAACTGAAGATTACACCCTCCGACAACCTCTCTTGGTTCGTGTAGTTACACAAGCGAGAAGTAGTCAGTTGGTTCGCAACTGAAAGTGAAGATGGCCCATTAGTCCCGGACACCCTGTATATATATATATATATATATAAAGTATGAAAAATGTTTTTTTCAAAGCTACATCATATTGGTCGAATAACTTTTTTCTTCTTTTTTGTAACTGCCAATGTTTGTATACTAAATAAATGCAATTTTCAGGCATGGACTACGAGCGTGAACAAGCACGACTTAGATATTTGATGGAAATGGTACCGACAGATGACGAAGTGGAAAGTCAAGACCCTGACGATGACTCAGAGGGCGAGATTGATATGGTGGTTGAGAGGGAAGGTGGAAGCGAAACGGAACAAGAAGTATCAGATTGTGAAGAGGGTGCTATTGTTACCGACGCGGCATTATTTTTGGGAAAGGTTAAAAAAAGATGGATGAAACATTTTTCACCTTAAGCAGTAAGAACCAGAAGTGAGAACATAGTAAAACGTCTTCCGATATTTAAATTACCTACACGTAGTTTGCAAACTACGAAAGATATCTTTAAATTTTTCATAGATGAGGCAATGTTAGAAATTATAGTCCAAAATACCAACACATACGTTCAATCCATATCATCTTAATTTTGCTAGAAATAGAGACGATAGACCCACTGATCTAATTGAAATGTAAAAACTTTTAGGTCTACTGTTATATGCCGGAGTTATGAAAGCAAACCGTTTGAATGTTGAAGAATTATGGAAATCGGATGGCTCTGGGATTGAGATATTTAGATTGGGAATGTCAATAAAACGATTTCTTTTTTAATGCGCTGCTTGAGATTTGTTAATAAGGATACGGGAGAAGGAAGATGAGCTACCGATAAATTAGCATCTATCAACAATTTTTTGATTTATTCGTGACCAAGTGTAAGAATGGATACAGTTTGTCTGAATACGTCACAATTGACGAAAAATTATAAGGTTTCCGAGGTAAATGTAATTTTCGGCAATATATACTTTCCAAACCTAACCTCTATGGAATCATAATTTTTGCTCCTTCAGACGCCAAAACCTTTTACACTAGCAATTTGGAAGTGTACGCTGGACAATAATCGGACGGTCCATACAAAGTTATCAACAGCCCAGATTCTGTAGTATTGAGACTTTGTGACGTAATAAAAGGTTTCGGAAGGAATCTCACAATAGATAACTGGTTCATCAATGTACCCCTTGTTGATAATTTACTCGAAGAATTCAATCTTACAGCAATAGAAACAATTCGGAAAAATAAAAGAGAGCTCCCGCTTGAATTTTCCAATCCAACTCATCCAGTCGGAACGAGTATGTTCGGGTTCACAAGTAACAGCACCATTGTGTCCTATATACCCAAAATAAAGAAAAATATTATACTTATTTCTTCACTGTACGATAACAACATAGACGTAGAATCTGGAAAACCAGAAATTATTCTGGATTATAATGCAACAAAGGACGGCGTGGACACTCTCGTTAGACTATGCGCAAATTACAATGTTGTGCGCAACACTAAAAGATGACCAATGGTTATATTTTATTCCATCCTCAATCTAGCTGGAATAAATTCATTTGTGGTTTACACCTCAAATTTACCCAATACAAATCAGAAAAGACGTAAGTTTTTGCAGTCTGGCTGTTGACCTGATACGTCCGCACTTACGTGTCAGAGCGACCATTCTCAATATTCCACGTACCTTGAGAGATAGATTACAAGAAATTTCTGGAAACAATACTGCCCCTGGAAACATTGCTACCCCACCAGAAAGTCAAACAAGAAGGTGTATGGTATGTAGCTTCTTATCATCATGACGATATCATATCATAATATAATATTTTTAAAAAATAGGGTAAGTTAAGTTTATAGTTTCTAGTCGTTAATGTTTCCGGTGTTCTAAACTGTGTTGATTATCATGAATTCATTAAATCAGTCTTAGTGAAAATACTTATGTGTTCAATATCTTCTACCCAGCGCATGCACATAACAGGAGATCAACCTTTTATGATTTCGGTCTACGAGACGGGCGCGCCTTCTGCATCCCAATTTTCTCACGCGTTCGCTCTTGGGTTAAAACTATATTGTAATCACAAAAATACTATACACGCAATATATATATATATATATATATATATATATATATATATACAAATTGAAAAATATCTTTTTGGGGATTGCAGCAAAAGAAAAAAAATACACTCTATTCAATTCTCCAAGCTTTCGTAAATCTTTATTTACATCATCAGGGAACTACAATAAGGAAAGAAAAACATAAATTATAAAAAGTGTTCTTACAAACATTTCTACAACTTACATTGATCGAGATTGCATCATAGATCTTGAATACAGGAAAAGTGCACAACAGCAAGTCATTTAAGAAATAGGTCCAGTCGGCAATACATTTGCCTACTACTGGTTCGAATTTAAAACATTATTAAAAAGTAAAAAGGTAAAACATTAAAAATCGAAAATCCACACACCCACGCGGACTTGTAAGCATAATGGCGGAAACTGAAAATGTCAGGTTAAGTACAGCATTCATCATTACTAAATGAATGGAAAGAATCGATCTTTGCAATGACGCGAGACACTGAAACAATTCAGGATCCTGAAAGATGTTCTCTGGCTAATCATGTCTCCTCGTTGGAACATGTCATTGATTTTGAAGGAGTTAAAATCCTTTCTCGTGAGAGAAGTTATAACAAGAGATTGTTTTTGGAAATGGCTTTCATCTTCCAAGAAGAAGGTTGTATGAATAGGAAGACTGACATTCAGAATTTGAGTAATCTCTACTCCCTCCTCCTAACGCTTGATAAGCACAATTGTCTCCATATTAATAACAATAATAATAATAATAATAATAATGATAATGTTAATAGTTTTCATTAGTTTCCTACTTGTGTCATCATGATAGGTGTTCCCCTTTTATTAAAAGATCCATAATAATATTAATAATAATAAATAACATCAATAATCACATATTAATTCTCGTTAATGTGAATTTCATTGGAATGATATTTCACAACAGTTCCATAATTTTGGTACCACCCCGGTATTCTCTTGAAACTTTCAATTCGATTGTTTCAGTGTCTCGCGACATTGCAAAGATCGATTCTTTTCATTCATTTAGTAATGATGAATGCTGTACTTAACCTGACATTTTCAGTTTCCGCCATTATGCTCACAAGTCCGCGTGGGTGTGTGGATTTTCGATTTTTAATGTTTTACCTTTTTACTTTTTAATAATGTTTTAAATTTGAACCAGTAGTAGGCAAATATATTACCGACTGGACCTATTTCTTAAATGACTTGCTGTTGTGCACTTTTCCTGTATTCAAGATCTATGATGCAATCTCGATCAATGTAAGTTGTAGAAATGTTTGTAAGAACACTTTTTATAATTTATGTTTTTCTTTCCTTATTGTAGTTCCCTGATGATGTAAATAAAGATTTACGAAAGCTTGGAGAATTGAATAGAGTCTATTTTTCTTCTTTTGCTGCAATCCCCAAAAATATATTTTTCAATTTGTGTTCTAATTGATCAGCAACGATCACGGCGTTTTTCGCTTTTCAGCTTTATATATATATATATATATATATATATATATATTATAACAGATAAGAAGTCGATTGGAGCACGATGTGCCATAACCTTGAAATAAATGTGTTCACTAGTTTCATTATAAAAAAAATGCAAGGTGAAGGAGACGTAATTTTAATTTGACTGTTTTAGACGGTATTAAGTAAGATCTCTTAAGCTCATATGCATACAATTTCTTTAATGATAAAATGGATATTTGTACTCAGTTGAAAAATGTTTCAAAAGCATGTGATGGAAAATCAAGCTTTATTCACACCAAACAAATCAATGATAAGAAATGAAAGGAAAGCGTACAAGAGAACTTTGAGTTAGGTATAAAAGCATTCGAAATGTTTTTAATACTTTCACCGTGTCGCGCTTGTTAGAACAATATTTTTAATGAACGTTGTAATACGCTTTTTTTATGCGAATAACAGAAACATTTATTTGATTATATTAATATAGACAAACACCAACCAATAGTTACACCCACCAAAGAAGCAGAAAGTGAAAAGAATAATATGTAGAATTATTTGAGAATGGTTATAATTTTTGAAAGTCTGACAGTAAATGACAGTTATTAAAATAGAAATGTATACAAACAACCCTTTAAAATTAAGTCGTTATGTAAGGATGGGAGTTTGTTGAAAAAGAGAATGGAAGTACTTGACATATTTTTGACAGTTAAGAGAAGAAAATTTTTGAGAAGATAAAAAAGATATATTAAGGCAGTTGAGACTTTTGAAATGTTGAAAAGTTGATTGCATTGGATTTAACTGGTTAATATAAGGAGTGATAATTTAAAATTAAAACATTGTAATTGACAATTCAGATAGATATTTTGGAATAATCGAAGAAATGTATATACATGTGGGACACGTTTATTAGAATTGGAAGACAAAAAGGGATTGATTTGAGGTGAGATTTATATACATATAGAGCACGTTTGTGGGAGTTGACAGAAGAGATTAATTTGAAAAGAGATTTGTATACATATAGAACACGTTTATAAGAGTTGGAAGACGGAAGAGATTGATTTGAGGAGAAATTTATATACATATAGAACACGTTTTTAAGAATTGGAAGACAGAAGAGATTAATTTGAAAAGAAATTTATATACATATAGAACACGTTTATAAGAATTGGAAGAAAGAAGATAATCACTTTAAAAGGTCTGGTTAATTGTTATCAAAATTCTCAAATAGTGTATATTGCAGAAGTTTTCTTTTTATCATAAGTCATTGAATGTTTTTGTAGACCTTAAATTAATATATTTTCTTATAAGGTAGTCTCAACATAGAAAAGGAAAATCCAGGAACAAAGATCTTTGTTTGGGAATACTAAGAAGCAGTTCCTGTATTTATAGTTTGGAAGGTAAGAGATTTTATTAAAATTGCGAATAAATTTAAATATATATATATATATATATATATATATATATATATATATATATATATATATAATTTAATAGTTCTATTTAAAAAAAAATAGATAAAGGGTGTTTCTTAAATAGAGAATGGAGTTTGAATTTAATCTTAATATTGCATCAATTGTTAAAAGCTTTATCAATGTTTCAATATATTATTAAAATTTGAAGCAGCTCAAATTTGCTTTCATAAAAAAAGGAAAAATTTATAAAAGGAGATATAGATCAATACTACAGTTCTTTCAAGAATCAACTCCCTGTAGATAGGTCATCTTGTACAGAGCCGGAGCGTATATATTTACAATTATTTGGGACAATTCCAACAATTTCTAAATAGTATTATTGAATTTTACTCACCTTTTAAATGCTAGGTTGGCGCCCAGAAATTGATCAAACTATAATAACAAGTTTTATTAGTCTGAATCTAAATCTTATAAAAGGTTGTTTTTTTTATACTTACAATAATGAAATATTACAATATATATATATATATATATATATATATATATAATCTCTCAATATCTTAGGGATCCGTCGTAAGTAGGGCTGAATTAAACTCTTATTTACTACCCAACGTTTATATATATATATATATATATATATATATATATATATATATATATTTATCGATTTATCGATTATTATGATTGACTGGATGAAGTCCAAATAGATGAAGGTGGAGTTCAACATGTATTTAATTTATCACCTCATTATTTCCAAACGTTACACGTACGTCCATCCGTTTTAAGCTTCAACAAATGAACGGTAAACGCTAGAGCTTAGGTATAAACGGATTCGGAATTAGAATGGTCTGAAATCTCTTCAGTGTAGGGAAAATTTGATCTATGACCTTTTCCGTCAACCCTATCTACAATGCGAGAAAAGTATTGGTTTACCCCAAAAAAGTTGGAGTTTTGGATTTTTTTAGTTATTTTCACGTTTTTCAGTGGCAAAAACACGAAAAAAGTGTTTTTAGAAAAAAATCCTGTCTGTATATCATTGGTGTCGTCGGCCACTTTTTGTGATTTTGTTGTTAGCACGATTTTTGGTCATTTTTTGAAAAATTTCGGTTTGTTAGCACGGTACAGCCTCCGGAGTATATAAAATTGACCAACTTTATGATTGAATATTGTCCAGGGCGTCTCAGAGATGAACGCTCACCAGAGAAGGTACAATGGGCCCCATGAATCTAGATATTCTACATTTTTGGAAAAATTTCGGCACGATACAGCCCCTGGAGTGTATAGTTTTAACCTTTAAAACCATTTATTTATTTATTGGATTATTTCGTTTATTTTATAAAACACAGACATGGACTGCGCGATCCATATTCAGTTGTGCAGTGAGAACAGACCAAAAAGTACGAGAGAGACAAAGCGTTGTATTGGGAGGTATTGGCATTGCAGTCGCTTTGTCTCTCTGTCTTTCTATATGATTCTCTCTCTTTCTATATGTCTATGTTATGGCATAAAAGGTGATATGTCAACAGGTTATGTGTCACTGACTTTTAGACTTCTTCTGACAGCTGTCATTTAAAAAAATCTTGTCACTGACATTTTCAGCCAAAATACTTAAACTGTAGTTGTAGGTTTCATTTGCATTTCTTATTAATTTTGTTGGATAGAGAGTCTTTATGTTTCATTGTTTTGTTATTGAATTAATTATTAGACAAATTCGGTAATTTAAAAGTTCATTACATTGAAATTATTGTTTAGAAAGTCTTCGCATAAGCCACACTGTGGAGCTTTCCAACTTCTTTAAGCTCTATGCGAATGAGATATAGGGCAGTAAGTGATGAATTGTGTTCTATATCTAGAAGAATAATAAATTTGACCACAGTAATCCTAAAAAACTGAAGGATATGACATTGAAACACTTTGTAGTCAGGAGCAATAGATTAGATTAGATTTTAACGGGGTTACAATGCACTGAAACCTTAGGTCTATTGTGCCCCCCCCCCCTATCAGAGCTGTTGTCGCTACTATAACAGCTCACCTCCCAGTTCCAGGGTTCTAATGAACGCTAGTATTTGGGACGGCTTCAACGAGGTTAGATCCTTACTCTTACAAGTTTCTTTTCCGAAGCATTTCTTGCGTTGGCTTGCAATGGCGAAGCATTCTAGAACTAGGTGATCCGGAGTTTGATCCTCCTCCCCACAGAATCTGCACTCGTCAATCTCTGCTAGACCTATTCTTATTCAGTGCTTCCTAAGGCAGCAGTGTCCTGTAAGAAAGCCCGTGAGGAGATGTAGCTTATTTTTACTGAGGTTCAAATAGTTTTTGGATCTAGCAGTGTCAAAGTTCCACAGGATTTTTTTGGATTGTTCCAGCCCGGGAAGGCACCGTCAGAGTGCTTCTCTTTCGGTTTCCTCCTTCTTCCGAAACTCTTCCTTATAGGAGCATTTTCCTACACCACAGAAAGGCTCCGGGCCAATAAAGGGTGTTTGTGCTCCTTTCCTGGCAAGTGTATTGGCCTCTTCATTTCCCGTGATTCCCGAGTGGCCAGGAACCCAGACTAAAGAGACCCTGTTATTCTTGCCTAATTCATCAAGCTTTCTTCGGCACTCTCATGCCAACTTTAAGTCAATGACATGGGAGCTCAATGCTTTGATAGCTGCTTGACTATCAGAATGGATCGATATGTCACATTTCTGATAGTTTCTTTCTAGGTTCATTTCACGCATGTTTCGATCGCAAGTATTTCTGCCTGAAAGACACTCGGGAAGGAGCCTAACGATAATGAGTATCTGGTGCTAGCCCCAAATACTCCAGCGCCTGCTCTAGTGGTAGTTTTTGAACCATCCGTATAACATCTAATGGTGTTTTCTTTGAGAGTTTGGGTGGTGTATTTCCTTTCCCAGTCTCTCCTCGTATTTAGCATCGTAGTGAACTTCTTTTCGATGCTTACTTTCTTGATCATTTCGTCACTGGGAAGATTCGCTGATGAGATGTATTTTGTTAGAGAGGACCAGGTTCCCTTATTTTTAATACTCTCATTGCCTTAACCTTTCTTAGATAATCTAAGAATTGCCTCTTGGGCAGATCTTTCTATCACCAGATGTAGAGGTGTGAGATATGTAATGATCTCAAGTGCCCTAGTTGAACACTTTCTCATAGCTCCAGTGATGCACACACATGCAAGCCTTTGAACTTTGTCGAGGGTCTTCCTCGTGCTTTACTGACTTGCTTTTGTATGCCAAACTATTGCCCCATACGTAATTGCTGGTCTCACAATCATGGCGTACATCCATCGCAGTATTTTTGGGTTACAGCCCCACCTCTTACCAGCTAGATTTCTGCACGCCATCAAAGCTCTTATTGCTTCACTAGCAGTTATTTTAACATGCTTATTCAACAGGAGCAGGAGCAATAACGATGTGATCACAATTTTTAGGAATTCGTTTGAGGGCTACTCAACAATGACTTTAGGTTAATTCAAACAAACGGTTATAAACTATGTTACAACCGAAAAAATACATACTGCAAAAATTGAAATTTAGAAAAACTTTGGTGCATACCCTGTAAATTATTCACTTGAAAAAATATATATTTGAGAATCTCTTTCAGTAATTTCATCGAATTTACAATTTGAACCCTTTCTTTGTGGAATCTACTCATGTTACTGTTATAAATGAAACTAACTGTTGGCCTACCCGAAAATAATTATTAATCATCAGATAGGCATCGCATGAAATTTATCTTCTGTCATTCTGACGATGATATTCTATGATATCGAAACAGTTTTTTAAAATTTTCATTATTTTTTCATTATATTGTGGAATTATTTACAAACAGTTTCATTTATAACAGTAATTTCATCATTGAAAATTCTGTATATTGACGACAACTTTTATCCGTTGATAAGGTCATGAATCTTTATTTTTTGTAGGTATTTAGATGGGTCTATGTGGGAAATAAGAGGCTGAATAGTCATTGAAAAACGTTTATCACATGGAAAGTTAATTAGGCAGAAATTTTGGTCCCTTATAATCCCTACTCGTTTGATATGTCACACAATAAAGTTGAAATATTGATCAACTTCCTTGTCCACTCATATACTTACAGTGTATTCAATCACGCCATTATAAGATAGACATAATATAATTCATTTATTATGTAATTTTATATTTTGATGTGCAGTTGTAAAGTTTCACTGGTTAACAGATTAACTTCATTGAATAAATATTTGGTATTGACCCTTTTTGATTTAAGGGTCATTGTCGATTTTTCACCTATTGTGTAAATACCGGTTGTATGCGAAAGTCTTATTATATAGTTACCGTAAGACTGCCTAACACTTAACATAAGTAATGGACATCATTTTTATTCCTACTTGTCAACATGTTGCAAAGCCGAGACCAAGGTCCGTGACGATGATGACAATGCGGGTAAAATTGATTAATGCACTCACACTATTGCAGTTGATGTGTTATTTCATTTGAAAAGACCAGTCTCCAGGTATAACTAGTTTTTATTTCAATTTGATACTATCACAACATTCATAAATTCTGAATCACAATGACCACAGTCCTTACGCCTATAAAATGGTTTAATTTTTGTCAATGTGTACTTTATAAATGTAGTTAATCCAGCCGTCAAAATAAGTACCTATTTTAACAACTTTCTTTAACACGGTCCAGCGATTGTTATTATTTTTATGTTTATAGGTGATTTATTTTGATTTATGATGTCATAAAAGTTGGCACATTTGCTGACAATATTAAAAGGCCTGTCGTCATATCTTCTTCTATTTACTTATACCTATAGTAGTTTTTTTCAGGAATATCCTTCATCCTGCATAATAATCTGTCAATTACAATTTCTTATTATTCATGTCATATTGTGTGTATGTGCAAATTGTCTTGTAGTACTTTTCCATTAAAATATTAGTATTTCATCAGGCACATAATAGTGTAGTCTTACTCAACATATAGTAAATGTGATATCCATGAGAAAGATATACAGTAGAAGCGGTGAAGCTTTTCCATCACGTGACTTAGTTGACGATATCATTCAACACATACTATGTTGGTACTGTCTTCTTCTAATAACAGAAAAAGAGCGAAACTCAATACAAGCTGTTGTTTTGGTGGTAATGACAAAATGCTTTATTGTACATCAAGTAAAATCAAATATCGCTTCTTAACATCTAAATTGTAAAAGCATGTAATGCAATCGTCGAGTGACACACACCTATCTTTTCTGCCGTTCGCGCCCATGTCAACTGTCAACTTCCACTGTTCTTGCGCCACTCGAGAGTAGCCGATAACTACACTTAATCATGGAAATACACTGTCACAACAGCTCCTCCCTCACTAACTATAAACCCAACATATAACTGTAATTACAAATCTAGCATTTCTGGAGCTTTACGTGCTCGGGTAGATCTGCGTATACATGTCAAGTCAGAATTAGTCACATTATCTAAATCTGCATCATTTTGCACATCAGTGTTATGGTTTGACAAACTTTAATCTACATCATTGTCTAATCCAACTGTAGGATTTTCATTATTACTACTATTTGTAGGTAAACTCAGGTTTACATTATTTGGTAAAGGAACCTGTGACATATATCTATCAGTATTAAAAGGATAATTATCTTTATTAGTTTCTAGTGGAGTATTTGAACCAATGTCTCGAATTTGATCAATGTGTCGTTTCCAGATTCTCCCATCATCTAATTTTACATGATAATGCAAGGTACCAAGTTTATCTTCTATATGACCAAATAACCATTTATCAGAGTGTATGTATTCACGCACAGCAACTCTATTTCCTACATTAAAAGACTTACATTTAAATTCAATGTTTTCCGGTTTGTTACTATCCTTAATTACCGGTTTTATCAGATCAATTCTGGATTTAATCTCGCGACCAAACATTAAGTACGACGAAGATGTCTTAGTAATGCTATGTGGCATTTTTCGATATTGTAAAAGTATCCTGCATAAATCTTTCTGTATATCCTTTGGATCAGGGTCTAAAGCACGAATTGCTTGTTTTATTGTTTGAACATACCGTTCGGCCAACCCATTCGTAGCAGGGTGGTAAGGTGCGCTTAGAATATGTTTAACACCGTTTTGTTTTAAAAATAATTCAAATTCGTCAGAAAAAAATTGACGTCCCTTATCACTTACTAAGTATGACGGAATCCCAAATCATGAAAATATTTCACGGCAAATCTTAACTGTCGTTTTAGTAGTTATATCATTGGTTATATGAATTTCCGGCCAGCGTGAATACGTGTCTACAAGAATAAAATAGTAACACCTATAAAACGGTCCTGCATAACCTACATGAACTCTCTGAAATGGTTCATCTACCTTCTCCCACAGATGAATACGAACTGCTTTAGGATTATTCATTATTTCTTTACAAATAAAAGAGTCTCTGCTAATTCTTTCTATGTCTTTATCTATTGTATCCCACTACGTGCTAATCCCTTCATTTTGAAAACACCAAAATGCGCAGAATGTTCGTTTAAAATTTTGGATTGCAACGTTTTGGGAATAACTACTAAGTTATGCGAGAAAAATGGCTTTAATAACCAATTCAGTTAATGAGCATATGGACTTAGTATCTTCCTCGACCATATTTGTCATTTCTTTACGAAAATAACTATCCAATTTTTTTCCCTGATACTATTATTATAATTTTTTCTATCTGAATAAGTAACGTTTTGTTTTATATTATAAGAAAATCATTGTGACATTCTGTATTATAATATTCAGTAACATATCTATTTCTATTAAGGAATTAAAAAGTTAATTTAGCATTGACGAATTCGATAATGGTTGAAATAACATATTGTTTTGAGATGTACTTTAATTTGGATTACTAGCATAATAACAGCAATTTAAATATAGCATTGATTACTTCTGTCAGGCCTGGCCGAATACGAGTGAGACCCACCTTAGAAACATGATAATCGATAGGTTCGTGAGAGAAAAGTTTCAAAATATTTTCAATTAATGATGTGCGTGTGTATACGTAGGGAAAAATTACACGAAGTAACCACTTCAGTAAAAACTTTCCATCAGAGAAATTATCACGAAATATCTTAATAAACAATATATTATAATAACACTACTATTATTTAACTTATGTTTATATATTTCAAGTGAGTATATATTCCGACGTATATTCTTATGGATTGGATTTTATTAGAATACTGGGTTTACGATAAACCTTTCTAAAATATGAAAAATTTATAGATAACAACAAAATTTAGCGATTAAAATTAAATACTAGATTATTGCAATTGCGTAGTTAAATTATTGGTAAACATAGGCGTCGAAATTGACCCATTACTATGGTTGATTATTTGTGAATTTTCAGTTTCTTGTGCTCCACTTATACCTATTATCATTGACAGTTTCAATAGCAAATATTTTTCATTCTCCGCCTCTTGTAAATACTTCTGCAATATTTTGTTTAGTCAAAATTCTAGACTTTTCGTGTTTGTAAGAATTGCAGCTTAGTTTTAAAAACTTACTTATGTCTACATTTTTTTAAATTAACAACGTGCTTCGTAACGTCGAGAAATCACTACTTAAACTTGAAGACTTTTTCGTCATTAATTGTTCTTCAAAATAGGCTAAGAGTATCTTCTCGTGTGCAAGATTCTCAACATGTTTCTTGTGACACCAACTTTCATAATTGTCATAGGTTTCTTCGTATAGGGACGCTTTTAGATTTTTCAGGCATTAATTCAGCAACTGTACAATTAGCTAAATTTTCAATTTCTTGTGGTAAATCATTCATTTTAGAATGCTTGATGAACTTTTCAATAACTAACTTTGACAATAACATGAGAATAGGTAGCTAGGCAAATTTCTGAAATTAAGCTACGTTTACATCACTTAGACCTCGTGCTTGTCCAGGTGAGGCATTTTACACGCGAGGGGACTCGCGCGAGTGTGAAAGAAAACTTATCAATCAGCATTTAGTGCAGGATGACAAAAAGTTCCGGGAATTTTTTAGGCTAAACGTCGCTCAGTTTAATTATGTTTTGGATCTAATAAAGGATGATATTAGAACAGATTCTTCAAATAGATATCAGTACCCTATCACCCCTGAAGAAAAACTGGCTGTAACTTTACGGTAAGCAAAGAAAAAATATTTTTGGTACATAAGTATACATTAGAGCAGCGATTTTCAACCTATGGGGCGCGATAAAATTAAAGGGGGGAATATAATATTGTATGAGAGGGGGGCGCGATGAAAAGTATGATTGAAAATTGGGTCGCATATACTGAAAGGTTGAGAAACGCTGTAAAGAGGTACGGGAGAATGATGAATTATATATTATCTGCAGTACAATTTATTTGAATAAAAAGGAACTTGTTACAATGTTGCGTAATTTCGATTCTCTTCCAACTGCGTACAGTCATGTGACTCTAAAAAATTAATTTGATCACAGTTCGTAACTGTTGCTGAAGGTGATGCCATTGCTGAACTACTACAACTTGTAGATGCTGAATGTTGCGGAGCAAAGATGTAAATTGAATTGCGACTTTCCAGATCGAAGACCATCTGTAAACTTTTCATTTTTGCCTCATTAATCAAATCTGGGCTCAGCTTCTTTACGGACATCGCTATGCTTTTGAAAAATAGATCGATCTCGTCATCGCACTTCTGAACCAACCCCCTTAAAATGTCATTCCTTTCTTTGCGCGTTTCCTCCAAGAAACTGATCACTTTCTCATTATGCTTTTGCCGTTTACTAGGGCGAAAAAATAAATCATCAGGCGGGGTTGACTTTTGCTTTGAAGTATGAGGTTGCTGAGGTTCTAATGGCACATGTTCAATAATAAACGAGTGTTCTTCAGTTGCCATCGTTTCTTCTTCCACTGTTTCATCGTCTCCCTGGCCATAGGTATTGTCAGATGATGTGTTTGATATGCTTCTGTAAATTAAAAATATTAAAGCTTTTTAGTGTACAGTAAAATTCAATATTTTGAGTTACTCTCGCTTGTAATTAACTTTTCCAAGAAACGATAACATATCGGCCAATGGCCATGGCTTTGGTTTACTAGAAGCAGAAGTCCCAGTTCCCGTTCCTCTCTTTTGCCTCTTGAGGAAAGTATCTTTTATATTTTTCCACCTTTTCTTACAATCATCCGCTGCAACAAAAATGGACACAATTACCCAGTGTGAGTAGTATAGGATAAGTGTTTAGGTATCTCTAACAGCAAAAATAATTTTTAATTTGTGTTTTCATTTATTTTACAAGTGACTTCCGAATTTTTCGTTTCAGGTTTTTGGCAACAGGGGAATCGTTTCATTCGCTGGCTTTTGCATTTAGAATTTCATTCAGCTACATCAGCAGAATTGTAAAACAGACGCTTTCAGTTCTAAGCAGCAAACTGATGCCGCTATTTCTACCAACAATCACACCTGATGAATTGAAAAAGAAAGCTGAACAATTCGAACAAAAATGGCAATTTCCTAATTGTGTCGGAGCGATCGACGGAAAACATGTGCGAATATTCTGTCCTGCACGAAGTGGTTCTTTGTACTTCAATTATAAGCAGTTCTTCTCCATCGTTTTGCTTGCTGTCGTTGATGCAAACTACAAGTTTATCTTCACTGATGTGGGTTCTTATGGCAAGGAAGGAGACAGCGGGATTTTTGATAAAAGTAATCTTGGGAAGCGATTCAGAAGCGATATTATGTTTCCACCACCTGGTAAGCTGCCAAATTCGGACATTGTGTTGCCTCACGTGTTTGTTGGTGACGAAGCGTTTCGGCTTCATACACATATGATGAAACCTTTTTCGAAACCCGTCGCAAGTGCTGACAATCAAAAAGCGATTTTTAACTACCGTCTTTGTAGGGCTCGTAGAGTTTCTGAGAATGCATTCGGTTTGCTATGCCAAATTTTTCGCATATTTTACACCCCCATTGCTTTGAAGCCAGAGACTACTGATCACTTAATAATCGTTGCTTGTTGTCTGCATAATATGCTTAGAGATGCATTTCTTGAGACACAAAATAAACCACATTATGAATTAGATCCTTCCGATCCTCCACCATCGAGAAATTTTACACCACTTGCAAGGTCTGGTGGCTTTGCAAATGCTGATGGGTTTTATGTGAGAGATTCATTTATGAAATACTTTAACAGTCATGTTGGAGCAATAGCTTGGCAGAATAATTATGTGACTAGAACTAACTAATTGCCATATGAAGTTTTATTTTATTTTTTACTGATCTGCTAAACTAAAAATATTATTAGTAGAGACCGAATTTGTAAGCACAATCATAAATCTTGTTTGCTACTTACAATAAAATTGTTTTGTTTGTGAATGATGAGTTATAACAACATAACAAATATGTATCATGTATAACATGTATACAAGAATGTAAATGGTATGCATAAAACAATTCTTAAGAAAAATATAAAACATAGTAAGGACAAATAATATTTTCTTACCTGATTTCTCCGTACATTCTGCTATTTCCTTCCATGCATTGTCTTTCACAACTTGATTCTTGTAAAGTCTATTACTCACATCGTAAATACAAGGAAATTTAGACACACTTTCCACTAGTTTTTCATCATCAACACTTGAAAACACTAGTTTGGAAGTCATTTTACATGAGAGCGTCTGCGTCAGTACTGCTCAAAAAGAGGTCTAGCCGCGCGGCCCCTTCCACCTCCAGCCGCTGCGCACGCAGTGACGCTTCTAAGACAATGATTGCATTAGATTTCATAGTAGCAGTATACCGCGTCAGACGCTCAGCGACAGACGCTGGCGTCAGCCGCCTCATAGGAAAACGTACCTTAAAAGTTCATATATTGCGTCCACTTACACTCGCGCGTTTCTCAACTCGCAATCAAAACGCATTACTCTTGACTCGCGCGTTAAACGCGAGAGTCGATATACTAGAAGCTTCTATCAAAGAATACACCAACAACAAGAAGCGAAAGCCGGCATAAATCGTTTGATGTTCTGGGGGCAAAATTTCGTGACCTTGTAAAACTGAAGTATTTTTACACTGAGAAAAAGGTTCAAAATTTGTGAAGGTATATTATACAGGCAGAAAAAAATGTAAACCAAACATTCCAAAAAAATAATTGTTCACTAATGTATTGTCAAAGCATTATTCCGAGAAAATATTAATTGTCAATGAAATATTTAAGCATAAAAAACCTGTAACATGGTCTTGTTGGCACGATACAACCTCCGGAGTGCAACAGGTTACCAGTTTTATAATTGGATATTGTTCAAGACCTCTCACAGAACAACCCTATTGATTTTAAGCTCCTCAGAGCCAGTACAATGGGTGCTATGGTACTTGAAGTACGACATTTTTGTCATGTTTGAAGAAATTTCAGTTTGTTAGCACGATACAGCCTCCGGAGTGTATACAAGTGACCAATTTTATGTTTGGATATTATTCAGGGCGTCTCACAAATGAACTCTATCAATTTTCAGCTTACTAGAGCAAGTACAACGGGTGAAATGGTACATGGAGTACCAAATTTTAGTTGTTTTTGAAGAATTGTCAGTTTGTTACCACGATACAGCCTCCGGAGTGTATACAAGTGACCAATTTTATGTTTGGATATTATTCAGGACGTCTCACAGATAAACTCTATCAATTTTCAGCTTACTAGAGCAAGTACAACGGGTGAAATGGTACATGGAGTACCAAATTTTAGTTATTTTTGAAGAATTGTCAGTTTGTTACCACGATACAGCCTCCGGAGTGTATACAAGTGACCAATTTTATGTTTGGATATTATTCAGGGCGTCTCACAGATGAACCCTATTAGTTTTCAGCTTACTAGAGCCAGTACAGCGGGTGATATGGTACTTGGAGTACCAGGTTTTAGTTATTTTTGGAGAATTTTCAGTTTGTTAGCACGATACAGCCTCTGGTGTATCTATAAGTGACCAATTTTATGATTGCATATTACTCAGGACGTCATATAGATAAACCTTATTGAGTTTCAGCTCATTGGAGCTAGTATAACTGGCGATATAGCATTGGAAGTGCCACATTTTTGGAGAAATTTTGGGTTGTTAGCACGATACAGCCTCCGGAGTGTATACAAGTGATCAACATTATAATTGGATATTTTTCAGTGTGTATCACAGATGAACCGTATTGATTTTTAGCCCACTAGAGCGAGTACAACGGGTCCTATAAATCCATATATACTATATTTTTGGTTATTTTTGTAGAAATTTCGGTTTGTTAGCACGATACAGCGTCTGAAGTGTATATAAGTGAAAATTTTATAATAGGATATTGTCCAGGGTGTCCCACAGATGCAGAAAAGTTTTAATCTTTAAAACCGTTTATTTATTAAACAGAACGCGTTCTGTTAAACTTAATTAGTCGGTTGATAAAGTTAATTTAACGAGACGCTTGGGCTTAACAAATATGGTGAAACATATACTTTAGTATTTCTTTATACATAGTTTTAGTTCCTATTTTTGAAGAACCATTCATTACTAAAAATAACATGCTATTGTTTAATCAAATGTTTTTTTTATTTTCTCATATTGATTTTGGAATTCATTATGTGTAAATATGTATTTAAGTAACAGTGTGTAGGTTAGGGTAGATATTAAAACCAATACAGTAATATAGATTATATATTTACAATACCAGATTACAAAAGAAAATAATTCAATATACATGATGGTATAAAATTACAATAATGTTGGTGCTTGAATGTAAAATTTGTATAATGTTCGTGATATAATATAACAGTTACACTCTACCAGATTTAGAATTTAATATTATACACCTAGAGAAAATATTTTAATGTCTGCAACATAATGTGTTGAAATGAACAATATATTTTAAATAATAATAGCAGACATATATAACTGTATAGGACAGGTAGATAAGTAAAATAGAAGTCATCTATTACTTTATTTATACTTGTAAAATATTTCTTGCGGTACTAGCTTATTTGTTTGCTTATGTCGTGGGTGTTCCTCCAAAATTGGACAAGGATGATATATAGGTAAACCAAACCAAACTATATACTTGTCAAACCCATATTAAATGTATTGTTTATTTTTAGAGCTAAAATGTTGTTAAAAGCAGCCAATAGAAAGGATCTTGTTCAGCAACTTTTGCTTTCGTGGTTTGCTAAAAGTCTATGCTTCGTGTTGAAGTCGAAGAGGACATTGTAAAGACACAGGTCCTAACTCGGTATCTTCCCTCCTAACGTCCATTTTAACAGTTTGATTATCTGAAAAGAAAAATACAGGAAGACTATATTAATGGACACAGAAGTGTATGTGTACGTTTTATTATAGACAATGCGTTGTTTTATTCATCCGACACTTTGATTTTCTAGTATCTATTTTCTGAACACCATTAGAAGAATTTTCTTACATTAATAGCATATCAGAGACTGATAGTTAATACTGCCACAAAGTGAACTTGGGATAAATAAAAAACATTTTTCTATCTTAACAAAATCATAAAAAATACTCTTTTATAACAAAACCAAGATTCCTTCAAGTAAGACGGGTAGGCTACACATTGTAGGTGAGACTTATACCTAGTTAAATTCACACACACACTTAATTTTTACTAACTTATCTAGTTATGAGAAAGCCATCATTTTTGATGCATATTTACTTACAGAGGTGAATCTAAATAAATATTATATTTACCAAGCAGAGGAGAGGCATCACTGTCACTAGTATGTATTGCAGTGGCCTGAGATGAATGTCCCGGTTGCTGTAATGGTGTGGTATCTGCAACTATAAAAGTAATTGTAGTAATAATTCCCTTGCATAAATTTCAAGAAGGTATTAATTAATCCTGTCAGAAAGTATTAATTAATCCAGCGGCCAGGTGACAAAAAATAAATATCAATAACAGCTGATTGCAATGTCTACTCAAATTTAATATTTACCAAACTAAATAACTATATTTGCTAGTGGATCATTCAATAAAATATAATCATTGCATTTTAACTATGGAAATATGGCAGGGACAGCTAGCGGGAACAAATGCTTGGAATATCCTTCTTTGGAAACACATTTTTCTTCAAAGTGAAATTCACACAACCTATAAATTCTTTTGTAAAGCATCTGTAGTCTTTCCAAACAAATCTCTACGGTTACGAGCTCCCAACCATAACTGTACCCTAAAAAGTAAATAAAGGTAGGTATATTTTTATATTAATACATGTCTATAAAATAAATCAATTATTAATTTATATTGAATATTATGTATTATTATTAAACATATTTTTTGCTGAACAGGGCTCGTCAGCAAAAAGCTTATTGTAGTACATATTATTATTACATATGTTATTAAAGGCATAGAGGGACAAATCAATGTTAACATCAAAATCATAGAATTACACAATTACACTGCATAGGTACATGTAAACTAAAATGTAAAATATTGAAAAATTAATAAGTATATACCTTTAATACATTGCATATAGAAACAATTTCTCTTCAAACATAGTTATATTTTCTCCTGTTCTTGAGTGACATCCACGAACTACAAAACTTATACGTCCCATAACAAATACAATAATTTCTCACTAAGAGTGCCACTAGTCACTTTTACTAAATGGTAATGTTCAAAATCAAAGTAAATAAACGAATAAAAAGGATATGACATTGACGTACAACACATATATAACAATGGCATCTATCACACATGCGCATTCAAAAATGAATTGTCAAAAAGCCGAAGTTTCGCTTCTTATTGTTATTCCATTCATGTGTTTAATAAATTGTGTGTCTACTATTTTGGCGGTGGAACGTGGTTCGTCGTATTCAATACTTTGACTCGTTTCCAAGGCACCTTTTTTGTGATTAGAAAGTTTTGACTCTCTTTTTATCTTTCTTTGATGTATTTTATGTTCACACGTACCTTTAATTTTACTTTTTCTTGGAGATGTTTTAACAGAAACAATTGTTGATTTCACTATCAAACAGTTCTGGTTTTAATTCGTTTCATTTATGAATTTTTTCTTTAGGCCTACGGGTATATTCTGTAGGGTATTGATACCCTGTAACAGGGGGAGAGTATAAGGTTAGGAGATCAATAAGAACTATTTTACTGTTACAAAAGAAAACTTTATTTATTCATTTGAAAAACGGTTTTTCAAAAATTTTAGCACTTGTAAAATTTCTACTACTGTGACATTCAAAACTTACCAAGGAAGAAAAAAGTATGAGTTTTATGTAAGTAGTTTTTATTAGTCATTGAAAATGTAAGTGTTGAAACACAACATTATTTTGAGAATAAGGAAAATTCTGAAACGAGTAGAACAAATTCATGATCAGAAGAAAAATTGAATTAAAACTACAGTAAACTTTATAAAATTGAAAATATTAATGTCCAACGTATTTAATTTAAAGGTGATTATGGAATCGCATTGTATTCGCCTTAAAAGAATAAATTTCTTAGAAAATATTAGAAAATATAGAACCGAAGGCTAGATATTGTGTAAACTGATAAAACATACATCCACAGCTCGCAGATGCAATCCAATGGATAGTACGATGTATGAGGAAAAGGTTTGAAATTAGCCAGGAAAAATGTTTCTGAAGTATATGTTCAACAATGGTGTTCTAATTGTACAAAGAAAAAGAGAGAGAAAGGAAATTGGGATTTGAATGGATTAAAAACGAACACATTTTTGATGATACTGTATATTCTCTTAAGTTTAATGTAAATACAGGATCGTCTGACAAATCCACTTCAGACGATGACTACAGCAGTAGTAATGCTGTACAATTTCGTAGTGACTTTGGAAGCGATTAATAACACAGGTCTACAAGAAAACATTAATTATCATGAAGTTAATATCAATCAATATGTTTTATATTTTGGGAACATGGAAGAGTTTACAGCTTGGAGAGAATTACAGAACAGAGAGGTTAATTGTTGCAGATACAGAAAAAACTTGCAAATGAGTGTAATAGGACTGATTCGAATGGTACAACCCTTTTATTATAATTGATTAGTTTCCGTGAATATACAATTTTAGGATTTTTTTCTTGGCGTAAGGAACGCAATATAAAGATCAGAGAAAGATTCCCTATTCGTGAAATGTGTCCATCAAAAATTAAAATTTTACATTGAAAGTGATGGTACTTGTTGACAATTATAATTTGAATATAATATTCTAACTTTTTTGTTATTGGAATTCAAAGGAAATATAATGGTACAATTTTCCAAAACACATGTGGGACACAAAGATCAAATACGTACCAAGAGATTAATAAAGAAGGAACAACTCAAAATAGTATAGTAACTTAACAGCAGGTGTTACAACACAACTGACAGAATATTGCAGAAGAGGAGCGAGTTTATTTCATATACTGCCAGCACTACATCAGAAGATGATTTTTATATAGCTGAGTCATCCGTAAGCAAATTGAATTATGAAAAAGAAGTAACCTAGTTCGGTTTGTTAGCACGATACAGCCACCGAAGTGTATACAAGTGACAATTTTATGATAGGATATTGTCCAGGGCGCCTCACAGATGCGGAAAAATTACTTTTGATCTTTGATACCGTTTACTCTCTTCATAAAATTGGTGGTGAGATCACCTAATTGCAGTTATTGTGATAATGATGAGATCGCAGATACAAATCGATTTTTGGTTGTAAAAATAATGAACAGGCGTCAGATCTTTTCCTTGTTTACATAAATAATGTATATATATATATATATATATATATATATATATATATATATATCTATATTGATTAGAAATTAATTAATAGCCCCACGTTGTGATCGACAATTGATTAGGAATATATTCAATACCGAATTTGAATTGATATAATGATATTCGATCGATAATTGAATAAAATATTTCATTGTTAATTGAATAAAACAGTTATTGTTATTCTTTATTTAATCATTTATGTTTTTAATGTATTTACCTTTTTATTAACTATTAACTTACTCTTTATTTATTCCTACCTCGGCTGCTCTCAATTGTTGTGTTTGAGTATGATGGCTCCTAATCACAGTAGGGCTCATGGGCAAAATAAATAACTTGAGAAATCATAATTCCTCTGTAACTATTTTAATGAAATTTATTTTTATTAAAAAAATATTGATAATTGTCCAATAAAAAAAATTACAAACTTACATTTGACTATTTATTTCATATTTTTTAAAAAATTTGTAAATTGACAATAAATTATGAGACGCCTTTTGCATAAGCACTCCTCAACATTCAACCTTGAATCCATATAAACACCTGCGCAGAGCAGACTTCCGCTATATGCTTTCTTATATTGGAACACGTTACTCATAAGAAATATTACAATATGTTTGTTTGTGAAATATCGTGGAGTGATTTTCATTCAAATTTATATAAACATATTCCACAGTGACAAGTATGAAATGGATGAACTACATATAAAAACAATAAGATCTGTGAACCATGAGAGTGTTTTTAAAATCTCCTATAAACTACTATATACACAAAAATTACATTGAAAAACAGTTGAGTCATTATAATTATATTATGTAATAACTATACGATATTAATCCAAATTTTCCTTCTTTAATTATACATTGTTCAGATATGGCCTATATATTATTTCAATTTATGTATTAAATGATCATTTTTTTATTGTTTATTATTCTTTGAACCCAAAGAGATAAAATTCACTAACCTTTATGAGAATTCCTTTTTCTCAAAATGTCTACACTGTTAGCGTCACTTCACACTGGCGATGGTTATCAAATTATTGATATGATGAGGAAAAACTTCTTCTGGTTCGAGAATATGTCTACACAATTGTCGGTCGGGCTTCTTAATGAAATTTAATTTGTTAAACAATTAAAATACATGATTTTCACCACTTGCAAATGAAAATTCTTGAAAAGTTCGACATGGAGCTGTTCTTGTCTTCGCCTTCTTCGCCACTCTCCCTTGTTGTTCAAATCAACAAACTTTCTTGAAGCGGAAATTCACAAACTACTAGATTTAAAATTTTTTATATCATTTGCTTGTCATTCTTCTAAGTTCGAAATCACTTCATTTCTCACATAAACGATCCGTAGTTTTATGTTATATACATTTTATATTATTAATTGTTTCGAAATAGTTCTTTGTTATTACTAAACATTGTCTTTTTTATTATTTCAAATTTTCAAAGTCTTGTGATTGGTTGCAATTTATTTTCTAATTGTACAATTTTGGCAACATGAGCAATTCTATATTACATATGTAATTACTCCATTTTATTCTTATTTGTCGTTCATTAATTTATTATACATAATATCTTAATAGTTTTCAAAATTTTATTCACTTATTCATCATGTATTCTATTATCTGTTGGTACTCATGTCAACATAACACAATATTACCGGTTCTTTGACATTTTCCTATTTAAAAAAATAGATCCTTATAAACTTATGTGTACTAGGTGTAAATAATTGAATCTTATATTACTGAGTTCACATTGTTTTCTTTAATCAAATTTAAATTGTTTTTCATATTATATGATAGCTTTTGTTGATGTCTCAATTTTTTATTCTGTCCTTCATCTATTATTAAATTTTGCCCATGTCTAAAGTTACGCATTGCGTTAAGTTAATTTATTTTAGTTTGATTTATATGTTTGTTATGTCTGAGGTTACGTATTGCGTTGAGTTAACTTATTGATTATTTTGTTCTTATTATAATTATAACACGACTTTATCTTTGTATACATTATTAAAATAACTTAATCTTCTGAATTATTTAAAATTGATAAAATTAAATTACAATTGGCAGATATAAAATGTTACTATTATATACAATAAATTTCTTTGTCAACACATTTTCTTTGTGTTAATATTTACGTCTCCATTCATTCTAAAATAATATATATATGTATATATATATATATATATATATATATATATATAACAACAACAAAGAGATTCATGGGAAATTCACGCATGAATCTCTTTGTTGTTAACATATCACGCGATATTCCTACATATCCTTTGTTATATATATATATATATATATATATATATATATATATATAACATACATAACAGTATATATATTATACTGGTTTGAAATGAGCACCTTGAATCTATTTTTTTGAATGCATTGACGTTGTGACGGAACTAATAAGGCTGCTGATATTCGGATTTACGTTTAGAATAAAATTTATACTGTCCGTAATATTATTTGGCTTATCGATATATTTCAGACCAACTTCAATCATAATGTTGGATGGAGTAATTGATTTGATACCATTTAGTTACTTAGTTTTGTATCCGAATGATAGTGTCTTTTCATTTTTGGATTATGTGTAGTTCAGCTATTACAAACTTAATAGAATTATAAAAAATACTTGCTTTCAATTTTTAACAATTTTTATTTAAAATGATTATCAACGTGAAGTACTGAGAAATATACAAATACTTGGTAAATGTACAAGATGACCTGACTAGTGTTTTAATGTGACATTAAGTTGATAATTCTATAATATATAATGTCAAAAGTTTAGGAACTGTCACATAGGAGAGAATTGTTTGGTTATATATCACAGTGACATAGATGTCAAAAAAGTCTATGGAAATGAATAATGCAACAAATCGAAAGAGAAGCAGAAATCACAGAACTTTATATTTATTGTGTCAGGAAATATATGAATTTTGTTGTTGAGTAAATAAAGCTATTATTTAGGAATTAGAAAATAGGAATAGAGGATAGTTTATGTGAAGGAATAATAATAATTTGGTAGAAAGAACATTTTAAAAGGACACAAACACAATTTAAAAAAATTAACACTTAAGCATTAGAATCAGCACACATATGATTAGGGTATAGCAACAAAAAACAAGGGAGTTTGTTGATGAAGAAAATGAAGGAGGTATGACATATTGGAGAAATGATAAGAAATTTTAGATAAAAAAACTATAAAAATTGTATAAAAGAGTCCTGAATGAACAGTAGAAGCGGCAAATAAAAATATATAAGAAGGAATATTATAAAGAAGCTACATATAAAAATATATAAAATAACAATTATTGGAGTCCCGGCAGTTCTGTATGGTGTGGTTTTCAAAGGCAGCACTTCAAGAAGGAGTATTAGTGGGGTAGTGAGGACCAGGTTAGTTTTTTTGTCTTTGTTGGTACCAACATTTATGTTAAAGATATAAAACAGATTTGATAAAAGTAATTACATAAACATTAGTACTTACGCATTGCTATTTAACGTTTATAATTCATCGCTTTGTTTCTTTGTTCCAATTTAGTACTTGCGCATTTCTATTTAACGTTTATAAATTTCGACTTCTCAACTTTTATATTAGCATAAGACATTTCATCACTTCGTTCCTTTGTTCAAATTTATAATACATATTTTCTGACCAATACAAACTAATTCATATTAAATATTATTGAAATCATTGTTTTATTAAATATCATTTCAACGGATACGAACTGACATCTGTTATTACTGTGAGATCTGGAATCGACTATTCTTATGAGAAATTTTAACCATAGGCGCACCAAATGATATAAAAAAAAATATAAAAAATTGTTTGAATGAATAAAAGATAAAATATTGGAGATAAAGTGTAAAAATAACTGGAACCCAAAAAGTAGATAGAGTATCTCATTCTCTCCGCATAAATAAATACATAAAATTTTTCTTTTTCTTTTAATGAGCTAGCCACACTAAAATTTAATAAGTCAAAATAGTATTACAATAATATTAAAAATTCCTCTTATACACACAAGTATTACAATATGGCGAGCCAACGTGGGGTGGTATAAATATAGGGTTATTCACAATTATAGGGTGATTATTGTAAGGAGTCTTTTCTGAATATTTTAATCATCAAATCACGACATACATCATGGATTTGAGAAATAGAAAATTGACGGAACATGGCAATAATAATGCAGATGAATCGTTAGAAAAGGTTGAAACACAGCATGAAAGATCACTGGATGTGTACACAAGTAACACTAACGAGGAAGAACAAATTGATTCAGATAGAGGGGATGGAAATCAAGAAGAGTTACATGAAAGACCAGTGGATTGGACAGTAATATTAACACATATTCAAAATATGGGACAACGAATGGAAGAGATGAAGCAAGACCTGAAACAGGATAGTAATAACAAGTTTGAAGATTTGAAACGGGATAATCAAAATATGAAAGAGGAAATGACCAAGAAATTGGAAGAGCAAGGAAAGGAAATTCGTAAGATTAGGAATGATACCATTCAAATCAGAAAAGACATAACAGAACAAGAGAACAAATTGAGGCAAGAGATTGTTGAAAATGGGTTAAAAATTAGGAACGAATTGGAGAAAATAACGATGGAAATCAGACAAGATTTAGAAGGACAAATCAACCATACTCAAGATAAAATAGGGGACATACATAAAGAAGTAGAAACAATAGTATTGAGAGTGAATATTGAGTCCCAGGAAACACATGATAAAATACAAGAAATAAAAAATGGAATAGAAATGGTAGAACTAACATTAATGAATGGAATGAAAGAAAACAAACAAGAACTAGAAAACAAGGTAGAACAGGTAGTTAGAGAAAACAAAGACACGATGGAGAGATTAAGGAAAAATATTGATGACAATGGTAAGAAAATGAATGTATTGGGATTGGGAAGAGAATATATCGGAGAACAACTAAGAGAAGAAATGTTAGCAAGGACAGAAGACAGAATAAAACAGATTGAAGAAAAGCTGAGAAGAGAAATAGGAAATCGTCAAGTTGACAGAATTTTTATGAGTGGATGTGGAAGCCAAAATTTCATGAAATTTTGATGGGGAAATTAAGAGAATACATCCAAAAATATTTATTAGAAGTTTACGGAATAAAGTGAATATAAACGATCCTATTGACAATCTTAGAGAAGTGATAAGAGACAGTTTAGGAGGAAATGCATTATTATGGTTCAATAGTAGAGAATTTGGTATAAATAACTTCGAGGAATTTGAAAGTCAATTTATTAATTATTACTGGGGCGAGCATGCACAAACATTGGCACGAGAGCGATTGTATTTTGGAAAATATGATCACAATAGGGGAACTAGTTTGAATAATTATGCATTAGCAATGTTCAATGCAGCACAACACTTAGAACCTCCTATGCGCGAAGAAGATTTAGTATTGTACATATCTAGACATTTCAGAAATGGTATGGCTGAAACCGTAGCTATCCAGGGTATTAATACAATGGATCAGTTCAGTAAATATCTTCAACGAATCGACAGAAATGTTACAAGGCCTTATGATAATAGTAACAGATCGGGTGGTTATAATAATAATTATAATGGAAGGAATCAATTCCAGAATAGAAATGATACAAACAATTTTCAAAGAAACATAGATAATAATCAAAGAAATAATGAAGCTTACAGAAATAATAATGATTATAATAGAAATGGCTACAATAATAATAACCGGAATAGGTCATACAACAATGATTATAGATATAATGGAGATTATAACCAAGGTAATCAGCAAAGGGAAAGATATCCTAGACAAGAAAAAAGAAATTCAGAACAAGACGGACAAAGGAATAACAGACATATTAATTGCAGTCGTACGGAAAGAAGTGAAGAGACACATGCACAAAGAAGAGAGAATATACAAGAAGATACAGCAGTAATGGGTCATAGAGAGGATACTTCGGAACAAAATTTTTAATTGAGCACAGTCCAAAAGCAAAGAATATATTAGTATGTAACTATGAACACCCACGGGAATTTATAAAACTCAATGAACAAGTATCAAATGAAAATCAAGTAGAATTAATAATTTTTAACACGTATATTCAAAATCATAAAATAAAAATCTTAATAGATACAGGTTCAGAAGCATCATTAATTAACCAGAAAACTATAGATTTATTAGAAGATATCGCAGTAAATATTAGTAAAATACCAAAAATCAATCTAATAGGTGCAAATAACAAAAAGTTATGTGAAGTTAATAGAGTTGTTAATCTTGAAATAAATTTAAATAATGAACAAAATATTGATTTACAGTTGTTAATTGTACCAGATATGAAGGTTGACATTGTCTTGGGAGCTGATGAATTGAGTAGAAATAAAACTATAATTGATTATGAACAAAGAAAGTTTAAACTAAATGAGAAATGGATAAGTTTTGATTTATGGGAAAACAACACAAACGTGATAAAAACATATCAAATAAATATGCATAAAAATTATGAAATTGACAGTAGACAGAGTGATAATGATTTATGTAGGGGGAATAAAACTAATATAATTAATGATTATAATGAGATAATAAATAAATATAATGATGGAATTGAAATTAATAATAGGGATGAATATAATAAAATAATAAACTGCCATGAGCAATATAAGGGGAACGTAATGTCATTATTATTAAAACATAAAAAATTAATCACTCCAGAAACTAGAGTAGCAAGTAACTATGTGCATAAGATTGAAGTTAAAAATATAGAATGTTTTAAAAGCAAAACTTATCCTATCCCATACAAATACAAAACTGATATCCAAAATGAAATTAAAAAATTGTTACATGATGGAATTATAGAAAAAAGTAATACTCAATTTATCAGTCCAATAGTTATCGTTAAAAAACGAAGTGGAGATCTTCGCATATGTTTAGATGCAAGAATAATAAATTCGTATACGATTCCACAATATGAGGCACCATTAACTGTGGATGCCATACTGGGTAGAATCACTAAAGCTAAAATATTTACTAAAATCGACTTGAAACATAGCTTCTGGTTAATTCCGTTACACAAAGAATCTAGAAAATACACAGGTTTTATGATCGATGGGGTCGTTTATTCTTTTGCTGTAGTGCCATTTGGACTACAAAGTGCTTGTGCGGCACTTGTTAAAGCGTTACATGAAATACTAAACAGATATGAGATGTTTTGTCTTCATTATGTGGACGACATATTAATATTTTCTGAAGATGATGATCAGCATTCAAAACATCTTCAAACAGTAGTGGAAGCTCTTGATAAGGCAGGTCTGAAAATAAATTTAGAGGAATGTCAGTTTTTCCAAAAACAGGTCACTTATTTAGGATTCAAAATTAGTCATACAGGAATCTCAATGGATCCAGAAAGAGTAGAAATAATCAAGAATTATACAAGACCATATAATCTGAAGACATTGAGAGGATTCTTGGGAATGATAAACTATTTCAAAAAATTAATTCCAAATCTATCTGAAAAGGAATTACAGTTAATAGAATTATTGCACAAAGGAGTTAAGTGGAACTGGGATGAAACGAGGGAAACATCATTTCAAGAAATAAAGGTAGCATTTATCAATGAAATAGAATTACATCAACCTCGATATGAATTACCATTTATTTTAAGGACAGACGCCTCTAAAAATAGATATGCTGGTACATTATTACAAGTACACGAAGGAAAAGAAGTACCAATATGTTTTGTTTCCCGGATAACCAAAAAACATGAAAAAAGTTATAGCGTTGGAGAATTAGAGTTAGGTAGTATCATATATTGCATTAGCAAATTAAGATTTTATCTATTAGGGAATAAATTTCGAATAGAAACGGATAATTTATCACTTACCTCGATTTTAAAGAACAAGTTTGGTAACAGTAGAATCCATCGATGGGCTCTATTACTTCAAGAGTATGATTTTGAAATCCATCATGTGCCAGATAATCTAAATGTTGTAGTCGATGCCATTACTAGAATGGAGGGACAGGAATCTAAGTTACATAAAAATATAAAAATAGGTGTAAACTTATTTAAGGAAATAACGGGAATATTTTCAAAAGAAAAATTAATGTCTGATCAATGTAATTTATCTGATAAACAAAAGCAAAGAGCAAATAAAAAGGATGATATATTTTATAAAGTTGTAGGAACAGATGAATTATGCTTAACAACAGAATTACTTGCCAAAGAAATTATGACACATATTCATGAAGAATATGCGCATATAGGGTCAAAAAAAGTATGGAAGATATATCGAGAAAATTATATAACTAAGAAAGACAATTCCATAGCTAAAAGTATTACAAGAAATTGTAGACTATGTCAACTGGCAAAAGAAAAGAATTGGCATAATGAAAATGTGCCTAAGTCTATCATCGCAAAAGAACCTTTAGAATTAGCAGCTATTGATTTTTTATCTAATTTAGTAACATCAGAAAATGGGAATTCTCATATAATGGTTATTGTGGATGTTTTTTCCAAATTTATAACTTTATATGCTTCGAAGAAAACAAATACAAATATTGTAATACAAAATTTACAAAGTTATATAGTGGATCATGGGAAACCAAAAGCGTGTATTTTAGACAACGCAACATATTTTAACAATAATAGGATGAAAAAATTCATGATGAAAAATGATATTAAACCCATTTACACAAGTATAAGACATCCTAATTCAAATTTGGCAGAACGATACATCAAAGATATAATAAAATTCTTAAGAATAATGGTTCATAACAATCATATGGCGTGGGAAGAAAACTTACAAAACATACAAAATATTGTGAATAATAGTCCAAATAATACAACAGAAGAAACACCTATTTATGTATTTAAACAAACGTTGCCGGAAAGACATTGGATTTTAAATGAAAAAAATTATGGAGCAACTATTGAAAAGGTAAATAAAAATTTACAAAGATCTGCAGAAAAGTATTTTAAACGTAAAAGGGCTAAAATGAAAAAACAAATAACGTTTGATAAAGGTGATTTAGTAATAGTAAAAGCCTTAAGGGTAGCTAATAGAAAAGAAAATAAGTGTGCAAAGTTACAGTTACCTTATGAAGGGCCATATGAAATTTATAATAAACAAGGAGTAAACAGTTATATATTAAAAGAAATACATAATGATAAAATAAGGGGAATCTTCAATATAAATCAAATTTACAAATATTATGTAGAGAACTAAAAATATAAAATTTTCTCCTTATTTCACAAGTTTTGAAATAAGTCAAAAATTTTAGGGGAAAATTATACTGGTTTGAAATGAGCACCTTGAATCTATTTTTTTGAATGCATTGACGTTGTGACGGAACTAATAAGGCTGCTGATATTCGGATTTACGTTTAGAATAAAATTTATACTGTCCGTAATATTATTTGGCTTATCGATATATTTCAGACCAACTTCAATCATAATGTTGGATGGAGTAATTGATTTGATACCATTTAGTTACTTAGTTTTGTATCCGAATGATAGTGTCTTTTCATTTTTGGATTATGTGTAGTTCAGCTATTACAAACTTAATAGAATTATAAAAAATACTTGCTTTCAATTTTTATTTAAAATGATTATCAACGTGAAGTACTGAGAAATATACAAATACTTGGTAAATGTACAAGATGACCTGACTAGTGTTTTAATGTGACATTAAGTTGATAATTCTATAATATATAATGTCAAAAGTTTAGGAACTGTCACATAGGAGAGAATTGTTTGGTTATATATCACAGTGACATAGATGTCAAAAAAGTCTATGGAAATGAATAATGCAACAAATCGAAAGAGAAGCAGAAATCACAGAACTTTATATTTATTGTGTCAGGAAATATATGAATTTTGTTGTTGAGTAAATAAAGCTATTATTTAGGAATTAGAAAATAGGAATAGAGGATAGTTTATGTGAAGGAATAATAATAATTTGGTAGAAAGAACATTTTAAAAGGACACAAACACAATTTAAAAAAATTAACACTTAAGCATTAGAATCAGCACACATATGATTAGGGTATAGCAACAAAAAACAAGGGAGTTTGTTGATGAAGAAAATGAAGGAGGTATGACATATTGGAGAAATGATAAGAAATTTTAGATAAAAAAACTATAAAAATTGTATAAAAGAGTCCTGAATGAACAGTAGAAGCGGCAAATAAAAATATATAAGAAGGAATATTATAAAGAAGCTACATATAAAAATATATAAAATAACAATTATTGGAGTCCCGGCAGTTCTGTATGGTGTGGTTTTCAAAGGCAGCACTTCAAGAAGGAGTATTAGTGGGGTAGTGAGGACCAGGTTAGTTTTTTTGTCTTTGTTGGTACCAACATTTATGTTAAAGATATAAAACAGATTTGATAAAAGTAATTACATAAACATTAGTACTTACGCATTGCTATTTAACGTTTATAATTCATCGCTTTGTTTCTTTGTTCCAATTTAGTACTTGCGCATTTCTATTTAACGTTTATAAATTTCGACTTCTCAACTTTTATATTAGCATAAGACATTTCATCACTTCGTTCCTTTGTTCAAATTTATAATACATATTTTCTGACCAATACAAACTAATTCATATTAAATATTATTGAAATCATTGTTTTATTAAATATCATTTCAACGGATACGAACTGACATCTGTTATTACTGTGAGATCTGGAATCGACTATTCTTATGAGAAATTTTAACCATAGGCGCACCAAATGATATAAAAAAAATATAAAAAATTGTTTGAATGAATAAAAGATAAAATATTGGAGATAAAGTGTAAAAATAACTGGAACCCAAAAAGTAGATAGAGTATCTCATTCTCTCCGCATAAATAAATACATAAAATTTTTCTTTTTCTTTTAATGAGCTAGCCACACTAAAATTTAATAAGTCAAAATAGTATTACAATAATATTAAAAATTCCTCTTATACACACAAGTATTACAATATATATATATATATTGTTTTATCTATTATATTATTTATGCGCTAACTAATATATTGTTTATTGACCGAAATCTTATCCATTTCCGTTGGGTTGAACTGATTTGTGAACACACCGTATGTTTCTATACAGTTTCTTTCAGAGATCGTGAAATAAATGAATATTGCCAATAATTGTATAGTTTATAGTGACTTTTGTACCGACAGCAGACAAAGAGAGTTCGAATTTCAATTGCTATAGCATTTTTATTCATGAGTTTAGAATATCGAAATAAAGATATAATAAAAGTTTTTGTTTCCTATGAAAAATGGAGGGTGATGACCGTGTGAATGACCGGAATGGTTATTTAATTTTAGGCCAATGGGATACACTTGATCGGTCCTAAATCTCTTTTATGGTATAGTAAGCAAGTCGTTCAAAAATGAAATGTTGAATTACAGAGCTTGACAAAACACGATCATAAAACTATACTTACTGTTTCGGATATTGTCGTTTTGTATCATATAAACCACTGAACTAATAAAATTTCAACATTTATCTTTCCAAATGACTCAGACTACTTTTTATCTTTCAGTATAATCACTAATACCTACTGCACTATTTCGTAGTTTGAAATTTATGACACTCCACACTGGACATTTTATGTAATGCATTTCCAAAGAGAATTTGTTTTAAAAACAAAATTAACAAAAACTATTGAATTGGATGAGTATGAGTATTCTTAAGCAAATGCCGACAGAAATGCGTATGTTTGGGGGAAGTTAATAATGAATTAGTTTACTAAATGTCTATGTTCGATAAGAATTCCAAACTTGTTACTCGTAAATTCTAAGCAGTATGTATTTGATCTCCGACAGTAAGAGACAAGCATCGGAATACATTTCTTGGTCATTTTACAAATTATGGTGTGGGAACAGAGCTGCGCAAAATATTTGCATTTCTATAGTTAACATACTACCTGGCACATATTTAAAATACGGAATACAAAATATTTTTAAGTCGTGTAGGGTAAAACATATAGTTATTTGACAGTTAATAATTTTCTTTCTCAAAATGTCTGTAAATTGGATGGTTTTTTTCCTGAATGCTTAATTACTACTGTAGCCCCCTATATTTGAAATTGATTTCAACAGTTTCAATTTAAACAAAAAAATAAAAATTTTAAAATAATCACAAAAATATAGTTATTGGACGATTGGACGATTTTGACAGAGACTGGACATTGTTATAACAGTTATTGGACAGCCAGTATTAACTGATAAATAATCACAAAACTTTTTCTTTATTATTTTCATTTGTTGAAACCTATTTTATAAAGATAATTGGATATGAACTTATTTTCATAATACATTAATCGACTTATTGGTTAAGGATGTTCTGTAATAATTGTAAAGTGCATCAGATTCCGCATCTAACTCGGAATATAAATTATGTTCAGATTTTGTGGAACTATCAACATCACTTCTTGTGTCCTCTTTATAGCATACATGGCAAAGAAAATCTCATCTGTATCTTCTTTATCCACAATGAATTGTTGGTGTTTTTTGGTATGCAGTGTTCATGAAAAAAATGTTTACAAGTATCACAATGAATTCCATTATTTTCTGCTAGGATGGCTGTTCTTACATACAAAACATTCCTTATTTTATTTACGTTCCTTGTTTTGTTTCAATTTACATTAGCTCATTTTCTTGCATTCAATCTTTCTTCCCGTTTTCGTTCTCATTCATGTTTTTCCCTTTCTTCTTTATCTTTGAACTGAAATTTCTTACATCGCTGTGAGGTTATTGCGAATGAAACTCTTTCTGTATTTTTCCCATTTCACTTTGAACTTTTTGGATTTGTCAAATATTGCCCAAATGGCGGTGAGTCTATTCAGTAGCTCTGACCAAAATATAATTAGTCATATCCTTTATAATATTTTCGGTATTACTTTCAATCTTATTTTTTAAAACATCTTCAACCGAATCTAACATCTACCGAGATTATATTTATTGGATTACTCTTGGATGAAGTTGGTAATGTTGATTTCTCTAGTGAGCTATTAGATCTCTTCATCGTCGGTAAGAATGGGAGAATGTCCACAAGTATCCTTATGCCCTGGGTGTTTAATTCTAATTTCGATCGTAGATTTAGGTAACCATATTTCCGTTGAGCTGACCTATAACACTCTTTATCAGTGAGAACATCCAGAACGGCATGTTATCTCTTTCGGTCATACTCTTTAATTTTAGGGTTATTTTTTCCCTATAAGTAAAAAAATAGGACACTACGGGTATAGTTATTGGACACATTTCCAATAACTGTTTATGATAACCGGAAAGTAAATTGAAAAATACAGTGAACATTATGACTTATGTCTAGAAAAAAGCAATAAAATTAAGATTATTGACACATTCACAGTTATTGGACGCTTGTCCAATAATAGAAATTAACGTACGATTTCGATTCAGTTCTTTGACACCCAATTTTTTTATTACAATATTAAAATCAACTCAAAATACCTTCGAACACTTTATTGTTCATGAAATTATGTAGGGAAGGGTGGGGCAAGTAAGTCATAGGAGGCAAGTGCGTCTTTTTGAATAATTCGTACTAGTGGCAACACCGGAGAAAACAATCAAGGCAGTTTAGTTCCGTACCGGCAGCCACATCGTGTCTGTGAAAAAGTCGCCGAGAAATATTAAAAAGAAGGCAAATGTATTTTTTTTGTTTTCATCATATTGCAATATAATATTTACGATGTGTTGCATAAGGATTTTGCACAATTTAAACGCATTATCCAAATATTCTATGATAAACACCATATAACCTAACATTTTAGCAATACCGCGTGATACCTAGACTATTGCCCAATTTACTTGTATTCTTTTCAATTATATTCAAAGATTTTGAGGTCATGCTGGGGCAAGTGAGTCTTAGCTATGACTATGACAAAGTACGAATTTCTCCAGAATTGTATTTTTAATTGCGATGAGACAGGGATTACATGCGTCCAAAAACCGGGAAAAGTATTAGCCGAAAAAGGAAGAAAGCAAGTAGGAAGGTTAACTTCCTTGGAAAGAGGAAAAACACAACTCTACTAGCATGTGTCAGTACCACAGGCACATTTATACCACCATTTATGGTCTTTCCTCGTGTGAGAATGAATTCAACTCTGTTAAGTAATGCGTTTCCTGGAACAGTAGGATTTTCTACTCCATAAGGATGGATGGACGCTGACTTGTTCCTTGAATTTTTGAAGCATTTCATAAACTGTACAAAAACTACTAAAGAGTCCAATATCAGTAGACTCGGTCTACTGATATTGGACGGTCATACAAGTCACAAGTCCATTGAAGCAATAAAACTGGCTAGAGATTCTGGAGTTGCTCTTCTGACTTTACCACCACATACCTCAAACAGGCCTCTCGACGTAAGTGTATTCGGACCATTTAAAACTTATCTCGCAAAAGAAATGGGTAATTGGCTCACGAATCATCCTGGTTCTAGAATAAACGAATATGATATGGCTCATATTATTAAAAGTGTCCTTATCAAAGCATTTACCCCAAAAAATATCATCAACGGATTTGAGAAAACAGGAATATATCCATATGATCCAGACGTGTTTCAAGAGAGCGACTTGGAGGCGGCCGAGAACATTCTCCAGAAAAACGATAGAAGAAAATTCTTCTTCCGAAAACTCGTCAAATCAACCTAATCCGGAGTTACCTGTAGAGAAAAAACCTGATCTAAAGTTTCCTAAAGTGGAAATCGATAGCGAACCTAAGATATTACCACCTTCTATAGAGCCTACAGAACAACCTTCATGCAGTGCTGCTTCTGTTCTCAATTCAGGTAAGTTTCAAATTTCAAAACCCTTACAAAATACGTACCTAAAAGTATCTCTTAAATATTTTAGAGCTTGATCAGTCGTCGCCGTCATGCAGTTACGTCCCAATTTCGAAATTCAGTCCAATCCCAAAACCATCTCAGGAGAAAAGGAAAAGGATCAACTAGAAGAGAAGTTGAAAAAAAATTGAACACATCTAAAGTTAAATTGATCAAAAAGAATCTTGGTAAACCAGAGCCGGGTTCAGGTGATGAAAAATTCATTAGAAATAAAAATTCGAAAAAAAACATGCAAAGTGCATCAGCAGTGCCAGCAATGATATCAGAAGAAGAGAAACCCACAGTATGCGTGTTTTGTCACGAAACGTATGGTGATTCTTATCACGACGAATGGATCAGTTGCATAAAATGTAATTCCTGGATGCACGAGGAGTGTTCAGATAACGAACCAGGTACCAATAGTTATGTTTGTGACAACTGCCGTTAATAAATTGCATAAGGACTCACTTGCCCCGTATTAGTGACTCAGTTACCCCAGTATCTGGGACAAAAGAGTCATTTTTTTAAATTCAAGTCAGGTTATAATATTTGCGCGCCTACTTGAGTGGAGGGAACTTGTGACGCTCTTGACATCTACCAATGCATGGTTTAATTTAAAATGTTAGAATGCCTGTTTTTGGAATTTGGTACTAGAATTTCCAATAACTATATGACGTCCAATAACTATGTTGCTTACCTTATTTGAAATACAAAATACAGTATTTCAACTATTTTTATATAAAATACAAGATACAGTCAGGTGTTAAGTTATGTAAATAGAATAGAACGAATCTAACCCAGACTATTAATCAGTAAATGAAGAATTTCCTTTCTTGAACACTAGATTTTTAAATATAGTATCAGACAGACAACCTCTTGTTGGGAACTGAATCAAACCAGCTAAAGAAAACAGTCTTTCTACAGGTCCTGGTGATCACAAAAAACTTATATTCTATGAACACATTTTTTATATTTGGGTAGCACTCAAGGATGGTCAGCTTTTTTGCTTTCATCGTTTAGTAAGTAAGTCTGTGGTTGATCACTGTCCCTGTTCCAAAAACAATAAAATCAACATCCAGTATTGCCACTCTTGGTACTCCCAGGCATTATTTATTGTCTATTGTAATTTACCTCTAAGGTCTCTAAGGCAATATTTTGAATTTTTTGCCTCTCATCTATTGTGATGATTTCTGGTAACCAACGCATTTTGTAACTAGGGTTGTAGCATGACGCCAATATGGCTCCATTTATTTCAGGTAACAGTAAGTTTAAAAAACTTATCAAATCTTTCTAATTCCTCTTTTAGTTGTGATGCAATAACATTAAAATTCCACAAATTGCAATCCTGTAGCGATTTAATATGATTCTTACAGACATTAAATTGTTGTAAAATGTTGTCCACAACGTAATCTATAAACGTAGCAATTGGTTTCAATATTTCGATGAATTCCTCCAAGTATTCTAGTTCAAGAATGTAAACTACAATTGACAACGTTAAAGGTTGGCATACATATTTAGCTTATTAATAATATTGCTAAGTGTACTATTTGTGTTCAAATGTATTTTGAAGCGATAAGTATTTGAGATACTGACCACACAATACCTCAGCATCAGGTATTTGAAAAACCAATTACCAATTACATTTTAAGAAGTAATAGAATTACAAATACCAAATATGTATTTGTATTTCAATTACGTATTTTAATTACCTACAAGTATTTCAAATACTGCTGTGTGGATTTAGTAAGTGCAAAATGTTTGACATTGTTCTGCATACATATGTTCGAAGTAGAACATAAAAAAGGAAAACTTGATTCTACAATTTATTTTCATTTACATATTTAAAGCAACATCCTTTTACTTAGTACGAATTGAGATTTTTTAATTCGAAGATGGCGTTGGTGAAGTATCTTGTAATTAAATATTGACAGGTCCAAGTTTTTATTTGATATTTTTACACTGAATTATATTGAAAACTATTCGTTCTATCAAATACAAATTAATTATTCGATGGGTTGTTTTAAACCTAGATTAAATGGACTACTGTTATAATTTATTTATTAGGAACTAAATTAGAGTGATTTTATTATACTATATAAATGTGCATGCATGCGGGAAGGTAAGAGCCGGAAACATGTGTGATTAATGATCATCTGTGGCCACTGTTAACACAATTCATATAAATTAATGTTATACCAAGGATCACTCTGTGTAAATGCAT
This sequence comes from Galeruca laticollis, assembly GCA_963921935.1. Lineage (NCBI taxonomy): Eukaryota > Metazoa > Arthropoda > Insecta > Coleoptera > Chrysomelidae > Galeruca > Galeruca laticollis. Next base: position 168,413,431 of record OY998180.1, read on the forward strand.
TTATCATTTTCAATAACATTTGGACGCACTCACATTGTATGAAGGCTTAAACAGAAAAGTTGATATGATAGATACACCACGGTCAAAATTGTCATTCTCTGAATTCGCTTTCGACTGATAAATCATTGATGGAATAATTGTTTTTGGGTTTTACATACAATTAATCACATCGTTTTGTGGTATTCAATCATTAATTAGGGAAAATCTATAGAGTATGAATTATTTTGCTGTTGTCAAACTTTGAAAATTTGTAAAATGAGTGGATGAAATAAATTTTCTTAATTTGTTTTTTATTGACAAGAACTATTGTTCAAAATGGGCTCGACAGATATAACTATACTCATTTTTTAAGCTAGTAATGATGTGAATTTAGGTTAAGAATTCTATACACTACTGAGTATATTGATTATATAGATTCCACAAAGTAAGGGTCGAGACAGTTAATTTCATTAAAAAATCTTCGAGGGAAGATTTGACCCGACTGTACCAGAAGTTACTACAAAAACGTTACAAAGCTTCACAAAACATTTGGTTCAACCAAGAATGCCTTAGAAAAGGGGTAATACCAAATTATGTAAATATAAAATGCTATACTAAAACACCTCAAGCGCAAAAAGCTATAAAATGTGCTCAACGAGTTTGGCTTTAAGAAGAATGTAAAAAATGGTTTAAAATAAGGGACCCCTTAGACAACTACATAAAAGTTGTACATTCTGAACTCACGTTCCAACTACATCCAGTAGAATTTGACTGCTTAGGTGACAGAATCAGAGAAAGTGTTAGCACGATGAAGCACAAGAAATTTAAGAAACAAGAACAAAAGCTACAGAAACTTGAACACACACAACATAGAATTCAATACTACAAACATCATAGGACTATAAGTAATTACATACAAACACACTTTGCACCACGATTTGAAAACCTTTCAGACACTAATTTTACAGATAGTGAAATATAATTTTTAAATAAATATTTAAAGTACAGCATACCACCAAAATTTACGTATAATATTAAACAGATAATGGCTACAGAGTCAGAAATAGCTTTAAAATATAATTCAAATAATTTTCTTTATGAGAAACTAAAAATTGCCAATTTAATCAAAAATATTGAACATCCAAAAGTTAAACGTCAAACAAAAAATGACATTATAGTTTTAAATTCAATAAAAAAGAAAGTAGAAGATAATAACCTAACAGTTACAAAATCTGACAAGGCGAACGTCACTGTCATATTGACAACTAATTATTATAATTCAAAGATATATAACTTTATAGAATGTAGCGATGTAAAAGTTCTATTTAAGCTTTAATATTTGTAATATCATATCTTCTTTTTTCTATTAACATATATTAAGTCAATCACAAGGTAGGTCACTTCTTGGACTAGCCAAAAATAACTAAACATCAGGTAGGCATCAGATGAAATGTAACTTCTGTCATTCTAACATAATTATTTAGGTAATATCGAAACAGTTGTCAATTCTTTAGAGTCTTTAACATGTTTTCAATATATTGTGGAGTTAGCTGGAGACAGTAAGTTTCATTTAAAACATTAACTTAGTATATTATTTAGTTATCCAAAGTATATCCGATTTATGGACTCATTGTTCCTTGTTTTTGCATATTGCTTGGTGAAAACTTAAAAACAATAGTTTCTATCGGAAATAATAGGGATGTTGACTAATTTTTGGAACTGCTGTTACTTTAAAGATAGACCATATATAAACACGAAAATAATAATTTTTAAAAATTATGACACGTTTCAATAAACATAGGCTTCAAAATTTCCGCTAAAACGCTCTATACCCTCTCGTGACGTCATAAAACTGTAAACGAATCTCGCGTACTGTCAAAGTTAATTGATCTTGACTGAGTTGTTATGAATAAATCAAATAAAAGCCTTAAAAACCAATAGGTCGTCTTACAAATGCTGTGCAGTGCTGATACGCAAAAGTACGTCAATCAGAACACTACAAAAACTTTTCATAAACGTTCCAAAAAGTGCTCAAATAAGGAGAAAGACTAGGTAGACTAGATCCAGCTTCATTGAAAACAACTACCAGTTATTTTTGTGCAGATTACTTTAATGTAAGTTGAAAGCTCTGATAATCTAGAAATATAAATTTAAAATTAGATATTTTTGGTTAAGTGGCAACAATAAAAAGACAATTATTCATTAGTATTTTGTTTAAGGTGTCTCTCTCATTTGTAATAAAGAATATCAGTGTAAAATTATAGATACTTACAAAGACATTTTCACGTTTTTCTCCGCTGTACAAAAATCCACGTTTCTAGCAAAGAAACTCGCACAATCATACAATCAATTTTCGGTAAGTGCAACTATATCTTTTGATGGATCCATTGTTATAAAAATCGTAGAATATTATCGTTGTTCTAAGAAATTATCAAGAAAAATAGTTCATTATTTTAACTTGGTTATGAGAAATAAGTCAACTTGTTCGTGCAGTGACGTCATCACCCTCTAAGTGATAATGGGTAGTAATTAACGCAATTCAAATATTAATATTATTCAATTTAGGACGAATAATTAGGTTCCTAAAATGTCTTTTAGGTTTCTGAAAACTGTCTTTAATGTGTAAAACATAACTTCACATGAATTTGTAACAACTGTCAACATCACTATTCCATAGTCGTAGGTGGAAATTCTGTACAGTGACTCATCGCTCTTACTGTCCATAAAATCAGTTGCGGAAGCGAACTTCATGAGAGCATCATTTTTGGAGGGTTCTTAATAGTCCTAAATAAAAAATAAATAGAAAATGTTCTTGTACGCTCTGGCGTTTAAATTTGAGAGAACAGAAATACGAAATTATTATGGTAGGTATCATTATGTATATACAGGGTGTTATCAAAAATAATACACATTTTTAAGGATGAGCTATAATAAGGTGTACAGTAGATCATAATAACGTTTTATGCAACGATCATGTAATTATAGTAATTAATACACGAGCGAGCCTCTTGTAACATACGAAGCAAAACATTTTTTACAATCTGTTGTTTTACTTTTTTTAGTTACTTCCAAACGATACAATTTTTTTTAGCTGTAAATCCTGGGATGTCATTCATAAGGGGACAATAACAAAACTGAATGTATAACTAATATCAATGATAATTTTAAAAGCGAAGATTACTTACCGCTGATTATTGTCTGTAAAATCACTCATAAAATTAACTGGCGTCACTGTCACTCTCCGATGACTCCTCAGAAAACGAATTATCACTTTCTTCTTGTAGTTTTATAATAAATGGTTCAGTCACCACTTCAACACGTATGTCTAAATCCCAAAACCTCATTTCTTCTCTATATACGTGCTGAATACATGTATGCCAAGTATCAGCAGTAAGAGTCTCAAAAGCATCGTCAAACAGTTTTTTAACGTCAACCATTTTAAATGTTTGGTTTTTTCGTGCAATATAGTTTTTCACTTCGGCCCAAATAAACTACATCGGGTTTAATTCGCAGTGGTAGGGCGGAAGTCTAAGAACTGAAACGTTAAATTCTTTTGCCATTTCATCAACTATATATTTTATATAATTGGCTCTATGTTGCCACACCAGGGACAATAATTCAGTTTTTAGCATTGTTTCTTCGTGCGGAATACGTTTACCTGCCAGCCAATCCATTACAACACTCTTGCGGCTAGCTGAAGTAGTTATGTGCTCCAGGCGGCGACTGTGGTATGAAGCATTATCCATAACTATTACCGAATCGGGAGCCACTTTTGTTAATATTGACTTAAGCCAAATCTGTTACCATCCATCTCTTCATGGTAATCACCAGATTTTTTTGACTCGAAAGTCAATAAGCCTCCTTTCACAAATCCTTCTTCGCTGCCGATATGTGCAATAATGAGTCTGCGCCCTTTTCCAGAAGGAGCTTCCAAACCGGTAGACCTACCATCCATAAAAGCTTGTCGACTGCTTTGGATATTCAAGTCCTGCCATACTTTTGATACAGTGTGACCTTCGATAACCCAAGTTTTGTCAAGATAATAAATTTGCCTTCTTTCGTTACGAAACTATCGTATCTGCTTTAAATAGTTTCTCCGCCATTGAACAATTTCATTTCGTTCGACTAAAGCACTTTATTGCTGATGTTCGGTAACGTAGCATCTGCTTCTATAGCTTTACTAATTTTTGTTAATGTGGGGATTTCATTTTTAAAATAAAAAGAATGAATCAGTCTACGTACAGCGTTACGTGTTTGGTCGTCTAAAACAATTTTCTTTCTTCCGCTAGTTTCCTGCTTACAATTTTGATTTCCTTCTCTTGTCAACCAACGTCCCTTCTTGTACATTTCTGAAAATTTTATATATGGTACTCTCTGAAACTTTTGTTAAATAACTTCACAGAGCCACAGCATCGCTAACGCCTAATTGTTTATACCTGGTACATAACCCTTCATAAACATTTAAAATAATAATTTTCTCTTCTCCTAATAAATTTGGACGACGCCGTTTCTTGTCGCTAACACCACTACATTCGGTTATTATTGTTAACAAAAAATAAAAGTAACCTTAATTTACAACGTACAAAAAAACAAAAAGTTGTAACTAATCAAATAAAAACACAAAAAGAACAAATTGATAAAATACCAAAACGATCACAATGTTCCGTCTATTCATACTAGACACTGAATAAATTATGCAGGTGTCCTATTCTATCCTCTCTGTCTTGTACACATCGCTGCATCAAGCTGTCTTTTTTCACAAGTAAGTAAGTCTTCGACGTTGTCACGTACGCCAAAATTCTCGCAAATAATATTTTTTTAATAAAATATTCAAATACACTAGCTGTGCTTATGCACAGGTCGTCTATTTGAAATCTATAATCAATATATTGAATTGATATTTGCATAGATGTTTGTTACAAGTATAAGAAAAAAACTAAAATATATGGATTTTATTGTTATTTGTGTAAACAATTACCTATCGCTAGAATATATCTGGCAACACCGCTTATAATACATTGCTTGCTAGGGGGTGGTGAGTCACTGTTCATAATTTCGACTTTCGACTATATATTCTTTGAGTGTGGCCTCAAACACGATTACAAGTAAGTAGTAGCAGACATTGAAAAAATAAAGAATCCGACCAGTCAAGGTCACTAGTCAACTGTTGACAAAAAAATATAATAAATATATAAAACCAGATAGAAAAGTAACTTCTTGGTTGCTTAGAATTGTTAGAAAATTGGGCTTGTTTTAAAAAAAGATTTTTTGTACGAATTAAACGTGTAAAAATTATGTTTTTCAATATTTGAATAGTTTATGTACCAGTTCTATTCCATTTCTGCCTCATAGACGTATCGGTTGTATTTTGTCAAAAAGGGCCATTGCATCATTTCGTTGTTTTGAGAAAATTGGGGAAAACTGTTTTGGCAATATGCTGGCGATCAAATTGAAAAAAATATACTCCAACCTTTCAGATTGATAATAAAATTATGGATCAATTCAAAATATAAAATTAGATGTACTGTTAGTTTAAAATTTATATTTTTGTGGCTTTGCGCCCTTTTTCTAGCATAGTTCTGGTGGAAGTAGTGTATTGGTCCTAAGTTCGTCCTACTATTTAAGTCTTATATAGGTACATTCATCTAAACCTCTAATCAAGCCTTGGTGAGAGCTTTTATTGTTTAATTACAATAAAATAATTATAATAGTTGCAAAATATTTCAATAAAAGTCGACTAAGAAAGATTTTTTTGAAAAAATTTGAATATACAAATGAAATTAAAGTAACAAAAAACTACAAAGTATACTAAAATAATCCATAATTAGGCACAGTCTCCGTCCTCATTATCGGTCTACAATAGCCAATCTAGCACGTTTGGTGTAAACACCATAGAGAGGAACTCATGGTGAGACTGTGCACAACTTTCTCAATCATTCATATTTTTTTACGCTATTTGAAGTTTTGTCTTATACAGTCTCTGTGGTATATCCATGTTTGTAGGGGTTCTTCTTGGTGACAAACAAACTTTCAATGACGGGGAATAATCAGAGCATATCTTACAAATAAAATTATCTGGAATGTTTGTACTGAATAAAGCTCTGTCTCTTTTAGATTTTAATATTTTGAGGAAATCTCGTTCAGTTAATGACTTGAAGTCTAAGAAGCCTTTATGAGTAATTGTTAGGTCATCATAAGGCTTAGAATTATGACGAGCGTTTCATATGACTGTTGGCCATTCTGGTGGCCCAAAATCATCATGTTCTTATGCGCTTGTTCAATGGTACCATGAACCGAATTCACGGGCATATATGAGTGACCAGGTAGCAAGAAATTGATGGAAATGTTTTGCCCAACTGTCGCAATATAGTAAAAGTTCTTTAGTAGTGCCAATCTCATTATTGTAACGCAAATATTTATACATAATCGAATAAATCCCATTAGCTCCTCTCTTCCCGTCACATTCCCCCACAAGTAACATTGAACGCTTCTTGAAACATTTTCGTAAAATGTTAGATTATAAGCCGCATACTTACTAGTAAAGCCCAATTAAACATTGTCCCCATTCGAGGTACTTAACAGTGTTCTGCAAATCGAAACGTATGCACAAAATTGTGGCATCTGTAACATATCTTTTTTGATCCTCGAGGAATCTAGCATTTGTGAGATCTTTTTTTTACATGTTCATTGTCTGCATCTTCTTGTCATTGAGTCATGTTGTCTACATTATTTTTATGTTTTTCCCACGTGATGCATTTCTCCTTTTTTGGCATGCGAAAACCTATATTAAATCCGCTTTTAAATATTACTTTTCCGCCCAACCTATCTATATGCGAGAAAAGTATTGATTTACCCCAAAAAAGTTGGAATTTCGGAAAAAAAATTATTTTCACGTTTTCCATCAACAACAACACGAAAAAATAATTTTTAGAAAAAAATCGTGTGTGTATGTCGTCGTCGTTGTCGTCGGCTACTTTTCGTTACATGTCTTGTTAGCACGATACAGCCTCCGGAGTGCAACAAGTCACCAATTTTATTATTAAATATTGTTCAGGACATCTCACAAATGAACCCAATTAATCTTAAGCTCACCAGAGCCAGTACAGCGAGTGCAATGGTACTCGAAGTACGATATTTTTGTAATTTTTTGAGAAATTCCAGTTTGTTAGCACGACACAGCCTCCGGAATGCAACAAGTCACCAATTTTATGATTGCATATTATTCATAACATCTTACAGATGAACTTTATTGATTTTCAGCTCACCAGAGCCAGTACAACAGGTGCTATAGTACTTTAAGTACGACTTTTTTGTCATGTTTTGAGAAATTTCAGTTTGTTAGCACGATACAGCCTCCGGAGAATATACAAGTGAATAATTTTATGATTGGATATTATTCAGGGCATCTCAAAGATGAACCGTGTTGATATTTAGCTCACTAAAGCCAGTACAACGAGTGTTATGGTACTTGAAGTACCAAATTTTTGTCTTTTTGGAAAATTTTCAGTTTGTTACCACGATACAGCCTTCATAGTGTATAAAATTGACTTTTATGATTGAGTATTATTCAAGACGTCTCATAGATGAAGCTTATTGATAATTAGCTCACCAGAGCTAGTACAACGGGTGCTATGGTACCTGAAGTGCCACATTTTTGGTCCTTTTTGGAGAAATTTCGGGTTGTTAGTCCGATACAGCCTCCGGAGTGGTTACAACTGACCAATTTTGGAATTCGCTCAAATAATAAGACGTTTTACAATTATTCACAAATAATTCAAATATTTCGCGTATCGGTGCCAATCTATCTGTTTCTCTTCTTTCTATTTTTGTGTTGAAATCGTCGAAACGCATACATCGTGAAAGAAATAGAAGAACGTTCTTTTGATATCGTTAGCCAGAATCTTCCAATCCCATATGACTGTCTGTCACAGATTTCTTTTACATTAAGACGGCTGCTTTTGAGTGCTCCAATCATATATAATAATCCAATAAGCGCTTTTATTTCGATAATATCTGTCAGTCTAGCAGATCGTTCCCTCGTGTAGTTTTGAGAACACTTATTGATATATTGATTGGTACTTTCAACAATAATGTTCAACATTTCGTTTGAAAAAAAGAGACTCCAGCTTTCTTCAGCAGTTTTTGCAGATTTTGCACGGGTTTTCATTCCAGGAAGGTGAATAACGATATTGGCTTGACGAGTTCTGACTTTTCTCTTAGTAAAATGTTTTCTCCATTCCATTCCATTGTTAGCAGTAAATACAGCCTCTTTTCTCGGTGTCGGTTGTTCGTTCTCAGTTTCGTCGCCATCTTGCTCTGAATTTGAGTCTGAGTCTAAATGCTCTTCTATATTATCATCATTATCACTGCAGGATTGATCATCATAAATTGTATCTAATAGATACCCTTCTTCGTCTAATAATTGCTGTAGCCTCCTTTGTTCTTTTTCATAATCAATTTTTTCTGTAAGGACCGGTACATTCAACATCTAGTTATGATATATGGCTAATAAAGACACTTACCCACTTCACAAGCTTCAATAATCGTCTGAATTAATTAAAATAAAAAATAACTTTTCTTGTATTTATGTACCGTTAGAACTAGCGCCTCGTCTCTCAGGCCGAAATCGACAATCGTAGAACGTACCACTACAAATGTTTGACACGATGTAAATAACTGAGTATCATGAAGCTACACAAATGCAAGGGCTTCGTTCTCACCCCAACTACGAACTTAGCGCATTTTTTAAATATTGCTCGGCTTGTCAGACGAGGCGCCAGTTCCGAAAGGTTAATGATACTTCAAATTTTGTTACAATTCGGGCCAGCCTCAGAAATTTATTTTTGTAAAAGTCATATTTTGTTTGTTTAACTAGGGTGTTAAGTTTTTTCCTAAATTTTTATATTCTATTTCCAGTTCAGAAAAATATAATATATTGTCGATTTAGAATATTCGGTGACTCTAGTAGGTTTGTTAATATAGGATAAAAATCCATGGGATGCCAAAATATCTAAATAATTGTTAGTTGCAAACTATTTATATTCATGTCTCCATATTTATTTCAATATTTTGTTTTTAAATTTTAATAAATAATTTATGTAGTTACGAATTTTTGTTCTGGGAGGCCTATAGTATGCAGTCAAATCTATTTTATTATTGTTAGAAACGTATTTAGTTGAAAATGTCATCCTTAGAAATTGACTTTAATTTACTGTCTCCACTACTACATCCGTGATTATATCGTTATTAACATATATCATTACTCCGTCACATTTATAGATATGAGTAAAATTTAGTATCGAATATTGACTCGTTCTCAATATTTCTAGTTTCGGGAAGGATAATTATATTTGAACAATTATTTGCCATTTCGATATATATCAATAATTCATCTAAATGTTTTCTTAGACTTCTTATATTACAGTGAATTATACCAAGTGAACACTCATTTTTACCCACTCTATCCTGAAAGTAATTAAAAAAATATTCACATTCTCTTGTATCTACTGCTTCAGTATTATCTAAAATGTTAATATAATCTAACATTTTAATTGGTAAAAGTAGATCATTGTTACTAGCGATTTACAAGTGAGCATTCCGTAAATATGAAATCGGATGATTAAAAAAAAAAAAAAAAAGTTCAAAATAATATGAAATAAAGAGGAAATAGGTATAATAAAAATCAAAAGAAAAAATGAGATGTACCTACGGAAATTAATTCGTTACAATTATACACATAAATTTTGACTTATATCTAGACGATTTCTTATTATAGAAATCTTATTGTAATTATTTACATATATTTTACCAGAATTGGTCCAAACATTGTTTAATCCCCAATTTAAAATTGCTTCGTATAGCAATTCCATTCGAGATTTGGTTAGATCTTCCTTAATCACAATACCAGTACCCTTTAGCAATTTCTTCTTGTTGTAAATATTTGTTTTAATTTCATTGCTGGCCAATTTGTGATATATACCTCTGGATTTCCCTTCATATTTTCTACCAATTATGTGGCATATCTGGATGAAATGTGTAAAACCATTTTGGAATTTATAAATTTAAGAACGTCTTCTCTCGCATTTCCCTTTGTTTTTTCTGCTGTCCTAAATATTTATCTGTTAGATTGATCCAACTTTTCATCATTTTCTCTTATCTTTTCTCTATCAAGCGCTTTTCATTTAAACATTTTTGCAATTCCTTAATTTTTTCTTCATTCTCTAAATTAAGTTTCTCCAATTGATTTCAAGGACTGGTCTTTTACTGTTAATCTATTTTCCAGTATTTTTATAATGGCGGAGTTCACATTATCAGTTATTGTTTTTATGAATAAATCTGATTGTAAACTAATATTTACAGCCTTGGTAATTGCAGTTTCTATTTCCTCACGAATAGCCCGAGTGAGAACCATATTAAAATATATTTGTACTTACAGCGTCACTGCTTATTAACACTTTGGTAAATGTTCAGCTTCTAATTTGCTGTATTTTATTCAGAATTTGAGCTCATTTTTGAAGCTGGCATAGACTGTGTAAATTATCTAAAGTCTGCTTTTTCGCTTTTTTATTTGACCGTCTCTCAATATCCTACGTTTTCCTCTTAACTTTTAAATGAAATACGTGCAAAAAAACTATATTATCATTGTGTCTAACTTAATAGACATTTTGTACATAAAACACTTTTCCAGAACGTATATAGTTATAGAAGTTGATACTTTTTACGATAATATTACGAACCCTCATATCAATAAACTCTCTGCGCGTCATTATAAATATTAGTGCAATATTTTCTTTATCTAACTGGCATGTCATGATGATAAAAGAACGAACTTCAATTTACCTTTTGTGCTTTTATAGTGCAGATATTAGTATGAGTATTTTTTTGTGGCATTTCCGTATTGCCCTAATTCAAAGTGCTTTTGTTTCTGGACGGTAGCATATGGAATAATATATCAAGATTAATATCAGTCAGGACGAAATTTCATACACACAAGGGACGATATTATCAACTTGTCAATCAAATTAGTTCAGTTCCTACGAAAATTAACCGTTTTATTTCTATTCCAAATAAATTGTTCATATAAAAATTGGTTAGCTGCTCACTCTATGATTTTTATACAGGAAACGTGGTGTAACGATTTTTGACATCCAAAATAAACTTATAAAAATTAGATTTTTTATGTACCGTAAAATGGGCTTAATAAGGGAAGTGGGGTAATTAGGAACAAAACATTTTCAATATTTTATCAATGAGGAACCAATCGAATTTCTCTTAGGGAAGTTTGGTTTCCTTTGAGGGTAATAGTCATAAATGCAGGAAAAATAATTTTAGCCTGTTGGTAACAATGCTAGCTTCTTGTTTTCATGTGGAAACGCAATGTCAAAATGACCTCACTTTTTAGTTATTTCTAAACGTATCATGTAAGTACTAAAAATAAGTTCTGTCTAGCAGCTATTTTATTATTATTCTCAGTATCACTGCCTATTAGTTGATTCACTATAGTTAAGACTTTAATTCCTTTCATTTGACATTCTAGAATTTTTTGTTGTCATGACGACAGGGCTTTTGTAATGGTGGGGTGAATGGAAACAGTATGACTCAGCCACTGGACGTGGCTTGTTTCCGTCCTCTAAAGATATATAGGCGGACCATTCATGAAGAATGGGAAAATGGGTCGGGTAGATAAGAAGCAACAGTCGCAACAAACAACTCCCCCTCTTTATTGAAGAAGGTGTTTGAAACCTGCAAGTCTGAGAATGTGTTAAATGGCTTTAAAAAATTTGAAATAATCCCTCTAGATCGTTAAAAATTTCTTGATAGGCTACCAAAGACATCCTTCCCCTAACCAATCAACATAACCAACACTCCTAATTCATATATTAAAGAGATTGATGACTGCTTTAAAGAACTGCTGAAAAACTTGAGACAAACTGATGCATCAAAAACAAAAAAAAGTTAAAATTCCAGTTGATCTGGGAAAAGATTTCGAAGACCCACCCGTAGCTGAGGACGTGACAGTCGATGTGAATAAACCACAACCAAGTACCTGTAATAAGGTGCTCCTAAGACAACAAAAACAAAGAAGAAAGCATCGGCACGATCCTTTAAAGACGATTTCCGGGACTACACCTTTCAAGATACTGACGACGACTTGTGCATGTCTGACTCAGATGATGATGACTAATAAAACAGTCATACCTTAAACACTCAAGTTTCATTATTACCACGAGACTTTTTAGTTGGGAAACTGTTTGGCAAAACTACAGTTAACTGTAGGTTGTATGTTTGGAATGTTAAAGACTTTGAAAAAGGTGGCTATATATTTGTCAGTTATTTAAGAAAGTTCCTTTTATCAAGAAATGTTCCCCTAACGAGGAGTAATCTTTTGTAGGAAAGATATATATTGTTCGGTTGAACTGCCACCGTTTCAGGCTCTTCCTGTTACAGTAACATGATTATTTTTTAAGAAATGACCTGACTGGACTCACAATCTTGTATTTTTTGCTTCCCTATTTGTACAAATTTTCACTTATTTTCTGTTTGTTTCTTTCCATTTGTTTTATAGTACCTTTATTAAGAAGTATATTATGTCATATTAGGATCAAAACCATGACATTTGACTTCACCCATAAAAACAATTACTAATTTAAGCGTCACTTAAAGCTGTGGCTATAGTGTTTCCTTTGTACCTTGTGTAAATTTGATTTTCTTGTGTTTTATATATCTAAAAGTCTGAATAAAATATAATTTGTGATCACAAAAGGTTTGTGTTCAAATTCCGCTTCAAACCATTATGTTTCTACTCACCCTCCACTTGAGTGGATCGAAAGAAAGCTTAAAAACAAAGTCTATTCCTATTCACTCATCCCGTGGGGTGTATAGGAACACGTATAGTTAAATGAGGCTGTTTGTGTTCAAACGATGGATAAAAGCAAGTTTGCTGTTTTAATTAAACACTGTTTTTTACTGCCACAGTCTCTGTGTTCCGGGGTATACACGATATTTTGTTCATCTACTTTCTTCCAGTCAGCAGATCTGGCTCCATATGACTTTTCCCTATTTGCAGATTATGAGGCTACGACCGCTATTTTAAGGCAAACGCATAAAAATTTGTAATTACTCAGTAGTCCTGAGAGTTAACACATGAGTTATATTCAAACTTTCTGTCACAAAATTGAATCACCAACACAAACATTCAAAATTATTTAGAAAAACACCCTGTAAATATAATATTGAATTTTTTCAAATAATACTCAATTTTCATATAAAACAATTTCAATTTTATATGTGGATAATCCACTCTTGGTAACAAAAGTTATGATTGTTTTCTTGTTTACGAAAATAGAGAAATGCATAGATGCAGAGAGAGTGCAATAATTACCCATACACAAATGCATTTACTGGCTTTATAGTAATATACGATTAACTACATTCACGTAAAGCACCCTGTGGTGTAGTACAATAATGTCTCTTTTATTACACTGTCAGTTTGATTGTAGAATAGAGGAAGTGTTGAAAATCATTATAAAACATTGGATTGCAATAGTCAATTTCTGATAGATTGTAAAGCTTTCGGACAATTTAATATAATGGTTTAGTTAATTGATCTACTCATTAACTTCAGACTGTTTATTGCAAGAATATATTTCCTAGTATCCAAATGTATGATAAATGTGTTCCTAAATAATATAATTACCTTTTCTCCATTGAAATTGGTTACAAATATTGGAAAAAGTGGACAGCTGTAATCACTTGATTACAATTAGAATTGATTACTAAAAGATAAAAATTATTTCCTCAACACGATCTGTGAATTATTAAATATTGATTAATCATGTTTATGTTTATTTCACAACAAAACAAAATATACAAACTACATAATTTTACTAACATTTTTGCTATACAAGTAAACAATTAATCAGTGAAGCTGAGGGTAACCAGTTACGAACAACTTGTGTGTGATATAATAAATAGGTACAGTAAATTCGATTAAAAATATAGTATAAATAAATATTATTTTTAGTATTGACAGTTTCAGTATAATAATAACCAATTCGGTATGCTATTGACAAATTCGGTATTAGATTGCTCAGTAGATATCGTGAATCGGGTAAATTGACATAATATAATTCTCAATATAAAGTATATATATATATATATATATATATATATATATATATATCTTTCTTTTTAAATATTGTTTATTATATTTTGAAACAAGTCTCTTTTTTGGTAATATTCATTTTTTTATTTTACATTCAATTTTTTTAATGTTTTGTAGTTCTACGAGTACACGGCTTAAAAATTTCGGGCCCATGTAATCAAAGCAGTGTTTTCCAATAGTTTATTCTCTTTTAGGTATGTTTTTTTATGTCTAGTATTATGAGTGTGTTCAAGACGTTTTAATATACGTTCATTTCGTTTTAGGTAAAGCAGTATTTCAAGGAAGTATAACTGCTTCCTTTTTTTTCCTGGCCCTACAACTCTGGGTGAGTCTTGGCCGCATCCACTATCGCCCTCCATCTTCCTCGATCTTGTGCTTCCATTTCCCACTGTTGGATTCCCATTCTACACACATCTGCTGCGACGGCATCTTTCCATCTTTTCCTGGGTCGGCCTATTGATCTTCTACTATCTGGTCTCTCAAGGAATACTGTTTTTAACAATCTGTGGTCCTCTGATCTCAATACATGCCCTGCCCATTTTATTCGATTAGCCTTTATGTGTCTGACTATGTTCTCACTGCCATACAGCGCTGAAAACTCAGCATTGTGGCGTCTTCTCCACTGTCCTGTTGCCTCATCTTGTTTCGGTTCAAATATCATTCTAAGAACCTTCCATTCAAAGACAAGAAGCTTATTTATTTCCCGTTGATTAAAGGTCCAGGTTTCGCTGCCATATGTAACCACCGGGCGAATAGTTGACTTGTATATTGTTAATTTGGATTGTCTTCTTTACAGTTTAGATCTCAAGTGTGTTGTAAGAGAATATAGCGCCCTATTTCCCGCCGTTATTCTTGCTTATACATATCTTTCTACTCGATTATCATCTTAATTATCGCTCCTAGGTACTTAAACTCCTTAACCGCTTCAAAGTTGTACTCATTAATGGAAACGTTCTGTCTGATTCTAGGGGTTGGGTTCTTGGTTACTACCATGTATTTCGTTTTTTCTTCATTTACTCGTAGACCCAGGTTACCTGCTTCCTCCTCGAGTTGGGAGAACACTTCTCTCATATCTCCCGTTGAATGAGCCACCGTATCTATATCATCAGCAAAAGCCAACAATAGTTTTGAACCTTGCTTAGCAAAACCTTCAGTTAGCTTCGATGCTATTTTACCAACCGCATACTCCAAGGCCAAACTGAATAGCAACGGGGAGATGGGATCTCCTTGTCTGAGTTCTGATGTTACCCTAAATGGAGTTGATGTTCTGCTTCCTATCCTCACCTGTGCATATGAGTTTACCACACACATTTGTGTTAGCTCCACCAATTTCCTTGGATGCCCATTTCTAGCATTGCCACCCACAACCTGCTTTTTTTATATGCTTGCTGGAAATCAACAAAGATTTGGTGAACATCCCGGTTGAATTCCCAGTTCTTTTCTAATATTTCTCTGATCATGAATATTTGATCTATCGTTGACCTTCCAGCACGAAACCCGCATTGATAGTCGCCGATAACGTCTTCCGCATAAGGGGTCAACCTTCTCAGTAGTAGTGCCAATACTTTGTATGTTGTGTTGATAAGGGATATTCCTCTATAATTTCTAAATTCTTCTTTGTTCCCTTTCTTATGTATAGGTATTATGATACTTCCGCTCCAATCTTTAGGCATTTTCTGTTGTACCCATATATTCAGGATCATTTCATATATTTTTTGGTGTAAAACATTTCCTCCCTTTTTTAACAACTCTGCATTTATACCATCATTACCTGGTGCTTTATGATCTTTGAGATATGTTATCGCATTATTTACTTCTTGGAGTGTTGATGGTGGTATTATTATATCCGCTGAGTGGAAAGTAATGTTTTCTTCTTCCTCTGTCTCCCTTTCAATATTTAGTGATTGGTTAAAGTACTCCTTCCATTGTTCAACAATTTCCGTCATTATCAGTTCTCCACTTTCATTTCTCATGCCTTTCGTTCCTCCTACACTCCCATTACTCCTCACTCTCTTTACGTTCCTAAAGAACTTCCTTGTCTGATTCATGCTTCTATCTCTGTCTATTTCCCGTATTTGGTGTTCTAGGTAGTTCTTCTTTTTAGGTCTGAGTAATCTCCTTGTCTGTGCTCTTGTTCTGTGAAATTCTTCTTTGTTCTCATTCGTAGGGTATATTAGCATTGTCAGTCTCTTATTCGTTTTCAATTCCAGCACTTCTTTACAGTCTTTGTCAAACCACCTTCTTTTGGGGCGCTTCTTCTTTTTTCCAATGGTTTCTGTCGCTGCTTCTTCTATGACTGTTGCCACTTGCTGTCATGTTTCCTCTAGTTTTTTATTATCTTCTTCGTGTTTTAGACATTCGAATTTGTTGCTCAAGGCCAATTGGTACTCGCCTTCCTTTTTCGGTTCTTGAAAAGCTTCTACGTTTCATCTTTTTGTTCAGGTATCTGTGTTGTTATTCTCGTTCTCAGCTTGGATTCAACTAGGAAGTGATCAGTATCGCTGTCTGCTCCTCTCATACTTCGTGCACTGATGATGCTACTAGAGTGTCTTGCATCTATGAGAATGTGGTCTATATGGTTACGCGTTGTTCCGTCATTTGAAACCCATGTGGCTTTCTATATGTTCTTTTTTTCAAATTTTGTGGATTTTACTACAACAATACTAGATATTGCAAATTCTGCTAATCGGTGCCCATTATCATTCGTTATGTCGTGTAGACTATGTCTTCTTACTGCCTCTCTGAGATACTCCTATTTTCCCAGTTTAGCGTTACAATCTCCCATCACTACCCTGATATCATGCCTTGGAGCCGCTCTATACTGTTGATACAGTAGCTCATAAAACTCATCTTTCTTCTCCTTCTCTGCGTCCTCTGTCGGGGCAGAAATCGAAAATATCGTGAGATTGAACCATTTAGGGTAATTCCGGGAGAGATGGCGCGGCGGGTGAGATGGCGCAATTCAATATCTCCCCTCCTATTGCCAGGCCGACTTCTCAGTCACGCTTAGAAGTTCCTTGCGTATGGTTGCTTTGTTTATTGTGCCGCGCTGTTGTAAAATTCCATACACGAAAGTAAATAAAACAATTTTGTATTTAAATATGCTCCATATTTTTTTAACATTTTTACAAATTATTTATTTTTACACCTTGATACATTGTATTATTTTCGGTTTAATATTTTCAAGGGGTAGCAAAATATCTGTAGCATCATTCTTACCTTAAAAATCATTAGTATACGCAATCAGTAGGTAGCACGTGACTGCGCCATCTCACCCACTGATGTTGGGTTAGCTGGCGCGAGCCATCTCTCCCGAGATCAAAAATTTCGGTTTTTAATTTTGTTTTTTTTTATTACTTTTGTAGATGCCGACCACCTATAAACGTAAGGGAAGCTGCGCCAGACCTACGTGGAGTGAAGAAGACTTAAAAATAGCTATTCAAGCTGTAAGCAGTGGAAATTTGGAAGTTAATGCAGCAGCCAGACAATTTAAGGTGCCTTGTACTATACTGCGGAGTAAAATAAGAACAGGAGTTACAAAAAATAAGCGCTTGGGGCCACAAGCAGTCCTTGGGGAAAAAATGAAAGTGAAATGGTTGAGCATATTAAAAAGATGCAAAAAAGGGTTTTGCTCCAATAAGAACTATTATGGCTTATCAACTAGCTGAACAAATAGGCATTAAGCACACTTTTAACAGGAGAAACGAAAAAGCTGGCTTTGACTGGGTGATATCATTCTTACGACGCAATTCTGATTTGACTGTTCGGAAATCAGAGGGTGTTTCACTTGCTCGAGCACGCGGTATGAATAAAGAAGATGTTGCAGAGGTCCTAACATCTCCTGAAAATATTTGTAAACGAAAAGAATTGGCTACGAAGAAAGCTAAGAGTTTATTCGACAAAGAAAAAAAGAAGCAACATGTAGAATCTAAAGTGAAAACAAAGAAACGGCACAAAATAGATAGCGACGAAAGCATTATTTTAGAAAACGATTCAGACAGCGGTACTGACGGTGAAAATGATTGCGTTGGCTGCGGAGAAAATTATGAAAAAACTACAAGCAAAGAAGACTGGTTGCAGTGTCTTGGTTTCCACAGATGGTTGCACAACGTTTGCAAACCATTGTCTGCGGTGTGGAAGAAAAGAAAATATTGTCATGTAATATTCGGCTTGCTTCTTGTTCTTATTTGTTATGTTTTAGGTATATAATCATTTTTTAGTTACCCATATATCGTTTTATACTTTTTGTAACATTAATAATCATTAAAGGTCTTCGTTACTGTTTATTTTTTAGTTTGGCAACGTTTTTTCCTTCTATTTTTTGTGTTCGCCATCTCACCCATGACTATAGGGTGAGTTGGTTTTATCCTGGAATATTTAGAATTTTTATTATTTGGCAAAAAAACTTGAAAAAATAAAAGTTTCCCATCTCACATTGTGCATTTAGTCATGGATAACGTTCATTACTATGAGAGACTTTATATTTTGGAATATATTTTGATTTATTAAAAAAATTAAAAAGGTGTGCCATCTCTCCCGGAATTACATTACCCTTAAGTGTGATATAACAAATTCTCTCGCTGACTAGCTTAAAATCTATTACTGCTGTTTTTAGCCTCTTTGCTATGACAAAGCCGCATCCGTATTCATGTGTGTCGTCACTACCTGACCAGAATACTATATCGTTTTCCATCTCCATATTTCCCGTCCCTGTCCATCTCACTTCCTGTATTGCAGTTATATCCATCTTATATTTTTGAAGCTCTTTAACCGCTCTCGTTGCGATACCAGGCCTGTACCAACTCAGCACATTCCATGTTCCCAAAAGAATATCTTTTTTCGTTGCTTACGTCGAATTTTCGTTTTAGTTTATTCCTGGTTATCGGCCAATATAGCCAATAGTTAAAAATGACGAGATTTTTGTATTGTTCACATTCTTTTCTCATTTATTTCATTTTCTCAACTACGTTTCGGCGTATTGCCATTTTCAAGTATTTCTATTTCTCTACAATGAATAATGTGCTACTCAATTATAATACATTGAACAATAAAAGCTAAGACAAAGTTAATTTAAAACAATGAGCTATTAAAACTTACACATTCTAAATCTGCTGTCGACTGTGGACATTGCGTTCTAAAATATTCTAAAATAAAATAAAGGTACTCGAACCTGTCTGATTTATAAAATCATCAACAAAACATACAAATAATAGTCATAGGCGGGTAAGATGCAAAACCCTTACAGCTACTCTATCAAATGGTTATATATTTTTGGGAGACTTTGAAGGTCCGTCTTATAGTTAATTGATTTTTTGTTCTTTTTGATATGTATCATTTCTTTTAATTTCACGTTTGATTCTGTTTTCTTTCCACAAGGTTACTCAGGTTACCAGGGTTCACCCCGCGGAGGTGAGAATCGAAATTGAGTAGGAGAGGCTACTTGACGCTAGCTGGATACGGCGTCATATATTGCGCTTCACTACCCCATTAGACCCCCAGTATAATTGCTTTAAATCTATTACTTGGCTTAAAATATATAACTCATCAATTGGAAACCTGATACTCTTTTGATAAATAATTCGTAGTATCCATTTTTGTGTTACATTTACATTTTCAATGTGGCAATCAAATACAACACCCCCCCCCCCCAACCCAGTGGCGTACCCAGATTTTGAACCTTGGGGAGGGGGTATATAAAAATATTTTTGACCAAAAAACATATTTATCTAAGATGGTGGTTATAACAATTTTAAGTATTACAATTGAAATTCTAAGCGCTTTAACTTGAGAGCAAGGTCATCAATTATTTATTTAGTTGATATAACTTCTTCTCTATGAACTAACAGTATGACTAGCCCATTAAGCCTCACTTCGACAGTAGTATTTCTTAAATAAGTTTTTATATGTTTTAAAGTTGAGAAGGTCCTTTCTGGTGTAGCAGTGAACACGAGCAGTGTACAAAAAATGTTTGGAAGTTTGTGAAAATTCGGATAGGCATGCTGTCCAAACAGTCCAGTGCCTGACATTTGATTTTTATTTCTGAGCATTTACTTAAATATTCGTACCTCAAAACAATAAATCGAGATTCCAAAATCCCGATGCTCTAGCACAATCACAATGTTTTTAACGCTACTGCACTTATCCGACATCCTATAGGTCACTAAACAAAAAATATTAGAATATTTTGGGAGCATTCTGTTTTAAAAAAAAATGGAGGAATGGGGAGAAGAATACAATACGTTATCAGCTGATCGTCACTATTTTCACAATAAAACAGATTTTCAAAATTTAGGGGTAAAACATTTTAAACATAATTATGGCGAGAGAACAGAAATTTTTAAATTGGAACAAGTATTTTTTCTTGAAAAAATTAGAATCGCTAAAGGTCACACTATCCTTCCTATTATGTGTGAACTAATTTACAAATATGGAAATCATATAGGGTATTACTCCACGTATGGTGTCGCGATGAACGTGGCTTCTAAAATGAAGAATTGCAGAGATTAAAACATATTAAGTGGTTCCGGAGTTTTCTTAGACAGGACATAAAATGTAAATATAATAAAAAATTTAAATGGTGAAAATATGTTTTATGCAATGATCCCAATAGAGTCGGTGGATATAAGTTTAGCTGAGTCCATGGGGGTAAGTACGCCATTGCCCCAACCAGAGATGCCATAGCTCAGCTGTAACTGCACCAAAGAAAAGTATAACATTTTTAAGTGGTGCATATCTAAGATGTCTCTCAAGTACTTAACACTTGATAATAATCCTATTAGTAATATTTTTTGTTTGCAGATCTCATTTGAGATGACGGTCAATAATAATTCCAAGATATTTAATTCTATCTACTTCTGGAATTTTAGTTGTTTTGTCAATATCAAAATATCCGAGTTTTGGTAGATCTGTCTGGTAAGATGTGAAAGCCATATATTTTGATTTATCTACATTTAGTGTTAGTTAGGTAAATGGAAACCAGGTTTCGATTTTTTTAAAAGCGATTTCTGCTTGTGTTTTCAGTTGAGCCCAAGTAAGAGCAATAAAAACGGTGGCAGTATCATCAGCAAAGCTAATAATTGTCCCCCTTATGTCTAGGGAAAGTAGGCTTGATAAATAGATTCGAATAGCCTCGCTTATGCAATTATCGACGGTTACATATTGTTTTCGCTCAATCAAATAGCTCTCTAAAAGTTCATAAGTTAATCAACGCACACCGTAGAATTTTAATTTGCTTAATAATTTTTTTTTGATTAACGGTATCAAAGGCTTTAGAGTGGTCCACGAAGATGCAAGCTGCAGGGATTTTTTTATCTATGGAATTGTATAATGATATAACTAGTGAGTATAATGCATCCTC
Organism: Galeruca laticollis; assembly: GCA_963921935.1. Classification (NCBI taxonomy): domain Eukaryota; kingdom Metazoa; phylum Arthropoda; class Insecta; order Coleoptera; family Chrysomelidae; genus Galeruca; species Galeruca laticollis. The sequence continues at coordinate 168,434,931 of OY998180.1, forward strand.
TGTGGATTTTTCGTATTTAAAGCCATACTGATTTTCTGAAAAAATTTCATGCTTTACTTTAGCTTCATCTGTCAGGTACAAATACATAGTTGTCTCTACAGTTGATATATTTTCAGCATACTTTTGGGGGAAGGTATCTTTTGAGAAGACTTTTTCCCAAATCACTAAAGAAATGTTTAATGCATTGGCTATATCCTTGGTGTCATTAATTAGTTGATTTTTACTTTTCCGCCCAACCTATCTATATACGAGAAAAGTATTGGTTTACCCACAAAAATGATGAAATTTTGAAAAAATTTTTGAGTTATTTTTACGATTTTCATCAAGAACAACACGAAAAAAATCCTGTGTGTATGTCGTTGTCGTCGGCCACTTTTCGTTACATGTCTTGTTAGCACGATACAGCCGCCGGAGTGCAACAAGTCACTAATTTTATGATTGAATATTGTTCAGGACATCTCACAGCTGAACCCTATTGATTTTCAGCTCACAAAAGACAGTACAACGGGTGCTATGGTACTTGAAGTACGATATTTTAGTCATTTTTTGAGAATTTTCAGTTAGTTAGCACGATACAGCCTCCGGAGTGCAAAAAGTCACCAATTTTATGTTTGAATATTATTCAGAACATCTCACAGATGAACCCTATTGATTTTCAGCTCACCACAGCCAGTACTACAGGTGCTATAGTACTTTGAGTACGACATTTTTGTAATTTTTAGAGAACTTTCACATTGTTAGCACGATGCATCCTCCGGAGTATATACAAGTGACCAATTTTATGATTGGATATTAAACAGGGCATCTCAAAGATGAACCCTATTGATATTCAGCTCGTTAAAGCCAGTAGAACGAGTGCTATCGTACTTGAGGTACCAAATGTTTGTCATTTTTGAAGAATTTTCAGTTTGTTAGCACGATACTGCCTCCAACGTGTATACAAGTGACCCATTTTATGATGGAATATTGTTCAGGTCATCTTATAGATGGACCATATTGATTTTTAGCTCACCAGAGCTGGTACAACCGGTGCTATGGTACCTGAAGTGCCACATTTTTGGTCCAATTTGAAGAAATTTCGGGTTGTTAGTACGATACAGCCTCCGGAGTATACAAGTGGCCAATTTTATAATTGGATATTTTTCAAGGTCTCTCATTCAAGGTGTCTCACATATGTACCCTATTGATTTTCAGCTGACTATAGTGAGTACAGCGGGTCCTATATATCCAGATATAGGTATTGCATTTTGGGTTACTTTTGGAGAAATTTCGGTTTGTTAGTCCCCCGAAGTGTACAAGTGACAATTTCATGATAGAATATTATTCAGGGCATCTCACAGATGCGGAAAAGGTAGTTTTAGTCTTTAATTTCAAATGTTTTCTATTTTACTTTCAAATTTGGATTTGCCACATATATCGGTAACTCATTTCCAAAGTGCTGTAGATGAATTGGAGTTTTTACTAATTAAGTTATTGGAATAATTTTTTTTTGCATTTGTTATGCATATTTTTAATCTGTTTTTATAATCATGATATTTATTATGTAGGAATAGATCATTTCGGTTACTTTTAAGTCTTTTATAGATTTTTGTTCATTTATAGATTTTAGTAGACCGCAGTAATTCATCGTTTTTTAGCCTTTTTACTTTTTGATATTGTTACAATATTTGTACCTTTTTCGATACTTTGCTGAAGGATAGAAAGGAATTGATCTGTACATTCATTCACATCAGTAATCGTGTACACATTTTGCAAATTTTTCTCAGTAACTGTTCTCTTAACTTCGGATAATTAATAATTTTTTAAGGATGATTTTCGTTTTTTGTTTCATGTCTCTTTAAATTGAATGGTTAGTGCTTTAGGGAGATGATCAGTTATTCCAAAGTCAAGAACAAATTATCTAATATCATTATTTACAGACAGTCTGTCCAGTGGCGGGGGTCCCGTAGTTTTGGGGGCCCCGGGGACACCAAGCGCCAGCACAACGAAAAAGTACTAAACTAAAAACTCATTATTTTACAGACCAAACCCTCAATATTTTAAATTTAATTTACTTTCAAATATGTACTATATTTGCAAAGGCGCGGTAAATGGTAGTATGGCAGCACCCACTTCCACTACGAGGTATAATTATTATCAGTTACGCATCCCTCATCTATCTGCTAATTCTAATAAAAATTGACCTCTTTTAGGTTTTTTTGAATAAATTTTCAGTTTATTTCATACTTTAGAGATACATTACAAACATGTGGCTAGCACATTTGTTTTTTACCTTTATAGTTGTAAAAAATGGTTTCTCGTTTCTCGTCCCTTATTGTGTATGTAGAGCGCTTCAGTTTTTGTTGCTCAGTCATCAGTGTAGTTCCTGGTTTATAAAATAAGCTGTATTGTTAATTTGTCTTAGTTATTTTTATATAGTTTATATATTTTGTGAAAAAGAACATTACGTAAAGAGAAATATAATTTTGTTAATATTGAACATACTGGAATACTGACTAAGTAAGTATATTGTTTTTTCATTCTTAGTTTTGCTTGAAAACGAAACATACTTTATATTCAATGTATTAAGTGTGTGATTATAATAATTAAAATAGTGGGTAAGATAAAATATATGTTTTAAAACTGAAATTATTTATAGGTAAAAATGCAAGCAGGCCAAGAAAAAAAAAGATACGAAAGTGGTGCATATAAACGAACAAAACAAGAGAATGAGAAACAAAGAAGAGATGAACCATTAACAAAAATACCAAAATTAACTAGTTGTTTTTACAAACAAAAGATACAAGTTTAAGGGCATCAACGTCAACGTCTAAAGAGTTAATAAATGAAGAAAATGTTACCATTAAAGAAATTACTGAGACTGATAAATCGGCAATTGGATTCGCTTATGATGATGATGATGGCATTTGTGAGGAGCATCAGTCAAGTATTAATAAAACGAGTAACATAGAATCGACTGATTATGATATGGCCTCAGAAACATGTATCATCGATAGTGAAATTTTAAACAAGATAATTGAAAACACAACTGCTAGTTCTAATTCTAACAAGTTGTATCCTTCCGACAAAGCCAACTTTCCCGACAGACCCACTGCGGAACAAAAAAGGTTAATATTAAGTATGGAACCTTGTCAACCAAAAGGTCCGTTTCCAAGAGATTTAAAAAATCGTTGTTTTTCAGAAAACTATCATAAAAGTACTTCAAAGGCAGGTATTGAAGTTCAAAATATTTGGCTTTCTTACTCGCCTAAGTTAAACACAAGTGCGATTCAAAGATTTAATTGTTTTTCTTCCTTGTACTATCGAAAACTTTTCTCTCAATACACATAGTAGGCCTTGTACCAATATGATGTAATTTCCTATGGTGATGCTCAATCATTATTTTGACCACAGGGTGATTAGATGGAAGAATCTGAAATATTCTGTATCTTCTCGCTCAGTAATACTAGTTTTAAGTCTTAGTATATATTCATCATCTGTAAATGTTTGAAGTGATTGTAGAATGAGATCTTCTTTTTGATTTAAAAAAAAATTCTAGTTGAATCATTCGGATAATGAGCTTCTCAGCCTTTTCAATTTCATCTAATATCAAAGTAGTTTGCCTTATTTTGGTGTTGACTTCATCCAAATTTAAAACTTCATCTATTTTTCCATTTTTCATTTCTTTGCAGTTTGTAGCAAATCTCAGTATCCATGCAACTAAATTTAAAATCTTCTGGTACTTTGAAAATCGAAAATAATACCAATCTGAATTTTTCTTATTGTTGACTAAAGTTGAGATGCTATTTTACTTTTCATCAAAAACAATGTTTTCATTAACTTCAGTTTTTTCTTTTGGTCAATCATCTGGACTTTTTTTCAGCCATGTCGTACCTTTCCATCATTCTAACTCCAATAATTTCCTAGGTGAACAAATTCTGGATGGTAAATCGGCTAAATCCAGCTCTCCAGGGACAGAATACCAATTCTCAATTTATCTCTTGAACCCTGTTTGATACAAATGTTTTCCATTGATACTCTTTTCGTATCCAAAACAAAACGGTGCTGGAATCAGACCAACAAAATTCCGGAACATTTTGTATTTCAAGATTTTTTAAAACGCTAGAAAGCAACACCAATAGCAACAGCCATGAATTCTAAGCGAGGGATACTAATCTTCTTCCATGGAGCGACTCTGGATCTCGCTTCTATTAACTGCGTATTAATACCAGATGTAGGACCCTCTTATCGCAAAAATATAACAGCAGAATACGCTTGTGAACTGGCATTAACAAACAAGTGAATTGTCCATGTATCGGAAAGGGTGTTAAGAAATTGGACTACAAATACATGGTTTTTTTTCACCCTGTATAAATAAGCTATCAACATTTTTGGGAAACTTTTCTGAAGTTTGTTTTAATACCAAATAATTTATCTACAATTTGGCGTAGAAACAATTGAAATCGATAAAAAATTACGATAATTCTTGGACAACGAACTTCAGCAAAATTTTAGGTGGCCGAGTATTTTTACCGGTGAGTGTATATAAATAATATGTAAGAGTATCGCGCGATATGTAAGCATCAACGAGATTCTTGGGTAATTCACGCAGAGAGAAAGACGGGCTATTGAAACGGTGTGGTAACCGCAGACATGCATGTTTCTGACTAATTAGTCGTCCTCGGTACGGTATAAGCGATGTTAAACTTTGGAGCAAAGCTGTTGATCGAAACATGTGAAAACACAAAACAACGCATTTTCAACAGGAGAACCAAACGCAACATTTGTGCCTTCAATTGGAAGATCCCGAGTTTTCGACACGCGCATATAGCTCTCCTGTCTGAAACTTCCGACCCAGAGTAAACAACAAACAAGATGAACGAGTATCGCGCGATAGTCAAAGAGTGAAATTATAAACCAGTGGAACAGTTAAGACATTATATTTTACTGTTGCTGTCGTGCTGGTTGACCTTGATATCCTCCACTGTGTAGGTCTTATTGCACTCAACTCTATCGCATACGAGAATGATGCAATCTCTTCTTCTTTCTTATAACAGAAAATCAACCCCCTCTACAATTCCATACTCCAGTCAGAATGTGGTCAATATAACAGAGGCCATTTTCAGAATTGGTACATCATATGATGTTCGGACCAACTGTTGGCAGTTCGCAACATTGTTCTCTTGAATAGTCCATCCATTTTAGAGGGTGAAGGTTTCATTTCCTTGCCGACTTTCAACAAGAAAAGTACGTTGATTCTTAAGTTACTAAATGGTGTATTTCGACATTTCAGTCGTAACAGATGTGGTTGTCTAATGTGAACTGTCTTTTTCTTATTTAGTTCATATTTCAATTATCCGTAGTTCAATTCAATATAACATAATGGAATCTAACCTCAACTCGGAGGTGTGAATCCCTTTCTTATTGTATCCCTTTGATGTTTACATATTTTAACTGTTGTTTTTTCATTTTAGTTCCCTGATAATGAGAATAATCATCCTCGAAAGCTTGGAAATTTTCCGTTAAGAGTAAACTTTTTTCCGTTTCTTTTGCTACAATTCTTAATATTCACCAGTTTTGTTCGTAACAGTCAGCAAAGACTATCCCCCCTTTATATATATATATATATATATATATATATATATATATATATATATATATATATTATAATATAAATTTAAGTTAATTTGATAATTTTATCTATGATTTGTCTATGGTTTTATACTGTTTATGAATTATTGAATTGACTAGCTCAGGTTATATGATTTATATTTTTATTTATTAGTTTAATATTTTAATGGTGAGCATGAGAAACTTACTCTCGTTGGGTTCAAGATAATTAAAATATATGTAATTTGTATTTACCAAATATTACCTTACCATTGTTTCCTACAAAAATAGTGTGAGTGTTAGCGCGGAACATACCCATTCAACCTCTATGATATCATACCTTTGTCTATCATCAACATATGACATAAATAAAATGCAGAAGAGTCAAAATTTAGTATATATAATTATGAATCATCAAATTGAAAAACATTATCACTATTAAGGAAAAACTTCAGTTAAACAAATTATTATTACAAACTACTATACAAATTGAATATTCTTAGACTTAGAAAATAGTTATACGTGAAATTTGGCCAAATTAGTTATATATATGTCTGAATTGTTTTAAATGGTACCATATAAATTATATATACACTGACCTGTTCATAACACTTGGAAGTCTCTTTATGTGCACTCTATTCCTGTTCTCCCCTCCTGGAATGAAGCTGGACTCTCTTCAAATCGTGGAAATAAATTCGCTAGTTTGTATCGCAGGTAAGTCAATATTATTTATTAAATTGTTCTTCTCACTTGACTTAAAATGTTTTGCGATGATACTAAATGCTTTTAATCAAATACATGAGACTATCATTTAGGAATTTACTTAAAATTTACGCATAGCGCTTCTTCTCAAATTCAATAATCGATAATTTCCACAAATAATTGTTATTTACAAATATTTTCTGCTCTAAATGTTTCTTAGATAATACTTTATCATTTATATTCAGTTTTTACTTAAATTTCAAACAATTTTCACTTATTTTAGTTAAATTTTTAGAAAAATTTTCTTACATGTCCCTTTTCATAAGCATCACACCACACACTCCTTTGTTTTTCAAATCAACAAACTTTTGTTGCTAGTCTTGTTATTTGAAACAAAACACTACTGAGTTGCTAGATATTTTATAGTCTTTTTATTGAATGTTTAATAGTTAATTTAATTGTCTTCTTCTTATTCCTATTGTAATTAATTATTTGTGTAAAATTTCAGTATAATTCATTATACCTATTTGCATGTGAACAATTTCCAAAATATATCTTATATTTATTTACAATGATAGTATCTATCCCACTTTAAATTTTAAATATCAATAAATTTACAATCATTACGTCCTTAAAATCTTTCATAATGCCTTTCAATTCATTTCTTATATATAATTTACCAATTATCTCCTATGAACTTGTCCTATCATTTAATACAATTACATATTTTTAAACATTCCATCCGCTTTGCAAATATTTAATATTTCAAAATTCTAACTTACTTCTGTGGTTGAATATATTTCTATGTTTTAGTTCTATGCTACATGAAGAGACGTTGTATGTAGTGACAGTTCAATGATTTCATTTCAACAAATGTGATAACTTGTCTGTATATGAGTATCAAATATCCTGTAATAATAATAATTTCATGTTCTTTTCAGATTCATTTTGATATTCTAGATAAAATATACATATGATCAACTATGCTGCTAATAAAAACAATATGAATTTATAATTTACCAAGGATGGATTAAAATTTATGACTCATTGTTTACAACTGAAATCTAAGGTAACGATTTTCAATATTATTGATGTATTTATATAGTTATAAAGGATAATTGATATCATAGGTGTTTGATTTGGTATGAGATATATTTCTTACTTATAATTATACGTATAAATGATAATTCTATCTGTCTGAAGAAATTAATCTCTATTCACCATCTGACAAAGTTCAAATTTCATATATTTGTGTCTCATTCTCTTTAATATTTACTACGATAAGTTCAATATATATATATATATATATATATATATATATATATATATATATATATATAACAAAGAAGATGTAGTAATATCGCGTGATATGTTAACAAGAACAATAAAGAGATTCTTGGGTAATTCAGGCAAAAAGAAAAAGGGCTACTGAAACAGAGTGGTAACCGCGTACATGCATGTTTCTAGCTCATTTGCCTTCTTCAGCGCGGTATAACCAAATTAGGATGTGAAATTTGGGAGCTAAGATGTTAATCCAAACATGGGTAAACACAAAACAACTGATTTCAGCAGGGAAACCAAACGCTCATTTGTGCCTTCATTTAGAACATCCCGAGTTTTCAGGACAACAACCAAGATCGACAAGGAGGCGCATACAGCCCCCCCGCCTGAACCTTCCGACCCATAGTAAATAACAAAGAAGATGTAGGAATATCGCGTGATATGTTAACAACAACAATAAAGAGATTCTTGGGTAATTCACGCAAAAAGAAAAAGGGCTACTGAAACAAAGTGGTAACCGCGGACATGCATGTTTCTAGCTCATTTGCCTTCTTCAGTTGAAGCTATAAACGTTCGCACAAGTAGCTCTTCTGAAGTTAACTAACGAAGCCACCAGGCCATCATATACTAACAATGGTGCCCTTGCTGTCAAAAGTGTGAATTACGACTTAAACATCGATATCAAAAGTGATCCCACTGAATAGAACATCACAAACTGTAATAACTGAAACAAGTCAGCTAACAGACTTAAAAGTTTGTTAGTTGGGTCTCTTCAAATTGACGAAGTTCATTAGTTGAGATCTACTGTGTGGTCTGGAAAGGGTTTATATAATTTCCATGTAATCAAGTAATCCAAGTTTCTCCTGAGACTACTGATGCCCCACTATCCAAGCATCTAACCAAATATGCTCCAAATGTTAAGGTTATATAGCGTGTGAGTCGATATCCGTAAGAATACTTACTGAAACGAATTGGACCACCTGCATATTTCTTTATATTTTAAGCAGTATATCTTTTAAAACCATATTATTAAGCTACGTTGATTCAAAAATTCGCAGTAAAATCTCCTTTTTGTTATTCACCAGCACCTTGTCATAAAACCAAGTAGTGATATCCTATTCTTTCATACGTTTTCTGATGAATTTATCTGATAATGAACAATAAATGTCTAGAATAGCTGCTACAAAATATTTCATAAGTTATCTGATAACACTTGACCACAAACACTCTCTATAGCTCAGTATTCAGAATATAGTTTAATGTTCCTGGATTTTCGTTTGTATCCTATTTTTGGACAACTTTTGACTACATTGTTAAGAAATTTACAGTTCACTGTACAATTTGCAACAATTTCAGTTCATACAAATCACGATCAATAACTTTGTTTGACTCCACCAGAAAAAGCAGCAGTAAGTCAGTTCACAATCAAAAGAACACGCAGGTCTAAGACCTCTTCTTGGACCAATTAATAGAAACAATAAACTGAATCGATCACAAGAAATGGAAAACAGCAGATTGAAAAATGTTATAAAAACAGCAAGACAAATAACAGAAAATAACCATGACAACTATGGAAAAATTAGTATCTAAGCTAACGAAACTTCGTGAAGTGAAGTCATCAAAAGACAAACACTGTCTTTTACTGGTTAGCCAAATGCTTCTGAGAGTAGTATACTACCAATGTCCGGAACAAAATCCTATCATAAAATTGGTAACTTGTATACACTTCGGAGATAGTATCATGCTAACAAAGCGAAAGTTCTCAAAAATCACCAAAAATGTAGAATCTCGGGATTTATACGACCCATTATATTGGCTCTAATGAACTGAAAATCAATATAATTTATATGTAAAACACCCTTAATAATATACAATTATAAAATCGGTCACTTGTATACCGTTCGGAGGCTGTATCGTGCTAACAACCCGAAATTTCTCCAAAAATTACCAAATATGTGGTACCACCCATTGTACTGTCTCTAATGAGCTGAAAATCAATAGGGTTTTTCTGTGAGACGCCCTGAACAATATCCAATCATAACATTGATCACTTGTATACACTCCAGAGGCTGTATCGTGTTAAGAAAACCAAAATTTCTCCAAAAAAGACAAAAATGTGGTATTTCAAGTACCATAGTACCCGTAGTACTGGCTCTGGTGAGCTCAAAGTTAATAGGGTTCATATGTGAGATGTCCTGAAAGTAGTTAATACACGTATGTTCTGTGACACTTTATCGGATGAACAGGCGGATGGCCTATGGGTGGTTACCGATAGGAAGAAGTTTCCAGAGGGTTTACAAGAAGTAGAAGAAGTCTCTAGATGGTTAGCAAGTAATGACGGTAGCGTCTACGGGGGTTATGCAAAAAGTAAATAAGTGTGTATGTTGTTACGTGTATAAGGTATCTAGAGGGTGGTTTAGAAGAAGCGAAGGGGTTTTTAAGGGTACCATCTAAGGGGGATTACGCAAAAAGTAAGGGTGTATACAAGAACGGGGGTTATGCAAAAAGTAAATAAGTGTGTATGTTGTTACGTGTATAAGGTATCTAGAGGGTGGTTTAGAAGAAGCGAAGGGGTTTTTAAGGGTAGCGTCTACGGGGGAGGGTAGCGTCTACGGGGATTACGCAAAAAGTAAGGGTGTATACAAGAACGGGGGTTATGCAAAAAGTAAATAAGTGTGTATGTTTTTACGTGTATAAGGTATCTAGGGGGTGATTTAGAAGAAGCGAATAGGGTTTTAAGGGTAGCGTCTACGGGGGAGGGGAGCGTCTACGGAGATTACGTAAATAAGGGTGTATACAAGAACGGGGGTTATGCAAAAAGTAAATAAGTGTGTATGTTGTTACGTGTATAAGGTATCTAGAGGGTGGTTTAGAAGAAGCGAAGGGGTTTTTAAGGGTAGCGTCTACGGGGGAGGGTAGCGTCTACGGGGATTACGCAAAAAGTAAGGGTGTATACAAGAACGGGGGTTATGCAAAAAGTAAATAAGTGTGTATGTTTTTACGTGTATAAGGTATCTAGGGGGTGATTTAGAAGAAGCGAATAGGGTTTTAAGGGTAGCGTCTACGGGGGAGGGGAGCGTCTACGGAGATTACGTAAATAAGGGTGTATACAAGAACGGGGGTTATGCAAAAAGTAAATAAGTGTGTATGTTTTTACGTGTATAAGGTAGAGGGTGATTTAGAAGAAGCGAAGAGGCTTTTAAGGGTAGCGTCTACGGGGGGCCTGCGTAAAAAGTAAATAAGGGTGTATACAAGAAGTAGTTAGAAGAAAGAAAATATATGGAGGATTTTGTGTGTGTGTGTAAGAGATGAGGGGTAGTGTTTACGAGGGGGAGGGGCTATGCAGTTAGCTGATTTTTTAAGGGTTCTACATTTTGAAATTCTCAAAGGAATGTTATTAGATTGATAACCAACATTTTTTTTTAAAACGGATATGTGTGTGAATTCATATCATTTTATAGAAGCTTTTTTTATATTGTAATAAATGAAATCTCACATTATATTAAATTCGCTTAGTAGGTAATATTTATGCGTTATTTCTATAGTTAGGAAGCACGTGCAGGCCAAATCATTTATTCAGACAATAGTGAACTTGTTTTAAATATGATTAGATTGCAATGTCATCATTTCTGGTTTATAATTGTTAGTTACTTTATATTACGAAATATTACTTTAGTATCTTTAAAAAAATATATGATATCAACATGATATTGTATTAGTCATTTACGATAAAATCTAAACTGAGTTTATTCATGAAACAGCAGAATTTAGTTTTCTATCAAATTAATAGAAATAGATTTTATGTTGCAGTTTTTTTAAAATCATATTTAACTGATGTCTTTTTCTTATACGGGGTATTTTGAAAGTCTTGAAAGCACGCGCATGATTTCTTTTATAATAAATGAATGAGAGAATTGAGTGTTTGTATCACAATGTCATCGGAAGAGTATAGACGCAAAATGGAGGAATTTTCTAAAAGCGTTCGAGAATTGAGTAAAGATATTTCAATTTATGAAAATAAGATTAAACTGATAAAGCAATTGGAGCGAATGTGCTTGAAGGATAACGTCTTCAAAAATCGCCGCCTACAAAAAATATCCACAGAACTAAACCGACTACAATATGATGAATAATATAATTCGGGAACAACAAGATGCCATCAAGGATGAAATTAATAATGTTTTTGCAATGACATGTATAATTTTAACATCAGTATTTATTTTAATATTGAAAATTATATTGAATATTGTAAAACGAAAGTTTAAGTCTTCATGTAATATAGACATAAATGAGTATACAATGTGTTTCAATAAAACAACTCATCAATTTTTTCTATTTATTTAAGTAAAATTACAATGGTATTACATTTAAAAACCAATATCGTAATCGTTCTACATTAATTTGTGTACAATTGAAAGTCCCATCGGCATGACAAGCATTCGAATGTTTTTTTAAACTTTCCATGGCTGAGGATGTTCCATCAAACTTGCAGACATCAACAACAGTTGTCGTAGAAATTCCATATTCTTCACATTTTTTTTTTAAAAATTCATATTTCTGATTACCGCGAACGTAAATACAATCGACATTAGACATTGTACTTTTCAAAATCTTGTCCAATTTTGAATAATCAACATCGCCAGAAGAATACTTGATTCCATGGATATGGTGTTCCAAAAAGTTGTTTGTTTTTTTATCTTGATTGTTTAGCAAATGAAAGGGTTGTGGCGGCTTGAATATGTAGTGTCTATGTTTATATCCGATTTCGATGGACAATTCCTTAGGATGGAATGTACCCTCGATAACGAAGCCTTGAATGTCAATGAATGCTATTCTCATCGTGGTTTATTTGTAACTGTCTCGCTGTGTATTTCAACACTGGTATTATATGTTCGTTTTGATAATTTCCGTTAGGGGGTAATACTCCAATAAACAGTCATGTATAATTATACAATATGCTCTATTATTTGCAGGAAATCCTACACCTACTTCAATTTCCACTTTTATATCAACTGTTGATGCCCTCATACCCTCCTCCTGTTTGGAACAGTCTATGACAAAGAGAGCACGATCTTTTAATGCTTCATAGTCCAATGTTGGATGTACTATGCTGGAATTGGTATAGCTTCTATAGAATGAGGCGTAATTATGATAGGCAAGAGTATAGTCGTTTTTTCCGAAATCCATCTTTAATCGTTCGGTGGGCCAAAAATCTCCGTTCAAAGCCAATCTCACATTGTTGGTGTTCAAGTGATCGAATTGCGAAGGATCGTTTGTCTTCTTGTTGCGTCTATCTATTTGAAAGCATACGATAACATATCGAGGTCTCTCGACAGACGAGCTCGTTTTATCTGACCAAATCTCATTTTTAGCGTCTTTTGTTAACGTAGGCAATACACAAAGTTCCCATTTTCTGAACGGAATGAATATTGGTCGATCACTTTTTATTTGCTCCATCATACGTAATTTTATTTCATCGTTAGGATAGACGTGTTTAACTTTCAATGCCATGCTATCTATAACAAACTTTATTGTAGTGTTAGATGTCGTAGTACCTGTTGTTACTCCATTTACTATTACAGCATCGTTATCATGACGAGCACGTATGAATCGAAAAGTTTGTTTTCCATATGTGATTTTAGTATAGTCATTGAATACATTGAAAATGTGTTTTAAAGGAATCAACAAACTAAACGATTTATCAACATCATTCAATAGCGGTTTATTGGGATAATTCCAGCCAGCTAAAGCCATTTCTTTCGATTGTGGATTATAACACAACAAACTTCTTGCGGTACTTACTATACCGGGATCTCGTACTATTTCTATTTCCTTTCCACTTTGAATGTAGGAACAAGAATCGAAGAGGAATGCACCGCAATTTGGCGTTAGATTAACATGTCCTCCTCCGCCACTAACTTCTAATTTTCCTTTAATTTCAAGTTGAGTTTCGTACATGAGAAAAAATGCGTCAGTTTGTTGGATGTCAAATTCCACAAGATCGCTGTTATTGAATGATTTCACATAAGGAACATAGGTGTGAAAATCTTCTTTTCTTATCGACTCTTCATATTGTGGATCTCGGTAAAGGTCAAATATCGAAGATATTTTCGTTGATGGTGGTGTACTATCAGAACGCACGTACATTCTTTTTAGTGTCATTCTTCTTCAACTTTAATCCGATTGCTTTGAGAAACGCCCGATTTGCAGGAGTTAGATGAAGCTTCGTTCTTTTGAACGATCTGCAAGAGACTAATTTTGTTGTAGATGATGAGGGACTTTTATAATAGTCGTTGTTGATAAGTAGACCCATTAACGTTCCAATAGATGTAAAAGTAACGTGCTTTTTTCTCCTCGAAAATTTACTGGTTCGAGATCTTGATTCAACACTCTTACGGTAATGTTGGTGATTTCGTTTGTGCTGCTCACAGCTAAGTAAATCGGATTGTTCGGTCGTTCGTTGATTGCATAACCAGGGTCCACTGTAATTGGGAAACTGAATATTGTATGAGCAGGCTTATCTCCGTCAAACGATCCTTCAGCAATATTGCAATCGAATAGTAAAGTTGATATTTTATAAATGTTAACAGGTAGATCGGAACGGTGGACTTTACCAGGATCTAGTATCTTTGGAGAAAATCCTAGTATTTTACTCAAACTATCAGAGTATTCAAAATCGATGGCGTGCTGTCGACTGTAAATTTCACACTGAAGAGTGTTGTTGTTGGGCTCCAAATCTATATCGGCCACAGTTGTATCCGTCTTCAATTTGAATTGATCGATGAGATAAGCTTCAATATCTGTGATTTCGTAACATCCTGACGGGAAGTTAATGGTGATGAGTCCTTTCTTACGATCATTTTTATTGTAGAAATAAAATTTCTCGCCATCGATATTCGGTATAGAATGATACGAATGAAACCCCAACACACCAATAAAGTATTCTTTTTCAGGTTTCAATATTATCGGTGTGGGAGGAGTGAAGGAGAATTCATTCGATGTGGACGTTAAGTTCAACAGTTGAGACATGACTGTGATGTTTATGGGAGTGGTGTATTTGAATAATATTACTAGATTAGAAAAAACAATTTTATTTTTTCAAATAATAATTACATGCATGACAGTTGCGTTGTGAGCTAACCGGACCATCGACATGAGTACATTGATCCGGTCGATTGTAATGCACAAAACAAGACAAGCAAATTTGCAAGTTGAAATTCGATTGATATTCTTTTGGTAATTTATGCCAATTGTCTAATAAATCCCAAGGTTCAACTCGCTCTACCAAATACTTTAGAGGAATAGTTTTCAATTCGACACTTGTAAAAGACGACAAAATTGTGTTTCGCCAACCAACCATGCTTCAGACATTATAGAGGAGTTGCAAACACAAATGTCCACAGTTGATCTGATTGTAATTTTGGTACTGCTCGTAATTGTAAAATATTTTACTGCCAGCAAGATAAGTGACAAGTTCTCTCGGAGGCTTCAGATTACCAAATGAATCGAAATATTCGACGCAGTCATTCATCTTCCTATATGCTACCCAATGCGTGCCTGAGTTTTTAGACACATCCAAATTTAGTATTGCTGATTCACATCGTCGAGGTCCGTTTTTCGGTAGAGAATCGCGCATGTACACATCTCGAAAATATTTTATTTTCAATAATTTGGCAAACTTGATTAATTCATAGTCGAATAATGCTCTATTGGGTAGCTTCAATGGTAGTTTTTTTTCAAGAATAATCCATATCCACCTTTAGCGTTCTTTCGCAAATACAATCCTTTACCTATAGGCTCCATAGCTTTATTATGACGATGATCTTCTTCTGAGCATTTTTTGCATCGATCACAGTTTTCGCAATTCCCGCAGCACCGCCTGATAATGCTCCCAAAGCTGAAAGTCCAGCGAAAAGAGGTATTAGAGGTAAAAACCCTCCAGATTTAGCTACAGGTATTATTCTAGGTATTGGAACATGTTTTCGGCCTCCGAATTTTTGAATAAGAGATTTTGCTGCTCGCAATGCAAACATCGCTGTATCTGACAGCGAAGATC
This sequence comes from Galeruca laticollis, assembly GCA_963921935.1. Classification (NCBI taxonomy): domain Eukaryota; kingdom Metazoa; phylum Arthropoda; class Insecta; order Coleoptera; family Chrysomelidae; genus Galeruca; species Galeruca laticollis. The sequence goes on from OY998180.1 coordinate 168,450,559, forward strand.
CCTTTTTAATGGATTACTTCACCTTCATAACCACATCACGATGAAAAGATCGACGCTTCTTCATACCCATTCCCAACTTGCGTTTAACCTTCATTCCGTTGGTTACGAACCAGGCGGCTGCCTTTTCACCTAATTTAGCGTCTTTTGACTTTACTCGCTCCCAAGCGGCGTTTTCTAGTACCAAATCAGCTTTATGACGATCTGTGAGTGACTTGTTAGATGCGTATGCGATATCGTGATTTTTGCAAGCTGCGTCGAGAGCGTTGACACTTGTATTTGACACCTGTATCTCCTCGTAGTAGCCGGTTTTTCAGACGCGTTCCAGCTATATAAATAGAGGATTTATTATTGTGAAAAATAAAAATAGTAAAACTTACGTCCACAGTATTGGTAGCCAGGAAAATGAAGCTCAAAAGGCAAATTGTTTATGAGTGAATTTAGCACACCTTCACCTTCGTGAATCAACATGAAGACTGACTATTTGCTCACGATGGAACCTATAATTATAGCTGCACTGTTTGAAAAAGTATCATAAGATGGAGATTGTTAAACAAGAGCAGTCATTACCGATTGAAAATTTCGATAGCGTTTTGGAAGATAGACGTAGTCGAAAACATGGACTTTTATTACCTGATTCTTTCGTGCTATTATTTGTGGCCCCAGCGGATGTGGGAAAATAAATATTGTGCTATCATTGCTGCTCAATCCAAATGGTGTAAAATTTAAAAATGTCTACGTTTATTCTAAATCTCTATATCAACCAAAATACCAACTGCTCGAAGAAGTATTGACTGGTGTAAAAGGTGTGGGATATTATCCGTTTAAAGAAAACGATGAAATTGTAAGTCCTACACAATCCAAACCGAATTCGATTTTCGTTTTTGACGATGTGTCATGCGACAAACAACAAACAATTCAAGAATATTTTTCCATGTGTAGACACAGAAGTATTGATGTCTTCTACCTATGTCAGACTTATTCGAAAATACCAAAGCAGCTAATACGTGATAACTGCAATATGATTGTAATGTTTAAACAGGATGAAATTAACCTTAAACATGCCTTCAACGAACACGTTTCCCCCGACATGTCATTTGAAGAATTCAAGAAAATGTGCTCTGAATGCTGGAATGATAAATATGACGCTTTGGTTATTGTTAAAGACTTTGATTTACAAGATGGTAGATATCGTAAAGGATTCGATATGTATATAAAAATATAATAATTATTCAACCATTCATTTTTCATTATGATATCATCTGATGCAGACGCTGTGCGAAAACGAAAAATTGCAGATCTGAAACGAATTATTAGAAAAAAGTATTTATCTTTTAAACTGAACAAAACTGAGCATGATGAGACACTAAATAGAATTTTCAAACCTATATCTAATCCACTCAAAGATATCGTAAATATTATGAATACATCTAAGGCAAACAAGCAGATTACAGCAACCCTACATCACACCACCACCACCACCACCACCACCACCACCACCACCACCACCACCACCACCACCACCACAGCCCACATCATCTAAAGAGAAAAAAGAACATGTTCCCAATTTTATCAGTGATGAAGAATTATACAGTTATGATCCGAAAAATGAATCAGTATTTACGGATGATGATGATGATGGTGAACCTCAAGTGAATACTAGTGAACATTTCTCACCACGAACAGTCAACGAGTACATCGAACAATATCCTACAATGGGTCGACAATGTGTCATCGATTTCTTTAACGAAGACTCACAAATCGATGATTTGTACGGTCCAAAGTATAATGCTGAAAACGATCAGTGGACTCTGGGGAATAAACGCATAAACTTTGACGCAAAAAACGGAGAAATATTCGTAGAAGGAGATAAAGGATGGGATAGAATACCTGCTACTCCAGGTCTTTACCAATTACTTTTCTACCAACATCCCAAATATACCGAAGATGATTTACCTACATACAAAATATTATTGGAACGAACGGGGATTCATTTAAAAAAAGATAGAACACTAAAAGGTTCTCAGCGGTGGAAGTATATTAATATTATTAAAAAGCAATTTATTATAAGACGAAACACTACCACTAACATCGTAGGTAAAGGATTACCTGATCACATCATGACCTATAATGATAAAGATATAGAGTACGTTTACTGGGACGATGTAAACGAGATTGATGAAAGACTTAGAGAGTTAATAGCTTCCAAGGATGCAGGTAACACTTCCAATGATAATGAGATTGTTGCCATTATACATGAACTTCGTGAAGCCGATTATATATATTAACCATCGATTGATTTATGTTCATTTTCAAAATGAGTCTCGACAAGTTTGGTCGACATTCTGACGCATATAAAAAGAAGTATGATACAAATCTCGAAGCACGATTTAAAAAAATCGAAATAGCTCAATTGTCGTTGAACACAAGTATTCAGCAAATAAATGATAAAATAAAATCCTTGATAAATAATGGATCAACTCAAAAGTATGTAGATAATGCAATAGAATCAAATAGAAAATTTATAGTAAACATACTTGACAAAAAAATGAAAGATACATTGGATGAAATACATAGAAACTATGATTCAAGGATTGCTACTCTCAATACAAACATTCCGATAAAAAAATATGTCGATAATCTCGTTTCATCGACAAATATCAGCAGACAGATACACCAATTCGCAGAAAAGTATCACACAAAGTGTCTAATCAGCTTTAGGGGCACGAAGAAATTCAACAAGAACTTTTACGTTTTGGATACGGAAGGTACGGCTTTTGTATTCCCTTTTGATTGTAAAATTGAAAATTGTAAATATTATGCTTCTGATGGCAGCGTTTTATTGAAGAATAATATGGAATATCAGTATCAACAGTTAAACGGCCTTAGCATAAAGAAGAACGATAAAATAGAATTCAAATTGGGTAGTAGAGATTATTTTTGTATGGATCTTCTCGTACAGTGTAATTTAGAAGAAGAACAATAATTGACCTTTAGAATATATATATATATATATATATATATATATATATATATATATATATATATATATATATATATATATACAAAATAACCTTCTTTGTTCACTATACATCATGTCTGCAGACAGGATTCAACTTGTTAAAGAATTGCATAAACTGATTCGACGAAATTATCCACGTCGACGAACAATAATCAAAGGTCTTGATAACTTATGGCAAATGGATTTAGCCGAATTGAGACCTTATGCAAAGCATAATAAAGGATTTAAAATGATTTTGGTGGTTATCGATTGTTTCTCGAAATTCATGTGGACTCGTCCACTCAAGACGAAAACAGCCGAAGAAATAACACGAGCATTTTCGAGTATTATCAGGAGTCGAACGCCAAAAAATCTACAATCAGATCAGGGAACGGAATTTTACAATAGTAAATTCAAATCTCTATTGAAAAAACATAATATCAATCATTATAGTACATTTAGTACGAAGAAAGCTGCAATTGCAAAAAGAGTTATTAGAACGCTCAAAACGAAACTCTATAAACATTTCAGCTCAATTGGGAAATACCAATGGATCGATATTTTACCTCAAATCACAAAGGAATACAACGACACAAAACATAGTAAAACTGGATACAAACCATCAGAGGTGAATCGAAGTAACGAAAAATTGATTTTAAATAAGAAATTCAGTTATTTGAAAATCGCCGGACCCAGAAAATTAAATGTGGGAGATATTGTGCGAATAAGTAAAGCGAAACATGCTTTTGAAAAAGGTTACACTCCCAATTTTACAACTGAACTATTCAAAATTACGAAAGTCAAAATAACGAATCCTGTAACGTATTTGATAGAAGATATGACTGGATCGCCTATTAGAGGTTGTTTCTATGAAGAAGAATTACAAAAAACCAAAAATCCCCACATTTATCTCGTTGAAAAGGTGTTGAAGAGGAAACGTAACAAAATGTACGTTAAATGGTTAGGATTAGATGAAAAACGTAACAGTTGGATTAACACTGATGACGTAGTAGTATAGATCACCAGCAACCAATCAACTTTAATTGAGTGGAGGACAGAGATAAACATATAAATTGATCGACATTAGTTTAGAAGTCATCATAATGAGTAGTCACGATTCTGGGTATTATAGTGTTACAATGTCATGTAGTGATAATAGTAGTTATGATGAAGAACCAAATTATGATCGTGATTTAGATCAAATTGTACTTAATTATGAAATTGCAATAAGAAAAGAAAGACATTATTTATTGCATTCAGTTTTCAATGTTGGTCATCGATTTGAAGTTGGATGTTGCCTGAGTCCTGTCAGAACTTTTGCACCTGCCATCATTTTATCATCGTTTATCGTGGAACCTTCAAAAATGTCATTCAATACTTTAGAATGGGATGAGATCATAGAAGTGCTGCATAAAAGTAACGAGTTATTCTTCAATTCTCCAGATGATGATGTTGTAGATTCTAATCCCATCATGTTGTACCAAGATTTTTGTCAAATAACTAAAGTTATTTATGATAATCAAAAATTTGTGAAAATTCAGAAAGATGATGTAACAGTTTTCCTCGATGAAGAAGAAGTTGTAGAAATTCTACGTGTTCATGAGAATTTGCTTCAACATCACATTTCAATTTTAAATAAAGTGAACTTTTGCGATTTTTATTATAATATCATTAATTTATTAAAGACATTTATATCGAATCCAATATGTGGCTTTTCCAATTGTTTAGATTTAATGTATGCTGTTTGTGATATTTATTCTTATGACAACAGCAGTTTAATAGGAAGAGCATTTAGAGAATATCTGTACTATTACAAAGTCCATGTAATCAATGATTTAACATTATAAAATTATGGAAATATTCTTTGTTTCATTTCACCTCTAACACAAGTAATGCTGATGATGAAAACTTTTATGTTGATTTGGAATCAGTATTGAACATCGAAAGTGAAAGATGTTTCTTTTACCATTAATAATAATTCTACCTTTAGTGGCATCTGAGAAAATTGATGTAAATTATCGAAATATTTGGATATGTTAACAAGTCGGAACATGATATCACAAATATGTCATCGATTTTAAAAGATTTCCAAGAGAAATTAAATTTTCCTGTAGATGGCACTCTAAATCCTGCAACTATTCAACTATTAGAGCGACCTCGATGTAGTGTAAATTAAAACGATCATGATGGTGAACATTCATATCGCGTTAGAACAAAATGGGAAAAAGACTAACCTAAATCGGTATTTTCCTCAAGCATCACCGTCATATGTTGCTGAAAAGGCATATTTGGCAACAGCACTTCTTACTCATGTACTACTTATGAAACTTCAATTCGACGTCATAACGTTAAAAATTCTTGAAAACCTGTGGGGAATCAAGTTTCAAGATTATATGAATATTGTTTTATTAATTGTATTTATATACATATTACATCAAATAAAAAAACAGTACATATTACATTAAAGGCAAAATGAAAATTATGCATTTCACAGTACATATTAAATATAGTTATACAGATAAAAGATACAGTGAAATCAGTAGGGTAAATCTGCTGCAGCCTCTAGACACTCAAAATATTCTCGTAATATGAAAACAACTGCCTCAAAATCATTTTGACACCAATAGTGTTCAGAATTATAAAATCCTGTTAAATTTTCTGAAGTGCTCACACTAATTTCTTCGTGAAATGTGTAATTTATATTAGGCATAAGTTTAAAATATTTCTGAAAACACTCTTCGCAAATTTTTAGACCCAAAGGAGAAATGTGGTAATATTTACTAATTAGGCAGTAGAGATCGTGTTCAGTAAACACATCTAAATAAGTGAAATTTATTAAGGTATCTCGAAGCTCTGGTGAAATTTTTGTTTCATATTCAAAATCAAGCAATATAGCATCACAGTGATCAGATTTATCACTTTCTTCTTTTATCTGCAACCATTTATAGGTACGAAATTCTCGAGAAATTTTTATTTTCAAAAACTGAGGAATTTGAGCTTGTACAAGAAAACTTGAAATTCTAGTAATACGATTACAAATTATCTTAATACATAGATCTTCCAAACTCTTCATCTGAAAATAAATTCCAATCAATTTATTGTAACTCCATAATACTATAATGTCCCCACGGAAGAGTGTCATGTGAACCAGGTATCAAATATCTTTTATCATCTGATGGGTTTAAAGCAATTTTTGTCTGTTCAATGGTGTATACATCATGTAACTTCGATAGTATACAACGTTGAGTTGCATGCATGAAACACTCTTCTTGAGGATTTTCTATAAATTTCTGCAAACAGAGGATATAATCATCAAAAGTTATTTTTTTCTTTACCACATTAGACTTAATACCTTTAGCTTTTTTTACATCGTTTTCCTCACCTAACACTCTGAAGGCATACTGTTTAGAACGTAAACCTACAAAATGTGTCATAATTTTTTAGTTATTTTCATCCTTCATAATCCCGGGTACTTTCTTATTAGCTAGAGGAATATCCCACACATTATTTACAGGATAATCACTAGTATCAAAACGGTGAATATCCGCCTTTATTACTTCTTCATATATGTTATTACATTGAATTTCGTATACTAAACTATCAGTATCGGTATAAAGTAATTTACATTGTTCAGGTGAAAATTTGGTCAGCATATAATCATAATGAAATTCATAAACACATATTTTTGAAATATCTAAAATTGCTAATCCTATATAAAGAGGTTTGTCAAATACAATCTTAGTTTTCTTAAGCTCTATAGCCAATAAAGGATTCTCAACATCATCGTTAAATATAACACGACTATGAAATGTGGGACTTGCAATTAAATTTCTAGTTCCTCGTTTGCCATACCACGTTCGAACTAATTTCACTAACCGATATTTACGCAAATTTTGCATCGTTTTCCCGAATACTGCATTATTCATAAGTTTATACAAATTTTTTTCAAAATTATTTTTTGCGTGGGATCTCATCAAAGTATTTAATTCTATATAAGGCTTCAACCAACAACTTTGCTGAAATTTTAATACACTATGAACTTTCTTAAGCAATAATCCATGAGCTATAGCTTGCTTTAAATTTTTGTAATGTATAATATAATTTTTTTTATTATACAGAGTAGTCATTAATTTATTTTGTTAAGAATTTGGTAGTGAAATATGTTCTGCACAGAATGGCAGATCTTTGTGAAGATCGTGTTTATTTTTTGGATACTCTAAATCAACCTCGAGCAGGTAGCCTTCAGGGGAATCATCTGGAATTTGAGTTATATCAATATTATGATCTACCCATTTAAATCCTCCGTAAGGAAGCTCCTGACTCATAGCCCAACCATAAAGATTATTAATATCTGTATATAAAAGATACTTCACAGGTTTGTTTTCATTATACGTAGGCGTATACTTGTTGTTAGCTTCACCGTATCGATTACAACACTGAGATATTCCACCCCTTATACCTCTTTCAAAAAATAGCAGCATGTCAATATCTTGCACTGTCTCTAATTTACAATGAGTATACTTGAGCATACAATCCCAAGTATAACCAGGAACTGAATAATAATGACCAGGATTCAAACCATATGTTTTCCAGCAAGTATCACGAAATGTTTCAAAAACAGACGCTAGAAGTAAAATATCTGTTTTCATATACAAGTCACTGTAATCAGCAAGGGTTTTCATACTAAATGCTAACCAAACTAATTTTGCATGCCTATAGTCAATATCTTTTATATGTTCATCGTTAAGTTTGTTGTAAAAATATTCTTTACTAGGTAATGCAGTTTCATCTAATCGCTTTATATCATCTAAATAATCATAAAAGAAAACACCTTTTCTAGTTAATAAACTAAATTGTTCAGTATTTAGATTAGAAAATTCTTTTCTAAGTGGAATGAAATTTTCTGGTTCTAATGTTGACACCAATGAATCTAATGAACATCCCATAAATCTAAAAGAGTCTATAAATCTAAACCTAATATTTGTATTATTATCCCAGATTGTAAAACTTATGTATTTTTCTTTATTAACAGGTAAAAGTTGAACATAATTTCGGTTAGCTAAATTTCTAATTATGAAATGTGAATCATAACCACTTAGGTTGTGAAAAACTACTGGAATGACAAATGATTTTTTATAATTAAGATTACAGTGGTTATGAGCAAAACCTCGAAAAATACCTGTTAGGTGACAATGTTCCCTAACAATCTTATCACCTTCCTTAAATATCTCCTCACAAATATGACATTTATCTGAAGCATCTTTTAAATTCACTTCAACATTCATTGGTTCAACATTTTTTAATTTTGACATTACAAATTTTGAAATATTTTCAATTTTATCTACAAACCATAGCATACAATCAGAACTTCGATTACTATCATAAAATGACCAGTTATCGTTAAAATTACATTTAAAATATAGTCCAGCACTATAAGCTTTATGTTTCTGATACCTAGCACTTCTCGTTACCGACTGTGAACCATATCCCTTTTGAGATTATATTCTAGCATCTACATCAATATAAGGAATAAGTAGTGATTCAAAATCTGCATAAATAATAAAAGGTACTTTTTCTTTGTATACGAAATTTTTAAAGTTGACATATGGATCTTTAGAAAACTCAATTTTACAATTATTATCAATTTTTCATAATATTTGAAATGGTCATCCAATTTTTCTTGAGAAACAAAATAATTCAAACATCTATCACATATATATTTTTTTCTAGTATTTTTAGAGAATTGCTTGGATAAAAGTCTTGACAAGTCTTTTATCCAAATATAGTGATACTGTATATCATCACTAAAATCATAATCATCATTATCTGACTCTGGTTCACAATCATTCTTTTTAGGAAAATATTTATTTTGAATAATCAGTAAATTGACATGCTTTTCTCTTTTTTGTTTTGTTAAACGTACTGGCACAACACTAAAATGTGATTGTCTGAAAATTTCCAATTCAAAAACATTAACCGAAATATTAACATTATTTTTTTCGAAAGTTGTAATCTGATTTGGGTGTACAGGAAATGTAAGACCGTTAATGTTCAAAACTTTGCTATAATGAGGATATGAACAAGTACGTGTAGGATTTTTATTAATAACGCAAGGGAACAAAGCTGAAACAATTGCCCAAGCAAAGCATGCATTATCGTCATTCTGAACGTTGATACACGCCTTTCTTTTAGCTATTTATGTCTGGTAATTTAATATATGATGATATTCCACTAGCCACCTCGTATTTATTTATATTGATTTCCAGAGATATAATTTTACTTAAGGCCCACCCCGATCCTTCCTCAGAATATTCTGAAAGTTTTCTTAAAATGACATCTCTTACATTAACTGCAAAGTCAGTTGTCTTATCAATTATTTCATTTTTTGTAGAAAAATATTTATTTTCTGTAATTTCAGTATCACTTGATTTTTTAATAAATTCTGCACAAAAACAAGTATTGAATTTCAACATATTGCATTTTTTTAATGCGTTTTTCATTCTAGTGCTGAAAAGAAACAACGAATCATCAAAAAACTGTAAGATATCTTTATGAGATTTATTTATAATAACCCCGGTTCGAACTCTACTTTCAAAAATTGAATTAATATCTTCCCATTTTACTCTATTACTTCTTTTTTTATTAATAGTAAGCCCCTTTCCAGATTTACTTAGATTCTGAATTATTATTCTAAACCACTTTAAGTGACCCAAGTTGGTTTGTAGTTTACGTAATGTACCAATGGTTAGATCCCCATCACTTATTGCTAAGTTGCAAAGTCTAATGTGACATTTAGCTTGTTTTGACCATTTTTCTATATCATAAATAGTACAATTTTTTTTTGAAATAAAATATTTTCAATTGCTTGAAACTTTTTAACAATATTATCAGTTAGGAGAGCTATTTCCTCAGAATTCATTTTCAAAAATTATAAAAACATACGATTTTGAAAACTGAAGCTGTTCACCTGTGTCCAGATTATTTTTCAAGGTGTTGAAATTCAATATGTACTGTTTTTGTTATGTTTTTTATACATTCTCCTCTATTTTGAAGAGGGTCCTAGGGGAAACCCTTTGGAAAGTTTGAAGTCCCAGGAATGTAATGCTGAACTTCCCCGGCGTAAATTGATTTACATGCGACGCAAATGCATCCGTCACTCTTTTGGGGAGAAATACTATATTTTCTTCCAGCTCCAGAAGTATTTGGGCTCCAAATTGCCCCTGGTGCACCTTTGCGCTGTTTATTCTATGTGGTGTATCCTTTGGTAAATCTTTTAGTTTTATAACGGGTTTTATTTCTGCAAAAGCAGTGCTTATTGTATTAATCTCATTTAAAAAATTCATCTGTAATAATGAAAGAATTATTTGAAAAGATAACAGAATAATAATAATTTAACAATTAAGTTTTTTTGAATAGTTAAAGATGAATGAAAAAAAAATAGTAAACTTATAAATAACTTACTATGTATTGTGGAACCTTAAACGACAACTTTTCACTGGAACACTAAGTACAGTCTATTGCCTAGTATTTACTGTGAGCACTATTTAAAAGAATATTTTATTATAGAGGGGGGATGCACAAGTCCAATGAGTTATTTTTGATATCATCATCATATTTCCAGAAAACTATATTTTCTACGATTTCGTACAATCTAATCTGTTATTAACAATTATAAACCAGAAATCAGGACATTGCAATCTAATCATATTTAAAACAAGTTCACTATTGTCTGAATAAATGATTTGGCCTGCACGCGCTTCCTAACTATAGAAATAACGCATAAATATTACCTACTAAGCGAATTTAATATAATGTGAGATTTCATTTATTACAATATAAAAAAACCTTCTATAAAATGATATGAATTCACACACATATCCGTTTAAAAAAAAATGTTGGTTATCAATCTAATAACATTCCTTTGAGAATTTCAAAATATAGAACCCTTAAAAAATCAGCTAACTGCATAGCCCCTCCCCCTCGTAAACACTACCCCTCATCTCTTACACACACACACACACACACAATCCTCCATATATTTTCTTTCTTCTAATTACTTCTTGTATACACCCTTATTTACTTTTTACGCAACCCCCCCGTAGACGCTACCTTTAAAAGCCTCTTCGCTTCTTCTAAATCACCCTCTACCTTGTACACGTAAAAACATACACACTTATTCACTTTTTGCATAACCCTCGTTCTTGTATACACCCTTACTTTTTGCGTAATCCCCGTAGACGCTACCCTCCCCCGTAGACGCTACCCTTAAAAACGCCTTCGCTTCTTCTAAACCACCCTCTAGATACCTTATACACGTAACAACATACACACTTATTTACTTTTTGCATAACCCCCGTTCTTGTATACACCCTTACTTTTTGCGTAATCCCCCGTAGACGTACCCTTAAAAACCCCTTCGCTTCTTCTAAACCACCCTCTAGATACCTTATACACGTAACAACATACACACTTATTTACTTTTTGCATAACCCCCGTAGACGCTACCGTCATTACTTGCTAACCATCTAGAGACTTCTTCTACTTCTTGTAAACCCTCTGGTAACTTCTTCCTATCGGTAACCACACATAGGCCATCCGCCTGTTCATCCGATAAAGTGTCACAGAACATACGTGTATTTACTACTCCTGAACAATATTCAATTATAAAATTGGTGAAATGTTGCACTCCGGAGGCTATATCGTGCTTACGAAAAGTGGCCGACAACAACGACGACAACATACACACAGGATTTTTCCTAAAAACGCTTTTTTTGTGTTTTTCTTGCTGAAAAACGACAAAATTACTCAAAAATAAATCCGAAATGCCAACTTTTTTTGAAGTAAACGAATACTTTTCTCGCATATTAGATAGGGTTGGGCAGAAAAGTAAAACGATAACATCTTTAAGAGAAACCGACCAATCGCGTATCAATTTTATGTTTAAATCAGATATATTTCCATAAATTATTTATTTATCAAGCAGAGTTTAGTTGATATTTTTTGGTGAAATAAGTAAGGCTTTACAAAGCCGTTTTCATTCACAGCGAGCAAAATTATCGCTTGTTTTACTCTCGAGCACGGCGCATTTAAGACATCATTTTGTGAATGGTCTGCACAACCGCGTTGATCGACATAGTTAGTGTCGAACCAAGGTTTATCTAAATAAACTATATTTCTATTACTTTCTCTATTACCATTGAGTATTAGAATATTTATTTTAATACTCAATGCTATACTTAAAAGTCAAAGATCTCGAAGCCGAGGGCCAGATAGGCCTGTAGTGCTGACTGTCCCAGTATATACATACATTGGTCAGACTAAACAATATTTGCAAAAAAGCCTACAAGCTCACAAATATTCTAAAACAGATGTTACAGCACTCTCACATCGTAAACAACAAACAGGACACTATTTTAACTATGACCAAACTAAAATTCTTGCAAAAGAAAAAAACGATAAGGTTAGAACGGTTTTAGAAATGATCCATATTAAACAAAATTCCAACAGCATCAATTCTAGAAATGACTTAAAAAACCTAAGTATTATTTATGACGACATATTAAAAAAATAATAACACAGACTTGTATTTGAGTACCACCTCTGAAACTTTTTGTACCTCACTATTGACTATATACTAAAAATTGTGAAATTTCGCTTGTACTATCAAATAAAAATTTTTTAAAGTGCAGTGGGTATGGGTTAAAACCAATAATGCATGTTTTGCAAATACTATTTAAAACTAATTAAGCTGTGATAAGAGAAGGATGATGTTTGACATGGAAACTTATTTTTTTAAAAAGCAATTTTAAATTAGTATTAAGATCTTCTAACCATGTGATGTCCCAACAAACAGGTAATTTATTTCATTCTCAATTGAACAAATTTTATTATTTTAAGAGTTAAAATTTTTACTGTTTTCACTTTTTAATTATAGTGTAGTTTCTGTTTGTAAAGATATATTTTAATTTTATTGTAGTTGATTTGATAATGACAGGATAATGTCGAAGCGTACGTAATCAGTAAAAAAAGTGTATTAAAAGAAACGTCCAGAGTTTGTTTAATGACCTTAATCCAAGAAATTTCCATACAAATATATATATATATATATATATATATATATATATAACAAAGACAGAATTAGCGGGCATATCACGCAAAAGAGGTTACAGAGAATGAGTGGTAACCGTAGGCATGCATGTAGACATTTATATATATATATATATATATATATATATATATATATATATACATAAATATATATATATACATATATATATATATATATATATATATATATATATATATATATATATATATATACTTAAAATCTATCTTAAATAATTTTGTCGAAGTACCACAATACGGGCCGATTCCATAATACACATTCGACCATCTAATTTGTTATAATTACTTAAAACCACATTCTATTAAAATGTTTCGAAGTGTTTCTAGTGAATCTTGATTTTTAAATTCCTAAAAAGGTGTCTCATTATCATTGTTATTAGTTAAAATTGAATTATTAATATGTATTTCATCGTTAATTTGGATATTATAATTACATAGATTACATTATTATCAGGAATTTCATTATTAATGTGAAAGTCGTCAATAATAAGCAATTCATTAGATTCAGCATTCACTCCAAAAGGTCTCTAGAAAGCCATTTCACAAATATCACAAAACAAATCAAACACAACTGTAAAATAATTAAAACGCACTTAATAAATTGTTCGTGAATACTAACGAAATTATTCATAAAACGTTGGACGATAATATTCTTTATTTCATATTTATTTATGAAATTTTTTACGACATATATTTCAGTTTGTTTGAAGGAACACAGATCGACTACATAGTCGACCAACGATTTTATGAACGCATATTAGCGACGTTGATATTCAAAAGTAAGGTTATATAAAGGTTGGTTGGTTGCGGTGGGTGAAAGTGGGTGGTAGAACTTGTAATTATATACTTCTATCATTTTCTAACCCACTGTACGAGTAATATTCGCCCGAGACTGTGCTGAATGGCGCAAATTACGTTTATACATGACAATACTGTTCTAGTATATTTCACATGTTCCCAGGATGTTCTAGAATAATGTAGGATATTTTTAAATATTTGGAATGAACCACGAAAATATGTGACTGTAGTTGGTCCACAATATTCTAAATTGATTTCAAAAATGAGCTGAGAAATTCTGCAATATATCCAAATACACATATCACTGAAACTTATTAAATAATGATTACTATTGGTTTCGAATATTCTAAATTATTCTGAAAATTTCTGGATTTAACTGGAAAGTTGTCAAATATATATTAATAATTCAATTTTTTCCTGAATGTTCTAGAATATTCTAGATTTTTCCGGATTGCTCTAGAATATTATAGAGTTTCCATAATGTTTCAGAATTGTCTGGATTTTGCCATAATGTTCTAGATTTTTCCAGAACCTTTTTTTATTTTATAATTCTCAAAATCAACTATTAAAGTGTGTTATTGTAGTTGGTACATAATATTCTAAATTGTTCACAAATTCCACGAATGATCTGAGAAATTCCATCATATATTCAAACACTAGAAGTTATTACGAAATAATTATTATCGGTCTAGATTATTTTGAAAAGTATGCAAGTATATTAATAAGGGCAGTGATATGGGGCTGTCTTAGCAGTGGCTAAAGAAAACAAGTACGATGAGACAATGTAGTACCAAATGGGTCATTAGATCAATGTCAATGAAGCGATTTATTTTGGGTTTCCCAATACACAATCACGATCCTGTGCTCGTCCATCTATCTGTTCATTTAGAAAATGGACAACACGTCTTGTGTACCAAAGAAACGGCATCAAAAATTGCGACAGAACTACCAGCAAGAAGAACTTTGACAGCGTTTTGAGCTGTGCCGAGGAGATCTATTTGTTAAAACTTTACTCGGAAGTTCCATCCCACTATACTTGGGATACATCAAGTAAAATATTTTCCCTCGAAAACGTGGTATGCCAGTGCAAGGACACGATGGAGTGTTTCAGAGTAATATGATAGGAAGAGTCTACACATTGAATCCAAAAACATGCTGAATGCTTCTATTTATATTTATTACTACAAACTATTCGTGGCTCGACATGTTTTGAAGATCTAAGAACTGTCAACGGTTACATTTGTAAAACATATCGTGAAATATGGCAAAGATTTGGTTTATTAGAAAACGATGACAATTACTGGGAATAAATGAAGCTGCACAAAGGGCAACAGGAAATAAAATTCGTAAACAGTTTGTGATTTTATTAACTACATATAATCCATCAAATCCTAATGGATTGTCGTTAAAATATAGAAAAAGTATGAGTGACGATAACCTGGCTGGACTACGACGACCAAATCCGGACTTTGACATTAATTTTAATGAAGAAATTTTTGACCAACGATTGATATTACTGGAAGATAAATGTTAAGCGATATTCAACCAACTGGGAGTTCAAGCACCTCAACGAAATCTATTTGATGCTATAAACTGTAACATGTCCACCGACACAAGTTATTCACTCTTCAGTTACTTCCACCTCTAATTCAAAATTATTAAGTTCGATATTTTAAAAACAACTGAAATGATTGTTTTTACATTCGCAAGTCTTCTATTTAACCGGCAAGTTACGAGTCAACGGCCTCTTTATCGTTCTCCGCTAAAGAAGTAATCATTTATCCAGTCTTCAAATCTCTTTTGTGTGTAGTGACATTTTGTTTTGTTAGTAAGTTTCTCTCTCTTTTTCCAAATTGTAGTTGTGTTTTGTATTATACATATTTTTTCTAGTAGTATTTTTTCTATAATTTAAATTTGCATTTTCTGAATATTTTGGGAACAGGATATGAATGAAACAGATTTCTGTGGTCCTATTTTAAAAATTTAATTCGATTTTTATATGTATTGGAGTGTAAGCTCCTAATCTGTTCATCTTATTCCCCGTTTTCAATATTACTTCCAGATTGATTCTCCTTTTTATTTTTTTGTATAGAGCTCTGCAGCTCGTACATGGATCTAGGAAACTTGGACCTCAATGACTGCACTTTGGCCATCAAGAAATCGCTACCTACCCTCCAGGGTTCCAGAACATTGCCATTTCAAGTACCACTTCTCCAAGATATCTCTGAGAGCTGTATATTCTAAGTCTCTCCAAGATAAGTCCTCAAACTTATGTTCGATATATATATATATATATTTATATATATATATATATATATATATATATATATATATATATATATATTATATATATATATATATATATATATATATATATATATATATATATAAATTCATTTAATTGCTTCAACCATTTGTTTATAATATTGTAAAGTTTATTTTCTTCGGTTCGTAGGTTGTTTGAAATAATTAAAAAACGGTTATATTTCACATTTTTATATGAAAAATGGATATACATAATTTTAACGTTTCGCTTCTTCTTTGGAAGCATTTTCAAAAACAATACCATTGTAAAAATAAGGGACGATTAAAATATCAGCACATTGTTAAAAACAAACCTTAGTAGGTTTCTTAAAAACATCAATAAAAACATAGCATTAAAATCGATGTACTCACCTTAGAATATCAACGGAACGATACCATACCATAGGTTGAAACGACATGCATATATATATATATATATATATATATATATATATATAAATATATATATATATATATATATATAAATATATATATATATATATATATACATATATATATATATATATATATATATATATATATATATATATATATCTTTCAACAGGTAAACCAAACGCTCATTTGTTTTCCCTGTTGAATTCCGTTGTTTTGTGTTTTCCCATGTTTCAATTAACATCTTTGCTCCCAAATTTCACATCCTTATTTGGTTATACCGTGCTGATGACGCCAAATGAGCCAGAAACATGCATGTCCTCGGTTACCACTCTATTTCAGTAGCCCCTTTTTGCATGAAACATAAGAAAATATAACAGAATTCAACAGGATAGTCAAACGCAACATGTGTGTCAGTAATATTATATGCGCCTCCGTGTCTATGTTGGTTGTTGTCTCGAATATTCGAGATCTTCTAATATTACTGACACAAATGTTGCGTTCGACTATCCTGTTGAATTCTGTCATATTTTCTCATGTTTCATTCAACACCTTTGCTCCCAGGTTTAAACCCTTTCTTGGTTGTACCGTGCTGAGTACGGCAAATGAGCCAGAAACATGCATGTCCGCGGTTACCACTCTGTTTCAGTAGCCCTTTTTCTGTTTGGGTGAATTACTCATGAATCTCTTTGTTGTTGTTGTTTACATATCACGCGATATTCCTACATCTTCTTTGTTATTTACTATGGGTTGGAAGGTTCAGGCAGGGGGGCTATATGCGCCTCCGTGTCGATCTTGGTTGTTGTCCTGAAAATATGGGATCTTCCAACTGAAGGCACAAATGAGCGTTTGGATTCCCTGTTGCAATCCGTATATATAAAATCTTGAGTTGGACATATTTATTCGTATTGTACAGTGAATACATAGTTAATGTGAATTAATTTTGTATGATTAATAAATATAAGAGAAACTAATTAGGTATTACATTCACAATTTGCAGAGCTACTATCAACACAACAAACTTGTATTAATTCGAAGTCATAAACAGGTATATGACATAATAGATTATTATAAAAAGCAACAAGATGGTATTATATTTCTGGATACCTGGTGGTACTGGAACGACATTTTTAATTAATTTAATCCTAGCTGAAATTCGTGCCAACAAATAAATTCGCCATAGCATCATCGGGAATAGCGGCTATATTTATAGTTGGGGGACGAATAGCACATTCCGTATTAAAATTCCTTTTAAATGTTGCTGACTGTGAATTTACTGTATGTGACATTACAAAATTATCAGCACGCGGACAAATATTCAAACAGTGCAAAGCCATCATATGGGATGAAAGCACAATGGCAAACCAAAAGTCTTTAAAAGCACTAAATAGAACGCTCTGAGATTCACTAAATAATATAAGCTTAATGAGAAGTAATTTGTGAATATTTAAATCAGGTGTCTGTCATCAAACGTTACCAGTCATTTCGAAATCAACACCAATGGATGAAAGTAATGCCTGCTTGAAGAAATTACTCATATGGCACTGTACAAACAGTCAAGTCAACAAATATGAGAGCACACATTTTAATAGACGTACGAATGCAAGAATTTTCCGGAAATCTACTAAGAATAGAAGAAGGTACCTATCCAATAGATAAAAATTATGCCAAAATCGAACTGAGAAATGAATTGTGCAATGTTGTGGAGATACCTGAGCAACTTATAAATTAAATGGTTATGGCTAACAATTATTTGCGTGTCGAAAAACGGAATTGTCAACGAAATCAACAGCACTATTCAAGAAATGATTCCGGGGGAAGAGAAAATTTACTGGCCGATCGATAAAAAGAATGATGAAGATGGAAACGCCAATTTCCCTACCGAATTGTACCAGGAATGCCAGTACACTGTCTTATATTGAAAGTTGGTTCGCCAATCATTTTACTACGAAATCTGAACTCGCCAAAACTGTAACAACGGGTAAAAAAAAAGACGCGAGTTACGAGGTCATAATTCGCTGCACCTGCATCATCATATATCATTAGTTAAAATGCATGTATACTTGTTATCATAGTTCTTCAGTTGCTTTATATTTGTAAATCAGTTTTTGTATAATCACTCCGAGAATAACATCTCTCTTTGTAATAATTAAATAAAATATATTTTTAAAAATAGTATTTCTGTTTGGAAATACATATTTGGCGCAGTCAGTAGGATAACGCGTGTTATCCTAACGTGTTTAAATACGAACTTACAGCCCTTTAGTGGAGCCCATCCCTTCAGTGGAACCAGTGCAAATCATCCCTTCTGTGGAAATCGAACCTTCTGTGGTACAGTTACGTGGGTTTACAAAAACTCGAGGAAGGTACAACTAGCCAGAAAACCATCGAGGTAAGTGCTAAGTTTCCTTTTTGCGGCTTGTGGTAGATTACCGCAAGCTGAATGAAAAGACTATTAGCGATCGGTACCCCATCCCAAATATAATCGAAATTTTGGACAAATTGGGGCGTGCCCAATATTTCAGTACCATCGACCCTCCTAGAGTTGAGCAAAGATTCGATACAAAAAACGGCATTCAACGTAGACCATGGTCACTAAGAGTTCTTGCGTAAGCCCATGGGTCTAAAGAACCCGCGTAGTACCTTTCAGAGGGTAATGGACGAAGTTCTTAAAGATCTGCAGAACAGGATGTGCCTTGTGTATATGGACGATACAATTATTTTCAGTACAGGGTTGCAAGAGCACATATAAAATCTCAGATTAGTTTTTGAAAAATTAAGACAAGCGGGACTAAAGTTACAGCTAGACAAATGCGAATTCATGCGTAGATAAGTAGAATTCTTGGGGCACGTTGTGACGCCCGATGAGATTAAACCCAATCCCAAAAAGATCGAAGCCGTGCAAAGTTTTACTATACCTAAAACACAAAAAGATCTTAAATTCTTTTTAGGCAAATACTTCCGCCCCAACCTTTTCCGACCACAATTTAAAATTCTAACTAATCACAAGCCGGTAGAATGGTTGTTTTCCCTTAAGGAACCGAACTCTCGCCTGATGCATTGGCGAATAAAACTAGAGGAGTATACAATGAAATATCAAAAAGGAAAGCTTAACAAGGTACCGGACGTACTTTCTCGTTCAACCCCTAAACTGGATGTAAATGCATTAGTTCTTTATATGTTAATATCGACGATATAGACGAAATAATACAAAGAGAAATCCAAATAATTGATAATCCTCCCTTAGTCAATGAAAACCTGCCCGATCTCCTTGAGTT
Organism: Galeruca laticollis; assembly: GCA_963921935.1. Lineage (NCBI taxonomy): Eukaryota > Metazoa > Arthropoda > Insecta > Coleoptera > Chrysomelidae > Galeruca > Galeruca laticollis. The sequence goes on from OY998180.1 coordinate 168,470,455, forward strand.
AGACATAGAAAATTTACTTAACGACAGCAGTAAAATAAAAGTTCTTCAAGATATTCAAATCCGTCCCCCTGATATCGGAATTACGCAGGACACTGATCTAGACACGGTTCATACTTCCGTAGATAATCCGATTTTAACCATACCAATTTCCGAAAAATCTGTAAATCAGCATAAAAATCAAATAATATTAACAACGAGAGAAATAAACTCCTACATTTGCAAACAAGAGAAACATTCGATAACACTACATTCAATGTCACTCTTCCTTCTAGAAATCTAGAATATAATATATTCACTTTCGCCAAGGATTTTTTAAATCCTAGAATTACGTATGCTTCATATTTTAGACAAACTAATTTACCCGAAATGTTTGTTACAATTTTGCATAAATTCTTTAAAAATTCAGCGTTTAAATTAATTTACTGTACAAAATTTCTTAAAGACTTAGTAACGTCAGAAGAACAATGAGAAAAATTAGAGTATTACCACGTTTACAAAAAGGGTCATAGAGGAATCAATGAGTTAAAAATGTCTCTCACAAAAAATTATTATTGGTCCGAAACGTCTGAGGACATAGAGAAATTTGTTAATAGCTGCGAAACTTGTTTAAAAAATAAGTACGACCGAAATCCACCAGTCATTAAATTTAATCTCACCCCAACAGCTTCTAAACCATTTGACCAAATTCACATCGATGTTTTTCGAATCTCAAATACTCCTTTCCTCACAATAGTCGATTCTTTCTTTCGATACGGCCAAGCCTATCCGATCGAAACCGTCACCGGCAGTTTATAAAATGAATATCGGAGAATCAGGTAAACGTTGGAGGAGAGTCGGTATAATCGGACTCCACCCGTTAATCGGACAACTTTGCATACTACGAGCTGCAACTTCCCTGTCGCACGGAGAATGACTTAAACTCTTGTTCAAGTAAGCGGTCTCACAGATAACCCACATATAAATGAGACACTGATTGTGGCGCCATCTAAAGAGTCTGTCGACTAAACAAAGCATATCAGTAGTAGACACCCTTCTTAATTTTGTAACTCATCACGGGTTGCCTTATAAAACTACAGCCGACTGTGGTAACGAATTTAAAAATAAATATCTAGAAGACTTTTGTAAATTACACAGCATCGAACTACATCTCACAACAGCGAAAAATAGTAACTCAAATTCACCTGTAAAAAGATTCCATTCGAGCCTCATTGAGTATTTTAGATGCCTGCGAGAGCAGAACCCGGAACTAACCCCTATCCAATTAATGAAGCATTCGGTTTTAATTTATAACAACTCCTTACATTCTGTTACCAAATTTGCCCCATTTGAAATCATTAAAGGGCATATTGGAAGTCCAGACACCTTTGATCTAGATGATTATCTTGTTCTTTCCTATTATGTTCAAAACCACAAAAATATAAGTAAACAACTATATGAAATGATAAAAGAACGAAACGAAAAAGTAAAAGAACGCAATATAAACAAAGCTAACGAGAAACGCGATGAACCCCCTGATTTTTCCAACCAACATATAGCTTATGTTCGAACGAAACATCGAGATAATAAAATGCCCAAATTCACAAAAACGGAAATAGTTGGAGATGATAACGTAGTTTTAAAAACTAAGAAAGTAACTTATCATAAAAGCATCGTTAGAAAACCGAAATCTAATTCAAATATTTTACAGGGTTTTAATCATTGGATGTATCGTCGTAACCTTCTACGTAATTAGACGAAGATGCGAAAATTAAAAAATCAAGAAAGAAGAAGTCAAAATCATCGAAGAAATTCCCTTGGAGACAGTTCTCGAAAATCACTCTGTTATTTTCGCCTCTTAAGGACGGAGGAGTTACGAGGTGATAATTCGCTGCCCTGCATATCACTATAGGTTTGATCTCACACGAATCACAAACCATCAGAAACAGTCAGGATTCTGCGCAATCCATTTCTCCGCGTTCATACATAAGTTTCTGATTGTTTGAAAACAGCTGGACGATGTTCACACAGGTATGACTGATGGTTTTCCAACTGTCCAACGTCCTGCTGTTTTCAAGCAAGCAGAAACTTATGTATGAACGCGGAGAAATGGATTGCGCATGATCCTGACTGTTTCTGATGGTTTGAAACTAGTGTGAGAACAAACCTAATATATCATTAGTTAGAATTCATGTATACTTGTTATCATGGTTCTTTAGTTGCTTTATATTTGTAAATCAGTTTTTGTATAACCACTCCTAGAATAACATCTCTCTTTGTAATAATTAAATAAAATATCTTTTTAAAAATAGTATTTCTGTTTGGAAATAGGTACATATTTCGCGAATATATTTAATATCAACTGGATTACCTTTCAATTTTAAGCGCTTACAATTGCCAGTCAAGTTGTCTAATAGTATGACCATCAATAAAACACAGGTCCAACCATTCCAATATTGTAGCGTTAATTAGAGAGAACAATGCTTTTCATGTGGTCAAATTGTACGTCGCATTCTGACGAGCTGGGTCACCTCGAAGATTGTTCATTTACATTCCAAATGATAAAACAACATGTAGTATAAGCAAGTGTTGTAAACAATAATTGAAAAAATGTAATCGTTTATAAAACTGTAAATATGTATATATTCAATGAAACATATTTTTTTATTTAAACAAACTACTTTCGAATTTAATTTATAATTATTTTAATAAGTTAATGAATCAGTAGATTTCGTATACACTATATACAGCGTACTTTTAATGGTTAGAATTTGTGTACATATATAAGATAGAAAAACTGATTTTATAACAACCAATGTGCGATGTATTTTGACCCAGGCAACGCCCGGTTTCGTTGTTAGTAGGATAATAGAGCCTTCCCCAAACTATAGTATGTACAAAAAGTACGAGGAGTAATAAACCCTAATTAAGTATGCAAAACCTTTACAGGGAGCACCATGAAATTTTTGATAAATCTCTTACTTTAAATTACATTTCTTCCGTAAATCTAAAAACCAGGTAGATCGACCCCGTATTTGTTTCAGTTGTAGCAAAGTTTAGGGTTTATTCATTGTTAAAGGATTAGCAGATAAGCAATAACGCAATGCAGTGGTGTGTATTTTGGGAAAAATACGTTTTAAATTATAATATAATAAAAAATGGAAAGAAATAATTATTGGAATACATTTATTACTTACATTTTATTCTATATCCGACTCGGAAGAGGAAGAATCGTTGTTGACATTAATAATAATAGGGTCGATTAAATCATCACAAATATTGTCAATTTTCCAAATATTTGCCTCTACTTTGATAACATGCTCGATACAGTTTGTCCAATTTTCCTTACTCACATGACTTACAGCACTCTCAAACAATTTCACAACATCGTTTATTTTAAAAGTAGTATTTTTTTTTCCAACTTCCCCCTTCACCTGAGCCCATATTAATTCTATGGGATTAAGTTCACAATGATAAGGGGGAAGTCGAAGAACTGATATACCACGAGAAGAAGCCATTTCTTCTACAATGTAGGTTTTGTATTCATTCTTGTTCATTTTTGCAATTCTGTAAAGTTCTTTCCTTAGTGGATCTTTTGGAAACTTAATATTTTTCGAAATAAGCCACTCCAAAAGCTCTGCTTTACGCCAACGACTTGTGGGCAATGCTTCTCGTAACCGTGAATGGTAACTTGCGTTGTCCATAACAATAACAGCCCCTTTTGGAATCAGATCCAACATTTGAACAAACCATTCCTCGAAGACATCCCCATTCATATCTTCGTGATAGTCCCCCGTGCGTTTTGAAATAAAAGTTAATAATCCACCATCAACAAAACCTTCAGAACTTCCAACATGGACAATGATAAGTCTTTTTCAATTTCCAGATGGTGGCTGCAAACCTAACGACAAACCTTCCACGAATGCCTGCCTTCCGCTTTTAATGTTTTCATCTTGCCAAGATTTGGAAACTGTATATCCAGCATTTATCCATGTTTCGTCTAAGTAGAAGATTTCCAAATTTTGTTCTCTAGCATGTCGAATGCTTCTTAAATAGGCTCTTCTCCAAAAAACTATTTCCGGTTTATCTATCAAGAGAGATTTTCTATTATGTTTTGTATATCTGAAACCCACATCTTTCAAAAGTTTGCATAATGTCATTCTGGAGAATTTTGGATAGTCCGTATCTTCTTGCACTGATGTCATAATTTTGTCAAGTGTTGGAATTTCCTTTCGTAAGTAAAATCCATGGACTTTACGCCTTAGTCTTTGTTTTAATGACTCATCGATCTCAATTGGTTTTCGGCCTGAAGGAGTTTTAGGGGGTTGAAGAGTTCCATTCTTGCTTTCTTTTAGTAATCTATAAATTGTTGATTTAGCAACACACAACATAGCAGCCGTTAATTCCACAATATCATCAACACTTGCACTTGGATCCTTGTTTTTCAATGATATATAACAATTCAATATCCGAGTTTTTTCATTTAAAGATAATGGACCTGTTTTTGGTCGTTTAGATGGTCCTTGGCTTATCGACATTGTTTGGTACTTGCACAATTAACATTCAACAAATGTTTTAAATATATTCCAACTGTTTACAATATGATGACAACCATACAACTTCATACAACTTTACTCAAAGAACTAATACTAAGTACTGATTTAATGTACCTACTTTCTTTTAAAATAATATTCCCGATGATGTTTCTAAGAAAACTGGGTTGTTTGGAAAATCCCTCTCAATAATCGAATAATCTGTAAATAGGTGTAATCGTATTAAGCCGATTACAGTAGGCCACTTGCCATTTAAAATTTCTGAGAAAAATTCCCCAAACACTACATATAGGACTAATACAAATAAAAAATAATATGAAAAAACGGGAATATCCGAACTCTGCCACAAGATAAAATTTTACCTGACTTGTATCAATTTGAGGATTACTGAAATGTTCGAACTGTGCCGCAACCATTTAGTTTAATCCTATTAGAGTCATTAGGGTTTATAATAGATAAAATCGGAGGCCCATAGAATTATGTATATTTCTGAAAGGTTTCAAAGATTTCTTGAATTAAATATTTTGAAGACATCTTGATTGTTTTGATCGATATTTAGGGGATTAGGGGAAGGATGTTGATGCACTTACACTATTGCCTAAAAATCAGGAAGAAGTATTTAATAGTGTTCGTGAATTACAATTACGAACGAACCGAGAAGAGGAATTTCTATTAACAGCAGACCAGGTATTTAAAATTATTGTGTTCTCCTGTTTTCCCAACCTTAATTTTTTATGTAATTCGGATTGTATTTTGGATGGGACTTTTAAATACTGTTCAACTTTTTTTTACCAAATGTTTACCATTCATGGTTTTAAAAACGGCTATTACGTACCTCTTGTTTTTTGTTTGCTGCCGGACAAATCAAGTCAAACATATTCAAATTTGTTTTTAATTTTAAGACAAAAATGTAAAGAAGTAGGCTTAAATTTTCAACCTAAAGAAGTCGTAGTAGATTTTGAACTAAGCATTCATAACGCTATATATGAATGTTTTGGCAGAGATCAAATTCTTTTTGGTTGTAAATTTCATCTCTGTCAAGCTTGGTTTCGTAAAATTCAGGAGTTTCATTTGGTACAAGAGTACAGACAGAAAGGTTCTGTAATTGGCGAATACTTAAAAGTACATTTCGGTATTATGTATCTTAGTCCTGAGGAAGTTGTAGAATTTTTTTATAATGAACTACATTTTTTGCTTCCGAATGACCTCTACCTCTATCACTTTTTTTTATTAAAATTAGTACATCCCGTTACCTCTGACCTAAATCGTATATTCTTTAGCATAGCTGCAACTCATTCGTTCAATACAAAATGTACCTTACGGTATACCCTCTTAAAATATATTTTTGTACGTCTATGAAATCTACTTAAATGAATGATTTATTACTCCTTGTCCTTTCTATATAGACTATACATGAACACACTTTATAGTTGCAAGGTCAAATAATATTACATTATTTAAATTGAAGTTTATTGTTTTACTACATATTTTTCATAAAATCTATCAAACGGATGAAGGGAGGACAAAATAGGATTAGTTAAATAATTTGTGATTTTGATAGACATGGAACAGTATTCCGTCGTTTGCCGATTACCGTACATTATGCTAAACAGCGCGTTGCATCTCAGCTTATGTGACGTTTGCTAATCAATGGCATTGGTGTAAATCACGTTCCCGTCGGACTAGACACGTCTAAAGCTTCGACGATACATGTATCAAACTGCTAGTAATTGCCTTTAGGTTGACCGGATATACATCATATTTTAGTAATACCAGTAATACCTATGCCACCGTCTCTGATTAAGATAAACTCGGTCAGAGGTAGCAATCAAAGCTAGTGACAAACGCTTATGGGAAATTTGAATTGGGAGTCAACGGTTTGCTTGGGGAAATGACAGATCACGAGTTTATTACTGTCCTTAGGCTTTCTATACATAACAGTGACATAACAGACCTTATCTAATCAGTTTATTCCCAATATCATCACATACGTATTTATTTGTTGATTAATCTCTCGACACAAATAATATATGAACAACTTTCTTTTCTTGTTCAAGTTCTTGTTTATTTATAAGACTATGAGAAATGATAATGAATAAAAATTATATACCCCCACTTTTAGAATTTATATCTTATAAATTAAGCAGAGGCTAAAGAAAATAATCCACTACTGACAATTGAAAATCATAGTGGATCTTGCTAAATTACACAACTACTTTCACCATCACTAACACTTTTCACTAACCCATGTTTAAAGTTATCTTATTGGGTCATCGGTCGTTAAAAATATTAAAGTACTGTCTGTACTGTTCATATGGGTTAAAGCCATTCTTAATTTGAAGCCTAAAAAATATGTTGACAATGTCGGCAATGAGCTTGGCGATAAGATAGAAAACCAGCCTACCATTCAGGGTAGACCAATATGCCGTTCTCTCGGCTGTTTATCAAGAAATATTCCTCATAAATGTAGGATAACATTTCTTCTAAGTGAACGTGATTATGGGAAATCGCTGGAAATAACTATTAAATTTCTAGTTTGACTACTAGAGTAGGTAAACTGTGAAGGAAATTTAAAAACCTTAACCTAACCTTCTAGCGAGATTCACGACTACTAGGCTGGTGCCTATAATTTTTGTGAAAAGGAAAAAAACTAACAGGCAAGGACCGGTAGCAAAATGTTGTTAAAGTTCCAACTGAAAGGAAAAATATATTTAACCATGAAAACATTCGAAGTGGTAAAATGGGGATGAAGTTTAGGGGTTGAAAAAGGTTTTTTTGCAGATCCGCACCCTGGAAGACACACTGTTGGAAGAGCTGTGCCAAAGTAAGGAGAAGAGGATCCACTTCTAAGGCAATAATTTCCGGTGTGCAATGATAATGGTGGATTGTGAATCCCAAGAAACTGACTCATTAGGTCTGCGCTGAAATTACACTCTTGGAAAGGACCCGAATTTGTGGCTCGAAGTGGAGACGACTTCCCAAAGCCGGTCACCATAATGGATTTCTTCCCAATAAACCACGACATGAAACTGGAGAAGTTCCTCCAATTTGTCGAGGTTCAGAACTCCAATCTGGCTACTGGAACTTGGAAGATCCTGAAATCTAAAAAAGAGGGAAACGGAACTATCTTCACGATTGGGATCGATCGCCATTCTGGGGAGGCTCTAAAGGCAGAGGGTTACGCGCTAAACTTTTGGGGCTGGAAACAAAAAAAAACCCGCGGAGGATCCAAAGGACATGTTCGCATTGTTCGTAGAACTCAACGTTGGTATGGGAGTGGCGAAGAAAACTTGATGAACTAGGCAAGAATAACAGGGTCTCTTTTGCCTGGGTTCCTGGCCACTCAGGAATCACAGGAAATGGAGGCTAATACACTTGGCAGGAAAGGAGCACAAACGCCCTTTATTGGCCCGGAGCCTTTCTGTGGTGTAGGAAAATGCTCCTATAAGAAAAAGTTTCGGAAGAAAGCGGAAACCGAAAGAGAAGCACTGTGGCGGTGCCTTCCCGGGCTGGATCACTCCAAAAAGTTCCAGCAGAACTTTGACTCCGCTAGATTCAAAAGTTATTTGGATCTCAGTAAAAATAAGCTACATCTCCTCACGGGCTTCTTTACATGGCACTGCCGGCTTAGGAAGCACCTCATGCGAATAGATCTAGCAGAAATTGACGAGTGTAGATTATGTGGGAAGGAGGAAGAAAGTCCGGATCGCCTAGTTCTAGAATGCCTCATCATTGCAGGCCAACGCAAAAAATGTTGCGGACCAGAAACTTGTAATAGTGAGGATATAACCTCCTTGAAACCATCCCAAATACTAGAGCTCATTAGAACCCTGAAACAGGAAGGCGAGCTGTAGTAGTAGCGAAAACAGCTCTGATAGGGGGGCACAATAAACCTTCGGTTTCAGTGTATTGCAACCCCGTTAAAATCTAATCTAACTCGAAAACTAGCCGTCTTCTGAATTGCAAAAAAATTATGCTTATTCGACACCGAGAAAGACATACTTTCACAAATATTCATTTAGTTAGTTTGAGGTTCTGTCAAAAAGTGTTTAATAAAAGAGTTTTACATTCTTTCATTATCTACAACTTTTGTATTAAACATTTTTCGCACGTGTTTTGAACGAAACTAACTGTTCTAAATAATTCTACATTATAATAAAAAAATGACAATTGTTTCCATATTTCGAAATTTCATTGTCAGAATGACAGAAGTTACATTTCATGTGATGCCTATCTGATGTTTAGTAATTTTTGACTTAATATATATGAATAGAAAAAAGAAGAACATAGGATATTACAAATATTAAAGCTGATATATTATTAGCCCTATGAGGGGATATCCTGGATATCTTTTCCCATTTAAGATCAGTATAATTGTGCAATGATCTGGGAAACCAAGAAAACTATTATCTGCTGATCTTTACAATTATTACTTAAGATGACAGTTTCATATTGGAGAACTCCCTAGATGTATCTGTTCATTGACGACTTAATATTGTGGGTCCCTTAAGTGTCTTCTAATTTATAATTCCTCAAGGAAATCTTGTTCTTGTTTCTTGTTACAAATATGTAGTACTCCTAGTTCTGTGTGTAGCCAAAATAAGTAATAAACATCAAGTAGGCATCATATGATATCGAAACAATTGTCAATTTTTTAGAATTCCTATAATGTTTTCATTATATTGTGGAATTATTTAGAAACAGCTAGTTTCATTTAAAAAGTAACATGAGTAGATTCAACTTTGGGTTTTTTCATGTTTATATATATTTTTTCCTCAACAAAATTTTCCACTTGCCATTTATTTTTAGCGTTTTAAATTCGTTTAGGCACCAACCTATACGCCATTGTTATCGAAGACAACAGTGAACAAATCTGGATCGTCATATTGACGTCCTTTGGAAGATCCTGATCATATAACGGTAATTTAGGGGCAAATTTCGCTGCAAAATATTTCTGGCTAAAAACATCCTAAAAATTACAAGGCATGTGCTAACCGATGTACGTAACAATTTTCTTCACTTCTTCAAGGTTTCAGGGAGTTTTCAACATAGTTTTGGTATATTATAAAGATACTATATCATTTATAAACATTTTATTGGATCAAATTTACAGAAACACATAAAATGTTTTGTCTTTCTATATTCAATTGGTCATTTCTAGAACTATTGTTATGTGTGTCATAACAATACTCTTCAGTAGTTCATGTTCTTAGAACTATTATTTATCAATCATTAACAAATATTTTATAGCACAAAATAATTCTATATGCAGAGCTCATTTTGCTCTATGGCTACGGATCTACATTTTTTAAATTATTTCATAATAGTCGTATTACTACTGTCACTTCTACAAAAACAGTTTCACGTAACTCATATTGTCAAGCTTAACGAGGAAGGTGTAATTTTTTTTTCAAAATATTAATTTTTGGCAATGTTTGTACAAATTTTAAAAAATTCCTTATCGGTAATGTTTGTGATATCAAGCACTGCCCCTGTTCTAGTCAAACCACTTTTAAAACCTTTCTTCAAGCTTGATCATAATCATAAATCAAAGTGGACTCCCATCAAAGCTAAAGGGTTAAATGATTACTCACAATAACCGAGAAAAGAGAGCAAGCACTAGCTTTTCACTGTTGGATATTTTACGGTTGCTGGACACCGACACCGCTTCCGCAGTATTTGCATTTTGAATGATGGTCCTAATTATCCCTTAGAAATGAGAAAAATATCCCTTCGTACTTTTTACTCTTTTACGGTCGCAGTCAATAACAATATATTCAAATGTACGCATTATCCACAAAAAATTCAATGTGAAAAATTATACCTAAGCGAAATGTTTAATGGTGAGAAGCTTTTTTGGAATATAATAGCCATCTAATGGACCTACAAGTTAATATGGATGTAATCTAGACCGCGTGGAAATGCCTACTTTCAACGCAAAAAAAATATTTATTTCAAATTACTTGTGTATTATATGCTTGCATGTGGACTTACTTATATTGCTTTCAGAGATACTTTCTGAATTTTAGAATATGACATCTGCTAACATAAAGTCAGAGTGAAGCTTAGACACAGGTGAAGTGGCTAAATCAGATTATTAAGGAGAACAGACAATAAGAGGAATCGAAGGACTATTTTTTGTAGTTTCAAAGGAAGTAAATTGTGGTTCATATTAAATAACACATTGAAAAAGAGAGAATATTCTTTGATGTTATTAATATTTATAATATTGATAACTGTAAAAAATACAAATATATCTTATAATTACTCCAGCAACTTAAATTATGGCAATTTATATTTCCACAATAAGTAGAGTCGGACAATCAAATATTTTTAACGAAATTCCCGGCACCACTATCCCTCCACTGAACTTTAATATCTATTCTCGAAGTCACCTCCATTTAATTCTTAGAATGGATGCATTTGACATAGTTTAAATTTATCTCACTCAATACACGTAATACTGAAGAATAACGTCTCTGCTCTGCGTATAGCTGCATCTAGATGTTTAAAGAAACTGTACTGTACAATTAATCAGCTCTTGGTTTCTCTATCTCATTAGAACAGAAATTTGCTCCTATTTATTATGGAACCGTCTGAAAGAAATAATTGACTTTGCAGACATATCAATTTCACTTAATAATGAACTAATGTTAAATGAAATCATTCTAGATTCAATAACTTCAAATATAATTTGGTCTGAGAGTGTTTATGAAACCCATTAATCAGCATTCGCCAACTATTCTTTTTTACAATTTCAAAGTAACGTCAAAATAAAAGTTGTCAAAATATTTCAATCGTTTTCAAGAAATATATTAGTAAAAATGAGTGATTCCAGTGATAAATCAATAAATAATACTCCATCAGATATTCGCTTAGCTGCCAATGAGACGTATAACACATTATTACCCCATAAATCAAAAAGTGAATATGAATTTTGTTATATAAAGTTCTTGGATCGGACTCGGGTAGACGGCATTAAGAATATATCAGAAAATGTCATCACTGCCTATATGAAATATGTCGAGTAAAAACAAGCCCTGACTCTTTCGACAACACATTCAACGTTAAGAGCAATGATAAATATTAAAAATAACATTGAGGTTACCCTAAATTTCGTTGCTTTCTTAAATTACAATCTGCCAAATATAAAACAAAATAAACGGTTTTAAAGATTAAAACTAACTTTTCCGCATCTGTGGTCCTGAACAATATTCTATCATAAAATTGTTACTTGTATACACTTCGGGGAATGTATCGTACTAACAAACCAAAATTTCTCCAAAAATAATCATAAATGTAGTATATCTGGATTTATAGGACCCGCTGTACTCGCTCTAGTAAACTGAAAATCAATAGGGTACATTTGTGAGACGGCTTGAACAATCATAAAATTGATCAATGGTATACTCTGTAGGCTGTATCGTGTTAACAAACTCAAAATTCTGCAAAAATGACAAAAATTTGGTACTTCAAGTACGATAGCACCCGTTGTACTGGCTTTAGTGAGCTGAATATCAATAGGATTCATCTTTGAGACGCTCTGAATAATATCCTATCATAAAATTGGTCACTTGTATATACTCCGGAGGCTGTATCGTGGTAACAAATTGAAACTTCTCCAAAAATGACAAAAATATCGTACTTAAAGTACTGTAGCACCTGTTGTATTGGCTCTAGTGAGCTGAAAATCAATATCGTTCATCTGTGAGATGACCCGAATAATATTAAATCATAAAATTGGAGACTCGTTGAACTCCGGACGCTGTATCGTGCTAACAAACTGAAATTTCTCAAAAAATTACAAAATATTGTACTTCAAGTACCATAGCACCCGTTGTGCTGGCTCTGGTGAGCTGAAAATCAATAGAGTTCATCTGTGATATGTCCTTAACAATATTCAATCATAAAATTGGTGACTTGTTGCACTCCGGAGGCTGTATCGTGCTAACAAGACATGTAACAAAAAGTGGCCCACGACAACGACGACGACGACGACATACAAACAGGATTTTTTTCCTAATAACCATTTTTTCGTGTTGTTGTTGATGAAAATCGTGAAAATAACTCAAACATTTTTTTCAAAATTCCAACTTTTTTTGGGGTAAACCAATACTTTTCTCGCATATTAGATAGTCATAAAATTAGTGACTTATTGCACTCCGGAGGCTGTATCGTGCTAACAAAACATGTAAGGAAAAGTGGCCGATGACAACGACGACGACGACGACGACGACATACACACAGGATGTTTTCTCTAAAAACCGTTTTTTCGGATTGTTGTTGATGGAAAACGTAAAAATAACTCAAAAAAAAATTTAAAAATTCCTACTTTTTTTGGGGTAAACCAATACTTTTCTGGCATGTTAGATAGATTGGGCGGAAAACACGAACATTTTTCAGGTGACTGCCAGATGAATATTTCATTACGTTACCTGCATATATTTCATTTTTTATACAATGTAATTTTTCGGTGAGGTAGATGTTTCCAATGTGATGCCATGTGATGAATGTGCCCCACCGGTGGGGCACATTTAACTTCACCGTGGGGTAGTTTCGACAACCCTTTCTAATTTATTATTCTTGCCTAAAATTTGAGAAAAAGTGGAATACTAATAAGCAATGAAAAAGCTTTAATTCTATGGCCACAAATTCTAAAATACATTATATTTTTTCACATTTTTCTTGAACGAAAAAATATTTTGAGTTTTTTATGTTCACTTATTTTCGATAGCTCTCAGTTTTCCAACAATATCAGTCCGATTTACAGTTGAGATGTCTTCAACATCTGGAAATGAAAATTGCATCGATTGTCCTCTTCTTCTCAGACATTTAATGGCATACTCTCCTTGACTGCAATTTGTGACTTGATCAACGTAGTATTTGGTAGTAGTTTTAGTACAAACTTTCACTGGTAGAAAATCTTTTGCATCAATGGTATCGTCATCTAGATGAGTCAAACTTTCGTGGGAAATGGATTCGTTTTCACTGAGACCCACCCAATCCTCACCACTTTCTTCGTCAACTTCTAGTTGCGTATCACCCTCACTGAATGTTGAAGAGGATAGCGTGAAGACCTTTCTTTTACATGGCCTCTTGTTTTTATTTCTAGTTGCAACTTTCATCTTCCTCTCTTGTATTTCTCTTTCTCTCATTTCCAACTGAAGTTTCTCAGAAGTGTCAGTATAAATTTTTGATTTTTCCTGCAGTCTTCTTCTAGGTTTAGAGGATTTGATGGCTTTTGGAAGAGGTCGGACATGTTCAGATGTTGCTTTTTCGATGATTTCATTATTGCATTTTCGTATGAGTTCTTCTTCATTATTTGTCTAGGTTTCACGGCTTATGCTCGCAATAGGTATAATTTCACTTGATTTTGGTATGTTTTCGTCAATTCTACATTGAAATTGCTTGTCAGAAGGTGTTTCTGTGTCATAAACATCAGTGAATGCTAGGGAATTCAATGGTCTAATTCCTGGTTTCTTGAAAGCATTGATAATGTTGAATGGCGTAAGAGCTGCTAAAAAGGCATGTCGAATCAGCCTTGCTAAATCCATCATTTGTATAGTTTTTACTGAATGTACCAACAACCAATCGTTGAAGGCATTGGCACAGTATTACTTGAAAGGACCAAATACAGCAATGTCGCAAGGTTGAAGCCGATGCGACGTATGTGGTGGAAATGAGAGCATAACAATGCCATTTGCTCTACAGTAATTTACAGCAGCCACAGAAATATGTGATTCGTGATTGTCTAATGTGAATAATATCTTTCTTTCTGCTTTTTGATATGTTCTAAAACTTTGAGGAATAATTCCTTGGTCATCCATCCAGAGCTATTACCTAAGGCTATACTTGAAGGGGGTGCCTCTTGAATCAAATCTCCCAGCCGTCTTTTTCTCGGAACGATGTAGACTGGGGGTAGGTAACCACCTGAATCATTTATGATTCCAACTATGGTTACCTTCTCACCCCTCTCAGCTGAAGAAGCCTGGCTAATTTGCTTCTTTCCTTTTGTAGCGATCACCATAACTGGCTTGGTGATAGTAGTAACAGCAGTTTCATCTAAATTTAGAATATCTTCAGGTTCGAACTTGTATTTCGCAAGAACAGATTTATAATTGTTGAATAATTCCGCGACATTTCTTCTATTGAAAGCTGTAGCACGTGCGACGCTGGTATTTTCCGGTTTACGAAGGCTAAGCTCTTGATGTATCTTCATGAAATTCATTACCCAATCTAGACCAGCTATCGTGTTTGTTTTCCAGGCTTTTGGCACCTCACATTCAGGTATGATATTCACATAATCATATGCTAGGATTCTTACTTGTCGGTAAATTAATCCATAGCTCAAATTAGCGCATTTTGCTAAATACTTTGCAAGCTCATTTTCTTGCTGCATTGTAAACACCTGGTTTACTTTGTATTTAGAACTGAAGCACACTGCTTTCACTGGCCCAGGAAAGCGAGGAGCTTGATATTCATCACTTTTGTTGACGCTATCACGTTCCTGGCACAAGGTTTTGAGTTCATCTGTAGAATGTTGCTTTTCTAAGGCCTTTATTCTAGATATCAATGTTGTTCTTTTGATATTGTAAAATTCAGCTGTAGCTTTTGTACTTCTCACCTTGTGTAGAATGTCTTTTATTGCTGCCGAAACTTGGTTTTCATCAATATTAATGTCTTCTTCATGTACACTGGCACCATCTGGACCCATAATAATACGAGTATAGTATATCCAAAAATATCGATCAAACATATGAGCCATGAATGTTATAATTATTGTTAATAGGTATTGTCGAAAAAGTTGCATCGGGTACATTCGACACCATGTCGAAACTACCCCAAATGATCTTATATGCATTTGTAAAATGTTGTAAAAGTTTTTAAGAATTCTTGAGCAAACTCTGCATAGGAAAAAGTCCTTTGAATTGATAACTAACACAGATATGAACAAAACTCTAATAACTGATTTGTCTGAAGTTTTGAATAAGCATGTACTGGAAAATGATTTTAGTCACATTTCCTTTTTTAAAGCCATATACACAAAATACCCAAAAATCAGAATACACTTTATTGTTAAGAAGAAAAGTGAAATTAAGACGCCAATCAGAAACCGTTTAACTAGAATGATTTTGTTCTCCAGACAATAGGAGATCATGTATTCATATTGTTTGTTTAATTGTTATTTGTAATGTACATATTTTTATAATAAATATTGTTTTGGTATTAAAAATGTGTGAATATATTTCTTGATAGATGTTCTAATTCAACATTTCAAGTCTTTATCTAATCACAAATGTTTAATTACTTAAGAGACTTACAATATTTTATATATTTTAGATAATACAATCGAACTCTAACAAATAAAATATTTGAAAAATCCTAATACTTTTATTTCCATCCTAATTTAGTTTCTGTTCACATTATTGCTCCGCCACTGGTGTGACTGATCAATCGGTTTGGTTCGAACTTTGTTACTCGTTCTTTCGTCTTTCCTTGTCTTGAATGAATAAAAACGAGACAGGCGTCTTTCGGGTCGCAATTCAGGCAGACGTTGCCACTATTTAAAGAAAGTTCTTAAACACTAGAAAGTACAAAGTTTAATTCATAAATATAACCCTTTTTTATGTGACTCATAAATCGTAGTATCACATACATAACTGAATTTAAAAAAAATCAAGAATATATGTTAGAATTACCAATTCTAGAGTTTTTTAAAGTATTTCCGAATTATTCACAAAGATAAATAAATTTTAGAATTAAATATGACAACAATGCTTTCATTTTTATGTGTATGTTACCAGGTAATTGCACTGCCCAAACTTTTTGGTTTTCGTATATGCTTCGATCAATTTGTTAAAGAGCAGTGTTCGCGTACGTCTTTTCGGAGCAAAATATAGTTGGTCCAAGCCTGCGGCTTTTTTCATTGTTGATGTTTATATTACAAATAGCAGTTGTAATAAAATTTCAGGCAGTATTGATTTTTGGAATTCATGGAAGATATCGCCGTTAAGAAATAAAAAAAATTGAAGATAAATCATGTTAGAGATTTAGAAAATGAATTTCATGTTAAATTAATTGATACAAAAAGCGACCCTTTTTGTAATTCCTGGTATGTATTACGAGGTGCCCAAAAAATATATCCTGTTTATACCACCAGATATAAAACCATTTTTTGTTAATTACCAAAAGGTAAAATGTACTAAACAAGTAGTCGGAATCAACAAAATTTGTAATTAGCCAAAAATAATTGTTGTATATTTAAAATTACCAAATGCAGGTTTATATAAGGGACATTGTTTCCGCCGTTCAAGGGCCACTATCCTTGCAGATGCAGGAGGTGATGCCTTAAGAGTAAAACATTTCGCTGGCTGGACCCCAATAATGGAGACGTACATAAAACATTCCTTAAGTAAAAAAAGACATCGCCGATACTACTGTAAGGTCTGTTGATCAAAAACAAGAAGCTATGCCATCAAGATCGATGCAAAACATTCGTCCAAATCTAATAGAACCAGCATCTACTCACAACAGCATCGCATAAAATAACCACGCAGATTTAAAAAAGGAAACCGTAACATATATAAATTGTACATTTAACAACTATACATTTGTCACAAAAAATCACTAGTTAAAATCTAATATTGCATTAGTGAAATTTTTAAATATAAAGAAATACATTTAAATCATTAATTAAAATTGTTGAAAATTGTAAATTTGTCTGGTCATCCAGGCCATTATTGATGGCTTACGTGACCCCGATATGCAGAGGACGCTTCCTTTAGTCCATTCCAAAACACTAGTTGACGCATTGATTGCTGCTCTTGAATATGAAGCAGCCACGATGGCTTCGGGATACAACAAGGTAGGACCATACAGGAAGAATGTGACGGCGACAGACTTGACCAGATCGTTAACTTGTTGGAAGGTATGGAAGACAAGAAGCCGAAGAAGATCAGGTGCTGTAATAGTGGTGAGATAGAGCATTCACGCAGTTTGTGTAAGCGTCCTACGACTCCTCCAAACCAAGAACCTCTTAAATGCAAAGGAGCCACGAAAGATTCGCGGTACAACAAAGTTAGGACCATGCAAGAAGAAGGTAACGAAGACATCCTGAACCAGATCGTCAATTTGATAAAGAGTTTGGCAGAAAAGAAGCCGAAGAAGATGAAATGCCGAAAGTGTGGTGAGCTAGAGCACGTACGCAGCCCATCGAAGCGCCTCAGGACTCCTGCAACTCAAGGACTCCAGTAACATGAGAAATTAGACAGGGGCGAACATCAAGCTGATGTGAATCGCCGAAATGCCGACTCCCTGTTCAGACGGCCGTGTCCAACAGACCGCTCCCACTGCAACAAGGCGGAATCTAAGAAAGCTGCAGTTTCAAGAACTATTGTAGTTAGCGAAGAATGGTCACCCACCAGGATCAGAGAAGATCAGGGGGATGATCCTCACCTAAAGAAGATTCGACAATGGAAAGAAGGAGTGTCTATATTTTCACCGACACTCAAGGCATATTGGGCTCAATGGGACTCCCTTGTCATGGAAGAAGACCTATTGAAAAGAATCCTTGAAAACGATTATGGTTCCGAGAAGACAGATAGTTATCTCGAGAACGAGAGCATCAGAGGTACTGAGAAATTTACACGACAGTCCATCGGGAGGTCATCTGGGAGTGAAGAAAACCCATTAGCGAGTCCTTGAAAGGTTTTATTGGATGAACAGCTCCGACGATGTGAAGGAATGGTGCAAGAAATGTACGACTTGTGCTACGAGTAATGGACCACATCGCAAGAGAAAGGCACTCATGAAACAGTACAATGTTGGAAGCCCTTTCGAAAGGATTGCTTTAGATATCGCTGAACCATTTCCGACGACAGAAAATGGTGGCAGATACATACTGGTTGTGATGGATTATTTTACAAAGTGGGTGGAAATGTATGCTATCCGGAACCAAGAGATTACAACTGTCACGGATGTATTGGTGAAAGAATTTATCAGCCGATATGTAGTGCCCTTGGAAGTCCACAGCGACCAGGGAAGAAATTTCTAAAGCCATCTATTCCAGGAAATTTGCAACAAGCTGGGAATGAAGAAGACCAAGACAACAGCATTACATCAACAGTCAGACGGAATGGTCGAGAGAATGAACAGGACTATTGTAAAATACCTGTCCAAAGTAGTTTCCAGCCATCAGATAGATTGGGACCAATATATTTCCCTTTTTGCATTGGCTTATCGATCTGCCATCAATTAGTCCACGGGTGAAACACCTGCGAATATCCTGTTTGGACGTGGAATTAGGCTTCCTTGTGACCTGGAATTTGACTGTCGGCCTGGAGAAGATCTAGCAGGAGAAGACTATGTGATCCAATTGAGGAGAAGGCTGGACGATATTCATGAATTACTTCGAACAAATCTTCAAGTTGCCAGCGACAGACTGAAAATTCAGTACGACACGCAAGCCACAGAAGGCGGTTTTAAAGAAGGGGACAAAGTATGGTTACACAACCCGACGAGGAGAGAAGGATTTTCTCCAAAATTACAAAAATCTTGGGAAGGGCCATACTTAATCAGGAAAAGGATCAATAATGTTATATATTGCACAAGCAAGATCCCCAACGGACTAGCGCCATTCGAATTAGACCATGACCTAAAGAAAGGAGTAAACCATATTCGAGATGTATCTGACCCTACCTTCGATGAATTTATGGGCGCTTATGGAGGTACCGGGAAAGCTAGATATGGAGTCACTTCAGAACAACGACAAGATTTGTTCACTCTCCCGGAAGATTATTCACTGGGATACAACATCCCCGACCGTATCAAGAACGCACGGGGGTTGGCAACCGTCTTTCGAAAAAAGTTCGGGCAATTATGAAAGCTTGAAGACCAGATTCCAGCCCCTGGCAAGGCACTGAAACTGAAACATAATTCGCGGTACGTCTTCTACGTGGTAACTAAAAATGAATTTCAAGATCGATCTACCTACCGCGATGTGTGGGAAGCACTTCGAAATCTCAAAGACCATGTATTGGAATCCAGCGTGAATAAACTGGCTATGCCTAAGATAGCGAGTAACCAATTGGTTTGCCCAGTCATCAGGAACATGGTAGAGGTGATCTTCCAAGATACCGGTGTTCAGATATTAATTTGCAGGTAAAACCCTCGTTATCTGTATCCGATGAAGACGGTGCCTTGTTATTTCCATAATATCGGAAAGTGTAGAAATGGGGCCAGTTGCCGATTCAAACATCCAGTCTCGGCTACACAAAAGTTCCAGGAGGATCTACCATTTAAGGAGGTGGTAATGTTACGAACTAGGACAGCGAAGTAGATACGAAGTGCGGTCCTGTAACCTTATGTTAACGGAGTTTAAAAAATGGCGAACGCGCCGGACTCTGAAAAGGTCCATTGGAATTTTTTGTGACCTTTTTATAGACATGTTCTCCGAAGATATTTTAAGGATTGTGCCGGTATTCGAGAAATATCCCGAAAAGGCGATTGTTTTTGTGTAAGCCGCAAACTAGAATTATCTAGAAAAAAAGGCCACTTATATATAAAGGACCGACCAGCGGGAGCGTCAATTTATAAAGTGATCTCGTGATATAAAGAGCGAACACGTAAATAGTCTAAGTAGTGAAGTATATAAATTAATGTAAGTGAATATAATGTGTATATAATATGAATTAGTGAATAGTGTAGTGAATGAACAAATTAAGTTAGTAGAGATACCGGGGGTTGTATACATTTATCCCACCCGTAATAAAAACGTTTAAACAAATGAGAAAAACATTACATTATATTCCAGTTTAATAAAATGATTATTTTCTAGTTTTTTCTTAAGTGGGTCGTAGAAAAAATAGATTGTTCAACTCGTGTGGGTTGTCCATATCGTTCTCGGACCATTCAGCACTCTGCCCACGGCGTCGTGCTCAAACTTCGTCTGCGATATGGTATCATATCCACACTAGTTGCACAAACTACTACAAAACCTTCCTGCCTACATGAAACCTCAATATGATTCAAGTGGTACTGAATGATATTCTAACAATTATATAACATAGGATAGCGTATATAAGAAATTAAAGTGACAAATAACATCATAAAACTCAAAACTGTCAACATTACAGAAGCCAAATATGGAATAAGTATCCAGTAATTGGCTTATCCTCAATTTTGTAGAATTTGGACAACCCATTGTAGAGGTAATTAAGCGTTTCAGAAGTTTTGTTCTCATTTCTGTATTTCTTTATACATAGAATAATCCAAAATGAAATAGTTATTTAAGTTTGTGAAGTAGGTACTTTATTATAAATTAAATTTATATTATTGTAAAAATATGAAAGTAATCAAAGATTGGAGAAAGGAATTACACAGTAATTAAAAACAATTTTCTTGAAAGGGTATCAGTTTTGGTTATATGAAAGAATATTTTGATTAACCAATTGTTTCAATGAAGCAGGTCCATTGACTTGTTGAGGTATTCCCAATACAGATTTAAAAAAGCATTCTAACATAATAAAAGTCTAGTTATGAAAAACATACAACTCAATAAATAGCTACTTAAAACAATTCACCAAAACAATTAATACGTTAGATAAATTAAAAAAACAACTACCCTAAAATAACCATTTTTAATATACAAAAAAATGGCGCTATCAAAATCCCAATCATATTGAAAATGTGAATAACCATAACTTTTTTCTGTAGCAGATTTAAAAAGATATTACCATAAAATCGAACTGTATTGTCTATATTATGACTTTCTTCGATTATTTATCCATGTTATCCGACAACGATAAAGCATGTAAGTAAGGTACCTATAATATAAAATCACCATACCAAGTCGTAAATCACTTTTTCGGATTTCCGTTGCCCACAGCATTAAGTTTACGAAAACAAGGGGTGTGCTCAATATTCTGGAGGAACTACACTTAGGCCAGGATGTGAAGATAACAAGTAAAATTAAATCTATCCATTATACATATGAGACCAATCTCAGCTTGATTGTCTGTCAGACAGTAATATATTTCGTGTTTGAAATACTGGGCGGCCCTCAATTAAAGTAATTTACCAAAAAGTAACTAATTTATTTTGATGGCATCGCTAGTTGTTATTCCCAATAAGCCTAATTAATTCAATGAAAAACTACTTGTACTCACTAACCACGGTAAAAAAGATCATCATTGCTAAAATTCTGATGATGAACTTTTTTGGTAGCAGATTCTGGATTTACCTGCTCAACCAAACGCCGCTTCCAATTATATGATTGGTATTTGACTCCGTCGTCATAACCATACATGCATATTTAGTCACAACTATCCTTTTGAGCATACCTGGATGATCGTTGACTCCATTCAATAGTTTTGGTCAAAATAAGCAATTTCAGAACAAATTTCGCTGCCATAACGTTTCACGCCCAAAACACTTGCATAGATGAGCCAACTCTATATGGATCTAATCAAAAACCCCGTGATTCGACGATCGTTCACAGCAATTTTCTTTACTGCTTCAACATTTTGATCGGCTGTAGAGGCGTCCAGAGCAAGTATCATCTTCTGTGAAAGATTTATAGCTCTTTCACATAAAATTTAATACAGATCATTTGATCCATTTTTCCGCCAAGAAAAAGTCGCCAAGCATACCAAAACATGTATAATCTTTATATCTGTTAAAATGACACATACAAAGAATTTCGTATAACTTAGACATTGAGGAATAATCGTTTTCTTGAATTAATTATTTTGTCAAGGTTTAAATATCATGATATTTAAGTTCTAATAAATAGATGAACTGGCCTAAAACGGAGCTGATGTTCAAGTATCGTCCAGTATATTGTGGGAAGTGATCAAGTGTCCGAATATCCAGAATCCCCCCAGGACTCAGAACCGGTGGCTGTTAATAAAAACATCATTTTATTGATCATAAAATTTATTATCTGCATAATACGCTTTCGGGACACCAAGCTTTTTTGAGATCGAATTGCTCCTACTCATACGTAAATTATTCAATTTTTTTGATTCTTCATAATATAATTTTACGACATCGTTACCATCTTTACGTTGATATTAATAGCATAAGAGAATGGAGAAATTCAAATAATAAAGTGAAATGGATGTTACGGAAATTGAACAGAAAAATTGACTAGCTGACTGAACTTAATTACTTGAATTACATAAGGTTTACTGCAATCTATACTGTTATATATACAGGTTCATTATCAAAAATAGGATCAAATTTTTAGGTGAAGTTACTCATTTATCTGTAATAGAGGCGTACCTGAGAGGCAGTAGCTGATAATTTGACCAAGACTTGCTCAATTAATATGAAGTGAAAAATATCTATTAGCTGAAATTGAAATTCATGGATAGATTGCAAAAAATCGATGGAAATTTTTCAAAAATGTACAGTTTAAATTTATTGGTAAGTCGAAAACTAACAGCGTTAAAAGTGAAACTTTTTTTGTTACACAAAAATTGTCAATGAGTGTGCAAAGAAAATTCTTAAACATCAACATAATAAAACGATAATTCTTTAATAAAATGAAAACAGTATATCCACAAGAAAAACAATACTTTTTCGCATACACTATAATTACAATAAGAGAAAAACCAAAGTAAATATTCTTTTTAAGGAATTATTTTATTAAATGGTCAAACAACATTTTGGGCCAAACTTTAAATTTTGTATATTTTCGCAACTACGGCTGGCACATAATGATTCGCTGACTAGACAGTGTCTAGCCTGCTTTGTACGATGCTCTATTCACTGGCATAGTGACGTAGTCAGTTGAAGAATCGAATGGGTTAACAGGAGGGGAGAACAGCATTGCACCTCTCTTGATTGTGGTTTTATAATATAATTCCGTTCAAAGTTACTCTTCTATATTTCTAATTTGTCCTCCTCTCTCACTCAGTTTAAGTAGCTAATATTAGAAAAGGACAAGGACTTTCACAGATTTGTTAGCTCTAGTAGTTTACTCTCATGCCAAAACTCCTATTGTGTCCCATAAAAAGTTTCACTTTGAAAAATAATAAAAAACTATAAAGAATATTCTTTATCTGAATAGTAAAATACAAATGTAAGTGATCGATTCTGGATTTATGGTAGCAGCTCCAATGATCTTATAATTTAGACTAGATAACATATAAAGTGAGAGGAATTGTCCGAAACATTAGAGCGAACCGAGAGGCGAATGAATCATCAGATTGTGGTGTCGTTTACCCGCGGCGCTGCGACAGTGAAAACTTTACTCATGAAAGAAAATAATACAATAGTGTTTCGTGAATTTGTATTAAATTTTATAATGTTTATGTATTGTGTGACTTATGGCTGCAATAATGAATCGATAATTGCTTTAAGCCTACAAAATATTCAAGGTTATGCTCTGAACAATTTTAAACGAATTTAAAACGCTAAACATAAAAAAAAAATGGCAAGTGGAAAATTTTGTTGAGGAAAAAATATATATAAACATGAAACATTTTTAAATGAAACTAGCTGTTTCTAAATAATTCCAGAATATAATGGAAAAATTATAGAAATTCTAAAAAATGGACAATTGTTTCGATATTACGAAATATCATCAGTGGTGTACTTGCGTCAGTCGGCAACTGCCATTGCCTGTGCCTAGAAATTACTTTGACAAGTGGCCTATCAAGGACATGGCTTTTTGCGGGCTATATGCACTTTACTCTTATTTTTTGCAACGCAGAATTTATATTTTTTGTTTGTTTTCATGTTTAAGTAGAAATGAATAATCGAATATCTTTTTGGAATATTGATATGAAGCCACCATACTTTTCTCATTTGAATTAAAAAAAATCACTTGTTTTCGGTTTTTGGCAAAATAATAAAATAAAAATAATTAACAACATAACTAATATAAATAAAATAAATGAAATAAATAAAATAAATAAAATTAATAAAATAAATAAAATAAATAAAATAAATAAAATGAATAAAATGAATAAAATAAATGAAATAAATAAAATAAATAAAATAAATAAAAAAAATAAAATAAAAAAATAATAATAAAAAAAAATAAAAAAAATAAAATGAATATAATAAATAAAATAAATAAAATGAATAAAATGAATAAAATGAATAAAATGAATAAAATGAATAAAATGAATAAAATGAATAAAATGAATAAAATGAATAAAATGAATAAAATGAATAAAATGAATAAAATGAATAAAATGAATAAAATGAATAAAATAAATAAAATAAATAAAATAAATAAAATAAATACAATAAATAAAATAAATAAAATAAATAAAATAAATAAAATAAATAAAATAAATAAAATAAATAAAATAAATAAAATAAATAAAATAAATAAAATAAATAAAATAAATAAAATAAATAAAATAAATAAAATAAATAAAATAAATAAAATAAATAAAATAAATAAAATAAATAAAATAAATAAAATAAATAAAATAAATAAAATAAATAAAATAAATAAAATAAATAAAATAAATAAAATAAATAAAATAAATAAAATAAATAAAATAAATAAAATAAATAAAATAAATAAAATAAATAAAATAAATAAAATAAATAAAATAAATGAAATGGAAAAACATTTGAAAAAATAATCAGTTATCGCTTAATATGGGAATTAGAAAATAAGGGTTTAATCAATCAATACCAGATGGGATTTCGCAAGAATAGGTCAACAATTGACCAATTAGTGCTAATTGAGAGCCACATACAAAGAAGCTTTGCCAATAAGTCACACACAGTAGCAGTGTTCTTTGATATTGAGAAGGCCTACGATACTGCATGGCGATATGGAATATTGGATACACTGCACAAATGGGGATTTAGAGGTCGTCTACCACAATTCATAAGCAGTTTTTTAACGAATAGGTCATTCAGAGTGAAAGTTGGTGGTACAATATCAGATAAACAAGTATTAGAGAATGGTATTCCTCAAGGATCAATTCTGAGTGTTGTTCTGTTTTTGATAGCAATAAATGGACTAGCAGAATGTATTCCAACCGACGTAGGCAGAAGCTTATTTGTAGATGACTTATCGATTTATTACCAAGCCTCAGAAATGGAACAGATAGAAACAGTGCTGCAAAGCACAATAGATAGGATAACAGAATATGCCGATCAACATGGTTTTAAAATATCAATTAAAAAGACGTGTTGCGTACATTTCTGCAGACTTAGGAAACTACATAATCACCCAAAGCTTACCCTTTATGGAAACAATATTGAAATTAAATCATCTTATAAATTTTTGGGCTTAATACTGGACAGTAAACTACTTTGGAAGGAACACATCTCTGATTTGATTATACAATGTAAAAAACGCCTCAATATAATAAGATCGATTTGCAATCTCAATTGGGGAGCAGATTCAATAACTCTAATCCAGTTGTATAAGTCTCTCATACTGTCCAAAATGGATTACGGTAGTGTGGTATATGGATCAGCAAGCAAATCACAATTAACAAAATTGAATACAGTACAAGCAACCGGATTAAGATTGGCACTGGGGGCTTTCCGTACAAGTCCTTATTCGTCACTTTGTTGTGAAGCCGAAGTTCAACCATTGGAATATAGAAGAAGATATTTATTGATCAACTACTTTAACAAAATCACCTCTCTGCAAATACACCCTGTACTAGATCTCATACAGGAGGACGAACAAAATTCATTCGAAAATCGTCTACACAAACCGGCAATAACTCGTGCAAAAGCAATGATATTGGAATTTATTCCAACCATAGAAATTAACACCTTTAGAAACGATGAATACCAACCCTGGAAAATACAAATCCCGCAAATATACACAGACTGTCTTAAATACAACAAAATTGACACTCCCAAGGAAATCCTACAAAACGAAATACACAACATACTACACAAGCATAACAATCCATTAGAAATTTACACAGATGGCTCTAAAACCGAACAGGGTGTTGGATGTGCGATCTTCACTAAACAAGATACTTATCAATGGGGATTCAAGAATTTTACCAATATCTATTATGCCGAGATGTACGCAATTTTTCAGGCTCTGAAGTATACAGATAACAACGCTTTGAAAAATGTAGCAATTTGTACAGACTCTTTAAGCTCATTGCAGTCAATTAAAAAGCAATATAATCAAGAACCAGTTACCAAAACCATCTTAAGTATGCTACAGAGCTTAACAGACAAAGGAACGGAAATAATTTTTATTTGTATACCAAGTCATTGTGGTATAAAAGGTAACGAAATAGCTGATAAAGCGGCCAAAGAAGCTGCTACATCTGGCAATATAGACGTAATAAAGTACAGCCTTAGAGACATTGAGCACTACATAAGAAACAAAATCATAGAACAGTGGCAAAATGAATTTAACCACACTATTACCGGATTAAGAAAAATGAAACCCAGGGTGCATACGATACCAACAATATACCAGGTGAAGACAAGGAAGGAACAGGTCATTCTGACAAGATTACGAATAGGACACACACACTTGACCTCTTCTCATCTTCTATTAGGGACCCACCCAACACTATGCGATACATGTCAAACTCACCTCACTGTAAATCATGTTATTATTGATTGCCCAAAATATGATAACCAAAGGAAAAACAACCTCCTCCCAATTGATATCAGTAGATGCTTAGCAGAATATTCCCACCAGCAAAATGTACTAAACTTTCTAAAGGCAATAGGAATGTATCACAAAATATAATAAAGAATAGAAGCACATAGCACAAAGGAGATAGAGAATACAGATAAGAACTGAAATTATAAGGCTAATGACCTAGATGTCGAAGCCTAAAGGAAGGAAAAAAAAAATAAATAAATAAAATAAATGAAATAAATAATATGAATAAAATAAACAAAATAAATAAAATAGCTAAAATGAATAAATTAGATAAAATAAATATAATAAATAATAGTGTTTTTAAATGAAACTCAAGGTCTCTAGTTAATTCCACAATATAATACAAGTTATTGAAAATTCTAAAAAATTGACAATTGTTTCGATAAATCAATATCATCGTCAGAATGACAGAAGTTACATTTCATTTTATGCCTACCTGATGTTTAGTAGTTATATTTTTGGCTAGACCAAGAAGTAACCTAACTTGTGATTGGCTTAATATATGTTTATAGAAAAAGAAGAAGATGTGATATTACAAATATTGAAGCTTAGATATTATTAGCCCTATGGTGATATCCTGGATATCATTTTTCCAATTAAGATCAGTATAACTGTGCAATGATATAGAAAACCAGGAAAACTATATCTGCTGATCTTTACAATTATCACTTAAGAAGACAGTTTATTAGTGGAGAATTCCCTAGATTTAACTGTTCATTGACAACTTCATATTGTGGGTTTCTTAAATGTCTTCTAATTTCCAGTTCTTCAAGGAAATCCAGTTCTTGTTTCTTTTCACAAATATGCAGCACTTCTAGTTCTGTGTTAGGTGTCAATGAATGATTTATGTCAAGTAGATGTTTTGCGTAGTGGGATTTTTCTGGTTGTTTTAATCTGTAAGCTCGTAAGTGCTCACTGTATCGTATTTCAAAATTCCTAAGGGTCTGACCCAAATAGACAGCATTACATTCTGGACATTTGAGTTTATATATACCTGACTTCTTTAATAGTGGTATTTTTGTTTTTACATTTAACAATTTTGTACTAACGTTACTTTCTGTTTTAAAAGAAATTGTTGCATTCGTTGCTGAAGATATTATCTTTGAAATATTATTAGAAATATTTCCTGCATATGTGATGGTTTTATAAGTTTTAATTTCATTTTAATTACAACTAATATATCCTAAGCAAGCTGATGAAATTAAAACTTATAAAACTTATTTGTGAAAAGAAACAAGAACTGGATTTCCTTGAAGAACTGGAAATTAGAAGACATTTAAGAAACCCACAATATGAAGTTGTCAATGAACAGTTAAATCTAGGGAATTCTCCACTAATAAACTGTCTTCTTAAGTGATAATTGTAAAGATCAGCAGATATAGTTTTCCTGGTTTTCTATATCATCGCACAGTTATACTGATCTTAATTGGAAAAATGATATCCAGGATATCACCATAGGCCTAATAATATCTAAGCTTCAATATTTGTAATATCACATCTTCTTCTTTTTCTATAAACATATATTAAGCCAATCACAAGTTAGGTTACTTCTTGGTCTAGCCAAAAATATAACTACTAAACATCAGGTAGGCATAAAATGAAATGTAACTTCTGTCATTCTGACGATGATATTGATTTATCGAAACAATTGTCAATTTTTTAGAATTTTCAATAACTTGTATTATATTGTGGAATTAACTAGAGACCTTGAGTTCCATTTAAAAACACTAATATGAGCATATTTCACGAAGTAAGGGTCGAGACAGTCAATTTCAATAATAAATAATATAAATAAAATAAATAAAATAGATAAAATAAATAAAATAAATAAAATAAATAAAATAAATAAAATAAATAAAATAAATAAAATAAATAAAATAAATAAAATAAATAAAATAAATAAAATAAATAAAATAAATAAAATAAATAAAATAAATAAAATAAATAAAATAGATAAAATAAATAAAATAAATAAAATAAATAAAATAAATATAATAAATAAAATAAATAAAATAAATAAAATGATTGAAATAAATAAAATAAAAAAATAAATAGAATAAATAAATAAAATAAATAAAATAGATAGATAGATAGATGGTTTATTGACCCCATTCACATACATAGTACATAGAAGTCAGTGAAAGTACATATGAATACATTTTACCAACTAAAAATTTTAAAGATTGTATAGTGTTGTATATGACAAATTTAAAATATAATAAAAATAATAGAAAGTAAAAATTTTACATAAATACAGACATACATTTCATGAGGTAAAAATATTGATGAAAATATGACAATTTTAAAATATAAAATAAAGTAAAAAATAATAGGAAGTAAAAACTAAATTAAACAAAACAAACAAAGTATTCAATTCCTCCAAAAACTCATCAACTGTATAAAAACAATAATTTAAAAGAAAAGACTAAGCAAAATGTTTAAATTGAACTCTCGTCATATCACTTATATTTATATGTTCAAAATATTTTACAAATGAATTGTACAATGTAACATCCAACTTATTGTTTTTTGTTGTTTTCAGTCTAGATTTGAGAATGACAATGTCTTTACTATTTCTAGTATCATAATTATGAACATCTGCATGTTTAGTCAACATATCGATTTTTATGTGTTTCAATTAACACTTCGAAAATATACAAGCACGGAAGCGGCAATATTTCACGTTTTTTGAATATTTTTTTTAAAATTTGTGTTTCTTGGTGCGTTGTAAATTATTCTAACTACAGTTTTCTGTAGCACAAATACTTTGTGCACTGATGTGCTGCTACCCCATAGCATAATACCATATGTTAAATTGCTATGAAAAAGTGAATAATATACAGACTTTAACAAATGAGTTGGTATACATGATTTTAATTGACGAATTACAAAAACTTGGCTCGCTAATTTTGAACAAAAGTAGTCAACATGAGGTGACCAACTTAAGTTTGTATCCAAATGAATGCCCAGTAATTTAACTGGCTCTGATTTTATAGCCCATTTATCTAAACTGAAAAGAATGTGTTTCGTTTTAGTGTCGTTGAGTTTCAGCTTATTTGCCAGGAACCACTGATTCAACAAAATATCATCACCAGCTTGTGTGCCATCAGATAAAGTTGTAGTATCATCAGCGAATAAAATACAAAAAGTGTCAATAGCCTCTGGTAAATCGTTAACAAATATTATAAAAAGTATTGGACCCAAAATCGAGCCATGAGGAATGCCGTTGTCTATATTACGTAAATCAGACTGGTTGTTTCCACAAACTACATACTGTTTCCTATTACTTAAATAAGATGTCAGTAATTTGTGTGCATTTCCTCTAATACCATAAAATTCCAGTTCATTTAGGAGTAAATCCGCTGGAACACAATCAAAAGCCTTCGTTAAGTCGCATAACGTGGCAACAGAGTTGACGCCTTCCTCTAGTTTCTGTACAACTTCCTCTAAGAGTCGAAGAAGAGCACGTATGCATGATTTATTTTTGCGATAGCCGAATTGAAATTCCGTTAGAAGTGACTTATCTTCCAAATAATTGATTAATTTTTCTTTGACTATCAATTCAAATATTTTGTTAATCGTCGGTAAAATTGCTATGGGTCTAAAATTTTCTGGAGAATCTATATCACCATTTTTATATAATGGAACAATTATTGACATTTTAAAGGAGTCAGGCCAAGATCCTTCCTCTACGCATTTATTAAATAAAATGGTCAGTGGATATGTCAATGAGTGTATACAACGTTTCAATATTTTGCTATTTATATTGTAAAAATCTAAACATGACGAATGACTTAATTTCAATATTGCCTCATGGACATCACTTTCCAAGATTGCACTCATAAAGAATGAAAATGCAGGTTTATTTAATTTATTTAAAAAGAAACTCGACTCGTAATGAGAATCACCAAGAGATTTTAATACTATTTCCGATACCGATGTAAAAAATTCATTGATTTTTTTTGAATTAAATAAATAAAATAAGTGAAATGAATAAAATGAATAAAATAAATAAAATGAATAAAATAGATAAAATAAATAAAATAAATAAAATAAATAAAATAAATAAAATAAATAAAATAAATAAAATAAATAAAATAAATAAAATAAATAAAATAAATAAAATAAATAAAATAAGTAAAATAAATAAAATAAATAAAATAAATAAAATAAATAAAATAAATAAAATAAATAAAATAAATAAAATAAATAAAATAAATGAAGTAAATTAGAAAATTAAAAAAAAATTAAAATAAATAGAATAAATAAAATAAATAAGATAAATAAAATAAATAAAATGAATGAAATAAATAAAATAAATAAAATAAATAGAATAAATAAAATCAATAAAATATATAAAATAAATAAAATAAATGAAATAAATGAAATAAATAAAATAAATGGAATAAATGAAATATATGAAATAAATAAAATAAATAAAATAAATAAAAAAATAAAATAAATAAAATAAATAAAATAAATAAAATAAATAAAATAAATAAAATAAAAAAAATAAATAAAATAAATAGAATAAATAGAATAAATAAAAAAAAATAAAAAAATAAAAAAAATAAAATGAATAAAATGAATAAAATAAATAAAATAAATAAAATAAATGCAATAAATAAAATAAATAAAATAGATAAAATAAATAAAATAAATAAAATAAATAAAATAAATAAAATAAATAAAATAAATAAAATAAATAAAATAAATAAAATAAATAAAATAAATAAAATAAATAAAATAAATGAAATAAATAAAATAAATAAAATAAATAAAATAAATAAAATAAATAAAATAAATAAAATAAATAAAATAAATAAAATAAATAGAATAAATAAAATAAATAAAATAAATAAAATAAATAAAATAAATAAAATAAATAAAATAAATAAAATAAATAAAATAAATAAAATAAATAAAATAAATAAAATAAATAAAATAAATAAAATAAATAAAATAAATAAAATAAATAAAATAAATAAAATAAATAAAATAAATAAAATAAATAAAATAAATAAAATAAATAAAATAAATGAAATAAATAAAATAAATAAAATAAATGAAATTATATCGGTCTTCTACTTTCATCTGTGTCACGTCTACTTTCGGCTATAACGCTGTGCTCCGAAGTTTTAGTTTGATTTATAGAAAGAGTAAGAAGATAGTCATATCAGGGGAATTCAACATTTGTTCAATAATATTTGCTGAGTTTTTGAACATCATTCATAATGTAAAACTATGCGTCATTTAATTATTTTAAATGACAGAAAATGTAATCGTTCTTCAGAATCAACCTTCAAACTAAGCTAAATCCCATGGGAATTTGTTAAACGGACTAGAAAGAGAATATGAATAGAATGTCTGGTTGGTATAAATCTATTGTTTCATGTATATATCCCCATATTATATATTTCCCTTTTGTTACATTTACAAATCTGAGACAAATTTTTAGTTATCATGTGTCAAAAAGCTTATAATCATTTCATAATGAAAACTACATGCTTATGTATATCCAACATGTAATGTGGCAATATATATCACCATATATAGTAATGGAGTAAATAACAGAACACATTTGAGAAGGGCCATGTTACCGTGACGTCATCGTGGCCAACGGTGCTATCAGCAGCAATAACGCCTGTTATTGTATGGTTATTGACAAACATAAAGAGCTGATTACGGATATTTGTATAGAGACATATGTATCTCGCCCTTCGGCTGATACTCTATAGACGTGTATATTAGACGAGACATGTGTATATATATATATATATAAATATATATATATATATATATATATATATATATATATATATATATATATATATATATATATACCGGGTAGTGACTCAATCTTAGGACCATAGGAACATAGTGAAATTTTATACGGGCATGACGTACATTATTTCTGACAATATTGCCATAAAATAATCACTGTTTAATAGCAAATAAGTTTAAAAATAAGGAAAATATATATAAAACAACTACCTGTCATTTATGTACTTGAATCAGTTATAGCGCAGTAATGGGAGCGGTGGGTTTTGATGCAGGTTCAGGTTCGAAACCAGGGAAATATGTCTTTTTTTTATTCTTAATAGGATTTTTATTCTTATTAGGGTCTTTGTTTTCTATTAATAAAATGGTTTATTAAAATTTCAGAACGATAAAATAAATGTAATATGATATTATCTCTACAATGACAGCTAGATTATCAACGTGATTTTTTATATTTCATTGCCAATTTAATTTTTTTTTATTTCAAGGCATTGCAACCATTGAAATCATTAGGTATCATAATAACAATTTTTGCGTAATGGCTTCAGTGTATTCGATTAGTAACAAAAACTTATTTTTAAAGTAGTACTATGCAAGTAATAGTATCAATGAAGCTCGAGATACATTCGCGGGTTTATATCCTGATAAACCGTTCCCTTCGGTAATAACTATAAAAAGAGTTATTCAAAATCAAAACAAATATGGCTCGGTATTTCTTCCATGCAAATCTTGTATAAAGAGACATTCATCTGATGAACCGGAGGAACCGAGAGAAGTTGATTTACAAAATAATGAAGTAAATGTGTTCCCTGCTGGGCATTATGACCCTACTATTATTTCAACTTAGTTCCGAGTTGGATATTCAGCATAAAAATGTCCTTAAAATATTGAAAATACACATACATCGTATAAATTTTCGGTACATCAAGAAATTTTTGAAGAAGCCGAATGGTTTTTTCTGAAGATACTTGGAGTCAGATTCACAAAAACCGAAATTATATTAAGAATATTCGTTTTTTCGTTGAAAGTAGCGTAAATGGGGAATCAAATGTGCAAAATTTTCGTAATTGGCACCAACAAAACCGTCATTTAAGAATTAATAATCTTTTCCAATATCGTGAAGTTGTTAATGTTTGGATTGGGATATTGGGTACTAATATTATATGTCCATTATTCATTTAGGGAAAACTTAATGGATGCAAATATTTAAAATCATTTATTAAATAATATCGAACCTGCAATTGAAAATGTTACTGGCGATAATGTTGTTTGGTTTCAGCTGGATGGATGTCCGGTTCACTCGTCCAATGCAATTAAAGTACACTTAAATAATTCTTATGGTAATTGTTGGATAGAACATAGTTGACCTATACATTGGCCAGCTCGATCACCGGATTTGACACCAAATGACATGCGGACATTTAAAAACACGATGGACTTGATTTTTGTTTAGCGAATCAGGCTGATTTGTTTGAACATACGCTAGACCCATAATTTTCTTAGTTATTTCTCTTTTACTCTTCGTTTTTTAGTGAATTTCATTAAATCTGTTTAGTGTGATAATATACTTAATTTATTTTATTGTTTTCAACCGGTAATAACTATTGAAATACTGTTATTAATAAGAAACTAAGAAACAAAAATCCTATTAAGAATAAAAACAAAATTTATTCTCTTAATTTTTAAACTTATTTGCTATTAAACAGTGATTATATTATGGCAATATTGTCAGAAATAATGTTCTTCACGCCCATACAAAATTTCATTATGTTCCCTGTTGCTGGGATGCAAATATTTAGTTTTTTCTGATTTCCCATGTTAAAATTCTATGGTTCTTAGATCGAGTCACCACCCGGTATATATAATTGGGATCAAACTATACTGATAAAATCAAGCATTTCCGAAATGGAAATAAAAAGATGTATTAATTTGTTGACAGTTAACTATGGTCTTTGTACTGTTGCTGACCAATTGTGTTCACTGTATTTTGTTATAAATAATGGTATACCAAATAAAAAATTTCAAACAGAAGTTAAATTAAAATATCACTCCACTATTTAACGAGCATATAAAGATTAATAGTGTTCATCAATGTAAGTTATTAAAATTATTAAATATGAATTCATTTAAAAAAATATCAAATTTTGGAAAAATTTATATTATAAGGATTATTTCAAGGAAAGTCGGAGTTCGATTTTTTACAGGTTTTCTTAAGCACCTACACTATTTACTTCAATTATCTAAATTACTACACTAACTTTCACTAATACTAATTATTTAAAATATTCTAATCGCTCCCGAATGTCCATTGGAGCCTGTTGCCACTTTTTTGTAGAAATAACTATTTTCCTTCTCCGTGACTGTTCCCGCTTCGAGTAGATACTTAAATTTTCAGGTGAATCTTTAAATATATGTAACAACTGTCCATCCTTTACTTTATCACCAATATTATAATACTCATTAAAACTGTCTTATAACCATATATTTTACCACAATTTCCATAAGTTCTCCATATTGAAGTTATGTGTCAACTAATTTGTAGCTGAATAATTTGGAGATTTAACTGGCGACGACGTAATCCCCACAAATAAATTAACAATTTTCAAGTTATGTATTATATAGGAAGTCAAAGGGGTAAAACTATACCATCTTTCGACGAAAAGTTAGGTAAAGTTTGAATCGGGGTGTGTATCGAAGCAGAATGCGTTTGTTTCGTCTTGTTTCACTACAAGTGTCATCCAAATAGCCAGAGGGATAGACTTATTTTGATTTAACTGATACGGAAGCGTCGACACTATCAGTAATTTATGTTTTGTCTTTTGGATGGTAACTTTGAACTACCTCATAAGCGTGTTTTGTATGATATACGAGGGAACGCTAGCAACATCTCAGATTTATACATCGTTGTTAATAATTTCTGTTGATTTACTCCAAGCTGTGGTAATCAAATATTAAGTAGTACTAAGGCGTATACAAGTACATTCTAATTTTAAAATTAATTTACAATTTTTTAATCTGAAAGTAATACTAATTTTAATTACAAATCAAAAGTATGAACTCTGTTGATTCCACTTTGTCACGACTTCTAAGAAAGCCTAATTGTAAGCACGCTAAGGAATAATTGTTTTAATATGACGATCATTTACAACAATTTTGAGGGGAAATTTTTTTGTGATTGTTAAAATATTCAAAAAAATTCTTACACCTTTCGCCACAACTAGTAGTCATTTTACCGTTCAATCAATAATTTAGGCGTTTCTAGAGCAATTTTATGTGCTTTCTATCCATGTGAAATATTTGAGGAAATCTATATTTAAAAAATAAAAACCATTTATTACAATCAGAAGTAAATTTATTCACAAATACAGTAGCTACAAAATAAGTTTTTGCAGAAAATGTTTACCCTACCTAAAGTATGAATAATGAATTCGTGCGTTTTGTTAGTTAATTACTATATAATGATTAATTTATATACCTCGTTATAGCCTATTGTCATTTTAATTTACCACTAAAACATTATTTTAGCTGAAGAGGTGTGTAATACAACACATATACGTCTCTATCAAAGTAAATTTACATACCCATTACCTACCTATAGAACGTATGGTTGATGGGGTGGCTGTAAATATTAAAGCTGAATTAAGGAGAGTGACATACTGTTAATTTAGCTATTGTTCGCAGGATTGAAGGAGACGCGTTTCCGAAAATTGGAAAAAACAATTTCATTCTTATGTAAATTATTCTGTAATCATATGATTTACATATTTGCGGTTTTCAGAATAACGATTATAAATAGACTTTAATTTGAGATATTCAAAATTATAAATAGACTGAAACAAAAATTTGGTCATACGTAAGTATAAGCAATGCCATTCACTCTAGAATATTTTTTCATCCGGAGAGAAAACAAATTGCACCGATGATTTGCCGACTCTTGAGCACGAAGAAAAAATACGGTAATTCAAGATTATAAAGCGCGTATTCATACTGCGAACAAATGCAACCGAACAAATTCGTTCGATTAATGTGGACGTCACGAAAAACAAGACCGAACACGTTTGTTCGCCTTTACTAAAGTTCGCCCGACAGGCGGTACATCAAAAGAAATTTGTGACGAATTCGTTTGAGCTGTGTTTTCGTGAGTACAGCTTGATAGCAGCAATCGCTTGTTTCATTTAATCCATATTTTTTCCAAAGTAGAGTTTCATTTATTATTATATCGTTAGTGCATTATTATTGAACTAATCATTTGAAATTAATGATGGAGTGCAGTAATTCTACGTCCTTACTACTCATCGATATATACCGAGAGCATAAATGCCTATGGAATCATTTTCACAACGATTAAAAAAATAAGATCAAAAAATTGAACGCTTGGAATAAAATTAGTCAAGTTATGAAGTATGATGTGGGGGAAGTTAAGAAGAAAATGGAATCATTGTTAAGAAGAAAATGGAATCATTGTTGACTTCATTCTGACGATAAAGGCATAAGTAAGAGAAGCAGAATGTTTTGTTAAAACTGGCACTGGAACTGATGACATACTGAGATCTAAGTGGTTGGCTTTCAAAAATATAGATTTTTAATGAATAAATTTGCGCCTAAAGAAACTATGGGTTCAGAGGTAAACTAAATCATATATTATTTGTATACCAATAATTAGGTTTCAATTAAACTACTACTACATTGCTACAATACAAATTTTTACGCATATGTATTTTGCCAACTGACACTACCTTCATTCATGAAATATGCAGCAAATTCATTTCTAATTGCCTAGCAACTGGCCGCACTTTTTTCCTAGCTTAGTTGGACGAAGAAAAGACTGAGGATTTATTTTCGTTTTCATTTCGCCATGCTTCAGGATTTATTTTTCCTTCTTTAGCTACATCGAATGTTCCTGGTGGTGTGTATGTATTACGAGAATTCTTGCTTTTCATTAAGAAATTGTGTAACTAGACGCATGCTAAAATTACTATTGTAGTGGTGATAATAACATAACTTTTCTTAACACTCTGAAAACAGCAGGCATTATGCCGAAAACATTTTCAATAACGCGTCTTGCACGACAAAATCTGTAATTAAAAATACGTTTCTTGGATCCTCCTCTTTGTTCTACAGGATACGCTTTCATCAAATGCTCTTTAAGACTAAATGCATCGTCTCCCACAAATACATAGGGCACTTTTGTTTACCTACCTGATAGAACATCATCAGAAGGCAAATTGATTTTATTATCTTGCAGTTTCATCCAAAAAGTAGTGCTTATTATCACACCACCATCTGAAATTCTACCTTGGCAACCGGCAAACAAAAAAACGATAATTCTAATCAGCATTACCCCTGTGTATTGGTGCCAGTAATATACTGTGTATGCCATCTATAGCATCATGACAATGTGGAAAATTCCACTGGGCTCCGTAGTTTTCCGATACAAGCCGCCAATGTTCTTCGGCACTAGGCATCTGCAAATAAAAAAATAATAACACGCATCAAAAACTGACTTGAGTAAAAAAAAATTTTTTAGGAGTCATTTTGGCCAAGCGTTAATGATCAAGAAAAAGAAGTCCCCAATGATGATATCGTTGTTCAAGGTTTTAGTAATAATGACCAGACGGGAGACGAACAAGCAATATCAGAATCAGTAGTAAACAGAGCATTCAAAAGAAAATTAGTCTCCCAGTCACCCAAAACGACCAAATCAATAGTTGTAAATAACAAACATACTTGATCAGAAGAAGCTTACGAAATTCTAAAAAATACTGTTGCAAATCAGAGACGCAAGGACAATTTATGGAGAACATTTGTAGTCAAAACACAGAACGTACAGTGCATATATACAAAGTGTAGCTGAACACCTTATTGGAGATATACTGTTTAATGCGGATATGGATCGTTACGAGGCACATAATATATCTTCGCCCAAATGTACTTCACATACCGGTTATAACTATCAACCGTTCTCAAGCACCAGCCAACAAAGCAATACATTCGCTCCAAACACGACATCTATCCCTCACATTCCCCAACAAATTCATTAAACACTAATGCCTACCTATTAGCCCGCCAAACCACCTGAATTTCCATTGCATCTGCTTCGCCATCAAATTAATCGAGTACAACATACTGCTATCAACAACTAACGATCTTGCACGAAAGTCAAACGGATTCTCCTTTGACTCAGTCCTCAGCTAATCCACACTAGTATCAGCTAACACTCAGCAATTATTTAAGTACAGATTCAGACGAGAAATGAGAAAAATATTTCCTTTCGTTTTTCCCTTAAGTTTGTGTTTTGTTACTTACACAAATAACCAACAAATACATATATGTATACACATATATCAAAATTTTTATTTTTACTTACCTTTACATAATTCTGAAGGCATTACACTATAGCCAAACAAACTTCAGGTATTATTTTTGAAATAAGTTGCTTTGAGATATTTTGGATTTATGGTTACCGCTAGACGAAATACTTAGACGTAATGGCTCAACAAAAGTTAATACTCACTTTCATTTCCCATAAAATGTCATACCATAGGTTATATATGAAAATCGGCAAGGGCTCAATACCTTCCATCCCATAACTGGTGGAGGGAATATCTTCCATATGTCGTGAAGGTGGCAATGGCGAGTGCTGAACCTTTACTGGTGGAGGGAATAGCTATAACATAAAATAAAACCTGAATTATTATTTTTTCAATAGGTACCTTTTAAAATGTCCAAAATTATAGCATGCTATATTGAATACATTAAAACTTACCATCAATTTTTGTTAATTTCGTCTCATAACGGTAGGCAAATCAAACTGTCTTAACAAGGAGAAGGGTATAGTACACTGACCGGTTTCGGCCTTCTTGGGTCTCTTCAAGAGTGCCGTAATGCCTTCTAGTTCAGAGTCTCAAATCTGAACTGAAGATTCCGTCCTCCGACAACCTCTATATGGCTCGTGTGGTTACACACTTGCGAGAAGTAGTCAGCTCGCAGCAGTCAGCAGTCTCCTTTCGGTTGCGAATCACCACAGATGTCCGTATTGACAAAAGGGTCGATCGACATCACGTTCTTCGAAGGGGATCTGATTCAATATTCTGCGTGAGATTAGCCGGGAAAGTAGTTGATGTTCTCTTCGACGAACGGTCAGGCTAATGGGTCGAAATTTTTGAAATTTTGACTAAAACGGAGGTGCTGTAGAAAACTAAAAATTATTTTTCATATAGACAGACCCTATATATATATATATATATATATATATATATATATATATATATATAATCGTACAACCTTTCACCATAAAGGTGTAGGGTTTACATTTTAGTCCTTATAGATGAATCTTCTCCATTCTTTTCTGTCTTTTGTGAGAGTGACTGCGTCGGTCCAAGATATACCTCTTGATTGTAATATGCTTTCGAATACTTTATTCCATGTTTGTCTTAGTCTACCTCTTTTCCTTCTAATTTGTACCCTTGTCTCATATGCCTTTTTGACTTGTGTTGTGTTATTCATTCGTTGAATGTGTCTCCACCAGCTAAGTTGTCGTTGCTCTATAAATTTTAACACTGGTTGTACTCCTAGTTTATTCCTTATTTCAGTGTTTCTAATTTTGCCTTTTCTAGTTATTCTTAACATGCGTCTCAGATATTTCATTTCTGCAGCTTGTATCTCATTTTTCTGGTGATTTGTTAGAGTCCAAGTTTCACATCCGTATGTTAAGACTGATCTGTATATACTTTTGTACGCGTTGATTTTGGTTTGATTGGAATTTTTTTTTTTTATTAATAAACTTAAGGTTCATCGCGATTTATTGTTTTGTGGATTCTTTTATTTATTTCAGCATCTTGTTTTCCTGTTTCATCAAATATCGCTCCTAGGTATTTAAAGTCTTTAACTTTCTCTACTTTGACCTTGTTTATTTTTATATTGATTTTAATGTTCTGGTCTCATATTAATAATATTTTAGATTTATTCATATTTATTTTCAACCTTCTTCCTCCAATACATCTTTCTATATATTTAATTTTTCTTGTAGTCGAATTTCGCTGTTATTATATCATCTGCAAATACTCCTTCAGCTATATCTACTCTCTCTAGGTTTTTGTGTCCAATATACATTTTTTGTGATGTTGTCCATATGCACATTGAATAGCGTTGGGCTCAGTCCTCCACCTTGTCTCAATCCTATATCGGTTGTAAATCCTTCTGACTTCATATTGTTTTTTTATTTTTGTTAGTTTTATATAGATCGTGTATTACTCTTATTTGTTTGTTTCGTATTCCTCTTTCTTGTAGTCCTTTCCATACTTTGTCTCTTGGTACTGTGTCAAATGCTTTCTCTACGTCTATGAAAGCTACATATATATTTTTTGTTGTAGTTGTCTCTTCTCGGTTATTTGTTTAATAGTAAAGATGTGATCTTGTGCACTTCTCCCCGGTCGGAATTTACTTTGTGGTTCTGATTTGTTTTCTAAGATTGGTTTTATTCTGTTGATAATTTGTTTATATATTTTTACAATAGTATTTATTAGAGTTATCCCTCTGTAATTATTACATATTTCCTGGTCTCCTTTTTTGGATATAGGAGTTATTAATGCTACACTCCATTTCTCTGGAATTTTTTCATTGTCCCAAGCCTTGTTTAATATTTCCAGTAATACCTCGTTTCCTATTTCACCTAAGTTTCACCGTTTTCTTGTTCATCAATTTCTGTTTCAGGTTACTTTATGTTTCCCTCATTATTTTGTATCTTTTGTCCCTGTAAGTCTGAGAAATGTTCATTTCATCTCTTCAAGATGTCTATTCCATTTGTTAATAATTCTTAATTTTTGTCTTTTATGCAGTGTTCATTGGTCTGTTTTTCCGTTTTCAATGATTTTAAAACTTTATAAAAGATTTTTAGGTTAGGTCCATGCTTTATCCTTCGCTGCTGTTACTAGCTCTTCAACAATTTTTCTTGGATTTTTATAGATTTAGTACTGTTCTGGGGTATTGACTCTTGAGTATGTTTTCCATTTATTTTTCTTTACTCCTTCTTTCGTTTCTTTGTTGCACCATGCAGTCTGTTTCTTTATTATCTGTCTTCCAGATTCCACACACTTCAGTGCCTGCCTCTATAATAGTATTTTCAAAAATATTCCATCCATCTTCTATACTACTGTTATGTCCTTATATCGTTCATATAAATTGGTTTCTGTTTTTTCTTCGTTTGTATTATTTTTCCACTTTCTGTGCTTTCATGTTTTACTTACGACTCGAGTAGATAGTGATCCCTGTTGATTTCAGCACCTCTCTTAATTCTGACGTCGATAACATTTTCTCTTTCATTATTTTCTACTAACATATTATCGATAATCGATCTCTGGTTGGTTGTACTTCAATGTATTTATGTATATATTTACGTTGGTAGAATGAGTTACTAATTATTAAACCTTGCAGCTGGCAAAATTCTATTAATCTTTATCCATTATTGTTTCGTGTCTCTTCTCCATAGTTTCCTATTACTGTCCTATATTCAGTATCTTGTTTCCATACTCCCCCTACAATATATATTGTTCGTTTTGCCTCTTCTACAGCTGCTGTTCATTCTAGAATTTTTCTTCTACTTTTTCATTTTCATCTGGTCCGTATATTGATATGATGGTTCTAATATACTCTTTTTTTTCTCAGCTCGACTATTACGATTTTTTCATAAA
Organism: Galeruca laticollis; assembly: GCA_963921935.1. NCBI lineage: Eukaryota > Metazoa > Arthropoda > Insecta > Coleoptera > Chrysomelidae > Galeruca > Galeruca laticollis. The sequence goes on from OY998180.1 coordinate 168,513,081, forward strand.
TTGCCATCCACTGTGTAATTTGCTCGGTCAGATATTTATGTATTATACAGGCTACTCCGACTGCAGCTCTTTGATTTATCGCTACACCACTATATATTATGATTTGTTCTGTGCTTTATTTTTTGTTTCACTTACTGTCAGCATCTTTTAATCCATATTTTCAAATTCATTTATTGATTTGATTTCTTTCCCTTCTAACATACCATGTTGTTGCTTTATTTTTTTGTTTGTTTTATTTCTGTGAATTTTGTCTTTGGTTTTGTTGTTACTGTGCTTGTTACCATTCTCTTATCCGTTTTCGATGCTGTGTCAGTTTGTTGTTTCATTCTCTAATCTATCTTCTCTACTTTTTTCCGATTTGCTTAAGTAAGTTTCTGGAGCCGATCTTCAATATTTCCTTCCATTGGGGATTGATCTCCAACTGTTATTTTACTGGTATTTCCCTTCTCTTTTTCGTTCATTTCCTTTTCTTCATTTAGTTTGTGATCTTCTACTCTGTATATTTCATTGTTTATTATTAGGTAATTTATTATATGTTAATGTTGCTTTATGCCCTTTGCTTCTTGTAGTGTTGGTATTAGTGCCTTTCTTTCTTCTATTACATTTCTCTGGTAATACTCATCAATCAATATTTCTGTTCCCTAGAAATGTTTTGTGATATTAAAAAAATGGATCAGGTGTTTTCTTTTGACAGTTTCACTATTATTGGTCTTTCTCTATCTTCCATGTATTTTCCCATCTCCCTAATTTCATCTATATATTTTTCGTTACCGATGTTGACTCCAATTTTTTTCACTTATAATTGCACAAGTGGTTTGTATTTTATCGGGTTAATTTGGGTTGTTTAATGAGAACCTGTTTCCTAGCAATTTGACGACAATGACTGTCAATGACTTTTATGTTGACAGTTATTCGAGTCAAATTGCTAAAGGAGACAGTTTAGAATTTGAACAACACAAATTTACCCAATACAAACCTCGAGTGTAATTCGGCAGGACAATTTAATGAATGAGAAATTTGGAAACATATCTTGCAATATTACATTCAATTTCTCGATGGAAGTATCTGGCTCAAATGCGTATCTTTTTGCATCGCAAAACGTAGAAAATTGTCGCCAGATTGATGATTGCGTCGCAACTGTATTAGTAGGCACACAGGTATTAACAATTTGACTAATTTCGGCGTTCGTAGACACACCGAATCGACTCATTGTTAGTTCTTGAAAATTCAATAAGTTGTTGACAAACATGCCAAACTATTTAATCTGGTAACCAACACCGCGATAATTCATGAACAAATGAATACGTGAAAAAATCACTAGTGTATTTGTCGCTGTAAAAGTTAAAGCTAACTTTTGCCGCTGTCAAAGTGACATTGTCACTGTGGCATATGCGATTTTTTATACATGAGTTAAATTGTCATTATTAATTCTATTTTCTTTTATTTCGTTATCCTTCTCATTTCCTTGGTCAGTTATTCCTTTTTATATAACATTTTTTGATCTCACAATTCCTTCTAGTTTTTATATTCTGTTTCCATCTATTTGTTGGAACATCTCTTCTTTTCTATTCATATTTGTCATTTTTCTCTTCGAACGCGAAATAAGCAGACCCCAGTCAACCCGTCGAAAGTGAGATACACTTTAAACTTAATAATTTTTCTCTTGTTTCCCTGCTGCTCTGGAAATCTGGCAACACCGCTTTTTATTCGGACAAGGTTCTCATTAATGGTAGATAATTATCGTCTTTATCACTGTTTATCACTTGTCTTCACAAACACTTTATTGTTTTGTTTGGATAATTAGACTCTACTGCTTTGTTATTTGTTTAACCTCTACGAAATATCTATCACTTTATGTACATTTATGTTTACTTATTTTAATTGATTTCCTCTGCACCTCTCGATTTTTCGGGTTAAATGCAGGAGTTATTATTTAATTAAATCTTACCACATTCAACACAACGTTGCCCAATTTTTTTACATACTATATGTATATTAGAAAAGAAATCACTACTACATTCAAAAGTGTAAAGATCTGTATAAAAATAATTGGATTAAGTACCATACAAATTGATATTTGGAACACATTTTTTTGTGAACTGAAGACATTTGGTGATAATTATTTTAAAACCATTCAATATTAATACCTTTCGAGTATATACGAGTAGGATGAAGATTGTGCAAGTAGTGTAATGGACGAATCACTATACACGTCAGGGTCAATTTGTTTTGAAATGTATTACTAATACATCAGGCTTTGGTTGTCGTTAAGTCTCTCGGTCGGTATTAGCTGGAAACTGTCACGTCGACAAATCTGTTTGTACCATTAGGATATTTCGCTGAAATTACATTTGTCAGGTGGAATTTAATACCTATATCCTCATCTAACGGAATTTCTACCCATACCGTAATATCCTCTATCCAGACTCAAGTGCGTAAGCTTCATTTATTTTGACAATGATTAGTCGCTAATTCTGATTGGATTTACCATATATACAATACAATACGACCAACATTTGATTAGATCTTGTGGGAATACATTGTTTATTTCGATACGTTTCCGGTTTACTTTTATTTTAGACATACCATGCATTTCAGCCTATTAATAAATATAAGGGTATATCACTATTCTGCCGTGCTAAACTTAAAAGTGGTAATGCCAAAAAGAGTTTGGAAATAATTCAGCTTAAAGTTATTTTCAATTTGATAATATATGATTAGACAGGAAATGTTTTACAGTGGAGATGTATTTGATGAAAATAATATGATTATAACAAGTTCAGTGAATAAAATGTTATTTTGAAAAATCTATGGTCCATACCACTTTTAAGTATAGTATTTTGAAATTAAAATACAATGATAGTTTGTGGTCATTCCAATATGGAAAATAACTCAATAATGAAATTTACTGTCTCGACCCTTACTTCGTGGAATCTACTCATATTAGTGTTTTAAATGTCACATAAGCTAGCGGCATATAATTCAATGATACATAGAGCTTTTTCAGTTCCTATGAACAAATGTAATTTTGATAGAGAGATTAATACAATTAGACAAATAGCAACATCTAACGGTTATACATTACATATAATAAATAAGCTAATTAATAAAAAAGAGGAAAATGTGGCATTACAACTAATATTTCCTAAACAAACTGATGAAATAAAAACTTATAAAACCATCACATATGCAGGACATATTTCTAATAATATTTCAAAGATAATATCTTCAGCAACGAATACAACAATTTCTTTTAAAACAGCAATTAACGTTAGTACAAAATTGTTAAATGTAAAAACAAAAATAATACCATTGAATAAGTCAGGTATATATAAACTCAAATGTCCAGAATCTAATGCTGTCTATTTGGGTCAGACCCTTAGAAATTTTGAAATCCGATACAGTGAACACTCACGAGCATACAGATTAAAACAACCAGATAAATCCCACTACGCAAAACATCTACTTGACACCAATCATTCATTGACACCTAACACAAAACTAGAAGTGCTGCATATTTGTGAAAAGAAACAAGAACTGGATTTCCTTGAAGAATTGGAAATTAGAAGACATTTAAGAAACCCACAATATGAAGTTGTCAATGAACAGTTAAATCTAGGGAGTTCTCCACTAATAAACTGTCTTCTTAAGTGATATTTGTAAAGATCAGCAGATATAGTTTTTCTGGTTTTCTATATCATTGCACAGTTATACTGATCTTAATTGGAAAAATGATATCCAGGATATCACCATAGGGCTAATAATATCTAAGCTTCAATATTTGTAATATCACATCTTCATTTTTCTATTAACATATATTAAGTCAATCACAAGTTAGGTCACTTCTTGGTCTTGCCAAAAATAACTACTAAACATCAGGTAGGCATCAAATGAAATGTAACTTCTGTCATTCTGACGATGATATTGTTTTATCGAAACATTTGTCAATTTTTAAGAATTTTCAACAATTTTTATTATATTGTGGAATTAACTAGAAACAGTGAGTTCCATTTAAAACACTAATAACTCAATAACATAATGATCATTTGGTTTTATTACAATTATAAAAGCTATAAATGTATAGAACAACAAGACAGCTTAGCTCAATCTGCCTTATTCATATCAAAGAAATCCAACAAGAATCCATTACTCATCATCAATGGTGTTAAGTAAATGCATCACTTTGTCATTTACAGGTAAATTTTCCCAAAACTGTAGCCTATTTTTCGGCATAATGGATCCTAATTTCGTTATTATTTCTTTTTTTCTGGTTTCAGTTATACCCCTCTCTGGCTTCTTCTCTTTTACAAATGAAACTCCATTCTGGACATTATTTGCTTTCAGGCAATTAAAAGTAATTTTTTCTGAGGAAAAAGAAGTTTCATATGATAATGTTTTTGTATATCTTGTAGCTGTTACCTGTACTATATCTTTGATATAAGGGCAAGTATGTTGTGTATTTATTTTGTAGACTTAAGAATACTCTTCGGAATTGTAAAACTCGGTCAGATTATAACTTTTACATTCGAAGAATTAGATTTCCTACCTGCATCAACAAAATCTGGAAAATCATATATTTTTAGATTTTTCTTCAGACAAAACTCCACTTGGTAGTGGAAATTATCGGCGGACATATGAATATGCCCTGGCTCGAAATATTTGAATATTATTTTCTCTGTCAAAATTTCTGATGAATTGATGATGTGTATAGAGAATGAAAAAAAGAGTCCAATTTTTATTTTGGGCGCAACAATTATCTACCAACAAAACAATTGTTTCGTAATCACGCATTTCTAAGGAAAACTGATAGTAAGTACTTATGATATCTTCCTTTTTTCGACCCGATATCGCTTCATGCCATAAAACAGCAATGGGATTGTTTGATTCTTTTTGGAAATCTAATGGAACGAAACTCTAATTGAACACAATGATTCTCGGACAAAATACGACTTGCTTGAACATTTCCATTCGGGTACATCATTATCACTTCCTCTAAATCTGCCGAAAAAATGCTGTTTGTTCTATTGATACTATCATTGATGTTTGATAATAACAATTCTCTAACTTTCCGGTAAGCCTCTCTAGCCAAATTAAACTTGTCTATAGGAATTTTCCATGCAGAACAAAGTTCAAAAGCTTTACAAAGACTGTTTTTTCCATGCTGTGGATCATGCAGCAAGAAAGTTTCGCAGCCATCGCATTTTTCATGCCCTAGCCGTGTGAAAGATATGCTCAGTTCTTTGATGGTAATATTGCGATAAACTTCATATGAGCATTTGATCTTATGTTTTTCTGTTCAGAAAAATCTTTATACATCATGGTGATCGTAGTATCCCTTGGAAGATATCGTTTATTCAGGGCATAATCTCTTCTGTAATGGGATACTTCTGGGTTGACAGTTTGAACACGAGCTTTTATCAGCTCTCTATCAATTTTCTCTGTTTTTGTATGCTTTCGCTGCTGACTGCCAGTAAAAGATAGTTTGTTTCTTTCTCGGTTATGTTTAGTCGTGGAGTAATCTTGATCAATCCTATCGTTACCTTTTTTATAGCCTAGGGTGGGCAGGAAAAAGTGTTTGCATACCTCGATTCTTTCACCATGTGACATATTACAATAGTCGGAGTTGATATAATTTCTATGGATTTCAGTAGTATTTTTTCACAGTTGTAAGCACAAGATGGTTACACCAAATGCTTCAATTTTTGTTTTTTAATTTTACTATTATTTTTTGCACCTTTTGACTCTGTCACCCGCTTCCGTTTTCGAATAGAACCTTTTTATATATATTCAATTTTATCTTCCCTTCCACCATTATATTCCCATCCTGAAAATATATCTTCGTCTGGTACATCCTCGTGTTTTATCAACAGATCTTCAGATTTAAGTGAACGTAGAAATTTGAAAGAATGTAACTTCTATATTTTTTTAAGTAAAGTAATATGTATTTATACCACCATAACAATATGACAGAAATTTCTTGTCTGTACCAAGAAAAATTATTTGAATTTTTTTTTAAATAAATAACATAACTTATTTTGGTTTTGGTTCTCTCAATGAATTGAGGGGTGGGGAGAAGAAAAGAGTTCTTTTCTTCATTTGATTTTATTATAATTTTTTTTTCTCTGGTCTTCTTCTTCCTTTAGAACTATACTGGGGATTGCACTTACACAAATAATAGCAACAATATACAACCTTAAACTAGCGGATATTGAGCGTTGAAGGATAATAAACATCATATAATTCATTAGTAAACTTTAGCTGCTTGTCACAATTAATGACATTAAAGGATCTCACCTGTTTTCCTATGGTTTTCATAACTGTCTTTTTTTTTTAAATTAACCTTTTAAAAAATTAACTTTTAATATTTTTAACTATAATTTTTTGTCGTTTTTTACATATACTATTGTACAAATTTTATTTGATTTTAACAAATTTTTATATATTTTGTATATTCTTGTAGACGCCCTGAAGATGACCCAATTAAGGTCGAAACGTAGGCTGAAAAAATAATAGATTTTCATTGTTTTATTGACCATAATCCCATAACCTGAACTTACAAACATTACTTATATTCTTGATACTATTCGGAGTACAATTATAGATTTTCGGAGCTATAAATAAAAAATATCGTTGACAGAAGGACTTAATCATTTTCGGTACTTGTTTCTAGTTACATATTTATGTGCAGGTAAATTTCTTACATCTTTTATTGTGTGGTATTTTATAGATGCACATAGAAAGTATAACTGCTCAGGTCAAATATGTTGCTTTCCCTATACAATCGATCTGAAGAATATGTATAGGGTTTACACATAATGATCTTCAGAAATATTGTTTGAATGATTTCTAACGGAAGAATGTGAGTTTTCAAGACACTTTCCCAAGCCAGTATACCATAACGGAGGCGTTCGAAAATATCTAGTAGGTATGCATTTCCTGAGGTATTTAAATTTGTAAAGGATGAATTGTAGTTTCTTATAATATGACAATCCCACTTTAAATTTGTATCTATGATAATACCTAGATATTTTACAATTGTTACAGGTTTTATGATAAATTTTTTTCCGTTATGTGATATTTCAAGAGGTTTGAATAGTTCGATGGTTAAATGGAGTTAAATAGTGGTAAGTAAAATGTTTTTTTGAAATTTATGGTAAGTATTTTATTATCGAACCAGGTCTTTATTAGTTTTAGGTCAGTTTCTGCGTTCAATTTTAGCTTATACCATTTATCTGCTTCATAAGTAATAACAGTGTCATCAGCGAACCCAGTTATATGTCCTGCACTGCGCAATGTATATAAGCCATTTATGTAAAGATCGAATAAAACGGGAAATAAAACTGTTTCTTGAGGTACTCCATAAGTTATATCTCTTTGACCACTCGTTTGTCCGGCAACCCTCTCTCTGAGAGGTATCTCGTAAATAGTTATAAACAGTTGTTTCGTATCCCAATTTTTTCCAATGTTTGCAATAGATTAGTATGGCTAACAGTATCAAACGCTTTGGCTAGTTCTAAAAAACACATATGCAAACTTTATTGTTATTCAATGCTTCATAAACTTTTGATGTTAAATTTAAAACGGCATCTTGTGTGTAGTTATTTTGCTTAAAACCAAATTGCAAGGAGTAAATTAAATCATATTTGTTTATAAACGATGTAAGTCTATTTTTCAACAGTTTTTAAAAAAATTTTACGATGTGTGGAGTAACTGATATAGGTCTATAATTCATAGCAAGGGTCTTCACTTTTGTATACGGGTATAACTACTGTGTTTTTCTATACACATATTTATGATATGCACTAGAGGATCAAGTATAAATAGTTAAATTGCTTTTAAACATTCCGCACTTATCTCATCAATACCAGTTGCCTTTTTACTCTTCAAGTCATTTATTATTGTTTTAATTTCATACCTATTTATAAGTAATAAAACAATCGAATTTGGAAAAGAAGCATTATTATCATATGTTTGTTGAGGGTTTTCACTTATTTGTTCGGCCAATTTCGTGCCCATTCCTGAAAATGCACGATTAAATTTATTCGCAATGCCACATGGATTTGTCAGTATATTTCCCATTTGACCTTTAATGGCTTCATAAAGCATTTTTACTTTTTTTATTCCACTCAAATCTTGCACCACGCTCCGTAATTGTTTCAGTTATTTGAATTTTCCATGATGTTTTCCGTATAAAATTTGCGTTTAGTCTTTTCAATAAGCGAATGCATTTTATGTTTATATATTTACCTTATATTTTAGAAGGAAATCACAGCCATTGGCATGAAGCTTTGTTTGTTGATATAATCTATTTTTTCATTAATGGATTCGATGAGAACTTTTGTAACCCATGGCGCAATTTGTGTGGGTTTTCTATTTCCCTTTCTAAAATAGGTACTATTATTAATGTTTTTCTGTATAATTGTTATTAAATTTTCTGTTGCAGGGTCCGAATTACTACTATTTAGGATAATATCCCATGATTCTTTGGATATATTGTCTAAAAGTTTTTAATAGTTGACGTGCTCAGTATAATACTCCACTACCTTTTTAGTTGTTTTATTATCAAAAACTATTTGCGGCGCTATTGTAAAGTGGTCTATTATATTAGTTTCTATTACCACAGGGATAATATTTTCTAGACTGTTAGTTTTTGACTTAATAAATAAATGATCTAAGGAAGCTGCCATTCTAGTTGGGTTATTAATAGCGGATGTAAATCCATACTCACTCAGGTCACTTACATATTCTATGGTATCATCATTTAAATCCAATAACTCAATGTTAATATCTCCAGCAAATAAACAATAATTTTCAGAATTGATACCACTATTGATAAATTCAGGTTATTTTCCTTAGACGGTGATCTATAAAAAGCAAGAATCGTAATTTTATTGTTATTATTGATAATTACAGTCACTTTTAAAATATTTGTGGGTCCTAATTTTAGGACATCATATTCGAAAGAGTATTTGCAGTTTATGTAAGCCACGACTCCATAATTTTGACTCAAATCGCATTTGTTGTATATTATATTATATCCCGGTATTAGTGTTTCAAATGAAACTCAATGTTTCTAGCTAATTCCACAATATAATGAAAAATGTTGACAATTCTAAAAAATTGACAATTGTTTCGATAACTGAATATAATCGTCAAAATGACAGAAGTTACATTTCATTTGATGCCTACCTGAGGTTTAGTAGTTATTTTTGGCTAGACCAAGAAGTGACCTACCTTGTGATTGACTTAATATATGTTAATAGAAAAAAGAAGAAGATGTGATATTACAAATATTGAAGCTTAGATATTATTAGCCCTATGGTCATATCCTGGATATCATTTTTCAATTAAGATCAGTATAACTGTGCAATGATATAGAAAACCAGGAAAACTATATCTGCTGATCTTTACAATTATCACTTAAGAAGACAGTTTAATAGTGGAGAACTCCCTAGATTTATCATATCCCGGTATGTTATACAAATTCATGTCAGTAATCTTTCAGGTCTCAGTTAGAACTAGACAATCAAAATCTGTAACATTAGATAACGAGAGTTTAAGCTCATCTAGATTTTTGGATATACTTCTAATATTGTGTCATGCCTAAGTCCTTGACCTCTTATCTCCATTCAACATCTCTTCCATTAATTGTAATGGATTTGAGGTTGAGTTTATTTTTCCTAGTGAAGTCAATAAGAATAGTTGAGGCATCTTTGAACTATGTCACACACAGTATTCTCAAACTTTCCTCTAACAGTTATGACTATGTCATCGGTGTAACCTTGACAGGCCATTCCGAGGTCGGTCAGTCCATTTAGAATTTCGTCATCCTCCATATTAACGGAGGTGTTACTCCCCCTTGTGGGCATCATCTGGTAGTAGTAATGGAGATGTTATCTTCTCCCATCTTTGCCTCTGCTACTCTAGTGGTGAGTAGCCGTGACATCACCTGGAGGTCGTACTATCTACACCTCTGTTATTGAGCGCTTTTTTGATAGCTTCGTGTGGAAAATTGTCAAAAGCTCCTTCTATGTCTAAAACCACACATACAACTATTTCTCTGTTATTTATTGCATCTCGGATATCTTCGGTCAACTAAACCAGTGCAGTCTCTGTAGATCTGTCTGCCCGGTAGGCATGTTGACTTGGATGGAGAGGTTTTCTCTAAAAGATTTCCGTTCTAATATAGTTATCAATCGCTTTCTCAATTGTTTTAAACAAAAACGATGTGAGGCTGATTGGTCTAAAAGATTTTGGGTTTGTTTGTATCCTCTTTCCTGCTTTAGGAATGAAGGTAACTACTGCCCTTCTCCATGATTCTGGTATATAACCCACTTCTAGGCTGCTTCGACTTATAATAACCAGATGTAGAATTACGTATTGTCCCTGTTGTAGTAGAGCTGGAAAAATTCCATCTGCACTAGGCGTTTTAAAAGGTTGAAAGGTACTAATTGCCAATTTCAGCCTTTCATTGCTGCATATTTATCTAGCTATTGCAGTATTTTCTCTAGAAGGTCTGTTGTACTCTCTAAGAGTACTATCTCCAGTGTTTGGTTTACTTCCGGGGAAATGAGTTTCTAGTAGGAGTTGTGTTCTCTCCCTCGCATTTTCAGTGCAATTGCCATCAGGTTTTTTAAGGCTATATCTGTGTTGACCCTACCATTTGCCATGCCTTTGTATAGTCTGGCCGCGGCAGGAGTAGTGTTTATACCCTCACAGAATTTCCGGATAGTTTTCCATTTAGCTTTTCTTATTTCTTTATAATAAATGTTACGTACCTCCATGTACCTTTGCCATTTCCCGGTGAGTTTTGCTCTATTAAAGAGGTCCCAGGTATGAGATGTTAGTTTTTACAGGTGTGTATTCCACCAAGGTGTATCCTTGTTGCTCAGTTGTTCAGAAGAGGGCTGCTCGATTCGAGTGCTTTGGTTATTACCCCATTCAGATTTTCAAGATCCTGTTCCATTTTGAGGTGCTGTGTAGCCTTTGCTCTGTTTTGGATATGTGGATTGTCTTTTAGTCTGGTATTATATTTTTCCCAGTCCGTTTTCTTCAAATTTTTTTTCATGCTAATCTGAGGTCTGCTCAGTTCTAACCTAAAAGTGATGATACGATGATCGGAGAGGGAAGGTTCTCCCGATACTCTCCAATCTCAAACGATATGTTTTAGGCCTGACGTACTCAGTGTAATGTCTGCCTTACAAACCCCTACCCTGCCTTACAAACGGGGGGGTATTCCCTATGTTATGTATATTAAGGTTTTCATTGACAACATATTCTAAAATATGCTCACCTCTTAGTTTTATGTTGGTGCTGCCCCAGACTGTATTGTGTGCGTTGGGCATCATATCCTAGGAGTAGAGGTAGTCTCTTCACCTTGCAATATTCTACTAGCCTTAGTACTTCCGGAGGGGAAGCTGGCTCATCCTCCTGAAAGTAGCACGAGGCTATTACTTATATGCCTTTTTTCTCGTTTTCGAAGAGTACTCAAACTGGAACGAGTTCTCGGGTCATGTGTTCAGAAAGATATAAATAGTTAATGTTTTTCCATATCATAAATACATGTTTTGGGTGTATCATCACCTGTATTGTATACTAACATTACATCCTTGCCTGCTAATCCTCTGGTTGTTATTGACCCATGGCTACTGGATCAGGAAAATCTCCTATTGGTCTTTGGTGAACGCTCTATCAATTCACCGTCGATGCTTCCTTGGCGTAGTGAGCAATAACTTGAGCTAAGTTAATCCCCGCAATCCTGCTGTCAAAGTGTAAGGGTGCTGTCTCCTTTTCTTAGGGAGATGTCCCCTTCCATTTCTGTTTTGTCCCCTGCCGTCAGTCAACAGTTTTGCTCCCAGGTTTTACACCCTTACTTGGCTATACCGTACTGAGGACGGCTAATGAGCCAAAAACATGCATGTCTGCGGTTACCACTTTTTTAAGTAGCACCTTTTTCTTTCTGCGTGAAATACCCACGAATCATCTCTTTGTTGGCTATGGTTACATGTCACGTATTATCCGCACATCCTATATATACACACACACACAAATATATATATATATATATATATATATATATATATATATATATATACAAACTGAAAAATATCTTATTGGGGATTGCAGCATAAGAGGAAAAATACACTCTATTCAATTCTCCAAGCTTTCGTAAATCTTTATTTACATCATCAGGGAACTACAATAAGGAAAGAAAAACATAAATTATAAAAAGTGTTCATAAAAACATTTCTACAACTTACATTGATCGAGATTGCATCATTGATCTTGAACACAGGAAAAGTGCACAACAGAAAATCATTGAAGAAATAAGTCCAGTCGGCAATACATTTGCCAATTACTGGTAAACATTTTTATTAAAACATTATAAAAAAGTAAAAAGTTTAAAAAACATTTAAAATCGAGAATCCACACACCCACGCGGACTTGTGAGAATAATGGCGGAAACTAAAAATGTCAGGTTAAGTACACCAGTCATCATTACTAAATGAATGAAAAGAATCGATCTTTGCAATGACGCGAGACACTGAAACAATCGAATTGAAACTTTAAAGAGAATACAAGGGTGGTACCAAAATTATGGAAATGTATTTGAGTAATCATTCCAATGAAAAAAATTATTTTAATCACGAGAATTAGTATGTGATTATTAATGTTATTAATTATTATTATAAATATTATTATGGAGCTAATATTAATGGGGGAACACCTACAAAAAGGGAACAACTACAAAAAAGGGGAACACCTACCATGATGCCACAAGTAAGAAACTAGTGAGAATTATTCATATTATCATTATTATTATTGTTGTCATTAATATGGAGACAATTGTGCTTATCAAGCGTTAGAAGGAGGGAGTAGAGATTACTCAAATTTTGAATGTCGGTCTTCTTATTCATACAACCTTCTTCCTGGAAGATGAAAGCCATTTCCAAAAACAGTCTTTTATTATAACTTCTCTCACGAGAAAGGATTTTAACTCCCTCAAAATCAATGACATGATCCAAAGAGGAGACATGATTAGCCAGAGAACATCTTTCAGGATGTAACCTTATATCACTCTTATGGAGGGATACACGGCTTGAAATTTTTTGGGAAGTTTGACCAATATATGATAGACCACAACTGTTACAACAAAGCTTATAAACAACATTACTACAATCCACAACAGGTATCTTGTCTTTCAAAGGACTATAAATTGACTTAACAATCAAGGAACTCCTGGAGGCAAACCTAACATTTTGTAAGTATTGTGAAAAAATTCTAGCAAGTCTAGGCGTAATTTCCTTTATATAAGGCAGAGAAACCGTTAAATCGGAAGGAATCGTTCTGGAGGATGAGAGAGGATCCAACTCAGTTGCACCTGCTGCGTCAATTGAATGTATTGAGGTTTGTGACAAAACAGAAGACGTATTGAAGATGATCTTTCTCAGTAACTGTTTTGGATAGGAATTGTCAAGGAACAAATTAAAGAGAATATTACGATTCTTATTTCTAAATACAGGGTCAGAGAGGTTCATAACTCTAGCTGTCATTTGTTTAACCAAGTTAACCTTTATGCTAAATTTATGGTAAGAATTGTAGTTGAGATATCTCCCAGAGCTACTTTGTTTTCTATACCAATCAATTATAATCACATTATCAGGAGACCTAGTCCATAAAGTATCTAAAAAGGGGACAGCCATGTTAGAGTTTTCTGTTTCGATAGTAAACTGAATGTAAGGATCATAACTATTAAAGGTGAAAAGGAGATCTTCAGTGGAGTCCACAGGGCAAGCTAGGATTATATCATCTACATATTTCTTGATGAAAGGCACATTGAAAGGAAGTACCGGAAGGACCACGTCCAACAGATCATCCATTACATAGCACGCTAATATCGCTAATATCCGATATTAGCGTGCTATGTAATGGATGATCTGTTGGACGTGGTCCTTCCGGTACTTCCTTTCAATGTGCCTTTCATCAAGAAATATGTAGATGATATAATCCTAGCTTGCCCTGTGGACTCCACTGAAGATCTCCTTTTCACCTTTAATAGTTATGATCCTTACATTCAGTTTACTATCGAAACAGAAAACTCTAACATGGCTGTCCCCTTTTTAGATACTTTATGGACTAGGTCTCCTGATAATGTGATTATAATTGATTGGTATAGAAAACAAAGTAGCTCTGGGAGATATCTCAACTACAATTCTTACCATAAATTTAGCATAAAGGTTAACTTGGTTAAACAAATGACAGCTAGAGTTATGAACCTCTCTGACCCTGTATTTAGAAATAAGAATCGTAATATTCTCTTTAATTTGTTCCTTGACAATTCCTATCCAAAACAGTTACTGAGAAAGATCATCTTCAATACGTCTTCTGTTTTGTCACAAACCTCAATACATTCAATTGACGCAGCAGGTGCAACTGAGTTGGATCCTCTCTCATCCTCCAGAACGATTCCTTCCGATTTAACGGTTTCTCTGCCTTATATAAAGGAAATTACGCCTAGACTTGCTAGAATTTTTTCACAATACTTACAAAATGTTAGGTTTGCCTCCAGGAGTTCCTTGATTGTTAAGTCAATTTATAGTCCTTTGAAAGACAAGATACCTGTTGTGGATTGTAGTAATGTTGTTTATAAGCTTTGTTGTAACAGTTGTGGTCTATCATATATTGGTCAAACTTCCCAAAAAATTTCAAGCCGTGTATCCCTCCATAAGAGTGATATAAGGTTACATCCTGAAAGATGTTCTCTGGCTAATCATGTCTCCTCTTTGGATCATGTCATTGATTTTGAGGGAGTTAAAATCCTTTCTCGTGAGAGAAGTTATAATAAAAGACTGTTTTTGGAAATTGCTTTCATCTTCCAGGAAGAAGGTTGTATGAATAAGAAGACCGACATTCAAAATTTGAGTAATCTCTACTCCCTCCTTCTAACGCTTGATAAGCACAATTGTCTCCATATTAATGACAACAATAATAATAATGATAATATGAATAATTCTCACTAGTTTCTTACTTGTGGCATCATGGTAGGTGTTCCCCTTTTTTGTAGTTGTTCCCTTTTTGTAGGTGTTCCCCCATTAATATTAGCTCCATAATAATATTTATAATAATAATTAATAACATTAATAATCACATACTAATTCTCGTGATTAAAATAATTTTTTTCATTGGAATGATTACTCAAATACATTTCCATAATTTTGGTACCACCCTTGTATTCTCTTTAAAGTTTCAATTCGATTGTTTCAGTGTCTCGCGTCATTGCAAAGATCGATTCTTTTCATTCATTTAGTAATGATGACTGGTGTACTTAACCTGACATTTTTAGTTTCCGCCATTATTCTCACAAGTCCGCGTGGGTGTGTGGATTCTCGATTTTAAATGTTTTTTAAACTTTTTACTTTTTTATAATGTTTTAATAAAAATGTTTACCAGTAATTGGCAAATGTATTGCCGACTGGACTTATTTCTTCAATGATTTTCTGTTGTGCACTTTTCCTGTGTTCAAGATCAATGATGCAATCTCGATCAATGTAAGTTGTAGAAATGTTTTTATGAACACTTTTTATAATTTATGTTTTTCTTTCCTTATTGTAGTTCCCTGATGATGTAAATAAAGATTTACGAAAGCTTGGAGAATTGAATAGAGTGTATTTTTCCTCTTATGCTGCAATCCCCAATAAGATATTTTTCAGTTTGTATTCTAATTGATCAGCAACGATCACGGCGTTTTTCGCTTTTCAGCTATATATATATATATATATATATATATATATATATATATGCACAGACTACAGTTTGGGTACGAAAACATCAACCCACACGACAGTTTGAGGACAAGTGGTCAGTTTCGGGACGGTCCCCAAACTTTTACTGTTCATCTTCCATACAGTTTGGGTACAATGTCCCCAAATTACAGTGTGGATAATTTAGAGATTAGTTATCGTACATTTTCAGCCCAAATGTAACAGTGAATTTTAAGAAAATATATATGAACCACTGGATGTTGGTTCCCATCAAATATATCATAAAAAATATAATGTTATAGTTGGAGTAGGGCTCTTGGGTCTAGCATACTTCCATATTTGATAAAAAAAATTTAAGGGCGGGAGTGGGGGTGACTTTGTGAAATACTTTGATTTGATATTTTTTCACGGGAATGTATTGATGGATGATTATCTTTCATTTTATCCTAAATCAGTCATCCCCCACCCAACCACTAAGGGCGGGGGTGGGGGTGACTTTGTAAAATAGTAATAAAAATAAATTATTGAATTTGGAATCAAATTGTACGTAGTTTTTTACGTATACACCTGGAATTTCATTTTCATGGCTTTTTTTTATAAAGTTATGCAAAAAAAATGTTATCAAAAAATTGATTATTCAATGGTGTAGAGCTCTCGGGTCTAGCATACTTCCATTTCCAATTTCACAGCAATGTATTGATGGATGATTATCTTCCATTTTAAACTGAATCAGTCATCCCCCACCCACCCCCTAAGGACGGGGGTGGGGGTGATTTTGTAAAATAGTCGTAAAAATAATTTTTGAATTTGGAATCAAATTCTACGACTAAAATTTCATCTTGATACATTTTTTTTATAAAGGTATTCAAAAAAATTGTTATCAAAAAATTGATTATTCAATGGTGTAGGGCTCTCGGGTCTAGCATACTTCCATATTTGATAAAAGAAAATGTTTTACGGGAATGTATTGATGGATGATTATCTTTCATTTTAACCTAAATCAGTCATCCCCCACCCACCCCCTAAGGGCGGGGATGGAGGTGATTTTGTAAAATAATCGTAAAAATGCTTTTTTGAATTTGGAATCAAATTCTACGTAATGTTTTACGTATACACCTAAAATTTCATTTTGACAACTTTTGGTTATAAAGATATGCAAGAGAAATGTTACCAAAAAATTGATTATTCAATGGTCTCTCGGGTCTAGCATACTTCCATATTTGATAAAAAAAATTTCACAGCAATGTATTGATGGATGATTATCTTCCATTTTAAACTGAATCAGTCATCCCCCACCCACCCCCTAAGGGCGGGGGTGGGGGTGATTTTGTAAAATAGTCGTAAAAATCGATTATTTTTAAAAAAAATGAAATCCCAACAACGTCATCGTTTTCATAGAATTTTTTTATATACGGTCCTGAATTTTCATAATTTTATCTTGAACTTGAATTTTTTCTCAGGTATTGACAAACTTTCAGAGAAAATGCGATGATTCTGGATATGGGGACACTCTGTGATATAAGAAACGGAAAGACATGAAGACATCATTTTCGGGATGCGTGAAATCTCAAAAAAACACATTCAAACAAAAATTCTCCCTAAGGGGTGGTCTTTTTGGGTATTTTTGGCAAAATGAAATTCCAACGACGTCATCGTTTTCCTTGAATTTTTTTATGTACGGTCCTAAATATTCATAATTTTATCTTAAACTTCATATTTTTCTCTGGTATTGACTTTGACAAAATTTCAGAGAAAACATGGAAAGTTAATTTTCGGAATACGGCATATAGGATGCGTTATGTATTTGTTTAATACAATGATTTCCAGCAGAGCGGAAACTGACTGAAACAGAATTCCAAAAAATTAAGTGTTCGTTATGCCATATGCTTCTTTACACACGTTTAAGATAAAATTATGAAAATTTAGGAACGGACATAAAAAAATTCTAGGAAAACGATGACGTCATTGGAATTTCATTATTTACAAAAATAAGTGTATCCACCCCCCAAAAAAAACACCCCCGAGGGGGAATTTCTTTTGAATGTGTTTTTTTGAGATTTCACGCATCGTATATGCCCTATCCCGAAAATGAAGTCTCCATGTCTTCCGGTTTTTTATATAACAGAGTGTCCCCAGATCTAAAATCATCGCATTTTCTCTGAAAGTCAATACCTGAGAAAAATTTCAAATTCAAGAGAAGATTATGAAAATTCAGGACCGTACATAAAAAAATTCCATGAAAACGATGGCGTCGTTGGAATTTCATTTTTTCGAAAGATAATCAATTTTTACGACTATTTTACAAAGTCACCCCCACCCTCGCCCTTAGGGGGTGGGTCGAGGATAACTCATTTAGGAAGTTTGCTAGACCCGAGAGCTCTACACCATTGAATAATCAATTTTTTGATAAAATTTTTTTGCATAACTTTGCATAACAAGATGAAATTTTAGGTCTATACGTAAAAAAATTTTACGACTATTTTACATAGTCACCCCCACCCCCGCCCTTAGGGGTTGGGTGGGGGATGACTGATTTAGGTTAAAATGGAAGATAATCATCCATCAATACATTGCCGTGACTTTTTTTATCAAATATGGAAGTATGCTAGACCCAAGAGCCCTACTCCAACCTGCAAAGTTGTATATATAAGAGTTTATCTAAATGTTTTATGGGAAATTGCTGTTTAGAGTGCTAAGAATAAATTTTTCAAATGTTGTCCCTGAATAAGATTTTCTAGAAACACTATTACAAAAATCAAAAAATCGCTAACTTTAAAAATAGTGAAATTAAACAAAATGTGTCATTTAACTTCTTAATTGTAATGCTTGTAAATAAAAATAAAATTAAGAAACAATATAGATTTAATACTATGATGTAACATTTGAAATATCAACAGGATAAACTAAAGAAAAAATGGAATACTATATAATTATTGTATACAATACAGCCAAGTCAAATTGTTTTGTATATGAATCAATAATGTAAACCCTTCTCACAGAAAACAATAATCGTAAAATTGCATAATCTTCGCTTCAATTCAAAGTTAAATTATATACGAAATTATATAGGTACATTAAGATATTATATTCATAGTAGGTATAAACCAACTACAAATTAGAATAAATCGTGGGATAAATTAAAAAATATTACCACAATTTTTTGTCCCTGACTTTATTTTTGTACGACTACCAAAATTTTCCGAAAGAAATCGGTGAAGTACCAGATTTGGTATTATATTTCTCGAATTTCCACACTCTGCATACTCATTTATTTCCTGACATTACACACACTTTATTAAACATTTTATACTTAAATTGGCCTATAAGGGACTGATTAACCAAATAAAAAACGGCCACTTGTTATGTTAAATTTTGGACTACAAAAAGTCGTGGCCTTGTTCTTGCGTCCAACCTTCTGCAGAATACACGGAAGCGCATTTCGCTTTTACTTCGATTTTCGAATGCATTGAGTCGCACTCCATTTCCGTTAGACCAGTTTTATAAAACTTATAATCTATTTGGCTTAGAGTAGGATAACTTGAGACAATTTGAAGGCACATAGCAGCGAAAATGGAATTTTTTGTTGGCCACCTCGCCCATCGGACATCATTCGAACCTCTTTAATATTTTGATGTGCTAGAATGTAACCGTGAATATAGGAAGATATTTCAACTGATCCTCTTTTTCCTTGAGTTTCCTCGCAAACAACAGAGAATATCTTGGTTTGCAAAGCTGTAAACTGAAAAATTGTAGATGGTTCATATGCTCAAATAAAGGTTTTAACCTGCTGGATCTTTGGGTGTTGTAACAACTGCCTGTAGATCGAAATTTGAAGATAAAACTTCCGTATTTTCCTTTACAATTTTTTTGTCGTCATCCTGGACTTTCGAGCTAATGGTTTTCTTTCTAAATATTCTCGACATTTTTTTTTCTCCTTTTATTATTTCAATTTCTATCATTGTTTTTTGCTCTAATCACAAGACAACACTGATCTTGCAACGTGGAATACAGGACAGTGCAATGTTTTCTGGCATTTATGAAATAATTTGCAGTTACAAAAGCGCGAAAATGTTACAATCACGATTATTTATAAAGTTCATCGAAAAAGATAATCGCGATACCGACAAATTCGCAAGCATCTAAATAATTGTTTGCAACGTCAGACACACGAAAGTGGTACATTCAGATATTTTGAATAATTGTTCGCAAAGCCAATAACGCAAAATTGTGAGTTTGTCATGGATAATATGGTTCATTTTAAGACTTATGGTGCACTTAGGTCAAAACGGCCAATTTTGCACATTCATGGTTTTGGCATTGGACCGACGATATTTGAAAGATGAACATGTGTAAGAAATAAAACATTTCTAATATCTACCATTTATTTGTTTTAAGTTCTTCAAATATATTTAGTGTAACCCCTTTTGTTTATTTAATCCAGTATTAGCCCAATTGCGGTACATCAGTAAGGAACTGGCTTAAGCATTGGTGGTACTCAACGTGTTAAATCAGATATATTTTCACAAATTATTTATGTATCAAGCAGAGCTTTGTTAATATTTTTTGCTGAAGGAAATAAGGCATTTTATACAAAGCCGTTTTGATTCCCAGTAAGCAAAATAATTACTTGTTTTCCTCTCGATCACAGCGCATTTATAAGACACAATTCAGTTAATTGTCGGCCTAACCGCATTAAACGACATCGTGAGTGTCGGACCACGTTTCATCTAAATAAACATATTTCTATTACTTTCCCTATAACTTAAAATCTGACTCAAACAATTATGACATGACGAAGTACCACAATACGGGGCGATTCCATAACACGCATTCGACTATCTAATTTTTTATACTTATCGTAAAACCACGCTCTATTAAAATTGGTCGAAGTGTTTCTAATGATGTATATTTAAAATATTCAAAACTCTTGCATTTTATTAAAAATAATTTTCAATGTTGAGACTTGATTTTCTTTGTACGTATTGTAAACCGTTCGTTGAATCACATCTTTAGATGAACTGTCTACCCGACGACTGACGATAAGCTTTCGTTTTATATCGTGTTCAGTCACAACACCTCGTTTAATTACTAAATAAATTGTGGAATAAGTAATTTTCGTTAACTTGCTTATTCTTTTAATTATTTCATCTTGAGTTGAATTGACATACTTAGCTTTTAAGCTTGATTACATATTTAAAATTACTTGTTGAAAATGAATATGCAAATCTCGATTTTCAAATTCCCGAAATTGTGTCTCATTGTTATTAATTAGAATTGCATTACTAAGATGTATTTCATCATTAACTTGGATAATATCATAACTTTGAATTACATTATTAGCAGGAATTTCATTGTTAATGTGAATTACCCCAAAAGGTCTCCAGAAAACCATTGCACAAAACAAATCAAAGACAACTGTATATAAAATAATTAAACCGCATTCAATAAAAATCTCCTGAAGAATATTGAGATATTAATCTGAAAACGGCGCGCACTGTTGCTCTTTAAAAAAAATGTTATCTTCTTTTTCATAAAGTAATTACGACCGGCGATTTGAAGAATGCTTTTTAGCTACGTTGATATTCAAAAGTAAGATGAGCTTTCCGTAGCTTGTAAAAACTGACCACCGATATGTATTGATAAATTTATCGGTATTACTTAGTATCTACTTAAAGCGCTTATTAACGAAATATCGCAGTGCCCTGGTAAAATGATATTTTTTATACTGACTTTGGAAGAGGTATAAGTATTTTTCTAAAAAAGTCAATTAAAATTTGTTGTTCAAATCCACGCCACATAAACATTATTTCTGAAGGTACAGATCATCCCACCCAATTATTTCTTGCCATCATCGATAGATTATGATTTTTGGTCGAGTTATAACAATGCCAAGCGAGTCAAAAATTTTAGAAATCAAACCTAATATTTGTGTTTTAGTTAAAATATCTTAATTATGTTTATCACGGGTAACTACATACTCAAGGTCTTCTCCTATTGTATTCCAGAATATTCTCAATGTTTTAGAACTATCATTTTCAATAAAAACGAACCCAGATTGATAGAAGAACTACCCTCCAAATTTTGTACCACACAATTCGAATTTCATTTTCTCAAATTAAAACTTAATGTTTGAGAAATTTTCTTTGCTAAAATAATTAGTTCAGATTCCGACCTATACTTTTACATCTGGTTTATCCCAATTATTACTCGATATTTCTTTTAAAACAACGGGTCGCTATGAATGAGGCCGGACCTGCTCGGTATGTTACTAAAATTCTCTTATCTGTACGATTCTCGACCTTCTAAAGTCTGGCAAAAAAGGGTGCTTTTTGTTAGAGAAAAAAAGTTTAGTTTTCAAGCATGAAGATGTTTCTAGTTATTAATGTATAATTCCTTTGTGTACACAAATACACTGTAGTTTTTAGTTTTATAAAAGGTCTGTTCCAACCGAGGTAAATACCGTTTTATTACCGTACAATCTCAGTAAGGCAGCAAATTTGATGTAACTTACACAGACTTATTATATTCACTAATCAACAGGTCAACTGGGTTTGTATCGTAATTGTACAGTTTTTGTGTTGGTTGGAACAGATCTAATTTTATCAATTCAGTATTTTTCCTATATTAAATCAAACAGTAGTTAGTGCCCGACGTTGCGTTATATAAATGCTAAAAATTAGTCTCCAAACTATTTGGGATGTATAAGAATCAGCTGGAACTGTTATACAAAAACAGTGTATAATAAAGCTACATAGCATGATAAGGAGTTTTGAAATAGGTGATATTTTATAATCGAGCACTGTTCCAACAGTTTCAACCCATACTTTCTGGAATCTATTCAAGCTGTTTTGAAATAACACTATTTATGGATTTCGATTAAAAATTGCTGAACAACTGTTTATTTTATAGAAAATTCGATCTCACATTTGAGAATGTTGACTTTACTGAATACTGTGCTTATCTATTATAAAAAAGTTCCTAGTATGTATGCATTTACTATAGATGAAGGGCCTTGATAAAGTTTAAAATCGTGTTTGTTTACTATTTACGTTAACTAACTTAGAATTTTGAATACTATTGAAATTAATAATTAAATTCAATTAACTGTCTTGACTCATACTTCATGGAATCTACTCATATTACTGTTTTAAATGAAACTTCTGTTTCTAGATAATTCCACAATATATTGAAAAAATGTTAAAAATTCTAACAATTGTCAAATTTCTTAGAATTACGAATCTTCAGCTATATACAATAATAATATGACTTGGGTGTAGAATGTTAAAAGTTATAAATGATTAGATTGGAATCGCTCTATTCTAAAATTATCAATCGACTGTTGAAGCTCCTGTGAAAGTACTCTTGTTCTTATAGATAATGCTAGGATTATTTTAAATATTCCGCTAAGGAAACCAGCAGATCAGTATCGGTTTGTAATAATTATATCTGTGAGATAACTGGACGATCCCAATAATAGTATATTATTTTATATGGAGGAAAAGTGATACTTTTCATGACGCGCTCGTGTTCAACAGTCGAACGGAGTGAGGCTGGTAATAGAGAGCAACTCATGAAAAGTAGCTTTTCCTCCAAATAAAATATGCTGTTTTTTCTTCAAATGTCGACAAATTAATGCAAAAACGTCTCTTTTTGATAGTAATAATTTTTAAACATAATTGGGTTCGCAAGGCGGTTTAGACCGGTGTCGGTGAGTAGGAACAGGTTGTTGCTATAGTGATGTAACATAAAGCTGTCAGTGGACACTGTCAACAATATTAATTTATTTTTTACAATTATTGCGTCTACGGCTGCTTTTCTATCTATGTTGCTATGATAACACTTTTCCCTCCGCTGGCGGGAAAGTGAAAACTAAAGCTCCGGCCGAGGAAAAATGAAACGCCTACACAGTCGAAAACTGACAGATTTACTGACGTTTGAAGAAAAAATAAGTTTTCTTAGACTCTCTCAGAAAGTTTAACTACACATAGTTACTTAACCCTAGAGTGGGCGCGTGATTTATTTTGGCAACAACAGGCGCATCCGTCTGACAGACCGTATTGACAAAAAAGTGTTTTATTTAGTTTAAATTTAATTATACTTGTATTTAAACGTGTTTAACTATATTTATTATCAGAAAAATACAATAATAAAATTTAGAAAGTATTTTAACAAAGTTCTAATATTCCTTTGTCACTACACAACATAAAACTTATTATAATTTTAGATTTATACATAGTTAGTTTTCAAAACATTCATTACAAATACCACCAATGTGTTCCAAGCACATAAATTTATAACATTTGCGACAAAAAAGCGCGTCTTTCCACTTTTTCTAGAGCTGCATATTGCACATCTCCCGGTTTGTTGGTTTGGTGGAGCAACTGCTTGAGCTGTGTCGGGGTTTCCAGAAATTTCTTGTACTCATTCCTTAAAGTTCTTGGAATAGTCTGCAGGTTTGATCGAACAGATAAGTGTGGTTTAATAAGTTCTAATGCTAAAGTTCTCAAGAATCCGCGCCTCTTTTGAGTGGAATTTGCATTATTTGAACAAAATACTACAAATGAGTTTATGCCAGCCAAATTTAGAATTGAGTAAAATATAACCATTGGCCAGCGCCTTGTATTTCTCGCAACATTGTAATTGGCGCAAAGTCTGTCAACAACATCCACACCTCCTTTGGTATTATTGTAGTCAATAATAATTTCTGGCTTTCCAGATTGTTTGTCGATATTGTCGTCATGATGCAAAGATGAAATGAGCACAACATTTTTCTTTTTTTTTGGGATATAGGAAACAATGGTGCAGTTTTTCGTAAATCCAAACATACTTGCTCCAACTGGATGTGTCGGACTGGAAAACTCTACAGGTAGTTCCCTTTTATTCTCACGGATGGTCCCTATAACCGTAAGTTTAAAATCTTTCAACAGGGTTTCCACAAGGGGCACGCTGGTAAACCAATTGTCTAGCGTTAAGTTTCTTCCGGAATTTTTAATTACATCGCAGAGCCTTACTTCAACTGCACCAGGACTATTGCTTTCCTTATATGGACCATCTGGTTGTAGTCCAACGTAAACTTCAAGATTACTTGTGTAAAAAGTTTTGGCGTCAGAAAGAGCAAATATTTTGATACCGTATCGATTCGGTTTGGAAGGTATATATTGCCTGAAGCTGCATTTGCCTCTGAAACCTTCAAGCTTCTCATCAATGGTGACGTATTCAGATAGACTATAGCCAGTTTTGCACTTATTGACGAATAAATCGAATAGTTCTCGAATAGGAGCTAATTTATCCACAGATTTTCTTGCCTCTCTAGTTTCTTTTCTGTCAAATCTTAAACAACGTAATAAAAATAAAAATCGCTTGATTGACATTGCTAACCTGAAAATTTCTACCCCGGATCCATCTGATCGCCATAATTCTTCAACATTCAAACGATTTGCTTTTATAACACCAGCATACAACAGCACTCCTAAACAGGCTTGCATTTCAATAGCATCGGTCGGTTTGGCGTCCCTGTCCCTCTCAAAATTAGAAGCTACTGACTCAATATACGCGTTTGTGTTTTCAACAAGAATGTTCAACATTTCATCATCTATAAAGAATTTAAAAATATCTTTGTGATTTTTCAAGGAACGCGTACCTAATCTCGAAATTGGAAGACGTAACACATTATTTTCACTTCTTGTTCTAACTCTTTTAGGCGGTAAATGTTTTTCCTATTTAGTCTTCTTATCTTTTCCTATGAAAAAGGCAGAATTAGTAGCACCTGCCTCATGATCGGAGATATCTTCTTCCGATTCGCTTCCCCCTACTCTTTCTTCAACAAAATCGATTTCACCTTCTGACTCACTATCATCATACTTTTCATCCCGCTCTTCATCATCTGTAGATACAACTTCCATAAGGTGTTCAAGACGTGCTTGCTCCCGTTCATATAAATCCATATCTAAAACAACAAATAATGTCACTTACCATGTTTCTGTTGCAAGTCAAAAAAATTGGTTGATAAAATAAATCTAAAATTTATTCCCACATAATAATTTTAACTCACAAGAAACTCTCAAAATGAATTTTTTCATAATGATTTTATCATATAAAGTTGTTTAGCACGTATATTAACCTACCTCTATTATTTAAAGAATTGTAAATCGCACAACAAAACTAGTACACCAATAGGCGCGTCCGTCTCATAGACCGAAATATCAATAACTTGACACACACCAAACGACTACGATTATCATTTAACACTGATGTGCAGATCCATGAACCAGGAAGGTACAAGCATGGTGGGGACTCAGAGTTCACGCGTAAGGAAAATATATTAAGTTTTAAATCTTGTCGGTCTCTCAGACGGCGCGCGCCTGCTCTAGGGTTAAAAGTGTCCTCTAAGATTTTTTTCATTTCTTCCAGCACTAAATAGACTGTTAAAGATTGTATATAACATGTGATCCTATTGTGGCCAACATTGAAGCGATCGTTTCTTATTAGATAACAGCAGCAATTTTCTTAAAATTGTCTTAAAAAACTGGAAATCATTAATGAAGAGTATAACAATTCCCCGCGAGGTTTTGGTCAGTATATAACTCGAAAACTATTTGAAGTAGAAAATTGAAATTAGGCAGTTATAAACCGTAGTATTACACATTTCAAGCAAGCAGTTACTTTGCTGCAACGTCATGTTTCGGGTCACGTGGTATCATTTTTAAAAAACTTAATGAGACAACCTGAATATTGTTCCACTGCTGTAAAGGTATCTCTCATACTAATTCGGCGATACCTATTTTTGTGTGTCAGGTACTTAGAAACGACAAACAAATTTTTATAAGGTTTTTTATTTGAAAAACAAAGAGAGCTGAGAAACAAAAAACATATTCTAGTAACAGCTATTCTAGTTGTCAAAAGCTGTCAGCGTCAGTGAACAATCGGTCACTGTATTATTGTTGTTAAAAGTTTTGTGACTTGAAACTTACCATGCCTTTACGTTTCACTTATGACGAGTATGTCGATATGCTGATGATCTATGAAGAATGTGGAAAAAATACCAGACGAGCTAGAGATTTATATAGAAATCGTTTCCCCGACCGAACAACTCCATGAAAAAATAATTTTACTTATGTAGAACAAAAATTAAGACACGGTTCATTTCCAACCGGAAAACATCAAAATTCTCCACGTTAGCCTATTCTTACGGAAGATAATATTATTAACATTCTTCCTTATATCCAAGTCAATCCCCAAATTTCAACTCGATGTCTGCAATAAGAATTAGGAATAAGTAAATCTACTATTCAGAGGGTGTTCAAGCAATACAAATATCATCTTTTAAAAATACATTTAACTCCTGCAGATCCAGAAAGAAGTGTCAATTAAAATCGTAGAGGACCCTTTTTTCTTAAATAAAACATTGTGGAGCGACGAAAGCCGTTTTCACAATAACGGTGTAGGTATCGTTAATAGATATAATTGTCACTACTGGTCGGCTGAAAATCCCAGCTGGACGCGAGAAACGTATTTCCAAACTATTTTGGGAATAAATGTTTGGTGCGGTTTGTTTAATGGACGCTTGATTGGGCCGTATTTTTATGAGGGGAATTTGACAGGCGAAATGTATTTAGATTTTCTCCAGAATATTCTTCAACATTTGCTTGAGAACAATCCACTAAAAGAGAGAGCGACTATGTGGTGGCAACAGGATGGTGTAACTCCTCATTTTGCTCAGCGAGTAACGTCACATCTGAATGTGTATTTCCAAGACAGCTTGATTGGGAGAAATGATACAATACATTGGCCGGCTCGTTCACCACATATAACCCTGTTAGATTTTTTTCTTTGGGGATATTTAAAAGGATTCATTTCTGTTACAGCTCCTACCGATGTAGATAATTTAAAAAATCAGAATCAGAGCAGCTTGCCAATCTCTTACACCAGAAAGTATTGAAGCAGCATGCACAAGAAATTTACTTAGATTTGAATGCTGCATTAATAAAGGTGGACATAAATTTGAGCATAAACTGTAGTAAAAGTGTTATTGTTTTCCAATTCTTTTTGTTTTTCAAATAAAAAACTTTATGAACATTTGTTTGTCGTTTGTATATACCTAACACAAAAAAATAGGTGTCGCCGAATTAGTATAAGAGAGACCTATACAGCAGTGGAACAATATACAGGGTGTGTCATTAACTTTTCTAAAAATTATACCACGTGACCCGAAACGTGACATTGTAGCAAAGTAGCTGATTGCTTAAAATGTGTAATACTACCCACAGTTTATAACTGCCAAATTTCAATATTGTAGTTCAAACAGTTTTCGAGATATATACTGGCCAGAACCTCGTGGGACACCCGTATATAAAAAAACTATGACAAGCGGTATTTGTTTAATTAAAAAAATTAAAAACGTAAAAAGTTCTTTTTTTAATAAATTAACACGTTGAGTGCCGTATGTATCCAACACGGATACACGAGATACGGTGCTTCCATCGCCGTATGTATCCGCGGCTGATACACAACTATTTCTGTTATTTCAGCCGCATGTATCGACGTTGGCTGCATGCCTTGCATATACCTCTATGGGGACTATCGCACTACGGCCTGGCATACCCAAAAGCTTATTTGGCCTGTATATTTTATCCTTAGTTTTTTCAGGACACCATTTTTTCAGTTAGTGGGTTAGTGGGCCATACACATGAAAAATGGATTTGGCCTGATATACCCAATTTTCCGCTTCCACGGTAGCACTCAACGTGTTAAATATTAATTAATTAATATTTAATCTTAATAAATATAAGAAACGTCGTACATTATATTCTTTGAAAAAAATGTAGGTCATCAGTAATCCAATTTCGAAGAAGTTTTTATTTTTCAGTGAATCTCAACCTTATTCAGTTATTGTTATTTATATTAAGATACACTTTTAATAGGTTAAGCACTCTTGGGAATGCCCTTAAAATTTATGGTTAGTAATGTTTATTGATAGAGGTAACAGTATTTACTAACGACAATTAAGAAGATTTATATTTAATTTACGTTTCAGAAAAACAAGAGTACAAATCTATATGACCGAAGATGATAATATAATATACAGTTTGAAATTTGATGGACGTGTTTTTGTGTGTCTTCTCGAAACTAGAATCGCGTTAAATTGTTATTTGTCAGTTTTTTCTAGTCTTCAGCATTCTGATTTTAAAATATTATTGAGTTTCCACTTTTAATAATAATCGCACAGTTTACTGAAAATACAACAAACAGTACTTTGAAGAATAATAAATTATTACTCTGAACAACTTGTTAGGACTGAATAATCCTGGAAACATTATTACTGATACCTAGTAATGTTCTTTTATTCCTGTAACTTATACTATATCTAAACGATTTTGTAAATATTATTTTCCACGGACCTTATATAGGTACTTCACCAAAAGGGATCTCAAATTATGCCCTAATTTTCTAAGAATTGATAATTTTTTTTTGTAATAGCTTCATATAGTGCAATGAACAAAAGCCGTACCAAAAAAGATACAATACACCGATGCCACATTATAACGGCTTGATGTAATCTCTTATTGATACCTATACTCTGTTTCATGTTTATCGTTGGTAATTTATTAGTATTACTTTGAAAGGTCTTCAAAAAGGCGTCCGCATTCTTAATTATCAATGACTAATTAAATATGAAATATGTAACGGGTGCCCCTATAAGAATGGCTTTCGGCCATATATCAGAAACCGTTCATGGTACAGCTGCGAGTACAAAAAATGTAACAAAAGAGATAAAAAACTTGAGAAGCCAAATTTTTCAAAAGGCGGCATAACAAAAGCAATCATTGCATTCTTCAAAAAATTCTGCGTATATGTACTTGCTATTTAAAGTTTCAGTCTATCTACTTAAATAAGATGTGGGGGAGAATGGGAACTGTTATGAAAAAAACACCCATTACTCCGGTTCTTAACCGATTATTGCAAACTTAGTCATCTTGAAAACAGCTCTTTTCCACTAACATAAGAGTGAAAATTTGGACATAACCTAATGAGTAACTTTCAAGCGAGGGGCGCTAATTTTTTTAAAATCTAGTTATCTTTGGAAAATATTAAATAGGAGCATGCAATTTTAATCAGGATTATAAAAGTAGGCTTAATTTGTAACATAATGGCGAATACCGCATGCCGATATCTTTTCCGGTCCCGACATATCTTAAAAATGTATGAGTCAGTTGAAAACTAACAGCTTTAGAAGTGAAACTTATTATGTTACGTAAAAACTGTGAATGAGTGTACAAAAACTATTTACAATAAAAGACAAACAAAAGTAAATATGCTTTTTAAGAAATTATTTTATTAAATGTTCAAACAAACCACAATCTTGAGCCAAACTTTATTTTAATTCCATTGCTTCAAGTAAATGCATGAATATTTTAGAAATAATCAGATATACTTCTGTTCAACATTACCGACATTGTTGAATACATTAGCAGAATGGATTTATAGATGAAAGAAAAATTAAATAGTTTACTGACGAAACCAGGTATCCAACCAACGACCTTTAGGTTTTCAGTCTAACGCTCTGCCGACGAGTCTATTTCGCTTAGTAATATCATGGAGTCTACTGATGTAACAGAAGGGGAGAACAGCATTGCGTCTCTCTCACTGAGCTTAATTAAATAATAATTAGATAAGGACAAGGAGTTTAATAAATTTGTTAGTTTTACGAGTTTACTTTTACGCCAAAAATCCTGTAGTGTCCCATAAATTGTTTCACTTCATAAAGCGTAAATTTTAAGCATTCACCTATGAATATAGATTACCTACTATTACTATGGGGTAGTACGGAAAGGATTTAACAATTTTGAAATAATTACAATTGACATTCCTTGCCCTAATAATAATAATTTCAATATTACTTTTAATCTGACTGTGAAACGGCGTTAAGGAAGTTAAAGTAGAAATATATGTATGTTTTTTTCCATGGCCCACTACTTCTTTTTATATATTTCCACTTTAACTTCCTGATCGCCGTTTCCCAATAACATCGAAATATTAATTGAAATTACCATTAATCAACTTTAATTCGTTCCAAATTATTAAAATATGTTCGGAACCTATAGCCACAGTAGGTAATCTATATTTAAAGGAAAATAATTAAAATGTATACGTTTTTTACGATATGTCGGGATAGCAAAAAGATATCGACATGCGGTAATCGGTATTCTGTTACTAATTAAGTCTACTTTTATAATTCTCGATTAAAATTGTATACTCCTATTTAATATTTTCTAAAGATAACTAGATTTAAAAAACAAAGTCAATAGCGCCCTCTAGTGTGCATGCTACTCATTAGGTTATGTCGAAATTATTAAACTTATGTTGATGGAAAACAGATGTTTTCAAGAAGACTAAATTTGCAACAATCGGTTAAGTTGAACCCGAGTTAAGGGCGTTTTCTCATATCAATCTCCCCGTACACATTATTTGAGTAGATAGACTGAAAGTTTAATACCAAATATACGCAGAATTTTTTGAAGAATGCGATGATTGTTTTTGTTATGCCCTTTAATTGAGTTAATTTTATGAAAGTTGGCTTTTTAATGTTTTTATCCAATTACGCCCTCTCGCGGTATACCGAAACTTTTGTTATATTTTTTCCCGCAGTTGTACTATTAACGATTTCTGATATATGGTCTAGAGCCACTTTTATTGGGACGCCCGTTACGTATGTAGTTTTTTTAACGAAAAATTTTGAACGCGGAAATCAATCAAACTTTAACAATTCGGTAGGTAGTGGAATGAATGGCAAAAGGTCAAAGGGAGAGCTATCTGTTATTTTCTTTAAAATGAATTAAGGGTTATGATGTTGGTTGATTGAAATTTATATCCTCATGAAAAGTTTATTTGGATTAGACCGCAGGGCTGCCAGTTAGATTTTCATTTCATCAGTAAAAATCTTGTCAAAAATTGAGTAATTTCAATAGATTTATTTTATGCTATAGAAATTTCAAAAAAGTATAATGAATTAAACTTATGACCTCGAAAAAATATGTATTATTTGAAAACAAACTTTTCATTTAGAAACAAATAAAGTAATCATACAGTGTCCACCATGTTCGCTACATATGGGAACAATTTTTAGTTGTATATAGGAAAATTTAATATATACGATCGATTCTGCATGGTCGATAATCCAAAATTACATCTTGACATCAGTTACATGAACACTTCATGGCCACAAATTGGAAAAATTCGACGTGGAAATGCGAAAAGTGAGGTTAGATGCCAAAATACCGAAAATTGTTATTTAGAAAAAGTGATTAAAATGATATTTCAGGAGTACGTACAAAATTTGAAGCAAAAACAACAAAAAATAAGAATTTTCTTATTTTTCTCCATTACGGTCTTCTGAAATGATATTGCCTCAATTTCTTTTTTGAAAGAGTTCAATTAGCACCGTATGTAATTTATAAACGTAAAACTATTCAAAATTGGTCATTAAAATCATTCCTAGAGAATTAAATGGAAATATTAGTTGAGCATTTGAAACTTTCCTGTAACAATACCTTGTCCAATGTTGTCAGTTTGTGAAGTTTAAAATAATTTAGTACTGATACCACAATTGAAAAGAACCGTTTTTGATATTTTCAATAAATATTTCATTAAATTATTAAAACTCATTAACTAGTCATAATAATAATAATAAATTGAATTAGTTTACCAACGTATTACTATTAGTGTTTTAAATGAAACTCACCATTTCTAGTTAATACCACAATATAATAAAAATTGTTGAAAATTCTAAAAAATTGTCAATTGTCAACCGTGAGTTTCATTTAAAACACTAATATGAGTAGATTCCGCGAAGTAAGGGTCGAGACAGTTAATTTCATTAAGTTATTACTATTTTTTGAAACAATATTCAACAGATTACCCACTAACTCATTACTAATAAATAACTTAATATTTCAAAACACAAATTCAAAATGTCCTCCATCTCGTTCCATACATTTCACCGTCCCGGAATTCGTTTCTCTTTGAATATTTCGGAGCGTACCTTGGTTAATAGCATATACGCAATCCCATATGCATTGTTCTAAATGTGCGACGTCTCTGAAGGGTGTTACTCGATAAATTTTGTTATTTGAATAGCCCCATAATAAAATGTCCAGAGGGCATAGGTCCGGGGACCGTCTTGTTGGAAATGAAGATTGGCTCGCTTAGCCAGTGGGATACCATCCAAAAATTTGGTTAATTCATTTTCCAACAAAGTTGAATAACGCCTGGCATTCTGGTTTTCTCTAAAGAAAAATGAACCAATAATTTGACAATTCCAAATTCCGCACCATACATTAACCTTGAGTGGGAGTTTGTGTCTGCCCATCAACGACAGTTTTGTGAGCTTACTGTTCCATTTGATGTGAAAGTAGATTCGTCGGAAAATAAAACATTTTCTTTGAAATTTGGATTATCTTCTATAATTCAAAAACCAAAGCGGACGTCAAAATATTTTTCTTCAGAACTTGAATAAATTTAGGCTGGCACGGGTGAAATTTGTTTGTCGTATTGTTTTGATTAAGATGCATATAGTTAATGTCGTATCAGTCATGTGATGGAAAAGACTTAGCGTTTCTACTTGTAGTTACCTTAAACTTCTTTAATAATCTTGCTACATTTCTAAAATGGACGTTTTTGCCAGGATATTTTTGGTTAAAAATATTAGCAGCTTCTCTTGAACATTGATAATTTTCTCCGCAAATTAGAACCAACTCTATTTTTTCTTCATGTGACAGTATAGAAGGCATTTTTAGTTATAGATAGATAGATAGATATAAAAATATCTTTGCAGAATGTGTAAATAGAAGTAAACTTAACGAAAACGGAGAATTACGGATCAAATGCAACAATGATGTTACACGAGTATTCGTTCATGATTTTAAAGCCCACTTAGTTAATTTAAAACTTTGTATTGCGGCAAAGTATTTGAGAAAAATGGGTTCTAGGATGATGAAAGTATAAAACTAGGAATCGTTGTGAAATGTATGCAGACCTTTTAAAGATAATAAATTATCTTGTATTCATATTATCGCATTGTTTTTTTATAAATATTGTCCAAACATGAATCATTACGCTTATTAAATAATAATTATTAATGTAAGTTGTCATGTTCTGAAATATTACATAAAAAAAATTAATATCGGCCCTTTTCAATTGTAATATCACAATTAAATTGTTTGAAACTGCACAAACTGACAAGATACAAAAAAATTTCACGCGTTCAACGAATATTTTCATTTTATTATATATGAATGACCTCAATCAATATTTCTGAATTGTTTTACCCTCACATATTAAACATGGCGAAAAGTACGGATTTTTTTATTTTTTTGTTTTTTTTGCTCGAAATTTCATAAATGGCCCTAAAATATCATTCTAATCACTTTTTCCAAACAACTTTTTCGATATTTTGCCTCCATGACAGTGGCATCGTGAGTGACGTCAGAATGTCTTTTCAGATTAGCGACCATGCAGGATCAATGGCATACATTAAATTTTCCTATATTCTACAACTAAAAATGTTTGCCATATGTAGCGAACATTAAGGGGGATACGATATATTATACCTAGCTACTGCTTCATTTTAAAAATAGTAATCACAAAATAAAGTTACGTAGATACTCATCAGGTACGAGTATATAAAAAAAATAGGACGAATAGTAATGAACAACAAAAATACAAAACAAATAAAAAAACAAATGTAAGAAAATAACTGTTATAGGTATATAAAAAATCGATTTAAATCTGAATCTGATAAAGTATTATCCTTTTTTGGTATATACATTAGTATGTAAATGTATTACTTCTTTTGTAAAGTTAGCATTAGTACAATTTGCTTTTCTCGACTGCAAATACATAATTTTGTGTGTGTAGATGTCTCACATACTAGTTGTGGCTAGTTTGTTTCTTTCGTTAGTTTTCATTAGATAGGTAGGTAATAAGAGAAATCTCTTAAATTAATTTAAACAGAGCGTTCGGAAATATCATGCGAGATATGATTAATTAAAAATTAATAATAATAATAAACAAGTGTTATAATTTTTTTCATCAATATGCAAATCAGTAGATCTCCTGAAAATATAGTAAAACCGGCAACCATGTAAGACCGTTTTTATTTCAGATTTTATGAAAGACTAAAATATGTTATCTAAGTATGTTTTTATAATGTCTGCTGTGGAATCGCCGCCTTAATGTTTTTGCTAATAGCGGCGTTCTTATAGTTTTTTTTTATTATTTCCAACATGCAGTTGTTGGGTTAAAAATATTTATACATATAGATTATTTTCTATAGAAACCACATAAATGCAATATACCTTGAAAATAATATATTGAATTGAATTGTGATGGTGGAGCAAAATGTAAAAAATTCTTGTTTTTTACATTTTTCTATTGGAATATTGAATTATATAGATACGTTATTTATAATCATTTAATGCAATAAAACGTATTTTAAAAAAATAGCAGATAGTGTACACTTTACCATTTCACTACCGAATTTTCAGAGCACACTGATAGATTACAGAAATTATCAGAAATGTATTCTGGACTGAGAAAGATGTGTCATATTTGCTGTACCTATGTTTGTACAGGAGCAATATTATTATTATCTAATACCTATGCACTATTTAGAATCAGTTGTCTTAGCGACGGGCCTGGCTCAGTGGCGGATCTAGGGGCGAGTGGGTCTCAGGACATTTCTTACAGGTACACTGAGTAACACGTAAAAAGTAAGAAAATTAAAACGTTTTCCATTCAGGACAAAAACTAATACAAAACGAAAACTTAAATTTTTTTGTATCATAAAAAGTGTCAAAACAAAAATATGTTTTATTCAGCTACTTAATTCCAAACCAATATCTAGATTGGTATTTTCCGTATTACATTGAAAGGAAATAAATGAAATACTTTATATAAAATATAAAAACTAATAATAAACTAAAATCTAGAACTACGTTCTTTTTCTGACTTTAGTATTTGCAAAGTAATCTATGAGATCTTTTAAATCTAACTTCGCTGCGATATTATATTCTACATTTAAAATAGATTGATCACGATCATTGTTGACCTAATGCAATTTCTTAACATTTTCAATTCACTAAAGGATCTTTCCAATTGCGCAACAGTTACGCACAGGTAGGGTAAAAAATAGAAGAAACATAACATAAACTTCAGGAAAATCAAGTTTCATATACGAATACTATTTGGAAAAGTTTCCTCTTCATATCTTTTTTGAAGTCATCTCTTTAACTAGTTCAAGTAACATATCAATATTGATTGACAACACCGTTAGTAAAAATTTTCCGATGTTTTCGAAATTAGTATTGTTGCAACAAATAATATTCATTTGATTGATTGCATAGCAGAAAACCTCTATTCAATTTGATTGGTATTGGTATCAATTGAATAGTAATATACCCGGACTTTGAAGTAATCTTCTCTATTATCAAATTGCTATTCCAAAGCAAGCTCAACAATTTGTTTTGGCACTTTTCGTTGCCTTTTAAATTGAAATACTAGCTCTATATTGCATTTAATTGCAAGAGTTATTGGTTCAGATATTCAATCATTATACGCTTCTTGAGCTCTTAAAGCAGAAATGTAGGTCAATGTATTTCTTAAGACTGTTGCGCCGCCGATATAAATATCAATTCTTTGTAAAAATCTTGATACGTGGTTTACTTGAGATAAAGTTTTGAAGATAAAAATATTAATAAAAACAAATTCAAAGTTGGCCATTTTCTTTTTCAGATTTTTAGCTTCCATGGTTTCTTCCTTTTTCTGCGATTTCGATTCAATATCTGAAGAGCTTTTAGAATATCGAACAATCGAATTTTTATTGCCATAATTGATTGAATACTTCCTGACCAACATGTAGGGTTAAGTAATTTCTGATTCCTCAGTAAAAGAAGACGAAAGCTCCCATCGTTTGATAATAGATCCAAAAAACGACGATTGACGAAAATATGATAAATGAAATCCCCAATTTCCGCATATTTCATAAATTTGCAAAAAATGAATTTTTTGATTATATCGCAGTATTACATAGAAACATAATTGTTATTATATTTGGAATAAATTGTAGCAACATAAAAGTCAATGACATTCAATGATATATTTAAAAAAAATTCCAAAATGTTTCGTCTACGCAACGTTGGGGACTAATGGGTTAATTAGAAAATTTATTACAATAACATACCATTAAAGCCATTCTGATTACATGAATGCAAACATTCTTCCATGTTTCTGGTGTGACTCTAGCAAATGTGTCATCTGTCAACTTTAACACGTCACCTACCTTAAAAGTTGTATTACGCACTCCAACTTCATTTTATAATAGCCCACATCTTTTCTATTGGATTCAATTTTGGATCAGGTGGTGGCAAACGTAACACGGAAGGACCGTGTTCAGCTAACAACTTATAAACAACATAATTTTTAAATATTGGTTTATTTAGCTGTATTTTCCTGTAAAGTTCCGGCTTAATATCAGTATAATCAAAATGAATACTTCTTTCCCGTAACCATATTTGCATATCTGCCTTTTTCCAAGTAGACGTTGGGTTACGTTCCACAGATCATTATATGATTCATTATTAATAACTATTACAAAGTATTTACTATCTCGACCCATACTTCGTGGAATCTACCCATATTACTGTTTTAAATGAAGCTTACTGTTTCTAGATAATTCCACAATATATTGAAAAAATGTTAGAAATTTTAAGAAATTTGACAATTGTTTCGATATTAAATATCATCGTCAGAATGACAGAATATACATTCCATTTGATGCCTACCTGATGATTAATAATTATTTTTGGCTAGACTTAATATATGTTAATATAAAAAAGAAGAATATATGATGTTACAATTATTAAAGCGTAGATATTATTAGCCCTATGGGGATATTCTGGATATCTTTTTTCCCAATTAAGATAAGTATAACTGTGCAATGGTATAGAAAACCAGGAAAACTATATCTGCTGATTTTTAAAATTATCACTTAAGAAGACAGTTTAAAAGTGGAGAACTCCCTAGATTTATCTGTTCACTGACAACTTGATATTATGGGTTTCTTAAGTGTCTTCTAATTTCCAATTCTTCATGGAAATCCAGTTCTTGTGTCTTATTTGTGAATACAATTTCAAAAAAAATTACAATATTGTTTAACCTGAAATTGACAATATTGTTTAATCAATTTATTATTCTCGAGATTCTATATTCTACTCACATTACAGCTAGAACTTGCTATCAGAGCCTTTAAAAAGACATTTTTACGATAATGTTCAGAAATACAGCATAAAAGCAACTACAAAAATATAACAATATACGAAAAACGATGTTTTGTTGTTGTTCAATGCCGTCAGCCCTGTTATAAGAGGCGGATCGTTTTCATTTTCGTCGTTTGTGCATCGGATATTACGAGATAATCAATCCCCAAACTTATATGATTTGGGTTGCATACTTGGTCTAATGGTCTTGCATTCGGTACGTCAAACTTTATACCATAGAATAATTTCTTTGCTTCAAACAGCTGTGTTTATATCAAAATCAAACAAAATAACGTTAAGTTTAAAAGTTTTTTTCAAAATGAATGAGAAATCAGTGTGTACTGAGTGCAAGTCATCTTTCAAGCGAATATATGGGTTGCGGAAACAAGTAAAAATATTTCATGAGGGAAGACTTGATGATCCAGCTCCACTTAAAAAGTGTATAAAGACTTACAACTTCAGTTGTGATATCTACAAGAAAAATTTCAACCACAAGAATCATCTCCATAAAAAGACTCATGGCATTTTATCAGTAGATTCCTCAGAATCATCTCCAAAAAATGCAAAGAAGTGCCCTCTCTGTAGTTTCAAAAATTCGGCTAAAATACAATTACACAGTCACTTTAAGGAGAACCACGACATTGAAACGTCTACTGAAAACTTTGTTTTTGCGACAAAGGACGATTTTGAATCACGGAAAAATGAAATTGTATGATCTGATTTTAATAAACTTGCACATGCTTTTCTTATTCAAACTGTGAACCTGTTAGTAATAAAAACTGTCTATGGTTTTTAAAATTAGTTTTAGAATATGATTATGATTGATGTTAAGTATTATACTTTTTTAAATTAAGTATTACATTGTTCCCACTTTTTTCATATTCTACACATGGATGCATTTTTATTTTATTAACATGAAACTAACATACTTCCATATTTGATGAAAAAGAATTTTTCACGGGAATGTATTGATGAATGATTATTTTTCATTTTAATCTAAATCAGTCATCCCCCACCTACCCCTTAAGGGCGGGGGGGGGGGTGACTTTGTAAAATAATCGTAAAAATAAATTTTCAAATTTGGAATCAAATTCTACGTAATTTTTTACGTATAGATACACCTAAAATTTCACTTTGAAATTTTTTTTTTTATACTGTTATGCAAAAAATTGATTATACAATGGTGTAGGACTCTCGGGTCTAGCATACTTCCATATTTGATAGAAAACAATTTTTCACGGGAATGTATTGATGAATGATTATCCTTTATTTTAACTTAAATCAGTTATCCCCCACCCAACCCCCTAAAGGTGGGGTTGGGGGTGACTTTGTAAATAGTTGTAAAAATAAATTAGAATTGGAATCAAATTCCACGTAATATATTACGTATACACCTAAAATTTCATATTGGTAACTATTTTTTATAAAGTTATGCAAATAAAATGTTATCAAAAAATTGATTATTCAATGGTGCAGGACTCTCGGGAAATATATATTTGATAAAAACATTTTTTTCACGGGAATGTATTGATGAATGATTATTTTTCATTTTATCCCAAATCAGTCAAAATGTTTCACGGAAATGTATTGATTAATGATTATCCTTCATTTTAACGTAAATCAGTCATAACCCCCTTCCCCAACCCCTAAGGGCCTGGGATGGTGACACGTTTTATTGAATATCTTTGGCAATAATGATGAAAAAATATGAAAATTGGTATACATACTCAAAAAAGGGTTTATGATTCGATGACACACTCAAAATCACCACAACCCTAATATTTCCCAAACACCCGCCCCCTCTACCCTTATGGTATGAAATAAGCGTGTAATCATTTTTTTAATTTGAATTTTATTTTATTAAATATACATATGCCAAATAGTAAATTTTACTTCTTATTCGTAAAGCCGCAATAGCGATTTTTATTTTCATTAAAAAATCAATTTTTTTATTACATTTTTTTTGCATAACTTCATAAAAAAAAGTAATCGAAATGAAATTTTGGGTGTATACATAAAATATTACGTGAAATTTGATTCCAAATTCAAAAATTTATTTTTACCACCATTTAACAAAGTCACCCTCGCCCCCGCCCTTAGGGGATGGGTGGGGGATGACTGATTTGGGATAAAATGAAAAATAATCATTCATTAACACATTCCCGTGAAAAATTTTGTTTAGTAAATATGGAAGTATGCTAGACCCGATAGTGGTGCACCATTGAATAATCAATTTTTTAATAACATATTATTTGCATAACTTTATAAAGAAAAGTTATAAAAATGATATTTTAGCTGTATACGTGAAACATTACGTATAATTTGATTCCAAATTTACAAAGTAATTTTTACGACTATTTTACACCCCCGCCCTTTGCGGGTGGGTGGGGGATGACTGAGTTAGGTTAAAATGGAGGTAATTCATTCATCAAAACATTCCCGTGAATTTTTTTTATCAAATATGGAAGTATGCTAGACCCCATTTTTCTTGCATAACTTTATAAAAAAAATAGTTACAAAAATGAAATTTTAGGAGTATACGTAAAAAATTACGTGAAATTTGATTCCAAATTAAAAAAATTCATTTTTACGACTATTTTACAAAGTCACCCCCAACCCCGCCTTATGGGGGTGGGTGGGAGATAACTGATTAAGATTGAAATGAAAAATAATCATTCATCAATACATTCCCGTTAAATTTTTTTTACCAAATATGGAAGTATACTATACCCGAGACTCCTACACCATTGAATAATCAATTTTTTGATAACATTTTTTGTGCATAAATTTATAAAAAAAAGTTATCAATATGAAATTTTAGGTGTATAAGTAAACAATTACGTGTAATTTGATTCCAAATTAAAACATTTATTTTTACGACTATTTCACAAAGTCGCCCCCACCCCCGCCTTTAGGGGATGGGTGAGCTCTGACTGATTTAGGTTAAAATGAGAAATAATCATCCATCAATACTTTCTCGAGAAAATTTTTTTTCTATCAAATATGGAACTATGCTAGTCCCGGGAGTCCTACACCATTGAATAATCAATTTTTTTATAACATTTTTTGCATAACTTTATAAAAAAAGTTATCAAAATGAAATTTTAGTAGTATACTTAAAAAATTACGTGTAATTTGATTCTAAATTAAAACATTTATTTTTACGACAATTTTACCAAGTCACCCCCACCCCCGCCTTTAGGGGATGGGTGAGCTCTGACTGATTTAGGTTAAAATGAGAAATAATCATCCATCAATACTTTCCCGTGAAAAAAATTTCTCTATCAAATATGGAACTATGCTAGACCCGAGAGTCCTACACCATTGAATAATCAATTTTATGATAACATTTTTTTTGCATTACTTTATAAAAAAAAGTTATCAAAATGAAATTTCAGTAGTATACGTAAAAAATTACGTGTAAATTGATTCTAAATTAAAACATTTATTTTTACGACAATTTTACAAAGTAACCCCCACCCCCACCTTTACGGGGTGGGTGAGGGATGACTGAATTAGGTTAATATGAAAAATTTCATCAATACATTCCCGTGAAACATTTTTTTCTATCAAATATGGAAGTATGCTAGATCCGAGAGTCCCACACCATTGAATAATCAATTTTTTGATAAAATTTTTTTTGCATAACTTTATAAAAAAAAGTTATCAAAATGAAATTTCAGTAGTATACGTAAAAAATTACGTGTAATTTGATTCTAAATTAAAACATTTATTTTTACGACAATTTTACAAAGTCACCCCCACCCCCGCCTTTACGGGGTGGGTGAGGGATGACTGAATTAGGTTAATATGAAAAATAATCATTCATCAATACATTCCCGTGAAATTTTTTTTCTATCAAATATGGAAGTGTGCTAGATCCGAGAGTCCCACACAATTGAATAATCAATTTTTTGATAACATTTTTTTTGCATAACTTTATAAAAAAAATTATCAAAATGAAATTTCAGTAGTATACGTAAAAAATTACGTGTAATTTGATTCTAAATTAAAACATTTATTTTTACGACTATTTTACAAAATCACCCCCACCCCCACCTTTACGGGGTGGGTGAGGGATGACTGAATTAGGTTAATATGAAAAATAATCATTCATCAATACATTCCCGTGAAAAATTTTTTTTTATCAAATATGAAAGTATGCTAGATCCGAGAGTCCCACACCATTGAATAATCAATTTTTTGATAACATTTTTTTGCATAACTTTATAAAAAAATGTTATCAAAATGAAATTTCAGTAGTATACGTAAAAAATTACGTGTAATTTGATTCTAAATTAAAACATTTATTTTTACGACTATTTTACAAAGTCACCCCCACTCCCACCTTTACGGGGTGGGTGAGGGATGACTGAATTAGGTTAATATGAAAAATAATCATTCATCAATACATTCCCGTGAAATTTTTTTTCTATCAAATATGGAAGTATGCTAGATCCGAGAGTCCCACACCATTGAATAATCAATTTTTTGATAACATTTTTTTTGCATAACTTTATAAAAAAAATTATCAAAATGAAATTTTAGTAGTATACGTAAAAAATTACGTGTAATTTGATTCAAAATTAAAACATTTATTTTTACGACTATTTTACAAAGTCACCCCCACCCCCACCTTTACGGGGTGGGTGAGGGATGACTGAATTAGGTTAATATGAAAAATAATCATTCATCAATACATTCCCGTGAAATATTTTTTTCTATCAAATATGGAAGTGTGCTAGATCCGAGAGTCCCACACCATTGAATAATCAATTTTTTGATAACATTTTTTTTGCATAACTTTATAATAAAAAGTTATCAAAATGAAATTTCAGTAGTATACGTAAAAAATTACGTGTAATTTGATTCTAAATTAAAACATGTATTTTTACGACAATTTTACAAAGTAACCCCCACCCCCACCTTTACGGGGTGGGTGAGGGATGACTGAAGAGAGTCCCACACCATTGAATAATCAATTTTTTGATAACATTTTTTTTGCATAACTTTATAAAAAAAATTATCAAAATGAAATTTTAGTAGTATACGTAAAAAATTACGTGTAATTTGATTCAAAATTAAAACATTTATTTTTACGACTATTTTACAAAGTCACCCCCACCCCCACCTTTACGGGGTGGGTGAGGGATGACTGAATTAGGTTATTATGAAAAATAATCATTCATCAATACATTCCCGTGAAATATTTTTTTCTATCAAATATGGAAGTGTGCTAGATCCGAGAGTCCCACACCATTGAATAATCAATTTTTTGATAACATTTTTTTTGCATAACTTTATAATAAAAAGTTATCAAAATGAAATTTCAGTAGTATACGTAAAAAATTACGTGTAATTTGATTCTAAATTAAAACGTGTATTTTTACGACAATTTTACAAAGTAACCCCCACCCCCACCTTTACGGGGTGGGTGAGGGATGACTGAATTAGGTTAATATGAAAAATAATCATTCATCAATACATTCCCGTGAAAAATTTTTTTCTATCAAATATGGAAGTATGCTTGATCCGAGAGTCCCACACCATTGAATAATCAATTTTTTGATAACATTTTTTTTGCATAACTTTATAAAAAAAATTATGAAAATGAAATTTCATTAGTATACGTGTAATTTGATTCTAAATTAAAACATTTATTTTTACGACTATTTCACAAAGTCACCCCCACCCCCGCCTTTAGGGGGTGGGTGTAAGGGATGACCTATTTAGGGTTAAATGAAAAATAATCATTCATCAATACATTCCCGTGAAAAATTTTTTTATCAAATATGTTAGTATGCTAGATCCGAGAGTACACTTCGAGGACAACTTATACAGTATAAGTTATACTCAGTATAAGATATACTCGTCCTCAAACTGAAGTCTGTGCATACATATATATATATATATATATATATATATATATATATATATATATATAACCAAAAACCAAAAGTTGGCAGTTAGTCACGGCTGACTAGTTAAAAAATAAAACTTCAAAGAGCGGTCTTTGTTAAAAAAACCTCAAAATCGTGGGGATAGCAGCCAATATATATATATATATATATATATATATATAGATATATATACAACAAAAAAGATGTAGGAATACCGCGTGATATGTAAACAACAACAACAAAGAGCTTCATGGGTAATTCACGCAAAAAGAAAAAGGGATACTGAAACATAGTGGTAACCGTGGACATGCATGTTTCTGGCTCATTTGTTGAAATCTGTTGTTTTGTGTTTTCCCATGTTTCGATTCACATCTTTGCTCCCAAATTTTACATCCTTATTTGGTTATACCATAAGAAAGCAAATGAGCCAGAAACATGCATGTCCGCGGTTACCATTCTGTATCAGTAGCCCTTTTTCTTTTTGCGTGAATTACCTCTCTCTCTCTCTCTCTCTCCATATATATATATATATACATATATATATATATATATATATATATATATATATATATATATATATATATATATATAAAATAACTTTTTACACACGGAAAGAGGTTTTTTAAAAAATTATTTATTTAACAAAAGTTACAAGTTTCAAGATTCGAAGTAAATTCTAGACTGACTATAAAACTAAACAATTCAAAAAGGTAAAAATACAATGTAAGCAAAAATAAGGTTCAACAATTTATAAAACAACAGGTTATTACACAATATACTGATTAAGCAATTTATTTAATATGTACTAAGTAATTTAAGGTATATAACATATATATATATATATATATATATATATATATATATATATATATATATATATATATATATTCATATATATATATATATATATATATATATATATATATAT
Organism: Galeruca laticollis; assembly: GCA_963921935.1. Lineage (NCBI taxonomy): Eukaryota > Metazoa > Arthropoda > Insecta > Coleoptera > Chrysomelidae > Galeruca > Galeruca laticollis. The sequence goes on from OY998180.1 coordinate 168,557,980, forward strand.
ATATATATATTTAATATGAAGAAAGATATTTGCCAACTTATTTGTAATGTATATTTTTGTGGGGATGTGGCAATAATACTCCAGAGTAAATTTTCTCAGATATTTATTCCCGAGCTTTCGAATAATTTTTATTCATTATCAAGGGCTATAAATAATTGGTCAATGTTATCATTATTAATAATTAAATGAAATAATAAATACTTACATAAAATCTATAGCGACTTTTGGAAAAGTTGTAAATTTTTATAATAAATTCTTTGAAACATAAATCAATGAAAAACTCAAAAAACAATATGACAATAAACAAAATATTTGATCTTGAACTACTACAATTTTTATTTTTGTATCATAAAATTAAAGATTGTTATGAATCTTCTGTTCTTTTTTCATAATCTAAAAGATATGCATAGATAACACTAAGGTTATTTAAATCTGTTTTTTTATTTATTACATAATTTTGTTCTGCAATATGGAAAGGGAAAATACAGAACAATCTTTACCTTTTCTTGATACCAAATTTATCAGAAATAATGATAATAGAATTTTAATTGACTGGTATAGGAAACCTATCAATTCTGGGAGATATATAAATTACCATTCATATCATCGACGTAGTACAAAAATTAACTTGATTAAACAGATGAAAACCAGAGTCATAAAAATTTCCAATACAATATTTCACAATAAAAATCTAAAAATACTCTACAAACTTTTCTATAATAACTCATATCCTTCATATCTTTTGAAACATGTTTTATATAATACTTCTGACAATAGAAATGACATTACTGTTGACATAATACGAAACGAAGAAAATAGTGACATTTTAACTACTAATATTACATCTCCAACTTATATTTCTTTTCCATATATAAAATCTATCACACCTAAAATTTCTGGAGTATTTAAACCACATAATACAAAAATTGCGAATAAACAATGTGTTACAATAAAATCAATTTTCAGTAAGATCAAAGACAAGACTCCTACTAAAAAATTAACTAATATAGTTTATGAGATTCCTTGCGATATCTGTAATAAGAAATACATTGGTCACAGTAAAAGATCGCTAACCAATCGAATCGCCTCTCATAAAAGTGACAGTAGATTATATCCTGATAGATGTGCTTTAGCGGAACACGTGTTTTATGAAGGCCATTCTATGGATTATCGATCTGCCAAAGTTTTAGCAATAGGAAGTAATTATAGAAAACGCCTTTTTTTGGAAACAACATATATTGCAGAACAAAATTATGTAATAAATAAAAAAACAGATTTAAATAACCTTAGTGTTATCTATGCATATCTTTTGAATTATGAAAAAAATAACAAAAGATTCATAACAATCTTTAATTTTATGATAAAAAAATAAAAATTGTAGTAGTTCAAGATCAAATATTTTGTTAATTGTCATATTGTTTTCTGAGTTTTTCATTGATTTATGTTTAAAAGAATTTATTATAAAAATTCGCTATAGATTTTATGTGAGTATTTATTATTTCATTTAATTATTAATAATGATAACATTGACCAATTGTCTATAGTCCTTGATAATGAATAAAATGAATAAAAATTATTTTTAAGCTCGGGAATAAATACCTGAGAGAATTTAGTCTGGAGTTTTATTGCCACATTCCCACAAAAATATCCATTATATATATATATATATATATATATATATATATATATATATATATATATCAGGAATAGAACTCTATATTCTCATTCTCAATATGCTGCCATTGTTCAATAGCTTCATACAATAATTAAAATATAAATAAAATAACAATGAAACGAACATAAATACTTACAGATGTTAAGAGTCAGTAAAATTTGATGTATGCCATGTTAAGATACTAACTAGACTAATTACTAATTTCCAAAAATGATTCTGGTGTGAACTGATAAAAACAAGAAACAATTTAAGTTAAAAAGGGAACAATAAAATAAGTAATCTATTTGGCTCGTCTGGTTACACAGTTACGAGAAGTAGTTTGCTGGCGGCATCTTCACTTCCAATTTCTAACCACCACCTCAGATAATTATTCGACCGTAGAATTAATTTTTTTTAACATACGAGATGTGTCTATATGAAAGATAAATTTCGGTTTACTACTATCCACCTACGTTTAAATCCTTATATCAATAATTTCCACATATCAGTCTGATCGTTCATCGAAATGAACAACAACTGCTTTCCACGCAGAATATTGAATTACATCCCCTTCGAAGAACGTGACGTCGATCGACCGTTTTGTCGATAGAGACATCTGTGGTGATTTGCAACTGTAAGGAGAAGGGCATAGTACGCTGACCGGTTTCGCCCTTCTTGGGTATACTCAATGGATATTGCTCTATAACCATATTCGCCGCTCAGAAGATTCACAACTGGTGACAGCATGTTAAAATAAAGCTATTACAGTCACAATATAAGTCTAGTATATTTTAGTACTGCCTGGAAGCCTTAAGTTTCCTATACTATGAGTAAACTTTATTGATGCAAGAATTACTTGTCAATCTAAAGATGTGAACAGGTAAATGGACCTTGTAGAGTTAATGTTTAATTTATTTGAGTTCTAAACAAAATTATTTACATAATCCACCCACTTTTCATCCGAAAGCAAAACATTCTGCTCCATTAGAAATATTGTATCACTTTGTTATTGATCCTGTATAACAATCAATTTCTGTAATCATTGATAACAAATGAAAACATATAAGAATATGGTGAAAATAAGTCGGAATAATTACAGTGATGAAGTAGTGTTCCCCTTATAGCGTCACGTGTATAAGAGGTTCGGCCATCTGTGTGGCAAACCGAAGATGTTGATGTGTCAATCGCTTGGACCTTTCAGACTAAAAGGCCACGTGTATTAAACTAAATCAAACAAACGATCCATTGTTTTACTACCGTGTGTTTAGGGGGAAGGGAAAATGATCAATTATTCAGCGGTTAGGATGATTGTTGATTTAAATGAACTTGCCTGTCAATTTGTAGAAGTACTTGAAAGATATAAGGGGGATCCAATTATAGCTTTTAATATAATTGTATTATTTACCTGTACTCAACCAACTCAATTGTAATGGGTATACATTATTAAAATGGGGTAACCAAACAACATGTTTTGAGAGATTTTGAAATATTGTGTTAATGCCATTGTATTAAAATTGTTGCAATACTACGCATCAACAAAATTAAAATTTAATAATCTCCATTTAAACTACTTGTTGGCACGTCCATCTCATTTCGGAAAAAGTATTCCTTCTCACAATCAATATTCTCAACAAAATGAAGTGTGTTTTTAAAGTGAAGATAGAGTAGTTAATTTATATTTGAGTGGAAACAAGAAGACATGATATTACAAATCTTGGAACTTTGATTATTTTAACCGATGAGGTTACCTAGGATATATCTTTTCTAATTTGAGATCAGTATAACAGTAGTCTTTGCAATGATCTTAACAATCACTTAATTTATTTTAAGTCTTCGTTCTCAGTTAATTGCTCATTGCAGATGATACCTTGTATTCTGTGAAACAGATATTTAGTTTACATTTTCAAATGAGAAAAACATTATTTGGAGTACATAAATGAAAGTAAGAATTAACTATAGCAATTGTCGATAAGAATTGTGTTTGAAGATAAAACGGTTTCTTCAAGCCTCGTCAGATAAAAGTAGTTGAACTGAAAAGAGCATCAATAATTTATTGATATAGTAATTGTTAGTATTTTTTGCAGTGAGGTTCTCATTTTGATCTCTCAACATTCTATTGAATGTGAGTTCGACAAAATGTAATCTGTGTGGGATACTACTACTACGATTCCAACCAACTCTGCCTGCATTATGGAGAATGATGGTATCCATATGATTACTAAACATCAAATACTTACGTATCGGATAATAAATTAGCTTGGTAAAAGGTAACGATATCGCTAAATTAGCAAGTACCCCAGATGATAACGTAAACAAACATTAATTACACTGCCAAGAATAAAATTAGGATCGGCCTCTAATTTGAAGTCCAAACTAGTTTACTAACCTATGCTTCGATTAGTATTTGACACAAAAAGGGCTCCTCGCAAAAATTCCCAAAGACCGTTAACAGCATAGTTTTTGTTCCTGTAGTTTTACGTGTTCATTACAAATTGATTGTGTAGTGTTGTCATTGTTAGTGTATGACAATGAACATGGCGGTTGTAGAATATGGCTGTGGTCAACGCGAAAATGTGAGACACGTTGCTATGAGTCTCTCAGGTCACTCAAAGACCTGATTCAAGACGAGGCTGGCAACAAATAGATATGAGCGCTTTCTAGCTTCTAGTGTGTTAATAAACCAAACGGTAACGGCAATTTCTCTTTAAAATCATCTCCATGGAATGAGAAATATGAACATAAGTGAGTGGATATTTAGAAAGCGAGTTCATGCTGCTGGACTATCTCATCGACATAGAGCTAATAGACCGCTGTTTTTCGTGAACACTGAATTGGTATGTTAAATTTTGCACGATAATAGAGGCGGAGAGGCATGATATATGCTTGAATGTGTATTACCCAGCGACTTCCATGGGAGCTGGAGGATCACTTAAGGAATGGGGAAATATACCTTTAGGCGCTTGCATGTGATCAGCCTTCGTAGAGATTGAATCGTTGAGTGCTCATATATACCTAACAGACATTCTATAAGACCATGTTTTACAGACACCACACTGCTTGGATGGTTACTAGGTAAGTCGACGAAGTTCACGCTATTTGTTTGGCTGTCCAGATTTGAATCCGATCGATGAAATTTGAAATGTTTATGCAGACATGTGCCAGTCATCAGAAATTTTAGAGAGCTTCACAACATACTGGCGCAGGAATGGAACAATCTTCTACAGAATCTAATCCAAAGCACACCTTGTCGTTTTGCTGCCTATTATCAATACCAGAGGAAGCAATACTTGTTACTGAAGTCCTTAAAACCTCATTTATTTCATCAAATAGTAAATTATGTTTCAATAAACAAATCCTGCAAAACAAAAAATTCACAAAATATGTTCAAATTACGGAGCAACTTTAATTTTATACACGGTAGCCTATTTAATTAAGAATAATTGTCATTTATTGGAATTGTTTAGAAAGAGTTTAGAAAGGTTCATTTATAACAATAGTTTAGATTTCTGTCATCTATTTTTAGAATTTCGCATTAAAATGTAGTTTATAGAAAGTCAATTTATGGATAAATATAATTGATAGGCAAATACCCAGTCAACATGATACTCTCGGTTATGTAACTGAAAGGGCTCCACACGAGAACAATTCTTTGATACCATAGTCCATAGTTACTACTATGTTATGTAACATCGGATTGTAGTATGTTACATAAAATTAGTTACCTATCTGATTCATTACAAAACGGTCTAATACGTTATGTTACCTTTGTAGGTCGCTGGTACATAGCGGTTATGTAATGTAACACGGTATTTATAAATCGGCCCTAACACCTACAGATATGGATATATCACGATGTAAGTACCCGCGTAACCTATCCATAATATAATGTAATTTTTTTCGCTTCTTTTTTCATCAAAGCAGATGATCGAATGGTGGCCGCGTTGAGTAAGATATTCAATATTTTTTATATTTAATTTGTTGCGGTTTTCTCAAATTTTCAAAGTATAATTATAAAATATATTTTCGTTTTATTGGTCAAAAGTTCAAGTAAACTATACAAGATAATTAAACAATTAGAAATTGTGTGATTAGAAAGAAAAAAGAAGAAAATACATAACCTCAAATTAGTCTTCGTCCGTGTTGGAAACAGCATGAGTTTGTTGGGTTTTTTCAACTTTGCAGTGTAGTTTGTGTGCCATTAGGTAAGCGAACCAATTTTTATAGGTTTTGCTTCTTATTAGTGGTTAATTGAAGATGAAATACTTACCAAAAAGGATGGATGCAATTGGCTCTGTAAAAAAGTCTTTTTAGCAATGGTTACTAAAACCATTAGATTATGGATTGTTACTTTCTTTAAGTGGCAGTTTATTAGTATCGACTCGTTCTTTGTATTATTTGATTATAATACAATTTTTTTCTAGTGTGACTTGAGAGTTTGTCAACCAAGTAAAGGAAATTTGAGAATTCAGTAGCTCTTTTTGTTCTCCTTATTATTATTATTATCATTATTTAATTGGACTTAAGCCGTGTAGCAATGCCTAAACGTAAACAATTTTTTAAGTTGTCAAACCGTCAAAAACAGCGAATAATCAATTTAGAACTGTCAAATACTCCAAACACCTCAAATGAATGCATATCATCCCGAAGAGCCCTTAGTAGTGTTGTTCAACAAAATAAAGACAAAGTATCACATACGAGTAACTCAAATTACCCTGAATTACTAAAGTGTCTGATATCAAATTCTTTTGAAAGTTATTCAGTATCTGAGGTGGAATCAAACCATTTTGATAGTAATTCAGTGTCTGAGAATGAATCAAACTGTTTTGATAGTAATTCAGTGTTTGAGGATGAATATAATTGCAATTTTTTGCCTGATACAAATTTGTTTAAATTTCCCGATGAACATAATAACACTTCTGAGTCAAACATTAATAACATCAACATTCAATCTTTTGCCAATGAATTGAGAAAGTGGACAGTCAAGTATAATATTCAGAAGTCTGCTTTAACTGATCTTTTGAAACTTCTTCAAGAACATGGGTATAACAATTTACCTACTGATGCAAGAACTTTAATGAAAACTCCTGTTAAAACTATTTCCAAATTAGATTTGGGTAATGGTGGACAGTCAATGTATTTTGGGATTGAGCAACGTGTACTTCGAACCTTAAAGAAGTATTACATAAAATTACCTGCTGTTGTTAAATTAGATTTTAACATTGACGGTTTGCCATTACATAAATCCTCGAGTAGCCAGTTTTGGCCAATTTTATGTTCATTTTCTGATGAAAATATATATACTGAGTCATTTATTGTGAAAATTTTTTATGGTGGTAAAAAACCTAATGACGTAAATATATTTTTAAAAGATTTTGTAACAGATTTACAGAATGTTTCAGAGAGAGGTATTATTTACTGTGGCAAAAAGGTTAACATTATTATTAATGCATTCATTTGTGACACTCCTGCCAAATCATTTATATTAGGTATTAAAAATCATACCGGATATTTTGGTTGTAATAAATGTATACAAGAAGGAGACTCTGTTCAAAATCGTTTAATTTTACCTGAACTGAATAGTACATTACGAACGAATTTGTCTTTCAGAAATCGTACACAACCTGAACACCATCTTATATCAGAATTGGAAAATCTAGATATAGACATGATATTACAATTCCCGTTAGATTACATGCATTTAATTTGCTTAGGTGTCGTGAAAAATGATTTAACTTTTTGGATTAAGGGTACGTTAGATGTCAGAATTAAAAAAATGTAATACCTGGAATGGTGCAAATGTCAATTTCCCTTAAGGTGCCAAAAGAATTTTGTAGATCGCCAAGATCAATCCTAGAATTCGATAGATGGAAGGCTACAACAGAATTCCGACAGTTTCTATTGTCAACAGAATCACTGAAGAAAATTTGTTACTTTTACAGAGCCCTCAAAATGTTAATTACCCTTATGTTAAATATAAGATTGGTGTTGCAACTTCAGTTATATTCAGCAGTTTTTGTATCAGTTTATCAGAGTTTAATAATTTATGATTACTAGATAATCAGGTGGTATTTGCTACTAAAGAAATTTTAATAAAATCTGGAAATATATTCTTAAAAGGTATACAGTTTTTGTTCAAACGTTCATATTTTCAATCCCCTTGTGATTCTTCACAATTAAATATATATATATATATATATATATATATATATATATATATATATATATATATATATCCAAGAATATTACTACTGAATTCTTAATATATCCTGTACAGGAAGTAAAGAAGAAATTAATGTCCATACCTTTGGAAGAGGGCGAGTTTTTGGTAATTCCACTGGTATTGTAAAATTTGTAGTGGTAGAAAGTGCACAAGTTGACTCATCAGTATGCCGTTGTACACTTTAAAGATGAGAAAACTTATTTGGAGATTCCAACACATTGGATTTTGCCTGGTAATACATCATGCTGGTGGCCCGAGGGTAAAAATATAGCCTCATTCATTCTTAGAAAAGTGATTCCTAATGAAAATGGACAATGGGAAAAATATGACATAGAGGTTATGGGTTTTTATGGTAAGAATAATAATATATCAACAAAATTTAAGATTTAATTAGTAATATATATTACAGCTTACCTAGAAGTAGCTAGAAAAAAAGCTACAGATTCTGATTGTAGTTTCGATGATGGTGATATGGGTAAAGGGTTAAGAAGAAGAAAGAGGTCAATGAAGATGCAAAGAGATACTGATGAATCAGAGGAAGACACTATTGATTATAGAGGTTTATTTCAGAAAGAACTCCACCACCTTCCTTGTCATCCAAATATCGCAGAGAAACTACTGAAATCAATATTTTTGGAAACTCTGCCAAGGAAAACATGAGTAAATATATTTTATCTTTCTTCTTCTCTTCATCTTTATGCTCCTTTGGGTGTCCAATACATTTCATTTAATTTTTGAATACCCAAAAAGTTGACGATGGAGTACAATTCCGGTTACTTACATATTTAGAATTTTAGTCACAATTAGGTTTTTCTTTCTTTTAGGTACGGAATCCAAGACAGACAACTATTTGTCATCTACCAGTAGATCTGAAGAAAGTCAGATTGAAGAACATAATACTCTAGTGGCTGGTATTTGTGACCCTCCGGCAATAGAATTAGTTGAAGGTACCTACTTTATATTTGCCTTGCAATTTTACTGATTACGTAAGTTTAAAAAGTGGATTTAATGATTCTCAAGGATTTTTTTATGGTACAAACATACTAATGGAAATATTTTTCTCTTTAGAAAAAATTGATAAACTAACCATAATGGTTAAAAAAATTTTAATATATGTAAAAGGTATAGAAGAAAGAAATTTGACCAAACTATTAAAAAATTCTCTCGGAGTTCAGTGTTCCTTACTGAGAAAACGAAATCATTTTCGTTTCAAAGATTTAAAAGTGATGGAGGTGATCATAAGTAAGTATAGCTTGAACGACCAGTATTTCATATTTTGCTTTGTAAATCCTTGCTAATTTTGTAAGAAATTTTAACCTAAGTCAAAAATATGGCTAGATTTGTAAGTATAAGATCATCCTTTTTTTCTAATTTTTAGCTGCTATTCGCCACTACTTTAATGCCAGCAGCGAAAGTGAGATCGAGCTCTTAGTTTGGGAATGGTTTAGACTAAGCAAACTTCGTTTGTCAAGGGAAAAATAAAAATTTTACAAATAATTATATTACTTATAAGTAACAGTTACATAACATTAATGTTATATTAAGTAGCAAATATAGAACTTATATGATAATTTTATTTATTTAGTTATATAACCTGAATATTTCATAAAGTTACTCATATGTTACTCCTAAGTAACAGCTACATAACATGAGTTTTTCTGTAACGTATATGCTACATACCATTCATTTGTTGATATGTAACCATGTTACGTATCTTTGCTAGGCGTTTCATGTTACTTGTATGTTACTTGTACGGTATGAGCTACATAACGAGATACCTAACGATTGAAACTTTTTACCTAACGATTGAAACTTTTTACGTATCAGTTACATTACAATGTTGACTGGGATATTAGTGGCAAGAGATGGTAATAATAAGAAACTGAAATTTTTAAGGATCTTTATTCGAAATAATAAGCTTGAAAAACAAAAAATAAACGGTTTTAAAGATTAAAACTAACTTTTCCGCATCTGTGGCCCTGAACAATATTACATCATTAAATTGTTACTTCTATACACTTCCGGGGATGTATCGAGCGAACAAACCGAAATTTCTCCAAAAATAACCAAAAATTTAGTATATCTGGATTTATAGGACCCGCTGTACTCGCTCTAGTCAACTTAAAATCAATAGGGTACATATGTGAGACACTTTGAACAATTTTCAATCATAAAATTGATCAATCGTATACTCTTTGGAGGCTGTATCGTGCTAACAAACTGAAAATTCTTCAAAAATGACAAAAATTTGGCACATCAAGTACCATAGCACCCATTCTACTGGCTTTAGTGAGCTGAATATCAATAGATTTCATCTTTGAGACGCTCTGAATAATATTACATCATAAAATTGGTCACTTGTATATACCCCGGAGGCTGTATCGTGCTAACAAACTGAAACTTCTCCAAAAATGACAAAAATATCGTACTTAAAGTACTGTAGTACCTGTTATATTGGCTCTGGTTAGCTGAAAATCAATAGGGTTTATCAGTGAGATGTCTTGAATAATATTCAATCATGAAATTGGTGACTTGAGGAACTCCGGAGGCTGTATCGTGCTAACAAGACATGTAAGAAAAAGTGGCCGACGACAACGGGGACGACGACGACATACACACAGGATTTTTTTTCTAAAACCCGTTTTTTCGCGTTGTTGTTGAAGGAAAACGTAAGAATAACTCAAAAAAATTTCTAAATTCCAACTTTTTTTGGGGTAAACCAATACTTTTCTTACTTTTCTCGCATATTAAATAGGTTGGGCGGAAAAGTAATATATCTCACTCATTTGCTGAATTATTTTTTTATATCATTTGTAAGTATTATATTATAGTAATCTTGAATCAAAAAATATGTTATTTCCATAAAATAAACTCTAACATTGATTTATATATAAGTTTATGATTTCCAATAACAAATCTACACATTGGATGGACTGAAATAATCAACCAAACAAAACAGACCAAATGTTCATGGTACACAGTCTAATTATGCATTTCGCAGTATCCTTGTAGAACAATGATATATGTTACAAAATATTCCAAAGTAATTGAATATATTGCAGCATATGACGATATATTGGAATAGGTATCGGAACTGGCCACATATGTACCGCACATGTATCGCACATTATCAAATCTAGTGCTCTAATGAGATTACATGGAATTAATGCTTGTCCTGAAACCATCTAAGGTAAACTATTTAAGACAAAGGATATCGGATTACTGAATCTGTTGGCAAATTTGAGAACATGTTGTACTAATTGTAACTAAAATACGATTGTTTTCAGAAATAATTATAAATTGAATGCTTTCACAAATATTCAATCTTTTGCCAATGAATTGAGAAAGTGGACAGTCAAGTATAATATTCAGAAGTCTGCTTTAACTGATCTTTTGAAACTTCTTCAAGAACATGGGTATAACAATTTACCTACTGATGCAAGAACTTTAATGAAAACTCCTGTTAAAACTATTTCCAAATTAGATTTGGGTAATGGTGGACAGTCAATGTATTTTGGGATTGAGCAACGTGTACTTCGAACCTTAAAGAAGTATTACATAAAATTACCTGCTGTTGTTAAATTAGATTTTAACATTGACGGTTTGCCATTACATAAATCCTCGAGTAGCCAGTTTTGGCCAATTTTATGTTCATTTTCTGATGAAAATATATATACTGAGTCATTTATTGTGAAAATTTTTTATGGTGGTAAAAAACCTAATGACGTAAATATATTTTTAAAAGATTTTGTAACAGATTTACAGAATGTTTCAGAGAGAGGTATTATTTACTGTGGCAAAAAGGTTAACATTATTATTAATGCATTCATTTGTGACACTCCTGCCAAATCATTTATATTAGGTATTAAAAATCATACCGGATATTTTGGTTGTAATAAATGTATACAAGAAGGAGACTCTGTTCAAAATCGTTTAATTTTACCTGAACTGAATAGTACATTACGAACGAATTTGTCTTTCAGAAATCGTACACAACCTGAACACCATCTTATATCAGAATTGGAAAATCTAGATATAGACATGATATTACAATTCCCGTTAGATTACATGCATTTAATTTGCTTAGGTGTCGTGAAAAATGATTTAACTTTTTGGATTAAGGGTACGTTAGATGTCAGAATTAAAAAAATGTAATACCTGGAATGGTGCAAATGTCAATTTCCCTTAAGGTGCCAAAAGAATTTTGTAGATCGCCAAGATCAATCCTAGAATTCGATAGATGGAAGGCTACAACAGAATTCCGACAGTTTCTATTGTCAACAGAATCACTGAAGAAAATTTGTTACTTTTACAGAGCCCTCAAAATGTTAATTACCCTTATGTTAAATATAAGATTGGTGTTGCAACTTCAGTTATATTCAGCAGTTTTTGTATCAGTTTATCAGAGTTTAATAATTTATGATTACTAGATAATCAGGTGGTATTTGCTACTAAAGAAATTTTAATAAAATCTGGAAATATATTCTTAAAAGGTATACAGTTTTTGTTCAAACGTTCATATTTTCAATCCCCTTGTGATTCTTCACAATTAAATATATATATATATATATATATATATATATATATATATATATATATATATATATCCAAGAATATTACTACTGAATTCTTAATATATCCTGTACAGGAAGTAAAGAAGAAATTAATGTCCATACCTTTGGAAGAGGGCGAGTTTTTGGTAATTCCACTGGTATTGTAAAATTTGTAGTGGTAGAAAGTGCACAAGTTGACTCATCAGTATGCCGTTGTACACTTTAAAGATGAGAAAACTTATTTGGAGATTCCAACACATTGGATTTTGCCTGGTAATACATCATGCTGGTGGCCCGAGGGTAAAAATATAGCCTCATTCATTCTTAGAAAAGTGATTCCTAATGAAAATGGACAATGGGAAAAATATGACATAGAGGTTATGGGTTTTTATGGTAAGAATAATAATATATCAACAAAATTTAAGATTTAATTAGTAATATATATTACAGCTTACCTAGAAGTAGCTAGAAAAAAAGCTACAGATTCTGATTGTAGTTTCGATGATGGTGATATGGGTAAAGGGTTAAGAAGAAGAAAGAGGTCAATGAAGATGCAAAGAGATACTGATGAATCAGAGGAAGACACTATTGATTATAGAGGTTTATTTCAGAAAGAACTCCACCACCTTCCTTGTCATCCAAATATCGCAGAGAAACTACTGAAATCAATATTTTTGGAAACTCTGCCAAGGAAAACATGAGTAAATATATTTTATCTTTCTTCTTCTCTTCATCTTTATGCTCCTTTGGGTGTCCAATACATTTCATTTAATTTTTGAATACCCAAAAAGTTGACGATGGAGTACAATTCCGGTTACTTACATATTTAGAATTTTAGTCACAATTAGGTTTTTCTTTCTTTTAGGTACGGAATCCAAGACAGACAACTATTTGTCATCTACCAGTAGATCTGAAGAAAGTCAGATTGAAGAACATAATACTCTAGTGGCTGGTATTTGTGACCCTCCGGCAATAGAATTAGTTGAAGGTACCTACTTTATATTTGCCTTGCAATTTTACTGATTACGTAAGTTTAAAAAGTGGATTTAATGATTCTCAAGGATTTTTTTATGGTACAAACATACTAATGGAAATATTTTTCTCTTTAGAAAAAATTGATAAACTAACCATAATGGTTAAAAAAATTTTAATATATGTAAAAGGTATAGAAGAAAGAAATTTGACCAAACTATTAAAAAATTCTCTCGGAGTTCAGTGTTCCTTACTGAGAAAACGAAATCATTTTCGTTTCAAAGATTTAAAAGTGATGGAGGTGATCATAAGTAAGTATAGCTTGAACGACCAGTATTTCATATTTTGCTTTGTAAATCCTTGCTAATTTTGTAAGAAATTTTAACCTAAGTCAAAAATATGGCTAGATTTGTAAGTATAAGATCATCCTTTTTTTCTAATTTTTAGCTGCTATTCGCCACTACTTTAATGCCAGCAGCGAAAGTGAGATCGAGCTCTTAGTTTGGGAATGGTTTAGACTAAGCAAACTTCGTTTGTCAAGGGAAAAATAAAAATTTTACAAATAATTATATTACTTATAAGTAACAGTTACATAACATTAATGTTATATTAAGTAGCAAATATAGAACTTATATGATAATTTTATTTATTTAGTTATATAACCTGAATATTTCATAAAGTTACTCATATGTTACTCCTAAGTAACAGCTACATAACATGAGTTTTTCTGTAACGTATATGCTACATACCATTCATTTGTTGATATGTAACCATGTTACGTATCTTTGCTAGGCGTTTCATGTTACTTGTATGTTACTTGTACGGTATGAGCTACATAACGAGATACCTAACGATTGAAACTTTTTACCTAACGATTGAAACTTTTTACGTATCAGTTACATTACAATGTTGACTGGGATATTAGTGGCAAGAGATGGTAATAATAAGAAACTGAAATTTTTAAGGATCTTTATTCGAAATAATAAGCTTGAAAAACAAAAAATAAACGGTTTTAAAGATTAAAACTAACTTTTCCGCATCTGTGGCCCTGAACAATATTACATCATTAAATTGTTACTTCTATACACTTCCGGGGATGTATCGAGCGAACAAACCGAAATTTCTCCAAAAATAACCAAAAATTTAGTATATCTGGATTTATAGGACCCGCTGTACTCGCTCTAGTCAACTTAAAATCAATAGGGTACATATGTGAGACACTTTGAACAATTTTCAATCATAAAATTGATCAATCGTATACTCTTTGGAGGCTGTATCGTGCTAACAAACTGAAAATTCTTCAAAAATGACAAAAATTTGGCACATCAAGTACCATAGCACCCATTCTACTGGCTTTAGTGAGCTGAATATCAATAGATTTCATCTTTGAGACGCTCTGAATAATATTACATCATAAAATTGGTCACTTGTATATACCCCGGAGGCTGTATCGTGCTAACAAACTGAAACTTCTCCAAAAATGACAAAAATATCGTACTTAAAGTACTGTAGTACCTGTTATATTGGCTCTGGTTAGCTGAAAATCAATAGGGTTTATCAGTGAGATGTCTTGAATAATATTCAATCATGAAATTGGTGACTTGAGGAACTCCGGAGGCTGTATCGTGCTAACAAGACATGTAAGAAAAAGTGGCCGACGACAACGGGGACGACGACGACATACACACAGGATTTTTTTTCTAAAACCCGTTTTTTCGCGTTGTTGTTGAAGGAAAACGTAAGAATAACTCAAAAAAATTTCTAAATTCCAACTTTTTTTGGGGTAAACCAATACTTTTCTTACTTTTCTCGCATATTAAATAGGTTGGGCGGAAAAGTAATATATCTCACTCATTTGCTGAATTATTTTTTTATATCATTTGTAAGTATTATATTATAGTAATCTTGAATCAAAAAATATGTTATTTCCATAAAATAAACTCTAACATTGATTTATATATAAGTTTATGATTTCCAATAACAAATCTACACATTGGATGGACTGAAATAATCAACCAAACAAAACAGACCAAATGTTCATGGTACACAGTCTAATTATGCATTTCGCAGTATCCTTGTAGAACAATGATATATGTTACAAAATATTCCAAAGTAATTGAATATATTGCAGCATATGACGATATATTGGAATAGGTATCGGAACTGGCCACATATGTACCGCACATGTATCGCACATTATCAAATCTAGTGCTCTAATGAGATTACATGGAATTAATGCTTGTCCTGAAACCATCTAAGGTAAACTATTTAAGACAAAGGATATCGGATTACTGAATCTGTTGGCAAATTTGAGAACATGTTGTACTAATTGTAACTAAAATACGATTGTTTTCAGAAATAATTATAAATTGAATGCTTTCACAAATATTTGATCGCGGAAAATGGTATGTTCAATTAAGATCAATTTATAATCGTTAATTAATTTTCATCATATCGATATGGGATAAACTAATTTTGGACGATTTTAGGACATACTTCATACTAACCATTTTTCAGTACTTGCTTAGTTTCTAATAAATTAGTTTTTCTGTGACGGCAAAAACGTTTGACATTTTATCCCTGTTGAGAGGTAACAAAATAAGGGAAGGGGCAGCACTAAGCACAATTTAAGAAATTTTCACATAAATTTTCTAAAAAAGAAAATACTTAAAAAGTAGTTCTCTTGGCTAAGTAACGCCTATATATTACTCTAATGCCTACTAACTGTTAAAGTGATAAGGAAAGGAAAACAAAAAAGTTAACCCCATTTCCATAACTCAGTGCAGTGGTCACGTTCACCCCACACTAAAGGGACCACGCGTTGGGACACATCGGACCGTTTATTTTGTATATTTTGGAGGAAAAATGCATGAGATTAATAATATTTTAATATTTTTTAAAATATTATCATTTCAATGATTTGTATTAACAATACTTCAAAAAATAAATTCTGTGCAAACTAATGAAATTCAAGAGCAAATTAAACAAATAAATTCTTCACTATACACTGCCCAAGTAGCAATTTTAGTTCTAAATAAGTCATAAATTGGTTCTAGAACCTTTTTTGGGAAATGCTTTTCAGTACAATTAACTTTTCTCTAACTGGCTACACAACCTCCTGATGACAAAAAGTGCCCACTCCGCAAATCTCCTACTTACCTTAAGGTTGTCAGCTTTTTAGAACTCATAGGTTAAATTTTACAGCTAATTAGAACCCAAAAATAACTTTTGTAGTGCCTAAATATCTTTAATATCACTTAAATAGAACTTACTACAGTGGCTGTGTAGTTCTGAACTAGTCACAAAAAGGTATTACTTAACTCCCAAGTGAAGCCAATATATGTCTTTTTGTTTTATCCAGTCGTACTAAAAACCCAATTATATACTATTGGGTTTGATTTTGGCAAGGAAAATGTTCATTTTCGGATCACTTTTATTTATTATGAAGAGTCTTTCGCAACAAACTTCACAATATTTAAAAGTTAATATGGCTTCCATATTTATTATAACATAATATATACTGGATATCGCGTGAAGTAGTACCTGAAGGGTTCAATCTTATTGCGACCACTAGTTTATTGTTGAAGTATAAGATAAAAATAACGTATAATAAGCGCGCCATATCAATTGTGCAAATTATTAAAATTTTATATCTATGAACTAGGTAAATCAAAATTCAAAATTTTAAGAAAATTGCACTATATTAGAATATAGTAGTATAGTCTTAGTAATTATGAAATTGTGGAAAATCAAAATAAAATTCTAAATCGATTGGAGAGCATACTTGAAAATCAAAATAAGATTTTAAGGCAAATGGCTAAACATGAGACATGCGTCGACGAAATATATAAAAAGGTAAATTTTGAAACAAGAAATAGCCAATTATGTTCTGAGGAAAGATTCAAGCCAGTTGCAACATCAGAAGAGTTGAACAGTTTAGAATAAAAATTAAAAAAACCCGCCTTTGAAACTAAATGTATAAAATCAATGTCAATGTTGTGTTCTTCTGGTGCGGAAGTTAAGGGATCCACGCTTTGTTACAAGGTAGTTGATGAATTTTTCTCTAGAAAGTTATGCGGAATGCTCGTGGAGTGGAAACTCCAGATGCAAGGATGAGAAAATTCCTTTTAAATTCTTAACAAAAATACGATATGCGTTTTTCTTGGTGATACGTAGCGCTGACAATTTAATCAGCCAGATGGAGACTGATAATTTCTTAAAGAAAATAATTAAAAATTCTAAACAACGCTATGAAGCCATTCAAAAGCCCTCATCGAATTCAGAAATCGTTCAAAAGCCGGGGCCCAAAAAACGAAGAATCGATTCAACTATGTCGGATAACTCAAAAATTATCGAAACCAGCAATGATTCAATGATTGTTCATGATTGCACCGTCCTCGAGAAGGGAAAATCAGAGGCGAATAAAAATAATGTAGAGGAAAACTTTAATAATGAAGCAAAAGAAAGCAATGCAGAATAATTTCATTTAATCTGCCAAACAGTTTGTCTTCTGTACTTTTTATTATTTTTTTTATTTACTTAATTATTTTTGCTTTTACTAAAGTTTGTTTAGTTTGTTTATGTAATGTAAGTAGTTCTCTAATAAATCATGTTTAAACAAATTATTTTATTCATAATAAAAGAAAGATTTAAACAAAAAAGTTAGTTATAAATAATAATGTGGGTTTTTCTTCCTTTAATTACATAATGTGTGTATCATAGGTATGAATACATATTGCGTCTGTGGTGTAAAAATACAAATTAGCTTACATTTAATGTCGGTTACAAAAAAAGCTTCTTCAGATCCGTTACCGTTAACAGTTCAGATTCATCTACATTGTAGATATTGAGTGCAGAGGAATCTATTGGGGTTTTAAAAAAGCTCTTACAAGTGTTTATTTTTCTTCCACTAAAAACAGTCCTGTTGTGTATACGAGAATCGAATTATGTCATTATTTTTTGATAAAAACCAACAATTTTCAGTTTTTCCGCCCAAACAAAAGTCTTTCAAAACAAGCATTTTAAAAATGACAGCATTCTCATCCTTTACGAACTCAGTGAGAAATGAGTTAGTAGACATATATTTTAAAATTGGATAGGTTTGTTTCTCAGCCTCCATACTGATCTGAAATTCATTCAGTTGCTTTTCTATTAACCGCTTCGCTACCTGTGCTAACGGATTGTTTCCAGTTCTTATCATTCTTTTAATTTCGTAAAGTTTTGATTCGATAGGATCTTTGTTAGATTTCCCAAATAGTTAACATCGTCAACTAAATGCGTCAAATTATGAATATTACTGCTGACATAATGTTCACCGTATATTTTACAAAAATCATTCACAAAATGTTTTAATAATGCTTTCGCGACATGAAACTGATCTTTTTAGAAATCTGTAGAGCAAATAGTAATAGCGCAAAATATACATAGAAAATGTTCGTATTCCTTATGATCAAGAACATTCTTTAAAATTACTATGTTATAATAGAGAAGAAAATTTCTATATTCTAGGCCTTTAGGAAGCTTAATTTTAAGCATGTTAGTCGATATTTCTTCCGTTGTCCTTGCAGGCCATTTCAATAATTTATTTTTGAACTTTCCATCACGCCACTCTATCAATAGTCTTTTTGTTACGCTCAAATCGACCAAATGTAAAGAATCTGCTACAGAAAAACAACGAATCATGTCGATTGGAAGTTTTAAAATTATCGAATCAGTTTTATGATGAAATTCATCTTTCTTTTTACGAAAGTCGTCATTTGTTCTTTCAGGGCATTCTTTGTTAGGATAATAATTTGTATGAGATATATAGGAATATTCCCCAGTAATTGTGCATTTTTGACATCCATGTTGAAAATTGAAATGTGCAACTCCTAAAAATGTACAAGAAAAATAATTAAATAACAATAAGGCATTGTATGAACTCATTACCTTTTATAAATGACCTTGCTGGAGAATCACATATGAAACATTTCAGAGAAACATTTATTTTGTGTTACCCAATATGTATGCCATATTCGAGTACCATTAGCAGTTCATCAACAAAAATAGACAGAAATTCATTTAAATCACTAGGCTTTCCTTTTCCGTAGTATATACCAATGATCATCGGTTTAATGGTGAGTTCAATAATATTAAAAAGAATTGGCTAAAACTCGAACTTGGATGAATTAAAAATTGCTAAACCATCTATATTTACATTTATTGAAATGTTCTCACTTCTTTTTGTGTTTTGATAACATGTTGTAATACATTCCACTAATCCATTATGTCAGTAATGACCGCCTGCAATTTCATTTATGACTATCGTTTTACTAGGGGTTGACAATAACGTTCGCGGATCTTTAGGAAGTACAATACTGGTATTTTTGTTTAAAATTTCAAAGAGATCTTTTAATGCCACATGTATTATTTGATGCTTCAATGACAACTCTTTTAGCTCTTCCTTAATTCTTAAATTATTTGTTTCTATGTCAGGTACATCTTCTAGATCGCTATTATCTGATTCTAACACATCACTTTTCGAACAAAAATCAAAACTTGTGAGCTGCTTGAAGGAAGACCGTTAACCTTGCTGCTGAGTTCCTTAATTTGAATTTGTGTTTCATTGGGCTCACCACTATAATCAGATCCATAAACATGTTTATTGATCTGCAAATTATAATTTTTCATGTTGTATGAAAACATAAATTGGTTTGATAAAATATAACTTACTTCTTAACTTTTCTTAGAAGATTCTTTCTTACTTTCCTTTTAAAACTTCCACTTTCAACTAATTTCCGAAAAGATATACTGTAAATAAGCACTTCGTACGTCTCGAACACAACTAAATAGTTTTAACGGTTTCGAAAATATTCATAAGGTCATATCTTATGTTTATAAGCTTATTACAGAACTTGAAGGTTTGTATTTGTTTAAAAAAGATGCCTTTTACAAGTTCTAAAAGCATATACTGTGAAAGGTTCTAAAATAGGTAATCGTAAGACTATTAAATAACCTCTAAGTATTATACAAGAGTTTAAGTTGCTAAAAATGGGTTATTTGTATAACTTTTTTAAAACTTCAAAGCCATGGAACCAATAGGTTGTAAAGTGAAGGCAGAATTATTTTATTTTAACCTCCTGCAAATGGCCTTTCCGTATTATGAATAACTATGTAGCTCTAAGAATATAAAGCAATATTCATAGCTCTAAAATGACTTTTCGGCTAACTCAAAACTTCAATATGACCTTTTAAGGATTATAAAGAAATTTTCAGAACCATCATCTGAGAAAAATGCTACTTGGGTGATACTCCAGCGCAAGAGTCTCAGAACTAGTTTTTGCAATTTTGACATTGGATCCATCCCTCCCCTTCGATAATTACTTAAGCCGTAAGTGCAGGTGTCATTAGAACCCCCTTCTTCACTATCACTACTTGAAACTTCGACGATTTTCTTTTTCTTCTTATCTTTTCCCTTTTGCTGGACTTAATTTTCTTCTTCACTTTTTGGGATTTCTGGAGAATTTGTCAATTATTTAGCATGTTGAGCTCTACTAGCTTTTTTATTTATATCTTTAATTTATTTTGACGGATTGACTTTGGCCTAGGATGTCCTTGAATAGGGCATAACTGCAGCTTGGTGTGGTTCTACAACGCCCTGTTGAGTCTCAGATTGGAGACTTTCCGAAAAATTTAGTACAGGCACACATTTTTCAGTTTCCAGCTCAATCGGGATAACTGTAATATCAGCAGGAAGAAAAGTCTTCATCGGAAAATATTTCCGGATTAAAAGCGTAAATACCTGTGGTTTGAAATCCTTTTAGGGCCTTCTCCATAGCACAAGTGTGAAGAAATGCTTTCTCAAAAATACCTACGATATCGTGTATGGATAGGCGTGCACCAGGCCTGTTAGTGTGCCACATATCACATTTCTTAGCATATTGGTGTTTTGAAGATTCATACACAGTGCAACCAAGAGGTTGCAAGCTATGGCTTGTATGGAGTGGAACAGAAACCATTATGATATTATTTTCCACTGCCTTTTGAATTGCGTATAGTATTCTGTGACTATTATGGTTATCAAAGATTAACAGCACCTTCCGGGTTGGGTTGGGTTTGACGTGGTTTACGAAATGGTTCAAATATTTTACAAAATATTCAAAATCCATCCAGCCAGAACCATTTGCAAAATCAACTGCGCCTGGTGGACATCCTTTCATAAAATGAGGGTTCATACGCTACCGGGGAAAGAGGAAAAATGGAGGGACATAAGAACCTGTACCAGAAATACCACAAACTGCAGTAACATTAAATCCGCGTTCAGTGCTCCCAATTCGTCTAACTTGCTTTTTTCCTTTCTGGGCCAAAATTGTTTGTTGGGACTGGAACCGAATTGACCTCAGTTTCAATGCTGCAGGTGTGGGTTGGCTGTAGATTATTTGTTTCCAAAACTGATCGTACGCCGTCAAAGAACATTTTAACTTGAGGTTGCTCGTATAATGCTGGTTGGCTCAGGAGCTCTAATGGTAAGCTTAGAATTTCTCTTCCTAAAGCCAGATAACCAATGACTACCAGCCAATCTCGCTCTTTTGTTAAATGAACGATCTAGATTCAAATTTTCTGCTAACTGGAAGGCCAATCGACGGACGTTCAAAGGCGTAATGCCATAAAAGCACTTTTGTACTTCCGATGCGCCGTAGCAAAGATGTATGCGGATTGCAAGAGCTCACTTCGCTGGCAGAACTCGTAAGCTTCGTTTCGACAGTACAGTTGAGAGAAAAGTGTGATTACCGGGTTTGCGCAATACTAACTTGTTATGGCGACTCCAGAAAGTAAAGTTGTTCATAAAAAGTTAAGTGAGCATTTCGTTACCAATAAATATATGCAGTTATTGCATCGCCTGTGTGTTTCATGGCCAAACAATATTGCACATGATTTTTTGGTATTAATTTTTAACATATGTTTTTCGGTTAAAAAAACTATTTTTGATAAATCTTCATTGATTCTTCCCATTGCCAAAGTAATTTCAGATAAGGTAAAAAAATAATAATATTGGGAATCATCGGCGTAGAAATGGTAATTGCAATAAGTTTAATACTTGTGAAAATTAGAAGTGTATAAAGTGTACAGTAGAGGGCCTAAGATACTTCCCTGAGGTACGCCCTGTGTTACCGAGAGACAAGTTGATACATCTTGATCAATTTTTACGAATTGTTCTCTGTCTGAAAGAAAGGACCTCATTAATTTAATAGCTGAAACGTTAAATTCCAGGTAATGTAACATTGCAATCAAAATGTGATGGTTTAGATTGTCAAATGCACGTGAATAATCGAGCAGTATTAAAACGCAAAGCTTATTCTTATCCAGAGAACCAACAATATCATCAGTAACAGCTGTTAGTGCCCTGGCGCAGCTGTAGCCACTTCTAAAGCCAGATTGATTTAATGGCAGTAAATTTGAAGTGTTAAGATGAGTCCCGATTTGTTTTTCTAATATTTTTTCCAATATGTTGGAAAATGTAGGAAGAATACTAATGCTTATTAAATGACAATATTCGGTGGGATTAGATATCTTAGGTAATGGTATCACATACGCTCTTTTCCAGGTATTAGGAAAGTAGCAGTTATCTATACATTTATTAAAGATATGAACAAGAAAGGGATATATCGATGGGCAATAAAGTAATATAATTTGAATATTTAAATCATCTACACCGTAAGCCTTGGATTTATTGTTTTAATAATGTTGAGAATATCATTTTCACTGGTGTGATTAAATCTGAATTGTTTATCCACAATATCAGTGACATTATTATTGTAATACTGTAGTAACTCTTTGTCAGGAATACGGATTTCTTTTGTTTCATTTATTAGAAAATTGTTATATTCATTTGCTTTTTTCAAGAAAGCTGGAAGAACCATATTTTTCTTTTGAGTAACCTTTAATTTATTCATCTCGTTCCACTTTTCTTTTACTGTACAATTCGAGAGTTTGAATTCCAAATATGCTTTCTTCTCTCTTTTAATGCTAGCTGAACTAAAGTTGCGCAACTGTTTGTAGTAGCCCCAATGGGAGGGTTTTTTTGATTTTCTGAATCTGGTCAAAGCTTTGTCCCGTAACTTTTGCATTAACTGAATATTTTCTGTTATCCACGGTTGCTTCGATTTGTTGAGTTTAAGAATCTTTGTTTTTATTGGCGCATGTTTGTTAACTGGTGATAAGATATTATGATTTAAGAAAAGAATTTTATCGTCAATAGATTCTAATTGGAATAGAGACGACCAGTTCACTGATTCTACATCAGACTGAAACTCTATTAAATTAATTCTATCAAAATCACGAAATGTGACTATTTTTGAGGAAGGCATACTTCCAGAAAGTTCAAATGTGCAGAAAATTAAAATATGTCTGACCAATTGAGTATCAAATACTTCAGAATGCTTAACTTCGAAGTTGGTATAAAGATGATCAATTAAGGTCATTGAAGTTCCCGTTATATGTGTGGGATCTGATATATGTCCAATCAGATTAAATGATTCATAGATAGCAATTAAATTGCGAGCCAAAGATGATTGTAAGTTATAAAGATCTATGTTGAAATCTCCAAGACATATATTGTCATTATATTCTGCATTTAGTGTAATTAAAGTGTTTTCGAACTTATCTAAAAAACTGTCATTATTAGAGTTTGGTGGCCTATACAAAAGACCGACAATATATTTTTCATTACCCATTTTAATTTCAACCCAAAGATGTTCACAAAATGTCTCTTGTTCGGAGATTATAACTTTATATAATAAAGTATTTTTAAGATAAATTACTACCCCTCCTCCTCTCTTACCTAATCTATCATTTCGAATAATGTTATAACCGTTAATATTTAGTATTCCATCACCAATTAAAAGATTAAGCCAAGTTTCAGAAACTGCAAATATAGCAAAGTCCTTAAGATTCATAAGTTGCTCAACATCAGCAAGTTTAGGTAGCAAGGACCCCATATTAATGTGTCCCACAGAAACAATCATAGTTTCAGCACAAATTGATTGATACAAAACTACAAAACCTGTTTGATGATGTTAATTGTAAGTAGCTACAGAAGAAAAAGAGAGAATTCAAAACAATAAGTATAAACTAAGTCCAGCTCAAGTAGTTTACATAGGTACCTTTTCATACAATATTACAATTAGTCTAGGAGCCAGATTTTCAAAAGTGAAAACTTAAATTGTAAATACTATAAAATTAAAAAACTACTACAAACATTGTTTTTGTTCGTAACTCTGGATTAATCATACGTTTTTTAGGTGGCTTCCCGTTATCTTCGTTTTCGCGATTTCTTTTGAGAGAATTGCTGCCAGTTGATGAAGTACTATTGATGCGTATTAAAGCGGGGGGATTTTCAGTTTTATTACCAATTGAGATTGTATGTACCTCTTCTATACTGTATGCAATAACATCAGCAATAAGAGAATTTCCTTTTATGAATGCCCTTTGGCCCGTTCGCCGAGCCAGTTTCTGATAATGAAAAAGGGTTTTTTTCTTCTGATAATCTTCTACTGGATAGTCTGGAGAAATGTATATACCGGTGCCCTTTAGTCGCTTAGCCGGCTTTAAAATTTCAGTCTTGAGCCTTCCAATAGAATAGGTTTATGTTTACTGACCTGACTGCCAGAGTTAAATCTAAATATGTCTCGAAAGTCACAATAATTGCAGGTAACTTGTAGTTTTTGATTGAATAAATTTAGAACAGCAGCATACAGATCACCACCTTCTAAGTTGTAGATTACTTAATTGTACTTTTTATTTCTCCTTTCATTTATTATCAATCTTTCTTTAAGCATATCATTATCTTCTTTTAACTCCTCATAAGCTTTATTTGAAATCTGCACTTTATCTTCTAAAGTGGACTTTAAAGCTTTTAATTCTCCTGCTAGCCCGTCGATCTGATTTGCTAACTTTTTAAACATATGAAATATTGCTTCGTTACTTATTTCGTCTGGCATGACCTTAAAATAAACTCAAACCCATGTACTATTAACGGTGAGTTCAACAATATCAGAATACCAGTTTTTGTGTTTACGGCGATAATAGTAGTAAATTTATAAGAAATAAGAAATTTTTATTTTTGTTTAAATGTAATGTTTTAATTTAATCTATGGATTAAATCGACCAATTTATACTGCATTCAATTCGTAATTTTTTTCTGCATAGCTAGGTGTAAAATACTATTTAGTACTCAGTAGTAATACCACAAGTGATTGAATTTTCGCGATAAGTCTGTCGATTCATTTTTGAACGAAACTGAATTGTTCCGAGAAAACACCACGAGTCCGCAGGACGAGTGGTGTTTTCTCGAATCAATTCAGTTGAGATCATAAATGAAAGACAGACTTATGAGATAAATTCAATCACGAGTGGAATTTTATTAGACTATTTCACAAACAGAGTGAAAGATAAAAATCTGAAATTCGGCAGGATTAGAGGAAATTGGCAAAAAAGTTGACCTGAGAAATCAATATACTACACTACCAACAATAACCATAACATACTGAAATATTTTTCAATTATAATTATTATAAATGGTACAGTTATTATATACAATGTTTTGAGATTGATTATTTGAACACGCGCTTGTACTTGCAATATTTGTTACATCTTGATTGCTATAATTTCTGACATTTGCTATAAGTTTTTCGTGATGTTGTTTACTAAGTTGGATGTAGGGTTTCAGCGAATTAGAGCTCGAATGTCCAGTAATTTTTATGATTTCCTGTTCTCCTACTCCTCTACATAAAAGTTCACTGACTGCAGTTGCTCGATTTGAATGGTTGGTAATTTTTTGCTTTTTCACATCAAGCCCTATATTCTGAGCTGATGTTTTGGTCCATTTACTGATCGTATCGATCCCTAGAGGCATATTTTTGTACCAAGGAGTGCAATGATCACCAGGCTTCCAATGTCCATTCACGGTGAGAAACAACCTATTAGATCTTACATTATTACCTCGTTTTGAAATCATCTTTTTATAAAGTCTCACGGGGCACATTGTTGCATTTCGCACATTTTCAATCAACCATTTGCTGTTCGCACATCGCTAACCACCTCCTTGGCAAGTTTTTGAAAAAACTGTGTTATATTCGATTCTGCCGGTAGGCGCCCCCTTATTATCTAATTCTTCTTTAAAATAATCTAACAAACAATATGCAGCTTCACCTCCTCTCCAAGCAAGTTCTACTGCTGCGATATGGAAAAATTTCTTTTGGAGTCCTATGGGTGTATCTTCATCCCATTGTGTACATATTGCTTGATGTTCTTCATGGGTCAACGGTGCCGAACTGATCTTTCGTTTCTGTACGTTACCTTGAAGCAACTTGCGTTTTGTATCTCGCGCATTTCTGGCCGATTGAAAAATAATATCTTTGAATGGGTCGAAACTTCGTCCATATTCATTATAGAATTTTTCTTGCAATAATCTAGCACTCACATTCCAAATCGTCTTCACAACACATTCCTTGTAATCAGAACCATCGATTTTCCTCATGTTGAAGCCCCAGTCCTTCAAAATAATAGCTAGTCTCTCGACAGGCGTTGCTTCATCTAATAGGTATTTTCGTTCATCGCAAAATCTGGTAAATTGCTTCCAAATGTACTCCTTCGATTTCCTCGTATTTTTCGGTACATTTTCATCGATTTTTTCGTTGATTGATTCGATAGAATTCATCCCAAATCTACTTTTGAATGCGTGCACAGCGTAATCACTTATATTTGACGTTTAACTGTCACATGCACTGTAAACAAATCTGAAAACACCGAACTTGATAGGCCAATCAGAGTCAAGAGTCAAGTTTGGTATTATCGGTAAGCCGAATTTGACTAGATCTTCTGATTGGTTCATTTCGTAGGTGAGTGAAATAGTCACAGTAATTCCACAGAAAGTTGTTATTCTTACAGAGCACCACAGAACGTGTCTACACAACGAAATCTAGAAATATACTATATTATTGCTTTCTCAGCAATTACGGCACAAAAGAGTACATAACTTTTAAATTTCTTCTCTTTCAACCTGGCAGCTGCACTTGCGTTGGCCATGAAGAAGACTATTGAGCTGTACATATTTTCAGATTAATTCCTCTGCCAATAGAGAAATCCAGTAAATGTAGTATTTTCTTGTTTTTGATAGGCCAGTATATTCGTGAAAATGTAATTCCACAGTGCGGTGAAATATTTCTCAATAAAATAAAATAAATATAAAATAAGGGTATAAGAGATAGAGTAGTAAGAAGTTTGATTATTGAACTTAACCATTTACATTTATAAACGGGGAGCTTTCGACTCGTTGTATAAATAAAATAGTGTTTTAGTTAATAACACTTTCAATGAATTTGGCTTATAGGTATCACATCAAACGTAGCGAATGTCCGGAAGTTATGGTCCCTTAAAAGCACATTTACACTACCGGGTATATTAATATTAAGTAGTCCAAAGAATAAGACATCGCTATGTCACCCAGCAAAGCCCTTTACATAAATAGAAGGGTCGGATATTCTACGCAGTGGCGCACTAATAAATTGACAAAACAAGTAATGAAATCAATTCAAATTCAAACCTTTAACTTAATCAGTGATCAGTAAATTTTATAATAAATTAACTCTTATAAAATATGTATTATAAATTATTGACGAATTCAAGATTTCAAACAAATCTGTTTGTAGGTAATTAGATTGCTTTATTTCATGAACCAAACAGTCCTTATATTAGGTTTTAAAAGGCTTCAATTAAAAATATTTATTAGAAGAAGGTTGATGAAAATACATAGTTATCTTTCTTAGAATGTCCTGCAATGAGACGAGCGACTAATTTCCTTTTATGTATTCTGTCAACTGAAAACGGGTGCTCTCTTAGATTTGAACGACAATTTTTAGCTAATACTTCCTTTACATTAGCGTTCTTAAGTTCAGTTCGAAACGTTGATGGCCGACAAGAGCGAGATAAATCTTCGGCCACATCTCAACTACTTTTGACTACACTATACCACTCATATGCACGTATTTTGATAAAGGTAATAAGTGTTTACGTAACAACTTCAGCGCTCTCGTACAGGAAATTCTATTTGTAACAAAATTTGAATGGATAATTTTTTCGATTCATTGTAAAAATCGTAGAACATACTTTAGATGAATTCCAAAAATACTATAGGGGACAATTGGGTCAACTAAGCGACAAAAAAATGTCAACAATCTCTGTATGCCCGCCTGTTAATTGATCAATGCACGGTAACTAAATGGCGGGTTCTCTTTAGTCAGTTTGATTGATCAATATCGTTGAATCTATGCCATTGAACATAGAGTTGAATAACAAATTTGGTCACATTATTCAACTAAATAGAATATTCAATCTAGAAAGTTTCCTTTTTAAAAATGGCTGCAAATGAAAAAATTGTGAGTGCTGGCGTTGTTATCGTGTGTGAATGATTAAAAATCCTAATCAGAAACAATAAAAAAAGAAAACCTCGTCGTTGACGGATGAAACCATGGATCTTAAGACGCAGATACGAAGGTGCTTCAGTTAAACTCTTAGTAGAGTTTGCTAGAGAAGATTTGGATACATATAAAAATCATTTAAGAATGAGCGAAGACAAATTTAAAGAGCTTCTACTGAAAGTGTTAACATTTATACAGAAGAAAAATACGTTATCAAGGAACGCTCTTCCAGCACGACTAAAATTACAAGTAATTTTAATATATTTAGCTACAGGAGATTCTTTTCCATCCCTGAGTGCACTGTACCGGGTTCCCAAAAATAGTATTTCAGAATTTCTGCCAGACGTTTATAAAGCAATATACAATAGCTTTGAAGACTTTATTAAGGTAAGTTTGAAAATTAAATACATTTTCTGAACTAACAAAAAAAAGTTAACGTAAAATAGTTTAACGAACAGAAAGTAAAAAATGCATGTTCAAATGTCCATGGGTAATAATGTCTTGGCTAGGCTGGGATGATGGTGAATTGGTATATGATGATGTTTCTGTAGAATACACTGTGCTATTAGTAGTTTGTTGTGGAGCTTCGCGAAGCATATACTGCTGCACAGGTGGTGTATGTGAATATGATGATGCTGCTAGCGAGTAACATGAACTATCAGTATATTGTGGAGATGTCGTGGAGGTAATTTGGTGTAGTCTTTCTTGTGTCATTACCGATAGCAGTTTCTCCAGACACATAAGTGCTCTTTCAAGCGGCATTTTCTTTTTACAAAAATGATCAAATTCATTATCCTCTGGTTCTTAGCATTGATCTGATATGTTTTGCAATTTATCAATGGCTTGCTCAATTGAACTTGGAACTTTTCGTTGTTTTTGGGTAAGGATTGTTGAGTAGAGGAGCACACACATTTCATGTTAGTTGGAAGTTTGGAAGTGGATGGTGTCGAAATAATATTTTCAGAACTTTGATCTGCTTGTACGCTGTTTGGTTCGTCGGAGTTCGGGGTTTCGGGTTCGGAGTCAGGATGTAGTCCACCGGATTTGATATAGTCTTCTTATTGTGTCTGTGTGATAACCTGCAAAGATAATTGATTCTATTGAGTTATAAAACTTTAACTAACATAATTTCTTTTTATTTTGCAGGTTCCTTCTACCTAAAAAGAGTGGAATGACATTGAAAATGATTTTAACAAAAAATTTGCAACTTGCTGTGGAGCAATGGAATGGGGGTGCTGGTGAATGGCGCAAACATAAGTCTGATGGAATAATACCATTAGGAAATGTAGATAGTAATAATTACAGCCGAAATGCAGCAAACAAACGTGATTTCTATGCTGAAAATTTTGTCACAACAGAAACAGTTTTCTATTTTGTCATAACACTATTATATTATCAATAAAACGCAATGTAAAAAATAGTTGATTTCATGCTTACCAAGTTTGAATGACTTTCTTTGGGAACAGAAATACTTCTCAAAAGTACATCCGCTTGGGCGAACCAAAAGAGTTTTGGTTTATACACATCCTCCGTTCCTGTACCACTTTTATTTGCTTTGAGAACTTTATTTAATTCTACTTTCCATTCCGGAACGTATTTTCTCGTAGCTTTTTTCTCGCAGTGTTAAAGTTTGTACTCTTCACTTTTCACTTTCCATAAACACTCCTCTTTCTGGCACAATTCCAAAAAATTTGAAATATGGTTATCCCTCTACTTAAAATTAGACATTTTTGTCGCAACAGATCCAAGGAGTTTGATTACAACAAAACCTAACCTCAAACAACGCAAATTTTACAAATCAATGTGACTGAGCGCTTGTTCTCACGGTCAAGCACTGTTCAATGTCATTGAATCATTTTCGTTGATCAAGCAAAAGAAAAAATGCTCTTCACTTTGATTGAAATGTAATATTATCGAACAATATCGTTGAACGGATGTTCATATTAATCTATTTTATTTCAATGGGATAGATTCAACGAAATGGATCAATGAAATTGACTAATGAGAACCCGCCTTAAGACGGAAATAGACGGTCCATTTGGTTGAACAATTTGGATGATTCAACCAAATTTAATAGTGTAGTTTTCGATTCAATGACAGTGTTCAATAAAATTGACCGATGAAAGATGTTAAGAGAATTTCCACCAGGATGATTCATCCGCCTTTCAGACGTTCAAATCAGTCGGCTCTGGATTGAGTTGCTTTGACAGGTTAAAAAAAATTATAAAGCAATTTTACTTTCCAATTGTGCATAAATGGAAAGAAAAAAAGACTGCGATATTTTTGGACTTATATCAAAATCACGACTGCCTTTGGAACACGAAATCTGAGAAGTATAATATATCTTTTCTTTTTCAATTCTTCTTTATATACCTCCAGGAGATGCTCGCGAACAATCACTCATGTGCCAATCACGTGACACTGTTTATGGTCTACGAACAGTAGAAACGGTGAAGTTTTTCCATCATTTGACTTAGTTGACGATATTATTCAACACATACTATGTTGGTACTGTCTTCTTCTAATAACAGAAAAAGAGCGAAACTCAATACAAGCGTTTGTCGTATTGTTTTGATTAAGATCCATATAGTTGATATCGTATCAGTCACGTGATGGAAAAGACTCAGCGTTTCTACTGTATATTAAAGAGTTGAAGCTGTTAAACGTGTATAATCTTGGGACATGGGACACCACGTTGTTGCAAATCTATTCTCAAAATATATTTTGTACTTCTCGTATATTAAGTATAATAAATGTATGATTAATAATATTAGTCTTAACTGTATATGTTTCATGAGCAAATGTCGCTGATTTTCTTTTATTCTACAACTTTAAAAACTATTTAGGGAAATCGTTAGTTTTAAACTATGCGATACCATCAAAATAATTTTTTAGAGAAATAGTAATTAAGATACATACTTAAGCCCGATACTCCCTTTTCAACCACATCCCTGATTTTAAGGGAAGGAAGAAAGACAGCTCGCGGTAAATGATAACAATTAGAGCCCTTAGCTTGAGGCTGTTCACAGAGCGTATCTTGGATTAAGATGGCTTTGTCATCAAGGTAATGGAAGCTGAGGGCATCTCACGATTGTCTCATTAATGTATTCTCAAATCAAAGATGGAATAGATAATTTGAACGATTGTTTGCCATTTGCTTTTCGACGTCGCCGACGTCGCACATCTCCACTCTGTTACGAATTTTCGGGAAACGTTAAAAGCCCTTCTTTAGTGCCTCTGGCTGTGTCTAACATCATTAGCAGACATTGCTTAAACAATAAGGTATCGCTTGCGGCTGAATTTTTATCAGAATTATATACATAGATTATAAAGTTTACACACTACATTTAACTAAAAAATGATTGTACATAATTTTAAGACAATAGGGATAAATTTTAATCGACATAGAAGTCGAAACAATCATTGATAAACAATGGGTTTGTGGGAATAACTGTTTTAATGATAGTAAGGGAGATGGCGCTAATTTTCTAAAGTAATTTTATACCGACTGAAAATTAAATCAATAATAGTTTTCCCCAAATAGATAAGTGACCTGAACGTCAGCTGCTCTGCTAGCGGTGGAGCTACAAGCGGGAGTATGCTAAAGCTGTTCAAATTTTTTTTCTACAAATAATTTTATACCATCCCAAAATTTTAAAGATGATTATTTAGATCATATTCAACCAGAAAATAATGATCAGCTATATTGCGGAGGGGCGGTTATACGTCAGTCACATATATGCACTGTGTTAAAAATTTCGAATTGATAGTCATTTTATACCCTATAATCTTTATGCAGCTAAATTTTCATAGTTTTTGAATAATAAAGAAAATCGTCAGCTGTATTTAAAACAGGACCGTCAGTCAACGGCATAAATATGCCGATCGCTCATTGCATCTGAGCATTTGGACAGTTACATTGAGTAATGAACTAACGATTTTTACACCCATAACCATTCAGTTGACGGTTATTTTTATTTTTGTGGATAATAAAATTGTACTATTTGTCAATTTCAATCCGTATTACTTCAATGTATTATAAGTTATGCGCAGTTTGTGACTAGGTTTTTAATAGATTCCTCATACTTATTAATCTGTACTGCAGACTAATAACACAAAATTTCAAACTGCGATGTCCCACTATCCTCACTGACCCATTCAAAATTTTTTGTTTGTAAGCCTCAGATATAATTGACCCTAGTTGAAACAAATGAGAAGGACGTGTCCACATCTGCTGGATAGATTTCATTTTTCTTTTTCTGTACTGTTAAAACGTATAATTTTCAAAATGTCAATAAAATTCAGTCTAATTTGTGTGTTTCGTAAAGAAACGGACCGCTTCATTAATTCAATTCAAATTATCTAGAAAAAAATACGTTCAAGTAATGACTTATCCATGATAGACGCTAATGGGCCAGTGGAAATAAGCGATTTTCAAAAATACCATTTAAAGTGTTATAGACATAACAATTTACAGCATTACCAAAAAATATCGTTCAAGGGATATGTCTCAGTAATCATCTTATGAACCAAGGTGAGTTAATTTTTTTAGTTACTCATTACTTAATATTATTATTAATTCGATAATCTGATTATATCAGTGAAGTATATTCAACCACCAAACTGTTTTTGCAAAATCGTTTAGAGTTTGATCTGATTTCTATGTTTTCCTTAGTTTTGAAGAAGAAGCTGATAAAAGTCACCAATATACTGGACATCAACGAGCCTAATCACGCCAATGATGTCAATATTGGAGCGTGCACAAGTAGTCAGAGATATAAATAGAACAAAACGAAGTACATGACTTGCAATAAAAAAACCTCAGACAACACAAAGCATATCACAATAGGCAAATACAATATCGAAAAAATGAATTTTCTTGAATACCTTGGAGTGATAGTCAACGGATCAAACGAAAAAAGCGAAGAAATATTAGAACGCTTACAAGCAAGTAATAAAGCCTTTTCCCATTACAAGAAACTGCTATTTTGAAAAAGCTTAAGTAAAAATACCAAAATGAAAATATACAAAGCTGCCATTAGATAAATAATGACCCACGGAAGTGAAACAAATTGCTTGACAGAGAAAAACTACGGGTTTTTGAAAGAAAAATCCTAAGAAAGATGGGACCAAAAAGATTGAGGGTACAGACCATTAATCTGTATCTGTATTTGTAAGAATTTGAAGGGAGTCATACCTCACAGCACTTAGGCCACAATTGGCCCATTTTGCATCCTTCTGAGGTTCAGACTTCATTCTAGCTCATCATGCAGCCTACCCATTTGAAATAGGTGATAACGTCGCCTGAAGTAAGCTCCCTCATGCTAGCGTGTGTTAGCCCGTGCTCGCCGAACATAGAACATCTAAATTGAGAGAGTGTCGGATATTCGCAAAGAATGTATTCGACAGTCTCATCGTCTTGTTCACATCTTCTACAAACTGGATTGTCAGACAAATCCAGTATGTAGAGGGGTTTTCGTAGGTAGCAGTGACCAGTCGGAATACTCGTGGCTGTTCGTAGGTTCTGCCTGTTCATACTCACGTATTTTTTGGCTACTTTGCTGTCCGGATAGTGTAACAGTTACTTGGCAAGCCCGCAGCCTTCTGCGTCGTCCCATCTACCCTTAAAAGTATTTGAAAGATTTTTTGGGAGGCTGCTTTCCAGGCTAGCGAGTCAGCAATACGGTTCCATTTCGATTTCCCGTAGCCTTTGATCCAGTCTAAAGTTACAATGTTGTTGTTACAGGCTTCGATTAGGGCCATGTGACATTCCAATACTACGCTTGATGTAGTGTTTGTCTACTATCCGTGAGGATGAAAATATTATTACCTGTGGTGTTCCTTTTGTTAATATCTTTTGCAGTAATGCAGATAGCATTGAGCTCTGTTTGAGCAACACTTGCATTGTAGCCCATTTTATGTTAAGATTCAGGGGTCTGGAAAAAAGTCCACATCCTGAGCCTACATTGGTTTTAGACCCATCTGTGAAGATGCGGATTCCGCCTTCTTCTAATGGGTTTCGTACGTTATTTTAATGACTACCATGTAGGGCCAGTGAAAGGCATACCGCGGTGGAATCCAGTCCGTATTGGCCTGCAGCAGTAGGATCTCTCTACGGTCATCACGCCACAAGTTACGTCCTAATTTACCGGATCCTACGTCAGGTTGTATACCGGTAGAGCGATCACCTCCATAGCTCTAGTTGGTGAGGTTTTCATGCCGCCTGTTGTGTTGCGGCATGCTGTTATCTAGATTTGATGCAGTTTTCGTACGACTGTCAGCTGGTTTGCTTTAATTCCCCAGGCAATCGCGCCGTATGTTAGCATAGGTCTAATGATGGCAGTGTAGATCCAGGCAGTGACCCTAGGCGACATTCGCCAGTTTCGGTCGATGGTTCTGTGACACTGCTCATAAGAAATTTAAGTTTTTTTACTCTGTTTGTTATTTAGGAGCTTTGGGGATTGATGTTTTACAAGCTTCCTTTTTTCGTGAAAAGAACCATCTCCGTCTTTTTCGGATTTATTGACAGTAAATGGTCTTTGCACCATTGCTCTATGATATCGAGGGCTTTTTGCAATAGAGCGCAGAGTATCTCCTCGAATCTTTCTGTTAGCAGAATCACTAGGTCGTCTGCATAAGCTTTTGTGTAGAAGTTGCCATCGTCGAGGCGGCAAACCAAGGAATCTAAGACCATGTTCCACAGTAATGGCGAAAGTACCCCTCCCCGTGGACAACCTTTTACAACCACGACTCTGATGGTTACATCGTCTACCCTGATCTTTATTGCTCCTTTTGAGAGCATGTTATATATCCAATCATTTATGGTTTGGGGGATATTCTTGTTGGCAAGTGCGTTTGTTATTTTAGGCAAAGTGATTTTGTTAAACGTGCCTTCGATGTCTATAAATACCCCCAGGATATATACAAGCAAAGAACAGATAGATATTATAAGCAATACAACCAGTTGCAAAAAACAATATTCCTATTTGAGAGCACAATATAGAAATAAAACAAGTATTAAGCTGAGTTTTCACTTGAACAGGTTTTTTATTACATAGAGTTACCTGCAGTAACATCAGAATTTAAGTAGTGAATAACGATTGTAAAGTCATTAAGACCAGAGACTAACTAATCTCAAGAAAAACATTTTTCCCAAATCCCAAACCATGTTTATCAACATAATCACTTTCTATAGCGGGTCAACCATTCCAATGTTTTTCTAAACTTTGGATGCTTTTCTTATGAAACCATATATCTGTCACCTCAACATAGACTTTAGTTGCCGCTGCAACCTTTTTGAGATTTGAAAAGGGACAGAAATCAACGAGGTATGATCTAATGCATATGGAGAGTGTGAAAGCAATTCGATTCGTAAATTGTTCAAATTCACCAACATTCTAACTTACTTATGAGCAGTAGTTTTTCTTAACCATGTGAGGCTTGCTGAGTATTGGGTCTTTGGATGCATTGGGTAGCTGTCGCCATCCTTTGTCTACTCGGCTGATGCTTTTTTCGACTCTAGCACTTAGTATCACATCAATGTTCCCTTCACTGTTATAAACCGATGCAAAATTCATTTTATTCACTGCCCACTAAGTAAATTCTGGCTTCTTCTCAGAGCGAATAAATCTTTCGCCTTCGACCAGCATAAACAAGTGATATCTGTTTTTTCAGTGTGTATAGTGAAATTTAGAACCAGTTTTTCAGCGCACACTAAGTGACGCGAGAGTATCTAGCTGGTCGCCCCACGGAAATCTGGTGACCCCGCCTCCTCGTGGCGAAGGTGGAAACGACTGGCAGACAGTCAAACCTCGCATTGCACCTGGTTTAAAAGGCATATCACTTCAGCCTACAAGACCACGCGAGTATAAGTCCGAGCCTACGTCTAAGAGGGTCTTCCCCCTGCGAAGGGGGATGCAGTGCGCTAGACAGGACTAGCTTATACCCGATAGTTGCCCAATAAATTGTTATTAGAGATTAAGTAATTGTATATAGTTTAGTAGTTAGTTAATAGTCGGGTAGTTCACAGAGTTCAGAAGGCCATATCGACCCTGTTACGATGGAACTGCTCGGCAGGATTTCTGACTTTGCAGGCCAGACCCTTGTAGATTATATGGAAGATTTTTCAAAGAATAGAGTTGCTGTCAGTCAAGCCGTTTTAGGGTTGAAAGAAAAAAATAAAAAGCAAGAATTAACAAGCCTATTGGAGAGCCTTTCGGTTACCTTTTACCGTCTGGCTATGCTGCACTGCCAAAAGACGGATAACGATAGCAAAGTCATTGGCAAACTTAAGCAGCTAGAGGAGAAAATTGACGATAAGTTAGGGCGAACCTACGCAGCGGTGGCAAAAACGGGCAAAGTCCAGATTCCGAGCGGCGGAGCAGTGTTGCCGATGCGCAGGAAGGTGCTTAAGGTGGTTCCTATAGACGATAGCTCTGCTCACACGTATGATGACACAAAAAAGTTACTCACCACTAGGCTGAAACATAGCGATCTAGGTGTAAAACCCGATGGGGTACTAAAATATGGTAAAAGTGGTGTGCGAATTGAAACAAGAGAGATTGATGAATCTAAAATTAATAAGCATTTAATCAAATCGTTAGGGCTCAGGTATGAAATGCAAGGCAAGTTATTGCCAAGAATTGCGGTATATGCGGTGCCAAGCGATATAAGTGGAGATGAACTGAGGGTAGCCCAGCCCTCGAGGTGCCTTTGGCGGGAGAGTCCGACGTGGAATTAGAACCCAAGTATAAATTTGGGCCGAGAGACAAGAAGTTTACTCAGTGGTTGGTGGAAGTAAATGTGAGAGCGAGGAGGGTGCTGGTTGAGGGAGGACGAGTCTACATTAAGTGGTCGTCATGTTTCGTAAAAGATCACGTTAGGGTTCTTAGATGCTATAAATGTCTGAAATATGGGCATCCACAACAACACTGTCGTGGCGGATTCAACTGTGCCAAATGTGCCAAGGATCACGACACTAGGAATTGCAATAGTTCGGAACTAAAATGCTTTAATTGCTCCCAGGTAGAAATTTTGGAAGACAAGCATGATGCGAGGTCAAACAAGTGTCCGACATAAATGAAAAGGGCCAGAGAACTAGTTTAGAATATTGATTATGGTCAATAAGCTCATATTAAAAGTAGCGCATGCAAACTTAGGAAACGGTCGCATAGCTACAAACGAGATTAGACCGGTTGCGGAAACAAGAAATGTGTCAATAATCTGTCTACAAGAACCCTACTCATTCAACCGAAAAAACAGGTTCTATATTCCTGGCTATAGGCAGTATAAATTAATATACGAAAAAGACCAGAAGCCTCTAACGGCAATTGTGATCCTGAATCAAGACTTAGAAGTCATGTCAGGTAAACTATTTTGAGCGCAGTCTCATAGTCGTCTCAATCTACTTTAAATGGGATGGTAACATCGCAGAGGATCAAAGAAATCTTCAAGACATCCTCAGTACATATAGAGGCACTCCAATACTAGTCGTTGGAGATCCTAACTGTAAATCATATTCGTGGTTTTCGAAACGAACTCATGAGAGAAGAGAGTTACTAGAGGATTTCATAACAGGAAATCAATTATATATAGTGAATAATGCCAATGAGCCGTATACGTTCTATACAGTCAATGGCGAAGACAATATCTATGTTACCTTCACAAGCGGAAGTCTCCTAAATAATATCGTACAATGGAAGGTGTATGAAGATGTGATCCAACGTGATCATAGGTATATTGAATTACATATAGAATACGAAGCGGATGGGGGCGACTATGAGATGGCTTGTGTCAGATCAGCTAAACAGGATGTTATCGACGAGGTCACTGCTCTCTTCACAGAGCGCCTCGGTTGTTCCCCTTTGAAGCAAATGACTGAGATCAACTCTTTTGTCGAAGAACTAACGCAATGCTTGCAAACAATTACAGGTCTGGTCTGCAAGATTACCAAAAGAAAAAGTAGGCATACTCCTTGGTGGTCGGAACACCTTTCAAATAAGAAGCGTACAGTCGCTAGGCTGCGCAAGCAGTATCAACGTCTTATACGTAGGGACTTAGA
This sequence comes from Galeruca laticollis, assembly GCA_963921935.1. Taxonomy (NCBI): domain Eukaryota; kingdom Metazoa; phylum Arthropoda; class Insecta; order Coleoptera; family Chrysomelidae; genus Galeruca; species Galeruca laticollis. The sequence continues at coordinate 168,596,894 of OY998180.1, forward strand.
GTGGAGGGGGGTACACCGACAATTTATCGATGCAAGAGAAGCATACATAGAGGATGTCAAGAACGCGAAGCTCACCTCGTGGATGTCGTTTGTGCATGAAGATCTGCAGAACGACCCCTGGAGAACAGTTTATAAATTAGCTACAAATAAGATAAAAACCAGTACCACGATGTCGAATGTGCGACGCTCCGACGGCTCTGTGACAACTCTACTTCAGGATACGCTCGAGGAAATTCTGAGTAATATCATGCCAGACGATGATATCAATAACGAAAATCAATACCATACTGAAGTAAGAGAGGCCGCGAGACTGAGCACTGGGGATATACATACCATAGTTACCTTTAGTGAAGAAGACCTCGACGAAGCAGTCTCAAGAATCAAGCCATAAATGGCTCCCGGTATTGACAAAATACACGGCAAAATAGTAGTTATGTGCTATAAGCACATTAAACCTCACCTTCTTCGGCTTTATAATGCTGGCCTAGCTTTAGGCTATTTCCCGAACAAATGGAAGATAGGCAACCTTGTTACTATTCTCAAATCACCCAATCGGGATCCCAGGGATCCCAAAGCACCCCGGCCAATTACATTACTTTCGGAACTGGCCAAAATTCTTGAATTCCTGAATAAAATTTTCTTGCTTCATTGTGAGCGCACATTCTTCAGTAACATGCAATATGGCTTTCGTAGAGCGCGGTCAACCGTGCAAGCAGTGTCTAAATTAACTTCACATATCAGGCAATCACAGAAACACAGTCTAGTCCTATTTGTCGATATAGCGGGAGCCTTCGACAACCTGTGGTGGCCGAGCGTTATTAAACAACTTGACAGGAAGCAGGTACCCGGCTCGATTATGTATCTCATGAAAAGCTATTTGAGTGACAGGAAGGTTAGATACCAGGCCACTTACACTGAAACAGAAAAGCGGTGCAGAAAAGGATGTCCCCAGGGGTCAGTACTGGGTCCATTTCAGTGGAATCTGGTGATAAATATACTTCTCGAGATGGAGTGGCCGAAGGGGGTGAGAGTGATTGCGTATGCGGATGATGTTGCGATATCCATCCACGCTGATAATAGAGCCGAATTGGAAAGAACTGCTGCTCAATGCATGGGGACTCTGGTGGAATGGGCGCTACGAAACAAATTAACCATATCAGAAGAGAAAACTAAATACGTTGTATTTTCGAACTTATCTCGCAATAGAAATCCAGTGGTTAGGATGCAAGAGAACCCCATACACAGAGTAACGCACATGAAGTACCTAGGGATTATACTTGATGAGAAACTGCACTACGGGGAGCACATTATGTACATCAACGAAAAAGTAAGAAACATATTCCAAGTTCTAAGGAGGTATACCTATAGAAACTGGGGCAAAATTGAAAGATTACAGGACTCGATGAAAACAATTTATCTGCGCGCAATCATTCCCATCCTTCCGTATGGGATTAAAATATGGGGCCATAGAGTAGTAAGAGTGGTAAACAAAAGAGTATTTCGCACTACACGAGCTATGTGTCTAAGAGCAATGCTTGGCGCATTCCGTTCAACGCCTAGCGAGTCTCTGTGCATTTTGTCACAAATACCACCACTTCACCTGCACCTTTAGCAAATGGAGGCACTGAGAGCGCTTAAGAAGACTGGAAACGCGTACCTTATTGGTACAAGAATAAACAGCGAAGAACTCAGATATTGGACGGTGGTGCTACTTGAAGTCCATAGAATAGTTCTCGACAAATGGCAAGAAGAGTGAGATCACTCCGACAAAGAAGATACTTCCACGAAACAATTCCGAATGTTAGAGACTGGATTAATAATTGTCAAGTCAGATTAAAGAGGCAAACTACGCTAATCCTTAGTAGTCATGGTAATGTCGGTGTACACCTCTCCCGAATCGGAAAAGGGGGCTCAGCATGCGAACGATGCGACCTGGTAGATAGCCCATTCCATAGAATTATGGCTTGTCACTTATTCGCGGATCAAAGAGAGGAAATTGTTCGGGTGCTGGGCCACCTTCCGGGCACGGCCCACGAGACTATCCGTCTATTAGGTAATAATAGAAATGTATTGGGTAATTTTATTATTGAGGAATGAAGCCAGAGTAACGCTAACAATGTAATGGGCACTCAGCCATAAAAGGTACATTGTACCTACAAATTTGATAGGCAAGCCTAGGTTTATATTTGTATAACTAGTTTAGATATGTCTAGGTTAAGCGGGTCGTTGTGGGTAATTTTCGTGGTTTGGGCTATTAGTTTAAATTATGCTATATAATTCTAACCCTTAAGACCCGTACGTAGATACTTTAAATTTAGATACCTTCAACGGTCTTCTGGTATTAGTATTAGTACTCGTATGTAACTAGAATTGAGTTTAAATGGCGTGATGTGGCAATATTGCGAGCAGGAGACCAGGGGTTAATCATAGGGACCCTGATGAAATAATGCCTAAGACCAAGCTTAGGCTCGCAGTCTCGCCATAATCAGGCACAGAAAGAAGTCTTGGTATAAAATAAAGATAGTGGTCCCTCCTCTTTTTCTCATCCTCTTGAAAGCGACTGGTCATGCCGGGCCAGGGGTGTGTGGAGGGATATTCCCCTTTCTTTCCATTTTTTTGCCCACTAAGTACTCTGGCTTCTTCTCAGAGAGAATAAATCTTACGCCTTCGACCAGAACGCGATAGAAGACAGCGTTGTGATCATTGGAAGTAACTAAACTGTAAAACTCTGAATAAGTGCGATAGAGACGTCAGTTAATTTAAAAACGTAAGACATAGCTCCGACGTTTGGGCCCACGTAAATCTGGTGGCTCCGCCTCCTCATGGCGAAGGTGGAAACGACTGGTAGGCTGGTAAATCTCGCATTGCATGCAGTTTACTGCGCTAGTGTGAGTCCTACCTACGGCTAAGAGAATCGTTCCCCCCACGGGTGGAACCGCGTATGAAAGACAAAGTGAAGTTCGCGAGAACTAGTTAGTGAGAAAGATAGGACTTTGGTCCACACTTTCACAGCGTAATTACAGTGATTGAGGCATTCTCAAAGGCAAGGGCTGACAGCTTTGCGGCAACTGCTAGTTTAAGAGATACATTGAGCAAAAAGAAAGAAGTAAATGACTATAGATGCAGACGATAGAACATATAAGTCTAGAGGACTAGAGGACAAAATAAACGGGGTTCAGTTCCTTGAACAATCCTATGCAGACAAAGTGAAAGCTGCACCTAGAGTGCATATTTCAGCAAAGAAAGCTGTAGCAGCAGCTCCAAGAATGTCAGTAATTTTCACGCCGACGGATCCGGCGGGTGAGCTCAAAACAAGTGATGACACCAAAAAATACTTCTGACAAAACTTAAGACAATAGATTTAGGCATTAAGCCAGAACGTATTTCCAAGCATGGCACAAACGGCATAAGGGTAACAACTCAGTAAGTCGAAACCGACAAAATAAATAAGGCAGCACTCAAACGGGCAGGTCTAGAAATGAAAGTAGTTGGCAAACTAAATCCCAGAGTCGCAGTGTATGTTTCAAGAGGCAGAATTTGACGATATTGTAGCCAAATCAAAGTTTGGTCCAAAAGGCAAACATTTTAATCTTTGGGCATTGGAAGTAACACCCAAAATAAGAGCCGATCTAGTTCAAATGGAAAGAGTATGCTTAGGGTGGGCATCATGTATAATCAGAGATCACATAAGAGTTATCCGGTGTTTCAAGTGTCAATAATTTGGACACCTTCAAAAAGATTGCAGAAGCGAAACAGTGTGCGGTCACTATGCAGACAAGCATGACACCAGGAACTGCCAAAACCTGAGCTCGGCTCCCAAGTGCGTTAACTGCGCTGCCGCGAATGTTAGAGATCATGCGCATGAAGCTCGTTCGCCGAAATGTTCCATGTTGACCAGGAAAACTTCCGACCTAATTTCGAGTATCGACTATGGTGAATAAAACCAAAATAAAAATTATGCAGGCAAATGTTCAAAACTCTAGGCTAACAACTACAGAAAGTAGAACTTGTGCAGATCCGATAAAAGCAGACATTGTATGTTTCCAAGAACCATATACATACACAAGAGAAGAGTTGAGAATTATTCCCTCCTTTGCAAAATTCAGAGCAGCTCACACCAAAAGAATCAGACCATTGACGGCCACAATCTTGATGAATAAAGATACAGATGCAACGTATATCTCTCAAAAGTCAAATGAGCATATAACCACAGCATATAAAACACACAGCACTCTCACTTGGCGGGAACAGAATGCGCAACTATTCGCGCATACACGCCCTCCGGCGTAAAACGTCTCAGATCAGTGACGAGAATGAAGAAGGAGCTAGTCGTAACCATTGTCACAGTTTAAAGGTTAACAGAAGCAGTTGGCTCACTCGATGTCGGCGTCTTTGATGTTCATGGTTCAAATTTTCCACTGCGCAACCGAAAATTATAACACACGCGCTTAGGGGCGTATCCAATTGATACAATAAAATATCTGCTGACAACTGTGTGTAATAAATAACAAACTTTCTGCGCAACGGGAAGTTGATTCCCATGAGTGTGTATGAGTGAGATGAAAGTTGTAACACAAAAATCGGTAGAGTGAGCCAACTGCTTCTGTTAAGCTTTAAACTGTGCCATTGTCGTACGTAGTTGGGAGTCTTTTAATCGGTAGCTATAAAAATTCTTTTCGTTTACTTACCAACGCGGGAATATAGCTAAATAATAAATATCAATATTTCACGTCACTAGAACAGCTTACCTATATTCTGTTTTAATAATTATCTATGTAAATTTAAATAAACATAATACTCTCATGTTTATTTTACATTTCTAAGGACGGCCTTGCCAGCGGTACCAAAATAAAGTTACAGCCAACTCTGACATTTACTCCAAAATGGCGTCCACAAGGTCACATATTTTCAATAAATAATATCAAAGTGCCGACGTTAAGAGTCTGGGCTGTGTGTTCATTAGGCTGTGATATAACTGTGACGGTATGCCAGAAAAGAGAAATCAAAGTGGTTATAATCAATGTATACATGCCTTGGAATGGGGACATGAATGACTTCTTCAACTCTTTGCGAGAAACCGTTGACGAGTTTAGAACTACACCCAAGAGTCCTCTTGGTGACATAAACGCCAAAGCAGCCACTTTGTTTTCTAAAAGCGCTGACGATAGAGGAGTCTTATTGGAAGACTTTATCATTGCAAATGATTTATACGTGGTTAACAGAGAAGGTGAACCATACACCTTGTCATCACCCAATGGGGAAGAAAGTATAGACATAACAGCTGTATCAGGTCGTATTTCAAATTTAGTGCAAAAATGGCAAGTTAATTCAGAGGCAAATAGCAGTGACCATAGGGTGATCGTTACAGAACTAGAGATGATCCACGAATACCAAGTGGAACATGAAACATATATTAGAAAAATAAATAAAGAACTCATGAATGAACTGGCACTGGAGGTCATGACCAGCCTCCAAGAAACACCATTAATTGATGTTCCAAGCACAAATAGATATGTAAAACAACTCACGGCAGGGTACGTTAATATAACCAATAGATGTTGCCCGAGAATAAATAATAAGAAAAAGGTAACGCCTTGGTGGAATGATCACTTGCAGTTACTAAAAACTCGAGTTCACCGTAGTCGTAAGAAATACCAGAAATTGAGAAGAAGAAACATACCTTGCGTTATCGAGAGAAGTGCGTACCTAGATGAGCTGAATATATACATTAGAAAACTAACTGAATCTAAGTCTACTTCCTGGCAAAGTTTTCTCGAAGAGAACCTAGCAAACGACCCATGGGGGACAGCCTACAAGATAGCCGCAGATAAAATTAAATTTCGCAATATTCACCACAGTCTAATTAGAACAGATCGGAGCATAACCCTAACACAAGAAGATACACTTGCAGAAATTGTGCAAAAGCTAATACCAGACGATAACATTGAAATTGAAACGGCTGAGCACAGGGACGTTCACGGTAGGGCGGTTGATGCGGTTGGGAATCAGGACCATAGGTTTCAGCTAAATAACGAAGCGTTAGATTCTGCGGTTATGGCAATTAAACCTTATAAAGCTACGGGAATAGATGGAGTACATCGTAAGATCATTGTATTAACAAACTCAATTCGGAAAGACACTATACTGAGACTCTATCAGGCATGTATAAGATTGAATTACTTTCCTGAAGATTGGAAAACGAGCAAGCTGGTTATGATACCGACAGAGACCCCTCGGACTCGAAAGCGTTCAGACCAATCATTCTATTACCTGAATTAGGTAAAATTTTCGAAAGACTAATTTTGGCACAAATGTATCTTGAGGTACCAGAACAACATGTTTTGAGCGATAACCAATTTGGCTTCCGCAAGGGGAAGTCGACTATAGCCGCACTGTCAGCCCTGACTACGCACATTAGAGATTCACAGAATTAGAAGGCTTGTCAGAAGAAACTGGGGAAAAATAAGCAGTTATTTTACAGCACTCAGAGAAATATACTTACGAGCGATAATCCCAATACTGGCATATGGTGTAGAACTATGGGGGCACGTACTGAACAGAGTAATCACTAAGGGACAATTGAGATCGACCCAAGCAATGTGCCTCAGAACAATGGCTAGGAGCCTACCGACCAACGCCGAATGAATCACTTTGCATACTAGCTAAACTACCATCATTACATTTGCATTTAGATCACATAAGAGCAATAATTGACCTTAAACGGACAGGCCAAACTTTCCTACTAGGAAACAACATTGGGTATTGGGTAGTGGTTAAAAGATGGACGCAGCAAATTATTGTCAGAACAGGGCAATTAGAATGGGATAATTCAAATAAAGGCAGGCACCTACATACATTAATCCCTGATGTACAACCGTGGTTTGAATCGCAGACGGAAATCCTGAAGAGGGAGGTAATCCAGGTACTATCTGGTCATAGTAACAATATGGTGCATTTGCATCGGATAGGCCCTACTTGCCAATGTGCGAGGTAGAAGATTCACCGACACATCGGATCTTCTATTGCGAAGCCTTTTCGGAAGAAAGAAGAACAGCTCGAATCCAGGTGGACGATATGCAGCCGCATTATCCAGCAGCCCTGTCCAGAAAACTATGGGTCAACTTGAACTCATGTCGGCGTTTAAACCTTGCGAGTCCCTTAACTTGGGAAGCCAGAGTAATTGGAGTAATTAGGTAATTAGAAGATAGTTGAATATAACAATAGTATATTAGTACAACTTGGATAATGTTTTAAGTTTTATTTTAGTGCGAATTATTTAAGTAAACAATTGGGTAAAAGTAGTCTAACTATAGTTTTAAAATTAAGCCAGAGTTATGATTTCAGTTGGGCATGCACGACATGGCCGTATATGAACAGCAGCATATGGGGGTACAATTTTAAGGGACCCCGCGTTCCGTTGAAACGTGACTTCAAGTTGGCCTCACTTCACACATAACAAGTATTGTACAGAAAATAAAGAATGTAGCTTACTCCTTACTTACCTTTCCTTTTAGTGAGGCTGGCGATGGTAGATAGGGGCGTGTGGTGGGATCCTCCATCCTTCCCTTTTTTTGCCCACTAAGTCAGCCCTGGCTTCTTCTCAGAGCGAATAAATCTTTCGCCAGATTAATTTGACAAAGTAAAGAGAAATACAGAAAATAAATTAAGCTAAGCACCAAACAAAAAGCTTCCCCATGGAAATCTGGTGATCTACCTCCACGTGGTAAAGGGTGCAAACGAAGTGCGGCGATCAGTCATGCAGCTCTGTCCAGACCTCAACTACTGAGTAACTCACGCCATAAGGCCACATACGGCTAAAGAGCATAGCGCCCAAAAGGACTATTCGTTAAAAAGCAAGGAACTGACAAGAGTCTAAAGAGAAAAAGCTGGGACTCTAAACGTGACGGATCCAGAAGTAGACATAAGTAATACATGGGAATACGTAATCCAAGGTGATCCTGCGGATCTGCCACTAGAAAACCTTAACGGTAAATTTGGAAAAGCAAGGACCAACCTGACCACGATAATAGCTATTTCAAAAGAATAAGTAGCCAAGAAAAATTAAATGTTAACGATTATCGAAGAACTAGCAGTGGGGTTTGAAGCAATGGCAAGAAAGTGCACAAAACAAAACGCACAAAGCGAGATATTAAAGCTAATAGAAACCAAAATTAGACTAAAGTTTCCACACCGGGCACAACCACGTACGCATCGATGCTAAGTGCAAATAAGCTCGGGCAAAATCGTCATGCCAAAAACCGAAAGAATCATATCGCCAACAGACACTGACATGAAGCAAACCTGTGAGGAAAAAAAGGAACACTACTAAGTAAAGTTACATCCGCAGATCTAAGGTCCAGATAGACTTCTCCACCACGGGAAACAAAATATACGAATAGGGGCCAAGACGATAAGCTACGAAACGATCAACAAAAAAGCTCTTAGAAATGCGATTCTACAAATAAAATTACAATACAAACTAAGACCAAGAATGGCCATATATGAAACTGGCGTTAAAAACCAGATAATTATGCAACTACAAAACATAACTCCACACGAAGTGAAAGTTGTGTCAAGATTTGGGCCTAGAGACAAACAATTCACACACTGGATAAACGAAGTTTTGCCGGAAATCCGCAAAGATCTCTTTTCCAGAAAAGGATCAATTTAAAATGGTCCTTGTGTAGATTCAAGGACCACATAAGAGTAATAAGGTGCTTCAAGTGCTACAAGTATGGACATTTGCAAAAGTTCCCCAAAGTACGGACACTGTGCAGGTCAACACGACATAAGAGAATTGCAATAGAAAAGACGATGCTCTGACATGCATAAACTGTAAAAATACAGGAATGGAGGATGACAAACATCTGGCAAGTTCAAAGAATTGTCCCTTATACGTAAGAACGACATGTGAAATGATATAAAACTCAGATTATGGCACACAAATTTATACTCAAAATAAACCAGACCAACTTAGGATATTCACCAGCCCTAAGTGAAATTATTCATGTAGCAGAAACAAAACACACGAACATAATTTGCCAACAAAAGCCATATTCTTTAATGAAAAGCGAAAAGCACAAAATTTGAAATTTAAATAAATACAGAGTCACATTTGAAACAAACCATAAGTCAGAAGCTGCAATTATAGCAGTAGACCCGAATTTGGACCTGGTAGACATATAACAGCATTCAGGTAGATATCAAACAGTATACCAAGTAGTAACGCAAAATGAAACCTTTATCCTAATAAGCATGTATTGGAAATAGGACGTGAACATTGACGAAGATGTGAATAAGTTACAACAAACAGTCAAAGGATATCCCAACTTTCAAAAGCTTTATCTGCAAATCTAACATATAGCTCTTCAAACAAATTGACCGCAGGAGAGAGCTCCTAGAAGACTTCATAAACACAAATGATATGTACATCCTAAATCAACCAGGGCAACCATACACTTTCTCCACTGCCAATGGGGAAAACAATATAGACATAACGTTAGCAACTGGGAGACTTATCAACAGGCTAGGCTCATGAGAAGTAAATGAAGGTAAAATCCAAAGAAAAACACGGAAACATTACAGTCATTTCTGAAACACTCACACAAGAGAATTCAACTCCAAAATATAACATCAGAACAGTCAACACAGAGGCACTTGGGGGCGGAGCTCAAAACCTTAACACAAGCCTAAGCCAAGTGGCGATTGAAACTCCGCAAGAAATAGACAATTTTATAATTGAACTAACAGGTGGTCTAAAAGAAATCACTGGCGTATTCTGCAGGATTGCCAAGAAAAGCAAGAGTTCCAAATGATGGACACCAAACCTGGAAAATCTCAAGGCACTATAAGTAAAGGCTTAATAAAGATATACCAAGGGCTTCGGAAAAGAGGCCAAAACTGTGGGGATGCACGACTAGAATACCATTAGGCTCTCCAAAGGTACAAAAAGGAAATTCAAACAACAAAAACCAACTCATGGACTAACTATGCAAGGGAACAACTGAGTGTTAACCCCTGGGGATAGTGTACAAAGCAGCAGCAAACAAAACCAAATTAAATCTTATGAGCAAAACAATCAGGCGAACTGATGGCACTGTCACCAGACAATGACACACACTTGCAGATCAAAAGAAGTCAGGCTCATGGAGACCCAAACTATAACATAACATTTGAACTCGAAGACCTAGACCAGGCCATCATTGCAATCACAACATACAGGGCCTCAGAATCCACACTTAAGACAGAACCTGCTACGACTATACAGCAAATTCTTATAAATTGGGTATTTTCCAACATCATGGAAATATGGAAATTAGTTACAATACTGAAAAATGAAAAAGATACAATGGACCCAAAATTATGGAGGCCAATAAGCCTACTGTCTGAGCTCTCATAGATCCTAAAAGTTTTACCCTAAACAACATCCAGGAAAACATGCCAAGAGAACTCCTACATAACTCCCAGTACGGATTCAGTATGGTGATCTCCATTGATATATCAGACGCATTTGACAACCTATGGTGACCAGGCCAGATCAAACAACTCATCGAGAAAGGCCTCCCCAACCAAATATTGTACCTAATAAAGAATTACCTAGCAGATAGTAAAATAGCATACACATCCAACCAAGACGAAATACGCAAAACACTAAGCAAAGGCTGCTCCCAGGTGTCCGTCCTAGGCCCATTCCTATGGAATGTAGAGATCGGTGACCTGCTAAATAAAAAGTTTCCACAAGGCGCCAAAATGGTCGCCTATGCCGACGACATTGCAACCTCAATACATGGTCCGAGCAGAATGAGACTGGACCAAATGGCCCAAGCCTGCACAGGAATCGTCGAAACGTGAGCTGCTGAGACTAAGCAAAATCAACATAAAGCAAAAATTAAGAAAAACCCAGGCCACACCAGTCTCAGATGCATTCTAGCTACATACAGAAGCACACCAAATGAGACACTATATGTCCTAGCCAAATGCTCCTCGCTTCATCTCCACCTGATGGAGAACAGAGTCAAAATAGAAATACAACGAAAAGACAAACATTCCTAATGGGACATGACATAAGAACAAACAACTTCAAATACATGACAGAAGTACACCAACACATACGCAACATAATGCTACAAACATGGCAAATTGAATGGAATCAAACCTGCAAAGGTGGACATACCTACAGTGTGATACACGAGATTGAGTTATGGCTCGCTTCAAATGATCGCAATTTAGACCGGGACACTGTCTTACTGCTCGGCAGCTATGCGGAGCTGAGAGTGCATCTCCACGGAATCGGGAAATTGAATAACAGCAGATGCGAGGAGTGCCAAGTGGAAGACTCTCCAATTCATAGAATATCAAATTTTAATAAGTTTGCGGACACAAAAAACAGAATGTCCGAAGCCCTTGGTATGCACGTAGACAATGTAACACAAAATGTACTAAACATGGGAGAAAATATGAATTTCCTAAAAGAATTTCTGGGCACAAACTAGATGGAGAAGACAGAGTCGCTATTCCTAGACGTCCTTATGGGAAATTTGAATCATTTACCCAGGTACTAATGAGAAAAATATAACCACCAAGGAAAACATTTCCTTAAGCGTAAACTGTTGAAAGATAAACGGTTTTAAAGATTAAAACTAACGTTTCCGCATCTGTGAGACGCCCTGAACAATATCCTATCATAAAATTCTCCAAAAATGTAGTATATATGGAGTTATAGGACCCGTTGTACTGGCTCTGGTCAGCTGAAAATCAATAGGGTTCATCTGTGAGATACCCTGAAAAACTTCTAATGATAAAATTGGCCACTTGTATATATTTCGGAAGCTGTGTCATGCTTCTTTTTTGGGGAAACCAATACTTTTCTCGCATATTAAATAGGGTTGGGCGGAAAAGTAATAATAAATGTACACGCAATTGGGGGTTGAAAATTAGAGACCCCAAAAGATTAAGTATTACAACTATAACGAAAGGCTGATAACTGTACCAAACTAAACAAGTATTCAAGATACTGTTAGTAAAGAGGAATTTTCATAATTTTCGAAACTAAATTAAGAGAATATTGTATATTTTTATTTTTGTTATACCACACTTAGTCAGTAAACTTAAAAATGTAAGTCACTAGGACACAAATAAACTTGTTAATCAACCCACAACCAGAGAAACAACCTAACCTCTCGCGCTAACCCTCCTTATTCCTAAGAATCAAGTAGCCTGCTTTGCAGGAAGGCAGGGGTGGTGGCATGGGGGTACGCAAGGAGTGGCGAGGGGGGAGGAATTGGCCCCCCCTCCCCTAAAGCTACCTTTCCCCCCTCCCGTAAATATTGAAAGTAATTTAATAATTCCCTAATTTCTAAACAAAAAATGAGATAATCAATCAATCAAATTGAAAATTTAAACTCATACCTACCTACATAATATTATACAATACACTTATTCCTAACTATATTTTACTATTTATGATCTCATAATTTATTCAGTTGGAAGTGCAAAACTAGATTTATGATTCATGATTGTTCTAGAAAAATATGCCTTATCGCGACACCTGTGTAGTCTAGTCGTCAGGAGCAAACAAAAATGGCGCAACGGATTTACCGACCAAGTTATGAAAAGTCACATGGAAAAAGCCAAGAAAATGCAATATATATGTCCCCCAGAATACGAAACGAAATTATTCATTTATGTGGAGCTGTTATAGAAGATGGGATAATTAATATCGTTAAGCGAACTGATTGTTATTATAGCATATTGGCAGATGAATCAAGCGACATATCAGAATAGGAGCAGCTTTCAATTGCTATTCGATTGTTTGACATACAGTTGATGATAATCCGTGAAAACCATTTAGAATTTGTGGAAATAGATGCTATCGATGCTATAACTATAGTACAGGCAATAGATAACTTTATTAAAAATTCTGGCCTCGACACAGATACATGTTTGGACAAGGACACTATGGGTGTTCTACCATGGCAGGAAAAGAAGGTAGAGTTCAAAAATGATTGCAAGAACAATACAAAAAAGCACTGTACTTTCATTGTTCCAGCCACTAATTAAATCTAGTGGTTAATGATATTAATGTCGTTTCAGAAATACGAAATACAATATCTACTCTGAGGGATATAATTCGTTTTTGCTGTGAATCAGAAGAAGAAAGTATGCTCCAAATATTCCTCTACTTAGCTGAAGCCAGCACACATACCGAAAACCAAGGATAGTAGGGTGACAAAAAAATCGTTCGAACATTACATATAGCAATCCGCCAGAATACTCGAGAAGATCTTTGTTAATACCTTATTAGGACTCTCTGATAATATTTTTGAAGCAACGCTTTTCCGATGGAAACCTACCAGCTTTGGAACTATTGTCACTACATCCGTTCGTTATGCTGAACTTGTCATTGAGGGAATTTAAGATGCGCATTAAACCATTTTTAGAATTCTATAATTTAAACGGGTTTGACGATGAAGCCAAATTATGGTACAACTTATGGAAAGACAAAAAAATAATAAAGGGGAGTTAAAAAGTTTGGAAGTATCAGTAGTGGTAAAAGAAGCAGAATTTTTTTCCATCAACAAAAACTGCTCTACATATTTTGTTAGCAACCCTCTTTTAGTACTCTACGCAGAGTTAAAACTTGGTTAAGATCCACAATGACAGGCAATAGTTCCACCAAAAAAAAAAGAAACACATAGAAGAAGTGGTTTTAAGCAGTTTTGCTGAAGATACCAGACGTTTCGTTTTGTTATGATGCCTAGATTAAGAAAACATAATAATTTGTATAAATGTTTGTTTTCTCGTTTTTTTTAAAACACCTATTTTATTACTTTTTACATTTGCCCCCCTCTAAATTTAATGCTGCGTACCCCATGGGTAGAGGTGGGATTCTTCGCTCACCTTCCCTTTTTTTCAAAAGTTAGTAAAAACAGCAACAGTAGAAGGGACAGCGAAGATAGAAATAAACATGATACAAATACAGACATTACACAAGAAACTGAATTAGATCCCAATGAAAAAATAAGAAAAATGAGGTCAAAGAAGCTATAGAAAACCTTAAACTATGGAAAGCACCAGGACATGACAAAATAACTGCCGACATTCTGCTAATCGCAATGCAAGACAAAACAGTGAGTTATCTAACAATGCTCATGAACGAAGTACTTGAAGAACGGACGAAGTTACAGAGGCATATTCACTAGCATAGTGTCCAAAGTGCACGCCAGAATTTTGGAGAGAAGACTGAGGAAAAAGGGGAACATACATTAGAAGAAACGCGGTCTGAATTCAGACCAAACAGGGGCACAACCAACGCAATATTTATTATGAGACAACTAGAAGAAAAGGATATACGAGAAAATATACACTGCTGCTTCATAGACCTGCCAAAAGTCTTTGGCCAGGTATAAAGAGTGGATATATGGAAAACTCTGGAATAGAAGAGGGCGAGAAATTGTAATAAAAGGAATAAAAAGCTTATATAAACATTCACACAATTATATAAGAGTTGCGCCAGAGAACTCAGAACCTTTTAAAATCACATTAGGGGTAAAACAGGGTTGTATCTTAAACCTATTATTGTTCGCGTTGGTAATAGACGAAGCAATTAAATAAGTAAAGAAAAAAGTTATGCAATTTGAAGTAGGATACTGGAAAATTAAAAAGTACTCATAAAAATTATGAGAAATTAGAGGAGAAAATACAGGAAAGAAGAACAGCAGGAGGAAGACTGTTTGATAGTATGAAAAATACATTCCTCGGGAAAATAAAGGTACTCAAAGGAACTAAAACAAAAGTTGGTAAAAAAGTAGTAATACCAATACTTAAATACGGCGCAGAAACGTGAAAACTTAAAGAAACAAAAACTATATACGACGGAGATGAGACTTGTAAGGAAAATAATGAAATAAGACCAGGAGAGATATAATTAGGAATACATCATACAGACTAAATCTGAAGTTAAGACCATTAGAAGAAAGACTACCGAGATGGTTCGGCTACCTACAACGAATGGAACAAGAAAGAATAGTAAAACAGATATTCGAAGCTAGAACATACAAAAAGAAGTCCAGAGGAAGACCAAGAAGAGCATGGTTAGAGGATATGAATGCGGGAGCAAGTAAGAGAAACTTAAAATGGAAAGAGATAAAAAGGCTAACGCAGGACTGAAATGAGTGGAGAGAGAGTTCGAGAAGAATACCAACACACTCCACTCTATTAAACAACCAACACCTCTAAGGGTACGGTATATAAGGATTAAGTGTGAGTCAAAACACACTAAACACGTTATTATCCATCGTTTAAATAAAAAAAATGTAGCTTCACGAAACCTTCAATATCTCGACGAAGACTGAACCGAATGTTATGAAATGTTAGTAAATATTCAAGATTGGTACTACCGTACATAATATTGGTGGCTCTAGTTATGGGGCAGTACTAAGACTTAACTATCCATGTAATATGTTACCTGCATTGGTTGAACATTTAAAATAGAAATATACACAGTAACTACTTACACCCTCCAAACTTGAAATTGAAATTCATCAAATCAATTGTCTACCCTTTTTTGACTGTATCCGGTAAGTTGCAATTATTAAAACAGATTTTAATCATATTATTATTGGAAATATATAATTTTGTGAAGCAGTCTCGATTACTGCCATTCGAATCATCAATTTTAGATATAATTGGAGCAACTGGATAGACGCCAACCCTGGATTAGAAAGTGGAATATGCTAAAACCTTTTAGCAAGTAAATCTCATCAACTGAACACCCAATATATTAAGTACACAGCACACATACGCGATGATCACATAGCAAGGGTAGTAATAATTTATGAGCACCGCTAGCCGCGACCTCCTCTGTTTAATACTCTAACTTAATTATACCAAAATCTAGCATTTAATAGCACATTTAGCGTGGACCGACCTATGCATTATTACAATACCCGTGATGTATTACCGTTTTACATATTAACTATGGTATTATACTAATTGTTTTACGGTTAAATAGCTGTTCAAACAGGAATTCGCATCGATAGTGAATTGAGTTTGATAAACGTGATGATTTCGAATTTTCAATGCGTGTATGTTCTAAATTTCACATAACACAAAGGATGAACATTTAAGTGTATCAATTAATTAGTAATTCCGAAAAGAATTTCACGTTGTACCGGGGAAATATGTCAAGTTTGTATGAACAGAGCTTTATTTATGAACTTTAGATAAGTACACTATTGCAAATATTTGAGGCCCATGACTCAATTTAGATTTTTTTCATCGTTCTTCAATTGCTTCCACTACTGTTCACTACCGGTTATGATCCTGAACATTTTCGTTCCAATTCGTTTCGACCTCTTTATTATTTCTTAATTCTGCATTGTCATTTTTTCTTTGGTCTACTTCATCTTCTTATCCCTACTTGTTTTGCTTGCATAATATTCTATGCTTGATGTGTATATCTGGGAATTTGATATATCTCATTCATCTCACTCTTTAAACTCTTTTAATTCAGTAGCTTACTAAATTGTCCCACAGCTTTAGTTCCTTCCGCCTTTATTTATGACAGCCTCTTCTTTATTTTTATTTGCCCGTGCTGCTTATATCCAAATTCACGGATTCTCTCATATATTCTATAGTCTATCATATCTGCTTGGAACTCTATATAATTTTTTCCTCCAGCTAAACTCCGACTCAACATTATATGCTTTGTATTGTTCCAACTAACTATTAGTCCAGAATTTGTCACCTTCCCTTTTGGTTTGCAAGATGCTCTTTCCATTTCCTTCTTTGTTTTTGTCAGCAGAGCTTGATGGACGATATATACTATTATTTGCTGTTCATGGTGATAAATAAGCTCTTTTGTCTGCACCTCGCTGTCTCCTACATTTTCCAGTACTAAATGAAAGGGTACTGTAGATAAAATATCTCTTTACTTCTGAGCCCCAAATTTCTCTAATACTATTCTGTCGCTCATTAACATGTGTTGTCTGGTAATTTTAATCAAATTCACAATTATTTTTGGGTTAAAGACATTATATATTCAATTTCTATTTATTTTGTGACAGGCCCACGTAAAACTCGTAAACTTTAAACTCAGCTCAATTCACTGTCGTAAGGGGAAATATCTACTCCGTTTTTTCGATCCTTCTTCGTTTTTTCCTCTATTTATTATATTCTATTCAAACTGTTGCTCAAAACTCTTGTACATACCTTTCCTATTTCAATTTGTAGCCCTTCTTGAAGATTGGACTTACTCTTGCATTTTTCTATCTTCCATGACTTTGTTCCTTCCTTTTATTTTCCGCAATATTCAATCATTTCACCTAAAATGCCATTATCTCAAGCTTTCTCATAATTTCCTATATATTAAAAATATCCCTATCTGTAAGCTGGCCCCACAAGCTCCAAATTATGGTCCTACGAGTATTCCCCTATATCTTCTTCATACTCAACTCCTCCACGGTTATTCAGCACTGCTGAAAGTTATGTACCCACGTTTTCTTGAGAATTTGCTAATAGTCTTACTCACCTATACCTGCTGTAAGTCATCTGGTATTTTTTCATGCCCATTCTATTGTAACTTCTGAGAACCTTCCTAATTTTTAGTGATCCTTTTTTAGTAACCTGTCATGTAATTGACACCGTAAATATCCAAATCCAAATAATAGTTCTGATAAAACGTTATGATTATACGTTACACGATTTTAGAAAACCAACATTTTATATATATATGTATATATATATATATATATATATATATATATATATATATATATATGTATATATATATATATATATATATATATATATATATATTTAAACCTTTAAACATTCTAAAACAAAGAGAACAAGAATTATTAAAAGTAACCTAACATTTACGAATGCAAACTAAACTGTAGCAAACTACAGAAAAGTAAATAATTCAGTCCATATTACAAAACAAGTCTTGAATGAAAATATTTAAAATAATTCCTAATTGTACCAATAAAATCTGCAAGAATGAGCACAATGTCCGCTTGAAATTGGGTTGGTTGATCTTTTTAAAAAATGACTTTGATGCGAAAGAAGGTGATTTATTTTCTAAACATCGATAAAATAGGATACACCGAAATACAAAACGAGCAGAACCGTAATGGATAATTTTAATACTACAAAATTAGAATATTCACAATAGTATTTATTTATAATCTGTACATGAAGTCTCGTGAAATTCTTGACCAGGGTTGCTATTTCAGGTAATAATAATTAAAATGCACTAGATTTAAAAAGAATATATTGTTTTCTCATTTTTAAAAATACCAATTAATTACATTGCTGCTGTCATGGCATCTTGAGTTACACAGCATTCCAGATATTTTGCAGCACCTTTTTGTATTGCATTGATTTTTTACAGGCTTACATGAGCAAATATGAAACCCTTGTCCCTCAAATTTTGATTCTAATGCAGCAGCTTCTCGAAGTGTTATTTGGTTTTCATGTACCGCATTTATGCAAGGAGGTCGTGTCTGATAAAGTTGGATCTCACTTCTTGGTAACCAATTTTTTATCACACCTGATTTTGTAGTGATTCGATATAAACTGTTTTCATACTCTACAACGTGATCCAGTATATTGTGCTCATCAAGTGGACTGCGATCTACATTTGGAATTGCTACAGTGACACAAAAACCAATTACTATGGACTTAAATTTTTGCCAGTTGACTCTAGTGTTTTCTTACCTGCTTATTGACGTCCAACAAAACTTTTTGACATTTCTTCATTGATACGATCTTCATTGGAACACATATGGCATAATACAGAATTGTTTCCATTTGAGACAACACATGAAGAACGACATAAATGCTGGCAATGAGAACAGTTTATAAAAGTGCGTTCTTTACTTTTGTTGCAAAAAGAACAAATATAGGGAAACCAAAATCAGAAGTAATAATTTCCCTCAGTTTCGGCTTCATTATTTGTAGAATTATCTTTTTATTAGCCGTTGGTATCGACGCAGGTGTTTTCTTTATTATAATTTATTTCACTGTCATCCATTTTTTCAGTAACACTGACAAGTTTCTCTGAATTTTCTTCATAGTAAATTTCCCTTGATCTCTTGGTATTGAGCTACTTCTTAAACTTACTTTTGGATTACTTCCAAATAAGGCTTTATATGGCGCTAGATTTATTTTTGTGTGAAAAGAAGAATTGTTTTGGAATTGTACGAAGTAACAACCGACCAGTTTGTGCAGTTGTTGTCTTCCATACAAGCACGTAACATATTTTCAATATCCTGATTACTCCGCTCCACGCTTTCTTGACTTTTAGGTCTACCGTGTACTATTTTACAATCTGTGCTGTTACCTCTGTAATAATAAAAGCAGTGAATTCTCTGGCTTGCTGCTTGGTCTTTAGCGGACGTGAGTGTGAAAACGTTGTAAAGTGGTCTTGGTAATTTAACAACCATTTAAATTGCTTATCTGGGGTAGATTGAAGGTCTATAAAATTAATTCGACCTCTTCCGTTAAAGTCCTTGGTCAACATTGGGACAACTACAATTCTCTTTTTGGGTAACGATTTGTTGCAATTGCAAACTTCACATAGTTTTATGAATATTTATCATTGTTAAATCATCCTAAGCCGTGTTCGCCATTTTTTATTAAGCCTAAAAAGTTCAGGAATGTTTCTCTAATTTGTCACGCTCAACCAATCTTGTGATATTATCAACAATAAATAACATAATTAAGTACATACATATTCAACAACTACACAATACAACGACTATTACGTATAATGCATACAAAAAAGACTCATAAAAACTGTTAAAAATTTTTCCCATCAACATTTATACATAATTTGTAACGTTTTCTCATTGAAAATCTCATAAAGGAGAAGGGCTCACGATTACCAGATACAATTTCTGTAATTTGCATGATATCTGCCTATTAGTTCCTATTCCGTTTGTACTTCGGTATCGTAGACAAGCGAACTTTTTGTAAACCCATAGAAAAAATCAATTGGTTCCAAATCCTGTGACCACATAATTGGTCCACCTCGCCTTATCCATCTATTTCCGTATTGTTGAGTAAGAATTTGTCTGGCCGTTAGAGAATAATCGACAGCTGCCCCATCGTGTTGAAACCACGCTTTACTCATATTCGCCCTAATATCTAAGTGAACATCGTCTTATGATAAATTGAGCAGAGAACCTTACGTCCGAGGTGCATATAATGTTTTATAGGCGATATTACTGAGAAAATCACTAAAAGAATCCGATATTTTAACATTTTATGCTTTGCATATTTAAAAGACCATTCTGTAAATTATTTTGATTGTGTCAACTGTGATTTCATTTTGTTTCCTTTGAGAAATGTCGCCAGCATTTTGACATAAGTGTATAATAAAGTTACACTTTACGGCCGCTACAGGCTACTATAAACAACGTTTTTTTGGTTGATCGTCTATAAACATGTTTATATCATTGAAAAGCACTTAATAAGGCCATTTTAATAAGATCCTAGCCTACTGGGTTCCACTTACAAAAGTACAAGTTTGTGTTTTAACTCAAAATTTAAATGAGCTATAATTTTTATTGATCTTTTTAAATAAAGTATTCATATATCTACAACTTTCTTCTCTAAGTTTTGGTTGTATCGCTTATAATAACGGAGAACTGAGACATTTAAGATATCGGTAAAACTCAGTTTTTTTTTAAATATCTAGTAAGCCATGACTTTTTTGGAAAATGTTGAAGGTGTTTATAAATAGATATAAAAACCTGCAAATGTACGCCCATTTAACCGACTCTCTAGCTCTTATAGTTTCCGAAATCCCTGTACTGATAATCGAATATAACTCACCCTGTATATATTGTCAGTTTGCAGCATAAAGTCATTAAGTGACATTAACATAATTTTGCAATACATCGAGTTAAACTTTTTTGTTATATTACGGAGAATATCTCACTCGTTACTAATAAAAAAAGGAATTATTTTAGTAGAATAGTAGTAGTTGGGTATAAGTATTATAATGGGTAATAAAAGAATTATTATTTTAATGTTATACTATATAAAAAAGTAAATTGTTATAATTATTGACTTTATGCTTAACTATTTCAAAACATAAACAACAGTTGATGTTTTTATATATTTTTATTTCAAAAGACAAAAAAAACGCAAAATAAACAGACATTCTTTACTTAATGAAAAAAACTGTAATTTAAGATCATTCGTTGTCCGACGTCTCTTCAAGGTCAGCTTCGGGTAAACAATCTCATCCTGGTGTGGTCTTTAACTGTTCGAACCAATTGTGCAATTCTTCTGGAATAACATTACTCTTGCACAACTTAATTAGGTCATTCTTTTTTGCTAGTGTAATCGGCAAGGAAGACGTGAATGCTTGTTGAACAGTAAGTTTGGCATAGTCTTCAGATGTCCGAGGGCCTACATTATCAGGGGAGTTCAAGTTATTAAATTTTGATGCATTTCTTCGCTGTCTTAAGGATCTAGTTCTATCATCACCACCACCTGTACTTGTTACCGCCATTTCAGCCGTGGGAACACGGCTAACATTTAGGATCTTATAATCGCCTTCGTAACCATATCGAAATTTCATTATATTAGGACTAGACTTATCAAATCTTATACAGTTGATCTTTAGCCAGGTGACTACATCCCTATTCTGATCTATCGATCTATTTTTAATAAGGACACTGTTGAGGTTCTTAAGATCTAAAATGTCTGAATTGCTCATTTCAATAACTTGATATGGTTTAACACCTTTACGTTTCCTGCTCGATCTTGCAAGATACATAATATTTTTCCAGTCATTTAATGAAAATATATTGACGTACTTTTGTTGATGTTCGATTGCACTGTGCATGCTGTCGACCTCCATAAAACTTTGTCCTGATTCTAGGTATTTTAGTTCAATTGTGTCGAGGTGAGATGTTTGAACTAAATACAAACACAGTGCTACGATAAATTGGTTTCGATTTTGACCCGAACAAGTATCGCTAGAAATCGAAATTTCCTTTACTGCTTTAGACAATTTCTGAATCCATAAATACATGGATATGCCTATCTCATTACTACCTTTATTTCCATTTATCTCAGTCCACAGAAAGCAATAAGCATTATTAGGTAAACCTGCTTCATAAATCGTGGCATTATAAACATTTAGTTTTTTCGAGTAGTATATTTACGAAATATCTCCACCTGGTATTTGTAATACACTTTGTAAGTCTAAAGTAACAGACTGAAATGACGGATCCGCATTTGCTCTTTCCTTGTCGCTTAGTTTTGCCAGATAGCTTGCATTCTTTCTCGTAATATGCTCATCGTAGATAACCTTCATTTTTGCTCTTTTTTCATCATGGTCACGGTTTTCTGACTCTTTAAACTTATAACCTGTAACGCATTGATCCTTTTTTTGGTCTGTGAAAAGAATAGTTGTATTCAGTGCAAAACATTTTTCTATACTTATGTTTGGAGATGGGTTTGATTTGATTTTCTTCGAATTCAGATACATACAAATTGTACATTTTGAGGATAGACAGTTTAGAATCTAAGTATCGTTTAGATGATGTTTTACGGCAGTAGTGGGATTCTAAAGCAGAAAATGATTCAATATGATGCTTTGCTCGTAGGATATCTTCCGCTTTAGTTTTATTTGCAGAAGGATATTTGCCACGCCCATCTCCAGCCGAAAAGGATCCACAGCTTCCCAATTTCTCAAATGCGTTATTCATGGGTCCATTGCTTATGCATAATGTTTTCTCAAAAAACTTTTGACATACCCTTATTTGTTGAGTGTCTTTTGTCAAATGATACGTTCTTGAACATGATCTATTAGCGGACTTCTTATCCTTTTTGCACTGCATGCGGCGTTTGGGATCATTACTTTTCACATGAGCCAAAATAAAATCTTTTTGGCGAATGTAGTCATCGAGATTCCAATAATGCGTGCATAAGTTATTGCGATCTCTTTCTGAAAAGAAATCAGTACATTTGAAACGACAGATTTGACATAATACAGGTCTAGGTGTTTTGGCTGGTCTGTCCTTACCGCTAGTGCTTATGTATGGCAAACATTCATACATTCTACGTTTATTGACATTTTTTTTCCAATATGTTTTATCTTGTTTTCCCCATCTAGTTCTCTTTTTTTTCTTTTTTTTAATGAATGATCTGAGGTTCTGCTTCACTAGAGTGAGGTTCTTCTACAATGGAAGTGCTATTCGCTGTATCAACTGTCACTAAAATCTAGATACAAAGTTTATCATGTTAGTAAACAGTCAACTTACAAATGGGCCTCTTACATGGTTAGACATCACTAAGCTCTAGATCGCTTTCATCTGGCTCCCACAATGGATCGATTACTGAATCACTTTTATATCAAACACAAAAGCAAAATAAAGTAACTGCAATAAGTACATGAGACATTTATGTGTAACTTGGAAATTGCGGAACATAAAATTTTTCAAATTCCTCTTTGCCGTCATTCTATTAAGTTTACTCAACTACGAAAGATAAATAATTTTTTTAAAGAATTTATTGTTTATATAGCAATGTGCATTGAGATAGGAAACAAATAGCATTCGCTACAAAAATTACTAGAAAATGAACATTGAAAAAGTTTAAAGAAATTCAAAAACTAACTCACTGGGGAATGCAAGTTGCTTTGAGTCTCTATAATAAGACCATCATTATTGTTTGTATTAATAATTGCTTCATTAACGCGTGGTATTATTTCACATTCATTTAACGGATTTAAATTGTTTAAGTCATCTTCAGGATATACAGATTCCATAGCAATCTCCATATTGTTTTCATATATCAAGCCCTGTACAACTAATAAGTTAGATGCCTGCAAAATAAACATAATTATAGTCGCAACTTATTATTACTTCAAATTGGTTAGTTTACCGGATCTAAAGAATTTAAATCTGTAGGATGTGCACATTCCACAGCATTTTCGATAATATTTTCATCCGTTGGGCCCTGTACTACTGATGAGTTAGGTGCCTACAAAATAAATATGACAATAATCAAGCGTAATCACCACTCACTTATTATTAGCAAAATAATACAGTATGTAAATACTTACGTGCGACGAAATGAAAATTTTTCTTTCTTGTTCTGATATCCGATTCTCGTTCACAGCTACAATCATTTGCATTCCACGAAAACTCGGTATATTCATAGTGCTCAATGTCTTAAACACGTAACATTTCAAATCTTCTACTAATATCAACTTTCTGTTATGGACTGAAAAACAGAAACTGACTAGATCGGCGTTATTTACTAAATCAGCGAAAATAATCTTTATTGACAGTGCCAATACGACGTTGCCAAAACCGACATGCACAAATAATAATAATGTTTGTTTTAAAATTAGGTGATTTGTGTATAAAATATGGGTAGTTGAAAGTCATCATGTTATATAAGGGGCCATCCATAAAGTACGTCACACGTTAATGGGGAGGGAGGGTATCACCGAAGTGTGACATCGTGTGACAAGGGGCATGGGGGGGTCAATACTTTTGTGACGTCACAACAATTGTCATTAAATCTCCGAGCATCATCCCATCTGAAACAAGTTCCATACGATAGTTATTGCCCTAGTGTCGAGTCATACATATTTAAAAGATCGTGTAGCGTATGTGGTTTATATTTTTCCTCATATAAAGCCGCTAATCAACACAAACAATCGCATAAAAAACAAGAAATGTTAGCTATAGCGAAAATTCGTCCTCAAAGAATTGCGGCTAGACGTGCTCGAGAAATTCTCTGTTTAATGAATGATGACGATGCTTTATGGATGGAAAGAGAATGATGTCGACACTAAGGATGTTCCTGTTGTTCAAATTCAGAACGAAAATGAAGTGCCTGATTTACCAGTAATAGCTGATATAAAAGAGTGAATCCAAAGTACATGGACACTC
The DNA here is from genome assembly GCA_963921935.1 of Galeruca laticollis. Taxonomy (NCBI): domain Eukaryota; kingdom Metazoa; phylum Arthropoda; class Insecta; order Coleoptera; family Chrysomelidae; genus Galeruca; species Galeruca laticollis. The sequence continues at coordinate 168,621,820 of OY998180.1, forward strand.
GATAATTAAGTTTTTTATCTTTAATTAATATAATTAATCGTTTATGATTTTCTAACTAGTCGTTTGTTTTTTCGGTTTTATAAAATGTTGGACTTTATGTGGATTTTATTAGATTATTATTTAATAAAAATAAGTAAAAAATGAGAATAGCTGTTTTCTCTCGATTATTTTTAAATACATACATGAATTTAAAAAATGTGTGACGTCACATCAGGAGGGGGGTTAACCTCCGTTAAATGGGGACGGCATTCGAAGAAGAAGATATATATATATATATATATATATATATATATATATATATATATATATATTGTTATATTTTCAATCCTTTGAATATAATTTTCCACGTTTGGAGACAATTTGTAATATTTCAATTCATTAGATATAATTGCCCTACGATATGGAAATAAATTATACTATCTTGTCGCAGCGACAATTATTGTGCATACCACTTAAGTACGTATTGAATTTCAAATTTGACAGTAATTGTCAAATTAAATATGCCCGGCGCCAATAAATATCAATATAAAGATGAATTTATCTACAATCAACTTATTACTCCTATCTCAGGGTGAGATCAAAATTGTTCAAAATTAATTCTTCAAATTTATTTGTTTTTTTAAGACATTTCCAAATTAAATGTTTCACTATTATCAAACTCTCAAATAACTGTTAATTCAATATAATAAAAGGCCCTTTAATTATTTTATGACATTTACTAATTTACTGTCACTAAAAATTTTAACCAAATATCCCTGATTAAATTGAAAATTTTATGAATGTAAAATGATAAGTTCAATGAGATTGGATACTGAATGAATACTACAGGTAGTTAGAATCAAAATTATATATTATACTATCAGATACGCAAAATTAACAAAATTGTTATTCCCAGAAATTATGATAAAAGAACAACAGTCGTAACCTCTACAAAAAAACTTGAAATTAGAATACAACTATGCTAAAATTTAACCTAATGAATTATTATCAAACGTTCAAATAATAATTTACACTTGATGTGTATCAATGTCAAATACCGAAACTTCTGCTCAAAATGGTCTATTCACTTGATGTTGTAAATGATAGGTATCAATAAATTTGGTATATTTCAAATTTTCTTATATATAGATGCATCTTTTAACTGTATTGAATTTAAGGCCTGATATTTCTCGAGAAATAAATTTAAAACTGGAGAGGACTTACCCAATGGATCAGGAAATCTCGTACTTATTCTAACGTATTTAGAATACTGCAACTTTCTAAATATATACGATTTAGAAAAACTGGAACCACATACACTTTTACGATACAATTCTTTTCCGAATTATGTACGCACTGAATTTATTATATGGGTTATTTATCTGATTGTATGATATGCAATTTATGCAATCTACCAAAAAAATTCGAGACAACTCTTATTCTGATGTTGTCTCTTCAAAGGATAAAAAGCTACTGACTAAATTTTTACAAAATAAATAATTCTCCTTTTTGTTGGTTACCGATTTTTCTTGTTTTTGAAAAAATTACTAATCTATCATTTTCAATAACGAAGTGAAATTTTGAAATTATTTTATTACATTTGCAATCTTGCTAGCAGAGACCTCTATATTTTACATTTTCAAATATTTTCTCCAAATCCTATTATGTTCTATCTATCATTAGATATATTCTACTCAAATGTCATCGAAATTATGAAATGTCATGTTTGATATTTCTACTGAATCTTTCAAAATTCAGGAATTTACGTAGAGTACCGTGTGTATCGAGAGTATGACAACTAAAATTAAATAAATTTCCTTATGTTTTACTTATTCTTTAAATTTCAAATAGAGGATGTGTATTAATATATATATATATATATATATATATATATATATGTATATATATATATATATATATATATATATATACCCAAACAGCACTGTACGTATTAAATACGTACATATTAGGTCTTATATACGTCCTGTACGTACAGTACCTAAAATGTACGTATTTAATACGTACATTATGATTCCTAAACGGTACGTACCATGTACGTACTCAATACGTATCGGCTGTACGTATTTTCTGATACGTATAATGTACGTACTTAATACGTATCCTATGTACGTATTTTCTGATACGTATTATGTACGTACTTAATACGTATCAGCTGTACGTAATTTGTTATACGAAAAAATTGTGTAGGTACACATTTTTATAATATATATTATATAGAGGTATATTCATTTCAAAAATAGCTTATCTTTTTGTTGTTAGCGATGGTTTGTTCATCAATAATATTTTTAAACAGGTATACATTTTGTCGCAAAATTAGCACAAAATTCGAGAGACACGTATTTTCTACTTTAAACCTACATCTATACAAAAACATTCCAAATTTTTTCTCAGGTTAAGTTCAATTTGTTGGGAGAATAAATTATTAGTAAGTTTAGACTGTGACTAGATCTATGCGCTTGTAACATTTTTATCACATTCTAAACAATAATAATAATAATTTGACTTAAATTTATTGTATTACACGATAATTGATTGATACTGTGCATATGGAGTTTTTCACAAAGTCTCATTCGTTAAAATGAAAACGAAGGTAACAATTTTGTTTCTCATCCTGTCCTTGTCAAATAACCGAAAGTCGAATAATTCTGTCTTCCTCTGGATATACACAAATATTTTGAAAGTGTTAAGTAAATAGATTTGTGGTGAGGGATATGGGTCTTCGGCCCTATTGCGTTCATTTAACACACTTGCAGAAGGAAGATTGACATGTTAGGAGGGAATTGTAAATTTTCAATATTCTATTCTAAGACGTACTCTGTAAGAAGATTGTTTTCCTGTTACTAATTTTAATTTTTTGACAATGTTTAGATTTCTTATGAAATATTTTTGTCATCTCGCATCGGACATAATCGATCGAGATTCAAGAATATACAGCCGCCGGATAAATAAAATTTAAAATTCGCGCGTATTGTTACTGAACTTCGTGGATTGTCAGAAATGTCTTTTGTAGTTGTGTCCTTGTGTCAGTTGTGTGTAAAGAAACAAACAAATCAACCATCTCTTTATAATTTTTAAACATGTGTTTTGATGTTATGTTAACGGTTAACCAGATGTCTAGGGTATCTGAATAGAAATTATATATAATAATAATAATAATAATAAATTCTTTATTGTTCGCCATATAACAAAATACAACTCAGTAATACAATTAATGAGGAAAAAAAGATGGTAAACAAAAGGTTAGGTGATAGGTCTATTGACCAATTCTTCCTCACCAACCTCAAAAAAGAAGACTAAAAAAAACAAGCAAACCAAAAGTTACCTAAGATTAATTATTAATAGTAAGGTTCTGAACAATGTAAAAATTCAATAACCTGACATTAACACAACATTGCTATATTAAGATCAATTAGTGTGCTGAAACAAGCCCCTTGACTAAAATGAAATTTAACTTACTGATGTTGAAACAATTCCTTACGCAGTTTATTCCTAAATGCTGCCAGTGACAGCGAGAACCTAGGCACATCCAGAAGAGCACCAGCTGAGGCAATTTGATAAGAGAAGGAAGACTTAAATAGTTTTTTTTATGATATGATATAAATTCTAGGGGTATCTGTAGCATTGGTGTTTTTGTTTAGTGTAGAGAGTGCAATAGAGAAATATTTGGTGGTATTTATCTCAATATTCCGCACATACCGATTGTGCTCGAGAGGCAGTTTTGAATACTAAAGAATGTGAGCCTTCAGCTAGGACCAGCCGTCAAATTTAATTGTTTTTTTTTTGATGAAACTTATAAATCTATAATTTGAAGTTATTGGAAAAGGGACTCAAGGTCCAACAATAAACCACAGACATGGGATATTTGCAGTTTTTGATTTTAAAACTTACCTAAAAAACCTTTTTAAGTGTGGAAAAAGTGTATTAACCCTCTGAGGAGTTGGGTGTGAGTTTAAAGGAGTCTTGTGTGCTTACCTAAATTTCTCTGGTGCCTTATTTTGAATTCTAAATAAAGATTGAAAAATCCACCCCTTCTTCGACTTGAAGCTAGTCGACTTGCGAGCACAGATTGTTCTACAGGGCAATCTGACATCTAAACGAGCACAGGAGGTAGGTATTGTGAATAGGAGGAGTCTGGTTATAAATAAATAATAAATACCTACATTTTATTATATTATATTTTCCTAACTAGTTAATAGTCAAAAGTAACTTTAATTAAATTTACTTTCAAGTTGTTTTTGAAGTTTAATATTTTAATATAATCTAGTGTGGGCTTTCTGACGTGTACTTTAATTTATAAGACCATACAGTTGAACCCACAATTAAGTGATAAGGAACATTATTCTAGCAACGTTATTAACATTGTGACAGGTAAACTCAAATTACCTTCAAAATTTTAATAATAAAGCTTCTTGGAACTAAATTGTGAGCTTTCAGCTCTGTAGTCTGTTTACAAAGTACGTACTATCGATACATACCAAGTACGTACAAACGATACGTACCAAGTACGTACAAACGGTACGTACCATGTACGTACAAATGGTACGTACCAAGTACGTACAAAATGGTACGTACATATGGTACGTACCAAGTACGTAAAAGCAGTACGTATTTGGTACATACATTTTATTGGAAAATGTACGTATTTAATACGTACCATGTACGTACTACGTACAGAAAAGTACGTACATAATACGTACCTTACGTCTCATGAGTATGTATTAAATACGTATTATATACGTACTTGTGCTGTCTGGGTATATATATCCATAAACCTCTTTACACCTGTGATGATTGTAATCTATACATTATTTCTATAGTTTGAAATGAAAAGTTATCTAATTGTGATCTAAATGACTTAAAATTAATTCAATAATGAAACCAACACATATCCAAATCAGCCAGCTTCTTTTTACCAAAAATATTGTTATAACCTAAAAACTGAACTAAATGGCTCTATTCACTTGCATATTGAGATTCAAATACACAAAACAGCGAGACATATTGACCGAGACTTTCATATATACGTGACAATATAAGAAATATGCTTCCAGACATAAAGAAATGGATATATGAAAAGTGCTGACTTGATATATATAACAGCCCTAAAAACTTTTGGCATCAATAAAATACTAACACAGGCAATATTTTCACACCACGATGGCACAGAAATAAAACGACACACTTAGTAAAAATAAAACGGTACGCGTAAGGAAGCTTCCATAAATATTTGAATGGAAATATTCGCAGAATAAATGAAATGCATGCAGCATTAGGTAGCGTTCGCTGTATACCATAAATATATCAGAATATGAATCGGAATGTTTTTATTACATTTTTACTTTGCAGCATAATATCCAGCTTTGATTTTTACAGGCAACAGACCTATGTTTAAATGAATGAACATATACCATATTCAGATACAATTTCAATGAAATTCTGTTCAGTCAATATTGTATTATTATTTTCATTATATTTTACCAACCAATGGAATGATGAAGAGCAACAAATGAACTGCATGAAGAAATAAGAAAAGGAGGAACAAAATTAGTTGAAACTGAGAAATCGAAACATTAGAGTCGAAAACGAACAAACTAGAAAACATAAAATGGGAAAAACACAATAACCAACATAAGCAGAAATACGTGGCAAGATTTATTAGATAAAAATATTATACATAGAGAAATATAATAACCCAGGATAGAAAAACCTGTAATAGAAGGAGGAAGCACGATTATGAATGATGTGAATATGGAAAGCCCGCAGTTTACATATATTCGATGTAATTCAAATTCACTCACTCACTATTTTACGTAAAAAATGTTATAAAAAATACATGGAACTGGGTTTATTATTTGAAAAGCAAATACGGGAACTTCACTAATAGGATCAGCAGCAAAAATAATGCGACTAATCAAAATGACACTACAGGAATCAGCAGTTATTAGGTAAGAAAGAAATGTTTCTGTCATCGGCAACTACTTAGGTTATTTAACCTCGTTGGTTCTGTGTAGACTTTATTACTGTTTCTTCAGTACCACTAAGGAACAGCATTGTTCATTAGAACACAACTGTTGATGGTGAACTGAGGATTCACACACCAATTTCAACATAATTTCTAAGTAATAATAATTCGAAAATATATCCACCATAGGTAGGGATGGACCCTTTGAAAGTCGAGTACTCTTATCACTGAGCCATTCAACGCTCAATTACATGAAAATTGACAGCTTTAATATTGTAAATAAAAGGAAAACGGCAAATCTGGAAAATACCACCAACAAGGCTATCTAATAATAAAAGAAATTGGAGCCAGTTCAAGTAATATTAATGAAAAATAACATCATGATAGATAGTGACTAAAGAACAATTTTGAAATTAACGAAGCAGTAAAGTATGTAACTGCACTAATTCAAAGTGCAGCATGATATCTCACTGCAACAAATCACAAAATAGTACATAGGAAACATAATACCCTTTCAAATATAGAGAGCTTGTTATTGGAAATTCATAGTTCGAAGAATATGGAGAAGCAGTACAAATCTCGAATCCATTGAATTGTAATAAATAATAAACTTGTCTAATAAAAAAAATTGAAGGAAAAAATATTTTAATTTCATTTTCTTCGCGAATATTTAATCTAATTTTCAAACCTTGTCTCCTGGGACAATTTACGAAACATCAAAAAATTTAAAGTGATAAAGTCGAACTATATATCAAATTTTGGGGGTGATTTCTCAACAAGAATATGTGCTTTGTTATTGTAATTCCCCTTTTCGGCGAAGCTAAGCAAGCTAAAGCATTTCCCATTTCTCGCAACCCTAACTTTGTCACTACAAAATTGAAATATATGAATAGAAATTGAAAAATAACCCGAATATATTGCACGTTATCTGGAGCGAGCCATCGGTTTTACATAAAAAAGCAGGAGATTCTATACAGGATGTACAAATTTCGTAAATAATTTTTCTCACCTACTGAATTGCGATCAGATAAACATTATATTGTGTATATAAAGCTTGTATGTCTCTAAGTGACATAGATTCAGTTTTGTTTTCTCGTCAATAGATACGATAAGACTACTCTGGAGCAACTTGCGACTGAAAATTCACATACATAATTTCAAGGAGTCAATATTATATTCAATTCATCAAAACCAACATAATTTTTTTTGTTTGAAACTTTGTTATGTAGTCTTAAAGAATACTAAAGTAAATGGCGAGAACTAATCTTGCTACTACGGTATCACAGTACTAACATGAATGTAAGTGAAACCGTGGTAGCCATAGTTGAGCGGTTTAAGTCGTTGCCAAATATACGAATATACAATAAACTATAAGTACATGTTATTATGTTATTGTGTATCACAGGCAATGGTAGTCGGTAGTAACAGATAGTCGGCTTGATTAGTTAAAGGCCAGAATAGTTAAAAAGTTATCAGGAATAAGCCTTGTTAGGAATAAGTGAACTCTTTTTACTTAATGTTGAAAGCTTTCGAAATATCCTTATTTCTTCATCAGTTAACTACAAAAATATACAAAGGTGAAAAATGCGAAAATAATAATTTACAATTATTAACTCACAAGTAATCGAGGTTAATCCTTAAAAAATTTCACAAAGGATAGGGGAGACCGGGGTTGGAAGTCACATTTTTTTTCTTTTGTGTTTTTCCCCCGCTTTCTTAGTTTAGCAATAGAATTTATATATCAATAGATCGTGTATTCGTTCTAGTTTCTAAGAACTTCAAGGTTTTTTGTTTAACAATACCCACTAAGGAAATATTACAATTTTTATGGAACCGTAAAAGTGAGACTTATATCCCCGTGTCAGGGATAGTTGTCACATCGTCTGGGGTAGGTAGTCACATGATAAATTAAAGGGGAAATACATATATTTATCCAAATCTAACCAACTTTTATTGAGGAAAGATGGTTGTAGGTACCTAATTACCTATTGTGCCCAAGAAAATAACGATAAATGTTTTATACATAATAAAAAACTAAACAAACTTCCATAAAAAATAGGTTAACGATAATAAAAACTATACTCATATAACAAAAAAACAAACTAAGCTTACGCTATCAAACAAACTGGAGACCTAAGAATACGGTAACGAAAACAAAAAAATATATCTAGTCAGTCTAATGAATCAGTCTGATTAGTCTGAATCACAGTTCTGGCATATGTAATATGGCAGCCCAGGTGTGCAAGCTTCGTGAGCCCATAACTTGCATTCTTGGCACTGAATCCAAATTTCTTTGGGCTTGCTAGCAGAGTATGTGGATACGCATACCAGGCAAAACACTTCATCCCATTCCTCGTCTTCGTCGTAAACTGATTTCTTTTTAATGAAATTGACTATCTCGACCCTTACTTCGTGGAATATGCTCATATTAGTGTTTTTAAATGAAACTCAAGGTCTCTAGTTAATTCCACAATATAATACAAGTTATTGAAAATTCTAAAAAATTGACAATTGCTTCGATAAATCAATTGTCAATTTTTTAGAATTTTCAATAACTTGTATTATATTGTGGAATTAACTAGAGACCTTGAGTTTCATTTAAAAGCACTGTTTTCTTTTTCATTCTTTTTCCTTCCTTTCCATTTACATTGTTCTTTCCATTACAGTTTTTCACTTCCTTATCCTTACTCAAAACACGTTTCGTTACTTTCCTTTTTCTTGCTTCTGGTTCTAGTTGTTTTCTCTTCTAAATAGGTCGTCTCCGGTGTGTCTGTTAAAATTGCTGATTTACATTTCCTTCTATCAGCTCTCTGCGACTTGCGTGGTAGCTAGCTTGTTCGTTTCCCAACACTTTGGAATTTTGATGTTATTGGAAACCGCAGGCTCGAGTGCTAGTTTCCGGATCTGCTTAGGAGACAAACCAAAATAAATTTTTGAAGTCAGAAGAAAATATTTTCACAATTCTTCATCCAGCTCACCGTTAAATATCTGTCGATTTCTTTGGTAGCCCACTTTTGTAGATGATGTTGATGTGGCTATATTGCTTATCTCTCCGGTACTCAATTTTCTACAAAACCTTGTTAAGGTTCGATAATTAATTTCAAAATCCTTCGCGACAGACCTTATGGATTTGTTAAGATTTTTCACTTCTCTGGCAGCACGCAGCATTACTGCTGGTGTAACAAGCCCTCTGACAGTTTTTCTTTTATGCTGCCGTGACATATTATTATAGCTAGCCCTGGAACAAACAAACGTAAATGTAGCTAAAACTCACAAAGACAACAAAATGAAGCTCTACACATGCATGGGGCTGAATGTCACACGTGACAACCGGCCTCCGGCAACGTGAGACAACCGGCCCCAAACCACGTTTCACAAAATATCCTCCCAAAATAAGCCCAAATCAATATTTATTTAAAAAAATATATAGGCATATTATAAAGCACACACTAAACATCAGACATACACAAAAAAGTGCACTAATATCCAAAATTTAGGTATACTTACGGTACTTAATAAAGATGCACAAAAATTACTTTTACAATGGGAAAAAAAAACAAATGCACGTGGTTCCGTCACGAAAGCTCAGAGCAGACTGAGGTGAAGTCTAAAGAGAGGTATTGTTACCGCGAGCCTCCGACGTCGGTCAACGAAGTTACTCGTTAACTCAGTTTTCTGTTATGGCCGCTGTGACAACCAATCCGTGAGACAACCAAACCCGGTCTCCCCTACCATTACAAAGAAACTACTCAAAATTCTTGAAATTTTAAAAAACGTGAAACGTGTTGTTGTTTATAGCACCAAAAAACGAAGAAAATGAATTGTTGTATATAAGCACTATTCTTTTTTGAAACAAGAAGGAGACGACCTTGTGAATGAAAAAATTATTAAATGGCTCTCAACAGTTTTGTACCGTAGGTATGCAACCAACAATACAGACAGTCAGGTGGACAAAGGATGATAGTGCAAGAAACGAAAACTTGTGTTAGCCTTAAATATACCGCGGCTATCACCCCCTTAACAAAAGAAAGGGCCCCATCCGTTTTATATTATGAAAACACATTAGAAAGAAAGGGCCCCATCCGAATTATACCATCGAAACGCATTACTAAGTAAAGCTACATCTGTTTCGCTTGAGTTGTCAGAAGTAGAAAACAAACTAAAAGCATTTTTTTATCTGAACTACAATAAGACCGGTTGAAGAACAAATTGCATTAAAATGAACTAGGAAGAACACAAACAAACACTAACATTATTTAAACAGGGCTGAACGCAAGTACATCAATTATTTGATATTACCAAATTAATAATAAAGTGTGAATATGTAGCGATATTTTAACTTTATTTTAAAAAGATTATAAGTTGATATAGTACTTGTGTCACCGTATACATCGTATGATTTGATATCACAACTTTTATAAGGGTTGTACTTGCGTCACCTATTTTACCTCGTCAAGAGGTTTTTGGACTGATTGAGAAATACGTAAATGTCATGGAAACGATTTATTGAAATAAATAATAAAAGCGCTGTACAAAATTGAGTGCTCAGGACTCAAACTAGACAATCAATGGAAATAAACCTATTTTAAGAATATATTTTGAAACACCAATGCCTAGAAAGTCCTCTTGGAAACCTTCATTGGAAATGAGAGAGAAAAGAACTGTTGTAGAAGTTCTTGTACACAAATTCAAAAATTATAATTTTGCACAAGATGAAACTTGCATTTATTAGAAAATATAGTTTCCTTCTATTACATGGTAGATTTTTCCATCTCTTTAAGTTGGGTGGAAGGGGTTTTGTTAACCGTGACTACTTTTCAGCGGAAATAAAAATAGTGAAGCACTGATCTGTAACTATAAACTTGATCGGTATAATTACAAATTGGTTAGCAATAGATTTATTTTGATTTTCTGGGGATATAAATTCAGAGTGGGATCAGAAGTTGAGGGCGACATTGCGGATTGAAAAAAAAATTAACTTTTTCAAATTCAATTTTAAAAAATTATACGAATATAAATATAAAGAAACAATTTTCATGGGTGCTTGGATATATTGAGATTAACATTAATTTGGTTGCTTATAGTTACACATTGGGATTTTAAGTAAAAGCGATAAAACATCGAGTAATGTGTCATTTGAATTTTCAGGTGGACAGAATTCTATTTCAAAACTTATTTGATTTTCTTGTTTTCTTGTAATAAATAAAGGAAAGAGGTAAGAAGCGAAGGAGATAAAATGTCGAATGATCCTTGAGATGTCACAATTCGATGAAAAAATTCTAATGAATTACTATTTCTGTTAAAAAATTCAAACAGATAAAATTAGAGTGGAAATATTTAGAAAGCGCTTTAATTTTTTCAAATACCTTACACTTTTTGCCAGATAGTAGTTTGTAGTAAGTAATGACAATAATTATTATGTTGTTAACATTTAGATATTATTTTTGTAGCAATTTCATCCACGCAATGTTTGAAGAAGTATACATACTTATCTGATCTTCCACCCACCGCATTTTGCTCGATAAAACTTATTATATAGTATATTAGAATGTCAATAAAAATTACGAGAAATATTTATAAAAACAGTTAAATGCAATAAAAATTTCAAGAGTAATACATATTTCATTTAAAATAAAGTTTTCAAGTTTCAATTCAATAACAGCATCTATGAAAAAATGTGATAGGACGCTAAATGCCGTACATTCGCAGCAAAGCTTGATAAATGGGTGCCCATTGAATGTTGCGGGTCATTTAATAGATATTAATGAATGCGTATTTTGCTACATATTAGGATGATTGCTAGTCATTTATACCGCCATTTTCCATGCGAAAGAATAGCATGAAATATATCGGAACAATTTGAGTGACAGCCTAATCTTTCAGTGACAGAAACCGACTTCGTATATAAATGACCAGTGATCACCACATGCAAATATATGTAAATGGACTCTAATGTGGAAAGAGTCTGCCCAGTTGACAATTGGAGGGTAATCCTGTATCCAAAGCGTCGCGCTGGACTAAGCACCGAAAAATGGCGTTCTTGAAAGCTTTCACTTTATGCATATTCATGGCAAATATGAACAAAAGTAAGATATGAAGAGTATAGTAAATTACTTATTACAGGGTATTTGATTCTAGAATGCATCGATTTAACTGAAGTGCATTATTATTGTTCAAACGTAGAGTATTCATCTCTTCGTTGTGGTTTATCACACTTTTACAGAGAAAAATTCGAGAAGGTACATAATAAATAACTATTATAAAAAATGGTGAACGCGCAAGTTGGAAAGTAATGCATTTTGGCAATATGCAAACATTGGCCAATTTTTATCGAATTCCAACAAGAATATATCTTTTATTCGCTTTCGACATGGGAAGGTCATTTCAATATTATCATGCAGGGACAGTAATCGTTGCAAACATTTTGTATCCATAACCATTACCGCCCTTGACTTCGAGAGAGAGAGAGAGAGAGAGAGAGAAGAGATTTTGTTGGATAGGAGTTAAGGGTTGTTCTTGAAAGTTGTGGAATTTTATTTTGTGTATATTACTCTGATATAGGATTAATTTCCTCTGCAGGGCTGGGGTTGGATGTGTTTAATTGGGGTATCGTTTATGCGGCGCTTGCAGATAAGTTTGTTGTTTTTGGAGGGTAGGCTGAAAAAAGCACAATTGGTAAGAAAGTATCTAGAATGATATGGTAAAAAGGTGTCTAGAATTATTTTTCCAAAAAGGTGTATAGAATTGAGAGCGATAGAGCGGGAGTTGATGTTAGGGGAGAAGTGTGGTTTAAAAGTGTCTAGAATGGGATAATAGAGAAATGTCTTGAATTGGATGATTTTACAGTCTCATGAGAGACGAGGAATAACGCTGTGTTGCGAATACATATATGATTGGGTTGGCTTGGTGTTAGAAATTAGTGATGAATAGAGAGGAGAACGTTACATTTACGGGGATTTGAAGTGTCTCCGTTGTCTTAAGATATAGTTTAGAAGAAATTTAATATTCGTTTATTTGATATTTTTATTCGAAAAGTGACTATGAGACATTTTAGATAGGTGTATAGAATTAATAATAGAGGTGGTGGAAGACGAGTTTGCGGGAGTTTGATGAATTTGTGCTCGGTGCGGTACTTTCAAAGAATAATCACAACGATCAAGCAAATGGAGGCGGGTGCGGCTCTATTATTCCCTGTCAACGGTCATTTGGCTTGTGAATAAATTCACCAGGTTACAGGGAAACCGCAGAAAACAACACCCGCGAAGTGGTTGGAAAAGGGTATACATATAATGATTTGAAGTGGTTATCTAATGGAAATAGGAGAATTATCAAGGGGCTTAGGTAATTCTCGGGAAGGCCGTCGTAAGCGGTGGCTAGTAACCGAACTGTAGAAAATGGAACTTTCCTCTTTGGTTTATTACCGAGAGGCCGTCTGTTTGCGATTCAGGGTGTGAGGAGGGCGTTTTTAGAGATCACATTGCCCGATTCGATAGTGCGATTAACGTATCGGGCTTGTACATTATTTAGACTGGATGGAATTGACTGAATGTCGATATTTTGATATAAACGGTGTTATTAAGAGAATGAGGAGACTTGTATTGGTAGTATCTGAGAATTGACTGCTCGTAAGTCAGAATATTTTTACAAGACGATCGGGGAGGGTGTAATAAACGTTTGGTCTGTAGTCGATTATGCGTAGGATGTATGTTTTGTACGTATGAAGTAAAGTGGCAGGGTGAGTTAGACGGAAACTCGTCGCCGGATTTTATTTAGAGTGTCAATCAGGTCGGCCGCCAAGTTGAAAGTGTGACTAAATTTCAGTAAATCTCACTTCCCTGCGGATATCGAATTGTTCTTCCCAGAGCACGAGGCGAAAGTTGGTTGGTAGAAGTCGTTCGCTCTAAGTGGAAGGATGTTTAAAAACGGTAGCTGGAGTTTTTTGAGTACTGAGAGTCACTCGCCATCTCCGGCAACAATTTTAAAATTGCGTTAGGAGATTTTGGGATCGAAGATCGAGAGAGCGATTGTCAATGGCAGAAATGATTAGTGCGGTGTCGTCCGCATATAATTGGATTCTGTTCTGGGGTTGTTGTGGTACTGGTGTATCATTCGTATAAATAATATATAATAGAAGGGCGAGTATGGAGCCTTATGTAACCCCAGATAGGGGGATAAATGATTCGGATAGGCAATGACCAACATTGACGCTTATAGACCGATCGGTAAGGTGAGCATACAATAGTTTCACAAATGGAGGTGGCAGGCGGATGCTCAGTAGCTTTCTGACAAGTCCGGCGTGCCAGAATTTATCGAAAGCTTTTTAAACGTCCATGAAAATGGCGGTTGAATAGCAGCTTGAGTGACGATGGTTTGTGGTGGCGTTCTGACATGAGTGGCCTGGCCTGAATCCAAATTGAAATGCAGGGATGATATTATTTTCAGTACAGAAGTTTCAGATTCTTTTTTTTCAACAGTATTTCAAAGATTTTACCTAGGACGCTGATAAGTGAAACCGGGCGGTATGATTCAGGCTTTGTAGAATCTTTGCCGGGTTTGGAGATGAGAACGGCGATGGCTGATTTCCGATAACGATGGAAGTATGAAAATGCTAGACAGGCGCTCAGTAGGGCGCAGAGCGGGGGGAAAATCTCTTCTGACAGGTTCTTAAGTGCCTGTCTCGAGATTCCGTCGTGCTCTGGGGCACTGTTTCTCCCAGATCGACAAACCTGCCGAACTCCTTCGATAGTGAACGGTAAAAGAAGCGGTAATTTCTCATCTAGTGGAATATTGACGTGTGGGCTTTGAGTAATATTTCGCGTAAGATCTGTTTCAATGGCAAAGTCCTTGAGAAATCTAGGATTGTCAGATGGTGTAAAGACAGTTTGTAGATTATATTTGAAGGCGGTGGCTTTGTCTTCGGGTGTGTAAATATTCTATCCGTGCACTTCGAGATGTGTTTCTACTTTTTCTTTAAGGCCGACAAGGCAGTAGAATTTTTGAGAAAACACGCGACCTTGTCTCCAGTCCAGATCAGCAGTATCGGTCAGCATTAATTTCATATGACTTCAAGGTAATACTGTAGGTTAGCTTACACTTTCAAAATAAACATAAACGTGCTTTCTAAGCATACTAAAATTATTATAAGAACCAACTGATCAGTATGAAAATAAAAAATAAGATTTCAAAACTTGCTTGAGATGCCTTCAAACAGCGGTTTGTTTTAAAAAAGTTTATACGAAGTGATAACATCATTTTGGATCAATCAATAGGCTCCATTAGTCCCAAGACAGTGTGTATTCGTAGTTTTTCCACAACTGATTATCAATGAAATAGTGAGGAAAGTCATATATTTCGCACCAGTCTTAGTTTAGCTCGAGCCGCGTAGCGTCGAGTGCGGAAACATGCGACTGCTTGAAATGCACTTTCCAACGAGTTATGTACACTTTTCTTTTCACGACCATCCTTTTAAAGAATAATATATCAATATTAAATTGTTTACGAGACAAAAGAAATAACACGTTTTTATAGATTTTATACATTTATTAAATTGATTTTTGGTATAATTTTAAAATTAAGTTGGAATCATTTGTACCTTTGTGCGTGTGAATACATGTCAAATCGTATACACGTTAACGAGTGGTTAACCATTGATCACCAAACCTGAAATAGGTACTGTAAAATGTATTGCCTATACCCAAGAAAATATAAAGTTATTATTGTTTTTTTAGTACTTGGAAAATTTATTATATGATTGTATATATGTAATTGATTAAGAAGTACAGTTAAATGTATAATTCATATTAATTGATACATGCGAGCTAGCGAGATTTTCTGCCACACGTGTGTAATATTTTCACCCTCATTAGGGTAAAATGAGCTACTTTCCAAAGAACAGAACAGTGAGTTACGTGTCGTTTTCATAGGTGGCCGTAGGGAAAAATATGTTCGTATGTTGAATACACTATTCACAACTTTTTATTAATAATACACTTACACCAGATTTCACCAACTAATTCCTAAAGTTAGGCAATACCTAAACCAGATTTAGGAATTCCTAAATGACATATGCGTTCCACCGTTACATAAGTGATATAAGAGTTGTAAGAAACACCTAACATTAGGACAGCTAACAACACACGCCTAAGTCCCTAAAGTTTTTAGGTAATCCTTAACCTTAAAAGTTCGTTTGTAGTCGTTGTTGACAGGTTCAATATTTTTCTTTTTATTTGTATTGGCGCACGGTGAAACGCATATTTCGTTTAGAAATTCCAAAATCCGAATTAGGTATTACCTAACTTTAGGAACTGGTTGGAGAAATCGGGCATTAGTAACAGTGGCTATGAGCTTCTGCATGGTGAAGGACCACCATAAAAAACAAATCAGTAAATATAACCAGAAGTAATAAAAAGTTGTGGCAATTAATAATTCTCAGTATTCAAGAATTAAACACATACATAAATGGGTTATTGTATTTTAGTTGGAGACGTATGGTTAATTAGATTCTTTCTATATGTTTATTTCTATGTTGTTCATTTGAAATAATTTGTAATTATTATATTAAGGCGACATTGCAACAAAGTAACATTTTATAGATTTTAGCAATAACTGTTAATATTGATTTATTAAGCAATATTATTTAGTTCTTTTAAAAAACAATAAATCATTTTAACTGTTAAGGTAATAAAAGGAAAATCATCACGAAGAAATTTTTAAACAACTTTGAATAAGAACCATTTCGACATAGTTTTATATATTTTAAGAGAACTATAAAACCAGAAATATTATTTTGTAAGAATATAATCAATCCAATTCAAAGCCGTTAATTCAACTGAAAATGGTTAAGAAACACTGTAACGAAATGAATGATTTATGTGTCTATATACCAATATAATCACAAAACTCTTTTCAAAAAATAATAGCAGATAGCAAGAAGATTATAAAATTAATTATACTTTTATCTATATTCCATATAAATTTGAGTACTATGGAAACCAAATAAAAAAATATGAATTATAAAAAATATATTTAAAGCGTTCATAAAGTTCATTTTTATAAATTTATCCATGTTTTCCACCATTTCCACGGTGATTAATTCAATTGTTTCTTATTTCTGTTTTCTCAACTCTCGTTCATGTTCATTCCATATCATTGTCGGTCTACCTCTACTTCTACTTCCGCGAGATTTTATTTTTTTAATCTATCTCCTCACATTCTTATTAGGTGGTTGAACCACTTTTAATATATTCTGTTAATTTTTAATGTATTCTTCTTGCAGATCATATAGAACTGTAGCGTTCATGAGCCCAGCCTGCAGAGTCAGCTATAAAGTTACATACATGCATTTCTGCAATTATTGTATTTTTTTCCATTTAGATTCATATGTAACCCGTTGTTTTGCATAAAATCATGTATTAAAAAGTTCGTTTGTGCCTTGTACTTGTGTAATTTTATAAAAAATTGTTTTTTAAACTTTGAAGTGTAATTAATTCATATTTATTTTCGTTTCTATCCAGATTTTTTATATTCTGTTGATTTTTCATTTATTCTTTTTGAAGATCATATTTTACATAATACGTATGTACTTGACTCATTTATATTAATCAGTCTTTTGCATTTTTCCATATTTATTTCCATTCTCATTTCTATCCAGATCATTTATATTGTTTTCATTTCTTACTATTTTATGCTGCTATCACGATTTCATCAGCATTTAATTGTCATGATACCGGGGTATCCTATTGAGGTATCGAACAATTGTAATAATTTTATTTATAGGGTGATGTTTTTTTTAGCTGAAACCAGTTTAAGGAAAAAAAATTGTTTTTCCAGGGTGCCTCCCCAAACACAAAATCACAAAAAATTTTCTGCGGAAATGCATCATTTTCCGACTTTAGAATAACTGAAACCAGTTACATGGAAACTTTTTTATGCTTTATATTTCAAACACTTTCTTAAACATAACTACGCAAAAGAACTCCTGCGGAAATATGTGATTTTCCTACCAGGTGTTATTTGTACAGCGGTTGTGCCTTGCAGATAAATGAAAACTTATTTTTGTTAAGTATATATAAAATATGCGAAATGAGACAACATACTCAGAAAAAATATTTATTAAATAACATCTTTAATGTCAAATGACATTTTTAAAACTAAATTTTGTACAAATTATCGGAGATAAAACTGAAATTCAACTAACTTTTAAGAAGAAACTTATAAACATATATGTACCAGTATCAAATAAAGGAACAAAATTTGACTTTTGGAATAACTCTTTAAAGTCACCGTACTCCATTCTAATTGAATTTAATAGTTCAACCATTGGATCTAACTTATGTTTCGTACAATACCGCCTCCAAAGGCATTCATAAAGTTTATCAGGAAACTAATCTTCAGGAATATGCTGACCTCTCAAATACCTTTTCGCTACATTCCATTGAGATTCTATCCTCAGAGTATGTGTCCCATCATCCGCCACAAATTCCACGCCATGATTTATTGTGTGATCGATTTAACCATAATTGGAAAGTCCACTGTAAGCTTTCCAATCATCCGTATGAATAATAGATCCCACTGTCACATGATTTTTAATAATTTCTATAAGGGTATCAGCATCTCTTTTATTTTGCGGACAAACAACTAGCCTCAGATCTTCTGAGTTTTGAGCGATCATTCCCAAAACCCAATGACCCTCCATAACTCGTCCACGATTGTACTTCCGTTTCCCAAATTTCGATTCGTCAATCTAAAAATAATTTTTTTTTATTCAATTTGTTGATGTGTTATTAAAATATAAACCTTAAAATATTAAGTTGAGTTTAATCCTCTTCCCGACGTTTAACAATGATCAATGAATATCTATTCCTATCAGCTTAATATTGCTTAAAATCTCAAGACACAAACCTGCACTATGATTCCTGGTCCTCCAGTTATCGGCAGAGATGCCTGTATTGAAATAAAAGAACTGAAAACCATCTCCCGACAATACTTCATCCGAGCAGCTATTGTTGCCATTGATAAACTCCATTCTGAAACACACCCACACATATCCGTTCATATGATTCTCCGTGAGCGAATCCAAAAAGAATCCTGCATATAAATATTTAAGAAAAAAAAGTTTAAAAAGTCTTACCTACCTAAACTCTTTTTCTGGCGAGAGATGACTATTTTCAAACTAGGTTTCCTTCGCAACAGAAAACGAAGGTTTGCATTGTTGTCGTTTAGAACACCTATATATTCCCAAATATGTTTCTGAGAAATAATTGTAATAAATACGAATACCAAAGAGATAAATTCAATGTAGAAAATTTCAGAACACACGGTAAAACATATTTTATTTCAAATCAAAATGAAAAGTAGAATGCGACCCACATTTTGTTTAGAAAAATGATACGAAACCAAAACAGCTTTAAAACAAATAAAACATTTTACTAGGTCAAAGCAAAATAATTGTTTTGAATACAATTATTTGATAACGTAAAATTTAGGACGCTTCAAAGCATAAAAAGTTGATTTTGCAATTCAACAAAAAAACCCCAAACCTAATTCGGGGGGATACTAAAAACCAAGTACAGAGAGCGGCAGCAGACAGACAGTGTCGGAGCGAAGACGCGAAGGGGAAAGTCCTTTCCCTGTCACGGTAACGGGTAGCAGTTCTTTTTAGTGTTAGCGGTTTCAGAGGTAAAGTTCTCTCCGTTGTGTCAGGGTGTAATAGGGATACTTAGATATCCTTGACGGTGAACACTGTCCCCCTTTCGAGACACAAAACGGGAAGAATCACCCTCTACGCTAAGTTTTTCAATATAGCACGATACCGGTTACTGGCACTACCCGCGGTGGCTAAAAAGATAGCGAAGAATAAGCAGTAGCCAGACCAGAGAAAGGAAGTTTTCCAACGCCGTAAGTTTTTGAACAAATTGAGATTTGAACTTTGTTTTTTTTATGAGATATTTATTCGTTCATTATTTTGCGCTGGTTTCTGAACTTAGTAGTTATAAATTCAATGCTATACATAGGGAGTAGCGATAACAAATATATTTATTTGATTGTCTGTTCTTTCAAGGGGACTGGACACACTTGGTCGCTTTCAGTTAAATATTGAATGTCCAGGCTCACAATTTGTTGCGCCACATAATTCGCTTCCACCTCGTAGGTAGGACAGAGATAAGAGTTAACGCAAGGTTAATTTGTACTTGGTATCAAAAGGGCCGGAGCGTATGATTTTCCTTTTCCTAATGTTTCAGCGAACTTGTTCTGATAAATAATTTAAAAATTGTTTTGTTTTGTTCAGACGTGATCAGAAGTTCCTTGCAGATTTAGTAAAATAAATGAAGATTGTAGGTGATTCAAAGACTTGGAATTTTGCAACTCAAAACGCTAGTGTCGATAAATATTTTATTGTTCTTAGATCAGCAGTATTTTGTTACGATTTTTTTCACTTTCATATTTTATCAAGGTCAATGGCGCAAAACTATCGTAGTCTAGCATAACATTTCGGTTGAAAGTAAATACATATAATCTTTTTCTTTTGCGCCTCGAGACCGGTGAATATCAAATTTAGAAGAAAAAGCATACGCCCCTCATGCACTTTGAAATACTAAAGCGATAAGGGGTTAATTTATTTGTTCTAGCTCAAGGCGAGGGTTATATCATAAATTTTTTTGTGGGATAGTTGTATGTTATACAGTGGTAGGTTAGGATTTACAATTTATGGATAAATGTATAGGTAGTTTTATACCGAGGACTTTAATAATTTGGGTAGTTTTATTATATTTTTTTATATACAACTTTGTGGTTCCACCATATTTTATTTATCATCCCTACACCGAATTTCCCCCTAGAGTGTGTATCAACCTTGGATGCGAGACCAAACAGGGAGAACAATCCTGTCCTGGCGAAGTAGATCAAACCGTTTTAAGAGCAGGCGTTCCCAGCTCAAAATCGGACTGGATTTGCCTTACACGCTCGGTTACACGTTGTAGAAAAGAATTGGTGACACTAAGGTCAGGATCAATATACCGGAAAAAAAAGGTAGGATTTTATTACAAGGGGTGACAGCATTTATTAGACTGGTGAAAGCGTTTTTTTAAATAATAAACAGTAAGTTGAAGGAGGTTAGGATTATGTTACACTGGTGACAGCGGTTTGCGAACCATTTTCAGTTGAAACAAAACCCACCCAGGGAGGGTCTGTTATTATATAATAATGCGAAAATATATCCATATTACTCGTATGTCCTTTACATTTTGTCTTACAGTAAAGTGGTCGAGGTATTAGGCCTTCATTTTTCGCAAATTCATAAGCTTCCTGCCTAGTTTTAGGTAGACTTTGCTCAGTTATAACAAAATAAGACATCATTCAACCACTAGGTATCCGTATTTCTACTTTTATACCACATATTATACTAACAATAATAAATCTCATATCTGAACGACATTTAAAAACCTTTTGAATGTTTGTATACATGCCTTTTTACTGAGTCGCCGATTAAAGTTCGAATCAATCTAAATCTACAATATTTTATCAATAAATGAAAATGGTATATTTCCGCAGGAAGTTTTTTGCGTGTTTATGTTTAGAAAATTGTCTAAAATGTAAAACAGAAACGTATTTTCTTGTAACTGGTTTCAGCTATTCTAAAGTCGGAAAAATGAAAATTATGTATTTTCGCAAAAAAAATCGAGTCTTTCTGTTTGAAAAATATTCATAATGGTGAATAAATGAATATTTCTGACATAACTGGTTTCAGCGAAACGAAAGGTGATCCTGTTTATTTTCCAACGCTTTTTAGTATTTCCTCTATCACTGGTTTTGATAGGAGTGGGCTTACTGTCGCCTTATTTCATGGTTGATAATCTTTCACATATTATTAATCTTCGAACGGGTAGCTCTTCGTTTGTTTGTCAAATAAATTGCATATTCTGTTATTGGTAATTCTTGAGGCAAATATGACGTTTTTTGGGTTTATTATTGATATAATTTACTAGCAACATATGAGTAGGTTTGACATGTATGAGGAAATTTATTCGGAAGGTCTGGATTGTTTGGGTTGTTAGTCCATTTTTAAATAGGTTAAATTACATTTTGAATTGTTTTTCTTTTTTACTTAAATAGTTTTTATCCCGACGTGTGGGATAAATTCAGTTATATCACTTATACTTAATTTATGTACACACTTAACTTCTAATTTATGTTAAATACACTATTTAACTAGTAATTCATATTAAACACAGTTTACTTTTAAGTTCACTTGTTCTACTCACGATTTGATCAAAGTGTAGACTGAACACACAGTTCGCAGGTAGTCGCTTATATATTAAAACCCTTTCTGGAACATTCGGATTCCTGTCTTATAAATGTCTCTATTAACAATTATAAAAAATAGTCCTTCCAAGAAAACCGTGCGCTCTCCCCAAAATTTCAACTTTTAGATATCGGATTACACAGGGTCGGCTTAGATGACTACAGCAGCGAGCGATTTCGTAACAATATTATAAAATATTTACTGGATAAAAGCCAGTTCTTTATCATTTATTGATTCGTTGTTGTTTGGTTATATCAAACTAATTGCTTTGCAGAAAATTTATCAGTTATCAAAAATAGAGTTTGGTTGTCACTATTCTATGACGTATATTAAAACATAAAATGATCAGAATTGCTATAAAGATACAATTGTAACACGTGGATTTTCATAATAGCGTGATAATAAATTTTGAGATAAAATTATTCGTATTGGAAGTATAAAATAGCCAGTAGGGTCATTACACATTGAAATAGGTATACTCATTTAACTGCAAAAATTGTAACAAAGTAGCAAATGTTTTATGTTTTCTAGTAATAACCAATTTGTAGGAACTAATAAAAGTGGAAATTACGTTTTTAATTGCAACGACTCACAGCAATCTGTCGAAATGGCTTTTGTATAATGAGGTTGTGAATATATAGATTTAACTATGAAAATATAACAGCTTACGCTTAATCATGATTCTTACACCTGATATGTAGACAACTTAAAATTAATTTCTCATATTGTTACTTAGTATCTAATTGTACAGCAAACTGTATTAAATATGTTTTGAGCATCGCAACGCTACTATTAGCAAACAAAAACAAATATTTACGTACATTCTTTAATATCAATGTTGGAAGGCGTAACTAGCTACAAATTATGAAAAATTGTAATAGAACAAGAAAAAAATTAATGTATGCTTAACTTGTGCAGAATATATGGGATATTTTATCATCATTTGAACACTTTTACTAATTACCCCTGTTCCTAAAATGTACATTCATTTCTTTCCGTCTAGCTACCTTGTATAATATAATTACATATTGTTTTGTAATCACTCAAACCTAAAAAATGTAGCAAAGGGTGGTTTTGCTAATCATCACTCCAAAATTATAATGAAATATAATCAACTCTCCTAAATTTAAAAACCCCCAAGTAAAGTCCTTTGTAATCACTATAAAACTACGTAACGCGAAATAGACCACCATGCCACAAAAGCTTAATTTCCAGAATTAAAAGTCCAATTAAATTGTTCCTATAATGGGGAGGAATACACGTGTGATGGACCATGGCTGAAAGTTAAAACATCCAAAATCGTAAAGTTCTAAGCATGATGTCCTTATTTTTTACCCTCCGGTCTTTTTAGGAAATTCGGATGTAATAGAAGTGATTTTGTGTCCTCGGTAATAAAAGTTATCTTCACATTACCTTTCAGTTAAAATAAATTGGAAATCCTACATTAAACTTGAGTAAAAAGTAGTAAAGTATGGATAAGGGGGGCTATAAAAAAATAGCACTTCTGTTTTAGGTTCTTGAAAATTGTGAATTTAACTTAGTCGATTTATAGACAAATAAAAACTAAGCAGAAGTTTTATGCCTATCATTTGATAAATTGGAAAATTCCATATTGATCTTTAAATCAACCATAAATAGTAAGAAATACAGCAATGACGTTACAGATATGATAGACTTGAATATTCACTAAAACCGTGTAAAAAAAATTTTCGTTTCTCAAAAGATTGGTAGCAAGAATATTTCAGCCACTATAATTTAATATAATGTTTATAACAATACTCAATACCGGCATAGTTTGGAAATGTGTTTTGAATATATCTTGTTTATTCATTGAAGGCTCTATCCAAGTTAAATGTGAATGCAACAGGGAATTTAGAGTACGCTTGTTCCCAAGGTACCCTGCATGGTAACTGTTTTATAGCGCAAAACGATCAACGGTCTAATCTCTAAACTGTAGATTCTTGGTCCCAAAATATGACTTTTCTGCCCAATATTGCAGGTTTCCGAAATACAGGGTACTCAAAGTTTTTGAAATTTGTAATAATTTTGCAAGTTTCAGTAATTTCTTCTCTGAAATAGTAGGTTTGTTATTTGTCATTACGAATTTAGATTATATATTAGCATTGCTTACACATCAACCTCGGAAGCCATTGCAAGATTAACAAAGTTAATAAATAATTCCATAGATCAGAAAAGGCCTTCTTCATGTATTTTTGTTGATATTTCAAAGGAGGCATTTGATACTGCCTTGAAAAAAATTGGGCTTCGAGGTCTTGCTTACAATCTAATGAGAAACTACCTAGAAAATAAGAAACAAACAGTTAATAATATTGGTACTTTTAGGCGTTATCCAGTAATAAAGTGCGGTGTTCCTTAAGGAACAATTCTTGGATCCTTGCTATTTAACTTAGACCTAAATGATCTCTTTGAACAAGAAATTAATGGTAAAATCATTAGCTTTGCAGATGGGACTGCGATTTTCAAAACATTATAGATTTTTGCACCTATTAAGCACTAACAATAGATTCTGAAAAAACATTTTACAATCCATTCGCTTCATATTATTATTATTATATGTTAATACAATATCAGAATACCATCATTTAATTATAAATACCAACCAAGCACATAAAATAAAGATAAAATCAACACAAAATATGTATATGGTGCAAATCTCCCGCACACACTAACTTCACATTTAGGTTATGGCACAGAAAAACCTCCGACCGCTGAGAAAAAACACTTCACACACGTCAAAATATATTTATCTAGTAATATAATAATAGCAATACCCAATAAATAACTCAATAAACACGACAGCAATATCAAAACTACTTTAATAAGAAAACAAACACTCAGGAGCAACAAAAACACATTCTAATTCACAAACAACACTGCCATGATGTAAAATGGCGACATACTTATTATTGACCTGTCCCATTGACGTTTCGCTGGCGCTAAATTTAAATACAATTTATTTTGATGGATGGTTCAACTCTCCCACCTAGGCAAGAATCCTGGTTTTCCCTATGTATATATATATATATATATATATATATATATATATATATATATATATAAATTTCGATTTTCTACTACACCTGTTTTAGTCGAAATTTCAATAATTTCGACTTATTGGCCTGACCGTTCTTCGAAGGGCAAAACAACTACATTCCTGGCTAATACCACGCAGAATATTGAATTACATCCCCTTCGAAAACCGTGACGTCGATCGGCCATTTTGCCGATACGGACATCTGTGGTGATTCGCAACTGATAGCGTTTCGACCTTCTTGGGTCTCTTCAAGAGTGCCGTAATGCCTTTCAGTTCAGAATCTCTAATCCGAACTGAAGATTACACCCTCCGACAACCTCTCTTGGTTCGTGTAGTTACACAAGCGAGAAGTAGTCAGTTGGCGCCATCTTCACTTTCAGTTGCGAACCAACACCTCAGATAAATGCGACCGTATTAGTCGTATTAAATAAAAATGAATATAATTTCATAAAATACGAGGTGCTATATGAAATATAAATTTCGATTTTCTACTACACCTGTTTTAGTCGAAATTTCAATAATTTCGACTTATTGGCCTGACCGTTCTTCGAAGGGCAAAACAACTACATTCCTGGCTAATACCACGCAGAATATTGAATTACATCCCCTTCGAAAACCGTGACGTCGATCGGCCATTTTGCCGATACGGACATCTGTGGTGATTCGCAACTGATAGCGGAAGAGCATAGTACACTTACGCGTTTCGACCTTCTTGGGTCTCTTCAAGAGTGCCGTAATGCCTTTCAGTTCAGAATCTCTAATCCGAACTGAAGATTACACCCTCCGACAACCTCTCTTGGTTCGTGTAGTTACACAAGCGAGAAGTAGTCAGTTGGCGCCATCTTCACTTTCAGTTGCGAACCAACACCTCAGATAAATGCGACCGTATTAGTCGTATTAAATAAAAATGAATATAATTTCATAAAATACGAGGTGCTATATGAAATATAAATTTCGATTTTCTACTACACCTGTTTTAGTCGAAATTTCAATAATTTCGACTTATTGGCCTGACCGTTCTTCGAAGGGCAAAACAACTACATTCCTGGCTAATACCACGCAGAATATTGAATTACATCCCCTTCGAAAACCGTGACGTCGATCGGCCATTTTGCCGATACGGACATCTGTGGTGATTCGCAACTGATAGCGGAAGAGCATAGTACACTTACGCGTTTCGACCTTCTTGGGTCTCTTCAAGAGCCAGGAATGTAGTTGTTTTGCCCTTCGAAGAACGGTCAGGCCAATAAGTCGAAATTATTGAAATTTCGACTAAAACAGGTGTAGTAGAAAATCGAAATTTATATTTCATATAGCACCTCGTATTTTATGAAATTATATTCATTTTTATTTAATACGACTAATACGGTCGCATTTATCTGAGGTGTTGGTTCGCAACTGAAAGTGAAGATGGCGCCAACTGACTACTTCTCGCTTGTGTAACTACACGAACCAAGAGAGGTTGTCGGAGGGTGTAATCTTCAGTTCGGATTAGAGATTCTGAACTGGAAGGCATTACGGCACTCTTGAAGGGACTCAAGAAGGTCGAAACGCGTAAGTGTACTATGCTCTTCCGCTATCAGTTGCGAATCACCACAGATGTCCGTATCGGCAAAATGGCCGATCGACGTCACGGTTTTCGAAGGGGATGTAATTCAATATTCTGCGTGGTATTAGCCAGGAATGTAGTTGTTTTGCCCTTCGAAGAACGGTCAGGCCAATAAGTCGAAATTATTGAAATTTCGACTAAAACAGGTGTAGTAGAAAATCGAAATTTATATTTCATATAGCACCTCGTATTTTATGAAATTATATTCATTTTTATATATATATATATATATATATATATATATATATATATATATATATATATATAGTACACAAAGTTTTTTTTGGTATTTGGTTCGGTTTAAATTAGAAAACAGACTTTAAATATTCATGTTATTTATTTAAAAATATATAAAAACGGGACGTTTCGACTGGTTCCCCAAGTCTTTTTCATACCATAATAATCCTGAAACGTAATGAGAATATCCAACATTACACCATGTTGTGTGTTACAAACTGATGAAAACATTGAACAATACACATTTAAAATCAATAAACGACGACAAGACAAATATTTTTATTACAAACATGCATTTAAATTACTTTTTAATAAAGACAAACTAAACCATTATACAATAAAATAAATCATTAATCAGCACAATATACTGTCCACCTAAGGGCAATGGCGTAGGTGACAACTCCCCGTTCATAAGGAAGCTTCTCCTGGAAGCTGGATCCCATCTTCCGTTGCCTGCTGATGACTTTTACTTGTCCTTCCCGAATGTTTCCTCTTATACATGATTCACAGGAAGGCCAATATCAATGCTGTACGAAGAAGAATAGTTCATATACTGGGAATGTGAAAATTATTGTTTTCCCTGAATATTGGCGTTACCAGTGGATTTGGAATATCCTTTGTTTCTAAACTTTTTAAATCAATCTTCATTAGAGAAACGCGTAATTGATTTAATTTCAAATATTATTCATTTATTACTAAAGGTTGTCCAAAAGTTTTTTGTTGAAATATCAACTCTTGGTTCCTAAAGATAATTTTACATGCTGAATTTTCTATTAAATAAATGCCTTTAAGAATGTTCACTTCACTTTCTTCCCTACATTTTATCATTAACTTTTGTTCGACTGGAAATATTGCCAAAAATTGATTTATCTCCGGAATAATTTCATTATGATTCTATATTACTTCAATTGATGTATACTGACAAAATGTTTTCTTCGCATCCACAATTATTATTGTCTTGCAAATAGTTAGGAGATTGAAAAATATTGCCGCGAGTGCAAATGTCGTTTAGAGGTTTAATGCCATTATTTGATTAAAAACTACGTCTATGATGGTTTCAAATTCTAAAATAATGTTTTCTCAATTTGCTTGAAAATCTAAAATATATCAAATATTTTCGTTTTTAATATTTTTTTCATTATACAGGATGTCCTGAATTGTCTTATTAAAATTATCAATTATTTAGTGTCTAACAGAGTATTGCATTCTTATTTGATTTAGTTAGTTTTCTTGGCTTTGTTATAAATGTTTCATAATTGAATTAATTCTTTCTCCATCTCCAAAGTCAAAATTTCCCGTAATTCTTTTTACCATTGATCCAAGACCGTTTATTAACCCTCTCCTTGGTCTACCTAGGTAGAATAAATATTAATATAATCAAATTTATTTTCTATACAATTCTTAGTTTATGTACTCTATTATATTTAGAATATTTTCTTTTTCAGTTAGAAAAAATGTATTATTTGATATATTATATTTTACGTGGTTATATTGTATACTTTACTTATTATATTCGGGAAGCAGTGATCTCCTCCTATCATGAAAACTGTCCACTCAAGACAAAAAGAGACAATCGCAACTCTACTTGGTGGAACAAAAGCCTAGATAAGCGAAGAAAAGAAGTTCGACGACTATTCAATCGATCTAAAGAGTCAGGCAACTGGGAACCTTATAGAACTGCTCTAACAACTTATAACAAAGAAATTAGAAAGGCGAAACGGGAGTCTTGGAAGAAGTTCTGTGAGAGTATATCCGACATACCTCGCAGTACTAGAATACACAAGATTCTCTCTAAAGAGCCGATTGCCGAGATAGGGTCGATGAAACGACCAGATGGCACTTTTACGACCTCTAGAAAAGAAACGTTGGAGCTTTTGATTAAAAACCACTTTCCCGGAAGTTTGACTCTGGATAACAACCGACCTCCCCACTTTGAGGGCGCAAGGCGGCCCAAAAAGAATGATTGGGAGGTCGCCAAGAACGTTATCACAGCACCGGCGATTGAATGGGCAATAAAATCATTTCAGCCCTTCAAATCTCCCGGTGAGGATGGCATCTTTCCAGCTCTGCTACAAAACGCACTGGAATTACTTATACCCATCCTCATTAAATTGTATAGAGCTAGTCTGGCGTGGAATTATATACCACCCAGTTGGTTGGCGGCTAGGGTAGTATATATACCGAAAGTGGGCCGCACAGACCCACATCCTAAATCTGTCAGACCAATTAGCCTAACATATTTCCTGCTTAAAGGACTTGAAAGAGTACTGGACTGCCATATCAGGCAGGTAGCTTTATACAGCTCCCCCCTGAGCATCCACCAGTACGCTTATCAAACAGGCAAATCAACAGATTTAGCATTACATAACCTTGTTGAGAAAATCACACAATCCCTTAACAATAAGGAGATTGCGGTGGCCATTTTTCTCGACATCGAAGGAGCATTCGACAATGCACTACCAGCTTCCATTGACTGAAAAGGGCATTAAACCAACGATTACCGGCTGGATATATGCCATGCTCACTAATAGAACAGCCACTACATCTATTCAAGACGAGGCCATCAGCTTTAAGGTTTCCAGGGGCTGCCCGCAGGGTGGAGTTTTATCTCCCCTTTTGTGGTCACTCCTGATGGATGACCTGCTTGGTACTCTCGTGGGTAGAGGGGTAGAACTGCAAGCGTATGCAGATGACCTTGTCATTTTGGCAAGAACCAAGTCCGGACGGGTTGCACATAATACCCTCCAAAGGACTTTGGACGATGTCTACAGTTGGTGCCAGAGGGAACAGATGTCTGTTAACCCTGACAAAACTGTAATAGCTCCCTTCACCAGGAGAAGGAATTTGGCGGACCTTCCGCCACTTTCCTATAATGGTGAGGTTATTCCATTTGCAGCGGAAGTAAAATATTTGGGGATCATCCTAGATAAAAAACTTACTTGGAACGCTCACTTGGAAAAAGTCATCCATAAGGCCAGACTTTCCTTGTGGACATGTAGCAGGATCTGCGGAAAATCTTAGGGCTTGGGTCCCAAACAAATCCATTGGATATATGTGATGATTGTTAGACCAATGATCACATACGGAGCCAGTGCTTGGTGGTCAAAATCTTTACAGAAAACGGCCCAAGCAAAGCTCTCTGGCATACAGAGACAGGCTAGTTTGGCTATAACTGGTGCTATCAGCACCACACCGTCAGCAGCCATGGAAGTCCTCCTGGACCTTCCTCCTCTCCACATACTTCTGGAAAAAGAGGCCAGATGGACAACATATAGAATTGTGCATATTTCTAAATGCACGAAACAGGCTTATACAGAGCAAAGTAGAATGCTAGCGGCCACCGAAAGTCATAGTATTCTGGGAATGACCTCTGATATAATGCCCCCAACAGTAAACTATAATCTGCCTTATACCGTCCTATTTCCAAATAGAGATGAATGGGTCCTCCGCAAGGATGAACTCTCAAGAGCAGACATCTGTTGGTACACTGATGGATCAAAGACACCCTCGGGCTCTGGTGCGGGTGTATACGGTCGAAGACCTAGGACAGAAATCTCAACATCTCTGGGGTCATATGCAACCGTATTTCAGGCAGAAATTTATGCCATTGCTTCATGTGTGGAGAGTTTGGGGCAATCCAACCTGACACACAGATCAATAAAAAATTTCACGGACAGCCAAGCGGCCTTGAAAGCACTTAGCTTGTACCGTGTAACGTCGAAATTGGTTTTAGACTGCCAAAAAAGACTCGCCTCAATAGGAGAACGCAACAGGGTATCGCTGGTTTGGATCCCTGGCCACTCTGGTATGGATGGTAATGAGAAGGCTGACTCTCTTGCAAGAGAGGGTGCCGCTCATGACTTTATCGGACCAGAACCTACAATTGGCATGGCAACAAGTGTTGTCAAACAAACACTAAATACTTGGACTGCAAGAAGAATTTTAGACTTCTGGCATAATATACCAGGATTGGTTCATTCAAAGGCCTTCATACATCCTTCGAATAATGTATCCAAACAAATGTTAGGCTATAATAGACACGATCTACGTTGCCTAACAGGCCTCCTAACAGGCCACTGTCGTTTGAATCATCATATGCTGAAACTTGGACTATCGGACGATCCGATTTTCCGTCTTTGTTTGGAAGACGATGAAACAGCAGAGCATATAATTTGTGCCTGCCCCGTCGCGGCGCAAATCAGGTATCTGATGTTTGGCAGGGCCACTCTCTTGCCCTCGGACCTGAAATATCATTCACTGAACAAATTAATCGGCTTCGTCAAGAAGCTGAATTTGTTTGGTGAAATTTGAATAGGTATGAGCCACAATCGATTCTCGCGAGTCGCAGTGGAGGGCCTCATTGACCCACTCATTATAAACCTAACCTAACCTATTATATTCTACTACTAGTGTACTTAAATTATAAAAATGAAGGACAGTATGACTGGATTTCTACAGCTTGGCATATCTAATATTTATGGGAAGTATTCCCAACTTATGGATAACATCTTTAATTTTGACTGTTGCGTCTCCGACGGTGACGAACCTCAAATAAATTTATACGGAGTCTTTTTAGGAGAGATGAATATTTTCTGCAGTATTTTTTTGTCTAGTAGCGATTTCAGTTGTTTCCATTCGGATATTTTTGCTTTTAATATCTTCACTTTTATACTTATTTTTGGTTTTGCCGTGTGCCTGATTATTACGTACATACACTTTAGTGGGTATTGTATCTGGTAATTCTTCAAGGCTTCTATTGGCTTTAGAAATTACTTTTGATTCATTTTCCTGTAATTTTTTATTTTTTGAGTATGTAATTATTAACTAATTGTCAATCTATTTCTATATCGAAAGGTGTATTACTATTTATGTGTACGGTAATTATTTCGTTAGGTTTCAATTTCGTTGCAGAATGAACGTTAGTATAATACTGCATGAAGTATTTTATTTTCAATAATCTCATTTTTAAAATCTTTTCGATTGTTCAAAAGTTTGATGTGTTCAATAATCATTGAGTGGAATCTTTCGGCGATTCCCTTTGATTGTGGATACTGAGAACTTATGAAATGAATTTTAATTTTATGAGGTTGTAATACTTCCTTTACAACAGAATTTTTTAACTTAGTTCCATTATCCGAAATTATTTGTTCTTGTATACAGTGGTGTGTAAAATATTTGATTAGACTATGAGCTACTTCTATTCCTTGTCTAGATTTCAATTCATACATTTGACCATATTTGGAAAATGAATCTATTATCGTAAGAAATTCACTATTTTCTAGGCTTATCCTGTCTAAATGCAAAATTTGGAAATGTTTAGTAGCTGTAGGAGTAACATTTAAAAATGGTTTTATTAGTTTTCTATAATATTTGATTTGTCCAATAATATGAAGCTTTTAATTGATTTTCAGTTTCGTCTAGTCCTCTATGATTAGTTTTACCTTCGTGGTAATTTAGAATTACTTCTTTAACTTCATTTAAAGGAACGTCTATTAGTTTTCTATTACATTTTACAAAGTCAATTTGAGAATCTTTAAAGTGATTTTGAAGAATGACACTGAAATTTTCATATATAGTGTCTTCGAAATATAAAGTATTTAGTTTTAGGTACTATGTATTCTTTAACGAAATTAATGACAGCTTGCTCAAAATTGTTTTTAGATAGTTGTACAATAATTTTTTTTAGTGTAGGTGCGGCTGATTCGAAATTTACTTCTGAAACTATTAATGGATTTTCACCAACATTTATCGCTGAATCTTAAATTGGTGTACCAAATACAGGATTTTTTTCATTAGTATGAACAGGGATATCCTCGTTATCATCCTCATTATTGTTACTTTCATTATCTATTACCATATCTACATTACCATTTTTTACATTTTCAATATATAATTTAATTACTTGTGAAGGCACTACTATACAATTCGTGGATCCAGTTTTAATGTCAAAGTAATTTAATTTAATTTAACTATAAGAGTCATAAGCAAATTATTATTCAAGTCAGTAATTCCATTACGCATTTTTAAATTATCTAATCCTAGAAAACAATCAAAATGAACATGAAATTTGACAACGCATTATTCCAAATTCAGCGGTTGCCTATAATTAAACATTTTAGGGATTCGAATGGAAGTGCAGAAATTTTGTTGGCTGCTACCAAAGGCAAATTTTACGTGGAACGGTTTTTGAACGAAAGATTTTTTGAAATATTTTTCAGCTACAGCTGGTGTCACAAAGGATCTTGTGCTACTAGTATGAATTAAAACTTTTAGATTTTGTTCTGGGAAAATTATATAGGTTAACACACTTTCTGAATTATTCAAGTTAAACAATTCGATAATGTTTGGTTTGGTTCCGAGGCTGGTGTCTCTAAAAAATTATCGGATTCATCATTAGTGCAATCGGAATCGTCTATATTATGGAGTTCTTCCCAGCTAAAATTTCTAGGTTGATTATGATTGTGTTGGCACCTATTTTGTTAATTTTGGGGTTGGGGTCTAGATGTGTTTCTGGTAGACATACTCATTGGAGTTGTATTTGAAAATCGTTGATTTGGATTAAGTTTAAAGACGTTTTGACCATTATTAGAAAAGTTTGTATTATTCCTATTAGGAGGATTATAAGAAGTCGATGGACGATTTTGTAGGTTTGATGCGGGATTTCGATTAGTGTGTTTTTAATTCTTCATAGAATTTGGCTTAGGAGGTTGCTGCCTATGTGCCACATTATTTTGGAAATTGTTTTATTTTTATGTGAATAATTTTGCGTATTTAAATTTGAAAAAACATTTTTCGGATGATTATTCTGGCTCATATAAATTTGAAAATTATTTGTAAGAACATTTAAAGTGATATTCTAATTTTCTGGATTTTTCGTACGAATTAATGTTCCTAAAGGTTCTTTTAAACTGCTTAGTAATACTCTGAGAGCTAAATTTTTAAAGTAATTTCCTAAAATTATATATTCATTAACATTGGAATGTTTCATGAGGTAAGAAATTTGAAGATTTAATAAATGTTGAATTCTATTATAAAATTCGAAAGGCGTTTCATTACCTTGTTTCATTTCTGAATGCTCTATATTTATTGTGTAAATATCTCTTTTGTCAGCGTACGTATTAAGCAATGCTACTTTTAGATTTTTCCGAGCTCTAGTACATGAGGAAATGTTTATAGCTACTTCACCTTTTATTTTTGCGAAGATGCTGGACATCAAATATTCATATTGCAAACCCCCTTCATCCACAGTATTATAAAACATACTGACTAATTTCTCTGAAATTTGAATACACCTAGAAAGTAATGCAATGTTTCCATCGAATTCTGGTATCATATCAAGATATTCTTTTTTCAAAATAGGTAATTGTTGAGTAGCTATTTTATTAAAATTATTTATGGGAAAAAGTTTTTGTGATGCTAAAGTTAATTTTCTTTTAGTATTAAAAGAATTTGAGTCTGAATTTGAATTTTTTGAATCAGAATTTGAGTCAGAATCGTCAGATGTATCAGAAAAATAATTAATATTTCCTCTATTTTCCATAAAAACACTTACAGTAATAGAACGAAGATCCTTTCCATTGGCTCGGCCTGCACAGGAACAACCAATATCCTCTTGATTCTTCTTCCGGTTTCTGGCACAACACATATCTTCTAGTTTACATAGGTACCTATTTAAGTTCTCTTATACCGAAACTAGAATTCATATATTTTTACGAAAATGTCACAATACGCATACTAAAAAATCTGACATCCATAGATAGCACATCCTACACTTTGTAATTATTTCCTTCATATAAAAGTGGCATACTTGATACTTAGAATGGATCATTATCAGGAATTTATTATATTATGGAAACCAACCATTATAAGCCTCAAGTGGTGTATCACTTTTATATGACAGGAGCTGTACGGATGGATCCAGTTATGTACATTTTATGCACATTCTGGCATGTATACCTATTTATAAGTTCATCATTATTCAATTTGATCCAACATAGTTCATCCATTGGATGCACATAGACGGGGGTGCAAATTCTTGACATCCTTTGGAGGTACTAGAATGTACAATTGTGGATAATTCAGGTTGATCCAATAATATTTTATCTAGTGGTGATACGCAAACGTATACTTTCTGGATGTACAAATTGAATCCAGTCCTGTACACACTATGGATATTCAGAAATGTACAATTATGGATATTTTATCGTGTTCCAATATTGTACATCCAATGGACATTTACATGAACGTACAATTTCTGAATGTACAAATTGGATCCAGTCCTGTACACCCTATGGATGTTCAGAAATGAACAATTATGTGTTTCAAGTTGTTCCAAAATTGTACATGCATTGGACATACATGAAAGAACAATTCCTGAAAATACAAATTATATCCAGTTCTGCACATCCCAAAGACCTGCAATAATGTTCATATATGGATGTTTGACAAACGTCTGATATTACACGTCCAATGGACATCAAAAAGACGTCTAATCATGAAACGTACAGGACATATCCAGAATTGCACATCCATTGGACGTCCATATTAGGTCCGTTGACTTCATATGGACATTAAATGGACTTCGAGTGGACGTCTTGTGCTGTATGAGAAGTTATTCGCGGTGGACAATTTCTGTTGAAGAGCATTATAATCACAAGCATTGAATTGTTTATAATTATATTGCCCATAGTTGGCCAAATGTCAGGGTTAAACCTGTTTAATATATGTAAATAGACAAAACTTTTATAAAATTGTGGATTTACACGCCGTACTCTCGCCCTCCTTGTGATAAAAAACAGACACCGATCGTCAAACTTTCGAATTAATTCATTTTACTTATTTCTTATTTGTTCCGATAGGGAATAAAGATCTCCCTTTTTAATCAAAGAAGCAACCCAACCTAATAAACATCGATTTAAAGACGCGACTCTTTGAAATTTTACCAATTTCTTTTCACTAATCGACAATAAACTTGCCCGAAAATTGGAACTGGAAATTTAGATCTTTTCTTTGTAGTGTCTCGACAACGTCTCGCGGTTCAGTTATAATGACTTTTATCTAATAAATATACTGGAATATCTTGCCAAATGCGCTTTCAATTTTAACAGATACTAAAGTTCCACTATGTAATCGGATAAATCAGTAGCGCTCAGACCGATTCGAATTATATTCGAAAATAGTCGCATAATTGAGACTGACATAACTGATGTGTATCAAAACTT
Organism: Galeruca laticollis; assembly: GCA_963921935.1. Classification (NCBI taxonomy): domain Eukaryota; kingdom Metazoa; phylum Arthropoda; class Insecta; order Coleoptera; family Chrysomelidae; genus Galeruca; species Galeruca laticollis. The sequence continues at coordinate 168,658,204 of OY998180.1, forward strand.
TTACGATTATTTTCAATAGAAGGGTTGAATCTAAGGTATTAAGGGTAGATATAAGGAAATAGTGTGGCTTGAAATTCGAAATTAAAGTAGTCATTCAAACCAGGTTTTAGAAACAATATCGAGATTTGCTAGCTCATATTTGACATGAAAGCAGACAGAAAAACCTGAACGCTTCAGATTATTCAAAAATACTGAGGTGCTTATACAGTATTGGAAAGTATATACTTATCTTGGGTATTGTGATTTCATGAGAGTGTAAGAGCTTGTTTAATATTGAGGTAGCGTCTATACCTCAGATTAACACATAAAATAGATGTCTGATTTGATTTTTGATGTCGCAAATATTGAGTAGCATTCTAAGCTCACTTGCTTAATATTAAGCAACACTTCCACCGCTTTGCCAAATTTACAAATTCTCTTCAGTTGCAGGAAAAATGAAATTGGAAAGTTAATTGAAAATTTGTTAAAAAGTTATGCAAATAAAAAAAATTCATACCAATTTATGCATTTAAGTCAAAGCTTTTAAAAATAATCAAAAATTTAATAAAAGCATATTCTAATATAAATTTTAAACAAGTATTTGTTGTAGTAATTGAAAGTGGCGGCATTGTTCAAAATCCAAGTACTGGTTTATGTATCTACTCGTAGTTTAACCTATTCAGTAGTTTTATCCTTACTTAATTACCATACAAAGAGAGGTGCAAATACCGTCAGAGTGTGCTCGACGTAGTATTCTTAGTAAATAAAGTCAAACGTGTTTTGTTTATTATGGGGCGTTTGTAATAAATTAGTTCTTTCGTTATTATGTGTTTTTTAAGACTTTCAGTCTTTAACTTTTAATGACTTTTAATGTTTTTTCATCAGTTTTAGTGACTTTTAATGACATTTAATGACTTTAAGTGACTTTTATTGACTTTTATTGACTTTTAGTGACTTTCAGTCACCATGGTCATGTTTATTCTACGCTATACTATAACTATATTAATAGAACATTTTTCAAAACATTGACCTACTTTTGTTTAGCCTACCACATATTGGGTGTTAGTTCCAAACGTGAGAATATGTGGCCGAGCGTTATCTTGTTGAAAAGTTAGATTTGGAAGTGTCCTGAAATAAGGAATTAGCAGAGGTTGAAATATTTCTTGAATGTATCGATGTGCAATCACATTGCCCCTAATGAAGACTAAAGGTGACCTTGAGCCATAAGCAATGGCACCCCATATCATAACTCCAATAGTGCGGTACATGCCGCCTCCTTCTCACCCTCGCTCGACCATCATGCATGTCTAGGCAGAGCCGAGATTCATCACTGAAGACGATAATATTCCATTCTTGATTCCACACTAGTCGTTACTGGCACAACTCAGGTCGATTTCTTCAATGATCCAGAGTTAAAGGTAACACCAACTGTGGTTGGTTTGAAGAATGGCCTAACCTTCTTATCCGTCCATAAACACTCCGCATTCCAACAACCCTTCCATGTTCTGTAATAGATACGGATATTCAGAAGAATAATTTTATTGTAGAAAGTTTCAGAACACACGGTAAAACATATTTTATTTTGAATCATAATATTAAATGGAAACACGACCCACATTATGTTTAATAAAACAAATACGAAGCCAAAACAGAAGAGAGAAATACTGGGTCAAAGCAAAATGATTGTTTTAAAAACAAGGATTTCAATAACATAAACTAGCACGATTCAAAAAAACAAAAGTTGTTTTTTGCAAGTCGACAAAAACCCCAAAATCAATGTCGGGGGAAAACAAAAAAACAGTGTAGACAGATCAAGAGCGGCAGTGGGTACCGGGGGCCGAACGCGTGAAGGGAAAGGTTTTCCCTTGCTACGGTAACTAGTGTTTTAGTGTTAGCTGTACGAGAGGTAGAAATTCTCACCGTTGTGTTAGGAGGTGATACTGTCTCCTACTTCGATACACAAACGGTAGATTTACCCTCTACGCTAATTGCCTTTCAACCTAAAACGATTTCGTTTATCGGGTACGATACGTAGCGACCAAACAGATAGGGAAAATCAAGAAATTTCCCGACGTGACGGAGGAAGATTGTCAAACAGTAAGTTTTTGAATTAGATTTCGATTGGGATACATTTTTTTTATTAGTGATATATATATTTACTCGTTATTGGTCGAGCTGGAGTCTGAACTTGGGAGCATAAGAAAATTTCTATATACCAGGTGTAGCGATAGCAGATATTATTTATTTGATTTGTTTTATTGTTGATTTTCAAAGAGACTGGACACATCTGTTCACTCTCAGATTGAGTTTTTCGTCCTAACGAACAGTTAATTTACCGTGTGTACTGAAATAATTTCGATTTCCAGAGTTTCGCCAACCTGACACGAGTTGGGTTACATTTTTGTTAAGTAGGAGATTATCATATGTTGAGTTACGTATTTTCTCTTCCACCTCGAAAGTAGGAAATAGATAGAAAGTTAGGCAAGGTTAATTTTGTAGGCAGTAGAAAAAAAACAAAAAGGCCGGAGCGGATGCTTGCCATATTTGCGTGGGTGTCAGCGAACTCGTGCTGAAAAGTAAATTGATTGTAGAGAACCTTTGTTATCAGTCTTTCGTTCAGCCGTAATTATAAATTATAACTCGATTATATTTTGCCAGGGTAAAAGCATAAATTAACATATGTAATTAAACTACTGGGGACCGCCAGTGTCGATAAATAATTTAAACTATTTCATTAGCTCATCAGAATTTCTGTATAGAACAAGAATTTCACTTTCGTTTTGAAGGTCAATGGCGACCTGAATCGACATAACGTGAAACGTTTATTGTGGTTAAAAGCAAATTTACACATACGATTTATTTGTTTTCTCGTCGCAGGGGAATAGAAATATTGAGAAACGAATAATAATAAGCTACACTCTTCTCCCGCAGTTGTTGTAAAGGTCCGAGCTGATAACAGGGATAGGCTCACTGCCACCCCCGGAAAAACGGGAACTCCGTTCATAATTATCGTTTATACAGGGGTAGGAATAAGCAATAAATAAATTTTTAGACAAATTTTATGTATAGGTAGAAATTATAACGGGGAATTTTGGGAACTGAGTCCTTCGGGATTATTGTTAGGGTTAAGTATGCATAGCTGTATCTAAGGATTTAGAAACGTTATTTTTTTTATTATATATGTATTTTGTATAACTTGTTGGCTCTATATTATTTCACCCAACTCCCCTACCCCAACATTTCCCCTTTGGAAGTGTATTAACGTGGACGTGCGACAGAAACGAGGAAGACAGCCCTGTCCTGGCAAAGGAGGATACATCCGTTTTAAGACCAGGCGAACCTAGCTAAAAGAAATCGGACTGGATTGCCTTGCACGCTCAGCCGCTCTTTGGAGGCAGAAATTGGCAACAATCTAGGATCGGGATCAATAGAGAGCGGCCAAAAGATAGGTAGGAAATATTTCTCTTTTTTTTCTGACCCATATTTTTAGTACATCTAGAGCAGCGGATTTTTTTTTCAGGAGGATAGATTATTACACTGATTATTAAGTTTTGTTGGCTAACATTTTTTCACTGGTGACAGCGGTTTTTTTTGTTTTTTGAGAATCAACTCGGTATCAAAGAAGTGTAGAGTTGTACAGTTCTATAAACCACTTAGTTGCTATTGCCCATGTCGATGAGAAACGATATCTTAGAGCTAATAACCTTAGGTGACAATCTTGGCCCTCTGTTGTCCTACTTATTGGATAACAGTATCCACACCCCTGTTTATTCTACCAGTAATTTCTCGGAAATTCTCGAAGACCAACAATTCGACCTCTCTCGCACTCAGTTAGCTGTCGATAATTTGCATTTCTTCGCACTTTAGACATGATGAACACTTGTGAATTCTTGTAAGACAACGTTTAAAACCACTGTACTCTGTATTCTGTTATCGGAATGAGCCGTTTCGTCCAGTACTTATAGCAAATTAATAATTGAATAAAAACAGGAATGTTCAGTTGATAGAGCTCAAATTGTAATATTTTATTAGTGTCCTTTGAAAGGGGTTGAAGGTAGAGATCACCATTTTCACAGTGTAGAATGTCAATTTATGAATTAAATTTGACGTTTCAGGATTTTTTATAATTATGTACAGTAACTGACATAATGAATTTATTCCATTTGGCTCGATTTTAGCTTGAGAAATCAGAAAATCCTAAATATTGGCTTCCCAGCAAAATAGAAGATAATAAAACTGTGTATGGACGTGAAGCACATTATTTCTGACAATATTGTCATAAAATAATCACTGTTCAATAGCAGATATGGTTAAAAATTAAGAAAAGGAATTGAAAAAACAGCCTGTCATGAATGTACTTTAATTTGGAAATCGGAGTCGGTTATAGCGCAGTTATAGGAACGGTAGGTTTTGACGCAGAAGTTTCGGGTTCTAAACCATCTCTTTATTCTTAATAGGATTTTTTTCTTCACTTTCTCATTAATAAAATGATTTTATTAGTTATCAACTCTTGAAAACAATAAAATAAATGAAACATGTTATCACAGTAAAAAGATTTAATGAAATTCACCAAAAAACGAAGAGTAAAAGAATAATAACTAAGAAAAGAATGCGTCTAGAGTAAATGTTCAAACAAATCACCATAATTCGCTAAACAGTTATCAAATTTATCGTAAAAATTTCGCCACACACTTGCTAACTGTTTGTTGGAAATTTCCGCACATTCTTCATTTATTTTCCGCTTGAGAAAATCAATATTGGGGTTTATTCATTTTAAATGTCCACATAAAAAAAGTAATTTAGTGACAAATTTAATGATTGAGCTGGCCAATACATTTGTCCATTATGTCCTATTCAAAAATTACCAAAATTATTATTTAAGTGTATTGTAATTGCATTGCATGAATGAACCAGTCATCCATCCTGTTGAAACCAAATAACATTCTCGCCAGCAACATTTTCAGTTGCAGATCCGATATTATTTTCTAATAATTCCAAATATTTTTTTATTTCAAGTTTTCCCTCAATGAAGAATGGACTTATGATATTAGGACCCAATATCCCAATCCAAACATTAACAACTTCACGATAATGGGAACGATTATTAATTCTTAAGTGGCAGTTTTCTCGGTACCAATTTCTATAATTTTGCACGTTTGGTTCCCCATTTATGCTTAATGAACGTTCATCCGAAAAATAAATATTCTTAATAAAATTTCGGTCCCAGTGAACCCGATTCAAAATAGCTTCACAAAAAATCATTCGGTTGATTCTATCGCCATCAAAAATTTCTTGGTGTTCCGAAAAATTTCACGATTTATATTTGTATTTTTTTGAAATTTTAAGGACAATTGTATAGTGAAAACCCAACTCGAAACTAAGTTGCCTTAAACTAATAGTAAAGTCATAGCACAGCAGCGAGTTCATATACTTCATTATTTTTCTCTCGGTTCCTCTGGTTCTTCAGATGAATATTTCTATATACAAAATTTGCATGGAACAAATACCGAGCCATATTCGTTTTGATTTTGAATAACTCTTTTTATAGTTGTTGCTGAAAGGATTAGTTTATCAGGATATAAACCCGTGAAGGTATCTCGAACTGCATTGATATTATTACATGTATAGTACAACTTTAAAAATTAGTTTTTGTCACTAATTCAATACACTGAAGCCATTGCTCATTTTTATCGCGACAGCTAATGATTGCAATGCCGTTAGATAAAAAAAATCAAATTGGCCATGATATATAAAAAATCACATTGATAATCTAGCTGTCATTATAAAGATACTATCATATTAAATGTATTTTATTAATAGGAAAATAAAGAACAAAAATCCTAATAGGAATAAAAATCCTATTAAGAATAAAAAAGTGATATTTCGCGGGTTTCGAACCTGATCCTTCAGTGTCAAAACCAACTGCTCCTATCACTGCGATGTAACCGACTCCGACTGCAATTTTCAAATTCAAGTACATCAATGAAAGGCTGTTTTTTTAAAATTCATTTTCCTAATTTTTAAACTTATTTGCTATTACATAGTAATTATTTTATAGCCATATTGTCAGAAATAATGTACTTCACGTCCATACACAATCTCGTTAGGTTCTCTTTTGCTGGGAAGCAAATATTTAGAATTTTCTGATTTTCCATGTTAAAATCCTATGGTCCTTTTATCGCGGCAGCACCCGGTATGGTAAAAATGAAGCTACACAGAATTGCTACTGACAACAATAGAAATATAAAATAAACGATTTTAAAGATTAAAACTAACTTTTCCGCATCTGTGGCCCTGAACAATATTCTATAATAAAATTGTTACTTGTATACACTTCGGGGGATGTATCGTGCTAACAAACCAAAATTTCTCCAAAAATAACCAAAAATTTAGTATATCTGGATTTATAGGACCCGCTGTACTCGCTCTAGTCAACTGAAAATCAATAGGGTACATCTGTGAGACACCTTGAACAATATTCAATCATAAAATTCATCAATCGTATACTCTCTGGTGGCTGTATCGTGCTAACAAACTGAAAATTCTCCAAAAATGACAAAAATTGGGTACTTCAAGTACCATAGCACCCGTTGTACTGGCTTTAGTGAGCTGAATATCAATAGGGTTCATCTTTGATACGCTTTGAATAATATCCAATCATAAAATTGGTCACTTGCATATACTCCGGAGGCAGTATCGTGCTAACAAACTGAAAGTTCTCCAAAAAGACAAAATTATCGTACTTAAAGTACTGTAGCACCTATTGTATTGGCTGTGGTGAGCTGAAAATTGATAGGGTTCATCAGTGAGATGTCCTTAATAATATTATATCCTAAAATTGGTGACTTATTGAACACCAGAGGCTGTATCGTGCTAACAAACTGAAATTTCTCAAAAAATGATAAAATGTCTTACTTCAAGTACCATAACACCCGTTGTACTGGTTCTGGTGAGCTGAAAATCAATAGGGATCATCTGTGACATATCCTTAACAATATTCCATCATAAAATTGGTGACTTATTGCACTCCGGAGGCTGTATCTTGCTAACAAGACATGTAAGGAAAAGTGGCCGACGACAACGACGACGACGACGACATACACACAGGATTTTTTTTCTAAAAACCGTTTTTTCGTGTTGTTGATGGAAAACGTGAAAATAACTCAAAAATTTTTTTCAAAATTCCAATTTTTTGGGGGGTAAACCAATACTTTTCTCGCATATTAGAGTTAGGCGGAAAAGTAAAACGTGTCTGGGGAGAAAATAGAGTGTGACCAAATAGAAGGGAATTGTAATAAAGGATAAGTAATAAATCTCAAAGGCGCGGGTAGGAAAGAATGAAATAAATAGGTTCATAAAGAGAAGTAAGAGGAAAAGAAATATAAAAGTTGGAGAAATTTCTAATAGTTCAAGCGTTAGTGATTTACATTAGGACAAACCTCACAATTTATTGTGATGACAGGCTGAAGGAAAATGTATGGTCCGTACTTAATAACAATTTTTATTAAATTATAGCTTGAAATATGTTCGGTCCAATACTTTTTATTACTTATGACTTGAATTTATTTTTTAATTTTCCTTTAGATAAGGAAGTAAGGCCAGGAACTGCATCGTTGTAAAATCTATTATCGTTATTGAATGAAAAGTGGGAAGTTATCTTCCAGTACTTCGACCAAAGTCTACGTGCTAAAAAATAAATTATATTTGATTCCATCGTGTTTTGTCGGTACGGTCACCAAATTTTTTTATAAATCAGTGTCAATAGAATTGGTATGACTTACAAACCGAATGATTTCCTTATACTGTAGATAATTGAGCAGTGCAATTAAATGCAATCTAATTTCTATCGGATCACATAGTCCAAGGTGTAGTAGCTTTTGATTCATATAATTTTGATAGTGAACTTGCCTAGTTTAATAGATACTAATTAATAAGCAAATAATTGAAAGTTCTCATTTAAATAACCTCAATATATTTAAAGGAGAAACAATCACCATTATGAAGATCAAGGTGTAACAACAGAAACTCTGGTAAATGTATTCTAATTACGAAAATTGGGTTCAGGTAGGGTACGTAAAACGAACTCTGTGTCCAGTCAATAAATTAGAAAGCGTCATGAACCTGGCAATTCGTATAAATTGTACTCTAATCATAAAGTGAAATGCTCGAATAGAATGAGCGTTGTTATCTTGGCGCACATAACAATTTGAAAGTTTAATTGCTCAGTTAACCACGGGTCTCTCCGTTACTGTCGTTTAATGATGAGATGTACGTTGGATAGATGTCCGTTTTCCAAGCATAAAAAATAATGGTTTACTGACAACCGGCTTCAATAAACAGGTAGTCTCGCCAATTGCCTCTTATCTCCCAGGCCAATACCTAAACGTTTATTACTTCGGCTATAACTGTTTCCGAAACACCAGGATTTGAAAAACGTATCGTTGCTGTGCAAATACAATGCAGATAATTATTACTGGCTTCAACTTTTCGATCAAACAAAATGAATGGAAAGATTTATAACATATTCTTATTGTGTTTCCAACTTTTTGAAAATTAAAACTGAAGAGTTTCGGAAAAATCAAACCTCCAGAAGGTTTAATGATAAAATTTCTTGAAAAAGTTCAAGTATTTTTAATATTAACTCTAAGTACTTACTGGAATATTTAGAAATGCAAAAACCAAACAAATCTGTTATTATTGTAACCTATGTTAAATCGATCGATATCGCTAATTATTTTTATCATGGTGATGACGCTACACTAAATTTTAAAAAACAATTTTCCATTACTATGTAGTAAGAAAATAACTACAAAAGAGAAAGAAAAACGAATCTTTCTCTATTCCTAAAAGGGTATGTGACATGAAAAATTTGATAATGGCCAAAATTATGGCAAATTTGTTCGATAAAGGCCGTAATTGGAGCGAAACGCCAAAAAGATATGCACTTAGTACACAATCGTATATATTAAAAAAATTTATATATATTTATCGGCCGATTTACTTCATCTTTTTTCTAAATAGATATATGATTCATCAATCATTGAAATTTACTCAACTCCCACCTTACTCAAGTTATACTCAAACGATATTCTTCCCTGTACATTTCTTATGGGACACATTTACTCAAGAAATTCGAATTCTCATAGCTCCTCTTCTAATGAATGTATCTTGATCGTTTCACTCTCAGAAGACTCAGTTGATCAAGCTTTTCTTTTTAGTTATTTAATGCTTAAATTCGTTGAGTTTGAGGAAAGTTATGCGTGCACAATCAACTTTACATTCAATTTTTTCGAGATTTTCCTTAACTCAAACCTCTATAACTAGAGTTCTAATTAACGTAGGCTATTGACACAAGTCTAAGAACACTCAGTGGATCAAGCCCTTTCTTTTGAGCTGTTAACTGTTTAGATTCAATAATTTTGAGGAAAGTTATGTGTGCACAATCAACTTTACTTTCAATTTTTTTCAAATACTGCGGCCGACGCACATCTAATACTGTCTGGAAGGAAGTACTGTAAAATGATTTTATGTAATAATTAGACCCTCTCATACATAGTCTATCCTAATGCTTCGGAGCAGCACGGGTCCTCTAGTTGAAAAATAAAAAATATTTTCGCTGCCGTTGTTTTTATTTCCTGTGAAAGAATAGTAAAGTGGACTGCCGAAAATGTGGAATACATCATTTGCGCAAACCTAATATCGCCATATATTTCTCAATAGCCTAATGAGAAGCTTTCTATTATGTTTTACCCCAACCAACACCAGGGGTAAAAAACCTGAACGGCCAAAAATAGTAACTTCTACACCGAATATAAAAGATTTAGAAAAGTCTATAAATTTAGGAAAAGAAAAAGAGGAAACGGTGAAGAAAAAAAGTTTTTGATGTTGAAGCAATATGTAGTGGAATGCAAAATAAACTAAAAAACAAAAGCTGAAAATTCCTGCTAAACGTCATAAAAGAGCTTCACTTTCATCGAGCTCAGAATGTAACGACAGTATTTCATTGCAAAAATTCTTCAGGAGATGAAGAAAACTTTCGCTAGAAACGTGCCCTGATGGCGCAATTTGTCTTTTTTGGGACCAAAGATTTTCAAATGTTACTAGCAGAGAGATATGGGTTATGTGTACCTTGTGCAACTGCTGGGTACAAGAAGAATGGGCAGGGACCGAACAACACCCATACATCTGCTATTTTTGTTCTAAGTTTTTTGTTCTTGTTCTTACTACTTTTTCTGTTCATTTCTTGTTTTGTTTTCCGTATTTTATAATATAATGAAATAAATATATGTTATTTTCCAAAAATCTTTTGCTTTACTTAGAAAAAAGAATTATTTTAATATCAAGTACAATATTATACCTATTCCACATTAGCGTATATAGTTTACCCTCATTGCCCACCCATTTTTCAGCTAGAAAAAAGTGCACTTTTTATTTAAAGTTGTTTTCGATAGTAGATATATTTTTTATGATTTTCATAAAATGAGGATAATAATGTTGAAGTTTCCATTTTAGTTTTCTCAAAAAACAAAACAGTATTCCACATACTCACTTGGAATAAAAATGGGTTTAACTTTGAACAACAAAAAATGTAAAACTCGTTGAATTGTTTCTTGTTTAATATAATGAATAAAAGGACGAATACTAAGTGAGTAGATGGCAACACGGGTACGGGGGCACTACTTCGGCAAACGTCCGCTAGTGGCGCGACGGTGGCGCTGGTTTGCCGTGACGTCATGAGGGGAGGGTGCGTGTCGTCGTCCATCTTGTATTCTGTGACGTCATCTGACATGCGCTCCATGTCATCCGCCTTGTGTTCTGTCATGTGTGTCTTCTCTCATGTGTTCTGTGACGTCCATCTTGTATTTTATATCATTGTGTATTTTGTGTCATCTATCTCCTGTGTGTGTGTGAAGTAGACAGCATGCCTCCGTACAATTTAATTAGAAAAAGAATTCTGCCACCACGGGGGTTTGAACCTCTCATCTACTGAACCAAAGGCGAGCGACATATCCACTGCGCCACGAAGACGATAATATTATATGGTATTAAATATGTTTAATAACAACAATTTACCATAAACAGATAATATTCATAGAGGGACACACACACATTACGGTTATATCTGAAATATACGGTGGGGTAAAGAAAATTGTAGAAAAATATTATTGAATTTTAAGTCTGAAGGATGGGGAGGGGCTGCTTACATTCAGAATACGGGAATATAATTGTGACGTGTACGTTATTCAATGTTAAGAAATGTTATATTACCTACATTTAAAATTGTTGACAATAAAACTCATTTTAACAATGTGAAATACCAAAGCGTGTTAACCGCAATGACTGATAACCGGAAAGAAATCACGATCGGAAAAACAAACAATGAATTGCTGTTATCAATATGTAACCACAAAAGTGGTAAGCGACAAAAATATGCAATTCAAAGTGTGAGAATGGTTCTCTGGTTTTCACATCAAATTATGAGAACTGAGGTTTTAGGAATAAACTTTCAAAATATTATTCACCTAACGATTTTCTATCGAAATTAATGTTATCAAAGCGTTACGAGTAATATAAATTTGCTGCGAGAGTCTCAGTTTTATTAAGTTTTTGTCCAACATCAGTAGTAGCAACATCACCAACATATATTTGTCGGAAAGTTACCTGTATATACATAAAGCGAAAGTAAGTACAATTATTTTTTATAATCTCTTTAGTTCGATGTTAAATTTTGTAAGAAATTTCTCACGTACACTTTTTTTCAAAATTACTTCAAATAAACTGATCAATAAAGGAGATGTGAATAAAAACTTTGAACGTTTTTTAGATGGATCTATCTTTACTAAATACCACATCGCTAATTCCAGAAAAGAAGCCAACAATTAAGCTGCAAGATTTGACTGTAGGAGAAGCGCAGCCCATCGTGAAAGCAAAATTAATACAAACTAAATTTGGAGAAGTGGTTTTGTTGGAGTGGGAGGAACATATAACATTTTTATCCCAAGAGTTACAGGCCAATATCGGGGTCTCATAGAAAATTTAACAAACAAAAAGAACTCAATAATCTTTAGACGATTGGTAGAAACAGGAGTGGTGAGTTTTATTTTATTATATTAAAAGTGAAATGGCAAATTTAATGAACAAAGTGGATGAGACATTAGTTTTCCTAAGATAAAACTATTCTTAACCTTTAGCTGATTCAATAATTAAATTAATAGACCGACATGCTAGAAAATGTGTTTTAGCATTAGATAAAATTAAATTTTCCATTGGCGAAAAGAGAAAAATTCAAACAAAAATTGGTGAGCTCAAGCGAATGCTATATCAAATTAAGGCAAAACAAAAATGTAGGTTATGAGTTGAGGAAAAGACGGGGTGTAAAATGGCTAGATACACGTGCTTTTTATAATAGCAGAATCAGGACGGGACTCATTGTAAATTTAAAACATAAAGAAATTAATGATTTTTTCAAAGATTAGTTTAATTTATTCAAATATAAAATTTCAAAGATGCTGAAGGATTTAAAAATGATTAAAATTAACAACTACTCTCATTGGAAACTATATAAAACAATCGGTCATTTGACTGTTTTAGGGAAGTTTTAGATCAAAAACATTTCAGTGCACTCAATGCAATCATTGTTGAAAGAACTGATTTGATGGATTGGTTCAAAAATTATGTTGTTGATCCAATTTTACACATGATGTCTGAATTTCAAGAGAAACAGAGTAGAGATAGCAATTAACAAATACGAAATGCGTAAGGGATAATCTTTCATTCGACTGCCAGAGCAAATACAGAGAAAGCAAGCATGCTTTTTCTGGAGTGATGTTGTCGTTCTACATGCTCCAGCACGATTGACTAGGAAAAAATTAAATCGTCACGTCAACTTATTACTCATTCAAGATAAATACTTTCCAAAATTAAACGAATATAAAGCCCCGCCCTGTGATGATAATATTGATATTGAGATTAAATATCATTATTGTTGGATTCAAGATTTATTTCGGTTAATTAGTTCACAGTTGAATAAAGCTAAAAATAAAAAATATATTTGCGATAGATGTCTCAACTATTTTTCATCCCAAGAGAGACTTGATAATCATTCCGAACTATGTGAGAATTTAAACAGCGAATAAATTTCATTTCCTATATATGATTGTGTGGAATTTAAAAATTATACATACAAACAAAATTGTCATTTTGTTATTTATGCTGATTTTGAATCTCAATTGACATTATGTAATAAAAAATTTCAAGCACTACTACTATAACCACTATCTTGAAAATTCATATTAACGACTGACAATGTAGCTTGCAGCTCACTCCAATTTATACCAAGTCCTATCTCTCTTTGCAGTTAATGCTCCCCGTCACAAAAAAATGTATTCATACGCGACGAAGCGAACAGTGGTTACACAAAAACATCTGTATTTTCTATCCAGCTGTTGTGATTTTTGTATAAACCCAACCAGTTAACATACATTTGGTTGCTTTTTCTTCTAAACACCTTTTCCAGCAAGTAAATGTCTAAATTTGACATTTTCTGCAGCTCTTCCTCGTAAAACCCCCCACTGATTGGTACACCATACATGTCTTCGAGCAAATATGTGATGAGATTGGTTATTTTGACTTTAACGATGTTGAATAGTTCAATTGTCCAGTTGGATGTGTATCATATTTCAAAGATATGCTTCGACTTGCTTATACGTATATCACCAACTTTGAATTTTCGTGGTCCAGATATCTTTAGATGACTATAGGTTTTGTTTGAAATAGCTTTTTCGTTGGATTTATTGACTTGGGAAGGTTTATACTTGGTAGTTGAATGCTTTGTATTTCTCAGTAACTTCAGGTAGAATGTCTATCCATTTATAGGTGCCATTTAATCTGAAATGTTTATACAGTTTTGATTTCAACGTTCATATTACCCGTTCAGAGATTGTAGAATTTTTCGTGCTAAATACATTATAGTGATTAATTCCATGTTTTTTCATTAATAGTGGAAAATTCCGTTCCTCGGTCCCATTGAAGATTTTTGGATGTTCTTCTTGTGTGAGCGAGAATGTCCGAGAATGCAAGAGTTAGCTCTTCGCCAGTCTTTGTCTTTAATGACCACAAAAACTTTGAAAAACAATCGATAACGATTAGTACCATTTTATGGTTTTTATTTTAATGTGCGTAAGGTCGCATTTCAGCCAAATCCATTTGCCATAAATCATTGCCGTAAATCATCTATACCTTTAATGATTGTACGTCTGCGTGGATAATTTTTACGTGTCGGTTTGTAGAGTTCGTTAACATGCTGTATTTTGGACGACATGCTTCGTAAGCGCACACACGCTCTAAATTGATGATATCTTTTCAATACTATTTGATATCTTTCTTCAAATAATTGTTTTGAAATTCGAAAATAACACGATTCGTAAGTTCATTCAAGTTCACTTTCAAAACATAAAGCGCTTGTTTAATAACTATGTAATTTGTTTGTAAATCGTTTATGACTACTGCATGCGCATTGATTTTATCATTGATCACGCCATCAACATATTTTTTAGTTGCCATATCTTGAGCTGCTACGGGGGGATTTCTCGAAATAAATGTATCAATTTAATTGATTTTATTTTCATGAGATTTCAATCGCGTCTGTAATGTAGATGCTATTGTTTTATGAAGTGCATTGACTTTATCATTTATTTCATCAATACTTTTTGACAATTTATCGTAAAATTCTTGATCTTGACTTTTGAATTCTTTTCTTATATAGTCTTTGCTCACAACAATCACATCATCGACATATTTTTTAGTTGTCATATCTCGACCTGCTACGGGGGGATTTCTCGAAATAAATGTATCAATTTCAACGATTTTATTTTGATGATGAGATACCACCTGCGTCTGTAATGTGGAGATTATTGTTTTTTGAAGTGCTCCAAGTTCACTTTGGTACAGTTGCATTTGTTCATCAGCATAAAGTTTATTGGCAACATCGCCATTTGTAGTCGGCGTCTTGACATTACAGATTTTGACATATTTAGCATCAATATTGACGTCCGGAGTATGTGGATTTGCTACTTTCGGCATATACGGCGTAACCCGCTCATTAGCATGACGACGGCGGTGTCCAAACTTATCGACAGACATTATTGAAATGAATGAGTCCCATTGTTATACAATTATATCAGCTTCTTTGAGCTCATTGATTATTGCAATTATCTCGTTGTTGTGCTAAGACGATATGTTGCCTGCTTCCTCGGATGCAATCAGCAATTTTAAACGGTCACAATGCTCGTTGGGGTCGTTCCAATAAATGTATTCCTTCGGTTTTTCGTTGTATGTCAAAAGTCCTTTTCCCACATTAGTATATGATGGAATTAGAATAGCTTGTAGTTTCTTCAATATTTGAGCTGATGAGGGTCGGATTACATTACTACTACTACTAATAGTTGATGGAGTTGATTTTGATCTAGCTTTAAACAGAGGTTTAATAATGTAGTGATATTTATATGTCCTTGAACTTTTTGGACGATTACGTGCATCGAGATGAACTTTGGTGAGAGTTGGCACAATTTTGTAATTTTTCAAATCTTCATCAGTGTATTCATTGGGATCACTGTAAAATATAAGTTGATACAAGTCTCGAGTCCCCGGTATATTTCCTCCTCCCTCTTTATCATCCTTTTCTCACAGTATCTTTATATTACCGTTTCTTTTATCGAACGCAATTCGACGTTTGCCCAACATCCAACCGATATCGTCATTGTATTGTAATGTTTTTCTTATTTATTTAAACGTTTTTAGACGAAGGGTGAGGTAAATTCATACACACGGTATGTCTACTCACTTAATTTATTTATTCACTGAACTATTCACTGATTTATATTATTTACACAATATATGCACTTAAACTAATTTATATAAGCACTTCGCTACTGTTTATTTTCTTAGACTATTTACTTGTTCACTTGTTTATCTCACGAGATCACTTTATAAACTAACTTCTCCCGCTGGTCAGTCCTTTATATATTAGTGCCTTTTTATTCCAGATCATTCTAGAATGCGGCTCACACACAAACGGCGTACCAGGAAGTCTCTAGATAAAACTAGTCACAAAAACAATATACCTCACTGGAAATTTCTAGATAAGAATGGTCGCTAAAAATAATCACCACATAATGTTAACCAGTTCGAAGAAATCCCGTCGTAATCACCAAAATTTTAACTCTCATACATAGCGTAG
Organism: Galeruca laticollis; assembly: GCA_963921935.1. Taxonomy (NCBI): domain Eukaryota; kingdom Metazoa; phylum Arthropoda; class Insecta; order Coleoptera; family Chrysomelidae; genus Galeruca; species Galeruca laticollis. Next base: position 168,674,420 of record OY998180.1, read on the forward strand.
GCAGAGTCCGATTCAGGCACTACACCAGTGTGCGTTTTCGCAACAGTATGTAGGACCATAATTCCTATCAATTTTATCATCTCCTCGAAAATAATCTTCAAGATACTTTCGACTAATTGTAGGGTACTGATCCAAATAATCTTCGATGACTTCTCGTGAAACGTCGGGTCACAAATCTCCATCGTCATCATTGTCATCATAACGTACAATATTTCCCGATTCATACGTCTCAGCTACTGGTTTTGGTGAAAAGAATGCTGCATTACTTGTTACGGGTAGCATGAAGGTTAAACGAAAGTTGGGGATGGGCTCAAACAAACGTCGTTCCTTCCATCGAGGTATTGTGCAGGTAGGCAAATACATCAAGAGAGGAGCATCTTTAAAAGAAAGCGCCTTGTTTGCTTTACTAATGTTCCTCGCGTGTTACCTGTTGTAAAATCCTGGGTTTTTGTACCGCTTATACCTCTGCTTGTGAGACTCTCAGCACTTGGAGCGTTATCGGGTGGAGATGCAGGAGTTGCAAAGACCGTCACTGAAATTGAAAGAGGATATACGCCATAATAAGGCTATAGAGCATGTCGGAAATGGCTTATATCTGAAAAAGTATGCTGGAGGCCGAGGATTTGGATTGTATTTAAAAAAGTCAGAAAACTCGCGATAAAGCTACCGAATCGTCCACTGTACGACACTGATATTGCACGTTATGCAAAATTAGATAAAATTAAACAGTTTCGAGGCGTTTTCATGCGAGTAACTGTACGTAAATCCGGTCCTCGACAACAAGAGTGTGCAGTGGTTAACTTGGAATCGTCCAAAAACAGTGGAACACATTGGGTAGCATATATAAAGAAAAACAACTTGTAAAGTATCTGCTAACCGTCCAGATTGGACGACGCGTTGGGATGGTCCCGCAAGTTCTCGAGCATCTTGTTTTCTATGTTAACGTGCATTAAATAAATCTTGGAATGTGTTTTGTGTCTTAAATAAATATTGTAATTTAAAGTACTCTGTGAGTATTATTTAAACTGCCTTCATCCCTCGACTTACATCAGTCATCATGTCGCAGTTGTTGAGAGTGAATAGCACAAATCACGTATCGCCGATATTGAAACGTACATACTTGACAAGTTAGGGGGCAGCAATTCACTTAGACCGGAAACTATATTTGCACTGAAGCCCAATAATAATACGTTACAATGCATGATTTCCAGTCTAGGAGAGATATTAGGATTTTCTGTAAAGATACTCGAACCCAAACGATGGTACTCTTAACATCTACCCGTTGAAATTATAAAAATATCCAGCATACGTTTCGAATGTAACATTACCACGGGAGCCTTCGACGCAGACAGACGTGCTCATACTATTTACGAATTTATCATAAAAGTGGATCTTGGGTACGCTATTGACGAAACTCCACATAATTTACTCTATTTACCTGTTATACCACAACGTGAAATAACCAACGTCACTGTGTTGGTTGTGGACCAAGACGGACGTCCTATAAACTTTCGTGGTGAAAAGGACACTTTGGTGTTGGAGCTTAGGGCGAGAAGCAACAGATGGGATTGATAATTAATCATAAAAGACGTTCCACCGCACTTTCAACGTCATTAGTTAGGCAGCATTCTTCAAAGCAGCATCATCAGCGGCTTACATTTGCTAACAAATTGTTTTTGCAATCTTTAGGCTTTTTGTTGATGGAAAAACAACAACAACAATGACGTCTAAGTATGTAAAACGTTCTCGTATGAAAGATGTACCTCCAATGTTTGATAAATATCGTAAGCAGAGTTTCGATGAATCGATTCGCAAAGCTGAATACAGAACATATGCTCCGTTCAGTTGCAGTGACATTGTGGAATTCAGCATCAATCAAGTTGATTCGTTTTTTGCAATGAATGAAACTTTGTTGTGTATTAAAGGATCACTCAATGTGCATGACGGGGCAAATAATTCTTTCCTTTTCGATTCGTGTACATACAGTGAAAATGCAAGAGAGATGGAAACTGTTCGAGATCCTGGAATCGTTAGCGCTGAAGTGCCATGACATGCTACAATCAAGAATCAAGCATATTTTCAACATTTTTAACGAATATCCTATGATTACGTGTGGACTAGAAACAATATGTTTGATTCGAGCTCGAAACGATAATGATTGTGTGTTTATCACAGAAAAGACGTTTCTAGTACAGTTTCCACTACAACCGTTAACATCAACATTACCAAAATTGAATTAAAAATCAAGCATATCTATCCTAATGATGATATTAAGTTGGAACTCATGAAGGCTATTCAAAAGGATCACCCTATAGTTACTCCATTTAGAAAGTGGGATATACACGAACTGCCTGCAATTATCAGAAATGCTAGACGTGAAGTTTGGGCTGTAAAAGTTACAACTTCAGTAGACAGACCTCGTTATGTTATTGTTTTCTTTCAAATCAACAAATGTGACAACAACAAAACCAACCCCACCCTGTTTGACAACGCCGACATTCAAAGTATCCGACTATCGTTAAATGGTGAATATTGGCGTAATGAAAGAATGCAGTTGGACTTTAATAAAAACGACTACAATGAAGCCTATTTCAACTATACCGAATTTTATCATAGCTATATGAATTCAACACAGAAGCTTCCTCTGTTGGATTATTTTTCTTTCAAGAAACATAAATTGTTTGTTATTGAATGTTCGAAATAAGAAGAAGTATGAAATCGTCCACAGTCGATGTAAAACTTGACATTGAAGCAAACATTGGTTTTCCCGAAAACACCAAAGTATATTGTGTTATAATACACGACTGCGTAATGGAGTATTTCCCCCTCACCGAAATAGTCAAGACTCTAAATTGAAATGTATGTTGCTGTTGTACCTCAGTATTCGAGCAGTGGTCATTATGAAAGTAGCACTCGTAGACATTTAGGGTCTCGTTATAAGATGGACTCTTTGTTGTCAAAGAACTAACCGTCGAAATTGGTTTTAAGCAAAGGCACTACATATTTTTACCACGCCAATCAATTTCTACGCTAAGCAACCAGGATAAGAAGAACGTGTCATACTTGGAGAATAATTTGCATGGTATTCGATATTCTTCAGGTGACAATGAGTACTCCAAATTGAATGATATATTGGCAACTAAGCTATTGTATGCTGCAGACTTCATATATGTACGCGGAAATCAGAAAGCGGAATTTCTACTCAGGAAATGTCACATTTTTAGTGCGTTTCCCCATATTATTGATGTCGTTTCAGGCACTGGTTTTTTAATACTGTATTGCCATTGTAAGTAATATGTCTAAATAATAAATTATTTTATGGAATGATTTGCATTTTTATTAAAACACTTTGTATATACTTAGTCAACTAGTATATTACATGAAAATGAAAGTTTGACAATGTTAACTAAAACAAATATGGATACTAAGATTATACAAATAATTGAAAAAATATTGTTGCAGAGCATGCTGCTGTGTGTTGTTGAACTCTTGTAGGCTGGATTCGATTTAATGGATATGCCACTGTTTGTGGTGTCTAACGTCTAACGTTGTTTCTCTATTTTTTGTAATTCTTCAGGTACCCAATTAATCGTGAGCTTCTCCCATTTATTTTGACTTGAATTGGCACTAGGACGTAGGTTTTCAATTTGTTTCATAACCATCCTTTTATTTTCATAATAACGTCCTCATTTAATTGATAAATTTTCATCATAAATTCTTCAGTGCGATGTCTATACTCGACTAAAGATATACCGCTGATGATTCATTTGTTCTTATATTAGTGCTGGCAAGCGTATATCTGTGATTATATCTCAGTATATATATATATATATATATATATATATATATATATATATATATATATATATATATTATAATGGATTGTTATAGTTGTATACTTTGCCGACAATACCACTATAATTGTTATATTATCAATTTAATATATTCAACTCTAGTATAGCTAGCTCAGTAATGAAGTAAAGAAATTTTTTTATGTATTTATATATTTATGTGGAGAGCATGAGAAACTCTTACTACTCTTTGGAATCTGGAAGTGATTTTAACTCTATATCTACAATATTTTACATATATATGAATCATTCAAATAACTGATATTATATTTTTTTATATTATTGGTGCGCCTATGTATAGAAACTTTCAATATAGTAATCGATTTTGTCTCACAATTAAAATAGATGGAAATTATCAGTAGAATAATCGATTCCAACTGTCACTCATATCAGTTGAAGTAATATTTATCTGAACATAAACAATAGTTTCAAGAATACCTTTAATACAACAACTATATTATATTGATCAAGAATTATGTATTATAAATTTAAAGTAAGTGATGAACTATCTTAAATACTAATATAATATTGAAATGTCTAACAATAAAATATTTGTTAAATATAAATAGTAAGTACTCAAGTGTATGTTATTACCTTTCTTTTTCAATGCTTTTAATATGTTTAATAGTTTCAGATACTAATTCTTATTACTTTTATTATAAATGTACATCTCTAACCCGAATGTTGGTACCAACAAAAACAAAAAGAAACACTAACCTCTCAACCACTAATATTCCTTTCTTGAAATTCTGTCTGTTAAAAAACCATGTCATGCATACATATGTCGTCCAGATGGAGATGTTTTTTTTCTAGATTTCTTGTTACAGGTACCACGTGTTTGTAATTTCTATTATTCTCCAGCTTCGAATTCCCAATCAATGCTTAATATCTTATTCAGGTACTTTACATCACGATTCCGTACCACATCAACTAATTATTCAATTTGAACTGACTCTTTCATTTGTACCATAGCCTCCAATAACATGTATTTTTTTATATATTGTATATCTCTTCGTAGAAATTATGATTTTAATATCCTTATACTAGCTATTTCGAATTAATATATGGAATAACTCACTTCTTTATACAATAACTTAATTCTCTCTTTTTAAATTCTTCAACCATTTAAGTTTTCTAATCTCCGACTTCCATCATTATTCAAAAATCAACAACCAACCCGCCTTTTTTTATTTTTCGTTGCTATCCGAAATCATAAATATCTTGATTTCAGATTCATTTTATAATTCCTAATATATAATTACAAACCATAAAATTCACATCTTTCTTGACTCAATAAATATAGATTTCTATGGTTCTGCTTCTTTTTCAATTTATAACCTTATTCCAGTCAATTGATAAAATTATTTTGACATTTCTGACATTATTTGATATATATAACCAAAACTCTCTAAATGTTAAATAATTAAGTTATTACATGTTTATTTATTGTAACTATTAATAATGTTCAATGAATATTTTTAGAATATGGATTACATGTTTCTTTTAATTAAGGAATTTTGATTTATAACTTGTTATTTATTACTTACAATGGATTGTCGATATGCTTCTTAAATGAACTACTGTGTTTAAAGGTAAGTTTTATCCTTTTTACTCAAATTTCTTATTACTATTGCTCATATATTGTATTCCATTATGAATAGATTACTTCATCAATAAATTCTTTTGGTATCATATTAAAGATATTGAATCAAATGTTCCAAACTTCAATATATTTGTGAGAGTGAGAATTTCAAATATACTTCCATCTAAGTAGTGAAGAACTATCTCCTCTATATATATATTTTTTACTTTTATAAGGTAATAGATATTATGTATCCTGATCAAAATAGGTGCTAATAATTCTCTAACACTTATCAGATGATGTATATATGCTCCAGAATATTTTGTACATGTAAGACATATACAGTTTTTTTTAAATACTGCATTAAATCTTCTGTATATTGGAAATATTTTCATTAACCGATACTGGTTTATATAATTCTGTGTAGTATGCTGATATGAGTTATATTATTTTAGTTTCTGTGTTCTTGAATTATGTTCAATATATACTTATACATACATATATATTCAACATCAAATCCTACGTATAATAATAAACAATATAAAATCTTTTATTTGTTTTATTTGTCATCAGTACTTAATTTTAAACTTTGTGGTGAAAATGATAACAGAATATCAATAACATGTTTACATACTATTACATATTACTTAGGTGTACTTCATAATGAGATTAATTAACCGTTTATATTGTATAGAGACCTGCCGTGACATCAGTGGGCGTAACCAATTAAAATTGTTGATTTTCTTACGTAGGTGTTTTTCATGGTGAAATTAATTAACCATTTCATAAAATGTATGAGGAGTTTTCGGTCCGTCAACGTATTATTTTAAAACATACCCTCTCACAAATATAATTATTGCTTTATACAAGAGAGAAATGTAGTTAGTATAATATTTCTTAACATTGAATAACGTACACGTCACAGTTATATTCCCGTATACTGAATGTAAGCAGCCCCTCCAAATCCTTCCGACTTAAAATTCAATTATGGTTTTCTACAATATTTTTACCGCACCGTATATTGAACAATTTCACATATTACCGTAATGTGTGTGTTATCGTAAATTGTTGTTATTAAACATATTTAATTCAATATAATACTGTCGTCATCATAGTGACTAGGGCGCTAGCCTTTGGTTCGATAGATAAGAGGTTCAAACCTCCGCGGTGGCCGATTCTTTTCTGATTTAATTGTACGAAGGCATGCTGTTTACGTCACACACAGGAGATAGATGACACAAAATACACAATGATACAGAATACAAGATGGACGTCACAGAACACATGAGAGAAGACACACATCACAGAACACAAGGCGGATGGCATGGAGCATATGACGGATGACGTCACAGAATACAAGATGGACGACGACACGCCCCCTCCCCTCATGACGTCACGGCAAACCAGCGCCACGTATCGGACGTTTGCCGAAGTAGTGCCCCCGTACCCGTGTTGCTCATCTACTTAAGTGTGTAGCATGTTATAAATGCAGCTAAGCGCTTCCGGCCAATAGTACATCCTCAAAGTTATCCTTCAAAATTAGAAAAATTGACTCATTGAAAAAACAATTTAATAAAAAGAACTTACGTCAAAAAAGTTACAACAGGTGTCTAAAAACATAAGATTTGCTTAACTTGCTCTACAAATGTAGATGAAAATGGTAAAATATACAATACTTGTATTGAATTAAATTAAGATAAAATTTACCCTGTGATAAGGGTGTACAATTTTGTTTTACATCTTTGAACCACTGAAAATTATCAACTAAACGACATTCTATCGAAACTGATGACAAGATTGACATTACTAGATAGTGGCTAATATGCCGGTATACAAGACCACAATGAGTGGCTAATATTACAACGATATATTAAGGTGAACATCGAATCAAGTTATATTTCAAAACCAGTGAATAAAATATCACAAATAGTAAATTAAAATTTTAAAGAAATTTTTCTCATTTATGAATGAAGTTACAGTTATGAATAAAGTTAAAATTAAGTATTAATTAAAATGCAAACAATTCAAAAATTATCGAACTTAGATCAAAAGAAAACGCCCCCAACTGATTGTCTAAAGAGACGTAAGTAGAGGGTTAAACCCATTCCCCAGCCAGTCAGGAACCAAGCGAAGTAAACCAATAAATACATAGCCTGGTGTCCAGCGCACAATGTGATTGGGAGATTTTTGAACTAGTCGCAAGGACAAACCTAAATCCATACTAGGCGTATCCGAGAATCGTACCAGAGAGAAGACATGTACTAAAGCGAAAAATAATAATAATAATAATAATAATAATAACAATAATAATAATAATAATAATAATAATAATAATAATAATAATAAATAATAATATTAACAATAATTAAAACAATTATTTTATAATTAAATATAAATTGAGGAATTGGTTGTATTCTGATGAACCAAACTATGACCCATACATAGCCTGGTGTCCAGCGAAGTATGTGGTAGTGAGATAGTTTTAGAACTAGTCGCAAGAACAAATCGATATTCATAGTAGGCATATCCATGTATAGTTCCACGGGGAAGATATGTACCAGAAAGAATTGAATCAGATATGAAAATTTACTTTATGAGAAGCTAGGAAAAATTGGTTGTGTCCAGGTGGACTATGGGAAACCCCCTCTCTCCGTTATTGGCGGATTTGTTTCTTGATCACTTTGAGTCAACGGTTATTTTCAATAAAAACCCACATTTTAATAAAGTCATCAAATGGTTCAGATACGATGATGATATTTTAGATTTTATTACGGGAGTTGAAGAAGATGCACATAATATCCTCAGAAAACTTAACGATATCCACCCTTCTATACAGTTTACTTTGGAAATTGAAAATAGTGGTTCAATTAATTTTTTTGATTTGACTTTATCAAGGATAGATTCTGAGATTGAATTTTCTATCTACAGAAAATCATCACAAACTGATAATATTATTCCAGTACACTCTAACCACCCTATCCAACATAAAATGTCGCCTATATCTTGTTATGTCTATATATTACTCTGGGTCCCTCTCTCTCCTCATAATATCAATATAGGACTAAATATCTTGAAACAGTTCGCATTGAACAATGGCTATTCACCCCAAATTGTTGATAATATTATTTTAGGGACAAGAAGGAGGTTGAGGAGGAATTTAGCCTACCCCGAGCTTCATAACAACGAACCGACCCAGTATAGTTCATTGACTTAATGTGGTGTAGTTTCTGATTAAATTTACAAACTAACTACCAATAATCTTAAAGATGTAAAAGTTTCCTTTAATTCAAAAGGTTCCATTTCCACACTTTGCTCTAAGAAAAAAGATCCCATAAATAAACTTAACAAAAGTGGTATTTATAAATTAACTTGTGACTCTTTCCCATCCAAACCCACTTCTTCTAATGTTGGCTTCAATATTAAGTTTAACAACTATAATTTTTCCCGATCACGTAACTCCAAAATATTGCACAACATTACCACGAACAACTTTAAAAAGATGTACTTGCTTGAAAATCTAGAAATACTTTGAGAAATGAAAGTTAACCCGTAACACTGTCTTAACACCCAAATACATCTTAATTGTGATTTTCAGCACCTGTTCAAAACCCTATGGTCCTCTGGGTCTTTCGTATCTCCCCCTCACCGCGGCGACCCGTTCCAAGAATATGTCGCCCAGCACTCAGCTGATTCTTCATTACTATTTCTTCTCATCTATCTTCAAAATAATATAAATAACTATCCATGGATGCGCCTAGTATGGATCTAGGTTTGTTCTTGCGACTAATTCTAAAATGATCTCACAACCACATAGTTCGCTGGACACCAGGCTATGTTGGATCATACTTTGGTTCATCAGAATACAACCAACTCCTCCGTTTATATTCAATTATAAAATAATTTTTATTATTATTATTATTTTTCTCTATAGCACATGTCATCTCTCTGGTACTATTCTCGGATATGCCTAGTAAGGATCTAGGTTTGTCCTTGCGACTAGTTCAAAAACCTCCCAATCACATTGTGCGCTGGACACTAGGCTATGTATATATTGGTTTACTTCGCTTGGTTCCTGGCTGGCGGGGGAATGGATTTAACCCTTAACTTACGTCTCTTTAGTCAATCAGTTGGGGGTGTTTTCTTTTCATCTAAGTTTGATCATTTTTGAATTGTTTAATTTCAATTATTGCTTTAATTTTTTTCTTCAATCATAACTGTAACTTCATTCAATAAAAAAAATTTTTATCAAATTTTAATTTACTATTTGTAAATTTTATTCGGGGCACAATAAACCTTTGGTTTCAGTGCACTGTAACCCCGTTAAAATCTAATATTTTATCCAGTTGTTATGAAAAATAACTTGATTGTTCACCTTAAGATAATGTTGTAATATTAGCCACTCATTGTGGTCTTGTGCACCGGGATATTAGCCACTCTCTATTAATGTTAATCTTGTCATCAGTTTAGACAGAATATCATTTAGTTGATTATTCAACGACAGAGCAAACGCAAGATATTGATTTGTGGATAAATGCGTGTTGATAATCGCAAATCAATATGTTTTCGATTTTGTATTCCGGCATTTAATTGGTTGATTAGCAAACCTTAATAAATATACGTAGTTACCCACAATGATGTGAAAGTGACATGTCATGAATGTCAGACGTACATAGTGATTAAAATAAATCCTCCTGCGGCAAATAGATTTGGTAATTATAATCTGAAGCAGATTGCCAAGGAAGTAAAAGAGAACGTTCCTGATAATACCGTAGGATCGAAAAAGTACATATGGAAGCAATTTAGTGAATTTTGTGAGACTCGAAATTACGAATTATAATAAATAGATAATTATTTGCTTCACTTACGTTATTACTGTCGTTGAATAATCTTAAGAAATAAAACTCGTGTAATTTATGATTATCGGAAATACCTTCGTTTTTGAGTAACATATAATGTTGCTTGGAAACCACACGAGCGCGTAGCGTATTTCGATAGTCATTACACTTGTTGTATAATTATTGATACTTTGCAATAGTTCAAAGATATAAAACAAAATTGTACACCCTTATTACAGAGTAAATTTGAACTTATTATAATTCAATACAAGTATTATATATGTTACCATTTTCATCTACTTACGTAGAACAAGTTAAAGAAATTTTATGTTTTTATGTTGTAACTTTTTTGACGCAAGTTCTCTTTTATAAATTGTATTTTTCAATTTTTGTAATTTTGAGGATGGTCTATTGGCCGAACACACTTAGCTGAATTTATAATATACTACACACTTAGTATTCGTCTTTTCATTCATTCAATTTATATCCAGTGTGTATACCAATTCCAAACAATTATTTTTTAATTTACTGTGTGTAATACGAACACAACGAAAATCATAAGTCCGAAATAACAACATTGCCTCAAATATTGTACTAACATTTTTGGTATTTTATTCCTTGTAAGTTCTTCTATCTATGGTTGTTCTACACTGCCGGTTTTAGGCAAGGCGCATATTAAGACGCGATCGACGCATATGAGATGACGTGACGCGACCGCATGACACGATCGCGCCACACGCGTCGCGTTGGTAAATGCATCTTGCAGCGTAGTTACGACTTTCTAACTAGTAAGTTCGAAAATGAACGAGACACACAAAAAATATTGATTGTTACCTTTTTTGCAATGACCATCTAAATTCTTGTTTAAAGTTTACTTTTCATGTAACCTGGATGTTTTGTGTCGTATAGCTCTGGACGTCTTCTTACCGCCCCTATCAGTTTTTCCTTGACCAACATCGTAAATTAAAAAATTGATTATATAATAATATTCGACGAAATACACAACCAATCGTCTGAACTTGCGACATAGTACTATAAAGGCACCTGATCTCGGGACACGGTGGTCACGCAGCGCGAGAAACTTTTTTCCCGAATACTGTGCCACACGTCTGTCGTATCATGCACTGCGTTTCTAATATGCGTTAACCAATTCATTTACTTAGGTTACAAAATCTCGCGCGGTGTCACATCATATGACCCGCGTCGATCGCATCCCAATATGCGCCTTGACTGAATGCAGAGGTTCCCAAGGTTTTTTTCTTCGTACACCAGTATCAAAATTTTACTGATTTCGGTGGACTCCCTGCTGCTACATTTCTGTCATATTCCCAAAACTCGTCAAAAAATGTTGAGTTCAGATCTAATGATAATTTTTTGACGCCAATATAGACCACTGGGGGTCCACCCAAGGGCGTCGCCAACGGGGGCAGGGTGGACAGTTATCCCCCCTAGATATTAAATGTAGCTAGCCGCAAAGTGATTAAAGTGTGAGCAATTGACTTCCTTTTACCTTACCTACTAATAAATTCCGCATCGCATTACAAAACGTAAATAAATTCACAAGGTTTAATGTACGAGACATGTTTTCTAAGTAAGTACCGTTTTGCGATTCCGCTGCCGCAGCGCTACGGTCGGCGTTACGCGCATGCGCGCTGGTTACCTACATCTCTTGTCTTTGCACTGACGCCACTACAGTCTGATTCTTCATTGTATACGTTATTTACTGAGTGTTTAAGATGTCTCCGACAATCGTCCCGCCGATTGTGAAGTTATACGATTTCTTAGTGCTAAAGGCGTGAAACCGATCGATATTCATCGTGAGATCTGTGAAGTTTACGGACAAAACACTATGAGTGATGGAATGGTAAGGAAATGGGTGAGAGCATTTAAAGATGGCCGCACAAATGTGCATGATGAAGAACGGAGTGGGCGTCCTTCGGTCGTTAATGAAGATTTGGTGCTGAAAGTGGACAAAAAGGTGAGAGAAAATAGACGCTTTACAATTTCATTATTGTGCGACTGCTTTCCTCAATATTCTCGTAGTGTTTTGTATCGCATTGTGACCGAGAACTTGAATTACCGGAAATTGTGTTCACGTTAGGTTCCAAAAATGTTGACAAATTTGCACAAAACCCAACGTTTAGGCAGTGCATTGACTTTCCTTGAGCGGTACCACAATGAAGGTGAAGATTTTTTAGACCAAATTGTTACTTGTGACGAAACATGGGTGGCCTACGTCACACCAGAATCGAAACAACAATCCATGGAATGGCGACATTAATCATCATCCAAAAAAGTGAAGTTTAAGCAAACAATTTCTGCCCGGAAAATCATGTGCACAGTTTTTTGGGACAAAAAAGGAGTATTGCTAGTGGAGTTTCTGCCTCGTAATGAGACAATCAATGCAGCGTCTTATTGTGAGACATTGAACAATCTGCGTCGTGCAATCCAGAACAAAAGACGTGGCAAGTTGAGTAAGGGTATCGTTTTGCTGCATGACAATGCCCGTCCAGATGTGGCTAATCGGACCAAAGATCTTATCAAATCTTTTCAATGGGAAACTCTAGATCATCCTCCATACAGCCCTGATCTGGCGCCCAGCGACTACCATTTGTTCCTGGGCAGTCAGCGTCTTCAAGACGATAACGAAGTCAAAACATTTGTGATACCGTGGTTAACAAGTCAGGTGGCAGAATTTTATGAGGAGGGTATTCAAACACTGGTGCCACGTTATGCCTCAATATTCACGGAAATTATGTAGAAAAGTAGATTAAGGTAGAGGCTTTCATGTAAAAATAAAATTATTGCGATATCTTTGCACGTCTTTTTTTAATTTGAAAACGGTACTTACTTAAAAAACATGCCTCGTATATTGTTTTTGAAATTCCGCTCTTCATAGAGCGAGTTTATTTATGAAAATTGCTTGAAGCAAATAAACAGTGTACAATACCAACTAGAAGTGCAATAATACCACCCAGCCAACGGAGGACGAAATATATCAGGTGAATATAAACACTAACCTGCAGACAAAAGGGTCAGGAAACCTTTAACCGGGGAGGAAACTCCCTCCGGCAGTGAGTCCGTCGCCGGCTTTTGTCCGCATCCCCGAAACTAACAACGAAGCAACTTTCTGCTTCGTCTTCTTCCGCCCCACAACAATATACAATGGCCTCCTCAACCCGATCTCCGATTAAAACCCGGAGCCAAACGGTGCCATCGATCTCTTCGCACGAAGAGTTCCCCCCTATAACAACTTTCCTACCCACCGACGCTTTAGCCGCCCTCGAACACATAACCAAAGAACTCGCCGAACTAAAATCAGAAAATCAACGACTCAAAACCGAACTAAACCAACTAAAAACCCAAACCAACTCTCGACGCTCCTCAAAGTCCAGCTCCATCCACTCCGCGCAATCTCACCAATCTCACACTTCCATCCACTCAACTCCAAAAACCAACCAATCCAACAACCACCGAGAACAAGAAGGGGACTTCACTGTCTTGGGAGCGATACCCAAGAGAGATCGAAGAATTCTTCTCCCTCCACCACCGGCCACCCAAACCCAACAGCACTCTGCTACCCAACAACCTCGCCCTACACAACCACCCCGCTCTACCCAACATCAACAGCAACCAACTTCCCAATAAGTACCGGTTCAGACACTCAACATTCGCAACTTACCGCAAATATACGTCTCTCAGCGGGAGCTTTTCAATACGAACGAATTGTTGAGAGTAGAAATCTCCTACTTAAAGGCGAATCTAAATTGCACCGCCCTTCTCAGGATCCGCACCGGCATCCACCACGAGGCCTTTGCAAAAAGGCTTCGAAACGCCATCGGCGACGAACGAGTTATCGTCGTCCCACTCAGTCCATGCCCCCGCACAAGATCTCAGTCACGCAACCGAAAACCCACCTTCTCGCTCGTCTGCAGAAATGTAGACACTTCCGTCTCCGATGAAGAATTCGAGGAAATCCTCGCCGACCTTAAATTCCCCCACAGCAGATCCTGGCGCATTCACTCCCGCCGTCGGGGCCGTCCCACCACAATGTTTCGAATCCTAACTGATTCCGAAATGGACTACCACCGAGCCCTCTCTCGCGGCATAAAATTTCACGGCCTCTCATATCCGTGCGAGGCCTCCAACCCAACAAACCCCCTACCCGCAGTACCCAAATACTGCGTAAGATGCACCAGCACAGGCCACCTTGCCGAGACATGCACGGCCAAACCGGTCTGTCCTTCCTGTGGTGCATCCGACCTCAAACCAAACGATTGCCCTAAGGCAAAAAAACCCACTTGCAAAAACTGTGGCGGTCCGCACGCCACCTACCACCCCAAATGTCCGAAGCGGCTTGAAACTCCTAAAACCCCTCAAGAAACCGCTCCAGTGACACTAGAAAAACCACCTACCCCTTACGACCTCTCGACCGACGCTAAAATTTTAATTGAAATTTTAGCAACGACAATAATGAACGCCGTCCCCACAGCTCGTGGTCTAGTGGCCGACACACTCTCTCACCTCGTTCCTTCGTTTTACGGCTACAACTGTACCGAAACAAGTGGCGCGGGCAACCGCGTCCACTTTGCCTTCACCCCCAAACGTGAAAATTAAGTCATGGACTTCGTAATCGGGACCGTGAATTGCCAAGGTCTAGCCAGGAAGCGACATCTTAAACACCTTTTACACTCCCAAAACATTCAAATTCTTTCACTCACTGACACTCTGTTAAAAAACCCCCCACGCTTCACTGGCTATACCACTTTCCACTTAGACAGGAACTTCTACTGTCACGGCAACGGACTTCTCGTCCGCAACGGACTCCCCGCGTCACCACACCCTCTCCCCGTACTTCTGTCTGAACAGAACCTGGACTGCATAGCCATCGACATATCGTGGGATAATACCACGATGACTTTCTTTTCTTATTACAAACACCCCAACCAACCATTACCAATCGACCTCCTCGAATATGCATCCTCTCTGCCACGAGCCATAATAATGGGTGACTTAAACTCACGAAACATCATTTTCGGTGATACACACACCAGCCCCAACGGCAGATTACTCGCCGACCAACTTGTCTCACTTCCCATCTCGCGGATTAGAAACAATAATCCAACCCTAATAAGTCACCTCGGCTCCTCCATAGTCGATCATATAATCTGCACTGACAGATTATACACACGCATGGACGACGAGTGCTTTATAGGCGACCCTATCACATCAGACCACGTTCCACTACTGGTCAAAACCACATTAAATAATCCAATACCTCCACCGTCAACGAATTTTACATTTCGCGATTTCAAAAAAACCGATTGGAATTCCTTCGCAAACCACGTCTCAACTAATTTACCACAACCCATCATTCATCAGAACACTGATGACATAGATAATCACGCAGAAGAATTCCAATCCCTCTTAATCGATGCACAAGACATCGCCGTTCCTCTCACCACCGTACACGCCCTCCCGCAAAGAATTCTGCAAAAAATTCGTCAGAAAAGACAGTTATACAGGTTATACGTCCGCACTCGAGACCCCGCCGTCAAAACACAATGGAACCGTCTCAACGCCCAGGTTCGGCAAGAAATCAATGCTGAAAAGCAGAGAAAATGGAAAGCCGAAACAGCCGGACTGGACTTCAGACAAGGACGCGTGTTTTGGCAAAAATTCAACCGCCTCGTCGGCCTCAAGAGAAAGGTTGAATCACACCTCGAAGTGCAAGGACAGAAGATCTACACATCCGAAGACAAAGCCACCGCCTTCAAAGATAACCCACAAACTGTCTTTTCACCCCCTGACAATCCAAGATTTCTTCGGAGCTTTGCCATCGAAACAGACCACCTAACCCGCAATATAACACGAAGCCCACATGTCCATATTCCGCTAAATGAGAACTCTCCACTTCTAAAACCCTTTACAATCGAAGGAGTTCAGCTGGCGTGCCGAGCGGGGAAAAACAGTGCCCCAGGGCACGACGGAATCTCGAGACAGGCACTAAAAAACCTGCCGGAAGAGATTTTTCCACCGCTCTGCGCCCTGCTGAACGCCTGCCTGGCATTTTCTTACTTTCCTCGTTGTTGGAAATCAGCCAACGTAGTTCTCATCACCAAACCCGGCAAAGACACCACAAAGCCTGAATCATACCAACCCATCTCATTAATCAGCGTCCTAGGTAAAGTCCTTGAACGATTGTTGAAGGAAAGAATCTGGGACTTCTGCACCGAAAACAATATAATTCCGGCATTTCAATTCGGATTCAGGCCGGGCCACTCTTGTCAGAACGCCACCACCAACCTTCAAACAATCGTCACCCGAGCTTTAAATCAACGACGCTGTTCTGCCGCCATCCTCATGGACGTTCAGAAGGCCTTCGATCAAGTCTGGCACGCCGGACTAGTGAGAAAGCTACTGAGCATCCGACTGCCAAACCAAATCGTCAAATTTTTATACTCCTATCTAACTGACCGATCGATCAGCGTCAAAGTTGGTATAGCATATCCGACTCTTTTACACCCCAAACTGGCGTTCCGCAGGGCTCAATACTCACTCCTCTATTATACATAATTTATACGTATGATACACCTACCCCACGACATCCCCGTGACAACATTCAACTATATGCGGATGATACCGCACTAATCATTTCAGCCACAGATATTCGCTCTCTCAATATTCGATCCCAAAATCTTCTGACCCAATTTTCCAATTGGTGCAGGAAATGGCGGGTGACTCTCAACCCTCAAAAAACACAAGCCATCGTCTTCCAACACCCTGATACCATGAGCGAACGACTTCTTCCTACAAACTTCCGCCTCGTGCTCTGGGATGATCGACTCGAAATCCGTAGGGAAGTCGTCTATTTGGAAGTAAAATTCACTTACACTCTCAACTGGACGCCTGACCTAATGGACACTTTAAACAAAGTTCGACGGAGAGTTAATCTTCTCAAGGCGCTCGGCGGCACATTCGGACGAACACACCCTACCTTACTTCATACGTATAAAACATATATCCGTCCAATAATCGACTATAGAGCAAACGTCTACTGCACCCTTCCCAACAATCTTGTCAAAAGACTACGAACTTGCGAGCAGTCAATCTTGAGATACTGCCAATACAAAGCACCATAGTCTCCCAGTGCCACTGTCTATGTCAATACCGACATCGAGCCAATTCCTCAACGTCTCAATAACTTACAAGCCCGATACGTTAATCGTACAATCAAATCGGGCAACGAAATCCTGACAAACACTCTACGCACTCCGTGGGTCGCCAATAGACGACCCCTCGGCAGAAAACCCAAGAGGAAGCTCCCCTTTCCTCCTCTACGCTTGTTGGCCACTGCCTACGACGACCTACCAGACGAATATATTAACTACCTAGACGAATCCCCAATTTCAATTCGTTAATTTGAATACAAACCTCACTATAACTCACATCATCTTCTGACCACAACAATTTCCGCCCTACATTTCACCCAGCACCTAAAACACTATTTCTAGATAATCAGCCTACACTCAACAACCATCATTTCAAAACTCTCATTAATTTGTTCAACACTTTGGACAAACCCTGTACTTTTCACTTTTTTCATTTACCCCACACCACCCACGTCGGTGTTGCAGGTTTTTGCGGTTTTCCTGCATACTCTGTGAATTTATTCACTAGCCAAATGGACCGACGATCGACGCACCCGCATTTTTAGATTTAAAATTATTATTATACCGCCGACCACCGTAAACAATCCCAAACCACCGAAGGCACGTCATAAAATTCCAACAAAATACCAAATTCCATACACTTTCGAAAAATGTCTCCTGTACACTTTTTCACATAACTAAAAACCAAAAATTATAAATCTCCAGTATTCCTAATACATCGCTCTTAAAGTATCGGAGACATTTCAAAACCAGTAAATAACACCCAATTTTCATAATTTCTGACACCTAGCCAGCCCAACGCATATATCTATGTATCGGCAACGATACATGGTTCGTCTTCTACACTTACAATCCCATCCTAGACACTTTTTCCGACACCCTCTCCGCATACTTCTAGCTTCGCTGCTTCCAGGCATCAACCCCCGATACACCCCAATACAGCACAACCCTCCAGTTACCTTCTATCGAAAAGCCCACTCAATCACTCTCAGTCCTATACACTTCTAAACAGATTTTTCCTTTTAAAAAAAATTTTTACCAGACACTTTTAAACCCCAACTTTATTTCTCGGTCAGCGTACATCAAACCACTCAACACACCCCCAACCCAGCCCTGAAGAGGAAACCTATCCTACACCCGGGCATCAACAAGAAAAGAAGATTCTCAACCAAGAAAACTCCAATCCACCCAAACCCATTTACGAACTTCTCTCTCTCTCTCTCTCTCTCTCTCTCTCTCTCTCTCTCTCTCTCTCTCTCTCTCTCTCTCTCTCTCTCTCTCTCTCTCTCTCTCTCTCTAGCGAGTGAATCAGTAGCGCCAGTCTATCGCCTGAGGAAGGTGATACAGCAAGAATAGGTCACTGATCCAAACCTGTACACCGCGACTTCGCCGGCACCGTGGACTAGTGATGGGCAAAACCAGTACACTTGGATGTACTAGCACAACACCGTACAGTACATCAAACTGTACCGTACAATTATTGTATGACGGGACCGAGCGAGCGAAAAGCGTGACCCGTATCTCGTACTAAACAAACAATAGTTGCTGGTGTTGTAGGATCTACAAAATAATAATACCTCTAAATATTGTTTTATTGTAATTATTATATTCATATTATTCATAAAACAATGCACTACTAATTGAAATATTTTGGGCTCAAATTTTTAAGCTAAAATTTGTTATAAATTACTTGAATTTGAATATTATATCAATTTTAAAAAATTATCTCACATTATTATTAAATTGTCTCAATTGTCAAGCTAATAAAAAAATATACCGCATATTCCACAAAGTAAGTGTCGAGACAGTCAAATTCATTAAATATGCGAAAACTTTCTTTACTAAAATTTCGTAAGCAATTACTTCAAAATTATATCCATCTGATCAGTATATTCATAGTACGTACGTATTTACCTATTTAATATACATGTACGAACGCAAGACGCAACAGTCCCTTTATTCCGTTGTGAGATGTAAGTGGGTTGCTGGCTGCTGGTTGGGTGCTGTCAAAGTATAATGTTTGATTGTACGGTGTACGGTCAGTGAAGTAAAATTGTACGGCACGTACATCGTACATTAAAGTGTACCGTACATTTTGTACGACACGCACGCGTACTTCCCATCTCTACCATGGACGCCTCCACCAGAAGACCAACCAACCCCATGTTCTGCCGAACTTTTCAGTTCGACAGTTCAATAAACGCACTTGGAAGTGTATTCAATTGTTTCTTCCGAAACAAACTTTTATTTATGAAAATAATAAACAGTGTTTAATCTTGTTTCATTTCAGATTCAACAAAATACAAGCCTCATTAACCAACACCAGGAAGGACACTCAGCACTTAGGTAATATAAAAATCCCTGAAAGCTAATAAGTCAGGAAACCTTTAACTGGGGAGCCGCAGCAGCAGAGCTGCTAAAACATCCTCCAGACAACTCGTACTCGAATCCGAACCACTCCAACTCGAAGTCTCTCAGGGAGTCCGAGAAATTCTCGACGCAATCGACCCTCAACGCACAAGGTTTTCACTCCCTCAAAACCAAAAACACCAAACCTCAGTGAGAAAGAATTCCCTCTTCTCTCACCCGTTACATCCAGCACAACCTCCACACACACTTCCAAAAAACCCACTACTCCTCAACACCTTCCTTTCAGAATCCATCAAAACCAACCTCTTCAAAACACACACCCGAACGACAACACACAACTCATACACATCCCCAACTAGGTCTTACGCTTCCTCTGTAATATCTCAATCCCTTACACACTCAGTCATCCGACAACTCCACGTCCCCGACGAGGATGGATTCACCCTCGTCGGTAAAACCAAATCTCGACCCACAACACCGACACCCATCAACATTCCTACAGCAACTCACACCAATACAAACCCTCAACTTCCGAAACCTCCCAACCGCATACTCAACACAAAAATCCTTATTCACTCTTCTCAACACTCTAGAGCTCCTAAACAACCACATCCTTTATCTGAAAGAAAATTTCAACCGCACCGCACTCCTCAAAACGTCCTCCCCAAAGTCAGTCTCAACTATTCTGAGACAAATCCACAACTCCACTGGTGATAACAACATCATCATCAACGTTCTCAACTCCACTGAACGTCCACCTCGTCAAGTCAACAAAACTCTTATACCCACCTTCTCTTTCGTCTGCAGGAATGTAGACACCACAATCAGCCCCGAAGAATTTGAAGAAATTTTTCACAACAAACAAATTCCATTCCTCAAAACTTGGCGAATCGTAGCCAAGGCCAGTAATGAACCCACTTCGATGTTTCGCATCGTTACCACCTCCGAAACCCACTACCACCAGGTCCTTACCTCCGGCCTACATCGGTGCGAGCCATCTAACACCAACCCACTACCCCCAGTGCCCAAATATTGCAGTCGATGCACCCAAACCGGACATTTTTCCGAATCTTGTCGGACTACGGGATAACTTACATTATCAAAACTATTATTTTTTATATTGAGTAGACACGATTACTTACTTTTCAACAATTTATTCCTTTCAAAAACACGTATGAAACGCTTAAATAATCAAAAATCTACACTCAAATGGAAATTTCTATGGCAACAAGTTTTGTTTCGATACAGTTTCAAATTGTGGCGTCACACTAATCTCGCGTATACTCAATACCAGACCATACAATTATTTTTTGTGGTCTTTGAGTATGATTTTCACACATCTAGGAGGGATTTCTGATGTAATTTCAGTCAGTTATAATTTTAATTTTTCCCTCAATAAGATCTAATCTACGGTGGAAATATTTATAGTTACATTCCTGCAATAAATAAATTTTTTATGGTTTAAATCTGACATAAATAGTTTGCATAAATAAGAAAGCTTGCTTAATACAAAAGTTAACTAGAAATATACCTCTTAAAACTGAATAATAATAAATAATTAGATGTAGAAGTATTTACAAATAAAAAGAATGTTAAATTAATCTTTATAATAAAATCGCTGAAAAGAATTTCAGAAGTGGATAATGAGACAAGCTGTATAGTACTGATCAACGGTATAACTAAAATGAAAATTGGTCGCCATCTATTTTATACCGGAGAAACTGAAGCAGTATTGATTTAAAACACGGCTATAGAAACCATCATAAAACTAGCACATTCTGCCTTTTTTTGGATACATTTTTTTGAAAAGAAAAAGTATTTTCTATTGTAAACTACTATTGCAGTACAGTTAATGTATTCGTGTTTATTAAAATGGTTACATATTTTGTATATGTTCTTTTTGTAAGTTAACGTAATAATTTTGTTTACCTATTTATATTTGCAAGAAATATGTTACTTTAATTTCAGATTGGATCCCTATGTAGTGTCAATCAAATATTGTGTGTAAATTTAAATGAATATCTTGATCAAAAATCGAAATATATGCAAGAGCAACTTTGGCAAAGGAAACGGCTTTTCAATAAAAGAGGTAATTTTATAAGATAAGTAACTATGAAAGAGAATTAATAATATTGTTTACTGTATTTTAACAATACAGAATGTCTAGTACAACATTCGACGATTTTATTAATTCATTTATTTGATGCAATCAACCAGATTAGATCAATTTTCAAATTTGTCAATCTCTCAATTAACCTAATTCTCCTTTTGATTTCCCTCCGGCTTTTTCGGCATTGATTCAGATATATCTTTCCTTATCTCTGTTTGAACACCAGTTTATATTTTTGGTATAACTGCAAAATACATTGTCTAAATGTTATTCTTTCTTAATGTTTGTTGTTTTAATAACTGTCTAGATGCAGAATCTATTGCGTTGAAGAACTATAGATCTTTGATCAGTGAAAATTTTTACAATTATCAACTGAGCACTGACAATATCGTTATGATTTTTCATGAATATCAAAAATATGAAAATATTCATAAAGTAAACTCTTTTTTGTGCTAAGTTCGCACAACTGCCCCCAATACCAACGCGGAGTTTGATTTTCAAATGTTATTTAGATAGTTAATATATTCTATTTTGTCAGTCTATCTCGAGTGTTTTGTGATTTTTATAATGGCTAAAAATGTCGAACGAAACTCTGTCTAAAAGTTTTGCATTACAAAATAGAAGTTTGCATGAATTGTCGCAGAAGCATTGAAAATGTGTTATAATACTCACAGTTAGTCCACTTTAACAAAAATATATGCACACTGTTCATTTTTGTTTTGTGTTTTAGATTCAAGTAACATAGCTGTAGAAAACTTTGAAGAAAATATATCTGGAATACATGACTATTTGAAAATGTTTTTATACTTCAATTCAACGTATATGCTCACTAAACAAGATTTATATGAAATATCTAGTTCAACAAAAGTGTTACTGGTACCACAAAATAATATTTTTGATAAAATCGGGGACAGTGAAAAAATAACATTTATTAAAGTAAGATATAATTTTAGTTTTAATTTTTTTTATTTAGGTGTACGTATAAAACTTAATACCTTGTGATATCAGATGATTCGGTTGACTTAATTTTTGAAATACACGGAGCATTGACAATTGAACTGCATATTTTTTTATATAGATAATGATTCCTGACATTTTCAATTACCAAGAAACTTAGCGAATGGTCAGTAAGAGGAAACGTTCTAAAGTGCATCTGTAATTTTCTCAAAAATAGATAGTTTATAGTTTGAGAAAGCAACTAGGGAAGTGTCCACACCAAAAGACTCCAATGTGAGCGCAACCTTTTTGATATCAATTAATATCATTTTATTAACCGGTAAATACCAGGAAACTCTAGATCATCTGCGGAAAAGGAACACAATTCGAAGCAATCTACAAGAATCATTGAAATAAATGTAAAATTTGTCGTCAAATAGTTGTCTCGGTTTCAACGCATCAAAAACCAAAGCTTAATATTTCTTTTCAAATCTAAATATCTCCAACTTGAACACCTCCATATACCTATATGCTAAATTTCGCCACCTGAGTGCTAGTGTCTAATCACCAAGGTCACAAGTTCGCAATCCCAATGAGTGTGTATTATGATGAATGTATAAAAATATTCTGCAGCTATATCTATATAAACATTATCTTCCGAAATATAGCAATAAGAAAAAGTATTTCATATAATTTCCGATTAAAAGATGTTTACATGTTTACAAAGTTTTTCTTTATTTTCAGGATATAATGTTTGATAACATTAGTTTTATGATAATCAAATCTGAAATTATGGGAGAAGCATATGTCTATATATCTAATAGAACCAATAAATTCAATCTGATACAAACTCTCTTTGTTCCCGATGCCACTGATGCACATTTTTTCATTAATAATCGAAATTTGTTCTTAATAGTGGCTAATAATAAAGGAGATAACCTGGCAGTGACATCGTGAGAATATTTTTGCATATCTGAATTGTAAACTGTGATATACTGAATGTTTTTTATTATTTTTCAGGATATATAAGTGGCTGGGGTTTCATTTTGATGAAATCCAAACAGTTTTTACGACTGGAGCGATAAAACTTGGATCTTTTACTACCCATACTACTGAAATTATTATAATTCTACAAGATTTATCTAACAGAACAGTAAGTAATCGCATTAATATTTCATGTGTTGAATTTTAAAGTTACCGTCTGGAAATTTTAGGTGCATTCATTCGTATACCAATTTAGTAATGAGGAAATTACCAAAATACAACATCTTAGAACTACTAATCCAATACATATGGATATATCCGATACTGCAAATGAACATTATATTATAATTTATGGCAAATCAAAAAACAATACAGTCTATCGCTGGAACGGTAAATATATGTTTTTATACTTATTACTTTTACGCCCAATCCTTTCTAAGATGCGAGAAAACTATTGTTTTACCCCAAAATATGGTTGGAATTTGTGATTTTTTTTGTTATTTTTTCGTTATTCAGCGATAAAAGTACGAAAAACAGGTTATAGAAAATACTCCTGATGTTGCCGTCGCCATTGTCGTCGGCCACTTTTTGTAACATGTGTGGTTATAAGGATACAGTCTCCAGAGTGCATACAAGTGACCAATTTTATGATTAGATATTGTTCAAGGCGTCTTACAGATGAACCCTATTGATTTTTAGCTTACCAGGGCCAGTCCAACGGGTGCTATGGTACCCGAAATACCAAATTCTTGGTCATTTCTGGAGAAATTTCGATTTGTTAGCACGATATAGCCTCTGGAGTGTATATAAGAGACCAATTTTATGATTGGATATTGTTAAGGGCGTCTTACAGATGAACCCTATTGACTTTCAGTTCACCAGAGCAAGTATGAGTACTATAAATCCACATATACCACATTTTTGGAAAAAGTTCGGTTTATTAGCCACGATACAGCATCGGAAGTATATAAGTGCGGAAAAGTTAGTTTTAATCTTTAAAACCGTTTATTTATTTATTCAGCTGTGTCGAGTGTACCGCAAGGTGTATGACTAGTAAATATTGACACAATTATCAATTGTCCACCTTCTCTCCACTGAATTCCATCTCTTTCTGACTCATGTCGTACTTGTTCCCCCATTCTATACATGATTATCCTATTTCATTCGTACCTTTCAAATAATTTTCTTTTATTACACTATTGTAATGTTTTTCTTATTTATTTAAAAACAGTTTTTCCTGATGGGTGGAATACATTTATACACACGGTAGGTTCACTTACTTAATTTATTTAATAACTAAACTATTCACTAATTCAGAAGATGTGCACTTAAATTAATTTATATACACACTTCACTACTATTTGCTTGTTGACTTGTTTATTTCACAAGATCACTTTATAAACTGACTTCTCCCGCTGGTCGTTCCTTTATATATAAGTGGCCTTTTTTTCTAGATAATTCTAGTTTGCGGCTTACGCAAAAACAATCGCCTCTCTGGAATAATCTTTTTTCCGGGATATTTCTCCAATCTCGGCTCAATCCTTAAAAGATCTTCGGAGAACATGTCTATAAAGACGGTCACAAAAAATCCCAATAGACCTTCTCAGAATTCGGCGCGCGCCATTTTATTAACTCCGTTAACATAAGGTTGCAGGACCGTACTTAGTATCTATTTCGGTGTGCGAGTTCATAACATTACCCCCTCCTCAAACGAAAGTTCCTCCTGGAACTTTTGTGTAGCCGAGACTGGATATGAGAATCGGCAACTGGCCCCATTTCTACACTTTCCGATCTTATGTTAATAACAGGGCACCGTCTTCATCAGATACTGATAACGGGGTGGTAGCTGCAAATTAATATCTGGACACCGGTATCTTGGAAGATCACCTCTACCATGTTCCTGATGACTCGCCAATCCAACTAGTTGCTCACTATCTTAGGCATAGCCAGTTTCTTCACGCTGGATTCCAACACATGGTCTTGGAGGTTTCGAAGTGCTTCCCACACATCGCGGTAGGTAGATCGATCTTGAAATTCATTTTTAGTTACCACGTAGAAGACTTACCGCGCATTGTGTTTCAGTCTCAATGTTTTGCCAGGGGCTGGAATCTGGTCTTCAAGTTTTTCTAATTGCCCGAACTTCTTTCGAAAGACGGTTGCCAACCCTCGTGCGTTCTTGATACGGGAGGGGATGTTGTATGCTAGTGAATAATCTTCCGGAAGAGTGAACAAATATTGTCGTTGTTCTTAAATGACTTCATATCTAGCTTTCCCGGTGCCTCCATACGCGCACATGAATTCATCGAAGGTAGGGTCAAGCACATCTCGAATATGGTTTACTTCTTTCTCTAGGTCATGGTCTCCTTCAAATGGCGCTATTCGGCTTTGGTGAACTACTTTTGGTTTTCCGTTGTGGATCTTGCTTATGCGATATATAACATCATTTATCCTTTTCTTGATTTAGTATGGACCTTCCCAGGATTTTTGTTATTTTGGAGAAAATCCTTTTCTCCTCGTCGGGTTGTGTAACCATACTCTGTCCCCTTCTTTAAAACCGCCTACTGTGGCCTGCGTGTCGTACCGACTTTTCATTCTGTCGCTGGCAACTTGAAGATTTCTTCGAACTAATTTCTTCTCCAGGCCGACAGCCAAATTCCAGGTCACAAGGAAGCTTCATTTCACGTCCAAACAGGATTTTCGCAGATCTATAAGCCTATGCAAATAGGACAAGATATTGGTCCCAATCTCTCTGATGACTGGAAACTACTTTGAACAGGTATTTTCCAATAGTCCCGTTCATTCTCTCGACTATTCCATCTTACTATGGATGTAATGCTGTTGTTCTGGTCTTCTTCATTCCCAGCTTGTCGCAAATCTCCTGGAATAGATGGCTTTCGAAATTTAATCCCTGGTCGCAGTGGACTTCCTTGGGCACTCCATATCAGCTGATGAATTATTTCACCAATACATCCTCTTGGTTCGGTATAGCGTAAATTTCCACCCGCTTTGTGAAATAATCCATTACAACCAGTATGTATTTGCCACCATTTTCTGTTATCGGAAATGGTCCAGCAATCCTTTCTAAAGGGCTTCCAACATTGTACTGTTTCATGGGTGCCTTTCTCTTGCGATGTGGTCCATTACTCGTAGCACATTTCGTACATTTCTCACACCAGTCCTTCACATCATCAGAGCTGTTCATCCAATAAAACCTCTCACGTATTCGCTGGAGGGTTTTCTTCACTCCCAGATGACCTCCCAATGGACTGTCGTGTAACTTCTATAGTACTTCAGCTACTATTGTTCTCGGGATAACTAGCTGTCTCCTCATCTCGGAACCATCATCATTTTCAAGGACTCGTTTCAACAGCCCTTCTTCCAGGACAAGGAGTCCCACTGAGCCCAATACGCCTTGAGTTTCTGTGAAAATCTTGACACTTCTTGCCAGGTAGGTCGCCGATTTTCTTCCTTCCATTGCCGAATCCTCTTTAGGTGAGTATTCATTCTTCTGATCTTCTCTGATCCTGGTGGGTGACCATTCTTCGTTGACTACAATAGTTCTTGAAACTGCTGCTTCCCTAGATTTCGCCTTGTTGCATAGGGAACAGTCTGTTGAGCACGGCCGTCTGCGTTAGCTCGCCACAATTCCAGCATCTGATCTCTCTCGGCTTCCTGTCCATCATACTTTCTATCATACTGACGATATGGTCAAGTCTATCTTCGTCGCCTTCTTCTTGGATGGTCTTGACTTTGTTATATCCCGAAGTCTTCCTGACTGCTTCATATTCAAGAGCAGCAGTGAATGCATCGACCAATGTTTTGAGATGGGCTAATCGAAGCGTTCTCTGAATATCGGGGTCACGTAAGCCATCTTTAAAGGCCTGTATGTCGGGCAATATCCACTTCATACCCTTGAAGGGTTTTGTCACGTTTTTGCCTTCGGTTCTTCAGCTGGGATTGGTACAAATGTTCTATATGTTCATGACCATATCGCATGTCCAACCTCTTCTTCAGCTGCTCGAAGTCATCCGTTTCTTCCAAAGGTATGGTCTGAAATACATCTAAGACATCTCCCCGGAGCGGGATGGTTAAATTTACTGCCTTCTCTCTCTCGGGCCAATTATTCAGTCTAGCGGCTGCTGCAAACTGTTTCACATAATTGGTCCACGATGTGTTACCGTCAAACGTTGGGGTCTTGACTCGGGTGAAACTGCAATTGTCTTCTACCTTGTTAAGTATTTCTGGCTTGCAAGGTTTCATTTGTTCAGTCTTCTTTTCTTCCTCTGGCGTGCCCCGTGTTCTGGAATATGTCATCTCTCTGTCTAATTCCTTGATTTTCTCATCCATCGTTGTCATCTTATTCTCGATATCTAATCTTAGGGACGAAATTTAATTTTCGACGTCAACAGAAATGACATTTTTCAATGATAAGATGTTGGCAGAAATGTCGTGATTCATAGCAGAAATATCGTTCTTCATATTAGAAAAATCGTTCTTTATAACAGAAATCTTCTCGTTCATATCACCAGAAATATTAGCAGAAATTGACGAGATTAAGGTGGAAGCCTCGTAATTGAATAAAAATGTTTCTGGATCCAAGCTGTCACTTACCAGTGCCACTTTGAGTCTTTCTACTAACTCACTCTTCTTTCCGGACGTTTCCAACTCGCGGTTTTCCAATTCTTCCTTTAGCTCTGTCACTTTCAGGTCACTTAGTCTCTTAGCCATGTTTACGTTTTATTTATTTATATAATCCCACTTCAGACACCAATCTAATGTTTATCTTATTTATTTAAAAACCGTTTATTCTGATGGGAGGGATAAATTCATACACACGGTAGGTTCCCTTACTTAATTTATTTAATCACTAAACTATTCACTAATTCACAATATATGCACTTAAACTAATTTATATAAACACTTCACTACTATTAACTTGTTGACTTGTTTATTTCACGATATCACTTTATAAACTGACTTCTCTCACTGGTCGTTCCTTTATATATATTGCGCCTTTTTTTCTAGATAATTCTAGTTTGCGGCTTACGCAAGAACAATTGCCTCTCTGGAATATTCTTTTTTTTCGGGACATTTCTCGAATGCCGGCTCAATCCTTAAAAGATCTTCGGAGAACATGTCTATAAAGACGGTCACAAAAAATCGCAATAGACCTTCTCTGAACTTGGCGCGCTCACCATTATTTGAACTCCGTTAACATAAGATTACAGGACCGTACTTACTACTTCGGTGTGCGAGTTCATAACACTATTAACCTTTATTGTGAGAATATAACCTAATCAGCTTAGTTAATTGTTTTTTCCTGTAACTTCTTCCAAGAGCTTTACTTGTAGTTCACTTATTATTAACTGATTTCCCATTCGGTCTCTCCTACTTTTCATTTTTCCCAAAAATCTTATTTCGTGGGAGACTGTTATATATCTATTATACCCCTAAATATTTCAAATGAAAGTTTCCATTACCCAAAAACGGAACATAAATAGAACATAATGACTTTGAAATACTAGCCCATTTACAATAGACATTTAAGGTTACAATAATTCACTGAAAACTGGTAGACGTCCTAAATACACTGTTACAAATGAAAAATCGACTTCTCCTGTTTTTAGGCTGGAAATTCCATATTAAATTAGTTTATTTCATAACTGTCACTCACTTTTATTTTGTTTGTCCTAAAACAATTGTTATTAAATATATAATTTCTTTATTCTTTATCCAAAGAATCATAATCTTTATTTGTTACAGATTTTGAATTTGAATACACGCCAGTTTTTAAATTTCAAACAGAAAATGCGGTTTACAGGTCCGAAGTACTCAAAGTTAACGAAACTTGTTTAATAATGATACCAACTAACGTGAGTTTTATGATTTGTTAATCTCTTTAAAAAGTTATAGGGCACTTTTCAGCTCCACGCTAATCATAAATGTAATGAAGTAGTGAAATGGACAACAATTCAAAGAGAAATAACTTCACACATTTATGTATAAAATAAAAAAGTATAATATATAGACAGAAAAAATTATAGTGTAGACAAAAATTGATTAAAAGTAGATAACTGCTATTAAAAAATATGAATATAATAATTATTAAGTGTGGAACCACTTATGGAATAAAATTGGTTGTGTCGCTGGGACACCTCGACTTTTAACTTTGCGCTTTTCAAGCATAGGCTTAATTGTACAGGGTGATTCACGCAACACTAGCATAGTCCATATTCTTTATTTTTAATGAAAACACCTGTAGATTTTTATATTTTTGAAAGCTACTCAACAACCTGATTTCAACGAACTATATCATGTATTGTGAATAATACCGAGTGAAATTTTGATATTATTAACAATTTTCCTTCAATAAATTGATGTAATTGATTTTAATACTTTAATGTTCTCCACCTTGTTGTTGGCAATAACACAGTGACCTATAAAACGCGTTCTGAACGTTGTTTAAGGTTTGGGGTGATATTCCGTATTTTTGTAGTGATCCTTTCTTTGAGGTGAGGTCTGCAATGCTAGTTGGTTGTATTGCTTAAACTTTGCTCTTGAGGTAACCGCACAGAAAAAATCCAACTGCATAAGGTCTGCAATCTAGCTGGCCCCTAAATATTACCTCTTCCTCCATTCCGTTTATTGGGGAAGATTTCGTTTAAGTAAGTGGCCGATCATAATGGGGCGTAACCAGACATTTTCATTCAGTAGGCTCGGTTCTATTACGGTGGGATATTAGTTGGCCAACGCAATGAAGAACTTTGTCCCTAATCAAGCTTAAATATTTTTCCGCTGGCAAATTTCCACCCATAAATTTAGGACCAATAATATAATCACCTATGATACCTGCCCAAATCTTCACCTTTTGAGTATGTGTCTCACGCATCCAATGAGGCTTCTCTGCTGATCAATATCTACAGTTTTAGTTTACCTCACTGTTCAATATTAATATTGATTCATCAAAGAAAATAATTCTGCCAACAGCTATTTCATTTCTGTTCAGTTTATTCATTATTCTTTCGCAGAAATATATTCTACGATGTGGATCGTCTACTGTACAAAAGTATATATATATATATATATATATATATATATATATATATATATATATATATAATTTCAGAAAATACGAGGTGTCTATATGAAACATAAATCTCGATTTTGTACTACACCTGCTTTTAGTCGAAATTTCAATAACTTCGACGTATTGGCCTGACCGTTATTCGAAGGGAAAAACAACTACATTCCTGGCTAATACCACGCAGAATATTGAATTACATCCCCTTCGAAAACCGTGACGTCGATCGACCATTTTGCCGATACGGAGATCTGTGGTGATTGGCTTAATTCAATATTCTGTGTGGTATTAGCCAGGAATGTAGTTGTTTTTCCCTTCAAAGAACGGTCAGGCCAATACGTCGAAATTATTGAAATTTCGACTAAAATCGGGTGTAGTAGAAAATCGAAATTTATGTTTCATATATATGGTAAACTTTTTCTTTTGGGGAATGCGGAATGCGGCAATGTAAGTAGAAAACTCTGTTTAGTTAATTCTGAGCTTTCGGTAATTTATTTTACCATTTTTAATGAAACTACAAGAAATAAATGTTTTGGTTTTGAGTAGTAACATTCAAGACACTAGAAAGTTCTTGGTGGCAACCCTTCCATTATAGTAATGCCTTCAGACAAATGTAATGTGACTGTCGTTCTGGAGAGGCAGAGATACGTTGATCTCTGTTTGGAGTTGCTTGTTTCTGACACCATTTATGAAAGATTAGGAGGAGATCCTACTAACTCAATTCAAAGTAGATGCAATAACTTGATTAAAAAATTATTCACCTCCTATCAGATTGATGAACTCACAAGAAAAAAACTTACTTGTTACAATGTGATTATACCCAAGTTTTATGCTTTACCAAAGATTCAAAAACCGGTGCTGTCGGTACCCAGACGGCACAAACATATTGCATGAATATCTCATGCATATCCCGCCGGAATATTGGAATATGCCAGGGATATTCCATATCTTCCAAAATATGTGATATGCCTATTCTATGGATATCCAAAGTCACCATGAAACATATCCCAGGAATATGTTTTAATTTCGGAAAACATATTCATGGCATATGCTACACATATATTTTCTTACCATAAAAATATATGCCACAAGAATATATTTTCGTACTGCACAGATAACATGATTTTTGAATATGTGAATGGCAGAAAATATATACAGGGTCTCCCAGTTTATATGCAATAAACTCCACCCTATATACATATGGTTAAATGTATGTCAGTTACTTTGAGAAATAAAAAACTATATCAGAAAAATATTTATTACAAAAACGTAGAAAAATATTCATAACAAAAAATGCAAACAAAGAAAAAAAACATATAGGCATTCTCTGTGATGCAGAAAAAACTTTGAAATTAAAAAATAACAAAAATTAACTTTTTTTTACTTACGGTACCAATTCTTCTTCGGGGTCATTTTGTTTGTTCTCTTTATTCTTAAAAGCAACCAATTTAAGAAAAAATACCTCTCGTTATTACTATAATTTACTCACAGTCTTCGATTGCACCTCTCAGTTGCTTTTGCCAAGAAAACAGCAAGTCTTTCTTCCACTTGTTTCTCTGTGAAATGTTTGGTGAGGGGGTTTTTCTTACATACCTCTAAAAATAATATTAATATAATATCAATGAGAATTATATTTACTCTTCTAGTTGAGCATATTGATTGATAGCTGCAACATATGGTGAATATAAATAATGTTTCATAAAGTGAAGATGGAATTGACATTCAATTGTAAAAAAACCCTATGTAATGGGGTTGGTTTGAAATAACCTCTGAATAAAGTAATGACCCACCGCCTTCTTTTATATACAATGTTTCTTAAATATGAACACAGATTAAGGAAATACAGAAAAATTATAAAATAATCAAGAACAGTTGGACAACACTGGGAATAAGTGTATTAAATATGTCATAAAAGCCACCCAGTATAAAATAAGTAAAGGGAAAATGGAATTAACATTGACTATTGGAGTCTATTAAAATGTTTACCTTTGTTTAAAGTAGCCATGTCTAGAATGGAAAGTTTCTTCTTTCTTTTTCCTCCAACTCAGCTAAACTGCCTCAAAATAGCATCATCCACTAACTGAGCCTACATCTTCTAATGACATCTTTCATATCAGTGCCTCCAACATGAAGGAGCTTAGCAACCTATAAATAAAATTATTCGTTTCGTATTTTGGTCACTGCTCTAGGTATTAATCTTAAAATAAAATAAAAATTACCATAAATTCTCTTATGTTTTGGTTACTTAGTTTTTTGTCTAGTTCCATTAACTCAATGTATATCTTGACTGGGATATCGATATCTATTGCTTTTGCTGGGTTATTATCTTGGATAATATTTTCATTTTTAGAATTTAATATGGCTGTTATTAATTCAGCATTTTGTGCAACCCTTCCATTAATTATGTGCAGAAGTCTTATAATTTCAGTAGAATCTATAAAAAACGAAGAAATAGTTGAAGTCAAAAATTCATAAATATAAAATATGAGCAGTGTACTGACCTTTACATGACAGACATTTCTGTTTTAGTGCAGAGGCTTAATATGCCGTTTGAATATGCCAGTAATATTCAAGGAGAATATCTAATGAATATTCGTGAAAATATATTCCAGGAATATTTTTCATGGATATAAGATAAAACCCATATTCATGAAATATTCCAGGGATATGCAATATCTATTGGAAAATGGGATGTAGTAGGCATATTCCAGGAATATTGGGTGCCGTCTGGGTACGTCCTATTGTTGCATGTATTGGGGCCCCAACCAATCTTTTGGCCACTTTTTTTACCAATATCCTAACTGAGGCATACACCACCAATAGTTATTATATTAAAGACTCATTTGATGTTTTCAATTCTTTTAATGGTTTTCAGTTACCTGAGAGTTATAATCAAGTCAGCTTGGATGTGGTTTCTCTGTTTACATCTTGATGCTGCGTTGAGAGCAATTGAAAAGAGGTGGGGTTGCGTAGTCAGTCACTGTAATTTAAGCTTAAACAACTTCGAAAAATTGATTACTGTTCTTTTTAAAAATACATATTTCACGTTCAATAATACAGTATAAAGACAAACTCAGGGTACCCCTATAGGAGGTACTATATCACCTATTTTGGTTTGCTTTGTGGTGGATAAACTGTTGGACATGGTAATTCCCAAACTTTCCTTCAATTTACACTTTATATAAAAATACGTTGATGATTTAATCATTTCAATTCCTAGGGATAGTGTCACTGAAACTTTAAACGTTTTCAACAGTCCCGACCCCTTGTTGCAATTAACTTTAAAGGGTGAGGATGAGCTGTGTTTGGTGCCCTTTCTTGACACCAGGTTTATAAGAACCGGCAATAATTCCTTGTTAATTGACTGGCACAGGAAACCTCACAGCTCGGGCGGCTATTTGAACTATGACTCATATCATAGACACTCTATTAAGATTAATTTGTTAAAACAAATGAAAAGCAGGGTATTAGCTATTTATGGTCCATCTTTTCACCAAAAAAAACTTGAAAATCCTCTTCAACCTATTCACAGATAACTCGTATCCAAAAGACCAAGTAAAAAAGTACCTGTTCAGTTGGACACCTGTCACTGAGGTCCAACATAGTGTTGCTTCAGTACAAAATGTTGACGATGATGGCAATTTCTCTACTTTTCACACATATAACTCTTTGAGATATATTAGGGACATTACGCCCAGACTGGCTAGACTCTTTAGATCGTTGGACAGCGTAAAGATAGCATATAAAACTGCTTTAGTTTCAAAATCAATTTTTTCAAATGTCAAAGATAAATCAGTAACAATCAATTGCTCCAATGTCGTGTATCGCATTCCTTGTAGTAACTGCAGTAGAGTATTTATTGGACAGACCTCTAGCACTTTGTTAAGCCGTATATCCTCACATAGGAGTGATTGAAAGGTCTGCATTGGCAGAACATACTAATAGTGAGGGACATGCGATGCGTTATGGTGATGTCAGGATCTTGGCCACTTAGCCTAATTATGTTAAAATAATTTTTCTGGAGATGGCTTTCATCTCACAGGAGGTTAATGGTGTTAACAAGAGAAGTGATATTGACCAACTAAGCACATTGTACTCATATTTACTGTACTTGGATAAGAAAAATATTAATGATATGTCTCAAGTTGATTCCTTTTAAGTGATTTTGGGGGTGTTTGTTAGATCTTGAGGGCTTTGGTTGTGAGAGGGCTGTGGCGCGATGGTTCTGATCATTCATCCTCATGACTCAGCTTATTGAGATATAGACAGTATTTTCATTCAATTCAACGTTCAATGATTGATTCTTGTTCATCAGCAGTGTGGTGAATGTTTCCTCCTTACATTGTTGCGTCTCTGTTATGAACGATGTTACCTATTATCAGTTCAGTGGTTGTTTTATTACCGAATTCTCGAGTAATCATTGATAGATTTTGATTGGATCAATCTATTCAATACATTTTTATACTTTAAGATATACTTTTTGCGTATTTCACAAGTGAAAATTTTCATTTAATCTCATATACCCCTCATTGGTGGTGATGCATGTATGGAATTACATAAGAGTCTGAAGGTTCAGCGAGTGGGAGGTAAGAGACTCGCGTGTTGTACCTCTGGGCTGAGTCTGATACTATTTTATATTAATATTGATGCGAACCTTTTGAAGGGTGACATACTTCGGAGGAGGCACCATGTGTCACACTTTGTTTTCATGCAATATCTAGTATTTGACTCCTTCTTTTGTTTCTTTTATAATATTGAATAACCTCACACAATGTTTTATTTAAATGTTCCCATATACTATGTTTTTAAGATACAAATTGATTTTAAAATTTCCTCCATGTTCTGAATTTAAACGGTGGCTGGATATATTAGACGTGGCTGTCGTTACATTGTAGTGGTTTGTTGTAATGGACCTCTCAAAAATTGATATCAAAGAAGAACTTGTCATATGTCAGAATTCCAACTTACAATTTGATCACTTCCTGTCTCAACGTTGTGAAAGTCACGTTTATTTTGCTTTATTGCTTTACTGTCGTTTTATTTCAATTATTTATACTGACTAAGAATGTCACATGTGGTAGTAACAACTGGGAAATACTATTCTCAATAACGTGTGTAAATTGTTCCATTTTCTTTCTCAGTTGATATTACAGCATCAATTGTTTTTTTTTGTAGTTTTTCTTGAAGATGAAAATGAATATTTTCGAAAGCTTGGACATTAGTTAACAGAGTACACTCCTTTTTTATATATATATATATATATATACAGTGAATTAAAATTTCATAAAATACGAGGTGTGTCTATATATATGAAAGATAAATTTCGGTTTTCTACTATACACCTCTGTTTAAGTCAAAATTTTAATAATTTCGACAAACATGTCTGATATGTTCTTCGAAGAGAAAAACAACTACTTTCCTGGCTAATACCACGCAGAATACTGAATAACATCCGCTTCGAAGAACGTGACGTCTATCGACCGTTTTGTCGATACAGACATCTGTGGTCATTCGCAGCCGTAAGGACCGGCTTGGGTTTCTTCAAGAGTGCCTTTATGCCTTCTAGTTCGGAGTCTCTAATGCAAACTGAAGATTCCGCCAACATCACTTCCAATTACGAATCACCACCTCCGATAATTATCCGACCGTATAAGTCGTATGAAATAAAATAAATGAAAATTTCATAAAATACGAGGTGTGTCTATATGAAAGATAAATTTCGGCTCCATTTAAGTCAAAATTTTAATAATTTCGACATATCAGTCTGACCGTTCGTCGAAGAGAGTTAGTTAGATGTTACTATGTACACTGAGAAGCCATACCGGTCTCTAAAGAGGACATACAAATTCTCGGAACCATGGAAACGATACAACAGGCAGTAGCGATCGCCTGATTGAAAATTTCTACAACTGCATGTACGTTTATAGTGATTTCCTTGTTACATTTATAGTGGTTTAAAGTTTGAGACGTATCTTTGTACTAAAGTAGCCTTCATAGAGTAAAGTTTAAGTCTTAAAAATGGATGAAAATTATGTGATAGCTGTTGAAATTGAAACATTGCTAGCAATTGGAACAAGTCGACGGGTGATAGCGAGACGTTTGAATGTTAGTCGTTCAATAGTACAACGAACACACACACAATCAGTTCGGGAGGATCGCTTTATCAACATTACTCCACTGCGAGACCAAAAGCAAACCGCTAGAATGCTTAAAAGCTGCCGTTAGCAAGCTTATAGAGCAGCAGTCAGCAGGTTTACTGTTCGACGACGGTTAAAAGAAAGTGGTTTGACAGCTTGCAGTCCAGCTAAAGGACCCATTCTTTACTGTAG
Source organism: Galeruca laticollis (assembly GCA_963921935.1). Classification (NCBI taxonomy): domain Eukaryota; kingdom Metazoa; phylum Arthropoda; class Insecta; order Coleoptera; family Chrysomelidae; genus Galeruca; species Galeruca laticollis. Next base: position 168,711,670 of record OY998180.1, read on the forward strand.
CTCACAGAACACGCAGACTTGAATTTGCCCATGAATTGGACAATTGATGACTGGGAAAAACGTATTTTTATGGATGAGTCTAGAATGTGCCTTTATGTTAAAGATGGAAGAAGTAAGGGGCTCAGAAGAGCCGGAGAACGGTATGCAGCCTATACTCGGTTGCCACGGGTCGCTTTTGGGGGTGGCTCTGTAATATTTTGGGCAGGTATTACTATTGAGGTGCACACGGATCTCGTAGTGATTGACAGAGACGCGCTAACAGCACGACGATATATTGCAGAGATCCTAGAAGAGTATGTGCTACCATATTCTGGGATTGTTGGTAATGATTTCTGCTATTGCTAGATAACGCGACACCGCACTCAGCAAGAATGATAGAGGATTACCTTGAAGAGATTGGTATTGTAAAAATAGACTGGCCGGCTCAAAGTCCAGATCTAAATCCTATTGATCATATTTGCGACTAGCTCCAAAGGCATGTCAGACGTCGTATACTTGCTTCATTAATATGTGCAAAGCTCCGATTGGCCCTTATTGAGGAAATTGACCAATTTTCCTCAAGAAAACATTCAAAATGTGCTGCGTTCTATGCCCACTCACATGACATGTCTCATCCATAATCCAGGTGGTAATACGCCTTATTGAAGATGAAAAGTCGCTATTTCTTGTCTCCTGAGCTCAATTATAGTTGTCAGCTGAATTGTGTTATTTTTCAATAAATTAATAAATTATGCTAACTTTCTGTTTGTAACCCGTATGAATATCATACGACATGCTATAAGCATTATTGAATAACTACACAATACATTTATTACAACAAAAATGAGGGAATTTAAAGAAATTGGATAGTTTCGAAAAAATTTGGGGTAGCCCGTTTTCTCTAACACGCAGTGTAGTTAGTTGAAATCAGGCTGTTGAAGATCTTTCAAAAATATACAGTCTGTTTCATTAAAAATAAAGAGTATGGTCTATGCTAGATTTGCGTGAATCACCCTGTACAGTTTAGTTCATGTTTAAAAAATGCACATTTGAATTTTAAAGTTGACGTGTTCTAGCGTTTTTTATAATTTTCTAAAATAAGGACACAACCAATTTTATTATATAAGTGGTTTCCACACTGTAGATATAGGTATTGTATTCTAAACAACTGCATTTGTTACTCGATAATTCTTAGAAGAGCTTAAGAGAAACTATGAATCTAACCTTAAAGCGATGTCTACCAATTCTGTCCAAGTTCAACAATATAATGAAGTCAGCTATTTGCCACCTAAACTTCCAATTGTTTTAACTGATCTTAGTGATGTTTTTTTTACTTTACGCACCCTTTCTGTGTTTTAATTATGTTGCAATGGAATAGGATAAGTATTATGTTAGTACAAAGTGTAATTTACGCTTTGAAAAGATCGTTATCGTTTCTTCATAAACACTTCAGTATTCTTATGATATGTTTATTTATAGGAAAATGTTCAAATATACAGCTTGAATTTCGGAGAAATTAAACTGGAAATCAAACGACCATATCCTTCGAACTTCTCCGAAATCCTGGATATTCACAAAGGAATATCAAAAAATATATACGTAGTGGGACTAAATAACAATTTAGAAATTAAAATAAATAGTTTCCATATGTTCTCAATAAACTCCGAATCACAGAAAATTGGTAGGTATATTCTGTTAATCCTACATTCATTTTATATTATACATGAACGACTACAACTATAAAATTGAAATATATAAATGTATACTCTCTGTCAAAATATAACATTATTTAGATTAATACATAGCTACAGTTGAATTATTGGATCTTTACTCGTGCGTCATTAATATCTGATAACATAACCGACATAATTATTGAGTGGCATCTCTTTCTATTAATAGTGAGGAACAGAACAAAATAATTTGACATTTGTCGGTTATGTTATCAGATATTAATGACGCACGGGTAAAGATCCAATAATTCAACTGTATATGTTTCTAATTTTCTCCTGTATGGCAAGTTATCCACTAACTAGGCTATTAATTGACCGACTCCCAGTAAACTCAGCTACCAAACCTTCTCATCTTATTTGGGGGCCAATATCCTTTGAATAATTATTGTGATACAATTTACTAGTGGTACCATTTCCATTAATTAGACACTTTGGTGCCTAAAAAACGGGAATATTTGATCATAGACGCACTTCCATTTCATTTAAAATCTGACCTGCTGATCCGAAATGTTTTCGGTAGGTCCCAAGAGTGGAGGATAGTACCAGGCTGACTTACAAAAAAAGTGAATGTAAAATAGTAAACGTATTATTTTGCTACAATATCTAAAATATATTTTTAATTTGTAGACACTTCTAAACCTAAAGAACATATAAAAGAGTGCTTTAAAAATTTAGAATTAATGGTAGTTACTACAGATGATAATTTAAGAGAGACTTCGGAACACATTTTACTGGAAGACTTGGATAAAAACGATACAATTCAAGCTGAAAGTTTAAATAAGGATAAGGTAAATAAAATTAATAGATTATATATATATATATATATATATATATATATATATATATATATGCCGGGTGTAAATGAAATAGGGGCCTCCCCTGTAACTTACAAACGGGTAGTGAGATTTAATTCATATTTTGTAGGGTTATATTACAAACAAATTGGGATTTTTTTAAGTGAAGAAACAAAATGGCCAACTTCCGGTTTCACTGGAAATTACCTAAGAACTGAAAATTTAACTGGAACACCCTGTATATTTTTATATTTTTTGTTTCTACAACCTCAAATACATACAGTCCAATTATCAAATGTCAATTCTAACGCCATTTCAATTTTATTTTTGTAAATATTTTTTAGATCTAAACTATAGACAGTTGACGTAGAACTACCCCCTCAATATTATTTTTCCTAATAATTCATTTTGGCGAAGTTTTTTAACCATTGAATTTAGAAATTTCAGTTTTTCCACCGAAACTCACTTTTCCCAATGGAAACATACAGAGACCACCCTGTATATTGAATAGTTCTTTCAAATGCCAATAATATGATATACATATTCATATCCTAGTTTTTAAATAAAGCAGTAATTTTTAATTTTTATTAACACAACATGCTCCTGAAGCCGACTCTGCTTCAACACTGTCAACAGATATGTAACCTAGCCAATAGTTCAGCTCCCAAATTGTGGGCACTAAATTCTCAGAAATATTGCATTAAACTCACAACAATTGTAGTCAGGCTGTGATTCTAGGTACCTAGAATCAATATCTAGAATCACACCTGACCAAGGGAGTAGCCAGGACTTATAATAGGGGGGGGGGGCAAACCATGATCCATGGTCATCCAAAATGTATAATTTTGGGTTAAAAACAGAAGGCAAATGAGAACAAAACTTTGAGATTTTAATTATACTTAAATGAAACTAATAACATTTTTCTTGGGTTCAAACTAAATTTATCCAAAACTTTCTTCACTATGCAGTCCTGATTTTCCTTCAAAAATTTTCGATGCACACTCATGAAACAAACCCAGTGAGTCTGTCATCACCCATTGTACTCCGCGCCAGGTTTTACCCTTCGTAGGGTTCTGAACGATCTTTCCACGGTAGCAGTAGTGGATGGGAAAGCACTTAATATTAGCAGTGCGTGCCTTGTTGCAGGGAAAAAATATTAGCTTCCTCCAAAAGTGCAGCCACTTCAATATCCTTTAATTTGTCTTCTACTGAATTATTTTTCTTCCACATATTGTACCACAAATCTAATTCTGCAGAGACATCACCCAACTTATAAAATTCCATGAAAAATTCTCCATTATTTTTGAAATCTTTTGAAGCTATTTTGAGCATGCTTGAAGGATGAAGATAATCTAGCATCCAAAGACGAAGTTGAAGAATCAAGATAGGGGATGATTATTGAACGCTTCCAGTATTCAACTGCAGACTCAGATGGTGGATTATTTCTGTGTACTTGCTTTTGAGTGACTCGTGGTACTGCCAACTCAACCCCTATTTTCTCTGCGATATCAAGTGCTTCTTTAAATACATCATAAGAAACATTTTCGACATCTTGTTGATCTTCTTTGATTACATCTAGAATATCATCAATATATTTCTTCACCATAACCAAATCCATACTTTTACGTTGTAAAACGTTTACAACGGGTTCCAAAATTGCAGAGTATCTTGCAATTATGTTTAAGCCTAAGATGAATATTGGTTTAGTAACTGCATAGTGCAATTGGTAGGCAGATTTTCTTGTTGCATAGTTTCCTTCCTGATTATTTTTTTGGCTTTCATCATAGAACCTTAATCCAATAGAAAGCTGTTCTTTTCCAGCGATATCTGCTGTTTCATCAGCCATTACAGCATAAGCTCTTGCCCGTATACAGTCTTCGATTATTTTTTCTTTAATAAATTCACCGCATAATTGTATGATCTCATTTTGAATTGTTGGTGAGGTATAGACTGCGTTTTTTTGACATTTATCCAAGTGGCTCTTTAGCTTCTTATCACCAGAGTCAAACCTCAAATTTAAAAGGTCAAAGAAAACTCCCTCATTCCCTTCTTTTCCTCTAAGCGGCAAATCATGAATTCCACTAAATATTATGCATGAAATAATTGCTGACAGTATTTGTTTATTTTCTTCAATCGTCTTATGGTGCCCTATTTGCAACTGGATATCAACAGGAGCATTTTCCAGAAATACTTTTGCAGCACCTGTTGAAGATTTGTGGTAATGGCTGTCAACGTGCTTTCTACAGTCTTCATGTACATCCTTAAACTTCATTTAAGGCCTTACCATAAATGACCCCAAAACTCCTTTAACTGTACCAATTCTTGGCGGAAATAAAACACAATACAAACATAGAGCACCTTTCAAACGACTTGAGTAAACCAGCCATGGAGTATATTGGTCTAGCCAGCAATGGTTATATTTTCTTTTCAAGTGAATGGCATCAGAAGCAAAATCGTAATTGGATGATGGGACCCAAGGGTTCGTCAACAATTCCTTCTTTTTTTCAAAAGGCAAGTTATTGGCACAGCTAACATAACGACCAATGTCATTTTCATGGTAGCCATTGCGTTCTTCAGTTTGTTTAGAGGTCCCAGTTGCCGAGACAGCTTCATGTAGATTTGAAGAGCTACTTGAGCCTCCTTCAAAAATGGATTCCGATTTAGATGTTCGGTCCATTTTATTTTCTTCTTCATCACAATCGTTGCTTCAACTTCCGCTACTGTCATGAACTTTTTTCCGTTTTCGAGATTTTTTACCTAAAAATAATAACCTATTATCATTCTTGTTCTTAGTCCCTAGAATAAAAATTAGTATAAAACAAAACTACCATGTAGTGAAAGCGTATAATGTGACGTGGATATACTACGAGTATATCTGATGTTAATATTTTTTCTCTAGATTCAAAACACAAAATGAAATTAATAGCACGTAAAGTGCTGTTTGATCTTTAATATGTGAAAATTTCAAGTTTTTACATTTAGTCCAATTTGAGATATCAGCTGTCAAAATCGGTGCATTATTGTAATTTTTATTATAATTAGATTGAAGGCAAAAAAGTCGGCATCGTAATAATGAAAAATATATAAAATTATAATAATAATGCACAAAATATTTTGCCAAAGCTAATAAAAATTGTTTCACAAAGATACAAGCAAAGAGTAAAAGCAATTGGCAATTTTGTAAAGGGCTGCAAATGAATTATTTTCCAAACGTGGCGATACATTAACATCGGATATAACATATCTACATTATAAGCTATCATTACATGGTAGTTTTGTTATTGGTTATTGTTATTTGGTGTCTTTTGTCTTTTATTGTCTTTTCTATCTCTTTATTCTCAGGTAAAACTATTGTTACGGATTTTCCCTCTTGTTTCTCGTGCCTTGCTTTCTATTCGCCGTATGCAACTGTACTGTACTGTACTGTACTATCTGTCTTCGCGCCGGATAGGCAACTAACTTTATATAACCTTTTGAGCCTAGAGATTGCCAGAACATTCGCTTCGCCGGTTCCCATATATTCCTCACTTGTATCTCGATTTTCTCGAACTCGTAGAACACCAGTGGCTTTTCGTTACACTATTAAATAGGACACTGTCGCTAGACAAGAGCACTTACACACCAACTCAATAGTTGTAATAGGAGTATTTATTTCGGATTCTGATGTAAGATTGTGAATTGAACGTTTGAAAATATTTCATTCTAAAACTACTTCTTGAGTAAATTTATTTTAATTAATTAATAGGATTAAAAAATGTAGTTAGTAGAAAGTGACATTTTTTTTACCATTTTTCTCATAAATGTCCGACTATTAAATGGTTGAATCGAGCACTAAAAATTGACGTATCCTGAGAGTAAATCGAACACTCCTTTTTATCCAATTCTGGTGTGGGACAATTCTGGTGTGCACCAATGCATAGATCGAAAACTCAATTAATATATATCTACCACTAACTCAGTTTTTTAAACAGCTTTGTTTTTTGCTGACGAAATATATTTTGGTGACAAAGAACACGCAAATAATTTTAATTATTAGAGCTTATTAATTAATTTTAAAATGTTCATAAAAGCAACCAAACGACCACAACAACAAACAAAATATATAAAACAGATAACAAAAAAAATATGCAGAACAGAAAAATATGTATATTTTAGATTTAATTTTTTGATTATTAAAATTTAAAAATTATTTAATTTATTTTTGGCTTGGGTGGGGGTAGTTGTCCCTCCCTGTCCTTCGCTGGCAGGCCATGCACCTGACTACAATTGTTGTCGGCTTAATGCAAAATGTCTGAGCATTTAGTGCCCACAGTTTGGGAACTGAGCTATATAGGTTAGGTTACAATTCTGTTGACAGTGTTGAAACAGAGTCGGCTTCAGGAACATGTGTTAATAAAAATTAAAAAAATGTAAATTACTGCTTTATTTATGAACTAAAGGATATGAATATGTATATAATACAGGTCTCTGTATTTTTCCATTGGGAAAAGTGAGTTTCGGTGGAAAAACTGAAATTTTTAAATTCAATCGTTAACAAACTTCGCGAAAATGAATTATCAGAAAAAATAATATTGAGAGGGTAATTCTAAGTAAACTGTCTATAATTTAGATGGCGTCATAGAGATAAAAAATCTAAAAAATATTTAAAAAAAATAAAATTGAAATGGCGTTAGAATTGACATTTGATAATTGGACTGTATGTATTTGAGGTCGTAGAATCCAAAAATATACAGCGTGTTCCATTTAAATTTTCAGTTTTTGGGTAATTTCCGGAGAAACCGGAAGTCAGCCATTTTGTAAAAATCCCAATTTGGTTGTCATATAACCCGTTTAAAAGTTATAGGGGTGGCCCCTATTCCATATATATAATATATATATATATATATATATATATATATATATATATATATATTATATGAATGTATATATATATATATATATATATATATATATATATATATATATATATATATATATATGAAGAAATGAAGTAGGTTCACGGGTTGAACCGCATTTTAATTACTTATTTCCAACGCGGTTCAACCCGTGAACCTAATTCATTTCTTCATAACTCTAACCGCGGAAACCTTTCCGAACATTTCATACTTATATAGTCTAAGAACACCCGAAGACCCCAGTGTTAACAAAAAAAATGTCGAAGATTTTTTCACAAATTTAAAAAATGTTCTCGGCAGATATAAGTTTGAAGCTGAACCATACAAACTGTTCAAAAGTGGTAGCCAAAATTCTAAACAAGTCGAACAAGTAACACCTGCGACTGGAAAGGAACCAATATTTCCCAGCAGAGTTATTCGTAGTCCAGCTGACAGGAAATTTCTTTATATTGATTGCCTCAAAATCAAATGCAAACGCCATTGCTTGTTTTCTGGTTTTCTGACTCACCGTTTATATTTCCGTTAAAAAAATATGGTCCAACCATATGATCACTTAGAATGCCACACCAGACGTTCAATTTAGTCCAAATTAACATTCTTCGCTATTATTTTTTTTCTAACATTCAAAATATTATATGTACTTGTCTCTTTATCACTATATCAATACCACAATATTTCATTTAGTACAATTATAACATTAGCTTTTCCGTTTTAGGAGTTAAACTTATCCAATGCCATAAAACAACTTCAAGTTCAACTAAATCATCTGAAACTGCTGGCTGATCCAGATAATCTGGTTAGTATAATAAAATTATAGTGAATATGGATCTAAATTTGAATCAAATTTACTGTTTCAACCCTTATTTTGTGGAATCTATTCATGTTATTGTTACAAATGAATCGAACTGTTTCTAAATAATTATATAGAAGAATTATTTAGAAGCAGTTAGTTTCATTTATAACAATAAAGTAAAATCTATTAATTCAAGTACTTTATCCTCGCCTCTTTTTCCCTAAAAGAGTCGGATTGAATCGAAGAACATTTAGGATAATTAACTTATCTGCTTATATCTACGTATGTACTTGTTACCCACTTCCAGATAAATTATTTGAATGTAACCTTTGATGACAACATAATAAATTCTTAACCACGACCTACTATTATGACAAGGATTATCAGCTTATAAAAATTCGTACTAAATATATATATATATATATATATATATATATATATATATATATATATATATATATATATATATATATAGGCTATTCACTCTTGCCAGAGTGGTGGCCGCTCTTTTGAGCTGTTAGACGTCTTTATTTGCGAGGAGGCACTCCACGTTTTTCTTGTTTTTTTTCCTATAGATTTTCGTGTCTTTTTGCTATTTTTGTTATCTTGTTCCATTTTTTCCGGTCCTTTATATCTGTTGTCCAATCTCTTATTTCCATTTTTTTCATATCGTCCTAAACTTGATCTTCCCATCTTGTCTTCCTTTTGGCCTTGCTACTTGTGGTATCCAATTACTTATTCTTCTTATTATTGTTGTCGGCTCTCTTCTGAGTACATGTCCGTACCATCTTAATCGTTGGACTTTTATTAACTTTACAACATCCCGTCCTTCCATTTTTTGTCTAATTTCATGGTTCATCATAGTTCTGAAGTCGCCCTCTTCTACTCTGTTCCTCAATATTTTCCTTCCAACACTCCTTAAAGTTTCTTCGTTTTTATTTATCAAGCACATTGTCTCTGCGGCATATGTCATTGTTGGTCTGATAGCGGCTTTATACAGTTTCAATTTAGAGTTTTTGGTTAGATGTTTATCTTTAAGAAATTTGCTGTATTTCCAGTATGCTTTGTTTCCTGATTTTACCCTTTCTGCCACCTCTATATTTCTGTCGTTCTTCTCGTTTATCGTAACGTCTAAGTATTTGAAGTTTGCTACTTTTTTAAACTTGTGGTTCTTTACTGTGATTTCTTTTATACTCTCTATTGTTTCCCTGCTGACTAGCATATATTTATTTTTTTCTGGGTTTATCTCCAAGCCTCTGCTTTTTGCTTCTTCGATCAGGTCACCTAGCATTTTATCCAAATTGCTCCTATTCCTTGCTATAAGTATCAGATCGTCTGCATACCCTATTATTCGTGTCATGTTCTGGGCTATTGTTGTGCCTGTTTCTATCGCTTTGATCACTCCATCTAATGCTATATTGAATAATACCGTTGATAATGAATCCCCCTGCCACACACCATCTACCATATCGATTTCCTCACTATAGCCCTCACTAGTTATTACTCTGGTTTTCGAGTTGTTCATTGACATTTTTGTCAGTCGAATTAACTTGTTTGGAATACCCATTTTCCTCATGTCTGCTATCAGTTTACGCCTGCTAATACTATCAAATGCTAGCTTAAAATCTACAAACAATATATGCAAATCGAGTTTTCATATTCATAGCTTTTTTCTATCGTCTGTGTCATTACATGCACTGCATCCATAGTTGATTTACCACTTCTGAAGCCATATTGGTATTTCCCCTAGTTTCTGTTCTGCGTATTTGTTTATTTCCTTCCTTAAAAGTGATATCATGACTTTGTATACTGTGTTAAGCAGGGTTATTTCTCGGTAGTTATAGCATTTTGTTTGGTATCCTTTTTTGAAGATTTGCATTGTTAGACCTAACTAAAAATATATCCACCCATTTTCTGATATCTGAATAATTTGAAATTTTGCATATTATCTATAAAAACTATTGGCAATATGATAATTCACTCAATGCGACTTGTATAGAGCTGAGATCATGAAAATAAATGGGTTATAATTAAAAAAATAAAAAGCTCTATCTCAGAGTTTAAGAGGAAAAGCTTTCAGAAGAACACAATTCTCAAAACTCTTTTTAGAAAAATTCAAATAGATAAAACAGGTACCTAATATTAGGCGGATGCGTCTTTTTTTGTTTGGTTATGGCAAAAAAAGAAAATTCAACGAAAATATGTTTAATTGTTCACTCCCATAACTTAGGTCCATTTCTGCAAATTCTCTTTCGAACCAGTAGTTTGAGCAATAGAATATTTCCGAATTCTCAAACTTTTATATGTAACGAAGCCTCTCTATGTGTTTAACTTCCTTTATAGCGGTAATTACCATTTCTGTTTCTTCGGCAATTTCTTCTAACCTTAATTTAATACGATCTTTTATCGTCTTCATAGTAATGTTTTTAATTTGGGTCATATCTTCTTGGGTAAAAGGAATATCCTTCCATACCTCCGTAGAAAACTTTAAATTTTCAATCTCAGCGAATGTGTTGCCTTGGTAAGACGTGATACTATTTGTAGTAAATATTACAAACGTTTCTTCTGTAGGGAAACATATTATCTCCATACCATTATTATAAAGTATTGTAATATAACCATCTGCAATAAGAGCTGCTCTATTGTTGTAAACACCTAGAAATATATTTTTGTAGTAACCCTTTAAGAAGTAGACATTTTTTATGGCATCCTTTTCCGCTAACACACCAACATAAGTATATTTGTGTCTATTGTTTATGGTAAACGCCGACACTCTATACACACCTGCTGGGTCTAGGTTTATCCAATGGCTAAAAAAATAGTTTTCTAATCTCTCCCTCAATTGTGTTATCTTCTCTTCTTTCTCCAGTAGAATTCTATATTCTTCCTTTATTGCAGTTGTCTTTTCGTGAAAATCCAGCTTTCGCCTCTTGGTATCTAGCTCATCCATTTCCTGTTTTCGTTTCCTTGTCGATGTAATGTAAACTTGCGACAGAGGGTCGATTTCTTTAATCTTATAAGAAGAAAGTTTGTTTTACTAGTTCTCTTCCTTAAAGTACGTGCAACCAAATTATCTGTCCAGCGTCCTGTATGCCAATATCCTCCGGTATAGTAGAAAATGGAGTGCTGGACCTAGAAAAGTAAGTCTCTCCAGCTTTAATGTAACACTTTTGTATAATTCGAACATTGTCTCTGTTCTCCTTTTCTTCTACAATTTATATATGGTTAACAGGGAGGCAATTAAGACTGCATGCAGAGAGAATGTAATTTAGAACCTTCTTCCTTGCATCGGATTCTTTTGGTAAATTTATTCGTAATCCCGTTAACTTTCTTGTATTGCTGTGACCCCAATAAAGATATTGCAGCATATTGTTAAACACAAGACAACAGCTGTTCTGTAGACTCTCAGTCAACTTCTTGTAGCAGAGTTATGCAATCTTCCAAAGGACTGTAGGTTTCTCCATGGCAAGTCCCAATTGGATAGTTATATATTGTAGCTTCTAATCTGATAATACCATGCTTCTTGGCGAAGGCAGAAGATAAAGTTTCCTTTAATCTTGCATCTGGGCAGTTGACGAAATCTATAATATGGTTTCCAATGCTCTTGTTAACTCCAGGACTGGTTATTTGACAAATAAATTTGTTGTATATTTTAACCCTTGCGTCAGATGTGAGCCAAGTAAGGCAATCTATGCCAACTGTTTTATCATTGTTTACAATAACGTTGCACCTTTCCTCCTTGACAATTGGTGCTCCAAACAACTAATCAGTTATTACTAAATTTCGACACAAGATATTACTTAGTTACAGATGGTTCCCAGATGTAAAAAGGTAAGCAATTATAGTCTGGTGTTTTACTTGAGTAAGATTATTTAAGAAAGGTCACAAACTTAGTTATCCTGTCGGATCATCATCGCTAAGTAATCTGTAAAATTAAACGAATAATCGTGGGTATCGGTTAAATAAGAGAGAATTTACAACGTAACAGCAATGGACAACGATCTAGTTAGGAAAGGGGAGAAGACTGTTTATTCTTTTGTTGGAAATTATGACAAAGGGTGCCTAGTAACCCTAATAACAGGTAGCGCCTCTGGTATCATTCTTCCTCTCATGATAGTGTATAAATACAAAAGGATTCCTGAGCCAGTTGTTGATAAAGTTCCAGAGAAATGGGGGCTTGGAAACTCAGAAAACGGATGGATGAATGGCGAGACTTTCTACGAGTTTATTACTAATGTTTTTCTTCCTTGGGATGTAGCGGCCAATATACAATTTTCTGCCCAATTCTTGCCCAAATGCCTCTCATATTCTGGAACCTTTAGATGTCGCTGTACTTCGTCCTCAAAAAATGGAATGCAAAAAGAGTGTGAGAATGGAGAATAGTGGAAGAAATACCAAAGATGTATTTGCTGTTATTATTCAGCTAACTTTGCAGAAAATGAAAAGTGTGGCTTCACAACCTGTGAGCTGGTTCCTTTCAATGCTGAAAACATAACATTTTCAAAATATTTCAATGAACAACGGCAAGAGGTCTACTAACACACCTCCAGATAGAAAAACCTCAAAATCAACATGATTCTCGTAATAAAGTACCGGAAGATGCCCTTAGTATTTTGGAAAAATAAATTCCAAGTGTTATTCTTCTCTATTTCAAGAAATCTAGAATTGTTTGGGAAATAGCCATCGAGCACACAAGCCTTTTCACGCTCTTGAGAAAAATTAAAAGTAAGTGTTGATATATCAGATATTTCCAATGGTTCAGAAATTGTGACTATCGAAAATAGCACTGATGATATTGATATCATTAATATAATTAACACGGATAATCTGACCCTTCCAATAATTTTGAACATTTCTGATATAAACTCTGATCAAATGCCAAATGTGTCGGCAGAGGAAATTCCAGATGTATTTGATAAGATCGTTTGCCATTGGCCCGAAGAAATATGGACAAATCCATTGGAAAAAGTGAAATAATAACGCTAGAGCCAAAAATGTCTAATGAAATCCATTTAGTACAGGAAGAAAGAAAACATCTGATTAATCTTGTCCTGTAAAATTCTCGTCTATACCTACACATTTCAAAAAATATCTGCTTTATATATATATATATATATATATATATATAAATAGTGGTACTCCTGTCTATTATTTATTTCAGCTATTTAATCTATGCCGATAATAGGTTATATAAAGTGCCGAAGATTAGAACTTCATTAAATATTAAGGTGCCAGTAATGAGAACATCGTACGAATTTTATTTTTTCTGTTATAATAAATGGTTCCATTAAGGTTGATACAAAAATAATTATTCATACCATACTTGAAAAATGTGTCTTTCACTTCAACTAATGTATTTCTCGCAGATTGATTTATTTAGCGTCAGTTCGACAAGCCGATAATTGGAGCTTTTACCTTATATTGAATATTCCATATCTGTTTTAGATAATTGATGAAGACACTACAATAAAAGGTCAAATATTTGCAAAAAAGCTGCAGGCAAAAGATATCATCCTGAAGTCGGTAAATAAAGAAAAATGGGCTCCTGAACAATGGCTTAAATACAAAGAACCGCAGGTTATAATGGGAGTAGCTAAATTCAAAACGCTTGTTACAGATCACTTAGAAACCGAAGATGAGAGATTTAAACGTATGTGCAATGAAACACTCCGTGGTTTATCATAGATTCATGATTATATGAGGAGAATCTTACATTTGTTAATTTCATATGATTGTATTATTACGTTTTTTACAAAACTGTCGATCAAACTAAAATGATTTGAAAAATAAGATCAGTCTATATATTTCTCAGTGCAGAAAAAATGCAATTCAATATCTTTCAACCACTGTTTAACTAATGGTCAGATTCTATTTGTGATGAATCTCTATACAATTAAAAAAATCAAGATCAAGTCAAAGGCATCAAATTCGATTATCCTGAGTTAAAATTTCAAGTTTCAAATCTATTCATTTTTACTAATTCTATAAGACGATGTTACCTGTTTTTCACTTTCAATCCAACTTTTATTTCAGATTTATTACTTAAAAATGGAAGCCAGGTATTTACTGAATCGCTAAAAATAAGAAATCTTACAGCTAATGCAATGTTTGCTACAAGTATCAATAATGTTACAATGGAAGATATATATTTAAAAAGCAATCCCGTTAAAATTAAAGGTGTCAAAATGTTTGAAACGTTAAATGTTGATGAGGCAAGACTGACATCACTAAATGAGGTGAGCTGTTGCAGCTTTTATGTGCAAATAAAAGTGACACTTTCTTCATTATTCTAAGGAATATGCAATCCATTATCTGTAACCGTACTGTATACGGTGTCCCAACAAAAAGTACCTACCCTAAATAACTGAGTTATTAATTATGTAAAAAGTGGTCAAATACGTTGACATTGATTTCAAGGGAACACATTCTAGACAAATTTCACCATAATACTTGTATACGTAACGTCGCACGGATATCCTACACAGTGACCCCCTTAAAAAATTTAAATTGCAAGAGGATCGAGTGATACCTCTTTTAAAAGATCTTTGAATTATCGTTACAATCGTCTATATTTATTTATAAAATTTATCAATAGGTTTGTTGAAATAATTGATTTAATAATTTGTGATTTTAAAAATAAAAACACGAAGGATAGAATTTAAATTATCGTATATATTGTTCAAAAGGATCTCCAATGACTTCCATACAATGGTATAATCTATTTTCAAATATTTCGCGGACAATTCTGAGTACATATGTAGTCAATAAATGGGATTCTTTGAAGTAAATCCTCTAAAAAGGGCCCCAGAGAACGAAACCTAAAGGGTTTAAATCGGGTGACCGAGCTGGCCTCTCTTCTTCCAATCCATCGACCAGGAATCCTATATTAAACTTAAACATGTACACACATAGCCAGCAAATTAAATGCTAATAATTAAATGTTTATCTACAAGCATGGTTATACACTCACAGATACCAATGCGCTTTCACTACCATATTACACATTCACATGCAGGCATACACAATCAGGATTCAAACGGAATGCTGATGCTGACTCGTTGTGATTGACTTATGTGGTCAAAAACAGAAAATAATATGGATTAGGTTAGTATATTGCAATTCCGTTACTATATGAAAGTATTTTTTATGTTGGATTTCGCCTTCTTTCGACGGGTTCGGATTGGATTATTTATAGTGCAGTTTCTCAATAATAGATTTCCTCCAACTACTTAATTGATAAGAAAACGGAAGGTAGAGAACCTGAGAACCTCTTGGGTTCGTGTTGTGTTCCAGAGATAAAACATGTATACTTTAGTCTATTGGCGCGCAGATTCACACTATTGCTTAATCACAATTAATTGGATGAACGTGTGGATTGGTGTTCGGGACTTACGATTTATTTTTCCTGCAGTTTCGGAATTACGTTACATGGATGATTTCATGTAGATTGATCAGATGTTCACGAGATATCATTCGGTTGAACTCTTTGACTGCCTATATAATTGACGAAGGTCAATCTTATAATCGAATTTTCACCCACATCTACCTATCCTATTGACAATAAACTTGACGGACGAGTTTTGTACTTACTGGCTCCATTCTATGGGAAATTGGTATGTAGGGATTTTGGGATTGGAGATCACGTTTCCTTTGTAATTTTAATCAAAATCGCAATTTGAGAATTTTTGAGATAAAAATTATAAATTGATTCTCAAAATTCAAAAGTTCATTTAAAGGTTTTGTCAATATTAAACACAAATAGAAGGATAATTTCTTGAGATTTGTGACGTTAGTTATTCTGTGATTAACAGATTTAAAAGCTTGCCGCGCAATATTCATGTTTGGCATGATCATAAATTTCTTATTATGCATTACAATAACCCACTTTACACATCCGAAGGAATTATTTTCCCGTTTCAGTGCATTCGAAAAATCTTTTTTCGAAAAGGTTTAATTGTATGTTAATGTTCCGACTCTCTAGGAAATTGGTATTCGGGAGTTATTAGGATCGGGGATCATGAGTAACATGATGAAATCATAAAAGGTTTATAATAAAAAAATAAATACATATAATTCTACATTAAAATGCAATGAGAATGATCTAATGATGTAGATCTGGCATAAGTTATCCTGTTCAGAGACTAACAGATTCAAAAGCTTCGCAAGAAAGACTTTCTGATATAACACACATATGGGTACTACTCAGAATTATTGGTATCTGAGGATTTTTGTAAACAGATTTTTTTGGCGAAGTTTAATGATTCGAAAAGACGTCCTCAAGATGGCGAACAAGTTTTGTGATTTTAGGTCCTATTCTATACAATCATCCTCATGAATGGAATGATAGAAGAGAATGAATATAAATAATGCATTCAACTGTGTAACAATTAGTGTAGTTCACAAGTTTACATCGGTGTCAATTCTTGATAAAGCTCCTAAAAATACGAGCGTTACCTCATTTGATTGGAAATGATGTTTAGAAACAAGCATTACAATGATTTTACAGCACACAAAAAATTGAGAAGAGAAAAAGCATTTAATTTTATGCTAATAATTCAGAAACAATCAATTGTTAAAAAATTTACTAAAAATATTCTTGAAGAAGGGGAGATTTTCAATTGAAAAGTCCTGTCTCCCGGAACTCTGTCTCCATTATTTATAATTTTAATTTAGTTCAAAATACAACTCCGCGCGACCACTGCCACAAATAATTGGCTTCTTTCTAAAAAGGTTACAAAAAAATTTAAAAGTTGTTTATTTTGTTTGTTATCATTTTTTAAAGTTAGTATTGATGACGATTGGTGTGAGTGGGTTTGCTATAGATGGAGTGTGAGAAAATATTTGCTGAAAGTTTTATTTATCATGACATTAAGAAATGGTAGAGATGAGTTACCTTCCACTTCCATCGTGAATTGGAGATAAGGATGGTTCAGAGGGAGTAGGAAGGAAATCAAAGTATTTCTTTCATGGGGCCAAATGAAATAAGTGTCATCAACATATCGTAACCAACAGCTTGGTCGGAAGGGGAGAGGAAAATAGTGCTGATATGAAGTAGGTGCTGGACGAACAGTGCTTGATTAGGGAAAGACAATCTGAGTTGATGTGGTGTTTAGTGTCTAAGACAAACTTTCATCGATAGCGATGTTAGTAAATAAGGAGACAATGTCAACGTTGACAAGGATATGTGTGTAAGAAATATCAAAACCTTTGAGTAGGTCAATGAAATGGCGAGAATTTTTGACATAGGATTGTGACTCCTCAGCAATTGGTTGAAGGGCTTCAGCTAGATGTTTAGCCAAGAGTAGGATGGGGCAGTTAAATGCACTGACAATGGGTCGTAGAGGGAGATCGGGTTTGTGGATTATTGGAAGACCGTATATTCTAGGAATACGGGATGATTTTTCTGGTGGAATGAGCTTAGCTTTTATGTCTGAAGGAAGGGACTTATTGATGCAAGTTTTTGTTGTCTTTTCCAGATATGTAGTAGGGTCATTAGGGACGATTTTGTAGTCGGAAGTGATGAGAAGATTATTCATTTGATTCAGACAAGAAGAGGTATTGAGGACGATCGTAGCGTTGCCTTTATCGGCTGGGTGGACCACAATATTTGGGTTGTTGTGAATATCTTTGAGAGCCTGTCTTTCTTTGAAGGTCAGGTTAGAAGGATGAGGTTTTGATGTTCGGAGGACCTGGGCAACATCTTGCCTAATAATTTCGGCTTAATTGGAAAGGAGACAATTTGGCAAATTATCGTTTCTATTGGAATTGATTTGGGTGTGACAGCGTAATTAAAGCCTTTGGCAAGAGTCTGTTTGGCGTGTTCCGAAATAGGGGTGTCGGAGTAATTGCGAACAAGTGAGTCAATGTCAAGGGTTTTTTTGGGTTTGGGTCTTTTGGTCAGATATGTATTGGGCTTTTTGGTTAGATAGGCGTTCCAAAGTATCCCATAATAGTGGATGAACTCAGAAGGAGTGGATTTGATGCAAAATATTGGGAAGACGTAGATAGTGTGAAGATGTTGTCCGGTAGTATGTCTGGAACTTCTGAGAAGATAGAAGCTGGCTTTACTGAGGATACGAGATATTGATGATAATATGGTATGATGTTTCAGTTGTAGGGATGCTTTAAGGAATGTAAGGTCACAGAGAAGGCGATATTTTCGAAGTGTGCTATAGGGTTTGGTTAGGTAAAGAAAATCCTCCCCGTAGAGGCGTATGAAATGTTCGGAAAGGTTTCTGCGGTTAGAGAGTTATGAAGAAATTAACTAGGTTCCCGTGCACCTAGTTCATTTCTTCATAGCTCTAACCGCTGAAACCTTTCCGATATATATATATATATATATATATATATATATATATATATATATATAATATATATATATATATATATATATAACGAAGATGTAGGAATATCGCGTGATATGTTAACAACAACAATAAAGAGATTCATGTGGACCGCGGACATGCATGTTTCTGACTCATTTGCCTCTTAAGCACGGTAAAACCAAATAAGGATGGGAAATTTGGGAGCAAAGATGTTAATCGAAACATGGGAAAACACAAAACAACGGATTTCAGCAGGGAAACCAAACGCTCATTTGTGCCTTCAATTGGAAGATCCCGAGTTTTCAGGACAACAACCAAGATCGACACGGAGGACTTATTTTTTTACTCATTATTACATTAAAAAAAAACTAATATCATTATCATCACAGCCAATCACAGACTCCCATCCTTCATTTCACCAATGTCGGATTCGGAGTCACTGCCATGACAGAAATATCTTCATTTTCCTTATCTTCGAAGTTTACATTTAAAGAAATTTCTTCATCAATGTCATCGTCATTCTCTTCTGCATCTATAGAAATACAAAATATTTTTTAGTTGATATAATCTAATTCACTGCCAATATTTACTTGAAATATAGAATATAATTACCTTCAATCATTTCTTGAATATTTGGAGGGACCTCATCCCCTTCAAGCAATGCGAAGGCGTAGCTGCTATTTTCCAGTTTCCAGCAAAATTCTTCGACACAAAATATATCGTTGGGCATTGGAGATGTAGCATTTATCTACATGCGCCCGATGTATGCTGCTCGAAGAAGTTGTTGTTGCAGCTTACGTTTACAAGGTGGCAATGTGCAAGCGTCGAACTCTTTCGACTTTTGCGTAAATTCATCTGCTGATACGATGTTATATTGGTGTAAAAGGGAAAATTTCAAGACAAGCTTCGTCGACATCGCAGCACCTTTTTACACAATTTCTCGCTGCAGCATACAATTTACACACGAATCCTTCCAGCGTTGCAAATGCATCCTTGTATTCGGTAGAATATAGGTCTTGTAACTAATGCTGAATGCTTTTTGCTATTTTTAATTTGCACAATATAATTCCCATGGTTTTTTTCCCTTGCTGTGAAATGAAGGGCTAAAATCGTATCCAGTTACAGCGTGAAAAGCTGGTAGGCCAGAACATATTACAGGTCCCATAGCTTTATAATTCTGTATTCTACATTAATATTTTATTTTATTTTTATGGATGAATAAGTAAATAAGTAAAACATGAGAAAAGAAAAAAATTGAATTGGGCTTCCTGTAAGAAGCAATTTTCATTCTTACCTACGAATTCATACCGTGCAACGATATTGTTTCTTAAAAGGTGTTCATTGTTTTTAATAGAAGGTGTTCGATACTCATCGAAATGTAATAAAAATTGTTTCGAGGAGGGGTTTGTTGCAATAACATATTTGAAACTTAATTTACAGGCATGCCATTTTCTACATGTGATTGAAATAATAATTACGGAAATTTGATACAAATTTTGAGCAACTTTTCTTATTATTTACAATTGATAGTCTTATTTAATATGCATACCATTTTTTCAATTTACTGGAAATAATACTTTTTAATGAAAAACAAAGCTTCATGCAACACAAAATCACAGAAATTCGATAAAAATGTTTTGCAGCTTTTACCATTATTTATAATAGGATGGTCTTACTAGATATACATGCCATTTGTAATACTGGCTTATTTTATTATAAAATTTATATTACGCTGCACTTGGGATAATTGCATATCACGAAAAATGTGGTGTAAAAATTTGCACAGTTTTCAAGAAATTTCCCGCACTTAATCTATTTTTCTACAGTACATTTTATAATTCACATATTTATTCGCTTAAAATTTTTCCACGACCCTTCGACTTCTTTGGACTACTGTTCAATGCATGTCTTCCATGATTGTACCTTAAATTGTTTTCAATAACTGTATGTCACCAAGGTAAGCGATATAATATTACGGAACAACACAAAAATGTATCGCAAATTGAAAATCGATTTTCCATTATGGCGAGAAATCGTAAATAGGCAAAATTATCTTTTATCATTGCTTTTTGATGGCTATTAGGCTACCCTTAAAAAGGCAAGCGGTATGAAATGGCGTACCAAAATCTGCCACCTGCTCCCGGTGTATTTAGGATGCTATTTCCACAAATACATTGATAAATTTTAGAAAAAATTATAGACGATTGTCAAGAGAATTCAAATATCATTTACAAGACTCGACCCCCCTACAATTTAACTTTTTTAAGGGGATGACTGTGTAGGGTAGAGGAATGACGTTACGTATTCACGTATTATGGTAGAATGTGCCCTCCTTGAAATCAAGGTCAACGAATTTCACCACTTTTTTTAGAAAGTTATTACCTTCGAAGTAATTTAGGGTGGTTACTTTTCGTTGGGACACCCTATATAACTTTCTATCAGATTACGATATTTAGGTTATGTCAACAAAAAATCAAGTCTAATATTTAGCAATTTTTATTTATTTCAGCTCAGCTTAAAAAGTTGTTTTACATTTTTTATAGGAAAGTCCTGATGTAATCTTATCCGCTATAGTAAATTCAACTGAGACTTCTTCGATTTCTTCAATGGATTTCAGTGCAGATAGAGTAGAAATAAATCACTTATTCGTAGATACCATTAACAATGTGTCTTGGGATGAATTCAGAAATTCCGTGTTTAGAATTAATAAGACAAGAGAAATTACAGGTATTTTTGAAGATAGTTTTCGAAAAATTTACTGGTTATATTTTGACTATTCAAAAAATTTTTGATTAAAAGATATATCTGGATTTTTATTAAACGTTTTAAAAAGTCGCGTAACGTCAAATTTGTTCCAATTTTCAAGTATTGTTTTTAAAATTAATTTGACATGTATAACTTTTCCGCCAACCCTATCTACGATGCGAGAAGAGTATTGGTTTACCCCAAAAGGAGTTGGAGTTTTGATTTTATTTTTGAATTATTGTTACGTTTTTCAGTGAGAAAAACAGGAAAACAAGGATTATTAGGAAAAAAATCCTGTGTGTATGTCGTCGTCGTCGTTGCCGTGGGCCATTTTTTGTAATTATGTCTTGTCAGCACGATACAGTCTCCGGAGTGCATAAAGTCACCAATACCCAATAATAAATTATTGGGTATTGTTCAGGGATCTTACAGATGAACTCTATTGGCGTTCAGCTCACCAGAGCCAGTACGGCGAGTGCTATGGTATCTAAAGTTTCACATTTTTGGAGAAATTTCGGTTTGTTAGCACGATACAGCCTCCGGAGTGTATACAAGTGACTAATTTTATGATTCGATATTGTTAAAGGTGTCTTACAGATAAACCCTATTGATTTTCAGCTCTCCATAGCCAGTACAACTGGGTCTATAAATCCAGATATACTACATTCTTGATAAATTTTGGAGAGATTTCAGCCTTCGGAGTCCATACAAGTGACCAATTTTATGTTTGTTTATTATTCAGGGCGTCTCAGATATGAACCCTATTGATTTTCAGCTCTTCAGAGCCAGTTCAATGGGTCCGATAAATCCAGATATCCTTCATTATTGGTAATTTTTCGAGAAATTTCGGTTTGTAAGCCCGTTACAACCCCTGGAGTGTATAAGTGCGGAAAAGTTAGTCTTAGGGTTTTTAGAACAAATATCCTGTGACTCATCGTCGTTTTCGTCGGCCACTTTTTGTAATTAGCACGATACAGTCTCCGGAGTGCATAAAGTCACCAATTTTATGATTGGGTATTGTTCAGGGTGTCTCACAGATGAACCCTATTGATTTTCAGGTTACCAGATCCAGTACCACGGGTGCTATGGTACCTGAAGTAAAACATTTTTGGTACGATACGATACAGCTTCCGGAGTATATACTAGTGACCAATTTTATGATTGGATAATGTTCAGGGCATCTCACAGAAGAACCAGAGCCAGTACAACTGGACCAATAATTCCAGATATACTACATTTTTGAAGAAATTTTTTTGTTAGCACGATACAGCGTCAGGAGCGTATACAAGTGACCAATTTTATAATTGATTATGATTCAGAGCGTCTCACAGAAAAACATTATTGATTTTCAGCTTAACACAGCCAGTACAACTGGATCTGTAAATCCAGATATACTACTTTTTTGCATTGTACGACCTCCGGAGTATATACAAGTGACCAATTTTACGATTGGATAATGTTCAGGGCATCTCACAGATGAGCCCTTTTGATTTTCAGCTCACCAGAGCCAGTACACTGGGTCCCATAGATATTCTACATTTTTGTTCATTATTTGATAAATTTCGGTTTGTTAGCACAATACAGCTTCTGGAGTATATAAGTGCGGAAATAGTAGTTTGAACAAGAATTGCGCAAAGCGTCACTTTTCATACAAGCGCAGAAGTAAGGCGACTGCCGCAAATCCAGCGAGTGGGAAAAGTGCTTGTACGAGTTATACACAATATTTTTTCTAAATACCACGTTTATCAATAAGAGAAAAAAGTAAATTATATTTTATTTAAACTTTGAACAAAAAGAATTTAAAAAATGAATATATGAAAATTATGTAAACGTGATCAATTTTGCTCAATTTTTAATTGTTACGTCCGGTGTATCTTTTTTTGATAATAAGTTTTCATTAATTGTAATATTAGTGTCTGTCAACGAAATTTACTATAAAGATAACGTTACATTGTCAAAAATTATTTGACATTGACATTTCCGTGTGTAAAATGACATTTATTTGCGGAGTACGTGTACTTTTCCCACTGTAAGTCATCACTTTTCTAACGGATATCTAAGAAAAGGCTTGCTTTGCGTATACAAATTTGTGTAGAAAAGCGTGTTTTGCATAGTGGTTGTAGAAAGTTGTAGAAAGATAGTTTTAATCTTTAAAACCGTTTATTTTAAAACTGCTATTTTTATCGTCCAAAATTAGTAAAGAATCCCAAAAGGAGTATGGTAAATATTTTGAAATAAAGTCTTCTGATAGGAAAGCCTCCTCCGAAGGGTTGACCTGGGAGGTTTTTCTTTCGTGGGAACACATTGATACAAAGTTGGTGGGAAACATCTAATAAACGAACAAGAAATATATGGATAGTGATGACGCCTCCACGGATGAAAGAAGGAAAAGGGGAAACGGATGATGGATTCATAAAAAGCAAAAAGACAGGGAGAACACCAGTAAAGCTATATAATATGGAAGAAAACAAATAAGATAAGATATTAGAGATAATGCACGAAATCCGAGCAGGTTAAAAGATATGAAAGAAGAGCAAAAAGAAACAAGAAAAGATATAATAAGAATAAAAGTACAACAGGATAAGTTGAACAAAGGATTATTGAAGTTAAAAATGGAAAATATGAATTTAAAAGAAAGGAATCCAGAAATAGAAAAAGAAAATGCTGAAATAAAAAAGAATTACAATAAATGAAAATAACACTTGTAAGGGGGGAAAGAGAGAAGGAAGAATAACAACAAAATTTGGGAGTAAACGGTAATACAAAAGCTGTGACGAAATTAGGGGATAGTACATGCCTCATTGAATTGAATAAATCATGATCAATAAAGCAATGTTAAAAAATACAAATCAGAATAAAGCGTACTTGAATGGAGATCTTACAAAAAATTAACGAGAACAACAGAAGGGGCTAAGAGCATTTGTCAACGCGGAGAGAGAAAAAAAGAAAGAGTTGAAGATGAGATATAATAAGGTAACGGTAAATGGGACAGAGTGGAGATGGGACGCGAAAATGGGAAAATAGTAAGAAAACCAGCAAAAACTAAGAAAAATTATGAATAGAGAGAATATAGAGACGAAAAAAGATATGAAAACGGACAATTTGAAAAGTGAAGCAAGAAAGTACAATATAGATCTGATTACAATATAAGAGATACACATGATCCAGGCGAAGATGCTAAAAAAATATATCTTATTTGCAAGTGGAAGGGGCGGGGGGCTCAAGGAGACACGGAGTAGGATTCTTAGTAAGCAAGAAATTGAAAGAAAAGGTTGTCAAGTTTGAACCAGTTTCAAATAGAATGTGTACGATAGAAACAAAGGACGCATGAAACATATTAACAGTTAATATATACGCCCCTACAGATGAAAAGTCAGATGATGTGAAGGAAGAGTTCTATGAAAAGCTAGAAGAAGAATATAACAAAGTGAAGAGAGGTAATATCGAGATAGTCATGGGAGATGCCAATGCCAATATAGGAAAAGAGGCTAGATAGAAGAGCACAACAGGTGGAGAAAGTGAGCATGAAGTGTCAAATGATAATGGAAGACGATTAATAGATTTCGCTGGAAAAAAACATGAAAGTGATGGGCACACATTTTAAATGCAAATAAATCCATAAAGGAACATGGATTGCACCTAATGGAGAATACACGAAATAGATTGATCATATTTTGATAGAGAAAAAAACACCACAAGTTAACAAAAACCGTGAAGACGTGTAAAGGGGCAGATATGTAGTCGGACCACTTTCTAGTAAAGGTAGAAATGAAATTACAAAAGAAAGAAAAAAAGCCACTAGAAAGAAAAGAAATCAAACCGATGGACATTGGAAAACTGTTGCAACCGGAGATACAGTGACAGTATGAAGAAGAGATTAAAAGGGGTTGCCAAGATTTCGGTAAAAGTGAAAATAAGAGTATTAACGAAAAATGGGAACAATTAGAAAAGATAATGAATAACGCAAGTGAACAAATAATACCAAAAGAAGAAACGGCAGAATCAGGAAACGTGGTGGGACGAAGAATGCAAAAAAGAGACTGAAAACAGAAAGAAGCTTAGCATAAGAGAGTAGAAGACATAGGAAAATATAAATAACAAAGAGCAATGGTGAAAAAAATGAATAGGCATAAGAAAAGAGCTAGTGATAAAAGAAAGATAGAAGAGTACTACAAGCAAAAAGAAATAAAAAATTTCAACAGAGAAGTTGAACGTGGAAAAGGTAGTAACAAAAATGTGCCCATAAAACATAAAAAAGGCAATCTTGAGTGTAGAGAAGTAGAAATGGGAGAACGATGGAAAGAATATTTTCATGAATTACTTATTGATAATAGAGAAGTTATAGAGCTACCAGGGATACTAGAAGACTACATAGAAATAGATGACCCCACCAAGAAAGAAATTGAGGGGATTATGGAAAAAATTAATAATCACAAAAGCCCTGGACAAAATGGAATAGCCAGAGAAAACATCAAGTATGCGGGGAGAGAGTTTAAAGAGAAAATTTTCGATTTGCTTATGGATATTTGGAAAGAAGAAAGGATGCCTGAAAATTGGGATAATGCCACAATTATTCCAATTCATAAAGGCGGCGATAAAACTGACTGTAATAACTATAGGGGGATTACTCTGTTAGACGTAACGTACAATATAATGGCAACACTCATTAAAACACGATTAGAAAATATAGTAGAACCACAAATTGGCAAATATCAGGCTGGATCTAGGAAAGCAAGAGGAACAATGGATCTTGTTTTTACAATGAATGAACTACAACATGCTACGAAGTTAATATCCCAGCAACAATCGCCTTTATAGATTTCAAAAAAAACATACGACTGGGTGAGAAGAGATAAACTGGTAAAAATACTCTAAGAGTATTTCATATACCATCGAAGCTGTAGAGGCTGGTAATGATGAAGATGAAGCACACAAGCGGTAATCTACGAGTAAAAGGAGAAAAATCAGCAAACTTCGAAATCAACACAGGCCTAAGGCAATACTGCTCTTCAATCTAACACTTGAATCAATTGTAAGGAGTGGAAAAATAAATAGACATGGAAATATACTATTCAAAAGTCACCAATTAATTGCATACGCGGATGATTTGACAATCCTAACAAGAAACGAAAAAGAACTGGGCCAAATAATGAAGAAACTATTTGAAGAAGGTCTGAAAATGTGACTATACATAAACCAAAGGAAAAGTAATATAATGAAATTATGAAATTCGAAATTAACTGAAATAAAAGTGAGAACGTCGTTAGGAGAATTCTAATTGGAGAAAGTGGAAGAATTAATTTATCTAGGAGTAAAGATAACAAATAATTGCGAAGAAACAAAAGAAATAATTGCAAAATTAAGCAAGGGGAATAGAATCGCTGGGTTTTAAATAACCTGTTAAGATCGAACAGGCTACCCAGAAGAACAAAAATGAAAATATACAAGACCATAATAAGGCCAACGGTTTTATACGGATGTGAAACATGGATATTAAATTAGATCACGTGCGAAATTATAAGGAGATCGGAATGGAAGAATGGTGGGTGGAAAAAAATAGGTGACAAATATTTAAGAAAAACTGATGTAGAAGTGTATGAGATCTGCAATGAACGCCAGATAAACATGGTAGTATAATCGAGGAGGATGCAGTGGCTGGGACATTTGGAAATAATGTCAGAAACTATAGAACGGGGAAGAACATAGCATATAAAATACCAGACTCTAATAAGAAAAGGGAACGTCCGAGGAAAAGATGGAAGACCTGAGAGAAAAAGACGTGGGCAGCTGGAAGTTAATAGCAAGAGACAGAAGGGAGTGGAAAACGAGAATAAAGCTCTAAGCCTAATAAAGTGGATTAAAATTTCATAAAATACGAGGTGTGTCTATATGAAAAATAAATTTCGGTTTTCTACTGCACCTCCGCTTTAGTCAAAATTTCAATAATTTCGACATAATATTAGCCTGACAGTTCTTCGAAGAGAAAAACCACTACTTTTCCTGGCTAATACCACGCAGAATATTGAATTACATCCCCTTCGAAGAACGTGACGTTGTTCGACCCTTTTGTCGATTCATCATTCATTGTCGAAATATTAATAATGTTATAAGAGTACACGTTCGTTTTGCTGCTTCTCCCAAATAAATTGGTTTTTCGATTTTGTTTCTAACTAGTCTGCAAAAGACTACTTTCCACTTTATATATATATATATATATATATATATATATATATATATATATATATGTATATAACAACAAAGAGATTCATGGGTAATTCACGCAAAATAAAGGGCTACTGAAATAGAGTGGTAACATCCTTATTTGGTTATGCCGTGCTGAAGAGGCAAAATGAGCCAGAAACATGCATGTCCACGGTTACCACTCTATTTCAGTAGCCCTTTATTTTGCGTGAATTACCCATGAATCTCTTTGTTGTTGTTGTTAACATATCACGCGATATTCCTACATCTTCTTTTTTATATGTATATATATATATATATATATATATATATATAGTGAAATTTAAAAGGAATACAATGCGATCCTAACTTACGTAAAACGGAAGTATTGTGCAGAGAACGCGAAGTTCGAACTTTACAAAAATGTTCAATCTGGAATCTACATATTTCTAACATAAGTACAATCCTAATTTTCTTTAGTCCATTTTCGAGACAATTAGGCGTTTCCAGATTCTTGTTTCATTCTGTATAACTGTAGGATTTTCTCTATTTCTCACATTGATAGTATCCTTTTACAATTGTTTTCTAATATTTAATACCGCATATATGTAACAGCTATGTTTTAGGAACTGTGTTATTATTTTAGGCTCTTTAAACTTCACCACCTTGAGAACAGATAAGCTCAGTACCAAGAAATTAAACAATATTGATGTGGATACTCTTTTTACGACATCTACAGATCAAAATATCACTGCCAATGTGAACATACAGAAGATATTAGTGGAAAATGTTACAGCTGATCGTATAAATAATATAAAGTTTGATGAAGACAATGTATTACTTATGAACCAAACAGATCTTAATATAGGTATCAATTTCAAATTTAAAAAATGCAAAATCTGAAGTTAATTTATTATTTTTCCTCTTGGCAACAAATTTCAACTTTAATATGCCGCAATAATTAATGTATGCTATAGCGACCATAATTACAGTTCACAACGAACTGGAGATACAATTTTACTATACTCAGAAATGTATTTGACCGAAACTGTTTGCTTCTCCTCCTTCCAATAAATTACTGGCCGCTCCATGTGTTGGTTATTCCAACAAACTTAGAGTTTAGAAATTTTGGAGTGTTTATTAATATTTGTAAAGTATGATCCACACAATAAATACATACAATGTATATCAAATGTACCTATAATCTCATTTTGGTAACGATTGTTATTACAATGAACATTCACTTCTTTAATTGGCAAAAACATTTTATTACATCCCCATGTTGAAATATTATTGACTCAAATTAGCGATTGTCTCTTTTCGAAGACATGAACTAAAAATGAACCATGATCTCAGGGAACTAACATTCGATAGTAAGAATTCGTAACCCCAACAATAATAATATAATGTATATTTCAGTTTTTTTTATTTATCACGTAAGAAAAAATTGGCCTCTTTTTCTAATCGTGTTATTATTGATCAACATATTATTAAAGGAATGTTATACTATAACTTTCATATGTATTATTTTATATACAATTTATTCATTTCAGGGACAGTAACTTTCAATAAAGTGATCGTTAGACACGACTTAAACGTCAGTGGACATTTAAATGATTCCATGTTTATGAAAAATGGCGATCATGTGTTTGGAACGAAAGAATCTGATTTATTACAAACATATACCGGCAAAGTAGTAATTAACAATGATTTATATGTAAAAGATTTGAATGTTTTCCGTACAACGAAACTTATTGTGTCTGACACCGAAGTGAACCCCGATTTAACAAAAGTGTACTGGAGTAAAAGCAAAAAACAGGTATTATATGGTTTTTAGTGTTGAACATAACTTAATAGTTTACATCTTTAATTTCTAATTAGATTAATATCCAATTCAATGTTTTCAGGAGGTTCCAGTCTCGGTGAATTTCACGAAAGGACTTTCTATTCCTCATTTAAAAGCAGAAACTTTAAATGGCGTTAGAATTAAAAACTTCTTTTTGAACAATAACCAAGCTAAAATAAAAACTGACTTTGTTTTTGAAAATCTTACAGTTTTGGGTAACTTTACACTACAAAATGGTACTCAGCATACGCCAAATTTGAAGAAAATTTTAGGAGAATTTGTCAAAAAGACAGGAAGGTAAACTGCAGTTTGTTCCACATTGAGAAGTCACTTATCAAATCTCCAACACGAGAATATCAACCAAAACAATTTTGTTAGTAAACATGTATATAAATGACTTCGGATATAATTAAATTAATCATAATAAATGACAGATACTCTACTTAGTACTTACTATAGTTAAATTAGTACCGGGAATTGATCACTTAGAAATTCCGCATCGAGAGATCGTCAAAATTCTTTTTGTCGCTAAGTTGTCACTTTATCTCAAGTACGTAAAAATCCATCTTAAATTGTCCATATCCATTGAAATTACTTATGTGG
Source organism: Galeruca laticollis (assembly GCA_963921935.1). Taxonomy (NCBI): domain Eukaryota; kingdom Metazoa; phylum Arthropoda; class Insecta; order Coleoptera; family Chrysomelidae; genus Galeruca; species Galeruca laticollis. The sequence goes on from OY998180.1 coordinate 168,741,560, forward strand.
AAGTGCTGAAAATGACACATAAAATTACGGTCGAGATGTGTTGAAAGATTTATTATGTTCTGACCGACCATCATCGTTGTCAACCCAACTTGACATCGCTAAAGTAAAGTAAAATCGACGTTTCGATATTAAATATACTCAGTGACATAGAAACCCGAACACCCAGTAAATATTATTATATTTCACGTACATCCCTGTTTTTATTCAATTTTGTTTGCTGTAAGTACTGGACGAATCGGCCCATTCCGATATCAAAATACAGAATGTATTCTCGTACAGTGGTTTTAAACGTTGCCTGACAAGAATTCACAAGTGTTTATCATGCCTAAAGTGCAAATAAATGCAAATTATCGGCAGCTAACTGAGTTCGAGAGATGTCCAATTCTTGGTCTTCGGGAAGCTGGGCTGTCGTTCCGAGAAATTGCTGGTAGAATAAACAGGAATACTGTTTTCAAATGTTATCAGGCATGGTACCAAGAGGACTGAGCACGAACAGCCAAAGGTACAGGACGAGTGAGCAGGACAACAGATGGCATTTTTTTTTAATTGAAACATGTCGCAACCACCAAAAGGGTTATTAGCGACAATACAATAATATAATATAATTTTAAATAGTCTATGATTCGCCTATGATATTGACAGTCTTTTCCGAGGAGAACTTCCAAACTGTTTGGAAAATTATTTGTTGCTCGTTCGACTGTGTATTTTGGACATGCAATAAGGACATGTTTTATGCTATCTTCGACATTACACGTTGTACACATCGGGGGTTCACTATTTGTGAATAAATAGGAATGGGTATATGTTAAGTGACCTAGTCGAAGCCGCGCTAATACAACTTGTATTTTCCTATTTTTAGTAGTAGGTTGCCATGGAGATATATTACTCTTTACTTCCCTTAGCTTTGATCTGGAAGTCGACCACTCTCGTTCCCACGCACTATACACTTTCATTTTAAAGAATGCTTTCAAATCACTAGCAACGCCTCGACACTCACTTTACAAATTACTATTAAAGATCGCGTCACGCGCACCAGCATCTACTTTGTCGTTGCCTTCGATTCCAATATGCGATGGTATCCATATAAACTTAACGCTTCTAGTATTCAACTCAGCTTCTAGTAATTCAGTCTTTATTAGTTTTCCAATAGGATTTTGTTGGTATATTTGCTGCAAACTTTTTAAAGCACTGAGAGAGTCGCTAAGAATGAGGCTGTTTGAAAATGTCTGCGAGTTTTGTATAAAGCAAAAAGTTCAGCAGAGAAGATACTGAGGCTGGAAGGAAGTCTGTATTGGGAAATATTCCCCGAATTTACAATGGCAGCCCCTACCCCTGTTTCATATTTTGATGCATCAGTGTATATTTTATTGCAGTCACTGTATTGTTGTTCCAAAATTAAATTAAATTTATGCCTTAATATTGCTGAGTTTACTTCGTATTTGTTAAATATACTTAGTCCTTGTATTAGCACTAGGGGTTTTAATGGTCCAGGGTGGAGGATGATCCAAGTGTACAGGAAATACAGGAGGAAATTGAATGTCCAAATTATTTAGGAATATTCTTATCCTTTCGTAGTAAGGTTTAGCTGTTTGGGGCTTATTGCTGAAGCGATGTTGATATTTATTGATGAAGGTGTTATTATAAAGGGGATTGTTTTTATTCGATGCAATTGAGGTAGCATGTGATAATGTAGAATGAGTTTTGGATAAGATTCTGGGATCCTTTTAGAAAATAGTACTCCTTTTGTTTTTGAAACTGAGAATTTGAAGCCGGTATGCTAAGACCATTGTTCTAATTGTGTGAGAAAGGATTGAAATATATTTATCATTAGAGTTGTATTTTTGCCTTTACAATAAACTACCAGGTCATCTGCGTATAAGTGATCCTTAAGAGGCTTTGGTATATCTTTGATAATCTTATTTATAACTATTAGAAACCGTGTTGGGCTAAGTACGGAGCCTTGAGGATTTTCGTTTTCTTCAGTTTGACTTTCGGAATATGAATTATGGACTCTTACTTGAAATGATCTGTCTTTAAGGAAATTACTAATAAATCTTAGGCAATTACCACGAATATTCCATGAGTGGAGTTCTTTTATTATGTTAAATCTCCAGCATGTGTTAAATGCTCTTTTCAAATCAAAGAATATAAATATATACATGATTGTTTAATCGACAGTGCTTCATGGATATCACTTTCCAGTTCAAGAATATTATCGATGCCGGATCGATTTTGTCTAAAACCATTTTGTTCGGATATTAAACATTTTGATGTTTCCAAGGTCCACATTAATCTGCAATTAACCATTTTCTCCATTAACTTGCACATTGAACAGGTTAAACTTATAGGCCGATACGAATCAGGTTCCAGACTTGACTTTTGGTTTTTCAGGAAACGTAGAATGTACGCTGTTGACAATGTTGAAGGAAATTGATTATGTTTCCTGACACAGTTGAATAATTGGAGAAGGAGTGTTTTCGCAGATTCGGGAAGGTGTTTGAAGAATGTGACTGGGATATCATCTGGTCCAGGACTAGCATCTTTCATGTTATAAAGTGCATTTTCAAGTTCCTCCATAGGAAAGGGTATGTTTAGTGGATAGTTTTCGTCTTCGCCTTGAAGTAGCTCTGAATTTTCCACCCCTAATCCGTTTTCAAGTAAGGTATTATCATAATTGCGGTTTGAAGGGCATTAGGAACTCAGTGTTTTGCAGAACATGGAAGGGTCCTAGGAATGCGAAGTGTTTATAGGCGGAAAAGCAGGTTTGGACATTTTTCAGACTGACCTCAGTGGGTGTTACCTTTAACATCGAAGAAATCGACTTCAGTAGGGGCAAGAACGACTATTGTGAAATCAGGAATGGAACACTATCGTTTTCAGTAATGAATCCCGGTTCTGTCTAGACATGCATGGTAGTCGAGCGAAAGTGAGAAGGAAACGAGGCGTATGTCTCAACTCTAAATTTTTTATTAAGCGCCATGTACATCGCCCTGTTAGAGTTATGATATGGGGTGCCATTGCTATGGCTAAAGGTCACCTTTAGTCCTCATTAGGGGCCAAATGAATGCACATCGATACATTCAGGAAATATTGGATCCTCATCTGATTCCTTACCTCAGGACACTTCAGAATACAACTTTTCAGCAAGATAATGCTCGGTTACGAATAGCCAGACAAACTTTGGTTTACCTGCACTAGGCTCAAATTCATCTACCACCTTCGCGCCCGAGATCTCCGAAATTGAACATATATGGGACATAATCGGTAGAAGGTTAAGAAATTTACAGCGTCCTTCGCAAACTCTGACGGCTCTTCATGAGATAGAGGAGGCATGAAATGAGACAACCCAGGAGGAAATTGATCACCAAGGCGCATTAGGAAATGTGTAAGAAATCGTGGAGCTTCAACCCATTATTTAAGTTGATGAGCAGAAACTTAGGTTATCCTTACCCGATTTGAGTGATATTTTATTCATTTACATATTACAAACTGCCTGATATGCATGCTAAATATTACCGAAATAAAACAATTTTTACTGGTTGTTCAGGTTTCTATGTCACTGATTATATATTAAATTTTTCAGTCAGAGCATTTTATCTACACATGCTCCGTTTAATTATTGAATTTTGACTTGAAGAATCTGCGATTACTTCGTGTCCCATTTTTAATGGGACATAATGATCTTTAAATGACATTTTTTTGTTTTTTTGGCACGATTCAAATGTTCAAATTTTTAAAATGAATCTTATTTTTTAGTCACGAAATTCATGGGAAAAAAGTGTTCAGAGGTACACTTAAGATTGATAATCTAGAAGTTTCGGAGTTAGAAGGAATTAATGTCTCCCAAACATTAAACCGTAAGCGGCCGAAAAATGTGACTGGTAAATTTTGTAAAGTTTAACAAAAAATTCAAGATAATATTTGAGAATTTTTTTAAGGAACCAAAACATTTGAGCATTTAATTGTGGAGAACAATGCTAAATCAGCTTTCAAGAATATTAAGACTATAAACGGCGTGCCTTTAGATACAATTAGAAATAAGTTCATTTTTATTGACCAGCCAAATAATATTAGTCTCTTGAACTTCGAACATGTTAATGGTAAGACTCAACTATTTTAATTTCTGACACAAAATATTATTTTAAATACCTAGATGCAAATATTTTTTGAAAAATATTACTAATAGTCTGTGGCTACCGTTAGCGTTGCGTGTTCAGATAGTGAATCCCGCGAAAAAGTCAGCTCGGTATATAAATTACTATTTATAAAATTTGGAATTTACAGTCCTTTCAGACTAGGAATTAGGGTACTGTATCCGAGATGCAGAAAAGTAGGTATTCACACTGCATTCAGCACGGCATACCGTATCGCGATACTAAATTTCTGAATCTGGCTCTTTCAGCCGCAGGCGGCAGTATCCGAATCTGGGATACCGAAGTATCATTGTGGCTTATGAACCTATTCAGACTTGCATATTTTTGCGATTCAAAAAGCCCCATAGTGTACAATATTTTTATTATTAATTAGATTTTTCTATTGTACCATGGAGCGTGAAGTTTTTGATAACGACAAATTAACAAGTTTGTTAGAACTGAATTCATGTATATGGGATACAAGCCATGAAAATTATTTCGACAGAAATGAAAAATAAAAATGTTGGGTGGAAACTGCCAAACAGATGTGTGAAAATTTTGAAGAAATGACAACTGTTCAATAAAATGAATGTGGTAGGTATATTTATAAAAGTAATTATACAGTGCGTTCAAAAAGGAATGCATAATTTCATTATTAGCTAGATAAACAATATTATATTTTTAAAAATTCCCGGAACAGGATGATTTTTTGTTGATTTTTACAATATCATCTCAGGATGAACACCAAAAATTAAATGAGATCGATAATAATTAAAAAACTTTGTTCGATCTTTTAGAAAATCTTTACTTTCCCTTAATTCGGTTGAGCCCACGTATTTCGTCTTCTTTTAACATTTTTCTTTTTGTATAAAATATGCCACAGGATAACACACTCATCATGCCCATTTTATAAAAAGCACCGTACACACTGATATTGTCTTTGTACTGAGAAAATTTATTTACAAAACTATATTCTGACAAAAGTGTCTTGACTGTATCTGGCCTAAATTCTGTATCTCGCATACAGTATCTCGGATGCAGTATCCTAGTTTGAGCTCTCATTCATACTCTAAATTTAAACCATTACATTCATTCTGCAATAAAATTTATGAAGATTCGGTCTGCAATTACTCCAAAAAATATCATTCAATTCTCATAATAACCTCAAATTATCGAACTAGGTTCTTACAAAAAGACAAAACAGACATTAAAGCAGTCCATACACGTTAAATCGACTACTTGGAATATCATAGTATGGAAATTGAGATACAAAAATTACGTGAAGCGGTCGAGAAGAATAGAGTGGAATTAAAGTCTGTTATTGAAGCGTGTGAAGTTAGAATAATTTTAATAGTGGAGGCCTTTAAACAAACAGGTAATAATTCGGAAATAGAATATACCATTTTATCAAATAAAGTAGAAGTGCTAGAAATAGGCCTAAAGAAGAATAATATTATTATATTTGGGTTGGAAAATGATAATTCTTCTCCTGAATATTTTTGCTCAGGACTGAAGGAGTTACTAGGGGTTGACATCGGTATTTCCGATTTAAATAGTCTACACCCCTTAAAAACAGCATCAACCCTAGCAGTCAATGTTGAATTTGTAACGTTACTCAAAAAACTTGAAATCCTTAAAAACTTCAAGAAATTGAAGGGTGCCAGAGTATCAATTTCCAATGATCGTGCCTACAATCAACGGATACAAAATAAGAGACTCAGATCATTTCTGAAGAAATCTAGGCAGAACCCTAGCTTATATTGCTACATAAAGGGAAACAAATTGGTTATCGACAACCAGGGATATTCTGCCAAAGAATTAGAAGAATTGAAATAAGAGAAAATGAATTCGAAAGGAACAAAAGCGAATAGTGCACCACATACACCATCAATTAGTAGATAAGTAGAAGAACGGGAAACCATTGCTGTGACAACTGGCAGTGAAGTCGAATCTGTAGCTAAAGCTAATCAAACAAAACAAGTGAATAAAACTGAAAATTATAAAATAAACCGTTATAAAGTCAACAAAAAAATAATCCTGCGAAAGAAAAAAAACATTACACCAGTTCTCGCCAAAACGACTCTCCTAAGAGAAGGGTTACGACCTAAATCAGTTAGTAGTAGTAGTAATAATAGTAATAACTAAAAGTTATATGTATCAAAAATCAAATTATCTGTAAAATGCTAATTACGATATTGAACCAATCAATCAATATATATATATATACATATATATATATATATATATATATATATATATATATATATATATATATATATATATATACCCGTGTTGTCGTATTGTGAAGATGGTTACAGGTGAAAAAATTTAAAAACCTTGGATCACTAAACATTTAATAAATGAAATTACACAAAAAAATCAACTACACAAAAAGTTAAAGAAAAATCCCACGGATCGGGACCAAGAAGATTACTACAAAATATTTAAAAACAAACTTCTGAAATTAATTCAAAAATCCAAAAAGGAATATACACAACGAATAATAGAACAAAATTAAAATACATCCCAAAATATGTGGACATGTATTAATAAATTATGCGGTAAGGTTAAATCTGAAACCAAAATAACAGCAGTCAATAGAAACAATGAAATTGTAACTGATTAGTCTGACATAGTTACTGAATTTAATATATTTTTTATAATTCGCGTATAAAAGATACGTCATTATAACATTGTTTACAGTGTCACAATGAAGTCACTTTGAACTTTGTTTTAGTAATTTTTAGTGTCATACAGTTGGTTATTGTATTTAGTACACATTTTCATTTTATTTGACATTTGACTTTAACCTTGAAACACATTATAAAATGATCTAGCGTTGTTCTAGCTAGCAAATTATTATATTAAATGGTCATAAAGGTAAATTTTAATAAAGTACATATTAAAAATATTAATAAATAAGGTACGCTAACGTTTATTCGTCAATTATTTGTCAATTGTTTATTTTTATATTGTACAGGATAAATATATGTGTATACATAACGTTCATTTTTTGGCATAAATTACGAGATATCTATGTGAAGATGTATTATAGAAATAATTCTGTTCATGATATCACATAAATAGATCGCAAGCATATACGAACAAGTTCTTTTTTAAACATAAAATCATCCTCTGTTTGCTTAAATGAAAGTTTGTTTACAATTTATACAATTCTTGAATCATAATATGTCAAAAGTGCTGAATAAAACCTGTGAGCTGACCAATCAGGAATCCACAGAATTGCGAACTTAAATTCAAACCACTCCTCGTAGTTTAAAAACAGGGATTATGTAATTCTATTTAATTTAAAATATTAAATAAAAGCGAATTATAAAAAATATTGTTTAAAACTTGTATCACAATGACTTTCTGTAGTACTCGTGATTTGCGCAGTTCACCGCTTTGAGGTTCGTTGCGCAAACTTCACTCGTACTACAAAACGAGTCATTGTGACACTTGTTTTACAAATAACTATTTTCGTATTGTAGGATTAGTTTACGCTAACAAAATGATGATTTTAACTAAAATATTTCACAACTAGATAATACTATGTTTCTATATTATACAACTGAAATAGAAGTAGAAAAAATGATAAAGTCGCTAAAAAACAAAAGATCTCCAGGTTTAGATGGTTTGCTGGCGGAAACTTTTAAAGAATTACCAGACTTTATATGTCAACCTCTATCTACTATGATAAATATGTGCTTTCATAAGAGTTATGATCCTAAGTGCCGGAAAACTGGTATGATAAAACATTTATTTAAGTCAGGACCTAACTTGGAGGTAGAAAATTATTGTCCAATATCTTTTACTTCTACGGTGTCAAAATCATAGAAGAATACTAAAAAACCGAATCGTAAAATTCCTAAATAGATATCACGTAATTTCAGACAATCAGTTCGGCATAAGAGAGGGCAAATTATAACGAGAAAACGTTAACCTTCAGTGCCCGTTATAGATGTGCGGGTTGTATCCCCCGTGCTCGCCAGTCGACTACCTTCGATTCTTCAAAATTTAACAGTTACTAAAAAGGGCGCCAGAGAAGTTTTGGCAAGCACCCAAGACTTCTTAAGTTAGCCCACAACTAACTCCTCAGTGGGTTAACAGCACTACTTATACACTCCGAAAGGTTAAACTGATAGGAAAGTTATCATTAAAAATAAAAGTCAGCAAATATCCCCTGATTGTAGTTTAATAATCTCATTGGACCATATGTCTCTTTTCAAAATGAGATTATTACAAAGCTCACAACAATCAAACAAAAAATGACATTATTAACACCTGAATTCAGATGAAGGCTGTAGATTCAGTATGCAGTTAGGCTGGAGGCCAAAATCTGCATAAAAAACTTAAACCACAAACTAATTTGCCAGTTACAAGTGAAACTCTAGGTTACTATGTGAATATTCGACACGCAGGTCCTATAATACCTGAGTAGAGCTAAAGGCTACTAAATCAGGGTGCGGAAGAGCTGAGTGCCCCAATCTATACAGATATCTCAAATTACAAACCAATTACAGGAAACGAACAAATGGTTCATGTACAATTTTTCAAATATAGTGAAAATCTAACGCCAAAACTACAATTGCATTAGTTACATGGGTTCACACTTCCGCAATCTATATGAGTATAAATATATATAAAAGCATAAGCAAAAAATTAATAAGCAGGCGAGGTTAACAATGTTCAAAAAAACGGAAATTATGTACAGTGCAAGATTAGTTACATGAAAAAATATCTAAATAGCGCAACACCCAGGTACGTACCGTGGTATACCGAGCGTTCAGAGCCAACAATTTAATATTTAAAAGGAATATTTCAAAATTTTATACTCGAAAAGTAAAATAATAATTAATTACCACAAAGAAATAGAAAAAAAAACATGCATAAAAAATTTCGTGAAATTTTGACTGATAATCGTGAATAGAAAAAGTATAAATGTATAAAATTGATAAGGAAAATGACTGTTACGAGTGATTCTCCTTCTTCAGAACAGCAATCGAAGTCGACGCTTCAAAATGTTCCAGCCCTCCTGGTTACTGGTTCAGATGAGTGGTCTGGCTGATTTCGCTCTCCTCAATCAGAGGATAAAATCCATAAAATCCAAAATGTAAAATAAAAACCCCTCTAGATAACGAGTTCTTCTGGCCTGGTCGTCATTCGAAAATTCCCACGACGTTGGTGAAATTTAAATATTCGGACGTAATGTCTACCAGAGCACACAAAATTTTAATTGCTAGTCAGTGTTCGCTTGAACGACCCAAGGAGAACACACAGCACACCCCCCTAGCAGGTTAACTCCAGTACTGAATGACAGAACCAATTTAGTAGTACTGGGCCCGTCCGCTGCACGCGCTAGTATACATGGCGGGACATTTAAATAATCAAAAGAGAGGGAAATTTTAATAAATGGAATTTTACACTGCCGTGCATATTAATATAACTGAATACTAGACAAATCCCGATATAAGTCACCCATAAGTAGTTTATATTTTAATGTTGGTTTTAATCACAAAGTGAAACAGTTTTTTTTACTGTGGTCTAAACCCTAAAATACACTACTTACGGGTAACATACATCAGGATTTCGTTAGTATCATTATGGTTTGTAAGGTAAATTAAAATATATTCACATTACAATTTTAAATGATACAAGGGAAAAAATACTAGATTTTAGCTTGAGGTTGTATTGTCTCCCGACGCGTAGCGGAGGGAGACAAAAAACCGAAAGCTAAAATCTAGTATTTTTCCCATGTATAATACACAATTTTTTTCTGTGACGGGAAAAGCAACCATTTAATATTGAAAAATTATATTATTACACTATTCAAGTCAGAAAACTATCGATGTGAAATTTGAAATTAGTAGGCTATGTTGTACTTATAGCGACAATTAGACCTGCGTTGCTAAGGAATCTTTTAAAGTAATCAAATAGCTGTCAATTTAATTTTGTGATATGATTTAAAAATTGTGAACTTAGTTATTGTTTAGAAGCTATTTTCAATACTATAACTCCACCGGAATTAGTAGAAGTAGCCAAATTGCGTATGTGTTTATACAATATCCGGAAAAAAAGTAATTTCATAAAAAGTGACATTTTGTTACCTGTCAACAGAGATAAAATATGAAACTTTTCCCCGTCACTGAAAAAAATCTTTAATATTCAAATTGTGATTTTTTTCCATTTCTACAAAACTACATCCAATAAAATCATGTAGGTATAATATTTGTATGAGCAAAAATAAGGATATAAATAAAACCGGGGTTGGTAAATTGCGCACAGCGGTCAGTTTGTAGCCAGGTATTCCTAAAATGTTTCTTTTTCATAGGTAAATTGCGCACAAGTGACCCTAAAGAGGGTCTAGGTAAATGGCATACAACTTTCTACCCATTCCACGAATTTCAAAAGTTAGGTTAGGTTAGATAGTTTAGATCAATTTTTATTCGTTGATTATATCAGAAAGAAAAAGTTTTGGGGTATACCGGACTAAGGATACAATTTGACCGCTGGGCACAATTTACGTATACATAGACTTAATCCCCTGGCTGCAACTACCTGACGAACCCTTCCCAATTTTGGGAAACTTCATGACCACTGTGCGCAATTTACCTACGCCCAAATAAAACAAAAATATATTGCTTATATTTATTTTAGTAGGTAAAAGCAGATATGTACATAATCAATTACAAAAATGTAATAAATTATACATTGTATAATTGTTATGTTTGTATGGTTAAAGGGTCTATGCAAGTCATATTTCCATGGACATCCATATATTTTATAAATTTGGAGTCTTTACCTGCTGCTATTTTATCCATAGACCATTTTCTTTTTTTCTTTTGACCCTATTTAGGTAACTATTATGTGCTTGTACCTTTATAGGGTCTATTCAAGCAGAATTTTCATGAATATGCATATATTTAACGAATTTGGAGTCTTTACCTGCCGCTATTTTATTTACCTTTTTGCACCAAAAATATATGGTGCGTCTAATAATTAATCGGCAGGCTTTTTCTCCACTTGCATGTCCATTACAGCAATTAAAAATATTGAAATTTATTTCTTTTGACAATAAATTGAATAAACGAATTGATAATTGTTCTAGATGGCATATTTTTGGTATCCAACAGTACAAATAGGGCATTGCCTGGTACACGATAAAATTGAAACAACGATTACCTATTTGTAACAGACTATGTTTATACTCGATGTGTTTTTTCTATGAGTATTGTGAATGCAAGTTATTGAAAATTAAACTAGTAAGATTTAATACTGCAATATTTACTTTGTTCAATTACAAGTTACATAAAAAAATTCCACATAGATACTACTGTTTCATCAATTTTATTATTTAAAACATTATCCATACTTAATAAAACAAATTGAAAAATACTTACATGGTCACAATTGTTTGAAAAAAGCACACTTAATAATAATCAAAAGTTCGATAAACTATAGGTTAATGATAATAACTAAAACACTAAAATTATAATAACATACAACAAAAGACAGAAAAAGCAGGAAAACACAAATTTAAATAACACACAACCAAATCCAACGTAGGGATTAATTAAATGGCCGAAGGCGTTGTTTATGAAAAATAGATACGATACGATACGATACGATACGATTTATTGACCAGTTTTAAATACAAAAGCATTTGTGTAGTCCTAATATTAAATTACTAAGTAGTTATCAAAATTCCTAAATCAGATAATAGAATAGAAATAAAGTTAAACCAATATTTTCATAAAATTAGATTTCTGAAGTAACATATATGTGAGAATGAATTAGTAAGACTAATAATTGAACGACATGTAGTCCCGAACTGCGTAAAAACAATTTTGTAGTAAAAATTGTTTTGAAAATCTATAGAACTGATTCTGGCTCATATTTTTCACATTCTTATCAGCATGCAAATCTAGAAACTTATTATACAATCTAACATCTAGTTTGTTGTATTGTGTTTGATGCAGCCTAGAAAAAGGCACAATGAGTCGCTCTGCACCTCTGGTGGTATAACAGTGAACACCAGAATGAGTTGCCATATGTAGTACACCCCTATGAATACACAGAAGTGTCTCAAACATGTACATGCAAGGCAATGGCAGGATCCCATATTCCGCGAAAAGTCCACTGCAATGTACTCGACTTTTTGCATTATGAATAATGCGCAAAGCAGTCTTCTGAAGAGTAAAGACTCTTTGTACTCTGCTAGAGTTACCCCATAGAGAGATACCATAAGCCAGATGACTGTGGATCAACACAAAGTAAATCGTACGCATAACAAGATTACTACCAATAGATGAGCGTAATTGTCTCATTGCAAAAATCTGTGATGAAATATAAGGAAGTTATAGTCCGTTTTTAAATGTCATGGAGTAATAAAAGCTCATTAGATATGCAAAACCGATACAGGGTGTATAATAAAATATCTCCGAAGTTTATCTAATTTTGTACTAAAATTTCTCATTTGTTACGAATTTCAGGTAGACACCCCGTAACTCTGTATTCGGTTGGGTCGCCTATTGTATTGGAAGGGTCGCTGTATTGTATTTGAATGAACAAATAAACAATTTAATCCTCAGAGGCGTGCAATCAGGACAAAACAAACTTAGTTAGTATATGAATATGAAGGCACTATATATGAAATTATAATTACGAAAACTATTCAAAAGAGTTCACAATATCGATTCAATAAAAACACATTTTTTTGTGTTCCTATCAATAAACAATAAACATAAAATATTATATAAAAAATAGCAAATTTTTTTGCAGTAGGTATCAACTTTACTACTAATATACCGTTTACAATAGGAGAGGAAAAAAGAAAAATGCAGGAATAAAGTACGAATTAATGTAATATTTATAAAAAAAAGTCTAATAAATAATAGTAATAACTAACACAAAAACTAGTCTATATATCAGAATCAGACGATTCTGTTGAGCTTCCATTATTAACCACCCTTCAAGAGCTGCCTGCCTCCGACTTTTGACATTCGTGTCATGCCAAAACATTGAAACAGTATGACCTTCATTTAACCAAGTCTCATCCAAATAATAAATTCGTTTTTGATCTAGTCTTGCTTTCCGAATATTGCGCAAATAACTCCTCCTCCAAATGACTATATATCTCTATCAATCAACATTGCGTTCCGATAATTTTTTTATATTCAAATCCAACTTCCATCAAGATTTTCCATAATGTACTTCGAGACATTTTCGGAAAATCTGAATCTTCTTGAACCGAAGCCATAATTTTGGAGAGAGTTGGGATCTCTTTTCTAAAGAAAAAAGCATGCACCTTACGCATTATTCCATTCTTCAAGTCGTCATCCATTTCAAGTTTGGGTCGGCCTGGGGACTTTGCTGGGGCTGTGATGTTTCCATTTTTTTTCTCCTACATTAAATTATAAATTGTTGTTTTTGTCATTGTTGCAGTAATCTCCACAGTTTCATCAACACTTCCTGTCAAATTCATGATTTTTCTTCTAATTTCTTCGTTCTTCAACGAGGAATAGCAATTTAATATCAGATTTTTTTCGTTCAGCGACAATGGGCCAACTTTAGGTCGCTTAGATGGTGATAAATCCTCCATATCTGGTCGAATTTGGTTGGAACACTATATAGTTGGAAGGTGTAGTTAGGTGTTTGTCTCGTGTGATGAGAAGAGAACTTGTATAGATGAACAAAAATAAACACCAGTTAACAATAACGGTAAAAAATAATAACAAATAACAGTAATAATGGGGAAATCAGTCAACACAGCAGTTTCTCCAGAACAGATGAACTGTAAATTGAAAATATTCAACCTTTCCGCTACTTTTATAATTGAAAAGTTCTAGTGAGTACATTGTATTATGGGGGCATTTTCTTAGAACTGAAAAGACTATATTTCACAATAATAAAACCATTTTTGAGCTACCTGTTTGTCAAGTTTCTTCAATTACCTGCTAATTGGGTGAAAATAATCGGCAAATGGGGTTGGTTTGGATATATATATATATATATATATATATATATATATATATATATATATATATAGGAGATAGTCTTTGCCGACTAATTAGGTATAAAACCACGAATATTGGGGTAACGGCAAGTTAATTAAAGAAAACTCTTGTTACTGTTTTTCTTCCAAGCTTTCAGAAACGTTTATTTCCATTATCAAGGATAAGTAAATTGAGGTTGTTATAAATTGGTAAATATAATTATATTAGAATTTTTTAAAAAAAAAATTTTTTTCAATCATAAATCATTTTGACATTTTGACAGATTCATGAATGTAAACATTCTCTTTATATGCTAAAATGTTTTTTAAAAACAAAAGTAGAAAATTGGTTATATTTGTCATATAGGTTAATAGTTATTCAAATATTCTTCTTTTATTATATAAAATTCAACCTCAAATTATTATAGATGTCATCATGTCATCTTAATAATTTAAAAGTGTTTAAAACATTTTTAAAATCATTTACCTACAATAAAATTATTTCTAAAAATCATCAAATAAGAATTTGAAATTTAGTTATTTTTATTATCAATTGTTAGTAGATAATAATAAATATCACTCAGATTATTATGGTCACTTTTTTTGTTGATAGTATTAGGTTCTTGAAATATATGAGCCATTTCTAAGAAAAGTCTTTTTTTGGTATTTGGTTGTATGTCCAAAATATTAACAGATTCAAAATCCATAAAGTGATCATTATCAATTACATGTTCAGATAAAGCACATCTTTCAGGATGTAACTTACAATCGCTCTTATGGAGACTTATACGGTTCTTTAATTTCTGACCAGTGTGACTAACATATTTTTATCACAATTTTTGCATGGAATAGAATATATTACATTTGAAAGATTAAGAATTGAAGTTTTGTCTTTCAAATTAGTGAAAATAGATTTTATGGTTAAGCATGTTTTATTGGCAATTCTAATGTTGTCCATTGGTTTAAAAATCCTACTCAACTGTGGTGTTATTTCTTTAATATATGGTAAAGATACATAATAAGTTATATTATCTGATTGGTCGTTTCTAATATTAATGTCTGCAATGTCTATAGTTGGAGAATAATTAAATAGTATGTTTTTAACTAATTTATTTGGATAACCATTATCCAAAAATAGATGATATAATGTTTTTAAGTTCTTTTCATGAAAAATAGGATCTGATATTTTGGTTATTCTATTTCTCATTTGTTTAATTAAGTTAATTTTCATTGAATATTTATGGTAAGACCAATAGTTCATGAATCTTCCTGAGCTAATTGGTTTTCTGTACCAATCAATAGACAATGTGTTATCATTATTTCTTATAAATTTTGTGTCTAGAAATGGTACACTTTGATTACTGTCTTCTTTTTCCATTGTAAATTTTATATATGGATCATAGTTATTGAATATTGAAAGAACTTCATCTAAATTAGTTTTTGGTAATGCTAAAATAATATCATCAACGTATTTTTTTAAGAAAATTATTTTAAATGGTAACAATGGTATAAATGTATCCAATAAATTATCCATTGCATAACAAGATATAATGGGAGAAATTGTAGCTCCCATTGGAGTACCAAAAGTTTGTTTATATATTTTATCGTTAAATGTAAAATAGGTATTTTCAAACAGGAATGTGATAATTTCTTGGACATATTTTTTAGATATTTTACAATAATCACTGATTTCATTCCATTTTTTATCAATTGCTCTTAAAGCAAATTCTAAATATACATTACTGAATAAGGAAACAACATCTAAACTGCAAATTACATGATTATCAGGTAATTGAAATTTGTTAAATTGATTAAAAACTTCAAATGAATCTTTAATGTAATATTCTGTATTTAAATTATATGCCTTTGTTAAAATATCGGTGATATATGAGCCTAATAAATTGGTTGGTGTACCTATAGAAGCTACAATGGGTCTAATTGATAATATCGGTTTATGAATTTTGGGAAGGCCATAGAATTTAGCAGGAATTCCATTATAACAAGTAAGTCTATCTTTCGTAATTTTATCTATTTGATCTGCATTAAACAATTTTTTAATTATAGTGTTACATTTATTCTGAATTGTTAGTGTAGGATCTTTGTTTAATACGATATAAGAAGAATTACTATCTAGAATTTCTGTAGATAGCTCAATATAGTTTTCTTTAAACATAATAACAGTGCAGTTACCTTTATCACTATTAGTTACAATTATATTTGAGTTCATCTTCAAAAATTCTCTTGTTTTGTAGTATAAATTACGAAAGAATAAATTATTTGGTTTTTGGTTTATTTGATTTGTAATTATATTTGTTGATTTTGCTATTAATGTTTTTTTCAAATGGTCGTCTGAAGTTTGTGATGTAATATATTCAACATCTGCTAGTAAATGTTTTATTTGAATATCTTTTCCTAGAATTGGCTCTATACTAAATTTAGGACCTAATAATAAAAAACATAAAATGTCATTTGGAATATCAATGTTAGTAAGGTTTTTTATCCATTTAGTGCTTGTATTTAGTTTTATTTCAAATTCTTTCTCTCTAAGTTTATTTAATTTGTTAATGTTCTTATTTTTTATTGAGTAAAAAATTTTATCATAGGTTTTTGTTTGACGAAATGAAAAATTATTAAAAATATACTCTGAAGTTGATTGTATGATTTCAGTTTTTAAAAAATTCAAATTATGTTCAAGATTTACAATAGTTTTTTGATTATTGGATATTTCAATATTAATGATTTTATGTCCTAACCTTAATAAAAAACTGGTATTCTTCTTCACATGGATATTTTGTCGATGTAAAAGGTCAGTCAATGGAACAGTGGCATCATGAATGTGATTTGGTGTGACAAAACTTCAATTCTTAATCTTTCAAATGTAATATATTCTATTCCATGCAAAAATTGTGATAAAAAATATGTTGGTCACACTGGTCAGAAATTAAAGAACCGTATAAGTCTCCATAAGAGCGATTGTAAGTTACATCCTGAAAGATGTGCTTTATCTGAACATGTAATTGATAATGATCACTTTATGGATTTTGAATCTGTTAATATTTTGGACATACAACCAAATACCAAAAAAAGACTTTTCTTAGAAATGGCTCATATATTTCAAGAACCTAATACTATCATCAAAAAAAGTGACCATAATAATCTGAGTGATATTTATTATGATCTACTAACAATTGATAATAAAAATAACTAAATTTCAAATTCTTATTTGATGATTTTTAGAAATAATTTTATTTTAGGTAAATAATTTTAAAAATGTTTGTAACACTTTTAAATTATTAAGATGACATGATGACATCTATAATAATTTGAGGTTGAATTTTATATAATAAAAGAAGAATATTTGAATAACTATTAACCTATATTACAAATATAACCAATTTTCTACTTTTGTTTTTAAAAAACATTTTAGCATATAAAGAAAATGTTTACATTCATGAATCTGTCAAAATGATTTATGATTGAAAGAAAAATTTTTTTTAAAAAATTCAAATATAATTATATTTACCAATTTATAACAATCTCAATTTACTTATCCTTGATAATGGAAATAAACGTTTCCGAAAGCTTGGAAGAAAAACAGTAACAAGAGTTTTCTTTAATTAACTTGCAGTTACCCCAATATTCGTGGTTTTATATATATATATATATATATATATAATAATTCTTAATTTTCTTAGACCATTTAAAATATTTTTCATTTCTTGTTCTTGGGTTTAGGTCATAAATAAATAAAAAACTAAATATCGTCTACATACTTTGACGTTTCGCTCCTTGTTGGGAGCTTTCTCAAAAAGATGTTATGTCTTATTTGGACAGAATAAAATATTTACAATTAATCGATATACAATTTTGGAACGTGTACAAAAAGGACACTGAACATATAAAAACAAGTTTGTTGATAAAATAATAAAGGTGTTCACTTCAGAACCAAATTTACGATATACGAGTGAAATCAAAAGTGTGTAGTATTTTTATTTTGTTATTGAATGTATATATTTTGGTTTCCAAATTCATTACACAATTAAATTATGATAAATTTGACTTAGATTTTTCATGTCTTGTTTATCGTTCAATGAATTCTTTTCTTTTTTCATGTACCATTTCTTTGATTGCTAATTTATGGTAATTAGAATCCTGGGTTAGTATTTTTGTGCTATTGAAGTCAAATTCATGGTGTTCCCTGGTTTCGTGTTTATGTAGGGCGGTGGACGCATTTTTTGTGTACTTGTGACCATTTAAGCGATTAGTTTAGTGAACAATGGCGATAAGGTATTTTGAGTTCTGTGACATACGTTAATGTTGTGTTTAGATAAAACGTATTTCAGTTTTTCTGACAGTTGGTTTGTGTGTGGTATTGATATGTATCTGTTATTATTTATTTGAGTTTGTTTTTTATTATTGTTATTACTACTTACTTATTAATAACAATAATAAAAAACAAACTCAAATAAATAATAATAGATACCCCCAGTCCCCAGGCCGACCCAAACTTGAAATGGATGACGACTTGAAGAATGGAATAAGGCGTAAGGTGCAAGCTTTTTTCTTTAGAAAAGATATCCCAACTCTCTCCAAAATTATGGCTTCGGTTCAAGAAGATTCAGATTTTCCGAAAATGTCTCGAAGTACATTATGAAAAATTTTGAAGGAACTTGGATTTGAATATAAAAAAAATTATATAAATAATATTTTATGTTTATTGTTCATTCATAGGAACACAAAAAAATGTGTTTTTATTGAATCGATATTGTGAACTCTTTTGAATAGTTTTCGTAATTATAATTTCATAGTGCCTTCATATTCATATACCAAGTTTGTTTTGTCCTGATTGCACGCCTCTGAGGATTAAATTGTTCATTTGTTCATTCAAATACAATAGAGCGACCCTTTCAATACAATAGGCGACCCAACCGAATACAGAGTTACGGGGTGTCTACCTGAAATTCGTAACAAATGAGAAATTTTAGTACAAAATTAGATAAACTTCGGAGATATTTTATTATACACCCTGTATCGGTTTTGCATACCTAATGAGCTTTTATTACTCCATGCCTTTTAAAAACGGAGTATAAATATCTTGGGATCATTATCGATAAGCATCTTCGTTGGTATCTGCAAGTAAATAATATTGCAAGGAAATTAAGAGGTTAGTGGATTTAAATTTCTCAAAGGAACTTTTAGACATACGTCATCTAAAAACAGTGTATTTTGCATTCGTTCAATCACAGTTGTCCTACGGCATCCTGGACTGGGGACAACCATCTAGAAAAAATTATTATTTTACAAAAGTGGATACTAAAAATTATCCATGGTCAAAAGCGCACCTTCTCTAGCAATCGGCTGTTTGATATCAGCAATATTCTAGATATGAGACAGCTTTATTGTCAACGAAAACTTGTGACTATAACAACAAAATACAATTAGAAAAAATTGAACATCAAGACAATACGCGATAGGGATTAAAATATGGTATAAATACCCAAATGTGAAAATAGTTATTTATAAAACAAGTATCACAATGACTCGTTTTGCAGTACGAGTCAAGTTTGCGCAACGAACCGCGAGGCGGTGAGTTGCGCAAATCACGAGTACTACAGAAAGTCATTGTGGCACAAATTTTACACAATATTTGTTATAATTCGCATTTATTTAATTCTTTAAGTAAAATGAACTTACATATAGTCCCTGTTTTTAAACTAGGAGGAGTGGTTTTAATTTAAGTTGGCAATTCTGTAGATTCCTGATTGGTCAGATCACAGATGGTTTTATTCAGCACTTCTGACTTTTGACATATTATAACCGAATAATTGTGTAAATTGTAAACAAACGTCGGTTTAAGCAAACAGAGAATGATTATTTGTTTAAAAAGAGCTTTTTCGTATATGCCCTTGCGATCTATTTATATTATATCATGAACATAATTATTTCTGTAATACATCTTCACATAGATATCTGGTAATTTATCCCAAAAATCGAACGTTATGTATACCTTTATAATGATCCTATAAAATATAAAAATAAACAATTGACAAATCATTGATAAATAAACGTTAGCGTACTTTATTCATTAATATTTTTAATATATAAATCACTCTAATTTACCTTTAAGAATATGTGATATAATAATTTGCAAGCTAGAACAACGCTAGACCATTTTATTTATAATTTGTGTCAAGGTTAAAGTCAAATGTCAAATAAAAATATAACTAAATACAATAACCATCTGTACACTAAAAATTACTAAAACAGTGATCAAAGAGCTTCATTGTGACACTGTAAGCAATGTTATAATGAAGTCTCTTTTATACGCGAATTATAAAAAAACATTAAACAGCATTCTTTGATAACACAGGGTCAAAATTATACAACTTAATTCCACATTCTCTGAAAAAATGAAATATTTAAAATATATGAATAGTGCGTGGAGTCCCTCCGCGCGAAAGAAGTGAAACTTCGTAATGTGGAAATGATAATACCTAGAAGATAGCTTACGAATGTTTGTAGTGAATGAATTTCCAGGTAATTTCTTGCACTACATTTGTTAACATTAGTAAATAGAATTCTGTATTCATGCACTGTATATATTGAATCATTTTTATATTATACCTTCATTCGTTTTGAAAAAGCTACTGTTTAAATTGAACATTAGTTCAAATAAATGAAGGTTTAAACAAATTATATTGTTTTATTTCATCGTTCAGTATGGACCTTCTTCAAGTAAAATCCTCATTTATTCAACAAACTTATTAACATTGCTTACAATTTACAACTGATCGCATCTTTTAATTATCATTTTCGAGTGGAGAAATATCCAAATCTATAACATTTACAATGGGATTATGATTTCTAACTGGCCTGTAACATGCGTTCGAGTGCCACGCATTCACTCTCGCTCTGTATCTTTCTATTCCCCCTCTCCAGGAGCGTTGAACGTTTAACGCAACAGTGCTTTCATACCCCCTCCATGGTAGCGTTAAACGTTTAACGCAACCTTGTTGGAAGTCGCATTAGAAGTTTCAGTTCAAAAATTAAGAAATGGATTTTTAATAAAGTGCGACACATATTTAGAAAAATAGTAAAAATAATCTTGAAAAATCTGTAGATTACAGTTATTGCCTATTAGAGCTTCTGTGATTATTTATGTATATTTGATTCTTAATTGTAATTTCTTTCTTCTAAATTAAACATTACATTCTTTCTTACTTACTTACTTACTCACTTACTTACTTACTTACTTATTCACTTACTTGCTTGCTTACTTACTTACTTACTTACTTACCTACTTACTTACTCACTTACTTTACTTACTTTACTCACTTACTAACTTATTCATTTATTTACTTACCCACTTACTTTGCTATAAACTAGTATATAAGATTTTTTTAGTTTCGAACTTACACGTGACAAATATTAATGGTCGACCACTAGAAGACTATTACTCTCTCAGCAGAGCTTTAGATAATACCTCTGTACTACAAAACTTAACAATAGAGAGTAATGTTAGTATTGGACATATTCTGAATATGTCTTCATTGAATAATATCCCGTATGAAGAATTATCTAAAAATGTAAGTATTATTTTGATTCTCTCTTTTTCATAGAAACTATTCAAACATAATTTGTAATTGTTCCCTATAACTTATTTTTAAGGCACTGCATATTGGAGAATATGGGATCACAAACGACGTTAAATTTACACACAACATTACAGTTAAAAACTTGGTCACTTCGTTTGTTAATGATATTGACCTAAAAACTCTTATGAAAAGAATCTTAACAAGAAATACTAATCAAAATATTACAGCAACGTATAATTTCACTAACATTAAATCAGGCAAGTTCACCATATTGTTTAAAAACATTTATAATCTATATAAAAATGAATGTTTGTATGTATATATGTATGTTCTCTCTTCACTCCAACACCGCTTAACCGATCATCATAAAAATCGGCATGTATATGTATTTTTTCATGGAGAAGGTTTTTACTTTATCCCCTTTGTTGTAACTCCACACCAGGTGGCTCTGCAGCATATCAAATTCTACACCGTTCAACTGATCACCCTCAAAATTGGCATAAATATGTATTTTTCTATGTAGAATTTTTATTTGCTATCTTGTTTCTTGTAACTTTACACCAGATGGCGCTGCGGTAGCATATCAACTTCTATATCGCTTATTTTTCCACGAGCGCAGATGTTTGTGGCACGAGCCATAAAGCCAGTGCCGTAAATCAAGGGAGCGGGAGAAAAGCGTTGCGTACGAATTGTACACAACATTTTTTCTAGGACCACGGTTATTAATGAAAGAAAAAAGAAACTTATATAGGTATTTTATTTAAAATTTGACTTCTATATCTTTCACTTTTTCCATGAGAGCTGAAGTTTATGTCACGAGCCGTAAGGGCAAATCAAGCGAGCGTGAAAAGTGATTTGCGTACGAGTTCTACACAATATATTTTCCTACGACCACGTTTCTTACCGTAGAACCCCATAACTTTGAACGATGACATAATTTTGAACAAAAAGTGAGAAAAACATCGTGCCTTTCTACTCTTAAAACAAGGACACAGTGTAAGCGATGCGTTTAGTCGTTTACAAGCAGATTAGCACCGTTTCATGACGTTACTAAATATACCATCGATTCTAAATATATTGAACAATACAGAATAAAAACCCGCGAAACGTGAAGTGTGGAAAATTTACCAAATTCCTGTTATATAGACTTTTTGCAGACTTATAATTGTGTATTTCCAGTTTATTAAGACCTTCTTAACTCGTAAGTATATGGACAATGTTGAATTCTAGCGTATAATATTGTTACGGCAGATATTACTAGCTAACCCCAAAATATCGTAAATCTCTCATAACTTTGAAGAAGTGTTCAAAGTTATGGCTACATTGTTAAAGCATCAATAATAATGATTTTTACAAATTTCAGAAAATGGCAACGCAGGAAAAGCATAAATATCGGCGTTACGATAGTGAAGATAAGCTGCATTGGATATGATAAGACAAAAGAAAAATTTTCTAAGCAATGCCAGCAAACCTTCAACTTTTATTTTTCCTCAACTAGAAGACATATCATACATTGATAGTTCTCAAATAAAATGTACTTTGAGAAATTCTAAAGAATTAAGGGGTCATTATACATTTAATGAAAACTTAAAAGATATTTTATAAATGGGATTATTTTCTACCTTTCTAGATTTATATAATACTCATTTCTTTGTGCTTTTTTTATTTTATACAGCTCATTAAATGATTTCACAGCTTTCAATAGTTTTTTATTATTTGGCATGGTTTTTACTACACAAAAGTATTGTAAAATATTTTTCAACCTTTTACTTGTTCAATGTAGTGGCTAAAGCACACTAAATTGGACGTAACATTAACTTTCAGATCTTGTTCAAAGTTATGAACATAAGCCATAACTTTGAACACAGTAATTTAAAAAAAAATCGGCCATTAGAGGCATAATTGTAAAAATGTTGTTTCAAATATTTAAAGCTATAGTTGACCTCCCCTAAATATCCACATGATTATCAGTCTATCGTCTACTATAGAAAAGTACCAAACGACGAAAGTTAAAAACTATTCAAAGCTAGGGGGTTTTACGGTAATGAAAAAAAGTAACTTATATAGGTATTTTATTTAAACTTTGACAAAAATAATTTAAAAAATTAAAAACCAGTTAAAAGAATTTATAG
This sequence comes from Galeruca laticollis, assembly GCA_963921935.1. Taxonomy (NCBI): domain Eukaryota; kingdom Metazoa; phylum Arthropoda; class Insecta; order Coleoptera; family Chrysomelidae; genus Galeruca; species Galeruca laticollis. The sequence goes on from OY998180.1 coordinate 168,765,414, forward strand.
TTAATAGGGAAAATTGAACAATTTTGAATTGTTATGACTGGTGTATCTTTTTTTGATAATAAGTTTCAATGAACTGTAATATTAGTGTCTGTTAACGAAATTCACTATAAAGATAATGTTAGATTTTCAAAAAAAATGTTGAAATTGACTTCTCCGCGGGGAAAAGTGCCGTAGCGTGTACTTTTACCACTCTAAATTATTACTTTTCCAATGAATATCAAAGAAATTGAGAAAATGCATACTTTGCTTATGAAAATTTGTGTAGAACAGCGTGTTTTGCTGTAGAAACGTTTTATTATAAATATTTTCTATTAGTGTTTTAGATGAAACTCAATGTTTCTAGCTAATTCCACAATATAATGGAAAATGTTGAAAATTCTAAAAAATTGACAATTGTTTCGATAACTGAATATCATCGTCAGAATGACAGAAGTTACATTTCATTTGATGTCCGTAATGCTGTCTATTTGGGTCAGACCCTTAGAAATTTTGAAATCCGATACAGTGAACACTTACGAGCATACAGACTAAAACAACCAGATAAATCCCATTACGCAAAACATCTACTTGACACCAACCATTGACACCTAACACAGAACTAGAAGTACTATATATTTGTGATAAGAAACAAGAACTGGATTTCCTTGAAGAGTTGGAAGACACTTAAGAAACCCACAATATGAAGTCGTCAATGAACAGATAAATCTAGGTAGTTCTCCACTAATAAACTGTCTTCTTAAGTGATAATTGTAAAGATCAACAGATATAGTTTTCCTGGTTTTCTATATCATTGCACAGTTATACTGATCTTAATTGGAAAAATGATATCCAGGATATCACCATAGGGCTAATAATATTTAAGCTTCAATATTTGTAATATCACATCTTCTTCTCTTTTCTATTAACATATATTAAGTCAATCACGAGGTAGGTCACTTCTTGGTCTAGCCAAAATAACTACTAATCATCAGGTAGGCATCAAATGAAATGTAACTTCTGTCATTCTGACGATGATATTCAGTTATCGAAACAATTGTCAATTTTTTAGAATTTACAACATTTTTCATTATATTGTGGAATTAGCTAGAAACATTGAGTTTCATTTAAAACACTAATATGAGTAGATTCCACGAAGTAAGGGTCGAGACAGTTAATTTTATTTTCTATTACTTAATCTGTTATATAAAATAAAAATGTTATTAATTATTGAAAGTACACATATATCTCAATTTATTTATTTATAAGATATATTTTAATAGTGGTTATTTGCAGTGCAAAAATGTATAAAGTATGTATTTTAAAACAAGTATGGAAGAATGGCAGAAATATAATACTTATACCTCATTCAATTTATTGAGAGAAATTTATTATCAAAACAATAGTTTTGGATTCATGAATCGGTATATAAAGTAATCAGTGAGTAATTTCAATAATCACAAATAGTAAATTTAAAATTTAAGCGTTAAAGAATACCTACCATTCTTTCGTTTATAGATACGTTGTTATACTATTTTCCAACATTGAATAATAACAAATATTATTTGTGACATGGATTAGTTATTACTGAGTAGCTTTAAATATAACGAACATTGACCAATGTTTCAGCTAGTAATAATAATTTTGTCAATCTGAAAAATCACAAATAGATATACACAGAGCAAGAAGATAACATATGTATAATGTAGAACATTTCAAACAGCTCGATATCACTTGGTTACTGTTTACATTTATGTTTCGCTACCTTCACAGACTCGGATCAGTATTAGTTTGTTTTCTGAATTGATTATTTCCATTTCGATATTGCTTATAATTCGCCCATTGCATTGATAACCTCGTATATGGCTGAACACCGTAAATGCTGACAAGGGACTTCCTTGTTTCTGTTTATTGCTGATTTATTTATTTTATATATTTTATTGCTGATAGAAATAGTTTTGTTAATTAAATTATTCATAATATTTAGTCAGTCTGATGTTAACTTTTAATTAATAAAGATCATAATATAAAAATAGTATTGTTTATGTAATTATTCAGATTTGTTGCATTTAAGTAATAAAACAGTTTTTTTTAAAATAAGTCCTCGGTATTAATGAATCTGGGTTATGTGAACTTCTCTTTATCCTATCGGATGCATTATAGTCATCTCTTCTCTACTTATTTAACTCTTATCCTAATTTTAGTGCTGATTGAAAATACGATACAAAATTATAGATGAAATAAGATGCTGGTATAACAGAAATTGTTACGGAGTCCCATTACATCCCGTCCGAACAACATTCAAATCTATTATTATGATTACGATATTTCTTGCCAATTGCTTTAGGGTCAGATTGTAGACGTGAGCTAGTGTTGGACGCTTGAAATTTCCAGAAGTTCTTAGCCTGAGATAATATATAGTGTATTGTGCAACTAGTGCGGAAAATACGATAATTCGTACGAGTGTGACAAGATGATGAACCACGAGCCGCAGGCGAGTGATTCATCATCTTGTGACACGAGTAGGAAATATCCAGTTTCCGCACGAGTTGTACACTATACTTTTCCGACGACCTACCTGAAAAATAAAATATATCGAATTTTTAAAATATGTGTGAACCACTAATAATACAAGTTTTCACTCATAGACATTTTTCAAGTGAATTGCATTATTAAGAAAGATATATTTGAACAGGGAAAAAGATCAAATTTTATTGAACATACATACATATTCAGGTACATTTTGGTCTGTATTCAGGTACTATTAGAATAGTAATTATTAATGTTTATATTGGAACAATTGTTTAACACCAATGGAATATGACCATTTTCTTCAATTACACTTTGAAGTGGCTGAGCCTTAATTCCTGTCACATTATTAGTTTCAAATAATGTATTCGAAGTTGATGGTCTCACAGTGACTGATTGTAATTCCGAACTGGTTGTGAATGATCTTGATGGTAGTTCCTCTGTGAAGGTTCTTGCATGTTCTATAGACTGGGTTATACGATTGGATATTTCCATTTTTTTATTAATTGATTCATTGATATAACCCTCTGCGACTGTGCTGCTTTTCCAACCACCATGTCTTTTCAAAGTCAATAAATAAGTCACTGCCACTGTCCACTAATATTGTAGCAGAAGAACGCCTGAATGAATGACCAGTGTAGGTTTGTGGGTTTGGTAATTTCAAGAATGTAGCGATTTCTTTGGCTATTGCACCAAACTTGTTTATTCCTACAAACTGAGAGGTACATTTTCCTTTTTGGTAATTGATGAAAAATCTCTTATTTTTATCCCCCATACTTTTGGGTCGTAGATCAGCATACTTTTTATATATTTCATAAAATGTTCCTGTTAATGTAAAGTTCGAGTCACTTTATTTTTGGTGTTAGGAATTTTTACAATTAATGCAGATGTTACATCAGTTAAATCACATATTTTTACACTGGCTAATTCAGCTCGTCTCAAGGCTCCGCTTATAGCGAATGCTAAGGGAGCCTAAAATGATTAAAATAATCAGTTCTTATTATTCGAGTAGTGAGCACTGTATCTTAAGAAAAAAAAATGAGAACTTATATATAGTCTATATGACTATACGCAAATCAAATAAGTTACATGATCAATTTCTCTTCAAATGTGGAAAATTTTAATAGCAAAAATTTGACAAAAAAATGCTTTTTTGGGGATTTGAACCTACGACCTTCATCATTCTACTACTTGGGCATAACTTTCGACGATTTAAGCCACCGGCGAATAATTATAACTTTTAGAAACAGTAACTTATGAACACAAAATGAGTATTCATCGTTGTGTTATAAAATATCTAATATATGTTCAATTAACTTATGAGTGGTAATTTGGTTAAATTAAAAATCTCTTAATAAATATCCTCTTCCTAAATTAATCAACTATACCAATTAAAACATACACCTACCTTGATTAACAAATATTTTTCATCCGGAGCAGTCGCTATAAATTGGTTAATTTGTTGAGGGTTCAAAGTACTTGATTTCTTTGGTTCATATCCATCTGAGCGTCGTTTCAGTACAGCTTTCAGTTTTTGGGAATTTCCTATGTTCACGTTATGCTTAGCAATTAATGATGTCCGTAGCATAGAGTATATTGACCAGACAGTACTTGGCTTGTAATTATTTCCCAATTCTCCGATGTAGGCCAATAAAACAACCCGGGAGAAGCTTTTCGTATTATTTTTTTCTTCCCATGCCATGAAATTATTATACAAAAGATCATACTTGTGTTTTGATTTTTCCGGTAGCAATTCATTCGTCGTTTCCCTTGCTAAATTACGGACTTCCATGGAAATAAAATCTACCGTTTCATCGTCTGACGAATATTCCATGTTTTCGTTACAGATATCAGCAGATTCAACTTATACAAATAAATATCAATTTGATTACTAAATAAATCAAATCAACGCACTGACAGTAGGTATTGATATGTCATGAATTTATTTAAATATATGTGTCACAGCTGCCTACAATTGTGTGAACATCAGAGTATAGGTACCTACTAGGTAAATAAGCACAGCAGTCCATCAGAACAGGTGACCGCGGAATATTTCGCACTAGTGCGAAATACATAGCTTTGTGCGCTAGTTTAGAGTGCGAAATGATACGTTTTTCATGCAGGTCGTCGGAAAAATCTATTTTTGTCTCTCGTCACCACACAAATTTATTACAAGCATTTCTACCAGAAAGATTGTGGAAGTGCTAAAGAAAGCTTACACTTTGGCCATCTGATTATTCCCATCAGCTTTTGTTCAGATCAATTTTTCACTAAAGCTTGAAGATAAAATTACACCCAAGCACTTTTTGAGGTACATTGACCATAGCACTTTGGCACTCAAGCAGTTAATTCCTTTGGTACTTAGGTACACTCTTCAATTATACAAAACAGATATTGTCTCTGATTCTGATTTTTTTCGAATAGATTTGTATCCAATAAAGTATGAAATGAGGTTAAATCAATTTTCAATATATCTACATTTCAGAAAATTTGGTGACACCTAGAATAAACAACGTTTCTGTGCAAAACTTGATAGACATTCATACTACCTCTCCACAGAAGATGATTTTGCCAGCTGGTTCAGTATTTTCGGATGTAGTATTTAAATCTATAAATGCTATCAAAATCACACCTTGCAGTATAGGAGCAATAAAAAATGAGTTGACTGATCCACCAACTCAGGAATGGGCTGAAATTGAAATTAAAGGAAATGTTACTTTGCTCGACAGCAAAAGTCTAATATATAGAATATTTGAAAAGTCAGTCCGAATAAGTACTCGAAATATTATACATGCTCCGGTAAGTGTTTGGTATGTACATTATATTAAATAAAAATTGGAATTCCACTTATTCTTGTCAATGTAATCTAATTCTTAAAATTTTCACTTGTTGTGAAACTCTAGAATGGTTTTTAACGAAATTAATAGCACTGGAATTCCAACAAGCGTGTCAAGAGGTTTTGTCGTCTATTTTCAATTTATACAAAAATATAAAGAAGTTGTAAATTCCATGAAATTGCGTTAGTGGTAAATGTTTTCATATAAGCAGAAATTCTTCCAGCTGCTGCCGTTTTCCGCATCTCATCCGCCACAATTTTCTATAATGTCGGTCATTTTCTCTCGGTCTCCTCTTGCCATCGCTTTTTCCTCAACGTATGTGGTGTTTTCTCATTTTCCTTCTATTTTTACTTCCGAACACCCAGGGTCAAAAATGGAAGTATTGCAATGGCGCGAAAGAAAAATCGATATTTTTGCGGAAATATTCATTTCTTGACTATTTGTTTATATATCTATGATTTAAGACACATCCCCAACAAGTCATTCATGACCATGAACATGAAAAACATGCTATCTCTTAAAAAAAGGAAGACGGAAATAGGCTGTTGGCATAATATGGCCGATTCGCTATCAGCTGATGTGTGACTTTATTTTAAGAAATGTTCGGGGTGTAAGTATTCAGTTTTTTTTACACTCAATGCACTGCTAAACCATAATAATAATTTTAATACAATGTTCTTTAATAATAAGTTGATATTTAAACAAAAACACACTCTTATCCTAAAAAAATATCCACGTCAACAAAACAACTCAAAGAATAATGAATGAAATATGCGCAAATATATGAAACTTATGAAACATTTATGTGTTTCGATAGGTAAACATTTCAGGTCCTAATAATAAACTCAGGTACTTTTCTTGTAACTATATTGCATATGATCTGTAGTAAATTCATAAAAAGAGTTCGTCATAAGATATTTCATCATTTTCTTAAATACACTTTTACAATAAAAGCTTGTATTGAAAATATATTACTATGGAATTGAAAAATATGGTGCATATGGCAACATTACGAATTATAATGATACGTTTTTTCCAACAGCGGTTAGAATATGACAACGTGTTGCCGTTAAAAATTTTGTAAACAATCATAGCTGTTTTGTTTATATATCTATGATTTAAGACTACTGACCAAGTTTGAGCATGATGTCGGTGCGTCCGTATGTCATCAATTTTTGGTCGCGGCACACCTACCTTTAGGAGTTAAGATATAATTTTCAAATTTTGAATTCAAGAGTTTATGGACATAATGCAGACCCCAGTTACTTTTGGTGAAAATCTGTCAACGGGAAGTGGTAGTTGAAGTGTTAAACACTTTTTCCTAATTTTAAGCATCCAAATTATAAAATAATGGAAATGGAAATTTTGAACATCTTTTCAAAAAATGTATATTTTTTGGATTTAGCGCTGGACCCATGCAGAGAGAAACTACGTGCGTGGGTCCAGCCGTTAAATATGAAGTGTAGTGAGATTTATTCAACTATTTCAAAACAAATCCATAGTTTTTATTCAGTATATGACATGCTTGTCAAAAACTGGAAATGTATCCTATGTGAGGCAGTCGTGTGCTGGCACAACGCATTTTTTTGATAAGATTCTATCGCTATACGCGGTAATATTTATTTCGCATGACATGTACGTTTCATTTGGTATATTATTATTATTATTGGCAAGGACAGAGGACAAAGTCCTGTTTTTCCCATAACGAGTTATTGAGTATAATTGCCTATGGAGAGGCTGCAGAAAACAAAAACTAGTAGTACATATAAAACTCACCTATTTTTCAAAGCATACATTTATAATATCAGAAACTAATTGTTTTAGGTAAACTTTTCTTCGAATGTAATAGTGAAGAATCTTAACACAGATAAGCTTATAAACGGTATTAATATTCCTGAAATATTAGAAGATGCTGTTCTTTCAGAATCAGACAAGCCACAGGTAATATTTAAGAGTACAAATTTGTCACAGAATTTGTTGTTGTATAATATTTTTCTTTCAGATAATCAGTGGTATAAAATGGTTTCTCACATTACATACAAAAAAGGCCTTTATCTTGGACAATCTAGAAGCCACTTACTTAAATGATGAAAAAATTGCTGAGATCAATGAAATCATTGTTGACAAAGATGACAAAAACAAAACTATTCGAGGTGTGAAAACATTTTTTGGTGGTCTACAAACTAATAAATTTAATGTAAGTAATATTGAATAGTTTATATAAATTCTACTTAAATCATCACATGCATTGATAAATTCTCTGAGTTATATAAAACTTCACTTTTTACTGTGGAATAGAATAAGATTATTTCACAAGATCTGTAAATCGCTTTAGGGTCTATGAAATCAGTCATATACAATGAAACCTTTCTATACTCTTGTTAGTGTAAGATGGGGAAATGGCGATCACTTAACGAAATTTGGACATAAAAGTTAAAATAAAAATTATATATTGATTCTGATAACAGAAAAATCAAACATATCAGTCACTCTACATAGAGTAAAGTACAAATCAAATCAAATATCTTAAACTTATTCGTTAAATTACTTGAATTTAAAAAATGTGCCATTGACTGGTATTACCCTAACGTCCGGGTATTACCGGTCATACGTAACGGTAATACCGGTCACTTACAATCATCACAAATGTATCTGGTTGGAGGATCTATTCCAGAACATGGTGGGTGAGCCCATTGTCCAAATAGGGTACACCTGTATCACATCTCATTATTTGCCCCATAGTCACCACAAATCACACATAAACTAAAATATGTCTCATTATTTGCATTATCGCTGCAGATATCATTCATTTCAACATCAGATGATGATGTCCGATCAGTTCTTTTTTGGAAGAGTTTGATATTGTTTTTAATTTGTTTTGGGTTGTCAGGTCCTTCATATTTGGCATTTTTTGTGTGTTTTGGATGCAGGTCTTCAACACTGCAATTGAGAGGTGCCGATTTTGAAGCCGAAGGAATTAAAGGGACTATATTTTCTGAAGAGCAACATTGCTTTGAACTTCCCTCCATTTCTTGATCAGATCTTGCAGTTTTATAAGCTGACGAAATATCTTCGTTAATATTAGTATCAGTTCCATTGTAAAAGACGGCAATTTCGTCTGGATCAATCAAAGCACTAGCAGCCAAAAAATCTTCATCTTTATAGACAGAAGGGCCAATCGGGTAGATGTTGTTTTAAAGCCTGTCCCCCTTTACCCACTGATACTCCGTTGAAAAAAGCTTTTCGAACTAATGAGGCAACCTCATTTGGGGATATTTTTTCTCCTGGATGCGTTTTCATGTAGAGATTGCACTCATTCGTATAATATGATTTGAGTGGTTCATACAATGTCACGTCCTGAGCTACGTGTGTGGTGGGATGGTTAACATGACAATATGATTAGCTCTGCAAAAATCATAGGCTCCCAGGGAAACGTGGCTCGAATGGTTGTCTAATATTAACAACACTTTATCGTTTTCGGATTTGCATGAACGACAAACTGTTTGAGCCATTTGATGAAAAGGTCCTCTGTTATCCAACCATTCTTAGAATATTCATATTTTGCGCCAATAGGACCATCTTTCTCCAACAGAGGTGAATGTCGTTAACGAGAGAATATGAACATTGGAGGTGTATATCACCCAGTGGCAGTCATTGCACAATCAATTGTTATATTCCGACCTCTTTCCGAGCTTGTCATCGAGCCAACCCTCCTCTGACCTTTTGTCGGTAAACGGTATATTTTTAATCGATTCATGATATTATTTCTGGTTTCCCTGTTTCAAGATCAATAAAATCATTATGAAACATCGATAAAATTAACACGTCACCTTTTTTTTCTTTTAACATGAAATAGTAATATCTTTTTTTGTGTAGGTATGCATATATGGAAGAGCTAGCCTCTCTATTTTCTTTAGAGTCACTGCTTCTATCGAGGAGAACCAGTTATCTACCGTTATATTTCTATTTGTGCCAAACAACGGTTTGCAAGGCGGATAATTGATTGGGTTGGTTTGGAATATTTTTTTCCTCGTCAGATATAGTGTATCCATCGCTGTCTTGACCAGTATACACATAAGCATTTAAAAAATGTTCTGACATCAGTTAACGTCACAACTTTCAATCCATATATACATGGCTTGTTTTGCATGTACATCTTAAATTTAAAGCGTCCTCAAAAAGGCACCAAACTTTCATCAATACATGCACCAATACCAATTGAATATACACATTGGTAATTTTTAATAAAAATATTGAAAATCTCAGAAAAGGCGCTAGTGGATCTGCTTGGCTTCGTTCATCGCGAGTCTTCTTATCATCGAACCGGACACAAGCAAGAATTATTGCAAATCTATTTGAATTGGTAATGCATCGAAAAATGTCCCTACCAATACCGTCGGTAGCAAATATGGATCTAATATCCTCATCGTTGGATTTAAAAATTGAAGTCATCAGTAGAGCTCCTAGGAAACTTTGCATTTCTCATAATATTCATATCGCGAAGATCACTAGTACTTTTCATTAATTTTATCCTGAATTTCGCCAAACTTGCGTTGTCCAGTGCAAGATAATGTCCAAAATGTCATTCGTAAACAACATATTCCACGTTGTTATAGCATCGGAAGCTACCGCAGCGTTAATTTTTAGCCCTTGGCATTTCAAGACAATATTGTGTTTTAAGGTTCTTGTACTTTTTTCTAAAATCAGGATTGGAAGACCACTTGAAGCGATTTTTGCCGTAATAATATCCTGATGTGTTATCATTCTCGCTTGAAGCTCCCTCACCAGATGACTTTGACTAATCTAATTCAGATGTCTTCGTTATCTTCTATCTCAATTTTACTTTCATTGTCGTGCTCGCTCAAAACAAAGTCGCCATCAGCCACGTCGTCGTTCTCATCAGCAGAATGGTAGGAATAATCGGTCCATTTTAAAACAGTTTCATCAAAATCTAGGTCGGTATACCTCACTTTTTTTGAAGGGCTAGGTAAATTGTTGCCACCTATATCGAAAACCTAACAAGAAAATCATTTATTATAAATCTTCATAACGTAAACAAAATCATATTTACACAGACCTTACGTCTCACAGACACCAGCCAACATAAAATCGCTCGTGAAAAATTCAAAACTGCACCAATCAATCACAGACCAACACGGTTTAGCACTGCACCCGTCAAGGTACATAGCATATAGAAAGTAATATATGAAGAGAGTGTTCGTTCCTGTATAAACAGTGGCATCGCGTTGATCGAAGCGCACCACTTGTGGGTGTCAGAGCTAAATTTTACAGGCGGGATATTTAAATTTGGCAGTTTGGATTATCGGTAGGTAAATTTTACGATTTGTCTTAAAATTGTTTATTATAAAATTATTTCATGACAAGAAAAATCATATTTCATTTTTTGTAATGGAATAATTATAATAAACAATTGTGAGACAAATAATTTAGCTAAATAAGAAAACAGGAGACATTTAAATTGTTTACTAATCTGCACATAATATAAAGAAAAAATATTTATCACAAAATTACATATTTATACTAAAATTACATTAAATTATATTTATGGAAGTTAATCCAATGTCACACCAAATGCACATAAAGTTATTTTAACATTGTTAGCAACAAAACCAACAAATTCTGCAATAAAAAGGAGTTAAAAACTAGATTCCCCATTTTCATGAAAACAGGAACAGATCTGAAACAAAAAAGAAATTAAAAGCAGTACGTTAAGTCACCAAAAAAATATTTTTGTTTTAGCTCTCTTACCATCAATATTTTTTTTAGTTGATAAGAGGACAAAAACTTTTGAGTTGAGAAAATACGTATGATTTATGTTCTCGACGGGTGAACCAATCAAAATTTATGTGACCTTTTGCAAAGTGTTCAGTTTTTTCACTAATATTTTCTACAATACCTAAAAAGAGTTAAATATGATAACAAAGTCATGCAGAATTGAAAGAAATTAAACGACTTCTCTGTAAATAAATCAGATGTGTTTTATCATCATTTTCATTGAAGGAAGTGAAACTATGGTGAACGTCCAAAATATCTGTCTGCAAATTAGCCTTACATTCTTCGAAATTAAAATTTATTGTGCCAGTGTCAAAATTTGAATAATTTAATTATGTATCTAAAAACGGAAATTCAATATTTTCCAATTCATTCATAGTATTAGAAGTGAATGGTTTTGGTTCATTAAGAAAATTTAAAAAATAATTTGACTTATCTAATAAACTGCAGTCAGCTGCGTCACAATTTGTGTTGTAGTTCTTGACTATCATTATTGTTACAAAAAATAATCTTTCTTTTTACAGACAATACTGTACTTTAAAAAGCGTGGGTATTATTACTATGTTCAACTAATTTGGTGGTGTATGATGTGATATAAGTGTTGAAAAGGAAATTTAAGTCTTTTGCGTAATGTTCCTACTTGTAAATGCATCATCATCAAAATGATCTTTACACAACCTTCGATCTTTGGATGTATAAGGAAGTTCTAAAATTTTTTACCACTGTTCCTTTGATTGGTATCAGATGGAAAGGTGAAAAATGTTTTGTTCTTCAACTCCAAATTGCGAAGTAGCCAAAAATGTTTACTATTACAACTTTTTGCAATATAACTATGATGAAATATACCTGGTGATGACATTTTAAAGGTTCACTTACTTTTATTTACTCTATTAGAATTGAAATCCTAAATAAATTAATAAAAAACTATACTAATTGTACTCCCCATGGTAACCATATCTCCATAACCGTATTCTAAGCAATTTTTATTTTTCACACTTTATTTTGACAAACACAAGCCAATGTAAGATTGTTTTTGTATATTTTCATTTTTAATGACTTGAAAGTTAATATAGTTGGATATTTCATTTCACAATAATATTTATCGACATTAAAGGTAATATGTTAAAATTTATTGTAATTAATAATCTATTAAACGATTTTGTTTATGTAAAACAGTTTTGTAGTTCGCGACTGCAGAGACTCCATGCGCGGGTCAGTTGCTCACAAACGATGTGCCACATACCGCTTTTAAATCAAACCATCTATGGTACATAGCGTCGCATCCGCGTAGATGCTCGGAGAGTGGAGTACTTGAGCAATTCAAGGGCAGAGGTGTCTCATGGACGTGTTGTCTGTAGTTACGGGTTAAATAAGTAATATGAGTAGATTCCATTCAGTAATTGGCGAAACAGTAAATATCATTCTGATACCTTCTTGTTATGTTCTTTTATATTGACTACTCTCTTCCTTGACTTCTAATGTTACTTCAGTTACCAATTTCTGTTTCTTTTTTTTTGGTTTTCATTTAGTATCTATCCAAAAATATTAATTATATTTCTTCATAACTCGTACCATTCTTCATCAATGTTTTCGTGCTCTGTTCACATACACATAAATATGTAAATTGCAACGAATAAATAAAAAATTTTAGTCTATTCTGATTAACACAAATGTCAAATATGTTTCAGAGTGATCATATATCCAAAATAAGTACTGAAAATTTAGTAAATTTGGACAACCTGAAACCAGTACCTGAAGCCATATGTGAAAGATTTGAAGTTAAGAATAACTTGAACATTACATTTTATGCCAATCTAAACTTCACTGATATTATTGTTAACCGACTAAGAACCGATGGTGATGAGCAGATAGCCAATGGAATTTACTATTTTCAGAATTTAGAAGTAGAAAGTAAGTAGGAACTGTTCACAAATCATCTACCACATGAATGCACTAATTTTATTTCTCTATTCTCCTAAAATTCTGTCTATAATGAAATTGGAGCATTCAAGGTGTACATTATTTGTATTGTTACAGATCTGCTAACACCCTCTATCAACGATATAAAAATTAATGAAGTTGTTTTTGACGTCGGCACTCAAGATATTTTTGGAACTAAACATTTCTTTCAACCTGTTAAAATTATTGGAAATACATCTATTGATTTAATTAATGGAGTAAATCTAACAGACCGCTTTGAAAAGGCAATATCAAAAGAAGTACCAGTTAACATCACTGGTAGTATTGTAAGTTGTACAAGTATTTTAATAACTTTAACATTTATTCTATGTCTCAAAGCTAATAGTACGAGAGTGAATGTTTTGCCACGAGACGAAGTCGAGTGACAGAATGACACGAGTATGGAATTGCGAATTCCCACGAGTGCCGGATGCGATTTTTTCTACAGCCACAAAGAAATGAGAAATTTGAACATTTTGGTTTATTATTTTTTATTCTACTTGCTCAAAAATCAGCAAAACCTCTAGTTTGAATACGCAAATATGCAAAAATTATTTGATATATTTTTATAACAATTTTCGCAATTTTGACAGATAGGTAAACAAGCCGGGCAATTTTTCGCGACATACCTTGAGATTGTATTCCAGTTTCTGAATTTTTTGAGTAACCTGTTTTTGAAACCAGTAACATATAAAATGTACTAATGATTATTGTGTTGCCATTCTGTAATCCGCAACATAACCGGGTGTAAAGCGATTATATCGAATAAAGTTGCTTAATGTTTACGGCGCCCTCTAGTAACTATTTAATGAACTGCTGAGCGTGTGGAAAATGTGCCATGAGCGTATCGAAATTAGTCAATTCTATAATGGCTGTAGAACAACATATTTACAAAGATGGGGACGATATGAATTATTTAAATGTTTTTAATATAATAATATTGTACTTAGAAACAATAAATCATGAAAATTTATCAGAACAAAAATGTATTGTGTGTTTGAAACCTAATTTGCAATCATCTTTAGGTAAAGTGCGTTATGGCACTATTTCATAAATCCGTTGGGAATAAGCGTAATTTTCAAACAATCTTGGCATTTATGGTGCAAAAGTGACATTGCGACACTTTGCAAAATATTCGTAGCTCATAGCGTTAAAAAAGTGTTAAAATATCAAGAAGCCAACTGATAGTTAGTCTTCCAATAACTCCACCAAAAGAAGAAGAGAAGAAAAATTAGGAAGAAGCATTCTGAAAAAGTAAAGGAAGATGATGTCAAGAAACCCTTCCAAACCAGGGAAAGTGATGAGGACGAATTAAACAAAATACTAAGCTCTATGCAGGATATGAAAATGGAATTGCAGATATGAAACAAGAGATGAAAAACATAAACGAAAATAAAGAAAAAGTCGAAATTCTTCAGAGAAATATAGACAAAATAATACAAAAATGTAGGACACGCAGAAAGAAAGCTAAAAATATGATAAAGCGAAGCAACGTTAAAATAATATTTTGTAGAAGTACGCAATGCGTCACTTTTCCCACGAGGGCAGAATTTTGGGAAAAGCGCTTTGCGTACGAGCTGTACACAATAATTTTTCTACAACCACGTTTATTAATGAGAGAAAATTATATATTTTTTTTAATTTTGAACAGTAAGTATTTAAAAAATTAATATTGAATATAGAAAAACCATGCAAACGTAGATAAAGTTAATAGAAATTTTCAAAATTCTTAAGCCTGGTGTATCTTTTTTTGATATTAAGTTTTCATTAAGTAATTATAATATTAGTGTCTATCAACGAAATTCACTAATAAGATAATGTTTGATAAATTTGACGTTGACATTTCCGTGAATAAAAGTGACATTTCCGTGCGGAAAAGTGCCATAACGTGTACTTTTACCACACTCTAAATTATTACTTTTCCAACGGATATCAAAGAACTTAAGGAAATTCCTGCTTTGCATATAAAATGTATGTAGAAAAGTGTGTTTTGCATAGTAGTTGTAAAAAAAGACTTTAAAAGGATTGAAACAAAATAATTCAGTTGTAATAGGGATAGAAGTAGATATAACATATCCCGACGCTTTACAAGAAGCTATGAGTAATTTCATTTGATGTCCGTTAAAGCGGTCCAGAAAGTTAAGAAAGTATACCTAGTGAAACTGTTTAAACAAAACAAACCGACAATCATGCAGAATAAACAGAAGTTTAAAAATATAACAGAAAAAGGAATATACATCAATGGTGATTTGACCAACTCGGAACGGGGACTAATCAAAATAAGAGCTGTAAAAGGAATAAAAGACAGGAATGGAGATGGAACAAGAGTACCCGCAGTCTTGATGTAACGTTTTTAATTTTTTTTACGTTTTGCCCCACTAAATTGAGTAATTATTTTCGAATAATCCCTATCTCAGTACGGCCCTGGCGTAAGATACTTGTGCCGAAGTGTAGGGCGTCGTTCCGTATGATCAACGAACATTAAAAATTAATAAACATTATCCCTTGACACCGGAAAGGCGATACGCTCTAACCTTAATTTTCGACTGAAAAATGTGCGATGTCTTTACGATAGCTTTAATATCGCCTTTCACAAAGGAGTACTTTGTCCTAGATTTTAGTTCAACATCGTAATTGGTGAATTTATGGCATCATTCGTTTTCTATGGACTTTTTCAAGAACTAGATTTCTCTTCATTTTTCGTGGAAAACTTTCTAAGAAAGGCTGGCAGAAGCTACCGAGATTAAGTGAGTCAGCGAAGAATTCTCAAGAAAGTTGTTTCGTACCTACCGCTACCGAGATTAAGTCAGTCAGTGATTAAAACTGAAGAGAATCAGTTGTATTTTTCTTAAAGGTCTCAGCCCTACTAATCGTGTCGTACCGTACCGAAGTACTTATATATTGTGCTTATTACCATAATATTTTCGGATCAGCGAATTAAAGTTACCGCAGTTTTTAGCCGTAACGTTTCGAGTTTCGTTTGCCGTTCTATCGAGAAATACCGAGTGCTTGTGATTTATTTGCATCACGCAGTGAGAGTAAATTACCTATTACAAGTATTTTCTTATGAAATTAAATCCACCGCATCGACAAACCACGCCCTCCGGCGTTGATAGTAAGTGTCGCCATTTATAATTTCTCTCGTATTGCAGTTTTTGAAAGTTTTTCTGTGAATTAAAATTTCTGGCGCCCTATAATTAATTTCTCGTTTGATTACCTTCCATCATATATACTTACGACCCTTACGCTCTCCAACCAAACCCACGAGCGCCGTTCGCTTACGTTTTAACTGTTTATCGCTCACTACAGTTCCGAATAATAGTATTTCGCTACGCCATCTTTGTTTCATACAAGGAAACTTATTGTATTGTGGAAACAAAAATCTAGACAAGCAAAAGAATAATGGATTTCCAGATTACTACGGTAACGAAAAAGAAAACAATGGGAAAGAGAGGAATGAAAAAACTGGAACCATTGAATATGATGCAAATGAAGAAACGATCAGGTCATCCATAGAAGAAACTTTACTTTACTGTTTGTTGATTAGAGCAAGTCTTTCAATTTGATATTGACAGCAGAAATTACTTTTTTTAACCCCATATACGCCATTTTATGTTTTATTTTTAGGCTTATTTGCGCACTTAAGCATGAATGAAATAGTAAATAATTCAATTGAAGAAATCTATACCTTCCCCTTATTTTCAACTGAAAAATGAATCAGGATGATTTTGAATGCTGATCGAATACGTAGAATTCTTTATTATTCATCGTACAATTGAATAAACATGTATATTGAATATCCTTGCCTAGAATCATAATTTGATATTTTCTTTTAATACATTAATGTTTCTGTTTAGAATGTGCTAAAGTCAACAAGAGGGAATGGAACAATTTATACAGAATCAATCAATGGTCAGTCTATATCTACAATTAAAAAAATATTAGCTTCTGATGATAAGCACATTGAAACTGACGAAATTTTCAATATCAAAACAGTCTTAATAGAAAAAGTTAAAAATTCAATTCGTATGGTAGAAAGTAAGTAAACATCAATAAAAATACCGTCCTATTCAAAAGTTCCCTTTCCCCCTTCGCATCTTTGGAACAATTATATATGAACTTGTGAACATTTGAAAACATGATACTGCATGTTACTGCACCGTAATAGTGTGGATGTGCAGTGAAACGGTATTTGAGTGACAAAGTACGAGAATAGTTTCTCAATCAGGCAATTCAAATCACGTGACTTTTCAACTGTCAATATGGCGCCTGGTTGGCAAACAGAGGTTAGAAGTTCCTATTGTTTACATTGTTTCGAACGACATTCAAGTAGTTTTATCGTTTTTATTGGGCATTTTGACCATTTTTTAATTAATCGTTAGTTGTTTGAAGGATTATTAGGTGTTAAATCGAATATTTACAGAGCTTCAATATGCAAAGTTCATATTTAAATAAGTTATTGTAATAAAACCCAGACGTTGATCAGAGGTAAATATAATTTGTTTGGAGGGTATCTAGTGAAGCTGAACCCTTGTTCATTTGCAACTGCTGATTTAGCTACAGTGCAAATGGCATTACAGCAGTCACATACCCTGATACCCAGACAACATTATATATTCTATAAATATCCGTGGAATATTCATTTTGGCACATTGGAATATTCTCTAAAAATGCCAAGAATATCTTTATGCTTCTTGGAATATTCCTAGAAAGTGAAAATGGGAATATCCTAAATATTCAGAGAATATTCCCAAATGAATATTCTTTTTCGTATTATATATAAGCTAGGATTATTCAGAGAATATTCAGAAAAGCATTATCTAAGAATGTTCTTCAATGAATGTTTCCAGAATATTCAATATATACTATGAATATTCATGGTAGATTCATTTGGAATTTTGTAGAATTATTTTAAATTGTATATTCATGGGATATTCTTTGTATATTCAGAATATTGCAGAAATATCCTCAGAATGTTCAGAACCATACATTTAATGGGGGGAGAGGGGAGGGTTAGTATATAGGATTCATGTAAATGCACTTTTCCAAATTTCTGTAAATTAATAAATTTTCATAACTGATGGAATTCTCTACCCGACCATTCACTGGATGGTGGCTTCTAAAGTGAATAGAGTGGCACATGTACAAATTGCATTCAGAACATGAGTCCAATAACATTAGTGCTTTACTCTGGTTACACCTAAGAAAAAAATATATTTTAACTACCTAAGCATAATAAAATGAAATTCAATATTAAATTGTCCAAATTTTTATTAGACAAACATAAACTTTATAACTCTCTACAAACTTCTAAAATTTATAAATATTCAACTATAACTTTCATTTTATCGTTTTTAAACCAAAACGACAGAGCTTCACAAAATATATAAAGCATTAATCTATTTGTTGAACATCAGTTTCGTAAAATTAAATATTTATAGACACTTACATTCTCTTGTGAGAAATTAAAAATAAAGAAAAAACAAAATTGACCAAATACTTGTTTCTATCAAAAAATATAGAGTTAATCTTTTAAATTTTGTAAAAATTTATAGGGCCCACACACTGCGAGTTTTTAGCTATACCCAAATGGATAAAACTGTCCGGTTAAGGCTACACAACTAAGGTATAACTGAAAAACATCCTTATTGTTGACGTTTTGCAATCAGATATATCAATTTACCCGTTCGGGTAAGGCGGTGTTAAAAGCTGGCAGCATGTGGATTCATAAACTTGCGTTATATCATCACAGTCACTAGAATGTATTGCGACGGCCTGAGATGAATGTGCCGGTTGCTGTAATGGTGTGGTATCTGCAATTATAAAAGTAATTGTAGTAATCATTTGTAGTGATTTTACAAATATGAGTATAAAAAATATCGATATTTTCAGAAATTTGTCACTATGCAGAATACATTACATTGACACTGGTATTCTGTACTGTCGCTTAAATACCAAAGCATATGGTGATTAATTATTGTATGCTCTTCTCATGGAAGTTTTTACCAGCCTCAAGTTCTTAAGATAATTTACTTGTTTAAATGAATGTTGACTTAGTTTTATGAACCGATATAAATGTTTTAATTTTTTTGTTTTCATTATCTTAACACCAGGATATTCCCTTATACAAATTTTAAGAAGCTATTAATCCCGTCAAAAAGTATTAATTAATTATGCGGCCAGATGACAAAAAATAAATATAAAAAACAGCTGATTATAATGTCTACTTAAATTTAATATTTACCAGACTGAGTAACTATTTTTGTTGGTGGATCATTCAATAAAATGTGACCTTTGCATTTTAACCATGGAAATAGGGTAGGCACAGCTAGCTGAAACAAATGCTTGGGATATCCTCCTTTGGAAATAAATTTTTCCTGATAGTGAAGTTCACACAACCTATAATTCTATTGTAAAGCATCTGTAGTCTTTCCAAACAAATCTGCACAGTTACAATCTTCCAACCACAAGTGTGCCCTACAAAGTAAATAAATGTAGTTATTCACATGTCTATATTAACTACTAATATATTATTCAACATATTTTAAGCAGAACAGGGCTCGTCAGCAGAAAGCTTATTGTAGTACATATTATTATTTCATGTTATTAAAAGGCAGAGAGACCAAAAACATAGAGAATTACACAACTTACGATGCATAGGTACATGTAAAATATTGAAAAAGTAATATATAACTATAATATATTGCATATAGAAACAATTACTCCTACCTCACAGGGTCTTTGGGAAATCCAAACATAATTATTTCTTCTCCTGTTCTTGAGTGACATCCACTAACTGCACAAGTTATTCATCCCATAACAAATACAATAATTTCTCACTAAGAGTTCCACTAGTCACGATATTGTTGAAAACAAAATCAAAATAAACTTTAACTAAAGCACAATCCACTCCTGTTCATAGGTTGATATTAGATAAAACCAATATTCTCTTATCTATGGATAAAACGGAAGAGAAACGAACCTATTGACACTTGACTTTGAGCATGCCAGACTTAAGCCCATCACACATGATATTAGAAATTAACCAATAAACGTGTGTACAGAGAACGCCAGTTGCATTTTAATTGGCTAGCGGCTTTTTGTTGACGCGATTGGGTACCTGTCTTGATTTGGCTTTACGCTGAATGTTATAATTATCATTCATATCTTTGTTCTCTTTTTATCACACGACGATATGACGAATAACATTATATCCACACCGTATCAACCATTTATGTAGTGTTCATATCAAGGATATTTTTATATCTTTTTCTTATCTTATAATCTCTATCTGAACTTCAATGAGTTTAATACATGGTTTAATTTGATATATTATATTTATTATTTGTATGAAGGTGATTTTAACTACTTACAGCTATGCGTAGAGTTGAATATCCGGTTAAATGTTTGAACTATAGCTTTCGTCCCATGTGAAAAATAATATTAATTTTCTTTAATCATAAGTAAATATGCTTAAAAGAATATGCTAGGAATATTCAGTTTGGTAATATTCTTAAATGAATATTTTAAGAATATTCATATTGATAATATTCTAAAATGAATATTTCAAGAATATTCATCAGGCTTGCTCTGTGAATATCCCCTAAGGAATATTAATAGAATATTCAAAAATAATATTAATATTATGAGAATATTCTTAGTTGATTCGGAATATTCTTATGCTTTTTGGTGTATTTAAAGATTATTCTATGAATATCCCATGCTGTCTGGGTATAATTTTCATACATTGTGTTAACTCACAGTTTCAATACATTTGAGCAGATGAAAGCCTACAAAACCATGGATGCTCACAAGTATTTTTCAACGGGATTTGTCTTAAGAGTAGGAACAAAGATTTTAAATGATTTGCATGTCATGGCTGGAAAGGTAACTTCTTCTTTTTATACTTTTTGATGGTATATTTCATCTTATAATCATAATAATGGTTATAATAATGATGTTATTCAAATGTTTTTTATATATCTTATACGTCATATTCATCTGAGTTTTATACGGTCGTTTCTTTAGGTAGGTAAAATGTTCACAAATAGCCAGTGCTAAACCACTTGAGGCTTGGTGTATTATCACTAAAGGTGATTCAATTTCAAGCTGCCACTATACATGTATGGCAGGTAATAGTGAAGGTTTTAGATTTTATTTACAGTGTATAATATTACCTACTGTGAAATAATAAATTTATTGTTTATTAAATTTTAGAATTTTTATGTAATTACTGTCTTATCTATTGTCTTATTTATAACGAATAAAAATAAATTACTGCAAACTTGTTTAAAATATAATAATATATAAAATACTAAGGCATGATAAAACCTAAAATATACTAAAAATAATTCTTACAATATGGTGACATTCAAATTGAATAGCTTTTTCTGTTGAGTGACAATCGGGTTGTTCTGTAGTAACAACACTACACATTACTTTCTCTGTGGTTTGAAAACAATAACCTATACTTTGCTATAAGAGATAGATCGAAAAAGGTATGACAGATAAAAAAATATTTTTTGACGTCTCTGTTGTAGTTTCTAATCATAAAGTTGTAATAAAACTGATTTAAAAAGGAAGTCATGTTTTTATTATTAATAATCCCAAAAAACTAGTTATGGGCCCAGTCTCGCCCAGAATTCATTGCAACCACTAGTAAAGAAAAAAATTGGAAAATGAGGTGTTAAAAAAAATAATACACAAAAATTTCAACAATCGTACTATCTTTACACAAGGCAAATAGATCCATAATATCGCAGTTCAATGGGATGGTTTTTCAAATTGGGCTTTCCGAATAAACTAGGCAAATGGTCCCCATCTGCAAAGCTTCCATAGTTGACCAGAATACACGTTACTAGCATTTTTCTTTCAAAATAAACTTAGGTTTCATTATTTACTATAAATCCGACAAAAACTAAACAAAACTATACTCAAATACCTCAACAGCTTCAAAAATCCATAGGTAAATAAACGCATAACTTCATTCTTTGCCAACCAAGCGCCATATTGAATTTATTTGACAGGTTGTTGGATTGCCTGATAGGACTTTTATCTGTCACGATTGAAATGGAGCAATTTTTACAAGTTGAACTTTCTTTATTTGGTAATTGAAATCATTTAAATTTTACTGTTTACTGATTTAATCCATGAAAACAAGCAATAATTAGTATCATTCACAATGAATTCGACGATACGACTCTCAAAATACGGACGTGGGTTATCGTGAACAATATGTTTCTTTTTGTGTCGATGCTGCGTGTATTCTTTTGAGTTGAAGTATGTAGATGTCGCTATTGATGTATTGTTGCATGCCGTTTCAGATCGGAATCTGCGTTGTTAACATGTATTTTGCTTTCAACGTTATTGAAGAGAAACAACGATTTATCGTCAGTGACTAGAATCTTCAGAAAAGAAGTTTGCTCGTTTCTTTGCAGTAGTTCAGTGAATATTTGAACATGATTGGCTTTATTGTTGAGAGAGTTTGTGAGGGACCATCCATCCAAGTTCCATACCTATTCGTGTTTTTTAGGGTTGGCTGGCTCAGAGGATAGAGCACTGGACGTTTAATCGAATAGTTCCGGTTTATATTCACACCTATGATGGAAGTATTACCTACTTTTATTCATTTGAAAATAATTTTCATAACCTAGTTGTGTTAATTATTGCCACACTGCCATTCATTTATTAATGGTGCTGTTTCTAAGGCCGGCAAAAATCTACTGATTCAGTCTCTTCTAATTCTTAATTAAAATATTTGGGATTTATTAACGCCTGTTTTAGGACTACCTGAAGAATTGATGTATTTAGAAAAATCTAAGATTTTACAAATTACAGTACCAAATGTAGTTAGAGCATCCTCTGTAACCACTAACGAGAATGTTTTAATTAATGTAAATGGACATGAGCCTGGAATATACTGTGGCTTACCGAACAGCTGCACATGTCCTCTGCAGTACTCTATTGAAATATCGCCACATTTGTCAGTCAACATATTTCCAAACAAAGGTTTCCAAAGAATGTTCACATATGATGATGAGAAATGCGTTATTAATATTTTGACTAACAGCGTCAGTACAAGCTCTACTTGTAGGTAAGTCGTGAGTTTCACGATGATTAAAAAGGAATTGAAAAATAATTTTCAAAATAGATTTTCTTAATAAAAAGTGTTGCATGACCTAAAACCCTAACTATATTATACGGTATTTCACGTACATTTATCATAAACTACTGGACTCGTTGCGAATCTAGACTTCAATAAGAACAAATCCTTCAACTTATTTGATAATATTTCATGCCTTCTATTATCCAATCAATTTTTCTTATGATTCACTTATTACCAAATTTAAAACAGTCGTTATAGTGGCAGGACAATATTTTTAAATTACATGATTAGCATAATAAACATCTCAAGTAACTACAATGTATTTCAGAATTTATGCATATTACTTTCAGAGAAGGATCCGATTCTAATTGGTATTCTAAATAATTATAACCTTTTGACCGCTATGATTGGATAAACAATTTTGTAGGACTGATTTAAACAAAATTTGAGCACTGAAGTGAAGTCAAAACTCTCCTCAAGCTCAAAACTTTAATACCTGATTTGGTGCTCTCTATGAGCAGATGATTATGTTACCGTCATATATGAAACTATCTTTCTAAATAATTTCAGAAAATAATGAGAAAATGATAAATATTCTAAAAAATTGGCAATTGTTTCGGTGTCATAAAATATCATCGTCAGAATGACAGAAGTTACATTTCATGTGATGCCCACCTTATTATTTTTGGCTAGAAAAAGAAGTAACCTATCTTGTAACTGACTTAGTATATATAAATATAAAAAAGAAGATATATGACAAATATTAAAGCTTAGATATTATTAAACTTATGGGGATATCCTGGATATCTTTTTCCCGTTCAAGATCAATATAACGGTGCAATAATATAGGAAACCAAGAAAAACTATTATCTGCTGATCTTAAGAATTAATATTTAAGAAGACAGTTTAATAGTGGATAACTCCCTAGATTTATATGTTCATTGTCGACTTCATATTGTAGGTCTCTTAAGTGTTTTCTAATTCCTCAAGTAAATCTAGCTCTTGTTTCTTACCATAAATATGTGTTTACTTCTAGTTCTTTGCTAATGAATGCTTGGTGTCAAGAAGATTTTTTGCATAATGGGATTTCTCTGGTTGTTTTAATCTGTATCCTCGTAAGTGTTAATTGTGTCTATTTTCAAAATTTCTGAATGTTTGACCTGTGTAGAGAGCATTGCAATCTGGACATTTTAGTTTATATATACAAGGCTTTTTTAATGCGAATATTTATGTTTTTACATTTAGCAATTTTGTAATTACATTACTTTCTGTTTTAAAAGAAATTGATATAGATATATAGATAACATATTAGCTTGTTTTGTAGATAGTGAACTGCAATTAGATGTATTTTTCTTTCACATTCATAATTTACATCCAAAAATTAAATTTACATTAAAAGTTGAAGAAAATAACTCAATTAATTTTCTTGATTTAAAAATTCAAATAGTTAATAATGAACTTGATTATTTAATTTATAGAAAACCAACACACACTGATGTGATTATACCAAATAATTTCAATCATCCCATGTCACATAAATTAGCAGCATATAATAGGGATGTTGACTATTTTTGGGAAAGTGTTTTAAATCGGGCATTAGTGTCTAATATAGCCACAAATATTTATTATCATTTTTTTAAATATGACTAAAGCTTTAAAAATCATATATTTTAAATAACGTTTCAAATTTCACGCGAAGTTAAGTTGAATATTGACAGTTATTGCTGCATGATCGGACTTACCTATTGGTGAACTGATCTCCAGGCATGATAGCAAACATTCGTCATTGGTCAAAATAAGATCGAGGGTAGAAGGATTATTATTGTGTCGGAAACGAGTAGGTTCGTGGACAACTTGGGTTAAATTCAAGTTTTGAATAAATTGCATAAATAAATTTTTTGCATTATTGCCCTCAGGAATATTTATTATCGGCCAGGATATATCCGGAAAATTGAAATCCCCAATGATAACTAGATTGTCAAGCATGGATAACTCAGTTTATCAAGGAGGGTGACATTATCTGCCAATTGTGAGTCGCTTGGACGATATATGCAGGCTAAGTGTATGGACATGAGACGTTTGGATATTTTAATGCATATAGCATCAATGTTTGGGACAGTTATATCTATTTCAGATACAGAAAAATTATTAGTTATATAATCAGAGAGGTATATGCAAACACCCCCTTCAGGACGGTTGGGTCTATCGGTTCGAAAAATAGTAAAGCCATCAATTCGAACCACTGAGTCCGAAATTGAAGGCTTAAGCCAAGTTTCGCTGATAAGTATTATGGACGGTTTAATTAAATCAACCGAGCATACAAATTCATTGAATTTGGCACATATGGAGTCAAGATTAGTATAAAGTAACAACCAGTTTTCGAAATTATGAGAAGAGCATTTATTGATGAAATGTAACTATTTTTGGTGATCCTCGTACACATTTTATGGTAAGGTTCTCCATTATTTGTGCGATTCTCCAGTTCTTTGCGCAATTCTGTAAGAAACATTTGTTGTGTTGGAGCTTTGTCATTCATAATGGAAAATTTGCTGGTTGAGCGAGTCTCTAAAACCTTTTTCTTATTTTTTAGAATGTATTTGGCATCTGATTCGGTTGGCATGACTACTTTCAGCATACGGGGAACGCGCTGATTTGGTTTGCCTATTCGATAAAATGTGACCGAAGAGGTGGGACAGCCGACAGCGTCAAGCACTTCCTTAATTGCAGCTCGGTCACATTTTTTTTAACGGTGGAATCCCCGCCAGTTTCTGGTACACCCTTAATCAAAATATTTTTGGCACGGACCATGCGTTCGTCAGTCTCGTTCGCGATTTTGTCGGTGATTTCGACGGAATATTTAACTCGGCTGTAAGAGTAGCAATATGATTGTCCATCTTTGTCTGCAGATCAGTCTTGAAATCAGTAAAGAGTTTATTTAAGTCGAGAAAATTTCCCAAGTTGGCCACGCAATAGTTACACAGAATACTCAAACCTCGAACTTTCAGACGCAGATATCCCCGTACATTCCATGTGTAGTAATCGCTTGCAGCCGTCACACTGAAGTACTGATTCTCGATCGGAGACAGACTTGGAATAGTGACCGCAGTTATTAGGCATCGCCGACCTTCACAAAATTTGACGAATGTAAAGAAAAAAGTTCAACTGATAATGGGTACTTACAGTAGTTCGTTCAAAATGCACTTTTTAATTCACTGATGTATATAATTATTGTCACAACAGCAATACTTACACTTTAACAATTACGTACAAAATTTTCAAAACATTCAAGTATTTAATACTAACAGCAAATTGATATTTTAATAGAGCAACGAAATGTGTGTATTTACCAAATCATAGGCGTATTTAGTCGGCGTATTTAGTCGGAACACTTCGAGCATACAGATTAAAACAACCATAGAAACACGATTACGCCAAACATCTAATTGACACCAAACATTCAATAACACCCAACAAGGAACTAGAAGTTATAACCTAAACTTAATTTCCCGGCCAGAGACCCTGGCCTAGTAGTGGTATTTGGTCTCAGTATATGCTAAAAACTTGCTCCACAAAATATAGTTGAACGCCACCTAGTTTGTTAATAAAAATTATATGAAGGTGAATAACTGGAAACACCTAAAAATAACGGTTTCAAATAATAGAATAATAAAATAAAAGTATGAAAAATCGGAATAGATTTGTAAGCACACAACAACAATTTAAAAAATAAAGAAAAAACGTACCAGCAAAAACTAGATGTCATCACTCACAAGAGATTTAACGACTGAAGAAATAATTGCTTCTTAAGCTTAAACAATCAGGAAAGAGACCGTTGCCGGTTTAAATAGATGATGTCAAAAGTAAAAACAATCATTCGAATTGTTCTTAAAATATGAACCTAATAATTTTGGATTAGAGGTGGAAGTGAGTAAAGAATAAATTACGGTACGGAATAACTTTAAAGAAAAATTCGTAGCATGTCGATGGACGTGTTACACCCCCTCTCCGCGGAGAAAAAAAGAAACTCGAAGAATTACTTTTTTTTTAAACTTGAACAATCTACAAAGAAAAGTAACCAAAACAGACTGAGATCAGTAAAACAAGAAGATGTAATACTGCTTACAGATTCAACACAAACGAGAAATAAAAAAAAGATAAGAACAAAGAGAAGAAAAATAAAAATAAGCACAAATTGTATCGATGTCAAAGAATTGTTGCTTTTTAATTCGAAGGTAAGACTTTTTTTCAATTGAAAACTAAAAACATTATATATATATATATATATATATATATACTAGGAGCTTACTCCTATTAGCGATAATAAAAAATTGCAAATTAAATGCAATAATGATCAAAAAAATTGAAAACAAAATGCAGTAAAAAAATTATAATAAGAGCTCATTCCTATTAGCAAAAAAAAGTGAACAAAATCATTTATAGGTACCGTACAGAGATCCTAAAATATCCAAAAAAATGTATTATAGGGGTAGGCTCCACCAAAATATGAAATACTGAACATCTCAACGATAAGATATGATAAGACAAGAAAACATCTATATTCCTCATCTATGAAAAAATCATATGGACATCAAAGAATCCCTGCAGAGTGATAAATGAATGAGAACATCGACCGTGAAAGAAAAGCCACGCGAGAGATATTAATCGCGTTGTAGTTATCTATTCCCAACAATCAATTTGACATCCCTACAACTACCGAAGTGTAGACATGATCGTATAACAACCGCATCCTTGCAAGAGGAAACGAAAGAGTTTACGAAATCAAAAGAGAGAAAAAAGAAGAAACCAGAAAGAAAAGAGACAAAAAGAAGGAGGGAGTAAATTTTTTAAAAATAAGAAATTTTTGAGCAAGCTAGGGTAATTAACAAACCCAGCATAATGTAGAAACGCCACAACTTAAATGGAAATTTCCAAAGAAAATTCCAAAAGAAAAAATGACTGGATCTCTAGATCTATAACACCGTGGTGCAGTGCCCATGCGACACATCCTTTCTGTGTGATAACATGATAAGTCAGCAAACCACACTTTCTGAAAAACTGCGTCCCGTAGGTACGATAGGTTCTGGAAAGATGACACACCTCTGACATTCAGCTTTCCACTTAAAGACGTCACAAGACTAGTATCACGCATGTCACAGAACAAAATTCACGGAAAGCTTTGTTAACAAGAAAACGGAAAACTCCAAAAAACTCAGTCAGGGGAGTGCTATTGTGAGATATTATAAGAAGATACACAGACAGAAATCTAATACGAAAATTTTCTGGAGTGACTAAAAGTTTTATGTGTGTTTGTAAAATACATTACGTAACTATAAAGAAAAAGAAAAGGAAAAACAACAGGGCATGGCCTTTTCCCCCTTTCCTACCCTTGGAAAGTTTGGAGAGAAGAAATCCACCAAAACGGATCCAAGTTCTAAGGATTTAGCGATAACACACTCAGGATATTCAAACCCAAAATAGGAAGATATGTAGAAGAACCTAATATTATAAATTGGAAACACTATGAAAGTAAAGAAATTATAATCCTATGTGTTTTTCTTCTTTCATTTCCCCCAGAATTTTGGAAGTTTAGGAAATTTGCATGGAAGATAGAGTGACAGTATAATTATTAAAATGTAATAAAACAATAAACTATCGTGGCTAAATGGGGTGTAGCCCCAAAGCCAAATGGCCTCCTGGCCAGAAAAAGAAAAGAAAAAAGAAATTATAAATTGTATTATTTCAAACCACATAAAAAGTTGTCTAGAAAAAATTGTTTTGTCAACAACGGTAAAAAGAAAACAAAAATATGCCGTAATAAATCCTATTCATGAATATCGTCCATCCTTCATCTCAATTGGATCACGTAATCTTCTCGGGCTAGGTCTTCGCCAGGCCGACAGCCATAGATCACAAGAAAGCCTCATTTCACGTCCAAACAGGATTTTCGTAGGTGTTTCACCCGTGGACTCATTTATGGCAGATCGATAAGCCAACGCAAATAGGGGAATATACTGGTCCCAATCTCTCTGGTGGCTGGAAACTACTTTGGACAGGTATTTTCCAATTGTCCTGTTCATTCTCTAAACCGTTCCAGCTGACTGTGGATGCAACGCTGTTGTCCAGGTCCACATATACATTGTCAATACGACATCTGAGAGAAGCTATCAATATGAGAGGGTCTTTTGAACGATCCTGGGTCAAATCATATCCTCTGCCTCGAATTGACGACACGCTAGATACTTTGGCCGGCTGCAAACTGTTTTCCACCTTGGACCTGAAGTCTGGATATTGTCAAGTAGAAATGGACCCAGAAGACAAAGAGAAAACTGCTTTTACCACCGGATCTCGAATATGGCAATTCAACGTCATGCCATTCGGGCTCTGTAATGCGCCCGCGACATTTGAAAGATTCATGGAAAATGTCTTGAGAGGGTTGTCCTGGAAGACATGCCTGGTTTATTTGGACGACATCGTAGAGCTGGGGAATACATTTGACGAACACCTGAACAATTTGGAAGACGAATTCAAACGACTCCAAGCTGCCCAGCTCATGTTACACCCGAAGAAATGTCAGCTATTCCAAAACCGAGTCAACTATCTTGATCATATAGTGAGCAATGAAGGAGTGGTGGTGGATCCAGAGAAAATTGCTTCCATTTAGCAATGGCCGCAACCAACCGACAAACATCAAATTAGGAGTTTCCTTGGACATTGCACATATTATAGAAGATTTATCAGGAAGTTTGGAAATATTGCCAAGCCTCTAACTCGACTTACAGAAGAAGCAAGAGCTTTCCAATGAGACAAAGACGGCTTTTGAAACGTTAAAGAGACATTTAACCACGGAGCCGATATTAGGATACCCATTACCAGAGGGAGACTCTATTCTTGACACTGACACAAGCAACGTAGGAATTGGAGGAGTGCTCTCACAGATCCAAGGAGGGCAAGAAAGAGTGCTGGGATATTTCAGTAAAGTCCTCTCCAAACCAGAACGAAACTACTGCGTCAAAAGAGGAGAAATTTTGGCGGTAGTGAAGTCCGTTGAACACTTTTATCTCTATGGTAGGAAGTTTTTAATCCGGATTGATCATGCAGCACTCAAGTGGTTGATGGAGTTCAAAAATCCCGAGGACCAGATCGCTAGATCGATTGAACGACTTCAAGAGTACGATTTCAACATCGAACATCGAGCTGGTGTAAGTCACCGAAATGCCGACTCCCTGTCCAGACGGCCGTACCCAACAGACTGCTCCCACTGCAACAAGGCGGAATCTAGGGAAGCTGCAGTTTCAAGAACTACGGTAGTCAACGAAGAATGGTCACCCACCAGGATCAGAGGAGATCAGGAGAATGATCCTCACCTAAAGAAGATTCGGCAATGGAAAGAAGAAAATAAGAAAATCGGCTAACTACATGGCAAGAAGTGTCAAGATTTTCACCGAAACTCAAGGCGTATTGGGCTCAGTGGGACTCCCTTGTCCTGCAAGAAGGGCTGTTGAAAAGAGTCCTTGAAAACGATGATGGTTCCGAGATGAGGAGACAGCTAGATATCCCTAAAACGAGAGTAGCTGAGGTACTGAAGAAGTTACACGACAGTCCATCGGGGGCCATCTGGGAGTGAAGAAAACCCTTCAGCAAGTCCGTGAAAGGTTTTATTGGATGAACAGCTCCGACGATGTGAATGACTGTTGTAGGAAATGTACGACTTGTACTACGAGTAATGAACCACATCGCAAGAGAAAGGCACCTATGAAACAGTACAATGTTGGAAGCCCTTTCGAAAGGATTGTTTTAGACATCGCTGGATCATTTCCTTCTTCTTCTTCTTCTTCTTCTTCTTCTTCATATATTTAGGCTCTTGGGCCTGTTCTATACCGATTAGTGCTGCAATCTTATTTGGGATGTCGATTGCCAGCTGTCTCACCATCTTTTAAAGGGCCTTCCTGGTAGTCTGGTGCTATATGGTTTTAGATCTCTTGCTGTTCGCGCTATCCTATCTGCGCTCATTCGTGTAACATGCTGGTTCCACTCCCGTCTTCTCTGTCTTCCCCATCGTACAACATCTTGTACCTTGCATAGTTCTCTTATCTGATTGTTTGGAATTCTATATTTCAATGTTTTGCCAGCGATTGATCTTAAAGTTTTCATTTCTGTTGTTCTCACTATTCTTTTTGTTTCCGTTGTGTCGGCTCTCGTTTTTATTGCATATGTCAATATTGGTCTAACACATGCTTTATATATACGTCTCATGTTTTTGTTTTTCCAAATAACATCCCTCAGACAACCTGATATGTAAGATGCCTTATTTGCTTGTTTTAGTACACTTTGTTTTAGCTCTCCGTATCTGTATATTTCTATAGACCATTTCCGACAACAGAAAATAGTGGTAAATAAATCCTGGTTATAATGGATTATTTCACAGAGTGGGTGGAAATTTACGCGATCCCGAATCAAGAGGCCACGACTGTCGCGGATGTATTGGTGAAAGAATTTATCAGCCGATATGTGCCCATGGAAGTCCACAGTGACCAGGAAATAAATTTCGAAAGCTGAGGAGGAGATTTGCGACAAGCTGGGAATGAAGAAGACCAGGACAACAGCATTACATCCACAGTCAGATGGAATGGTCGAGAGAATGAACAGAACTATTTGAAAATACCTGTCCAAAGTAGTTTTCTGCCATCAGAGAGATTGGGACCAGTTTCTTTCCCTATTTGCATTGGCTTATCGATCTTCCGTCAATGAGTCCACGAGTGAAACACCTGCGAAAATCCTGTTTGGACGAGAAATCAGGCTTCCTTGTGACCTGGAATTTGGCTGTCGGCCTAGAGAATATCAAGCAGGAGAAGACTACGTGATCCAATTGAGAAGAAGGCTGGACGATATTCATGAATTAATTCGAACAAATCTTCGAGTTGCCAGCGACAGAATGAAAAGTCGGTACGACACGCAGGCCACAGTAGGCGGTTTTGAAGAAGGGGTCAAACTATGGTTACACAACCCGACGAGGAGAAAAGGATTTTCTCCTGAATTACAAATAATCAAGAATAGGATCAATGATGTTATACATCGCATAAGCAAGATCCCCAACGGAAAACCAAAAGTAGTTCACCAAAATCGACTAGCGCCATTAGAAGGAGACTATGACCTAGAGAAAGGAGTAAATCACATTCGAGATGTGCCTGACCCTACCTTCCACGAATTTATGGGCGCGTATGGAGGTGCCGGGAAAGCTAGATATGGAGTCATTTCAGAACAACGACAAGATTTGTTCACTTTCCCGGAAGATTATTCACTGGCATACAATATCCCCGCCCGTATCAAGAACGCACGAGAGTTGGCAACCGTCTTTCGAAAGAAGTTCGGGCAATTAGAAAAACTTTAAGACCAGATTCCAGCCCCTGGCAAGACACTGAGACTGAAACATAATTCGCGGTACGTCTTCTACGTGATAACTAAAAAAGAATTTCAAGATCGGTCTACCTACCGCGATGTATGGGAGGCAGCACTTCGGAACCTCATAGACCATGTGTTGGAATCCAGTGTGAAGAAACGGGCTATGGCCTAAGATAGCGAGTTACCAGTTGGATTGGCGAGTCATCAGGAACATGTTAGAAGTGATCTTCCAAGATACCGGTGTCCAGATATTAATTTGCAGCTATAACCCCCGTTATCAGTATTCGATGAAGACGGTGCCCTGTTATTTCCATAAGATCGGAAAGAGTAGAAATGGGGCCAGTTGCCGATTCAAACATCCAGTCCCGGCTACACAAAAGTTCCGGGAGGAACTTCCATTTAAGGAGGGGGTAATGTTAGGAAATTGCACACTAGTGTATTCCCTGAATCCGACTATGCCTAAGCCATGTATGCAAGTAAAAATTTTGGCGGATGCGCAGGGATTTCTTAGAACTGTTTACGATTTTTTATGACTATCTTATCTAGACATTGTTTTTGTTACCAGTCTTATCTAGAAAATTCCAGGGAGCCGATTGTTTTCGTGTGAGCCGCAATCTAGAATTATCTAGTAAAAAGGGCACTAATATTTAAAGGACCGACCAGCAGGAGGAATCAGTTTATAAAGTGATCTCGTGGTATAAACAGCGAGCAAGTAAATAGTCTAAGTAGTGAAGTGTTTATATAAATTAATTTAAGTGTATATACTGTGTATATAATATAAATTAGTGAATAGTGTAGTTAATAAATAAATTAAGTAAGTGAACCTACCGTATGTATGAATTTATCCCACCCGTCAGGATAAACTGTTTTAAATAAATAAGAAAAACATTACAATATTTTATGAAATCGAAACAGTTGTCAATTTTTTCTAATTTTTATCATGTTTTCATTATATTGTGGAATTATTTAGAAACAGTTTCATTTATAACAGTAACATGAGAAGATTCCACACAGTAAAGGTCGAAACAGTAAATTTAAGATGGTTATGTACCTATTTAATATTACTAATAATGGTGTTTTGGCATCGCATCAAAATCTTGAATAGTCAATTTAATAAAACTCATTTCAGGCTATAAAATCTAAGATATGCATTACACCACAATATTATTACTTATTAAATCTTATTTTTTAAACACTTGTGAATATAAGTCAAAAAATGTCAGCTGTTATCTATTGTTTCAATCGGATGACATATTTATTCCTAAAACTGGGATTTGTGTTTATGTGTAATTGACTGAACTTACCAATTTAGGCAAAGCAAAAAGTGTGAAAAATATATTTAATCGATCCAATCCAATCTGGCAGTGGTCCCCTTATATTATAAAATATATATCAAATCTACATTTTTCTGAGTTAACCCTTTTATTTGTTGAGACGATAAACACGTCATTTAAGTGGTTAACTCCACATTTCGCCGGCTATTATGAGCGGCTTTTTCATAAATGAAAAAAGTCTATCCGTGGACAAGCGTAGCCTGGACACTTGTCAACCATTGTCTTAACTCTTAACTCAGTCACTAATCACCCAAGTCAAAGCAACTGAACTTCGACCAAATGGGTCTATGACTGGACCAACATAGCCTGGATACTTGTCAACCAAACCTCAGGAAACCAAACATAAACCTATCCGTAGTCTTGAACTTCAAATGCTCTGACTTGGTTGACTAGTGCCCGTGGGAGTGATGGTTCCAAGAATACAGTTTGTGATCGGTTGCTGAGGCTTCGTTGGCTAGTGCCCGGACTACGGTTATCCAAAAATAGGCTATTCGGTCGACATTCAACTGCCCTGACTTGAGAGCCAATAATATGTAGAGGTTTGTGTTTGGTTGCAGGAGCTTGGTTCACTTGTGCCCAGGCTATGGCTCCCCAGGCATAGACGTATTAAATTTTCTTCTCTTAAAGTAGCCGCTTATAATGTAGTCAGCAAAACGTCGAGTTCATAACTCAAAATGACGGGAACTCAATCCGAAAGATTATCATATCATTGACCGCGAAAGCCGTCCTTTTTCTATGTATATGTTTATTTCGTTTCAGGACCAATACATCAAAATTAATGAACGAGGTATCAATGGTAACATGGACTACAAAAACCAGAGGAAATATTCCGGGTGTTTTCTATCAATATGATAAATTTTTCAGTGGCTACATAAGCAATGTGGATTTTTTCAGTTTAAATGAAAAAAGTTACGCCATCATTGGACGCTATTACGATCCAGTTCGTGATAATTATAATTTAGATTTCACTGTTATTAAATTTGATGAAAATAGAGTACGTATCATACATTATTTAGAACTTAAAAATGGAATTGAAATAGATCGATTCCAACTTAGTTGAAATCTGTTTAGTAACGATCAGGTGTATGCCCAATGCTTAAAAAGCATTTCAACTGAAAATTGATGATTCATCGGAAGATCCTGATGGTTTTTCATGTGTTTTGAAGTCGTTTGTAGACGGTTCCGAAACGATTATTTCAATACATTACTTAGGGCTGAAACTATGATGAAAACGGCATCAACTTTCGCTTTATGCCACAGAAAATTTTAATTTGTATGCCATTTAAACAGTAACAGCAGATATGGTCAGCGCACCAGTAATAGAACACTTAGTGGTAACATTTGTGTTTTAAATCAGTCAGTAAAATTTGATGTACCTTAACATGGTGTACATCAAATTTCACTGATTCTTAACATCTTGTCTCCTGATGAAGCTATTGAACAATAGCGAAATATTGAGAATGAGAATATAGAGTTTTATTTCTTATACTGACCGCATACCTGATAATCATCACCTTTTGCTTAGATTAATAGTATGGTCGATAATTACCACAGAAAAATCTGTGTATATATAGGAAGGAAAATAAATTACACAATGTTTTTTATTATTAACGATGTAAGGCTTCAAACAGTTTTATAAACACTTTTACCTACGACCACCCCTGTAAGTAGTCAAAAACACACAGTCGGCAATCAATGTAAGACGTCTATTACGCACGGTAAAACAAAACGCACGGCTGTAAAGTAAATCGCACGGCTTCCATAGCAACCACTTAGCAACTGCCAATAGACGTAGCCATTTGATTCAAAATTTATTACTTGGATATTGAACGCTTAATTTTATTCTATATATAAATGGTAGATAACATTTATTAGATATGAGATTGCATTTAATACTAAGAGTTATTTGGAATTATATGATAATTGGTTCCGTTTCATTAAATCCGCATCTTTTAGCTGTCTGAATGTATCTCATATTAGTAAACAATAGAGTATTATACACCAAGCGACTAAAGTGGCCCATTTAATCCCGCGGGTGGTGTTTGATTCCTGAGGGAAGTAATCCACCTAAGGGATTAATGTCACTTTAGTCGAGAGGTGTATACGCTATTTTATACAATTCCGGTAATTCTACATACTTTTTAATAAAAATAAATACTGCTTAGGATGGACTTTTACGAAACTTGGCTGGGCATCGAGGGTGAACTTCTAAGATGCTTGGCTGGGCATCGAGGAGCGACTTTTATAAAACTTAGCTGGGCATCGAGGATGTACGTTTTTATTTGTACTTTAAATCCCTTAACAAGATTATAAATACTTAATAAGATTATAAAGACAGGTACAAGTAGACCGTAGGTAAAGTATAGTACGTAACTCGTGTTGTAACGCATTTTACGCACTCACGGAATTTTTCCGTTCGTGCGTAAAATGCTTCTTACAACACACGTTACGTAATATACTATTATTTTACTTGTCGCTATGATGCTGTCGGTAATGTTCGTTTTTCGTTCTCTCTGCGCAATCGCACTGGTTGTGAATTGGATATAGCTTGATGTCGCTCATTCAGGAGTTCTTGAAATTATTGATTTTCTTGATTTCAATCTCGTCGGGATTATGAGACTTTTATTTAGCTACTCGAAGGACCTTGAAGAATGCTGATTGAAGATCGGCCACAAACAGGAAGTGATTGTAGCTGGTACTGCGGCAGGAAACTGGAATCCAGCAGCTCGAAGTTTGACCATAAATAGGAGCTGAAACCGGCTCTGTAGAACCATGAACAGAAACTAGTGTTTTATTTAATTAATTGATTGGTTTTGTAAGCAGTATGTGCTGGTTCTTGATAATTCGTTCTATTTCAGAGTTTTTACGTTGCATTTTTTGAGTGTGAGTAATGCAATTAAACATTTACTCACTTCTCGCTCATATTATTATAAAACTTAGTACTTTCTCCACCACAGGCCAATCAAGAACTTTGTTTTAATATATATAATTTTGTTGAGTTTAATTTTATATTATTTAGATAGTTAAAGCATTTTACCTAGTATGCTAAAACTTGGGCATTGCCCGGTGTGTTGTTAGAGAGTACATGCTCGCACGATGATTGTTGATGGAATTGGATGAGTTTGAGGTTTGATACGTATTTATGACTGAACAGTATGGGAGATGAAAGGGGGTGGGTACTTGCCGAACGTTCTAGAATTAATTTTATGAATTGTTGACAGATTGTTTATTAAGATGTTACAGGGTTGCCAAGAGGATGATATATGAGTAGGAGGTTGCATCATTAGTAGGTGTTGTATTGATGTATATATAATTAATTAAATTACTCAGGTAGTATTTTAAATCCTAGCACTATACGTTCTTCTTCCATAGTATTTGACATAGGCTGTGGGCCTATTTTTCGAATATTAGGTACCATATTGTATATTTTATTGTGGAGCGTAGATTTGGGGATGTTATCTAGCTACGGACGCTTTATTTAACGGTTGATCCTCATTCTAAATTTTTTCTAAGGCTTGAGCAATACACTTCTGAGAGTATTTAAACCTGGAAGAATATATTTTTGGTTGGTTGTCATTGCCACTTGTTGCCATTATTACTCGATCTAGAACAAAAGAAATACCTACGTTGGTTTGTACATGTTTATAAAGTAGAAGAGACCCGTAAAAACCAACCACCGAATATCATCCTTTGAATGAACACCCATTGAATGTTAAAAGTCGAATTTTATTTATTGGGGATCTAACATAAAATGAACAAAAAGAAAAAACCACGTTCAGTTACTGGTTCCGTTCTACTTAGAGACATTTTCTTGGAATCATTGGAAAGTACTTATTATAATATTCAAGAAGGACTTTTTTTAAACACGTTTGTAAAAATGCGGGATAATCCAGTTAATAAACATGGTGTTCATTAAGTTGGAATTACTAGAACCGCTGGCGATATTCATACTGAACACACTATTCACTACCACTACACCAACACTCACAATTACAACAACAAGTTATCGCCTTCGGCTGCCGAAGGTAAACAGTTCAGTATGGTGTTAATTCACTAGTTTTTACGTTACATTCTAAGCCAATATATGTACACTTAAAAATTTAATTAACTACTATGTTTAGAGGTTTGATAAAGAAATAAATGAAGATATTATTCTCTAAACTAAATATTGGTTAAGAAACTTCTTTGTTTGCGACGCAATTTTACTATTTTTTGGCATATTTTAGAAAGAGTGTGTTGTTACTTACATTAACTACTATACACACACTTCCATACACCTCAACATTTGATGGCTGACCACAGTGTACTAAAGTTTGTTTCTTACTCACCAATAAATTAAAATACTAGTGCGCAAGTGTCTTTAATAGTTTCAAACCAAAATAGTGATCTCAGGCGCCAAAACCCTAATATTTGAGATAATCCAGAAAAATGTTCAACCACTGGTTTGCGTTTAATCACTGGTGCGCTGACCCTATATAAGTTAGGTTTGGTTTATTTTAATAAAGTTCATGAAAAAATCATGGACAGATTTATTGTTTATTGATATTACTGCGTAAACATTTACGGGTAGATGACATCAACATTTTTTTAAATGAGCTATACGTTCTTTAGTATGCAAAACGTAATTAGTGCATTCAAAGTATAGAGGATTTATAAAATTTAGATCATCAATTTTATTATGATTGCACGAACAACTCATCACACTGAGTTTGTGTATCTGCAATAGATCTTTCTCTTCTCTCTCACATATCGTTCATTGCCTAAATTGTTGACTAAATTAAATTAGACGACTCACGATGTTTTTTTATATTATGAAATAATGTAATAGTTAATGGAAAATATTTTATAAAATTTAGCTAACCGCCACGGAAATTCAAAGGATGCCAACGAAAGGGGTCCAAGAATTATATGTATTTCATACAGCGCAAGGTGTGATACTAGTAATTGGAAATCAAATACCATCTGATATTTATCACGAATATGATGACACTAAGATTTATAGGTTCCATCCAGACACAGAGAAGGTATGTTTAAACGGAATAATATTTGAACTTTTAATTTGTATGATAGAGTGATGCATTTTTCAACCACAACTCCCTTGATGTTTTGTTAAGACTAATTACAAAACAATCAATGTGCGTTTATATACAACTGATATTCAATGAATTTGTCTGTTATGTTTATTGACAATTTGCGATAACAATCCTCTGCCTAATACATTTGGATGTCTTACGTCTAATTTTCATTTTTGAGCAATCATCAATTACTTTTGTCGCCAATTTATACCAAGCTCTCTTCGCTTCGTAAAGATATGTTTTGCCACGTGAGCTGTTGATCT
Source organism: Galeruca laticollis (assembly GCA_963921935.1). NCBI lineage: Eukaryota > Metazoa > Arthropoda > Insecta > Coleoptera > Chrysomelidae > Galeruca > Galeruca laticollis. Next base: position 168,804,684 of record OY998180.1, read on the forward strand.
AAATATTTTACCAAACACTTTGTATATGTATTCTGCTTGTGAAGTTTCGCAATCGCGGATGGTGATTCGAAGATTTAGTGAAGCTATGACATCTGCAAACGTTGCAAAAATGGTGTATTTAGTTGTTGGCGTAATGGAATAAAGAAAATACAGGATTGGGCCCAATATAATCCCGTGTATTACAACAGATAGAATAGGATTGAGACTGGAAGTCTCATTACTTTGTTGAACAAGAAGTTAAGTAGAACTTAATGATTTGGTGGTAAGAAAGACGTAGCAGCTCTTTCAATTATATTCTTCTCAAATCATGTCAAAAGTTTAGTGAACACTGAAGTAGGCTATAACTTTGTAATATATGCTTACTGGTCAGTATTACCAAAAAAATTGACGTGTCAAAAGAATCTAATGGTCTAGGTTGAGTGGAGCTGAACTGATCTACCTATGTTATAAATGAAGAGTGCAGGGAAGAAAGGGAGAAGGTCAATTTTTTGGCAAAACGAGTTTATGGTGGAAGTGCGTAGCTAAATACCTATAGAATTAGTATGTATGTCTAAACAGGGAAGAATCGAGGTCTGTCAATATTAAAACGTGTTTATTAATATACCTTACAGCGAAGAAATGGGAAAGGTCAATCTTTCCGAGTCGAGACCTGACTGGAATTTGCTTGATTTGCCAACATATTTACACTGTTTTAGTTTACTCGAGCAATCACGCGAGTGTGACGTGCTTACTGCTGGTATCGCTGCGTAAATTGTGTTTGACAAGATCGTGTTCCTAGCTGAAGTTTCAAGTTAAAAATGGCTAGCGATACTGAAGCTATGATAGTGAGTAATAACGAAGGCATCATTCCTTGTGCGAAAACCAGGAAGAGAAAAGTTACGGGTCTAGTCAGTAATGTGATGAAAAACTTCGAGAACAAAGCCACGAGGTAGGTGAAGATTGCCACTGCAAAAGACTCAAGTGTTTCAGTGTTGTTAACGAACAAAACCGGTCATTTATAATTAACCATTTTAATTCTTTAAATCGTAATGATCAAAACATGTACTTGGGCGGACTATTTACGGTACTACCGGTGAAGCAAAGAAGACCTAAAAATGAACTTTGTGCTAACTTACATTATGCTTCTTATGCGTTTAGGGTGAGAATACGAAATGATGAAAGAACTGTAGAAGTGCCAGTATGCTTTAAAGCATTTTTAAGCTTGCACGGTATTGGAAAGAAACGAATTGAAACTATTCAGAAATCTTAAAAAAATGTTGGCAAGGTATCTAAGGACAAGCGAGGCTATAATATTATGAAGTATAAGTTACCAGAACACGTATTAAGCACGATTAAATCACATATTTCCAGTTTTAGGGGACGCAACAGTCATTATAGCAGATCTAAGACAAGAAATCTGTACCTACCTGTAGACCTAAACATTAAAAAAATGCACAATTTGTATCTGGAAGCAAAGAATCCTCCTGTGTCATACGAAACCTATCGACATATATTTAATACCAATTTTAATATAAGCTTTGGTTACCCACGAAGCGATACCTGCAGCTCGTGTGACTAGTTTTTAGCTGAACTTAAGGTTCTTCAAAGCAAGCTACGTGGTACAGATGTTACTGACGAAATGAAAAAAAGTACTGAAGCAGAGATAAGAAAAATAACAGTGGAGAATCACCTGCATAAAAATAAAGCTGAAGTATTTTACCAGCGAAAAAAATTGGCCAGGAAACAAGCCATGAAGCAAGTTGATTTTGAATGTATTGCGATAGACTTTCAAAAAAATCTACCTATGCCAAATCTATCTACCAATGATATCTATTAGAAAAGGCAACTTACTTTACATCCTTTCAGCATTCACGTGCTATCAACAAACTGTGCTACCTTTTATGGTTATCCAAAAATAATTGGCGGAAAAGGATCCAACGAAGTCGCGTCTTTACGTGCGGGGGTCAAAATAAGAACTTTACAGTTTTTCGGTATTTGCATTACGTTGTCCATGTTGCTAAAATATTAGATACTATAGAAGTGATTTTTCCGGTCCGGGGGCACTCTTACATGGAGTGCGACAGGAACATGGGGTTAATTAATCAAAAAATTCCTGCTGAACTTCCAGAAGATTGGTTTAATGAAATAAAATCATGCAGAGTAGAACCAGAACCGTTTACTGTAATTGAAGTTGACCAAGCTCTTCTTCGAAATTGGACAGAATTATTGGACTCAATTTATATGACCAAACCTTCATTTAAATCTCGGGAGATTAGAGAAGTGAAAATTTCACAAGATCATCCTAGATTAATTGAGTTCAGGAACACATACAATGGATGCTGGAACACCTCAGTAATCAACAACCGCATTGTTGCATCGAAAAATACAATCACACCCAAGCTTTCAGATGGTCAGTTTGTCCTACCACCTAAACTTTATTTTGGTAAGAAAAACATCATAAAGAGAACCTTGTTTTTTAAAAGTAACAAATAAGTCATTATTCTATTTAAAATAGGGTTTCAAACTTTAAAATTGAAATTTCTCAATAACATTCAAAAATGACCTTCCCCCTTTCTTCCCTGCACTCTTCAAATACAATATACTCCGTTCAGCCAAGATTTTTTCAACAGCCTATAACTCTGAAAGTAATGAACATTTTTATTTGAAAATTGGGTAATGTCAATTGGACCTACAATGCTATCATTTCAGGTATAATTGAGATCTGTGACGTGATCACAGGTGCTGTGACGTCATCACAATGAAAAAACTTAAATCGATCAGGGGAGTTTTTATCCCTAATTCAACGATATACCACAATGAGGGTATTGATGTTGATAAATATGCTAAATTTTTAATTTAATGATGCAATTATCATGTCCATAGTAATCTGAAGCTGGCCTATTTTTACTTTTTAACTAGTTTTCACAAATTCAGAAGAGAAACAAGTTGGCCCTGGAATATCAATTAAATTGTTTTTTGACAACTACAAACAGTATACTAACACCTAATGGCATTTCTTTCTTCCTAATCGTACGTAGATTGCAACTTTAAAACAGAATTTTAAAATATCAGAATTTCATATAGTAGTAAAATTGCCATTTCTATTTACTCCTAATGAATACGTAGACATGTTGTTAATTTATGGTGAATGTAGGAAAAATGCTCGAAATACTCAAGCCTTATACTCGGAACGCTTTCCCGAAAGCAGAACACCGTCTTATATAACCTTTGCTATGGTTGAGGAGAAGATGCGGTACTGTTCATTTCCGAATGCTAAACATAGAAATCATGGGAGACCAATACAGACCGAACAAAACGTGGTGAATGTTTTAGCATAGCGATTAATCCACATGTGTCCATAAGGTCCATTGCTGCAGAAACTGGCGTGTCTTCAACTGCAGTTCATAGGATTTTAAAAAACCATCATTACCATCTATTCAAACTGTGTTTGGTTAATGAATTGCCACCTACTGATTTGGACCGAAGATTAATTTTCATCGCCATAATGCAAGTTATGATTCAAGACACTCCTGACCTCATAAGTAGAATTTTATGAAGTAATGAAGCTCGTCTCCATAATAATGGGATCGTAAATCGCCATAACTGCCATTATTGGTCAATGGAAAATCCGCGCTTCTTAAGGGGGAAACTCACTTTCAAACTAGACGGGCAATTAATGTTTCGTGTGGTTTATTTAATGGGTCCATATATTTTTGAAGAATATCTAAATGGTCAGAGATATCTGAATTTACTGGACAATGAGCTACCTTTGTTTATAGAGAATATTCCTGTACGTGAAAAAGAGGTTATGGCATGGCAACAAGATAGTGCACCCCCACATAACAGCGGTAACCAATTACCTCAATACCAGATTTCCAAACACATGGATTGGAACTAACGGACCTTCCCGATGGCCTCTAAGATCATATGTGCTGTCACCCTTAGATTTTCTTGTATGGAGCTATTTAAAAGGAATCGTTTATAATAAAGAGCCTACAGATGTAGACGATTTCGCCCTTTATAGGGCAAGTCCGATTTTGTTACTAAATGTTTTTTTTAAATTAAACGCTATCTGAGTACTGTATACGGCTTCTAATTGGCATTTGTTTTATACACTGGTTTATACCACAGTCTATAAACCAAAAACAACAGTGGCCGAAAAATCAACCATAGCTCACAGAAGACGATTATCTACATTTCAGTTGTTGAAGTAAGAAACATATATAATTTGAAAATATATTCAAAAATTAAACATTTCTGTTATCATACAGAGTGTCGGGGAGCGAAGACGGGAAGTAACTTTAGTGAACTGTATAATTGTTGGGGTGGTGGTTGTTGACATCTAAACATAAGCTATCTTGTCACCGCTGACCACGAAAGGGTAAACTAACTACTACGATGTCAATAAAATAGCCAGTTTAATTTCAATTGATCTTTAATGAAAGTAACTTCAAAAGATCATAAAAATAAACATGTGAAAAAGGTATAACTAAAAATTGTTCATGCCACTACTTGGCAACACTGTACTGTTAGCGCTTCGCGCTTAATATGAAATATCATTACATGAAAACAGATAATTTAGTAATTGTAACTGCACTATACAGGAGTAATTACATAATAGATATTGAGTATCTTTCAATAGAGACAATTAATAATTTGTAAATGAATCAATTGTGATCGATGTAATAGAGAGAAAGAGAGACATATACCGGCTTTTTGGGCAAAGGACACGGCAATCCAACGTGTTAGAGCGAGAACGAACTACCGGCGTTCTTACGAGGCGAATAAAAATCGCGTTAGGTTGGAGAGTACATAACCACAGTATAGAGAACGTTCTCTATACTGTGACATAACTACAACACACACAAATTATCCAACAACGCATCAACTTCACAACAAAGCTCTAAGTTCTGACATGGGGTCAGTTTTGTCTATAGTGAGTAGACACACACAATACGTGTGCTTCGGACGAAGGCTACTTCAGTACTCTTCGAAGGCTGCTTGCATACTCTCTGAAAAAATAAATTCGTGCGCAGAGACTCCTTACTGGTAGGTACCAGGCGCCATCTATGCCGGTTCCAATACATATGTACAGGGTGTCTCGAAATAGATAATTCACACGGTTGGAATTACTTCGCGTAAATTCCAATACAGAGCAAAGAACGGTACACGGAGTCCTACATTACAAACGGCGCACACTAGACTTGTTCTCTTAGGCTTGCCTCTAGTAGAACAATAGCCACATCTTCGTGAAGTACCTGTCTTTGGTAAATGATTTCCGACGTTATTCAAAGGCAAAGGGTCCTGACTTTTCTTGTTGCTGGGCACAATTCTTTTACTCACTATTAATTTCTTGAATTCCTCAATCAATTTGTTCGCTAATTTGTCACGGAAAGCTAACTGCACGATAGGTTTTTCTTTTAATGATTTTGGTTGAACTGTAGCTTTCTGAATTATTAATGCATTATCTATAGAAGCATCTATTAGATAATAGACGATTTTCATATATACCATTTTCGTGATTTCCATGATATAACATGAACGGAGCTGATCAAAGAGATCCACTCTTCCCATGTTGCTGCTGTTATCGCGAATGGAATCAGGACAGCTGATAGTTTCTAAATCGCCCTTTTTATTTCTTCTCTGAACCGTAGATTTACTTAGAAGATGGTGCATTGTACTTCCCAATAACACACATTTTGCTCCTCGATCTTTCCACTTGACTACGGATGTATCAGTTGTAGTAGCAAAATCGTATTCTCCTAACTTCATACCTTTATATGAAGAGAGTGGAGAAAACTGCTTACGATTATATCGCATCGTACCACAGCAAAAGAAATCAAAAGAAAGCATTTTAATAAACAATGTTATCATTTCTAGTACAACTTTTTCGCCCAATCCAGTGATGATATCTTCAGAGACAGTTGATTTGCCTTCATATATCTGAAAATTGCAAACATACCCAGCATATACCCAAATATTGAAGCCCTTTTCAATGGGCTTCATGTGCATATATTGCTTTACGAAACTCCAGTCTTTGAAACGAATCATACTTTCATCTACTGAGAGTTTACGGCCAGGACAACACGCTTTTGCAAAAGTTTCCTGCAGTGAGGAGATAAGAGGACGTATTTTATACAGCTTATCGAAGTCAGGATGTTTTCGGTCTGTTTGCATGTTTTGATTATTATTTATGTGTAAATAACATAGAATATTCAAAAACTGTTCAGGGAAAATACTTCAACAATTCTGGAGATATGTAAATTTGGAATTGTAGACCAATATTGTCTAATACTCGGGGAATTTTATTAATCCCCATGATTATCAACACACCGATGAATGCTTTCAACTCTTCTAAAGTCAAGGCTTGTTATTTTATTGTGCATATAAATTAGTTTCATACACAATATTATTCAGAAGTTCTTGTGTGAATAATTTAGAAAAAATGGCAAATGGCGATTGGATGTCAACATTTATAGCTGGTATGAATTTCTCTGAGAAAGTTGCATTTGTGTATTTGTTCGGAATTATATCAGTTTTGCTCCTATTATAACCTGAGATACTAGAACTGCGTTGTATGTTAGCATACGTTTCTTCTTCAGAAATGTCGGAAGCACTATCTGATGATTCTTCATGGAATATTTGTGTTGATAACTGGGATCTGCAACTGAATCTAAGTCAATACAACTTTGATCAGTTATGTTATTCGAAACTTCTGAAGTTGAGGGTATTATAGAACCTGTATCATTGGTTTTGCATGATGTACTGGATACAATTGCAGTTCTAGATGGCAATATATCATCTGCATCGCTGTCGTCTCCTACGTCTGAATTTATTGCTTCATTATGTATTATTTCATCAATTTTGGCCAAATGAAGTATCAGTCTCCTTCTTTTAGAGCTTTTTGTAAATTAATGTTAGCCATTCTGCAAAAAAAAGTTAGAGTCAATCACAAATACAAATGATATAAACCAACACATAAAAGTATTTCGTGTTAGCTTAGATTTTTCAGAATAAGCATCCAGTATTATGTTTGCGCCAATTGATAAAATGTAAAATGTTACACGAGTTCGTTAATAAGTGTCCCAACAGCAATTTTAAATAGAAATATTCCAAATAACATTCTTCCTCTTACAGTGCCATATCCGTGATCGGATGTTGGCGACCTCTCACTTCTACCTGTGTTGTGCTCTCCAGTTATCACAGATAGAAGGAACCTACAGTTTAACGACGGATCCGAACGTCTATGTTGAGAGGCTGTACTAGGCAGAAATTCTGTCGGCGTTTGCCATTCCCTTCCGACAGGTGGCTCTCCGAATTTTTATGAAGATGCATCTAGGCCCGGGTTTGATAAAATTACTAAAGCAAAATAGCAGAATAATAAACTCCCCTGAACACTCGCCACAACAACGCTATTAAAGCAACTGTAGTCGAAAAATCAACCACATCGCACATATTTCACATAGCCGAACTACTATGGTCGAATTTGCTACACTTGCGCGTTTGTAGGCTAGTATTTCCGTAAAAGCCACTACTCTTGATATGGTTTATCTATAATGACCCTTATTGCATGTGGTAGCTTCATCGACCACTGCCCTATGAAGGTTTAAACACTAAAATTAGAGCGTGTACTCAGATTAAGCCAAAGATGATACGTGCTAGTCCAGGAGGAATCGGCGCATGAGTACCGAAAACTATTCCACCTCAATTTTTTCATGCGATCCTCTTTGAATTGCCCTACTGATGATATAAATGCATGTTGCCATGGGGCAACCTAGTGCCATATTGTTTAAACCGAAATTGTTTAAACAATTGGAAGGAATTGTTATTTTTCAATCGGACAATTTTTTTTTATATTCTTTATTGAAATACAAATAAAAAAATTCCTATGACTTTTCACGATAAAGTTAATATTTTTAGAGATATGAATTTTTAAAGGTTCGAAAAATCTCAAATTTGAGTACTTTTGACCCATGAAAAATATATTAAAAAAATAAAATATAAATAATAATTTTTTTAAATTCTTTATACAATAGTTAATAATATTCTTAATAGGGATTTAAGAAAATTTCATTGTTTATACCTGTTTTTTAATTGTTAATTTCGCGCGCTCACAAGTATGCGTCGCTACCTTTAAGTATCGCTGTCTCTCTCTGACTCATGCGCTGCATCGACCTCTCTGTGTCCTGAATCATTATTTATCATTTATCTAAGAAATCTTTAACTTGGTAAAGAGAGCAATGTTATTAATAATTAAATTGTCTATAATTTGTTTTTAACAAAAGTAATTTAAGTATGAATCGGAACATGTAATGAAAATTACTGTTTTGTCAATATCATAGTAATTTATGCATTTTTATCAACAATAATAAGATATAATGGTATTTGAAAAATTTTTGGAATCACAATTATATATAAATAATAAGCTTTTGCTCAAAACATACATTTGGATAAATGCATTGAATCCGGAATATAAAACATTGGATTTTACGAATTTCGGATACAAACTAGAGAATGATACTTTGCTAATACCTTTATTTATAAACAAAAGCCCATTTCCAACTGATCAAAATCTAATGTTTTACATTCCGTTTTCAATGCATTTTTCCAAATGTATGTTTGAGCAAAAGCTTATTATTTATATATACTTGTGATTCCAAAAATTTTTCAAATACTATTATATCTTATTATTGTTGATAGAAATTCATAAATCACTATGATAATAACAAAAATGTTCCGATTCATACTTAAATTACTTTTGTTAAAAAAAACAAATTGTAGACAATTTAATTATTAATAACATTGCTCTCTTTACCAATCTTGATAAAGTTAATGGTTTTTTAGATAAATGATTAATAATGATTCAGGACACAGAGAGGCCGTATGCAGCGCATGAGTCAGAGAGAGACGGCGATACTTAAAGGTAGCGACGCATACTTGTGAGCGCGCGAAATTAACAATTAAAAAACAGGTATAAACAATGAAATTTTCTTAAATCTCTATTAAGAATATTATTAACAATTGTATAAAGAATTTAAAAAAAATATTATTTATATTTTATTATATTTTTTTAATATATTTCTCATGGGTCAAAAGAACCCAAATTTGAGATTTTTCTAACCTTTAAAAATTCATATCTCTAAAAATATTAACTTTATCGTGAAAAGTCATAGGACCTTTTTTATTTTTATTTCAATAAAGAATACAAAAAAAAATTGTCCGGTTGAAAAATAACAATTTCTCCCAATTGTTTAAACAATTTCGGTTTAAACAATATGGCACATGCATTTATATCATCAGTAGGGCAATTCAAAGAGGATCGCATAAAAAAATTGAGGTGGAATAGTTTTCGGTACTCATGCGCCGATTCCTCCTGGACTATGCGGCATGTACACCACAGATAACCCACAGATAGATGAGACACTGATTGTGGCGCCATTTAAAGAGCCTGTTGGTGGTATATTCAAATCTACTGTATTTTAATTATTTTATTTGAAAATAGCCATTTATAGTCCATCATTTGACATTTCATTCAATTTAACTCCTTTAACTCAATTATTATTAGATGTTGAGTTAAATTAAATGAAATATCAAATTATGCACCATAAATGCTTAAAATGGAAAAAATAAAACATCATATAGACAGTTTATTTATTTTGGTATAAAAATACACAACAAATAATGTCTTTCACAACGTACTTTTCTTAACAAACAGAATATATAACGTAAAAACAATGCAATAATTATAAATATTTTGAGTAACATACATTCTAGATTGGAGTATCATTGGATTTTTAAATGATGTTAAATCGAGATAAAAGTAGAAAATTGTTTATGATAAGTTTATATTAATTTATTTATTTGTTATTATACTCCCATAAACACACAGAACTAGACAAACTACTGGAGTATAACTGCTAACTACTTAATCAAAAAAAGTGTTAGTAATGAGTAGTTAACTACTATTTTTGGCAACTTTCTGTCAAAGAAAATATTTGAGTATAATTACTGTGACTGTTAGAACTAAAGTAATTAAAATAATTTCAAAGGAAACTACTGCCCAGCTCTGTAAATACAAGGTACCAATTAATAACATATAAGAGTTGCTAAACAGCACTTATGACTGTACAAAATTTAAAATAATATATCTAACATTTCATTCCCACATAAAACACATCTTTATTCCTTCAAAGTATTAAATTGGTATTCGTGGCTCTTAAAAATCCCATCGTCTTGTGGAAATCCTTTCTCGTTTCTGGACGAGCTTCTACAATTAACAACAGTTATATAAGTAAACGCACAAAATAACAACAGTAAATAAGTATACACACAAATATGCTTGAAAATTTATATCAACAAAAGAAAACAAAATGTGTTTACTATTGAAATAATAATCAAAAAATGTTTGAATGTTTAAAATTTGGAGATTTTGATTCTTTTATGAATGAAAGATTTTTTTTATTTCTGAATTATTTCTTGACATAGGTTTTTGTCTTTATTGGATATTTTGGATTTTTGGTTACCGCTAGACCAAATACTTAGGCGTAATGGCTCAACAAAAGTTAATACTGACTTTCCCATAAATTGCCATACCATGGGCTATACAGGGTGGACCGGATTTAATTGACATATACAGAGATCTCGTAAACCGCAATAGATACAATATCGATTGAATGAAGAAAAAGTTTGGTATATTTATGGGGAATTAGAAGTTTCAAAAAAATTTGATATATCTCGACTAGTTCCGGAGGTATTCGACAAAATGGTCCTTTCGTTTTTTCAATGTGCCGTTGTTATTATAAAAGATATCAAAAAAATGATTCCCAACCTTTTTTAATAAACGAGGTTTTCTATAAATTACCATACCAAAAATTTCTATACGACGTTTCGTATTTACAGGATCACCATCAACTTCATTTTTTTAAATACGGACCTGGATTTTTTATTGCTATATTTTTTACGTTTTGAATAGATACATACAGTGATATAGCATACTTGACGATTCTACCACGTTTCGCCTTTTGAAAATCAACATCTTTTTTAAGTCCGCTCTTGTTTACTAAAGTTAAATTAATAATTTTAAATATTGGGCATTAAATAAGAATTTTGAAAGAAAATGATTAAATTCAACAATTTATTGTGAAACTCAATGAGCATGAATAAATAATGATGTATTCACAAATGACAGTCTAAGGTAGTAATAAGTTAAACATAAATTAAAAACTTCAATCAAAAATCAGTTAGAAAACTTGTTCAAAATGACGTCCATTCTGTGTAATACATAGTTCGATTCTCCTTGACATACGAGATATAGCGGCACCAACCATTTCGGGAGTAATATTTCGAAATGCATCTACTATTCGTTGACGCAGTTCTAGTATATTAATTGGCATATTTTTGCTGTAAACTTCGTTTTTTATGAAGCCCCATACAAGATAATCTATGGGGTTAAGACATGGGGATCGAGGAGGCCATCTTGTTGGCCCGTTGGTACCAATCCAATTATCTCCAAAATATTTTATATTTAAATAATGTACAACTCTTCTTGCATTATGCGCACCACAGCCATCCTGCATAAAGTAATCAAGATTTCGTCTTGTTTCTCATCGAATACTTCCTCCAGTAGCTCTAAATATCGGAGGTGGTTTAAATTACCGTCCTAAAATATTGGTCCAATTATTTGACTATTGATTAGACCACACAAAACATTTTGCGAAAAACTGACCTGTGCCCTAACTTCCCTTACTAAATGGGGGTTCGCAGTGGCATAGAAATGCTTGTTTCTTGGATTAAATATTCCACTGTTAGTAAATGTACTTTCATCAGTCCAAAGTATCTTTTTGTTAAAATATGGATCACGGAGTAATTTTCGTCTCCACCAACGACAAAACGTCATCCTTCTCTCAAAGTCTCCAGCGTGTAGTTTCTGCACTTTCTGAAATTTATACCCATAGTATTTATGTTTCTTCTAGACTTCACCGTGGAAGTACCTACTGCACATTCTATACTTATTCGTCTAGTCGAATTTTCAGGATTAATGTAAATTTGAGCAAGAACATTAACTTCGTTAACCGTATCTCGTACCTGATATTTGTTCTACTTTTTCTAATACTGCTACACTCACTCATATTCTTTGATATACGCGAAAATACCCTTGACGATGGCTGCTGACTTTCTGGATATAATTCGAAATAGGCCTGAGCTACCTGTAATTCATTTCGACGACATTTTATGTACAGATCGTACATATCTTTCTCTTCTTCGTCAGTGTAACGAGCCATAATATTTATTTACTTTTTAAATCATTTGAAACTTAAAAATCAAAGGAAATACCTAGTAACCTATATTTCAATTGACAGATAAATAAGCAGTTTGACAAACGTTTTGGTTGTGACATCCACGGCTAACATTATTTTTAAAGAAAATCGTGAATGTAAACCTAGAAATATTAAAGATAGAAACCAACGTGTAAGTAAATAGAGTGTATTCAATTTTACGTTAAGAAAGAAACAGTACTATTTTCAAATTTTCAAAAGTTAGATACTACTACGAAGTTATAAAACGATTTTATTTAGTTCGGCTCGTAACACCTATTTCTTGTTACCGATTTTCCCGTTAACCAATTTAACAGATTTTTGGACACATGTTTAGTGCATTCATTTTCTTTCAAAATTCTTATTTAATGCCCAATATTTAAAATTATTAATTTGACTTTAGTAAAGAAGAGCGGACTTAAAAAAGATGTTGGTTTTTGAAAGACGAAACGTGGTAGAATCGGCAAGTATGCCATATCATTGTATATATCTATTCAAAACGCAAAAAATATTGCAATAAAAAATCCAGGCCCCTATTTAAAAAAATGAAGTTGATGGTGATCCTCTAAATACGAAACGTCGTATAGAAATTTTTGGTATGGTAATTTATAGAAAACCTCGTTTATTAAAAAAAGTTGAGAATAATTTTTTTGATATCTTTTATAATAACAACGGCACATTTAAAAAACGAAAAGGACCATTTTCGGATTTTGTCGAATATCTCCGGAGCTAGTCGAGATATTTCAAATTTTTTTGAAACACCTAATTACCCATAAATATACAAAACTTTTTCTCCATTTAATCGATATTGTATGTATTGCGGTTTACGACATCTCTGTATACATCAATTAAATCCGGTCCACCCTGTATATGAAAATCGTTACTTAAGGAGTAAACTCAAAATATAAGTAGGTACTTAGTGGAAAAATAGTGCTTTTGCTAATTGTAAAGCATTCATTTTTACTTTGTAAATGCCTTTAATTGAATGTATTAGAATTAACTTTGGCATTAAATAAAATTATCAATTTTTACTACTTACTGATCAATTAAAATAAATGAAAAAAGTATAATAAACAAGATTGTCAATTTTACATATATACGATTATGAATATTCACATATTTAGTAATTTATTTCTTAAAACTATCTACCTCCGTTTCAAAAATGAAAGGACTTTATGCCGATTAATGGTTTTTTGGCTTCGCAACACATTTAGTGAAGGTGGCAAGGACTCAATACCTTCCATCCCATAGCTGGTGAAGGGAATAGCTTCTACGTGTGGTGAAGGAGGAAATGGCTCAACACCTTTACTGGTGGAGGGAATAGCTATAACATAAAATAAAATCCAGATTATTATTTTTTCAATGGGTGCATTTTAAAATGTCCGAAATTATAGCTAGCATATTGAATTAAATCAATTGTCTCGACCCTTACTCCGTGGAATCTACTCGTTTTACTGTTTTAAATGAAACTTACTGTTTCTAGATAATTCCACAATATATTGAAAAAATGTTAAAAATTCTAAGAAATTGACAATTGTTTCATAGTCAGAATGACAGAAGTTACATTTCATTTGATGTCTACCTGATGTTTAATAATTATTTTTGGCTAAATTGTGTAATTGACTACAAGAAGTATGATATTATATTAACATATATTAAATCAGTCACAAGGTAGGTCACTTCTTGGTATAGCCAACAATAATTATTAAACATCAGGTAGGCATCAAATGAAATGTTACTTGTGGCAATCTGACGATAATATTTAATATCAAAACAATTGTCAATATCTTAGAATTGTTAACATGTTTTCAATATATTGTGGAATTATCTAGAAACAGTAAGTTTCATTAAAAACTGCTATATGGAATACAATAAAACGTATCTTCAATTTCCTGTTAATTTCCTCTCATATTTTCTGGTGGGCATTTCAACTTTTCCAACTGGAGAATAATAAGTATGGCTGGAAGGCATATCTAGAATAAATGTATGTTATTAAACTCTTTTTTTCAATTGCAGATACTAAATACCTTTAATTCTTCTAGGGATCGTCTCCTGTATAGGCCCTTCTACTTTGACGGGAAGCAAAAAATTGTTCGTTATATCCCCTTCATTGAATAATCTAAAATATATACATATTTAATAACATTTAATAAATTTATATAAAAAAAATTACTCACCAGGCAAAAACAGGGACGTCAAAAAGCAAACTTTCTCAATAACCTGCCTTCGTCTTTCTCATGTTTTGAGAAACACTGTTTTTGAAAATGAAGGGGACATATCATCCATTGATTCCTCGTCGCCAAATTGGATGATTAATTCCCACTGCCTTTCAGCCATATTAATTTTATAGATGGATAGATAATCCGAAATGATCACAAACAGGATAAACGAAAATGAGTGGACGAACATCACAAAATACGCAATTAAAAAAATCAATAAAATTTTATTACTAACGACATTACAGTTTTCTTTAATGTTCTGGAATTTTTTGGAATCTACCGATTTTAGTTACTCGACAGGTTCTATAGATGGCACGGTCTGCAGTGTCCCTAGCCTGAAGTACACGTGAACTGCTTAGACGGTTCGAAGCAGGAGGAGATCATTTCGAACACCTCTTATAAAATCATTTTACATTTTAACGCTATTGGTTATCGATGAAAATAAACATTAGATTAAATTTTTTACATATTTATTAACATTAATACCCTCATTGAAGTATATCGTTGAATTTGGGATAAAAAAACCCTTTCATTTGAGCTAACTTTCCCCACTCTGATCCATTTAAGTTTTTTCGCCTGTGATGACGTCGCAGATCTGAAGTATACGACAAATGATAGCATTGTAGGTCCGATTGACATTTCCCAATTTTCAAATAAAAATATTCATTACTTTCTAGGTTATGAGCTATTAAAAACATATTGGAACACCCAGTATTCATAACTTTATATGGCATGTTATTAAGTATAAAATAGTTTGATTCGTTTCCATACGAAATTTCGTTTTGTGGTCTTCATTTTTAATCTGATATTTTAAACCTGTCCCTAACCCAGCTTTCCTTTTAAACAATATTTAATGAATATTTAAACTGCATATTAAATGTTCTTTCTAGTTTGAAGAATTGCGAACGATACCTTCATTTGGATGTTCGATTGCAACAGGACTAGTTATTGATTCTGACAGCTTGATAGCTCTCGCTCATAATGAAGCTCCAGTACAAGTATTGAAGTATTATCCAGAGTTTGATAATTATTATTTTTATCAAAGTTTCCCGCTGGAAGACCAAGTCATAGCAGTATCCTCATTTTATACCGGAGGTAATGATTTCATAAGCATTTAATTCATGAACTGGATGAATAACATATTTTTTATTTTAATTTCAATTTTAATACAAAGAAATAGAATTTTGATTAAAGTATTTTTTCTCCAACCAAGTCAAAATTAAAATAAATTTAGTTTTATTCAAAAATCGTTAATAATTTGGTAATAAATTTGAACACCTATTAATTATAACAGCGATAGAAAGTCGGTAGTCATGGGTATCTGGTATTGTTGGTAAATATTGATTGTCAAGTAGACGCCAGTAGATGTACTAATCATATAATTTTTGTAGTAGTTTTTACGCTGCTTTCAAAATGAATCCCGAACACGATGAAAATATACCTGCGGATATATTGGAAAGTGCCGAAACAGTATATTTAAATCTTTTGCCACCCAAATCTCGCCAAGTTTATGAACTTGCATTTCAGCGATTCATGGATTGGTGTAAAGAAAAAAATGTGCAAAACTATGCGGAGAGTGTTCTTATGGTGTATTTCTCAAATTTAACGAAGACCGTCAAGCCATCCACTCTTTGGTCACAGTATTCAATGTTGCGATTCACACTGGATATCAAAAATAGTGTGGATATTAGTAAATATTCAATATTACGAGCATTGTTCAAAAGGCAAAGTGATGAATATATACCTAAAATGTCTAGGGTTTTTACAAAGGAGGAAGAGGATCGGTTCCTGGATATGGCACCTGATAATGTATATTTGATTATAAAGGTTGTTCTAGTATTAGGAATTGGAGGTGCTATGCGTTGTGACTAACTAGTTCATTTGAAAATTGATGACATTGAAGATATGGACTCGGTAATGGTCGTAAAAATTTTGCAGACAAAAAACAAGAAACCTCGTTTGTTTACCATTATAGGCGATAATTATTTGCGTTTATTTCGAAAATACGGCCATCAAATATACAGGAACGTCGTTTATTTTTGAAGTATGTTAATGGGAAGTGTCAAAGAATGGTTATTGGTATTCACAAAATTAGTTCCGTGCCGCAAGAAATTACAAAATTTTTGAAGTTAGAAAATTGGAAGGAGTATACTGGACATTCGCTAAGAAGAACATCTGCTACACTTCTTATTGATGGTGGCGGTGACCTCACTTGTCTTAAAAGACATGGAGGTTGGAAATCGAGTACAGTAGCAGAAGGATATATTGAAGAATCACGTATCAACAAAGAGAATACTGCCAGAAAAATATTGCAACCTGACAAAGAAGGTACAAGTGAGTTGTTCTAACATTAATGAAAATGTTTTTAATTGTTCAAAAATGGTTAGTGATAATTTCAGTGGTGCTTTGAATTTTGGCAATAATTGTTCCAATTGTACATTCAATATCACTATAAATAACAAATAAATACCTATTTTTAGTTGCCCAATTAGTTTGTTTTACTAAGTTTGTAAGAGAAAATGTTTTTCTCTTCAAATTTCAATTAGAGAGCTCAAATGCAATTACTTTTAGTCCTAGGATTAAAAGTAGCGTTTTTAATTCTAGGATTAAAAGTGTAGCTAAGCAACGAGCAATTTTTTGTACGGTAAGGGAATTGATGGCTTTTGCACCTGAAAATAGTACAAAAATGTCAACATTTTTCGATGGTT
Source organism: Galeruca laticollis (assembly GCA_963921935.1). NCBI lineage: Eukaryota > Metazoa > Arthropoda > Insecta > Coleoptera > Chrysomelidae > Galeruca > Galeruca laticollis. The sequence goes on from OY998180.1 coordinate 168,821,904, forward strand.
GGAGAAAAAATATCATATATCATACGGACTAAAAGTGCCTATTTTTACTCGCAATATTTGAATTCGCTCGGCTGAGCTGCGCTCAGCCTCGCAACTGCAAATATTGCTCATAAAAAAAATATGCACTTTTAATCCTTATAATATAATATACCATTCGACTCCACGAAGTCAAGGTATAATTCGTCTCAAATCTGTGTTTTTTTCTTACCATGTAAGGATTTCCAAGTTAATATTTCAATCACATCTTTTCAACAAAACTAGATGTTAGAGACTAAATAAATATTTTTTTATGTTTTAGGTTTTGGTATCAGCGACGCCTATCTGTGCATAGTCACTTCGAATGAGCAGTACTATATTTATTCTTACCAATTTATAGAAGGTTTCAAATTAAAAATGAATGGAGAACTAGAAGGTTTAAGAAATCTTGTTCCAGTGCAAATAAAATCACAATTGTACTTGTTTGCACCTTCAGCTAAAAATAGTTCCTTACTTACTGTCGTCACAAGTGGATCAAGTTAACGTTCATAGAAGTTATGTGTAGACATTTTTAAATATACCTACTATTGTTTCGGTACAATTTAGATAAGATATACATATATCGATAATAGCAACTGAAAAAATTGCAGTAATAGAATCAAAGGATAAATTACGTTGGTCTACATCAAATCAGAACTGAAACAAATCTCTGCAACTTTTCCGAGCTGTTATTAGTCGGAATATACTTAAATATTGAAACGTAACATTAGTTAATATTTCAAATAAAAGAATGTTCAAATTGTATGTTGCAGGCCTGTAACCATGTTTGTTCAGATTGGTTTGACATATAATAAAAAAGGACATCCTTTTATAATTTATCTAAGACATAAATAAAAACAACTTCTGCCAAAATTGACTGTCATATTGATTTGCTCCGAAAAATTTCAGCGTGACCACTTAATGGGTCATTTTTAATTAATGGAGAGTCGAGCTTGATGATATTTTTTTAAATGTTATTTTCAAATTTATACTTTTAATACTTCAAGTATGTTTATATAGTACTATTGTAAATAAAACGCGAAGGTTCCGACCTCGCAGAGTAAAAAAAACTAAAAAATAGAAGTTTTTTTAAAGGATTAACGGAGGGGATAACATTATTCATAGAAAACAGAAAATGTTCACGGAGGGTATGTCAGCATGCATTACCTCCTGTAAACATTGGGAATAAGCTTTATTAAGCTCTAAATAAACTAAAAACAAACTATTGTGTACTTAATATTAGGTATTTTAATACTAGTAAAAATGTATCCTTGCATATTATCGGTAAAAGTAAACGCATCTTTTAGTTCGTCAAGTTGTGGTGTACTTCGAACTTTAACAATGTTATTTTGTTCGATACCAAATTTATCAAGTTTTTCTGAAAATTGAAATACCTGATAGCCTATTATTTTCATAAAAGTAACAGTATATTAATTATCGTCACCTACCGATATTACTTTAGCAATATAATGACGAAAAATTTTTAGCCGGAAAGTTTCACAATTACAAACTAGTGAATACCAATAACTTTCTTAAGGTGTTTTTGGGTATACTGGATTAGTGGGATTTCTTCATCACTTGAACCTTCGGAGGGTGAATATACGTCATAGTTGCCAATACGATTATGTGCAATCATGGTCGTGTTGGTACCTAAAAGTGAAATATAAATTAAAAACTTAATAAAATTGTAGATCACACCTGTTGCTTACTGTTGCTCTTAATATTTGCCACATCTACATTCAAATCGTACTTATCATTGCAATTCTTAACGTTATTGTTAGGATTTACCTCGAAGTAACTACTGTTTGAAGAAGTTTCTTCGTTCTGGTCATTCTCAGGATTGTTCCTGTTGCTCTCTATAACGTTAACAAAATATTAAAAAAAAACATATCATAGATCAGTGAGGGCTGCACTCTAAACAGGTCAGTTCTCTTACAGAAAACATATTAGGCATTGATCATTGCCAGCAAATGTCATGGTACTTCAAGGTCCCTTTAAAAGTTGGAAGTGTTTCTGGTATCAATAACTCGATATTTTTGTAAGCTTCATTAAAATCATGTTTGTATAGTCCAGAAACTTTAAGAATTATCACTCTATACATCAATAAAATTATGAAAGTCTCAAAATAGCATTATTATCAAAGGAAATCACCCTGTAATTCGATAATATTTGAAAATTAATTTTTCATGAATTTGTCACACAATAATAATACCACATAGGATAAATCAGCATAAAATCATAATTTGTACGCATTTCTATCGGTTTATACAGAGTATATATTATATTAGTTCAAATTCACGGCATATTTCTTCACCGAAGGAACGTTCTATGTTTCAATTATGTTCTCGTATCTTCGAATCAAATATATGTTTGTATATTCCCACCTTTTCGAGAACGTTTCTCTTTCTTTTTCTTGTATTTGAAACGGTATCTGAATCATCTTCGAATACCTACATAGCACGACTTATTGATATACTTATTCCTTTTATCTCATAGTAGGCATGGAGAACAATTCAAAGAGGGTAAAATAAACAAAATTCTAATGTCAATAGTCGTTTTCTTGTTGATAAAGCTCAAGAACTATTTCTGAATTATTAGACTAATCGAAGTTTTTTTGTACTGTTCAAGTTTATGTGATTTTCAGTGTTTGATGAACTTTGCTGAACAATATGGCCATCGCAAATAGAGTGAATTGTTATGTTCGTAACCGAAATGTTATTCCTAGACTCTCAATGCGTTTGAATAAAGGAGATAATATTGATGTCTTGCAAATTGCGACATATCGAAGACAAGCTGCGGGAAATCCACCTATTGATATTCACGATGATACAAAAATATGTTTCAATTGTAATAACACAGTGACGAATGACATTATTGCTACGGAAAATAACCCGAATTGCCTTCGTCTCAATGTGTTGTCCCGCGTATCAAGTCGTGCGTGCATTATTTGTAATGCTCGTCAAAATATTCAAAGACATTCTTTAGAATGTGGATATTTTAGGTGCTTCTGATATGTATGTCCCAGATTTCTTGAGAATTTGTGGTCACCATCTTGATCATCAAGGTTTGCTTTCAAATTACTTGCATGGAGGTTTGAATTTTGGAAATCAACCATACATAACTTCCAATCATCAACATTTTCTTCAAAGAATGAGAACAACTGCTAATAGAAACAGGCCACTCCGTAACTGGGAGGATATCAATTGTTTCACTGAAGACGAATTTAAGGAGCTCACATCAATTTCAAAAAATAATTTTCAACAATTACTACAATCTTGCGATATTATTGAACAAGGTGGCAAGAGAAGAAATGTCGAAAAAAAACATTTGCTCACATTTTTGATCAAAATGAAACATGGAGAGTCAGATGAGTTTTTGAAAATATTGTTTAGTTATTCTTCCCGACAAGCAGCAAGCCTCATTATTTATAATGTGAGATTATCTCTTTTACAAAGGTTCGTACCGAATAATATTGGATTTAATTATATATATATATATATATATATATATATATATATATATATATATATATATACATATACTCTATCTAAATTCTAAAGAAAACATTGAAATAAAGAAAAATGTACATATTTGGATATAATACTAGTGATATACAATGTATTATAAATAATTTAAAAGATTCAATATGCAAATAAAATTTGACATTACAATTTCGAATGACAATAATGCAGAAGATACTTAATGATACATAGATTTTATAAAGATTTTAAAAAAAGAATACAGATGTCGCTGGTAGCAAAATTACAATTAGAATTAAAGAATGAAAATCTCTCTTTGTTATATGAAAACATAAATTTGTATATTTTTTTTTTAAAAAAGGAATTCTTTGGTAACCAAAGGAGAACAGAATTATTTATGGAAAAAGTTTAGTGAGTTGATTTTGAACCCCTCTCGAGAGAACATCTAATATGAGTTCTCTCAAATTTGCTGAATAATATAATAGTAATTGATATATTAAAATAGCATCAGATTATAATAATTAGCATGATAAGATCAGTGCGTGAATAATTCCTTAAATAATTATATTGAAATAGTGTTAGTGATTTTTCCGGGTTCTAAATTATAAATTTAGAAAAGTGGTTCCGGCGATTCTAAAAGACGTGCTTAGAATCAGAACGAGTGATCCTGATACCTAGTTGGTGAGTCCAGTCCAGATTTTATAAATTATTTTTCAAGAATTAACAGGCCTTTAAATAAAATTAAGATAGATGCATCTATATCACATTTTTGAATACTGACAAAATTAACGTTAAAGATATATAAAATTTCACCTGAAGAGAAGAGAAAATTTTTTGAATAGACAATTTTATCGCATATAGTTATTTGACATTTATACACGTCAAGTGTAATTTTCGACGATTTGAACGTTTAGAATAAGTAGTTAATTAGGTTGTTCTTCTAGTATATAGGTTGTTTATTTTTAAGGTTCGTAGAAAGTACGATTATTGTTCTTTATTATATTTTAGGAATAATAATTCATTTTCACTTGTTATCTGATGGTATATAATATATAATTTTTGATTCCAACTCACTTTGGTATTAATTCAACTCCCATTTCATTGAATTTGAAAATTTTTGGATCCTATAAAACTTTTGATATAATCAGTGACATTTAGTTAATTTTCAGTGACAGAAAAATTGTAGATGTCATTAGATAATTTAATGGTCTTAGAATATATTGAACAAGCAGTCACTATAGATTTGCAATAGTATAATTGACAATTTTGGAATATTCTTTGGAAATTTATAAATTTAAAATTTAAATTATTAATTTTTTTTAATCTTTGAACCCTCCCTGAGGTAAGAGCGAGTAAGTCGATTTTGTAGTAATTTATCTTTCAGAATATAAAATTTCATATTCATCTGAGCCGGGCATAATAATTTGACAATTCCTGTCAAAATTTCAAATAGGTTATATTCAGTGATAAAGGTGTTTTCACATTAGTGTAGCTACTACCACGATTGTAACAACAGCATCTAATAATCAAATTTCAAATAAAATCATATAATACATAATTATAAAAACAGTAGAACATTAAATATATTATAATATATATATATATATATATATATATATATATATATATATAAAAGTATTGGTACGTTTGACTGATGAATATTAACAAAATATGTTCATCAAAAACTGGGTGTAGCAGTCAACAGTGGGGCTGGTGAGAAATCAAACAATTTTATTATTCATCAAGCTTTCAACCCTTGTTTGGGGTCTTCCTCAGGATGACTACAAATATTATATATTCAAAAAACAATACGTTACAAAACATAGTCGTACTTACTAAAATGGATTGTCAGATCGACTATACCATAAAAGTTGGAAACAATAAAAACTCAATAAACTATATATACATTTAAAAAACATTTGAAAATAATACAAAAAACCGTTACAAACAATAACATTGTACTGATTTGGATATTTTTATCGGACCAACCACACAATGAATATTACATTTTTAATTTAATTTAATTTAATTTTAATTTCTAATTTCTAACATCTTAAAATGTAATATTCATTGTGTGGTTGGTCCGATAAAAATATCCAAATCAGTACAATGTTATTGTTTGTAACGGTTTTTTGTGTTATTTTCAAATGTTTTTTAAATGTATATATAGTTTATTGAGTTTTTATTGTTTCCAACTTTTATGGTATAGTCGATCTGACAATCCATTTTAGTAAGTACGACTATGTTTTGTAACGTATTGTTTTTAAATATATAATATTTGTAGTCATCCTGAGGAAGACCCCAAACAAGGGTATACGTAGCCTGGTGAGCTACATTTGCGAGCTGAAAATAAAAAGGGATTTCCATTGATTGTATAATTATTCGAATGTATTATTGACTGATATGAAACATCTAATAAGTTGGGAAGAAAGGTGAAATAATTAAATAGTCTATATCGTTCGATGTCTGATTTTCAACTCATTATTTTTGTCCATAAGCGGTATTATAACCATCGATAACGGGTTCATGCTTACTCAGCACTACGAATAATATAATATTAATTATATAATCAATGCACTACAAACAAGAATTCCCATTCTGCCATCGATAGAAAGTATGCAATGAAGTGGAGAAGTTTGATGATTTTAATTTCCCAACTGATGTGAGTATTTATTTGAATACTGTAGATAAATTAGACAAGAGATGTTTTGAATGGTCTCAAACTTGAGCGGATTCGTTTTAGTGACATTGCAATAGTATTTTCCTCTCTACGGGAATAAAAACTAATAATGAAAAATCTAGAGGATTTGCTGAAACTCCTTCAATCATGGAGTTTCCGATTGTGATTCTCACATATACGGAATTATAGATTTTCGATTTGATTTGTCTTGAGTATTTATTATAATAATAATAGTTATGTCAACAAGAGACAGCGGTTGCTGGATATCTGTAATACATACGTATTACCTGATAACACATACGACATACATCCATACTGACGTGTGCCTACGAGTTATCCACTTGGAATGTTCCTTATATCGTAACATTCATCGGATATTTATAGGACATATTACATCCCCTACCTAGTAGATATATGCAGAATCCCGCATTATCAATAACGGGCATCTTTATTATAGTCATGGCATATATGTGTGCCATCTGTCAAGGCCGTTAAAGTTGTGTTTGGTTAATTATCCATATTTCTAGTGGAGTTGGTCTCATAGGGACTCCAACTATAGAAAAAACCTCTGGGGTAGCGTGGAAATTATTTGAAATAATGTTGATTTCACTTCACCGAATTCCTTACTTTTACGTTTTGAATAAATATCTAATATAAGTATCTTCTCTGTCACATCAGGAGACTTCATATGGATTGGTTAGTCTACTCATCTAAGATCCACACCTACAATCCAGTGAAGTCAAGTGGTAATTTATTAGCGCAAAATAGTGAAAATATGGACTTTTACACACATTGTTCGCTTTGTATATGAAAATCATGTCATATGATTCCGTTGAAAATTTTGTACGATATGAATGAAAGTATTTCGAGTTCTCACATGTAAAAATATCGCTACCTATTCAGACTTCCTTATGAGTTATAAGGTGATGAAAAAAATCAAGGTTTTTATTTAATAAAGTATACGTAATTTTTCAAATTGACATCATTCGACTCTGTATACGATGAAACACATCATTTACACTCTTAACGAGAATTTTGCCATTTTCGATGGGTTTATTACTACAAGTTGTCCGAAAGACCAAACTGTGACGGAAGATGAAATGAATGTATAATATTACGAAATAATTCAACCTTTTTTCGTATTTTCTCTTTATAAAACAACAAAATTATGAAAGTCTCAAAATAGCATTATTATCAAGTGAAATCGCCCTGTAATACGAAGAGATTTGGAAATGAATTCCTCATGAATTTGTCATACAAGGATGGGATGATAATACCACCAAAGATAAATCAGAACTAAATCATAACTTGGGAGATACTGAGTGATGAAAAGTGAATATTTCTCATATTCACCATCCTGTATCTCGAAAACTAGTCATAGGATCGTGTTGCGCCCATTGAAATATTTCACCATAATGATAAATTCTATAACATATCAAAAATTCAAGAAATTTTACGGAGAGCACTTTTCCCATATAAGGTGTGCGGGGTCCTTTTGGAGGTAGGATGGTTCTGCTTAAATTTTTGATACAAATTTTTTAGTGAATCATTCAAATATCGTATTTGTTTTTAATCCTTCTTCTTGTGCTTTTTCCTGGACACAGGCGACTATGCTCATCTTTAGACAAAAAACGTTTAACAAGACTTCTAGTAAACCCAATTTTTTCAAAATACCTTTTTTCTGGTCAGTTTGCCATATAAAATAGGTCCGTCAAGCTGCCCCCCCCCCCGGTTGGAATTTTTTCGCCAAAATGCTAGCACACATAAAGGGAACCTAGCACAACCTAGCACAACCATTTTTATAGCTAGCACACCAACAGCTCACAATAAAAATGCTATTGAATTCGGGTGGGGCCAGGTTAACGCTAGCCCCCCCCCGGTTGGAAATTTTCCGCCAAAATTCTAGCACAGGTAAAGGACACCTAGCACAACCTAGCACACCATTTTTTATAGCTAGCACACCAACAGCTGACAATAAAAATGCTTTTGAATTCGGGTGGGGCCAGGTTAACGCTAGCCCTCCCCCCCGGTTGGAATTTTTCCGCCAAAATGCTAGCACAGATAAAGGACACCTAGCACAACCTAGCACACCCTTTTTTATAGCTAGCACACCAACAGTTTACAATAAAAATGCTTTGGAATTCGGGTGGGGCCAGGTTAACGCTAGCCCCCCCGGTTGGAATTTTATCGCCAAAATGCTAGCACAGATAAAGGACACCTAGCACAACCTAGCACACCATTTTTTATAGCTAGCACACCAACAATGTACAATAAAAATGCTTTGGAATTCGGGTGGGGCCAGGTTAACGCTAGCCCCCCCCCCCGGTTGGAATTTTTTTGCCAAAATTCTAGCACAGATAAAGGACACCTAGCACAACCTAGCACACCATTTGTTATAGCTAGCACACCAACAGTTTACAATAAAAATGCTTTGGAATTCGGGTGGAATTTTATTTCATTCTTTTCAGTGCATTTGCATAAAATCTTGTTTTTAAAATGTTTCTTATTTACAATTTATTTTAGTTGGGAAATGAACGGTTTTAAAGATGAAGACAAATTTTTCCGCACTAATGTACTCCGGAGGCTGTATCGTGCTAACAAACCGAAATTTTTCCAAAAATGTGATATATCTGGATTGATAAGACCCATTTCACTAGCTCTGGTGAGCAGAAAATCATTAGACTTCATCCGTGTGATGCTCTCAACAATATCCAATCATAAAATTGATCACTTGTGTCCACTCCGTGCTAACAACCCGAAATTTTTCAAAAATTACCAAAAATGTAGTATCTCTGTATTTATAGGAAATTTCTTGAAAATGACCAAAAACGTGGTAGTTCAGGAACCATAGCAACCGTTGTACTGGTGCTGGTGAGCTGAAAATCAATAGTTCATCTATGTAATGCTCTTAACAATATTCAATCATAAATTTGGTGACTTTATGCACTACAGAGACTGTATCGTGCTAACAAGAAAAAGCGGTCGACGACATACCCACAGGATTTTTTGTCTAAAAACTCGTATTTAGGTTTTTTCACGCTGAAAACCGGGAAAATCATTTAAAAAAATTCCAAGATCCCTACTTTTTTTGGGGTAAACCAATACTTTTTTCGCAATCTTAGATAGGGTTTGCAGAAAAGTAAAAAGATTGGATTCGCAAGAACCTTCAACGCACAAAAAGTAAGTAAATCTAAACATAACCAATATCAATTATATTCGTCTAATCTGAGGGAGAACATTCACATAAAATAATGAAGGATATGTATTTTTTTTCACCTACATGACTTCACAGTCGTGAAAAAAGAGGCAACTACCTGAATAAAAAACTGACAAATGGTTTTGTTATGCAACTATATTAATAATATTAAAAAAAACGATTTTTAAATTTTCTAAATTATTTATGGCACAATAAAATTAAAAAATATATACAAGTTACAGGCCTAGATATTTCCAGAGTGGTTAACAAAGAAGTCATCATTTATTTATTTATATAAATACACCCAATCACATGAAAAATGCCATCAAGCCTATAAGTAAATTGCTTTTTAGACAAGAAATCAGTTCAAACAAGAACGAACAATGTAATTACAGGTTAGGTTTCTTACCCATGATAAGTGCATTATTTTAGTACGGCAGCCAGCGATAAAAATTTTGTACTTAAGCTCAAAGCTAAAACTTTGCAAAGTAATAACGAATATAAAAAAATACAGGCAGAATCACAGGTTCGTTAAATGTTATTAACAGTTCATGATTTTACATCATATAAACAATCACCAAAATAAAAATTAGCCTTAAGCTTATTGTCACAACATTTGCGTACTATTTTTAAATTGAATAAAAAAACAAAACAGCGTTAATTACTGTCGTAGGTGAAACTGGTTTCACCTTTATTAGCAAATCAACATACATAAGCCATTTGTCATTATGCCTAAAAGCATAGGCAACAAAATGTCCCAGATGGTCAGGATGAAAGTCACCCTGGTATCCCACCAGTCCTCTTAAAATAAATGTGGTTTGTCTACATTTCAAATATTTTGGCACTGAATCCAAACTTAACTTTAAATCTAAGCTTATTTCTTGAACATTGACAGGTTCTATAAGAATATAATTATTAGATAATTCAATTTTTCGGTTCACTACATTATTACTACATTTTAAGCAAGTTTTATTTTCACGAGGCTTAGATAAAAAGTCAGCTACGTTTTTATTCAAATACAAAATGGAGTTTATTTCTACAGAAAGAAAATAAACTCCTTCAGAGTTTTCATTATCGCATGAAATACACTGCCTAGTTTCTGTCGCCATATAGAAATTACTTTTGAAATAGTATTAAATAAAGTACTTTCCCCACGAACACACAGAATATTCCCAGGCAGTACATCATGAGGAAATGAATTTAATAATATTTGGCCCCGTGTAGTGTAAGCTGCAGCAATTCCATTCCAAGGTTTACAAAATTATTTGAATTTTCATGAAATATTATCTGAAAAGGAGAACTGTCACAGTATGCAACACAAAATAACTGCGTTATTGCGTCAAAGCTACATGTGTTTTGTAGCAAAACGAAATTATTATTAATTTTCAGTGGGTTTTTATGTACAATGTTTCCATTCCTTAATAATCCAATGGCTGTGGTTCTATGTGTTTTTGTATAGTCTATTAACAAAGTTTCATCATCTGGTTCTAGATACGAACAGCGAACGCGCTTCTTGGGCGGTATATTTTTTCTCATCCATTGCTCTTCTACTTCTTTTTCCAGAAATGGTTGACTACCATGAGTACGATTCTTAAAACAAAACTTACATATTATCTTCCCTTCATATTTAACGATGCAGTTATCATTATCGTGAAGAATGATTTTTCAGATGGCGCAGCGATATTTTTCACCACTTGTCTCAAGTTGTAGCTGACATGAGGAACAAACGTTGTCACGTAAATTGGGATCTAAAAATAAAAGTCAATATTTACGGAATGGAAATATGGTTATGGAATTTTAGATGTTGCCTTTCTTTTAGGCTTATATCAGAATGAAATAGGACTATTGTAGAGAGTAGCATGACGCGACTTCGGAAAAATTTCAATAGTTTTTCGCTTTGATGTTCCCTGATGCTGCCAAAATCACCCTCCGTATATATATATATATATAAACCAAAAGGGTATTCTTGACGGTAGATAAATAAAAAATCTCTCAATATCTTAGGGATTCCGTCGTAAGTGGGGTTGAATTAAACTCTTATTTACTACCCAACGTTTCGAAAAAATTTATTTTCTTTTTCAAGGCTGAAATATCGACATGTTGGTACATTTCATTAATTAACAATTTTTTTATACTTACGTGTAAAGTGAGTTAATAATTATTGAAACAACAAAAAAATATATTTTTTATATATAGATACTTTTTAAGTACTAATTCAAAAGGATCTTTTCGATTGAAAGGAACATTATATGTTTGTCAGAGTGTCACAGTTTGAGTGACAGTTTTTTGGTTGAGACATAACCCAGTTAATGTGTTCAACTTTATGACTTAAGAGACAGTCTTCATTATTAGTATCATGACTTGTCACTTAATCATGATCCTATGAACAAAGGAAGTCCTATATATCATATATTCTCCCTTGTCAACGAGCGAAAGTTGTGATGTATATTACTCTCACTAATTACCCCACTCAAATCTCACGATAACAAGAGTGAATGTAGTATAAACACAACAACTCCGTTATAACTCATTAGTTATATAGATGTTTATAGTTATAAGTTGGAAACATCTAGAATTTGATTGCTATCGTGAGATTTGAGTGGGGTAATTAGTGAGAGTAATATACCTCACAACTTTCGCTCGTTGACAAGGGAGAATATATGATATATAGGACTTCCTTTGTTTATAGGATCATGATTAAGTGACAAGTCAATTAAGACTGTCTCTTAAGTCATAAAGTTGAACACATTAACTGGGTTATGTCTCAACCAAAAAACTGTCACTCAAACTGTGACACTCTGACAAACATATAATATTCCTTCAAATCGAAAAGATCCTTTTGAATTAGTACTAAAAAAGTATCTATACATAAAATATATTTTGTTGTTGTTCCGAGTATGAACTGTTTTAATAATTATAACTCACTTCACACGTAAGTATAATAAAAAAAATAAAAAAAAATTGTTAATTAATGAAATGTACCAACATGTCGATATATCAGCCTTGAAAACGAAAATAAAATTTTTCGAAACGTTAGGTAGTAAATAAGAATTTAATTCAGCCCTACTTACGACGGAATCCCTAAGATATTGAGAGATTTCTGATTCATATATATATATAAATAATCAATGGAAAGATTGAAGAATAACGCGTGGAATATAAAACAAAAACAGAATTAGCGGGCATATCACGCAAAAGAGGTTACAGAGAATGAGTGGTAACCGTAGACATGCATGTTTCTGGCTCATTAGCCTTCATCGGTACGGCATAACCAAGAAAAGGTGTACAACTTGGGAGCAAGGATGTTAATTGAAACATGAGAAAACACAAACAATGGATTTCAACAAGATAACCAAACGCACATTTGTGCCTTCAAATGGAAGATCCCGAGTTTTCAAGACAACAACCAACAGAGACACGGAGGCGTCTATAGCTCTCCTGTCTAAACCTCCTGACCCTGGAAATAGACAAATAATCAATGGAAAGATTGAAGAATAACGCGTGGGATATAAAACAAAAACAGAATTAGCGGGCATATCACGCAAAAGAGGTTACAGAGAATGAGTGGTAACCGTAGACATGCATGTTTCTGGCTCATTAGCCTTCATCGGTACGGCATAACCAAGAAAAGGTGTACAACTTGGGAGCAAGGATGTTAATTGAAACATGAGAAAACACAAACAATGGATTTCAACAAGATAACCAAACGCACATTTGTGCCTTCAAATGGAAGATCCCGAGTTTTCAAGACAACAACCAACAGAGACACGGAGGCGTCTATAGCTCTCCTGTCCAAACCTTCTGACCCTGGAAATAGACAAATAATCAATGGAAAGATTGAAGAATAACGCGTGGAATATAAAACAAAAACAGAATTAGCGGGCATATCACGCAAAAGAGGTTACAGGTTGTGTTTTCTCATGTTTCAATTAACATCCTTGCTCCCAAGTTGTACACCTTTTCTTGGTTATGCCGTACCGATGAAGGCTAATGAGCCAGAAACATGCATGTCTACGGTTACCACTCATTCTCTGTAACCTCTTTTGCGTGATATGCCCGCTAATTCTGTTTTTGTTTTATATTCCACGCGTTATTCTTCAATCTTTCCATTGATTATTTGTCTATTTCCAGGGTCAGAAGGTTTAGACAGGAGAGCTATAGACGCCTCCGTGTCTCTGTTGGTTGTTGTCTTGAAAACTCGGGATCTTCCATTTGAAGGCACAAATGTGCGTTTGGTTATCTTGTTGAAATCCATTGTTTGTGTTTTCTCATGTTTCAATTAACATCCTTGCTCCCAAGTTGTACACCTTTTCTTGGTTATGCCGTACCGATGAAGGCTAATGAGCCAGAAACATGCATGTCTACGGTTACCACTCATTCTCTGTAACCTCTTTTGCGTGATATGCCCGCTAATTCTGTTTTTGTTTTATATTCCACGCGTTATTCTTCAATCTTTCCATTGATTATTTGTCTATTTCCAGGGTCAGAAGGTTTAGACAGGAGAGCTATAGACGCCTCCGTGTCTCTGTTGGTTGTTGTCTTGAAAACTCGGGATCTTCCATTTGAAGGCACAAATGTGCGTTTGGTTATCTTGTTGAAATCCATTGTTTGTGTTTTCTCATGTTTCAATTAACATCCTTGCTCCCAAGTTGTACACCTTTTCTTGGTTATGCCGTACCGATGAAGGCTAATGAGCCAGAAACATGCATGTCTACGGTTACCACTCATTCTCTGTAACCTCTTTTGCGTGATATGCCCGCTAATTCTGTTTTTGTTATATATATATATATATATATATATATATATATATATATATATATATATATATATATATATATATATTTATATATATATATTTGTAATCACGATAGAAGGCGTAATTTTTGACAGATCGGTACAAAAATTGGTTGGACAAAAATCTTGGACAATTTCGTTAATGAGCCAAATCGGCCCAGTAGAAACAAATGGCGGCCTGTTAAGGTTGAAAAAAAACGTGTTCCCTCTGTTTTTCATTTGACGCAAAAATATTATTGAAATTTTTCATAGAGTTTAGTACGTTCTACAACTTATGTATGAAACATTTTCCTCTAAAACGGACATTAAAATATTTATTTGAGAAAATTCACAAATTTACCAATTTTTTTTAATTTTTTTGTTTTTGATTTGATGCTAAAATGTTATTTTATTTTGGATTTGATGCAAAAATGTTACTGAAATAAGCCTGTCCAATTGGTCCTGTGCCATTGGAATTTTTTTTATATAAAAATATTTTGTTCAACTTTCGTTAAGCCGAAATGAGTTATATAAAAACATTTTATTTTTTGGCTCAGTTGAGATCTTTGCGAAATAAAACGAGTACGTAGGATGAAATAAAAACCTTTTCTGGGGCTTTGAGAAAAGCCCTTTTTTGGAAAAATTGAGTTTCTGAAAAACTAATTAATTTTGCTAAAAACCAAAAAATTTGCGGTTTAAGAAATAAGAAGCTACAATTGTGGCAATTTTCAGAATTATAGAATTTTTTCGACGATGTTTAAAATAAAAAACGAAAAAACCGGTTCTTTGTGCCTTCTCTAAAATTTTTAGGTAATGCGAAAAAATGTGTTAAACAGAAGTTATGTATTTTTTAGTAATCTATTTATATTAATATTTTTTCGATACAGACAGTATCTACGCCGAAAACTTCAAAAAAACATTTTCCAACCCTTTCCACCCTCACCTCTCGCAGTCGCACACATTCAGGTAGTGAATTTTTCAATAAACATTTGTATTCACTTGTTTCAAATATTCCCGCTGAGATAACCCTGTTCGGATTTTTTTCTACGAAAAAAAAGTAGTGCATCTGGCCTATTCGGGATAACGACGAAAAATTTCTGGTTTTTCGAAATTAGCCGCCGATTATTAAATGCTACAGCTATTCTTTTATAATAATAATAATGTCCTCCACTTAAACTTATTGTACCTACGTATTAGTAATATTTCACGTATAAATATGAACTTGATAGTATATTGGGTTTCTAATAATTCAGACAAATATCGATTAATAAAATGAGGAAAAATTAATATGTCTAGGTAATTCCACAATATAATAAAAATTGTTGAAAATTCTAAAAAATTGACTGATATTGATTTATCGAAACAATTGTCAATTTATCAGAATTTTCAACAATTTTTATTATATTGTGGAATTAGCTAGAAACAGTGAGTTTCATTTAAAACACTAATATTATATTACTAAACTAGTCAACATGAATAGTTTCTTTTCAGTTCTTTCTATTATCACAATCATTAAAAAACTGTCCTTTTTTTGTTAATAATAAAAGAACTTGAATTTATAATAATAAACAAAACAAGTACATAATTATCACAACAAAACATTTAATATCCGTCATCTAAAAACTTTTACAAACAAAAATGTGGTTAAAAAGTTACATCATTTCTCGATAAAACTGTATAACAAAGAAACAAAATTATCGGTTTAAACGTATATTTTCATACTTTACCAATTAATAATCTTTTAAAATATTTACCTCGCCTGAATACATTGTTTACAATAATATAACAATAACAAAGAAGTTGCACATAGAGAAAAAACAATTTATTATTTGATTTGTCTATGAATTTGCATGTCGCTCAGTTCTAGCGACAAAAACGCAACATTTTCAGCTTTTTCACTACTTTTTTAAATCGCGGGAAATTTAAAATACGGTCACGTGACCAGATTTATCGCTGGAAACTAGCGACGAGCGACTGCATGAGGCTACACCCTTACGTGCATGTTATTGTTAAATAGCATTTACAAGGAATGTTGACAGTACGATTTTTGACGTTTACAGACATGGGCGTAGAAAAAATACATTACTAATTCTACAGCCGCTAACGGTAAAGAGACTTTTCTTTACATGTTAAATATTACTTACATATATTTATATTATCATAATTTTCTTACTTTTAAATAATCAACACACCATTTCCTAACTAACAACAACACACACTGTCTACTAAAGGAGTTGCAACAAGTGGCAGCAGGTGTCAGCAGATTTTACTCGCGCATTAAACGGAGCAACGGAGGAGAGAAAAGTAACCATAATTTTTTAGCATTAAAATAAAAATATCAACTAAAACGCAGTACAGGGCTAAGGATTAAGCACATTCCAACAAAAGCTGGTAAAATTTCACTCTGTTTTGATTTAAAATTATTAATATATTAACGGCATAAGATAAGAGACACGCAACGGAGAGGAGATTCCGCACCCTTAAAATAATTTATTTATGGTAAAATGAAATTTTGCAGGTATCTTATACGCGATTTAAGTGAAAATATTGAACTTTTTTGATAACCGTATGTTTTAGCTAAATATAATTTTTTTAACGAAAATATTATGCAGAGACAACAAAAGTCTCCTTTTGGTGAGAATGACCCTAATAGGTTTTGAAAACTGTAATATGCATGATGACAGATTTTATAAAACGGTTCTATAATTTTTGGAAACATATATTATTTACAATGAATAACATATTGCTGCAGATAATAAAGGTTCAGTAGGAAAAACTGAAATTTTAATTTTAGGAGTTAAAATTCGCAACAGTCAATGTCATGACGTTGCAAGTGAGCTCACAATTGGGTAAACGAAACGTAAACAAGAAACGTTCATTAGATGCTTATCGAATAATTTAGTTAATTTGTGTTATTAAAAAGGAATTCCAAAGTGTACCTACATGTGGTGTGCGGTGCCTCAGTATGATAACATAACTTCCAATAAAAACTCCTGAAGTTTTTTGTGTTCCATCCTAAAATAAAATACGAGTAAACTTGAAGGCGAGAATCAACAGCGATATTGCCTAGTACCCACCTTTATTTTTGTGGAGATAATTTCTCCGTGAGTATTTAATTTACTTTATGGTTTCAAAAATAGTGAGGCCCAAATTTAATATAAAAGCAGTCTTTTTGAGGTTAGATTTCACCTTGCACCACTGTTGTCTTAATAGGTATTTAATTAAAATTTCAGATGCCAAATGATATGAAGAATTATACAGAATATCACTTGAGGGGATCGGTGTCACAGATTCGCATGAAACTCATATATTCTCAAAAAGTAGAGAAATATTGATTGAAAAGTGTGAAAAAGATTTAGAAGAAATAACTCCACTTTCGATTTAATATTCGGAACAAACAAAATTGAACCGAATAAAATCACAGGAAGCCAGTCGTTTGTTTAGTTGCTTAGTCAAAAGTTACGTCATTCACTATGATTGGTGTACAACATATTATGGCGGACTTCCGTATTTCGTAGTTTTATTTGATCAACATATTTATCAATTCGTTTTCTTATACTCAAGTTTCATAAAATAAATACTTAACATTAGTGATTTTTAATTACTGTATTCATGCCGATTTATCCTTGGATTAAAAACGTAATAAAGAAATGAATTAAAATATAGTTTTTTAGATATAGCGTTTGACATTATTTATGTTTAGTTAAATGAGAAGTATTCTACTTAACGAAGTGGTTGATTGATTAGATATCATTGAGATTTTTTATTAATTAAGGATTTTTGATATATTTGAAAATGTATATAGTACAAATTATCAAAAATATGATATTAGAGTAACAACAGAATTATTTTCAAACTAAAAAACGATTATTCAAAACAATTTTTTAAATTGAGTTTAATCCCGAGTCACGAATTACGTTAATAAAACGTCTAGAAAACGTCATATTTATCTTCAATATACGTCAGATAATCACGTTTTGAAAACGTGAATTTGCCTAATCGAGTGTTCCGCGGATTCCTAGGGTTCCACGATACCCCTATGGGGGTGCCGCAAGAATTCAGAAAAAAAATCAAAACACCTCTCACTGGTAGAACGTTTTGACGCGGACGTATGACGAGGCGCAGCCGAACTTAGTCGCCAACCACAACAGTACAATTTTACTATGCCGCCACTGCCGATATCTACTTGTGCGCGCTCATAAAGTTGAAATTGTTTACACCGCATTTTTTGTATTTCTATTTTTATTTCCGCTTTCTATTTATCAAAGGCGTTGTGAGCCCACAGCCCCTTTGATAAAAGCCGCCTCTGAGATAAGACACTATAGTTGTGAACAAGCAACTTTCGGGTCTAGCTTCAAAACATAAAGTCGAAATTGTTTACACCGCATTTTTCGTATTTCTATTTTTATTTCGGCTTTTTATTTATCAAAGGCACCGACTCGAGTATTTTTGAGAATGTTCGAGATCGAGATTAGGACTATAAAAGTAACTATCGCGCCTCAACACTCATCAGTCGACGATTAGCGTTCGGAGCGATAAGTACCTACCTACTTACAAGCTAGCTAGCGAATTGCGAATTTTAAACGAAGTGTTTAGGCATTGTTCTACTGCTGTATTCTGATTGTATCAGTTTTATACATTTCTTCTTTGGACTAAACTCTTCTACGCAGTAACATTATTAGTAAAGAAGAATGGAACGTTGGCTTAAAGGCGTTAAACGTGTTGCAAGAACAACTTCTAACGAAGCCGAATGTTCAAAAACAGTACGCGCGGAGTATACAGCAATTACCGATCCAGACGATGATGCAACGACGTCAAGCCCCACGGTTTCAAATGCGAAAAAAGGGAAGTATGATTAATCATATATTAGTTTGGGATTTGCTGATTCCAACGGTTCACCTCTCTGCATGTTATGTAGTAAACTGCTTCCTAATAGATACATGGCACCAGCCAAGCTGCGCCATTTGGAGACTGTGCACCCCGAGTCTAAAGACAAGAATAAATAATTTTTTGTACGTAAAAAAGAACAATTATTGGAAAGTCAAAAAGCTATTATTCCTGTAACCCAAACTATCAATGAAAAGACCACGGAGCCATCATATTTAGACATCGAATTGCACAAGCAGGTGAAACACACACTATCGCTGAGAATTTAATAAAGCCGTGTATGTTAGACATAATAAAATGTATGCTAGATGAAAAATCTGCAAAGTATCTTCCTACTATGCCACTATCAAACGTAACTGTTTGACGGCGAATTCATGATCTGGCAAGCTAAGTGAAACAAGAACTAGTTACACGTCTACAAAAAACACGATCCGTCTTGCAAATGGATGAGTCGACTGATGGTGCTGGTCTGGCTATCTGGCTGGTTATCGTGAGATATCCATATGAAAGTGCTTTTGATGAAAACATGCTTATGTGTTCATCGCTGCCCACAAGCACTACCGGAGAAGAAATTTTTAATAAAATAAATATATCTTTTGAAGAAAATAATCTCAGTTGGAACGATTGCATTGACATTTGTACAGATGGAGCCACGGCGATGACGGGTAAAACAGCAGGAGCAGTGTTACTAATAAAAAATAAAGCACCTAACTGTAGTTCCAGCCATTGTATCCTGCATAGACAAGCACTTGCGATGAAGCAAATGCCGTCAAATTTAAAATAATTAATTTTCTCAAATCACGACCACTACAATCCCGATTGTTCTCATTATTGTGTGAATATTATGACAGCAAACATAAGACACTGCTGCTACATACAGAAGTGCGATGGCTCTCTCGGGGTAAAACTTTAACAAGGCTATTCTGCCCAACTAAGAAAAACTGCCGTAAGTGCAAAATTATCGATTTTGAGTTATACATTGATATCTATGTTTCACACCACGAGGAATCCAATAAACTAAAAAAAAATGCCGTATCTCCAACCGTTTTCTAGATATCCAGAAGTAGCTTGACGTAAGTACATTAAAATCCCTCCATTGCTAAGCAAAAGTGTCCAAGACACTAGACATAAATGCAGTAACTCCAATGGACTGCACTTTTGCTTAGTTCTAGCACATACGGCAGTTTTGCTTAACAATGTTACTACTGTGACTGTACATACGACATTTACTTTTTATATTTTGTTTATGTTTTGTTTTGCAACAAATGTAAAGTGATGTGACCGGGTGAACATTTTAGTCGATTTATTTATCTTAAGTAAATATTATTTGACAATTTGAGTATTTCAACATGATACCAAATAAAGTATCCTCAAGAACGAGACAAATGATGGATTTAGCTTTACAAGGTAATGAAAGTAATAAAACAGCTCAACTTGGTCCAGGTTGTAGTAAGCAAGAGGATTGCAGTTCGTTTGTAGTGATCGATCCCAAAAATAGTGTTGAAGATTATTGTTCAGCTATAATTATTGATCCTTCAAATGAAGTATTAACTGATGTTTTCAACAAAATAACTGTAGAAAGCAATCAAGTTATTGTTCTTGATGTAAAGACAAATACTTTAATAAAAAGAGAACTAACTGAGAATGACTTAGGTGATATTGTAGATGAGACTAATGTGATTGGATTAGATTCAAATGTAGAAGAAGTCGATCTAGGCCTAGATCTAACAATGCAAGAAAATGAGCATGACGTAGCTTTTCTGGATAATTTGGAATTTGAGGACACTCGTTCCAATCAAGAGGCAGTGATAGATGAAGGAGTTGAGGAGATACAGGAAGTAGACCTAGGCCAAGATCTAACAATAGAAGAAAATGAGCGTGACATAGGTTTTCTGGATAATTTGGAATTTGAGGACACTCGTTCCAATCAAGAGGCAGTGATAGATGAAGGAGTTGATGAGATACAGGAAGTAGACCTAGTCCAAGATATAACAACAGAAGAAAATGAGCGTGACATAGGTTTTCCGGATAATTTGGAATTTGAGGACACTCGTTCTAATCAAGAGGCAGTGATAGATGATGGAGTTTAGGAGATACAGAAAAACGACCGAGGCCAAGATGAAAGCGGCTGCAAGAAAAGGAAAAAAATTGATAGGCCAAGATGAAAGCGGCTGCAAGAAAAGGAAAAAAATTGATATCAGTTTAAAAGAAAAGAAGAAAACTAAGATCGAAGAATTAAAAAGGGCTCACAATGTTTTAGAGAGTCCATGTAACAACAATGGATGCAAAAAAAAGTGTGGTGAAAGTATCAGTGAAGTTAGAAGAATTAAAATAAATGAGTAATTTTGGAACATGACATGGGGTGAGCGCAGACAGTTTATCCTAACTTCTTGCCAAAAACTAGATGTGAAAAGAAGAAGAAGAAATAAGAATGATAATGAAAAAGAAAGAAGAACGCTATCCATCCAGTATCATTTGAAAGACAGCAGCGATAAAGCGTTTGAGTTGTGTAAAAAGTTCTTTCTCACTACATTAGGTTATAAACCTACCAATGATGATGATTTGTACACTATACCTTAACAAAAATCGCTCAGGGAAGTTTGACTCCTCCCCCTGACCGAAGATCTCGCATTATAGATGAGAACATGCACCCAATGTGCGATATTTACCCTCTGATGTCAATATTGTTCTAATGCACGGTGATTTTATTCAAAAGTACCCGGAATACAAAAATATAGTATCTTATAATCTGTACAGAAGACTTGTTAAGGAACAGAAAATATCATTTGCCCAATTAGGACACAAAGAGTGTGAAAAATGCGAAGAGTTTTCTCTCCAAGAATACAATAAGAATAACCTGGATCTCGAGTGTGAAAAGTGTAGTAAATGGGTTCATCGCCATGAATTAGTGGTTGCTGCAAGAGAAGCCTATCAATTACATTCAGAAGATGATATTAAAAATGATACCGTTATTTTTTCAGCCGACATGCAAAAAATAATAATGCTTCCAAGAGTTGACATGTTTAAGAAGGTGTTGTTTGTCAAAAGACTCATAGCATCTCACGAAACTTTTGCTCCTGTTGGGAAAAAAGGAAAAAACAAATCTCATGTCCTGCTTTGGCACGAGGAAATTTCCAGTAGGAACAAAGAGGATAATGTGAGTGCTCTCTATATGTTTCTAAAAAAAAAGAGATGTTAAGAAAATAATCCTTTGGCTTGACAACTGCTCGTCTCAGAACAAAAACTGGTGTCTTTTCACATTTCTCGTGTATGTTATTAACTCATCTGATATTGCTGCAGCAGAAATTGTTTTGAATTATTTTCAACCAGGCCATTCGTTCAAGAGTGCCGACAGTTTCCACTACCAGGTGGAACAATCATTGACATAACAAAACAAAAAAATTACGATTTTGAAGACTTTGTGCTTGCAGTGTCAACCGCAAACTCGGGAAATGTGGAAGTGCTGCGAGTGCATCATTTTGATTTTTTTGACTGGCCTGATTTAACATCGCAACATAAATTGAAGAAATCTCCTTGTAGGTTGTATTTGAGTGACATTGTCCATGTGAGTGCAAGAAGAGGAGATTATGTATTATATTTTAAATCCAACTACGAACCTATGTGTCCATGCCAAGAATTGGATTTTCTTTAGAAAAAGGCTATGAAGGGAATCAAGATGCCCAAGTCCCATGAGTGTCCATGTGGATTTCCTCAAGAAAGGAGGGATAATATCCTAGAAGCACTCGATGAAATTCTTCCCGAAAACAGGAAAACATTCTGGAAAGACTTATTAATCCGCCAAAGTGTGTTTAAAATCATGCAGGACTGGCCAAAATTCTAATAAATATGACAATTTAAAGGTTTTGTACTAAAGTAAACTTTAACTGTAAGCTAAATAAATGAGGGTCTTAATCTAACCAAGCCTATTTTTACTCATTACTCACCTTTTTTATTGCTAAAATAGCCTACTTGGGTGGGAAGTCATAATAACAAGGTCACTTACTGCATTTTTGCTTAGCTTAAGTTTCTTGGATATATATTGAGAATACTAAGCTAAAATGCAGTATGTGCACATTTTGTTGAAAAAAACACGTTTCCCTGTATAGTTTGGGAGCAAACTTTGAATAAAAATGTTTTTGAATTTGTCGGTGACACGATAGTACCAACTGTTACCAATTTATTGAGTTTTTTCACTCACGGCTAATCATTCACCTTTAGGCCTTCATTTCTCATCTCTCATGTGACATACGGCACTTTTACTCAGTTGGGCAGAATTTGAACTTAGAGCCGAGTTACAAATGTTTCTTTCAGATACTTCTTTTAATTTGAAATATCGTTTCTATGATAAAACTTGTTGTTCCGACTGTCTTTTATTGCAGATATCTTTCAAAAACTGAACGAATTAAAAGTATCATTGCAATGTAAACAGACAATAGTGTTCCGGGCCTGTAACAAAATAACTGCCTTCAAAAGAAAATTAGAGTTTTGGATTATTTGCGCCGGAAAGAGAAAAATAGAAAGCTTTACGTCATTCAGTAAGTTTGTTGGCAATAACGACTCAGAAATGTTTTAAGATGAAGTATTTGAAGAATTTGTCCAATAACTCACCGCGCATCTTTTGAGAACTATTTTCCCGAAGAACAGTAAACAAAAAGGAAACTGAATTCATGGACGCATAATCCTTTTTTATCCAACTTGGAAAAGCCACAAAGTATGTCAAACGAGATATATGAATCTCTTTTAGAAATGTCGTCAGATACAAGTATGGAGTCCCTGTTCAAAGCGACGCCTCTCGACTATTTTTGGTGCAGAATTCGTGATGCTTGCCAAAATGGCTCTCAATATTCTTCTCCCGTTCCCAACAACATATTTGTACGAAGCAGGATTCTCAACCTATGCAGCCACGAAAAGAAAATACTGCAATAGAATGGACGCCGAACCTTGAGATTTCAACTGTCTTCTATCAAACCTGACATCGACCAGTTGATGAAAAATAAAAAACTGTTTCATACCTCCCATTAGCACCGTACATAATTAAATGAATAGTAAGTTCACTCGACGTCGGCTCTTTGATGTAACGCTGTTAAAGGCTTTCCGAAAAACGATCGTAAAACCGCACGTGTCTCGAGTATACAGGGGTCGTGCGAATTACTACCGTCATAGCTTGTTGATTTATAAATTGAGTGTTTGGTACGGGGGCTAATAAAAATGTATATTGTTAGAAAACTATTTCAAAAAACGATAGGTATTGTTTTGTTATGCAGGGTACGTTTTAGTATTTAATAGGGAATATAAAATTACTCATAAGAAATAAACTAGAATCATCGATTAAAATAGCTTTTATTACATTATATAAATAAAATAATTCATCAAAAATGTACAAATATATATATAGTAGAACCTCGATAAGATAAAGACCGAGGGAGACGTTAAATAATTTGAGTTATTGAGGTTTCTATTTACTAAGGGTTTAAGTTAAGGAATTTTTATTGGTTTATATTTTTACTTACGGAGGTCCGTTTATGAGCTTTGTTCAGGAATTATAGAGATAGACGGCTGCAAGCTAATGATACAAATAAGTTACTGTACTGAGCCATTTGGTAAACACGTGTTAATTCATTTCAAATGACGACTCATTGATAGATGATTCAAGTTACAAAGGCCGTCGTCGTTACAACTTTGAGTTACTGACGTGCGATGCCCAAATTATTCGTTTAAGTTATAGAGGGTTCGTATTTTAAGTAAAGGAGGTTTTGGACTCAGAGGGGAAGGGAGCACAAAATTTTATGAATTTATAGAGGTTATTATGTTATCGAAGTTTAAGTTATCAAGGTTCTACGTATATAAATACTTAGAATAAATCAAATCCTCATGTATACATTACAATATAAAAATAGGAAGCATGAACAACTATATATTTAAAATAGTTAAAAACTATACCAGATTCTATAACATTCTTTAGAATTTGTTTTGCATATAAGAACAATATTGAATAATAACATATAGTTAAGAATGTAATCCTAAACCAAACTTATGAAGCAAAGCAAAAAGGAATAATTACAAATTTTGTAATATTTGTAATTTTGTATTAGGTTTATAAGATATTTTAAGTTTTATTTCACGATTTGCAAACTTAATTGTGTAATATAAACGCACTCTTGCATAAAGAGATAAGAAATAACTTAAAGGAAAATTTTTACAAGGATGCGTAAATGATACATTTTAAAAAAGATCTTTTAACGTCGCTCCGATAGAATTTTCACATTTATTGAAGTTAACTACAAATATATCTTCAAGCTGGGTAACATATCCAACAAAATTCTGGCTAGGTACATTGAGCCCACCAAATGGAAAATTTGTATTGCTGACATAGGCTTTTGTCTGAGAAAAAATGGTTGTTTCTTTTCTTAAGGTATTTTTTTCATTAAAAGCAATACATATGTCGCAGGAATGTTGTTGCATACATTTTTTTAATAAATAACCAGTAACGTAAACTAACGCGTTGCCATCGGTACTGTTTAGATTCCTGTAATCAGTTGTAAAGATTTTCAAAGGATTTGATGGTTCTATTGACGGTAGAATGAGATCTTTACAGTTTTCTGCCAAATCTGGAGTAATATTTAACAACAATTCATTAATGTCATTAGTGCAGTTGGCGCCGTCAACATGGTCTAAATACTTCAGACTAAACAACTTTTTGAATGCTCTAGAAAACTGTATAGGCGTAGGGTTTCTTGAATTACCACAACAGTTTCTAACTTGCCCAAAAAAGTTTTCAAGGCAGTATTGATTTAAATTTCTTGTCAGTAAAAAGGTGTAACCCTTTGATTTTAGTATACCCCAAAGGGCTTTAACTGATTTTATTGTAAGCCTCCACCCAAATATAAATTTCATTTTATTTGTTAAATTTTTTCCTTCACTGTTAACCACACGGACATTTTTCAGTAAAGCTTAAAATTCTTCCATTAGCTGAAACTGTTGTTGGGTACTCATGAATGCATTGAAATTATTTAAATGGCACGAATTTAATAAATCGAAAACATAATTCATTGTTTTAATGAATTTAACAGTTACTTTGGTATCCGTTGGCAAAACTTTAAAATCAATGTACGTATTAAGAGCAACTGCAACAGAATGACTAAAAATCTGAGAAGCATATTTTACTTTCATTTTCTGAAAATTATTTGGAAACATATGCTCGTCATTTAATTTTGGACAGAGTCTAAATTCCTTTTTTTTCATAATTGTAAAATGTATCCAAATACATTTTATTGGTAGTTCCTTCGGGTAACTCAAACCAGTAAGAAAAAAAATTGTTCCTAGTAGATTTAAGTAAGTGTGGCACGTCAAAAAAGTAAACAAGCTTGATATTATCTACGTAAAAAAACATTGTCTGTGCTCAATTTAAAGTAGCTTTTAACTAATGTTTGGAAGTTAGAACCCTGATCAGACACCACACCTAGCACATTTAGACCGATATCACGTAACTTTTCGAACAAAATGTCTTTTATTTTTATTTGAAGGCGCCGTTGATTTATAAAAGAAGTAGGCAAGCGGTTGTTTCCAGCTGCTTGAGACACCCCGTGCCATAACAACTAATGCACTAGTTGCTGGTTCGGATTCGTTTTCTGCTGAAAGTGATTCTTGGAAGCCTACTATTTTATCCTTTGATAAATCATAAAATAAATGAGTTTTCAATGACATCTCATCAAGGCATATAATGCAATATTTTTCTTTATCACTTAATAGTCGAGATCTAAGATCAATAAGGCGAAAAATAAATTCGTTAAAGCCTGGGTTTACTGCCCAACGGCGGGTAAACCGGTTGGGCGTGCTTTTGGAAGGTAACCGATACAAAGTAGAAAATTTCTTGTATGCTTTAGGTCCTAAAAAGTAATCGCTCAAAGCAAACTTTTTAAAATCGTCTGTGTACCTACAACCTTCAGGTAATTTATTTAATAAACTTATCTGAGACGTTAGAAGTTTGCAGGCATCTTCTGAGTAGTTAGTTTCCAAATATTTGGAAATATCTTCAAACGATATTCCGGTTTCCAACTTTCTTGAACATTGGGCAGACACAGTTGATTTTTCAAACACTTTATCTCCTCTCTCAACACTTTTTTTCGAGGACTATTGGCCGTAAGCGTCATTGAGGTCTGTGAATGTTGATCTAAAACAAATCAAAAGTTCTATCAAGGATTAAACTTTCGCCACCACTTATAAATGAGTATTACTTATTAACCACGAAATCATAATAGCCTTAAAAATAAAAAATGTTTAATTTAAATCATTCATACATTAAATACCTCTGGTAACCACAGAAGCTAGAGTAGAAACATCGTTACCACTTTCAACATTTTCTGAAAAAAATTCGCCTTCTGTTTGAACATAAACATCTTGATATTTCATATCGTCTGAAAAATAAAATTGCTATAAAATACTTAACTTACATATATTTATTTTATCCAAAACACGCCATCGATAAGTATAATAAGATACCTTCACTGTGCAGCATTGTCTTAAAATCAGTTTGAACTGCGACTTCCTTCTAAAAAATTTGCAAATTATTTGAAATACCTAGTAAAAATTTACAAGACAAAATCCTATTGTCAGAAGTATTGTTTAGGTACTAAAAATTTTGGGAACACTATTTTTTTGCAAATTCAAGGACGGAACTGCATTATATTGCAGATTTGTTCTGCTATTACTGCACATATAATATTCTTGGGAAAAGTGTCTATCGCACACTCTTAATGTTTTGTTGCATTGTTCTGTTTCCAACGTTGACATCTGAAAAGATATATTGGTAATATTTTATTTTGAAACACAATAACATCTACTACACTGCTTCTTATAACAAACTTATTAATATCCTTTGCTAAATAATATTGTAAAATTTACCTTGTGTCATCCTTGGGAAATCTGAAGGAAGATGTTTTTGCCCAATCTCTACTTCTACAACCGTCCACACAACACATTCGTGGCATTTTCTTTTTAATAAATATCCCGTAATAATATAATCAAATAATTCACTGAAAAGACAGTCCACCCGGTATACTATCAACTCCGCTCGTACCTTCAACTACAAAAGACACACGGTAACTGTATATCGATCGATTCGGAGTTTCAGGATACCGAAAAAGAGTAGCATCGGAGACCGAGTGAGATAGACATCGCGCTAGAAGGAGCTTAGAGTGAACCTACTATTCATTTGTTTATGTACGGTGCCATTAGTTAGATTGTTTCTTTTTTAATATATTCTATTATTATACTTGTTATATAGTATTTTTCTAACTAAAGTAAGTAATAAGTAGTAACTGTTACATTGAACTTTTATTATGCTTATTAATAAAGAATACATTTTTAAAAACAATTGTTTTATCGTAGGGTTCCGTCAAGAATTTCGCTTTCCAAAAAGTTTCCGTCACCAGATGGCCTAATCGTTTAAATGTTATAATACTGACGAGTTTACTACACAATTTTGTAAACTTCATCCAAATATACATTTTTCATTTTAAAATCTCTTTATTACAATAGATTGTCATTCCCAAATTTACAATTGTTGATTATAGCGTCCTTTTGGAGTGTATATGGCTCCTTGCGTTCGACGCATTATCCATATATTTTGATTCGTATAATAACTTTGCCCCCGGTATATATTTCTCGCTCCTACGGTATTTCGGCTGGGTTTTCCCTGAAAAGCAGCTGAAAAACAGGGTCTCAACAATTGATAGGGTTTTTAGATTTAGAGAAACGCAACATGGCAGATGTTTTTAATTATTTTATGAATTTGAAGCGTAAAGGGCTAAGCCGAAGTCGTTCCCCGCCTTTGATGATTGAGTTTAGGAAGTACAACCAAGTTATATTTTTAACGTACCATGCAGAAGCCTACACCCACTATCATGAGTTGCTTCTGCGCGATTTACGGCTTTGAGAGCTGATTTTCTGGCAGACAATTATCGTAAATTTTTTTCGAAATTGTGGTTACGAAGTCTTTGATAGTGGGTAGATTTGCTTTGTCATGTAACCATGAGGTTTTGGGTAGATGAGGGTAAGGTATTTGGTGTTTAATTGCCATTCTCAGACACTTGTTTTGTACCACCTGCAGGGTGTGAAAGTTGTGTAGTGTTCCTGTAAGGTAAACTGGTGCTGAATATGTAAGTATAGGGCGTATTATTTGTTTGTAAATGGTAATTTTGTTTTTAGTGGAAAGTTTACTTTGTCTGATTATGAGTGGGTATAACTGGCCCATTGGAATCTTAGCTTTTCGGACTTGTGAGCTAATATGCGCATTTGCATTTGTATTCCCTTGTATTGTGTAACCTAAATATTTTATTGTTGTACTGGGGGGGATATTATGTCCGTTTATACAAAGCTGAGATTGCAATCGGCTGGTTTTGGTGGTTTTCCTCCTGAGTAATAAATACTGTGTTTTAGAGGCGTTTATAGTCAGTTTTTGGTTGTTGAAGTATGGTAGAATTTTGGTGTTAATGTGTGTTTGTAATAAATTCAGTGCGTGATCGGGATTTTTTGCCGATGCTACAAAACAGGTGTCGTCGGCATACATTGCTGTTAAAATGTTAGGGGTGGTTGGGATGTCGTGGATGAAAATTGAATAGAGCAAAGGAGATAGAACTGACCCTTGTGGGACTCCGGCCTGTATACTATATGGCCCTACCAAGGTTCCTTCGATTTTTGTATAAAATTTTCTATTTGTTAGGTAGGTTTTTAAAATTTTAATTAAGTAATCAGGTGTATTTATTTTGATTAGTTTGTACAACAGACCCTCGAGCCATACGGTATCGAAAGCTTTTTGGATGTCCATTGCTACCATTACGGCTTTGTTCGTGGTAGTCGTCGAGCTGATTGCCTAATTGGCTTGGTATTACCAGTATCGATTTTGTGTTTGACGGCTGATGTTCTACGAATAGGTCTTGATACTGCAAGAGAAATTCTCTGATTCTCTTTTTTTCAGCTCTATTTAAGGATTGACCAGCTACTGATAACATCTGTTCAAATCTGGCATTAGAATTGTCAGTGGTCCTTGTTTGACGAACTATAGACAACACTGGTACGTAGGATCGAATCCTGGTTTCCTTCTTGATGGTAACTGGGTAGTCATCTAGCGTTTATCACACGTTAGTACTCCTTTGCCAACTTCTTCGTCGTGGTTCCTTGGCTCCATCATCACCGGTGTAGCTTCCTCTATGACTCCCTGTAGCCGTGCTACTATGATGGTTTCGCTTCGTGCAGGTTGAACGGTATCTTCCTGTACAGCTGCCAACACCGCGCTGCCTTCATATGGATGAAGGAATTCCTCTTCGGAACCCACTTTAATGGTTCTGTTTCTAAAGTCTAATTGGAAACCATGTACATTCATTACGTCCATTCCCAGAATCACGCCTTCTTCAATATCAGCTACGATTACCGTATGCGTGAACTTTCCTGCGCCAATTCCCAATTGGATTTGTGTCTCACCGTAAACATTGGCACTCTCACCTGTGGCGGTCCGCAGTGTGCAGTCTCCTTGGTAAAAGCTTCTTCTTGGAGTTTATTATTTCTGGTCGTATAATGGTTGCTCCAGTGTCTACCAGCAGAGTATATCTCTTGCCATTCACTTCTCCATCTACATATACACTGTCGTTGCGACATCTGAGCAGAGGCGTCTTTACCAATAGTGCAGTGTGTGCGGCGCACACGGGCGCCGGGTCTAAGGGGGCGTCGAGCGTCGAGCGTCCTGACACCACTGCGCCCTTGCCGACGTCGGGCACACTCTATTTTAATATACACAATAAATTTTGTTTCAACGTGAAATCAGTCTTAAAACAGATTATTAAAGATTAAATTGGCGTAATGTCGCATCGCTACCAAAGGCGCGAGCCGGCATCGGCACCTGTTTGTTTTGATTCGTTTCTAACTCGACTGTATTAGAATGCTATCTATAAAGTTCAAATTGAAATTCCCGGGGACGTACGGCGGTCATTTTCAAAGGCTTGTGTGCGCGTGCCGCACTTTTGTTTTACCGCTATACCGTAGTTTTGCGAAATAAGCCTTGATGCTATTGGATTAAATATCATGTAAATATGAAGTAAATCGGCTTTCCTTTTGATAGAAAATATATAAAAGGGAAGATTAGGTTTTTTGCTTCCACAATTATTGCGACATTCCTCGAAGTCGGAGGTCATCAAAAATACCTAGTGAAATACAAAAACAAAACATCGAGTGATAGATAGTAATATCGAAGTTTACTCGTACTATAGGTACGACCTAGGATTTTTCATTTGTTTACCTACGACCACCCCTGTAAGTAGTCAAAAACACACAATCGGCAATCAATGTAAAACGTCTATTCCGCACGGTAAAACAAAACGCACGGCTGTAAAGTAAA
Source organism: Galeruca laticollis (assembly GCA_963921935.1). NCBI lineage: Eukaryota > Metazoa > Arthropoda > Insecta > Coleoptera > Chrysomelidae > Galeruca > Galeruca laticollis. Next base: position 168,853,322 of record OY998180.1, read on the forward strand.
TCGCATGACTTCCATAGCAACCACTTAGCAACTGTCAATAGACGTAGCCATTTTATTCAAAATTTATTACTTGGATATTGAACGTTTAATTTTATTCTATATATAAATGATAGATAACATTTATTAGATATTAGATTGCATTTAATACTAAGAGTTATTTGGAATTATATGATAATGATTGGTTCCGTTTCATTAAATCCGCTTCTTTTAGCTGTCTGAATGTATCTCATATTAGTAAACAATAGTATACCTATTATACACCAAGCGACTAAAGTGGCCCATTTAATCCCGCGGGTGGTGTTTGATTCCTGAGGGAAGTAATCCACCTAAGGGATTAATGTCACTTTAGTCGAGAGGTGTATACGCTATTTTATGCAGTTCCGGTAATACTACATACCTTTTAATAAAAATAAATACTACTTAGGATGGACTTTTACGAAGCTTGGCTGGGCATCGAGGGTGAACTTCTAAGATGCTTGGCTGGACATCGAGGAGCGACTTTTATAAAATTTGGCTGGGCATCGAGGATGTACGTTTTTATTTGTACTTTAAATCCCTTAATAAGATTATAAATACAAGTACAAGTAGGTCGTAGGTAAAGTATAGTACGTAACTCGTGTTGTAACGCATTTTACGCACTCACGGAATTACGTACTCGCAGCTACGCGGCTTCGTGCGTAACATTTCCGTTCGTGCGTAAAATGCTTCTTACAACACACGTTACGTAATATACTATTATCCTACTGCAGTGCAGAACAAACAACGGTAAGTTAAAGTGATTTAATATGAACTATTAGTATACTTAGGTATTTGGGTATAATTAGTCCAAGTTGCAACTATTTCTCTGGGCCTATAATATTTCCATAGATACTACTTAGTTCTTTTAGGTATTAGGTGCCTAAGTATACTAAGTTTATTATTTATTTTAGATCTCTGATGGCGATGGAAAAAAGAAACTTTCTGGTGCACAGAATCGAAAAAGAAAGCTGGAGAAGGAAGTGTCTCTGAAAACGAATACAAGTTCTATTAAAAAGTTTTTTGTTCGACCCGCTCTATCCTCGGACGAAGACCTGGAGACAGAGACCTATGAAAACCAAGATAATTCTACAGCAGAACTCGTCACTTCTACGTCACCGCCGCCGCCGCTGATGTATAAGATGTCTTTGTCGTCGGTAGTCGAAGAAGACGAAGAACCTCCTTGTGTCAAATCGTCCCCGGAGAATATTCTTCGAGAAGATATAATGAATAATCTCGCGTTATGGCCACAGGTGTTATCCGATAAACAGAGAATATTTTTGATGTAGCGTGGGCCAGTGCATGTAAAAATGGCTTCATATCCTTCGAATAGTTCGAAAAGATCTTTTTCAGATGCTTGTTATACTAAAAAGATGTTAAATAATGAAACCGTTTTACTAAACTGGCTGGTTTACTCTAAGTCAACTGATTCTGTTTATTGTTTTTACTGTAAACTTTTTCATGCTGATGCGAGTCCGACTCCGTTTAATGGTGAAATAGGTTACAAAGATTGGCAGCATTTGTCTACTGCTTTAGAACGTCACGAAAAGAGCTAGAGCACCTATCATGTCTTAAGAAACAAATCACATTGAAAACTGTTATTTTAAAAAAAAAGTCGGTAGATTTCTTGCACCAAAATGAAATTGATCGGGAAAAAAAACGTTGGGTTGCAGTACTCGAACGAATAATCAATATAATTTATTTTTTAGCAAGGCAATGTCTGACTTTTCGCGGAAGATCTCAAAAAATTTACGATTCTGATAATGGTAATTTTTTAAAGCTGGTTGAATATACCTCTAAGTTTGGTAATGTGCTTGCGGAACACATTGCCCTTATTCAAAAATCTGAGTCACGCGTAACTCATTATCTTGGCCATAATATTCAGAATGAAATAATACATGCTGGCTCCTCAGATGTGGAACAGTTCGAGCTCTATAATGAAATCGAATGATTACCGATGTTTATTGATGATTCCACTACGCCGTTGGACATTTTAAATTACTTGTTCACGAATAAATTAATTTCAGTGTTCCCAAATCTGTCCACTGCGCTGAGGATATACCTGATACTTCCAGTCACGGTCGCACATAGCGAAAGGTCAGTTTCTAAACTGAAAATAATTAAAAACTACCTTAGATCAACATTGTCGCAAAGTAGATAGACAAATTTATCGTCAATAAGTATTGAACACGAAATCAATATTGAAGTTAGTGATATTATTAAAGATTTCGCTAATGCAAAAGCTCGAAAAGTAACTTTTTTGTAAATACATTTATGTCAAAGATATATACTTGTATGACGAGCGTCCTGTTGTGTTACTATAAGTAGTTTTTAAAATAAATATTTTTGAAAGAACTACAAAGTTGTGATTTTTTTCATTCTTAAAACTCCTTCCTTCCCATGAAAAAAATTTGCTTTCCGACATCATTTTAAATTTCACCATTTGCATACGAATTTCCAATTGAAAATATACGGTCGTAACCAAAGTATGCACTTTTTTAAACTGAGGCTTCTACTCATGATACTGAACAACTTTCCCCAAGGAATGCATGGTCAACTCTCAAAAAAACAAATTGGACTTTGTATGGAGACTTGGTCAATCAGCTGATCGATCTCCATACTAAGTCCACATTTTTTTTGAGAATTGACCATGGGTTCCTTGGGAAAAGTTGTTCAGTATTATCATGAGTAGGTGTCACAGTTTAAAAAAAGTGCATACCTTTGTGAACACCCTTTACAACTGTTAATACTTATTCCATTTTGACCCCGCTCCTACTAGACTAGAGGGCGCCAGCGTACTGGTTGAACACGGGCGCCACAAGGGCTAGAGACGCCTCTGCATCTGAGAGAAGCTATCAGTATGAGAGGATCTTTGGAGCGATCATGGGTCGGTGCTGCCCCCTCGTAGCCGACCAGTTCTAGTTTTTCTGTGACTGGGGTTCTTGGTTTGCAGGATTCCTGGAGCGCTTACACGAACTACGTACATGCCCTAGCTCGCCACAATACCAGCATCTGATCTTTCTCGGCTTATTGTCCATCATACTTTTTATTAAACTGACGAACTGGTCAAATCTGTCTTCGTCACCTTCTTCTTGGATGGTCCTAAGTTTGTTATATCCTGAAGCGTTCGTTGCTGCTTCATATTCAAGAGCAGCTGTCAATACGTCGACTAAGGTTTTCGGATGGGCTAAACGAAGCGTCCTCTGCATATCGGGGTCACGTAAGCTATCAATAAAGGCCTGGATGCCCAGACATTCCATCATGTTCTCTAGTGCTGATGGATAAGCAAATCGAACTAGTCGGGCAATGTGCACTTCATATTCTTGAAGGGATTCATCACGTTTATGCCTTCGGTTCTTCAGCTGAGATTGGTACAAATGTTCTAGATGTTCATGACCATATCGCATGTCCAACCTTTTCTTCAGCTGCTCGAAGTCATCCGTTTCTTTCAAAGGTATCGTCTGAAGTCGGCATCTAAGGCATCTACGCGAAGTGCGATGGTCAAGTTCACTGCCTTCTCCTTATCGGATCAATTATTGACTCTAGCGGCTGCTTCAAACTGTTTAACATAATTGGTCCACGACATTTTTCCATCGAATGTTGGGGCCTTGACTCGGGTAAAACTACCAATGTCTTCTAACTTAGGGTGTGTTTCTGGCTCGCAAAGTTTTGTTTGCTCGGTCTTCTTTTCTTCCGCTGGCGTGTCTTGAGTTCTTATATCTGTCAACTTTGTTTGTTCAAAGTATTTGCTATATCTTTTTGATTTGAACTTAATAAATCAATGGCATCATTGTAACGTTTGCCATCTTCTGCATCTAAGTTTCCAGATATGCTTTTGAATATTGTTCCTAAACCATTTAAAATTCCTCTCTTAATTGTTTTACTGCTGTGTACAAAATTTAATTTTTCTTTGCATCGCTTCATTTGATATTTTATTAAATTAATCAAGAATTTAAGTTCATTTGCAAAAACTTGGTTTTTGATTTCAATTACCTGCAAAACATTTTCGAACTGATTTGTTATATGAAGTAATTCGGTTTCTATAGGGTTTAGATCAATGTAATGGATACAAGAATGATGGGTAGATTGTAATCTAGCATTTCCTAATTTGTACGGGAGTATGCCTGGATTGGACTCCAAACTAACAATTTTAATTTCCTGTGCCTGCCTTGCTACTACCAGCGATAGGAGGATTCTGTAATGGTAGAATTTTTTGATTAGCAAGTGGCCTTTTTAAGTTATATTTATGATAGTTGGCGGTAACTAATTTTTGTCTGCTATTACGAGGTGAGATTGTTTTGTATGAACTTTTTTTCATTTTGTTTTATTGGTTTGGCTTTAAATCTAGGACTAATTTTATTACGAGCATTAGTTTTATGATATGCTAATGCACCTGGGTCATAAGTTAATGTTTCGTGTCTATTTTCGTTAGACTTTTCCAATCTTTTTGATTTTTGACTTGCCATGTGTTCATTTAACGTTTTATAAATTTCAGCGGTAGTTTCTTTATGTTTAGTTATGTAATTAGAATACAATTTTTGATTAATGTCAACATTAAGAGGGTTGTTTGTATCTAAATGTCCTGAAATAGTTTCTTGTATAATTCTAATATGTTCAATTAAAGTTGAGTGAAATCGTTCAATTATGCTATTAGAATTAGGATTCAATATCGTAGTATAATGAAGTTCAATTTTGTGTAATTTTGTAAAGTCTTCAATAAGATGATTTTTTAATTCGGTACCTCTATCAATTACTAACATTTTAGGTGCGCCATAATGAGTGAGAAGATTCATGAAAGCTTTAGCTATATGTATTACGGTTACTCCTACTAAATGATATGCTTGTGCGTATTTACTAAATCTATCAATAACTGTCCTTTAATTGTGAAAACATCTGCGTGAACTATTTCAAAAGGTATATTAGGTGTTGGTGTTAATTCGAATCTTTGTTTCTGTCATACTTCATCTTTTGACATAGCTCGCAATTATTTATATATTTAGTTACAGTACTTCTGATATTTGGCCAATAACATTTACGTTTAATTTCTATTTCAGTTTCATTAATTCCTCTGTGAATGTTCTTACGTTCATGATGCATTTGTACTATTTCTATCTGCGAATTGTGGCCAATTACATCTTCTAAAACTGAGTTTTTAAAAGTTTCTTGCAGTGTTGTACATAGTTTTGGAATTAAATCTAATCGATCAATATTTATAGCAAATAATTTCTTTGTAGAGGTAAATTCTTTAAATATTTGAATAATTTCAGGTTCGAAGTTTGTTTCTGAAATTTGTATGGTGGTTTTAGTTTTATTGCCATAAAGTTTAGTAACTTTTGGAGCTGCTGGTGAATGAAATACTACTTTAAGAAATATTTGATTTTGAAAATGATTAATAGGCGTTTCTGATATGGAAATTTTTAATATTGGATTTTCGTGACTAGTGTGTATGGTGTCGTCGTCCTTGTCTGGGCATAATTCATTAATTATATTTTCTATGTCAGTGTCCGTTACCTAAGGAGTTTCGTCAATATTTCCTACAATTGATTCATTATCGAGGGATGTATCTTGTTGACCATTTTGTTCATTGGTACTGGCAATAGAAATATTTTTGTTAAAATCGTTAATGTATTCAAAAATGTCATTTGCATTGATTTCGTTTGTTTTAATTCGAGAAAGAGCGTCTACATTTTTAATCAAGGTTCCTTTTCTATAAACAATTTGATAATCGAATTCTTCTAGTTCCAATCTCCATTTCGTGAGACGAGCATTGGGTTCTTTTATTGAGAAATGCCAATGTAAAGGTTTATGATTTTCGACCGTACAAATAAGACCGAAAATGCTTCGTAGCCCATACAATCGCGAGTAACTCTCTTTCGATTGTACTATAATTTTGTTCTGCTTGGTTTAACGTCCTTGAGGCATAAGCTACAGATCGGTCTTGGCCTACAGGACCTTGTGATAGTACAGCGCCTATCGCAAACCCGCTAGCGTCAGTTGTTAAGATAAATTCCTGTGTATAGTCCGGATATATTAAAATTGGATCGTTACTTAACAGTTCTTCGCATGTTTCGAAACATTGTACATATTCAGGTGTGAATTCTATCTTTGAACCCTTTTTTAAACATGAAGTCAAAGGTTTAGTAATTTGTGCAAAGTTAGGTATGAATTTTCTGTAATAACCTAATAGACCTAAAAATTGTTTTATTTCTTTAGTTGTTTTTGGAATTGGGAATAATTTAATAGCTTTAATTTTATTTGGGTTTGGTTTAACACCATCTTTTGTAATAATGTGCCCTAAATAAGCGGTTTCCTTTTTTAGAATTTCACATTTGTCTAACTGAATTCCTGAAGTCGTTTGGAATACCTTTTTCAAATTAACCATGTGTTCTTGTAGTGATGTCGAATAAATTTTTATATCGTCGCGATATACTAAGCAAATTTCTCCTAGTAGTCCTCTGAGGATGTTGTTCATTACGCGTTGAAAAGTAGCTGGAGCATTTCTTAAGCCATAACTCATACTCAAATACTCGTAATGCCCATTTTCTACAGTGAACGCTGTTGTTTGTATGTCGTCCGGGTGCATCTCGATTTGGTGGAAACCTGATGCTAAGTCCAATGTTGAAAAATAGTTACATTTACCTAGTTTGTCCAGAATTGTATCTATGCGAGAAATTGGATATTTGTCAGGAATGGTTTTCTCGTTGATTTTTCTATAATCCACGACGATTCTCCACTTCTTCTTGCCAGAAGCGTCGGCTTTCTTTGCGACGATCCATATAGGCGGAGGGCATGGTGAATTACTCGGTCTAATTATATTTTGCTCTAATCAATTTGCAGTTTAACTTCTTCTTTATGGACGTATGGGTAAGGGTAACTTTTAGTATAAACATGTATTTCATGAGTAGTACGAATTCTATGTTTAATTTCGTTTGTAAAAGTTAACTGACTTTGGTCTTTATGAAAGATATCAGCTTATTTCCTACACATAATAAGAATTTTTGCTTTTTTCTACGTCATTTAAATGGTCTGTTCTAATGAACTTGTCAATTTTGTCACATTTATATTCGTCATTGTCATTTTTTAGATCAAAATGGTACATTTCAAAATTTATTCCTACAGGAATACTATTAATAGGATATAAAATAGTAAAATTTGTATCATCGTCGGAAATATTACGAATTTCGACAGTTGCCCAACCGTTATTAGCGACTGAGATACATTCAGGTATTATACAATTGCCTAACATTTGTTGAGGTATTAAAATTTCTCCTGTGAACGTTGTGACTCGAATAACAATTTTTGTAATTGTTTGACCTGGTATAATTTTTGACACGATTTTCTTAGGAGTTGCTTTAAAATAATTAATTGGTAAATTGGCATTTCTTGATTTAATTGGTGAATTTGGAAAATCAATATTAATTCCGAGTGATTGTAATAAATCTACTCCGATTAAACCATTGAAAATACAATGAAATTTATACGCATAAAATGTTACATTTTTATCATCGTTAAATTCTGAGAATACGGGTATGGTTACGGAAGTAGTATAACGTGATGATCCGAAGGGCGTTGAGACAACGAAAGGTTTATGACTTCTATACTCAGCGAAACATTTATCAATTATTTATGGAGACAAAAAAGATTTAGTTGCACCGGAAAAGATTAGTAATTTTAGTGGTGGATTTTTTATAGTATAATATAAGGTAGTTCTCTTTTATCGGATGAATTGTTATATTCTATCAAAGTTTCACGTCGAGAGGCGGATCTTCGTGAACATTTTTAAAATTGTCATTATTATATTGAAGTTCACAGTAGCCATCATAATTATTTTCTTGTATAACGTTATCTACATCGTTTTCATTATCAACATGGTGTATATTATATAATTCTTCGGACACCCACCTACGGTTTTGAGGTGATTGTACTTGAGAATGATTATTATTTTGTCTAGTTGTAGTTGTCATAGGTACAGGTCTCGGCCCGTTATTTGGATTATAGTTTGTATTTGGTTTCCAAACATTTTTAGGTTCGGTTCTACCGAATTAGAAAAATATCTTTGATTATTATTGATTGGTCTGGGTTGAACAGGAACTGGACCTCGTGGGAAATTATTATTAGGTTGAGGATTATTATTTTGAAAAAGATTGTTGTGGTTGAGGAATTCTTTGATTAAAATTAAAATTGTTATTTCTATTTAAGTTACGATAGTGATTTGGAATTTGTGAATTGTTTTGTACTTGATTAGATTTTGGCCCAGTTTGATTATTAAAATTTTTAGAGTTCGGTTGAAAAATTAGAATTATTTTGGAGATATCTAATATTATCTTCTTTTTTTATAAAATTTATGGCGTCTAGCATAGTTTGAGGTTCTTTTGTACGAACCATGATACCATACGGGTTTCTACAGAAAGTCACTGTGACACAAGTTTTACACAATATTTTTTGTAATTCGCATTTATTTAATTTTTTAAATAAAATCGAATTACGTAATCCATGTTTTTAAACTAGGAGGAGTGGTTTGAATTTAAGTTGGCAATTATGTAGATTCCTGATTGTTCAGATCACAGATGGTTTTATTCAGCTCTTTTGACATATTATGATCGAATAATTGTGTAAATTGTAAACAAACTTTCATTTAAGCAAACAGATGATGAATATTTGTTTAAAAAGGCGCTTCTTCGTATATGCTTGCGATCTATTTATATTATATGATGAACAGAATTATTTGTGTAATACATCTTCACATAGATATCTGGTAATTTATTCCAAGAATCTAACGTTATGTATACCTATAAATTGAACCTATACAATATAAAAATAAACAATTGACAAATCATTGATGAATAATCGTTAGCGTACTTTATTTATTAATAATTTTAATATATAATTTATTCAAATATACCTTTAAGACCATTTAATATAATAATTTCCTAGCTAGAACAACGCTAGACCAATTTAGTTATAATTTGTGTCAAGATTAAGGTCAAATGTCAAATAATATGAAACTAAAAATTACTAAAAAAGTGTTCAAAGAGACTTCGTTGTAACACTGTAAACAATGTTATAATGAAGTCTCTTTTATACGCGAATTATAAAATAAAGATTTATCCGACTAAAAAAGGATTTGCAATGTAAAAAATACTTCACTTGCATTCTGAAAGTATTGTTCATATTCAATTTACATACAGCTGCTTATACAAAATTGTGGGCTACAATTTTATAAGAAAGACAAAGCTGAAATGCAGTTTTAGGGGCTTAAACATTGAAAAAATCCTCCCAGTAGTTCATCTGAATCATGTCAGAAACAAACAATTTTAAGCACATCTACAGTAGTTCCAACTTGACAGCTAGGTAGCGCTGCGATCCTAATCTCGGATCCCAAGGGGACAAAGAAGAGAGAGAGTAGAATGGTTAAGAAGAACAAATAATAGAATACGAAATATATATATATATATAATTTATAGTGCTATATCTAACAACTCATTCATTAAATATTTTATAAAGTTGAGCGAAATGTTGGTTGCATATATATTATTTCATAATGAAAATGTAACTAAGTTTAGGAACAGAATCCATAATACGCACTGTTGTCAGACTTAATTCCGTAAACAGCATAATTCAGTCCAAAGACGACTAGTAATGAATAGTTATAACCCGATATAATAGTATATTATATACCGCGGGACTGAAGTAGTACATTTAATCCTGAAGGTAAAGTTTATGGCCCGACCGCAGGGAGGGCCATAATTTACCTGAAGGATTAAATGTACTTCAGTCGCAAGGTATATACGATACTTTTCGTACTTCCGGTATGATTTTATTAATTATTTCAATAATTTCAATCAGTTTTTTCTCTCTTCAACTAATTTAATAAACTGTCTTTAAAATAAGTTACCATAGTAACATTGCGTTGTGACAGTTATAATTTAGAAACATTGTCATTACTAGTGTCATTGTAAATTTGAATATTAACGTTAATTACCATTCTAATTAATTATATTTTTCAATAAAATATCCCTTAAATTCGTTTGTTTGTGATTTAATCGTTCCGGGAGTTTCGTCAATATTTAATCCCGGAGGGATTAAATGTGACACTCTAGTACCTGTCACAAGGGAGTGAAGTTGTCACTTTAGGCCCGGAAGTACGAAATAGTATATTATATACCGCGGGACTGAAGTAGTACATTTAATCCTGAAGGTAAAGTTTATGGCCCGACCGCAGGGAGGGCCATAATTTACCTGAAGGATTAAATGTACTTCAGTCGCAAGGTATATACGATACTTTTCGTACTTCCGGTATGATTTTATTAATTATTTCAATAATTTCAATCAGTTTTTTCTCTCTTCAACTCATTTAATAAACTGTCTTTAAAATAAGTTACCATAGTAACATTGCGTTGTGACAGTTATAATTTAGAAACATTGTCATTACTAGTGTCATTGTAAATTTGAATATTAACGTTAATTACCATTCTAATTAATTATATTTTTCAATAAAATATCCCTTAAATTCGTTTGTTTGTGATTTAATCGTTCCGGGAGTTTCGTCAATATTTAATCCCGGAGGGATTAAATGTGACACTTTAGTACCTGTCACAAGGGAGTGAAGTTGTCACTTTAGGCCCGGAAGTACGAAAAAGAATATATTATAGGCAATTTATCGAAACACTTTTTTGCGTCCGGGATTATAGAACAAGCTGTTAATCAATGTCCGGATTACAAATGAACAGTTGTTTATTGCAAAAGTAACGGTACATATGATCGAAATTATTCTTGGAAAATACTAATGAATTGATTATTGTAGAAAGCGTATTTCTATTGTGTATAGTGATTCATAAATCTGTTTATAAGTAATTATATTGTTACAGAAATATTTTTCAACTGTTTATAGAATAATAATTAGGTATCTTACTTTTTGGTTTTCAATATTTTATAAATATTAGAACCAAATGTACCTATAAATGTTTAAATGACGATTAAATTATTCAACCTGGTAATTATCTGTTCCCGTTCATGAATCACGTCAAATTATTATTTACAGTTACCGAAATGAAGTCTACCACTACTCTTTGTTAAGTTGACAAGACAACACCGCAGAAGATCAAAATGGTGGTTTATGCAGGCGTCATGTAAAAAGGGAAGATATATTTTTGTTCGGTTTGTTTTGTTGTGATTTTGTTAGAGACGGATTTATGTTACAAAAATGGCAAATCGTAAGCGAGGAACATTTGCATTACCAGATGAATTAAAAACCGACGAGAAATTGTCAACTAAAAAGGTAATTACACATGTCTAGACTTGTATTAGCATTTCTTTTAAAATATCATTTTGGAATAACAGTATTTTGTCATAACTTAATTTTATTCTTTTAGGAGTTAGCCCAACGTAAAATACCTCCATGCCCACCCGTGCCTAATAAAATCTTTAGAAAAAGTATTCTTGCTTGCAATGGAGCATTTGATAAACCAAAGGCTATATACTTCAACCACACAGGTAATTTTTTACGAATCTTGGTTTAGAATTTAATATAATGTTTTAATAAATATTTGTGTCACCATGGAAATCTGAAATTTGAATGTAAATAATTGTGTTCAAATGGTTTATTATTTAAAAAAATGTTATTATGATTAAGTTGTCATCAAATTTGGAATAGTCCAATTACTTCAAATTGGTACTAGCAATTATATACAGTACTTTCATAACCTATTTAATGAGTATAGAGATTATAAATGGTTTTGTTTGCTAGTACATACTAGACAAACATACATATGGATAGGTCGTGAACAATGAATAGAAAATTTGTAAAGTGAACCATATGTTTATTTTTTATGTTGGTTCAGCAGAGAGGTTTTAGGACAATCCATGTAAATTGTTAGTGTTTTTCATTACACCACTGTATTTGTTGATATATGAATGTGTCATCTCACCAATAACATCTAAGTTAAATTAACATGACAAAAATGAACTATAATTGACTCAACTGAACAACAAATGAATAAGTTTTATGTGAATCTTTTTTTAAGTGTCAGTCACTATTCAAAAATTTTGAACTAAGGATTCATCAATTAAATTTCAACGTTTATAACCATATGTGCGTTCTTTTTGACTGAGATCTCAGATCACTTCAGTTAAGGTGATCTGAGATAAAGTGATGTGAGTAAGCACCAAAAAGAACGACATCTCAATTGAAGCGCGCGACCTATCTATGCATATGTGAATAAGAAACAAAACATAACCTATCTCGATATCTCTGATAACCACACATGGTTTTGTTATTTTTAGTTTCAAATAGTTCGTTGAGTTAAGATTTGTATTATGGTTAATATTCCAACATTATTAGTTGTTACCTTCCTTCGCCCTCTGTGAATCTTCAAGGGATAGATTAAAATTATATGACAGATTCGTATCAGGATCTAATAATGTTATTGCATCCATAATTTGTAACAAAAGAAAAATAGATTATGTGTGTTTATATGTCAATCTTAGATCATATATACTTATATGATCTAAGATGTCAATGGTTAAAAATATAGATAACCTTGGTTAAAACTACAAATAAACCAAGAAAATCAAATATTTCTTCATCCCCTCCACTTTATTGCCGACTCAAGTCCAACTGATACCCCCTTACAACACATTCAGCATCAATGAAGGGGGAGGCAAACTCTCAGCTCACTTAGAAGTGAGTAAAACAAAAAGAACGGTCACAATACTGATGTGAGCTGAAATTATCTGAGATGTCAGTCAAAAAGAACGCACCTATTAATAATAGTTCATGTCAACTGATTTATTTGGCATGACATCTAAAGCTAGATTATACAAATTAAATTGGGTAAAAATCATAGATATTATAACCTTACATGGATGCGCCTTGTCACTATTCAGCTCATAGTATCGTGTGTGAGAGAGATGGAGATAGAAACGTAGCAAAACGCGCTAGCCAGCAATGGAAAATACATACAAAATTGAAATTAATTTTGTCTATTTATAGTTTATTAAGAAGTTTGGCTTGGGAATGAATTAAAATAAATTTTACAAAGGTAATTTATTTTTTTTATTTTCTAAACATAAATAAATCTGGAAATTCGTTCTAAATTATAATTATACATTAAAAATGAATTGAATTGAATTTTTATAGGCATTTTTTTCCTTTTTTTTGAACACAGTATAACACAATTTATATAGGTAGGCACAGAAAGGCATAGTTTCCATATTATTCGGCTTATTTGCTGATGTTTAAAATGAATTAATTTAGTAAATCTAGGCCGAATACGTGAACTGATTTCATTTTTCAATTCATTTTCATAATGAAGTCTGACTGTGAGGTATGATTTCATTAAAAGTTTAATCAACTGTAAAATATGCCCTTGAAGGGGATCTTGATCCCATAAATCTTGAAAAAGTTGCGAGATGTTCAATTTTCTCAAAGAAAAAATATTCAAATGATTTAAAATATTTGCAACTCTTATTACACTCTCGGCTACAGTATTTTTACAACATCTTGTGTAGACTTGGAAAGTTTTCCTCTATTATTTTTATTAAGTAACCGAAAAAGTGAATGATGTGATTGGAGAACTTGCGCACATTCTACACAATTTATAGTTTTTACAATTTTCCGAGAAACAAATCCAGCCATATATCCAATAATATCACTTATATATAAACAGTTAGAAATATTTGAAAATATCTTTGATTGCTGTATTTCATCAATGGTCTTTATTTCTAAATCACAATTTAATGTATCTAAATGATTACTACTTTTATATGTTGAAGCGACATTCAAAATACTGTTTTCATCCTGAGCCACACAATTGACACTATCCGGAGTTTTTATTTGTGAGTGAATAAGCAATCGCTTATATGCTTCTTCAAATTGCTTACAAGTGGGATTATTGTTAAAACCTCCACGTGAACGAATAGATGAAAAAAACATTTCAAGATGTTCTTGACTTAATTTATAAGTGAGAAGAAAATCAAACAAACCAGATTGTAATAACTCATCCACCATGTTTTGAATACTCAACAATTAAACCAAGAAATCCCGTTTTCCTACCAGAATAAATAAAATTAATCGTCCTTGTCTAACTTTAAGATTAACTAAATATTCAACAGTGTTTTTAACAAAGTTATTAAAAAACTCAAGATTTATCAACTCCAGTGGTCGGTTGTATACAGTTTTACCCAAAAAGTTCCTTGTATAAAAAATATCAATTCCTTGTCGCAATATTCAATAGCATCAGCTACGCTATTGCTTAGTGTTTCAACAGCTAACTTCACCTTCATTTTTTCTTTTGCATAATCCAAATGTCGTCTTCGAATTTTTGTTGCAGCATGTAAACCTGTATCTTCCAGTCACCAAGAGTATTTCTGCACAATTTTAACATATGGCATAGATCTAATATAATATGTACTTTTTCTTCTGAAATAGGGTGCAAAAAATATGTTTGCAAATTGGCCAGTATAATGAAGCCCCCAAAGCAACGCACATTGATATATTTGCAGGACAACCCTCAAATGTTATTATAATAATAAGAATCTTTATTTAGGAAACCCTAATATACATTAAAATTTTAAAAAGGAATTACAATATCGTAGTTAAATACAACTATTGACTTTATTATTATCCCTGTATCATGCATTTGAATTAGGCAACCTTTAACAAGGTTTGCTTTCTCTTCTGCTGATAATGAGTCTATAAGAAAATAGGCGATGGGAACTTTCCAATGTGAATTTAAAGCGACTAACATAAAAACCAGCGCATTTTTTGGTTTTGTAGAGCATCACTAGTGACTAATGCTATACCCAAATCAATATACCCATGCTGCCTAGTATCTGAATACTCCACGGATTCTCTGATAGACATTTCGTCCATAATTAGTGCAGCAACCAACTGTTTTTCTTTTTCAATTTTTATGTTAATTGCTTCTACCTTATACCCTGGAGATCCGTCTACAGAGCTGTACCATTTCGTCAAGGTACGTGGATGAGGCAAAGCTTTATCAAATATAGTACGTACATAATTGAAAAAAAAATAAGCGTCAAAGCAAAAGATGTCAATTCTGGTGGAAACTTTCCCTGTTCTTCTCGAAACTGACGGAACAACTGTTTCTGGGCTTCTGGTACACTTTCCTGTAATAATCGAACATCTTGGTCACAAACTTAAAAACACATTACTGACCAACCCTCTAAAAATAAATCAAATTCTGATTATGTCTTCGCAACTATCAAAACATAAGAAGCAAAAGAATACTTTTTGCACATGCTTAAAAAACCATGCCCAAAGCAATTATGAAAAAAGAAATTATAATTATATTATATTAATAATTTTAATGATCAAACCAATAAAACATTTTTCATCTAAGCATTCCAGTAATACATGATGTGGCACGGTATCAAAGGCTTTGGCTAAGTCTAAAAATATGGTTAAGATTTTTTCACCCAAATTTAAACTTGAAATGCAAAAAAACTATTTTTACTCTAATCAATTTGCATCTTTATAAACAATAATTATTTTTTACTTTGTACCTACCAAGAAACAGCTAACTACATAACAGAGGCATTTCTTTGTAAATTAATCAGACCCATCACAATATATTGTAAAAGATATGTAGTACCTACATTTGGTAATATACTAACCTACCTTCAATATAATGGAATTCTGGGATGAAATTTTGTTACTTTGTATCAAACTATTGAGATCTTTAATTTTACGTTTTAAATGTGCGTTTTGCCTTCTGTTATTTCTGTTCAGTATTCTCTGTCTCTTTATCACTGATTGGGAAACTGTCCAATACCTGTGCCTATTTGACGGATTTTCTAAATCCTCTGTAAAATCTCCTATTAAAATAGGATCTCGCTTTCTAAAATATATACAGAAATTAAAATTGATATTACCTTACTAATAATTTCATATTGACATTTTTCTAAATGTAGGAGTATTTTCAGGTACAACTGAAGTCGAAGGCTCAGCAACGTGACGAGACTTCTACTGATGAACAGAAAGAATTATTTGAAAATAAAATTAATAAAAGACACATATTACTTACCATTTAAACTAGTGGATATCCTTCTTAAAGTGCTTCTCGTTGTTTCCTTTTTCTTCAAGTGTGCAGGAAAATCAAAAATAGTTTAAACAGCCTCTTTTTTAGTCGAAAACTTCCCATAACATTTTGCTGGTTTGAAGAAATTGTTTGCTACAAAGAACAACTGAATCGCTTGGTTTAAAAATTTTTCTTCGTAAAGCTGAAATCCACTTTTTACGAAGATTAACATCTTTGGGAAATCTAAAAATTGAGACAAGCATTTTTTATAAGGCGTCAAAATAATAAAATTGCAAAATATAATTAAGTAAATTCTCAAATTTGATAAATAATTATGTACTTGTGAAATTTTATTTCACTTTCCTTACTAAATCTAGTTGTGCAGTTGTAAGCCAAACAAGATTTCACCTTTTATATTCAATATAATGTCGTGCACACGAATATATTTTGACTTCGCGATATTAATTTATCATTTAAGGAGTACAAAATAATCCACAATTCACAATTTTTTCGTGCTCTTTTTGCCACTCCACTATATATGTCTTTGTCTGGTTGCTCTGGTCCCATGGTGTCTCTTTCTAAGGCACATCCATGTTAGGTTATAATATCTATGGTAAAAATGTACCTTTTACATTTGATATTTTTAGTTTCTTGCAACATTGGTATGGATAGATCACATAATGAATATTTTCGTTGATATAAAAATAATCTATAAAATGAGATTGCGTAGAACAAAATAAGTAAATTAAGTTCCTAGATATTCCTCCAAAAAATGTAAAATAAAGGTTGTAAATGATAAAATAAGTAAGTAAGTGAATGCTCATAATTTTTTGAGGCTCAGTGCATCATATTAATCTGAGTATTTGAAGATTTTTAGTTTTTGTTCCTTGTTACTATGACAAAGGTTGGTTCATACTTTTATGTTCAACTCTTGCTGTGTTGAACTTCTGCAAAACCCTCAATGTAAGTTGCATTACGATAAATAGTTTTCAAAGATTATTTTGTTACCAGAGATTACTCCACTCATACATAAATAATTCGCTACCAACTCCACAGTGTGATTTTTACATTATGTGAACAGTTCATATCTCTATTTACATTTGGCTTACTACTTAACACAGAAAACTCAGATACCTAGAAACTTGTGGAATGAAGACATTGAGAAAAATATCAGGAAAAACATTATGGAATAGGGAAACAAGCCAAAACATAAGACACATAATATGTTATATTGAAAAAGTTGGTGCATTCGTAAAAACCAGAAAACAACATATAAGTAGGGTGATGGATCAATGTGTTGTAAAAATTGCCCAAGACAAGTCACCAACCAGCTCAAGAAAGTTATGGAACGATGACTTATAAGACATATTACATTAAAGAAAAACAGGCAACAATGACTAATGGTAAAGAAGGAGAAGCTATATTAGTGTTAATACAGTGAAAGTTGGCAATTCGGATTTCAGCACATTATTTATGACGTGATTACATTTGCCTTTTTGAATATGGAAAATTCACTTGAAATAGGAATTTGATAAAGATGTTTTTATATGGTGATTTAGGAGTAGATCATACAATAGTCATCGCTATTTGCAACTAGTAACCTAAATACTAGCCAATTGGTTCAAATTAAAAACATAACCCGTTAGACTTTAAATCACGATACTCTGACAATTTTCAAAGAGAGTGACTGTTCAGTGTCTTGAACATGTTCACTGATAACAGTGTTAAAATACTACTAATTTCACGAAGGAAAATTTACCAGGATCATTTATTGCATTTATACTCCAGCAATGCAATATCTAAGCGAAGATAAAGAACAATAGTTAATTAGTTGTATCCAGTGGCGTTGTGGTCTTTGAGTTATGATTTTTTTTGTTTTTTTTATATATTTCTTCTAAATTTGGTCTCAACTAAAAAAAATTCCCCTTGAATTGTTTTTTGCTCAATTTTAAACATGTAATTGTTTCTTCTTTTGAAAAAAAATCACATGAAATTGTCTATGCAAGAAAGTTTTTTTTAGATGTTACATTTAGGTTTTTCAATTTCAATCTGATGTTTGAGTTAAAAAAACAAATTACAAAGTAGCATAGTTTTTAAATGCTACCAAAATCATCTTTGAAGTATACTCTACCGAATGACATAAAAAACCTTAAAACAAATCTTAGCATAGAGTTTGAAAAATGTGATCAAAGGATAAAATCGCTCACTTGAGAAAACCCGTTTTGGTAGTATTTACAGTGTTTGTGTAGTGGTCGTTAGTATAATTGATATCGATCTATCTCGCTCTTACATTGTTGTTTCAGTCTGCAATGGAATGTTTAAGGAGGCAGCGCGGGTGCACTAACTGGTTTTCTTTGCTTGTTGCTATCATCCACACTTGTGCTTTTTTTGAAATGACAACTTTTTTTCACACCTACATTATGTTTGCTCTGTTGTGCTTACGGTGGGTCTATTGATGAGTTCAAATAACAATGGCAGAATACAGCAATGAAGAGTATGCTGACATTATCATGGCTTATGGTATGGCAGATGGTAATTCTCGCCAAGCTCAAAGAATTTATGGAGAAAGGTATTCTGATAGAACATTGCTTCATCACAACACATGCAATACTTATCGTCTCTTGCGAGAAACTGAAAGCTTGAAGTTCAGGGAACCCATCGTGAATGCAGTACGGTTTGTTGTTCAGGTGGACAAACGCATAATCACTATGTTTGATGGGAACCCTACCACAAGCATTCGAGTAGTTGATCAAAGGCCAGCAGTTAGCGCATGAAAAGTATGGGATATCCTGAGAGAGAACCGGTTGCATGGATTTCATTACACTCCACGATCATCTATGCAGATGATACTAGTAAATTAGTGGCACAGAATAAGCTTCCGCTCTGTATAAAAACAGCAAATTCAGCTGCAGAGGAATTCGCCAGATGCTGTGAAATTAGTGGTTTAGTAATTAACATCAGAAAAACAGTCTTCATGGTCTTCCAACAAAAAAACATTTCTTATGACTATTGCCCCCTAATAAGGGTTAAAAACAAATCCATAGAGCAAGTGAATATGTTCAAGTATCTAGGCCTGACTATAGATCGAAAATTAGTATGGGAGGCACACATAGAAAACCTCGTTACAAAAATGAGCTGTATGTGTTTTGTAATAAAGCAAATACGTGGAACAGTCTCACTACATGTGCTTAGGCTGATCTACTATGGACTTGTACAATCCATCCTATCTTATGGACTTCGTTTCTGGGGGAATTCAGTCCATACAATAAAAGTTTTTAAGCAACAAAAAGTGTTAGATGTCTAGCAGGACTACATTATAAAGAATCTTGTAAGAACACATTCACTGAGTTAACCATATTGACTTTACCCAGCTTATACATTTACATAATAACCATGAATGTAAAAAAAAATGAAACACACTACACCAAAAATAATTTGATTCACAACTATAATACTAGAAGAGGTAATGAACTACGACTACCCTACTCTCATCTGGCTCTGGGACAAGACTCTGCTAGTTATCAAGGTATCATCTGCTACAACCATGCACTCAAATTATTTGGACACACATGTAGCTTAGTAAGAAGCTTCAAGTCAGCTTTATACAATCATCTCATCCAAAATGCTTTTTACTCTGTTGAGGAATTTCTATTATCATAATGACTTTCTGATTTATCTATATAAATAAATGGTGGTTCCAAAAAAAGTTTATATTCCTTATGTATATATTTGAAATAAGTCTTTTCCAGTGTAAGCATTGTGCCTCCTGGAATACTTTATCTGTTTAATTGTATTTTGTACATATCATTAGTGGTATCTTTGTAAGTACTCACGTATATGTTCTATTTTTACTATTTGTTGGTTGTATATACCATAGAAAAATTAAATAATTAAATAAATTTATAAAAAATAGAATAATAATAACAATAATCAAATTTTACATATATTTTCAACTGTTTGTGTCTGTACATAGGTTAGTATCCTTGACTAGTCTGATAAAATTTTATAAATGTATGTAATGCAGTTGTAGAATTTTCAATGATGAATAAATTTTGTTCTTTCTTTCTTACAATGTAAGATAAATAGAGCTTACTCATTTTCATGTTTTAATGCTTTGTTTTTGTACAATCTCTTACAAGACATCCGAAATTTGCTATAGGCATTGCTACCATTGAAGCATTGTTTTTTCAGTGTACTTTTTACATTCCAGGTCTTTATGAAGGGGACAATGAGACAAGAGTGTAGTTGTTTTTGATTATATTTCTAGCTGAACTTCGTCGACTGGCGTAGACATTCAACTAGATAAATAATCTTAATTTGACAAAATTAATGTCGAAATTAATAATTTATTATATACAAATTTACAAAATGGTACAAAGTTGTGAATGCTGAACTTCGGTGGTTTCAGATCGGAAGACACTTTATGTTTCGATTTGATGAATATTCACTTGGCTCATATAGAAACTAAGTAACGATGTGTTAGACTTAGTATCTCTGATTGTTTGACTTTGAGTGAAGTTACTTCGATATGTAACGACGACTCGATGAACTCGATTGAGTGTTGAACTGAGTTATGAACTAACTTGAGTATTGAATTGATTTCGAGTGTTGAACTTGCTTCGATGAGTAGTAGAACTGATTTCGATTTCGAGTTGTAAGCTCGCTTCGATGAGTATTAAAAAACTTTGTTATTGAGTATTGAACTCGCTTCGATGAGTGTAAAACTGATTTGGTCACGTTATAAGACGTGTTAAATAGAAATCTGCAAGGGGCGTGTTTACACGTGGATTGGGTTGACCAACTGGAAATAAACATTTCCTATTGGCCAGTATCATTTGACTCGTCGGGTTCATCGACAAGAATCAACAATGGACGCCCTCAATAGATATTTCAATTTCTATTGAATACTCCAATGGCAAGACTGTTCTATTGTAACCTTTTTACTCAGAAAGGTTATTCAAACGTTTCTTAGAAGCTTCCGATCGTAGACCATAAAAAATCACGCACAAAATTACAATAAGTTACAATTTTAGTTTCGCTTTAGGGTTTTTACAATACAATAGATAATAGTGTGAAATTTTCCTAAATTTTTAACTATAGGATTTCAAACACAATGCGACAATATGTCGACTTTCAAAATATGTTATTTCAATGCTGAAACAAAACTATTTACAATTATTATTGCAAAACTTGATATTTTAAAGGTATTTAACAAAAGCTGAGAATAAAGTGTAACTAGCCTTTGAATTGACAACAATACAAAAGATCTTATCAATCCTTTAACACATTTTTACAGCGCTAGCAACTGAAATGAATTTACGCCTTAAATATATACAATGACGAAAATAAGTAACATACAAATATCTTACATATTTTTAAAATCATCCTAAACAATATAATTCAAGATTTTCTAATCTTGAACAGTAGTTTTATCGTTTCGTTCTATGTACCGCTGTTGAGGATGGGAATTTTTTAATCCATATTCTTTGGACGGATGAGTCAAACTTTTCCAAAATTGGGGTTATAAATCTTCACAATCTGCTCTTTTTCGCAAGAAATGGAGGAAAACCAAGGCTTACAGGAGTATAAACGACCAAACAAGATTTGACCTAATTGTTTGGGCTGGATTAATTGGAAATTTAGTAATCGGGCAGCACTTTCTGCCAGACACATTAAATGGAGACAGTTATTTGGAGTTTCTACAAAATTGTATACCTGTACTTTTGGATGATGTTGAACTTCCCGAGGACAGACATTGGTTTTTAGAATGATGGATGTCCCTCTCATTACCGTCGTGATGGTCGAGAACATTTGAACAATTCTTTTCCAAATTCATGAATTTGCCGACAAGGCCTGATATGTCCTCCAAGATCTCCAGATTTGACTCCCCTTGATTTTTATGTTTGGGGACGAGCCGAGGCACGAGATCGGGAGCATTTGATTGATAAATCAATTTGGCATTTGATGCTATGAGAGGCGAAATATGGCTTGCTACAAAAACTACTGAAATTCGCAAAAGATGTTGGGCATACATTAGAAATGGAGGAGGCAATTTCGAGCAAGATTTGCAATTATTTTCTTAACCTTCCTTTTAATCACTAGAAGTAGTTTTTTTCATTCTATTTTTTTGTGTATTTCAAAGGTCAAGGATTTAGAATAAATAATGTTTATACTCATATTTAATACTCATAATCAGGTGATCAATATCCTCCTGTGGTATTCTCTGCCACCTCCATCTCATGTCGACGAGCCATCAGAGTTTAAAGAGGATGCTATACATTTCTTAACCTTCTACCTGTTACATCCCACACATATTCAATTGGAGACAAATCCGGGGATCTTGGGGGGCCAAGGTAGGAAATGAATTTAAGCCTTGTGGAAGTCGTCCAAGGTTTGTCTGGCTATATGTGTCCGAGCGTCATTTTGCTGAAAAGTTTGATTTTGAAGTGTAGTGAGGTAAAGGAATCAGATGATATTCCAATATTTCTTGAATGTATCGATGTGCATTCATATTACTCCTGATGAAGACTAAAGGTGACATTGAGCAATAATCATTGACACCCCATATATTAACTCCAACATACCGCTTAACAAATAATTTATGATTACGACGTTCGCCTTGACTCCTCACCCTCGCTCGACCAGCATGCATGTTTAGGCTGAACTGGGATTCATCTCTGAAAATGATAGTGTTCCATTCTTGATTCCACACTAGGCGTTCTCTGCACCACTGAAGACGATTTCCTCGATGTTCTAGATTTAAAGGTAAGACCAATTGAGGTCTGTATGAAAAAAGTCCAAACTTTCTTATCCGTCTATAAACACTTTGCATTCCAAGGACCCTCCCATGTTCTGGAAACCACTGATTTTCGATTGCCCTTTTCGATAAGAACTGATCTCTAAGAGCTAATAACCTTAGGCGACGATATTGGCTCTTTGTTGTCCTGATCACTCATCCTGTGCCTTCGGATCTTCGTATTCGGCCTTTCTGGTACCATGCTGGATAACATCTAACAACAGTATCCACACTCCTGTTCATTCTACCAGCAATTTCCCCGAATAACCGCCCAGCTTTTCTAAAACCAACAATTCGAACTCAGTTGACTGCCAATCATTTCCATTTCTTCACACTTGTGAATTCTTATAAGGCAACATTTAAAACCACTGTACTCGAATGAATTATGTATTCTGATATCAGAATGGGCCGGTTCATCCAGTACTCACAGACAAAAATGATTGAATAAAAACAGGAATATGGAACTGATAGCGCTCAAATTCTAATCTTGTATTAATACTTTTATGATAAACATGTACTTGAAATAGTTTTGAAATAAAAGAATATTTTTTGGGTGTTTGGGTTTCTATGTCACTGAGTATATAATTAACTACAGGTGAAAATTAATAGTAAAACTAGGGATAAGCAGAAAAACATTTTTTGGACAATAATACATCATCAAATTATAAATCTATATCACCAACATCAACAATAATGTTTTTCTTATATTATGTATTACACATATATTTCTTCCACGACCATAAAGAAAAATGTACATTTCAAGTGTGTTTTTGATTAAGAAACCTACCATGTTGTAATACAGATTTTCATTTCCCATTTCCCATATCGAAATATTTCATTTCCCACGACTTTCATGAGCTACTAGACTGTCATTGTTTGTTAACGTCTGTCTAATAATTTGACATTTCACATCAGTGTTTACAAAATTCGTTTATACAGAAAATGAATAATCGAGAATGGGTAGTGATAGTGAGGATGATTTGACATTGACATGCTAATCCCAATATGTAAACAAACCATTGCTTGAGAAGGACATCGGTCACTGTCCTGGTAGATGCAGGAGGTCATATAACTTGTTTAAAACGATAATTGAGAACTTTTTCCGCAGGTGAATTATAACGATTTTTTCTGCATAAAGTATTTTTATTTCCGAGGTGTAAAAATTTTAAAATTTTGAGCGTTATTTGTTTCACGACGTAGGTAGGTACATGTACAAAAAGAAAAAAATATACGGTTTATTCAACGGGTTAAGAACCCGACTTAATAATTTCAGAGAACAAATTCTCTAAACCATGCAACAATAACGTCAGAAAAGTTTGTAATAAAAATGGTTATGAAAAATATTACAGTTTTGTTTATGATTTATTATGGTCGTAGAAAAAGTATAGTGTACAATTTGCTTGAAATGGCCCATTTCTAACTCGTAGGTAAATGAAATTTTGTAGCACGAGCGAAATGAGTACTACAAAATTTCATATACCTACTCGTGGGAAATGTATGTCATTTCATGCTAATTGTACAATATACTATTCTCAAATTATCAGTTAGCTCAGGATAGTTACAGACTTTGTTCTGAAAGTATGTAATATTTGTTCATATTTACAACTGGTTTCATTGTTTCAGAATGATGTCTATTGTTCAAATAGTTCTCTTGTAATTTGCATAAATATATCATATTTTCATCCAATTCATCATACCTAATTTTTTTATTGTAAATACGAAATTTATAAACAGCATAAAAATATATTGTTACAGAAATCCACTGTACTTTCTAGCCAAATATCACAAATGTTTGTTACTACTAGTTGGAAAAACCTTCAAAAATATTTAATTGCTCAGGTAGATTGAATTAAAATGTTCAAAAAACTATTATTGTATTTAAATTTATAAATGAAAACTATTAATATGTTTTAGTTGAACTAAGTCCAAACTACAATCCAAACCTAGATGTAACCTACTTCGAACAAATATATCCTTCTCACTCTCTGATTGGAGAAGGGAGTTTTGGTAAAGTTTATAGAGCAGAAGGAGCTTATGATAAACAACAATATGCTATAAAAAGACTGAAGCCCATGATAAGTTTCCATGACAGATATGCTGAAATTAAAAATAATGAAAAAGTTGGTTTTCACCCAAACTGTGTTCAATTTTATATGGCATGGGAGGAAGGTTGTGAAGTGTTTATGTTGTTAGAAGCTTGTCAACTCAGTCTATCCGACTATGCGGCAAGGAATAGTGATATTCAGGAAGATTTATTATGGGATGTGCTTTATGATATGTGCCAAGCCTTAAAATATTTACATGGAAAAGATCTATTGCACTTAGATGTTAAACCGGGAAATATTATGATGAAAAATGGGCATTATAAACTTGCCGATTTTGGGATACTAGTTGATTTAAATTTGGTAAGTAGTGGAAAAATCTTCAATGTAATACATGTAGTTAGTTATCTTTTAAAACTTGTCAAGCTCCCTTTGATCAACACTTAAGGAAGCCAAGGAAATACCAAATATTTTCATTATTTATAATTTCAAATTAAGCTTGATTGGTGAGTGCATGCTATAATTTGTATCATTGAAGGAAATATAAAATAAACCTGTGTGTCTGATGGTAACAAAAAGTTGATGCCCTGTAGAAGTTCATTATTTTAAAAACATTATAATATTTGTACTGTGTCTTAAAAATTTGTTCTCAATTATTGCCAAGGTGTTAGAATAGAATGGATTTCAAAAGCATAAAATACTGATCTTTAAGGCTCAAAAAGAAAATTTCAAACAATTATGAATAATTAATCCTAAAGAATTTGAAGAATTTACTGCTCCTGATGTACAAAACTTAACTGCCCATCATCACAAGTGCCCCTAAATCCTTCATTATTTTTTACATATGACAGTTCAACATCATTAGTCTCATAGGACATTACATTTTTTCGTAAAACTATAAAAATCGATAGCAGTATTTGCCAACATTCAAATGTTAGTTATTATTCTTCTACCATCTACTCAGATGGTCGAAGTATTCCTGAATGAGAAATACGTCTTTCTCAGAATTCACTGATTGATACAGTTTCAAATCAATCAGGAAAATCAAATAATTGAAATGTTGAAAAAATGAGCCCTCTGAAGTACTCCTGACAGAACTACCTCTACTCACCTTCTATTAACAATCAGATAAAAAAGTAAGTTTTAAACTGTTATAAAAATTGATAACTGGAACCAAAGGCTTTTAATTTTTGAAATAGGATATTGCTTATCAACTCAATTGACAGAAAAATTTGTATTCTTATATCAGACTGTCAAACGTTTTGATGTAATGGAACACACCCATATTAGATACGAATATCTGAAGCAGCTGTAGATTTTTTACCTTCATTTAATCAAGTAATACATTTGGCAACATTCTTAGAATTTGAAACAACATTAAAGATAATAGTTAGCGAGTACTGAAATCCATTCCTGAAAATGCGCTGGAAAAATGTTTTGTTGAAGGGATTATTTGCTTAAATGTAATATTTCAGAAGGTCCTACATTGAAAGCCATACAATAAATTTGAATGAATATATTTTGTGATGTCATTGACTGATTCCCGGTAATTTTTTTACATAGTAAAATGATACAAAAAGAGTGCATAATATTTATTTAAGATATAGTCGAATAATTGAAAGAAGATACACCTATATTATCGTTCTCCAATATTTCAAATGGTAAAATTTTGTCCATTAGTGCAAAGAAAATCAGTGAACCTAATAGCGCAACTTTCATAAAAGCGTACCTCGTAGTTCTCAAGTATTTAGTGCATATATGCAAGTGAATCAAAGTAATAAAGAACATAAAGATCAAAAAAAGGACTATCTTCAAAACAAAAACGAATAAACTGATAAAAAGTGAACAGCTAAGAAATAAACACTTCAATAAAAATTAATAACATGAAGAGAATAATTCAAAATGGATAAAAGTGAGTGTTCAGAATGTAAACAAACATTTCAATCAACTAAAGAAGTGCTATATCTGTGTACACCTTGCGACTCTTGTAAAGGGCTAATATGCAATAGCTGTTCTGAATGTTCAGTATCAGAAATAAAATGCTTGCCTCTAAAAACGAGAATATTGAAATTCAATTGCACAAAATGCAGGAATTACGAATATGCTGATATTCTTAAGAACACAATAAAAGATAAAGATCAAATAATTAATGATAAAAATGAAATTATTACAATGCTTAAAGAAAAATTAAATAAAATGAAAAATAATTGCACAAAACAAATGCAGCAGAAATCTTCTGTAGATGCAGTAAAAACGAACGAGTAAACCAATAATGAAAGAAGAAATAACTATCCAAACCTAAAGTAAAACAGGATAGTAGAAGAACAAAATTTGAACTAAATAAAAATATAAACCCTGCTCAGCGGAAGGTGGTAGTACACAAGTACAATTCACAAAACATGGATCCGTAATCGTTTCATGTCAAACAAAAAAGGACATAGATACTTTGGAAAAAGCTGTAAAACAAAAGTTGGATGAGAAATATGAAATGGAGTTGACAAAAATGAGACAACCCAGAATTAAAATTGAAAATTTCACACTGAATATGTCTGCCGGAAGTGACTAAAAGCATCGTTGAACGAAATAACATAGAAGATAATATTAAAACAGCATATATCAGGAAAACAAGAAAAGGTTGTAGTAAGATTTATTGTGTTTGTTCCGTAACAGCCTTTCAACAGGTGAAAAAAACTTTGCATCGGATGGGAAAGACTGCCAATTTATGAAGATCTAGATGTGCCAAGATGTTTTAAATGTAAAGGTTTCTACCATAAAATAAATGATTGCCACAGTAGACTAGTTTGCCCAATTTGTAAGGAGGAAGATGAAGAAAAGAACTGCCCAAAACAAACGAAATGTTGTATATAAACTATGTCACTTCCAATAAAAAATATAAAACGACATACAATACTCAACATTATGCCAGTGATTTGCTTTATCCTAGTTTGGAACACCAAAAACGAATTCTTGAAAGAAAAACTACCTATACCCCAGAATGGTCATACTAGAAGACCTTGAACTTGGTGGATACATCCCTGCTCCATACAGCAAGTGCAACGCCAATAGTATTTTTAGTATCTTTCATCTTAATATCAGAAGTATTAAAAAAAATCCCAATGGCACAGGACTAATTGGACATGCTTATTTCAGTAACATTTTTGCATAAAACCCAAAATAAAAAATTAGATACAAAAATAATAGAATGTTTTGAGATGTACAGAAAACCAAAGCAACATTTTGGCATCAAATCAGAAATAAAAAAAAATGTCTGGTAAATTTGTGAATTTTCCTAAATATATGTTTTGATTTACGATTTAGAGAAAAATGTTAAATACAAAAGTTGTAGAACGTATTAAGGTCTATGAAAAAGCTCAGTAACTTTTTTGCGTCAAATGAAAAACAAAGGAAATACGATTTTTTTCAACTTTGACAGGCCGCCATTTTGTTTTTAACGGGCCGATTTGGCTCATTAACGAACTCGTCCAAAATTTTGGCCTAAACTGCAATGAAATTTTTCCGTCGCGTCATGCTACGCTCTACAATAGCCCTATTTCATTCTGAAATAAGCCTAAAAATTTGATGAACTTTTAGTTTCTTTGTCAACATATAATATACAATATTGTTATTTTAAGTGAATGTTTTAGGTTAGATACATTGCAGCAAATTAATATTCCGAGCTATGAAACATATTATAACAATGCTGATTTTAACAAAAATGATGAGCTTGTAATATTTTATAAGGAAAATTTGAATATCAAAATAACTACTTTTAAACTTGTTATCTGTGGAGTTACATTAAGTATTTTAAATGCTACTGCTGAGGATACATTGTTTCAAATTGTTGCATTATACCAACCAAATCCATCTAATATAATATCATTTTTAGAAGAAATTGATAATTACCTTGAATTAAACCCAGAGCACATACACTTTCAATTGCTTGTGGGAGATATTAATATAGACATATTGCATGATGGAAACGTAAATACTAATAAATATATATATATATATATATCTGTAATGGCAAGACATGGATTTTTACCTTACATACAACTGCCAACTAGTGTAACTGAAAACACGTCTACTTGCATATTTATTAAGCAGAAACATGTAAGAAATATAAGTGTTAAATCATGTGTAATATCACAGATCATTATGCTGTAACAGCTATATTTTATAGAGACACACTTGCTCAGATCCAAGAAAATAATAATGAAGCATCTTACACAATCAAAAAATAAACACGGAAAAATTGTTTTCATTAATAGAAAACGAGAACTAGACGAAGGTCACTGCAGAAAATGATGCTCAAGTAGCTGCAGACTTTTTTACAGACACTTTTCAGCATTTGATAAATGAGTGCATGGTAATAAAAATTATTCGGGAAAAAAAGTCAAAAAAATTAAACCTTGGATTATGGAAGATACATTAAAAAAAGGATTATGTAGTAATTTCTCGCTAGATTTAGAAAAACAATATGAATTGGCTGAAAAATCTTTTAAAAAATGTAAGCACAACTACTATAAAAAGATAATAGCACAAAATCAAAATAAAATGAAAAAATATACCAAGTAATTTCTGAGGCAACAATTGAAAAGTCTGGAAAAAGTACAATAAGCATCGATATATGTGATGATAATGAACAAACTTTCAATAGCAATAATGAAATGGCAAATTTTTGTAATGAATATTTCATTAGCGTAGGCCCTAAAAAGATTGATAAAATATATCACACAATTTCTCATTATATAATATTCCCATTAATAATAACTCCTTGTTTTTAACTCCTGTTACAGAAAATGAAGAATTCCTACACATCAATTCATTAAAAATGAGTGCGCCTGGTTATGATGGAATCACTCCTTTTTTATTAAAACAAACTGCAAAATACATTGTGCACCCTTTTAGCCATATCATTAACTTAATATTTAGTGGAAAATTCCCCAAACAATTTAGAAGCTCTGTGATAATCCCTATTTACAAAGCAGGTGACAAAAATAAAATTTCAAATTATCGCCCAATTAACAATTTCGGAAAAATTACTGAAAAATGCCTAAAACACCCTTAATAAACTTTCTAAATAGCATCAAAATATTAAGTGAATATCAGTATCGGTTCGCGAAGGTAAAAGGACATCAGATGCCATGTATGAGGTTACTAATGAAGTTTCAAGCAATCTTGATAACAATAAAAAATGTATCGCAGTATTCTTGTATTTGGCAAAGGCCTTTGACACAGTACATCATGAAAAATTACTACATGTGTTGGAGCATTATGGAATTCGTGGTACTGTGTTCAGTCTTTTCAAGAACTATCTAAACAACCGCTCACAATATGTAAAATTCAATACAAATCTGAGTGAACCGCAACTGGAGAGAGTGGGTGTGCCTCAGGGGACAGTTCTAGGGCCTATACTCTTCAACATTTATATAAATTCTCTCTTAACGCTTGACATAGATAGCAAAGTAATGTCATATGCTGATGACACTGTTGCCATGTTTAGTGGATATGATTGGGAAGTTACTAATGAAAGAAGGTATGAATGTCATAAAGATGTTGGATGGGGTTCAGCTGTCACTAAATGCAGATAAGACAATTTATATAGCATTTACAATCACAGATATCAAGATACCCAAATTTCACAGCATTAATATTAAGGGCATTGGAGACGTAAAGGAAGTTGAAAATAGTAAATATTTAGGAGTTATTATAGATAAAATGGACCCAACATGTAACATATTTAACAAAGGGAATTAGAAAACTAATTTACAAATTTGATCAGTTAAGAGATATCTTGAGTAAAAATATATTGATTTTGGTGTACAAATCCCTTGTGGAATCACCTGTGAGATATGGAATACTAGTTTGGGGAGCACTATATGAAAATTCAATAAAAACCTTGTCTACAATACAAAATTATATACTGAAAATTATTTACCCAAAAGGTAGACGATACCCAACCGGACTACTTTATGAAAGAGATATATGCAACATAAGATCACTGTACTTTCACACATTAGTAATATTAATGCATAAAAAAGAAAATTTAGAAAATCATATCTCGCATAATATTGTAACTCGTAGTATGACGAGCAGATTGCTGAGGGTATCTGACTAATAAAAATGTACATGCAAGATTTGCTTACCTTCTAGTCCCAAAGGCTTACAATTTGTTACCTTTGAGTGTTAGAAATATTAAAATCTACAAAAAAATTTGAATGCAATGTAAGATGTTTATAAATGACAACTATGTTTCATTTGTAAAACTAATTGATTAAGTTACTTTACAGTTATTTATAATTATAAACTTGTTTAATATAGTATAGGACAGATATTATCATATTTGTTGAATTCAAAAAAATTAAAAAATAAAAAACTGTGATAAATACGCTTAGCACAAAACAAGTGTTAAATTACTTAGGTGCATATTTATACATTTCATTATAGTGGTAGATATTGCCAGCGAAGTAATTTTTAGTGTTTTATATTAGGTATATTAAGAAA
Organism: Galeruca laticollis; assembly: GCA_963921935.1. Classification (NCBI taxonomy): domain Eukaryota; kingdom Metazoa; phylum Arthropoda; class Insecta; order Coleoptera; family Chrysomelidae; genus Galeruca; species Galeruca laticollis. Next base: position 168,884,719 of record OY998180.1, read on the forward strand.
TACATTATATAAATTTATTGGTAATTTTAGTATGAACTGTCGCTAATACACAATGAATATGAGATGATAGAATTAAGTATTTATATTATGAAACTGTCTATAAATAAATAAATAAATTGCAGGCACCTAAGGGCATTAAATCCACATTGTCAGATGGTGACTCGAAATATTTAGCTTTAGAAGTTCTTGAAGGAATTTACACACCTGCCTGTGATATATTTGGACTAGGATTAAGTCTTATGGAATTATCAGCTGACTTAGAATTACCCAGTTATGGTCCTTTGTGGCAACAGCTTCGCCACGAAATCTTACCTCAGTCATTTTATGACAGTAAGTTATTAATAATATTATAACCTTTGATACGTTTTTTTAACAATGTAGACAAACTCAAGAACAAGTTAATACATAAATAGTGAATTATTGCAGGAATTATATAACTGCTTTAATACTACTTGCATTTCCATCAATAGTCAAATCTTGAAGTATGTTTTGAGCATAATTTTTCTCTATACTCTATTTGAAAAAGGCAGAGAGCAATACACCCTTGTAAAATGATCATTCAATGGCGTACCTGCTTGTGATTCTAAAAGTCTCAATAATTATGAATTTTATAGCAATATCCTAAAATTATGTGAAGTTCTTTTCACAAAAAATGGTTCTGACTCAGTATTAGCTTATTTGGATTTCGCCATTAGGGAGCAGTTGCTTATCATCTTTTTAGATCTATTTATACCTAGAAAATTGTTAAAATTCGGCTTGCAAGATAATGGACTCAATGATAGTTAACAGTCAATGGCTGTATTTGATCAAGCAGATTATATTATTTTAGAAACTGCATTCTTCAATAAGAAAATGGAAAATCTTTCTAAAAGATAATTATATTAAATGTATTTAATTCGCTTAAACATAAATAAATTGAAGTGTCGATGGTGTAGTGGAAACATACTCAAAAATAACCAACATTGGAAAGTCAACCATCTACAAACTCATACGCGTGGAAAAGTGAGGTATAGTAAAGCCTCCAAAGCAATCCCCAGGAAGGCATAAGATAACTATCGGCGAGGAAGAAAAACATGTTATAAGAAGGAAAGTACCATTCTACTTTAATAAAATGAAATTCCGACCTTAGATAAAATCTTATATACATTAAGAGAAGTTAAAACTATTTCTGAAATTGGAAGTGATAAATTGTGGAAAATTCTGCGAGACATGAATTTTGGATAGGAAAAAGTAAACAGAAAGTTACTTTTAATCGAAAAAGATGAAATTTTATGTTGGAGACGGAATTATTTGCGATCAATATGGGATTTTCGCATTGAAAATGAAAAAATCTACTATTTGGACGAGACATGGCTAATGAAAGGTTACACCATTGGAAAAATATGGCAAGATAAAAATGTAATCTCTTCCAAAAAATGTGTACATGTATTGCGAAGTTTGCGATTTTGGCAAAAGATTTCGGTGGTTATTGCGAGATTTCAGTGGTGATTGCGGGATTTCGGAAATTATTTCGGGATTTCCACAATAGTTTCTAAAGTTTTATAAAAAATATTTATTTGAAAACACCTATTAAAATAAATATTTTACAATTTTTCATGTCTTAAAAAACCGTATCATTACCAGTTAAATTTATAGGGCCCGAAAAAATAAATTTTCTTTCTACTGCCTGAATATCTTGATCTTTTGGCCATATATAAATCTAAATCAAATTTTAAAATTTTTATTTTAAATTCATTCTCGCTTAAGAGTTCTATAACCCTGTCTATATACCAGTCTATATAATAGACAGCCTAGTATTTTTCAGGGCGTATCTCCTTAGCATCCTTTATATTTATATTTTCGACAACAATGCTCTGATCGTCATCAGTACTTTCGTACACTGAGCGTCCTGATGTTAAAAATTAATATAAGCAAAGCTTCTTCAGCTTTTGAGGGTAACGATTTCCTTGACTACTTCCAGACTGGGTTTTAGGCATTTTTGTATTTTTTTAGGTGGTCTGAAGCATCTGAAAAAAATTATGTTTCTTCAGTTTCTGTTAAAAGAATATTTTCACAATTTTCTCTTGCGATCTGTACAGCTGCATTAAACTGTGTTTTTATAATTTCCATGTTAGAAATCTCCCATTTAATCTGATCACATATATTGAAATACTATCTGACCTTTGTTTGATTTTGATCAAAGGTTAAAAATATTGAAGTGATTGTCCTAAGTCTTCTTGAGGGTGTTTTGTTTGCAAAATTGCAAATTTCTGCGAAAGTTTTCACAGAGGTTTCCTCAATAGCAATTCCGCCCAAACAAAAATCCGTCTCCAATTCGGCTGATGTTACATCTGAGATGGGTTCCGATTCTAATGTGGATTTTCTAAAAATATTTCTTTTATACCTAGGTTCTGGTCATCATTAGCAGCTTCACTGCTGTTGTAAATTTCTAAATTTTCTGTCTTCTCGATATTTTTTTTATTTAGGTTATTCCCAGCTAGTTGAAAATAATTCCCAATGGTAGAATTTTTACTGGGCTTGTTTTCTTGCTTGCGAATTTTAAAATGGGTTTTGAAATGTCTATTGATATTTGATTACACTCATTTTTGTTTGCCATTATCAACTTGCAAATAAGGTTTTGACTGAAATTGACATGTTTTTGATCAGCAGTATTTTTGTCTAAATTATCTTCTTGGTTTTTTGGGAAGTTCAACTGAAGGTGTTGATGGCTGTGATTTATGTTTGTCCAATTTCTGAATATGCTCTGTGCATTTTATTGCTAGTATTTCTAATAGTTTTTTATGACCTTGAACTATAAAAAATACTTGAATAAACCAAAAAATTCAGATTTCTTCTTTTTCATTTAATAACCGCGGTAAAATACTCTGCAAAGCATTCTAGTTTTTCTGTTTCTTGTTTATCATATAAGCTTAAGGATCTGTGGCTATCAAACCCTGTGTATGCCAGTAGTACTAACGGATACCATGTGAAAATATCCATATCAAAATCCTTGAGGATTTGGGAGATTTTAGTTTTGGACTGTTGACATGTACCCATTTTTCTAAAAATATTTTAAATTGTGTTATTACTGCATAGATACTTACATGATTGTATAATAATGTAACAATTTCCTTAAGTACGTAAATAGATAGCTTACGTGAATGCACACCAATGATCTCATAGATCATTGATGCACACTATCTAACAAAGTATGTTAGTTTGATAGCTTGGTAGAGAATAGAAAAATGAATAATTGTTTTTATTTTAAAACATTCCAGTTGATCTTATATAAAGTTAGGAAAAACAAAGAAAAAACACGTCAGTTTATATGAAGTGGGAATTTTAAAAATGTTCTTCACTTATTTCCGAGTTTTGTCCTTTTAGCGGGCTCCAACCCTCAACTCTTATTGAAAAAGTCAAATGGCAACCCCTACCTTGTGATATATCAAATTAAAGTCTCAAAGAAATGCAATCCAATCATATAAACAAAAATCTATTTTAGTTTTAATTTGATGTATCACAAGGTAGAGGCGCGCTAAAAGGGCAAAATTCGGAAAGATGTGAATAACATTTTTAAAATTCTCCCTTGATATAAAAATTGACGTGTTATTTGTTTTTCCCAAATTTGCTTCGAAATTTGCATAAAATCAAGTAATTTTTATTGTTTTGAAATGAAAGTACTGTACAGTAAACACACGGAATGGTTGGATATGTATTTTACCGTCCTCTTTGTCTAACAGCGTTTCTGAACAATACACAACTATCCTTCTTTAAAATACAACCATTCCGTGCGTCTGCTGTATGTATACACAGTTTTTTTACAATATTTTTCGAATTAGCCATTAGATATTCATCAATTAATGATTATTTTTTTCTTCTTTCTCGTGCACATTTAATATTTTGATATTGAAACTGAATTTATTTCTGGGCCAGTACAAAATTATGAATAAAATTTAAACAATTTTACTATATGGAAGTGCAGATGGGTTTTTGAAAGATGGTTTGTTAGCATTTGAGTCACCTTACACTGGAGACTCGTGACGAGGATATGAATGCTGATGTTTTTGATAACTATTTTTCACAAATGATAACTCTAATTCCGCCCAACAACATCATTCAAGGAGATGTGAGAAATTGCCTACCACCAGGTGGAAAAAAGCGGAAATCATTCAGTGGCTTTTAGATAAAGAAAGTACATTTCAAGGGGATATGTTAAAAAAAGAACTGCTGGCAATTGTAAATATACATAAACATAGTTTCCTAAGATATCCTATTGACGAAATGGCAAAAAACCAGAATATTATAATACTTTGAATTCCTCCTTACCGTTGCGAGCTAAACCCTATAGAGTTAATATGGGCTCAGGTGAAAATACCTCATATAAAATGAAAGATGTTCGTACACATTTTGAAGAAGCTCTGCAACAAGTTAATGCAGAGAGATTGCAAAAATGCATAGAATTTGTAATCAAAGAAGAGCAGGAACTGTGGAAATTAGACAATTTAATGGAACAAACCATAAAGCCAATAGTTATAAAGTTCGGACCAGATGAAAATTTATCAGATTTTCAATTTTCCGATAACTAGTATTTCGTGTTTGAATAATATTAATAACCCTGAATTGTAAATAAGTTCTATAGTTCTAGTAAATCATAATATAAAAATAATTTATTCTTATAAATATTATAATTGACTCAGTATTGAACATATTATTATTAATTGATATTGTATTATATGGCTACTCTTTGTCGAAATCATGTTTTTCATTTAATATCGTACCTACTGACATCCCTACCTATAGGTGTGCTTATGCCTGCAATTACAAGCGACCCGGAGATGGGATTTCTATTGTATACCGGCGTTGTACATGGTTGGGTAGGCAAATAAAAGAATATGTGAATTATAATGTAAATCGTTTTAAAATTTCGGTTTTAGTGGCGCACCTGGTAAGGGTATTTCATGTTTAATTACGTTTTATTACTCTGTCTATTCAAACAGACTAATAATATTTGTTTGCCTTACAAAATATGTGCCGACATAGTATATTTTTTATTGCTACTTAGTAGTTTTGAAGGATCTAATTTTTTAGTATAAAAAACTATGTGTTCTATACTTCTATGTGTTCGTAAGGGTGGCGACCAGCCGCATCTTGTAAAGTATATAGGGATCGAGACGGAACTATAGAGGCAGCACTTATGCCGAAAGTAGAGCGCCCTGGTGTTAAATAAGAAAAACATTGTGATGTAAACAGTATAATAAACAACCTACAAAATGCAAAAAATGAATAGATCTTTTCATTTTCTTTGCCAGGAAAAATTGTTGGTATGTAAGATGGGTGTAGGGCATTATTGATTTTTGATTATTGACAAAATGAGCACTGCAAATTCTAGTATTTTTATTTGGTTCCCAATCCTCCCGATGTTTTCTGAAAGGTAATTAAAAAACTTGAAGTGATTCGTTTTGTACAAATGTTTACTTTCTTCCCCTTAAAATAGTATTTAATTATTTGAACTTATGATATAATATTAAAGTCAGCAAACACATAACTAGTTTTTTATTTTATATAATCAATGAAATCGTACAGAAAACAACATTTTATTCTCTCAATAATAATCTTTTATTTATGTAAAAAGAAAGTTTAGAACTTTTCTAATAGCTGCCAATTGTAGTATACTGATTATACACAAAATAATAGTTAACAAAATGTTTTAATCAGAACATTTTAATTACATATGGGTTTTTACTGCATTTATTCATTTTTGACGTTTCAAGGTTATTCACGCAGGGTTCAATGAATTTTCGGAGAAACTATAAAATTTCAACTGCGTAGTATTTTTATACAGCATATTTGAACAGTCATGAATACAGACAGATACTTTTGATAACGACATCACAAACATTTAATATCAGTTTTAAAAAATGAACATTTAAAAACGCTGATTATACAAAACTACTAATACTGCTAATAGTGTTTACATCACATTGTTTGTGTTTTTTCACGACAGATGGCATAAACGTTATCTTTCTCGGTCCCTATACCATAAAACAACAACACATTCAACTTTTTAATAAAAACTAGAAGGCGCTATGTAACGATTAACTATTTATAATTTTGCCTGTGAAATTTCACACAATATCATGTTGTTTCTCTTTCCATCTCACAAATACCTTTTGAAACTAAACTCTCAGTAAGTTTACTTGGTAAGCAGTGGGAATATATTTTTCGACCTACTCATTTTTTAAATGCAATATACATAAATCCAAACTAAATAAGTCAAGTTTTATTTTTAGGGGTATCTCTTGGATTTAAAGTGATTATTGAACGAATGTTGAAACCTGAATATGAGAAAAGGCCGTCAGCTGAAAAAATACTGAAATTCAACACCATGAAGTCAATTCAAAAACGGGATAAAAAGAAACCCCGTAATAATTATGTGGTAAGTAGTAGTATATAGTGTAAATAAAACAGCAAAATTGAATAAATCCCATATTTCAAACATAATCGAATTTTGCACCATACAAATAAATTGGTGCAGTTAATTTCATGTACAGTTAGCATAACGCAATGGGGAATGCCAATATTTATTGGTAATTTAGACCTCTGTTGCATTCATATTTGACAACAGCTCTTAAGAATGATTGTCCAGGTTTATAGCAAAATTGAAATAAAGTTGAAGTCTAAGTGAAGTGGCTGCTGGTTTATATATGACTATAAGATATATATTTTATATTGAAAAAATTGTATGCGTCACTGGAAAACTAACAGCGTTAGAAGTGAAAATTTTGTTTTTCAAAAACTGTCAATGAGTGTATAAAGAAAATTCTTAAACATAAACAGAATAAACGATCATTATTTTAAAAAATAAAAGCAAATATCCAATTAAAAACATGACTTTTCGAATATACTATAAAAAACTATTTACAGTAAAAGACAAACAAAAGTAAGTACTCTTTTTATGAAATTATTTTATTAAATGTTCGAATAAACCACCATTTTGGACCAAATTTTAATTTAACAACTGCGGCTGGCATATAATGATTCACTGTTTAGCATGCTTTCTACGATGCTCTGTTAACTGGCATAGTGATATAGTCAGCTGATGTCGAGTGGGGTAACAGAAGAGAACAGCATTGCGTCTCTCTCACTAAGCTTAAGTAAATAATAATTAGAAAAGGGCAAGGAGTTTAACAGATGTGTTAGCTCTACAAGTTCACTCTTATGCCAAAAACGCTAGCAAGAACAACAAAAATCACAAAGACAAGGTATCGTAGGTAATGAAAATGAAGAAAACATTCCTTCAGTCTCCTTTGGAACACAATAAAGAACATTAACAGTGACTGAAAGATACAGCACCAGGTATTTTTTTCAAACGTGGGGTTAATCATATGTTTCCTGAGAAAAATAAAAAATGTACTTTTCCATTAGTGCAAATAAGCGGGAATTACTGGAACTGTTGGTGATTTTCATACTGAACACACTATTTACTACTACTACACCAACACATACAATTATTACAATGTACCGAAATGCGCGTCAGACAGTGTAATAGTGAGTGCTGGTGTAGTGGTATAAATAGTGTGTTCAGTGCAATAGTACAGATGATTATTATTATGCCTAATAACTGATATCTAAACAGTTTAGATAGTTAACTAAATCGATTGTTGTGGACAAAATGTCATTGAATCATGTCACATTGAAAATTAATTCTAAAAATGGAGCATAATAGATCTTATGCTGTTGATTGCAAAAATACGAGCATAAAAAGTGATTGCAAATTTTATACATTTCCATGAGCCAAAATTAGATGTATGGCAGCTAAAATTCAATATAAGAATTGACAAAGGTGCATAAAAACTGAACAATAGACTAATGGGAAAGTATTAATTAGAGAGATTTCGGACTCAATAGATAAGTGTGCGAGGGTTGCTGCTCAAGTTTTGAGATAGTCAAATAAAAACAAATATTTTCAATCGGAAATGGCTTCAGTATTTCTCAAAATACTCTCCATTAAGATCAATACACTTTTGCATGAGTTTGAACTAATTGTCGAAGCACTTTTTCCATTCTGAGGTACATCCAAAACATGTGATTTGAACGCATCAGTCGATTCTTCGGGTGCCGAAAAACATTGACCTCGTTATTTATTTTTGATATGCGGGAATAAGAAGAAATCATTGGGTGCCAAGCAAGGATTTTATGGCAGATGATCCATCAATTTGATGTTTTGACTGCTCAAAAACGTTTTTGTTTGAGCTGATGCGTGAGAGCTGGGCATTGTCATGGAGGAGAATGATTGGTTTCCTTGATTTTTCGGAATACTTCTGGCGAAAAAATGTTGGGGTACCATTCAGAATTGACCATTCTATGTTACTCTAATGGAACAGTATTGACATGTTATTCCGTTATTTGCTACAAAGTGCTTGGTGCGCGAACAACTTTTGTTGGATTTGGCTTGTCTTGAAAGACCAATACAGTAGATTGTTGTTTAGTTTCGGGTTCATATGCATAGATCGATTATTCATCGCCTGTCACGGTCTTATAGACGTCTTTTGAAGCAATGCGATTGAGTTTTTTCAACATTTTTTTGCATCAATCGACACGAGCTTTTTTTGAGCGATTGTCAAATTATGCTGTATCCAACGCAACAAATCTTTTTAACGGTTAAATGTTCATGCAATGTTGAATGTATGCGAGTGGAACTAATGCTCTAGTATGCATCAATCCCATGGTATGTCACATGACGATCTTGCAATATCAAGTGCACATACAGCATCGATCTTTTTTGGCAAAATAGCTGATTTTGAACGACCTTCACGAAATTCATAATGTAGCAAAGTGCGACCACATTTGAATTCGGAAAACCAGCGTAACTCGGTGGCTTGAGATGGTGTTTCATCACCAAAGTCGAAACGAGTTGATCGACACACTGCTGTTGGTTTAATCTATGTCGAAAAAGCATTGCACGAAAATGTTCACAATTTAATTCCTTTTTTTTGACCAAGATGAAAGTATTTGTAAAGTACACAAATAGCGTATGACAACACGTTCTGAGTACGTTCGCCATTGAAAATGTCAGATTTGACATATTCACATCAGTGTAGCCATATTCAAAACGTAAGCAGGCAATCCCTTTACACTGGTCAAAAGAAGAGAGGGTTTTAGAAGCATTTACAGTGCCTACTATCAAATTCAACAAGGAAGACTATGTCAAAATTCTTCAGGATTTACTATACCCAGAGGTCTATACTCATTGGTCCTGGATTCATTTTCCAATTAGATGATAAACCTATGTAGTGACTAAACTGTGAATCTAATATATTCCTTAATTAAAGATTATTTTAGTCTTTCAACTACTATTTTCTTGTGTGCTATTTTACTTATTTCTTGGATCGCTTTATTTTCTGTTAATATGAAATATATTTTTTTCGGATGTAAACATAAAATTTGACAATTATTTAGTGCATTGGAAAGGATATTATAGATCATTCTGAGTCACCTGACTTTGACAGAGCGGCCATTTTGTTGGTAGGGCATACAAGGGTGGATTTGCCATTAGGTTCTCATTGTTATCTGCAGGTTTGTAGTGTTTATTTCGAGTTTTTAGTAAATACCACTTATTCTCATAAAGGAAATGTGCAATCGCATTATGACTCAAAACTTCGAATTATAGACAATGTTGATCCCTATTCTCTTGGTGCAAGTGAACTGACCTACTGACCAGCAATTTAAGTTTTTTGCCAACTGTGAGCAACTTGGTGAATTACCTCATGATTCCTGACATTTGTATATACTTACTATGCAAATAAAATTATAGTTTAAAAAAATGTTTTTTTTACATCTGTAGTAGGTAAAAAATTAAAAACTAAATCATATAAGAACGTTTTGATACTTTTATTAAATATATAACACTTCTAAAAAGGTATCTTTTAATTAAAGGTATAGTATTCGCTTTTAAGTTTATACTTAACTGTTTCTATAACATTTCGTTGTTCTGATAAAAATCCACTCCTTTTTAGAAACTGATTTTGGTTGTAGTACAATCCAGTTTTTTTTCTTTAAAACTTTTCAACACGAAGCATTTTGACATAATAATGATGTTCAATAATTAAATGGATAAATGCCCATTTTACATTATTATAAATATCCTACATAATACATCATCATTACAAAAATACACTATCTTAAAGAACAAGTTTCATAAGGGTAGTTTTTATGGAATGAGTGTATGTTTAGAAAATGAGATCCATAACCAAATCCGTTTGAATATTAGCAGTCCTTCAACATTCGTGTTCGTTGCACAGTTTAGAAACTTCGACGGCTTCTGTAAATTGACCTGCTGCGACTTCTATTATTAATGCAGTATTCCCAGCTTCATCTACCTCATCCTAGAGAAAAATAAGATTTTGATTGCAGATTACAACTTTTTTAAATAATACTAACCATTTTGAGAAGTTTAGTTTAACAAATCTAACATACCTTTCTACACTTTGCTCATCCTGGGTTTTGATGCTAATGTATCCCATATTTACAGAAGGGCCCCAATTGGAGCTATCCCTAACTACAGTTTGGCTGATTCTCCTAAAAAGTTGTACGAAAATCGTTTAGTTTAACAACATATTTAACTATAAATTCAAACATTTTGGAGAATAATTTTTGTATTTCTTATATACTAATATTATTTACCCTCCCTTCGTGCATGTTTAAGGAATGTATCGCTCAATTTGCCCCGTTTTAAACTCCTAACCCAACATTCTCAACGATCTTTTAATAAGGCGTTCAGCATTTCTCGTCGGTTTTGTGAGGCTTTGGGGATTCTAAAATAATGAATTTGATCCCTTTCTGCCCCTTTAGAACATCCCACCACAGAACATAACGCCGGAAGTTTAAATTATTCACACTTTAAAAATCGATCTTTTCTACTGTTAACAATGAAGCGAACGTTTTGTATGTCCCACCGGCAATGTAGCGGACATCACCTCAAAATATGTATTACAAACTGCTATGTGAGGTACTTTCCATATTTAATTAAAATTGTAAACATTGGGTCCAATCTAGTTGATTAAATAATTTGATTCTGAGTCACCAATAGATAGTGGTAGTCTAAATAAAATATCTTAAATTTTATATTGGTCTCGTTAACTCACTGTCTTTTAGGCAGACTTTGTAAATCAAGATGCTGAAGGTGACTTAATTGGCACAGATAATGATAACAATAATTTGGATACTCCACGATGTCAGTATCATGTAATGAATTATGAACCCTACGGACTTAGGTAAGTTAACCAAATGGTTTTAAAAGGCACTTCAGGAACTTCGTTTTTTAATGTGAATTTATTTTCTTAAATTAACACTATGTTGAGTAGTTACGTGTTCCAGATCTATATTCATGAAATTAAATTTATATTATTGGATTTTGGGTTCATTGATAAACATTTTTTATAGATTGTCATCCGAAGGTCCTCCCCGTTTCAACCTCAGTCCTAAGATTTTATTCACAGATGAAAATCTTTGTGGAAAAACCAAATCTCCACTTTCCGCTGAAGAATTCTTCTCTTCTGCAAGAGAATCAAGCTTAAATTCTTCTGAAAACAGCATGTTAGCTGTTACACTAAACCAAACAGATGTTGTTCCTATGGAAACAGATGATGATGCTGATACTGAAAAGAAGTTGGTGGATTCGGAACTAATGTTTTCAGGTGACGAAGAGGAAATAATAACTTCGACTCCTATAACCCGTAGTAGACTCAGCCGAAAGATACTAACTTTTGATTAAGTTTTTTTTAAATCAGAAGTATTTTCTTGTGCCTAAGTATGACACTAATATAGGTGGAAACAGTCAATATTAAAAATGCCATATTGGGGCCAACTAATTTTAAAAAGTTATGTAAATTTGTTTATTAATGTGTTTCATCAAAAAGGTAAATAATTAAAAGTTTTCTATGCCATACTCAATAAGCAATACAAGTATGAAGTTGATTGACTAAGTCAGAAAAAGTTATACATATTACAGGTATTTTTTCAAGTATGGTATAGCAATTATTAAATATTGCAACTTTCAAATTAATGATGACAAACTTGTGATATTATCCATATGGAAGACAATCTGTGCTCATGGTAGTGATTTCAGTTGAAGTCTTGACTTATCATGAAATTGGTTTCAGATATATTAATTCTTTTTGTGAAGGTAATGGTTTTATGTTAGGTAAACATATGTTTTTGTAATTTAAATAATTAGATCATTATGAGTTATAGATTATTTATTTTATCAAATACTAATGCTTTCACCGAAAATTCTTTAGGTAATAAACAAATATCAAAACTAAAAGTATAATAATATGAAAGGTTTTATTATAATCAGTAAATGTCACAAGATTTTCAGCTTTAATCACAAACTAAATAGATATTGTATCATATAACAGCAACTATGGACAATTCATGTAAATACCACATATTTCGGTTATAAGCTTGCACCTTTTGTTTTCCATTTGATGTGAAGTATTATTGAGTTAGTTGGTCTACCAATATTTAGAATAAATGTAGCTAGTCGTGGAGATATAGTCAATTTTATTATAAATGTTTTGATGTTAATTTTTTAATAGTACAAATTAAGCATTTAAAAAGTTGATATCTTAACAAACCACCTATCAAATGTTAATTAGCACAAGTTTATTCGGTCTTTTGTTTTTGATCTCGGACTTAACTGTACATTTTTTTTTTGTATCAGTTGGTCACTTTTATTCGCAAGAAAGACTGTTTTTGTTTTGTTTTTCTATTAATTTATTTTCTTGAGATCTAATAATTGTTAAAAGATATAATCAATATTAGAAATTTATTGACGTTTGAAACAAGTTATTTTGTCTGTATTTTTAATAGTTAGTAGGATCGGTTATGTTCCATTGGCTTGCAGTGGTTTATTTGGATTTTATAGAAAGTTAATTTTAATACTAAACAAAGCGTATTTCAATAGTAAAACATACAAAGATGATAAACCAACACAACAGAATTTTTTAAAAAACAAGTTCATATTAATATGATTTTAACTAATAATTACTAAGTATTTTGACTAATAATTACTAAGTATTTTTACTAATAATTACTAAGTATTTTAACTGTTATTTGTTCATCAAATGAACATTAAATTGAAATTAGTCAGTACTACTACATACAGTCTTGAACTGAAACTTGTCAATTTATGTATGTAGATATATATTTAAAAAAATAATACCACTATTATATTTCTGTGGACCCTAGTAAAACTAGTTTCCTTTTTGCCAGTTTAATTAATTTATTTGTCTTCTCTTTGGTTTGTTATTATTACTAGTATGTATTCCTTTTTTTCATACTATAATCAAGTTCTTAGAGGTTTCTGTCGTTATCTTTCGTAACCAATTTTTTATTGTTTAATTTCTACTAGTGAAAAGGATTTCATCGTTATTTTCTATTAGCAAATGACAGCTCTTGAACTTGAAATATGTGGATTCGTGGATAATTGAAACCATAATTCTACCACAAATTAAAACACCGGCACAAGTTTAAGCACCCATAATTTTTACTTTTTTAAGCTCATAAAAACATAAATAGTTAATTTTTGAACACAATATGGTATCGGAAAATAAGTTTTAGTATGGTATTTCGGTATAAGCCAATGGAACTTGAGTTTACTAGCGGAAAATTTCATTTTTTGGTTTGTGATTTGAAATTCACAGTTACCAAAGTACTATTGTCACTAAGAAAGTTGTGTAAACTAAAAAAACTAATTTCGCTTGCAAGTTGCTTTGAATATATGTCTTCCAAAGTAAAATAATTTCCTTGAGAAATGTCGAAATAACAATGTTTGCCACACGTTTGACGTTCATATTTGTTTCATAATCTATTGTATTTTAGGTTAAATATGCTTAAGACTATGTATTTTTGTTAGGATTGTTAACCTGCTTGTGTTTGAAATCCATCAAAAAAATTTCTGTTGTTTAGCTTTAGTATTCAAAAACTGTTCACGGGGATTGACCACCAGTTATATTGCAGAATTTACATACATTTTACTGTATATGTAAAACGAAGTCATAAGTATTTACTACATTATCAGAAACTACTTATATATTTACCTGCTAGGGATTTGTTTGCTCAACAGTTTTAAATATTGGAATTTCAAATAGATGTACATGCAATCTATACTCCAAAAGAACATAAGAATGTAAAGAATTTTTAATTAAGCTGAACAAAAACAACATTTTGATAAATATGCAGTGAGCAAGAAAGCAATGATCTCCTCAGACATCACAAAAGAGGTACTAAGGCTTACTTTGGCATCATTAAGATGAAGAACAATCCAATATTAAAGTTAGTCTTTCTTTTAAAAATGCTTTACAATTTCAAGTAAGAATAACCCGCGTCTAATAATTAGGTTCATGACTGGACAGTACCTCCTTGGATCACTGCCATTTCTGCTAACGAGGCTGAAGCAGTCCAACATCTGCCATTCAAATAAAGTTCTTTGAATATTGGCCTATTTTCTGAATACCTCGTCTTCTAAGCAGACCTAACAATATTTATCTAGCCCAACAATTTACGACCCAGGACCACCAATAATGCTTTTGAAGTATGATTTCACTGTATTTGTTAAGCATATTCTCTTGGGTCTATCCAAAAAATACTCACTTTTTCATTCCTACAACCAAGTATATGAGACGCACATTACTCAAAGTGTTTTTTTTTTTTTTTTAGTTGAGATCATGATGAAAAGTTATGATTTGTCCATTTTTAAATTATCTTTCGAGTATATTACGAAATTAGCATAAATGTATGTATATATCTGCAAGACATGTTTTGTTTTCACTTGTTTTAGAAAGTTTTTGAACGTGTTTCGTACACAAATACGTTTTTGTTATGAAAATTTATTAATTGTTTTTATGAAAAATTAATGTATTATATTTGTTGTTTCATGAGTTTCGTTCAAATGTAGTTTGTTATACAAATAATTCACGTCACTATGAACACTGATAGATCAACTAGGTCTTGTTGAGCATTCACCTTTTTTATATGCCATTAGTACGATATAATAACCCATGCTTCCATTTATTTATTATAAAGTACTTAGTCGTACTAGTAGCTAGAATCAATAATTGTTTGTAAAGTACGCAATATGGTTCCAATATACTTAAAGCTGTGACCTTAATATCTGTAAATTTGTAATTTTCGGAGTCAGATTGTTGTAATCCACTGTAAATTATCCTTCATTTTTCATTAGGTATTTTAATTGCAAATTTCAAATCAGTATTAATGATTGATAGACAAAAGATTTCTTTCGTTTTCATATAGCTGTTCAAGTTTGTATTTTGATATGATTTCTAAATATATAAATATACCAGATCACTTCATCATAAATCAAAGCTTACCGCCCAATTAACAATTATAACGAAATAAACATGATTCTCTCTCTAAACTTATTAAAATCTTAACTTTACCAATAAGAACAGAAAAAATCGAAAATAAGTTAGAGTACATGTGTTTAATTGCGAATATTTCTTATCACAATTCTCTATAAATTTGGAGTTGAGCATAATGGTTAAAAATGAGTAGGAACCAAAGGTACATAATATTTACCTTTTTCAGCGTGAATATCTCCAAAACTTATATTTTTTGTTATCAACCAACAAGTACACATTATTTACCTATAACATTAACAGGATAATTGAAATTAGTATTTGGACAGCAGCGTAACATTTAAAAGTGATAAAGTTCTTACTTACTTCTGCCATTTGCCACTGGCAAAACCTACTGAAGTTAGTTTTTTACTATAAGGTGCTTCTTTTTAACATTAAAAAGTTTCTAGATTTAATAAAATTAAATGTGCAATAAAAAATTCAGATTTCAACTTATTGAGACTACAAATTTGTAAATGGTATATTACGTGAATTTAAGAAAACGTTTATTGTAAATTCTTCATCATCCTGTGTTCATAGTAAGGTGAAAAGCCAGTCTATACATTATCATTCACGATAGACCACATTTATTGAGAAACACGGTTTTTAATCGTTTTTTTTATTTGTCGTTTATAGGTTGTCTTTATGAGATTGATAGCATGATAAAGTCGTATATGCAAATACCAGGTATTTTAATTAAACAAAATTTTGTTCAATCACAGCCATGTGGCTAGTTACAGTCAATAATCCTTCATTTACCTATTGGTACGAAGTTTTTTACAAATAAGCATACTCTCTTACTTTAATGCTCAGTTTCTTCATATGAAGCATCTCAACGAATTTATGTTGGCAGGATCGTGCGACAATTTTGTACTAACGTATCGTCTGCTACTGTGAATCAGATGCAGAAGACCATATCCATAGTCTTGAGATTTATAGGTTACACGTTTAGTTTTAATATTTCCTGTGCTTCTTTGCAAGTGTCAGCTATCTGTAGTCATTTTTGACATAGAGTTATTGAATAATAGTACCAATGGAGAAACACATCAGTTCAACCCATTTGGTGGTAATATTGATTTCAACCAATGCTTTTGATGAAGCGCGTGCTTCAATTCATGCTTCATCTAAATAATAAAACAGATCCACTATTATAAGTATTTTTTATTTGATATTCTCTTCTCCAACTTAAAAACTATACCTTACGAATCCTATCTCAAGTGATAATTTCTGTAATTCACTTCTACTTATTTTAGGCAGTCACAACCTTATCCAGTTGTGAAATAAAACATTCACTTCTGTTAAAGCAATTCTTTTTGTTTACAGCTCTTTTTACTTCGAGGTTTTGTTCTTAGTGCATCAATTACATTTAATCATATGTAAACAATTTGCTATCCAGTTCATAAAGACAAACTATGACCTATATCAATTCCTGATTGAATCATAAAATGCTATTGATTAGTACCCGGAAATCATAGTAGAAGCATCAGTTTTCTAAACAATAACTGGATATTAAGTTTTAAATTGAAAATTTTGATTCTTGCTTCGAATCAGAACAGCTACTTGAGCAATATTGTTTTATACTAATGCTAATGAATAGAGAAAAACAATGTCAGTATCATTCTAACTATAAACTTTTAACGAGGGGACAGGGTATTTAAGTTTTCTCTGTTCTTTTAGATAATAATAATACAGGAATCTCACGAAATAAGTAACTGTTATTAGTTATCCTGCCCCCAGTTTTCTTTGTTTCTTAACTCCATTCTTCATAATGCCAAATTTCTGTCACTTTTATCAATATTATTCATTTTCTTATATTAGAATATACATCTTACAAGTTCTTGTTTTATTCAATCTGACTATCTCTTCAATACATTTAATAGTGTTGATTCAGAATGATATTTTTAATGACATTGCAACTCCATTAACCTGTTTAACTATATACAAATGAAGCTTCATTTGATAGCTGCAATAGCTTCTAGTAGGAATTCGCAAATATATTTTTTAAATAATTGTCTTGCTCGCAGTACATTCTGGGACAAAACTCTTCTATCGCCTATTGGAATATTTGTATAGAACTTGGTCCGTTTTCTATTTATTTTGTCAGAACACAAAATTCTAGATTGAGATCGAAATAATCTACGAATCGTTTTTTAATTTGATATTTCGAGTCGCATGAACTTATTTTCAGTCCCATTGATGATAGGAATTCCATCTGAAATGTTTTTCACTTCTAATTATGAAACAAATTGTTGGACTCTATTTGGGTTTAGTATATCCGTGTTATACTTTCCGATTTTATAAAAAAATTTGCTATTTATATATTGCAGCACTAAATATACAATGATAGTTGATACTTATTGATTTCCATTGGTTATTTTGTATGTATCATATAAAATGAATGTAAGCTTACATTAAATTTATCAATGGGATTTTATAATTAAATATAAATAAAAAAAGTTTTTGATGTCTGATATAGTTGCCAAGTAAATGAAAACAATTATTTTAACATTGTATAGTTAGTTTTATATAAAATATCCATTTATTATAATAACTAAACTATCTTGATGGGTTCTCAATGCAGATTTGATGCTTCAATCAAAATGATACACTCTTATACAGATGTTATATTTTTTAGGATATTACCGATAAATTTTTTGTTAATTAATGAATAGAAATCTTTTGGCAATTTTATGCTTAATTTGTGATTATTTCAAATATTTGCTTTTGCGGGTAGTTTTTAGTGATATGTTTTTTTATCCAAAATCAAAAAATAATTTAAATTTTAAAGTAGTTATTTTAACGAAAAATCTGGTTAGCTATTAGTTTAGTGTTATCATTATGTAAAATATAAAAACTCAAAAATAATTTGATTATTTGTTTAAATTAAAGTTTCAATTATTGACATTGGAAAATAATATGTTAATAGATTTTTTTGTGTGAAAATTTAGTAGCGCTCATTTACCTTTTTATGGAGTTGCAAGTAAATTATTTTTTGGTGTGATACGGAGTTTTCACAATTTATTCTTTGGGCTTATATAAAAAATTAACTTTTAATTTTATTTTAAAATGGATAAACATTTCTTTACTCAAGTTTAAGTGAGAAGAATGCCAAAATGTTTTGTACAGCAATAAAATCTTGATGTTCTCTCTAGTTTAATCGAGTTGCCTTTTATCCATAAATTTAAAAAAAAATCAAAATTATTCATTAGAAATTACATTTTCTATATCTATAATGTCAATAATTGAAAATAAAAGTATTCAATTAATCGTTAATGTATTGATTTTGTGTATCTAATATATCAGCAAGATATATTCAAATATAATAAAAGTTGCACAGTCCAGCTACAGCAATGATTATAAAAATGGAACTAGTATAGTTATTAACCGAAAATGATGAATACTTTTTCGAATCATAAAATGATCTGTAAATAAAGTAGTATTCAAAACAAGACACCAGGTTGAATATTTTTTGCAACAGTTGGTTTCTTATAGTGAATCTTACTTAAATCTACAATTGGGAATATTTTTTATCAGTTTTATGAAAAAAGGTAATTTATATGTCTGACTATGGTCATCACCACTACTTAAGTGGATGTTAGATGCCAGATACTAATTTTCAACTTTGTTCTCATTTCAAAAGATTGGTATAATAATAATTTTATTGGTTTTCTAACAACGTTCATGGTAAGGAGCGTGTACCGTATTTTTCGGACGATAAGACGCACCTCAAATTATAATTATATATAAGATGTGTGTGTTTTAGTTATTGACCTTAGTCGTAGACCAATTGGCCAGCGCTATATTTTTTGTTAGTACTATATCTAATGCAGTATATTTATATATATATATATATATATATACATATTTTGTTTTATACATACATGTTTTTTTTTAAATAAACAACCATTTCTTTTAATATAACTAAGTTAATCTGTTATAGGGAGGGATTACATTTTTTCTCCTTTTTTACTATTTTTCATTACTTCCCTTTTTTTTCCTTCCTTTTTTATTATTATTTTTTTCAAATTTTTTTAGTTTTTTTCTATTTACTTTTTTTTCATTTTTTTTTCTTTTCATTTTGTTCATATATCTATTTTCATTTTTTTCAAATGTTGGTAAACTACATTATCATTCCCTGTACTCAAAACACTGTCTAAATTGGTGGGTAGGTCTATCCCATTTTCTCGCAGTTGGTAGGAATTCTTCAATCTTTCGATGGAAGTTTGGGCAACCCAAAATTATGTGTTGTAATGTTCCAAGTTCCCTGCATGAGCAATCTGGTGAATCCGCCAATCCAATTTTATTAGATGTTCTGGATGTCGTCCATGTCCGCATCTAAATATTTTTGGTTGTATATTTCTAAAACGCAAACTTTTATGTTCATTTATAAACAATTCTCTCCATTCTTCCATTTGTTTCGCTTTCATTAAAGGACGTAAATCCGTAAATGTTATTTTATTTTCACTTGATGTTTCTCCATCTGTTGTTGCTAGTTTGGCTAATTGATCTACTTTTTTATTGTTTTCTATTCCATGATGGCCTTTAATCCATACTCCATACCAATGAAGTTTTTCTTCTGTTCTTTTATTGTTCTGGTGATTTGTAATTTGCGAATAATGATTGGTGAAAGATTAGATGTCCATTTTAAATTTTTTATAAAATCTATAGAACTTTTGCTATCAGTTAAAATTACGAAATTATCTTTCTCATGATTATTTATGTATTTTAATGCTTCTAATATTGCTGTTAGTTCTGCTGAATAGATAGACATCTGGTTTGGGAGTTTTAGTCATTTGGAAACGTTATCGTTTGGATGGAAATGTATATGTAATCTGCACTTGGCCATTTGTTCTGTAAGCTATAGTTGATAAAAGCATTTATAGCAGTAATATTTGGGATGTCTGTATGAAGGTAATGTGTTGGCACATTAATTTCAAATAATGTGTAGTCCACATTGTAACAAGGAAGAACATCACTTTTGTACATATTTTCTTCGTAAGTGCAAATGAGGCTCCACAGCTTCGACTTCTAGGACATTTAGTGGTGTACTCTTTAAGACTCCCAGGCATAAACGTAGACATTTGTTTTTAATTAATTCCTCTTTTCCCAATTTATTCATTGTTGAGTTTCCGTATAGGACCGAACCATAGTCCAATATTGAACATATTAGAGCTCTATAAAAGATTAGAGCAATATTTGGATCTACTCCCCATTTTGTATTGCAGAAGACTCTAATAATATTTATGCTATTTTCACATCTTCCTGTCAAACTATTAATATAGTTTTTCCATGATAGTTTTTAGTCTAAAGTTATGCCCAGATACTTAACCGATGTCTTCTAAGGAATGTTCAAAGGCCCTAGTACAATATTATTTTCTGGATGAATGTACAGAATATGGTTTTGTCTTGTGACATCCTGAATCCATGTGTATCTAACCATTTTTTTATTGCTTCTCCAGCTTGTTCAAACCTTTGTATTGTTCGTTCTATTATTTTCTCTTTGGCCAAGACACAAAAATCATCGGCATATTGTAGAACTCTAATGTTTGGTCCGAAGATATCTACAAAATCTAGAGTGTAAATGTTGAACAGTAATTGGCTTAATATGCTCCCTTGTGGAAGTCCCGTTGAGGATATTCTTACATGGCTCTTTTCACCATTTAATTGCACAGTTATTTCTCTGTTAATGTATAGGTTTAATATTTTTTCTATTAGATTGTCGGGAATATTTAATGTTTTCATTTTGGTTCCAAGGATTTTTAAATTCACTGTGTCATAAGCTTCCTTCAAATCCAAGAATAGAGCAGAAACTGAACTGTTACGGGAAAGGCTGCTTGAATTTCTGATGTGACAAGAGCTTGAGTAGATCGACCGCGTCTGAAGCCATATTGTTCTTTAGGAAATAATTCGTTCTTCTCAATCCAGTGCTCTAGTCTATTTTTCAAAATTCTTTCAAAGGTCTTCATGACGCATGAGCTCAATGAGATTGGTCGGTAGCTTTGAGGAGATTCTTTGGGTTTGCCAGGTTTAAGGATTGGGACTATTACATATCTTTTCCATTGTTCTGGTACTGCTACTTTATTTGAATTTATATTGTTGAAGATGTTTAACAGACAATTTTTTGCGTTAATTGGGAGTTCGTAGAGCATGGGATAGTGAATATTATCCATACCTGGTGAAGTATTGGAGCTTTTCTTTAATGCCCTGTCCAGTTCAGGAAGTGTGAATATGTTATTCAAAAAATGATTATTTTCCATATTTGGATGTAATTCCATAGGCTCTTCATTTACCCAGTCGGGGGATGCATTTTTATGGAATTGTTCTGTCCATTCTCCCCATTCTGAAGGATTTGTATTTTTTTGTTTTTATATTTATTTAGTGTAGACCAGATCAGTTTAATGGGTGTGTTTTTATTTAAACTAGTACAGTAATCTCTCCTACTTTGTCTCTTTGCTTAATTTGTAGTTAGTTTGACTAATGCATCTTGTTTTTGTAGATTTCTAAGATTTTCTTTGTATTTTCGGAAGTATCTTTACGCTCTGTAATTGCTTTTTGGCAATTTTCGTTCCACCAGGGCTTACATTTTTTTTGGTTTATGCAGACCTGAATGATTTAATTTTGGAATTGCTATATTTGCTGCTTCGTTAATGTCTGAAATCAATTGGTCGTAGCTATCTATCCCTTTGCGTATATTTTGATTTGTTGTCGATATAACTACTATAGGCAGACCAGTCTGCTCTTCTCACATTCCAAATTTTATTTGTTTTATTTTTAATTGTTTTTCCTTCTGCATTGCTTCTTAATTGGATTGGCAAATGGTTGGACCCCATGGGGTCTTGAACTACTGTCCATTCAAAAAGGTGACTTATGTTTTGGGAACAGAGGGTAATATCTATGGCGCTTTTTCTTTGTTCGGGTCCAGTAACCAAATGTAGCTTCTCCATTATTTAAAAAATTGTACAAATTCATTCTTACTTATTCTAGATACAGGTTTAATATAGAGAGATACAATATATACATTTTCTATATGACCAAAACACACACACACACTTAGCTTGAATTTTCTCTGTGTAAGGAAGTGGGACATCCTTATAAGAAACATTTGAATTTATTAATACGGCTACTCCCCCCTTGCCGTCATCTCTATCAACTCTTAGATAAATATACCCCGTAAAGTTGGTATAGATATTTTTTTTAAACCAAGTTTCAGATAATAAACCTATACTAATTTTGTTATTGCGTAAAAAATATTCTAGATTATTTTCATTTGCAACCGCAGATCTGCAGTTACACTGTAGTATGTTGATATTTAACTCCCCGAATTTGCCTCTAATTCACAACGTAGCCTATCCTTAACAATATTTATTAAACCTGATTTTTTAAATTGGAAATGATTGTTATTTAAAGACCTTCTAACATCTGTGATGATGTGTACCAAATAATCTACAATGTATTTAATTAGGATTCTTTCTTTTTGAATCGGATTGTTTTACGGTTTTTTCTTTATTGTCGTTAATTATGTTTTCTACCGGACTGGTTTCGTTTGTTTTATTAATATCATTTCCGACATTAATTTTATTTTGTTGTAACTGACTGAAAAACGCTTTCATAGTCATTTCACTATTGTTTATTTGAATTTTATTGTTATCTACATTACCGGTCTGAATCTCAGAACCTGAAGCGCCAACCAAATCACATTCCATAGCCGATTGATCCCGTTTTTCAAAACCTGTGAACCCGTTTTCACTCGGATCAGGTAGATCACCCTCCTGATGACCACTCATTACACCCTTATTTAGGTTTCTTTTTTTAAAAACTACACAAATTTAGATTTTATCGCACTTGACTATATAAACACGTCTTACTCTGTCGATTGTCAGAGCCGAACTCTTATATATAAGATAATTTATAGAAAAATATATTTTAATGTTATTTTGGATCATCATGTTTATTTATTGTTAACATAACTTCATATTCAGTTCATCTTCGTCTCGTTAATGTCAGTGTGGGTATAACTTTCGTCTAAACTCGTCCATATTCGCAATTTGATTAATCGCGAAAATATGTTTCCTTCTCGCTGATATTACCATTGTATGGAATTCTACAATTTGAGATTCGCATTCAGTCGGAATTTCTAGGACTAGTGTGGTTTTTGTACGCATACATAACCCATGTATTTTCATAAATCTAAAGCAACAAGTAAAATCTTAAATTCCATTATCAGTTGCCCATCATTTCACTTGAAAAATTATCATTTTTGTAGAAACAGATATTCCCATGCTTCGATTGTTTGTTACCAGAATCTTCACTTGTACTAATTCTGGCCATTTTTATAAGTGACAATGGGATGTTTTCATACAAGTTTTAGTTGTTCCTCTTGTTTTCTCCATTTGCGATCCGTTTTCTCTGTAGATGGTGGACCAAAATGTCTTTCTGTTGCTCTATTTCCATATTGTTTTGCATAATTGATCACATTTAGTGAATACCTCACGATATATGAAAGTATATTTTCGCTAATTTTTTCTAATTTTGGGAGAAATTTTAAAGATTTATAAAAGTAAGTCAATTGAATCCTACAAAAGCACACAAACGATTAGAGGCTACTACTAACTATTGACGATCATAGACAAATAGTAAATCGACGATTCCTCTCTTTATCATAATTACCTTTTGTGGCGTGCTTTATTTTTGCGATTATAATACATCCTCAAATTTAGAGTCAAGATATGGAAAAATTATTTTCATGTTACCTTCGAACCATAAGGACGCACTCAAAATTTGAGTTAATTTTCCTATGTAAAAAGGTGCATCTTATAGTTCGAAAAATGCGGTATATAGAGCTTGTGGATTATCTTAAGGGCTATGACCTTGGAACATATCTGCGCGTCGCTTTCAGGCAACAACTCACAAAATTATTGAAGTGGAAACCGAAAACATTAACTCAACTACTTCACTATAATATCCTAGTCAAAGTTCACAACACTGGTCGGGTTGAAGATTGGTTTGGTGGAAATTATTATTCAATACACAGATTTATTTTCAGTAGGTAAATAAGAAAACTACAAGTAGGTACAAAAAGTTGAAAAGACATAATTTTTTTAATACGGCATTTAAAATATTATTGTAATTGTTGGCAACCTAAATTATCGTTATCAGTTTCACTGTCAGACAGTTCTGATTCAGTCCCACTAATATCTTCTCCAAGATGTATTACTATTTCTTGCAGCTCACCCATAATGTGCTCTCTTGCCAGATATGCTTCTTCAACATGGGCGCAAATGTTTTACCAGTTTTGAATTGTCACTTGCTGAAATTTTTCGTCTGTGAGCTGTCGCACATCACCTAGTTTAAATGAGACATTACAGGCTGCCACTTCATTCTTTACCAGTGCCCAAATTTTTTCAATAGGGTTTAGCTCCGGATGGTGTGGTGGTAAACGTAGTGTTAACATGTCATGTTCCGCTAGAAGCGTATCAACAATATAAGTTGGTTTATGCGTTTTAATTAATGCAAATAATTCAGCTTTAAAGGCATTGGCATCATATGTAATAGCCCGTTCCGTTAGCCATTGCTGCATCGCTGCTTTTTCCACGAAAAATTAGGAATAGGATCCACCTGTACATTGTGGTAGGACGCATTATCTATCACTAAAACGCATTTTTGTGGAGCATTAGGGATAAATTTATCTTTTAACCATTGCGTGAAATTTGTAGAATTCATTTCGTCATGGTAGTCGCCTGTTTTACTTCCCGATGCGAATATGAGTAAGGCATTAGGTACGAATCGTGATGCACCTCCGGCATGTAAGATAATGAGACGTCTTCCTTTGGATACCGGAAATTTTAAACATTTATTCTTGCCATCGTCCCACGTCTTTGGCACCGTATGGGAACTGTGGAAAGTTTCATCACAATATATTATGGTTCGACCTTCCTGCTTATGTTTTTTTAATTTTCTTAAATATTCAATCCGTTTAGATAGAATGTCAAATTTCTCAATCAACACTTTTCTATGGGTATGTGCTTTTCTCCACCCGAATCCCATTTTTTTAACTAATTTTCTAAACGAATCAATCTTGCCTGTAAAATTGATACCCTCTTCATTTTTAACAGCTTCAAATATCCTTTTCATAGTAGGCCTCCTTTTCTGAATATCTGTATAGTTGTAAATTCTTTTTCTAATTATTTCTTCCTCAAATTCATCAACTGATCCCTTGAAAGTTGAGGGTTTATTTGTGGTTTTCCTTGGTGATTTAAAGGGAGTAACAGGTGACTTTTCCTTAGCTTCATTAATTATTCTTTTGACAGTATAGATTATAGATAATTTCTCGACCTTGACTATGAATTATTTTCTTGGAACTGCTCATGTTTGCAGAATGGTATCTGCAACAAAGGGGTTAACAAATCATTTGAACGGGAGACAGCGACATTTTTCAATGTCTTATTTGATAAAGCTTGGTTCATCTTTTAATCTATTGTAAACAGCCTTTCAACAATATCAAGTCCTGCCACTTCAATCGCGGGACAACGCTTATCAGTGGTGTTAAAAAACGAGTAAATGACAAACATGATAAAAGCTGAAACTTTACATATCGTCACGCAAGAAACGAACTGATAAAATAACAATACCACAGAGCTGAGGATACACTATAAAAACAGTTTTTGTCTATTTTACACGAAAATTTTTAACTAGTTTCGGTCATGCCACAATTTTCAAAACTAACTAGATTAGTTTCATCAAAGTTATTTTGAACAATAGGGCATAAAGAGGATGCAGTTAAAATGCATTCTTTAAAGTATACAGGTATTTCTACTATACAGTAAACAGCTGCTTGAATTCAAAAACTTACTTCCTTGTTGATAAAAAACTTGGCTTGGAAGTTCTCCGACAATAATAACGTCCAAATAAAATAAACTAATTAACTTAAATTTTCAAAACAAACTCAATTTGTCTGTACTATATCTTTAATTGGTATCGCGTGCATCGTCGATCTTTACCAAACGCTCGTAGGACTCGAATGCGGATGTTTTTAAAACGTTTAGTAGACGACAGCGAAAACGTAAATTTGTACTCTGCGACGGTATGAGTCATAGCCCGTAAGAAAATCCACAAGCTCCACAAAATTGTTTATGATTATAGGTAGTGGAGATGTGTATATTCATTTAATGAATGTAACTGATCATAATCTAAGGATATTACAATAAATATACTCGCATACGCTTAAAGTAAACGGCGCAAATGATAAATTTATAAGCATAAGTAGGGAATGACCAGAAAATAGATGTAATGTTACATACAGTAAAATAATTTTTATATGGATACAAAAATTGTGGTGAAACTGTAACATCCTTAGGCAGCTAAGCTTCTGTTAGAAGCAGAATATAAAAGTTCAATAAATATTCCTTTGAGTTAAAAATATTTTCATATCCACGACAGTTCCACAATGTTGAACATCGTTTTTTGAGAAATGTTGGCGTTGTTTATTTACTTTTGAATTATTTCTAATTGATGATCATGTAATCTTTTGTTAGAAGGGGAAACAATTTTATTTTGGCCACAAATAAATTTCACTTGTGAAAGCTTATCTTTGCTATACTTAAGAAAATTCATCTCTTAGCCATATTCAGAAAACTATTAATGGAAAGATTTTAATATAAACACATCTTCGTTCTGTAAAATAAATGCACCTTATGTGGACGAGATTCTAAAAATTCTGCATGTAAGTTTGATACTGAGGTAGCAGTTATTTTTGTTTCAAAGTGCAACCCTCTGTTTTAAATGATCATTTTCTTGTCTTAAATCCATAATATTCTCCATACGGTTTTGTTGTCTTTGTTAATAATGACAATACCAGAAATTTTTGATATATGTTGAATATTTGTTTATTGCCGATTGGAACAAAAAATCTGAGTTGTTTTGAAATAGTAGATATCAGCAAGTTTATTTCTAAAAATAAATAATTAATACATTAAAATATTATGGGTGATTAATTTCAAGTTTATTTTTTTATATAACCATTGAGATACTTACTGAGAACACTGGTAAATGTTATTAAAGATAACAAAATTTATGAACAAATGTCTATTAGGCTTGCAAAATGTAGAATATAACAGGTGTATTTTTTTTAAAGTAAAATACCATTTTCATAAAACTAATATTAAAAATGGATACAATAAGGTAGCAACTTGAATAAATTCACTGTATAGATAATGCTTAAAATAGCTTTATAAATGTATTGACACCACAACGAACACAATAAGGAATGCTAGGCCTAGTTTACTAATGACATCCGCGTTTGTTAGTCGTCATTCTCATATACAGCTGAAAATGAGGTGTGATCGTTAAAAATTCATTGTTTTCAACACAACTTATTTTTGCTTTATTCGTTCAAATCATGTCCAAAAGAATACACACCCGTGGCAGTAAATCACTAATTATAACTAAAGTGTATAAATCTAAAAATCTTTTATAGATTTTTCATACGTAAAAGAAAAAAGCGCCAATGAAATGAAGAGAAGCAACAAAACTAAAAAATTTATAAATTCCACCTAAAGTCATTTTTCTCTAACTTGTTGATATTATTTGCAAACATCCTTTGTGCGGATTTTTGTAGCAATTGGAAAGATCAAAACAGAAATTTTATTTTGACTAAGTAAGACAAGTTAATATCAATTTATCTTTAATAAGTGATCCGTTTATTTCATTCCAGATATCTTTGAAAGTTCTGTTTGGTAGTTTAATACACTACAAAGGCCTAAAATTTGAGATTCCTGCACTGCTTCGCATTGCGGGAATCTCAGACTTTCGTCCCTTGTAGTGTAATATTTTATTTCTTCATACCCGGCCGAAAGAATCGAGTGAGCGGTGGCGATTGACTAGCTGCCGTCTCGTGTATCAGTGTCAGTGCATGAATTAATTTATTTCGGCCCACTACAGCAGAACGTATGCGCATATCTGCCAATGCAGAAATGCTATGGCTTCGGCATCGCAATCAACGATTGCTGACTAGCGGCCGTCTCATGTATCAGGCCATGATTAATTTCTCTCAGCCCACTGTAGCAGAGCCTATGCGCGCGTCAATGCAGAAATTTTATGCACTCTGCATCACAATCGAAGTGGAAAGTACTTTCGGCCGTGTATTAAGAAAATATTATTTACATCATTAGTGACATTTTTGAAAACAAGATCGTTACTTAAACTTACAATATAATGATAGTCAATTGCAAACAACAAGAACATATAACCCCACAATATCGTATTATATCCAGACACGAATAAAATTGACTAAAAATATCTGAAATAACCTATCCAGAACGAATAAATAATTAATAACTCTAGTATTCCACCTTTGTTACGACTATGTATTTTTTATATACATGTTCATTATACTAATCATTTTCATCTAACATTGAAAATATTGTTAAGAAAATATATAACTAAATATATTACAGTTGCTTTACTGTGAGTGAAATAATATATTGAAATTGACTTATCTATGAGAGATTCCTAGTAAGAGCATTTGTATTGATTTTTATAAGTGCTTCTCACAATTACTACATGTTCATAGTAATGATCTATGGATTCAAAATGATACACTTTAAAAATGGTTAAATATATACAGTTTAAAAGTTGAGCAGCTATTTATACTGCATTATTTTTTTGTAACTTACAAACAAAAAACTTAGAATGTGAGTTCATGTTATGATCAAACAGCTTCGCATAAAATGGTCCAAGTTCTCATGAGAACCCATGGGATCTGTGGATTTTGTCTGTAGCAACTGCAATATTTGGTGCTTGTATGTTCCTTTACCTTGTGATATGTACTCTATATGATTGTTACATAGTAACGTTTTGATTGGGTGATCTGGGCTTAGCCTTACTTAATGTTTAAAGCAGTATGGGGTGATCCTGTAATTAAATCTTATTATATTTTCATCTACAAAATCATATTAAGAAAATAGCCTTTTTCTCTATTCCACCTATCTTCATGCGCATCCTGTTGTAATAGATCTATCCCATTTAATAAAATTGGATTAAGCTGTTCAACAATTTCCTTCTATCAAACTTCTTTATTACAGTTTCCCGTATCTTTACTTAAACCACAACAACATGGATATCTCTTTTTGGATTTATCATGGACAGATTCTTCCATTATGATTTAGTTTGAGTAATAACATAATCTAATAGAAAATATATTGGGTTACACATTCTGTCATTGCTAAACATCCAATGAATTTAGGATTTTGTTACAGAATATAGCCAATCGTATTTGCCACTAATGATTTGTGCACGTTTTAGAATTTAGTGCTGGATTCAAAATACATTCCATTCCCAGTAAAGTATATTTCTATAATTTTTTGTAATATTACGGAATCCTATATGATACTTTTGTATAACTTTGTCATATTTTCATTACAGGTTGTTGCATTTCTTTCCGTATTTTAAATGTGAAACTATGTCAGTAAAATTTAAACTATGTGCTGAGTTTAGCTGTTAATATAATTCACCCCTATGTAATATTTTAATTTCACCACCTCATACATATAACAATTTATTGCAACTGTACACTAATGATATATATGTTTTTATGAGATGCCCATACCAGTATTCATTCTTAGAAAGCAGCATATTTACCTCTTTTTGTCAAATGAATGACAGTATTGGTACTCATTTACAAATAAGTTTATTAATTTTTTGTAGATCACGGTGGTTCATGTGATTTAGTATAATAGTAGTTCTAGATTTAACGCCTATTTATGAAAAAATATTTTATAATTTTGATTTTAATCATTTTGTTAATAAATTGTTTCTTTACTATGATTGTGTTTTATTGATCGTAGACTGTTACCAACGTATTATGTCGATAATATTTTTGGATTTGACGAAAGTCAATCAGCCAGAGCTATGTTATATTCTATATTTCGTTTCCACAATTTTTAACTCTCTCAATACTTTTTTATATTAGTGCTGTGATTTCTATGCATATTTTCTTTTCTTAAAGGGAAATTTATAAAACTTCTTCATTCTGTGTATGAACATAGCAATTATTTATTTTCTTTTTTCGTTCCTTACAAACAAGATATAAGGTTGGTTACAAAAAAAATATTAGTAAATTCACAACTTTATTATGCGTTAATATGATATATGAAAGACGTTAGTATTTTTGGCAAAAAATGGTATATTTTGTCTATCGGGAGCTGATCTTTTTTAATTTGGTGACATTTGTGTAAAGTTTAGCAAGTATTCTGGCAACTCTTAAGTTTTTTAAAAATTGCATAAGATTTAGTGTATGTAACATCACTTGTTCCCTGAGATTACATTTTCATGCATATGGTGAATTGCGCTTTAGTGTTAAGGGAGAAAACGATTAACTCAAGAAGTTGTAGTTACATTAAGTACGAGTAACACACGACGTATGTTTCACTCATGGGAAACTTTATTTAAAACATACAGATTATTACAAAATAACTGACGTAATTTTGTACGTGATTAGGCCTGCCGCATATTCAACCTAGCACACGCGCAACCCACGTTTCTGGTATCTACCGCATATTGAACCCACGCCAGACCCAGTGCCACAATGATTGCGAACGATCAACGTACACTTATTGACATGGATGCTAAGTCAGAAGGAACAAATTTGACCTTGAACGTCTACTTAAGGTTAAAAGTATTGGTGGCTTCGAATATTTGCCTATAATCTCTAACTGTTTTCCGAAAATGTAATGTTCTTATTTTATTTCGCCGGTCGGATTGAAATGGGATACCTTGAAACAAAGAAGTTTTATATGTAACATAAGATACCTCTTAAACGGTCCACATTATACATACCTACTTACAGTATACGACATAAACCTAATAATGTATCTCCTTTTGGCAATATGTGTCCACAACTCATCTTTAATTTAGATCTCATATAATCTGCATGACTACTGTCATTAAGAACTGGGAACTGACTAACTCTATTAATATCTCCATTTTTAATAAATCAAGCTGTACACACGACCCACGAAAACTGTGCGACGCACTCAAACCGACCCAAGCGAACGTGGGTTGGGCTCAATATGCGGTACCCTACTTTAAACCATTGTTTACAGAATAACACCGTGCCCGTGGGCTGTGCGTGTGCTGGGTTCAATATGCGGTGAGCCTAACTACTTCAAGAATTAAACATCGAACTAAAGAAAACAGTTCAATAAATATACACACACACACACACACACACACACATATATATATATATATATATATTATTATAGTTTATTTTATATGGGAATTTAATTTAATTTGCCCGGTATGTTGAGGATTTAATATGTATGATAAACAGTTTATTTAACCAACATGAAAACTTCTCATCTCAGGGTAGAGTTCAAGTATTTTAAATAAAATGATTTTATAATTTTATATATGTTAGCGCCAAAGTTAATAAATGCTTTATATTTTTAAAAATAAATTTGTTAATCAGAATATGTTACTTTTTTTAATGATTTCAAATTAAATACGGTCCTGTCCTTCTTAAAAAATATCTGCATAGTTCAATCGATTTCATTCAGAGCTTCTTCCTGTGGTAAGTAGATGGTGCACAAGTCACCAGATGAAATGATTAACTCAAGTAATTTTAAAAAAAACGTTCTTCAAAAGGAAAAACAATATTTAATTTAATGAAAATAAATACACTACACTTTTACAAGTGTTTTTTTAAGAAAATCAACTATCTAAAAGGATGACTCTTTCATACAAATCACACGCACTCTGGTGAGATATTATTATAATATTAAAATACAGTTATATAATTTCATAAACATTTGACTTTCAGAAAACGGCGAAATACACTCTTAACAGCGTCTATGCATCACAAAATTTTAGTTTTTTTTTTACAAATTAGTAAGTACGCTTGACCTCTTAATACATTAATAAATTAACTTGTACTACCTTATTTACTTCACGATTTCTGTTTGTTAACCTTTATTTGTTCCAGATTCTCCTCCTGGAAAACCTCCCTGTTGGCATTCTGCTTCTACCAAAACAGGAATCGATGCTGTATTTCTTTCAAAGTCCAAACAGCTCACACAAATTCCACTATTCAATGTTCTTCGAAAACTATTTTGGCTATTTTACTTCCACCAGACACAAGACACCATTTTATAAAATAAAATTCATGATTAGTGTTTTACAACATTCAACAATTCCTTTTTTTAATTATTAATATAAACTAAACTACTTACACTGATATCTCTTGTAAGTATAATGTATTTGTTTTAAATTCTATGGTCTAATTTTGTCTTCCAAATGATTTCAATTGATTTACTTTACCAAAAAAATTTGCTGCTCCAAAAATCTCTTCCCAAAAAGAAAACCTACTAGTCAATAGCCCCCATAATCAACAACTTTTTCACATTCTGATTTTTTTTTCGTTAGCAACACAGTTGTCGCCGATGTGATCTTTTTTAAATGTTTATTAACCAATCAAATTTGACTATTTATTTTATAACTCAAATTCTTCATTTCAACCAGTGAAATGTTCATCCATTATATCATGATATTATATTCTAAGGTTTTTAATTACTTAGACTTCCTATATTATTTTCATTCAATAATATTTCTTAGTATTGTTAAAATGACATTTCCTAACCTCTAAGTATGTATGTCAAATGAATATTCATAATGTTTTAATAGATGACAGCTGTTACCTTTAAATATGTATGCAAAATGAAAATTCGTTTTCTTTAAGTCATGTTCTCTGAAATTCACATTATTTTATATTTTCCTGCTCTGTTATGTCTAAACATCTACACTATCTCATTTTAATGTCTTAATTAACAAATATTACGAGATTAGCTTGACTTTACAGAATAAAGCATTATTAGTTTCTTATTATGAACAAATTTTGATACTTGATCTCTTTGATAAAAGTTTCGTTAGGCAATTTATTTCATATAAATTGTTTATCACACCTATTCGCAATTATCCCTACATTATACAGTCTGTCCTTTCTGTATGTCTTCTCTATCGAATAGTGGATCGTACAGATTGTCTCCATTCAAATGTTTAAAAAAAAATTTTTGACTTAAAAAAATTCTTTTAGATTACAATACATAATCTTAATTTTTCATTATTTGATATACAGGGTGTAGCATTATTTTTTCACAATAACATCCCCTAAATTTTGCGTTTATCAAATTTTTTATTCTAAGAAAAATTTTATGAACGCAAATTTTACTTCAAGTACTATATTCTAGGATTGTCTTTCAATTTTACTAATAATACATTTCTTTTTATTTCCGGTTGCTGTTACAAAGATGATTTTGGAATCCTGTGTTGCAGTATCCTCTTCAAATAGTTTTAAATCTATTTACAATACCATAATTAAATATGTATACAAATTCTTATTTTATTTTTAGGTACATGTTTCATTTACAAGTTTCATCCAAAGGAATTAGTTTGAAAAAACATGTTATAAATCCATTTTTGAAAATTCTTTAATGTTCGTTATGCGACTTATTACTTCTACATTTCTCAGAGTCTCTTATATCGGTACAATTTATTAATTTATATTTCTTGTGTTACATCTCTCTATAATACCATCCTTTAGCATATTTTGTATCTCTGAATCAACTTCTTTCCTATATTTATAAGGTATGGGATATGTTCTTATTCTGAAATTTTCGATTCCCTTAACTTCTATCTTATGTACATAGTTATTTGCCATTCTCATCTCTTTTTTAACTAATCCTTTATACTTAATTATTAAATTCTTCACTTTCTCAGCATATTCCTTATTTCCACATACTAATTCCAATTCTTCCATTATTTCATCCCTCTCCATATTCCATAACTTCCTATTATCCTCTTCAAATTCCAATTCTTCCATATTTCCACTCCTCTTTATATTCCATAACTTCCTATTATCCTCTCCAATTGCCAATACTCCCATATTTCCAATCCTTTCTATATTCCCATAACTTCTTATTATCCTCTTCAACTTCCAATTCTTCTATATTTTCTTCTTCAAATTCAATTCTATTACCATTTAATTCAATCTCCATCTTTTCAAAATCAATTCTTGCTTTATATTTCGTTAATTCATCTATTCCTATAACTATGTCTGATTCCAAATTATTCACTAACAGTAATTGCATTTCAACTTCTTTCCCATCCTTCAATTCAATCTTTTGTATTATAGACTTATTTACTTCACATAGCTTCTTTCCATTTGCTCCTATCAATGTAGTTTTTGGTATTTTAATTAATTTGTTTTCATAATTTTCAATGTTTTCTTCTATTAGTTTTGTTTTAATTATGGACGCTTCCGAACCTGTATCTATTAATAATTTTATTTCTTTTCCATTTAATTTTCCTTTAATATTTATCAATCCCATTATTTCTTTTAATTCTAATTCTTCCCCAAATTTTATATATTCCCTTGGATGTTTATATGTTATCACTCTCTCTTCTCTCCTTTGAATACTGTTCTCTGTAATTGTTATTTTTGTTGTTATTTTATTTGAAGTTTCTGTTATAGTTGTTTTTGTTTGCTATCGTTCTTATTATAGTTATTGTTATTTCCTAAATTGTTGTTATAATTGTTGTTTTTTTGTTATAATATCCATTTGTATTATATCTGTTAATGTAATTATTTCTGTTTTTCATCATTATCTTTATATATCCTAATTTATATCTATGTACAACATTATATTTACATATGTTTTTTTTAACATTATTTGTTAATTATAAACTTCTTATTTACATGTTGTTTTTTATATTCCTTATCGACCTTTTACAATTCCTTATTCGTCTTCTAGATTCCGGTCCTATAATACAGCCTTATTATTCAATTTAATTTTCTTTTCCTAAATTTCGTTTTATCCTCTTCTCTTATTGTTTGATTCTCTTCTATCTGCTTCCTAAGTTTCTTAAAATTTTCCACTGTGTCTTTTTCAATTTTGTTGTCCCCTATCTCATCAATTTCTCCCAATGGATTCATGAAAATTTGTATTTCCAATTTCTTCATATTATTGTTTCTTCTTTTTATTATTTCATTTCCCATAATACTCTCACTTCCTATCATTTCATTTTTAATTATCCTATTAAAATTTCTTGGATAAATTATCTTTATATTTCTGCCAAGTTTTAATCTCATTTCGAAATTTTCTGCATAAATTATTGTTTCTATATTCTGTCTTATGGTTTCTTCTATTTCTTCCTTAGTCTCTTGTAGTATCTTATTTATTTTCTCTAACTGCCAATTAAAATGTATCCCCCTATTATTATTATTTTCTTTACCATATGTCACTATTCGTTTTAATATATTAACATCTGGGTCTGTTATTTTCCAATAAATCTCTTTTTCATAAATTTTCATGACTTCCTCACTTCCTAGATTCTGTAAATTGATATTTATCATCTCCTCATTTATTTGTTTTTGTATTTTTATTTCATCAATTTCCATTTTATTACTTAATTTTTGTTCTATAGTATCATCATTTATATTTTCATTTTGTATCTTTACATCCATTTGAATCTCTTCTTTGAAATCCTTTTCTTTCTCTTCTATTTCCTTGATTCTGTTGATCTGTGAATTGTCTATTTCTGTGGTTTTTTCAATCCCCTCTCCTCTTATTTCTTGTTTAGTGGATTCTGTTTTATTTTCTATGTATGTGTTTGATTTTTCCAATATCTTCTCAAAATGTCCCAATTTTTCATCCATCAATTTTATTATCAGTTCCTTAGTTTGTTTAATTTCTTCTTTGTTCTGGTCCATCTTAATATTCATTTCTTTTTTTAATTCTTCCTTATTTTGGTCCATTTTAATATTCATTTCTTCCTTATTCTGGTCCATCTTAATATTCATTTCTTCCTTATTCTGGTCCATCTTAATATTCATTTCTTCCTTATTCTGGTCCATCTTAATATTCATTTCTTCCTTATTCTGGTCCATCTTTACATTCATATTATTCATTTCACGATTTAAATTTCCATTCATTTCTTTCATTTCTCCCATCATCATTTTAAACATACTCATCACGTCCATATTCTCTTTCTCTTTCGATTTTTGTTTGACCCCTTGTCCTGTTTCTTCTGACAATGGTGCATCTTCTTCTTCCTGACCTTGTTCTGCGATGTCTTCTTCCGAATGTTCTCTCCCCTGTTCCAAATATTGTACCTTAAAATCTCCTCTACCATTACTCCTTTCTTCTCTTTCTTCATCAGACCTACTTTCGACTCCTACCTGCTTTCCGTCCCTTAATGTCATTTTCCTTTCCATTTTATGTATTTAAAATCTTTTAATACAGTAAAAAAAAACTTATTTCAATGCTTTTTATTATTATTTACTAAATTTCTATATTAGCCCCACGTTGCGGTGACATTTTTGTAAAAAAATTTTCGAACATTTGTTACATTTGAACGACTTTTTTCCTGCGTGAACACACAAATGTCTGTTTAAAACACTTCTCTTCCATTTCTGACCTTCATCTAAACTCAACTTGAAATTATCAGTGAATTCGAGATCTTGAATCTCTGCTTTCAAATCATGTTCCACTATTTCAATTTCATTTTTTACATCTTCATCAAGGTTTCTGAGATTGGTGATGTCAGTTACTTGACTTCTTCTGCAGCTTATATTTTTCTGGTAAAATTTCGGTTTATATAGTAACTTCTTCTGTTCCATACAATGATTTGTAGAAAAGTGGCAAAGGAGTTCTATTTGTTTTGTGTACAAATTTCCACAAACTTCAATTTTTATTATAGTTTATTTTATATGGGAATTTAATTTAATTTGCCCGGTATGTTGAGGATTTAATATGTATGATAAACAGTTTATTTAACCAACATGAAAACTTCTCATCTCAGGGTAGAGTTCAAGTATTTTAAATAAAATGATTTTATAATTTTATATATGTTAGCGCCAAAGTTAATAAATGCTTTATATTTTTAAAAATAAATTTGTTAATCAGAATATGTTACTTTTTTTAATGATTTCAAATTAAATACGGTCCTGTCCTTCTTAAAAAATATCTGCATAGTTCAATCGATTTCATTCAGAGCTTCTTCCTGTGGTAAGTAGATGGTGCACAAGTCACCAGATGAAATGATTAACTCAAGTAATTTAAAAAAAAACGTTCTTCAAAAGGAAAAACAATATTTAATTTAATGAAAATAAATACACTACACTTTTACAAGTGTTTTTTTTAAGAAAATCAACTATCTAAAAGGATGACTCTTTCATACAAATCACACGCACTCTGGTGAGATATTATTATAATATTAAAATACAGTTATATAATTTCATAAACATTTGACTTTCAGAAAACGGCGAAATACACTCTTAACAGCGTCTATGCATCACAAAATTTTAGTTTTTTTTTTACAAATTAGTAAGTACGCTTGACCTCTTAATACATTAATAAATTAACTTGTACTACCTTATTTACTTCACGATTTCTGTTTGTTAACCTTTATTTGTTCCAGATTCTCCTCCTGGAAAACCTCCCTGTTGGCATTCTGCTTCTACCAAAACAGGAATCGATGCTGTATTTCTTTCAAAGTCCAAACAGCTCACACAAATTCCACTATTCAATGTTCTTCGAAAACTATTTTGGCTATTTTACTTCCACCAGACACAAGACACCATTTTATAAAATAAAATTCATGATTAGTGTTTTACAACATTCAACAATTCCTTTTTTTAATTATTAATATAAACTAAACTACTTACACTGATATCTCTTGTAAGTATAATGTATTTGTTTTAAATTCTATGGTCTAATTTTGTCTTCCAAATGATTTCAATTGATTTACTTTACCAAAAAAATTTGCTGCTCCAAAAATCTCTTCCCAAAAAGAAAACCTACTAGTCAATAGCCCCCATAATCAACAACTTTTTCACATTCTGATTTTTTTTTCGTTAGCAACACAGTTGTCGCCGATGTGATCTTTTTTAAATGTTTATTAACCAATCAAATTTGACTATTTATTTTATAACTCAAATTCTTCATTTCAACCAGTGAAATGTTCATCCATTATATCATGATATTATATTCTAAGGTTTTTAATTACTTAGACTTCCTATATTATTTTCATTCAATAATATTTCTTAGTATTGTTAAAATGACATTTCCTAACCTCTAAGTATGTATGTCAAATGAATATTCATAATGTTTTAATAGATGACAGCTGTTACCTTTAAATATGTATGCAAAATGAAAATTCGTTTTCTTTAAGTCATGTTCTCTGAAATTCACATTATTTTATATTTTCCTGCTCTGTTATGTCTAAACATCTACACTATCTCATTTTAATGTCTTAATTAACAAATATTACGAGATTAGCTTGACTTTACAGAATAAAGCATTATTAGTTTCTTATTATGAACAAATTTTGATACTTGATCTCTTTGATAAAAGTTTCGTTAGGCAATTTATTTCATATAAATTGTTTATCACACCTATTCGCAATTATCCCTACATTATACAGTCTGTCCTTTCTGTATGTCTTCTCTATCGAATAGTGGATCGTACAGATTGTCTCCATTCAAATGTTTAAAAAAAAATTTTTGACTTAAAAAAATTCTTTTAGATTACAATACATAATCTTAATTTTTCATTATTTGATATACAGGGTGTAGCATTATTTTTTCACAATAATATATATATATATATATATATATATATATATCAGACATCTTTTCTTTTTATATCTATATATATATCTATATATATATATATATATATATATATATATATATATATATATATATATATATATATATATATATGTATATATATAGATTTAGGCAAACCGAGATCATATTTTTATAAATCGTTGACATTACGGGATCCGTTTTGAAAGGCGAGATCCGATATTGGATCTCATCTTGTTTCGCGTGTATATCTTCGCTAATGGTGATTACCCATCAAAATATATCGATTTACAATTTTTTTTGGGGATCTCATTTTTTAGAATTTTATTCGATTTTATACAGCAAAAGTTCGATATAGTCGCTCTAGGTGGCGCGACTGCTGATTTATGTAATTTTGGTATTTTAACAATTAGACAAGATCCGATAGCGGCAACGTTGTCCCATATATAAGTACATGGTATATTTGATCCGCGCATGGTTCATTGGACATGTGATATCTTCTCGATTACAAAAAGTTCACTGCACAAAAAATGACTGCGTATTTAGATCTTGTGTTTATTTGTTGTTGTATATCCTTGAAATTAAGGTGGGTAAGTATTGTGTATTATTAAGCAATACAGAAAAAAAATGAAATTGAACATTATTTAAAGTAACTATTATTAGCATTTAAAGTATTTATGTAAAATTGTAACTTCACTTGTTATATTAATTTTTTATTTTTATATCTTTTGAATTTATTCATCATTATTAACATTTGTTTCCATAAAATCAGTGCAACTGAATTTTATTACAATATGTATAATTATTAATTATTCTAATGCAAAGGTAAAAGTTAAATTTTTTTGCAGAAAAGTATTATTGACTTTGCAATAATGAAAAAGCTTTTATTTTGCGTCTTGTTCATTCATCGAGGACTAGGAGTTCTTCTTCCCTGTACCGATACCCCCACTACTGCTGATTTGTTAACTGCCAGAAATATTGTGGGAGTATTGACTCCACCAGGGTACACTTTACAAGAGTTATCACCTCGTGTAACAACTGGAAGGAATCCTCATTGATGGATAGCTACTTTTACCAGAAATGACAATTACAGTCCTGGATGTGAATATCTATTAGCGGTCAAAAAGGGTTTTAAGAGGTATTGTCCAATGGGAAGCGAAATCCGAATTGTAAATCAAGATACCGAGCCTAACAGAAATCGTATCGTAGTTTAATTTTTTAGTAAATTGCTCTCTGAAGACAACTTGGTTATCGAAACGCGCGTCATAATGTAAATGTGAGTGTTGTTGTAGTGGTTGCGTAAGGTGTATTTAGCAGTTTGGTTAAGTAAGTGATTTTTATTAAGACAACTTGCAAATGTAATAATGTCTATCAATGTTTGACAACGTAATATTTTCCATGTATACGAGAATCTTTCAAAATAAATATTTATCTTGCAAAATGTCAATACACTTTTTTTAATTAAAACAATAAATAAACATTAAAACAATAAACAACTATTTTTTATGTTTTATCTGTTCCTTCCTATTTAAATGTATGATACCCAAATGTTTAAATCAAAACAGTTAAGAGCGGATTAGTAATCTAATGATTAATTTATAGAAATGAAATTCTGCTTTATAATGATTTAACAAGAAATTAATACAGGTTAGAATTAGTCGACGTAGCTGATTTAAATGGAACCCCTCCACATCACGCTCTCGAAGTACGACAGTTTATAGACGAAACATTTCCTGGTCGCTGGATAGGCAGACGAGGCCCAATGATGGAGTGGCCACCTAGGTCACCAGATTTAAAACCACTAGACTTTTTTATGGGGATACCTCAAAACCAAGATCTATGCAACTCAACCAGAAACTTTAGGTGATTTACGTCAGCGAATTATTCACGAATGTCGAGCAATACGTCCAGAAACATTACATAATGTGAGAGAAGCATTTGAAACTCAATTGTACCATTACATGGCAACCAATGGAATTCAGTTTGAGCACCTAACACACTAATTTGTTATTGATATTTAAAATAATTTGGTTAATTTTCTATGATTTAAATCGTTTCTGTTATTGAATTGAAATTAATTGTAGCTCCAAAACGATTCATTTTACACCTCAAGTATTATGGTTTTTGGTAGGGATGGAAAAAATATGATAGTACGAGAAGGTTTCATGACGAACACTTGGAAAATAAATAGCGAAAACGATTTTTGTATCAGAGTAGTATGAGTCGACTTTTAAAATTTCATAATATCTATGTGGGTTAATGTTGCCTATACTTGGAAACATTATTTCGTTTACAGAGTGAAATTTCAATACCGTATTAATTATAGAATCCATCTTATTTATATTAACAATACCTGCGTGTAAAGCTCCTAATATAGCTAAAGTAACAGCATATTCTATTTGGTTTAAAAGATGTAAAATAATGTTTAAATTCAAATTTATCTGGGATAGGACATTCCGAGTTCGCAAATAATCTGTTTTTTATTTACATTAACGTGTCTCGACAACTGAGATCATTGACACATGGTACAGTTATTAATTATAAGAAATAAACGTTAACAAACTATTTAGTTTACGAACATGGTACAATTACAAAAACTGAACATTAACATTGAAGAACTGTTTAGATTACATGTGGCAAGTTAGATTTCATTGACACAACATGGAACAATAATTATAACTACAAGAACTGAACATTAACAAGCTGTTCAGATTTCATGAACAATTCAGATTTAATAATATAAATTAATGCCCTTTAAAAAATTGACTAGGCGAGGTAACTGGTCCGGAATATTTAAAATTTCTTGAAGTTCGTAGCTGGTGGTTACGGCGTTTATCTGAATACTTCAGACAGCTTGTGAGTATGTGTTTAACTGTAAGTGGGATTTTGCAGTGCTGACATTTGGGTGGGTCGGAGCCGGACATTAGATATCCGTGAGTCAGTCGAGTATGCCCAATATGTAGCCTGTGTACAACGACTGTATCTCTTCGAGACATAGGAGGAAGGTCTTTGAAGTCGACGAAACGCTGAATTTCGTGTAGTTTTGTATTGCAATTTGTCCAGTGATTTGCCCAGCGGTAACGTATGGAGCGTCTTATCCTAGTTATCAGGTCATTGTGAGTGCATTGAATCGGTCTGGAGGTTAGCTGTCGAAGCTTCTTTTGCAGTTTGGTCCGCAAGTTCATTCCCGGGTATTCCAACATCATGGTACCCAGATGAATGTAACGGTAACACCAGAGCTCGCAAGACGGCCAATACAATCATGAATATCTTGGACAATAGGATAAACGGACTATATTTGTCTAATGGAGTTTATTGATGCAAGAGAGTCTGTGCATATAGCTGTTTGTCGGCAGGTGATAGAGAATTTAGAGCTTGAAGGATTGCATATAACTCCCCTGCTAGCGAAAGATGGTAGACGACATTGTTTAATTATTTGATGGGAGTTGGTAACAGCACAACCTACGCCGTCCTCAGATAGATGCATCAGTAAACAATATTTTATTGTAATGAGTGGAATTTATAATATTGAAGAAGAGATGTTTCAATAGACCCCTGTGAGTTTCATGATTAGGAAATATGTGTAAAGATGTGTTAAACTTTGGTTGTTGCTTTAACCAAGGAGGACAGGATGAGATAGGAATGGGAACCGTATCAGATATGTTGATACAGTTGTGAGTGTTGACAGGATTTGTGGAAGTGGTTGAAATTTAGTGCCAGAATTACTATTGTTGGATGGACGATTTATTAGAGGATATACTGGATTCTCAGGGTGAAACTTTTGCATAGTATGACATGAGAAGTAATTCCCGTCGTAACCATAAGAGGGGTTCCTTGGATTCACAGTAAATACTTTCAGCAGGACTGGATCTGAAAGCTCCTAGACAAATTCTTAGAGCTATATTGAGAACAGAATTAAGTTTTTAAATCGAATTTGCTTGCTGACATGTAAATAAAGCTACCATAATCTAGTTTGGAACAAACAAGAGATTTGTACACCTGTAACAGGGTTTTTTCATCAGCACCCCATTGATGGTGAGCTAATGTTTTTAGAATGTTTGTTCGTACTACACAGTTCTTTTTTATGTCTTTGATATGCTCTTTCCAATTTAATCTACTATCAAAAGTAAGCCCCAAAATTCTTATTGAGTTACACACCTGCAGATATTCGCCATTTAACTGTATTTGTGGAAGTATGTTAGGTCTTGATGTTTTACTGAATTTAATAATTTTCTATTTGGCGGCTGAGAAGTGACAACCAATTGAAAGGAACCACGGATTCAGTTGATTTACTGCTGTCTGAGTTATGTTACCTGTAGTTTGGCTATTTTTACCACTACAAAAGATGATTAGATCGTCTGCGTATATAGAGAACTTAATAGGGAGTCTAGTTGATGAGCATATATCATTTATGGCTATTATAAAGAGCGTTGGACTTAAAACTGATCCTTGAGATACGCCATTATGTTGTAAGTGTTTCAAAGAAACTTGTCCATTAGTAGATACCTTGAATGATCTATCGGTTAAGAAATTTTGTACAAAAGCCAATATGTTGCCTTGGAAGTTGTATTTCCTGAGTTTATTAAGTATTGCTGATTTTGATAAGGTATCAAAGGAACTTTCAATATCAAATGCGGCAGCTACAACATCATGTTTTTTAAGGAAAGCATCGGCAATGAATGTCTGTAGAGAGGCGAGATTGTCCATAGTACTACGGTGCGGTCTGAATCCCGATTGTGCTGGACTTATTATTTTGTGTACCAAAGTATCCTTTTATTAATTATCTTTTCCATCAACT
The DNA here is from genome assembly GCA_963921935.1 of Galeruca laticollis. Classification (NCBI taxonomy): domain Eukaryota; kingdom Metazoa; phylum Arthropoda; class Insecta; order Coleoptera; family Chrysomelidae; genus Galeruca; species Galeruca laticollis. Next base: position 168,928,556 of record OY998180.1, read on the forward strand.
TACACATTGTGTATGTTAAAGAAATGGGACGATATAAGTGTAGATCTGTCGGTGGTCTATATGGTTTTACCACTGGAATTGATATTGATTCTCGCCGTTGTGTTGGGAATAGCTGTTTAGTCCAGATGGTGTTATATAATTCCAGTAATTTTGTTGAGTAGATCGGTTATAAATATTTTAGAAAGATAAATGGTATATTATCGCAGCGGAATTTTTACAAGAAGAAAGAGCGTAAGTTAGTTCTTTGAATGAAAATGGAAGGTTCAAAGAGTCAAGGTTAGATATAACGGAGGGACTAATACATGGTGGAGACTTGTTCAGTTGATTGTGGTTTTGATTATTATTGTTCTCGTATTTCTCTTCAAAATGAGTAGCTATTAAATTTGCAATTTGCTGGTTATCAGTGACAATGTTATCATCAATTATCACCGCAGAGATTTTAGTCTAAGTTCTATTGCCTTTCATTTGTCGTATTTTTGTCCAGACTTGTCCCGGGGGTGTGTCAGAGGTAAGGGATGAAACATAGTTATTCAGTTATTCCAAGAAACTTTTTTACCCTGGTTTACTACCCATCTTGCTTTGGCTTTAAGTTTTTTGAAATTTATATAATTTTCTGTATTTCTAGTCTTCCTGTATTTAATTAATGCAGTTTTACATTGCCGGACTGCAGTTGCGCAGGAGTCATTCCACCAAGGAACGAGTTTTCGGGACACTGGTATTAAAGATTTTTCAACGTATATTTCTGTTCCTTGGATTATACAGTTACTAAATGCTGTAATCGATTCCTCGATATTTTCAGGAAAATGTAGCTGAGATATTTGATATTCAGTGAATTATTTAAATGCATTCCAGTCAACATTAGAAATTTTCCATCTTGTTTTACAGTTTAATATGGTTTTTGATTTCTCAGAGATGAGGATTGGAAAATGATTGCTATCATAAAGACTGTCAAGCGTTTTCCAGGAAAGTGACGGTGTAGTTTTAGGGTCACAAAGACTAAGATCAATAGAAGATAGATGTCCTGTAGCAATATTTAAGTGCGTTTCTGCACCTGAGTTCAGTAAACAAACATTATTGTGACTTAGGAAACTTTCAACTATTTTCCCCCTTCCAAAAGTTTGTTTTGATCCCCAAATGCCATTATGTGCATTAAAGACACCAACTAGAATGTATGGAGGTTTCAATTGCCTTACAAGATCAGCAAGATCGGATTCACTAAGGTTGTAATCTGGAGGTATGTAAATATTACAAATTGTAATTTTTTGGGGGCCCAAACTGTGACAGCGATAGCTTCTAATGGAGTAACTAATGGTACATCTACGGAATAAAAATCATAAGAAACAAATATCGAAGTTCCTCTAAGAAAGTTGAATCTAAAATAGTGGTAACCGACAAAGTTTTTTAATTACTGTTTGTGACTTTCCTTAAAGTTCGTTTCCTGGAGACAGACAATATCAGCTTGGGTATCGGACACTAATTGTTGTATACGTTCAAGACGGGGATAAAACCCGTCGCAGTTCCATTGTAGATCAAATGTTTAGTATGAATAAATGCGTGAAGCTGAATACACTTGTTTAAATAAATGAAGCGAAGTTTTTGTATAACACATTCATTTGTTTAGTATGAAGTTCGTGAGATGAGAGAACTGTCAGACATACAGTCATCGCCCACTGATAACTGTGATATCAGACTTTCATTATCCGTATTGTCTATATTAAGAACCTGCTTGATTTTTTTGTGATTCTTGTAAATCGATTTTTGAGGGATCTAAGACGGAACTCCATGGTGAGACATGCTTGTAAAAAGTGCTTTTGTAATTTCGATACCGTTTAAGGACGTCAATGGAAATACTTGATCGTATTTCAAAAATATCACCAAACTTAATTTCGAGTGGTTTCGAAGGTGTTGAGCTTATAGTTGTGTGTTTCGGTGGGTTCCTGTTTTATTTGTTTTCTTGGCAAATATCACAGTTGTTATTGATAAATGTTGTAATGCCATTTTTTATTTTCTGCCACAAATATGTTCGTTTAAGTCTTGTTTCGGTTTCGAGTATTCCACGATGATTTTTTTCCTTCGTGAAGCGATCTTATAATTTCGAGCTGTTCGTCTTTGTTAGTAACGTCTGACAAAATTTCGTTGCATTGTATCAGTTTATATGCAGAATTTTTGAAAGTTGTCCAAAATTCTTGGAATTCAGTCGTATCGTTTAAAATGCACTCCATGTGTAAATTTGGGTTCAATATGGTTATTGAAAACATTAATCGCCCTTTTCAGTCTTTAACGAAAATTTATAGATGAATGCGTTTTTTGTTAGGAAAACTTGTTCAATTTTAGGTTTCGCTGGAGAATGCAAAACAAAATCAAATATAATCTGATGGTCATGAGAATTGAGACATTTATCTGAAATTTTCATACCTAAAATGGGATCTTCGGCGCTTGTGTGGACAGTATCGTTGTCGTCATTATCAGTAGTATCGCCGACGTCATCATTTCTACATGGATGTTCATCTACATGTACCAATAATGATTCATTATCAGTTCCTACATCTTCTCGATTTTCTAGAAGGGAATTTTCAAATGTAAACGTAAAAATCGTCCAGTTTCTTTGTATGGATCTCAACCCGAGAGTGGGCGTCTGCATGGGAATTTGCGTGATCTCTTTTGATTTCAAAGTGTATAGATTGTAATGGTTTAGATAAGGAAAAGATAAGTTCATTATTTGTATAGTTTCGAATGTTTACCAAAGCTACCCCATTATTTGCATGTGACAACATAGATAGTATTCCATAATTTTCAATTATTTGTTTGGCAATTAAAATGTCACCTTCTATTTGAGAAACAGGTAGTTTTGCCATAATACAAGTGAATGGATCAATTTTTCTTTTAATGATAGTTGAATTACTTTTCAAATAATGTATTGGTAAAGTAATGTTAGGGGTCTTAGTTGTGAATTAACAAAGTCAGGATGCATTTTCAATAATTTTATAATATCAAGACCTAAAAGACCGTCAAAAGTTTCGTGAAAATTGAAAAGATGAAATTTAAAATTACCATCCTGGAAATATTGGGAGGGATGATTGCACAATTTTATTGAGTATATGTTTGCAGGGCTGAAGATACAGTAAAAGGCTCTCACTACTGCTCCTAAGTAAATGTGTTGTTTGTTTTTCTTCGATAAGGTTGTGGAAAGAAGGACCAGTCGTAATTTTAAATAACGTTTAATAAAACACATACGACAATATTAATCACGTAAATCACTTTACAAAAAAATTGTAACAAGATAGAGCAGCAAGAATGTACATCGCGAGTTGATAGTTGGTTACAGTTTTCTAAACGATCCTAAATGCTCGTGAGGTAGATATGTATATTTTTCCGCTAATTCTCGAACGAAGAGACAGAAATTTGCACGTTTTTATATTGCGTCGTAACGCGAGAGATATTTTAATACTAAATCGTAATTTTTCCGGTTTTTAAGTTTTATATTGATATAATTTGATACTAGTTAAGAGAGATTCGTTGATCTAGATATAGTGTTCACGCACACTGTATGTTTCGAACGCGAGGGATTGTCACACTTTTTTATGTCGACCGATCGAGAGTGATGCTTAGTTGTCAAGTGATTGATGCTGAAAAACTGACTGCTCTCTAAATGAATGTTAATTTCTATAGATATATTGGGACGCTAGTTTTGGGGATAAAACTTCCTGGTACTGACTGTAAATCTTTCAGTTGAATGGTGATATTTTTGACGTAAAGTTAATCACCCAATTACCGTGACGCGATAAATTGTGTCCTTTTAGTTATTTTATGTCAATTCATAAAACATTTATTTCGAATACTTGAGATTTCTCTATTCATTGTATAAGGGTTTGAAATATTGTTCACAGTGCTAATTGAAGGATCGTAGATTACTCAAGGTTAGTTGATGTAACATATTAATGGTTTTTGAAAATTCCATAATCTCTAAAAATATCATTTGAACCATTTAAAATTCAATTGTTTGGTCTCGTGTTGAGAAGGCACTTATAGAAACTAACTTTTCTTTTATTACGGAGCGAAAGTTCTTGTGATTGATTTGACATCGTGGTATGTACGTATGTCATATCACAACAGGCTGTCTAAAAATTTCGTCTTTGAGAAATTTTTAGGCAACTTCAGGTTTTAGAAATTATTTTGTTGCACCAGTGTTTATGAGTAATTTAATAAGGAGGTCGGATAATATATATGCTGGTAATTCTTTGCTCTCTGTAGAAATATTGAGCCCTATTAAGTTAAATCGTATTGGGATAGGGTTTTCTGAAAATTTTTAAAATTGTCTTCGTAATTTTTTCAGATTTCAGAATTGAGGTGTATTATTTTTTGTCAATACAGGATAAGTAGGGTAAATTTTGGTTGAGAATTGTTTGGTTTCCAAATAGCAGGTTTGCCAAAAAACTTGAGAATTTGTTGGATATCTAGGGTTCGGTGGATTTGGGTGACGTTTGACGCTGCACATGTACCGGTTCTCTGGGAAACTGAGATGCGAAAATATCTGTTGGTTGGAAGTTTTGTTGTGACGTTTATTGAAAATGCTGGAATTGTCGTGGGATATTCGGTTGGGTAGGATTCCTCCGAATAGAATTGTTAGAATTATGACTTGCATTATTAAAATGTTGATTTCTCTGAAAATACTTAATGGTATCTTCTTCTCTAATGAACTGAATCGCTTGTACAAGCGTGTTCGGTTGCATAGCACGGTTGACAGGCCCTAATGTTTCTCTTAAACCGGTTAAGAACAACTTAAGTGCCTGTTTAAAGAAAAGTCTCTTTTTGATTTTAGTTCTGCGTTTTCGTAATGCAAATCTATATAATTACAAATTGCCTTTAGTGAACATAATATTCTTTCATGAAATACATAAGGTGATTCGCTATTGCGTCGTTTTATATTAACTAAATCTCGATTTAAGCAATTTTCGTCTCTATGATCACCAAAATTGAAATTCAAAGCAATTTTTATATCTGGCCACGTTTCAGTACCACATATACTAATTATTTCTCGGCTTCGCCTTCTAGTTTATTTAATACACCATTTAAAAGTAAAACATTCTCTGTGTCCTCATAATGTCGTAGAATAGATTCATATGAATCTATGAAACGTTGTAATTTGTTGATATTTCCATCGAAATTTGGAATGATTGATACATTTATCATATCTAAAATTGGCGGCACCATTATATTTAAATGTTTAAAACTATTAATTAAATCTAACTCTTCATAACTGTCGATTTCACTGAAGGATTCGCCGTTTGAAGAGTAGTCCGACATAGACAAAAATTACTTACCACATATATGCTTACAGCTGCCTGTCGTAGTATTATGTCCTGGGCTTCCTCGATAGACGACTTGGGAACGGAAACTTTGGCGCGGCTTTTCCTCTGAAGCTGTGAAACTCACGGTTTTCCTCGATGGATTCCCTGACGAAAATCCTAACCTCGCCACTTATGTTTCACACACGGCAAACTTTATTTAAAACATACAGAATTTTTCAAAATAACTGAAGTAATTTATATGTAATTCATGTTATATAGTTATGAAAAAACAATAAATAAGCCATTCCGCAGAATCAACCGAAGGCGCATGCTGGAGGCGTGTGCTGTGGTCAATGATTATAACTCGTAGTTATTACAAAGCCAGGTCTGTAGGTAAATTTTATGTATAGTGTAAACTCAGCTAGTTGAGGATCCAGAAAAAATTATGCTTGTAATTATTTGTATTGTAAATAGATTTGAAAATATCCTAACATTTCTGTGTGTCCTGTGTGTAAAAGTATCATGTTGTCGTTTTAGTTTATATTTCCATGATGCGTGTTTCTTGAATTAAATTTATTAGTTATTCACTAGTCCAATAAATTAAACAATAGATTTAGAGTTTTTGAACTGCTATATTTTATTGTTTGGTTCAAAAATTAAATACTCCCCCTTTCTTATTTTGATATAATAGGGACATGAACCACAGATAACCCACAGATAGATGAGACACTGATTGTGGCGCCATCTAAAGAGCCTGTCAACTAAACAATTGAGTGATGTTCAAAAGATTTCTGTAATTTTAGGTTTTGGCGGTATATTCAAATCTACTTTATTTTAATTATTTTATTTCAAAATAGCAATTTATAGTCCATCATTTGACATTTCATTCAATTTAACTCTATTAACTCAATAATGATTAGATGTTGAGTTAAATTAAATGAAATATCAAATGATGGACCATAAATGCTTAAAATGGAAAAAATAAAACCATAATCATATAAACTGTTTATTTATTTTGGTATAAAAACAAACAACAAATTTCTATCACAAAGTAGTTTTATTAACAAACAGAATATATAATGTAAAAACAATGCAATAATTAAAAGAATTTGAGTAACATACATTCTAGATTGGAGTATCATTAGATTTTTAAATGATGTTAAATCAAGATAAAACTAGAAAATTGTTTATGATAAGTTTATTTTAATTTGTTTATTTATTATTATACTCCTATAAACACACAGAACTAGACAAACTACTGGAGTATAACTGCTAACTACTTAATCAAAAAAAGTGTTAGCAATGAGTAGTTAACTACTATTTTTGGCAACTTAAAACACATATTTATTTCTTTACTAGAAGTTTTAAATAGGTCTTCATGGCTCTTAAAAATCCCACCGTCTTGTGGAAATCCTTTCTCGTTTCTGGATGAGTTTCTACAATTAACCACAGTTATATAAGTAAACGCACAAAATAACAACAGTAAATAAGTAAACACACAAATATGCTTGAAAATTTATATCAACAAAAGAAAACAAAATGTGCTGCCTATTGAAATAATAATTAAAAAACGTTTGAATGTTTAAATTTTGGAGTTTTTGATTTTTTTTAATTAATAATTTTTTTTGATTTCTGAACAATTTCTTGATATATAGGTTTTTTTATTTTTATTGGATATTTTGGATTTCTGGTTACCGCTAGACCAAATACTTAGGCGTTATGGCTCAACAAAAGTTAATACTGACTCCCATAAATTACCATACCATGGGCTATATATGAAAATCGTTTCTTAAGGAGTAAACTCAAAATATAAGTACTTAGTAGAAAAATAGTGCTTTTGCAAATTGCAAAACATTCATTTTTACTTTGTAAATGCCTGTAATTGAATGTGTTGGAATTAACTTTGGCATTAAATAAAACTATCAATTTTTACTAGTTATATACTGATCAATTAAAATAAATGAAAAAAATATAATAAACAAGATTGTCAATTTTGCATATATACGATTATGAACATTTACATATTTAGTAATTTATTTCTTAAAACTATCTACCTACGTTTGAAAAATGAAAGGACTTTATGCTGATTAATGGTTTTTTCGCTTTCGAACACATTTAGTGAAGGTGGCAAGAACTCCAATACCTTCCATCCCATAGCTGGTGGAGGGAATAGCTTCTACGTGTGGTGAAGGTGGAAATGGCTTAACACCTTTACTGGTGGATAGAATAGCTATAACATGAAATAAAATCCAGATTATTTTTTCAATGGGTACATTTTAAAATGTACAAAATTATAGCATGCATATTGAATGAAATTAATTGTCTCGACCCTTACTCCCTATCTTGCGATTGACTACAAGAAGTATGATATTATATTAACATATATTAAATCAATCACAAGCTGGGTCACTTCTTGGTCTAGCCAAAATTAATTATTAAACATCAGGTAGGCATCAATGAAATTAACTTGTGGCATTCTGATGATAATATTTAATATTAAAACAATTGTCAATATCTTAGAATTTTTAACATTTTTTCAATATATTGTGGAATTAACTAGAAACAGTAAGTTTCATTTAAAACTGCTATATTGAATACAATAAAACTTACCTTCAATTTCTGTTAATTTCCTCTCATATTTTCTGGTGGGGATTTCAACTCCAACTGGAGAATAATATTTATGGCTGGAAGGGATATCTAGAAAAAAATGTAGGTGTTATTAAATTCTTTTTATTCAATTGCAGATAATAAATACCTTTAATTCCCTGTATATGCTCTTCTACTTTGACGGGAAACAAAAAAATTGTCTGTTATATCCCCCTGAATAATCTAAAATATATACATATTTAATAACATTTAATAAATTTATATAAAAAAAAATTATTCACCAGGCAAAAACAGGGACGGCAAAGCAAACTTTCTTAATAACCTGCCTTCGTCTTTTTCAAATTTTGAGAAACATTGTTTTTGAAAATGAAGGGGACGTATCCTCCATTGTTTCCTCGTCGTCAAATTGGATTATTTATTCCCACTGAGCGTTCCAGCTTCCAGCCATATTAATTTTATAGATAGATAGATAACCCGAATCGATCACAAACAGTATAAACGATAATGACTGGACGAGCAACACAAAATACGGGTTAGTTTTCTGTAGCGAGCAATATCACATCGCGCATAGGCAGTAATAAAAATCAATAAAATTTTATTACTAACGACGTTACAGTTTTCATTAATGTTTTGGAATTTGTTGAAATCTACCAATTTTAGTTACTCGACAGGCTCGATAGATGGCACGGTCTGCAGTGTCCCTAGCCTGACATGAACTACTCTTGTTTTATTATTTAAATGAACGCATATACAAAATGTTTTTCCCTAGAAACTTTTGTGATAAACAATGATTGAAACTTTTCTAAATAAACTAACAGTCTAGTCGTCTTGTCCCTTCAACAGATTCAGGTCGAGTTATATGTACAGTCTTTATTATACAACCCAGTATGTTTATCCCGGTTAAAAATACATGCAATTGTCATCAGACCATTCGTCTGAATCATAAAAAATTATGTCGATGATTACAGGTTTCACTGGTTATCTTACTTGGTATGTTTTATATAATTGCCACGGAGATGTTTGTAATTTGTATACAAAATCTGTTTTATGTTGTGAACAAGTTGACTAACTAAATTTGTAGTTTGATTCTATTTTCATAATTGACCACAGAAAACGGACCCGGTATTTTGTGTAATTGACTCAATAATATGGAGGTAACAAAACAAGCGTGTTACAATTTACAAAATAATTGTTAGTAAGATAATATTTCTTTAATAATATTCATCAAACTTTCTTTGGTTGCTTCTTCAGGAAGTTAAATTGTTGTCTGCTATGAATTTTGAAATATCTTCTTTTTTGTTCCTGTCGACGATAACCTGGGAATAATTCATCCTTTCATTGAGAGGAATTTTCACTATTTATCTTCTAGCTTCACCATTTGGGGATACAACAGGTAATGGGATGAAACAGGAGTTAGGAATCTGAGAGGTATTTTCCAACTAATCATTAGCCTAATGCTTCTATTTGTCTCAATTCTGGGACAATTTAATACCAATGGGACAGTTGTAATTTAATTTCGAATGTAACTTACTAAGAAGGTAAATATTGTTGTATTCGAAAACTGCTTAAATTATACTTCATGATAACGGAAATAATTCAGGTGATAGTAAGTAAACATATTTATACTATATTAGATCATTATTCACCCTAGATTTTTTTCATACTTAATACGCACTAAAGTCGAACCATAAAGTACCGATATGGGTTCTTGCACAGTGGCGTGGGCGTTTTTTTGCGGGGTCAGAAATAGCATTGTTACATTTTCCTGAACTATTTTTTGGACGCGGGAAACATTTATAAAAATAGAAAACTCTTCAATGAAAACAAAACGATTTTTTTTCAAAGAAATCACAAAAATAATTACAAAAATAAAACTCGTTCCACCGAAAAACAATCTTAGAACTTACCCTTTGTGATTTCCCGATTTTTCATCATCAATATCACTAGTACCTACATTGATAACAGTATCGATAACTTCATCAGCCATATTATCTTCATCCCACATTTTCTTTCCTTCGTTTTGAACATAAGCAATACACTTGCTCCAGTTTTTGGTGTCACTCATTCCAATGATTTCTTAAGAAGACGTTCCACATCGGCTAACTTAAACGTTCGATTTTTCCGTGCCACATCTCCTTTAATTTGTGCCCCAATTATTTCAATTGGATTCAACTCACAATGATACGAGGGTAACATTAATACAGTAATTCCATGGCTCAATACTAACTCATCTACAGCATTTTTCTTATATTTATAAGCATGTAACTTGAACCAATTTGTTCTTTACACCGCTTTCATCGTAAGGGATGTTTTTATCCCGTAACCATTCTTGAACGTGAGCTCTTCTCCTCGCCTGTTGTGGCGTTTTTTCGCAGTGTCTACTGTGGTAAGGAGCATTATCCATAACGACGACAGATCCTGGTTCCAAATTTTCAGTAATGCGTCGTCCAAACCACCTCTCGTACACCTCTTCATGGTAGTCTCCCGTTTTCTTGAACTTAAATATTAATTCACCATTTAACACAAATCCACGATCACTTCCTATATGTGTAATTATCAATCGACGGCCTTTTCCAAATGGAATTTTTAAACTGTGCCTTCAACAGCTGCTTGCCATTTTTCACATTTCCATGTTGCCATACTTTTTTCACCCTGTGCCCTTCGTTGACCCTTCTTTCAACCATATAATAAATCGATCTTCCTTGCTTCCGAAACTCGTTAATTTTACTTAGATACTCTCTTCTCCACGATACTATTTCAGATCTTTCAATAAGAACACTCTTTCTATTTATTTTCTCATAACTAAAATTCAAACCGTGTAAGATTTTCCTCAACGTCTCCCTACCCATTTTAAAGATGATCTCGTTTTCACTAACAGCTTCCTGCACTTTCTTAAATGTCGGTATTTCGCATCTTCATCGACTTCTATTTTTGTCTGACCGCTCTTCCTATTTGGTGCCTGTACTTCTCCATGTACTTTCTATCAGATCCATAGCTGGATGGAATAACAATCCAACAGCTTATCAGTTTAGGTCATCCTACAAGAGTTTGTTAATTAGATGTGGAGGCATTGGTAATTGTACACCTTAGGAACAAATTCCCATTTTAGTTGTCTCCTGTAGACCAGGAAAAACAGATCCCGTTTGTACAAACAATAGTATTCCTCAATTTGATAAAGATGAAGAGGCAAGGTTGACCACAATTTATTACTCATTTGAAAATATCTTTAACGTTCATGACTATATTATGAATCCGTTTATTTTGTCAACATGTAGTGAACAAATTATCACGTAGCTGGATTTGTTGTTTTACAATTTACAAACACCTTGATACGTGAAACATGTGTTGGGGCATTAACTAGCTTTAAGCAAATCTGCTTAATTCTTTGATTGTTCATAAAAGTAAAGGAGGATTAACATATCCTTCAAATTATGTTATACGCATTTGTAAAATTTCTGGAAGTGTTTTAAGAACTCTTGAACAAAATCTGGATAGAAAAAATCCTTCGAATTGTTAACTAACACAGTTATTTCTCTAACAATGGATTTGTCTGAAGGTTTGAATAAGCATGTGTTGGAAAATGATGTGAATCACATTTACTTTTCTATAATTGTTTTTCTCTGGTACACTCAGCTGACTTCACTCATTTATATGCATAAAACACCTTAAACCAGAATGTACTTTATTGTTAAGAAGAAAAGTGAAATTAAGACGGTAATTAGAAACCATTTAACTAAAATGATTTTGTTCTCCGGACAACAGGAGATGAGAATATCATGTATTCATATTTTTCTATTATTTGTAATGTACATATTTTTATAATAAATATTGTTTTGGTTTTAAATATGTGTACATTTATTTCTTGATAGATGTTCTAATTTAACCTTTCAAGTCTATAACTAATCAGAAATTTTTGATTACTTTAGATACTTAACAATATTCAATTTTAGATAATACAATCGAACTCCAATAAATAAAATATTTGAAAGTTCGTAATACTTTTATTTCCATCCTAATTTAGTTTCTGTTCACATTATTGTTCCGCCACCGATGTGACTGTTCAATCGGTTTGGTCCGAACTTTGTTACTCGTCCATTCGTCTTTCCTTATCTAAGGAATGAGCAAAAGCGAGACAGGCGTCTTTCGAGTCGCAATTCAGGCAGACGTTGCCACTAATTGAAGAAAGTTCTTAAACATAAGAAATAGATGTACAAAGTTTATTTCATAAAAATAACACTCATAAATCGTAGTATTACATACATGTTGAAATTATTAGTTCTAGAGTTTTTCACATCATTTCGAATTATTCACAAAGATAAAGAAATTTTAGAATTAAATATGTGTACGTTACCAGGTCATTGTACTTTTTGGTTTTAGTTTTTTTGTAAAGGTCTATTGATAAAAGTAAACACAAATTTATCAGTAGAAAATATGTATTGTAATTCAAAAAAATACTTTTATACTGTTGCAAGAGTATATACAATATTGTCTAAATATATTGAATCCAAAGGCACGTCACCTTCTGCGATTATCACATAATGAAAATGTGCATTGCACTAAAATAAATCATTGCTCCACCAACGTTGCAACATTCTAGAAATATTTACAAACATGGTACATATTAATTATATGGAAAATTAAAATGCCTCAAGTCATTTTAAACTGATTTAACATATATTAGCTCATCTTTTTAAATTACAGGCAATGGAACTTCTAGTATTACTAAAATGTCGGACAAGAGATAGGAACCAATATATAATTTAATTCTTTTTATATCTGTCACGTATCTGTGTTTGCTAAACAGACTGCAATCCGTTATTATATGGCGGGTCGGAGGGTATACTAGACTACTAATTATTGTCTGTTATGCAACAAATACATTTGATGGTATATTTAGTGGAAAAATTGAGCACAATCTCAGAGATGAAAACTCTAAATACATCCCACAATGAAACGTGTTTCAGGAAAAGTAGTTCAACATGACAAATTAAATATCGGACAATATTGCTATGGATGTGCAGGCCCTTCACTTTAAGTCGGTCCTCTGCTGATAATTGGTTTTCTTCCAGATGACTCAAGCTAAGTTAATAGCTTTATCGCATATTCGAGAATAGTCTCATTAGTTGAGGCTGTATTTATGGTATTCTCAGCAATCACTTGAGCATAGGTGACTACAAATGCTTCCTTTCACTTCGTTGGTAGTTGCCAGTGGACACTCTCTGTATATTGCCTAGATATGTGCTTTTTACGTTTGAAAACATGTGGGATAATATACTATAAAATCAAGCTAATGTCATAAATCATATAGTGACTGTATAAAGCCGTTCGTTTGTTGTAAATATACTAAACACAAGTTTAGTATACATATATATATATATATATATATATATATATATATATATATATATATATATATATATATATATGCTGAAAATCGTATATGTAAAGGTAGTGTAAGTTGTGTTCGTTATTGAATATTACCCAGAACTGTTCCAGAGTTCAATACATAAGTATATTCAATTACTTAATATGATCGACCCATGTTTGTATCAATTTACATAATATTTTGATAAAAAGAATATCAAGGTGCCAAAAAAAAAAGTAAATTTATTTCGCAAGTTGCATTGATGGTAGACTTAATACCTAATTCAAAAACAAATTAGTGAGCAAAACAAAACAAAAATGTTTTCGAAATACACCTAATCTTTAACACATATTTTAAAAATAATTACTAACGTTTGTCCCAATCTTAAAAAGATATACTAAAAATCCAAGATAGTTTTCAAGACAACTTAAAAATGAATCAGGATTTGTTAATAAATTAAAATTTGTTGCTTTTTTAAATACTCAATACTAACATAATTTAATGTTTCCTGTCGTTTTCAGTAGTTCTAGTTAATTAAATAAAATTCTACATGGGATTTCCCCAATAAAAAATATTTATGATGGCAACATTATATGTATAGTAATTAAATTACAAGAAAAAAGTTGCTGACTACTTTAGGTGTTTAGAAACTTAATGTTTATTCTGTTTATCCACTTTTTTAGGAAGATGTGTAATAATGAAAGTTTAAACTTCCAATTTTTGACTTCAGTATAACTGGATAAATATCAAGTATTTAGAAAGAAATTATTTAAAATATGAGATTAAGAAGCTGTTTTATTCTGATACCCGAAATGCTTTAATTTATTAATATTACTATGAAAACAAAACCAAGAAATATTTAACGCAATACTCACTAGTGAAAATTAAATAGGTACCTAAGTGTTAAAGTTGGAACAGACAGAAGAATTACGAATGAAATGCAAGGAAAACAGAAACAAAGACAAAAAGGGAATTCTGGGAAAAATCCAGACAAGATGGACAAAGTAGAGGGTACAGAAAACTATAAATGAGCTAATTGTAATTGCACGAAAACATAACGCCTATCTTGAGGCTTCATTATACATATAAATATGCACAAACTACATTGTTTTCACAACGACGATACATATTTAAAATAAGTAAATACGTTTTATTATTGGTATTAAAGACTACATAGGTGGAACACTTTTGAATTAAGTACAATAGGCTTCCAGAATAAATTATTCACGTAATTTTATTATTTCTCACTGTTTCATTGTGTTTCACCAAAGTATTTCCTAATACCGAACTAAATATGCCAATTGTACACATTCCTGTTTATGCAGTATGGCTAATTTTATCAGTGGCTTATTATCTTTAAGTAATTAATCCTTCAACCTCGACTCCGATGGATTTTTAAGCATACATGTTCATAGCCAAAAATTAGATAGCATTTTCCAAGATTAGTAACCTTACTTGGTCAGCCACATTAAATCCTAGTAAAAATTTGGCATTAAATAAATATCATTATCTTAATAAATATGTTAACAATATCTTGAAGAAACTGAACTAGAGAACATTCAAATGTTTCCCACTACAACTACAAAAACCAAAAGCGGAAAGATTCGCATAGAAAATCTAGTTAAAATTTGGCAGCAGCTAATTCATTTTATTTTTTGAGGTTTTAACAAAAATATATTAAAATAGACTAGAAATTAATTTAAGGTACATCATTGGTTATATTGACCAAGCTTATTAACCCTGTATGGTTTCTATCTATCAAAAATGTAAACCATAATATTGTTATCAGTAGATCAACTCCGGTTTGTGATATATTGTTTCTAGCAATTGAAAAAAATAAGAGAAATATCAACTTGTAAAACACGTACTACGTTATTTTAAAATGATACATACACTTTAGACAGACAGACCATTCTGGAATACCATCATAAACAGAACCGTCAGCAGGTAACATCTTGACTGTGGCAAAATATTCTTATGATGGTATGTTATTAAGAATGGCCCTAAATAAGAACGATCATAAGTTTTTTCTTGAATTTGCATAATAAATAAATCATATATTTTTTTTTAAACCAATCTGACCTATAGCTTTTATTAGGAATTTAATTTTAATGAACAGTTTCAGTTAAACACTATTTCTTCGTCTGTAGAAGATTTAGATTCCATAAGTTATTATTTCTACGTTATTATTGTATAATCACAAAGGTTTTTCCATTCACTGCAGTAAATTTATTAGGTCTAGGCAGTAAAACTCAAAATTCTACAACCATGTTCTATTCAAGTTTCTTCTAACTCGAATGTTTTAAATGTTGAATTTTACATATTAGAGTAGAAGTAAATTTTTTTAGTGTATCATCATGTATTTCCTGCTATTCTAATTTGATGCCTCATATTAACTCAATTTTGAAAATATATCCAACATAAACTTGTTGAATGCATTTGAAAGTACAGTTATACTTCAATTGAATCCAAAGTCATTTAATGGTTTCTGAAGAAGATAACTTGCTTAACAAAGGTATGATAAATAGTGAGCAGAGTCCAAAAGTTAGTGCAGTTTGTGTTCAGTAATAATAATGTTGACAATGACAAATAAGTGCTTTAGAATCTTCAACAATATTACTACGAACTCACATCTATAAATATACAATTTTTTGATAAGGAAACCATGAAGGATTACTATTATTAGGAAACAATATTTAAAATGTTAAGTATACAAAGAGAAATTCAGAATTTTTCATATGAAACGATTATAATGTCTTAACTAAATATGAAGATACTTTGAAAATAATATGAATTTACATAATTTGTTGTCCATGTCAAAATGTTCAAAGTTATTGTTTACATTCAATATCTCGTTAGTTTGACGTTAAAAAATGTTCATTTACTTTCACCAGTCTTTATAAAATGGTAGCCCCTGCATATTTTCATCTAAAACCAATTGATACTTTATTTTAAATACAGCGACATATCAAACTTAGTACTTTTTATGTATTGATACCAAAAAATCAATGTTTTATTATTTCTAAATTTCAAATATTTACACAATAACATGTATTCAAAATTATTTCCTACACATTCCACGCAAGCTTCAAAACGTCTTAAAAACGCTCTTGTACATGCAGTGTGAATCATAGCTGGGGTAATACCAAGACATCTACCACAAATAAATGTTTAAGGTCTTCTAAATCTACAGGTTGTATGTATGTACCAATCCATCTATTTGGAAATAAGTGATTTCAATGTCTGCATTATGAGGTGGACCACCATCTTGTTGCCATATAATTGTATTCCCTTAGACCGAAGAAATATTTTCCAAAAGTTCAGGTAACGTATTTTCAAAAAAATCTAAGTACCTTTCTCCATTCAATGTGTCTTCATAAAAGTACGGGCCAATCAAATGACCATTAAATAAGCCACACATTGATTCCTTGATAGCCCAGTGTGGATTTTCGTTTGACCAATAATGGGTGTTATGTTTATTTACTACACTGTTGTTATGGAAGCGACTTTCATTATACACGCAATTGGGATTGTCGTGAACCATAAGGTCTGTTAGAGATATCAGTTCTGTTCTTTGATCGAAGTCAGAAGGCCTCAGAGCTTGAACTAAATGCAATTTAAAAGGATGATACTTATGTTGCTTCAAAATCATCTGTACAGTACATGTTTTTTGTTTGGAAAAGAACCATTGCCCATTTTACGATTTAATTTAGGAAATACGATATGTGATATTTGAGCATGTTTAGGGAAACGTTCATGATATAAACGAGATGCTTTACGAGAATTTTCTTACATTCACCATAAACTAGTAACGTATCAATGTATTCGCCAGAACTAAATGTAAATGGAATTTTCATATAACAGGATAATGAAAGAATAATTGTAATTTACTGTGATTTAGAACTAACGCAATATTTCAATTCTTATTAACACTACCGTTTGCAAGGTACCAAAAGAAGTTCGAAAAAACAAAAAAAGTTATGTTTGTCATTATTTAAAAAAAATTTATGTTTTTAACCACAGCGGCAGTAGCACTCCAAGATTTTCAAAGGATATCAGGTAGATAATTTTTTGGTATTAATACATTAAAATAAACGGTTTTAAAGATTAAAACTAACTTTTCCGCATTTGTGGCCCCGAACAATATTCTATGATAAAATAGTTACTTGTATACACTTTGGGGAATGTATCGTGCTAACAAACCGAATTTCTTCAAAAATAACCAAAAACTTAGTATATATGGATTTATAGGACCCGCTGTACTCGCTCTAGTCAACTGAAAATCAGTAGGGTACATCTGTGAGACACCTTGAACAATATTCAATCATAAAATTGATCAATCGTATACTCTCTGGAGGCTGTATCGTGCTAACAAACTGAAAATTCTCCAAAAATGACAAAAATTTGGTACTTCAAGTACCATAGCAGCCGTTGTACTAGCTTTAATGAGCTGAATATCAATAGGGTTCATCTTGGAGATGCTCTGAATAATATCCAATTATAAAATTGGTCACTTGTATATACTCCGGAGGCTGTATCGTGCTAACAAATTGAAGCTTCTCCAAAAATGACAAAAATATCGTACTTAAAGTACTGTAGCACCTGTTTTAGTGGATCTGGCGAGCTGAAAATCTATAGGGATCATCAGCAAGATGTCCGGAATAATATTCAATCATAAAATTGGTGACTTGTTGAACTACGGAGGCTGTATCGTGCTAACAAACTGAAATTTTTCAAAAAATTACAAAATGTCGTACTTCAAGTACCATAGCACCCGTTGTACTGGCTCTAGTGAGCTGAAAATCAATAGGGTTCATCTGTGACATGTTCTTGACAATATTCAATCATAAAATTGCTGACTTATTGCACTCCGTAGGCAGTATCGTGCTAACAAGACATGTAAGGAAAAGTGGCCGACGACAACGACGACGACATACACACAGGATTTTTTTTCTTAAAACCGTTTTTTCGTGTTGTCGTTGATGGAAAACGTAAAAATAACTCAAAAATTTTTTTCAAAATTCCAACTTTTTTTGGGGTAAACCAATACTTTTCTCGCATATAAATAGGTTGACGGAAAAGTAATATATAAGTGTAATATGTCGTTGTATTCAAAATAAATTGTCAATTGCATTTAGATGAAAATATACTGAGCGCGCCATTTGATAAAAAAGTTGTCATTTCGTTTTCATAGAATAGTAGAATTAATTATAGTTTTTATAACCCCATTTAAAAGGTATTAAAATGCCAATAAAAACAGTTTTTAATTTATATTTTCATCATATTGGATGTAAAAGATAACTTGGGACACCCTGTTATATATATATATGTATATATATATATATATATATATATATATATATATATATATATATATATAATAGAAATACTTTGACAAATACTCTGTCGATACTTTTAACAATAAAGTTCCATAAATGTGTAAAAAATATGTTATTCTTTGGTAAAACTTTTAAGCCTACATTAGTGAAGATTATTTAGAGGTAAAATTGAAAAAAAATTGCTATATTTATTTAAAAGTAGTGCACATTGGGGAAATATCATCTATAATAAATAAATGACCAAAGTGCATTTGAAATTTACAGTGTGTATCAGTCAATAAATTCAATAATAAATGGAAGGGGGCGTGCTCGATAAAACGCTCGGATCGATTAAGTGAGGCGCGTTCTCATGGGCCGAATTTTTTTGATTGATTTAAGTTGACTCACTTCGAGTTCACACGAAAATTAATAAACCAGTTTTAGTATTAAAATGGCGTCGGATGTTTTAATTGTTGAATGTGTGAAAATAATATCAAATTTAGTAAAAAAGAGCTGCAAAATGTTTTATTTGACATAAGAAAAATCAATATACTTCGATTTTGGGTGAGACAATGGATTTTAAGAAGAAATCAGTTTGGAGCATCAGAAGGCTAGTTAAAGGAACTAGCCCTAGATGATGAATAGGAAACAGAATACATATGAGAATGTCCAAGGAAAAAATTTAATGTTCCCAAGGGGAAAGTTCGGGACTGTCCAAAAAAAGACACTGTAATGTGTCAAGCGCTCTACCCAAAAGTAAGTATATATATAAAGTTGGGAATTCTTCAATTAATCTTCTAATCGTTTTGTCATTGTACTTTATGAAAGTCAAACAACATGAAACGTGTCTCTGCTGACGTTTGTCTTCAGTATGTTGGAATTTTGTACAGATTCTAGCGATCACATTTTCCAAGTATTTTGCGTTTTCAAGTATATCAAACAAAATCTTCATTGTATTTTTTAATCCATCATCATCAATACAATTATCAATAAAATGAGAGGATATATCAGGTAGAACATTGTAAAGGTTGTTTTCCTTGTGAGATAATTTCAGGAAGAATGTTTTACACATTGTTCGCAAATCTGCATCTTCGTTTGGTAATCAAGACGCCATTTTCGGGATGTGACTGTGTGCTCGAATCATATCTCACAAAATAAATCTGGATACAATGAACAATTAAGAACGACGTACTTCCGGAAGAGTGTCGTTAAGGCGTTAAAAAGGCTGTCGTCCAAGGTTCGATGATATTCGGGAATCTGGTCAGTAAGTCCGATTAGTGGATTAAGATATTTTCTTTTATGCCTGGATAAGTAGTTTTTTCAAAAATTGTAAATATAAGTCGTATTTGTTTCTGGCAAAATTCACTCGATACTAACATATACCTAGATAACGCTGTTACTTCCGCAAACTGCAATTCTTCCGTTTCGTAAATATCAGGACGCTCGCTAATTTGTAACTTTAAAATTTAAAGCAGACTCTTCAGATGCTCTCGTAGCTGTCAGAGACTTGTTATTTTTTCTTTATCTACTAGGTTTAACTTTATTAGTAACACTCTTCTTTTGCTTTTTTCGTTCGTCTCTAACATTTTGACGTATTTTCAGCTCTTTGTAAACAGTATTGTCCATATATTCCAATTACTTGATAGCCACACAACTGCATAATTGACAAATTCTTATGAGAGCATATTGAGGTACTTCTAATCAGAATCTTCTGGTAGTTTGCTCTAAATTTCGGAATGATGTTCTGCAAAAGTTGTTCAACTAATGTTTCCGGTTTAGAGTTTAACTTATAAAAGAAATCTAGTCCAGCATACAAAGCTTCGTGATTGAATGATGATGATTTGAAAAACATTTTGCTCAAAATATTACATAGATTAACAAAGCATTCTTCAGTTGGTTTGACTCTAATACTGAAATTCGGATTGTTCACATCAACTTTTTCGTACGCTACTGATAAAAGTCTATAGCAAATAGCAAGAAACTGTAGATTGTTTTTACCCCTTTCGTTGAATGCGATATTCGTCGTTAGATTAGGGTTTTTCGAAATAATACTTTTCTGTCCCATCGCGGCCGTCTTCAACAAAACTACAGCGGCTATTTCATCTTCATCCTTAGCGCTAACACATTCAGTAACGACCTGCCACAACATGTCGATAACGCTGTTACCTAAAGTAACTTTTACTATCCAGTCGGATAAAATTTCTTGAAGATCGTCTAGATTTGTTGCAGGGAGCGATATTATTAGGGAAATTAAACGCTAGACAACAACAGAACAAAGATCATTTAAATTATTGGAATCTGACATCAAATATATATGAACGATGAAATAAAACAATATAGTTTGTTTAAATCTTCATTTATTTGAACTAATGTTCAATTTAAACTTGTTGACGCGTTTCACTAACACAGTAGCTTTGTCAAAACGACAACAGCATGGCCAAGGTCAGAATAGAGAACCAGCACTCGCTAACATTTAAGACTTGCAGGGGCGTTCGTCAGGGATGCATCCTCTCTCCAGATCTCTTTAACATCTACGGAGAATACATAATAAGAAAGGCATTGGATGAATGGCATGGAGGAATCTCAATTGCGGGTAAAAAGATAACAAATCTGAGATATGCAGATAATACAACATTAATAGCTGCGTCAGAAGAGGAAATGCTGGATCTCCTAAACAGAGTGGAGACAGAGAGCAATAACTATGGCCTTATGATAAACGCTGAGAAAACCAAAATTATGATAGTTGATCGTTCAAACACTCTGCAATTGACAGATGCTCTACAAAGATTTCAAATCGTTGACCATATCATGTACCTGGCCTCATATATTAGTAACACGGGTTAAAGTGAAAGTGATATCCGAAGGAGAATTTGACTAGCTAAAGGTGCAATGAGTCGACTACACAAGATTTGGAAAGATAGATCTATTACTAAAAACACTAAAATGAAACTAGTTCAATCGTTAATTTTTTCCATCTTCCGATATGGAGCTGAAACGTGGACAATTAAAGCAGCAGACAGAAAAAGAATTGATGTCTTCGAGATGTGGTGCTGGAGACGCATGTTCAGAAATTCGTGGACGGCGCACAGGACGAACGAGTGAATCCTTAGAGAACTGAACATCCGCAATAGACTCTCTTCTGCCTGCCTAGCGAACATATTGGGATTTTTTGGACACATCATGCGAAGAGATGAAAACTACCTGGAGAGGCTGATAGTGTCGGGAAACACAGAAGGGCGAAGGTCCAGAGGACGCTCATCAATCAGATGGACTGATCAGATCCAAAAGGCCACCGGTAGTTCGTTCTGCGGCTCAGTAAATATAACTCGGGATCGGAGTCAATGGAGAGAAATAACGTCACAAGCTGCCAGTGATCACGATTCTCAGTAATGAGAGATCGACGATAGAAGAAGTAGTTTGCTCTTGAGTGATTTTGTAAGTACACAGCTTTCACAACCGTATGTAGGAATTGGACAGTATATCGTTTTATAATCTTTTAGCTTCATTAATTGCGATACCTATTTTCTATCCAGGAAACTTTTATTTAAACTATAATATGAATGAAATGGACGGAGCGGCTGATGCCTGGCAATGACGCCACTTCTGGCCCTTTTTACCATTCCCCAGTTTCTCCCTCCATTACTTCACTCGTTCGGTCTCCATTCAAAACGCCTCGACCTATGTATAAAGGCTGCGATATCTTTCAGAGAAAGGGAATGTAGGTCTTCTTCTTTAATTCTATCCACACCAATGATTTCATTTCTATGTTGTGTGTATACCTCACACGTGCCGAGAAAGTGGTGAGAGGATTCCTTCTCCCCGCAATCTGGGTCGGAAACGGTCTTTAACAGATGTAAGTGTCTTATAAGTCTGCAATGGATATAGTATACTTTTACTGCTGCACTTATCCTTTCGTTTATTTCTGTTTCTTGTTTTCCGCTACTTTGTATCTGTATTCCTAAATATCTGAAACTATCAACTTGATCTATTTCAGTTCCTTCTATTTGTAGATTTAAGCTTTCGTCTTCTTTTACTATCACCATTATTTTACTTTTTTCTATATTTATATTCCGAATTTTTAGCGACTCTTTCCATGCCAATAAATTATGTTGCAGATCTCTTTTCTTCGTTTCGACGATAACTAAATCATGACATGAGAGAAAAACAAGCCACTTCGATTTAGGGTGAGACAATGGATTTTAAGAAGAAATCAGTTTGAAGCCTCAGAAGGCTAATTAAACGAACCAGCCTTAGATGAAGAAGAGGAATACAGAAAACACCTGAAGATTTCCGAGGAAAAATTTAATGAACTCCAGAGGGAAAGTTCGGGACTGTCCAAAAAAAGGACACAGTAATGTGTCAAGCACTCTCCCCAAAAATGAAGTTGAAAATAACTCTCAACATATCTGGTTACACGAGTTTCATTTTCCACACTTACTTCTGTGTATCAAGGTTTTATTATATTTGTCACGCCATTTAAAAAAACATCGGCTGTCTGATATCAAGAGTTTTGACACATACACTTCCTCTGTTCCCATTCCAATTTTCTTTGATTTACGATCATTTAATATTATTTTTTGTGCATTGTTCTGATCGTCTTTATATCAGCTATATTAAGCCCAGCAATACTAATTTTTTTACAATACACGTTAACACATTTTTTTCTGGCATCCTTGTTCCTATATTTTCCTCCCTGTGATTCCAAAGGCAAACATATTTGTGATTAAATTCCAAAAATTTTAAAATAACACTTCCAGACCACTTCATATTTTTTTTATTAAATCACAAAACACATGTGTAAGCATGTAACTCTTTATCAAGTGAGATAAAACTTGTCTTGAGGTTTGATTCAATCAAACTTTTGTTGATCAATTACGTTAAAACCAATGTTCTCACGACTATTTTGATAATAAATTTACGTTGATCAACAAAATTCGGCCCGTGTGAAGGCGTCTTTAATATTACCAGCTGCGCATTGTTTTCAAGAAAATTTTTCCATACAGTGTATGTCATGTAATAGTAGACAATATAAATTTTCTCATTCTTAAATACATCACATTGTGTTTGATTCAATTTTTTTCTGCAGAATTAATATTTCTTGTCATTTAGAGAACACTACATCATATATTTAATAAATTATGAATCCTTTCATAATATAAGATTTTTCTTTGTTAAAAATATAGCAAAAAATTATTCAATTTTATTTAATTTTAAAAAAGTTTGAATAGTATTTCAAGTACCTTTTTATCTTACAAAACCATCCGTTAATAATATTAAAAAATTACAAAAACATACATTTTAAAATTGCACAAATAAGTACAGAAACATATAAAAGTATATGTGTATATATATATACATACATACACACATACATAAGTAGAAGTTAGATCACTGTATAGCTAATCTAAATGTGATTCAAATCCTATAAAAATTCTTCACAAATAAATTCTATCAAAAATAAGCTAAGACGTAGTCGGATAAAACAGGTGATTACCCTGAAAACAGAAAATATAATCATATACACTCAAATTATACCCACACCCCTCAAAAATACATTATCCACGCAAATGCATTTAGTTGTAGGGGAGATTTGATGTGGTTATCCAAACTACTTAGATTTCGATAAAGGAATTAAATTTGCACTTATTTACATAAAAATTCATCCAGATGATGCTCCATTTTTACTTGTCTATTATTACTTGAGGAAGATGTAGAATTTCCCATTCTCAAAATGTATGGTACCACACTGTCAATTTGAACCTGTCCAATTAGGCCAGCGAAAAATAATTCTTCTAAAATACTCGATTCGATTGCTCTTAACGGTGGTAAACATAGCAGTAACCTACAACAAGAAGAATATTATCCAAACATATGCAAATTGTGGCTTGTTGATCTTAGAAATTTTCATAAAATTCAATAACTTTTTTACAACTACTTGTAAAATTTTAAAGGTTTCATATTGAGATTAATGTCTCTAGTTATTTATTTTCAAAACAATTTGAAATGAAAACCACAAACAAAGCAGACTAATTGTTGTAGAAATGGATATAGAAGAAATTGATCATATAAACGTTCAGCAACAGGATATACTCCTTATGAAATAATTTTCGGAAAAATATGTATTTTGCCTGAAAAAATTGAACTTTTGTATAATTTTAATGATCATCTGTTAGAATTTATATGATGCAAGAAACAATTTAGTTGCTTCAAAAAATAAAAGTTAAGTTTGATGAACCAACTGTACAAATAAATTATAAATTAGACAACAATTTTTTGCTTCGTGATGAGACCAGTTCTAAATTAGAACCAATTTACAAATGTCCGTATAAAATATTAGAAAATAAGGTAGTAAATGTAGTTATTGATGTATACAGTATTAGGAATATTCCGAGGGAACATACGGTTTATCGTCAATGTGTTAGAAAGAGACAAAATACATATAAATTCAGTGTATCATTCTTTTTTGCTAACAGGATATCATAAAGTGGAAAACATGCAATAACGTGTAAAGGTATGTCTGGTAGGCACCGCCTTCGAGAGGCGTGCCAATACAGATGTGTAATGTGGATAGTTTAGTTTATTAATTGAGAAATAATAAGATTGTACTAAACTGATAGCTTAATGCAATGAACTATAAAAAAATCAACATTACTTTCGTTTATCCCTTCATGATTAATTTACAAAGAAATAATTCAGCAGTAATAATCTAATTCACTATATTAGTTCGGTTAGTACACGCTAATATGATTTGAACAATAAATTAAAACCTACCTAGTAAGTATTTGAAAGAAGTACCACTAAAAAATCTCTGAAGGATAGCTAAAAAAATTACATTCGTCGATATTGAGGGTACAATTAATGAATATAAGCATAATAATTTTCATTAACATCATAAGGAATAATCTATCGCAACAATACAGAGTCCAAAAGCGACAATATGTTGTATTCAGTGTATCGCCATTTTCTTTAACAGGGTATCATAACATGCGAAATAAGTCGTATGCTAATATTTGTTCTGTCTTCTAGTTACAAAAATATCTCAATATAAACCGCCTGTTTCCTACGCTCCTGATAAAACGATTTTGTTTACAGCTCTAATTCTTCTATTTTTATCTATCCCCTCTCTTCATTTTCAATCAACACCTTGGAACGTATAAGTGCCCTCGTAACATTCCTTTTAACTTTCAACAGAAACCACCCTTCAATAAATTTCAATGTAAAACGATAATCCTCTCATGGCCAACGGGAAAGTATAACGATCACATGGCGTTACCAGTGTGCTAGAGAAAGACAATAGTGAGATAGGCAATGAAAAGTTAGCGTAGTTTACTGTACGAGACGAATACGAATCGCGCGTGCGCCTCTTGAGTATGTTTAACTGTACACTCGACATTTCACTAAACGTTTGTTTGCGAATGAGAAACGATCTTTTGTAAATCTTATAAAATGATTATGTGCATCACATAATTATCGACTAGCAATACACTTTTAAAAACACAATTTCCCAATCGTATAATCTCCACGAATGATAACATTAGATGGCCGCGAGATCTCCAGATTTGGCTCCCAACGATTTCTTTTTCTGGGGTTATGTGAAATCGAGAATTTATGGATTCCAACAAAACAGAGCCACTTCTCTGAATGAAATAAGGGAACAAATTTGTATGGAAATAAAACCTGAAATGCTCAACGTGTTCGTCAAGAATTTTATAATCGTCTCGGTTACTGTTCAGCTCAAAACGGAGGTTTATTCGAACATTTGATTTGCGTTCATTGAAGAATTAAGAAGTTTTATTTTTATTTTTTAATTTATTACCTATCAGAACATTACTTTTATTTAAAAATAGTAGGTATTTTCATTAGAATTCGATATTATGTTTGTTATCGAATACGTTTTTTAATTTGTACTGTGTGTGTTTACACAAAGAATTCGTTTCTCATTTGCATACAAACGGAAAAGATAGGAAATTCTTTTTACTAATACATTCGAAACGCAGATGTTCCAAGACCAATTTCACGTTGCCAAATATGAAAAAAAGTAAAGGTTTTAACCGCTTTCAGACTGAAAACTAGAACAATTTCCAGCATTACAATAAAATGTTCAACGAATAGATGGAATTAATTATATCTTGATCTGTTACAACCTCTTGAATTATCATAATTAGAAGCTTCTTACAACTTCTTCCCATGTTAGAATAATGCATTTTACAATTAATATAAATATACAATGAAAATTGGCAACACTGTAATAGTAGCTACAAAGAATTTGTAACAGGCCGGCGTTGTGGGCTGAAACTTCCACTTTATGAGATCCTGTTAGCGAAAAATAAGAATTGAGATATTTGGAAACACATATTATTATTAATACAAATTAAAATACGACTTATTTCGCATGTTATGTTATTATTCCAATACTAACCGAACTAATATAGTGAATTAGATTATTACTACTGAATTATTTCTTTGTAAATTAATCATGAAGGGATAAACGAAAGTAATGTTGATTTTTTTTATTGTTCATTGCATTAAGCTATCAGTTTAGTACAATCTTATTATTTCTCAATTGATAAACTAAACTGTCCACATTACACATCTGTATTTGTACGCCTCTCGAAGGCGGTGCCTACCAGACATACATTTACACGTTATTGCACGTTTTCTACTTTATGATATCCTGTTAGCGAAAAATAATGATACACTGAATTTATATGTACGAGTATTTTGTCTCTTTCTAACACATTGACGATAAACCGTATGTTCCCTCGGAATATTCCTAATACTGTATATTAAAAAATTAAAAGTACACAAAAATAGGGTAAAACCATTCTACCAGTAAAAAAAACAAATTTAAAAATAAAACTAGATTTTTTTTGTCTTTGTCTGGTGGACAAAAAAAAAATGTTGCTGTAACATGAAGCTGAATGGCATACTATAGTAGAATCAACCTATCTAAATACGAAAATGGTCAGAAAAAAGCTGTAACACGTAAGGTTTTTTGTTACGTTAAAAAAACCACATACAGAACAGACTTTGCAGGTTTTTTAACATTGTGTATCGATTATATTTGTATAATTGATATTAAACAAATAACAAATAAAAAATATTTATTTCTAACACATTTTATTTTTTCCTTTTATGGGGGGTCATATTTTCCCTCTTCAAAAACCAGCAGTAATCACCCCTCATGATTGGATCCCTTCGCCGTTGGTACTGAATTTCTATTGTTCTGATATCTTGGTGGAACCTTTCACCCTGCTCATCGCTGACAGCTCCCAAATTCTTGGGAAAAATGATAAATGGAGAAAATGAATTTTTAATGACATTCAGCAGCCAAGCGATTTATAGGAATCTAAAAGTTCATTAACTAGCTGTTCGTAGTTTGCATCCATATTGTTGCCCAAAAATCCCCTCATGACACTTACGAATGAGTTTCAAGCTCTAAGTTCTTGTGTGGTAAG
The DNA here is from genome assembly GCA_963921935.1 of Galeruca laticollis. Classification (NCBI taxonomy): domain Eukaryota; kingdom Metazoa; phylum Arthropoda; class Insecta; order Coleoptera; family Chrysomelidae; genus Galeruca; species Galeruca laticollis. Next base: position 168,956,592 of record OY998180.1, read on the forward strand.
CTTTTCTATAGAATTCATATCATCCAGCAACTTTCTATTTTGTTGCCCAATAAAAATACCCTCCTTTAACTTGGCGTCACTTAACTAGGGAAAGGCTTATCTTAGGTATTTAAATCCTGTACCCTCTTTATTAATAGCCTTCACAAAGTTTTTCATTAGTCCAAGTTTAATGTGAAGCAGAGACAAAAGAACATTTTTTTGGATCTACAAGGGGCTCATACTTAACATTTTGAGATCCCGGTTGAAATTCGGACCTTTCCGGCCAAACTTCCCTCATATAGTGTTCTTTCACTGTACAATTGTCCCACAAACAAAGAAAACAGCAATATTTCGTAAACCCTCCCTGAAGTCCCACTAAAATTGCGATAACTTTTAAGTCACCACATATCTTCAACTTGAAGAAGTTGTAGTTTATTTTATCTAAAACGAGGTGCATATTTTCGTAGGTTTCTTTCATTGTCACTGAATGGACAACTGGTATAGATGCTTTTAAATTTCCATTATGTAAGAACACAGCTTTTAAACTATATTTCAATGAGTCTATGAACAAGCGCCATTCACAAGTAGAATGCTTGATATCGGGTTCCTGCATTAAACCATCAATATCAGTACAGGCACATAACGAATTTTCCATATTGTAAAATGTGGAAAACACGGCATTTCTTTTTCTAAAAGTTGTAATTTTCGTTTCTTTGGCAAGTAAGTTCCACTCCTGAAGACGGGAACCAAGAAGTTCTGACTGTTGATTTGACAACCCCAAATCACATTCTAAATAATTTAACTCTGGCTGGCTGTTCTGGCTTGTAACTTCACCATAAATTCTCCACAAATATAACAAAAATTATGCAACTGGGGGTATGTCCTAAAAAACATTTTCTTAACTACACAGAACCATTCACTTTGAAACTCAAATGTAAATTAAATAAGAGGATAAATAACCCATTCTATGAAATCTCCGATTGTAAATACAGGCCAATTTAATAATCCCACATAAAATTTACTACCTGCAAACAAAAACGGATCTAAAGAACAGATTGAAAAGTGGTATTAGCATTATAAAAATAATTGTTTCAACTGTGTTACAAAAACGTGTCCGCCAGTGTTATTTATTAGGTTAAGTTATTAGTAATTGTTAGATGTTGAATTTTATTGTTATTAGCAGTTCATTAGTTTATATTTATAATTATTTATATACAAAAAAATAAAATAATATCAAAGTTAGAATGTGCCGAGAATAAAATTAAGGTCACCCAGTAATTTGAAGATATTGTAGAAATTTTTATTTTTCTCGGTTGTAACATACTATATACTAATGGACTGCTTGAATAAAAAAAGTAGTTGTTGTTATTTCGAAAAGCGGTTGAACAAAAAACGGCCCCTCGCCCAAATTCTTAAAAACTCCTAACCTAACCATTATCAGCATATTTTTTGTTCCTATAGTTTTATCTGTCTATTGCAAATTGTTTGTTTAATGTTGTCATTGTATTGCAATGAGCTAAAATCCTGTTGTTGTGGCACGAATTGTGGCGGTTTTAGAAGATGGTCGAGGTCAGCGCGAAACTGCCAGAAACGTTGGTGTAAGCCTCTCGAGTGTGCAACGAGTATGCAATGTTACGAAGAGACTGGTATGCTCACTCGAAGACCTGGTTCAGGGCGAGGCAGGACTACAACAGTTAGAGATGACCGCTTTTTGGTTTCTAGTGCTTTGAGATACCGAACGGTTACGGCAGTTGCCCTTTGAAATCATCTGCAAGATGCGAGAAATATAAACATAAGTGAGTGGATAGTTAGGAGGCGACTTCTCGCTGCTGGTTTATCTTCTCGAACTAGAGCTACTGGATCGCCGATTTCTCGTGCACACCGGATTGCTAGGTTGAATTTTGCATGTGAACACTTGGCTTGAACAATAGCGGATTTGAAGTTGCGTATTGTTTTCTGATGAATCGATATTCTGTCTCACAGGCTCAGATAGACGTGTAAGAGTGCGGCGATGACAAGGCGAGAGATATTCTCAAGCTTGTATTGCTGAGCGACTTTCATTTGATGGAGGATCAGTTATGGCATGGGGAGGCATATCTTTTGATGCTCGCACGGAGTTAGTCTTTATCGAGAATGGGCTGTTGACTGCGCATGGGTACCTGACAGAGGTTCTAGAACACCATGTTTTACCGTTCATGGTTATTCTTGGAGACGATGCAATCTTTATGCACGGTGATGCACAGCCCCACACTGCTCAGATAGTTACTGCATATATTGACGAGGTACAAATCACGCGAATTGTTTGGCCTGCCCTCAGTCCAGATTTAAATTCAATATAACATGTTTTGGATGAAGTAGGGAGACATTTACGTAGACATGTGCCAGCTCCCAGAAAATCTATAGCTTCGTGATATATTAGTGCAGGAATGGGACAATCTTCCACAGAATGTGATCCAAAGCATGCCTCGTCGTTTGCAGGCTGTTATCACTGCCAGAGTAAGGAATACTAGCTACTGAAGTCCTTACAAGTACTTTTGTTTTAACGAAAAGCATATCAAACTAAAATTTTCTTTACTTAGCACATCAAAATAAAATTGTTCATTTTTATTACTTTCAATAAACTTTGAACTACAAAAATTGTTTTTATTCAAGCAATCCGTTAGTAAACTATGTTACAACCAAGAAAAATAAAAATTTATACAATATCTTCAAATTACTGGGTAACCCAAAAACACCAAGAAGAAAGCAGCACCAGTGTGATTGTAGTATAGGTTTATTAGAAGGTGCATGTCCTCTTTGTATGATTTTTGGTATTGGATGAGCTCAATATGGGGTTGAATAAATCTAACAACCAACCCACAGAAACAGAAATTGTTATTCCTTTTTTATTCATCATCAGAACTATCAATACAGAATTGAATGAACTGGTAAAACATTATATAAATTAAGAACTTAAACCCAGAGAATCATTATTTATTACATGATTTTCAGTAAGAATCTTAGTATCCCAAATTATTGATGTTGAGTACAATCCATCTAATGGATATAGAAAACCATATAAAGGTAGATATATAAGCCTTCACAATAATCTTAAAATTAACATTTACTTAAAATAAATAATAAGTGAATAGTTAAATTTATTTAACAGATTAATTCAAACATTTATGTTTATATTCACTTATTTTTAAGGATCTAGTATAAATCAAATATTTTGTTAATAGTTCATAGCTTACCGTGGAAATCTGTCATTATCATCAGGAAAATTGATACTTAAGTAAGTTCTTAATCCCTGGAAAGACTTTTCTTGTAATTTTTCAATAGGTTTCCTTAATAATATATCTGGTTGATCAGCAGAAAATAAAGTTATAGCTTTCAAATAAGCATATTCATGCTCATTTACATGAAGCCTATTCATTGTAGTAACAAAATCTTGAAGTTTCACTATATGATCTGTGACCTGTTTCACTTTTGTAGCAGTCATTTTATCCTGAGCTATGGATGCATGTAAGTGGCTTATTAGAGCTGAAAGAATTGTTGATAATGATAGTGATTGCGAACACTGTGCTAATCCTAGAGTAAACAGTTCTGACCAGCAATTTTTTAGTAGACAAATCTGTGTTTCGGAACTAAAACAAAAAATAAGTTTTAATATGTATAAAATATCAAGAATTTAAATTACCAAAGGTACTTCAATAATGATAAAAATAGTAACACTTATAATATATCAAAAGGACTAACAATGTCTAAAGTAACAATGGATAACTGAGTGTATTAGATACTGTTACGAAACAGCACACTGGTATAGTCCCTGAATCCGACTCTGTCTAAGCCATGTATGAAAGTTGAAATTATGGCGGATGCCTAGGGATTTCTTAGAATTGTTTACGATTGTGACTATCTTATCTAGACATTGTTTTTATGACCAGTCTTATCTAGAAAATGCGAGAGCCAATTGTTTTTGTGTAAGCCGCAATCTAGAATTCTCTAGTAAAAAAGGCACTCATATATAAAGGACCGACCATGGAGAGTTTAGTTTAATTGATAAAGTTATCTCGTGAAATAAACAAGAATACACCAAAATAACGAACAGTGAAGTGTTGACATAAATTAATAATTAAGTTTGTGTGTGTATAAATTAAGTGTTAGTGAGTAGTTTAGTTTTTAAATAAATTCGTAAGTAGCCATACCGTGTGTTTAGAATTTATCCCACCCGTTTACTGTTTAAATAAATTTAAAAAAAACATTACATTGGTGTCAGGTGTGGGGTAATATAAATAAATTGCTACGTAAAAATGGCAAAGAGACTATGTGATCTGAAAGTGGCGGAATTAAGAGCAGAGTTGGAAGATCGTGAGTTGGAAACGTCCGGTAAGAAAAGTGAATTAGTAGAAAGACTTAAAGTGGCACTGGAAAATGACGGCTTTGATCCAGAAATAGTTTTATTTAATGACGAGGCTTCCACCTTAATCTCGTCAATTTCTGCTAACATGGACGAGAAGATTTCTGCCATGGAAGAGAACATGGACGAGAAGATTTCTGCTATGAAAAACAATATTTCTGCCATGGAAGAGAAAATTTCAACGTATGTGAAAAACGATATTTCTGCTTTGAAGAACGATATTTCTGCCGATATTTTATTAATGAAAAACGACATTGCCGCTGACGTTGAAAATGAAATTTCGTCTCTAAAATCTGAAATTGAGAATAAGATGTCAACGATGGACGAGAAAATCAAGGAGTTAGAGAAAAAGATGACAGATATAAGAACTCAAGACACGCCAGCGGAAGAAAAGAAGACCGAGCAAACAAAACCTTGCAAGCCAGAACCACATCCTAAGTTAGAAGACATTGGTAGTTTTATCCGAGTCAAGTCCCCAACGTTCGATGGAAAAATGTCGTGGACCAATTATGTGAAACAATTTGAAGCAGCCGCTAGAGTAAATAATTGGTCCGATAGAGAGAAGGCAGTGAACTTAACTATCGCGCTTCGGGGAGATGCCTTAGACGTACTACAGATGATACCACTTGAAGAAACGGATGACTTCGAGCAGCTGAAGAAGAGGTTGGACATGCGATATGGCCACGAACATCTAGAGCACTTGTACCAATCCCAGTTGAAGAACCGAAGGCAGAAACGTGATGAAGCCCTTCAACAGTATGAAGTGGACATTGCCCGATTAGTTCGATTCGCTTATACATCAGCACCAGAGAACATGATGGAATATCTGGGCATCCAGGCCTTTATCGATGGGTTACGCGACCCCGATATGCAGAGGACGCTTTGTTTAGCCCATCCCAAAACATTAGTTGACGCATTGACAGGTGCTCTTGAATATGAAGCAGCAACGAAGGCTTCGGGATATAACAAAATTAGGACCATCCAAGAAGAATGTGACGAAGACAGATTTGACCAGTTCGTCAGTTTAATAAAAGCCGAGAAAGATCAGATGCTGGAATTGTGGCGAGCTAGGGCATGTACGTAGTTCGTGTAAGCGCCCCAGGACTCCTGCAAACCAAGAACCGCCGTGACAGGAAAACTAGAACGGGTCGGCTACGAGGGGGCAGCACCGACCCATGATCGTTCCAAAGACCCTATCATACTGATAGCTTCGCTCAGATGTCGCAACAATAGTGTATATGTAGATGGAGAAGTGAATGGCAAGAGATATGCTCTGCTGGTAGACACTGGAGCAACTAGAACCATTATACGACCAGAAATAATAAACTCCAAGAAGAAGCTTTTATCAACGAGACTGCGGACCGCCACAGGTGAGAGTGCCAACGTTCACGGTGAGACACAAATCCAATTGGGAATTGGCGCAGAAAAGTTCGCGCATACGGTAATCGTAGCTGACATTGAAGAAGACGTGATTCTGGCAATGGACGTAATGAATGTACATGGTTTCCAATAAGACTTTAGAAACAGAACCATTAAAGTGGGTTCCGAGGAGGTATTTCTTCATCCATATGAAGGCAGCGCGGTGTTGGCAGCTGTACAGGAAGATACCGTTCGACCTGCACGAAGCAAAACCATGATAGTAGCACGGCTACAGGGAATCATGGAGGAAGGTACACCGGTTATGATGGAGCCAAGGAACCACGATGAAGAGGTTGGCAAAGGAGTACTAATTGGAAAAGGATTGGTTACATCGGCGAAAGAGATCCCAGTACGTGTGATAAACGTGAATGATTACCCAGTTACCATCAAGAAGGAAACCAAGATTGGATCCTGCGAACCAGTGACGTCTATGCTTCGTCAAACAACGACCACTGACAATTCTAATGCCAGATTCGAACAAATGTTATCAGTAGCTGGTCAATCTTTGGATCGAGCTGAAAAAAAGAGAATGAGAGAATTTCTCTTGCAGTATCGAGACTTATTCGTACCAAAAGGAGGAAAGACTGGTAGAACATCAGCCGTCAAACACAAAATCGATACTGGTAAAGCTAAGCCAATTAGGCAATCAGCTCAAAGACTTCCACGAGCGAAGAGAGAGGAAAAAGAATAATAAGAGAGATGGCAGAAGAAAAAGTAATAGAACCATCTACTAGTCCATGGGTGTCTCCAGTAGTACTCGTCAAGAAAAAGGATGGAAGTACGAGATTCTGCGTGGATTATCGCCAGCTTAACAACGTACCAAAGAAAGACAGCTATCCTCTGCCTCGAATTGATGATACGCTAGATACTTTGGCCGGCAGCAAACTGTTTTCCACCTTGGACCTGAAGTGTGGTTATTGGCAAGTGCAAATGGACCCAGAAGACAAAGAGGAGACTGCTTTTACCACCGGATCTGGATTATGGCCATTTAACGTCATGCCATTCGGGCTCTGTAATGCGCCTGCGACATTTGAAAGACTCATGGAAAATGTCTTGAGAGGGTTGTCTTGGAAGACATGCCTGGTCTATTTGGACGACATCGTAGTACTGGGGAAGACATTTGACGAACACTTGAAGAATTTGGAAGACGTATTCAAACGACTCCAAGCTGCCCTGCTCATGTTAAACCGGAAGAAATGTCAGCTGTTCCAAAACCGAGTCAACTATCAAGGTCATATAGTGAGCAATGAAGGAGTGGCGGTGGATCCAGAGAAAATTGCTTCCATTCAGCAATGTCCGCAACCAACCGACAAACATCAAATTAGGAGTTTCCTTGGACTTTGCACGTATTATAGAAGATACATCAAGAAGTTTGGAGATATTGCCAAGCCTCTAGCTCGACTTACAGAAGAAGCAAGAGCTTTCCAATGAGACGAAGACTGTCAAACGGCTTTTGAAACCTTGAAGAGGCATTTAACCTCTGCGCCGATATTAGGATATCCATTACCAGAGGGAGACTTTATTCTTGACACTGACGCAAGCAACGTAGGAATTGGTGGAGTGCTCTCACAGATCCAAGGAGGGCAAGAAAGAGTGCTCGGATATTTTAGTAAAATCCTCTCCAAACCAGAACGAAACTACTGCGTCACAAGAAGAGAACTTTAGGCGGTAGTGAAGTCCGTGGAACACTTTTACCAGTATCTCTATGGTAGGATGTTTTTAATCCGGACTGATCATGCAGCACTCAACTGGTTGATGCAGTTCAAGAATCCCGAGGCCAGATCGCTAGATGGGTTGAACGACTTCAAGAGTACGATTTCAACATCGAGCTTGTGTGAGTCACCGAAATGCCGACTCCCTGTCCAGACGGCCGTGCCCAACAGACTGCTCCCACTGCAACAAGGCGGAATCTAGGGAAGCTGCAGTTTCAAGAACTACTGTAGTCAACGAGGAATGGTCACCCACCAAGATCAGGAGAATGATCCTCACCTGAAGATGATCCGGCAATGGAAGGAAGAAAATCGGCGACCTACCTGGCAAGAAGTGTCAAGATTTTCACCGAAACTCAAGGCGTATTGGGCTCAGTGGGACTCCCTTGTCCTGGAAGAAGGGCTGTTGAAGAGAGTCCTTGAAAACGATGATGGTTCCGAGCTGAGGAGACAGCTAGTTATCCCTAGAACGAGAGTAGCTGAGGTACTGAAGAAGTTACACGACAGTCCATCGGGAGGTCATATAGGAGTGAAGAAAACCCTTCAGCGAGTCCGTGAAATGTTTTATTGGATGAACAGCTCCGACGATGTGAAGAACTGGTGTAAGAAATGTACGACTTGTGCTACGAGTAATGGACCACATCGCAAGAGAAAGGCACCTATGAAACAGTATAATGTTGGAAGTCCTTTCGAAAGGATTGCTTTAGACATCGCTGGACCATTTCCGACGACAGAAAATGGTGGTAAATACATCCTGGTTGTAATGGATTATTTCACAAAGTGGGTGGAAATTTACGCTATCCCGAATCAAGAGGTCACAACTGCCGCGGATGTATTGGTGAAAGAATTTATCAGCCGATACGGAGTGCCTTTGGAAGTCCACAGTAACCAGGGAAGAAATTTCGAAAGCCATCTATTCCAGAAGATTTGCGAGAAGCTGGGAATGGAGAAGACCAGGACAACAGCATTACATCCACAGTCAGATGGAATGGTCGAGAGAATGAACAGGACTATTGGAAAATACCTGTCCAAAGTAGTTTCCAGCTATCAGAGAGATTGGGACCAGTATCTTTCCCTATTCGCATTGGCTTATCGATCTGCCGTCAATCAGTCCACGGGTGAAACACCTGCAAAAATCCTGTTTGGACGCGAAATGAGGCTTCCTTGTGACCTGGAATTTGGCTGTCGGCCTGGAGAAGATCTAGCAGGAGAAGACTACATGATCCAATTGAGAAGAAGGCTGGACGATATTCATGAATTAGTTCGGACAAATCTTCAAATTGCCAGCGACAGAATGAAAAGTCGGTACGACACGCCCACAGAAGGCGGTTTTAAAGAAGGGGGCAAAGTATGGTTACACAACCCGACGAGGAGAAAAGTATTTTCTCCGAAATTACAAAAATCCTGGGAAGGTCCATACTTAATCAAGAAAAGGATCAATGATGTTATATATCGCATAAGCAAGATCCCCAACGGAAAACCAAAAGTAGTTCACCAAAACCGACTAGCGCCATTCGAAGGAGACCATGACCTAGAGAAAGGAGTAAACCATATTCGAGATGTGTCTGACCCTATCTTCGATGAATTTATGGGCGCGTATGGAGGTACCGGGAAAGCTAAATATGGAGTCACTTCAGAACAAAGACAAGATTTGTTCACTCTTCCGGAAGAGTTGGCATACAACATCCCCGTTTCCAATGTTGGAAATCATGACTAAGAAACAGAAGTACCAACAACAAATAAACAGTTTTAACGCTTAAAACTAACTTTTCAGCATTTATACTACACTCCGGAAGCTGTTGTACTGGCGCTGGTTAGGTTGCTGAAAATCAATAGGGTTCATATGAAGGGTACAGGGAAAAAACCAGACATGTCACTTTTTATTTAAAATTTAGGTATAGACGCCATTAAATTCTCCAATTACAGATCTTAGTTTAGAACAGTCAAAAAGGAAATAAATCAGCTTAGTCCTGAGATAATTAATATTCAATCTATAGCGTACAGGGTACAGGGAAAGAAACAGCTTTGTCTAAGTGTTCAGGTAAAAACCAGCGATGTCAAATAAAATGACGCATTATTTTTAATGTGTTTCAACAATAAAATTCATTCAGTATTCTGATGGTTGGTAAACGTTTGGGTTTTTGTTGTTTTTGTGCGTGTGTGCGATAATATTACAACTAACGGTTATGGCTAGCAGTGAGTCAGATGAGTCCATCAAACACAACATTATGAACACAAAAAAAGAAAGAAAACAGGACGCTTGTCAGAGGTCGCGAAAAAGATAAAATTATCGACACATGAAACCTGGACCGTCTCGTAATTGCGTCATATTAAAGTGTTTTGTTGTGATTGACGAGGGGCAAAGAAACTCCATATTAAAACATTTCAATTCTCTGCTTTCCCGCGATGAAAAAAATTCATCTCTAGCTGGACTAATTACGGTGGTACATGTCAAACAAAGAAGGCCGCGTCAAAATGAATCCACGGCTACTCTCCATGATGCTAGTTATTCGTACTGAGTGCACGTCCTAGATCGTGATATTCCTGTATGCGCGAAAGCATTTTGTTACGATTCATGGAATAACAAAAAATAAGCTGATTTACATAAAAGAAAGTCTAAAACGCACTGGTGCAGCTCCTAAAGACAAACGGGGAAAGCATAGTGCAATCCATAGAAAACTGGACGACTTAACAAAGCGTTTGGTATGTATGTTTTAAGGGCCATCAGAGCCATTATAGTTTAAAAGATACAAAAAAGACCTATTTACCTGAAGAACTTACAATTAAAAAAATGTTTAACCTCTTTTTGTGCAAAAGCATCCAAATGTTAAAGCCTCGTATGAAACATATCCCCGAACTGATACATGCGCAACATGTGACGAATTTCAGATTAAGATTAAAAGCATGTCTGCTGAAAAGGATACGGATGAGATTAGAAAATTAACTATAATTAATGATCTGCATAAGAGAAAGGCTGAGGCGTTCTATTGTCGAAATAGGGGAGCAAAAAAGCTGCAAAAAAACTAACAAAAAGAGAAGCCATCTGCATTAATTTTGCAAAAAATATTTCCATCCCGAAAATTTTCACAAATGACGTATATTATAAACGGCAGTTATCCATGTATGCTTTTAACGTTCATGTTGTTTCTTCTGGTCAGTCGATATTTTATACTTATCACTAGGGAATCGCTAAAAAAGGATCAAATGAAGTGGCTTCTTTTCTCCTCCATTTCCTCAATACTTAGAAGACGACATTAAAGTATTGGAAATCTTTTGTGACTCAGTGGGAGAACAAAATGAAGATTTTGTCATTTTTCGAGTTATTCATTTTATTGTTAACAACAAAATTCATGGCTTAAGAGAAATTAAAATTACCTTTCCTGTAAGAGGACACTGCTATTTGGAATGTGACAAAAATGTAGGATTTTGGAATTTGAGAAGTCCCTTTGGGTTCCCAGAAGAATTAGGAATTCCCGCTGCAAACCATCGCCTTTCATCGTAGTAAGTGTGTCACAAAACATTATTTTGAATTGGAAATATTTTTTGGAGTAAATATACATACAAAAATGTCCGTTTAAAATCCAAGTCTTAAAGGAAATAGTGGCAAAATCTGGATATGACCGTCGTATTTACTACCATTCCACCTACAACGGACAAGCCCTATCTGGAATAATAAGAAAACGTTTTGACATAAACACAGGTTTGAAAAATGTTGAATTTATGCTGCCTCCTCCGTATACGATGGTAAGTGATCAGATTTACAAAGACGAAATTTTCAAATCTTTTGTTACTTTACAGGTCCTTTACCGCTTGCAAAGCCTAAGTTTGTAGACCTGATGAGCCTCATGCGGTTTTGTAGTCCAAAGCGGTGACATTTTTCAAAAACCTGGCACATAACTAACAAGTAAGTTTGAAGTACAGGGTTATTAGTTATAATTTGACCACCCCTATATTTCTCTTATGCATACAGATACAAAAAAAAAGTTTCAAAATAAAAGTTGTAGGAGTATAAATGAATTTTAATAAAATATACTTTGTACACCAGTAGCGTTTTTGTATTAGGGGGTATAAAATAAGAATATATATTTTTAAATAGAACACCCTGTATATTATGACATATTCGGAGAGGGCTTTTTTGCTCATAACAAAAATATATACTTTTATAGGTCAAGCTTTTATACTTTCCAAAATAATGGACAGTAAATTCCTAAAGTATTTAAGTTAGTATCTAGCTAAAAACGTAGTTGGCTATGCATGTCTTACTGCAATATTGTTGATGTTACTTGTCAAAATTATAAACTAACGTAACAAATACAACTAATTGCTAGCTATATTCTTCAAAAATGGATTATATGGCTTCTGAAAAAGTAGAAATATTTTCTGTACAGGTCAAAAATAACAATAATAAACGTGCCGCAAGACGAGAATATCTACAGTTGTATTCAAATCGACGATGTCCTAGTCTAAACACATTTGTAAATGTTTACCATCACGTCAATGTCTATCATAACTTTCTGATAAAGAAACATATCGCCATAGTAAATGAAGAAGAACAGTTGAATATACTGTTACACTTTGAAGGTAAAATAATACTTTTATTCAATTAATATTAAATTACCCAAAAATATATTCTTAGAATAAGACACATCAAAATATCAATTATTTTTATTTTAGAGAATGCAAGAGTAGTATAAAAAAAGCTTCCGGCGAATTACAGACAAGTTACTATAAAGTTCAAAAAACACTAAAAAATAATAACTATCGTCCTTACAAAATTTTACCAGCACAGGAATTATGTGAAGAACATAAGCAAAAACGATTGGAATTATTTCAACAAATAATAAGAAATTTAGACGACAACGAAAATTACTTTAAACAAATTATTTGGATGGATGAATCAAGTTTCTCTACATCAGGTCCGTTTAACAGAAAAAATAGATGTTCGTGGGAACGAAAAAGTTTTAGGAAATCCAAAATTAAACAATTTAAAAAATCAGGCCGAAAATATGTCTGGTGTGCAATTTTTCGGGGTAAAGTAGTTGGGCCAATATTCTATAATTTCACTTTAACAGGTCAATTATATTTCGCTGACAATCTGCCACAAGTTGACGATTTACTTCAGGAATTTCCAGAAGATGCGCTTAATGTCATAATATGGCAACAAGACGGAGGGAGCACCTCTGCATAATGTAAGAGAAGTATGAGAACACTTAAATAATGAGTTCGCAACTTAGATAGGTAATGGTGGCACGATTCTATGGCCACCAGATAGTCCTGATTTAACGCCTTTAGATGGCTTTTTATGGGGCTATTTAAAAGAAAAAGTTTATTCCGATACCAGTAACAGTATTGCAATAATTAGAGAGAACATTGAAGCTGAAATTGAATTTCTTAACCATCGAAATAGTAATAAAATTTTAAACTGTATAGAATATTTAAGGAGAAGGTATGAACTTTGTATTGAAACTAACTACGGTCATTTTGAGCACTCACTTTAGTTTTCTTAAAATTTATGAAAATATCAAATCGGTTTCTATTTTGTGATAAACACTGTATTGCTTTTTATGTTGTTTGCTATTGTATTGTATTTCGTAATAAACACTGTATTGTTTTTTATGTTCTTTGTTAATGTCACACCCAGTCGCCTATTTTTTAAACATTTACTGTCTATTACTTTAGAAGTTACTTAGTTTTGACAGATAATATCAACAAGTGCAGTCAGCCATGCATAGCCAACTACATTTTTTTAACTAGATACTAACTTAAATACGGTATCCGCCAAAATAAACAGTACCGAAACAGAGAGTGCTGTGGAGTTGTTTATGTAATATGGATTTGTCATATTTGACTTAATTGTCATTAGTTGATATATTAATAGTACGCTGCAGTTAAATTTGTTTTAAAAATGGTTCTAACAACGGAAGAAAAAGTTTTTTTGGTAGAGCATTATTTTCGTTCATACGGAAAAGATCGTAATGATGGTCCAAGCTTAGAACAGGTGTCAATAAAATATCAACAAAAATTTAATAAAGCAGCTCCTAGTAAAAGTGTGATGTTAGCTGTTGTTGAAAAATTTCGTCGCACTGGTAGTGTATTGTGTCAACGTAAAGGCTCTTCAAGTCGTTGAAAAACAGTATGCACTAACGAAAATGAAGGACGTGTTTTTAACCAAGTTGTGCAATCACCTCAAAGAAGTCTTGTAAGAACTGCATGTAAGCTCAACATTAGTGAAACGTCTTTACGTCGCATGTCCAAATCAATTCGTGGTTATACATACCGTATTCAAGTTGGACAACGACTAAATGCTGCGGACAAACGTGCAAGAGAAATTTACTGTGGTCGCATGTTGAGTTCAATTTACGAAGATCCCGAATTTTTGAAAAACATATGGTTTTCAGACGAGAGTCACGTTCATCTTAGCGGCTATATTAATCGACAAACAACCAGATTCCTTCGATTTGAACGTCCTGATGTCATTGTAGAGAAACCATTCCACAGTCTACGAGTTACCGTTTGGTGCGCGGTATCTGGTCATGGAATGATTGGTCCTTATTTCGTTGAAGATGATAATCAGAATCCACTTACTGTCAACCAAGAGCGTTATAGAGAGAAAATTATTATACCTTTTGTGAGAGATCTAAATAACTTTTGCCGTGCACGAAATCTACAGTTTCGCACACAATGGTTCCAACAAGATGGTGCAACGAGCCATACAGCTGTGCGCACCTTAGACTTACTCCGTCAGCATTTCGATAATAGAATAACTTCTCGGGGAACAGACTTCGAATATCCTTCTCATTCACCTGATCTGACGCATACATTTAGGGCATAATGAAGGACAAAATATTTCACTCGGAAAATCCGCCGGCGAATATTGCCGAACTACGGGAAAGAATACAAAATATTTTTCGGCAGTTACATCAACCACTTTTTATAAATATGTTTATTGACTTACAAAATCGATATGAAGCTTGTTTGCGTCGAAATGGTGAACATTTTGAACACTTACATTACAGAAATTAAAATTTAATTTTTATTTTCGGTACTGTTTATTTTGGCGGATACTGTACTTTAGGAGTTTACTGTCCATTACTTTGGAAAGTATAAAAGCTAGACCTATAAAAGTATATATTTTTGTTATGAGAAAAAAAGGCCCTATCCGAATATGTCATAATATACAGGGTGTTCTTTTTAAAAAATATATATATTTTTATATTATACCCCATAATGCAAAAACGCTATTGGTATGCAAAGTACATTTTATTAAAATTCATTTATACTCCTACAACTTTTATATAAAACTTTTTTTTGTATCTGTACGCATAAGAGAAATAAAGGGGTGGTCAAATTATAACCAATAACCCTGTACTTACATGTATAAACTTTAAACATAAACAAATAATTGTTAAAAAAACTACTTGCTCCTATATTTTCTGTTATAAATATAATTGTGACATGGATGGTTCTTGTTTGTTTTAGATGAAGTAGCTGCTTTTTTCCCAGGAAAACATGAACTTTGTTTGTTTTTTTGGCAACAAATTCGTAAAAAGATTTTTTAAAGCTTTAGTACTATAATCATAAGATTTTGCTATAATGTAACTTTAGTTTTCTGGGAACATTTGAATTATTTCTAATTTTAGAATAAAAATATTTCCTTTTCAACATTAAATTGTTATTTGCTCAGTTTGAGAATAAAGTGACATGTCTACTTTTTTCCCTGTACCCTTCATATGTGAGACGCCATGAAAATATCCAATCATAAAATTGGTCACTTTTATACACTCCAGAGGTTACATCCTGTTAACAAAACGAAATTTCTCAAAGATTGACTAAAAATGTAGTAAAACCTATTGTTTCGACCGTTACTGTGTGTAATCTACTCATATGTTACCGTTATAAATGAAACTAACTGTTTCTAAATAATTCCACAATGTAATGAATTTTTTTTAAAAGATAATTGTTTAGATATTATAAAATATCATCGTCAAAATGATCTATGATTTGTATGATGATTTATAAGACCCATTGTACTGATTCTGGTAAGATGAAAATGAATAGGGTTAATCTATGAGATGTCCTGAACAATTTCCAATCATACAATTAGTTACTAGTATACACTCTGGAGGCTGTACTGTGCTAACAAACCCCAAAAATAACAAAAAAATATAGTATATATGGATTTATAGGACCAGTTGTACTGGCACTGGTGAGCTGAAAATCAATTACATATTTAGAGCACTATGTATTGAAAACTACACACAAACTGACGAACTTGTTAATTATTTGTTTGTCATAATAGTATACTATAATATATTACCTTAAATTCTGGAAAGCTGAAATATTTTTAGCCCAATATATTGACAAAAATAATAATCTAGACCCACTTTCGCAAATATAGTGAATATTTAAATAAGGTGGTACAGGTCCTGGTATCAACAAGTTAAAAGACATATTTTGCTCTTGAAGAATGGGTCCCTCATAATCAAAACATTTCTCTTCACTTGTTAATGCATTTAAATCGGTCCCATTCAAACACTGCACTCTAGCCATAGTATCTAAAGCTTTTGAAATAAGTTGTTTATCTCTTGCACTAGATAGGGCATCACTAAGTTCAGTACTAGCATTAATACTATCCATTGAAACATCATCTTCAACACTTGCTTGACTTGGGGACAGGTGAAAAGATTCTGGAGCTGTAGTACTATTAGCTAAAAAAATTCGTTGTGATCAGTATATAATTTAATGTATAATGCAACACATAACTAGTTGAATGAGAGTACAAACCAATACATATAGCTTCAGAAAATAGATGTATAGCTTACCGATTCTTTTATTTAAAAACTGCAGTCCCAAATCACTAGGACAGAATGGGGGAAGGAGGCCATACTCAGAGTTTAAATCTTTTCTAATAAATATTTTATTTACAGCATTTACAGCATTTTGGTTAAACTTAATCTCAGAATTATTTGAGAATTCTTTCTTATCAATAATAGGCTTTCTTTCATGTTGTACGGCTGAAAAAGTATTAAGAAAATCTGAAAAATGATTCATACAGCTACAATGTTGAAGTTATAATACATTTATCATATATATATCCAATAATTACTTTTATAAAAGAAATTATAATGCATATGTTATTACAAAATGCAGAAATAATCTCTTAGGCACTTAGTAGCCTAACTTATTTATTTATGCTAGAGAAATATGTAACTTTTATAATAACTTACAATCACTTCGCATTCCACATGCCAGACATTTCTGGAGTCTACAATATTGACATCTATTTCTATGGTGTTTGGTAACCTCACAGTTTTGACTACCTCTGCACTGATACCCTAATTGCTTACGAATTGATCTCTTGAAGAATCCTTTACAACCCTCGCAAGAAATAGCCCCATAATGCCTACCAGAAGCTCTGTCACCACAAACAACACAAAGTTCAACAGTTAAACACATGTTATTAGAACTATTTCTGTTTTTGTCCACCAACATTTCTGTTTTTATGGTTTGCTCCATATCCATATTATTGTTGGAACTGCATAAACATTCAAATTATAAACTAACACAATTTCATGGTTTGTTTTGATTTTCACTTACACATAACATGAGCAAAATTACTTTGTTTTGCTAATAGCTAATAACTTATAGTTCGACCTTTCATTGAACATAAGAATAGAATGAGTACATTGAATAAGGTTCATGACCTTACACCTGCCACTCTCTATAGGTAAAAAAAATGATGCAGAATAACCATTTGACCTATTCTTTCGCGGGAAATTTAAAAATAAATGCCACCCACATACTTTATAAATAATTGGATATCTAAATTGCACCATTTTTTAAGAAAATGTAATGGTATTATGATTTGTTGAGGATTGTTTCCCATATTATCCCCAATAATAGAATTTATAAAAAACAACAATCAATGTAAAATGTTTTTAATAGAAATGATAAGGTAATGAGTTGATAATGAAAAGTACAAAAGAAGCGTTAACTTTATTTTTAATGATTTCTTATTATTTCTACAAAGATTGTAAGGAACAAATATTATTTTCAAAGGAAAATTCTTTATATTGTATTAAAAAATGGGTATCTATCACAAACCATCTATTCTATCTAGTTCTAAAAATTCTATTATTGTGGTAATATACCTTGAAAATATGCAATTTTGACAGCTGTTTCAAGCAAAACAGGTGAAATTGAAAA
This sequence comes from Galeruca laticollis, assembly GCA_963921935.1. NCBI lineage: Eukaryota > Metazoa > Arthropoda > Insecta > Coleoptera > Chrysomelidae > Galeruca > Galeruca laticollis. The sequence continues at coordinate 168,974,304 of OY998180.1, forward strand.
TTTATCAGTTGTTCGTAGGTAGCGGTATGAACTACCCTAAAACAACATTTCAATCTCACGCCGTTGATAAAATTTAAACTTGCCACCATTAGTAGTTACCGTTTACAACCCCAGATGGCGCTAAGTTGGTTAAAATAAATAACATTGTCGTGATCCAAGGTTAATAGATGTATAGGTTGCCCGGTAATTTACGCCTTAGCGACGCGAGGGGGGTTGTATCGTCATCGAGAATGCCTAAGCGTATGGCCATCGCTCACAGTTAATGGAGTTTGTGTGTTGTTTAAATAGTTTAGTTGTGTTTTTATTATTTTTTGGCGGGTTTTTTAATTATTAACCCTGGTACATCACACTTATTTTTTGAGACAAGAACTTCACACTCGGGTCTCAGAAACCCAAAGCTATTTTTTAGCAAAAAAACAAAAAATTTAAATATTTTAAGGTTTCGGGAGAATAACTAAATTTCGTAGTTTGCGTAGAAAAAAAATATAATCATGGTGTTTTATTTCACAAAGAGATATATTTGTTGAAAGTGAAAAAAAAAATAACATCCAAAGATAAAACATTTTTTTGATAAAAAAATAACATGAAATTCAAATTATTATCTACGAATACAAACTCTATATCTATCCTTGTAACAAAAAATAAACTCTTTTGGCATTATCAGTCTTAGTTATTCTTAGCCAGGTCTTCTGTTTCTTGGATCTTGATGTTCGCATTCACAGCATAGCTGGGCTCTATGCTCCATGCAGTATGGCATGTGACACGCAGAACACGCAAAATTAGTTTTTCTATCTTTCCCTTTTGGACAAAAGGAGCATCTAACTTTTTTTGCTAAATGAACATCATGTTGTGGTGGGGGGACTTCAATTCCGAGAATTTCAGAATTTTTTTGCCGCAATGGTTTTTGTAACGTAGTAACTGTCAAACGTTCTCGTAAACATGGTTCCATTAGACTCATTCCTAACTGCTTCAAAAAATATTTTCAATTATTTTATCTATCTTCTTTCCAGTGTGGATTTGCGAGAGAAAAAAAAACCATTACATTTATTCCACTAGCATCAAGTATATTGAAAAAAACTCGTAGCGGCCAACGTCTAGTCATTCGTGAAGTAGTGTACGAATGGCAGAGCTGATCGAATGTATCTGTCCCTCCCTTTGTTTCATTATAAGAATGTATAATATTGGGCTTCCCAGTAATGGCATTTAGGGAGTCATCAGAATGCAATGTTGACAGCAAAAGTACAATTTTGTTTGGTTTAGGAGTGTATGAAACAAGAATTTTATTTCTATCAAAAGCAAATGGCGATGTACCTACTTCTTTCTTTTGTAGAAAGGAAGTAGGTATTTCTCTTTTATTCTTTCTCAAAGTTCCTAGGAGAGTTAATTTATACTGTTCTAACTTTTGTTCAGCAAGGGGAATTGACGTAAACCAATTGTCAACTGTGAGGTTTCGATTAGTTCCATGTATTGTTTCTGAAAGTTTTCGGACATAATAAGCCGGTACTGATTCATTGTTTTCTTTAGTTACTCTTCCTGCGTATGGAATTGCATTGAGCATATAAAAGGTTTTTGAATCATTCAACATCATTATTTTAATTCCATACTTATCAGGCTTACTAGCCATGTAAATTCGCAACGGGTATTTCCCTCTGTATCCTACGAGCTGTTCATCTATAGTACAGCATTCATATGGTGTATAGTATGATTTACAATTATCCACAAAAATCTCAAATAATTCCCGTATAGGTGCAAATTTATCAACCAACCTTCTTTCGGCTCTAGTATCTTTACTATCAAACCTTAGACATAATGCAATAAACTGAAATCGCTGCTGTGACATTGTCGCCCGAAATATTCCATTTCCAAATTTTACTGATCAAAGTTCATCTAAGTTACAGTTTGATACGCGTAATGCACTTGCTAAAAATAGCAGCCCAATAAAAGCCTTGACATCTGCTTTATTTACTGGCCTTGTATAACTCTGTTGTCTAATATCATTGCATTTACGAGTAATTTCTTCATTTGTGTATAAAACAATACTATCTATCATTTGTTCGTTGAACAACAAATTCCAAGCTTGTTCAGGAGACTGAACTGTCCTGGCTTCTCGTTTAGGGTCAGGTAAATGCATTACAATGTTTTCTTGTCTTGTACGACTCTGTCTTGCTGGAGCTTGTGTGCTCCATCGATGACCACTTTTCCCCTGTAAACTATGGACATTTCTAACTGGTTCATCCAATACTTCGTTTTCATTTTCGCTTTGGTCACTGTTGCTATCTGAGAGTTGCTCTTCAACATAATCTTCGTCAGAATCTTCTCCTCCAAACATATCGTCAACGATCTCGTTTTCGCCCTCATTCTCCCATACATTTTCTGCCTCTCTCTGCAATTCCACCTCGGTTAATTGACGACGATTTTCTCTGCTAGTTGACGCCATTATACTAAAATAAATAAACGTAAGTAAAAACAAAATAATTACCATAAACATCACATTTGGGTCTGTGGAACCCATGCTCGTATTTTTGAAAATATCGTACCTCGCTGTTTCACTCAAATGCAGCAAAACATCCGTATTCTAAGTCGGCTAACTGTAGACTGAATTTACATAGACTGGCGACGCAAACAAACCACTCATGAGCATGTCACATTACAATGAAGGACGCTCTGGGTTTCTGAGACCCAACAGTGCAGTTCCAGGGTTAAGATATCTATAACCGAGCGTTGTGTTGTGAGCGTAAGCTTGTTATTTTGTGTGTATAATTATTGTAGTATATGAAAAGGACAAGAGCTATTTGGTTTTCAAAGTAAAAAAGTAAGTTCTAACAAATTATTTTATTTTTAATCACTCCTGTAATACGATTTTACTTTTCATCAGCAGCTGTGTAATGAGGAATAGTTTGTAGCGTGGCGACATATGTAAAAATAATTCAAAGAAAGCAAAGGGACCAGGGGAGCATTTATTATTTTTCTCATACCCTAAATACCCCAGAGTTAGAAAAGAATGGGAAAGAAAATGCCTACGTAAGGATAAATGGTTCTTCTAAAAATAAAAGAATTTGTAGCAAACATTTTAAGCCAGAAGAGTATGAAGACGAAATACAAGCAAGCCTGATGAACTTGACTGCTAAGAGGTATAGACCAATAACAACCAACTAAGAAGCTTAATAAAGAAATATTTTTTTAAATATGTAGCACCAGATACTTACTTAGTTTTTCAATTTTTTTAGCTATTCCTTCACTGTTTTTGCTTTCGTCGGAAGATGCCAAACCAGCTGAATTCATTAGTAGGACTACAACACCATTAAAAAAGAAAGAAAAACTGTGGTTAATGAATTATTGAACGTTAATGTGACAGAGCCTCTCTTATATATAGAAACAGGCAAAAATGACGAGAATGTTAATATATCTAATATTCCATCCACTAGCAATGAAACAAACCAGGGATGTAAGGAATGTGAAACTTTAAGAAGCAAGCTTGAAGCTCTGTAAAATGAAAACGTAATGCTTAAACAAAAAATTTCAGCAAAAGAAAATGTAGAAAAACTTCGCCTTTCTGAACTAGAAAATCAAATAATAAAGATCAGAGAGATTTCGCTGATAGTTGACTTAATTTTGTTGCTTATATTTGCATTGAAATGAGTGGTTAGATTGTACATTTTTATGATTATCTTTTTATTTAAAAGCCTAATAAATGCAATTACAATTCTAATAAATATGTTTGTTTCGTTTTATTCATACCTTTGTGCAAATTTGTAATAGTTATTTACCAGTTTTCTTCGATTCCTTGCAAAATAATGAAATAAAACATTAAATTTAAATGGGCGTTCTAGGTGACGTCACAGCCCGCCAAAAATGTAGCACTCTGATTGGTCGAAAGTTGGCAGACACATCTATTAACCTTGGTTACGATCCATATAAATCTAGGTGATCTGTGAACAACAAGCCTGTATTTCGAATTATACATCAGTACCCTGGAAAGTGGTAATAACGTTATGCCTTGACGCCAGACTGGTGATTTGTTCCGAAATATGTTGGCCAGCGAATTGACGTCATATATTGAAAATGACAGTTCTCGTGTAACAGGAGTCGTGTTTGTTTACAACGCTTATGCTCCCAAAGTTATTATAACATAAAATTTGAACAATAATCTATTCCAAAATGGAAATGTTAGCTAATACAAGAATAAGTCCTATCATTATTGAAACAAAATTTGGCTCAACTAGTGAGATTCTGATAATGAGAGATGCTGATTGTTTGTTGTGAAAATGACAGAGAAGACGACTTCTTATTTCCTTCATCAATCAAAATTAATTGTTTATTTTCCTGATATATGTAATATGTGGCGTCGGATTCATGACGTCATTACCACTGGCCAGGTACTGATATGTATTTCGGATTACAGGGATGTAATACAGTTGAATTATTGGATCTTTACCCGTGCGTCATTAATATCTGATACTTATTAATTCATAGACGAAGACTTTAAAAAATCCTGATGGGCACTGGTGCTCAAGAGCCTGAAAAGTTAGTGTAAATTTTGAACAAAGATTAAACACGCATTTAATTTTATTAATCCAAATAAAAATGACTCAAAAAAGCTGAATATTTGTATAAAAACTAAATTTTTTCAAATATGTACACGTACAAGAACATAAACTTTGATTTGAGGGTACCATTGGAAGCTGCAGATAGGTGCACATGTCCCAGTGCCTACCTACTTTAAGTTGTCTACATTTGTTAAAAATCCAGGGACTTTCAATAGCTAACTTTTTCCCATTGTGTTCCAACAATTATTGTAATTAATTTCTAACAGATAGTTCTACTATCACTTCTTTCTTAATTCATACGCAGAGAAAACTGACAAATACATCGACAAATTTAAGCGGATTGTGTCAATGCTGGTTAATACCTAGGTCGACCGAAGAAAAGAAAAATGAGATGATTTTTATGGGGCAATATCGAGCCCTTTTTCGTGCCAAATGAAGGAAAGATCTGAATAACGTCTGACGAAAAAGACAAAATTGATACGGGGTTTATCAAACCAAACTGACAATTCAGTTGTGTAGTCAAGAAAAATGATAGAACTAGTTCTAAACTAATGTTTTAGTGCGAACGAATGAACCAAAAAATGGAACATTACATATGAATGATGTACTAGCGACATAAGGAACTTAATTACCGATTAATGATAGATCTAATCTAAAGTAACATTAAAGTGTATTCAATGGCTTTACTAAATCAAGAGTCTAAGTGCTAGAATAGGCTGCCATGCACCACATTTTAATTGATGCTCTTTATTATAATAGTTCAGGATTGGTACATATAATATTGTTCCGTCGAGTCTTCATGACATATATTTCAAGGTCATGAAAAATTGTTATTAAAATAATAGGTACTTATTGTTGTATTAAGTTTAATATATATGTCAATGTTAATTACAAATAACTAATGTACACCTATTAAGAATAAATTGTTATATAGGTATTATATTGATTTTATATACCTTATAAAAATAACAAAGTGTGTACCTGAAATTGTCGTTCATTTTTATTAGAATACCCACTACGTACCGATCGCGAAAAAATATATATTGTTATTAGAATATTGTTGGATAATGTTCTCTGTACACTATGTGCATTGTTTGTAAATGAAAAATCCACGTGAACTATACTTTAGGTATGACATAAACAGTTTATCACATCCACATGTTATAAAGTTGTGTGTTTAATAGCTATTTGTATAACAAGGGAGGAAAGTGCTACTTTTCCTCCCAAGGATGAAGTTTACTCCCGACGCGTAGCGGAGGGCAGTAATCATTCGAGGGAGGAAAAGGCACTTTACACCCATGTTATACATATGATTTTTCCGCCTCCCTCAAATAACAAGACATTTTCAATAATTTAATTATGAAACTAACAAAAAAAATTAATAAATATACTACTTAGGATGGACTTTTATGAAGCTTGGCTGGGCATCGAGGATGGACTTCTAAAATTCTTGGCTGGGCATCGAGGACGGACTTCTAAAATGCTTGGCTGGGCATCGGGGGTGTACACGTTTTTATTTGTACATCAAATCCCTTGGGATTTTAACTGTCCCTTTATACCCCTTGGGTCTAACATAGTTACTAACATGTGAGACTAACGTGAACAGCACTTTAGTCTCGGAATTGCAAAAATTATTTCGTTGATAACGTACTATTACGTCACTTTTACTTTTCCTCCCTAGAGAGGAAAAGTACGACTTTGCTCCATACAATGAGGCCAGCAAATGTATACTTTGGATAAAGGTAGGCGGAAAAAAAATTTGTCTTTGCCGTTTTCGCTAATTAATAAAAAAGCAGCAATTGCAACTCTTCTAAGTTTAATAATTTCGGCAATAACATTGCTCTCTTATTTGAATGACATGCTAATTACTGCCATGCTCTTGCCGCACAACTAGCAAGCAAACCAACTAGTTGTTATTGATCTATATACTAGTACCCAGCTTTGGACTTCGGATCATGTGAAGGCGACAGTGCAAAAAAACCATCACAATATCTAGCGCTTCACTATGTTTGAAATCTATAAGCTAATATTAGCTTGAAATCCAGCAGCAAACCTTCTTCGTGTGCACACGGGCTGAACTCACATATGCTTATTTGCTATTTGGCGGCATTTAAAATTGTCAGACATAACGTAAGAAAATCTAATTCAGGAAAAATAATCCATGTGTTACTGTATCCTTGAAATACAATTAATAAGAGAAAATAACGCTAAGGAAGATCAATAAAAGTCCTGATTGTAAACAAATTTTAGTTAAACTGCGGGCGGAGCTGGACTTTTTGTATAATCAGCACGCCACTGAAACTGAATTAAACAGATCCAGATTTTTGCTGGTCATCTGGCTACTCAGGTGTTTTTCTTTGTCAAATTGAATTTCATTCTACATTTCTCATCTTGTTATTTCTAACATTGCATTGTTTTCCGTTTAGTGCTTATTAACCACTATAAAGTGGTCGTTACTCGTCTATTCAATAGTTGATATTTTTAGGTGGGGGGAAAAATAGTATATTCTACAACAAGGTGGTGAAGACTGTTATTATTGCACCTAGATTATTTCGCGAAGGGCTTTGCCCCAAGGGGAATAATATGCGAGGCCGATAAATGTCTTCGCCACTGTGATGTATATACAATTTTTTCCATTACTAGCCAAATTTAAGACAAAAATTAAAAATTAAAATTTTTCGTGTAAAAATCGAGTAGTACAGGAATGCAAATTCGCCTTTCCAATAACACCTAAAACAAAAATCAAGTACTCTGAGGCGGATTGACATTTCCACTAGTAAAACCACAGAATACACCAGCTCTGGTGTATTCAGTGGTAAAACTTATATTGAAACAACGGGTGCGTTTAGAAAATATGACTTATAAATCAACCGTTGAGTTAGCGCTCACTGAGAAATGAATGGTTGACGTGTGTCTTCTGAACGATAACTTTTTTAAAAGTATAAATATTCAAAAATTAAAATTATGTCTAGATACAATCTAATTCTTGCGATATTAGATGATGGTAATATAATTCATACAAAAAGAAATATATTATAGCCCATGCAATAGAAGATTTGCAGGAACCGTTATCACATGATTATAACGTGAGAAAACGTGGTATTCGTGAAAAAAACATGCATTATTATGAAGAAATAAGTCCAGGGTTACTTTCTTACTTATGTATTTATTGCACTAATATAAAACCATCACAATGACGTGTTGTGCTCGGTGAGCGCACTTGAAAACCGCTCAGTTGTTGAGTGCGTTAACAGAACATTTACCCAACGGTTGGACAACAGTTGTTTTTTCTGAACGCACCCAACATTTGTAATTATGTTGTAATTTTAGGATGTCATCAGGATTATTGGTTGAGCGCGAATTTTAAACTAATGGCATTTTTATTCAAATCATTTTATCGTGCTAGATAACTTCAGACAATAAATACGTTAAGGACAATCTCCTGGGTATAGAAAATGATGTTACATACGTTTTTATTAAACTACTATCCCTGTATTCTCAAAACATTTGAATGTGTCCATTATATTGACCTAGGTTAACAATAGAAAAAATTATTGACCAAGTAATGCGTATTGCCCAGGTAAGCCCAAAGGAGACAGAGTCCAATTAAATTAACTGTTTTATTTCTGAAAATAATATTTACAACGACAAGAATAAATTAAAATTCAATATTCTAAATAATTCTCCGGTACGTAAATATTTCGAAGGTCACGCTTCGTCGATCCGTATCCTTTCATCGGTTGATAGTTACTGGCGGCCTGAATCGTACTTAGGTGGAACTAAAGCGGCGTGTGTTTCGATTTCGGAGATATACTAGACGTTGGACGTGACTCTCTATGTCCTGTGAAATGTTCAGCTAACCGGGGATATGAGCAACCGGCGGATCAATACTCTTTCGGTTTTAGTCTCAAGATTCGGGAGTATCGTTTATAGCTAGTCACTACCCTGCTTAACGAATACTTCTACGTGCAGGGACTGTAGTAATTACAGCGCATCAATACCACACCGAAATTATTCTAACAGTTAAAGCGATCGTTTATAGCCAGTCAGTACCCAGCTTAACGGCGCTACCCTACGGATATACTGCAGAGATTTCGGTGCGTCAGTACCACACCGAAATTCTTCTAACAGTTAGAACAATCATTCACGTTTCCGTCAATACCAGAAACCAACGGCCGTTCTAATGAATGATGTATAAAGTAGGATCAATACTCCGACTTAGTACAACACTCGGCAGAAGATAGTGTAAAGCGTTTAAGGTTGAAGTCAGTACCCTCGAACTACGCTTCGCACTGGAGGCGGCTGAACTTGTAGGAGCAGGAGTCCGTAAACCAAGTCGTCTCTTCGTCTGTTGATTCGCATTTTTATATCCATCGTGGTGGTGGTGGTAGTCTCTGTCCCTTCTACCGTCGATTCCTCGTGCGCATCCGGTGTGGTGGCTCTGCTGTTCTGATGGGGTATATCGTCATCGCGGCGATAAATGGTTTTCTGAATCGAGTTTTATAGTAACGCATTTATGTCGTTACAGATCCCCCTCTCTTCGGAAAAAAAATGTTTCCATGAATGAAATTCGGAAAGATTTTTTTTTGTTGTTATCTTCGTTGGGTCGTTGTCGGTCGTCTGTTGGTGATGGTTTTTACTGGTTGTTAGTATTTGATCTTTAGCTTCTTCCCATCTGGTAAACATAGCCGGTATCATCTCTTGCCAGTGGGGTGCTACCGTAGGAGTTCCGGGACGAGGTTTTCAAGAGGTATACTTATCTTTATAGGCTGGTTCTGAAGTGTGGTTGCTGGCAGTGGTGTAATGTCTTCCGGTAGCTTCCCATGGTGAGTCTGGAATTTTTGTGGTGTACATTTTTCTTGGAGGTTGCTATTGTAATGGTTTGTACTGCTGGCAGTTGTTGCAGCTACGGACGTACTTTGCCGTGTCTTTAAACATCCCCGGCCAGTAATAATTTTTGTCTAATCGTGCTATCGTTTTTGCGATACCTAAGTGTCCTGCGGTTGGAAGCTCGTGGTTCTCCGATATCAATTTCGCGCGTTTGTTTTCTGGGAGACATAGTTTCCACGGGTTTGACATTTCTGGTTCTTTGAGATCGTGTTTCTCCCAAAGATGCCTGTATAGAAGTCCTTCTTTTATATTGTAGTCTGGGTGGTGTTCTGGTTGCTGTTCGACGAGTCGTTTCTGTCTTGTGTACCATTCGTCGTCTGATATGTTTCCTGTTTCGATGTCTGTCAACGAATCTACTGGTTCTCGCGATAGTGCGTTTGCTAAAACATTCTGGGATCCTTTTCGGTATAATACGTCGAAGTCAAATTGTTGTAAAATCATGGCCCATCGCGCTATTCTTCCTGAAGGTCTATCCATGGATTGAAGGAATTTCAGGCTTTGATGGTCTGTGATTACCGTAAACTGGTATCCTTCTGGATATGGTCTCATCTTCTCTATGCCGTACACTATTGCCAGTAATTCTTTTTCCGTTACCGAAAATTTTTTTTCTGCCTCTGATAGGAATCTGCTCGCGTAGGCGATTACTCTGTCGTTATTGTCTTCGTCCTTTTGAAGCACAGCTACACCTAAACCGTGATTTGATGCGCCCGTCTGTAGGTAGAAACGTCTGGAGAAATCGGGACATACCAATACTGGAACTTGAGTTAATATTTTCTTGATTGTGTTAAACGCAGCTTCCTGTTCCGGGCCCCAGCTCCACCTTTGCTTTTTCTTTAGTAGTTTTGTTAGCGGAGCAGCAGTTGTTGAGAAATCCTTAATGAACCTCCTATACCAGGAAGTTATGCCTAGGAATCTCCGAACTTTCTTTATTGTTGTCGGTGCCGGATAGTCTACCATCGCCTTTATCTTGGATTCGTCCGTTTTTATTCCGTTTTGTATCGCTGGATTGCGTGGTTTGTATATCTGGTTAATCGTCCGCAACTTCCAATCCATACGCTCCATCATCGCTTTCGGATGCCATTATCAGTGTTTATTACGATGTCCTACAGCTCCGCCTTTCAAATTTGAATTAATTGTCTGGTTTTAAAAATGCTTTCGTTTCGTTAGTCTCCGTTAACGGGGCAAAAAAACGTTGATAGCGGGTCTACGCAATTTAATTTATCTGCTCGGGCGCCATTCTGTAATGCGTATTGCCCAGGTAAGCCCAAAGGAGACAGAGTCCAATTAAATTAACTGTTTTATTTCTGAAAATAATATTTACAACGACAAGAATAAATTAAAATTCAATATTCTAAATAATTCTCCGGTACGTAAATATTTCGAAGGTCACGCTTCGTCGATCCGTATCCTTTCATCGGTTGATAAGTACTGGCGGCCTGAATCGTACTTAGGTGGAACTAAAGCGGTGTGTGTTTCGATTTCGGAGATATACTAGACGGTGGACGTGACTCTCTATGTCCTGTGAAATGTTCAGCTAACCGGGGATCTGAGCAACCGGCGGATCAATACTCTTTCGGTTTTAGTCTCAAGATTCGGGAGTATCGTTTATAGCTAGTCACTACCCAGCTTAACGAATACTTCTACGTGCAGGGACTGTAGTAATTACAGCGCGTCAATATCACACCGAAATTATTCTAACAGTTAAAGCGATCGTTTATAGCCAGTCAGTACCCAGCTTAACGGTGCTACCCTACGGAGATACTGCAGAGATTTCGGTGCGTCAGTACCACACCGAAATTCTTCTAACAGTTTCCGTCAATACCAGAAACCAACGGCCGTTCTAATGAATGATGTATAAAGTAGGATCAATACTCCGACTTAGTACAACACTCGGCAGAAGATAGTGTAAAGCGTTTAAGGTTGAAGTCAGTACCCTCGACCTACGCTTCGCACTGGAGGCGGCTGAACTTGTAGGAGCAGGAGTCCGTAAACCAAGTCGTCTCTTCGTTGATTCGCATTTTTATATCCATCGTGGTGGTGGTGGTGGTAGTCTCTGTCCCTTCTATCGTCGATTCCTCGTGCGCATCCGGTGTGGTGGCTCTGCTGTTCTGATGGGGTATATCGTCATCGCGGCGATAAATGGTTTTCTGAATCGAGTTTTATAGTAATGCATTTATGTCGTTACAACCACTAATAGAGAAATTAACCGTCTCAGTTGGCTAGCAGACGCAATATAATTGTCAACTTCATAGCTAGTAGTGGAAAATAGCTATTTTCAGTACAAGTGAGCAAAGTATGTATTTTTCTCACGCGTCCTAAAAGTGGCCGCACGAGCGAAGTGACAACATTGTGCTCAGAGTATACAACTAATTATACGCTAGTCTATTTTGCTCACTTGTGAATAAAGTTATATACTTTGCTCACTTGTGATTCAATACGCTACTTTGCTCAGTATTTTCAGTTGAATAACAATGAATTTTGCTCACGATTGCGGAAACATTAGTTTTTTAAAATTAAATTGCATTGTAAGTTAGGCCTAACTTTATTTTGTAAGCTAGGCAAAGTTTTATAAAGGATGTCTTCTGAGCTATGGATTTATTTTCAACATATATGTTTACCATAATTTTATCCAGAAGAGCAATGTTCAAGAAGTTTAAAATTCCAACAGTTTAATATATAGGTGTGATTGTCTATAACCAACCACGATCAGTATAATTTAAAAAATAATTAATATTAAGGCAAAATATTTCAATTCATTCTATAATATCCTAATCAAGAATTATATAGAACAGATTTCATGCAGATAAAACAGTTACTAAAAGCTTTAGTATATTTTTACAAAATCACTTAAAATTTAATGCACCGCACGCACACACCATCTTTATCAATAGAGATGATGAGTAATTTTTGGAATTGCTTTAACTTTATAGATAAACCTTGTATAAACACGAAAATATTAATGTTATAAAAAATATGACAAATATGTAAATAAAATTACTTTTCAAAATTCCCCCTAAAATGCTGCTAACTGTCACGTGACTATGATCTGCGTCAGCGAACGATAAACAAATCTCTCTTTCTGTCAGAGATAACTCGTCTTGACTGAGTTCTTACGAATAAGTTTAATAAACGTCGTAAAATGAATACGTCGTTTTACAAATGCTGTGCAGTGCCGATGTACAAAAGTACGTCAACCAGTGCGACACAAAAACGTTATACATAACCTAACTTTTTATTTCCTTGATATAGATAAAAAGTAGTTCTAATTATGATCAAATAGGTCTCTTTCATTTGTAATAAAGTATATCAGTGTAAAATTATAGGTACTTACAAAGTCATTATCACCTTTCTAAGCTCAGCTGCACAAAAATCCCAGTTTCTAGCGAAGTAACTTGCCGCCATCAAAGAATCAATCTTCAGCGAGCTGCAATTATTTCCTTTGATGAATCCAGTCTCCATTGTGATACAAATTGTAAAATATTATCGTTGATGTAACAAATTATCGAGAAAAATAGTCCATCAGTGATACTTTTAACTTGGTTAAGACAAATGTCAGTTTGATTCCCATTCAGTGACGTCATCGCGCTCTGATTGGTGTTCGAAGTCACTTGATAATTGTTGTGATTTGGTCAGCAGTGTATGTCGAGATTTGAAGAGCAGTGTATATCACAAAAACAAATTGACAAACTTTCTCCCTCACTTATATGAATAGACAAAAGAATATAAACGAAGTACTCAAAACCTATAACTAGTTTAAAAATCTATTAATAAGAAATAATTATGGATCTTTATAAAATCCATAATGGCTTCGCGACAATGAATAGGAAATTTCAATTATGGCTAACTGTACTCGCCAAATTTTTGTTACAATGCAACAACTTAAATCCTTTGTCAATTTGAAAGTTAACCCAAGTCGAAATCTCAGTGTCGACCTAAACATAATGAAATATTTTTTACGACGTCCAGATCTGTATAACAAAATGTTCTCTTTTCAATAATTCTCGGTCGAAAAATGATCACTAAACTTTCTCACCTCCTGTAACAAAAAGACGAATTCTCGAGCAAAAATCATCAGTTGAATAAACGTATCTCCGATGAATCAGTAGTAAAATATATCTCCGGTAAACAAGTATCTTAAAAACTCAGTGAATCTCTCCGGTCAGAATAAAACTCCAATCTAATCTACTCTCAACTAAGTCTATCGTGTTACGAAGCGAAATACAAAAGTGCTTACTTAGTACCTTGTCCCACCAAAGCTGCGCAACAGCGACGCCACAACAACACGATTTCAACATGACACAAGCAGGCGACATGGAGTTGTCCCACCAAAGCAACGTTTTTACTACATTCAGTTCAGTGAACAATGCCATCAAGTGAAGATGACGATGTGATTGCAATGTACTGGTACTTGCGAAACAGAAAAAATTCTAGAAAGTATAAGAAAAGGAAATGGTGGGTGCATCCTTTTACCGCAAGAAACCGAAAAAACAGAATGTTTGTTGCTGCTAAGGAACTCGACAGACATCCGGTTAAGTTTAAATTATTTTACCGAATGCCAAAAGAACTGTTTCTTGAGCTGGTTGAAAAAGTCAGACCTCACATCCAAAAGAAAGATGCAAATCTCCGAAAAAGTGTGAGAGTTGAAGAAGGGCTGTTAATAACGCTAAGGTAAGTAAATAACGTGGTGCTAGTGTGTTTTGGCCACCGATTTTCGACGTTGGTGTTGCTAGGCGAAGGTAAATGTGTGCTGGTGTTTCTGCTAGACCATTCATCTGCGCCTTGGGTGCACGCAGAGGTGTGGGAGAAGGAGTTGTACTCAGACTACTTCCGTGTGTCCATGAATTTACGTTGTAAGTGTGGATAGATGATGATGCAGATGAAGGCCTGATACTAGCGTGGAATGTAGCTGACTCTCCATAATTTGCGTTGGATGCTGTCACTGAAAGCGGTCCATCTAAAAAGTCGTCAATGAGATTCATTACTTGTCTTTTAAATCGTCTGATTTGTTGAGGGTTCATCTGGTTTACTTCTGGCAATAAACTCAATAAGAACATTTTATTTGGGTCCCCATTTTCAATTCTGTTCTTATCACTTTCACAGAACTCGACAAATGTTCTATCAGGATCGAGTACATCTGACTTTCGTTTTTTAGCCCGGTTTTTAGCTGTTTTTTGAACGGTGCCTCCTCTTCTAACCACTGGCTCTGTAGGTTTAGTCACATCAGGTTCAGCGTCTTCCACTGCAATCTCATTTTGCACCTCATCATTTTCGGATTCGGATTCAGCCTCACTTTAAATATGTATTTTCCGTGCCTCTTGCAACTGGCGATGGTAAATTTCCTTGTGTGTCGGAGTCCGGGGCGTTCGTATTTACAAATGGCAATAAGAATTGCATGCTGTCAATTAAATAGTATGGCTTTTTAGATTTAGCCGATGATCCACTTGGAGCTGATTTTAAATTTCTCACTAACGCTGATCTCACATTTTTCCATTTTTGCTTACAACAAAAAAGATATATGTAAAATATAGTTATCTGTCCATTTTTTTATGAAATTCAGTTATAAACAATGCATCACATAGTTTTGTCTCTGATATACTTTCTTATTTTTTACAGATATCTTGCCACGGAATGTACCTTCAGTTTTCTTGCATTTCATTTTGCTCGAGGACATAACACTATTGCAAAAATTGTCTTTGAAACAACAGATGCTATTTGGAAAAGTTTACATGAACAGTAAATGCCAATTCCCAATCGAGATCATTGGAAAATAATAGCAGACAGATATCAAGAATTGTGGAACTTACCAAACTGCCTGGGGTCGATCGATTGAAAACATGTACGAATACAAAAAATGCCTAGAACTGGTTCTGAAAATTTTAATTACAAATCGTTCCACTCGCTTGTTTTGATGGCTCGCAGTGATGCTGACGGGAACTTCATTATGATCGAAACTGGGTATGCTGGAAGAAATAGTGATGGTGGCATTTTCACAGCGTCACGAATGGATGAGTGGCTGCAACAAGGATTATTAGATTTGCCGGAACCCAAGCCCCTGCCTCGTGATGAAACTGGTCAAAATGTTCCGCATTACTTTGTTGCGGACGAACCATTCCCGCTTCAGAAATATCTAATGCGACCATATCCGAAAAGAAGACAACTTGTGTCTCAGTTCAATAATAATCGGAGAGAAATACATATTTATAATACGAACATCTAAGATCTGTGAACAACTGTAATTAATTATCTAACATATTAAACCGCCGCATCATTTGTTGTATCTACCTCAATATCTGTTTTTTGCAAGATTTGATTTACGTTGTTAATATTGTCGTATTTAAGTTGTCGTATTTAAGTGTTTTTTTATTAAACGTTACTTAAAATTACGACTAGTCCTTCTTTCCAAAACCTAATCGAAGTGAAACATAACAACACTTTTGGTGTATTGGTGAACGACAAACACAACAGTCCACTCCAATAATCTAGTTCATCTACACCAATAATCTAGTTCAACTACACCAATAATCTGTTAGGAATAACGCCAATTAAATTAGCTTAATTTAAGACTAATAATTATTATGCTTTCACAATGTTATTTTAGGTTTTTAAAAAGTGTCTTCAAGGTATAAAGCACAACTTGACCACAGCCTAATGATAATGTTTTATATGCTGTGACTTACATGAATTTGTAACATGTGTCAACATCCCTATTGAATATGATTTGGATTGAATAATAATACCTTACGTTATTTGGTTTGTACGGCATAGGATACAGCATATACAAAAAAAGAAATACATAATAAAATTTAAATAGCTAAAAGAAACATATTTTATTAAATATTGTTTAATAAATTGGATATGAACAAATCGTTCAAAAATAATAGTTACGGATCTGTTGAATTCGCAGATGTGGGATACGATAATCCCCTCCCAATAACATGACACATGACATTCATGACAGTCCTTCTACAACGTCTGACGTTGGTACTATGTACTAGAATCCAAAATTTTTAAAGTTGCTGATTTTTGTTTACGTACTGGAAGTTAAGATTTACAAAAATGCGATACGTTTTAAGTTACATTTTTAGTGCCCTAGTTACATCAGCATTAATAATTTTTGGTAAGTCCAACTACAACATAAGACAAATAGGTGTGTAAAAAATCATGTGACCTAACCAAAAGTTATATTACAGGACTCTATTATTGTCTTACTGGAAAAGGGGAGCAAATAAGTATAGCATGGTAAGTAATTTTCTATATGTTTCAAAACTGAATTTTAGACGTCTCTATATATTCATAATAATTTAATAGATTCATTTGTTCAAATACCTACCTATTTTGTCACATGATTAGTAACTCCCAATCAACAAGTCCTTATAAAAGTAAATTTTGAATTTCTATTTTTGTATCGACCTGTATTTAAACTTTCACAAATTGCCATATTTCCATTTTCAAGTATATAAATTGCATAACTGGAATCTAGTTACTTATATGTTGAATTATATATCATCACCCTGTTTTCCCTTGATTTGTCTATAACTTAGAAAAAACTATATAATCAACTAGATTTTAGATTTATTTAAGACACCTATGATATATATTTTTAATATACTTCATTGAAATGTGCACTTATTTATAGTTGAGTGTTTTTTGTAAAAATATGTATAATATTAACAGTTTGCTTGAGTCAGTGCATTTGATTCATTGTGAATTCATTTACTGTATATTTTTCTTATAAGCTGATTGTATATGTAGGTTCCTATTGAATGTATCTCCCCATATGTGGGCATCTCTTGGAATTGGTTTAGCAGTATCTTTATCCGTTGTAGGAGCTGCAGCGTAAGTTTTTTGACCATATAAAATAAATTTCTTTAACTTGAATATAATTTTAGGGGAATTCACACTACAGGAGTCAGTATAGTGGGTGCTGGTGTAAAAGCACCTAGAATTAAAACCAAAAATTTGATTTCCATTATTTTTTGTGAAGCTGTAGCCATTTATGGCTTGATTATGGCTATTGTATTGTGTGGTAGCTGGAAGGTACTGTATTGTTTTATTTTGGTAGTTTTATCCTTTTTCAACATTATGTAAGAAACTGCATTTTTTAGATCAAATTATAAGTGAAGTACAGAACATGCATATTTTGATTTATTCTGTTATATGGAATATTCATAAAATATGTCCATGTTTGATGACAGCAAACAAACTAGAGACATGCATGTCTGCTGTTACCAACTGTAATACAACATTTTCTTATTTTTTCATATGATGCTTCAGTCCACAAACTTTTATGTTAGAACTACTTAATAATATTTTTAAATGCACAATTTCAGAACTTTGATGTTGGTGAATTCTTAAGAGATCCAAAAGTATTTTCTCAGAATCATTATGGATCCCACGTTATTTTTGGATCAGGTTTAACTGTTGGATTTGTAAATCTAGTTTGCGGATTTTGTGTTGGGCAAGTAGGATCTGGAGCGGCCATTTCAGATGCAGCCAATTCATCATTATTTGTTAAAATCCTGATTATTGAAATTTTTGGAAGTGCTATTGGGTTATTTGGCCTGATTGTTGGAGTATATTTGGTAAGCACATTGTTTTAACACTGTTATATTTATTTTCTTATCAAATTTTGAAGTTATAACTTTCTAAATTTCCTTTGTCTATTGATAAAGCCAAACGCATTTAATTTATAAGTGTATTCATCTTCATTATTCAAGGATATAGAAATGGGAATGTAGTTTGTTCCATGTGACAATTGAGAATGCTGCACCTCCCTAATAAATCAGTATAACCCTTGGTCATATTACAGTATAAAAAAGCTTGAATGAGCAAATCCCAATTCAAAGCAATTATGTTTTTCGGTAGAATTGTGTACTCTCACTGGGTCAAACTATTAATCGACATTTACCTTTAAACTCTTGCTGAACTATGTGAAAGAATAAGGAAAAAATTATTTGAATTGTGGTATGAATGTACCAATAACACAATACACTAACTCAATCTGCTTTGCCTGTACAATATCCTGTTCAGTGGCGACGCGTGGCAGTTACTCTAGGGGGGTAATAGAGAATTGGGCTAGGTCAGTAGAAAATAAAGTGATTAAAACAAAAAAATATAATTTTTATTCAAAACACATAACATTTTCAAATAACGCATATTCTTTAAGATAGCACATAAAAACAAACCTACAACTAAATATTTATTGGTAATTTGAAGCATTTTTGAACAAAAATAAATCTTCTTACAAGACAAAGGGTAATCTTCTTTTTTTACCTTTTGAAAATGTATCAATTACTTTTTCGGGGTCGATTTTAATATGTCTATTTATATACATTAGAGCTAATCCAACTAATCTTTCTTGGTGAATAGTTGACCTAAGCTATTTAGATAAAAAAAACTTTGCTCTGCCCTGGCAACGCTTACTGGCAGTACCGCCAACAAAGACAGAGCTACGCTAATTGTAGGATAAACAAGTTTATTGCACTGCTACAAAGTGCTTATGGCTGAACTTGGAACACTTTCGAAAGGAAAGCCTTTCCATTTTTCCATCCATAAATCAATTTCTGCATTCAGTCTTGTGGAAATTAATTCAGGGTTTTCATCTGTAATTTCTTGTAAATAATTTGAAATTGTCGTTTTTGCAGTTACCAATTCAGTTACAGTTTTTTTGATGCAGTTGCTTGGAACTAAAGAGTTTAAGTCAAGAATGTTAAACAACTTAGAACTAAATCGAAAATCTAAGTCTAGCATAACATTTTCTAGCAAAGGTACGAATATACTTAGGCGAAAATACAGGATCATTTGTTTCAAAATTCGATCGATATTTCTGATGGGATATCCTACGTGGAATGGAAACTGGAAGTTGAAGATAGTCATGAATAGCTTTTATTTCTTCGAAAATTGTCCCAAATACTTTTTCAGCGTCTTCTCTCTTCTGTCTAAATATTAATTTTGTGTCATTAAGAAGTGTTTGGGCCTCTTCTTTGTCCATATTCACTTTTTGAAAAACTTTACTCAAGTCAACAGTAATTGACAAAACAAAAGATAGGCAGTGCAGCAAAACTATAAAATTTGTGGTTGTTAAAGAATTTATGAGCATCCGAGCTTTCGATGTAGACTTATTATCTTTCCAATGAGATATATGCTCCAAACTTTCAAGAATATTTTTATAACAAATTTTAAATTTTATAACCGACTCATGCCCTTCTGTCCATCTGGTCTCACACAATTTTGGTAATTGTTCGTTTGTTTTTCTGGATTTGGTACCTCAGGTTGTGAGTTAAAATCCTCATTGATCTCAGAAAAACTTGTACTGGTAATACTGGGATTGACTTGACTTGGAATGTCTATAGTTTCAGTATTGTTTTTCTTTTATTTTTTTAAAAACGTATGTAGACTGGATTGAACACGCTTCGTTTTCGTTCTAAAAAAAAAAAGAAAAAAGAAATCACCAGCACACTTATTAGTCCTATTATTATTCCTTAACCTAACTAATTATCAAACGTATTTTAATAAAATTGTCATTGAATTGAAATTTTAGAGCATGTCGTCAGGGTCGTACCGAGGTACACTTTTTTTTGGGGGGGGGTAAGGGAAAAGATAAAAAACCAACTAAATTTTTGTATATGTATTAATATAAACAAGTATAGGCTTTAACATATTAAAAATGCAACCTACTAGCAAAATCTTAAAAATCCAAATTTAAACTATTAGATTATAATACTTACAAAATATACCTGTTTGAAAAATAGGAAAAAAAAACATCTTACTTAAGAAATATAAACGAAAACAGTTCAAAAATATACATACCGTAAAACGGGGCGACTTGATACCATTTTTGCAATATTCGATAGCCTACCGCCGTTTATTTACCGTTCTAATTCAAATAAAAATTATTTTATATTACTTTGAGGTGGTGGCTATTGGACACAACGCTTAAAAAAGTTGTACCTCCCTCCACTCCCTAGGAAAAAAATATGGAAGGTCTTTTTTGTTGGGGCGACTTGAAATTTTCCTTTATTTTACATTGTAGTAGCTAGTAGGAATGCAATTGGGGCGACATGAAAATCGCAATAACTGATTTTGTAGGTCCAACATAAAACAAATTATATGTCTCCATTATTTTACACACAAAAAAACATTTTTTTCAAAATTGGCTTTATTGTCATCACATATTTATTATAAAAATAAAAAACAATATTCTACAAAATAACCCAAAACAAACCTTCTTTGGTATAGTAGAGACTACAAAAAAATAAATAAAAGCAAATTCGTTTGACAGTTTACAATCAAATTAATAATGAAGATCACATATTTTTAAATTTTAGCTGCCCTCGTAATGTTTCATATTCTAAAAACTTTTGCTTACTTTCTTTTTGCTCGACAAGTCCGATGTCTTCTGCCAGGGGAAAAACATATGCATTAGGTATTTTATCACTTAATCTTAAGAATGAGCATTATAAGATCAATTTTTTTCGCAATTTATTATTTTTGCCACATATTACTTATTGGTACCAGCTTCAGTTTTCATGTCAACGTGAATGAAATCACCTTGTTTAAAATCTGTCAAGACAGAAGAATCTTGCATAGGTGACATGTTATCATCAATTTTATTGGTGTCTGTGTCGGAAAACGGTTCTGGGTCCAGATCTTTGCCGCTGTCGATGGTTAAATCTTCTTCATCCACGTCACTTTCTGAAGAAGATGATAACCTTGGGCGTAATTTTTTATTCGTGCTTTTATTTTTATTTGGCTTGAATGGCGCTGATGTTGATGGTAGCTGTAGGTCTTCCTGTGAAATGCTTTTACACGCATCAACAAACAATTTTTTCTTCCTACCAACAGAGCTTGGTGCTCCAAACCTAGATTTTTCAAACACTTCTTTTGGTAAATCGACAATTGCATCTTGTTCTAGCGTTCTTTGCTTGTTTGTTTTTGGTAGCTTGCATAAAATTTTATTTCTATTCAGTGGTAATAGACCGGTCGCTTCAAAGCCTGATTGAATATTTTTTCCATACTCTCTGAAAGTCGATTTAATGCCTGTGTTAATAAGCGTGGGAATACTTCTTTTCTTACAGTTCCTTTATTATGTTTTTTCCTTTCTTGAAGCGATCTTAATTGGATGAAAAACGCTAACATCTAATGGCTGCGTAAGGTGCGTACTGTTAGGAGGCTTAAGCACAAAACGAATGTCCTTCTCCGTACATTTCGAAATAACATTGGCCGAAATGTGGCTTGCCAAATTATCTCCAATAAGAACTTTAGGACTAAATGGCAAAGATCGAAAATATGGCAATACTATGTTATTAAACCAATCTTCGAAAATATTTGTATCAAACCATCCAGAACGAGAGCGATTATATCTGGCTCCGGTTGGTCCAAATTCCGTCCAAGTGCTCCATAAGTGGTCTGCATTATAGACTATGTAGACCGGAAGCATAAATCCTGAAGCTGCACAAGCAAACATGACGGAAGTAGCTGTTTTAGATGTATCCATTACCTTCTCCGCTCTTTTAGAAATCCTACGAACGATGACTTTCACGCGGTCAGGATCGTCCGTAAAATTAATCTCATCGTAATTTACTATTGCGTTGGATGGAACATCTTTTAGACTATATGTGGTCGAAATATGTATTAATACTATCAGGGCTAACTTGGGCTCTACTTAATTTTATTTATTGAGACATTCTTTTAGTCAGCTCCTCCTTATGTCGCTTTAGAAATTTTTGCAGCCAGGTTTCACCAGGTCTGTTGTCTAGGAATTGTGGCAATTTTTTCCACTTCTGTCCAAGTAGGATTTTACTATCTCTTTTATATCGTTTGAATAACAGGGATAACCCCAGTCCGCTGCAATAGATATACACCGAACCAGATAGTTTTCCTCTTCGATCGACATTGCAGTTTGACCTCCAATTGATTTTGTGTGTAGTCCTTTAGCTTTTCTATATAAAGTTTTAAAAATAATTTCATATTCTTCACTTAAATCTTTTAATGTTCTACCTTGTTTGTGTAGCTGTAGTACTCGCTGGAGCGTGTCTCCGCTATAATCCCGATATTTCGGACTTACCGGTTTCCTTTTGTATATACGCACCATTTTTCAAGTCGCCCCTGAAATTACATCAAAAAAATAAAATGATACGCCACCGGCAAGTAACAAGGAAAAGTAAGGCTTTTAGGGTAGAGAACGATTGCCTCTGTACTATAGGAAGTTTGCAGGTTAAAAAAAATCAAGCTTCCTACCTTTTTTTGGAGATTCACAGCACAATAACAGTGAGTAAATAACCAGTACCACAACATAAACTCAACTAAGAAGCATGGTAGGCATAGATGCTGACTCAATTTGAGATTAAAATTTCGACCGCCAGAGTGCATCATCGCTTTTAACTGGAAAAAGCAAAAATTTTCAATTCAACCCGGTGTTTTCAAGTAGCCCCATTTTACGGTACTTAAAAAGTGAAAAGAAATTAACGAAGAAAATATTATTTGTAGCCAACTGTGTTTGGATTTGGAACCAACTGCCTGGGCTTTGTAGGGGGTGGCTCCCCCTCTGGTCCCGGCCCTGCATGTCGTTTAGGTACTGGAATTTGAAGTTGTCTGCAAATTGACCTACGCCGAATTTAATATGCGCACTCGTCACTCGTATATTTCGTAATTAAGCGTATCTTATTTCAAAATATTAAGGGAGTCGAGATTTGAATTTCGCGGCGTCTTTATTTTTTTGCTCGATTTGCAGGCAGCTTCAAATTCCAGTACCTAAACGGCAGTTTAACCAAAATTTGTATACCCAAAAAACCACTCTAAGACGAAATAATAAATTCTAAACTTATGTGTCGTATTTATCTTTTGAAAAAAAAAGTCAAACCCCGCTACATATTTCATGTCATAAAAATAAATATAGCTACGATTTAAATCCTCAGGGACACTTAATATAGGTTTAAAATAAACAAGCAAAATAAATCTTACCTTTTAAAATAATATTGAATTAAATTCCTTGAAAGTAAACAACATCACTTTACTTTTAGCACCCTTTATGCCTTTAACGCAATTTACACAATTATAACACATTATTTAATAATTTAAATAAGCTGAAGGTTTAACCGCAGCTTAACACAGACAAATGACAACTGACGCTACAACAAGCAAAAGCTTGTCGCTCGCGGAGGTGCATGGCGGTTGGAAACTTGTGGGCGTATGACGTATGCAGAATAAGTGTAACCTCGTTTACAGCGTCGCATGTCGTTGCGGCAACAGTGGACTTAATCGATCTAGGAAGGAGGTAGTTATAAATCCTGCGGGGGTAATTACCCCCCTCCCCTCCCCCGACGCGTCGCCCGTGATCCTGTTAGACATCCACCTTATTTGTCAAGTCTTGCACCGTGAGCCTTCTATCTATTTCCTAAGATGAAATCTGTATTAAAAGGAACAATATTTTAGTCAGCTGAAGCAGTACTCTTTTGAGGGAACTGACTGAAAAACACTTCCAGCACTATTTCAGATAATTAAAGATTTGTATCAAGCATTGTAGGATTAGAGGTGGGTGTATACTGAATGTGATTATAAATGTAGATGAAATCAGAATAGAAGGTCGTACAACAACAGTCTCACTTTATAAAGTTTTGAAACATATAGGATTTCGTTAAAGCACATACATTTTTTATGTACTAGTGATATAGGCTTTTGTCTTTAAAAGTAATAGCTGTTTCAGCAGTCAAGCTTGTTTCTCCTCAACTTATATATTATTTGTTATTTAAAACAGTTATATTACATGAATACCTAATTTAAGAAAACTAGGATGATATTTTGTCCAAGAAATAACAGAAATTATTAAGAGTTCCAATATATTATGAACAACTGTCTGGTAGTTACTTTTTAATAAACTAATTTCACATTTCAACCTAATGTGCAGCTAAATTAAGGCAGTCTACTGTATATCATGACATAATTATTTTTTATTTTAGAAGCAATGCTATGTTAACTCTAATGTAAATAATTCAATCAAGTATATTTTTTATTTACATTAACAGTGAAAAAACTGATTTAATAAAGAATTCGTCAGTTAGCTAAGGACTCACTGAGTATACTTGAACAATTAATTTGTTATTGGGATAAAGTAACAGGAAGGCATATTTAATACTTGCTTTTTCTTTAAACAAAAATATATATGGCATCATAATACTAGGTTTATTATGTTCAAATTCTTGTATATAATTTACAGATATTTAAATTGATTAACTTAATAATTATGACCCTCTGCTAATTTTAGGTCATAGATGTCCCTGCCAAAAATTATGGATATATCCATTATGTATATTAGATATTTTCACTAGTCCTAGTTTTGTTCTCTAGATTTTCTCCCGTTTTTCATGTTTTGGTTATCAATATTTTATATTGTCTCCATGTGTGACATTTTCACTCCTGACATTTATAGTTTGCTTTTATTATTTCATGTATTTATTATAATAAATTATTATAAACATCTCCTTGTTTTAGTCCCTTATGAGACGATTTCTGTTCAGTTTCTTATGTTATAAAGCTAACTGTGGTTTTAACCATTACCATTCTAACTAAGTAGTTTGATTGGAATTCCTAATTTTTCCAAAACATTTCATTAGTTGCTCCCTTTTAATGAACCAAGCACTTGCCGGAAATTGATTAATAGCATTTCATAGTTACAGTTACTTTCAACTTTATTTTTTGCTCTGTGGATGTCTTGTTACTGTTTCTTTCTTCTACTAGTCTTAAGATACGGTATAAGAAATATATACCCTCATCTGTTATTTAATGATGATAAAGAAAAATGCTAGGTAATACATTATATTGTCATTGAAAATAGGTTGTCTAGTTAAATCAAGTGCTGATGATGTTAAACAATAATATGTTTAATTAAATTATTTTAATCAACTTCCTCGATTTGTTATTTATAAAAATCGAGTGTCAGCTGAGAGAATATACTCTGTGGAAGTTAAAAAATAAGATTGTCTACCTTTCCCATTGCGCAACTATGGAGTTGCCAGGTATAAACAGATAAGTCAGTGTAAGTTATTTAATCAAAATATGGGTTAAACGAAAGCTTATTTTATTCCCAATACAACTGCATTTGGTTGCCTTAAAAGTGTTGTTGAATCCATACTTGCCTAGATTTAAAATGTTACATTTTTTGCCCGAGTGTTGAATGTGACAGAGAGGCATTGGGTGCTCAATTCCATTTGGCAGACAAAGGTGCAGCGAGTTCTTCGGAGGTGTAAATATTAACAATATCAATTTTTTTTTATACTCACAGATTCATTTATCATTGACAATACATAATTATGAAATGATAATGTTTTAGTACAAAATGTACGCCTCTCAAAAGATTTTTACGATTGTGTGAGCTCGAATTAAAGTAAATACTGGTGAAATTCAAACAAAATATCACAAAATGATATAAATATTATATTTATAAATACATAAATGTATCAATAGCAAAATAC
This sequence comes from Galeruca laticollis, assembly GCA_963921935.1. NCBI lineage: Eukaryota > Metazoa > Arthropoda > Insecta > Coleoptera > Chrysomelidae > Galeruca > Galeruca laticollis. The sequence continues at coordinate 169,000,210 of OY998180.1, forward strand.
AAAATTTTTATATAAAAACTTATTCTGATTCTGACTCATCAGAAGTGAAGATGTCAAAATCACATTGTAATTCTTCATCGTTCTCTTCGTTTCTCGATTCTGTTAATATATTGTCAACTTATAAGGGTGTTCGATCTCCTATAAATCACGTAGGCTTTAAATATCCATCCAAAAACCAACCACAGTCTTCAGGATTGTTTTTAACGTAGTATGTGTTGGTTACATGAAGCTACATTGAATTAACATAATATATTGTGCGCAAAATTTTCTTTTTCAGTGAGATCCAGTATGGTGGAATCAGATTGGAATCAATCACTTTAATCATCTTTATAAAATGATCTTTGCCTTTGTTCATTGAACATGTTTTTTTGGAACATTTGATATCTGGCGTCATTAATATTAAAATAATGTTTGATGATCTTCAACATATTGAATTTTATCTTCGAGGAGTACATCTACTGAATCTGTCAATGATTCAAATATTTCTTGGGAAACCGTTCGTTTTGAAAATATTTTAAAAGGCGTGACTTTCCCTTTGTTATAAAAAGCCACTGTATAATCACAGCCCATAAATGCGTGGAAAGCTGGCGGACTCAGGCATAAAGTAGGACCTAATTTAATTGTAAGCTCAGTACAGTTAATGCAATTTGGATCTATTTTGTTGATTTTTTTATGTTGAACCTGTCAACCAAGTTTCTCTCTGCAGAACTTTGTAGATATTGATCAGTTAAATTACCAAGACATCAGTATCATTTGCTATGACCAACACTTTTTAATTAGGTGATGCTTTTGATATATTTATGAAACATTATCTGCTTATCTGCCTCTTCATGTTTACATAAATAATCTTCTTAAGTCTCACGGCGTAATTTCCGTCGGTATGGTGTGAAAAACAGTGTTCTCCAACTGTTATAAAAATTCTTTTGGTTTGAATTATTGAAGCTAGATGATCATTATCCCAGTAATTGACCAATAATTGTACCAGGCCCCCTTTGAGCGATACTTTTTGAGATTTCCGATAAAATCGCTAGGTCTTGGTTGAAGAGGTCCTACGACGGCATATGGTCTATCGAACTCTTGCCTACTTTGACGTTCGCAGTCTTTGATTAAGGATTTTATGTGTCTTTCAAAAAGTATGTGTATTTCAGAGCCGTTAGTTGAGCACAGTTTTATTAAGATCGATTCAACACACCTGTATCGCGACATCTTTGTCTGCCAAATGGAATTGAACGCAGTATGCCTCTCTGTCACACTCAATGCTCGGGCAGAAAATTTAACATATTTAATATAGGCGACTATGGATTAAACAACATTTTTGATAAGACAACCTAATGCAGTTGGATTGGGAATAAAATAAGCTTTCGTTTAAGCCATAATTTTATTAAATAACTTATGAGGGTATATAAATTACACTTACTTGTTTATACCTGGCAACTCCATAGTTGCGCAAAGGGAAAGAATCAACCTTTATTTGTTAATTTCCTCAGAGTATATTCTATCAGCTGACACTCGACTTTTATAAATAACAAATCGAGGAAGTTGATCAAAATAATTTAATTAAACATATTATTGTTTAATATCATCTGCACTTGATTTAGCTAGACAACCTATTCGCAATGAATCATTATATGTATTATCTAGTATTTATTCTTTATCATCATTAAATAACAGATGAGGGTATATATTTCTTATACTGTATCTCGCACTATACTCTAGGAACAGCACTGTGTTTGAGATGTTTCAAAATAATTTCTTGTCAAAAATGATTAGGAAATATTTCCAGTTGCAATTTAAATTTGGAATTAAAATAACGAAAATTTGAGATTGTGTAGATAGTAGTAAATAGCCATTGTATCTGTTTTCCAATTTGGAAATAATTGAAAATGAATTTTTTATTTTTTTTCAGACTTCCAGAGGCTCAATGGGTTAGTTTTCATGGAAAACCATATCTTGTAAATATTGTGATCCATCAACATATTTGTGTAAAAGTATATTCCAATCAAATTCGTGCTAAGAAGATGCAATGTGTCAAGCTCTCCATTGTCATTGTAATATTTTAAATATTTTATCCCATCAGGTTAAAACCTACAACTTCATATTTCGGTTGTCACATTCCTGTCAAGTTTTTTTGTTAATTTTGTTAATCAATTTCCTTTTTGATTAAATTAAGAACATGTAATTCCAATGTGGAAGTATTATTATTCAACAAAGGATCAAAATATAAAATTATTTTTTTGGTCTTAACTACTGCAAAATTTAGATAAAATCTTCCAACTCTATTGAATGTATCTATGGAATCTTCAATACACAGTGTATAAAATTAGTTGGGTTGGTGGATTTTATGTCCATTTGTAAAATAGTATCTAATATAGTAGAATCAATAAAATTTATCTAGTTAATTATTAGAAATACATTTGTTTTCTTCTCATCTTTCCTCTAAGCACATTCCAATTCTACAATTATACTATACTTATTGACACTATTCTATTAATTTACATGCTTCTCTTAAGAGGGCCCTCACGTTTTAGGAACCTGAAAACAGTTGGCACCCGTGACTTGCAACAAAATTTAGGTCATTTTGTAAACAACAAATCTAAAGAACGCAGTGAAAATAAGTATCGAAATTTTAACACAATATAACTTGGACCTTTGTCATGGGGTTCAGGTATTTTGGTTAAGTTTTATATTGTTATAAAAAAGATATAAGCCAGTAAGTGATGGTATGATTTTGACAGTTTTGACAATTTGTGGTCACCAATTTGGACGCCAAAACCTGATCCCCAAAAGGAAGCCCAGAAAATTCAATTCTGAAAATATGAAATCTCAAATCATTGTATTTTTTGAGATTTGTTGCACGCAAATTTCGCAAACGAATAACTTTTTACTTTAGTTCAACCGTTCCACCGTCTTGATGGATGGCGCTGTATAGAACTTCAATGACAGATGACGACGTTCAGATCATAGACAAATTATATTATTATTTTCTCTATAGGTCAAATGTTGTTATATGTTTTGTGTCCATAAAAATATCCCAAAGTTATAGTTTAGTCAGTTTAGTGTGTATTGTATTTGTAAGTGATTATTATTAAATTTGTAGCCAAGATTGCTTATAGGTGAGACGTGAGGAGGAGTCGAGTGGGGCACTGAGTGAGGACTGCATTGCATTTACTATAAGACGAAACGTTACCACTATAAGCAAGTGATTTTATTTCTGACCGAAACCCATGAAAATATAAGAAAATAATACATAATTTTGCTATAAGAGCAATGATTGGTTTATTAGATCATTGCGTGTTATTGTTTATTACTGGGTTGCCGCACTTCAGCTGTTTTTAAGTTATAGAAGAAAATAAATATTTTTTCAAACCCCAAACTCCATTACAAACCTTAAAAAGATATGTTTAAGCTGACCTAAGAGATTACCATCTACCATTACGTTTTCCTTATTAAAATTATACGGAAAACGATTTCAAAAGTAATTATAAACAATGTTTTAAGTTTCTCCATACACAACAATATTTGTAATAGCGTAAGTTTGGCAATCAATAAGGAGAGGCGCACTTCGCATGTCAATAAACAGTTCGATGTTGGATTTTATAAGATATGAGGATGGTCATCACAGCAATGGTTATCTACTTTTTAGCTTGCCATAGCCTATCGCCCATAGGTAATAGTAGTTGAATAAAATTAGTGAATCAAGTAGGTAACATTACATTTTAAAAATCTTTGAACCATAAATGTTTTGAAACTTTGTCTAGTTAATAGTCGAAATTACCTTGCAAATTATTTGATTATATAAGCATTTAAAAAAAAAGAAAATAGGAACCCAAATTATTATTAAAATATGACTTAGTAATAGTGTTATTTGTTGATATTAAAAAAAAATTGTAAAACAAAGGATAACTAAAAAATTAATTTTGTCTACCTACTCTAGAAATTGGTCAGTTGTGTACACTCCAGAAGCTGTATCGTGCTAACAACCCGGAATTTCTCCAAAAAATGTTGCACTGCAGGTACCATAGCACCAGTGGTACTAGCTCTAGTGAGCTGAAAATCTATAAGGTTCATCTATAAGATGCTCTGAATAGTATCCAACATGAAATTGGTCATTTGCATACACTCCCGAGGCTGTAACGTGCTAACAATCCGAAATTTCTCCAAAAATGTGGCACTTCAGGAACTATGGAATCCGGTGTATTAGCTCTAGTGAGCTGAAAATCAATAAGGTTTATCTATAAAAAGCTCTGAATAATATCCAAAAATGAAATTGGTCATTTGTATACACTCCGGAGTCTGTATCATGCTAACAAACTGAAATTTCTCCAAAAATGTCATACTTCAAGTACCATAGCACCCGTTCTAATGACTGGTGAGGTGTCCTGAACAATATTCAATCATAAAATTGGTTACTTGTTGCACTTCGGGGGTTGTATCGAGTTATACAGACAGGATTTTTTTTCTAAAAACTATTTTTGTGTGTTGCTGAAAAACGTAAAAACAACTAAAAAAAATCCAAAATTCCAACTTTTTTTTGGGCAAACCAATACTTTTCTCCCATATTAGATGGGTTGAACGGAAAAGTAATAATGTATTATATAAAAACAAAAAATTATTTACCATTCAGGTGATCAAACATATGTGTGTATCTGTTATTTTGTAGATGGATAAAATAAAATGAGCCAACTATTTTTTTGTACAATGAAGGAAAAATGTTTCAGTTCCAATCTGCACAACACACAACTTGTACATGTTGATTGTATGTTTGCTTTTGTACTGTATATATCGATCTCCCCACAATATATACATTACAGCTCTTTCGCTTTACATTTTTCATTAGTTGTCATAATTGCTTTGTAAGTTTTTTTAAACGTTTGCTATTTTAAATTGAAATTCCTCGCTGTACCTTACTTTCCTCTTTCTCTTAGATGTAAAGTATTGTATTACAAGTAAATATTTCTTTGTATAATAAAGAAATTTGGAAACTTTTTGTTTATATTATTTGTTTTTAGATAAAATTGAATATATTGACACATGTAGTTACAAAAATTTATAATTATGAAAACATTTTAATATGTTAATATAAATGGTACAAATTTAGAACGGTAGAATGTTTTTAAAGTATGTATATTTTTCTTATATTCTTGATTTCTAGCAATTCCCACAATTCTGTCACTTGGTATCCATATTATTAAATAGCACATGTCCTTTCATGTAATATGTAATGTACCTTGTATCAGGTGGTAATAGTTATATTTTTCAATTATCACTATTACATTTTCATCAAAATGAATTATGTAATTTTTGTCTTTTGAGAGCGGTTTTAATTTTTCTTCATTTATATACTTGAAAGGTCACTTCAATTAAGCATTTTTCGCGAACAAACCCGTATTATCATTAAAACTGGGTTTCAAGATAATGTTGAAAAATGTTTTAATGATACTAGAACAAACAATTAGTATTATTTATACACAACTTTTAAAATTAAAAAATACGGACTGCAGGATAATTTACATTATCATAACTATAATTTATGATATAGGGTAGATATACGATTACTTACTTTTTAACAATTTATTCCTTTCAAAAACTCTTATGAAACGCTTAAATAATCAAAAATATACACTCAAATGGAAATACTTATATGTCAGCAAGTTTTGTTTGGATGCAATATAAAAAACAGTGATAAGGTTTCTGTGGTCACAAAAAGTTGAAATATTTGAATCCCAAACATCCGAACAGCTGATCCAGAGATGCGTTTCTTTGAACCGCCAAGAGTGGAAAGACAGAAAGAGAAAATATGTTGAATAAGTAAAAGCCGATTCAGTACTACCATTGACATCTATCGTAAATATTTTCAACCAAATAATTACTAGATAAGTAACTAGTATTGTGTAGGGTTTTAGGTTTATATATCTTTGAGGAGACCCCTCTTAATAAATATTTTTCAAAATAGAATACACAATTAAAGAAAATGTTTCGAAATGGTCCATATACATAAGAATGAGAAAGAATGAAAAAGACCTAAGCAGCTTGAACAAAATATATAAATCTGTTTTTGAATGTTCCATGAATGATTTAAATTGTTAATTGCTCCTTTCTTTGCAAATTAAAATTTCAATAAATAAATAAAAACAAAGAGATTTAGTATAAGTAGTTGCAAGTTGTGTTTGGACATTTATGTAGCAAGTAATTTGTTCACGCGATTTATTTTGCTTAAGTAAAAATTATAGGTACAGCTTGACAACACCGCCCAAGAATGCGATTTAAAAATTTACTAGCTAAGGGGCCATCCATAAAGTACGTCACACGAATTTTACGACTTTGGAACCCCTCCCCCCGTCCTTGTCACAGGTTGTCACATTTTTATAACCCTTATAACAGCTATTTTCATTTTTTACTTATTTTTATTAAATAATAATCTAATAAAATCAACATAAATTCCAACATTTTATAAAACCGAAAAAACAAACGACTAGTTAGAAAATAATAAACGATTAATTATATTAATTAAAGATAAAAAACTTAATTATCGAGTGTCCATGGACTTTGGATCCACTCTTTTATATCAGCTATTACTGGTAAATCAGGCACTTCATTTTCGTTCTGAATTTGAACGTCAGGAACATCCTTAGTGTCGACATCATTCTCTTCCATCCATAAAGCATCGTCATCATTCATTAAACAGAGAATTTCTCGGGCACGTCTAGCCGCAATTCTTTGAGGACGAATTTTCGCTATAGGTAACATTTCTTGTTTTTTATGCGATTGTTTGTGTTGATTAGCGGCTTTATATAAGGAAAAATATAAACCACATACGCTACACGATCTTTTAAATATGTATGACTCGACACTAGGGCAATAACTATCGTATGGAACTTGTTTCAGATGGGATGATGCTCGGAGATGTAATGACAACTGTAGTAATAATGGAGCAAACTTAGCCTCGTTGTCATCACTTCCTGCGACTACATAACCATTTGATTTTTGTTTAATCAACACAGGTGGTGGTAAGAATCCTCCTTTTAATAATTGCCAAAGACTAGAACGTCATACTGGACAACATGTGATAGTCTCGCATTTTACAATTTGTAAAGAATATTGTGACTCACGTACGTGATTAGCATACCAAGTAGCATTATTTTTCAACATCATAGCAAGATTAGCTTCGAGTCTGGTGTCAGTTGGTATAACATATTCGGCAACTACAGGAAATTCATCAATGACTAATTTGCTCCAAATATCAGCTAACACATTTCCTGCACTTTCAAAGTTCCGTTTTTCTAGCTCCAAATCAGTAGTTCGATTACTTGAATCGAGATGTGACCCAAAATCATCATGATTTAATATTACACCAGTAAGTTCACGACTAAGAGGTGCCATGCGTCGTTCGACGTTAAATGCACTCCTTCCTGGGGCATTTGTAGCTATAAAAATTGCATCTAAATCAAAATCTTTAAAATGTTTTATAGTTGAAATTATAACCCGCTCGTACCGTGGATTTTCATCAAGACCACCATCGCATGTGAAAATAAATACAGGTCTTACAAAACCTTCTCTAGTTCTCAATAAGTTTTCGAAAGTCGGTAATTCAGAAAGATTATGAATGTCAATGGCATGAGTCTCTGCATTGGAAGATGAATGTTTTCCACTACGAATTGCTACGTATGTAGGACCAGAGTACGTCACAGCTTCAGGTGATCCTTCACCATCTTTTTTTATTAGAATGCCCGCATAAACAGATGGAATAAGTTTATGTTTCTCGGCGACTACAAAATCATGATCTGGCAATTGGACACGGTAATCAAGATGCATTAATATTGGTGCTTGAGCGTTAGCTGTTGTAATGCCTAAAGGTACACGTGCTTTATCATCCATCGATAAAAAAAAACTTGGTCCGGACCCAAAATTGAAGCTACAGATTCAAGATTTTGTATAGTAGCGGTACAAAATTTGCCATCTTTATGCTTTGAATGTAACGTAGAGTCTGGTTTACAAAGCTTGACAGGAACGGTTACGACATGTTTTTTACCTTCCTCTGTATTTACTCGCTTGGGAAGAAGTCTCAAATACAATCCTGAGCGACTGATAGTATAGCCTTGCTTAAATAGTTCAGCTTGCAAGTCGTCTAATGTCTTACAACATCTTATAACTTCAGTACGACGGCGATCATCAGCTGCGCCACCAAAAAGAGCAATTGATTTTATTACTTCAAGTAAACCGGATTGATTTTCCTCAACTCTAGGCCGACCAAAAGTATTTCGAAGTTTAAGAGCAGGATTATTTTCACACAGTTCTAAAATTTTTTGTTTTTTAGTATCACGACTTTTTGTTTGGCGTTCCGCCGCGTTGATTTTTCTTTTCAATTAGGTCTTTTCTGCTTGAATATCTTTTCTTAATGTTGTTATTTTTTTGGTAGCATCATCTGTCGCTATACCAGCATCACGTGCTAATACTAAGCTATTGAGCTCAGATTCGAGTACAATAATTTTATTCTTGGAAGCGTGTTGACTAGGTGTTGGTTTAGCTACTATTTGAAGTGATTGACATCTACTCGATTCTGTCATAACATTTTTAAATTGAGTGAATGAAAACGACGAATACTCAGTGTGTATTAGTTTATTACTTTCCAGCTAAGCGCTTTCGGCTATTAAGCCATTATCAAAGCCGTCGTCATTTAAAAAAGTAGTTGTCAAAGCCATCAAGTTGATTAAAAACAATACTCAAGATAGAATCATCGTTATGATTGAGTCATTGGAATAAAAACATTAAAATACCCTATTGAAAGGGTGTAAAATTATAATTCACATGATGCAAATTCACTCAAAATTAAAAAACTCAGTGTTTTTGGCAAAGAATTAGCTAGAAACATTGAGTTTCATTTAAAACACTAACATAAGAACTAATGTCTGCTATATTCAATAGGCCATAGAATATTACCAAAGGTCAGCGGCGTGTAATCCTAGCAGAGTTATAGGCTGCGCATAACTTATCCACTGTATCAACTCCGCCTTTCGTCTTGTTATAGTCGATTATAATTGATGGTTTTCCTGTTTCCTCGTCGATTGAGTCATCAAGATGCATAGTTGAAAGAAGAAACGCATTTTTTCGTTCTTTAGGGATATAAGACACTAAAGTAGTTTTTTCTTGAAATCCAAACATAGTCGACTTCTCAGGCTTATTTATCATCATAACTGGTGGTATTTGCGGTTTGTTTTTTCTTAAAGTGGCTATAAGTGTTAGTTTATGGCCTGTCAGTGCCAGTGGGATACTTGAAAAGAAGTTGTCTGTGGTGAGGTTACGATTAGATCCAGAAATTGGTTCACATAATCTTGGCACCAGAAACAAGTTTGATGTGTTTACAAAACACGACCCCGTTGGTTGTTGACCAACGTAAATTTCCATTTTATCAGTATACAACATTTTTGCATCTACTAGGGAATAAACCTTTATTCCATATTTGTTGGGTTTCAATGGTATGTAGGGGAGACCAGGGATAGCTTGGACCATTTTTGATTAATATTTTTTGGCAAATTTGGTAGGTCTTTTATTGCTATCAATTGGGTACCATTCGACACTAGAAAACCTAAGCTATTCATCTGAACTAGAGAAACTTTCCTCACTTTTTAGTATTAACTATTTAAGTGATAAAACGTTTAAAGTTGCATATAGTCCAAACTATCACCATAGGTGGGGCTAATTTGGACAACTACATAAGGTGGGGCTAGTTTGGACAACTACATATCTTAATTTTTCAGTTTCAGTCTTTGCCGGAGAGAAGCAATAATTTAAAATATAGTTGAAGCCACAAAGAAAATTTATTATTAGTTTATCAAGTCACAAGAAACAAGGTAATAAGTATTCTAGAATGTTATACCTAAATTGGTATGCCAAAATGCAAAACACGTCTATTAACGTATATTTAGAAACTGTTCTAAATTAACCCTTTTACTTTGGGTTAATTAGAGGGAATGTAGCTTCTTTGTTGTTATACGATGTACTCGAAGGACCAAATGGATATTTTTCACTTTAGGTATGATGTAAATGATGTACTGTACGATGCAATGAAACACTTATGTCACTTTAGATTTTATATTGTCATGAAATTATAAGTTTTTGTTTGCGTCGACAATTAAGAATTCACTTTATATTCACGCGATGAATGCTATGACGTTTTATGAAATAACTAAACCTTAAAGACACATGTTTGTTCCCGATATGTAAACGCCGGGTGCTCTTCTAAACTCAGTACCTGTGTGTACCACGTTCAAGGATGAAAAGAGGAAAGTGTGTCTGGGAAGTCTGTCTGGGAAGTGAAGTGAGAATGAGGTTATTTTCCTACTTATACGTAGTGTGACATAGGTGCGAGGAACGAACAAAATAGTAGAAACTAGCCAATGGGATAAAAGTATTTTAAAATGTAACGTTCGAACAACAAGTGAATTTGCCAGTTGGAGATATGTTTTTTTTGGGGTTTTCAACGGTTTCGTAGATACAGATAACAGAGTTTGGAAGAGAGTTTTTATGAAGAGATAAGATGTCGGGGACTTTGATATGTTCAGTAGAATTTCAGAAAACGATATTTATCTGTTTTCCTTAGGTGTTAGTAAATTTAAATGACTTTTTTAGTGAAGTAAAGAAATATTAACTGTTGAAAATAAGGATATATTTAGTTATATGTTTTGAGCATAATATTCGAACAGTAGTATACAGGGGGTTGAAATTAAATCACGGGAGAATTTGGTAATTAAAACCCAAATTCGAACAGAAACTTTGTTAAGATTTTTGCTTTAAAATAATACTTTCCCCTCTTAACCGATAGCAGAGGGACTTTTATGCTAATTCTTCTAATGCTACGACAGCCGTATTTTCTAAAGTTGAGTAAGAAAAGCACATTCCTTGACGTCGGGGGAATTTAATTTCGTGTTCGCACCCTGACTGGATCACCTTAGAACTACACCCTTTATAGTGCGTCAATAACTTTTTTTTAGCGAATTTGGCAATGGCGAAATCTTCATCTCCACTCTCTTCCCGGATGACTCTGCAGAGGCACTAGAATATATTATCCCGACTCTTCGCATATGTTCTCAATGTGGTTTTTAGCTTCACTGGATGACGATGAGATCAGAACTTTTTTTTGGGAATGGGGCCACTTTTTTACCCTCTCCAACTCCATCTTCTCGGGAGTATCAGTAGCAATCATAAAGCGACCCTGTTTTCGGCAACGGTTGGACTGAACCCTAAGAGCTGCCATCGGGAGGAGTCTAACAACTTCTGATGAGACAAAACTTATTGTCACAGAGTTTGCTTCTGCAGCCACTGTAGTGATTCGACTAAGAGTTGTAAAGTTGGAACCAGTTTATGTAGAGCTTGAACCAGGGATCAAAGCATGTATGTCGACTGATTGGGTGCTGGGTTCAGAAATATCTTCATTATCCCCCGTGAGGGGATGTTCTGAGACTGTAGAGGATAAAAAGTTCTCATCCCGAATATGTTTCTGTCGAAGGGAACGATTCCCGCAATCCTAAAACTAGTCTTTTCATTTTCTGGGTGCGTATATCCTTATTGTCACATTTGGGTTGAAATTCATCCAAGAGTTAACAGCAGCACTAAAGAATTTTTTGAGTGAACCAAATACACAACGATCCAGAGGCTGCAGCTCATTCGATGTCTGTGGAGGGAGTGTCAACACTGCAATTCCCTTTTCTTTACAGAAGTCTAAACTCTCAATGCTCAAGTGGGCCTCGTGATTGTCCATGATCAAAAGAACGGGACTTTCTTGAGTGCATAGAACATTGTCTCTAATAAATGTTAGCACTTTTACAAATTTTTCTGTTGTCATCTAGCCCGACGTATGCACTAGGCCCAAACTTCCAGCTGAAGCTGCAGACATCATGCGGCTTTCATCAAAGTGCATACGAGAAAATACCTACGCCGGTGGCAGTTCGTTGCCATTGGTGCATATAATTCCCACCTGAATGACAAGCTTTCCACGTTCCCGAAACGTAATTTGCCGACCTGTTTGCGTCCCTTCATACCAATGACTTTTTCTGTACGAGGAACTGTGGTGACTCCAGTTTCGTCCAGATTATACACTTATCTGGTTTTGTTAGAAGCTGCACCTCTGCATTACATTTTCAAGTTTGTCAAAAAACACACCCACTGGATGACGGTTGTCGCTTCTGATGTCGATGTTGAAAGCATGATTGTCTTTTCATAAAAGCTGAGAACCAGTCTTCCCCAGCTTCTTCTCTTTTTCCCAAGTAGGTGGTAGTCATATTTCGTTTTTCTTTGCGTATTGTTATGCCAGTTTTCTAGTTGTTTTTGGAGTAAGCCCGTCAAACATTCCAGAACACTTTAAAAAATATTCAGCTAACAGTACAGTTGAATTATTGGATGTTTACCCATGGGTCATTAATATCTGATAACATAACCGACATATTTATTAAGTGGCATCTTAACCAGATACCGTAGCCAAGACTTTTTCACCCCGTCCTCAGCTGCCGTAGCACGTATTGAAATTCCTCTCAGAATTAAATATTCAATGGCCGCCTCTGTATTTCCTTCTTATAGATGCGGCGGGATATATTGGACAGTTGTCTACAGTATCCCCTTGTGGCACATCAACACAAAACAATTCATAATAATCCTGTAAAAGCATACATAGTTTTCATCATAGCAGTGTTTTATTTCCTAACCTTCAGCAATGCTTCATGTTAATTACAGCAATATCCTTAGGCGGTAAACTGTCCAATTCACAACAAACTGTAGATCAAACACTTACACATCAAAGCACAAAAACTGTAAAATCTATGCCAACTTTTCATTTATAGATGCAGGGCGCCATATCGAGTATGAGCCAAGTTGTTAGGCAAATACGCTTCAAATATGCCATTGGCCATATCTCTTACATCACGGTGGCGGCAAATTTAAAGGTGTCCATTGTTACTTTTTTTTGCAGAATTTATTTCAATAAAAAGGTTATAACTATTTCTTTTATATACTAAGTTGTTTGTTTATTCTTCTCATTGGCAACTTCAGGTACGGCGTCATTGGCAACTGCGAGAACAATATTCATATACAAGCACATACAACATGGGATCCTTCCTACCATACGATTTAAATTTTTTTTTGGATATTTGTAGAGTTCAATTGAATAACTTTAAGAGATATGAAACCAGGATGACTGCAAGATATATTTAGGCGTTGTTTACCTATCAGTTGAAATTCTGACATTTTATAGTACTTCTCCGAAGCAGTGCGAAAGGTCACGTTACGCGCATATTAGGTTTATAACATTTTTGCGACTAGCATACGATAACTACTCACTTAACAAAAAAAAAATGATTTTTTTTTTCAAACGACCGATGAACAGATATTTTCTGACCTGTAGATAACTTTCCGGGTTCTTTTTCACTGCGGTTTGCCATAATTTTGGCAACTTTCCAATTTTTTGGCTTAAGGGAAGGAATGTACCCTTTATATTTGGAGGAACTGAATATTTTGTTTTTGTTAGTGGCGCATTATACTGCATAAGTAGCGGATACCGCTGCTATATAGTTTTTTCGGAAACTGTGATTGGGGGAGGCTAATTTTACTTTAAATAATAAGGTTTAACTAACTTAGGGAAACAGAATTTTGTTTTTGTCGGTGGTGCATATGAGTGCATTAGGAGTGTACTTCACTGCCCTATACATTTTTCGGACTTTACTTTATATATTGAGGTTTAACAAAGTATGTGGAGGGGGATTTTGTTTTTCTTGGTGGTGCATATGAGTGCATTAGAAGTGGATTCGACTGCACTATATCTTTTTTACAAATTGTCATTGGAGGGGGGGAGGCAACTTTACTCTGAATAATGCGATATTACTAACTGAGGGGAGGGGTGCAAAGTTCTTTTTGGATGTAGCATTATGGTGCATTACAAGCGCTTGATGGTGTAAAGTTCAAAATTTCTATTGGGGGAGAGATCCTAGAGAATCTGGCGCGAATTCCAAAAACCTCTTGACGAGGTAAAAGTAGGTAACGCAAGTACACGTCTTATAGAAGATGTGATATCAAATCATACATTGTATAGGGTGACACAAGTACTATATCTATCTATAACCTTTTTAAAATAAAGGTAAGCTATGGCTACATATTCACACTTTATTCCTTATTAATTTGAAAGTATCAAATAATTGATGTAGTTGAGTTCAGCCCTGTTTAAATAATGTTTCTGTTCTTTCCAGTTCATTTTAATGCAATTTGTTCTTCATCCGTTCTTATTGTAGTAAATATAAAAAAAGCTTTTTGTTTGTTTACTAGATCTGACAACTCAAGCGAAACAGATGTGGCCTTCACTTTGTAATGCGTTTCTATAGTATGATTCGGATGGGGCCCTTTCTTTCTAATGTGTTTTATTAATATAAATCGGATGGGGCCCTTTCTTTGTTATGTGTTTTCATAATACCTATAAATCGGATGGAGCCTTTATTTGTATTTAATTTTTGATGGTATGAACTGAATGGAGCCTAATTTGCACGTCCGTCTAAAATGTACACAGACATTTTAATGATTTTTGGTAAAATTTAAAAAAAGAAATAAGTCAGCTTTAAACAAACACTAACAATATTTAAACAGGGCAGAACGCTAAAGAGTTATTTTTTCTAGCTATTTTCCTGAGTAATAAATACTTTGTTTTGGAGGCGTTAATAGCTCGTTTGTGTTCGTGTAAATAGGGTATTATTGTCGTGTTTATATGTGTTTGTGCGACTTCTAATGCGTGATCTGGATTCTCTGCCGTTGCTACAAAACAAATGTCGTCGACGTACATATCGGTTAGTATTTGTGGGGAAGTTGGTATATCGCGGATGAATAAGGCATAAAGCAAAGGCACAGTTTATTACTTTCAGAAGTAGCTAGATCACTCTGCCGATTTTACTATTCCAATCTTTTCTCTCACTCACATCCACTCCCAGGAAATGAATTCAAGATGCGCAGAAGACGTGTGTCGCTTATTACGCATAGTGGTTGGCTTCACCTCTATGCGCGTAGGAAATAATTTCAGACTGCGCAGTGGAAAAATTGGAAGTGGAATTGGAGGTGCCGACAACGAGTGATATAACTGCTTCTGCAAGCTTTAAACTGTGGCAAAGTTGATAACACAGAGCCTTGCGGAACTCCAGCTTGGATCGAGAGTGATCCAGCCGTGTGATTGTTTATTTTGGTATAACATTTTCTATTTCATAAATACGAGTTAAGTATTTTACGCAAGTAGTGAGGAATGTTTAGCTTGATCAGTATATATACTAATCCCTCGAGCCATATGGAATCAAAATCCTATGGGGATATCCTGGATATCTATTTCCCATTTAAGATCAGTATAACTGTGCAATGATATAGGAAACCAGGAAAACTCATCTGATGATCTTTACAATTATTACTTAAGAAGACAGTTTAAAAGTGGAGAAATCCTTGAATTTATCTGTTCATTCTCGACTTTATATTGTGGGTCTCTTAAGTGTCTTCCAATTTCTAATTCCTCACGGATATCTAGTTCGTGTTTCTTGTCACAAATATGTAGTATTTCTAGTTCGGTGTTACTGAATGTTTGGTGTAAAGTAGATTTTTTGCGTAATGGGATTTCTCTGGCTGATCTATCTGGTTCAAAGCCAAGATAAGGTAAATAATATATCAAGTTTGGTTGAAATACATTTATATTTGAAAATATCTACAAATAATGTACATAGTATATATTACAATATTTCAATAAATACATTAAACTTTAAATAAATATTTATACTACAATAATAAATAAGTTTGAATATTCAATATATTAACATTAAATAACGTTCTGATGGTTTTCAAATAATATATATAAACAGTAGAGGTTAAGAAATATTATAATAAAATTTCTATCAATTAGGGTCTATCACATGACCCAAAAATAAATTAAATATGTTGACACATTTCAATTTTGGACATATAACAAGTCCGGAAGTAATAAGAATAGTACAATAAATGAATAAACTACATTTTTCGCTTTTTAATGATAAACCAATCAATTGGTGCATAATATTGCAATATTTGGACAAATAAGAAGGATGAAATAGTGTATGTTTCGCTAACTTTTATTACTTTACTTTGGGTGTACCTACTAGGTGAAGTGAGTAATGGAAGAGGATAATGTCGATTGCTACAAATCTAGCCCATATTTATCTTTAAATTCGAGACTAGGTATATCGTAGATGCGACAAAATAGAGATAGAATGGCTAGTGACTTCCTGGTACTAAAACATATTGATAGGAATCAATAGCGTATACCTTTTGCTGAAGAGTTCCGCTAATACCGAAACTGGTACACAAGTTTTCTTTTAATTTTAAGCCAAGATAAACTGAATCGACAAAAGGGTCGATCATTGTTACATTATTTGAGAGAAAAGTAATTCAATAATTGGCACAAAAGTAGTTGTGCTTTTCTTTGGAAAACTGTTAAAAATGGTGTTTAAAAATATCTAACCATTGAAATTTGTATTCAGCTGCAAGAGGTCAAAAGACAAAACCTATTCAAATCATGTGTTTCCAGATCTAATTAGATTTTGATTCACACATAATGTTGAAAAAATTACTTGCTTAGGCACAAGTTAGGTCGTAAAACAAGCTATTAAAAGAAAGGTGAAATCAAAAATTATTTTTCATTGGTAATAATATACTTATTTTGTAGAAAGTAATCAGGTCTGAGTAATACTCGTATCATTCAAAAAATTTAGAATGAGTCTTGAACAAATTTTCATTAAAGGATTTGCCTGGTTTGCAAGCAGTTGAGGAAACATTGAGTAACAGAGCTAAAAGGTAGTTTTGTTTTTGTTGAGTCAGTCAGAAGTTATCTTGAAAAAAATTATGTAGTTAGAGGTTGGTTGACTGGTGCCCGAGTTTAGTGTGTTTTAAGTTTGGTGGCCGAGTCTGTGGTTGACCAGTGCCAACTGTGGTTGTCCATGCGTTGAACATTTGTCCAATTTCAATTGCTTTAACTCGATTGTCCTGGAACCTGGTCCTGAGTGTTGATTCCAAAACTAAGAAGATGTTTGTAGGTACCCAGACTACGGTTATTCAGGCTGTTCAGCTCAAAACTGATATTAATGTGGTCTCAAGCAGGAAATATTTTCTCAAAATGATATAATTATTTTGTTGGAAGAATGAAGAACAGTAGGACATATGTAATATCTCTATATAAGTTTTCTGTTTTTTGTTAAATACAATTTTACTACCATATTTTGGGTAGTTCTTGATGTTTTTATTAAAGTTCACGTAATTTTAACGAACAAGAAAAGCTCTAATGGACACATCATAAACCAACTTATTAATAACTATTATATTATTGAAAATTTTATTTGAAAAAAATTAATATTTTTTAACGTTTGATTATTAATAATGTTTTCCCTATTTAATTAAATTTTTTAATATGCCAATTACTAAATGATCAAACATATTTTAAACAGCATATAAAAAAGTCAGAAGAATATAGAAACGTTTTTAATAATAAAAAAAACAGAAGTATTGTCAAATTTACTAAAATTTGTAGTGATACAATTATTGCTAATATTCATGTTTGTATTTACAGTTAATAGTGGGATTTATGTAGCTGTCATAGTTTGAACTGTTAATAAAGACAGTACTATTATTATTTTATTAACCCTCCTAATTCATTAGCATTTTCTGTTCCGCTACCCTTATATCACCTATTGATCTTATCTAACCTTTGAGAGGTATAATATCATTAAAATTAGTACTAATTGGTTAAAGAAAAACATCCATAAGGTAAATAAAAACATCTATAAAGTAATGAAGATAAAGTGATTCTCATCTCATTAATATATTCACAAAAATATTCATTTTCTATTATCAATAAGTGAATAATAAATAAAATGATGAAGAACTATTTATCGATTAATTTTATAGCCTACTGAGAACAAATTTGGTATTTTGCAGGTAACTTGAATAAATATCAAAATAATAAAGCTTAAAAATTGCTTAAAATGATGTCCATTGACTTGACTATATGATCATTGTGATAAAAAGTCGGATAGTAACAAATCAAATGCACAGACAAGTAAATAAAACAGAAAAAATAGTAAAATACAAATAAACACAAACAAACAAACTAAGTAGGCCAGGGCCGATACATGGTTTTATATTGGTGATCTTCAGCAAATTAGAGACAAGCAGCATTTTAGCAAGGAAATTTGTTTTATGGTGCTAAATGTCTTCTGAAACCCTAGCGCTGAGGTGTTGAGCCCTTCACCCCATCGACCTTCATCCCATCGACGATTTTTAACTTTTTTCTTAATAAATCTAAAACTGCATTTTTAACTTTTTTCTTAATAAATCTAAAACTGCATTTTTATAAAAAATGTCAAAAGAGAAGAAATTGTAGAGAAGAAAATTTCCTATCAAGCAGTTGAAAAATGTTAAGATCAAATTGGCGTAACTAAAATAAATGGAATTGCACTGTACATCTCAGTTCTTTATAGCAGCATATGTTAAAAACTCGACAAAAAAATAGATTTGGATAATGCCAGATACATGCTTTATCAACAGTACGTTGCTAAACGGTCTTAATACCAATTTCAACTTGGGATCATTACCGCCTACAATTAATAGTACGGAGTATCATGGACTTAGAGTTTTTCATCAGGTAAATTGAATTTATGTTGCATTCAAATGATTAACTAAATTCTCATTTTGAACTAGGTGAAGGCTTGGTTGAATAACAATCTACCACCGCAAGATTGGGGTTTGAATCTGAAAAATCGAGAGATGCATCCAGTTCATTCAGAACAGGCCATTGCTCCTACATGGGTTGTAGAGAAAACATTTTGCAATTGCTCTTCGGAAGGCCAGAAAAGAGCATGTACGTACAAGCGAATGTGACTTACCTAAAGCATGTGGCCAATGCAATGGCATTACCTGCATGAACCCAACAAAATGTTGAAGAGAATGCGGATACCTGTAAGACAAGTTATCTTGTTCCCGAGTTAAGTTCGTTCTTATTTTGTTATTAAACATGTATATTTTCTAATATACCTTTTTCATGGAAGATTATTAATTGTTGAATTGCAATTTTTCTCACTCAGTAAAATGTAATAAAACGCACTTTCAAAAAATTTATCTCCGCCACTGCTAACTAACTTTTAATGAAAAAATCGTTTTTATAGCAAATTCTATCCTAATAAAAATTTGGTCTTGACATTTTTCCTAGATAAGGTCATTTGGAGTTAAAAGCAGAATAAAATTAACTGAATGAAAGAGTTTTTACCTGCGCCACTGAAAGTCAACTTCTATTTGGTAGGAAATTTTCTTCTCTACAACTTTTTACTTCTGACATTTTCGCTTAGTTTTAGATAAAAAAAGAGCGATTTTTACCCCTTGTAAGGAGGTTTTTGGGTGACGGACTCAATGGTTCATCGCTGGGGCTTGAGCATGTTTAAAGGTCTACAAAATGAAGCACCATGCCAAATTGCAGCTTGTCTCTAATTTGTTTGAACCTCAACCTGGATAGGTCCTGTGCTAAAGATACTACATGTTGAATCATGAATTAATTACCTCTTTTGGACAGAATAACAAACTCGACGCGACTCACTCAATATTATGTTGAAAATAACTTAAGAATTTATTTGGAGCATTTTCACAACCGAATGATGGTAGGTTGTAATGCTATGTTGGTTATTATTATTATGTTTTCCCGACGTAGTAGCTGACTAGATACTATAAAAATTTACAAATTCTTTGATATGCAAGATTACTATATATCACTTATTCAACACAGGAACAAATATTTTCTAATGATCAATTGAGTAATAATTATTTTAATTTGGCAAATACGTATTGTTCATACATTCCTAATATTGATTGAATTTAATCATAAGTTATAAGAAATACATTAAGCTTCATAAATCTGTTCCTAGTATTTTGTTACATCAAAATGATAAAATATTTTGAACAAATTACGGAAGCAACAAGGAAGTTTTGTTAAGTATGAACACTAAGGTATCGTAAAGTAATTCAGCAATATAGTTGCATCCTCCTAAGCTGTTTAGATTTAAAATAATAAGCTTTTCATTAAATTCAGTAATCACATTCGTTTATTTAATTAGAGTTAGGTCCTCTAATATTTTGTTTCAACTTAAATATTTACTAAACAATGACAAACAGTAGTTTGCTTTTCTCAGGCTATAAATCTATGTTTTGATAGCTACATTAAGGTAATCAGTAATACTAGTGATTTATAAATAGGAGTAGGGTGCGCTTAAGTTCCATGTTTATGTTCTATTTTTTTAGAAGCGTGCTATATAAAAGTATTCGATTTTGGAAACACTAATTGAATTAAATTTGATTTATATCCCATTCAAAAAGATTTTCTGGTGTACTCTGTGGTAGGATTCAATGCAATAACTGGTTAACTGTCCGGTCTTATGCTTTCTGCCAAGCTCCTGAAAGGAAAAGATTCGATTATTTTATTCAGAATATTTATTCAGACGACCGCGACTAGTTCACATTGTTACTTTACAAATTCCAAATAATTAATAACTACTACACTCCATCAACATTCATTTGAGGGTGACTCATTGCCTATCACGTGACAAATTTTTGAGAAAAGCTTTGACAGTAGGTATGCAAGCGAGCTTTTTCACGTGATTGGCAAAAGTCACCCTCAACTAAAAGTTGTTAGTTTAATTCGTGACCTGAGTCTTAAAAAGGCCAATCTCTATTTTCAGTGTTCTGAGATATTAATGGCGCAAAATTTAAACGCAATATAACTATAATTTTAAGTGTGTGAATAATTATTTTCAAGTAATGAAAATCGATAAAACAGTTCAAAATAAACGGGTTTAAAGATTAAAACTAACTTTTCCGCATCTATGAGACGCCCTGAACAATATCCTATCATAAAATTCCGGAGGATGTATCGTGCTAACAAACTGAAAATACTCAAAAAATTACAAAAATGTCGTACTTCAAGTACCATAGCACCCTTTGTACTGGTTATTGTGAGCTGAAAATCAATAGGGTTCATCTGTGAGATGTCCTGAACAATAATCAATCATAAAATTGGTGACTTCTTGCACTCCGGAGGCTATATCGTGCTAACAAGACATGTAACGAAAAGTGGACGACGACACACAGGACTTTTTTTTAAAAACCGTTTTTTCGTGTTGTTCTTGATGAAAAACGTAAAAATAAATAAATAATTATTTTTTCACAATTCCAACTTTTTTGTGAGTAAACCAATACTTTTCTCGCATATTAGATAGGTTGGGCGGAAAAGTAAAAATCCTAAGTGTATGTCGTGGTCGTCGTCGTTGTAGTCGGACACTCTTCGATACGTGTCTAGTTAGCACGATACAGCCTCCGGAGTACAACAAGTCAGCAATTTTGTGATTGAATATTGTTCAGGACATCTCACAGATGAACCCTATTGATTCTCAGCTCACAATAGCCAGTACAACGGGTGCTATGGTACTTGAAGTACGACATTTTTGTAATTTTTTGAGAAATTTCAGTTTGTTAGCACGATACAGCCTCCGGAGTGCAAAAAGTCTCCAATTTTATAATTGAATATTATTCAGAACATCTCACAGATGAACCCTATTGATTTTCAGATCACCACCACCAGTACAACAGGTGCTATAGTACTTTAAGTACGACATTTTTGTTATTTTTTGAGAAATTTCAGTTTGTTAGCACGATACAGCCTCCGGAGAATATACATGTGACCGATTTTATGATTGGATATTATTCAGGGCGTCTCAAAGATGAACCCTATTGATATTCAGCTCACTAAAGCCAGTACGACGAGTGCTATGGTACTTGAGGTACCAAATGTTTGTAATTTTTGGAGAATTTTCAGTTTGTTAGCACGATACAGCCTCCAGCGTGTATACAAGTGACCCAGATTATTATTGAATATTGTTCAGGGCATCTTATAGATAGATCTTATTGATTTTTAGTTCACCAAAGCTAGTACAACGGGTGTTATGGTACCTGAAGTGCCACAGTTTTTGTTTTTTTTTTTGGAGAAATTTCGGGTTGATAGTACGATGGAACCTCCGGAGTGTATACAAGTGGCCAATTTTATAATTGGATATTTTTCAGGGTGTCTCATTCAAGGTGTCTCACAGATGTACTCTATTGATTTTCAGCTGACTATAGCGAGTACAGCGGGTCCTATAAATCCAGATCCATTTTTGGTTACTTTTGGAGAAAGTTCGGTTTTTTGGCACGATACATCCCCCGAAGTGTACACAAGTGACAATTTTATGATAGAATATTATTTAGAACATCTCACAGATGAACCCTATTGATTTTCAGATCACCACAGCCAGTACAACAGGTGCTATAGTACCTTAAGTACATTTTTGTCATTTTTTGATAAATTTCAGTTTGTTAGCACGATATAGCCTCCGGAGAATATACATGTGACCAATTTTATGATTGAATATTATTCAGGGCGTCTCAAAGATGAACCCTATTGATATTCAGCTCACTAAAGCCAGTACGACGAGTGCTATGGTACATGAGGTACCAAATTTTTGTCATTTTTGGAGAATTTTCAGTTTGTTAGCACGATACAGCCTCCATCCTGTACACAAGTGACCCAGATTATGATTGAATATTGTTCAGGGCATCTTATAGATAGATCTTATTGATTTTTAGTTCACCAGAGCTAGTACAACGGTGTTATGGTACCTGAAGTGCCACAGTTTTTGTTTTTTTTGGAGAAATTTCGGTTAGTACGATGCAACCTCCGGAGTGTATACAATTTTATAATTGGATATTTTTCAGCGTGTCTCATTCAAGGTGTCTCACAGATGTACCCTATTGATTTTCAGCTGACTATAGCGAGTACAGCGGGTCCAGATATACTTTTGGAGAAAGTTCGGTTTTTTGGCACGATACATCCCCCGAAGTGCATACAAGTGACAATTTTATGATAGAATATTATTCAGAGCATCTCACAGATGCGGAAAAGTTAGTTTTAGTCTTTAAAACCGTTTATTTTAGCCTCATTTATGAAGTAGGGTTAAGGAATAACCAAAACAAACAGAAAATAGTCTCTGTTTAATAGGGAAATTTAAATTAATTTGGACCAAATAAAAAATTTAATAGAAAAATAAACCAAACTTAGTTTTATATTATTATAAACCTATATTAATAAAAAAAGTTTCAGAACATTTCAGATATTTTTACAATTAACAAAACTTTAAATTTCATCTTCTGGAGCAGTGAAATCTTCATGATTCATAGTAGACGAACGTTGAAGGTTTTGATAAAATGACTTGTTCTAATCACTTACATAAGACAAATGTTCTAGTAAATTATTGTATTTTAAATCAGCTATTGGTAATGGTTGATCGTGCAGAGGTTTTAATTCAAAATCACTGTGATTTTGTCGAATTCTTAGCGATCCTCTTAAATGAACTTTTCGAAATTTCCCATCGCTTAGGTCTGTTTTATAAGAAAACTAAGTTCTTGATCTTTCTGAAAATCCATGCACTTAATTTTAAGCCATGGCATTGCGTTTCCTTTGTCAGAGAGAGAGAGAGAGAGAGAGAAAGAGAGAGAGAGAGAGAAAATGAGATTTTTATTTTAAAAGTTGAGGCACGCCACGCACGTAAATATCTAACATGAGTCACGTGATTCACGTAATTCATGTGGGAATCACATGATTCGTATGGGAATCACGTGATAAAACATAAATGGTATGTGATGAATAATGTCAATATGTACTGTGTATATAGTACAATGTTCAGCTATGGAATGAAAAAACAATAAATAAAAAATAATAATTAATTTGTGTAATAATGTAAGGAAAATGAAAACTTCTGGGACAGTAAAGCTGGATCCACATGCATCCGTGATACGTATCCGTTGTATACCACGTGATCAATATCAACTAATGAAATTTTAGGGATCAAAATCACGCATGTTTCAAGGTTACAACGGATTGAAGTTGGTTAATTTTAACTTTTCATGCGTGATTGAGGTTAGGTTATTATTTTGTTTACGTTTTTCTGGTGTTTCGCCGACTACTTTTGAAAATAATTTTTTCCTAGGTTAAAAAAATGTCGAGTCTAGAAAAGATTCCTCCATAAAAATTTGTCTTGTTCACATTGCTCTTTTTTGTGGGTTTTGTGTGATAAGCCTATTGTTTTGCAGATACATTAGGTATGCTATTTTTATTTTTTTCTCTAAATTGCGTTGTGCCCAGGGAGGAGCATTCACTAATTGTATGTTTTAACAGGAAATTATTAAAGTCCTATTATTTACACTAACACGACAAACACTCATAATTTGAGAAGATCGGTGAATAAGTCATACGGTAATGACAAAAATATTAGAATATTTTGAGGTTGTTTTGACGTTTGGTACCATAAACGAATGCGTGAACGGATTGACACATGTGAATGATCATATTTTCGGCTATCCGTGAAACGCACACGTACGTCTGTGATTACGGATGCATGTGGATTCAGCCTAACGCGACGCAATCCGAAGGCTGCGATGGTGAAGCCATGACTGACGCCGGGCCGCATATTTCAAAACTGCACATTGATACGAAACCAGTAGCTAAATGCTGCGCTGCCATTGGCTGTATTGTGTAGTTACCGTATTTTAAAGTCGAATTTAAAATGTTCCTTGCTGTTGTATACAACTTAGGGATGTCAATTAGATTTTACTTTTCATAATAGCATTTTGCAAAAGAATGTACTAATACGATGGGATCACCCTGCATAAAAATATTGATAGAAATTTTACTTAAATGTAAATTAATAGATAATTTAGTAATTGTCATTCCATAATGGCAGCGACAGCATAAAACCAACTGATGTATCGCATTCGAATAAAAAAGGTCGCAGTCGCATAGGGAATGACAGTGGAAATCCAGCAAATCGCAGCGCCGCATTTAGCTACTGGTTTCGTATCAATGTGCAGTTTTGAAATATGCCGCCGGGCCGTGTTGCCCATGGCGATTCGTTTTGTTGCGGCACTCGATCGGATGTTATGAAATAGTCACGTTCACTTATAGTTACGTGAGTGGTACGGGAATTGATACCCGCTCACGTTGGGTCACGCGTGACTCATGGTGACACGACGTGAATCATGTTAAATGCCCATCTCTAAGTTAGTAATATAGTTAACATAAATAAATTATGTTCGTTTCTTAAAAATTTCATTTTTGAAAAACGAAAATATAATTAGTACAACCACAGAAGGGTCGTGAAAGAGTATCTACCTACTTTTTGTGAACTCTCGTCGTTTTCAAACGATTGTTCGAGATTACAACTTTTAGATTATAGTATATACCTACAGAAAGAATGCTTAAAAATATAACCTTGTGAAATAAAGTGGAGTGGTAATAAAATAAGCGCATTTTAAATGCACTAGAAACTCATCATCTAGGTAGTTCTACAGGGAGAAACAGCCAAATAAAGTCATCTTCCTGGACCTACAGCATTTTAATTTTTGTTGTTGTTCGAAATAACTGTTGTACCTACCAAAAACTCAAGATTCCTGTTACTCGAAATGTGTGCTTATTAGAGCCCGCTCCGCTTGGCGCTCACTACGCTCAAACTTTTATTTTGCCGTTCCACATAACGATCGCGGCGAAAACGTCACTAATGACGTCATTATTTTCGCTCACGTCTAGCTCACAACGACCCATCTGAAAGGGTGGGTCAAAGTGGACGTTTAGGTGTTACATAAGTTCCTTAAATCACAGAATATGATTTATCATTCGTAATTCATTTCTATTCTACTCAATTACTGTATTATCGAATTATAGGAAGTAATACATTATCTACATATAAAAAAGAAAATTTGGAGTAAAATCTAGGTATGTAGTGAACGGAAATGTATAGTGTACCTATATGACGAAAAATCATTTACTTGAAATGGCGTTCGATTCTTCATTTGAATAACGACTAATCACTTTCTCATCAATAAATAGGAGACCTGAGTTTTCGCTTTTCATACAATTCAATTTTGAGAAATTGCATTCCACTCTTCATCTGAACTTATAGATGAAGTAGTTTCTGAAGTATTGTCGCGACCAATGCATACCCAACTGTTGCAATAAATGACATTTTGATTATATTCTTATGTAAATTACTTAAAAACTTCACTAAAATGGTAATATAAATTAAGTTACCGAATAGTTATCGAAGTTTATAATTAACTTACAAGCGCAGGTAACCTTTTCAAGCCTCTGATTTATTTTCAATCTCGCCATTTGTAATATTTACATACCTGCACGCTTAAAACGCTCCACAATCTTTTCCCCTTCGAGTTTATTATTCTAACGCTCGCTAGCAAGTGGAACGGGAAAAACCGCGGTAGTAAGCATGAGTCTTGTGAACGCCAAGTGTAACGCACCCTTAATCTGTAACTTTTAATTATTTTCTTATTTCGAATGTTAGATGTTCATGTATTTCTTCCTCTATAAACAGTCGTATATATACGAAGATTCTCACTTAGGAAATGGTTCACTTACAAACCTTTTTTAATTTTGCGGGAAAATTGTTGTAAAATACCTTTTTCAGTTATTGCATTGAATCCTTCCAAATATATAAGATTATGTTATAAAATTAATCAGAAATAAATACGTTTACAGTTTAATTTAAAAATAAGGCGTATTTGAATGGAAATAAGTTATTTTTTATATATTAACTACGAAACTACGTTTCGATCTACCAAAATTGGGGTAGAATGTAAATGTGTAATAAAGATAGACGTAGGTAAAATCAACAAATATAGAAAATTTTCGGTATGATTTCAACTATTGCAATTTGCAAATTCCATAATATATCACACTATTACTAAACTCCACTTGCAAAGGCGGAAATCTAACAATGGGAGCCGAGAATGGCTTCGATCATGTGGTGGTCATACGTTTATCGGGCCGATTCTATGGTTGGAGTTTAATAAGGAAAATTATTATATTATATCTTACATAAATATTCGTCGGAGATCGGTAGGAGATGTTATCATACTACACTGCGGACAAACTTTCTTGATACCCTGTAAAAAATAAATATATGATTTAGTACCACCTCACAATATAGTCTAGTCGAGAAGTGAGTTTCCTGCGAAAAATCGTTAGAACTGTGCCAAAAATATGAGCGATGGCTCATTCGACGCGGAATCAGATTTCGAAAAAGAAGTATTTTTATTTCTTTCTGGAGATGAAAATTTCAATTATGTATTAACAAAAAATATAAACAAAACGGGAGGCCTCAGATTTTTGTTAATAACATAAAAAATGTAAGGAATAACGATAAAAATAAGTATCCTTAGAGAGGAAATTTCCTAAAAAAATGTCGACTCCCGGAACTCAACGTTAATAACAAGTCATTTATATTTAATGTTGAAAATAGGGTCTCTCGTATCCGCTACTGCATGGGCGCGTCGAAGCCAGAGAGTATAACTCAAAAATGATTTTTTTAGTATAAACTATTGATTTAAAAGATTGAAAAAAATAAAGTATAATCTAGACACCTGAAGGAATCAAGTCTCGTTGGAAAAGAAATTTTCCATAAATTTTTCAAAGAGATCATCTATTGTCAATTAACAAATTTTTTCCGGTACTCCGTTTTTATTCAAATCAATATAAAAGTTTAAACAATCTAATTCTTCTGACATAGATACTTAATTTAGGCCAAAAATTGAATTGTAGTAATTGAATGATTATGAAAAAAAATATTATTCGTTTTAGTAAATTATGATTTTTAAAGAAAAATTTTTAATTGTTTATAATCGTTTTTTTCAAATATTAACTTTTTAAATAAATATTTCCTCATATCAGATATTAGCCATTCTCTGTTGACAGAGTCAAACGCTTGCTGAAAGTCAATGAATAACACATAGGAATTTCTGAAAAACTAATAAGACTAGTGAAAATGACAATGAAGGATTCTACTGAAAAGGTGATAACCAGAGACGGGAATACAGGAGACATAAACATTGATGTAGGTGTAAGGCAATGAGATAGTTTGTCTACAACTCTTTTTAACATAACCCTAGATGGAGTGATTAAAGCAATAGACATAAAAGGAATGATTAGTCACAGCTCCACAAAAATAATATGATATGCCGATGATTTAGCTTTAATTACTAGAGACAAAGAAACCCTAGAAAATACATTCAAGAACTTAATAAAAGAGGCAGCAAAGAGAGGGCTGGTAGTTAACCAAGAGAAGACAAAAATATGCAAATTTCGAGGTAGACAGACAACACAGCCACTATAAATATGGGAGGTTGCACTTTTCAAAGAGCAAGTCAATTCAGATACCTGGGAATAGTAATTGATGAGAAGAACAACAGAAGTGCGGAGATAAACGCAAGAATAATAGCAGGGAACAAAGTGTATTGGAAGTATCAGAAACTACTAAGGGACAAATGCATCAGTTAAAAAAACAAAATTAAAATTTATAAAGCCGCAATACGACCAGTAATAACGTATGCCGGTGAAAATATGAGCCTAACTGATAAAGATGAAGAAAATCTCAGAGTCCTAGAGAGGAAAATCATGCGGAGGATAATAGGGCTAAAACATATCCCTAATGAAGGGTATAGAAGGCTATATAACTACGAAATAAGTCAGTACATGAATGGTAAAGATATAGTCAAACATATAAAAGCGCAGCGTTTAAGGACGATCCAATAAGGAAAATCACTGATTGGAAGCCTGCCAACCCCAGGCCCAGAGGACGTCCCAAACTTAGATGGGAAGATCAGTTGATTTATGACCTAAACAAAATGTGAGTCAGTGACTGGGGAAGAAAAATAGAGGACAGAAAGGAATGAAAAAAAATTACAAAAATGGCGTACTCACACCGCATGCTGTAGCAAGGAGTAGATAACATACGGATTGATCATATCATAATTGATAATTTACAATAAAATCCAAAGAAATTTTTTTTATTAATAATTTAATTGTTAGTGTTTTTAAATGAAACTCAAGGTCTCTAGTTAATTCCACAATATAATACAAGTTATTGAAAATTCTAAAAAATTGACAATTGTTTCGATAAATCAATATCATCGTCAGAATGACTGAAGTTACATTTCATTTTTTGCCTACCTGATGTTTAGTAGTTAATTTTGGCTAGACCAAGAAGTAACCTAACTTGTGATTGGCTTAATATATGTTTATAGAAAAAAGAAGATGTGATATTACAAATATTGAAGCTTAGATATTATTAGCCCTATGGTGATATCACATCTTCTTCTTTTTTCTATAAACATATATTAAGCCAATCACAAGTTAGGTTACTTCTTGGTCTAGCCAAAATTAACTACTAAACATCAGGTAGGCAAAAAATAAAATGTAACTTCTGTCATTCTGACGATGATATTGATTTATCGAAACAATTGTCAATTTTTTAGAATTTTCAATAACTTGTATTATATTGTGGAATTAACTCGAGACCTTGAGTTTCATTTAAAAACACTAATATGAGCATATTCCACGAAGTAAGGGTCGAGACAGTCAATTTAATTTAATTGTTTACTAATTTACCAATTTCTTAAAAACAAATTCGGAATATCGATATAATTTTTTTATTAAGGTGAAAAAAATTACAAAACCAACCATATATAATAAAAGGTAAACTATTTAAAAATTTAATAGACAAGAGAGAACATCTATTTTATCTTAGGTTATATATGGTTGTTTTTGTAGTTTATTTTTTTACTTTAATACAAAAATTATATCGAGATTTCGAATTTGTTTATAACAAATTGATAAGTTAGTAAACAATTGAAATATTGATAAAAACATTTTTTCTTTGGGTTTCAATGAATTTTAAGAAAAAATTATTACTTAAATATTTGTTTGAAAAGTTGATAATTGAAAAAAACCATTATAAACAATTTTTTTGAGAGATGTATTCTTTAAAAATCATTATTGTAATGTTTTTGTTATTTATTTAAACAATAAACGGGTGGGATAAATTTTAAACACACGATATGGCTACTTACTAATTTATTTAAACACTAACTCACTATCACTTAATTTATATGTACTTAACTAATCACTTAAATTTAATTTGTATGCACACAAATTTAATTATTAATTCCGCTGATCGGTCCTTTTTATATACTAGTGCATTTTTTTACTTGAGAATTCTGGACTGCGGCTTACACAAAACAAATGCCTTTCGCGATATTTCTCGATTGCCGGCTCAATCCTTAAAAGACCTTCCGAGAACATGTTTATAAAAACTGTCACAATAAATCCCAATAGACCTTCTCAGAATTCGGCGCGCTCGCCATTTTTTTAACTCCGTTAACATAAGGTTACAGGACCGTACTTAGTATCTACTTCGGTGTGCGAGTTGGTAACATTATTTACTTAAACGAATAATATTCTAAAAAAATTTTTTCAAAAACATTCAATTACTCAATTAGTTTATAAAAATGTTTTAAACAAATGATTTAACAAATTATTAGTCTAAATTTATTTATGCCGTTATCAGAAATGAAACCGGAAATATTAAATATGCCAAAAAATTGTTTTACAACAATAATTTGATATTTCAATCTTCTTAACCATAAAAATTAATAATTAACGAAATAAACAATTGTTATAAACTTATTTGGCACATTCTTATTAAGTGCCTATTGTGGTGATTAAAAGTAAGTGTTCAGCTTACTTAGCCCTTCGTGAATGACTAATATTTTGCTTTGTCTGGTGAAACACCTTCACTTGATAAATTGTGATCTAAATATGTGACCTCTTGCCTGAAGAATTGGCATTTTTGTGGATTTAACTTCAAATTGAATTTACGACATGCGTCGAATACTTTTTTAAGATTGCTTAAATGATGATTGTCTGAAATTCCTATGACAACTATGTCATCCATATAAAGAATTGCTTTTTCTGGATTTAAACCTGAAAATGCTATTGGCATCATCCTTGAAAAACTGTTAGGGCTTATGTTTAATCCAAAGGGTATTCTTGTAAATTGAAAAGAACCTTTCTCTGTACTGAAAGAAGTGTACTTTCTAGAAGATTGTTCTAAAGGTATTTGATGAAATCCTGACATAAGATCTAAGACTGAAAACCATTTTGATCTGCCTAACTGATCCAAAATTGCATCTATACGGGGTAATGGAAATTTATCTGAGACTATTTTATTATTTAACTGCCTAAAATCGATACAAAGTCTCCATGCCTTTTCATGACTTACTGATTTTTTCAGAACGAGCAACACTGGACTGTTATAATCTGAAACTGAAGGTTCTACTATTCCTTGAGTTATAAGTTTCTCCATTTGATTGTTAAGCTCTGCTGTTTGTGAATGTAAAGTGCGATAATTTTTTATATATATTGCCTTGCCTTAATCGTTGCCTCTTTGGTGTATTTATCTGCTAAATTCTCTGGCATACCTTCCGACACATATGCTGCCTGTAATTTATCCGCCAACTTCTCTACTTCCATTGCGTAGTTTGTTATATCCTTCCCATTTTGCCTTACTTTGTTCCGCTTTGCCAAAAGAAGACTTGGATTATCTCCTCTTATTCCCGACTTAAGATTGTTCCTTATTTCTGCAATCGAGTTTTCTGTCGGTTTTAATTAATAGAACTACGTTTTTTTCGTTACATGTTGCGTTTATTTGTAGTAAATCTAACGAATCCAAAAATGATTGTAACTTGCTCGTTTCGCCATTAAATTCAGTAGGCAATACCTTACTCGCGAAATTAAAGAAATCATTCATGCTCGTCGCCATTTTCACTTATTTTCTTATTGCTTGTAACCACACACTACACACTACACAGCATTTTGCCGACATCCCTACACGGGACAGTGGCACGAATATAACGATTCAAGAGTGCTATTAATATCATGGAAATCTTTAGTCAGTGGAGAAGCATATGTTCTGTTCTATGAACAAGATGACACAAAATCCCACCTTTAAGTTTAATACTTTTTTTTATTAATTCTTAAATTGTATATTTTCATTGTGAATCAATGTCTTATTTGTTTTTTTTCTGCAAAATTTATTTATATATTCATTGTATCCGTTTAAATATAAATAAATTATAATATATAAAAAAAACTATAAACGTGCTATTATTAATATTATATTTACAATGATTCGTGGTTTCATTCTTATTAGTAATTTTCCTTTAATTATTAGGGACCTTCTGGTTCACTGGCCGCTGATAATAATTCCTATAACTATTAGTGACTTTATGGTTCGCCACACTATGTAAGTAGGGCTCCAAAAAGAATTAGATTTCTAGAGCTATTGTTTAAACTTTTATATTAATTTGAATAAAAACAGAGTACTGGAAAAAATTAATTAATTAATAATAGCTCATCTTTTTGAAGAATTGATGGAAATTTTTTTCCAACGAGAATGGATTCCTCTAGATTATAGGATAATTTTTTCAAATTTTTAAATTGATGTTTTAAACTAAAAAAAATCATTTTTGAGTTGTACTCTCTCTGGTTAGACCCTATTCTAGGCATTAACTATGAATGACGTGTTAAACCTTGAGTTCCGGGAGTCGAGATATATTTTTAGGAGGTTTCCTCCTCTTTAAGGATATTTTTTTAAACTATCGTTATCTCTTATAGTTTTTGAGTTATTAACAAAAAGCTGAGGCCTTCTTTTATGTTTATGTTTTTTGTTAATTTATAATTGAAATTTTCATCTCCATAAAAATATAAAAATACTTCTTTCTCGAAATTTGATTACACGTCGAAAGAGCTCTAGCTCATATTTTTGGCCGAATTATAACGATTTTTCACAGGAAACTTACTTCTCGAGTAGGCTATAGTGAATATCAATTATTATGAAGCTGAATACACCATAAAACGTTTAAGAAACATGCATGGAATCTGTTTACTAATGTAAATTAGGTAGGAAATTTCGTAACTAAGAGAATAAACAAAGGTGAAACATTTTGATCTCAAAAAATTTTACTTTGGAATTTATTCTAGGTATTATTAATTTTCATAATAATTTTGAAAATACTGCTATTGCAGCTTAGCATATGAACTTTATCAAAATCTTAAGTTTATTTTGCACAGTTAATTTATTATTACTAAGTTTGTATTTTTATGAACAGTTTTAGTTATTTTTTTTAGAGTAAAAGTCTCTCTAAAATTGAAATATAAATCTAAGTTCTAAATCTCAAGCTCGGAGTGACGGAGTAGCGATACAAGCGACGATAAGGACGAAGAGCAAAGATAGGTGCTTTCATTTGTCGGGTTCACTTGTGCCTACGTGCTTTTTTGTTCTCTCCCACACAATGAATTTGTTAACGGAAAATTATTAATTGAAAAGATAGTATGATATGCAACGCAACAAAAGCATAAAAAAGACTAGTTCATTCGTTTAGCGGGCGGAGCAAATTACCTGACTGCAAGCAATGACAATAAGCCGCCACAGGCGGCTCTCTCTAAAATAAATGGATACTCGTATATACCCGTTTATATAGATTTATGGTATTTTAGCTTGACCTCATAACTCTGTAACATTTTGGGTACATTGCCAATACAACCATAAAATATAAATGAGGCGTAAACATTGAAATCGATGTTGGGAACATTGAATAATTTAATAGTGTAAATGATGTTTAAAAGATTAAATATTATACTTATATACAAAATAGACAAGCTGATAAAAAATGAATCAAAATAACTTACCCAACCTATTGATATTTATAGTTAGTCGAGGTCATCTTTACTTGATTTATCATCGGTTTCGAAAGAAGTGGTTCTATAGTTTCCTCTACCATATTGTCAAGCTCCCACATCTTTTGTTGCCCTTTAATTACGTGATTATAGCTTTTTGCCAATTTTCTTTTGTACTTTTTGATAAAAGTTGTTGAACATCATCGAATGATGACGAACCACATAGACTTTCATTTATGCTTTATCGGATTCAATTCGCAGTGATATGGTGGCAATCGAAGAACAACAATGCACGTTCCTTGGCCATTTCATCAATAACGTGTTTTTTAAATTCTAATATATATTGCCTAACCAACACTAAAAGTTCTTTCTTCGACATATCACTGATGGTAGTAATTCCCTTTTCAATTACCATTCTTTTATGCACCGTTTTTGTCCAGTTAGCCATGGGTAACGGTTCTTTCAACCTCTAATTATAGATCCAAAACATCGGCAGTTATTTCTTCGTGGTAATTGTTGGTATACTTTGACACAAATTCAAGCAAACCACCATGTAGGAAACCTTCATCACCCCCAATATGGGTTATTATTAAACTACGACCTTTCCCGATTGCAGTCTTTTAACTCGTTGGCAAACCTTCTGAAAAAGCTTGTCTAGGATTTTCAACCGATTTGTCTTGCCAGATTATTGTAACAGTGTGTCCTTCATTCAGCCAGGTTTCATCTAAATTCGTTTTCCAGCTGTTCTCTTTTTTCCATTTGTTCGTATTTCCCTCAATTATTTCCGTCTACAACTAACTATCTTTTTTTCCACCAGTGCGTATCTACGATCTTGCTTCTCCCGTTTGAAATTAAATTCATGTACAATATTCCATAATTTTGTTCTCTTTATTATTGGTAAATTTTACTTTATTCCTATTAACATATTCTCGTCAATTTCTATACATTTTTCCTATATCTATGGTTTTCCCCTATTGGCTTCTTCACAAGTTTCATAATTAAACCAGTTTTTCTGTGTTTTAAAAGCTTGTAAATGGTAGTTTCTCCAAATTCTGTCATATTGGCACATTTTGACACTACACTGCGAAAGGTACACGTTCGGTGCTTGTGCACGAAAGCGTCATACACGTTTAGCACACCTATTTTCACATGTGTAGGTAAATCTGCACTTTTCAATTCCACTGGATAAAAACTTGGGGTTGATGCCGTTTTTCTCACAAAAATTCAGATATTTAGTTTACTTTTCTTCCTTCTCTGCTCACAAGACAAAGACACAGTTTACTAATACATGAAATTATTTCCCTACCTACCTAAACAAATATTAACCAAACTGTTCTCCAGGAAGTAGATATTATGGACAATACATCAATTTCAAACTATTATTAAGAGACGGAAATTCAAATAAATTATTCTATATTATTAAAAGGGACGGTAATGGTTTATGAAGATTAACTATATTTTTATTGCTTTCACTGTGGTAAAATTCTTCGCACGCTAAACGAATTGACATATTCATACCATCAACCGAATCCGGAATGTTTATGTCAGTCAGAGATCTTTGCTGATTGATTCAACTCCAGAAATAAATAATTTAACTTCCAGAAAAACATGGTCCTCTTATTTAGCAGACTGAGCACCATTCTACTAAACCACGGAGACCACAAGCTTCTGGTAGAAAAACTTTAATTAAAAATATATCATTTTTTGATATTAAGCGGTCAGCCTTAGAAATAGTTAATAAACATCATTAGTAAATTAATGTATAAGTAGGTAGTGCTGGACTGAATATACGTTGATTGTTTTTTCAAATAAATCCTCCCATTAATTTCACACTTTTAGGCTATCTATCAAATAGGCAAGGAAAAGTCTGATTCTGCTAGCCCTTCTTTTACAAATCTGTTTTTGATGAGAACGGTTTTGTTCTACCAATATAACATATTCTGTAACTTGTTTTCTTTAGAAAATAATAAATATCTACAAGTAAACAGTTTTCAGCATAGATTACAAACTTACATGCAGGGTGTCCCAAGTAAAATTTGCACCCCCCAATATCTCGAGTTATGTGCAGATGCCAAAACAGGTCAATTTTAACCTAAAGGGGAGCAATTTTCGTAGTAGTTTCAAATGTTATTTTTCATCCCTCCAGAACCAACCCTTGAAAAACCTTAACTTGCAAGGGGTGTTAAGTAACGCATCATTTTGAAGCTGCTTTCATTATATATGCAACCCCGTTCTTTTTATTTTGAACGACTCCTTTTTTGAGAAAACTGCTTGTGATTGTGAAAGAAAACAACAGTAGTTCTAAAAAGCAAAGTGCCCACCACCAACTTCCATGCAAATGATACAGACTGTTCTCAAATGCTTCTCTAACTGTTCGCAACATTTCTGGTGTAATTAAACGGCATTCTGTCATGATTATTTGTAGGTCTTGAAGAGATTAAGGTAGTGTAGGGAGCGACGGCACGGGGCGACGGTACAGATGATACAGATGGTACAGAAATGCCAGCCCAAATGTCAACCTCACCTTCAAGTCGCCCCACAAAAAATCCATAGGAGTTAAATCGGGTGACCTAGCTGGCCATCCCATAGAACCTCTACGGCCTATCCATTGTCCGGGAAAACGAGCATCTTAAAAGTTGCCAAGTCGTACATCATAATTTGGTGGCGCTCCATCCTGTTGAAAAAAAGTTGGTTTTCATGGAGATTTACATACTTTTCCAGTGTTTGGTTATTAAAGTATGAATAAGGTCTTCCAACAAGTAAATGTCACCAGTGAAATTCCCATCAATAAAAAGTGGTCCAATAATGTGGGCGCCCAGAATTCCTGACCAAACATTCAATTTTTGGGGCGTTTGTGTATGACCTTCTTTGAAATTGTGTGGAGTATCACTCCAATAACGATAATTAAGCCTGTTGACTTCACCATCGGAGGTGTTGTAAAGTAAAACTGCGTCATTATTCAACCGCTGAGTGAAATTTTCGTAAAACTATAAACGTTGATCTGGGACCATCTTCATTCAATTCTTGAACCATTATTATCTCGTATGAATGAAATTTATATTTTTTGACAATCCGCTGAACACTACTTTTTGATACACAAGATGCATACGTGATTTTTCTCAATGATTGCCTGTTATCCATTAGAAGATTACCAAGAACATCTACTCCAACAGCGTCATTTCTGATAGGACACTCACGATGATGTTTTTTGTTTGAAACAGAACTAGTTTCTTCAAATTATTTAATTAAATGTGTAACATACTGTCGACATATATTACTTGCTGTTCCACATGGTTTTGGTTAAGGAGTTAGCAGCAACACTAGCCTACTCTTTATTTTAATAGAACAGTTTTACTAATTCAACTCTTTCTTTTGAATAATAAACCATTTTCATAATTGGGATTTTAATAATAACCGAATAACCTGTGAATACACATGAGAATTTTATCTTTTATCACCTTCAACCAAAATTTTGTGTTCTTTGAAAATCTAAAAACAACAATTAGTGTAGATAAGAACATGTTTTACTCCATTCAAAACAAAATTTTGAACAAGAAAGCTCAGGATTGACAATTAAAAAATCCCAATCTTGAAAGAAGTTTTTTCAAGGGGTGGTTCTGGGCGCTAGAGGGATGAAAAGAGAAGTTTGAAACTACGATAAAAATTTAAGTTAAAATTGATTTGTTTTAGCTTTTTTTCAAAATTTGAACAAAACTCGAAATATTTGGGGTGCAAATTTTAGTTGGGACATCCTGCTATTTTTCTATTCTTGAAAAATTAAAGTATTTTCCTTTTAATAAATTGTACTTTACTTGTCACACAAAATTTTCAGTGTAAGTTTTTACTTTCTGGGCAGTAGATTGAACAGCAATCTGACCTCGAAAGACACTGAACAGCATTTATTCTTTCGATCGTGTTAACTCGAATAGTTGGCTTAATAGATCCAAAAAATATCTAACTAACGAAAAAATGCGCGGGACATGCATCGTGCCAGAGCAACATAACGTAAGAATTGCTAGGGGTGTATCTTCTGCAAGCAGAAAAAATTTGAAAGTTCGTTTTAGCAAAATCGTTCTTTATAATGTTTCCGCCTTCACGTATATCTGATTTGAAAAGATAGATTAAAATAGTAGAATAGAATATAATTGCATTTTTTTTGAAAAATTAGATTATCGTATTTACAATGTTCCATTTAAAAAAATCTAGTATTGATTTACACCT
Organism: Galeruca laticollis; assembly: GCA_963921935.1. Taxonomy (NCBI): domain Eukaryota; kingdom Metazoa; phylum Arthropoda; class Insecta; order Coleoptera; family Chrysomelidae; genus Galeruca; species Galeruca laticollis. Next base: position 169,038,116 of record OY998180.1, read on the forward strand.
TTAGATGCCACTATTATAAAAAGTCTTTTGGAGAAGCTATATTATAAACGGTTTCAGCGAGAGCCTTATTGGAACAAACGATACCATATGTTTTATTCTGTTTGTTAGTTCACGTCGAGGATAAAAATGGTAAACGTACAGTTAAAATTCCATTGAAATATACAGTTTGTCTGGAAAAGTAGGCTACATATTATCGGAAACTTTTTTATCATTATTGTTACGGAAAAAGGTATTCTTTATAAAAAGCTCTGCATGGTTATAACGTAAAACGCAAATATCAGATGTCAAATTTTTTAATTTGCATACGAGTTTTTTCAAAAAGTATTAATTTGATACAAGAGAAAAGTTATGTGTGTCAATATAGGAAACTTTAATTATGAAAATTTACCACTCAGACCTATCATTGCATCTATTGATGCACCTACTGATATGTTAACATCTTTCCTTACATATATACTCACCAAAGCATATCACGTTGATAATGAATATTATATTGAAGACTCTTTCAAATTCTCAGAAATAATCAATTATTTCCAATTACCAATAAACTACATTATTATAAGTCTTGATGTCGTTTCACTATTCACTAATATTGCTACTTCCTTGATAATTAAAAACATCCAAACACAATGTTTCGACAAAGACATTGAAGCTCTCTCTCGTGGAAAATTAGCGACCAAGCAACTTCTCTCACATAAGCCATTTTTAGATACCGACAGAATTTTGCGGGTTGGTGGACGCTTATCGGATGCAGACATTCCATATCAGCAAAAACACCCCATTCTGTTGCCCTCCAAAAATCACCTGCACAGAATTGTTGGAAAGTAAACGTTCACCTTTGAGCATAATTTTCCATTCCGAACAACATTTTATAATTAAAGTTTTCGATATTGTCCCAAATAAAGATATTTTACTCTTGTACCAAAATCATACTCTTTGAAAAAAGTGGTAAACAAATGAAAAAATTTGATATCTGATATTTGCGTTTTACGTAATGGACCATACACAACATTTTCTAAAGAATAACTTTTTTCCGCAACATTAATAATAATTTTTTTTCCATATGTTGGCAACTTCGTAAGACATACTATATATTTTGGCTATATGTTAGATTGTGTAGTACCTATATGAATTAGCATAAGCTTTGCTTGAAAAATCTGACGAACAAAATTGTATTTACAGATTTTTAAAAACTGTCATTATTGTACGAAATGTTAATTATATAACAAATATATTATTTCAGACCGGTGCTTAACTAACCAAGGTATGAAGCCAACATTCTTCACAGTGTACATGCCAGCAGACAGTTGATATAACAGGATTCTTGAAATGTTCCTGCAAACATAAAAATTCCAATTTAAAATTAAGTCTGTTGTTTTATTATATTATATTAAATTCTGATTTAAATTAATTAATAATTTTTTTAATGTTTTTAAATGAAACTCAAGGTCTCTAGTTAATTCCACAATATAATACAAGTTATTAAAAATTCTAAAAAATTGACAATTGTTTCGATAAATCAATATCATCGTCAGAATGACAGAAGTTACATTTCATTTTATGCCTACCTGATGTTTAGTAGTTATATTTTTGGCTAGACCAAGAAGTAACCTAACTTGTGATTGGCTTAATATATGTTTATAGAAAAAAGAAGAAGATGTGATATTACAAATATTGAAGCTTAGATATTATTAGCCCTATGGTGATATCCTGGATATCATTTTTCAATTAAGATCAGTATAACTGTGCAATGATATAGAAAACCAGGAAAACTATATCTGCTGATCTTTACAATTATCACTTAATAAGACAGTTTATTAGTGGAGAATTCCCTAGATTTAACTGTTCATTGACAACTTCATATTGTGGGTTTCTTAAATGTCTTCTAATTTCCAGTTCTTCAAGGAAATCCAGTTCTTGTTTCTTTTCACAAATATGCAGCACTTCTAGTTCTGTGTTAGGTGTCAATGAATGATTGGTGTCAAGTAGATGTTTTGCGTAGTGAGATTTATCTGGTTGTTTTAATCTGTAAGCTCGTAAGTGCTCACTGTATCGTATTTCAAAATTCCTAAGGGTCTGACCCAAATAGACAGCATTACATTCTGGACATTTGAGTTTATATATACCTGACTTCTTTAATAGTGGTATTTTTGTTTTTACATTTAACAATTTTGTACTAACGTTACTTTCTATTTTAAAAGAAATTGTTGCATTTGTTGCTGAAGATATTATCTTTGAAATATTATTAGAAATATTTCCTGCATATGTGATGGTTTTATAAGTTTTAATTTCATCAGCTTGTTTAGGATATATTAGTTGTAATGTTGTAATAATAATAGAAAGTAACGTTAGTACAAAATTGTTAAATGTAAAAACAAAAATACCACTATTAAAGAAGTCAGGTATATATAAACTCAAATGTCCAGAATGTAATGCTGTCTATTTGGGTCAGACCCTTAGGAATTTTGAAATACGATACAGTGAGCACTTACGAGCTTACAGATTAAAACAACCAGATAAATCTCACTACGCAAAACATCTACTTGACACCAATCATTCATTGACACCTAACACAGAACTAGAAGTGCTGCATATTTGTGAAAAGAAACAAGAACTGGATTTCCTTGAAGAACTGGAAATTAGAAGACATTTAAGAAACCCACAATATGAAGTTGTCAATGAACAGTTAAATCTAGGGAATTCTCCACTAATAAACTGTCTTATTAAGTGATAATTGTAAAGATCAGCAGATATAGTTTTCCTGGTTTTCTATATCATTGCACAGTTATACTGATCTTAATTGGAAAAATGATATCCAGGATATCACCATAGGGCTAATAATATCTAAGCTTCAATATTTGTAATATCACATCTTCTTCTTTTTTCTATAAACATATATTAAGCCAATCACAAGTTAGGTTACTTCTTGGTCTAGCCAAAAATATAACTACTAAACATCAGGTAGGCATAAAATGAAATGTAACTTCTGTCATTCTGACGATGATATTGATTTATCGAAACAATTGTCAATTTTTTAGAATTTTTAATAACTTGTATTATATTGTGGAATTAACTAGAGACCTTGAGTTTCATTTAAAAACACTAATATGAGCATATTCCACGAAGTAAGGGTCGAGACAGTCAATTTTTTTAAGCTCATCAACTACTAGGGTTATTAGCGCTTTTACGGTACTATTATTTCTAGAAATGTTTGCAATTTAAATTAGATTGTATATATTGATCTTTAAGAAGTGAACTACATTCAACGAGGTATTATTCAACATATTTTTTAAATCGGTCGGTAGTCCGTGCGCTTGACGATTTTGTTTATACTTTGAGAATTCTACAAGACAGTGTTCAACTCTACATAAATCATACACTGGCGGATCAGAGTTTGTGATTAAATGTTAGTGAGCAAACCGAGTGTGACCAACTCTGAGGCGTGTTAACACAGTTTGACATTTTCTATTCATTTTGTTGTTAATTCTAGGTTTGATTGTTGGTTTAATTGGTCTTATTTTATCTTTAGATTGATCCCACTCGGCTGCCACTTGTTATAAATTAATGTTTTTCTACTACCGTGCGTAAAGTACGTACTTTAGACACACTTTCGAGTGCGTAAAACTTTACTTTACGCACTAGTGTGCAAAGAAAAAGTTCCAATTTGTATGTAGTTTTATCTATTCTTATGAAAATATAGGTAGGTAGAATAAACGGATATTAAATCTGAATTTTCTTTAAATCAGAGATTGAAACATATAGAATTCAGTAAAGTACATACGTAACAATTATTGAAAACTGGAAAATAATAGAATACGGTGCATAGATAAGTACCTATAAGTTGGCTGTCAGTGAGTGACATTTCTGCGTGCATTGAATCTGACATTTAAATTTGAAATTGAGATCTTCCGACTATACCTAGGGCAAGCAAAAGTATTTATATTTAAGTATTGATCATTTTTAGAAAACTATGATGTTATTTTAGATTCTTTTTTTAGAAAACGGAATAGGTAGGTACATATAATTATAAAGATGTATTGCTCTGATGATCTCTCAGGAGATTATTTTGAAAATACACCATCAAACATATTACACGAAGCACAGATTGCTTCTAATGATTTATTGCCCCAAAAATCTATGAATATTAGGAATTCTCGGAAACTAAGAAGCAGACAGGGCAGCACAAAAAGCAATTACAAGTGATAGTGCAGTGCGCGAAAACAGAGTGCTTGCGTCAAACTACAAATGTCACATAAAATAGTTATTTATGTAACAAGTGTGTAAAGTAGCATTTTTTCGACGAATGTGACAGGCGAATGCGACAATCACATGAGTCGAAAAAAGGCCTTTACACACGAATTGCATACACTATTTTTTCTACTACCGAAAATTTTATCAAAATACAGAAGTTTAATAGTAATTTTCTTTGAGCACTAAACTAGGTTTAATTTTTCTTTGGAAAAAACTATAATGCTTTATTGATTCTTAATAAAATATATTATATATTGATTAATATTTTGAAGATTTTAATCAAAATTACAACAAATTAACAAAACAACAGACGAATTCAATTATTAACAATACTAATATTAAAGGTGCAATTTGTGCACTCGGACATTTTCGGAATATTTTGTTATTTTATTTTTCCTACACCATTCTTTAATCAAATTGTATTTTGTTTCGTAGTAGATATACTAAGTTGGTCCTGGCTCATTCCTGGCTCACTGTTTCCAATTTTCGCCGCTAGATGGCGCTGGTGTCGTTGGCGTCATCTGTCATCTGTCACATGTGTCATCTGTCATATGTCAAATGTGTCATGCGTCATCTGTCACATGTGTCATCTGTCATCTGTCAAATGTGTCATCTGTCCAATGTGTCAACAGTCGTGTGTTCTGTACCATATGTCATAAGTGTCATCTGTCAACAGTCATCTTATGTTCTGTGTCGACTCTCATGTGTTCCGTGTGTCATCTGTCAACCCCCGTCACGTGTACCAACTCTCAAATGTGTCGTATGCTTGTTCTGTGGTTTCATATTCTCTATGATTTGTCTATGTACCTTATGTGCGTTCCATCGTGACCACACCCTATGACGTCACGTTGTCTACGTACCGTACGTACGTTCCGTCGTATGTGTCATCCGTCAAATGTCTCATCTGTCATACGTGACGTAGGTGCCGTATGGCCATTATGGCCATCCGTCAAATGTCTCATCTGTCATACGTGACGTGTGTGACGTATATGCGTTCCATCGTACGTGTCATCCGTCAAATCCTTGCCATCTATCGTCGTCGTCGTTATTCTACACTATCCAACAGGTGTCGGTAATACAGTTACCTTGTTCTGCCATCTATCGTCGTTATTCTACACTATCCAACAGGTGTCGGTAATACAGTTACCTTGTCCTGCCATCTATCGTCGTCGTCATTAATCTGCATTATCCAACAGGTGTCGGTTATACAGTTACCTTGTCCTGCCATCTATCATCGTCGTCATTAACCTACATTATCCAATAGGTGTCGGTAATACAGTTACCTTGCCATCTATCGTAGTCATTGCCATAACGGCGCTAACAACTATTTGTTATTCACCAGAGTGCCAAAACGGCCGTTGGTAGCTGGTGTAGCGAAGCTAGTTTTCCCGTATACTGCGCATGTTTTCCGTTACATATAGGCCTAAAAAGACACATTTCGACGATCTGCGCACGTGCTAAAAGGCATTTCGCCATATCCCTGTTATTATTTGTCGGATTGGAGTCTAATAAACGCCAATATGATTGCTCGAATATTATCGTATACAGGATGTACGAAAAAAAGATGCCATTAGGGCACTAACGTATATCTCTGCTATTATTGGTCAGATTTAAGTCAAATAAACGTTATTATATTTGTTAGATTAATATTATCGTATACAGGATGCGCATAAGCCGAAAAAGACACATTTCAAAATTCTGCGCACGTACTAAGGCATTTCCCCATATCTCTGTTATTATTTGTCGGATTGGAGTTTAATAAATGCCATTATGTTTTCCCTATAAAATAATATAGCTAATATTTGTGAATACTGATACATGTGTACTTAAACCATTGAATTGATGAAAAAAAACTCTTATAAGAACGTTACAGACATTAAATTTATTACCATTAGAATTATAATAATATGTTTCTGAGCTATTCTTCAAGTCTCCTTGCATATCAAATACTCTTCTCGTGACATCTCTGAGCTGCGATGCTTTAACCATATATACAATTTTCTACACATTATTATTCAATAGGGTTTCAGGAACAAACAACAATCCTTTCAGAACGATCTTGTTTGAGACAAACTCCTTATTCTTACTCGTATTTATATGTAAAAAACTCACTCTATAATATCGGATACAAAGTTACAATTTGCTATTGATAAAATAGAAATGCAATAAAAAACGAATCATTTTGACCTTTTGGATACACCTCCTGTTACATTGTATATCAGATATTAATAATAATTAACTCATTACCATACATACAGAATATATTATATATATAAGAAATGCAATAAAAAAAACGAATCATTTTGACCTTCTGACGAAAGTAATAAAAAAGTTACATCATCCTGTTATAAAAACAGGTCCAGTTGCTGCGAACAAAGTAAAAGTCTTACGCAATCAATGTATTTGCATTCTCTCGAAGGTTACACATTCGAAAAATAAAAAAAAATATTAGATTCGATTTGTATATATATAAGATCAGTTTTATCGTATGACATTCATTCTTCGTATCTATTTCTGAACTTCCAAAAAAAACAACAGGTAAGACATTTTCATTTTATATTACTTGGAATGATTTAATCATAATATTATCATTAATTTCAGTGTAATGGATTTGAAAACTATAAATTCTTCTTCGCTTCTAGAGAGAGATTCGAAGCCTATTACAAAAATTTACGATTTGATATTGGGCGAACCTAAGAAAATTATAGCAGCTAAATTAGTACAAAGTAAATTTGGAAAACAGTATTGTTAGAGCTGGAAAAAGAAATAATATTCCTTCCGCAGCGAGTAACAAAGACGTACAAGCCCTATATCAACTATTTTGAAGACGGAAAATACGCGTTTATATTTAGAGGGGCAGTGGAAGTTGGTAAACCATATCCAGCTACATCATTCGAAATTATAGAAATCTAGTTGGTGAGTTATATAATATTATGGACAAATACCGCAGTACATTATCTAAAATTGATGACGAAGAATCATTCTGGAGTTAACTAAAACCAATAACAAAATGTGCATGTGAACATTTGTGAAAAAAAAAATCAATAAATTATACATTTTAACATATATTGTATTAGTATATTTATTATTGTACCTAGTTTGCAAAATGAATAATCTAATTGATCAACCTATGTGTAAAATTTTTGAAACAATAGTTTGTTTAGTTTGTAGAAAAGTGATACTTAAAACATTTAAACTTGAGAAAGCTTGGAATTGTAAACAAAAATTAATAATTGGTTTGTGTACAGCTGAATGTAATCAAACAAGACCACTCAGAAAATTTCCAGAATATATAGATAATTGGTTACAAGAATTTGATACAATTATATAATAATTATATATAATTATACAATTATTTATTACCTCGACGACGTGATCAGATCTAATACTAGAATAAAATAATTATTAGACCGTCAGATGATGTAATATGAAATGTATATATATAAGGTAAAAACATTTTGGTGTCAAGGCTGCTAATTGTGGATTTTTATCAAATTCATATACAGGTGTGGTGGAATATTTGACGGTAATGTTTATAATTAACATTCCAATGAATGTTATGATGATGATTTTTCATATTTTATATCATTCAATTTAGAGTACTCAATACTTAGTTGCAGTATGTCTCTCTCAGAATATAGACATCGAATTGAGAAATATCTAATAAACATAAATCAATTGAATAAGGACGTTACTTTTTATGAAGATAAAAGAAAGGTTATGAAGCAAATTGAAAAACTATGTTTAGCTGACTCAAGTCAAAGAATATGGGATAAGCTTACGATAAATTGGATACCTGAAGAATTGAAAAACGGGGAACAACAACAGGAGATTGCAAGTGCCTTAGATCACATCTTTTTGCGTCAGACACCACAAACGACAACATTTCCATTGAACCGAATAAAGCCTACACGTGTTCAATATGTCCAACATGAAAGATAACATGTATAACATTAATACCAATATTTGTTATTTTGAAATTGTTATAGTTAAACAAGCAAATGTAATGTAATTTATAATCGATAAATAGATATTAGGTAAATACAAGGTGTTTTAATGAAAACAAATGTCATTCATTTCAAAAATCAATTTATTATTATCAATATATAATATTTACAAAGGTAATACACTATTGAAAATCCAGCGTCGGAGATGTTCTACGTTTCTTTGTGTGCAAGAGTACAGCCCAGTGGCGTGACAGGGATTTGGATCACGTTTAAAGTTTCCACTATTACATGATGTACCGTCAAACTTGCAAACATCAATAATATGTGGAAACACATTGAATATATGGCATTTCTTTAGTAGAAATTCTGCTTTTTGTTGTCCGCGTACGTATATAAAATCTGCAGCATACAATAGCTTATTTTCCAATATATCATCTAATTTGGAGTACTCGATGTCACCCGAAGAGTATCGAATACCATGCACATTCTTCTCCAAGTATGACACAGTCTTCTTATCTTTGTTGCTCAACGTAGCAATTGATTGGGGTGGTAAAAATATGTAATGACTCTGTTTAAATCCGATTTCGATGGTAAGTTCTTTAGCAACAAACAAACCATTTATAACGAACCCCTGAATGTCGACAATTGCTATTCTAATGGTGATGACTGTTTGAATACTGACTTGCAGCAGCCAAACACATTTCAATTTAAAGTCTTGACTATTTCGTGGAGGGGAAAGTACTCCATTACGCAGTCGTGAATTATGATACAATATACTCTAGTGTTTTCGGGAAAACCAATGTTTGCTTCAATGTCAAGTTTTACATCGACAGTAGATGCCTTCATGCTTTCTTCTTGTTTCGAGCAATCGATAACAAACAAGGCGCGTTTCTTAAAAGAGGAATAATCCAAGAGAGGCCGCTTCTGTGTCGAATTCATATAGCTGGGATAAAATTCAGTATAGTTGAAATTGGCTTCATTGTAATCGTTTCTACTAAAGTCCAACTGCATTCTTTCATTGGGAAAATATTCGCCATTTAACGATAAACGTATACTTTGAATGTCTGCATTATCGAGCAGAGTGGGGTCGACTTTGCTGTTGTCACGTTTGTTGGTTTGAAAGAAAACAATAACATAACGAGGTCGTTCGACTGAGGTTGTAGTTTTAACAGCCCAAACTTCACGTTTAGAATTTCTGGTAATTGCAGGCAGTTCGTGTATCTCCCACTTTCTAAACGGAATAACTATAGGCAGATCCTTTTGAATGGCCTTCATAAGTTCCAACTTAATATCGTCATTAGGATAGATATGCCTAATTTTTAATTCAATGTAATTTTAATGTTTACACTTGTATTAGAAGTCACTCCAGCATCAGTTTTTTCCGTGATATGAACACAGTCATTATCGTTTCGAGCTCGAACTAAACGTATTGTTTGTCGTCCACACGTAATCATAGGATAGTCATTGAAAATGTTGAAAATATGTTTGAGACGAATTAGAAGGTTAAATGATTTGTCGATAGAATTTAGGATGAGGTCTTTAGGATAATTCCAACCTGCTATAGCCATATGCTTGGAATCTTCTTGATTGTAGCAAGTCATGGCACGTACAGCGCTAACGATTCCAGGATCTCGAACCGTTTCCATTTCTCTTGCACTTTCACTGTATGTACACGAATCGAAAAGGAAAGCACCAACATTATTTGCCAGCTTCACATCGCCCCCTCCATGCACATTGAGTGATCCTTCAATACACAACAAAGTTTTGTTCATGGCAAAAAATGAATCAACTTGATTGATGCTAAATTCTACAATATCACTGCAATTGAACGATTTGATGAACGGTGCATATGTTCTGTATTCAGCTTTACGGATTGACTCATCAAATTGCGGGTTACGGTAAATATCAAACATTGGTGGCATTTCGTTCATACGAGAACGTTTTCCATACATTGTCGTCATTGTTGTTGTTTCTATTTCAACAAAAAGCCTAAAGACTGCAGGAACAATTTGTTAGCAAAGGTAAGCTGCTGCTGTTGCTTTAAAGGTCGTCGCGTAACTAATGACTTTGAATGTACGTCAGAATGTCTTTTATGATAAATTATCAATCCCATCTGTTGCTTCTCGCTCTAAGCTCCAACACCAAGGTACTCTTTTCACCACGAAAATTTATGGGACGTCCGTCTTGGTCTACAGCCAACACAGTAACGTTGGTTATTTCACGTTGTGGTATAACAGGTAAATAAAGTAAATTATGTGGTGTTTCGTCAATGGCGTACCCAGGATCTACTTTTATGACCAATTCGTGAATAGTATGAGCAGGTCTATTTGCGTCGAAGGCTCCAGTGGTAATGTTACATTCGAAACGTATGCTAGATACTTTTATAATTTTGACGGGTAGATCTGAAGAGTGCCATCGTTTGGGTTCGAGTATTTTTGCAGAAAATCCTAATATGTTACCCAGACTGTTGGGTTGTTCAAACGAAATTCTATATTTACTGAAAATCATACATTGTAACGTATTATTATTAGGTTTTAGTGCAAATATTGATTCTGGTCTCAGTGAATTGCCGCCATCTAACTTGTCCAGTATAAACGATTCAATGTAAGTATAAACGATTCAATGTCAGCAATTTCGTAACATCCTGTGGGAAAATCAAAACTTTGCAGCTTGTTATTATCGTCATAATAGTAAAACTTGCAATTATCAATGTTTGGTATGCTATGGTATGAGTGAAAAGAACGCAGCGCTAATTCGTAGTCTTTCTCCGGATGTATTACAATAGGTGTAGGAGGTTGGAAGGTAAATACGTGATTTGTGCTATTAACTCTCAACAACTGCGACATGATGACTGATGTATGTCAAAGGATAAAGGTACTTTAAATAATAATACACAGAACTATGTTCAATATTTATTTAATACACTTTGGCATAGAAAACAAGATGCTTGAGAACTTGCAGGACCATCCCAATGCGTTGTCCAATCAGGGCGGTTATAGTGAACGAAGCACGGCAGACGAATTTGTAGCTCAAAATTTGCTTTATAATCATTAGGAAGTTTATGCCAAATATCTAACAATTCAGATGGACCAACACACTGTATCAAATATCGAATGGGAACTTGTTTCAGCTCTTCAGCAGTAAAACTTCTAAGAGGTTTTCGGTGATACATTAATAATTTGATATCGTTATCTCCCATTGTTCGATGAATGTTGAAGTAGAAATTTCAAACACAAATGTCCACAATTGATCTGATCGTAGTTTTGGTACTGATTATTGTTATAAAAAATTTCAACTTTTTCCCCACCCAGATACTTTACAAGTTCTTTGGGCGGTTTCAAATTACCAAATGAATCGAAATACTCAACGACATTGTTTTTCTTTATATATGCTACCCAATGTGTTCCGTTATTTTTGGACGAGTCCAAGTTAACCACTGCACACTCTTGTTGTCGAGGAGGGGATTTAGGTAGAGAGTCTCGCATGAAAACACCTCGAAAATGTTTAATTTTATATAATTTTGCATAACGTGCAATATCATTGTCGTACAGTGGACGATTGGGTAGCTTTATCGAGAGTTTTTTGACTTTTTTAAATACAATCCAAATCCTTTGCCTCCGCCATACTTTTTCAGATACAAACCATTTCCGACATGTTCCATGGCCTTATTATGATGTATATCTTCTTCCAATTTCTTTCGAGCATTATTGGCATCAATGACGGTCTTTGCCACCCCTGCAGCTCCACCCGATAACGCTCCAAGTGCTGAGAGTCCAGCAAACAGAGGTATAAGTGGTAGAAAACCTCCAGATTTCACTATAGGTATCTATCACTCGAGGAACATCAATTTTCTTTGATCCTCCAAACTGTCGAATAAGTGATTTGGCTGCTCGTAAAGCAAACAAGGCACTTTCTTTCAAAGATGCTCCTCTCTTCATGTATTTGCCTACCTTCAGTACGACATCTCGATGGAAGGAACGACGTTTTCCCATTCCCATTCCCAACTCTCGTTTAACCTTCATGCCGCCCGTAACAAGTAATGCAGCACTCTTTTCACCAAAAGATGCGTCTTTTGATTTGACTCGATGCCAAGCTTTATCTTCCAACTCCTTATCTGCTTTGTGGCGTTCTTCAAGAGTTTTATTTAGTGAATAAGCGATATCGTGTTGTTTACAGGCGTCGTCTAAAGGATTAATACCGACGTCACCACATATAAGTCGTTTTTGTAACTTTAAAAAGAGAGAGAGAGAGAGTATAAGTCTTCAACAGTTAACAAATTATTTTCATCATAATCATCACTTACGTCCACAATAATTGCAGGTGGGTAAATGAAGTTCGAATGGTAGTTTATTGATTAGAGAATTCAAAAGACCTTCTCCCTCAAACACCAACATTAAGACTGATCTGCGACGATGTAATGACACCGATATATATATATATATATATATATATATATATATACATATATATATATAAATATAAATAGATATAGATATTGAAAATACTTTAATAGCACCCATCACAAGATGAAGATCATTCAACAAGAACAGACGCTACCCATTGAAAATCTGGACTTTACATCTAAACCAACTGTTGGTAAACATGGAAAACTACTACCAAACTCATTTAGAGCTATAATATGTGGACCAAGTGGGTGTGGAAAGACGAATATAATGTTGGCACTTCTGTTCAATCCTAATGGTGCAAGATTCAAAAATATTTATGTTTATTCAAAGTCACTATAAGTCACTGTAATTTTGATTAAAATCTTCAAAATATTAATCAATATATAATATATTTTATTAAGAATCAATAAAAGCATTATAGTTTTTTCTAAAGAAGAATTAAACCTAGTTTAGTGCTCAAAGAAAATTACTATTAAACTTCTGTATTTTGATAAAATTTTCGGTAGTAGAAAAAATAGTGTATGCAATTCGTGTGTAAAGGCCTTTTTTCGACTCATGTTATTGTCGCATTCGCCTGTCACATTCGTCGAAAAAATGCTACTTTACACACTTGTTACATAAATAACTATTTTATGTGACATTTGTAGTTTGACGCAAGCACTCTGTTTTCGCGCACTGCACTATCACTTGTAATTGCTTTTTGTGCTGCCCTGTCTGCTTCTTAGTTTCCGAGAATTCCTATGTGCGAGGGTACCCATATGAATACAACCTCTTTTCCGCCATGCCGAATTGAGTGAAATTGTTGCTTGAACATCTTGGAGAGGGGGCAATGGCTGTATATATTTTTGAGAGTTTTCAGAGAGGTTAGAGAGTCGGAAATGATTAAGTACTCTTGTTCTGGCCTCCCTTGAATAAGTATAAGGGCTTGAAGTATTGCAAATAACTCTGCAGAGAATACAGATGATAGTTTGGGTAATTGGTACATTCGAGTATCGTTTTGGACTTTCACTGTTATTCCTACTCCTTTCGATGTTTTTGATGCATCCGTATAGGTTTGCACGTGGGAGGGGTAAATATTAAGAATGCTTTGGAATTTGGACTTAATAAGGGCTGGATGTGTGCTTTGTTTATTGAAGCTGCAAATATTCAAGTGGCATTTCGGACTAGCAATAGTCCAGGTTGGAGTGCTGGGTTTGTTGTTAGTTAAGAATATAACTGGTATGTTGATAGCTAAATCGTTATGGTAATTGGTAAAATGCTGGAGCTGCTCTTTTTTGTTTTGATACAGATTTCTATAATGATTTTTAAAGGTGTTGGCGTATGTTTGATGTTGTGGATTTGCTGCAACATTAGTAGCATAAGACATGTTGAGTAGTTCTCTTCTTGGAGTAGGACTGGTACAAAATGCTCCGATGGCTAAACGAATGGCAGTATTATGGATGGTATTCAATTGTTTGTGTGGTGTTTGTGGCTGAGCCATAGGCAATTACTCCATAATCAATTTTAGATCTAATGATTGCTCTATAGATTCTCTGAAGAGTACTTGAGTCAGATCTCCAACTTGTGTTGCTCAACATTTTGATTATATTTAAGTTGTTTTTGCAAGTTTTCACGAGTTCTAGAAGATGATGTTTCCAATTTAATTTAGAATCAAATATTACTCCTAGAAATTTGTAAGTTTGTACGAAACTGAGATTTTTATTGTATAGCGTGAGACAAGGTTTATAATTATTGTTGTGCTTTGAAAAGATAAGAGATTTCGTTTTTTCTGTTGAGAACATAAATTCAGTTTGTTTTGACCAGTTTTCTATAGAATTTAATTGATTTTGAATTATTCTCGAAATTGATTCTAAGCTCCTTCCTTTGGCAATAAGTACTAAGTCGTCTGCGTATAATCTGTACTTGACAGGCGCTGTAGCTGTATCGACGATGTTGTTAATAGCTGTGAGGAAAAGTGTAGTACTAATTACTGATCCTTGAGGATTACCATTTTCATGGAAGAAGCTTTTAGATAGTTCTCCGTTAACTTTGATTCGGGAGGATCTGTTTTTAAAAAAACTGGAGATAAAGGAAAGCATATGGCCTTGTATCCTCCACTCTGTTAATTGTTTTGATATTTTGTAGTGCCAGGCAGTATCAAATGCACGTTGAATGTCAAAAAATATTGTGACGCATGATTGATTGGTGACAAAAGCTTCATGTACTTCAGATTCTAGTTCGATTTTGTTGTCTTGCGCAGATCTTTGTTGCCTGAAGCCACATTGTTGCATTGCTATATAGTTGTGATACTCAAGATACCGCTGGTTCATATTTTTTTCCAATAATTTGCACATCACGCATGTTAGAGATATTGTTTTTGTTTTGTTTTAGTATAGGTATGATTGTAGCTTGGCTACATTTTTTCGGAGATTTTTTTTCATTCCAAATAACATTCTAGATGTCCATTAAAATTCTTTTGGCACAGCTAGGCAAATTTTTGATAAATATTGCAGGGATTTCGTCTGGTCCTGGACTTGTGTTTTTCATTTTTTGTAATGTTTCTTCAAGTTCAGTTTCAGAGATTTTAGCATTTATTGAAGAATTGTTATTTGGATCTATAGTTATGTGAAAGTCTTTTTCTTGTTGTTGCTTCAAGTCGAGAAATTGTGCACATACATTTGAGAGTGTTTTCTATAAGTTTCAGCTAAAACATTGGCTATTAGTTTATTTTCAGATGTGAGCTTGTTCTGATATTGAAAAGCTCGTATTCCTGTGATGATCCGTTTCCATGATACTCGTCGAATTTTGTTCCAAATTTCTCTGGATGGAGTGTTGTCATTAATGCTGGCTACGAATTCATGCCACGTTTTTCGTTTTCGTATTATATATTTACATCTTGCTTTTTGTTTTTTAAATTCGATCAGGTTTTCTTGCTTTTTGTTCTTTTTCCATACATTGTAAGCATGTTTACTTGCTCTAACCGCTTCTTGGCAGTTTTTGTTCCACCATGGAACCATGGTTGACGATTTTTAATCAGTGATATTTTTTTTACTGATTCTTTTGCTGCTTCTTACATGGTATTTGCAAAATTATCAACTGTTTCGTCTATATCCGATTTTATTTCAAAGTTTGTTATATTTTCTTCGATTGTTTGCTGATATAGTGTCCAAGTTACGTTTTTATATTGCCATTTTGTACTAATGTTTGTATTGGTTATATTCCTGTGATTGGAGTTATTAATAATTATTGGACCATGATCACTATTATAAATGAAAGGTAAAGTTTCCCAAGTTGGTACGGTTAGTAAATTTGGGCTACAAAAGGTAAGGTCTAAAGCTGCCGTGTCTCCAGTGCAGGGGTTGAGCCTAGTGCCCTCCCCATTGTTCAGAAGGCAAAGACCGCAGAGATCTGTAGTTGATGATAGCAGTTTGCCTTTGTTGGAAGTCATTTTGCATCCCCATTCGGTGTTGTGGCAGTTGAAATCTCCAATAATGATACGTGGCGATGTTATTTGAGAGAAGAGATCTGTTAGTTCTTGACTTGAAATTTCTTTATTGGGGTGTATGTACACATTGCAAATAGAAATTTTTCGTTCTAGGTTGATAGCGACTGCAACAGCTTCTAAATTTGTTTTTAGAGAGATTTCGTTGACTTCAGCGTCCTTTTTTTATGTAAATTGCAACTCCTACACTAGCTATTTTTACGTTTACCCTATTTTATAAAAAGCTGAATAATTTTCTTTTCAGTAAAATTTGTTTCCTGTAGTCCTACAATGAATGGGTCATATTGACTTATTAAATGTTGTAGCATAGGTAACTGCGAGTGGAATCCGTTCAGGTTCCACTGAAGAATGTAGGTTGATGTAGTAGATATATTCTTAGGTTTGTTTATTAGTACAATTCCTGGGATGATGATGCGTCACTATTCTTGTCCTGAGTCGTGTACAGCGAGATTTAATGTTTCTTTCCGTGAAATAAGGTCGGATTTGGTAAAGCTGCAAAGCCAACTTGTCAAGATTATGGGTGAATTCCAGAATGGTTTTTACAGGATCAGGGGCTCCCATTGTATTATCGAGCAAGAGCACCAGTTGATCAAAATCGAGTGAGCTGGGAGGGTTTTGATTGTTTGTGCTGGTAGTAGTGACTCTCTGCAGCTTTTGGATTCATCAGTTTTTGGGTGCTTCTTTTTTTGTTTGGGTTTTATGAATTGTTTTGAGTCCTTATTTTCTTCGGGTGTATCTGGCGTAGAGATAATCTGTTATATGCGTATTTTACTTTCACTATGCGCGGTATTTATGTCGATTGGGGCTAGTTGTGGTGCAGGTATTGGTGGAGGTTTTGCAGCTTGGATCTTTTGTAATTGATCTGTATTTTCTCCGAGAGGTTGTGTTTCAATGTCAGTATTTGTTTTTTGAATATTTGATTCCGGATTTTGATTTGTCATTGTACTTTGAGTAACAGCTGGTAAAAAATCGAGATACTGAGAGGCGATATGACCATCTTTTTTGCATTTGTAACGGGAAAGACCGTATTGTGATATGTATATACGATAGGGTGCGCCGTCAAAAGATAAAGTAATATATGAAGGTATATCTAGGAGTTGAGATAGGTTTTATGTACACTGGTCGGCGAAAACTTAGAACGTGACTATACTCAGGGTTCGACACATTCACTTTTAAAAAGGTCATAGGCGAGAGTAGGGTGAGACCTAACTGTTTCAGTTCATTTACCAAGACATCATGGGGTATAGATGGACATATATTTGATAAGACCAATCGGTTAGATGGAGTAATGGGTCTACGACCATCAAGTATAGAGTTACCGATTTTAATAGATTTATGTTTATTCATAAAAGTGTCCACTGCTTGTTTGTTTATTACGTATATACATATTCTACCATTGGAGATTCTTGAGCAAAAAATAATAGATTTTGGACCAATCAGAGACCCTAGTGCGTATATGTAATCCTGGAGGAACAATCCGTCAATTTTTTTTAGCTTTCAAAGAGTATACATATTCCGTTTTGTACTTCAATGTCTCTTACAGGTAAAATTAGATAAAAATAAGTTAAGAAAATTCTTAGTATACCGAAGTATCAACTTTTTGTCGCGGATCTTTGATATAGGGAGGTTGCTATTAATATATTGAGAAAATTAAGGCAAAAAAAATGAATTTGATTGGAAATATTCTTATTGCTTCTCAAAATGTTTGCCTTTAAGTTGGAGTATCGCCCCTCATATGGGGACCTTCAAGTCCTGAAAAACATACTGGATTTGCTTCACTCTATCTATCAGCCGAAGCACCAATGTCAGATCTGTTAAAAGTGTCAGCCTAAAGGGCGTCGACTGGCTTTTTATCATTATAACCATTATTATAGTTTTTATATTATCTTACTTATCATTATTGTTAATGATATCTCAGATTTTTACTCTATGGAGTCTGTCCATGTGCAAAATATAATTTAAATATAATATTTATTAATATTCCTCCGCAGTGCCCTGTTTTTTCGACATTCACAAATACTTTTGAACTGTTGAACTAATTCACTTGAAAAAATTACAAATCTTACCAGGCAAATCAAACATTTGTAGCCTTCACTATCTGTGCTACTAGAAAGTTCTCCCTCAGATTCTAATTGCTTGATTCTACTTCTCAGCTTGTTGATAATTTGTGCCCGACTACTCGGTTCGGCATCTGACGTAGTCACGTTGCTATCACATTGTTGAGCATCACTTTCCATTTTTATCTCCACATCGCCACTAGAATTCACCGTCGCCACCTGAAAATTGAAGTCAACATTTTAAAACAAATAGGAGAAATTTATTATCACTATAGTTTATAGATACAAAGTTTCAGAATTGAGTATGGTCATAGCATTTATTTAAGTATAAGGATATACAGAAATAAGATATGGTACAAATAGAGATAAATAACTTTTTCTACAGCCATTATAGAATTTACTGAATCCGATACGCTCAGGCGTGCAAAATCGCACATCTTCCACAAGCTAAGCAGTTCATTAAATAGTTACTAGTGGGCACTTCCCCACACCACATATATTTATACGGAGAATCAACATTTTTCCAGTAGGGGGACCTCGACGCCTAGACTATTTTCTACAAAATTATTCACTTGGATTCTTTAATTTTGTGCAGTTGTAGAAAAACATAAATTAAAATGTTCAAACTTCTAATTTCTTTGAGGCTGTAGAAAAAATCGCATCCGGCACTCGTGGCAAAACATTCACACTCGTATGGAATTAGCTTCATTCCACACTCGTATCGGACTATACGAATATACTATTTTGATGAGTAAGAGAGGAATCGATGCTGGATAATGTCAAAAATGAATTGATTAGTACAATTTTTTTATTAATTTGGGATTCGCGATTAAATGAGGGGTCCATCTATACCCAATTGATAGTAGCTCTTTTGGAAACAGTGGTATGCAATTGATTTATTGTTTGAATAATTTCGACTATTACTAATAGGTACTGGCACACATTCCGGATAGCCTCATAAATAGTGATGTAAAAATCGTTTTCAGGGACTAACATAAAATACTAACTGAAATAAAAATACCTACATGCCACACTGCATAAAAATTGTACAATGTACAATGCTAGCCTTGGTATTGCTGTGCATTACGCTATTGTGACATAAAATTGCGTAAACATTCTTCTAAACGACACACATTTCTATTAGAATTCTAAAATGCTTTATTAAACTAAAACTAAATTGACACAGTTGAAGACATTTCGAGTTTAAACAAAATTAAAACAAATTTTGTCGCCCTAGGACACCAAAAAAATATAGAATAGTCTTAGAGTAATAATAAACATAGAGAGGGCTATTCATTCATAAGCACGTTCATTTTGCGGCCAACAATTCTAAACGCCAGTAGTGAAATAATGAATGAATTACAAAAAGTGGGGATGGTATTGTAGGCACATGGCCTTTGTAATTTCGGCTGTTTTTCTGACAAACTTGGCACCGACGAACCATGCTAATCCAAAAACATTAAATTAATTAACTTAAAAGTTTATTTTGTCACTAAAAGTCTTGAAAAACGGATCAAAACGAAAGAACTAAATGTTTACTGTCTAGTCGTAATGGCGCTCGTAGAAACAAACCACGTTTGACATTATTTACTACAATACTACGGCATATTCGAAATGATCGTCGATTACATTGTGACAATATTTGCATCTCTCTTTGTATGGTAATTAAACAAGGACAAAACTAGTAAATAGATTACTATTGACACATTAAACAGGTACTGAAATTTTGAGCAATGTTGCCACTTTTAGTTATAACCATATAGGTATCTAAGGATACAACAAATACTTGTTTAAAATTTATATAAAAATATGCCTTAATTAAATAAAATTATTTAAGTGTAATTAATTAATTTTAAAAGCAGTGACTCAAATGCATCAATTAGTATGACCTTTTAACACATTTTCAATTAAGCTTCTAGTTTCATTTTTCCTGCAACTGAAGAGACTTTGTAAATATGGCAAAGCAGTGGAAGTGGCCGCAAGTGAGCTTAGAATGTGACTCGATATTTGGGGCAAGAAAAAATCAAAGCAAACATATCTATTTTATTTGTTAATCTGAGAGAATAGTATAATTCAGCAATCCAGGAATTTTGCAAAATGTATTGCAAAGTTATAAATATCGCGTAGCCCGTTATACTAAAGTAAACGGACAACATTTTGAGCATTTGCTTTAACCGCCTGTCATTTAAAGTTTTCTATTTGTAACTCATTATATCCTAGTGTTACATATATGTAACGATTACAGTCATCTATTCAAACAAGCCACCAAATTGTGCTTGGGCTCCTAAATAAGGTCAGTTAAGTTGCTCCCTCTCTAGATATTTTCAACAATTTCAACATATTTGGTCGTAATACACTCCTGATGCATCATTATACATAGTTAAGTTGCCCCCCCTCCACGACAATTTCCGAAAAAAGTATAGGGCAGTGGAATTCCTAATGCACTTATATGCACCACCAACATAAACAAAATCCCCCCTTCCCTTAGTTAGTTAAACCTCATTATTTAAAGTAAAGTGGACCCCCCTCCCCCCACTCCCTTAATGACAATTTCTGAAAAAAGTATAGTGTAATGGAGTACACTCCCAAAGCACTCTTATGCACCAGCAACCAAAACAAAATCTTCCCTTCCCCCAAATATGAAAAGTATATTCCTTCCCCTAAACCAAAAAAATTGCCAAAATTATGGCAAACCTTAGTGAAAAATAACCCGGAAAGTTATCGAGAGGTCAGAAAGTGCCTGTTCATCCTTTTTTTTTGTTAAGTTAGTAGTTTTCGTATGCTGCCAGGAAAAGTGTTGTAAACCTAATATGCGCGTAACGTGACCTTTCGCACTGCTTAGAAGTACTATAAAATGTATACAGGAATAAACAAACAACTTGGTATATAAAAGAAATAGCTATAACCTTTTCATTGAAATAAATTCTCCAAAAGTAACATTTGGAAAAATATCATGTATTTACACTTAAAGTATATACTAGAACTTATCTATATCAGTCCGAGGGTAAATCGCTGATCCGATAGTTAAAAAATAATTTAGCGAATAAATTTTGCGGTTCGTGAAGTCAGCGGTTGATATGTAAAATTTCTTAATTTTAGAGAGCTTCACATTCAGTTAACGACCTTCAAAAAATGGCGATGATTTAAAAAAAAAACAATAAAGTAGACACAATGAGAAGCATTAAAAAGCACTACCGATATACCTACTAATGATCTTGATCCTGACGATCAATTTTCTTCCATTCAAAGCATTAATGTGGTATGGGGTTTTGTTAGGATATACATTATAGAAGATTAATAAAAATAAACGAGTTTATGCAATCATAGCCATCTCCCATCTTATTGCAATATTTCAACTTGGGGGGGTATGTAATGTAAATTTAGCTGTAGGTACATCCGAAATTATAACATTTACATTAAAAATAATCAGTTGTTTTTAAAGATGAACAAAATTATATTTGTGCCAAAACGCAACATACATTTCTATTCAATGGATAATTTAAAGCATTTGAACTTGAAAATTAAATGTGTATATTAAGTTATGTAATGATTTGTTAATATTCTTTAAATTGTATAATTTATTTACAAAACTTTTTTACCTGTGACTGCACAGCGTCTTTATCTTTATTCTCCTTGAATACTACGTCATTTTCTGAGTATTGCGATGGACCAAATATACTTTCTTCTGGTTCATTACCATCAACAATAACGTCGTCACCTTCATTATCTACATTTGTTCTACCCGTGCTTGTTGGTATCATTATACCACCAACCAACGAACTTCTTCTTCTTTGGGACTCCTGCCATTCCTCTAATTCAAAGTCGCTTTCTACGTCTACTGTTTCATCCTCGTCGTTCATAGCATTCTAAAAAAATAGAGGGGTTAGAATGTTCTTAAGACATTGCCAAGAAAATATTGAAGAAAATAAGCACTTGCAATATTTGAAACAAAAAATTAAACAGAAAAACTTGAGGTTCCCAAATTTGATATCAAATACTTTTTGTGACAGTTAATTATTCAATGTGCTTTTATAAATGTGAAGGCTATTTTGCTTTATCTTGATTTTCATGTATGATGTTGCTTATTGTCTGTGAATAGGTATATTTCTCATTATTAACAATTAACAAGTTGTCTTGTATTTTTGCATGACACTTTTGGCCTTTGCTAATTTTAAATAATGTCTAAGTTCTCTTTGTATTCCCGTATCTTCATAACACAAATCTTGATCAACCTATTGTGTCCTTAACTAAGACATTTTTGTAGAGAATAAAATAAAGTAATTTTTATTCGCCTATATAGTTCTTAATTTGTAAACGTTGTTGAGATTACTAATTCAAAACTTAACTCCTACTTGGTTTATATTCTTGAGGACAGATTTGTCAAACTCCTGATTTTCTGGGATCAATAATTCAAAAACCATACCATGTTTTTTCAGATGTATACAATATCAGGTAAAACACGAAAATCGATAGAAATTGGGTGAATTCAACAGCTTGAGGCAAACAGTAAATACATAAAAAAGTTATCAACTTGTAGTATGAATTCTTTATACCTAAGTATTAACTAAAACCTCTCATCCTCCGATTATGATACAAGACATTAGGGAACACAAATACGGGCAATATTCAAACCAGCTCAACTCCGACGATAAATAAATTACAAATGTCCTCGCAGAAAGGCATAATTTCTTAACCTAAATCAATAAGAAAAGGACTTTTCTATAACCTAAATTCAAATTTCTCATTATGACATGATCTTTACTACTTTGAAGAAACGTTACAATAACTAAAAAGAAGAATATTCGCAATTCTGCGAAAAAAGTACATCTACAAGTTCTCAAAAAGTTTGTGTCATACCTATCGAAACGTAAATATGAAAGTGGTTCAGAATTTTGCAGACCGAAATCTTCATCATATGTATTACGTTAACTTTTAGAAAAAGTAAAAATCATTGATTGGTTTGGTATCTAGAATATCAAAATACTATCTATAGCGATCCAACAGGCGTCAAAGATCTGCGCAATATAATTGAATTAGAATTTGAAGTACATGAAGCTTTTATCATTAATCAATCATGTGTTACAATACGTTTTGACATCCAACGTTCGCTTGTTACCACCTGGAATTATAAAATTTCAAAACAATTAACGGAATGGATATTTCCAGGTCAGATGCTCTCATTTAACTCTAGTTTTATAAAAAAATAGATCGTCTCAAATAAAAGTTAATGTGTTTTATCTATGAACAAGGTACACCCTAGGATCAATAATCAATAGTACACCTTTCCTCTTGGCCATTAAGCACCTATTAAATACAGAGCAGGGACGGTTTCTACCCATGTACTTCAGAGCTTTTTATCAAAATAGGTAATATTTCTGGGAAACAGTGGAAAATCTAATTGTGTCGATATTCTTGAAATCCTTTTAATTTCGCCTGTCAAAATTTTCTATGTGTGGACAACTTCAGCCCATAATCAGCACATAGATTGTCACGTGACCGGCATCAGCCGATTCGGTAAACCAACATATTTTTCAATATCACAGGTAACGGCAGTGACCTGGTGACGCAACTACTCCCTCACAAAAACTACCACAGCGTAAAAGCCCAATGCAAACTGTCTACGACATGTAAAGGTCAAGCAATGAAATGTCACTCTATCACAGGCAACGGTTGTTGCCGAGTGATGCAAGTACACCTCCTCAAAAACCACCGAACAAGCCCAATACAAACTGTCTACGGCATGTAAATCACATCATGAAAAGTCACTCTGTATATACAGTAATTTTCTTTCATACAAAATGTCAATTTTCAAATGGCCGAAAAAATTGGAACGCGTTAACCGCTCACCATGGAATTACGTCAGTTGATTTGGGGCGCTGAGTTGAAGCTATAGTAAAATTTTCAGTCTCCTAGCTGTACTCAAAGCTAAGATACAGGTACCTTCTTTTAGGTAGTTTGTTGGTATAGGTATATATTTAGAGCAACTTTATAATGGCTCTAACGATTTCGATGAAACTTTGCAGGATGACAGCGCTCGAAAAGTTATTACGATCGCATCATACCACGACCCCTGAAAAAATCCTTAAGGGGTCCTAATAGTGCAGGCTAATTAGCTCCAAAATAAAAATTTTGGAATTAGTTACGCAATTATTGCATGGATTAGGATGGGTACTACGGGGAATTTAGTCTGGCTCACTGAAATCAAGGGTAAAGTGGTACGATGGGGGTTGATTTGCGTCAAAATTACCGATTTTAGCTGAAAAAGCTGAAGTTGTAGATAATAAAAAATTTTCTCTAGGAACTTTTGGCACATAACCTCAAATTTACCGAGAAAAACGTGAAAAATCATTTTTTTTTTGGTTTTGATTTTTCGTTCTTCGAAAAAATATCGTGGGGACTTGAAATTCAGGGAAAATAACAAATGAGTGGTAATTTTTTATGAAGAAATATTAATTTTTTTCGAGATATTTACGGTTTTCGAAAAAAACCCTCATTTTTTCAAGGGGATGAAACATCCTTTTTTGTTCAACGGAATAAGTTTTTTCAGGGCTCATTTCTTTCGGAATTACGTCTATTTTTATTCAAAAAATATAAAAAACATACACTGCAACAGGAAAATCTAGTGAAAATCGTGAAAGTGAGTAAGGAAAAAATAGTTTATTAATATACCAAAGAATTACTTTGCAGATTGAAAAGATTGAAGAAATGAAAGATTTTAAAAATTTGGTGACCTGTGTCAAAACAAAAGACACATCTTCTGTTTTGACACAGGTCCCGATATATTCAGTAGTTGAAGCGAGTGCAGCTGGTCGGGAGGCTCTTTCAACCGACCATTTCAATTGTTTCTTTGCCGTACATTAGGGAGGATACTCCCAGACTTACTAGGATTTTTTCAAAATATTTACAAAATGTTAAGTTTGCTTGTAGGAGTGCCGAATTAGGGAAATCGATTTATAATCCATTAAAAGACAAAATACCTACCTTAGATAGTAGTAATGTGGTCTATAAACTTGGTTGCAATAGCTGTGATCTTACATATATTGGCCAGACCTCTCAAAAGCTGTCTAGTCGTGTATCTCTCCATAAAATTGACATAAGACTACATCCGGAAAGATGTTCTCTTGCCAATCATGTTTCCTCCTTAGATCATGAAATAGATTTTGAAGGGATTAAGATTTTATCATGTGAAAGAAACTACAGTAAAAGATTATTTTTGGAAATGGCCTTCATTTTTCAGGAGGATTGCCGTATTAATAAGAAAACAGACAGTCAAAATTTGAGCAATTTGTACTCTCTCCTCTTAATTCTAGACAAGCAGATTGGTAATAATTCTAACAATATTTATACGTAGCATCGACCGAATTATTGTACCTCCCTCGTATTCTATTCAAATTCAGATTGTTTTTAGTTTAGATCATTATGGTCGTGGTAATTAATTTTTTCTTTTCTATTTCATAGGAAAGAAGAACTTGTCCTTATCCTTAACCTGTTTTAAAATTTCGATACAAATTAAAATAGATCCATGTGCTTGTGTGAATTCTCGCTGTTTTAATGTTTCAACCTTTTAATGATTTTAAAATATTTTAATATGTGACTGTTAGTGCTTGTAATGCAATCTGGACTTTCTTTGATTTTAACTGTTTAGCAATTGTCCTTATGTTAAGATCAAGGATACATTCTCAATTAGCGTAAGTTATTATTATATTTAAACATTATTTACTCTAATATTCTGGACATTGAGACAAAATTAAATAAAAATAATCACAGATCTAATAATAATTTTTCATCAATATCTTAGTTCAACCTTTTACAATAATTTTTACGAACATATCTGTTATATCATCCATTTGTCAACTTCATATTGACAATAATTTTTGAAAAAGTCTCAAGCATATATCAATATTTTTACACGGTTTTTTTTTGAATTTATATTTTTTACTCGTTTAATGTAAGTACCCATTTTTTGATTTTTCATTTTTAGTTAACCATTGTATTTTAGCGTGACTAACGAAGTAATAAAACTATTACGAAAGCTTTCACTAAATTAAAATAGGAGTTTAATTTCCAAAGCCATTCGCTGCATCCCCACAAATATTTCTAAATTTAAATTGTAAATATATATATATATATATATATATATATATATATATATATATGCAAGTATGCAATAAGAAACGTGGAGTTTAAAAAAATTTCCGGAGATTAAAACTTTTAGAATTGAAATTCTTATAATTTTCAAAAAAACCAATATCTTAAAAAACTGATTTTTCGGTTCTTCGCTATTTTCTCTAGATGTTTCTGTTACAGTGCTATTATGGGAGATTTGAGCTGTATTTAGTCTCAGATAAGTTTTTGTTTTATTCGTGTCGCGTGCGTTGTGTGTTGGGAGATTTGTTTATTGTCGATTTAACTGGAACATTTTGAACTTTTTGACAATTAGTGTTGATGATGATATAAATTATAATCTTATTAATGTTAAAAAATTTCATAAGTATTTTTTTAGTGGAAAAGTAATATTAGAAGAAAAAGGTAGAACTCCTCCAGACATTAATTTAGAAGCTAATCTATACTCACTGACATAGAAACCTGAACACCCAGTGAAACGTATTTTATATCGATAATATTTGGCGTACATATCATGGAGTTCATATGATTAAAATTTCACCCCAACCGGGTGAGGATAATAGAAGTTTTTGCTCACCAACTTGAATAATGGGTTGAAGCTCCCCGATTTCTTACACATTCCCTAATGCATCTAGGTATACTCATAATCAGATGAAAAATATCCTCCTGGTATATCTCATCCCATGCCACCTCAATCTCATGTCGAAGAGCTATCAGAGTTTGAGATGGACGCTAAAAATTTCTTAACCTTCTACCAACATGTACAATTGGGTACAAATCGGGGGATCTTGGTGGCCAAGGTAGGAGATCAATTTGAGCCTCGTGGAAGTAGTCCAAGGTTTGTCTGGCTATATGTGGTCGAGAGTTATCTTCCTGAAAAGGTAGATTTTGAAGTGATCTGAGATAAGGTTCCAATATTTCTTGAATGTATCGATGTGCATTAATATTGCCACTGATGAAGACTAAAGGTAGCCTTGAGCTATATGCAATGGTACCACATATCATAACTCCAACAGTGTGATGTACATGCCGTTCAACAAAAAATTAAGGGTGACGATGTTCGTTTCGTCTCCTTCTCACCCTCGTTCGACCATCATGCATGTCTAGGCAGAACCGGGATTCATCGCTGAAGACGAAAGTGTTCCATTCCTGATTCCACACTAGTCGTTCTTAGCTCCACTAAAGTGGATATCTTCTATGTTCCAGAGTTGAAGGTAACACCAACTGAGGTCGGTAAGAAAATAGTCCAAACCTACTTATCTGTTTATAAACACTTCGTATTCCAACGACCCTTCCATGTTTTGCAATCCACTGAGTTGCTATTGCCTTTGTCGATGAGAAACGATCTCTTAGAGCTAATAACCTTGGGCGACGATTTTAGTTGTCCTGCTCACTCGTCCTACGCCTCTCGATCTTCGTGTTCGGCTTTCTTGATGCCATGCCTGATAACATTTGACAACAGTATCTGTACTTCTGTTTATCCTACCCGGAATTTCTCGGAACGATAGTTTGCATTTCTTCGCACTCTAGGCATTATATACACTGGTGAATTCCTGTAAGGCAACGTTTAAAACCACTGTACTCGAATAAATTCTGATACCGGAATGGGTCGTTTCATCCAGTACTTACAGTAAAAAGATAATTGAATAAAAACAGGAATGTTCAACCGATAATGCTAAAATTCTAATCTTGTATTAAGACTTCTATGATAAACTTGTAGGTGAAATATTTTTGATATAAAATAATATTTACTGGCTGTTCGGGTTTCTATGTCACTGAGTATAGATTCTCCAAGACTCCAGCCGAGAGAAATACAAAGTTTCAATGAAAATGTTATGAATCAGTTTGCATCTAAGAAATCCCGAAGAATTGAACTAATTTATTAAAAATAAGTGTCAATGTTTTTTTTCTCAAAGTAAATTAATGGGTGTTATTTTGTTTGGATATAAATCGTCCCTTCTAATCAACAATACTAAAAAACTGTTATAAACAACAAATCACGAATATTATAAAATAAACTGTTTTTTATATCTGAAAACACGCTCTCTCTATTATACCGAGTTGGTACTTTCTGATTTAGACGTAGAACACTAAATTCTTCTACTCATGAGTCGCCACTGACTCAGAGGATTTAGTTTAGTGGATGAAAGGATTTGGAATTCCTAAAATACTTCAAAAACACTTGAATTCCATAGAAAACTTGTTAAACGACTTCGATTTGTCAGCGGAAAAACATGTTTAATATAAACAAAACAAAGTGATACACCTATCCTAGTTTGACACTAACTTAACTAACAAAAAATAACATAGATTCGTTCCAACTAAAAAATTTAAAAATAAAAGGCCAAAAATTAATTCTATACAGGCAAATTCTAATTCTCTGAAAGAAGCTTCATTTAACCGACACGGCAAAAAAATGTCTCTACGAAAGTAATAAAAATAAAATCAAACAAATTGAGACGCAATAAATGTTACCTAATTGAAAATGATCTTTGACAATTTTATGGTTGTCAGGTACGTAAAATTCGAATATTTAGTTACAAATGAAACATTCGAAAGAGAGGAAATTGGAACAAAATTTGATGATCTGATTCGGGAAGCAAACCAGACAATTATCTCGGTTGGAAATCATATTTCTCATTCTTTCACTCGAAATCAAGCATCACAAACATTTACACACAATTACCAAGATTGTCGGATGTGGGACAGTCCACATTTTGTGGAACGTACCAAACATGATTAAGTTTTTTTAATTCCGTTGTATACTCTCGTGTTGATCACATAGATATTCTAAAAAATTTGTATTTAAAAAATTATTGTAAAAATTTGTTGCACATAACAGTAACCACGTGCTGGTTTTGGGATGTAGCGGATATACACTTTTGCATACACTCTCCAAAGCACTTTTTCGCGTTAGTGAGAACAAGAAGAAATCATTGGGTGCCAAGTTGGGGCTGCATGGCGGATGATCAATTAATTCGATCTTTTGTGTGTTCAAATATTCGCTTGTTTATAGAATAAATTTTGGATCGGTTTAACTCAATTTACCTTATATTTCTGGCAAAAATAGTCGTTTACCAGACTGAATTAACGGTATTGATTTTCGAGACTCAGTTGCCACATGATCGGTTTTCGTGAAGAAATACGCCACCATTCGCTTCATAATGCTTTGAGAATGAGAAAGTTTTGTTGGCTTTTCTACACATTGAAATACTCAAACTGCCGATTGGTTTTTCTTTCTGGCTCATATGTATAAATCCATGGGTATAGGTACCAATTGACAAGATAATTTTTTTTGAGTATCGGTTAATCATTGTGGAATCCAATGCTCACATAGTTACTGAACATCCTAATGTTCGTGCAAAATCTTTTGTATGCTGGTCATAGTAACTCTTTAACGAACTTCTTTGATTCAGTTCAGATTTGTCTAAAAAATCTATGAAACACAGGATTTTTATTGTTGAAAAAGTGGCTGATGAGTTGCATTTTGTTAAAAATACTTTGAATGTTAACATAAATAATTTTTAGACTGGCTTGATGTTAATAACTTGTTTTGGGAAGGATATCTACTGCCGTGCATGTTTACCATGGCGTTAATCTCTTTGAATAGCATTTTTGTGTGGTTAATGTTACCAAAATTTTTATTCTCATCGGTATGAGGAGTTTGTTTTGTAATTTTTGGATATCTTCTCAACTCATTTCAAATTTTCAAGTATGTTATAAGTAAATTGTAATTTCTTTCTACTTTTACTTTGTAAAGTAAGTAATTTTTGTTGTAATATTATTTGTTGAAACCATCAGTTTAATCTGATAAGTTTAACTATACTCTGTTTCCTAATATGAGTCCGTAATCACGTGAAAATTTGCCGTAACTGGGCCTTGAAGTTTCTATTGTAAATTTGCAAAAGTTATAAGATATGTTTCAGTTATTTAAGATCTACACTACCCGAATCTGTCCTAAATTAGCATCACCCTAAATCTCATACATTAGAAAGATGAGATAGGTAGTAATTGACAAACAATTGCCCGTATTTGTTATCTACTGAGAATTGTCAATAAAAGTATTTCTCATTAAAATAATGGGAGATCTAAACGAACGTTGGAAACGAGAATAAACGAATAGAATATAGAAATGGAGGAAATCTCAGAAATGGTAGTGGATACCGAATATTCGACCTATGCTTAGAAAATGAAAAGATTCAAATGAAAAAATAAGTAAATAGGAGGTCAAAGAAGCTATAGAAAAACTTAAAGTATGGAAAGCACCTGTACATGTTAAAATAACCGCGAATATGCTAATGGCAATGCCAGAAAAAGCAGGGAGTTATCCAACAGAGCTTATTTGGGGATCATTACCCCAATTTACAAAAAATAATAGAGACTAGACTGAGGGGATAAGTCCAACATACATTAGAAGAAACGTATTTTGGATTCGGGCCAAAGAGAGGCACAACTGACGCGATGTTTATTATGAGACTGTTACAAGAGAAGACCGAAATATACACTGCTGCTGGCGAAAGGCTTGGACGAGGTAAAAAGAGAGGATATATGGAAAACTCTAAGGAATAGAAGAACTGTAATAAAAGGAATACAAATCCTACATAAACATACATATAATTATTATAAAAGTCGAAATACCTATACTTACACATGGCGCAGAAACGTGGACAATGACAGATTAACTAAAACAAAAACTAAATACGACGGAGATGAGATTTGTAAGATATATAGAAAATAAGACCAATAGAGATAAAATTAGGAACAAAACACATAGACAAAATCTTAAGTTAAGACAAATAGAAGAGAAAATTGAGGACAATTGAGATGGTGCGGCCATATACGAATGGCGGAAGAAAGAGTAGTGAAACAGGTTTTTGAGGCCAGAACATACAAGAAGAAGTCTGGATGATGACCAAGAAGAGCTTGTATGCAGCAAACAGCAAGTATGAGAAACTTCAAATCCGAAGAGATGAAAAGGCTATCGCAGGACAGAAATGAGTGGAGTGAGAGCTGGAGAAGAATACCAACTACTCAACTCTACTAAACAACTCACACCTGTAAGGGTACAGGGTATAATGATTCAGTGAGTAAAGTTAATTTATTGATTAAATTTCTGAATGCAATTAATATATGTAATCCTTTCTTTCTATCGGATAGTAAAGGATAGTAGAGAAAGCTGATGCTAAATCCATGTACATACAAACAGACATCGTAATGTATTAAAAATATTTCCAAAAAAGGCGTTCGATAAAAATGTACAACAATAAAACAGAAAAATACTTTATAACAAGCTCACTACCTAGGCGTGCGTAGAATATGCGCATACACTTTACTCAATTTGTTCATTAACATGCAGGTCTTCGTTAGATATAACAACAGAATGGTTAGTCCAAGGATAGTGAGCAAAGGTTTACCCCAAGAATCAGTTCTTAGTCCCTTATTGTTTAATTTTTATACCCTAAACTTAGACACCCTGGGCATTGGATCAACCATTTTATTATATGCCTGTACTTGGATAAGAAAACAATTGATAAATGTATAAATTCTCTTAATGAAGATATGAACTACTGTAAAAATATTTAGATGATCATGGACTTGAGTTATCACCTAACAAGTCAGCAGTAGTATTATTTACTATACATCGAGTATCTGGAATAAGTAGTGTATAATTCAGTCAACTTGAGATTCCAGTACAAAACAACTTTACTTATTTAGGCATTATGCTAGATTTGCAACGCAATAATTAACAAATGCGTAGTTAGTTGTAAGAAAAATCTTAATACCTTAAAAGTGATCAATCGATATGAGTGTTGAGCCGATCTGAAATTAAAGGGTTGGGATAAAGTATGGAACCAAGTAAATATCTTTTAAACGAAAAGAACGATATTTATGAAAATGTGCAGGTAAGTGCAATGGAAAAAAATGCATCTGATGTACATCTTTTTGTTAATAATATACTTCCGGTTTAACCGGAAATGCCATCAACTTCTTTAATTTAAATGGGACACCCTATATATTTTTACAGATTTTGAAAGAGCTTGTTATTTTGAATTCATACATACTGAGTTTAGTGTAAAAAAAATTGTAAAAACGAGGAATAGCTCACTGTTAGTTATACAATAGGTGTACATTTAATTATTTTAGAATAATGAGAAACAAAATTACTTCAAATGTTCAAAATGCTCGCCGTTAACTTGCTGGCAATATGCCATCCTATTAACAAATTCTTGAGTCACTCTTTCCAAGACTTCTCCACGTATTAGTTCACATTCATAAATAATTCTTTGTCTCAATTCCTGTAAGTTTGTTGGTCGTCTAACGTAAACACGTGATTTTAGATAACCCCAAAGAAAAAATCTAACGGGCTTAGATCCGGAGAACGAGCAGGCCACTCTATGAATCCTCTACGTCCAATCCATCGATTTGGAAAATTCGCATCCAGAAAATCCCTAACCCGTCTATCATAGTGGGGAGGTGCTCCATCTTGTTGAAACCAAACATTTTGTGGTAATTGCCCATTCTGTTGAAGTGCAGGAATAATTTCGTTATTCAGTAGATCCAAATACTTGCCACCATTCAAGTTTCCGTCGATAAAAAATGGGCCTATAAGCCTATTTTCGACAATTCCCATCCAAACATTTAACTTCTGTGGATGCTGGGTATGTGCTTCATGAATCCAATGAGGATTCTCATTTGACCAATACCTTAAGTTATGGCGATTAACTGTTCTATTTAAACAAAAAGTTGCCTCATACGAAAAAGCTATGTTAGAAGCAAAATTTTCGTCGACATTACAGATGTCCATTAGCCTTTCGCAAAATTCCAGCCGTCGGTCAAAATCATCGTCTGACAATTCTTGAACCAACTGTACTCTATACGGATGATACTTTTCACTTTTTAATATCTTTCCTACAGAACGTCGACTGATACCATGGTTTAGTGCTAAATTTGTGGTGGAAGTTTGAGGTGATTCTTCTAAATCGATTGCAATATTTTGTTTAACAGTTTCGTTCGTTGCAGTCCGCGGTCTTCCAGGTTTTAGCAAATTTTTTACCATCCCAGTTGTATTAAAACGTTGTAATGTTTTAGTTACTGTTGAGCGTGATATAGGATTTCTCTCCGGATGCAAATTATTAAAAATATGACACACTTCTTCATGAGTTCTAACACGATCACCATAACCGATCATCATTAAAATATCAACACGCTCTTTTTCACTTAATTGAACCATTCTAAATTGTAAAATTTATTTCCATCAATTAGAATTTGACACTTGGAGAACAAAAGTCGTGCTTTAATGCAAAAAACTCAATGAGGTTGATTAAAGTGCTATATTCCTCGTTCTTACAAATTTTTTTACACTAAACTCAGTATGTATGAATTCAAAATAACAAGCTCTTTCAAAATCTGTAAAAATATATAGGGTGTCCCATTTAAATTAAAGAAGTTGATTGCATTTCCGGTTAAACCGGAAGTATATTATTAACAAAAAAATGTACATCAGATGTATTTTATTCCATTGCACTTACCTGCAAATTATCATAAATATCGTTCTTTTCGTTTAAAAGATATTTACTTGGTTCCATACTTTATCCCAACCCTGTATAATGTTTTACATGGCATATATTAGATCAATCCTGGATTATGGTTATTTTTTGTATAGATCTTCTACCAAATGACGTTTAATCAAAATTGACAAAATACAGTACAAAGCCTTAAGAATAGTCCTAGGAGCCTTAAATTCTACTTCTTCCTTGGCTCTCTTGGCGGAATGTAACGAAACACCCCTCCACATGAGGCGCCTATTTTTGGCTGAAAAATTCGTCCTTAAGCGTCAAGCTAATAATGAAAAAATCCTTATTAGATAAAATAGCTGTTATCTCTATCGAAAATTGAACCTATAAATGGTGGCAAAATAAAAATTCCCCTTTCTTAGCTATTACCTTTCCCTATTTATCTCAATATTAATTTCAAGTTGAAGGATTCTGTTTTTCATTTTTATGTTCAACATTTTGTTCTCCAAACCCAATGTCGTATTTCATTCTTACGACTCTCTAATCCCCCCAATCCTGTTCTAAACGAGGAACTTAGTATCCGAAGACTAATATGCAAAATATACACCGATGGTTCCAAATCCAGTGCTGGAATTGGTATATGTCCAAAACCTACGGGATTCTTGTACAGTACAAATTAAATCCAAACTGTTCAATCTTTACAGCTGAATTAGTGCCATCAACAAAGCCTTGGGATGGATTATAAACAGTCATTTAGAATTTGAACAGAAAATAATTTTATCTGATTCACAATCAGCTTTAATGACATTGAGAAACTACCAGAAACATACATACAGTAACAGCATATCAGTCGGTATCCTCGAGAAATTAACTCATCTGCAGAACTTAAACAACATTGTTGGATTTATATGGGTTTAAGGACGTTCTCAAATTCCAAGTAATGAAAAGTGAATGAGCCTGCTAAAGATGCCGCACCTTCTGATATTGTAATTTACGAATTCTCAAACAAAAATGGGAAATTGATTGGGCAGGTTTTACAAACCACAGTAACAATTCCTACTGCAAGATATATCCTTCACTTCCCTTTACTCCTCTAGCTGATTGAAGCCTTCCTTCCAGGAAAGTATATACTATGTATGTCAGATGTCTTTTTGAACATGCTACCGTTAATTCATACCTTTATAAAATTAAAATGTTTATCAGAGATGCTTGTGACTGTGACGGGAGCTTCGATGAATTCAGTCATTGGATGTTTAACTGTGGATATAATAGAGAAGCCATCAAATACTTACTCAACTTCTCATTAATCAAGCAGATAGATTTTCCCCAAAATAAAGTTTATCTTGTAAATAAGCTTTCGGAAACCTATCATAAAAGGTGTTTTATGGGAAATCCTCAAATGCTCCAAATGAAAAATATAAGATTGTAATATTTTTTTTCTACGAGTATTATAGAATTTCTGTGTTTCGACCCAGTTTTTAATTATAGAATAGCTTCATTCTAGCCCCAGGGGAAGAATATTTATTCTCGCCTTTGGTATGGAATGAATACTTGTGGCGCCTTCTAAATGTCACCGTTCATTTGACAGAAAGAGAAAATAGATGTGTTCAATTTTCTTCACCAGCTGCACTACACAAAGTAAAAGTAGTGCAGAAATATCAAAATGCATAAAAAATTCTCTAAAGTGAACGTTACATGACTAATATGGTCTTTGAATATTAGTTGTTAGAACCAGAAGTACAGCATAAGTGTATTTTGTGCCACTTTTTAAAGACAAAAAAAGAAGAAAATGGAAAACGCTTTCTAGCAACAAATGTCAAAAATATCGATTGTTTAATTATCTATTTTTTGAAATTTTTGCTTAAAAAGAAAGTAAATTTATATAGTTGTATTTAAATAATAGCTATTACATGGCTTCATTCCTTTTTAGTGTTTGATTATTTCACCACAACTCCTCCAGAAATTAAGGAGTTAGCAATTCAATACATGTTGTTTTGTTTTCTATTTGATAGTCGTAGAAAAAGTATAGTGTAAAACACGGGTGGAATGCAAAATTCTACACTCGTAGAACCGAATATTTCTACTCGAGTAGAATTTTGCTTATTCCACCCTTGATATAGTGTTCATTTCTTTTGTATGAATGCATATATTATGAACAAAGCATGAATCATTTAGATTTGGCTCCTTTTGTTTGTCCTTTAGTAGCAAGTATTCATTATCCGTTGCCTTTTATGCATGTACTAACAAAGTCTCTATGACGGGCACCTTAGGGTGAAGAGAGTGTCGCTGTTTATCCTACTTGTTTTTCTTCTTTAATTTTCTCCAGAATTTTGGAAGTTTAGGGATGTGTGCATGAAAGATAAGGGTGATAATAGTGATTCCATAGTAAATTAGTTATAATATAATATTTAACTCTCGTGGCTAAATGGGGTAAGTCCAAATGGCCACTTGACCAAACTAAAAAAAAATACAGAATCAGGGGGATGTTAATTGTTGTGAGTAATTCGATAGTTGTGAATGATAATGTTCATACGAGTACTACTGTTAATCCGTAAAATGTTATATGTATTACTTATTAATTTGCAACGGTATCAATGTTTTATTTACCTTCACACAACGTTCTACATGTAGGTTTATTTCTTCTTGAGTTCTTTGTGGATGACCGGAACAAATTGGACATAAGTCATCAGTTTTCCGTTTCCGAATTTTCATTCTTAGACGTCCCTGCCTGTTGGCTCTAATTCTTTGAAAAGTCTGAAACAAAATAATTTTTTGAGTTTATGATTTCTTCATTCAGTTTCTGTGAATGGTCTACCTCGCTTCTTGCTTGAATTATGTGATCGTTTCGTATTATAGGCAGACTAAACATTGTAAACAAAATTTTGTTGTAATCTAAAGCCTTCTGGTAATAAATGGACGGCAATTTTTGGTTGCATATTTTAATTTCTGAACAACGGCAGATTGAACAAAGTAATCAAAAACAATAATTTTCATGAGCGATTTGCAATCGATTTTGCAAACGCACTTTTTATAAGCAACGAAACAGACTGTATAAAGTTATTGTGCGAAATCAGTCATCATCGCCGGTCTATAACAAAACGTATTGAAACTAAGGATTCCAGTACACATAAGGCGCAGTGCACACTAGAGAAATGCGTTGCATGAAACCCATTTCTTGCATCGTGAAACGAAAATTGCAGATAGCTAAGATTGCTCGGGGCACTGCAACTGCGTTTCGCGAAACTGCAGTTTCATCGATTTCGTGAAACCGGGCTTAGCGAAACTCGAAAAAACGGTTTCCCGTAACTCCAGTTTCACGTTTCATGTCGTGATTTTCACATAATTATGATAGACATTTCAAGTGATGTTGGCAGAAACTGTTGAAAAACTGCCAGTTTGTCTACCTACAGCTGCCGTGTGTCAGTCAAATATCTACACACTCCTTGTCAGGGAAGTCTTCATCATCAACATGTAGTACCAATGTGCCAACTGTTTCCGAAGATTTCAATACACCACAAAATAATGAGCTCTATCAGGCACTGCAACCCTTACAAAGAAAACCTTATAATTATTATCTCATTCTGTCTCATGATGTTTCGTAGTACTACTTGTAGCAATGAAAACTACACGTTTTTCAATTAACTCAGCGTAATTGTCAGTTTTTCCTCTACGCTTACAGCTAAATTCAAGTTGTTGTCGTTCTTCGTTATTTGTGGACTAATTAATGCCACCAAGTGATTTAAAAGTGGCTTTGATATTCCAAAAAAATTCTTAAAATTGATTGGATCACTACTGAGCTTTTGAGTTACGATAGAACTCTGTTTCCGATCCCCGATCAGCGGGTGAATCCAGTATTTACTTTGGTTTGTTCTTAGCCATCACTACAAAACAACCACGTCGTCATCGGAATCCATCATGAAACTGATAGAAAAACGTTTCTTCATTTTCTTCAGTCTGCATTTTCTTATTAAACTGGTTTTATAAAACTCATTTCAAGAAACTTCAGTGTGCACCACGCCCACATACACAATAAGAAGCCCATGACTTTTTCCGCATCCTCCCCTGGTATACACTAATATTTTGCTTGCTGTTCAATGATTCAGTTGAAAGTAGTTTGGTTATGACTTAGCATAAATATGAAATTTTTATCATATACAGAATACGGCAAAAATATTTAAATGTGAAGAATATGTGCATTGATTATGTTTTGCAATTGCAGAACATAGATTAATAAACAAGAAAATAAAGTTTACCATATCAAATTCATTTCCTGTTTTTTATGTGTAGTTTTTGGAACTAAAAGTTTAATTTGAAGTAAGCGATGCTATCAACACATAACATCTGCTACACCTCAAGTTGATGAATCTCTCTTAAATCTCCGAAAAATCTCTGACGAAAAACGAAATACATTTATCTTAGAATGTGCATCTGATCCCAAAAGATTCGAAAAATCATTTGAAAAAACAACAGATACATGATATCTAAGTTGAAATTTAGAAGAATAGGTCTGTTTTAGTCTTTTGAAGATATATGTTAATTCCATGTTTATATTAATATATGTCAGGTATTTTACTGTAAATAATAATAAATAAATAGCCATGAAACGTACGGTTAGTAAAAAGTGTATACTTGAGCAAGCTTTTTGTTTTCAAAATTTTAACAATTTAAAATGAAACATGTATTGCTTGTTTCATGAGCCGAAACGCTTGTTATTACAAAATAGTGACCAAAACGTATATTTTCGTTTTAATTACGTCTTAAGGATGATTCACATTATCAGACTTGCAACGACACGGCAACGATCGACAAAGACCCAATAGTTGCGGCGGCAATTCACATTATACGATAGGTATTCGACATCTCGACGTGTTGTTTCTGATAAAATAGTTTTTGCTAAACAAAAATAGAAGCGTAGTGCTACAAAGTCAGGAACGCTTGTGTGTCATGTGTAGAAATTTTACCAATATAGATCTAGCTATAATGGCTATATTGCTTGATGAAGTTCAGGATTTACCACCGAAGGCTAAAGTTATATCCAGAAAATGCCGTCAAAAATATCTTTGCGACTTGTATTTTACATATATTTATCAAGGATCGCCAAGAAAATATAAATACAGCAGGATCTCATACTGTAATTTGACAAATATTCCGAAACAAGGAGGTAGTGAGTCTGCATCTGAATTTAAAGTCCGAGAAAAATATAAAAATTACATCCTTTTCATTATACTTATATGTATACATAATTAGAAATAACAGTAGATAAACATATCCGTTTGTTCTAATTTTTCTCCTATTTTTGCCCATATTGCTTGTTTTCTGTTGTCGCTATACTTATTATGTGACATGCCGTACAGTTCCGGATGTTCACGAGCAAATTCAATAACGTTTTCATGACCCATGCTGTTATTTAAATACAAATCCTCAAACTTCACTGAAACCAAAATAAACTATCCAGACTATCCAGCAAATACGCGTCGCCTACAGGCACAGACACAAAAAACATTCTTGCAAGAATGTCGGTGCGCTCTGTCGCTGCCTTTACGTACTGTTGCCGCGTTGTTGTGGGTTAATATGTACATTAATATTTTTTGTCACTCAGGACGCAAAACACTTATTTTGCGTATCTAAAAGAGGCCGCGAAATAAGCGTTTCTTTTCCTAGGGCGCGAAAGTCATATGGCTCGTTTTTCGGGTTTTAGTCTAGTGTTGGAAGAAGACGGCAATAGAGAGCAGCGGCGCCCGCATCATGTCGATGATACTGCTAAACCACACACACTATCACGCTACCTACATTAAATCCATATCATACATACATAGTACATATATTATAGCTACAGTAAAAGCGCGTGCGCGAAACAGAGAGAGTGGAAGTCAAGTGACACCGGCGGCGGCGCGAAGCTATTATACTTAGCGGTACACACGATTACAATCGTTTTGAGACAAGTCTTTTTCAGTCGTGTCGTGCATCGGACTAAATCTACACGTGATTTTGTGTTTTGCATATGAATATTACTTGTATTTTTATCTAGTAATATCATACGCTACATTTTTGTAATGATTTGATATCATTAAGCTTTAAAAAAATCAACATTTAAAAAAATCAAATAATAAAATATTTTGTTGGTTGTGATAAATTAATTTAATTATAGTTTTATGTCAAATGTATAGTTTTCCATTATCCTACTCCTGTTCGTTGAATTGCTCTTAGGAATAAATTACAATAAAATTATTTGTTGAATGAAACATGTTCAACAAAATCTTTCTTTTCAATTTTATAATTTATAACGATTAATATAAACAAAAATCATGTCATTTATAGCGTCCTTCGTGACAAAAAATAGTATATGCACCGCGGGAGCGATGACGCGTTCGTGGCTCGTTCGACTTCAGCGCCCTCGCTACGTTTGAGCCTGAAGCTCGACCTCGCCACGAACGCGTCATTTCGGTACCTTGGTGCATAAGGTACAATATTTACCTATAAAGAATGGTTTGTCGTGTCCTTGTCGGTCGTTGCCGTGTCGTTGCATGTCTGATAATATGAATCATCCTTAAATCGTGAATTGTTGTCCTCACATTGGCGCAGTGTGGGCCATTGTCGCTCGGGGCGGAATCATAATTTGTTGCCCCTTTGACTTCATAAAAATAATGATGTTGGTGTTGGTGAAAAAGAAGTAATCATATGAAAGAACTGAGCGAAAAATATTTACTTCAAAACCATGTAATATAGTACGTCAGTGTTCAAAACCTATTACACTATAAAAATAACGTCTAGTATAAGTCTAAAATTAAACTTTTCGGTCCTCACGCGCAGCAAAATAATTTATAATTTCGTCACAATTAATTTCGTCCGTCATACTTTGGCTTAATGGATAAATTACTCAATCTTATGTAGCTCATGGTAGACCTCAAGTAATTTTTTATTAATTTCAGCTTTGAGAAGCTACGCTCACATGAAGCAGCACTGATGGCTATAGTTGAAAAAATTCGAAGCATAATTATTACGATATCAGGTACGCAAATACCATAGTTGCATTGCCGAATAAATTCTAAAAGCTCGAGAGATCCTTTCATGGCATTGTATTGAGCTTTAGCATCAGCCAAAGCAACGAAATTGCACAACCTCTCAATCTCGATTTTCTTCTCACCCACATCTTCTCCGAACTTATACTTGTATTCTGGGTTCAGTAACTTCGTTGGTGTGAGAAAAGAGTATTTGACATACAGCTCGTGAAGCTGCTAAAATCTGATCTTGATTTCTTGTATAATTCTGTCCACTGACTCGAACATTTCTTGCCTTAACCGATTGTCATAAGTTAAACCAGCATCAGCAGCGTTCTCGCCAGCCTTATTTTTGATCTTTCTTGTTCGTCGAGGAGTTATTTCGATGCCGAGATCTTCACATATATTTTTAGCATAATCAAGTCCATCGTTGGCCAGAACATATCGATTGTCGACTAGAAATGATTCCAAAGCAAGCTTTTCAAAGCACATTGGTGCACGTCCAGTCCTTTTGTCTAGTGATACAATTATTGTGCATCATTTACTTCGCGGAGAACTGGACTCCATAGCCCAAGGAAGACTAAAAATGATAGCGACTGGAGAGCAGTAAGCAATAAACTAACGTCTGAACCTGTTGCTGCATTTTTCGCTGTGTTTCCTGCACGTGACTCCAAACCTTCAAGGACCTCACTGTAATGGGTCTTCATGACAGCTACGGCTTCATATCTAGAACTCCATCGTGTTCCAGTTAGGCGCTTGACTCCTTGTAACGTCGGTAAGAGATTTCCAACCGTGAGTAGAAGATGAAAGTAATTTGAAATACTGGGCATTTTGATTAACTGCTTTAATACGCATTTGTATACCAGAATGTGTTCCCGATATGACAGCTGCATTATCATATGCCTGTCCACGGC
This sequence comes from Galeruca laticollis, assembly GCA_963921935.1. NCBI lineage: Eukaryota > Metazoa > Arthropoda > Insecta > Coleoptera > Chrysomelidae > Galeruca > Galeruca laticollis. Next base: position 169,079,808 of record OY998180.1, read on the forward strand.
AATTTGGATACCCAGTCCATCGCTTTGAATTTTGTGCAAAATCATTTTAGTCATATCCTCAGCGGTTTTGCCTTTAGATTCAAGAAAGTCAATGAATTATTTAATCATGTGCACCTTGGTGCCGTCGAGTTTCACATAACGCAGTATTTGGCAAGTCTGGTTCTTGTGTGATAAATCTGGCATACTGTCGAACACAATAGTGAAATACTTGGCTTCCTTTACTTCAGCAAGTATTTTTGATCGAACATGATTCCCAAAACAATAAATGAATTCATTTTGAATTTTAGGTAATATGTAAGATACTTTAATTTTCTTTTGCAGGTTCAGCTTTGCGATGTGTTCTCAAAGAACCTGGTCGTACTTGCTAAGAAGATGCACGAGTCCCAGAAAGTTGCCTATATTTTCAGGGTCATTTTCTTTCACGATTTCTCTATGATCTCGCAAAGCCAGATTTTGTTTAGCAAGAAATCTGATGATGTCTAATATCCTGACCAGTACTAGTCTCCACTTCTGCTTTTCTTTGATAATCACATTTTCTTCTTTCTGGTCGATCGTTGCACCAACTTGAAGACTTATCTCCAAATATTTCCATTTATTCAAGTTATCATTATGTACTGGGCTAGATTCATGTTTTGGAACTTTGGGATTTAGTTTCCACCACTTTTTGAAATCATTAATACTGTTCAATCCAGGTTCATCGCTGGCCACCACAAACAAACGGCAGCAGAATAAGAATAATGATTCCTTAAAAGAAGAATAAGCCATCCATGTTCTCCGAATCTTTTCACCATTTGGTAAAGCTCGTTAATTTTCTTGTTCTCCTTTGGGCCCCTTGGTAGAATCTACGGGCCTTGGCCGAATCACTTCAGCAAACTTACAGTAAAGGTTCTGTACAGCTTTGTAGCCTCGAGTCACAAGTAATGTTCGAAGATTATCGGGAATCGAAATAGGCCAAGTTCCAATACCTTTGTAATCGCTGATGGATTAATCCTGACCATCCTACTACATCTAGTTTGGTATAGGTAAATCTTCAAATTAGACAAGTCCGCCACCAGAAAACGAAGCAGCTTTTTGATTAGGAGTGGCACTAGTACTAGCTTCTGTATCACGTTCAGATTAAGCTTTTTGGGTAGCCGAGTCAAAATACTTGAGTAAAGCTCTCTCATTTTTTTTATTTTCTTCTTCTCGGACTTTTGTTGGCTACCTGTAAAAATCGTTGCTTTGCTTATGCCTCTTCACGATTTCAAAATAGTTAACATTAATTTATTAGGAATATTTTTCACTACCAAAACATTATGAACATTATGAAAGCGTTTGAAAAAAATCTAACTATGTATAATCTGGAAACATGCTTTAAAGAGAGTATTTTATCGATTTATCGCTTCAAAAATCCCCTCAAATAACTTGACCTTGCCCCTTTCTAATTATCTGCCTTCAAAACGTATTAAGCTTGTATATTGAGAATAAATAACATATACTGCAACAAGATTTATGCGTCAGTCGAAAACTAACAGCGTCATAAGTGAAACTTTTTATGTTTTATGCCGCAAAAAACCGTCAATGAGTGTACAAAGAAAATTCATAAATATCAACAAAATAAAAAACGATAATTCTTTAAAAAAATGAAAATAACAATTATTTCCAAAATAAAAACAACAACTTTTCGGATAGGCTATAAAAACTATTTACAATAAAAGACAAACAAAAGTAAATATTCTTTTTAAGAAATTTGAATTTAAATGCATATTGAGTTTCCTTCCTTTTTAATAAATAAAAGAAGTACTTGATTTTAAATCGAGTCGAGTGATGACAGGAGGGGAGAATAGCGTTGCGTCTCTCTCTCTCTCAGTTTATGTGTAAATGATAATTAGAAAAAGAAAAAGAGCTTTACAAAACTTGTTAGCCTTTACGAGATTACATCCTAACCAAAAACTCTGTAGTCTGTAGTGTCCCATAAAAAGTTTCACTTCAATAAAATGGAGTGAAAATCAGACTAGGCCCAAAATAGTCTAATCTTAACTGTAACATAATATTTACATTTATACTTTACAAATCGAAAAGTTTAGTTTGCTTGAAAGCTTATCGCTAAGTCACTCAAATATTGGCATTAAAATTATGGGTACCTTAATTCAGTCCGTGTCCTAACTTGTTCTGATGATTGAGCGCCTTTAGCAAGACACCGCTCTTTAGCCCTTAAATTCAAAAGGAATAGAGAGAACTTCAATCGCCAGTTTTTTACTTGATGATAACTGTACACAAGAGAAGAACTTGTACAAAAAACTGGTTCTTCAGCCCTTAACATATAAGGGACGACTGAAGCACTAACTTTAGCCCTTACTCTCTAAGGGAAGACTGAGAATTTCGCAGACTCTCAGACCGTAAGAGCGGCTTCGAACAGATCTTTAAACTCTTTTTTGCTCCCTTTCCACTGCAGAATAGTGTTACCACAAATTTGCCTCTCAACCAGTCAACTGACCGGTCTCTTTAGAAATACGGCCAGTCATCCGTCCAATAAACAATTAAATTTAAGAAAAGGTGAACCGCCCCAAATCGTACGATTTCTATACATCTGTCTGCTTTTCTATACTCGATAGTCGAAATTCTGTAAAGTGACTCATCGCTCTTACTGTCCATAAAATCAGTTGCAGAAGCGAACTTCATGAGCGCATCATTTTTGAAGGGTTCTTAATAGTCCTAAATAAATAGAAAATGTTCTTGTACGCTCTGGCGTTTAAATTTGAGAGAACAGAAATACGAAATTATTATGGTAGGTATCATTATGTATATACAGGGTGTTACCAAGAATAATACACATTTTTAAGGATGAGCTATAATAAGATGTATATAAAAAAGTCGATAGTCGAAATTCTGTAAAGTGACGTCATCGGTTATCTACCGATTTAAAGTGAACTCCATGAGCGTATCATAGTTTAAGGGTGCGAATACTGAAATATCTGGAATTTCAATTTTTAACATTTGAAATAATAACTTATCACAAGTTGTTCATAAGTAAGTTAAAACAAAATAAAAAAATGTTTAAAAGTCAATTCCAACTTACTACTACTAAAACTAAAAAAAAGTTGTTTGTCAAGACCAAAATAAATTACCAATAAGTATAGGTATGTTGCGAGGTCACTTGTAAAATGTCTGACTAACTGGAAGCGGTATCACTCCCTGACGACTCCTCAGAATCATCGCTTTCTCCTCCTATATCGATAATGAGTGGTTCCGTCATTACTTCTACACGTATGTCTAAATCCCAAAACTTTATTTCTTCTTTTAATACGTGTTGAATACATTTACGCCAACTCTCAGCAGTAACGGTATGCAGCGCCTCGTCAAACAGTTTCTCAACGTCAGCCATTTTGAATGTACTGTTTTTTCTCGCAACATAATTTTTCACTTGGGCCCAAACCAGCTCGATGGGGTTTAACTCACAGTGGTAGGGAGGACGTCTAACAACTGAGACGTTGAAATCTTTCGCCATTTCATCGACAACGTACTTAATATAACTGCTTTTATGTTTCCGTACGAGAGATAATAATTCAACTTTTAGCATTGCCTCGTTGTGCGGAATGCTTTTACTCTCTAACCAATCAATTATAACCCTCTTGCGGCTAGCTGAAGTAGGTATTTGCTCCAGTCGACAAGAGTGGTATGAAGCATTATCCATAACTATCAGTGAACCAGGAGTTACCTTTGTTAAAATTGATCTAAACCATGTTTCAAACCGGTTACCATCCATCTCTTCATGGTAATCGACAGTTTTTTTGGACTGAAAACTTAGTAATCCACCTTCTACAAATCCTTCCTCGCTGCCAATGTGAGTGATAATCAGTCGACGTCCTTTCCCAGAGGGAGCTTTTAAACCGGAAGAGAAACCCTCCATAAAGGCTTGTCGATTGCTTCGTATATTCATGTCTTGCCACACTTTTGACACAGTGTGGCCTTCATTTAACCATGTTTCGTCAAGATAATATATGTGCCGTCCTTCGTTACGAAACTGTCGTATCTGTTTTAAATAATTTCTCCTCCATTCCACAATGTCATTTCGTTCAATTAAGGCACTGTTTCTACTTCTTGTTTGGTAACGAAAATTCATTAATTTTAAAGTTCGTCTCAAAACTTTATCACTGATGTTTGGTAAAGTATCATCAGCTTCTATTACCTTGCTCAATTTAGCTACCGAGGGGATTTCATTCCTAAAATAAAAAGAATGTATTTCCCTACGTATAGCATTCCGTGTTTGGTCGTCCAAAACAATTTTCTTTCTTCCCCTACTTTCCGGTTTACAGTTTTCACCTCGTTCTCTTGTCAAAGATCCGTCCCGCGATTTCTTTAGAATATTGTATATAGTACTCTCAGAAACTAACACCCAACTGTTTGTCCATGGCACGCAGTCCTTCGTACACATTTAATATGAGGACTTTTTCTTCCCGAATTAAATTGTTACGACGCCGTTTTTTATCGCCAACACCGCTACACTCCGCCATTATTGTCACTAAATATACCGATATAAATATTACAATAAATACCAATAATAACCGATTTATCACACAAAACCACAACACAAATACTGATGTTACGCTCATGAAGAGAATAAACACCTCACATAACTGTTTACTATCACTGTCTCATTCGCGTAGCTCGATCTATCTATCTCGTTCTCAAAGCCGGAACATTGAAGCGACTCTCCAACATTGTCAAATCGGCGAGTTTTTCACAACAAACTTTGCGTTCAAGAAATATACATAAACACTTTATTTCACATTTCAAGTAAACTAATTATTATTAGTCTGCTTGAAATTTGAAATAAATATATTAAATTGGTATTGACTTAATTACATTGCATCTTTTGTACCTGAAATATTGACACAATGGATTTGAAGTGTATTTATAAAATACAGCATTTCTCTCTAGAATACATATGGCAACTGCGCTTTAACCAAAGTGTTGATTAGATAGCTCTGACTCACTTTACACAATTTCGACTATCGAGTATAATTATAAACTATATTATGCCTAACTCGGCGTCGACGTACTTTGTATCTATTTATACCTTGGAACCCGAATAAACCCTGCTATTGTTTGATAAATTTTATTATCGTTAAGTTTGTTTGATTTCACTTCATTTTCTTGATCAGTGGCTTAGAAAAATAGGTTAATTATGATTTTTCGATGTAAAACCTATCTTAAAATGCCTAGTAATGCGGAAGGGTCGTAAATCTGGACACAGTCGACTTCAAACATAAATAACGAAATCATAGTATGTGTGTGTGTATAAATTGATTCATACCTCAAATCGACCTTCCGGACCACTGTCTCCAGGTAGAGCTGGCATTCTTGTTGGCTCTGGTCTGTTTCTTTTTCTCGAAGCTACCACTCCTGATCCACTTAATTTGTAAAGCCGTTCCAATTCATGCATGAAATGGGTTTCTAAATTTCCCAGTGAAATGGTTAATCCGCATAATGGGCAACTAGGAGAATCTCGCTTCTTCCTTTTGACAAAATCTAGAAAAAATATCAAGATTATAGTAAGAATTATAATTATTATTTAGTACTTTCATTAATCACGAAATTTATGCACACACTAGAAATATTCAGCTATTATTGTTATTCATGAATATTATTATTATTTCCAATAGAATTAGTTCTTTCTAAGCGTATGTTGGTAATCTACTCCGAACGTGGACGAAAATGTGAGTAGGCTCAACTCATTCAGAAATTTACGCCCTGTGCGGCAAGCATACTTTCTACAGGTCAATGTAGGTATTTTTATGGAGGCTCAGCCTGTTAAGACTGTCTTGCAGATTTTTGGGAATAAAACAGGTAGATGTGAATTTAAATGTCCACCAAATCATTATTATTATCATTGCCAGAAGTTTCGTGCAATTACTGAGCATGTGCTGGTAAAACTTACCAGTCCCGAGCAGAAACTTAAAAGGGATGAGGCTATATATTAAGAAATTTAAAAATTTGTAAACTGTACGGCATTTGTCCAGAATTGCCGCTTTTTGTGAATCAATATATGTTTTTTTATGGGAGCCCAGTCTGCCTATGCTGACCTGTAGATTCTTAGGAAGGAGATTTATAGATGATACGATGATCGGCCACCTCTAACCTCTCCATGCCATCTGTCCTATCTCAATAACAAGATCCTTATATTTTACTTCTTTTTTTTTCGTTGTCTAGAACATTGTTGTTATTCGGCAATATTCAAGAGGGCCGGTTATTCATCACCGGGCTGTTGGTGATCATAGGTTTCGATAATTGTCTGTGGATAGTTTGTGTTGTAAGGTTAACATCTAATGTATGATATACTCATTTGATTTGTGAAGACAATCCGCATTTGCTGTAAAGGTATTAACTGTCTCGACTCTTACTTCGTGGAATCTACTCATATTACTGTTTTTAAATAATACTTACTATTTCTAAATAATTGCACAATATATTGAATAAAAAATTAAAAATTCTAAGAAATTTGACAATTGTTTCGATATTAAATATCATCGTCAGAATGACAGAAGTTACATTTCAGTTGATGTCTACCTGATGTTTAATAATTATTTTTGGCTAGACCAAGAAGTTAATATAAATGCTAATAGAAAAAAGAAGAAGATATGATATTATAAATATTAAAGCTTAGATGTTATTAGCCCTATGGGGATATTCAGCTCATCTTTACAATTACAGTTTAAAAGTGGAGAACTCCCTAAATTTATCTGTTCATTGACAACTTAATATTGTGGGTTTTTTAAGTGTCTTCTAATTTCTAATTCTTCGAGGAAATCCAGTTCTTGTTTCTTATCGCAAATATGTGGTACTTCTAGTTCTGTGTTAGGTGTCAATGAATGTTTGGTGTCAAGTAGATGTTTTGCGTAGTGGGATTTATATGGTTGTTTTAATTTGTATGCTCGTAAGTGTTCACTGTATCGGATTTCAAAATTTCTAAGGGTTTGACCCAAATAGACAGCATTACATTCTGGACATTTAAGTTTATAGATATAAATATATACCGGACTTCTTGAATGGGGATACTTTTGTTTTTACATTTAACAATTTTTTACTCACGTTAATTTCTGTTTTAAAAGAAATCGCTGTATTTGTTGCTAAAGATCTTTGAAATATTATTAGAAATATTTCAATATTTCCTGCATATGTGATGGTTTATTAACTTTTTATTTCTTTAGTTTGTTTAGGAAATATTAGTTGTAATGCCACTTTTTCCTCTGTTTTATTAATTAGCGTATTTATCATATGTAATGGATAACCGTTGAATGTTGGTATTTGTTTAATTGTATAGCTATAAGAAGAAAGTAAAAAATGGTTTTAAATAAGAGACTCCTTAGACAACTACATAAAAGTTGTACATTCTGAACTCACGTTCCAACTACATCCAGTAGAATTTGACTGTTTAGATGACAAAATCAGAGAAAGTGTAAGCAGGATGAAGCGCAAGAAATTTAAGAAACAAGAACAAAAACAACAGAAACTTGAGCACACACAACATACAATTCAATACTATACAAATCATGAAACTGTAAGTACTTCCATACCAACACACTTTGCACCACGATTTGAAAACCTTTCAGACACTAATTTTACAGATAGTGAAATAAAATTTTTAAATAAAGGCTTAAAGTACAGCATACCACCAAAATTTACGAATAATATTAAACAAATAATAGCTACAGAATCCGAAATAGCTTTGAAATATAATTCAAATAATTTTCTTTACGAGAAAATTGTCAATTTAATCAAAAACATTGAACCGTCTAAGGTTAAACGTCAAACAAAAAATCACATTACAATTTTAAATTCAATCAAAAAGAGAGTAGAAAATAATAACCTAACAATTACAAAATCTGACGAGGGGAACGCCACTGTCATATTGACAACTAATTATTATAATTCAAAAATATATAACTTTATAGAATCTAGCGATGTACAAGTTCTTAGAGCAGACCCAACAAAAAAGTTTTCTAATAATGTAAGAGATATTGTTAGTAATTCGAATTATCTTTTAAGTGATTACGAAAAGAAGTTAATCATTAATAAAAAGCCACATTCTCCACAATTATATGGAACCGTTAAATTACACAAAATAACGAAACCAATTAGACCTGTAGTTTCTTATGTTAATACTCCTAATAATATATTAGCAAAGAAACATAACAATATACTTAATAGTTACGGATATACATCTAAATACTCAATTAAAAATTCAATAGAACTAATCAAAAAACTAAAAGCATTCAATTTGCAAGATGGCTCTAAACTCATTCCATTTGATGTTACCAATATGTTCACTAAAATTTCTCCTAATGAATGTCTAGCACTTGTAAGAAAATTACTAGAAGGAATAATATCAGATATATTTAATTTATTTGATGTATGTACGAGTATTAATCAGAATTATTTCACCTTTGACAATAAGATATATATTCAAAATGAAGGTTTACCAATGGGTAGCCGTATATCACCCATTTTGGCAAACATTTTTATGGACAGTTTAGAAAGAAAAATCTTTCAAAGTAATATTTCAAAAAATGTTTTATGTTGGTATAGATATTTAGATGACATATTGGCTTGTTTTATAGGTAGTGCACGACAATTAGATACATTTTTCAACCATATTAATTTACACTAAAAAATTAAATTTACATTAGAAGTTCAAGAAAATAACTCAATCAATTTCCTTGATTTAAAAATTCAAAGAGTTAATAATGTACTTGATTATTCAATTTACAGGAAACCAACACACACTGATGTGACTATTCCATATAGTTCCAACCATACCATATCACATAAATTGGCAGCATATAATTCAATGATACATAGAGCATTTTCAGTTCCCATGAAAAAATGTAATTTTGATAGAGAAATTAATACAATTGAACAAATAGGAACATCCAACGGTTATCCATTACAAATGATAAATGAACTAATTAATAAAAAAGAGAAAAAAGTGGAATTACTAATATTTCCTAAACAAACTAAAGAAATAAAAAGTTATAAAACCATCACATATGCAGGAAATATTTCTAATAATATTTCAAAGATAATATCTTTAGCAACGTTTCTTTTGAAACAGAAAGTAACGTGAGTAAAAAGTTGTTAAATATAAAAACAAAAATATCCCCATCAAAGAAGTCTGGTATATATAAACTTAAATGTCCAGAATGTAATGCTGTCTATTTGGGTCAGACACTTAGAAATTTTGAAATCCGATACAGTGAACACTTACGAGCATACAGATTAAAACAACTAGATAAATCCCACAACGCAAATCATCTACTTGACACCAAACATTCATTGACACCTAACACAGAACTAGAAGTACCACATATTTGCGATAAGAAACAAGAACTGGATTTCCTCGAAGAATTAGAATTGAGAAGACACTTAAGAAACCCACAATATCAAGTAGTCAATGAACAGATAAATCTAGGGAGTTCTCCACTATTATATTGTCTTCTTAAGTGATAATTGTAAAGATCAGCAGATATAGTTTTCTTGGTTTTCTATATCATTGCACAGTTATACTGATCTTAATTGGAAAAATGATATCCAGGATATCACCATAGGGCTAATAATATCTAAGCTTCAATATTTGTAATATCACATCTTCTTCTTTTTTTCTATCAACATATATTAAGTCAATCACTTCTTGGTCTAGCCAAAATAATTATTAAACATCAGGTAGGCATCAACAGAAATGTAACTTCTGTCATTCTGACGATGATATTTAATATAGAAACAATTGTCAAATTTTTTAGAATTTTTAACTTTTTATTCAATATATTGTGGAATTATTTAGAAACAGTAAGTTTCATTTAAAAACAGTTGCATTTGCTGTGGATGAACAGTGCCAAATTATGTGCTGTAAGTCACCGACGTGTGCTGACACTTTCTACACTTGTCTTAAACTAAAGTAAATTAAAACATGTTCAAATAAATCAAGGAACTATTTTTAAAAAGTGATAGTCATAAATGAAAAAGATGGAAAACTGGAGTGGGAGAGTAATTAAAATATAGTTGGAGGAATATATTAAGAAGTGATTTAAAATATTACTAGTGAACAAAAAAGCTGATTCATATATCAAAAGTTTGTATGATACCGTCAAAACAGTACCACTCGAGAGCGTCAAAATAGTATGATGTAATAAACGACAAATATTTACTCTTCTTCCAAAGTCAGTTTAAAAAACATGATTTTACCAGGTCACTTCGATATTTCGTTAATACGCACTTTAAGTGTATATAAAATAATACCGATAAATTTACCTATATATATATATATATATATATATATATATATATGCATATATATACCTATATATATATATATATAGGTATATATATACATATATATATATATATATATATATATATATATATATATATCAGTGGCCCCTTTTTACTAGCTACGGGTAGCTTAGCCTACTTTTGAATATCAAAGTCGCTAATAAGAATTCTTCAAATCGTCGGTCGACTATGTAGTCGGCACGTGCTCATTGAAATAAGTGTTGGAATATCGAGTACAAGATTTATAAAAACGAAGATAAGATATTTTTGTTAAAGAACATTAGGGCACGCCATTTTCTGAATAATATACTAATAGTTATTTATTATACAAGGGAAAAAAGTATTAGATTTTAGCTCGAGGTTATGTTGTCTCCCGACGCGAAGCGGAGGGAGACAACAAACTGAGAGCTAAAATCTAATATTTTTCCCGTGTATAATACAATATTTTTTTCTGTGACAGGAAAAACGACGATTCAATAGTGAAAGAACATATTATTACAATATATTAAAGTCAGAATGTTATCGATATGAAATTTGAATTTTTAAACTAATAAGCTGTTGTAGTTATAGTGACAATTAGTCCTGCGTTGCTTAGGAAAACTTCAAAGTAATCAAATATATGTCAATTTAATTCTGTGATTTGATTCAAAAATGGCGAACTCAGTGATTGTTTAGTAGTTATTTTGGAAAATATAAAGTTAAAAAATGTCTGATTCCGAGTTTTCTCTGACTCTTGATATAAAGGAAATGTAACTTTTGTTCAATAAAATATTCTAAAATCAAATATCTTCCTTTATCTATATGTATATATATCCGGGAAAAAAGTACTCACTTTTTCCCGTGGGAAAAAAGTAATTTCGTGAAAAGTTGTATTTTGTCACCTGTCAACAGAGATAAAATGTCAAATTTTATTCCTGTCACAGAAAAAAAGTTTTTTATTCATAATTTGGCAGATTTCAAAAACAAAACTCAAACGAGGTTAGACCATCGACCTCTCCACAAATGTCATGATGACAATCAGCACCAGGAGGAATCGAAAAACTATATAACTTCCAAAACACTGGAGCGACTCGTTCTCCAACACAAATAATTCACAAAATTTTGCCTTAAATGCGCCGTGCTCGAGGGAAAAATTAATAATAATTTTGCACTCTGGGTAGCAAAACAGCTTTGTATCAAATGCCTTACATCTTTCCGCAACAAATATCAAAGCTCTGGTTGATGAATAAATAATTTTAGAAAATATATCAGATTTATAAACAAACTTGATACGCCATTGGGTGGCCTCTTTTAAAGATATTATCGTTTTCTACTTTTCCGCCAACCCTATCTACGACGCGAGAAAAGTATTGGTTTACCCCCAAAAAAGAGGAATTTTAGATTTTTTTGGGTAATGTTTACATTTTTGTGTGAGGAAAATTCGAAAAAACAATGTTTAGAAAAAATAATCCTGTGTGTATGTCGTCGTCGTTGTTGTCGTCGGCCACTTCTTGTAACATGTCTTGTTAGCACGATACAGCCTCCGGAGTGCGTAAAGTCAGTTTTTTTTTATTTAAGAAAAATAAAGCGCATCAACCCTTTAGGTTATTAGCGCTACCAAATGTTACAATAATAAATATTAAATAGTACTACAGGTATTACAAGTATAAGAACACAAACGATTATAATATTAAACTTTCAAATTTTGTGCAAAAACTGATGTTAAAGGGCATTGATACACTGTACATTGGGATTGTTCGGATTTTGACATTAAGTGTTCATGGGAAAATCGGGTGTGACCTATTCGAAGACGGGTCAAGATAACTTGTTCCTTCCGATTTTCTGGAACGCTCCTCCACGGTTTAACTGTTCTTTTCACTTCTCTAAGTTTATCGTGAGATTGAGACCACTGATGTTGCCTAGCGTTGTTAACCGATGCCTTAATATGTATTTTGATGTCTAACATCGTAGGTCTCGTGACTTCGGTGGCATTAGGATCCTGAAATTCTGTTTTGGCTGCTGCATCGGCTCGCCCATTTCCCTCTATTCCTGTGTGTGAAGGCACCCATAAAAACTGTATAACTGCTTCTGAATTGTATAGCTGGGATAGTTTTTGCTTAATTAGTATCAATATTGGATTTGATGGATATGTCTGGCGCAAACTTTCAATTGAGTTCAATGAATCCGTTACTATGAGCAAGTGTTTTAAATTTTCTCTATTGGCATGGACTAGAGCATTCTGACGATGATATTTAATATAGAAACAATTGTCAAATTTTTTAGAATTTTTAACTTTTTATTCAATATATTGTGGAATTATTTAGAAACAGTAAGTTTCATTTAAAAACAGTTGCATTTGCTGTGGATGAACAGTGCCAAATTATGTGCTGTAAGTCACCGACGTGTGCTGACACTTTCTACACTTGTCTTAAACTAAAGTAAATTAAAACATGTTCAAATAAATCAAGGAACTATTTTTAAAAAGTGATAGTCATAAATGAAAAAGATGGAAAACTGGAGTGGGAGAGTAATTAAAATATAGTTGGAGGAATATATTAAGAAGTGATTTAAAATATTACTAGTGAACAAAAAAGCTGATTCATATATCAAAAGTTTGTATGATACCGTCAAAACAGTACCACTCGAGAGCGTCAAAATAGTATGATGTAATAAACGACAAATATTTACTCTTCTTCCAAAGTCAGTTTAAAAAACATGATTTTACCAGGTCACTTCGATATTTCGTTAATACGCACTTTAAGTGTATATAAAATAATACCGATAAATTTACCTATATATATATATATATATATATATATATATATATATATATATATATATATATATATATTCAATGAATCCGTTACTATGAGCAAGTGTTTTAAATTTTCTCTATTGGCATGGACTAGAGCTTGAAATATCGCATACAGTTCTCCAACTAGAATGGTTGTAATATGAGGTAGTCTAAATTTGATTATTGCATTTGGTGTTACAAGTGCGGCTCCAACTCCAGTATGCATTTTAGAGGCATCAGTGTAGATATGGGTGTATTGTTGGAAATAAGATATTTTCTCATGATATTTTCCTCTAATTAGGGTATGGTCTGTTTCGTTCTTATTAAAACTTGTCAACGATGTATCACATAGTGGTGGTTTTATTATCCATGGAGGAGGGGAGGAAATGAATTGAGGCATCGTTGGAGGAATAGATATATTTAGAAGGTTGAGGGATCTGTTAATTCTTTCATAAAGTGGTGGATTTGTTCTTTTCCTCTTTTCATAGTCAGCCGAATAACGATTGGAGAAGGTGTTGTCATAAACTGAGTGATTGGGATTTGCAGATATACTGATCGCATAAGCGAGGCTAAGGTAAATCCGTCGGAGGTGGAGGGGGGTTTCGGATGCTTCACTGAGAAGGCTCTCGGAGGGGATTGAACGAAATGCACCCAGGCAAATTCTGATCGCAGTATTCTGGACTGGATTTAAAAGATTCAATACTGTTTTTTTCGCTGACGAGTAGGCTACGCATCCGTAATCAAGACGTGATCTAATTACGGAACGATATATACGTATTAAAGACGTCGAATCAGCGCCCCAATTCCTATTAGATAGTATTTTGAGCAGATTAGAACTTTTGTGAGTTTTACAAATCAGGTCGTTAATGTGAGTTGACCAAGTCAGCTTGTAATCCCAAATCATACCGAGATATTTTATATGATCACAAAGATTCAAATTATTGTTGTATAACTTGAGTGTAGGGTTGAAGAAAAATGGATTTTTGGAAAAAATGATGTATTTGGTTTTCTCTGTGGAGAATTGGAATCCTGTAGATTCAGACCAGGTTTCAAGATGTCGAATATGTTGCTGCATGACAGACGTCATGTAGTTTATGTTTTTATCCTTAATATATAAAACTAAATCATCTGCGTATAATTTCCCCTTCAATGGCTTTTCAAGATTATTTACAATATCGTTCATTGCGATTAAAAATAGTGTTACGCTTATTATCGAGCCTTAAGGGGTGCCATTTTCTAGTTCTTTATTTGTTATTCGAGAAATGCCCGTTCAATTTCACACGAAAGGATCGTTTATGTAAATACTTTTTAATGAATGCAAGCATATTTCCATTTATTTCCAAATCGTCTAATTTTAATAAAATTTTATGCTTCCAAGTTGTATCATATGCACGTTTGATGTCAAAAAATACGGCTAGAACTGTTTGCTTGTTAAGGAATGCTTCGTGAATGTCGGATTCGAAGTCAATTATATTATCAATTGTTGAGCGTCCTTTTCTAAAACCGTTTTGTTCCCTGATTAGTAAGGAGTTGGATTCCAGGAACCAAATGAGTCGGTTATTAATTATTTTTTCTAATAATTTGCAGACACAAGAGGTAAGGGAGATATGCCTATAGGAATTAGCAGTATTTTTGGGGCAGTTTGGTTTTAAGATCGGTACTATTGCCGCTTCCTTCCAAGTATCAGGGAATTGTTGTTCAAGCCAGTAATAATTGAAAATATTTAATAAGAATATTGAAGCTTGGTTGGAAAGGTTCCTTATGAATGCTGTTGGAATATTATCTGGACCGGGGGGTAAAACTCATCCAACGAAATGGAGGTGTTAAGGGGAGAATTATTGTTGGAATCGGTACGAATGGGATTGAGTTTTTCAGTGAGTTGTTTATACTCAAGGAATTTACTGTCATAATTGGAATTACTGGAAAATTGTTCAAAAGTGTTTGCTAATGTATCGGAAATTTCCTGAGTACTCGTTAGATATTGTCCTCGTTCTGTCAGTATGTTGATATTAAAATTAGAGTAGGTACCAGATATTCGTCTGATTCTATTCCAAATTTCTGTGGGGGGCGTAGAGATGTTTATGCGAGATACAAAGTTTATCCAGGACTCTTTCTTAGATCTTTTTATTATGTACCGCGCTTTAGCTCTGAGATTTTTTAATTGTTGTTGATTTTGTATGGTATTATGTTTTTTATACTTATTAAATGCTTGTTTACTCAATTTTATCGCTTCTTTACATGCATTATTCCACCATTGTGAGATAGAGATGATTTACCTATCGCTATATCCGCGGCTTTTGTGATGATGGACATACATTTATTCAATAATTCACTCTTGTCGATTTCGTTAAAGTTAGTTTGACTTAAAAGGTTATCTACAAGGTTTTTATACAATGCCCAGTTTGCAGATTTTAACTTCCATTTACTAGTAGGGTGATGTGATGTCTGGTTATATCGGTTATTTGTTAAAATTATTGGAAAATGGTGGCTTCCGTGAAGATCTGAAAGTACGTTCCAAGTAAGGTTAAGTGCTGTGTTGGAATCGGAAAAGCTTAAATCTATGTGTGACAAATTACCATTATAACTGTTGAAGCGTATGGGACGGCCATCGTTTAGGAGTGATAAGTTATTTTGTTCAATTGCGTCGTATATTATTTTACCACGTGGGTCATTATAGGGGGAACCCCAATATACATTATAACCATTGAAATCTCCGACAATTAGTCTAGGAAGAGGAATCTGGTCAGTAAGATTGGTTAAGCTCTCAATGTTGATATCTTTACTGGAAGAAAGATATATGTTACATATATTTAATTTGGTTGTGCCTTTTATGCGAACTGCAATTGCTTCTAAATTAGTTACTAATGGAATTAAACATGATTCTATCTCTTTTTTAACATAAATTGATACGCCGCCGCTGGCTCGTCCCCTGTTTTGTCTATTCAGAAAAAAGCCGTTGAAGTTTTTAGGTGTATAAGTCTTATTATTTGTGAAATTTGTTTCTTGTAAACATATTATTGATGGGTTTTGCCCTGATATTAATATTTGTAGCATTTCTAGATGTGAGTATACGCCGTTGATGTTCCACTGCACTATATTATTGAACGCAAAGAAAAAAAATAGCATTAAAATATTTGATTTTCAATAAGTTTCCTGTGATAAATCGATTTCAGTGTCAGTAGTTTGAGGATTACAAGCACGCTTACATTTTTTCCGAATTTTAGTGCATCTGGTTTTAATACTGCGATCGGGATTGGGTGTACCATAGCAGTTATCAAATAGATCAATGAGGTGGTCGAAGTTAAGAGGGAAATGAGAGTTGGGATCATCGATAAGAGACTTAGCGGGCTTAAGTAGTTCTTGTATGGGTTTTTTTTATTTGTTTTTATTGGAGGCTGGGTAACAGGTTTTGCAAATTGAGGTTCTGTGTTATTGTCAATTTCTGGAGATTGTCGATCTGATGATTTTCTTTTAACTTGACTCGAAGTGAGTGGTACAGATCTTTGTTGAATTGGATTAGAGGAGGATGTTGGATGTGATACTGTACTATTGTCCTGAGAATTTGGTAATGTTTCGGGTTCTGATGGCAATGTTGATAAATTTGAGTTATGAATATCAGTAGTTGGGGCATGTGATTCTTTTGGATTAGTGGAAATTATTGTGCATTGAGATGCTATATGACCAGGCTGTTTACATTTAAAACAGGATATTTCGTCGAGGGACAAGAATATACGGTGGGAAGTGTTCTCATGGGTGACTAGGAATGAATCTGGGATATTTGTATCGTCTTGTAGAGGAGTCGAGTATACTTGACGTCGGAAACTACCGATATGGCCATATTCTGTTTTAGAAACAACCGCTCTTACGGAACTTACATGTGATAGCAAGTTGAAGCCCATATTTTTTAATTCTGCCTCTAGAGTTTCATCGGGAATAGAGGGATACACATTTGATAATAATATATGACTTGATGGGGTAATCAATCTTCTTGCTGATATAATTTCGTTATTTATAGATATTTTACCATAATTTGTTAAATATTCTTCTAATGTAGATTTACTTGATAAATATATGCAAATTCGGTTGTTTGAAATTCTTGATGCAAACGTTATATTTTTTGGTAGAACTTTAGGGCCTAGTGCATATACATATTCTTCTAGTTTCACACCGTCTAAAGATGGAAATATGAGGGCCAGTGCTTTTGATGGGTAAAATTTCTTAGACGCTGCTTGTGAGTAGGTAGGTTGAGAGATGGGATGAGTTGTCGTTTGAATACGTCTGTAGTCAGAAGGCTCAATCGTTTCTACGTTCATTGTTGTTGCTATTATATTAATGGAAATTTGTTTAAATGCGGTCCTGTTCGCTATTGAACAGTCCAGTATTGAAACCAGCTGCCCAAGCGATAAGATAATTAAAAACTATCCTATCTGATTGTGTTTATGTATGGATTTGAATATATCATCAAATTATGGGAAAGAAAAACATAACTCACTGGTTTTCCTCAATGTCGATAACGTTGTTGGTACACTTACATAAACTAAATACAAATTTTAATAAATGTTCACTACTAATTTTTGAAATAAAATGAGCTGATATCAACACACCAGTATGGTATAGGTATCCAAAATATATATATTTATATATATGTTTATTTCTCTATCTAAAGTTAGTTTTAATCCTTAAAACCCTTTTTTTATATATATTTTAAAACTGGATTTGGAGAAAGTAAACGAAACTAATTGAAACAAGCGAGAGAGAAAAGTCTATCAATTCAAATAAAAGGTAACCATCAAGAGAGTATCGTCAACGTTTCCAGAACTTTCAACTTGATTTAATTTTCATCTGTTTTCTCATTTTTTATGTTTCATTAATCTATGTTCTACATTATGTTTTTCTATTGACAAATGTGTATTTTTAAAATAGTTAAATTGGACGTAACAGTTTTCGAAAACGTTTGTAGCAGGTTGTCCAATTTGTCTATGAAATTATATTTTTCCCGACAAATAAACATTAGACATAAATATGTTTTGATTAATTCTGACAATTAAATTTGTGTCCATCATTTCATTTTACATAATCAATAAAAAACATTTGCCTAAATGATAAGAATAATACATTTATTCTCATCAGAAGTCATTAAAAATTTTCAATTTGTTGTAAGGTCTCGGTGACGGCTTACTCGTTTTCAAGGGTGTCAAGCTGGTCGCTGAAAATCTGATGAGCTATTGATGATTTAAACGTGTCTGAACCAGCTGAACCAATTACATTTTACAAATCCTTCACCAGCCACCGTTTATCCCTGCGCCCTGAGTTCGTTCCATACAAGCCATCTTTAGCCCTGCGGTTCCCCAACAACTTATCCGCGAGATTACCGTATCAACGTAAGCTTGCACTAGGGTTTAGAAAGTACAGGGTGACTACATATGCGGACAGAGACCAAAGCTATTCCACATACTAATAAAAATAAAGATTTGTTCATCTGCGATAGAACGTCTTTAGCCTCTTAATATGCTTGAAATTAAATTAAAACTGTAGACATACATTAACAATATTGAAAAATACTGCGAGGGGTGATTAATTATAAATGGTCAAAAAGTCAAATTTAAAAAAAAATATAAACGGTACTATGGGTGTCCCAGGATTTCGTACCAATAACTTGGGATATGATAGAGAGACTAAAAATGGTAGATGGTATTTCATATAAAACATTTTCTTTACGCCCTTCGTTAACGAACTATAGGGCTCTAAAGTTGGGAATGGTTTTTTATTTATAATTATTAAAAGGCTGATTAGGAATTAGTAAAATTTTAACCGTTAATAAACACCAGAATTCCACATTTTAGGAATGATAAACATGTCTACACTATACTTGTGAACTGAGGGACGGACAAAGTTCAATGGAAGCTGCGGCATATTTTTGGTAAACATAACTTTTTTCAGTTATAAATCCAATAATTAACTTTTTTGAACATTTTAAGAGATACAAGTCCTCTTGTGACATCTCGATAAAATTAGCGGTTTAAAAGATACGGGCAATTTTAGTCGCACTGCACACCTATTGGCGGATTCAAATTTTACTTTTTCGGCCAACCCATCTAATATGCGAGAAAAGTATTGGTTTACCCCAAAAAAAGTTGGAATTTTCAAAATGCTTTGAGTTATTTTCACGTTTTCCATCAACAACAACACGAAAAAACGGTTTTTAGAAAAAAAAAATCCTGTGTGTATGTCGTCGTCGTCATCGTCGTCGACCACTTTTCCTTACATGTCTTGTTGGCACGATACAGCCTCCGGAGTGCAATACGTCACCAATTTTATGATTGAATATTGTTAAGGACATGTCACAGATGAACCTTATTGATTTTCAGCGCACCAGAGCCAATACAACAGGTACTACAGTACTTTAAGTACGATATTTAGTCATTTTTTGAGAAATTTCAGTTTGTTAGCACGATACAGCCTCCGGAGTATATACAAGTGACGAATTTTATGATTGGATATTATTCAGAGCGTCTCAAAGATAAACCCTATTGATATTCAACTCACTAAAGCGGGTACTATGGTACTTGAAGTACCAAATTTTTCTAATTTTTGGAGAATTTTCAGTTTGTTAGCACGATACAGCCTCCAGAGAGTATACGATTGATCAATTTAATGATTGAATATTATTCAGGGTGTCTCGCAGATGTACCCTATTGATTTTCATTTGACTAGAGCGAGTAAAGCGGGTCCTATAAATCCAGATTTGCTACATTTTTGGAGAAATTTCGGTTTGTTAGTACGATACATCTCCCGAAGTGTATACAAGTAACAATTTTATGATAGAATATTGTTCAGCGCCACGGATGCGGAAAAGTTAGTTCTAATCTTTAAAACCGTTTATTTTTTAACGCACCATTACAGGAAGCATCCCGTATTATTAGTAAATTATTAATAAGTCGGTGTAGTCTACATTTATGAAAATAAACTTTTACACTGTTTATGTGTAAAAAACTTTCATGAAAACGAACATTAATTTAACATAACATAAGTAAAAATAAGAACAAAACCCTGAAAAATCAATAAGTACATCCCTTTAACAGATTCAACAAACGAGTAAGCTAATAATTAACGATATTAGAAAAGTCAAAACGGTTTAAAAAAATTACAACGACAAATGTTCAATATGGGCTTCTCTTACATCCACACATTTCCTCAGTCTTCTAAGTACTTGGAATTACGTTCAAGGATTATTTTGGATGTTTTCGCAGTGAAAACGTATCCTATCAATTAATTCATTTTACAGGTGTAGTGTAGACTAAATTTTTAAGATAACCCCAAATATGAAAATCGTATGGGTTGATATCTGGCGAACGTGCTGGCCATAGTAATCGTCCACCCCTTCCAATGCACTTATCTGGAAAAATATTGTTTAGATGTACGATTACAGGAAGCATCCTGAATTATAAGTAAATTAGTAATAAATCGGTGCAGTCTACATTTATAAAAATAAAATTATACATTGGTAATACTACTTTTATTATTTACTAATGCAGAAGTTTTAAAAATGGTTTTTACAATGTATAATTACGTTGTAGGACTATTTTCCTGAAGAACGGTGGCGAGTGGAGTATAAGAAACGTGCGTACGCTCCAATAATTGACCAAAACATTCTAGATAAGTCATGTCAAAAATACGGCCCACGGGCCGCATCCGGCACTCAAGCCATCTCAATACGACCCGTAAAGTTATAGAGGAAAGATTTGATCGTCACTTAAATGTATTCGCGAACCATAATATATTGGATGAGTGTTCTCTACTTTTGCTGAATCTGTCCATAGACTTTAACCGCCATTTTCAAGATTTTAGCAAGATGAATAAAATGGAATTTCCCCTTTTAAACAATCCATTCACTTTTGATGCTGCAAAGACACCAATTCATTTGCAAATGGAATTAATAGATCTCAAATGTGTATTAGAAAGGATTAATTTAGGGAGGAAAATGTTACTACATTTTGTACACAGTATTTCAAGATTTTGAATAACTATCAAAATATAATATATAATGCAGCACGTATTCTGTGTATGTCTGGTAGTACATATTTATGGGAGCAGATGTTTTCCGTTATGGAAATGAATAAGAACAAACATCGCTCAAGGCTTACTGATGAACATCTCCGATCTACACTGAACATAACTACACTAGCCCCTGATATTTATAAACTTATGAAAAACAAGAGACCTCAGGTGTTAGGATCCACAGGCTCAACTTAATTTACCCTTTTTAATACCTTTATATGAAAATTGATTGAAGGTAAATAAATGAAGATTTCAATTCAATGTGTGTTTTAATTTTTACTGTGGCCCGCTAACAAACCCTTAAATTTATAATTGGCCCTTTAGAAAAATGAGTTTAACACCCCTGTTCTAGATGCTGTCGATAATGAACTTACAACCAGTTTAAGGAAGATTTCGGCACAATTTAATATTTCAAAATCAAGCGTACATAAAATACTTCAGGAGCAACTATTGCATCCATTTCATCACCAAAAAGTTCATGCTATGTCACCGGATATCCTAGGCTTAATTATGCGAACTGACTTTTGGGTAAACAACGGGAAAAACGACATTTCATTGAAAATGTACTGTTTACAGATGAAGCAGGTTTTACCAGTGATGGCATAATTAATTCCCATAATCTACATCTGTGGGATGATGAAAATCCTCACGGTATAAATAAGACTAAACACCAACAAAGGTTTATGGTCAAAGTATGGACAGGTATTATAGGCAACCGCTTAATTGGTCCATATATCCTTAATGATCGTTTAAATGCACAGTCTTATTTACAATTTTTGCCAATTTTATTGTAGAATGTACCTTTACAAAACAGCCAATGTATATGGTTTTTGCACGATAGAGCACCCACTTCAGTCGTGACGGACCGTGCCCTTGTAGACAGGGGTGGACCATTTCTATGGCAAGCATGTTCGCCAGATATCAACCATTACGATTTTTATATTTGGGGTTATCTTAAAAATATAGTCAACAGTACACCTGTAAATACAATAAATGAATTAATTGATATGATACGTTGTTCCAAGTACAAAGATCTAATAATAGAAGACTGAGGAAATGTGTGGATGTAAGAGGACCCCACATTGAACATTTGTTGTAATTTTTTAAACGTTTTGACTTTTTTAATATCGTTAAGTATTTGGTTACTCGTTTTTTTAATCTGTTAATGGAATGTAGTTATTCATTTTTCATGGTCTTGTTGTTATTTTTACGTTTGTTAAATTAATTTTCGTTTTCATTAAAGTTTTTTATACATAAACAATATAAAAGTTTATTTTTATAAATATAGCACCGATTTATTAATAATTTACTAATAATACGGGATGCTTCCTGTAACGGTACGTTCAAAAAAAATCTGAATGCGCCAATAGGTGTTAATTTTATCGAGATGTCACAAGAGAACTTGGATCTCTTAAAATGTTCAAAAAAGTCCATTATTGCATTTATAACTGAAAAAAGTTATGTTTACCAAAAAATTGCCGCATCCACCATTGAACTTACTCCGTACCCGAGTTCACAAGTATAGTGTAGACTTATTCATAACGCCAAAAGTGTGCAATTATAGTGTTTATTGAAATTTTACTAATTTCCGATCAGCCATTTAATAATAATAAATAAAAAACCATTTTCAATTCCCAAATTTAGAGCCCTATAGTTCGTTAACGAAGGGCGTAAAGAAAAAATGTATATAAAATACCATAATTATTTTCAATCTCTCTATCATCTCTCAAGTTTTTGGTATGAACTCCTGGGATACCCTCTATAAATAGCACAAAACCAAAAGCACCTCATTAATGAATTTTTTATAATTCACGTATAAAAAATTTACTTTGTAACATCGAAAACAGTTTCACAATAGTATATTGTAAAACAAGTATCACTATGACTCATTTTGTAGTACGAGTGCAGTTTGCGCGAAGCGGTGAGTTACGCAAAGCACGAGTTTTGCAAAAAGTTATTGTGATACGAATTTTTCATTTTATTTTTTGTAATGAACGTGCAAAAATGTTTTTAATAAAAATAAAATTGTAATTAGGGATTTTTGTGCTTATTTACTTATGTTGGTCACCCACATATACCTACATTATACAAGTGACAGTTGACAGAATTTTTAAATTTTAAATTTAAATGTTCAATAAATGACTAGCATGGTTCGGAATTTATGAATATGGAACTGAACAACGAATTATCATGCACTCCACCAGATTTTCGCAATATTGCTGATAATAAAGTTAATGATTTAGCTGAAACATCTAAACAAAAATATGAACGGATTTTAAAGTGGTATATAGAAAATATAGTAAAAAATTACACAGAGAATGTTTATGTCAGTTATAAATGTCAGTCTGTTCAGCATCGTTTGTGGTAATTTTTTATGCAGTTGGGGCATTGTTTAATTTATGGTTGACATACTGACATTTATAGCTGGCATTGGACACTTGACTTGATAAATTTTCCATACATTTTTAAGAATTAAAATAATTAAAAAAAAACAATAATATTAAACATCAACATTATATAAGGCAAGTCGTGATTTGTAATGTCAATTTGTAGATAATTTTTCAGCATTGAAATTTTTTCACGTGCCGAGCAAATGACAGAATTATTAACGTAATTGAAAGCAAATCAAAACATAATATACATACTTTTGTTTAGATTTTTCAGGTAGTAAATCATTAACTGCATTATCTGCAATATTGCGCAATTCTGGTGATAATTCGCTGTTTAGTTCCATATTTATAAATTTCGAACTATGTATTAGTAACGTAATGAGCATTCAAATTTAAAATTTAAAACTGTCACCTGTATATGTGAGGGTTACCAACATAAGTAAAGAAACAAAGAAGTCCCTAATATTGCAATTTAATTTTCATTAAAAACATTTTTGCAAGTTCATTATAAAAAATAGTATGTAAAACTCTTATCACAATGACTTTTTGTAGTACGCGTGCTTAGCATAACTCACCGCTTCGCGGTTCGTTACACTGCACTCGTACTACAATAATGAGTCATTGTCAATAACAACCAAAAATGCTTAATTGACAATTCGTATTATGAAAAATTCATAAAATCCATTGAATAACATATCTTAAATTAAAAATTTTCCAGGAAAAGTAGCAAATATAGGTAGATGTTACATAACGCATTCTGGATCCCAGTTAAATTATACCTAAGTTCTGGGCGGACATGGGTAGTTGTGGGTTTTTGCGAGTGGGTGTGGGAGGATGGGGTGCTTACGAGTGTAGGTGTGGATGTGGGTAATTTGTATAGAGTACCCTCCATCAAATCAAGAAATTTTTTGTACATTTTTAATTCGATAGTTTTTAGTAATCACAATTATTCGTGTATTATACTGTATGGTGATGTGTTCATATATTGTTGGTATCATTAGTATAATATTTTCTTCTCTTTTCTCTTCTATGTAGGATTTTAAACTTATTGGAATAGCAGATATTACTTTCCGCGCAACCTTATCTAATAAGCAAGAAAAGTATTGATTTACCCTAAAAAAGTTGCAATTTTGGATTTTTTTGAGTTATTTTTTCGTTATTCAGCAAGAAAAATACGAAAATAGGATTTGGATAGGTGTATGTCGTCGTCATTGGCCACTTTTTGTAACATGTTGTGTTAGCACGATATAAACTCCGGAGTGCAACACATCACCAATTTTATGATTGAGTATTGTTCAGGACATCTCATAGATGAACCCTATTCATTTTCAGGACACCAGAACCAGTACAACGGGTGCTATGGGACCTGAAGTACCACATTTTTGGACCTTTTTGGAGAAATTTCGGTTTGTTACCATGATACAGCCTCCGAAGTGTATAAGTGCGGAAAAGTAAGTTTTAATCATTAAAACCGTTTATTTTTTGGTATTTATCAATTAACAGCTGTGGTACCGTAAACTACAAAAATTGCATTGCATAACTAATTATCCGTAGATTTATAGTAGAAAAAATGATTAACCAGCCAAACGAATGTTTGATCTTTTTGTACTTTGCAACCAGGATTATGTCATATTCAAGTGTAAGGGTAGTCGTTCTTAACGCTTAACTGGTGACGTGGTATTTGCGTCACACAAGTAGTGACGTTGGGTCTGTCATACCCAGTTATATATATATATATATATATATATATATATATATATATATATATATATATATATATATATATATATATTTAAAGTGCTTATTTAATATAAGCAGCCAAATGCACATGACTATATCATTGTTTAATATATTTTTGAATTGTTAGCAGAGTTGTATGGCGATAATTTAAAAATAGGCTTTTGTACATGAAAAAATCTAAAACGAGAGAAAAAATCCTGTTAGTTTGCTTATAGTATTTATTATTATTTTTTTGTCGATAATAATCTTTGTAGAACAACATAATTTTTCAAAATGAAACTTATATAATCAAAATACTATATAAAGTTAACACAAAACAAAAAAAAATGTTTTCGAAAAACTGCAATCCCCGAAGTGACGGAAAAATTCATAATTTTGAAAAATCAGTCTCTAGCACAATGAACGCATATTTTCTCTACACATGCTAAACAGACTGGTTTTTTGCATCTAACACAACGCAGATTCGTTTTTCTGTCATTTTGGTAACTGCAGATAAGACATATTTTTCTTATATAGTTCAACTTCATCAGTTTCAGAAAGAGGTACTGGTTTGTCTATAAATCTAGATATACCTGTACGAAGTTCTCTTGGAGGTCTACTGTTAGCCAGTCTGATTTGCAAGCTGTTTGAAAAATATAAATCTTGTAATATTTTTGTCCTTTGGATATGACTGAAATATTATAAAAGAGTTCACTGAAGCTATATTGAAAATAGCAAAGAAAACAGCCATAGGCCACCGCCTGGTTCTTCGGTTGGTGCTGTATGTGGCACACTTTTGATCCAAAGAGTCAACGCTTCCTTTGGTGTTATTATAAAAAGCAATCATTTCGGGCTTCCCAGCGTCACTTTTGATGATGTAGCGAAGAAACCAACACTACAGCTTTGTTCTTTTGCGGAACATACGACAAAAGGTCTCTGGTAAACCCATACAAAGAGGATCCTACTACTTTGTTATTTTGCGGCAAAAATTGTGGAAGAATTTGCCTTTCATTTTTCTTTAAAGTGTCTACATATGTGAGGTTTCTTAATTTTAGTTCTTGAACAAGTTCAATCGAAGAAAACAAATTGTCTGCCGTAATTTTGCGGTTAGTATTCAAAATAGGCTGGCAAAGTCTTAATACAGACTGAGGAATACTTTTTTTTCTCTTCTTGCGATGAAGTACGGCCGGCACTACCTTTGCCTGTATAAATATAGCCATTATAAAAATAACTAGTTCGTTGATCAGTCAAAATTTGAATCTTCACTCCATATTTTTCTGGCTTGCTTCTTATGTACATGCGAAACATGCAACGGCCTCGGAAGCCAACCAACATCTCGTCAATACAAGTTAGTTCGTCAATTGACTAGCACGCTTGTTAATTTTGTACAAGCTGGTCAAAAATCGATGAAATTGCAGCAGCAGGATCAATTTCTTTTCTTTGCTGTCTAGAATCAGCATCATCATATCGCAGACAAGCTAATATGGTCAAATAAAGACTCCAATTCTTCATGGTTCGACTTGAAAATTGAGGTGAAATAGAGAATGCCTATGAATGTTTTGAATTCGTCGATTCCTAATTCTGTTAGTTCTGGTTTATTTTCTCGAGAATAATTTTGTTTTGCGCTATTTAGTTTAGCATTAGTGTGTGTAAGAATTTCTTGTAACATATTCTCGGAAAAAATATGATTCCATATTTCAAAAGGTGTAGCAATATTACAAATTTCTTTCAAAGGCCCTCGAATGCCAGGAAGATGTGAAACTATATTATGAGCTGCAGTTCTCTGAGGTGCGGGTCCTAGAAAATACGCAGTAGTTGAATGTATAATACTGAATATTGAAAAAGAAAAGTTGTACACACCTGTCATTGCCCATTTGAATCGATCTTTCCCATAATAAGCTCTATGATGTTCGTGTTCTGGTTCTTCATTTTCTGGCGCAACATTATTTTCAGATAGATCATCATTTTCGGATACATCATAATTTTCTATTTCTGAAGTCGAATCGTGATCGCTGCAGTAATCTGGGTCTTCCATTTCATCATCGTGGTCGCTAAAGTCACTCTGGCATTCATTATACCACTGTAGTGCAACTTTTTCGAAATTTGGATCCGAAGGCCGCACTGTTTTACTCCCAGAAGCCATTGCACAAATGATACGTATATGGTGACAATGGGGCTCACAGACCCTGTTGAGTTTTCAAAACTTCGCCAGACTTATATAGTTACAAATAATAACACGTGCTTTACGGCGTCTCACTCTCAACTGAAAAGTAGGAAGGTACCTGGCTGGGCTGGCCGAAACTTGCTACAGTTTAAGAGGGGGTGATCATTACAATGGGTCTCACAGACCCAAGGTCACCAGTTAAGGGTTAATTCAGAAGATATGTGTCGAGACCCAGATTGAGAAAGTTTTGTTGTGTATGATTAATATGAAAAAGAAAATAACATCAGCGTCTCATTTTACCCATCTTAATTTTCGTGGAAAGTATTACATGTATCTTTGACTAGTTTTGTTTGATATTATCAAATTACATTATAATTATTCAAATTTCAGCTGTTAATTGATTTTTTCGGCAACCGTCCAGAAAGTACCTATTTTCCGGACCCTTTTTTTTTAGAGAAAGTATAGCTTTTTCGGCCTAGTCTGGAAAGTACGTACTTTCCGGACTAGGACGGAAAGTGAAATACGTTGTTGTCATTGTATGTACTTAGTAACCAAGTATTATTATGGAAATATAGGTAAGTATTAGAAGAACGCAGTTCATCATTACTATAGCAACAACATAACAACTTACTAATTTGACATCTTAATAATTGAGTTTTTTCTTTTTAAAAGTTATGGTTAATTGAACCCGTTTACTATAACCAATTGTTCAAATTTCAATATAAATATTAATATACACAAGAATTAGAATGTAAGGATTACAATGTTCCTAATTTGGTTCTATAAATAAATAATATAAATAAATGTTCTTTACTTATTTTTATATCAATGTTGATAACTAATCCACACGGTTGCCGAAAAAATAATGTAATTTACACGACCGGAAACTGTTTTTTCGGACTCGCAGACTTCCAGGACTCGCCTGCGGCTCGTCCTAGAATCTTGTTTACTCGTCCGAAAAAACAGTACTTTCCGGACTTGTTACGTAAATTACCATTTTTTAATAGCATGTTTTTCATATTTATCAAATACCATGACATACCGTAAACCAACATTTTATAAGATATCAAACAACCTACTTGTAAATGAAAAATAACGAATTGTAACAATAAACAACCAAATCTTTCGATACCGACATTCATTGAGAGAAACTCATGCAAAAACCAGGAGCAGTCATTATGTACTTAATCACAATTTTTTTTCAACTTTTTGAGAAAGCGTCTTAATGAAATTTAATCAGAATATTTTGCCAGTCACTGTGGAAGTTAAAAGATCATTTCGAGAATATTAGTGACGGAAAAATTAATTAATGAAGATACTGTAAATTACAAAGCTAGAATGAAATCGAAAATTGCGAATATCCCGCGAGAATGGAAAATGTTTTTTCTACGACTATTATGGAGTTTCTATATTCCGACGTAGTTTTTGAATATGAAATATCTCCATTCTAGCGCTAGGGCAAGAATATTCATTCTTGCCCTTGATATGGAATGAATACTTGTGGCGCCCTCTCAATGTCACGGTAAACTTGACAGAAAGAGAAAATAGGCGTGTTCCGTTTTCTACATCAGCTGCACTAGAGTAGAGTAGAAGTAGTGCAGAAATATCGAAACGCAGAAAAAATCCTCTAAAGTGAATGTAAAATTACTAATATGGTCATTGAGTATTAAGTGCTAGAGCCAGATGTGCAGCATAAGTGTATAATGTGGTACTTTTAAGAAAAAAGAAGGACAACAATTGTCAACTATCAAAAAAATCGATTTTCAAAATTGTTTATTTATCTATTTTTTTCAATTAAAATTGATTAATACTTCATAAAAAGTAAGTAGATTTATATAATTTTGTGTAAATAATAGTTATTACATTCATTCCTTTATAGTGTTTGATACTGACAGCAGTAATGATTTCACCACAACTCCTCCAGAAATTAAGTAGTTAGCAATTCAATATATGTTTTTTTGTTTCTATTTGATAGTTGTAGAAAAAGTATAGTCTATAACAAGGGTGGAATTCAAAATTTTGCTCGGGAAACAAATATTTCTACTCGTGTAGATTTTTTCTTATTCCACCCTTGATATAGAATATCCTATCTCGTACTAATGATGTACACCATTATTCCTTTGATAATGCATAACCGCTAAAAAAATAGTAAACCTTGAACAGATCCGCATGTGATAAATTTATCATACTTCAATTGTAGAAGCACACAAAATTCGTACTCAACAAAATCATTCTTCCCTCCACTCACGCAAACCATTTCCAATAAAATTTAGCTAAGTATGATTTTTCTAGCAATAGTAATAGAAAATCCAAAGCTTCAAGGATAGTCAATCCCATTGGCCATTGGGACACTAATTTATACTAAATACATCATAAGAGAGACGAATGCTTTCCAGCATCTACCCACATTAGATTAGTTAGTTATAAAGAGTTTTCACCAATGCCTTTACCTGGAATAAGCTTAAACCATCTAAGATTTAGCCACATTTACAGTGATTAGGTAACAGGTTTACAATAGCAGTTTCCAGACTTTTTCAAATTAAAAAAAACAATAACTTTTAGAATTTAGCATTCTCAAAATTCTTTGACACGCTTTTCATTTAAGCACTAAACCAACGCCATCTCTAATTGTTCACAAAAATTCGACAAATCAGAAATCTCTGAAAAAGTTGAATTTAGACAAACTTCACCAGTTATTCTTGACTTGAATCAAATATCAATCCTGCTTGCCAATTTTGAAGGATATTCAGACGTAGATAGCATAATTAAGAATTCATCAATGATTTTGAATTTTATCAATGTACCTTCTGGACTTGATTACAAAAATTCATCCATACCTACTTCACTCATAGATTCATTAAAACAACATGTATGAGTGCTAAGAAAGAAACTTTTAATACATCAACAAATAACCTACTCTGACACTGTAATATCTGAACTGGACAATGATGTCCCACATAAAAGCAGTTACTGAAATTCCTCCACATCAATCTTATAAAAGCTTCTATCAAGTTTCGATTCCAATAGAATACCTTTAAGACACAAAAAAAACATTATCCATGCTGTAAACACGTATCAAAAGTTTTGTGAGAATCGATTTAATCCCGAAAAAGCCAGCGGCACAGTTACATTTTTCACGAAAGACACCATTGATGCTAAAGAATTTCATTTCATAAATCCTGGAGCAGTTGTCATAAAAAATCGTATGTCCATCTATCTAACTCGATACTTTTACACATGCTGAATTAGGTTAGATTTAAATACCTCTAAACTACAGGATAAATATATTTAGTATCATATCTAATAACTGAATAGACGGAGTCCTCCGTCAAATAAATTCTAGTTAAAAAAATTAAAGAACTCTCTTTAATAGCACATCGAACTAAAAAGTAGAAAATAATCTTTAAGTATAGGAGAGTTTGTGTTACTGCAATAGAAAATCCAACAATGAATTATACCTTATTAATTTGGGTTACGATCAATATAAAAATTAAGATATTAACAAAAAATTCAAATATAGTAAAAAAGCGTGGGGTGCAATTAACTATATTTTCATAATAAGTCTAATTTTGTAAATTAAATATCAAGAAATTCATACTTTTTTACTATATTTGAATGCTTTAATTCTAATATTGATCTTATTCCAAATTAATTGAATGAATTGAAAATATAGTTAATTGCAATACATTCTTTCTTACTATATTTTAATTTTCTGTTAATATCTTCAGTTTTATATTGCTCCTATTCCAAATTAATTAGTTAGTTAATTGTTGGATTTTCTATTGCAGTAACACAAACTTTCCTATACTTAAAAATTATTTTCTACTTTTTGGTTGGATTTGTTACTAAATCGTATTACTTTTTTACGTTTTCCATCAACAACAACAAGAAAAACGGTTTTTAGAGAAAAAATGCTGTGTGTATGTCGTCGTCGTCGTTGTCGTCGGCCACTTTTCCTTACATGTCTTGTTAGCACGAAACAGCCTCCGGAGTGCAATAAGTCACCAATTTTATGATGAAATATTGTTAAGGACATGTCACAGATGAACCCTATTGATTTTCAGCTCACCAGAGCCAGTACAACGGGTGCTTTGGTACTTGAAGTACGACATTTTGTCATTTTCTGAGAAACTTGACTTTGTTAGCACGATACATCCTCCGGAGTTCAAGAAGTCACCAATTTTATGATAGAATATTATTCACAACATCTCACTGATGAACCCTATTGATTTTCAGCTCACCAGAACCAATACAACAGGTGCTACAGTACTTTAAGTACGATATTTTTGTCATTTTTGGAGAAGTTTCAGTTTGTTAGCGCGATACAGCCTCCGGAGTTATAAGAGTGACCAATTTTATGATTGGATATCATTCAAGGCGTCTCAAATATGAATCCTATAGACAT
The DNA here is from genome assembly GCA_963921935.1 of Galeruca laticollis. Lineage (NCBI taxonomy): Eukaryota > Metazoa > Arthropoda > Insecta > Coleoptera > Chrysomelidae > Galeruca > Galeruca laticollis. The sequence goes on from OY998180.1 coordinate 169,111,625, forward strand.
TCAGCTGACTAAAGCCAGTACAACGGGTGCTTTGGTACTTAAAGTACCAAATTTTTGGCTTTTTTGGAGAATTTTCAGTTTGTTAGCACGATACAGCCTCTAGAGAGTATATTATTGATCAATTTTATGATTGAATATTGTTCAAGGTGTCTACAGATGTACCCTATTGATTTTCAGTTGACTAGAGCGAGTACACCATGTCCTATTAATCCAGATTTACTAACTTTTTGGTTATTTTTGGAGAAATTTCGGTTTCTTAGCACGAAACATCCCCCGAAATGTATACAAGTAACACTTTTATGATAGAATATAGTTCAGGGCCACAGATGCGGAAAAGTTAGTTTTAATCTTTAAAACCGTTTATTTTTTAGTTTTTTTAATCTATAATTTATTTCCTCAAAATCTCAAATAATTTGAAATATCATTTAAAGGCTTCTTCAGGAATACATTTTATGTTTGGAGGATGCACGGGTTAAAATAAAAAATACATTTGTTCTCCTGATGATCCAACACAGGACCTTAACATGAAGTTATGAGATTATCATATGGTCATCGGCCCTTCACCCCTGTACAAATTATTAAGCTGATCAAACTTCTTAAAATTGGCGAAAATTAACCCCCTATTGAATTATTGTTTTTATTGCCAAAAATGGGTGTTATTAGGTTTAATTAACACAAATAAATCAAAAATAACATTTTTCTTTGTTAAATAAAAAAACAGTTACAGCCTCATATCAACAATTTCATGGTTGGATATTGTTCAAGGCGTCTCACAGATGAATATAAGTTCGGGAAAGTTAGTTTTAATCTTTAAAACCGTTTATTTTTTATATGCTGTTTTCTTTTCCCATATCATTTCTCGTACTTCATTGTTCCACCAATCCGTTCTTTTGAGGTGCTTATTATTCGTATATGTTGTTTTGCCACATACTTCTTCTGCCGTCTTACTTAGTCCTTCTTTAAAATCGTTCCATTTCTCTTCTAGTGTCCATTCTTTTATTTCGTCCTTTAGATTTGAGAATTCCAAATTTGTTTTGTCCTCGTATTTTTGTCTCGTTTGTCTGTTTCTTAGTTGACAGTGACAATCAAAATTATTATGACATTTTTAATAATATATGAAATCAAGTGCTAGGTATCCGTATCTGGGAAAAATAAACGGTTTTAAAAATTAAAAATAACTTTTCTGCACTTATACTATCCGCAATTTATTACATCTGTGCAAAATAATATGAAATCGAAATACTGAGTAGGGTCAATTTTAGGTTGGAACCGCGTGAGCTGCAGTAACTAGCAATACATGTACGGAAAACACAACCAGTACAAACCAATAAAATTTTGGAGACAAACGTAAATTAAAATAGACGGTTTTAATGATTAAAACTAAGTTTTCCGCACTTATATACTCCGGAGGCTGTATCGTCCTTACAAACCGAAATTTCTCAAAAAATTACCAAAAATGTGGTATATCTGGATTTATAGGATCCGTTGTACTGGCTCTAGTGAGCTGAAAATCAATAGGAATTTGTGAGACGCCCTAAACAGTATCCAATAATAAAATTGGTCATTTTTGTTACACTCCGGAGACTGTATCGTGCTAACAAACCGAAATTTCTCCAAACATTACCAAAACTGTAGTGTATCTGGATTTATAGGACCCGTTGTACTAGCTCTAGTGAGCTAAAAATTAAAAGAGATTATCTGTGAGAGGCTCTAAATAATATCCTATCATAAAATTGGTTACTTGTATACCCTTCGGAGGCTGTATCGTGCTAACAAATCGAAATTTCTCCAAAAATTGCCAAAAATGTAGTATATTTGGATTTATAGTACCCCTTTTACTAACTCAGGTGAGCTGAAAATCGATAGGGTTCATCGGTGAGACGCTCAGAACAATATCCAATCATAAAATGGGTCACTTGTATACTCTCCGGAGGCTGCATCGTGCTAACAAACCTAAATTTCTCCAAAAATTACCAACAATGTGGTATTTCAAGTACCATTGCAACCGTTGTACGGGCTCTGGTGAGCTGAAAATCAATAAACGACGACGTCATACACTCAGGATTTTATTTCTAAATCAATTTAATGATTGGATATTGCTTTGGGCGTCTTGCAGGTGAACCCTATTGGTTTTCAGCTCACCAATGAGAGTATAACGGGTCCTATAAATCCAGATCCATTTTTGATTTGTTTTGTAGAAATTTCCGTTTGTTAGTACGGTACAGCCTCCGAAATGTAGTGAATGTAGTGACCAATGTTATGATTAGATATTGTTCAGAGCGTCTCACAGATGAACAATATTGGTTTTCAGCTCACCAGAGCCATTACAACGGGTTCTATAAATCCAGATATACAACATTTTTGTTAATTTTTGGAGAAATTTCGGGTTTTTAGCACGATACAGCCATTGTAGTGTAAACAAGTGACCAATTTTATTATTAGATATTGCTCAGTGCATCTGACAGATGAACCCTATTGATTTTCAGCCCACTAGTGCCAGTACAACGGGTCCTATAAATTCCGATATACCAAATTTTTGGTCATTTTTGGAGAAATAAGGCCTCCGGAGTGCGAAAAAGTAAGTTCTAATATTTAAAACCTATTATTGCTTTTTAACCCAACCTTTTGGATTTTTTGAGTTATTTTTACGGTTTTCAGCAAGAACAACACGAAAAAATGGTTTTTAGAAAAAAATCCTGTGTGTATGTCGCCGTTGTATGTCTCCGGATTGCAGCAAGTCACCAATTGTATGATGAAATATTGTTCAGGACATCTCACAGATGAACCCTACTGTTTTTCAGCTCACCAGAACCAGTACAACGGGTGCTATGGTACATGAAGTACGACATTTTTGGAGAAATTTCAGATTGTCAGCACGCTACAGCCTCGGGAGTGTGTACAAGTGAGCAATTTTATGATTGGATATTGTTTAGGGTGTTTTACAGATGAACCTCATTAATTTTCAGCTCATTAGAGCCAGTTCAGCGGGCGCTATGGTACTTGATGTACCAAATTTATATCATTTTTGGAGAATTTTAAGTTTGTTAGCACGATACAGCCTCTGCAGTGTATACAAGTGAATAATTTTATGATAGGATATTGTCCAGGGGTCTTATAAATGAACATTATCGATTTTAAGCTTACTGAAGCTAGTACAACGGGTGCTATGGTACTTGAGTTGCCACATTTTTGGTCATTTTTAGAGAAATTTCGGGTTGTTAGCACGATACAGTCTCCGGAGTGTATAAGAGTTACCAATTTTATAATTGGACATTTTACTTTTCCGCCCAACCTATGTAGTATGCGACAAAAGTATTGGTTTCCCCAAAAAAAGTTGAAACTCTCAAAAAGGTTTTAGAGTTATTTTTACGTTTTTCATCAAGAACAACACGAAAAAACGGTTTTTAGAAAAAAATCGTGTGTGTATGTCGTCGTTGTCGTCGGCCACTTTTCGTTACGTGTCTTGTTAGCACGATACAGCGTTCGGAGTGCAACAAGTCACCAATTTTATGATTGAATACTGTTCAGGACATCTCACAGATGAACCCTATTGATTTTCTGTTCGGTGGAGCCAGTACAACGGATGCTCTGGTACTTGAAGTGCGACTTTTTGTAATTTTTGAGAAATTTCAGTTTGTTATCATGATACAGCCTCCGGAGTGCAACAGGCCACGAATTTTATGATTGAATATTATTCCGGACATCTCACAGATGAACCCTATTGATTTTGAGCTCACCAAAGCCAGTGCAAACAGGTGCTATAGTACTTTAAGTACGACATTTTTGTCATTTTTGGAAAAATTTCTGTTTCTTAGCACGATACAGCCTCCGAAGTATATACAAGTGTCCAATTTTATGATTGGATATTATTCAAGGCGTCTCAAAGATGAATTCTATTGATATTCAGCTCGCTAAAACCGCTATAACCACAGCTATGGTACTTGAAGTACCAAATTTCTGTCATTTTGGATAATTTTCAGTTTGTTGGCAGGATACAGCCTCCATAGTGGAATCAAGTGACCAATTTTATGATTAAATATTTATTCAGGGCATCTTATAGATGAACCTTATCGATTATTAGCTCACTAGAGCTACTACAACGGGTGCTATGGTACCTGAAGTGCAACATGGAGAAATTTCGGGTTGTTGCACGATACCGCCTCCAGAGTGTATACAAGTGACCAATTTTATAATTGGATATTTGTCAAGGTGTCTAACAGATATACAATATTGATTTTCAGCTGACTAGAGCGAGTACAGCGGGTCCTATAAATCCAGATATACTACATTTTTGGAGAAATTTCGGTTTGTTACCACGATACATCCCCCGAAGTGTATACGAGTGACAATTTTTTGATAGAGATATTGTTCAGGGCATCTCACAGATGCGGAAAAGTTAGTTTTAATATGACTGAGTGGTTCCAGGAAACCGAAATGTAATGGAAGGAACTGTTTAGCGTTTTTTGTGAATGGGCTGGTAATTTAGAAATGACTTAAATAATTATATACCTTAATAAGTGTTATTTGTTCATATATAGAATCATTAGGTTAATACAAATTTTAAATTAATTTGTCTATTTCAATATGGTAGCAAAAATGATGCACCATATGGGAAATTTTTTGTTTGTTTAAAAAAACTAAATTAGCTGAGATACTGTCTGCATATTCTGGAGTCAAAATACGCATGAAAAAAACTGTAAAATCCAATCGTATACAGGGAAGCGGCAAATATTTGATTTGCATTACAAATTTTTTGAATTCAAAATAAAAACAGAAATTTAATATTAAACAATTACACAACTGGAAGAGTGTATTAAAAGAATTTTGGGACTGTGATCGGATATTTGACATTCGAAAATTCAAAGTGACAATTCGAAAATCATTTGGACAATTCGATAAATTTATAAAATTCGTTCGTAATTTCTTTAATTTGTATTCATTGTAGATAAGATTTTGCTATTTGATAATTTTTAAACTTCGTTCGTAATTTACTTAATTTGTATTCATTGTAGATAAGATTTTGTTATTTGATAAAAAAGGGAAAACTAGGATTTGTTTATTTTCTGTGATTTGTATATAACTTTTAGAATTTGACAGTTAATTACTTAATTCAATAATTATTTGTATTTGTGACAGTGACATATTGTTGATTTTTGGTGACAGACTGTTTATTGAAATATATTAGATATCAGAAAGAAATTAAATAGCCTTTATAATCGCGAACAAACAGTCACATTATATTACTAGATAGATCATACAGAACAAAACTAACAATCAATATTGAGTTTGGAAGTTACTTTAAAATTAAAAAAATATTATATGATAACGAACTGAACCCACCTGAGACTAGAGTCAAAATAATTCAAAAGTAAATAAACTCATCTTTCGATATATATTAAAAAATATTATTCTGCTAGTCGGAAATTAGAAATTATTATATATATATATTATTAACTGGATAGATTTTAGCCCTACATTGGGGGCTATTTTTTTAAACTGGATAGACTTATCCTTTGTAATAAAAAATACACTTAATATTTTATTTAGTTTAGATTTACTTTAAACTTTTTATTATTAGCCCAGTATATAAATAATTTTAAATAGGTGATAAACAATTTATGCTACTTGCATGAGAAATTTCTTATCTCAGGGTAGAGTTCAAGTATATAAAACTTAAACGGTTTCATTTTTTAATATTAGCGCCAAAATCAATAAATTCTTTATATTTTAAAACAAATTTGTTGATCAAAATATATTATTTACTTAATAATTATGAACTGAATACGGTCCTGCCCTGCTTGGAATCAAATCTCTGCACCATTCATAGATGTCAGTTCAAACTTCTACCTATAGAAAATAGATGGAGCGGAAATCACCAGATGAAATGAAAATCTCAACGTACAGTTTTAAATCGTTCTTTAAAAGAAACAAAATGTTGTTTAATGCGATGAAAATAAATACATTACTCTTTTACAAGTGTTCTTGAAGAAATTCAACTATCTAAAATAATGATTCATTCATACAACAGACACACACTCTGGTGAGATATTAATTCTAAGGGTGAATTACAATTATGCAACTTGGTATACAAATAAATTATAGAAGATGGCGAACTATAAACTTTTTAGCGTCCATGTAACATTAAAGTTCAGTTCTTTACACAAATCGGTAAGTTCGTTTAACTTTTTATGTATTAATAAATTGAATTTAAATACCTTGTTCACTATACTGTTTTTGTTTATTCATCTCAATGATCAGTTCCTTTAATCTATTTTAGGTTCTCTCTCTCTTGGAATAAATCCGTTCTTCCTGTCCATTTCCACCAAATCAGGAATTGACGCTGTATTTCTCCCAACATCAAAACACTTTGGATGAATTACATGATTCAGTGTTTTCTGAAAGGTATTGTCGAGACATTGCTTCCACAATACAACAATTGACCGTTTATAAAAGAAAAGTCACGGTTAGTACCACATAATATATAACAATTCCTTTTTATATTTTCTAGTTATTAATATTTACTTAATTACTTACATTAACGTATATCTCGTAAGTATAATGTATTTGTTTCTTGAATTTCATAGCCAAAACTGATATTTCTCAAATATTTAAAATAATTTTCTTTACCAAAATAATTTTTCTTCTTCCAAATTTTTGCTACCCCAAAAAAGAAGGTTCTTAGTGAATAGTCTACATAATCAACAACTTTTTTCATTCAAATTTTTTTTATCATTAGCAACGTAATTGTCGCTGATGTGATTCTTTTAAACGTTTATTTACCAATCAAAATTGACTATCAATTGCACCATTGAAAACCTTCACTTCAAACAGTGAATCGTCCCTCCATCATATCAGGACATTCTATTCTAAATTTTTCAATTGCTTAAACCTCATATATTGTTTTCTCCCAACAATATTTCATAAAAATTTTAACTGACATTTGTTAATCTCTAAGTGTGTATGTAAAATGAAAATTCTTAATATTTTTAGATGACAGCTGTTAACTTCAAATATATGTGCAAAATGAATATTCGTTTTGTATATGTCATGCTTTCTGAAATTCATATTATTATACAGCTTCCTATCTAGTTATGTCTAAACAGTTACCTTTCTTATGTTAATATTTCTTTCAACAAATATTGTTTGGTTTCTTCTGACAAATTCATAAGATTATCTTAATTTCACAGAATAAAGAAACATTAGTTTTTTTTTATCATAAACAAAGTTCTGATACTTAATCTTTTGAATAAAAATTGTGTTATTTTATTTCACATAATTTGTTTCTCGCACCTATTCACAATTTTCCCTACGATTATACGGTCTGTCTTGTGTATGCCTTCTCTATCAAATAGTGTATCATACAGATTGTCTCCATTCAAATGATAAAAAAATTCAGACTTAAAAAAAATTCTTCTAAATTACAATGCACAATCTTTAATTTTTATTATTTAATATACAGGGTGTTTCACTCTATAATATATATATATATATATATATATATATATATATATATATATCGATTCAAAGATTATGTTCCACTATCAATAATACCTGCCATTAACTCACTATACTCATGGTGAAAGGATATAAGCAAGTTTCGACGCAATCAATATCCCTTCCACTCGAGTTTCTTCCGATATTGAGTAAAATGACGAAAAACATAACATTACTTTTAAACGATTCATTTTAGAAAATCTTTTGATAGGCATTTTTTTTTACTTGAAGTGAACACGTTTTTATTTTTCTCAAAACGAAGTTTTCATCATTCCAACTTTCTGGTTCATTAGTCAACCACTTAGGGTCATACCACTACATATTTGCGTTTATCGAATTCGCGTGGTTTAAACTGTCAATATATCGGTGGGATATTGAGACGCAGAACAATAAACTTTAGTTAACCCTTGAATTTCAGCTATACTGTTTCGAACGAATAGTTTTAGTAAATTAACAGAACATCAAATACACACTAAAGTTATTTTTGAATCAAATTTATCACATATGTATTGTTTTCTCCATTAATTTTATTAAATAGAATCAGCACTTAACTCCACTCGTGGAGTTGTCAGAGATAGGTGATAATCCAGCCTTTGGCGTTAATAAATTGCAAGAGTTTCCAGATCTGATATAAACAAGTTTCCGATGCCCCAAATGATACTTTCATGTCAAAGTCGTATTGTGTAGATTGTATAGAACAATAAGGCCTGACAAGTTTCAACAACCATTTTTAATAAAGTTAGACCCTTATAGCATCGTTTCAATATATAATCAAAGCGATGATATCAGCGCAACTGTCCAGTAGAAATCCTAAATATTTTACCAAAGATTTGACTGGAGAACTTGTATCACCAATACATACCTGATTAACATTTATATTGTGTTTCGTAAATATCATAACTGAGGATTTCCCCACAATGATTTAGAAGCCGTTTAGATCTAGCCTACTATAAATCTCTACAAAAGTGGAATCCCTGAAATCAATGAATTTATCATATTTTCTGTGTTCGGTGTAAAATGAAAACGCCACTCCAAAAAATGATACTTTACCGCGTTAATCTGTATATGAATTTCTTAGCAAAAACTTAGCTATTTCAAGCAACTCAATTTCAAACACCAAAATTTAACTTTATCTAATTGTACTAATTAGTAATATCGATTCTACTGCAATATATATTAGAAATCAATGGTGAACACATCCAGGCTAGGAAATTAGTCACTCCTATGTAAAGTTAATCGTTTGCAATGTTTGAAGATTAAACGGACTAGAGAAAAATCAAGTTAAGTGCATCAGAAATAACAATTTTCCCGAACCTCGCTGCTTCCTATCAATTAAAGCACCTACATCGATTCTGAAGGAACTGAAAACTCACCTAATAAAAACACTCAACGGAGGTCTTACTTTCAGTACAAGCTAATTTTTTTTATGAAAATCTTGATGACCGTTATTTAACTCAAGAGGAATTCATTGATTTGTTTCAATGCACATAATTTTCAGACTCCAATGTAGACTTTTTATGCAGATTCACCCACCCAAAAAACTTGAATCACGGGAGTTACAAGTTCTCCTACCCATGGTTCATTCGTTGTATTGAACTTTGAGCTTCCGTTACAATTCGCAGACGATGATCCATGTTTCAACAACATCGTGCAACAACTGATGATTCCGCAGAATTGCATATTTTTAGTTTAAAGTTACATATATTTTTTGGATTCGATTGATTGATTATATTGGTTATAGTGAATTTAGTTATTAAGTAGTGTAATTATTGTCAATAAAGTATCTTTTTAAAAAGTGACTTTTAGGGCAGTAACCCTTAATTGACGCAGTCAGTAGCATACTGGAAGAGCCCTTAGTGATCCTCTTCGTTTTTGAACGTTTATCCACTTCAAGAACATTTGGGAAATGTTAATCGATAAGTAAGTGAAGTTTATCCATAATTGTTAGAAGAAAGAAGAGAATCAAGAGAAGTTGAGAAGAAAAACCTTTGAAAAACCAAGTTCATCCAAAAGTTTAGAAGCAGCGAAACAATAATAAAAACAAAACGTAAAGAAACAACCGGAATGCATCTCAGCATCATCGTTAGCCTGTAAGAAACTATAATTTTTACTTTTTCACCTATATGTTAGATTCGCCTCAAACAAATACTCCTCAGACTCCCCAATCATTATTACGCCCAACCAATCTCAAATTAAATGCACCTAGACTCATAATTACCCCTTCCCCTCTCAAATCAACATAATGCCTGAATTTAATACAAAACACCTAGACACCCTATCCCCATACTATGGAAATCCCAACGAGCTGTACAACTTCATTAATACAGCTACCCTACTCTTAAGACATTTCTGGGACAGTAACAACACCCAAATTTTCAAAATCATCTCCTATTCCACTGAATCCTAAGCAAACTGACAGGAAGAGCTAAGGAAGTTATTTAGGTCTACTGATCTACACAATGGAAACATAGCATGCATAGGACCCAATTAATCTCCACAGCAGTACTATGAGAAAGTAATGTGTCTGCTAAATGAATATCTAACTACATAGAACATCACAATAGCGATATCAACACAAAGGCAACTAAGAAGATATTTTTCCAGAAACGAGCTTTAAAAACATTCCTAGCAGGACTTCGGGATTAAGATACACTATCAGATTAATGAGACTAAGTAATCTATCTACGGCAATGCAGTAAATCCAGGAAGAAAACAATATAAGGTATGTCCAGAAAACACTAAACCTTCAACCAACAACCAACAGGCATATGAGCCCTAACCAGCAACATAAATTACTCTTATGCACTTCAACAGTCTTGGCTTAGATCACCGGCGCAGCCAAATAATTTCATTCATCAAGGCCAGAAAGTAGGTGTTCCCTGGACGGTCAAGGTTTCAACAATTCAGTAGGTCTCAACAACAACGATTGGAGTAGTAAACCTGGAGTATCCCAACCACATAAACCAACATCAATGAGCATTAGCACTAGAGCTACGACACATAACCGAAGCTAGAGGCCTCGACAACAGCAAAATCCAACAATGTTCACATCCGAAGAATTATTTAACATTGAATATGCTAATGAAGCCTATGGTTATGATACAAACTGATTTCATGATGAAGCAGCTTACGACTATTACCATCAGGAAAACCAGTTTTGAGAGACCACAGAACCATATGAGGAAACGTTTCAAAATGAACACTAAGTGCAAACAACTAATTTTCAGGAAACCACCGAAAACAACACGACGTAATGGAGCGAAATTCTTACAAGATAAAATGGGACTACCCTAGACATCCACTCCTCTTAAAACTGCTTATCGACACTGGTACTACCAAATCTCTCCTCAATCCCGACATCGCATCCAAATATTTCCATGATAATATCAAACATGAACTTTTCATAGTAACCTCCATTTTCTAAAATCATTTCAAACATTATTGTGCTGCCATACCCATATTTTCCGAATTCCAAAAGAACGAAAATTCCAAATTCGACCTCTTCAAATTCCACAAAACCTTTGACGGCCTCATAGGTCTTGATAATCTCAAGCTTCTAAAATATATTTTACCTATTCAATATTACGAAAGTAACAGAGCCCAATTTTACTTAATCCAACTCGAACCAGCGCCACCCTAAAACTGCATTCAACGTCCAGAACGAGTACTACGAATACCTCAGAATGCCATTTGGACTCAAGAACGCCCCTGCAAAATTCCAGAGAGTAATGGACAATGCTTTTAAAGGATTGCACGGAGAAATATGTCTAGTATATATGGACAACGTCTTTTCTACGTCTCTACACGAACATCTTGTCAATCTTGCGAAAATCGTCAAAACGAGATTGAAGATCCAAATAGACATATGCGAATTTCTAAAAAATGAACTTGGCTTCCTGGGCCACATTGTGATTCCAGAATGAACTAAACCGAATCCAGACAAAATCAAACACAGCCAGAAATTAGATTAATAGAAAATTCATCAAAGACTTTGCCAGGTTAAAGAAACCTTTAACTTTATGCTTGAATGAGGACTCGAAAATAAAACACACATCAGAATTTCTACAACGTATCAAGCCTTCTAACCAATGAACCACTGGTTCAATATCAAGACTTTACGAAGCCATTCAACCTCACCACAGATGCCAGCAACTTCGCCATTGGAGCAGTACTTTCTCAAGGTCCTATTGGCAACGACAAGCCAATTGCATATGCGTCCAGAACTCTGAATGAAACAGAAATTAAATACTCGACTATAGAAAAGGAAATGCTAGCAATACTATTGGCTACTAAATACTTCCGCCCGTATCTTTTTGGAAGGAAATTCAAAATTTTATCAGACCAAAAGACTGTTATCACTGAAGGACCCAAATTCTAAATTAGTAAGATGGTGATTGAAATTGGAGGAATTCGACTATGAAATTGCATATAAAAAAGGCAAATCTAATACTAATGCCGTCGCCCTCTCTAGAGTTGAGATTAACGTAAATGAACTTGACAAAGACCTCCAAGAAGAAATAGATAAACTAAATAACGAAGACACAGCATCCTTGTACAACCACCCAGGCTCTATCGTCGACCCATTAGAAAATATCGAAACATTTTTCGGGCGACAGACCGTCTAATTCCCAAAGAACTCCAAATTAATCAGGAATTATCAGAAGAAGGAGAGAAGCAATACTCTTCATCAGACAATATAGACATGGAGGAACTTCCAACTATAGAATATTTGTTTCAAGAAAAGGAAGACGATTCAAATGCAGTAAGGCCACATCCCAAGAAAATACTATCTTTGTAATTCCCATCAGCGAGAGACCACTAAAGCATTACAACAACCAAGTGATATTTAGACTAGTTAACCATAATCCAGCTCCGCCAGTTACCGAAGTGACTTTTGTTAATAAGAAAGTTGCAAGAAACAATCTAAAACTTTGAAAATTATGATCTTTATCCACTTTTCTGTATCATATTACAAGAAACAGTCAAGAAGACGGCCTATGATTTAGTAAAATGCAGTTCACTTTTAGAAGATATTAATAGCCTCCAAAAACAAAAGGACATTACAAATTCGACAACTATACTATTGGCCTACCCTGAAGAAATACGATGAAAAATTATCTATTTGTGTGATGATACTTGTTTGACCAGAACATATGACAGAAATCCTCCTAAACAAATTCATGGTAACACCAACGCCTACGAAACTTTTGGCAATTATTCATCTCGATACCTTCCAAGCAAACGATCAAAAGTTTCTGACAATCGCCGATGCATATTCCAAATATGGACAAGCCTATCCAATACAAGGATCTAATTCCATCAACGTCCCAAACGCCATCCTCATTTAAGTAACACATCATGGAATGCCACACATGATGGTAGCTGAGTGGTACCGGGCTCAAGAATGGACTTTTGCAAGAATTTGTAGATACCCGTAAAATTACAATTCACTACACAACTGCGAATAACCCACAGTCGAATGGGATAGTTGAACGGTTCCAGTCCACAATATTCGAACACCTCAGAAGCCTCAGAACAAAGAAGAAAACTTTAAGCATTAAAGAACACATGCGATAAGCCACTTAGGTTACAACAGTCCCGTTCACTCTGTAACCAAACAAAAACCAATAGATGTTCTGAATGGTCATTTTGGCGCTCTAGTTCCTTTTGACATAGATATCGATAGAGCTTTGCTAAACAACTATACACAAGGCCATAGGGAAAAAACTAAAGAGATATATAAAGTAAACAACAAGAGAATTTAAGACATCAAAGAAAAAGCTATAGAGAAAAGGAATAACAAACGACAAACTCCTATAACTTACAAACCTTGTACCAAAATTTATACCAAAACATGGTGAAAAGAAATAAACTACTTCCAAGATTTTCTCATAAAATCGTTACAAAAGACAAATATCAGCCATGTAAATCCAATATGAATCTCCTATATTACAGATGTACCGACATAATGGCTCAAGAAATCCCGACCCAAGATCTCAACTCAACAGTTCTAACCAATTAACACTATTTATCTACTATTTTCACATGAGAAGAGATACGTGCACTAGAAACATGCCAATTAGTTACTTCAAAAAATCAAGAACTTCGATCAGCTACAAAATTTGGACCAAACATTTCAGTACCTATTAATCGCTGCTAAGAAGAAAACTTCACAACATCTACCAACAGTACAAACCGAGAATTTCTATGCAAGCCTTCGGAAGAATCAGAAATCGAACAAGATATGCTATCATCGCCATCAGTTTTGTTCGTCCCTTACAAAACTTCTTCACGGGATGGAGAAGTTAGAAGTTTGTTAATGGTATTGTACTTTGAGCTTCCGTTACAATTCACAGACGCTGATCAATGTTTCAACAACATCGTGCAACAACTGATGATTCCGCAGAATTACATATTTATAGTTTATAGTTGCATTTATTTTTTGTATATAAGCTCGATTGATTGATTATATTGGAGATAGTGAATTTAGTTATTAAGTAGTGTAGTTATTGTTAAGAAAGTATCTTTTTAAAAGTGACATTAAGGGCAGTAACCCTTAATTCGCGGTATAATAATAAAGAAAACTTCAGAATAGTTTAGCCGTCTGCTTCAAATGAAAAAACAAACTTCTAAATTGAGATTGATAATTAAATCAGCTCAATTTTGAAATAGGAATTCACAGTGGATGAGTTTATGGAATCTCTAGATTATGCAACTGAAGCAAGTTCCGACCTAATAACATTCCGGTGGTTTTCCTAAAATCCTTACCCATCGAAAAGAAAGTATCTTTTGCATCTTTATAATTTCAAACCGTGTCTCTTGTAACCTAGTATGAGTTAATAACAGTTCCAATCTTAACACAAGAAAAAACGAATCACACCCTCATTCCTAATAGATTATAATGGAATATTGATAATGGCATTTAGATCAAACTAATTTGCAAATTCCTATTCAAAGTGGTTTCGAAAAATCCAGATCTATTTTAGACAATTCTTTGATACTGAATCTTGTATACATGGAAATTTGCCTGTAATCAAGAATATTTAGCTTTTTTAAAAGTCCGTATAAGTAACATGCTATCAGAACCAAAAATCCAACAAATCGTTTTTCTGAAGTGTCTAATGTAATTTTATTTCTGATAGCTACTACTACTAATAATATTGAAACTCACTACTACAAGCTCGTTCGGAAAAAATAAACCTTATAATCAACTTGTGGTGGTCTCGAACTTTTGTAAAAACTCAAATAGGAGCATCATTCTTTTCTAAACGGTTCCTTCGTTCAATACGTGTTCTCAATTTTTTTCATTCGAATGAAGTTGGAAATGCCATACGTAATTTTGTAATAGTGCATGGCTGCGTTTTAAAGAAGAAAAGTGCACCTATCTAACGCTGCCAGCTTTTAATAGATGGCGCTACGTGTTCTATGGTTTAACTTGAAAATTCGGTTACTTTTAGATCACAATTTGTATCTTATAGAAGTAGTTTTATTTAAAAAATGTTTGGTATTCAATAAATTTAAAATTGGTCTTAATTGTTGACAAACAAAAATAGCCATTCTCCGTGGTTTAATTCTTCCACAAAAAGTTTCTCTGGTTATAAAAAATGCAAATGACGGTTATAGTATATCTAAAGTCAATGTGAAGACAAAAAGAATAAGGTATTTTGGAAACATTTAAACATGTTAGCAATACGGCGTTTAAAATTACTGGAAAAATAACTAATTAAAACAACTTTGTGTAAATTACTAGACAATTTTGAAGACTCGGCAACATTCCGGAATTCCTGAGCTTTCTCAAAACAAGTCTGTTAAATTTTTATGCGGACCACAGTATCGGTAAAATGATTTATGAAAATGTTTATTCCCACCAGTCTCAGTGAGTAGTGGTGTTATTGTCGTAGATATATACAGCGGTAATTTTATTTCAACTAGATTTGTTTTCGTTATAACTAGTTGCTGAGCGACGAGTAAGTTTGATAATTATAATTCATTAGTAATTAATTAGTATGACCTTTTGGAAATCATCTGAAACGACAGTTCGAGATGATCTATCCCGGGAATATTTTAATTTGGCGCCACAGTCAAATGAATTGATAATAAATGATACTGATGATAGGGTGAAATTTAAAACGATTTACATGTTCAGTGTCAGCGCGTTGTTTTAGATATGTATTCGTATTTGGAAAAACAAAATTCTGAAATTTCTGATAATGCGGATATCGCGAGAATTCACGAATTAACGAAAATTGGATTGACGATGATTCAAGAGTAATTATATGACGCATTGTTATGGATCATTCTTTAAAGCGAAAACGACCAAATGAAAAACTATGTAGGGTTGATAATGCTCTACCAAAAGGATTGTTTACGAATTTTACAAGGACAATATAGTACCAACTTTAGAACTGGTTCCAGCTAAATTCCTGAATATTATTATGAATGTTTGGAAACCCTTCGCGCGGTTTTGTTTACTTATGGATTTAAATATAAGAAGTTAGATAATTGAATGGTAATACTGGAATCTCGGCGAATCGTTGAACTTAGACAGGTGTATTTTTTTAAAATAAAAGGGTACCATGATTCAAACAGAACTTTAATATATTTAGACGAAGCTTGGTTGGACATGCATGATGTTAACAAGTACGGTTGGGACAACGACACAAAAAACTGTTATTTAAATACGCCGTGTTCGAGAGAAAAACGCGTTATTATTCTTCATGCAATATTTGAAAATTTGTACCTAAAGATTCTCTTAATCATTTTTACGATCTCAGCAATAAAACATGAAAATTTCCAGTGAATGGCTGATAAGTTAAGTATATCAGGCCCCAGGGACTCATAACTTCAAACAACTACACCTTTTTCTGTCAGTAGCGGTTGCTCGCCAGTTCGTCACTTTGATACTTCGTAGATCCTCCTCGCAGGCTTGAATCCTCTTTCTTCTGGGTCTACTTTTCATCCTGTGGCCTCTTGGTCTCTCTAGTACATTTTTGGCCCATCTTGCGTCAAGCATTCTTACAACATGACCCAATAACCGTACTTTAGCTACCTCGCCGGCCAATTTCCGGTTTCCCATATAATTGAGTTAATTCAATATTCACCCTTCTTCTCGAGCTTCCGTCTTCTGTCTCCAACCTACGAAGATTTTCGTGAGCAGCCTTATTTCCAATCGGTTGATTTTGTCATATTTCATTCTATTCAATACCCAACATTCTGATCCATACAGTACAGTAGGCTGGATTACCGTCCTGTAAAGTTTAAGCTTAGCAGCTTAGCAGCTCTTGATATATACTTCGATTTCCATATTTTCTGCATGGCCCCCATTGCTCGACTTTCTTTTTCTAATCTCTTGTCCACTTTCTTCACCTCGTCGCTCGGAGTCGTTACAGTCACTCCAAAATATTCGACTTTCTCAACCTTCTCGATGCTGTACTCTCTGCCTCGCTCGGTTTTAATTTTTATGGTTAGAGTTAGATGAGTGCTAGCTTCAGGTCCCATTTCCATATTCTTAGTCTTTTGCTCGTTTATATGCAATCCGTACACTTTTGTGGTGATTAGAAGTAAGAGTTCCGCTTGTTAAGCCATTTGACATCCATACCATTAATGTAGGGAAGCATTTACCTCCAATCGGAGGGAGTTAAATAATACCATGTGTTGTATAAACTCACTGGGTTAGATTTATTTAAAAAACTAATAACAACAAGTCTTGACCATAGTCAACAAGTCGATGACTCAGCATACATACGACGTACAACTAACAATGAACTGTAATTAATGACTTACTTATCTATATGATACGGAACCATATTATTTATATACACATATGAAATGAATACACACTGTTCATCGCTTTGTTTGATATTAGCGACCTCAGCATTGTCTAATCATTTGTTTGGTATATATGTCACGTAAAACCGTGAACGTGTTTCTTACTACTACTTAATTACTCGTATTTCTAAGGATCCGTGGTTTATTCATACTGACTAAATCTTCATATATTTATTGGTGACATTTCAGTTCAATAATCGTCACACTTCTGCTTTACTTTAAAACACAGCAAAGCACAAATCCTTAGCAATTTCTTCTTTGATCTTGCTATGAGCCCTACATCATCTGCATATGCCAAGATCTGGCGTCATAGATTGTCTCTCTTGTTCTTATTCCACTCTCACTAAATATGGCTTCTAAAATAAAGTAAAACAATATCGTTGATAGTTGTTTAATCCCTTCTTCACTTCAAATTTATATGACATGTTTCCTTCTAGCGCCCCCTTACTGTCCGTTTTTCTTAGCGTCATCTGAAAAAGGTTTATCAAATTACTTGGCAGTCCGAGTTTTATTAACGCCTGGTGTAATTGTTTTCTTATCGTCGAGTCCTAGGTCTATTCAAAATCGATGAATATGAGGGCCAGGTTCAGATCTTGCTCACGAGTACTTTTGATCATTTTCAGTAAAAATATTTGGTCTATAATAGACCGCCCTTTTTTAAAACTTCCTTGACATTTTTCTTATTACTCTCGCTAAGACCGTATAAGTCACATCCAGCAAGAATATGCATCTACAGTTTGCGCATTCCATTTTGCCCTTTTTTATATATCGGACAAAATATTGCTTCATTCCATTGATCCGATGTCCATTCTTCAGCACAAATTTTACTTATCAGGTCAATGATTCGGGCCCTCAGTGCCTCACCACCTGTTTTTATGACCTCGGCCAGTGTACCGTTGTAGCCTTCGCGCTCATGCTTTTCTTTAGGTTTCTTATTACTTCTACTATTTCTTCGTTTGTCGGGAGTGCAACTAAATCATTCTGCGCATCCTCAATTCGCTATCAAAAATATTTTTTTTTATAAATTTTAAATTAATTTCAAAGTATTTTCCAAATTAACTGTTAGTTATTAATTTTGTTCCTCATTATCCACTCAGTAGTATCTTGTGGCTGTATATTCAAGATAATAAATACTATTTAATTACTTTCTGACGTTTACGATATATGAGTGACTTGTCTGTCACCAATAATCCACAAATTGTCACTGTAAAAATAAAATTTCTATTTAGTTAAATATATTTAATTTCTATCAACGTTTCCAAATAATTTAAATCATTTCCAATGTAAATAAAAATTTAACGTTTATATAATTACCAAATCAACAAATTCAAATCTTAGTTTTCCTTTTTTATGACAAATAACAAAATCGTATCTTCCCACATTCAGATTAAATTAAAAAACCTACACACTAGGACACCTAATATCTAATTCCGAAAATTTATGAATTTTTCAAAAATGTTCAAACAACTTCGAACAGTCACTTGACTTGTCAAATATCAAATAATTAATCAAAATCCTAAATGTTTTTGATTATATCTTAGAATCGTTTACTATTCAATACGTATTGTTAATTTTAGATACATCTAGTTAAATTTGTATAATGCCCGAATATTTCAATAAAATAATAATCTGGAACGGACTCACCTGTTCTAGATGGTAGCAGCAAACTCGTACTATTCTAAATAATTTAGAATTCCGGATCTTTCACTTTTTTCTTTAATTTTGAATAAGTTCAACGAAGCACACACGCACAGAATTTTAAATTTGTACTGTTACGAAACAGCACATTGGTATAGTCCCTAAAACCGACTCTGTCTAAGCCAGGTATAAAAGTTAAAATTATGGCGGATACGCACTGCTTTTTATAACTGTTTACGAGTTTACGACAATCTTATGTAAACATTGTTTTTGTGACCAGAGTTATCTAGAAAAGGCCAGAACCAATTGTTTTTGTATAAGCCGCAGTCCGGAATTTACTAGTAAAAATGGCTTTAATATATAAGGGACTGATCAGGAAGAGTCAGTTTAGTTGATAAAGTGATCTCGAAAAATAAACAAAAATACACCGAACAGTAAAGTGCTAATATAAAGTTTGTGTGCATATAAATTAAATTTAAGTGATTAGTTAAGTATATATAAATTAAGTGTTAGTGAGTTAGTGTTTAAATAAATTAGTAAGTAGCCATATCGTGTATTTAAAATTTATCCCACCCGTTTATTGTTTAAATAAATTAGAATAACATTACATTGTTGTCAGAAGTGGGATAATATAAATAAATTTCTCCGTAAAAATGGCCAAGAGATTAAGGGATCTGAAAGTGGCGGAATTAAGAGCAGACTTAGAAGATCGTCAGTTGGAAACGTCCGGTAAGAAAAGTGAATTAGTAGTAAGACTTAAAGTGGCACTGGAAAATGACGGCTTTGATCCAGAAACCGTTTTATTTAATGACGAGGCTTCCACCTTAATCTCGTCAATTTCTGCTAACATGGACGAGAAGATTTCTGCCTTGGAAGAGAACATTTCTGCTAATATTTCTGCTAACATGGACGAGAAGATTTCTGATATGAAGAACGATATTTCTACTATGAAGAATGATATTTCGGCTAACATGGACGAGAAGATTTCTGCTATGGAAGAGAAGATTTCAACGAATGTGAAAAGAGATATTTCGGCCGTAAAGAACGATATTTCTACTTTGAAGAACGATATATCTGCCGATATCTTATTATTGAAAAATGACATTGCCGCTGATGTCAACGATGGACGAGAAAATCGAGAATAAGATTACAACGATAGACGAGAAAATCAAGGAGTTAGAAAAAAAGATGACAGATATAAGGAATCAAGACACGCCAGCGGAAGAAAAGGAAGACGTATTCAAAGGACTCCAAGCTGCCCAGCTCATGTTAAACCCGAAGAAATGTCAGCCTCTCCAAAACCGAGTCAACTATCTAGGTCATATAGTGAGCAATGAAGGAGTGGCGGTGGATCCAGAGAAAATTGCTTCCATTCAGCAATGGCCGCAACCAACCGACAAACATCAAATTAGGAGTTTCCTTGGACTTTGTACGTATTATAGAAGATTTATCAGGAAGTTTGGAGATATTGCCAAGCCTCTAACGCGACTTACAGAAGAAGCAAGAGCTTTCCAATAAGACGAAGACTGTCAAACGGCTTTTGAAACCTTGAAGAGGCATTTAACCTCGGCGCGGATATTAGGATATCCATAACCAGAGGGAGACTTTATTCTTGACACTGACGCAAGCAACGTAGAAATTGGTGGAGTGCTCTCACAGATCCAGGGAGGGCAAGAAAGAGTGCTGGGATATTTCAGTAAAGCCCTCTCCAAACCAGAACGAAACTACTGCGTTACAAGAAGAGAACTTTTGGCAGTAGTGAAGTCCGTGGAACACTTTTACCAGTATCTCTATGGTAGGAAGTTTTTAATCCGGACTAATCATGCAGCACTCAAGTGGTTGATGCAGTTCAAGAATCCCGAGGGCCAGATCGCTAGATGGATTGAACGACTTCAAGAATATTATTTCAACATCGAACATCGAGCCGGTGTGAGTCACCGAAATGCCGACTCCCTGCCCAGACGGCCGTGCCCAACAGACTGCTTCCACTGCAACAAGGTGGAATCCAGAGAAGCTGCAGTTTCAAGAACTACTGTAGTCAACGAGGAATGGTCACCCACTAGGATCAGAGAAGATCAGGAGAATGATCCTCACCTGAAGATGATCCGGCAATGGAAGGAAGAAAATCGGCGACCTACCTGGCAAGAAGTGTCAAGATTTTCACCGACACTCAAGGCATATTGGGCTCAGTGGGACTCTCTTGTCCTGGAAGAAGGCCCATTGAAGAGAATCCTTGAGAACGATGATGGTTCCGAGAAGAGAAGACAGATAGTTATCCCGAGAGCGAGAGTAGCTGAGGTACTGAAGAAGTTACACGACAGTCCATTGGGAGGTCATCTGGGAGTGAAGAAAACCCTTCAGCGAGTCCGTGAAAGGTTTTATTGGATGAACAGCTCCGACGATGTGAAGGACTGGTGTAAGAAATGTACGACTTGTGCTACGAGTAATGGACCACATCGCAAGAGAAAGGCACCCATGAAACAGTACAATGTTGGAAGCCCTTTCGAAAGGATTGCTTTAGATATCGCTGGCCCATTTCCGACAACAGAAAATGGTAGCAAACACATACTAATTGTAATGGATTATTTCACAAAATGGGTGGAAATTTACGCTATCCCGAACCAAGAGGCCACAACTGTAGCAGATGTATTGGTGAAAGAATATATCAGCCGATATGGAGTGCCCTTGGAAGTCCACAGCGACCAGGGAAGAAATTTCGAAAGTCATCTATTTCAGGAGATTTGCGAGAAGCTGGGAATGAAGAAGACCAGGATAACAGCATTACATGCACAGACAGATGGAATGGTCGAGAGAATGAACAGGACTATTGGAAAATACCTGTCCAAAGTTGTATCCAGCCATCAGAGAGATTGGGACCAGTATCTTTCCCTATTCGCATTGGCTTATCGATCTGCCGTCAATGAGTCCACGGGTGAAACACTGGCGAAAATCCTGTTTGGACGTGAAATGAGGCTTCCTTGTAACCTGGAATTTGGCTGCCGGCCTGGAGAAGATCTAGCAGACGAAGACTACGCAATCCAATTGAGAAGAAGGCTGGACGATGTTCATGAATTAGTTCGAACAAATCTTCAAGTTGCCAGCGACAGAATGAAAAGTCGGTAAGACACGCAGGCCACAGAAGGCGGTTTTAAAGAAGGGGACAAAGTATGGTTACACAACCCGAGGAGGAGAAAAGGATTTTCTCCAAAATTACAAAAATCCTGGGAAGGTCCATACTTAATCAAGAAAAGGATCAATGATGTTATATATCGCATAAGCAAGATCCCCAACGGAAAACCAAAAGTAGTTCACCAAAACCGACTAGCGCCATTCGAAGGAGACCATGACCTGGAGAAGGAGTAAACCTTATTCGAGATGTGTCTGACCCTACCTTCGAGGAATTTATGGGCACGTATGGAGGTACCGGGAAAGCTAGATATGGAGTCACTTCGGAACAACAACAAGATCTGTTCACTCTCCCGGAAGATTATTCACTGGCATACAACATCCCCACCCGTATCAAGAACGCACGAGGGTTGGCAACCGTCTTTCGAAAGAAGTTCGGGCAATTAGAGAAACTTGAAGACCAGATTCCAGCCCCTGGCAAGACACTGAAACTGAAACATAATTCGCGGTACGTCTTCTACGTGGTAACTAAAAATGAATTCCAAGATCGATCTACCTACCGCGATGTGTGGGAAGCACTTCGAAACCTCCGAGACCATGTGTTGGAATCCAACGTGAAGAAACTGGCTATGCCTAAGATAGCGAGTAACCAGTTGGATTGGCGAATCATCAGGAACATGGTAGAGATTATCTTTCAAGATACCGGTGTCCAGATATTAATTTGCAGCTACAACCCCCGTTATCAGTATCCGATGAAGACGGTGCCCTGCTATTTCCATAAGATCGGAAAATGTAGAAATGGGGCCAGTTGCCGATTCAAACATCCAGTCTCGGCTACACAAAAGTTCCAGGAGGAACTTCCATTTAAGGAGGGGGTAATGTTACGAAACAGCACACTGGTATAGTCCCTAAAACCGACTCTGTCTAAGCCAAGTATAAAAGTTAAAATTATGGCGGATACGCACTGTTTTTTATAACTGTTTACGAGTTTACGACAATCTTATGTAAACATTGTTTTTGTGACCAGAGTTATCTAGAAAAGGCCAGAACCAATTGTTTTTGTGTAAGCCGCAGTCCGGAATTTACTAGTAAAAATGGCTTTAATATATAAGGGACTGATCAGGAAGAGTCAGTTTAGTTGATAAAGTAATCTCGAGAAATAAACAAAAATACACCGAACAGTAAAGTGCTAATATTAAGTTTGTGTGCATATAAATTAAATTTAAGTGATTAGTTAAGTATATATAAATTAAGTGTTAGTGAGTTAGTGTTTAAATAAATGAGTAAATAGCCATACCGTGTGTTTAAAATTTATCCCACCCGTTTATTGTTTAAATAAATGAGAATAACATTACAGTACCGAATAAAGCTTTCTATTATTAATCACTATTCAAATTACTATACTCTATTAACAATATTGGAGAACTTTTACATATATGTTCTCACTTCGGGATATCAAATTCAACTGAACAATTTGTTTCAAATAAATAACCACATTATATTGTAGTTACAAACTTTTCTCTTTTTAAAAAAAAACTAAATTTGTTTTATAACCACATGCCTGCAGTGACATCTGCTTTTTTTTAATTTTGCATATTTCTTTAAATTGTGACATGATTTATCTATTATTGAATGCATTATATGTAAATGTCATCGGAAATCAAATGATGCCAAAGTTGACATACCATCACCTGCGTAATTTTTAATTCGACCTGTCGATGATTTTTCAGTTATTTATGGTGAGTTTTACTAAAATATTCTATTAACAGCATAGGTCACTGGCTTTGGATATGAAAACATTCCTGTCGATTGTGGTAAGTATTTTTTTAGGCCTCCTCCCAGAAGCCACTACTCAGTCAAAGTACACAATTTGGAATTTTTCATAGATAATCCTTGTACTTCTATAGACATTCACACCACTGATGGTGGCATCATTGAATCGTGTAGTATGTCTGGTAAGTGTCTTTGCTATTTTAAATTAATATGTTTTTTCAAGAACGTGATGGAGCTTCTGTGCGTGCATTTTGCCTCGACGAAGAAGAAGAACAAGAAGAGGATCCCTTTGCTGAAGATAATTTAAATGATCCAGATTTTTTACCGACTTCGGAATCTGATAATGAATCCAATCAAGAACAAGTATTTTTTGTTATCCCAAGGAAAAAAAATTAAGTTTTAAAGCAAGAGTCTGAAAATAACAATAATGAAACGCAGGAAAAGCTGCACTACGAAGTACCATGTAGGCGATCGAGAAAAATACGAAAAGATAATAGAAACTTGGGAAAAGCCTATGTAACTGTGGAAAAATTGTACCGGAAAAGAAGTGCGCGTAAGAGTTACCACAATGTAGAATGGAATGGAAAAATTAGTTCGATTATGCTATAAGAAAGGAGCTCTTTGATTCATTTTGGGCAATGAAGAGTCGAGATAAAAGATCAGATTACCTGAGTGGACTTGTGACATCACAATCCAAAGCCACTCAAAGATTGCGACATGAAGGTCGCACTTACCCATGTATGTCACCTGAAAATAAGTGGTCAAATGCAGGCCATATGAAAAAATGTTTTCAAAAAACATTCATTAAATTTATGCTTATGTCGATAACCTCCAATACAGCTGGTATTTCCCAAACAGATCAGAAGGGAGTCCATCCTCCTCCTTCAGAAGAGAGAAGAAATGAAGTTTTTGCATATATTAACTCATTTTCTCGCTACAAGAGTCATTATAGTCGAAGACATACGGATAAAGATCACCTTGCAGCAAATTTAAACATAAGGTTGATGCATTCGCTCTACAAAGAAAATCACCCCAATCTAGTGTCACATGGCAGTTACAGGCAACTTTTCAAGGAAATTAATTTGTCATTTAAATTGCCCCATAATGATACATGCAATACCTGTGATGCGTTCTCTTTGCAGTTTAAACTTGCTAGTACAGAAGATCAGAAGGAAATTCAGACTGAGTGGGATAAACATAAACATATGGCTGACAAACATTTTCTGGTCAAGTCCAACGATAAGGGAAACGGAAACATCGACACATCAATCAAAATGATTTTATTTGATTTTCAACAAGTACTAGCAACACCATATATTCAACCGAATGTTATGGTCTATAAACATCAGGTATCTGTATATAATTTGACGATTTATGATGGGACAGAAGGGATTGCCAACAATTTCTTATGTGATGAAACAAAAAACAAAAGTTCGTCGAGGTGCAAATCAAATTGGATCTTGTTCATTTAAATATTTTACAGAATTACCCCCAGAAGTAACGCAAGTGATTAAGTACTCAGATACCTGCACTGGTCAGAATCGGAATTCTCATATAGCCGCGATGTACTTTTCAGCCTTACAAAAAAACTCAAATTTAAAATCAGTTGACCACAATTTTATGGTAAGTGGTCAGTCTCATATGGAACGCGATACAGCTCATGCCATGATTGAGAAGAAGAAAAAACGAACCGATATGAGAATCCAACATCCTTGGGACTGAGCTTAACTTATTCGCACTGTTGGATAAAAAAATAAGTTCTTAGTTACAGAAATGCAGCAAGAAAATGTTTTGGACTTCAAATCATTTTATCAATTTTTTTTATTAACTCCTCATAGATTAGACCTCAACAATATACATATATATATATATATATATATATATATATATATATATATATATATATATATATATAATAATATTCCTCATATCTAAACTAAATTTTTTGTCAAACTGTGTTTTATTTATTGTGACAGTTCTATGCACCAAAAAGTGCCACTGTATTAATCGATTTTGAATCTAGCAAAATAGCCCATTACATTAAATTACAACATTAATTGAGCTCTATACATAAGGATTTATTTTGACTCTTCTGACAGCTGTCATTTTAATAAATCTTATCGCTGACATTTTCAGCCAAAATTGTTTCATTGTTTTGTTATTGTATTATTTATTAGACAAACGCGGTAATTTAAATGTTCATTAAACTAAAAATTACTGTTTAGAAGACTTTGTATACGCCACTCTGTGGCGTTTCCCAACATGTTTACGTATGTGAAACCTTATCATTAGAGTTATTAGATTGTATTATTACTTTATCTTTTCATTAACCAGGATGAAATTAAATCTTAAAGTAATGAGAAAACTCGTATACAATAGATCCAAAACGGCAGATTAAATGACAGTGAAGATTATTCTCTCATTGAACAATATCGAGGTTAACTCAGAGCTAGTATCAGTGCGTATGTGTGGAAACAAAATTATAAAATTTGGAATGTACTTCTTTATTGAGGCTGGAACAAAATCGATGTGTTTTTTATCCAATTTTATTTTATAGCTTTACTTATGCATATGTCATTCTACAGTTTAATATGTTCAGCTTTCCTTTCTTGTATGTTTCGACTTTATTGCCTTTGACAAATTCCATAAAGGTAGACAAATAAAAAGGAATGATATCTTTTCGTATGATATAGGAATGCCAAAGTATAGGGCAGAGCGACCGTGATGGTTCAAATTCCGTGAAAATAAGGGTGTGAAGCAAAAGACTCGGGAGTGAGGGATGATAAATGGTCAGTCATACATAGAAGCGCTTAGGCGCGGACTCGCTTACAAATCCGGGAAAGGATTTAGTACGTTTTTCGAGGTGCCAACACCCGTTTAGTGTTAAACACCAACAAAATCCCCAATGTCGAAACTTTTTTCTTTTTTAGAATAGAATGTGATTCCGACGTCAGTGAAACTTTAATATATTCCTAGTTTGATTTCAGAATGTCGCCATGCTTCCATTTTATCATCACCGAATAAATTAAATGGTTTAGAGGGAAATAAATGAAATATTCATTCGACCCATAATTTATTATTAGAAACACGGCCTCACTTTTTTCATTCACGATATTTGGAGGGGTGAATTTGGAAACTGTATAGTTTTTGTTTGATGCAATAAAAGAAAGTTTTTTATTGATTATTTCTGAAAGGTTTATTCAAACTTCATCAAAATAATTTCGCATAACATCTGTAAAACTTCAGTCAAAGGGAGTCATGGATAATTTAAGTTTCAATAACGTGGTCAAGCGTTGCTATGCATTTCCAATATTATTTGGAATTTTACTTAGCTAAATTATTATCTTATTACTTTTTGAAAATATGTGTTGGTTAACAAATATTAAAATTTCATTGTTAAATTTCTAAAATAATTGTAGGCAGAATTTATATGAAAACTTATAATTGTTTACTCAAATGAACCATTCAATCATATGGAATTCATACTGAGAAAAGTAAAATTTCAAAACGCCAGAATTTTCTTCCAATAGTCTATTTCAACCATAAACTGAATTTGTTTCTACTAAGCGTATCAATGAGGTTACAGAAACAATATTTTATAACGATTTGTAAATTTGAGCAAAATACTAATGATCCTATTGGTACTCGTTCTAAACATCTTCCACTTGAATAGATACATCTTGATTAAATATTATACCAGTCTTTCACTGCGAATTCATAGGTACCTGTCCATTTACACGACCAATTACAATAACGAAAATTTTCGTAAGAATACTTGAATGATATCATAATAAATGCTGTACCCAAATTTTTTACTTCATGCGCTCAAATTATATAACACATTAAGAACCGCCTACAATTTCCGGTTATACCGGAAATTGACTTAAACTTCCTATAAGTGCGGAAATAGTAGTTTGTACAAATGCGCAAAGCGTCACTTTTTCCACGAGCGCAGAAGTTTGTACACGAGCCATAAGGCGAGTGCTGTTTGAGCAGAAGAGAAAATAGAATATCAGGTCGCAGGTTTCGGAAGCCAAACAATGTAAAAATGCTCATCACATAATAGCTTTTAGCAGCTTCGAGAAGGGCCACCTGCATTGCGCTGCAGGAGCTTGTAATCCGTACCGGGGGCAGAGGGATAACCTATGCATAAATATACATGAAAATAAATAAAAGTCAAATATTACAATAGATTCTTTACTTTAGTACGTAAAAAATTAGATTATTTACAGAGAGAACTACAAGAGTGAAAAATCCAGAAGTTGGATAAAAAAACACTCTGCTAGATATGAATAAACATGCATCTAGTTATTAGTAAACACGCAGCTAGATATGAATATATATATGCTGTAGATGAGTAAATACGCAGCTAGATATGCAACATTAATGTACGAAACAACGTTTCACTATTAAGAACTATTGGGATGACCGCCAGAAAATTATGCACTAAATAATAACCATACAAATTTACAACATTTACATCTAAAGCTAAACCCGCACTTAACTTTCATCAATCACGTAATAGTTTCATATGAATAAAAGTTCAACAATTTACGTAAAATAGTAACGTAATAAAGTGTTAAAACGTTCATAAATCAGTGGTAAACAATACGATATCAATATTACAATACATCTTGAAATTAGCTGCCAAAAGTTCTCTGGCATCATTAAACGCGCGGTAACCATGTAAGGCGAATGCTTTTTGACTGTAAGGCTAGCTGGAGGATATAAAACTGGATATTTTATCCTTTAAATAATGATAAAAGTACTTACAATCAGTTCCAATAATAGATTACACTATACTTATCAACTATTAACAATTATGCGGTACTATCCCCATTTTATAGAGGAAAAACACTGCATTTTGCAGAAGCACAAGGAACAGTATTGTACCAGGGACTATTGTACGAATTTAATGAGAAATTCGTACATACTGGTTGGCGAGGGTCTAATCCATCACGAAACAAGGAAGAAACCATATTAATCTGATATTGGAAGAGGTGCCAGTTTTACTGTCGGGCGAATGTATTCACCATCTGATGTTCTTACATTGGCAACTCGGACTATACCGTCTTTGCCTACAAGAAGTTTCGTTATCTTGCCCAAGAGCCAGTTTAACGGAGGGGAATCATCAGTTCGAAATGAGAGTCGATTTATGGGGGTCGAAACCACCTCTCGATCAGGGTAAGCCGAAAGGGGTCCACCAATCAAAAAACTGTCCCGGAGTAAGTGGCAGCAAATCGTTAGGACCGTCTGAAAGAGGTAATAAGAGGCGACTATTCAAAATCGCTTCAATTTCTGTCAATACAGTGGTTAGTTCCTCGAAAGTTTGGCAAGTTTGGCCAATCACTTTCACGAGGTGAGATTTGGCACTTTTTACGGCCGCCTCTCAGATACCATCCCAATGTGGGAGCAAGGGGGAATACATTTTCACCCTTCTCAGTGGAATTCAGGAAATTTCTAATTTTTTGAAAATTTTCACTAGCTTTGAAGAAATTTGAGAGGTCTCTCAACTGATTTCGGGCACCTACAAAATTTGACCCATTGTCAGCGAATATAACTTGGGGGTTTTCCCGTCTACTTGCAAATATCTGTAGAGCAGCAATAAAAGCATCTGTAGTTAAGTCTGCGACTAGTTCGATGTGAGTGGCTTTAGTAACCATACAAATGAAAATATATATGTACGCTTTAAGGCGGGGCCCCTTTTGTAATCGAGATGATCGGATCCATACTGGTCCGGCAAAATAGACACGCGTTTTAGAAAACGGGCGACATTCCTGAACGCGATCAAGTAATAAGGGGGCCATTATCTGGGTAGCGAATTGCGCGATAAAGCGAAAACAAATAGTGCATTTTTTTATTGTTTCACTTTTCTGACACCATTAAGGGGCCAATATTTTAGTCGGAGGTTGCCCAATACGTTTGAGCACTAGCGTGGCCAAGTCTTTCATGTTCTTGTAATATGAGCAAATCAACTACATGATTATTTTGCAGAAGCAAGACGGAATTTCTGATCATAGTTTAAGTTTGAAAGCTCTAATCGACCACCGATTTGAATTAACCTTTCATTGTCCAGGAAGGTATTTAAAGGGATTAAGGTTTTATCCAGGATTGGTTTCTTTTGTTTAAGCAAACTGATTTCTTTACCCAGGTGATTCAAGTGAATCCGTTTAATGATAAAGTCGTGGGAATCGCGAAGTTCGGCTACCGTCAGAGAGGGGGAATTTTCGGAAGATTTTTTAAGCAATTTATTAGAAAATCTAGAGAAATATACTTCCCAAATGTTCGGTTCGGCAGAAGTTACAGTTAGAGTTACTTTATTGCACTCAGGTAAATTGTCAACAACCTCGAAAGTATCAAGGGAGTCAAAATCTGATCCTTCGCATAAAAACTCGGGGCCATTAAACCAAAATAGGTGAATGTCAGCAGAGAAGTTACCCCGGGATAACATAATGGCGGGATTTAAATTGGATCGTGTATGCCTCCATACGACGCATTTACTCTTGGATAGTAAGGACGCGCTTAGCAACAAATGCGGAAAATTCATCAGCTCTACGTTTCACTCAGCTAAGTGAAATTAGAGAGTCAGGCCATAAGTTAATAGAGTCAAACCAAATAGTTTTGCTTAAGAGTTGAGAGATTTGAAATGACAGTCTTGCTAGAAGCTCCATTGAACAGAGTTCCAATTTTGGAACAATGATTTTGCTTACCAAGGGATTTACCCTTGATTTAGTGGCAATTAATTGCGATGAAAACGTATTATCGTCATAAGCGGCGATGATATACACACAGCCTCCGTACGGTAATGAAATACACACAGCCTCCGTACGGTAATGAACTGGCATCACAGAAACCACGCATGGAAATAGAAACTATCCTTTTGTCGCAAAATACAAATCTAGGGATAGATAGGTCAGAAATCTCGGCAAGGGTTGCGAGAAATTTTTTCCAAGTAAGGCGTATATTAGAATCAATAATGGGTTCATCCCAAGAAATTTGAGATTGCCAGAGGGTCTGCAACACGTGTTTTGGTAGAGTGAGCATTTTCGCGTAGTACGGCTCTATGAGGGATAAAATAATTGAATGCTTTAAATTGATGGTTATATAAGGAAAATGGAACAGCCTTGGCATGATTCAAGGCAAGGTATTCATCAATTACTTCCTGGTAATCATTAAAAAACGTAGGATTACAATTACATTTTTTCTCAATAGTGCCAAACCTTTGGCGTGCCATACAAAACGATTGGCCTAATTTTTTACCAAAAGTTCTCCGGCACTATTAAACGAGCGACAACCATGTAAGGTGAATGCTTCTCGACTGTAACACTAGTTGGAGGATATAAAACTGGATATTTTATCCTTTTAATAATGATAAAAGTACTTACAATCAGTTCCAATAGTAGATTACACTATACTTATCAACTATTAACAATTAACCGGTACTATCCCCATTTTATAGAGGAAAAACAGTGCATTTTGCAGAAGCACAAGAAACAGACGTTCTTTCTATGATATTGTATCTCAACAAGTAAATTTTTAGCGGTAAACTAAACCTAGTCCAACAACTGGTTAACGTTTGCACTCAAAGTATTATTGTACGAATTTAATGAGAAATTCGTACAAGTGCCGCAGATCCAGCGAATGGGAAAAGTGCTTTGCGTACGAGTTGTACACAATATTTTTTCTACAACCACGTTTATTGATGAGAAAAAAAAGTAAATTATATTTTATTTGAACTTTGAATAGAATGAATTTCAAAAATGAATATAGAAAAATTAGGTAAACGTGATCAATCAACATTATGTTTTTCACCTAATATGCTGATTTAAGTTTATGCTTTGCTCTCTAACGGTCCATCACATATTTTAGGTATACACATGTATAATTAGTTCGAGACAACATACCACTCTACACATTCAAAACAGCAAAGCTCTGTATTACAACAGATCAATAGCAAATTTATTTTATTATTACCAACTGAAAATCCCATAAAAGCCGAAATAAAGTGCGATAAAAACGTTAATCAAACGCAATAATATCGTAAAAGTATCCAAAGGATTTAGCGTGAAAGCTGGAGTGCCCTTATACAAAAACACGGGAGAACAAACAATTTTACTGCCAAAATTATGATTCAGTCCAGAATATCATAAAGGGAAAAATCAAGATTCACCTTTGAAACACAGGACTTCCATGAATAAGTGGAATCAAACATTATCTTTTGGTAGTATCAAAAATGGAATATTAATATTTTGTTTATAGTCCAGAAACCTTCGCTGTTTCTTCAAATTATTAATAATAAGCAATTGCTAAAGATGTTGATTGTGCAAAGTCCTTTAATAGCAGTTTCTAGGATAAATGTTGAAATCATTTCATGAATAGTTCGGAACAACATTTGTACTATCAGATAAATCAATGTTTTGGTCTAGGCTGCATAGCCCCTCAGGCATGTAGCAATTACCGGCTAACTTTTTTACTGTAGCTTGTTAAAATCACTATACTTATGAATTAAAAGGTAGAAATGTCCATTTCTACACTCAAAAGTTGTCGATCTCACTGTAATCCATTTTTTTATTTAGGATTGTACATATATTCTTTACATCAATCAATCATAATGTCATTAAAAAACAGGTAGGAATCGGTAGTCCTACACAAATTAAATAGAAACTACAACTGCTGAAAAACGGATACGATGAGACGTAATATATAGCAAAGTTTTATACAGGGTGTTCATTTCAGGACTTCCCACCCTAATTTTCTCGAAATGTGTATATTTTAAAAAAAAATCCTGGGATACGTCAACAAATATATCGAAGGGGACAACTTTTTATCATAAAGGCAACGCGCCCCCTTTCACCCCCCGCCAGGGGGAGTTGCCAACTTCAAAATCTTAAATAGGAAGGGGTATCGAGTTATACCTCATTTCAAAGGTCTTTTTAATATCTACTCGTCGGTTTTTGTTTTTTTTAAATTGATCGATCCGTTGTAGAGATATTTATTAAAATATATTTGCTGCTTCGTACCATTAAAATAAAAACTGCAACTGTTTATTCTCATTCCTTTTATCAAAACTAAATTACAATATTGTACACAGAATTTCAAAATGTTGCCCATTGTTGGCCAAACAATTGTTCGAATTGCTCGACATTCTGCATTAATCCTTTGTCGAAGGTCTCCTATATTTTGTGGCGGGGGTGTATGAAAAACTTATTTTAAATGTCCCCATAGAAAAAAATCACATGGTGCTAGATCTGGGGACCTAGCTGGCCACTTTATAGGTCCACTTCGCCCTATCCATTTACCGGGAAATACATTGTTTAACCATTGAGGGACCGGAAGCACATAATGAAGGGAGCTCCATCTTGCTGAAAATATAACTCATTTTCGTCAAGAAAGTTGTTGCCATCTCTATCCAGTTGATTTTCAATTGCTTCGGTAATTAACGGATTGATCGTATTTTCTAGCATATTCAAGTACATCTCACCATTTAGATTTCCATTTATAAACAATAGACCAATTACTTGATTTCCTAGTATACCGGCCCATACATTAATTTTTTGGGGATGCTGGGTATGCCCTTCGACAAATACATGGTCATTTTCATTGCTCCAATATCTGCAATTATGTTTGTTGACAAAACCATTTAAATAAAAAGTACACTCATCAGTGAAGCAGATATTTTTAAAATTCGTTATTGTTATTAATAATTGTAGTCATTTGTTCACAAAACTCAATTCTTCTGTCAAAATCGTCTTCACTTAACTCTTGACATACTTTCATTTTATAGGGATGGAATTTATTAATTTTTGTAATTTTGAGGACTGAGTCTAAGGAAATTCCAGTTGCAGCAGAAATGGTACGTAACGAAGTATTAGAATTCATACCAAAATAACCTATCACTTCAATTTGAGTGGCTTCATTCAAAACTCTTGGCTGATCATGTTTTAGATTTGCAAGAGATCCTGTTTGAGTAAATTTGGCGATTAGATTTAGGACATACCTATGAGAGGTGTTCTTATATGGGTGCCTTTCGTTAAATATTGCAGCCGTTCGTCGAGCACATTGGTTTTAGGCGCCGTAAATTAGCACTATTTCAACTTTTTCACCTAAAGTGTAAACCATTTTTAATAAATAGCTTTTTCACACAACTGGTAAATTCAGTAGGTATCATGTCTTTTATTTTCTCTATCGAAAACATTTTTTTGCATTTTTTTATACAAAAAAGTTGAAAGGAATAACAAAACAAACAATTGCAGTTTTTATTTTAATGGTACGAAGCAGCAAACAGATTTTCCTAAATATTTCGACAACGAATCGATCAATTAAAAAAAACAAAAGCCGACGTGTGAAGATTGAAAAGACCTTTAAAATAAGGTATAACTCGATACCCCTTCCCATTTAAGATTTTGAAGTTGGCAACTCCCCCTAGCGGGGGGTGAAAGGGGGCGCGTTGCCTTTATGATAAAAAGTTGTCCCCTTCGATATATTTGTTGACGTGTCCCAGGATTTTTTTTAAAATACACACATTTCGAGAAAATTAGGGTGGGAAGTCCTGAAATGAACACCCTGTATACTCGTATGTAGCACATAAATACTTAGGAACATGCATGTACGTACATAAATTCTCCGCATTTTCCAAAAGAATAATTGATATAAAAATATAATAATATTAATCAGGATAAGAATAAAAATATACTATATATTAAATGTAGATACAGGAATATATTTTTGATACTAAACTCCTTACAGTGATCAGTAGTATACAATATCATGGTTATAAATGAAACTAACTGTTTCTAAATAGTTTCATTTATAACAATAACATGAATAGATTCCACAAAGTAAGGGTTGAAACAGTAAATGGTATTTGTTGTTACGATATTTTAGGGTATGATAAAAACTTTTGCAGGAGTTTTTGTGAAAAATTTGTAATGTCCTTTATCTTTACATTTTTCACGAAGTGCATTCCATAATAAAAACATGATAATTTCCGAAGACATTACAACATATAGACAAAATGTTTCAGTCATAAATCCCTTTAATGAGCTAGTTTCATTAACAAATGAAATAATATCAGAAGAATTAAGAATAACATATATTATTCTATGATAACGACATTTATCTCAAAAAGTTATAAATATCTTCGAAAATTAGATTTAAAAATTTTATTAGATTTAAATAAACCGCTGTAAGTCGCCCAATGGCAGAAGCCCTTGTTGTCAGATTGAAAGTACGTTCTGTTGACAAATCCTACTTGACTATCCAAGTTTATTAAGACAAAGTGAAAGTCGACTAGAAGAATTTCACAATTTACATCAATATCCACAACCAACTTCAAACATATCATCCTCGCCGCCTTTTTAGTTGTTTGAGTTAATTATTTTATAGTAGAAAGTATGCTTCTGTTTGATAGCCTCTTAAAAGACATCTTTAAAATGAATCCAGGTTTCACCGATGCTGATTCGACAAATCTTCCTCAAGTGGATGTGGACATGGTGTCTCAGGACACTCGAACTCCCTTTAACAGAAGAAGAATAAGAGATCCGGTACTAAATCGAGTTCGGAATTCTGGGGTAACGCAATTTGTGTATGTGTGTTACATCACATGTTTTCCAAACAACTGCACCTACATAGAGAACATTTATTTTTATTATACATACATTTTATATTTTATTTATATTTTGACTACGCGAGAGTAACCTTTTTTAATAAGAGGCACCCAATTAGGAGAACATTATTCGAAAGAGTACGTTTTAACAGTACTTTGCGTTTCTCTTCAACGGGTGTTTAAGAAAAAAAGATAACTAGTCTACTTATAAAGTATTCCCTCGTGATAACAGCGCAAAATTTCTTTGTTTGTCATTGGCTCTAGCCTACCACAGTCTACCACAAGAATTCAAATTTCAATATTTTTTTTTCATTTTTATTTGAAATCGAGTGGCGCTATTAGTTGCAAATACTTAGTTCAGTCCCAATATATCTTGTGACATTTTCATTGAAATTCATGAAACTAGCTCATAGGGACCGAGAAAGATGACGTTTATGCCATCTGCCGTGAAAAAACACAAACAATGTGATGTAAACAATATTAGTAGTATTAGTAGTTTTGTATAATCAGAGTTTTTAAATGTTCATTTTTTAAAACTGATATTAAATGTTCGTGATGTCGTCATCAAAAGTATAGTTCTGTATTCATGGCTGTTCAAATATGCTGTATAAAAATACTACGCAGTTGAAATTTTATAGTTTCCCCGAAAATTCATTGAACACTGCGTGGATAACCTTAAAACGTCAAAAATGGATAAATGCAGTAAAAATCCATATGTAATTAAAATGTTCTAATTAAAACATTATATTAACTATTATTTTGTGTATAATCAGTATAATACTACAATTGGCAGCTATTAGAAAAGTTCTAAATTTTTTTTCACATAAATAAAAGATTATTATCGAGAGAAGAAGAGTTTTCTGTACGATTTCAATGATTATATAAAATAAAAAACTATTTATGTGTTTGCTGACTTTAATATTATATAATAAGTTGAAATAATTAAATACTATTAAGGGGAGGAAAGTAAACATTTGTAGAAAACGAATCACTTCAAGATTTTTAATTACATTTCAGAAAACATCGGGAGGATTGGGAACCAAATAAAAATACTATAATTTGTATTTCTCATTTTGTCAATAATCAAAAATCAGATAATCCCCTACACCCATCTTACATACCAACAATTTTTCCTGGCAAAGAAAATAAAAAGATCTATTCATTTTTTGCATTTTGTAGGTTGTTTATTATACTGTTTACATCACAATGTTTTTCTTATTTAACACCAGGGCGCTCTACTTTCGACAGAAGTGCTGCCTCTATAGTTCGGTCTCGATCCCTATTATGGAATATTATTATTTTAAAATTGTTAGCGAATGGGAGAGAGAAAGACAGATTTCTTAGGGCTGGCTGGCAACGTTGTAAACACAGTTACAGAGTGTCGATTTGATCGCGTCGAGTTTTAAACTGAACAGTATTGTCAAAGTATGGTAAAAAATAGGTAAAAATAATTATATTTTTCAGTAATATGATTAATGTTTACGTAAAATAATGTGTAGGAAGGTACTTTAGTAAAAAATTTTATTTAGTTTGGAAAAAGGGTTGCAAAGATGGAAGCATTTGCATTTTATGTAGGTAAATTCAAGTTGCAACAAGAAAATACAAGTTACCTTCCAATTTTTAATATTTATTGGTTTACATTTTATTGGTATTTACATATATATTTGCCTGGTATGATGTTAACCACAATTATTTAAAATTTTCTTATTTACATTAAGTAGTTAGAGGTATCTAAATAAAACACTAGCCTAAGAAATATAAATTTTTTTAATTAATTATTTTAAAAAAGATTGTAAAAAACTGTGGTTATAACAAAGACATTTAACACAAGTTTTAATGCCTTAGAATACAAAAATATGTCGAAAAATAAAATTAGAAAAAAATGGAAATGTTATTACTTAGTACTAAAATTTTTAAATAGACCTAATAATATCATAATACTTTTGTAATAAATCTTAATTCTAAAATAATTTTTTTTAAACTAATTGAAGCTTATGATCAATAAATATCTCTTCATCGTATATCGTAACCAAAATAATCCCAAATTGAAAAATGTAAATTTAAAAAATCCTTCATATTCTTCATCGCTCATAATTCGACTACATATACAGATATACAGGGTGTCCAGGAACTTAATGACAAATATTCTGGAGCGTGTAGAAGACGTCAAAATAATGTTAGAATACATTTTTGGCCTAAAAGTCTTCGTGACGGAGATGGTCTTTAAAGTCTCGAAGTAAAAACAAGTTTTGACATAATTTCTAAACTATATATTGGACTACAATAAAACTACAGTGTTTGAATACAAACATCCATGTGCTGTTTTTCACGATATAAATGAATCTACATTACACACAGAAATCCAGAGGCGGCCAGTGGTAAACAATCCGTAATTTTAAAAGGTGTAATATCTAAATTTCAAAAAAGAATTTTCCAATTGAATTACTAATAAAATCGTACTCTTGTTTGAAGTCGATAAAATGAAGGTTTAGGAGAGATTTGAATTTCTAGATCGGAGTGTATGTAGAGCATTTGTCATATTCTGTAAAAACGTATATTCTGGAGAAAACTATCATTAATTGTCACTACTTAATGAAAATCTACCGAGATAGTATTAAAACGAAATAAAACAATTACATTGCAATTTTAGTTTTAGTTCAAAGTGTGCGCCTTCGCCATATTCTCTAAAAACAGACATCCTGGAGAAAACTGGAGCATAGTCAGAATTGAACGCTTGAACTAAAACTAAAATTGCGCTGTAATTGTCATAGTGACGAATAATGACAGTTTTCTCCAAAATATCTGTTTTACAGCTTATGACGAAGGAGCATACTCTACACACATTCCGATCTAAAAATTCAAAATTTTCCTAAGCCATTCATTTTATCGACTTCAAACAAGAGGACGCTTTTATTAGTAAATTGATTGGAAAATTTATTTTTGAAATTTAGATACCATACAGGTTGTACGTACATCCTCGATGACTAGCCAAGCATTTTAAAAGTCCTTCCTCGATGCGCAGCCAAGTTTCATAAAAGTCTCTCCTCGATGTCTAGCGAAGCATCTTAGAAGTCCATCCTCGATGCCCAGCCAAGCTTCGTAAAGTCAATCCTAAGTAGTATTTATTTTTATTAAATATGTATGTAGAATTACCAGAATTGCAAAAAATAGCGTATACAACTCTCGGCTAAAGTGACATTAATCCCTTGGGTGGATTGCTAATCAAACACCACCCGCGGGATTAAATGGGTCACTTTAGTCGCTTGGTGTATAATATACTATTATTGGTTCGGTAATGGCATATTTCATTAGTTTAACATTTTTTTCTCTTCTTGTCTGGAGTGGAGAAGTCGCTACTCGCCTTGTCTCCAATAGAAAGCCTCTTTCTAAAAAATAAAACTTTAAAATTAACCTTAAAGATAATAACCCTTTCAATTTTCATGTAAGTACCTAATTAAAAAAATAATATATTGGATTACATATATTTACATTGATTTAGGATTCCCCATTTCAATTATGTTTTCAACCACAAGTTAATTCTGCTTCTGAAGCAGTTTCAGTCACCGAGGATGATATATCATCAGTTTGTGGACTGTTTATTCTAAAAATGTTTTCCAAATTAATTAAAATTGTTATTGCACTGTTCCCACATCTAAATTAATAAAAACATAGTATGAACTATGCTTGCCTAATTCCCGAAGGACCGGTAATAGATATCAAATTTGAAACACTAGTTTCGGGTCTAAAAGAAAAAAAGTAACAAATTTTTTATAAGCAGAAAGAAATATCCCTATGTGTACTTACATGTTCATTATACATACTTTTGAATATTAGGAGAATTCTCAACAATCTCAGCAAATTCATCAGTCTCCAGATTATTAAAATAATAAAATTTTAAATATAATCAATAGATAAATTTTTTAAAATAAAGTTTCATGTATTTTTTATTCTTTGTTATTAGTGTTATTACTTAATGTAATGTTCCAATAACAGTTGAATCAGAACTAAAACCCCATACATACATATTTTAATATAGATATAATTTTTAGAGATAAACGAAAAATTAATATTTTTACCTGTTGGATAAATCATTTAAAAATAGAAAACCCTCCCACCGTCTGGGGTTTGCACCCTTTCTGATATATTTAGCACCATTTGCATGTACTTAAACATCTTCAGGAGAAAAGTGTTTCAAATACAACTCTGGGCTTTTACAAAGGGACTGATTCTTAAGGATCCCTACTAAAGAAAACTAGTTTTCTTTTCTCGGAATCTTACGGAAACCTAAATACAATATTAAAAACGATGTAGACGCCTAATAGGTAAATCCTTTTACGTTAAATTTTCGTAGCCACTATAAAGGTGTTATTTCGAACACAACGACTACTACATATTACAGTCGGCAGACTGCAGCGGTAAAGCGCAAGCGATACTACCGGTTCTAGAGTCCGTTTCACGAGAGAAGAAGCCACCTGAAGTTGCAGACGTATGCGCTTGTTGTCAAAACCATCGTCATATTGTAAAATTAAAAATCAGGAGTGTAACGATTTCACATTGTGTAGGTTAACACAAAATTAGAATATTGACAACAATAATTCATTTACCATGACATGTACAATTCCTTTGAAGATTCGTGATATTGTATTTATCGCTATGTTGCTTATAGGTTATGGTTAGGGAGAACAAACACTACTAAAAGTTTAATGAAGTGTAGTATTTAAATTAAAAACAAAGTATTTTGCAAACTTACTCCAAGTCGTAAGTAGATACATCCTTAGAGTAATAATATATAATAGAGAGGGCTATTCATTCATAAACAAGTTTATTTTTGCGGTCAACTATCCTAAACGCCAGTAATCAAATAATAAATGAATTACAAAAAGTAGGGATGGTATTGTAGATACATGGCCTTGATAATTTCGTCTGTTTTTCTGACAAACTTGGCACCGACGAACCATGATAATATAAAAACATTAAATTAATTAACTTAAAAGTTGATTTTGTCAATAAAAGTCTTGAAAAATACATCAAAGCGAGAGATCTAAATATTTACTCTCTAGTTGTAATGGCTGTCGTATAA
Organism: Galeruca laticollis; assembly: GCA_963921935.1. NCBI lineage: Eukaryota > Metazoa > Arthropoda > Insecta > Coleoptera > Chrysomelidae > Galeruca > Galeruca laticollis. The sequence goes on from OY998180.1 coordinate 169,152,169, forward strand.
ACAAACTACGTTTGACATTATTTACTCCCATACTACAGCGTATTTGAAATTATCGTCGAGCACATTCTAATGATATTTGCATATCTCTTTATATGGTAGTTAAACAAGGTCACAACTACTAAATAGGTTACCCTTAATACATAAAACAGGTACTGAAATTTTGAGCAATGTTGCCCTTTTTAGTTATAACCATAAAGGTATCTAAGGGTGCAACAAATACTTGTTTAAAATTTTTATAAGAATATGCCTTTATTAAATAAAATTCAAGTATAATTAATTAATTTTAAAAGCAATACTCAAATGCATAAATTAGAATGACTTTTTTTATTTGCATAACTTTTTAACAAATTTTCAATTAAACTTCTAATTTCATTTTTCCTGCAACTAAAAAGACTTTATAAATATAACAAAGCAGTGGAAGTGTTCGCAGGTGGGCTTTGGACGTGACTCGATGTTTGGGTCAAGAAAAAATCAAAACAAACATATCAATTTTATTTGTTAATGGGAGAATACATCAATTAGGTATAAAAAAACGTGAAAAAAACACACAATATAGGAACTTATAAAATTGTTTATTTCAATTTGTGAAAAATAGAGGTAAGAGAATTCTAATTTAACATAAAGCTAGCAATTTTTTTCTAATTATAAACAAAATACTCTCACACAAATATTTAAATACACATTCTATTTTTATTAGGGTAGTAGGTATTCCTGTTTCTCTGTTATTATTTTACAAACTTCTGCTTCCTCTTCTGGAATTTGCATGCCATATATTATTGTTTTTATTAAATGCTTTTTTGAATTTTGCCGATATTCCGTAGCTTAAATTGTTGATGAAATCATTAATTTTTTAAATTGAATCCTGTTGAACTGAAATATTGTTTGAAAAAAACTTATGAAATTTCAATTAAATACAATTACCTTTCTTATTTCTTCTAAAATAAGAGAAGCTTGTGTGTTGGACATTTCTTCAATAAAGTGGGTTACTTCTTTTTGATAATTCAATTTCGTTAAGGATGTCTGATGATCTTCTGATGTAGTACTGATAATATCTGAAACAAACTCGCTCTTCTGCAATATCCTGTTAGTTGTAGTATCTGCTGTTAATTTACTATACTATTTTGAGTTGTTCATCCAATCTTTTGGCACGTATTTTATCCCGCACGTGTTTCCGTGATTTGTACCATTATATTTCCTTTAAATTATAATAACAAGTAAGTTAAAATATAATATTCAAATTATAGTTGTCTGATAAAAGTAGATACCATCACAATCAATGTAAATTTAATTCTTGATGGACACATTCCATGAACACGGATCTTTATATTGCGTTTTTACGCGAAATAAAAAATCCTAAAATTATACAGTCATTAAAACTAATGAATTGTAATACATACAAACTGGATTTTTTTCCATGCCTGCAACAATAATCAACTTATCTGTTCTATAATTCTCTCCAAGCTGTAAACTCTTCCATATTCCTAAAATATAAAACATATCGATTGATATTAACTTCGTGAAAATTAATGTCTTCTTGAGGGTCTGTATTATTAATCGCCTTCTCTGTCACTAAGAAATTAGCACTACTACTGCTGTAGGTATCCTCTGAAGTAGATTCGTCGTCAGACGATCCTGTATTTATAATAAACTCAAGGGAATCTAGAGCTGCATTAAAAATGTGTTCTTTTTTAATCTATTCAGATTTACACCATTCTTGAACTGATACTTCAAGGAATTCCCCATTTACAAAATACTTTTCACTTTAACACTTGCATCTTCAATAACTAGTAAAAGCTACTTACCTTAAACCCATAATTTTTAGCAGCCGCCACAAAGCAGTTTTACTTACAGTAAACTCAGGTAAACACTGTGTTTACTTTCTTGAGAATACCTGGAAAAAAATGAATATACTTATAATTCAATATAAAATTATTTTTCTAAAACACTATAAAAAGTGATTCTAGCTTCAAAATTCATACTAAAAGTAAACTGGCAAAAGTTTGTTGTAATTAATTTTTCTTTATTATTGGGTATTTAATTTCATCAAATTTACAACTAAAAGTAGGACCCTTTTCTCCAGGATGTAGAAATTGTAAATGATATCCCTAATCATTTCCAGTTCTCCAAATTTTACTGCTTCCAGTACCTTCTTTTTCCTTGGTCTATTTTGTCGAGGAGATCTAAAATATGTAGATGCCCCTCTTTTAATACCTAAGGCTTCCTTTTTGATTCTGGTGTAAGTAATTCTACTCACACCAGTTGCTTTTAGGGTTCGCTCTCTGCAATGGAAAAATTTGATTATTAAAACTCAGCCATATTTGCACTGTAATAATGGATAGTAAATGTACTTATTTGGCTTTTTCAACATATGAAAACCAGATTAAGATAATATGTATTTTACAAATCAAAGAAATGTAACACTGTATAAACTTGTCTTGCTGTAAATATGAGAAGCATAGAGTTTTTCTATGTATGAGATAATTAATAAGCATTAGTATTTTCTCGTGGTCGAGGGGTATGTTCCTTTTCCAATAGGCGTAAAGTTGAACGGAACAGAGACACGGAGCCCAGGAGATAGGTTATGCACGGAGAGCCCTAGGGAATTGCACCTCTTTAAACTATCCCAAGACCGCTGGGTACTCCCAACATGATTGGGAGTGTGTGATCATATATAGCACCTTTCACGTGGTAAACCTGTTGCAACGGATCTAGACCAGAAGATAGATAAATATTCCCCAAGCTAACTTGTGAAGATAGCATAGCGATGGTTGATTGGCACTCGGGTGATACCTGCTTCGAAAGGTTCCTTTGGGATAACAGGTCGCACCCCATAGTATGTAGATATAACGTCCGTACGGGTTGCTCTGCGGGGGTGGACTAGTTTTCTTAGCTACTCGTGGGACAGAAATGGACCTAAATCAATCAGAAAGAAAAGATTGCCGAGTATCCAAAGCAAAAAAGCACTGAAACTCGGAAATGAAAGAATGGGTTCCTAAGGTCGTAGGACAGGGAACATATGGAGATAATCCGCAGGCCACAAGGCCAGGATCGTTAAAAGATATCTCCCAAGTTGATAGGCCCGAAACTACAAAATCTGTCAAGATCAAAACAGTAGAAGAGGCAGACCGCATGACAGATAAAGAAATTAAGGCCGCAAAGCTATCTGGTATCTCCAAAGCCAAAATAGGCAAACTGGTAAAAAAGGACAAGATTACATACAAGCAAAAGGGCTGTAATCAAATCCAACTTTATCAGATCTGTCGAGAAGGCAAAGGAGATACAGCCGGAACCGGCAAAACAAACACCACCGACCAAAGGACCGAAACGGCCCACGTCAGATAGAAGTACACCGACCGAAAGCAAACGCAAAGGGAAAAGGCCAAAAACCCAATATCAGAACGTATCGGTGATCGTTTTTACCATCGTTAAATAGCTATTTAAACTACGATTCAAGGAATCGTCGCTTGTTCATTCTTCGCTGAGAAGCAATTTAGCATTCAGTTTTTAAATAATACTTTGTGTGTGATTTTAATTTTCGTTGCTGCTCTGCAGCCTTTACGAATTTTACGGATCTTACGGACCCTCCACACAATCCACTCTATCGGACCATATAGCTCCAGAGTCCAGGCACCGACGGCTCAAGAACCCGTCAATACTGCTGCGAGATGTACGTCCCGAGTCTTCCCAAGATAAGTCCCTAACTTATTTTTGGTAGATATAAAATATTGAGTTGGACATTTTTATTGTAATAACTGATGTTGTTCGTATTGTATTGAGAATATACGGCTTATGTAAATTTATTATTTGTCCCGAAATTTTGTTTGTTGATTCACCTTATCCCAATTGATCTAATAAAAAATAGTGTAACTGAGGCCGAATTCACCACCTGAGAAGAGTCCCAAGGCTGGGTAAGCTTAGGATAGTGACAAGATTGCAGGCTTATCAACCAAACAAGGTAAAGTTTTATATTTATCTAAAGCTAAGCTATAAGGCCAAGGGCGTGTATAATTCACAGTAATAGGGTAAATTCTACACTAATACCGTCAGTTTGTACGAATGATGTTGTTAGAGGGATCCTAATAATACCCTCGGAAGAGGGAGATAAGAAATTTGTGGTCTATTCAGCCTACTTCCCGGGTAACGAGGCCGTATGTCCACCTCACATAATAAGCGACATAGTTGCACATTGTGTGAGAAAAGGGCTGCGGCTAATCGTAGGATGTGACGCTAATGCACACCATACCATATGGGGCAGCACAAACATCATTAAAAGAGGTGAGTACTTTTTAAATTTCATCTTATCTGAGGGTTTAATAATTTCTAATATAGGGAATAAACCTGGCGGGATTGGTTGTAAGTTGGCAATTGATTTGTCGTTGGTTTGCTTATTTGCTTGCTTGCGCTTGCTTGTCTGCTTGTTGGTAGCGTTCTGCAATCCAATGGAGATATGCAACCATCGAGTGTCTGCCTCCTCGTGGTACCGCTGGATACGTTAACGCTGTTGATCATCAGTGACAGCAGTGTTGGCCAATCAAATGACACTCCAACAACCCAATCTAAGGTGTTAAGAACGTGTCGATGGTTGAATGGCCGCAGGAAATGCGACCGCGAACGTCCTCTTGGGGGTACCAGGTGACACCCCCTTGAAAACAGCCTTTCCCTGGCATGCGGGGCTCTGCCAGAGACGACGAACATTTCCCTAGATACTCGTGGGATCAGAATGGACCAACAGAAAAAAAACCGGAGGATGGACGAGAACGCACACCTCCAACACCAAAGCACCGTCGAGGTAAAAGAATCTGCGGTGATGAGGCAAAGAGAAGGAGGAAAGCGAGGCAGCAGGCTAGCATCTCTACAGACACCACTAGCGCCACTCGCCCCTCCCTATCTAAACCTGGCTCTAGCGGCCAAAAATGCAAGGGTGGCGATGGCAATTCCTCCTCCAAAAGAGCCCCGGAACGCGTCGCCCTCCAATAAAAGAAGTGCATCCGCTCCAACACCTCGGAGGAAAACTCTTCCAGAGGAAAGCTAAAGCGAAGCAGCTACCGGCCATTTACGGGTAGAAATTATAGACAAGGCCGGTCCATACGGTAAAATAAGTGCTGCGCCGGCTGGACAAACAGAACCCAGACCTTCGGGTGGATACACAGTTTTCCTTCCACCACGAAGCGAAGGTCAATCCCAAAGGACACCTATTCGTCTTTGGCATAAGAAGCGAGGAAATGGGGGTACTAGAAAACGATCAATGAGGATGAGCTACGCGTTCACCTCATTGATTGTTAAAACAAAGAAACTCGACCCGTAATGGAAGAGATCGAGCACGGATCCCCCTCTCCCATCCGATGAACCCCAAGGAGCTGTTGCTTCTGCGGAGACTGTCGAACCATCCTCCAAGATGGCGACCGACAGTCTCCTGGCAGAACTAACAGCTCTAAGCCAGGATACAGGCGACGTCAACCCACCTCCAAGTGAGGAAGTGGAGTTGGCCTAAAGGAATCATAACCCATCTTACCACCATCAAGCAGAGTTGAACAATGAAAAGGTAAGATTTATTCGGTAGTGAAGGTTGAATATGCACAGAAAGGTCAAAAGAAAGTGTTAATACTGGCATCCGCATACCTCCCCTCAGACGAAGCTAAGCCACCACCAATTAAGGAGTTGGATGACCTTGTGGAACACTGTCTCACCCAGAAGCTTGAACTGGTAATAGGCTGCGATTCAAACTCCCACCACGTAAGCTGAGGCAGCAAAGATATTTACACTAGAGGTAAGTCTTTTTATGATTATATAACTAACAAGAATCTCTGTATTTTAAATAGAGGTACTGAACCAACTTTTATTCTCTCGTAGTCAAACGCCAATAGATATTACCCTATCTACTATTAACACTTAGAATATAATCTCCGGCTGGCATGTATCCGACGATATTTCAATGTCGGACCGCCACTGGATAAAATTCGAAATAAAACTGGCGCTCACAACCTCTACAATGACTCGCGACCCCAGGAAAACGTACAGGACAAAATATGTCCACTGTTTCAAAGGGGATCTGGAAGGAGTCGAGGATGTGTTGCCTAACAATAAAGGAGATTTGGAAACTTATTCTGAAACCATTCAAAACTCCATAATTAATGCCTACAAGATGTCTTGCCTACTCAGGCGGGTCGATATTGATGGAGCCTCCACTCCGTGGTGGTGCCATGAGATTGACCAGCTCAGAGGGACAGCGAGGATATCTTTTAATAAGGCTAATAGAACCAGACTCAAAGAGAATTAGAACTCATACAAGTCTCACCTTAAGGAGTATAAAAAAGTCATTAGAAAAAACAAAGAGAAGCATGGAGAATCTATTGCGAGGAAATCGAGGATTTCCCCCAAGCAGCTAGACTCCAAAAAGCCCTCTCAAAAGATCCCCACCGTCATATCGGTATACTAACCAGAGAGGATGGCACAAAAACTGCCAACCTAAAGGAAAGCCTTCAACTACTAATGTCAACTCATTTCCCTGACTCCAGAACCACAAATACGGCAGCCTGGGACGATGAGGAGAATCACTATCCGACGGACGATGACTGGCGTATATCACGACAGATTGTCGACACGGACAGACTGAGGCGAGCCATCACAGACTTGTCCCCCTTTAAATCTACAGGAACGGACGACATTTATCCAGCCCTACTTCAGTGGGGCCTGGATGACCTAATGCAGCACCTGGTAGGAATCCTCAGATCCTCACTGGCACTGAGGTATATTCCAAAAGGTTGGAGAGCAGCTAAAGTTGTGTTTATACCAAAACCAGGAAGAGTGAACCATTCCATCTCAAAAGTATATCGACCCATTTGCCTCACATCGTTTCCAATGAAGTCCTTGGAGAGGCTGTGCGAACAATACATAAGAGATGTGGTGATAACACTGCATCCAAATCAACATGCATACACTCCGGGGAAATCCACCGATTCGGCTTTTCATCTCGTAACGGGCCGCATCGAGAGATCAGAGATCGTTGGAAAAAAAGGAGTCCACTCCGGGTGTATTCATAAACATAGAAGGCGCATTCGATGGAACCACCTTTCCGAAAATAACAAATACACTTTCCAACAAGAGTATCCCCCAAACCATAAATGGCTGGATATATGACATGCTCTCAAAAAGAGCAATAAAAGTTAGTGTAGATGATGTAACCATCAGAGGCTTGGTTGTAAAAGGTTGTCCACAGGGAGGGGTGCTCTTGCCACTACTGTGGAACATGGTCTTATACACCTTGGTTAGCCACCTCAACGATAGCAACGCCTACACAATAGCATAAGCAGATAACCTAGTGATTCTGCTAACAGGAAGATTCGACGAGACACTCTGCGCTTTAATGCAGGAGGATATCATAGAACAATGGTGCAGAGACCATTCACCGTCAATAAATCTAAAAAAGACGGAGATGGTTCTTTTCACGAAAAAAAGGAAGCTTGCAAAATATCAAGCCCCAAAGCTCCTAGATACCAAACTTAATTTCTCTTCAGAGGTGAAATATTTAGGGGTCACCTTTGACAGTAAGTTAACGTGGAAGTCTCACTTAGAAAGTGGACGTAAAAAAGCATATATTTCATATGAGCAGTGTCGTAGAACCATCGACCGCACCTGGGGAATGTCACCCAGGGTCGCTGCCTGGATCTACACTGCCTTCATCAGACCTATACTGACGCACGGCGCGAATGCCTGGGGAGCTAAAGCAAACCAACTGACAGTCGTCCGTAAACTGGATCGAGTCCAAAGAACAGCATGGAACAGGACGCATGAGAACCACACCAACAAGAGCTATGGAGGTAATCCTCGGTCTCACTCCCCTTGACATACATCAAGGAGGTTGTTTTGATGACCATGATACGTCTACGCTCTACCGGTATACAACCTGATGTAGGATCCGGTAAACAGAGACGTAACTTGTGGCATGTGGCCCTCAGGGAGGTCCCACTGCTGCAAGCCAATACGGACTCGGTTCCACCGCGATTTGCCTTCAACAGGCCCTACAAGGTAATCTTTAAAAATAACGCACAAGACCCATTGGAAGAAGGCGCAATCCGCATCTTCACAGATGGGTCTAAATCCATTGTGTGCTCAGGATGTGGAATTTTTTCCAGATCCCTGAATCTAAACATAAAATGGGCAATGGGCTGTAATGCAAGTGTTGCTCAAATAGAGATCGCTGCTATCTGCATCGCTGCAAAAGAGATTACCAAAAGGAAAACCACAGGTAATAATATATACATCCTTACGGACAGTAGACAAATACTACTAGCTCTGAACAGACCACGCATTACATCAGGCCCAGTACTAGAATGTTACATGGTCTTAATCGAAGCCTGTAACAACAACACGGTCACATTAGGCTGGATGAAGGGCCATGAGAAATCGAAAGGAAGCCGCATTGCAGACTCGCTAGTCAGGAAGGCAGCCTCCCACAAACTCTTAGGAACTGGCACTTTCATTGGTCTATCGGCGTTAGCAACACGCCCTTAATGAGTTTAAGGGTAGATGGGACGACGCAGAAGGCTGCAGGCTTGCCAAGAAACTGCTACAGTATCCGGATAGCATAGTAGCCAAAAAATACGTGACTATATTCTGACTGGTCACTGCCACCTACGAAAACACCTCCGCAGACTGGGTCTGTCTAACACCCCACTTTGTAGAGAATGTGAACAAGAAGATGAGACGGTCGAACACATTCTTTGCGAATGTCAGACACTCTCTCATTTTAGATTTCATGTATTCGGCGAGCACAGGCTAACATACGCTAGTATGAGGGAACTCAATTCAGGCGACGTTATCGCCTACTTCAAGGAAGTAGGCTGGATGACGAGCTAGAAGGAAGTTTTGAACCTCAAAAGGATGCACAATGGGCCAATTGTGGCATAAGTGATGTGGGGTCACCCACCCTTCAAACTTTTACAGATACAGGGAATAAACCTACTTTTGTCATTAATGTCCGCAAATAAGTTCTAGATTTAACACTTTGTATTAAGAATATTGGCGATATTATAACAAATTGGAATGTGTCTGACGGTCCCTCGACTTTGGATCATAGACATATAATATTTGACTTACATATATTTCAATCGGAGATCGAATATCGCAACTCAAGAGATACGAACTGGGAAGGATTTGGGGAGTACCTCAACAAAAATCTCGAGAGAAGTATGGTGTGGAAGAAATACTAAGGCAGGAAAGAACATATCGTTCATTTGCCATATTAACAGGCATTCAAGCGGCGCTAAAGGCATTCGATTCTGTAGAGGTCAATTCTAAGCTAGTATGGGATTGTGTGTGCGCTCTAAACCCGCTGGGCGACCATAGTAAAGTCACGGTGGCCTGGGTACCGGGGCACAAGAGTCATAAGGGCAACGAAAAGGCAGACGAAATGGCTAAGCAAGCTGCGTCTTTGCCTATCGTTAGACCGGAACCCTTCTGCGGCGTTACAAAATCAGTAACAAAAGCGGCCACAAAAAAATGGGTGTAGTATAATTCTAGGATATGGTGGAGGACTTCACCAGGTCAACAGTTAATATTTGAACATTCGCCAAAATTCACGGCAGACCTGATAAGCAAAGACAGCAAAATGGCAAAACTGTTGTGGGTCTGTTAACAGGACATTGTAAGCTTAATATGCATCTAAATTTGATGGGATTGACAGAGGAATCCTTATGTAGATTCTGTCAATCTGAGGAAGAAACTGGGGAGCACATTCTATGTCACTGCGATAGTTTAACAAGTGTGCGGTTCTCCGCACTAGGCATGTTAAAGCCACTAGCAAGGAACTATATGAAAGATTTAGTCTCTAAACTGACAGAGTTCATAAGAAGAATAAGGGTAGTAAATGTAATCTAGATTTAGAGGGCCACAATAGATCTGAAATGGCCGCAGAGGAATAGCCTCCTCACTGAAATATATCTATCTATCTAGTATTTTCTTCACAAACCAAACATAAAACATTCACTTATAAGAATTCATATATATCTACTACTTTTCTACAGATCTGCCAGAATGCAATTAATTATTTTTTATTTGACTTAGGTGCAAATGATTTTGTATAGCAATTTGAATTTCAAGTAACGCTTATATTGCATGAAAGTCGTAACGGTTTCTACAATCTGCCTGCCTTAACTACAGATAATTTTTCCCCTGGCAGCAACAAGTTTTTTAGAACACATGTTTTTATATTAAATAAAGTATACAGCACTCACTTATAAACTAGTTAAACGGCTTAAAATATACAAAATCAATAATATTCAACAAATAAATTATTCGAATCCAAAAAGAAAATTCTTTGTATAAAATATGCAGAGTTTGGATTCTAACCTCAGAATTGTGCAACCAGTTTATCAAAATTAATTGTTAAATAAATTATTACTTCCAGAAATCAGAAACAACCTCAAATGTCAAATAATAAAAAGGCTATCGACATAAATAATCGTTCTACGCCAGTGATCGTTACTAGGAGACGTAGATAAAGAATAGAGAATTTGGTTTCTGCGATTGTCAATGTTCGAACTTCAGTTGGGTTGTTCTATTTTGAAATGGAGTCTACACTACTTATACGAAATACATTTCCAACACGAGTAACACGACGTCACTGTCGCCTACCGCAATTGCCTGCCGTTGCCGCTGACCACAACACCGCTCCGAATTCCGAAACCAGTAGTGTGGTCGACCGCACAGCGAAAGGGCGTGTTTTTGATCGGAAAATGAATTTCTTCTCGGCGAAAAACCAGATTGCTACCACTTTTTAAAGCACAAGTCAAAAAGCAATTGGGAATTGTGTTGTCTGAGTGGGAAATTATTGCAGCAAAAGCGCTTCGTATCCTAATTAGCTAGTGCAAATCCAACAAATACCAATATTGCTTCAAGAACATTTTCGGCTATGTCACAATATAGAACGTCGTCGTCTAATGATTTAAATGCATCCCACACCCCCTCGTGGCCAGAGCCTAGCAATGTGACACAGCCTGTTTATTTTTCTTAAATACTATCAGAAAATCAAGAATTAAATTAAACTTAGCACAAAATTAACCTGAATTCTACTGGAAACGTTAGACATTCTCATTTCATAGGAAAAATGATTTCGTTTCTAATAAAGGAATTACAAAGATTTGTCGCCGATGAACTGCAAGTGAGTTCTGCCACCGCCTGGTCGCTTTCGGAAGTATAGTGACCACAATCGGTAGCAGCTCTGAGTAGTTGTCGTCTACACTTCGTTTCAGAAAGTTGAAGCCGCCTGAATTTGGAGCATTGACAATCAAAGAAACCAAATTCTGTGTTGTTTATCTACGTCGCTTAGTAACAACCAATGGCGTAGAACTATGATTTATGCCGATAGTCACTTTATAATTCGACATTTGAGGGTTATGTTTCTGGTTGTTTATTTGTTGAATATTTTTAATTTTGAATATTTTAAGATGTTAAGCTTGTTTATAAGTGAGTGTTGTGTATTTTATTTAATCTAAAACCATATTTTCTAAAAAACTTGGTGGTGTAAAAGCACAAATTATCATAATCAATGCTTTAACATTTGGAGAACTGCAAAGGATTCTGGATATTATTTACAATTTGTACATCCTGGAGAAAAGAGCTCCTACTTTAAAATGTAAGTTTGATATAATTGAATAATAAAGATACTAAAATTAATTACCAGAAACTTCTGTCAGTTTATTACTAGCTACAATTACTTTTAATAGGGTTAAGAGGAAAATAGTTATATATTGAAGTATTTTCATCTTTTTCTAGGTACTCATCACAAAGTGCACTTTGTGTTACCTGAGTTTACTATAAGTAGAGCTTCTTTGTGGCGGCTACTAAAATGTATAAGTTTTAGGTAAGTACGTAGTTTTTATTAATTATTGAAGATGCAAGTGTTAAAGTGAAAATTATTTTGTGAATAGGGAAAAATATTGAACGAGTGGAACAAATGCATGATCAGAACAAACATTTAGATAAAACTACAATAAACATTAAAAATATTAATATGTAACATGCATAAGTATTCAATTAAAAATAATGCCTTTCTTGTTGATGCAGCGCACACAAGAAAACAGAAAGGTGTTTATAGTTAGGGTGCCCGCCGGGAAAAATTTTTGTGATACATACTCTCACCAAACTTCGTGTATGGCTTCATTGGACCTAGTCTGACACCCAATTCCTCTATGACTTTTTTTTGTTTTTGGGGCGTTTGTCCGCTAAGTTTCCCTAAACATATCGTTTTTACGACATATAGAAAATTTATAGATACTGTTATTTTTTTCAATTAGAATAGCTTAAAAACATTATCTGAAACGTGAAAATAAAATTGTCTGATAATAAATGTGGTTTATTGGTTGTGTCCGCCATCTTAAACATGTCCGAAAAACGACTATAAGAAAATGTATTAATAACCACCTGATTTTCGCTATCCGTTTATTAAAAAATACAAAATAATCTTATTATATTGTCTGACAAAAATATTTCCCGATTTCCCAGTCTGACGCGTCAAAGTTGTCGATTTCCTGATAACAAAAAATTTATTAATAACTTTTTTTATGATTTCTTCAACTTTTAAATTGAATTTGGAATATGTTAAAAAAATTGTCTGACAGTGAACCCAAGTGACCATCTATCTCGCTGTGATATTGTATTTAAAGATAGAAAAGGGAGCATTACTATATAGTGCTTTCTATGACTCCGCTACGTTTCTAAGGCAAAACATGTTCCTTATTTATTGCAAACGTATAGATACTATGTAAATACTTTGCAGCAGTTACGTATTAATTCTACATAACATCGAAGTAGATTTTTTACCTTATAGCGATAATTCTTATTGAGTGCGAATAGAGAGTCTTATTAAGTGGTTTAGATTTATAGTTGTTACGTTTCATATACAGAGACCAGTTCCAAATTCGATTACTTACTAGAAAAAAGGAGAAGAATTTCGAGGTTATGTCAGCAACGCAATGGAAGCGTGAAACAATGAAGAGATTTCTGTTTTTTGTGTGTTTATAAAAGTAAAAAGATAGCTGCTAAATAGTGCATTAGTTCTCATTTTTTGTGTAAGTATGAAAATAAAAAAAAACAAATCAGATAACAGATAAGTATATATTCAAGTTATTATCTAAAAGCCATCGGCGTAGTGATACGTCTACAAAATGTCGGAACTGATTATTCCTTTGACTCTTAGCAAAAATTTTGATCTCTTGGCATTCAGCCACTGCTTTATGTCTTCACGTTTCTAAATTCCGCATTTGTTAGATTTACAGAATTGAAAAACAGTAAATAACTTACACTTTACATACAATTTATACTTTTCGTTTCCAGATCAGATTATCAATAACATGGCAACATCTGTTAAAGGTGACTATTTTTAATTTCTTTTATCGTCAATTTTCTTATAATAAAACATTTTGGGAACTGAAATAGGTATTCAGAATAATTCATGTACAAATTAATATGTTTATGTCACACCGTGAATACAGTAGGTATAATAAAATGGAAAACATTTTTGTTTTGTAGAAGAATTTGTCAAGACAAATAGAATTTTGGAAGAAATCCTTCTAGAAATGCAATCATCTAATCCTAACAATGCTAAAGGCAATACTAATTTAAATCTTCGACGTGAAGATTTCCAAAACATACTGTCAAAATTTCCCATTTAGAACATGGACGTCTTAAACGAGGTTGATGCATGGCAGGATAGATAGGGACCTGTAGGTAAGTAAGTAAAGTAGTGAGTAGTCATGAAAAATATATATAAATAATTCAACCTGTAATGTTATCATTGTTTTATTGAATTTGTTAAATATTAATTTAATTAATTACAAAATGTTTATGCTTATATTTAAGACTTGTTCAGAATATCTCAATTTTAGTTGGTTGAGCATACAGTGCTGCTTTACAATAGTCGTTATGATTAATGCATGGGCTTGTAAAAAGTGTAAATTAGACTGCACTATCTCAACAATTTTGATTACTGTAAGTTATTATTTATTGCTTCATTTTAGGTCCTATATTTTAAGAGCTTAACCCTAAAAGAAAAAAATAGTGGCCACCTTTCAGTTTTGTCAACAAATTTACACTTTCAAAATCACTTTTGTAGCTTTTAAGTACATAGTACTTATGTAGCTTTCAGACGACAATTACTATTAATAAAATTACTTATCAAATTCACTATCTCCCAATTGCAGGCAATAGACTGCTATAACATGTCTGTACATAGAGGGTGTTTCTAAATTCATACGAAAAATTTGAATATTATGAGGGTTTTTTTCTAAAAAAAACCTCAATCATACTGAATTATTAATGAATATATTCAGATGCGCTAAACAATGGACTCACATATTCGGAGAAGGAATTCGAAAAAATTTCCGCAGATTGGGTCCGTCAAGGGAAGCAGCGAGAGCAATAGGAGGAAAACTACGAACAAAGGAAAAATATTTTTTTTATTATTATATAAGAATATATTAATAAATACAGTAATTTGTTGAAGTTTAAGAAGCAGTTTTATTGTTAACATGTTTTTCAGTGTAGCGTGACCGTAAAACGTTTGCCCTCTAGAGACGCAGTTGACACAAAACTGAAACATCTCTGAAAGGTACTTGACACAAAACTGAAACATTTCTGAGACGTAGTTGACACATAAGTAAATCATCTCTGAGACATAACTGCGACAGATAAGGGACATTATTTGGCGCTTTAGAAAAGAGTTTGGCTCCCTTTTAAGGTAGGACATAGAAGCATCACAAATATATCCCTGTTATGTTTACGCGCTTTCCTCGTGATGTATGTGTGATAGAACAAGTAACACCTGTGATGTATCTGGAACGTAGTTGCTCTGTAAAATGGTCAATTGGCAAAGAGGGTCTTTTAGATAAAATTACCTATTTTGCCAATATACGCTTGGACCTTTCGTTCTTTTCTATATATTTATTAATAACCAGCTAATTTTTTGAACATTGCTTAAAAAAAATAAAGGAAATACAATTTCTTAGATGTCTGATAAAATGTGTTTTTTAATTTTTCAGTCTGACGTGTGAAATACAAATTTTTAATAATTATTCAAATTTACCTTCAAAACACAATTTTCTGTTAATTATAATAAAAAATAATGTTTATAACGACTTCAAACATCATAAATATTTTTATTTTCAAAAAAAAATGTCCTCCGACCAGATACAATGCTATTTCATGCTTCAAAATCGTCCGGAAAAGCTTCATTTATTTACTAGGCCGATAATAAAGTTACCCATATATTACCAACTTACTCACTACAGTGATTACACTACTTATATCAAATAGTAACTTAAACTATATGTCATACCTTTATTATCAAATGAAATTTTGTTTTTCTCATTTGCCAGTTTATTCTGGGTACACCACTTCATAAATTAATTAAATAAATCTCAATATTTGCGTAAATACTTTTTTGGAATTAACAAGAGTACTGATAAATTGTTTGTAAATAAAAATTATATTAAATTAAAGTTTGACATTTAATTTTAAATTAGACATTTGCGTAATGACGCGTTTGTTTACAACAACCTTTCATTCGATTATAAAAATATATCAATTGTATTTTGCTGTGTTTATTTAAAATTAAATGGTTTATGTCTAATAATTATTTGTTTTTATCAATTTTATCTTAAAATAACCTTTACTGTGCTACTTTATACGACATTAGGCACATACCTACATATTGTTATCTAATAATTAAGTAGTTAGATTTCGATTGAGAATCATTCATTACTAATTTTATTAATCATATAGCAAAGGTCATTTTAGTCGATTTTTAGATATTTTAGTATATGGTGTAATTCTTTTCTAAGATGTCCAACCTCTTTGATCCGGAAGATTGTGGGTGAATATTGGTAGACAACCAGTTTTATTATTATTGGTTTGATGTGCCTCAAAGTCCGTCATTTTAAGACATATCCGCAGGTAGGTGTTGATTAGGATCACTATTTTGTGTAATAAGCAACAATTATTACCTACCAAAAAGCCAGAATTTCTTTAACAGCTTTTTTTTCATCAACCATTTACTGAGTAAAAGACTACTTAGTAATTTTCCCCAATTTTTTTTATAGTCTTCTAAATTTTATACTTCACAATAAATTAAAAAACCAAATCTTTGTAAAATTGGCTTTAAAAAATTCAATCTTAGCACCACTTTATCACTTTTTCAGATTCATTGTATGAAAGTGAAAATTATTCGCTACCTGATGAATCAACATCAGAGTCATCAGACGAAGAGAATTAATTTGTTTTGCTTTTTTAATTCTTTACGTTTTTTTCAAATTTTTTTTAATAAAATTTTCAGAATTTAATAAATAAATAAAAGTATACCATTTTTTAACCCCCACGAAGGGCTCTTGTAGGCGTCCCTAAAGGGCGGAGAATGGGAATGTGAACCTTTCTTTAGAGAACAAGTAGATATTTTGTGTTTTATATTATTTAAATTTTATAATTTAACCTTTTTTAAGCTACTTTCATTTTAACCTTTAAATCTCCTCTAGGCAAATTCAGGGGTAGTACATTTTTTACCTAGATACTGCCATTTGACATAACTCTGAGATTCCTATATTTGCAGGTATGTACAACAAAAGTGGTAAAATATACTTACTTTGCTCACTTGAGATACGATGATCCTGCAACTATTAAAAAATGATGTTTTTTTTATTGATGCC
The DNA here is from genome assembly GCA_963921935.1 of Galeruca laticollis. Classification (NCBI taxonomy): domain Eukaryota; kingdom Metazoa; phylum Arthropoda; class Insecta; order Coleoptera; family Chrysomelidae; genus Galeruca; species Galeruca laticollis. The sequence continues at coordinate 169,168,863 of OY998180.1, forward strand.
TCATATTACCTTTTTAAAGCACGCGTCAGCGTGTTTAAATCGAACTTTCAAACACGCGCGTTTTTTAAAGTCCCCATGGTAACAACAACTTGAGAAACGTAAGTATCAATGACAACTTTTTTTATTAGTTTTTAAATTGTATATTATCATTGGGAACCAATGTCTTATTTGGTTTTTTCTGCAAAATGTATTTATATATTCATATATACATTGTTTCCCTTTAAATATAAATAAAGAAACTTTTTGATTATTGATCTGACAGAGCCCGTAACGTCAACTAAAAATAAATACTATTTGACGTTCACGAAACTTGTCTGGGCATCGAGGATGGACTTCCATTTTTTTGTAGTAATAATATAATAATAATATTTTATGATTCCAAAGTGCACCAATAAAAAAAAATAGCGTAAAGTATTCGTGGATAACTGGTCTTTCAAACACTTGCTCTAATTCGAGCACTCGGCTGCGCCGTCGTGCTCGAAAAATCGCGCGTGTTTGAAAGACCTCTTTATCCACTTATACTTTAATATACTATTTTTCGTCAGACTCTAGTTACGCCCCACTATATTTATCAGACACTTATACCAAAAATCAAATATTTGTTTTCTTAACATAATTTTCAGGTGTCTGACGGTTATTAATAAATTTTTTGTTGTCAGGAAATCGACAACTTTGACGCGTCAGATTGGGAAATCGGGAAATAATTTTTGTCAGGCAACATAATAAGATTTTTTTGTATTTTTTAATAAACGGATACAGCGAAAATCAGGTGGTTATTAATAAATTTTCTTATAGTCGTTTTTCCGACATGTTTAAGATGGCGGACACAACCAATAAACCACATTTATTATCAGACAATTTTATTTTCACGTTTTAGATAATGTTTTTCTGTTTGAAAAAAAAAGAGTATTTATAAATTTTCTATATGTCGTAAAAACGATATGTTTAGGGAGACTTAGCGGACAAACGCCCCAAAAACAAAAAAAGTCATAAAGGAATTGGGTGTCAGACTAGGTCCAATGAACACGAAGTTTGGTGAGAGTATGTATCACAAAATTTTTTTCCGGCGGGCACCCTAACTATTATGGAATCGCATGATATTCGCCTTAAAGGAATTAGTTTCTTAGAAAATATTAATAAATACACAATCGAAGGCTGGAATATTGTGTATACTAATGATACCTACATGCACAGCTCGCACGTGCAATCCAAGGTATGGTACAATGTATCTGGAATAGGTTTGAAATTAGTCATGAAGAAATTTCCTGAAGTATGTTCAAGAATGGTGTTCTATTTGCGAACATGTGAAGAAATGCGAATCTGAATGGATTTGAAAAGAATACATTTTTGATAATGCTGTAGATTCTCAAGTTTAATGTAAATACATGATCGTCTGACAAATCAACTAGTGTTATCAAATTTCTTAGTGACGCTGAAAGTAGTTTTACAAGAAGACATTAATTCTAACGAAGTTAATATCAATCAATATGTTTTATATTTTTGGAATATGGAAGAGTTTACATCTTGAAGAGGATTACAGAACAAAGAAGTTGATTATTGTTGCAGAGGCAGGAAAAACTTGTAAATGGGAAATAATCCATTTTGTATGAGTGTAATAGGACTGTTTCAAATGGTACATCCTTTTTATTAGAACTGTTTAGTTTTTATGAATGTATAATTTTAGGAAGCATCCATATTCGTGGAATGTGTCCATCAACAATTAAACTTTACACTGAAAGTGATAGTATTTACTTATGAGACAACTATAATTTGAATATTATATTTTAACTTACTTGTTATTATAATTTAAAGGAAATATAATAGTACAAATCACGGAAACACATGTGGGACACAAAGATGAAATATGTGCCAAAAATTGAAGAAAGAACTTAAAATAGTATAGTAAATTAACAGTAGGTGTTACAACAGACAGGATATTACAGGAGGGCGGGTTTGTTTCAGATACTGCCAGCACTACATCAGAAGATGATTTTTATATAGTTGAGACATCTGTAACTTAATCGAATTATCAAAAAGAAGTAACGCATTTTATTGAAGAAAGGTCCGGTGCACAAGCTTCACTTAACTTAAGAAACTTAAAGAAATAAGAAAGGTAATTGTAATAGAAATTTCATCAATATTTTTTTTTAAAATACTTCAATTCAACAGAATTCCATTTCACAAATTAATGATTTCATAAACAATTTAAACTACAAACTATTGGCAAAATTCAAATATATGTCATGCAAATTCCAGAAGAAGATGAAGTTAGTAAAATAATAAAAGTAGGGAAACAGGCATACTACCCTAATGGAAAATAGAATGTATATTTAAATCTTTGTGTAAGGGTATTTTGTTTATAATTAAAATTTGTATTTGCTTTATGTTAAATTGGAATTTTTCTACGTCTATTTTTCATAAATTAAAATAAGCATTTGTATAACTTCCTAATTTGTGTTTTTTTTCACCTTTTTTCATACCTAAATGATGTAGCAACTTACGACTTCAGGTAGCGGAAATTGGGGGAATACTACGCACGGGGGAATAACGCGCATCTAGGTTATTCAGAATCTCTAGATGTACGAAAGACTTAACAACACTGGATCTGTTCGTCTGCTATAAAAAACATCCGCCAAAAGTTTCGTTATGATTTCAGTGTATTGCAGAAAGTAAGTGAGATCTGTACGTTTTAGGTTATGTTTATGTAATTTTGTTGGTGTATTTAAGTGGAGGTAAGTTTGTTGTATTTTATGCTACCAGTATCGTTTTTTTTTGAATTGTGGCCAAATATATACTGTTTCATTTAGACTATAAACAGTTCAGTAATATTTTACCCTTTGCTAAAAATAACTGTTTTTGTTCGGAGGCGTGCTTTGGGGGAAAATGGCGCAATTATTGTAGAGTAATTGCACGCTGCGCAGAATGACCCCGTATGGTTGGTAAGATTTTTTTTATTATAAATAAAATGCCAAGGACATATCAAAGGAAAACAACAAGAGGTCAGTGGAGTGAGGAGCAATTACGAATGGCTATAGATGCAATAGAAGCCGGTCGAGCAGTGAGAGAAGTTAGTAGAGCATTCGGTATACCTGAATCTACTTCACGGGATAGAAAAAAGCCAACAATTTGATCAAATCTAAGTTGGGAAAACGTCCAGTGTTCACCAAGCCCTTGCTTTACAGTTTCTTAAATTAGCAACTGTTTTCTACGGGAAAACTTGTTTAAGACAGATCTGTAGCCTATGATTTTTCAGTAAAAAAACAAAGATTCGATAACGAAAAGAAGTTGGCTGGTGAAGATTGGGTTGAACTATTTTTAAAGCGCAATCGCCAGATAAGCCTTCGAAAACCAGAAGGTACAAGTCAAAATCGTATTACCGCCTTCCACAAAACTGAAGTGAACCGGTTTTACAAGAATCTGGATGTTATGGAAAAGCATAAATTTAAAGCCAATTGTATTTACAATGTGAACGAAACAGGAATATCGACTGTGCAAACCCCAGGAAAAATATTAGCTGCAAGGGGCCTGAAACAAGTTGGCTCGATAACATCTTGGAAAAGGGGAAAAAGTGTCACTCTAGTTTGTTCAGTAAGTGCGTCAGGACAATTCGTGTAATCGATGTTCATATTTCCGAGGGCGCGTATGGTGCATACATTGAAGAGAGATGAGCCAATTGGTGCTATGTATGGTTGTTCCAAAAATGGATGGATCAACGAAGATTTATTTTTTGAGTGGATCGTACATTTCAATCAGTTTGTTAAGGCAACATCCGATGATCCCATGTTGCTTGTGCTGGATAATCACGGGAGCCATATTTCACTAAATATATAGGAATATTGCAGAGCTAATGGAATTGTTATGGAATCAATTTCTTCGCATACATCACAGAAACTTCAACCACTCGACTTAACTTTCTTCGGACCTTTCAAAGCGGCTTTTAATCGGGAATGTTATTTATATCTTAAAAATTGCATTATGAACTAGCTGGTCTTTTTAATAAAGCATATCTAAAAGCAACTTCAATAGAAAAAGCAATTTCTGGATTCAGGGCTACTGGAATATGGCCCCTGGACTCTGATACTTTTTCAGATGATTACTTTTTTACAGTAGATCACACAGACGTCACTAATATCCAAATCCCAATTGACTTAAGTGAATATGTCACTAATGATAATTGATCAATAGAACCAAGAAAAAATAGAACAACCTGGAACTTCGAAACAGAATAATACAGTAAGGAAAGTTCATTTTAATATCCAGCAAGCTGAAAATGAAATCACTCCTCCTCAAAGCGAAAGAAAACCTACTCAGATGTTAAAAGAAAACTCATCTCTCAACTACTCACTAAATCTTATAGAACAAATAGCGCCGCTGCCAGTAATGACTGAGAAAAGAACTGCAACCAAATCCCACAAAAAACGACATTCGCAGATTTCTACTTCCATTCCATTGAAAAAATTACTTGAAGCTAAACAAAAAAAGAAAAAGATAATAAGAAGAAACTTACAGAAGAGAAAAAGAGAAAGATTGTTAATAAGGCAGCAAATGAAAAAAACACTGTCACGAAAAACATCTTGTGTGAGAAAAATAGTAGACGATTCTGAAAGCTATGACGAAAGCCAGTTATGCGATGATGATTAATTAGACGATGTGGACCCCTCAAAATAATGACGTTTGCTTGATTTGTGCATAATTTGGACAAAATAATGAATTATGGTACCGTTGTACTTTATGTTCAGATTGGTCACATTCTGAGTCACTTTTGTTAAAAGAAATTTAGATAGATTTTTTGTTTATGTAGTATATCGAATGATCTAATACTTATAAATTTAATAAGTTTGGCTTTTTTTAGTTATTTTTATTAGTTAGGCATATTAGACACACGTGCGCGGTATTACTCAGAGCATGCGTAGCAATACCCTTTATACAGGGGAATACCACGCTTTACTACTATCTCATAAATTTATTTGTCAAATCAAAAATATATTAGTAATAAGGTTTTGAGAAATTCCTTAAGTTACTAACATAAATAAGTCTACGTGAGTGAAAAATGAAAGTTATTTATCAAGTATTAATCAAATTGTGGCCATTTCTTCCTAGGCGCGCGGTATTCCCCCAACTTCCCCTAAGTTTGCAAATTATTTTGTTTTTAATTTAAATACTACACTTCATTAAACTTTTAGTATTGAATGTTTTCCCGAACCATAACTTATAAGCAACTTAGCGATAAAACTTTAAATACACCAGCAATCTTCAAAGGAACTGTCCTTTACTGTTAAATAAATTATTATTATTATTAATATTCTTTATCCTTCCTGTAACAGAAAGGATGAAGTCAAAGGATCTTGGAGTTACTTAGAATAGTCAAATTTCTCTCTGTTCACATATACACAAAAATCAGTTAATAGTGCCAATCGTATAATAGATTTACTTTTCAGACAAACCACTATTTTTTCAAATATTGACACTAAAAACGTCTAATACTTTAGTAAGACCTAGACTTGAGTTTGGATCTATTATCTGGGAAGATCAACCTCAAATGTACTTAAACAATATCGAGAAAATGCAGAATAAATACTTACGTTTCTTGTATTATAACAAATATAATCGTTGACCAGATTATAGAACAATTAGGACAACTAGATTACCGGAAGAACTTGAGGTTACCTCTATCACTAGTCGACGTAAATTGAATATGATGATTTTCTTGTATTAAATAATTAATTGTATATCGACATCTAGTAATTTATTATACCTAATTCTTTTCAAATGTCCCTCGAGGTTAACTCATATGACGGTCCTCTTGGTCTGCTGCCTCGATCGATTTAAGCATCCTTAGTTCAAATTCGTCGAGGGTGCGCTTCCTCTTCCTCTCTGACTGTTGCACAGATGTAGTCTTCACGGTAGGGATTTTTGCAGATGAAGTTTGCGAAGCCTGCTTAGTTGCATCTGGGGTCGCCGTCCCTTGATCTGCTGCTGATTGGAGTTCTTCAGTCTGCTGCTGACTTTCTGCCCCATCTCTGTGCTCATAGGCCATGATGGGATCAGTTGACCGGTTATATAAGCATTGCTCTAGAAAATGTAATTGTTCGTGATACAAATACTTTTGCAGTTTTGACGCAGCAGCTCCTGATTTTTTCGAGCTTTTGTCTAGGTTCTTCCATTTGAGCCACTGGTCTCTGATATTATTCCACCTTTTAACAACCAGTTGACCTGTAACAAAAATATTTAACAAGTACTAGTCTAGAATTTTTGATTTTCAATTCATTGTTTACTTTTTTTTACTTTCAGGTACCTGGCTAGTGGATATAGCTTCACAGATCTCTATTATAGCTATCGATTGGGGATTTCTACAATTACAAAAATTGTTCGAGAGGTCTGTTACATTCTTTGGTCGTCCTTAGTTGAAGAATTTATTCCTAAACTTACGAAAGAACATTGCTAGTCAGTTGCTGCTGGATTCGAAAAACGAGCAAATTTTTTCCACTGCATTGGTGCTGTGGACGGGAAACATATTACAATTGTAAAACCCGAGTTTAGTGGTTCCTTATACTATAATTATGTCCTATTTCTCAGTTGTGTTGATGGCAGTTGCTGACTCGAACTATCAATTCATTTATGTGGATATAGGTGCATATGGGAGTGAGTGTGATTCAAGTATTTTCAAAGAAAGTACTTTGTGGAAGAGTATACAAGAAAAGTTCTTGGGATTGCCACCTGCGAAGCCTTTACCTGGTTCTGAAGATCCAAATGTACCTTATTTTCTCATAGGAGACGAAGCTTTTGGATAAAATACTAATTTACTACGGCCTTTCGGAAGAAAGGAACTTTCACAGAAGAAAAGAATTTTCAATTATCGCCTCAGTCGAGCCAGGAGATATGTTGAGTGTTCCTTAGGTATACTGACAAACAAATGGAGAATTTTGTATCGACCTTTGAATGTTAATACAGATTTTGCCGTTAGTATTGTGAAAGCTTGTGTAGTGCTTCACAATTTCGTGAGAGAAAGAGATGGATATAACTTTGAGGATACCATGACAGTTGTGGGTATGAATGATTTGCCAGCACAACCAAATATGCAAGGTGGAAGGGCAGCTAATGATATCAGAAATGTTCTAAGTGACTATTTTCTAACTGAAGTAGGCAAAGTATCATGGCAGTTGTCGAAAATTTAGAAGTCTTGTTTTATTAATAATACTATTACCCAATCATAACATATGTTTATTTCAATGTTCATAAGAGGCACATGATAAAATAATTTTAAACTTACCAAATTCTTTTCTTTTCCCGTCACTTAGATTTTCAAAATTTTCCTTCAACTGGGCACAAATACTCCTCCACGACTCATTTTTTTTATTACGATTTTTGTCATCCTCGGCAGTTTTGTTCCAGATTTCTGGTTTATCCTGAACTAAACTAATCAGGATTTCAGAATCTATTTCTTCTACTTCTTTCGACATGATCTAATGCACGTAGCTACACTGCAGAGTACACACACACACAGTCTTCTCGAGAACAGACTACACGCTACTGGCCTGCAAACGAGTATAGACAAGTATAGACCAATCGGACGATTAAACACCTGGATCATGTAAACGCATTCATAGCACACTGTGGTCCGCTAGGGCATAGTCCGGGCGATTGCCCGTCCGAGCTCCGTGAGTTCTAGCGGGTACATCCGAGCGTTTTGTATGCCCGGAGGGCGATTCACCCGTGTCCGGAAAGTGTGAAAGAACATATGCTAAACTGTGTATTGCTACTTGTCCGGCTGACGGGCGAAAACTTGGACGGACAAACACCCTGACCGTGTGAAAGAGGCCTTATTAGTTGTATTGTTTTTGATAATTTCAGTATATATTATAGCTTCTCAAATGGATCAACAAAGTAACTTTTTGGAACATATTCAGGAGCTGGCTCTATTTGTGATTGTTCGGAAAAAATACCATTGAAAACTTTATCAGATAGGTAACTAGAAACCTTTATTCTTGTCAAAGACATTTGATTTAAGTTTTTACTTCAAATTTTAATTCAACTGCTTCACATAATTTATTTCTTGTCTTCATAACAAGGTAATTGCGGTAAAATATTAATTCATACCTTCCATTGACATATGCGGGTTGCTGTTTCAATTTCGGATTCTTTAATACTTTTTCTGCTTCACGAATTTATTCCATCTGAAATATAATTGACTATCTCCGACATTACCAATTTTACTTCATTGCAGTGTTCAAAGAAAAAAGAAAACTGCTTCGAGCTACGTTCCCACCTTGTAATTACTGGCTTAGGCGCCAAAGACATACCGAGAAGTCTTTCTTTATATATCCACACCCTTAACGGAGCCATTAAGAAAACTTTTTTCATAAAATCCATGAAATCATTCACCAACCCAAACTGATTTTTTATTCCTTGTGCAATTCGATTTACCTTGTGAGCGATCTAAGTGCAATGAACTAATTTGGGATACAAATCTTTAAATTTATGACAGTTTTTAATATATTATATTTATGATAGTTTTTAATATATTATCTACAGGTTGTCCAGAAACTCGATGACAAAAATTCGGAAGCGAATACAAGAGGTCGAAATATTGTTAGAATTGCAAATACATTTTTAACCTTCGTTTCGGAGTTATAGGTCTTTAAAGACTCGAAATAAAAACTCACATAATTTTTAAAATGTACATTGGAACACTATAAAAAATCAGTAGTTGATTTATAAGCTAAATATTGGACTCTATAAAATTCCACTGATGACTACGTACATCCATGTGCTGTTTTTGACGATATAAATAAATCTACATTACACACAGAAATCCAGAGGCGCACTGTACCCAGTGTTTAACAATCCGTAATTTTAACAGGGACAACCTGCATAATATCTAGATTTCAAAAATGAATTTTCCAATTGATTTACTAATTAAATTGTACTCTTGATTGAAGTCGATAAAATAAATGGTTTAGGAGAGATTTGAATTTTTAATTCAGAGTGTCTGTAGAGCCTTTGCCATATTCTGTAAAAACATATATTCTGGAGAAAACTGCGCATTCGCCAAAATTTTATTTTCATACATGGCTTAGACAGAGTCTGATTCAGGGACTACACCAGTGTGCTATTTCGTAGCATTACCCCCCTCCTAAAAAAGGAAGTTGCTCCTGGAACTTCTGTGTAGCCGGAACTGGATGTTTAAATCAGCAACTGGACCCATGTCTGCATTTTCCGGTCATATGGAAATAACAGGGCCACCGTCTTCAACGGGTACCGATAACGAGAGGTATAGCTGCAAATTAATATGTGGACACCGGCATCTCGGAAGATCACCTCTATCATGTTTCAGATAACTCGCCAATCCAACTGGTTGCTCTCTATCCTGGGCATTGCTAGTTTCACCACGTGGGATTCCAGCAAATGATCTCGAAGGCTTCGTAGCGTTTCCCACACATCTCGGTAGGTGGATGAATCTGGAAATTCATTTCTAGTTACCAGGTAGAAGACGTACCGAGAATTGTGTTCCAGTCTCAGCGTCTTGCCCGGGACTGGCATCTGATCTTCAAGTTTATCTAATTGTCCAAACTTCATTCGAAAGACGGTTGCCAACCCTCGTTCGTGTTTGTTACTGGCGGAGATGTTATGTGCCAGTGAATACTCTTCAGGGAGCGTGAATAAATCTTGTTTTGGTTCTGTAGTGACTCCGTAGTGGTCTCCGTAGGCTAGTGGAATGGTGCTCTGTCTGCTAACCGAGAGGCCCCGGGATCAAACCCGGGCCTAGTTAACATCATAATTAAAAATTCGGAGAGCCACCTGTCGGAAGGCAATGGCAAACCACCTACAGTATTTTGCCTAGAACAACCTCTCAACATAGACGTTCGGATCCGTCGTTAAACTGTAGGTCCCTTCTATTTGTGGTAACTGGAGAGCACAACACAGGTAGAAGTGAGAGGTCGCCTACGTCCGATTACGGATATGGCACTGTAAGAAGAAGAAGAAGTGACTCCGTATCTAGCTTTCCCGGTACCTCCGTATGCGCCCATAAATTCTTCGAAAACTGGGTCAGACTCTTGTTGTAGATGGTTCACCCCTTACTCTTTGTCATGTTCTCCTTCGAATGGCGCTAGTCGGTTTTGGTGAACTACTCTCGGTTTTCCATTGGGGATCTTGCTTACGCGATAGATGATGTCGTTGATCCTCTTCTTGATTAAGTATGGACCTACCCATGATTTCTGTAATTTTGAAGAAAATCCTTTTCTCCTTGTCGGGTTGTGTAACCATATATTGTCCCATTTTTTTAAACTGCCTTCTGCGGCCTGCGTATCAAACCGTTTTTTCATTCTGTCGCTGGCTACTTGAAGATTCGTTCGGACCAATTCGTGCACATCGTCCATCCTTCTTCTCAATTGGATCATGTAATCTTCTCCTGCTAGATTTTCGCCAGGCCGACAGCCAAACTCCAGGTCACAAGGAAGCCTCATTTCACGTCCAAATAGAATTTTCGCAGGTGTTGCACCAGTAGACTCATTTATGGGAGATCTATAAGCCAACGGAAATAGGGAAATATGCTGGTCCCAATCTCTATGGCGGCTGGAAACTACTTTGGACAGGTATTTTCCAATGGTTCATTTTTTCGACCATTCCATCCGATAGTGGATGCAACGCTGTGGTCCTGATCTTCTTCATTCCCAGCTTGTCACAAATTTCCTTGACTTCCAATGGCACACCATATCGGCTGATAAATTATTTCACCCATACCTCCGCGACAGTTATGGCCTCTTGATTCGGGATCGCCCAAATTTCCACCCACTTTCTGAAATAATCCATTACTACCAGGATGTATTTACCACCATTTTCTGTCGTAACGATCTTTGTAAATCTTATAAAATGAGTACGCAGATACACCAAATAGTGCAAATTGCAAAATGGTATTACTAGGGTAATTTATATTCAGAAGTAGCAGAAAATTTGTTGATTGTGGCATGCGTGAATACCCAACCAATTAGCAAGAAACACGTGACATTAGAATTCTCTATTTTTATGTTTATTTTCGTCTACACAAAGAGTTAGTTTCTCATTTGGAAGCAAACGTAAAAACATTTTTATTTATACATACAAAAAACAAGCCAAGTGTTCAGCGACATATTTAACGTTAGCAAATCTGAAAAAAGTAAAGGTTTTAATCGCTTCCAAACTGAAAACTAGAACAATTTCCAGTATTACAATAAAATATTCAACAAATAGGTAGCATTGATTATCTTGATCTGCTGCAACCTCTCGAATTGTCATAGTTAAAAGCTTCTTATAACTTGTTCTCGTGTTAGAACAATTTTACAATTAATATAAGTATACAATGAAAGTTGGCAACATGGCAACGTACTTATAAGTTTTCACTGTTTCTAATATCCTATTAATACAATGAATTTATACTTGTTTTGTAACACATTGTCGTCGATTATGGACATGTTTGGCACGTTTTCCTGTTAGAGAAAACGAGTAATACACTGAATTTATATTTATTTCTCTCTAACACATTGTTGCTTGAACATATGTGATCACAAAATATTCCTTATACTGTATATAAATACTCGAAAGTTTACGTTCACTGTTAGATAAAATTTTGCCATTTACAATAATATAAATGCTCGATAAGTCGTAATCTCTATTAAACGTGGCAATACTGTAATTATTCGCTCATGAGTCTTTACCGACCAATAGTAAATAAGCTCAGAAAACAAAGCGGAAATTCTGCAGGTTGTGTATAATCTCTGCAGTGTGCAGTGTGTTGCATTTATTATTAACGCGAACTGTTTGTAAAACCAACAATATAAGTGAGAGTGAGATTCCTCAATACAGTTCATCAGGGAGATGTACTGGACAAGCGCATCCCAAAGAAAAGAAGAAAAAAGGCAAACTGAGGATTTCATTTTTGCAGTCAAAGCGGTAAGAACTGGTGCAGATTAATCTTTTACTCAAACCATTAATCCATCGATACTAACATGTAACGCGGCTCACAGTATAAAACATGGTTTCAAAAATGTATTTGGTCCGAACGTTACAATAATGATGTGTTTGGCTCATATGAAAAAAAACGCAAGGAAAAAACTAATCAATTTGTGCGTCCAAAAGAAAGCATACCTAAAATATTGCAAGATATTGATTGTCTTCAGCTAAGAGTTAAGTAAAAGTCAAGAGGTATTCGATAGAGCGTCCATCATGCTTCTTTGAAAGTGGGAGAATCAAAAATACTTTTTAGGTTATTTTAAAAGTGAATGGCTACAAATGAATCGTAACTGGTATGAAGGGATTGACAAGAAAAGTCCAAGTACAAGCAAGGCCCTAAAGGCTTTTAACAGAGTCATCAAAGAAGAAAATACCCTAAGAGAACGAATTCCTCCATCTCGATTCTGTGTGATACTAAAGGAGTACGTAGCCACTCTGAAAATAATTCGTCAAAATTAAAAGAAGTGCAGTTAATGCCGGTTAATGACCTATATTTGTGGACAAAATCTTATAAGTGGGAAAAAGCAGAGAAAAAAATTGTTTTCAAATCGACACTTTCGGGCAATCTTTACATTGTTCATTCAAAAGATACAACTGAGGTGAACCAGGGCGATTTTGAAAAGTGTATGAATCTATACTTCCATGATTTTGACGAATATAAGACTGTTATGTTCAGTGTATGGACAGTAACAATTACCAACGCCCAAAATGATTGGAATAATCATGAATCCGATTGTTCGGATTATTTTATGTTTAATGTTTTAAATGAAACTAACTGTTTCTAGACAATTACACAAGATATTGGAAAAATGTTGAAACTTCTAAGAAATTGACAATTGTTTCGATATTGCTAGGATCGTCAGAATGACAGAAGTTACATTTCATGTGATGCCTACCTGATGTTTAATAATTATTTTTGGCTAGACCAAGAAGTTACCTACCTTGTCATTGACTTAATATATATTAATATAAAAAAGAAGAAGATATGATATTACAAATATTAAAGCTTAGATATTATTAGCCCTATGGGGATATCCTGGATATTTTTCATTTCCCATTTAAGATCAGTACAACTGTGCAATGATAACGAGAACCAGGAAAACTATATCTGCTGATATTTACAATTATCACGTAAGAAGACAGTTTAAAAGTGAAGAACTCGCTAGATTTATCTGTTTATTGACGACTTCTTATTATGGATCTCTTAAGTGTCTTCTAACTTCTAGGTCTTCAAAGAAATCCAGTTCTTCTTTCTTATCACAAATATGTAGTACTTCTAGTTCTGTGTAAGGTGTCAATGAATGTTTGGTGTCACGTAGATGTTTTGGATAGTGGGATTTCTCTGGTAATAATAATAATATTTATTCACCATGTAAATTCACAATTACCAAATATATATATATATATATATATATATATATATATATACATAAAAATCTCATAAAATTTAGAAAAACCACAGGAGGGCAAGCCCTCGTGCGTGGCAAAACATTTAAGATATAAGTATTTTGTTTTGATTGATACTCTAATAATCGTGATAATTTTAAAATATTTACACAATTTAATAAAACAACTAAACAACTATGTAAGTGAATAAATACATAAACCCTAAGGTATCCGAGAGGTGTGGATACACCTGTTTCGGCAAAATACAAATAAACACAATTAAAAATACAAGTTAAAACAAATACACTAAATTTAACAGTATTGCATATGATTCAATAGTTTTGAATAAAATAAATAACATAAAATTAGGACCAAAGTAAATATATGTACATATGGACAATATTAGATTTAAGCGAACGCAGAAATTTGAGTAAACGTAACTTCTATATTTTTTAAATAAAATAATATGTGTTTACCCCACCATAGCAATATGACATAAATTTGTTGTCTGTTCCAAGAGAATTTTTTTCAATTTTTTTTGAAAACAATAATACTACTCATATTCTTGATACTATCCGGAATAAAATTATAGATTTTTGGAGCTAGAAATGAAAAAGATCGTTGACAGAAGGACTTTATCATTCTCGGAGCAATGTAGTGGTACTTGTTCCTAGTTACATATCTATGTGCAGGTAAGTTTCTAACATCTTCTATTGTGTGGTATTTTATAGATGCACATAGAAAGTACAACTATTTCAGGTTCTTATGTTGCTTTCCCTATACAATCGATCTGAGGAATAGGTATAGGGTTTACACATAATGATCTTCAGAAATCTTTTTTGAACGATTTCTAACGGAAGAATGTGACTTTTCAGGGCACTTCCCCAAGCCAGTATACTATAACGGAGGTGATTTTCCACTAGTGCGAAATACAGCATTCGAAGGTATCTAGCAGGTATGAATTTTCTGAGGTACTTAAATTTGTAAAGGACGAATTGTAGTTTTTTTATAATAAGTTTAATATGACCATCCCACTTTAAATTTGCATCCATGATAATACCCAAGTATTTCACATTAGTTACAGGTTTGATGCTAAAAAGTTGTCCGTTTTGTGATATTTCAAGAGGTTTGAATAGTTCTATGCTTAAATTGGAGTTGAATAGTGGTAGGTGAAACGTTTTTTTTGAAATTTATGGTAAGTATTTTATTATCTAACCAGGTCTTTATCAGTTTTAGGTCACTTCCAGTTATATGTCCTGCACTGCGCAATGAAAATAATCCATTTATGTAAAGATTGAATAAAACGGGGCCTAAAATTGTTCCCTGAGGTACTCCATATGTTATATCTCTTTGACCACTCGCTTGTCCTGCAACCCTTACTATCTGCTGTCTCTCTTACAAGTAACTCGTAAATAGTTGTAAACAGTTGTTTCGTATGCCAATTTTTTCCAATGTTTGCAGTAGGTTATGGCTAACAGTATCAAATGCTTTGGCTAGATCTAAAAAAACACATAAGAAACTTTATTATTATTTAATGTTTCATAAACTTTTGATGTTAAATTTAAAAGGCTATCTTGTGTGGAGTTATTTTGCTTAAAACCAAATTGCTTGGATGAAATTAAATCATATTTGTTTATAAACGATGTAAGTATATTTTTCAACAGTTTTTCAAAAATGTTTGCCATGTGTGGAATAAGTGATATAGGTCTATAACTTGCGGCAAGGGTCTTATCTTCATTTTTGTATACGGGTATGACTACAGCAGCCATGTCAAACTCAAAGTCACTGGTTGGCCAAAAGCATGAAGACCATAGACTAGGTGGGCCGCAAAACCTAATCTTAAAGAAGACAAACTACTGAAAATCTTAACGAAAAAAGTACTATTTTGTTAGAAGTATATTTATTAAATTTCCAATAAAAAGGACATTACAAAAACTTACAAACATTAACTTCTTTTGCCAGATATTTGACATCTTTTGTCTTTAATTAAGTTGTCTATTTGTGGCGTGAATTTATCGGCGGAAATAACTTTTAAAACTGCGTCCAAGTGTGCGTCCGTCAATCGCGATCTTGCGGATTTGTTTCCTTTCATCAAAGAAAATAATTGTTCACACTTATAGGTACTTCCAAACATTGACAGGATTTTACAGGCAAGTTTTCTCATTTCTTGGTATTGAAAAGGTAAGTACTTATAAAATTCGAATGTACCAACACTATCAAATTTTTCTTTTAAATGGGTTTGACACTGAATCTCAATCACTTCCATCTGCAAGTGAGGGGGAACTTTATCAATATCGATAGTGAAAAGACCAGTAAATAAAGAAAAATTGTTTTCTTGGGACTTAGAATTTGAAAAGCGTTTTCAGGATTTTAAGGCTTCCCATTTTCTCTGTATACATTTTGTATGATATTGGGCCACTTGTACTTTCCTGATACGCCTTGCAAGTCGGAAAATGTGACAGATTATCCACCGCTAACTGGTTTTTCCACAACATCATCTTACTCTTGAAAGCTTTAACATGATCATGCATATCTGTTATAACTTGACGTGGTCCTTGCAATTTCGTATTTAAATCCGACAAGTGTTTTGTGATGTCTACCATAAATGAAAGATCTTGTAAAAAAGGTACGTCGGATAATAAGCTGACATCTTGTTCTTTCACTTCCATGAAAAGGCGTATTTCTTCTTTGAGTTTCCAAAACCGATCGAGAACCATAGAACACGAAAGCCATCGCACTTCTGCATAATAAGGTAAACTTTCTAAATCACGTAAAAACGCAGAAAACTGTCGCTGATTCAAGCCACGTGACCTTATGAAGTTTATCATTTTTTTCACTGACTTTAAAACGCTTTCCAACTTGATCACTTTTGAGCATAAAACTTCTTGGTGGATTATGCAATGAACATGATGAAAATCAGGTTTGTCACTGCCCGTTTCCCTGATATTTGTTTGTAATATTTTAATGAAGCCATGATTTACTCCAGTCATTGAAGGAGCTCCGTCTGTTGCAACGGAATACAGTTTTGACAAATCTAAATTGTACTTTTGCAGAACTCCATAAACAGCATTGAAAATATCCTCCCCAGTTGTTGTATCATGCAATGGTACTAATTCCAGTAATTCTTCATAAAAGTTGATATCTCTATCAACAGCACGAAGAAAAACAGCGAGTTGCGCCACACCACACACATCTGTACTTTCGTCACAGGCAATAGAAAATGCAATGAAAGTGTCTGATTTTGTTTTTATCTGTTCGCTTATATTGGCAGCCAACTCGGTAACTCTTTCAGCGACAGTATTCCGGGACAAGGATATATTTTGAAAAGCCTTCACGCTCCCGGGACTTACAATTTCCGCGGCCTTTACAAGGCACTCTTTTATAAATTCACCTTCAACAAATGGTTTTGAGTGTTTTGCGATCAACTCCGACAGTACGTAGCTCGCTTGAACGGCAGATTCGTTTTCTTGCTTTGGACGTGTAAACATACGCTGTTGATCTTTTAACCGTGATTTTAACTAATTTAACTTTTCGTTTCTAATCATGCCTGTATACTTGTCAAACTTAGTTTTATGACTATCATAGTGACGTTTCATATTATATAATTTTGGGACACCGACTGTACTGTTACAAATCAAGCAAATAATTTTGTCTTTCACTTCACAGCAAAAATACTCTAATTCCCACTTTTCTTGAAAGATACGATGCTCATCTCCAAGTTTCCTGTTACTTCCACTTGGTTTTGAAACAGACATGTTAAAAACTTTATCCGAAATAAATAACAATAAGTACTGTTACGTGTTCTAACAATAAGTAAACTAAACTCGCAATTCTATCGCAACTGACTCATAACTGACTGAACAACTGAACTCAATCGAGCGGTATTGGCTTATATACGGATTGTGATTTCTCGACAGTTCTTTCCAGAATGTTCAGGTAGCGTCATATGTGTTCTCGCGCGATAGAACTTTCCGGAACAAGCCAGGCTTTTAGGTTGAGCGCGCATCGTAGTTCATCATCACAGTACTTTATTTTCGGTTTTTAACAGGCTCGCGGGCCGCATTACATGGCTGTTTTCAAAATTGATTCGGGGCCGCAGGAAAATGCCCAGTGGGCCGCATGCGGCCCGCGGGCCGCATGTTTGACATGGCTGGACTACAGTGTTTTTAAAGGATTTGGGCCATATACCTTTTTCTATACACATATTTATGATATGCACTAGACACTAGAGGATCAGGTATAAATTGTGAAATTGCTTTTAGACATTTCGCACTTATCTCATCAATACCAGTTGCCTTTTTACTCTTCATTTATTATTTTTTTAATTTCATACCTATTTGTGGGTAAGAAAAAAATCGAATTTGGCAGAGGCATTATCACCATATGTTTGGTGAGGGTAACTATTTATTTGTTAGGCCAATTCCTTGTCCATTCCTGAAAATACACGATTGAATTCATTCGCAATGTCACATGGGTTTGTCAGTATATTTCCCATTGGACTCTTAATAGCTTCATAAGGCATTTTTACTTTTTTTGTTCTACTCAAATCTTGCACCACGCTCCATAATTGTTTATTGTTATTTGAATTTTCCATGATCATTTCCGTATAAAATTTGCGTTTTGTCTTTTCGATAAGCGAATGCAGCTTATTTCTATATACCTTCTTATTTTACAAGTAAATCACAGTCATTGGGATGGAGCTTTGTTTGTCGATATAATCAATTTTTTTCATCAATGGATTCGATGAGAGCTCTAATTGTTTTAATCTGTATCTTCGTAAGTGTTCACTATGTCTGATTTCAAAATTTCTAAGGGTTTGACCCAAGTAGACAGCATTACATTCTGGACTTTTAAGTTTATATACACCAGACTTATTTAATGGGGATATTTTTGGTTTTACATTTAACAATTTTGTACTCACATTACTTTTAAACTGTCTTCTTAAGTGATAATTGTAAAGATCAGCAGATATATTTTTCCTGGTTTTCTATATCATTGCACAGTTGTACTGATCTTAAAAGGGTAAAAGATATCCAGGATATCCCCATAGGGCTAATACTATCTAAGCTTTAATATTTGTAATATGACATATTCTTCTTTTTCCTATTAATATGATATATTATGTCAATCACAAGGTAGGTCACTCCTTGGTCTAGCCATAAATAATTATTAAACATTAGGTAGGCATCAAATGAAATGTAACTTCTGTCATTCTGACGATGATATTTAATATCGAAACAATTGTCAATTTTCTTAGAATTTTTAACAGTTTTTCAATATATTGTGGAATTATCTAGAAACAGTAAGTTTCATTTAAAACATTATTTTAAGATGCTAATTTGTAAACACATTGTGAGATTAGCCATACGGCTGGAACTTACCACACCACCTCCTGAAGCAAAAGCGATTCCAATTCATGATACAATAAATTGCAAGGTAGGATATATAGACTGACGAAAACGTGTCCAGTTCACGCAGTGACGTCAACTGGAGAGTAAACACGAGAGAATCTCCAACTATTTATATGTATAATGTGTTGTTATCGACGATTTTGACAAGTTTTTGTGGATAAAATAGATATTTTCAAGCGTTTTTCGGTTTACAGGTTATGTGTACCTGTAAATTACTGATCTAAAAATCGAATTTATAAGTAATATAAGTATCAACAATGCGTTGTGCTGTGTGTGGGTGCAATAGTGACAACCAGTGTAAAGATTTCACAAAAGACATCCAATTTTTTAGGTTCCCTAAAGACACTACTGTGAGGAAATTATGGGTGACTTCTTGTTGTAGAGCAGATATTTTCAATTAAAATACTGTGAGTTCATTAATCTGTTTGCTGATGACACTTAATTGCATGTAGTGAAGTTAATATTGAGAGCACTGTTGAAAAAATGAACTTCATCTTGTTATCAATAAGCCAATATCTCACTCTAAATAGGCTCAAACTAAATGTAATCAGAACACAGGCGATGATCTTTACAACTACTTATAGTTATGATTCTTTCGATATTGATAATATTATGCTTATAAAAAGATTTCGAAAATCACTGTGTATAATTCAATTATTCAGCCACATTTTGATTATTGTTCATCAATTGTAATCTGTTGAATCTCATAAGTTGAATATGCTTCAGAAGCTTCAAAATCGTGGAAGGAGAATAATACTGAAAACAAATCGCCTCACCCCTATAAGATCAATGTTATTGACCCTTTATTGGTTTTCAGTTGAAAACAGATTATTTTATTTTACTATGATTTTTATATACAAAATAATAAACCAATTGGCACCTGAGTACTTTCAGAGATATACAACTTATAATAAGAATATTCATAATTATAATACACGTTGCAAAAATGACATCCATGTTTCTAGCACTTCTTTTCGTGGGACAGTGAATTCACAGTTTTTCAAAGGTTTCTTGGAGTTCAATAAATTACCTGGGTCTGTTAAGGTATCAGATTCACTGATACAGTTCATAACCAGCTCGAACGAATACATCCAAAATAAGTAACTTTGTATATAAATATTGGTGTTCAACGGTTTACTATATATTATATATGAAGTTCAAAACAACATACTTTTTTGTATATACAAATATAATTTATTTTATTAGGATTATACTAAACATTTTATTCCATATGTCCGTATTATATTTCCTTTTATTGTGATCCTACATACTATTGTTCTGTTTTTATTTTTTATTCTATATGTATTTTTAATATGTTACATGTAATTGCATACTGATTGATGTTATAGTAAGCTTTCTATCCCATGTTCTTTATTATATTTACATTGCTGTTTATTTTAATATGTCTTTTTATATGTATATTAGTGTTCCTAATTAAATAAAGATCTATATATCTTGTATTTTGGCGTTTTATTGAATTTTGTAACTTGGCAATTGGCAGTATTAATGCTAGTTGCATTAATTAATAAAAAAGGAAAAATGTATAAAATATACAATTAATTTTTAAAAACCGAGTTTTCTAACAAAACAAGTTCTATTGAAATATAACAGATGGAAGGTCACTTAAAAAAAGAACTACCTTGATTTTTACAATCTCTCATATTTATTTGGTTATCCTTCATTTATAACAATAGGTTACAAACCTGCAGCTTATTAGTTTGAACAAAAAATCAGGAACCATTATTGAAATTTAGAATTATTTTAAAATGTTTCCTTTTCCATGGAATGTATCATTTTCAGAAAATACAACATATTTAATATGAAACGTGATGAATCCCTTCAAGAATATTAAGTGGACATTGCCCGACTAGTTCGATTTGCTTATCCGTCAGCACCAGAGAACATGATGGAATGTCTGGGCATCCAGGCCTTTATTGATGGCTCACGTGACCCCGATACGCAGAGTATGATTCGTTTAGCCCATCCGAAAACATTAGTCGACGCATTGATAGCTGCTCTTGAATATAAAGCAGCAACGAAGGCTTCGGAATATAACAAAACTAGGACCATCCAAGAAGAAGGTGTCGAAAACAGATTTGACCAGTTCGTCAGTTTAACAAAAAGTATGATAGACGAGAACCCGAGAAAGATCATATGCTACAATTGTCGCGAGCTAGGACATGTACGTAGTTCGTGTAAGCGCCCCAGGACTCCTGCAAACCAAGAACCCCAGTCACAGGAAAACTAGATCGGGTCGGCTACGAGGAGGCAGCACCGACCCATGATCATTCCAAAGACCCTCTCATACTAATAGCTTCGCTCAGGTGTCGCAACGACAGTGTATATGTAGATGGAGAAGTGAATGGCAAGAGATATACTCTGCTGATTGACCCTGGAGCAACTAGAACCATTATACGACCAGTGATAATAAACTCAAAGAAGAAGCTTCTACCAACGAGACTGCGACTGCGGACCGCCACAGGTGAGAGTGCCAACGTTTACGGTGAAACACAAATCCAATTGGGAATTGGCGCAGAAAAGTTCACGCGTACGGTAATCGTAGCTGACATTGAAGAAGACGTGATTCTGGGAATGGAAGTAATAAATGTACATGGTTTGCAATTAGACTTTAGAAACAGAACCATTAAAGTGGGTTCCGAGGAGGTATTTCTTCATCCATATGAAGGCAGGGCGGTGTTGGCAGCTGTACAGGAAGATACCGTTCTACCTACACGAAGCGAAACCATGATAGTAGAACGGCTACAGGGAATCATGGTTACGTCGGCGAAGG
Organism: Galeruca laticollis; assembly: GCA_963921935.1. Lineage (NCBI taxonomy): Eukaryota > Metazoa > Arthropoda > Insecta > Coleoptera > Chrysomelidae > Galeruca > Galeruca laticollis. Next base: position 169,190,439 of record OY998180.1, read on the forward strand.
AAATCCCAGTACGTGTGATAAACGTGAATGATTACCCAGTTACCATCAAGAAGGAAACCAAGATTGGATCCTGCGTACCAGTGACGTCTATAGTTCGTCAAACGACGACCACTGACAATTATAATACCAGATTCGAACAAATGTTATCAGTAGCTGGTCAATCTTTGGATCGAGCTAAAAAAACAGGATGAGAGAATTTCTCTTCCAGTATCGAGACTTATTTGTACTAAAAGGAGGAAAGACTGGTAGAACATCAGCCGTCAAACACAAAATCGATACTGGTAATGCTAAACCAATTAGGCAATCAGCTCGAAGACTTCCACGAGCGAAGAGAGAGGAAGCTGAAAGAGTAATTCGATAGATGGCAGAAGAAAAAGTAATAGAACCATCTACTAGTCCATGGGTGTCTCCAGTAGTGCTCGTCAAGAAAAAGGATGGAACTACGAGATTCTGCGTGGATTATCGCCAGCTCAACAACGTGACGACGAAAGACAGCTATCCTCTCCCGTGAATTCCCGATACGCTAGATACTTTGGCCGGCAGCAAACTGTTTTCCATCTTGGACTTGAAGTCTGGTTATTGGCAAGTGGAAATGGACCCAGAAGTCAAAGAGAAGACTGCTTTTACCACTGGATCTGGATTATGGCAATTCAACGTCATGCCATTCGGGCTCTATAACGCGCCTGCGACATTTGAAAGACTCATGGAAAATGTCTTGAGAGGGTTGTCTCGGAAGACATGCCTGGTCTGTTTGGACGACATCGTAGTAGTGGGTAAGACATTTGACGAACACTCGAAGAATTTGGAAGACGTATTCAAACGACTCCAAGCTGCCCAGCTCATGTTAAACCCGAAGAAATGTCAGCTGTTCCAAAACCGAGTCAACTATCTAGGTCATATAGTGAGCAAAGAAGGAGTGGCGGTGGATCCAGAGAAAATTGCTTCCATTCAGCAATGGCCGCAACCAACCGACAACCATCAAATTAGGAGTTTCCTTGAACTTTGCACGTATTATAGAAGATTTATCAGGAAGTTTGGAAATTTTGCCAAGCCTCTAACTCGACTTATCGACTTTCAGAAGAAGCAAGAGCTTTCCAATTGGACGAAGACTGTCGAACGGCTTTTGAAACCTTGAAGAGGCATTTAACCACGGCGCCGATATTAGGATACCCATTACCTGAAGGAGACTTTATTCTTGACACTGACGCAAGCAACGTAGGAATTGGAGGAATGCTCTCACATATTCAAGGAGGGCAAGAAAGTTCTGGGATATTTCAGTAAAGTCCTCTTCAAACCAGAACGAAACTACTGCGTCACAAGAAGGGAACTTTTGGCGGTAGTGAAGTCCGTGGAACACTTTTACCAGTATCTCTATAGTAGGAAGTTCTTACTCCGGACTGATCACGCAGCATTCAAGTGGTTGATGCAGTTCAAGAATCCCGAGGGCCAGGCCGCGAGATGGATTGAACGACTTCAAGAGTACGATTTCAACATCGAACATCGAGCTGGTGTGAGTTACCGAAATGCCTACTCCCTGTCCTGACGGCCGTGCCCAACAGACTGCTCCCACTGCAACAAGGCGGAATCTAGCAGTTCCAAGAACTGCTGTAGTCAATAATGAATGGTCACCCACCAGGATCAGAGAAGATCAGGAGAATGATCCTCACCTGAAGATCATCCGGCAGTGGGAGGAAGAAAATCGGCGACCTACCTGGCAAGAAGTGTCAAGATTTTCACCGAAACTCAAGGCGTATTGGGCTCAGTGGGACTCCCTTGTCCTGGAAGAAGGGCTGTTGAAAAGAGTCCTTGAAAACGATGATGGTTCCTAGATGAGGAGACAGCTAGTTATCCCGAGAACAAGAGTAACTGAAGTACTAAAGAAGTTACACGACAGTCCATCGGGAGGTCATCTGGGAGTGAAGAAAACCCTCCAGCGAATCCGTGAGAGGTTTTATTGGATGAACAGCTCCGATTATGTGAAGGACTGGTGTAAGAAATGTACGACTTGTGCTACGAGTAATGGACCACATCGCATGAGAAAGGCACCCATAAAACAGTACAATGTTGGAAGCCCTTTCGAAATGATTGCTTTAGATATCGCTGGACCATTTCCGATGACTGGAAATGGTGGCAAATACATACTGGTTGTAATGGATTATTTCACAAAGTGGGTGAAAATTTACGCTACCCCGAACCAAGAGGCCACAACTGTTGCAGATGTATTGGTGAAAGATTTTATCAGCCGATATGGAGTGCCCTTGGAAGTCCACAGCGACCAGGGAAGACATGTCGAAAGTCATCTATTCCAGGAGATTTGCGAGAAGCTGGGAATGAAGAACACCAGGACAACAGCATTACATCCACAGTCAGATGGAATGGTCGAGAGAATGAACAGGACTATTGTAAAATACCTGTCCAAAGTAGTATCCAGCCATCAGAGAGATTGGGACCAGTATCTTTCCCTATTCGCATTGGCTTATCGATCTGCCGTCAATGAGTCAACGGGTGAAACACCGGCGAAAATCCTGTTTGGACATGAAATGAGGCTTCCTTGTGACCTGGAATTTGGCTGTCGGCCTGGAGAAGATCTAGCAGGCGAAGACTACTTGATCCAATTGAGAAGAAGGCTGGACGATATTCATGAATTAGTTCGAACGAATGTTCAAGTTGCCAGCGACAGAATGAAAAGTCGGTACGACACGCAGGCCACATAAGGCGGTTTTAAAGAAGGGGACAAAGTATGGTTACACAACCCGACGAGGAGGAAAAAATTTTCTCCAAAATTACAAAAATCCTGGGAAGGTCCATACTTAATCAAGAAAAGAATCAATGATGTTATATATCGCATAAGCAAAATCCCCAACGAAAAGTAGTTCACCAAAACCGACTAGCGCCATTCGAAGGAGACGCTGACCTAGAGAAAGGTGTAAACCATATTCGAGATGTATCTGATTCTACCTCCGATGAATTTATGGGCGCGTATGGAGGTACCGGGAAAGCTAGATATGGAGTTACTCCAGAACAACTACAAGATTTGTTCACGCCCCTGGCAAGGCACTGAAAGTGAAACATAATTCGCGGTACGTCTTCTACGTGGTAACTAAAAATGAATTTCAAGATCGATCTACCTACCGCGATGTGTGGGAATCATTTCGAAACCTACGAGACCATGTGTTGGAATCCAGTGTGAAGAAACTGGCTATGGCCTAAGATAGTGAGTAACCAGTTGGATTGGCGAATCATCAGGAACATGGTAGATATTATCTTTCAAGATACTGGTGTCCAGATATTAATTTGCAGCTACAACCTCCGTTATCAGTATCCGATGAAGACGGTGCCCTGCTATTTCCATAAGATCGGAAAGTGTAGAAATGGGGCCAGTTGCCGATTCAAACATCCAGGCTCGGCTTCACAAAAGTTCCAGGAGGAACTTCCATTTAAGGAGGGGGTGATGTTACGAAACAGCACACTGGTATAGTCCCTAAATCCGACTCGGTCTAAGCCAGGTATGAAAGTTAAAATTATGGCGGACGCGCAGGGATTTCTTAGAATTGTTTACGATTGTGACTATCTTATCTAGACATTGTTTTTGTGACCAGTCTTATTTTGAAAATGCCAGAAAGCCAATTGTTTTTGTGTAAGCCGCAATCTAGAATTATCTAGTGAAAAAGGCACTAATATATAAGGGACCGACCAGGAACAGTTAGTTAGTTGTGAAATAAACAAGAATACACCTAAATAGCAAACAGTAAATAAGTGAATATAAATTTAGTTAAGTGTTTATATAAATTAGTTTAAGTGAATATACTGTGTATATAATTGGTGAATAAATGAATTAAGTAAGTGAACCTACCGTGTGTTTAAAATTTATCCCGCCCGTAATAAAAACGGTCAAATAAATATAAAAACATTACAATATGAATTAATTAACTGTAAAATATATTTTGCATAGGTATTAAAATAGCGAACATATAATTTCTACTGAAAATCTTTCATAACTGTGTAACAAACTCAAGTCCAACACATCAGTAATATTCAAGAGAACGTATATTTTCAGATACGTAATTACAGATGAATTTCGTTTAATTTTATTTGTTTACTGTTTAACGAATTTCCCAGCAGAAATGTATTAATTTAAACTTTAAATATGCTCTTTTCTCTTTCAGAACGAGAGAGCTGCAATCAAGACAATTTAACAGCGCGAATCCGCTAATATTTCACGGAATAAATTTGAGAATGGAACTCCAGCTAATAAACATTAATGATTTTAATAAGAATTCCAGCCGATCTGAGCTCGAAACTGAACTGAAGAACGGTCCTTTAGAGTCAAGAATCTCAAACGACTGTTTTTAAATGTTCAGTGGGCCACTTAGTGTTTATAACAGATTTAATTAATTAATTCAGACGTTCTTACAGCATTTTCGTAATCTTATAGCCAGTTATTACTTTGTAAGTATAATAACTGTAACACTACTTGACAATCTGAAAATTAATATCTTCATAAAATGCCCCCTGCCGTGGTACGCCGTTTGCCTGTCACCCTTATAAGAGATTATGCCCTCATAATAGCATTCCTTGCTGTGTTTCTCCATACAATAACGTTACCTGTAGATTTCTCTTGCAACTCACGCTAGTTACTTCCTTCAAGTTATATTTGGCCTATCAGTATTCTTTAGGAGTATCTAAAAATATTTATTGTATAAGAAACAATAAATACTTATGCCATCACTTTAAAAATTGGTAACGATTTTGGGAGGGACTCCCAAAAAATTTCAGGATATCAAAATACGAAATTAGATGTCAATTTATTATACTCAAAGATAGCAGTTGAAGAATCCTTCAGTCAGATCCTTCACTCAAAGAGGAAAATTTCCATCATATATAATGGGTTTAACTGAGTATTGTTTGGAAAATATTTATAAATGGAATGAAACTGTGTTAATAATAAACAGAGAGTGCTCCCATGGATTCTTCATTATCTCCATGTATATATGAAACATATAGCTAAATATAGTTAATTTATTCACAAATTCCCACCTGGCTTCGTTGTTTATTAACCTTTTGAGGGATTATGCCCTCACAATATACTGCCGAGCATAAATTTAGGGCTATCCCGTAATTTGAAGTTATTTCCGTACTCTTATTTACTACCTGGAATAAGTTTTGTTCAAAGTTCATTGACACTAATGTGAAAGAATAATTAAAATACGATAGGCGGTGGGATAAAACTGAACAATTTTACTTGGCCATGATCTTAGTTGAAGCAAAAGAAATTCTAAGGATTCAATAACGAGTGTTCCCTCCTCTGGCAGTAATAATAGCTTGCAAACGACGAGGTAATCTGTAGATCAGTTTTTGTATCAAATCCTGCGGAAGAATGTCCCATTCCTGCACTAGTGTGGCGTGAATCTCTCGGGAATATATGGGGGTCGCACACGTTTTCGTAAATGTCTCCCACACATGATGTTTGATCGTATTCATATCTGGACTGCTAACAGGCCAAACAAATCGCGCGATTTGAACCTCGTCATGTTACTACACCACTTACACCAGTCGAGCGGTACTATGAACGGTACAACATGGTCTTGTCAGATACCTATACGCATGTAGACCACTTTCATGCTAGGGTCAAAAGATATGACTTCTTATGCCATAATACACGCTTAAGCATATATATCGCCTTTTATCCCATTAAGTTCTAAGTTCACTCTATCTGGGGAAAGTTCTCAGAAAAAATTCCAATACGACTGGTATGGACGGTATATATCATCAGACATTCCTGCTACGTCTTAAATACTTTAATACTACGCATTTATCCCAGCGACCGCAAAGCCTTTAATGGTTTGTTTGTAACATTAATTCGTGACTGAATCACCAAAGCCAAATACAAAATTATGAAAGATAGGAAACTATTAACATAGATTTTCCTCATTTCCATAATCAACTTGAATGTTACGATATGAAGATAATATTATCTCAGCGATATTGATATAAAATTTCTTGACTATCAAGCACCACTAACGATTTTTTAAAAAATATTCATTAGCTTTTCGGCACAATATTTTATAGTTTCTTGAACAATTCTGTATACAATTTTTATCTCCATTGGAGAGGTATCAAACCATGCATACTCCGAATCCGTTTATACCTATGCTCTAGCACTGTTGGTCCGCTGAATCTGAAAACGGACGGATTTACAGGCGGACACCAGAAGACTTCGATTTATCGTCGACTCGTGTGTAAGAGTCTAAAATCATCAACTGATTATTGTATTTACCGAAGACCCTTTAACATTAAAAATTTGTAGAATACGCACGAAGACACTCAGAAAGTAGTAATTTATATTCTACTTAGACCGATCAGTTTTTGTTTACCATTAATAACATTTATTTTTGACATATGGACCATTTCTATTACTTTTTCGCTCAACCTATCTAATATGCGAGAAAAGTATTGGTTTACCAACAAAAAAGTTGGATTTTTGAAATTTTTTTTTGAGTTATTTTTACGTTTTCCATTAACAACAACACGAAAAAACGGGTTTTTGAAAAAAAATCCTGTGTGTATGTCGTCGTCGTCGTCGTCGGCCACTTTTCCTTACATGTCTTGTTAGCACGATACAGCTTCCGGAGTGCAATAAGTCACCAATTTAATAATTGAATATTGTTAAAGACATGTCACAGATGAACCCTATTGATTTTCAGCTCACCAGAGCCTGTACAACGGGTGCTATGGTACTTGAAGTACGACATTTTGTCATTTTTTGAGAAATTTCAGTTTCTTAGCACGATACAGCCTCCGGAGTTCAACAAGTCAACAATTTTATGACTGAATATTATTGAGGACGTCTTACAGATGAACCCTGTTGATTTTCAGCTCACCAGAGCCAATACAACACTTGCTATGGTACTTGAAGTACGATATTTTTGTCATTTTTGGAGAAGTTTCAGTTTGTTAGCACGAAACAGCCTCCGGAGTATATACAATTGACCAATTTTATGATAAGATATTATTCAGAGCGTCTCAAAGATGAACCCTATTGATATTCAGCTCACTAAACCCAGTACAGCGAGTGCTATGGTACTTGGAGTACCAAATTTTTGGAGAATTTTCAGTTTGTTAGCACGATAGTAGTCTCCAGAAAGTATACGATTCATCAATATAATTTTATGATTGGATATTGTTCAAGGTGTCTCACAGGTGTACTCTATTGATTTACAGTTGACTAGAGCGAGTACAGCGGGTCCTATAAATACAGATATACTACATTTTTGGTTATTTTTGGAAAAATTTAGGTTTTTTAGCATGATACATCCCTCGAAGTGAATACAAGTAACAATTTTATGATAAAATATTGTTCATGGCCATAGATGCGGAAAAGTTAGTTTTAATCTTTAAAACTGTTTATTTTTTTTGTATTCAATTGTGTTGTCACAACTTTAAAACAATTATTTTTATTTTACAACAAAAAGTAGTAAACAATCTGAGTCAAATACACTGTAGTTAAGATATGAAATTAAATTGTATTTCAGTTCATTATTTTAATCTCCATTGACTACGTCTTCGTCTAAACTCTCAATGAACGGCACAGGTCCAATGTCTTCTCCATCAGTAGCATCACTCTTCAGATTTTGTAAAAATTTGTGGTACACTAGAGAGATAAACTGAATTAGATCCATCATATCACGTTTTTTCCGTGGCCCTACGGGTCTTATTCCTTGATAGAGCCTAATAAATGGAGCGTTTTTGAGAGATTTTGGCCTATCTTATCGGCTTGATGTCCGAAACATCAAACTCAATTTCAGCGTTCAGTGTTTCTTTGTACTTTATTTCATAAGGACTTCCTTTTTCCAGCCTAATCCATTGAAGTTTCATACAATTTACAGAATGTTTTTGTGTGTCTTTCTTCCTTCTGCTTATGTTTTCCTCTAAATTTGCTGTTGAAATAAAGTCTTCGCTGCTCATTCCACATACAATAAACTTTTTCTTATTTATGCAACTTACCGTGATTCTCTTTCAATCTTGAGTAACATAAATTGTCTTTCCTTTGGCTGCTAACTCTATACTTCCAAAAAAATGGTAATCGTTTGCTAAGAACGAATGTCCAGAAACTAAAAATATCTGATCAAGTTTTTCAATATCACGTCATCACGCTAAATGAATCTCTTTAGGACAAGAACCATTTTGATGTTACGGTTCTACCCTCCACATGAATCGCTGTAGGTTATTACTTTTTTTGCCATTAGGTTCAAATTTCAAATATTTTATCAAACATGAAGATATTTCCTATGAACCTCTTCAAGCTACTGTTTTATTCCATGTATAGAAAAACCCACAGTCTTTGACCAAGTCATGGACGCCAAAGTTATAGCAATACAAATTCCTTTTGAAGTATGCATCAGAGGCAGTTCTTCATTTTCTTTGGCTGAAACAGCACATTTCTTTAAGGAGTCCCTGGCGAGCTCTGCTTTCCTCAGATGCAGTTCGTGACCTCTCTTAAGGTTTTCTTTTTTCACATTACTTAAATGTGGGTCAGATATTTTTATTTTAAAAATATTGCAGGACTTACACGTATACCTTTCCTCGAAGTGTAAAAGTGAATATTGTATTAAAAATATACATGTAAAAATGTTGTTTGACAGGTTCTTTCTCATTTTTTTGGCATTTCTCAACGTACAATTTGTACATTTGACGAAGATTCAGATATTCTTGCAAATACTTTCGATAAGGATTATGCTTCCTAGTATAGTGGTTCTCGTAGAGAGGGAATGATTCAATGTGTTGTTTTACAAAGTTTACGTCTTCATCAGATATTTTCCTTGAAGGGTAGCCCTTTTTACACCTTAAATCATCGCCTGACGATCTAGCATCATTGGTACTTTTTAGAGCCCGAGCCTGTCTTCCTTATGATATTTTAAATGTGTTGAGGAATTATTTTTAATACACAGTTATATCATTTTTAGGCTTCAGAATATACTTATTTGAACATGACCCTTCTTCCTTTCTCGGCCTTCTTTGTTTAACTGCACGCTTTTGAATTAATACACCAAATATAGGTATTTTGTTTTACGAAATTTCCCATTTTTCAGAAAGATTCAAGTGAAATGATTTCATTTCTTCTGCAGTGACTTTTTCATTGTACTTAAACTTACATGCATACTGAATATCTTCAAATGACTTCCCTTCAACGACGACACCTTTCTTCATAACATATCGCTGCCCATATTTCTAGCCATTTTTGCTTTATTTTGTTTGTGTTGGTCAGTATTTTTAGTTCTTTTTTTTGTTCTATTTATGTTGGGAGGCCCATTTTCTAAGGCTTCTTCCATATAGCTGAATTGTGAACTAGATCAATATGCTACAAGTGCAGGTTGGACTAAGGTTGGCATGTTAATGACAGTCCTAGATCCCCCCAGCTGATTTGGGCCAGTGTTAGGATTCGTTAAAGGATCTTTCACATTGTTAGGCTTAACAAGTCAGGATCTTCAATGTCATTATCAACGTATTCTGAAGAATCTGAATCGTCATTTAGCGCTTGAAATATATTCCTTAAATTATAAGACATTCTAGTTTTTCAATTAAATGCGCTACAATATAAAAATCAAAAGAAATACTCAATGTAATATTATTAAATCTAAACTTAACCTAAAATCTCAATGAAATGCATCTAAAACACCAGTATTTCCACGCAATTCAAATGAATTATAACAATGTTATGAGTAGTAAAACCTACTACTTTCACTGTCCAAACACCTTTGTCAAACACTTTTACTGACAACTATTTAAAAAAGCACTTAAAACTGCCTTAAAGATAGCTTAGCAGACTGAACACACCATAGCAAAACAACAACAAACACTGACTTATGCCACTGTTATTCTGAACTAAACTGCTGTTCTGTTAGACCACAAAATTTGTACCGCTCCTAGTGGCGAATTTTGATACCACTGACTTAGACAACTTTCATTCTGACCAGAACTACAACAAATATAATAAAATATGTTCTCAACTCGATATTTACAACTTACTCACTTATGCCACTTTCATTCTGAGGAACTCATATGATACTGTTTTTTAGATATTTTTTATTTCAACAGAAGTAAGTGATAATTGGTGAGATATATAAATTGTCATGAAACACTCTGCTATTTGGTTTTGTTATGTTTCCTTATTTATTTTAGTATTTGTTTACTTTATTTTCAATATCATTTATCAGTTCTTATGTTAAAAAACAGGTTGTTAAATGTTCCTCGTCGATAAAAGTGAATGTTCAACTGGCAATTTCAATGTAAACATTGATAAATTTGGCAAATACCAACATTTGGAACTAACTAGGTACCTATATTAAATTATTACAAATTCCAGATGATTGACTTTATAAAAAAATATTCCGCGGAAAGTCTAAGAATATGTAAAGAAAGAAACATATTGTTGTAGAATTGTTATCCAAAATCAAGGAAATTTACCAACAAAAGTTAAATAAAAAGATCAAACTATCAAAAACTATATATTATCTGTCCTTCAGTTCTTAGTGTATACCAGTGGTAAATTTCAAATTAATGACTATAGACCAATCCCTTGTTTAGTACAGTCACCAAACTTTGTTAATATCTTGTTGTTTTGTCTGGTCAGCTCAAACGTGATGAGAAAATAAATTGGACAGTGCACCAACTGGTTACGCTCGTTCACAGCTCCAGTTATTACTTTTAAAAACTTTTCTTACTATCTCACAAGAACAACATCTACGATGCGAATTTGCTTCAGTTAATAAACAGAATTATATTATTCTGTGGCTACATCGAATATTTACATTGTAATAATGCTTTTTCTATGTTTTATAACACACTTATTAAAAGAATAAAATATGTATCATAATGAAGTTCATTATGTTACAGATTTTCATTACGATAAAAAATTTTAAGCCAATAGAATCAAGCTACTTTTAGTAAAGTGACACTTAGTCTTACAACTGTCAAGTAATTTTGTTTTTCAAAAGTACCGAGACAGTGACTCACAGCTTAAATGATGCAGTCGCTATAACAAAAACTAACTTGTCTCAGTGCTTCTTTAACTATTAAAATCAAAAACAACTTATTGAAGTTAAGTTAGTAAAGAGTCTTCTAAAAAATTATTAATTACTTTTTGTCTTAAATATGCTTTACTTAATTAACAATAAATAATTAATTAAATAATATCGAATATAACGTCACAGCTTAAATGATGCAAAAACAAAAGATAATAAAATATGTATGTAAATAGAGAAGAAAAACTATACGATATGAAATACGCCTGCTAATATTTGGACGGGCCTCCTTCATTATCAATAACGGCTTGTAGTGTTCTGGGCATTGATTCAACTAATTTTGTAGTATACTCCGGGGAAATTGTATTCCATACTTCAGTAATTATTACTTTTAGTTCATTTTGTTAGATATTGGGGCACTATTTACTTTATTCTTCAATGTCAGCCACAAATTCTCAATAACGTTTAAGTTTGGTGACTGGACTGGTGTTTTAATAACATTTGGGCAGTTGTAAAGCAACTATCTGCGGACGCGAAATGACGTGTGTTTTGGATCATTGCCATGATAGAACCGATAATTGTTATCAATATAGAATTTTTGGGCACTAGTATCGAGATGCTGCCTTAATATATCCAAATACGCATATTGATTCATATTTCCCTCAATGAAATGCATATTGTTACGAAACAGCACACTGGTATAGTCCCTAAATCCGACTCTGTCTAAGCCAGGTATGAAAGTTAAAATTATGGCGGACGCGCAGAGATTGTTTACGATTGTGACTATCTTATCTAGACATTGTTTTTGTGACCAGTCTTATCTAGAAAATGCCAGAAAGCCAATTGTTTTTGTGTAAGCCGCAATCTAGAATTATCTAGTGAAAAAGGCACTAATATAAATATAAAGGACCGACCAGAGAGAGTTTAGTTGAGTTGATAAAGTGATCGCGACAAATAAACAAGAATACACCGAAATAGCGAACAGTGAATTGTTGATATAAATTGATAATTAAGTTTGTGTGCATATAAATTAAGTGTTAGTGAGTAGTTTAGTGTTTAAATAAATTAGTAAGTAGCCATACCCTGTGTTTAATGTTTATCCCACCCGTTTACTGTTTAAATAAATTAGAAAACCATTACATTGGTATCGGGTGTGGGGTAATATGAATAAATTGCTACGTAAAAATGGCCAAGAGACTACGTGATTTGAAAGTGGCGGAATTGAGAGCAGAATTGGAAGATCGTGGGTTGGAAACGACCGGTAAGAAAAGTGAATTAGTAGAAAGACTTAAAGTGGCACTGGAAAATGACGGCTTTGATCCAGAAACCGCTTTATTTAATGACGAGGCTTCCACCTTAATCTCGTCAATTTCTGCTAACATGGACAAGAAGATTTCTGCCATAGAAGAGAACATGGACAAAGATTTCTACTATGAAGCACGACATTTCTGCCAATATGGACGAGAAGATTTCTACTTTGCAGAACGATATATTTGCCGATATCTTAGGTCTGTTCCAACCAACACAAAAACCGTACAGTTACGATACAAACGCAGTTGACCTGCTGATTACTGAATATAATAAGTCTATGTAATTTACATCAAATTTGCTGCGTTACTGAGATTGTACGGTAATAAAACGGTATTTACTTCGATTGGAACAAACCTCTTATTAATGAAAAACGACATTGCCGCTGACATTGAAAATGAAATTTCGTCTCTAAAATCTGAAATCGAGAATAAGATGTCAACGATGGACGAGAAAATCGAGAATAAAATGTCAACGATGGACGAGAAAATCGAGAATAATATTACAACGATATATGAGAAAATCAAGGAGTTAGAGGAAAAGATTGCCGATTAAAGAACGCGAGGCACGCCAGAGGAAGAAAAGAAGACCGAGCAAACGAAACCTTACAAACCAGAAACACTACCTAAGTTTGAAGACATTGGCAGTTTTACCCGAGTCAAGGCCCCAACTTTCGATGGAAAAATGTCGTGGACCAATTATGTGAAACAATTTGAAGCAGCCGCTAGAGTGAATAATTGGTCCGATAGAGACAAGGCAGTGAACTTAACTATCGCGCTTCGGGGAGATGCCTTAGATGTACTTCAGACGATACCTCTGGAATAAACGGATGATTTCGAGCAGCTGAAGAAGAGGTTGGACATGCGATATGGTCACGAACATCTAGAACATGTGTACCAATCTCAGCTGAACAACCGAAGGCAGAAATGTGACGAAGCACTTCAAGAATATGAAGTGGATATTGCCCGACTCGTTCGATTTGCTTATCCATCAGCAGCAGAGAACATTATGGAATGTCTAGGCATACAAACGTTAATTGATGGCTTACGTGACCCCGATATGCAGAGGACGCTTCGCTTAGCACATCCCAAAACATTAGTTGACGCATTGACAGCTGCTCTTGAATATGAAGCAACATCGAAGGCTTCGGGTTACAACAAATTTAGGACCATCCAAGAAGAAGGCGACGAGGACAAGTTTGACCAGATCGTCAGCTTGATCAAAGGTATGATGGACAAGAAGCCGAGAAAGATCAGATGCTGGAATTGTGGCGAGCTGGGGCATGTACGCAGTTCGTGTAAGCGCCCCAAGACTCCTGCAAACCAAGAACTCCAGTAACAGGAAAACTAGAACGGGTCGGCTACGAGGGGGCAGTACCGACCCATGATCGTTCCAAAGACCCTCTCATAATGATGGCTTCGCTCAGATATCGCAACGACAGTGTATATGTGAATGGCGATGTAAATGGCAAGATATATGCTCTGCTGGTTGACACTGGAGCAACTAGAACCATTATACGACCAGAGATAATAAACCCACAGAAGAAGCTTCTACCAACGAGACTGCGACTGCGGGCCGCCAAAGGCGAGAGTGCCAACATTCACGGGGAAACACAAATCCAATTGGGAATTGGCGCAGAAAAGTTCACGCATACGGTAATCGTAGCTGGCATTGAAGAAGACGTGATTCTGGGAATGGACGTAATGAATGTACATGGCTCCCAATTATACTTTAGAAACAGAACCATTGAAGTGGGTTCCGAGGAGGTATTTCTTCATCCATATGAAGGCAGCGCGGTGTTGGCAGCTGTACAGGAAGATACCGTTCTACCTGCACGAAGCGAAACCATGATAGTAGCACGGCTACAGGAAATCATGGAGGAAGGTACACCGGTTATGATGGAGCCAAGGAACCACGACGAAGAGGTTGGCAAAGGAGTACTAATTGGAAAAGGATTGGTTACGTCGGCGAAAGAGATCCCAGTACGTGTGATAAACGTGAATGATTACCCAGTTACCATCAAGAAGGAAACCAAGATTGGATCCTGCGTACCAGTGACGTCTATAGTTCGTGAAACAACGACCACTGACAATTCTAATACCAGATTCGAACAAATGTTATCAGTAGGTGGTCAATCTTTGGATCGAGCTAAAAAAACAGGATGAGAGAATTTCTCTTGCAGTATCGAGACTTATTTGTACTAAAAGGAGGAAAGACTGGTAGAACATCAGCCGTCAAACACAAAATCGATACTGGTAATGCTAAACCAATTAGGCAATCAGCTCGAAGACTTCCACGAGCGAAGAGAGAGGAAGCTGAAAGAGTAATTCGAGAGATGGCAGAAGAAAAAGTAATAGAACCATCTACTAGTCCATGGATGTCTCCAGTAGTGCTCGTCAAGAAAAAGGATGGAACTACGAGATTCTGCGTGGATTATCGCCAGCTCAACGACGTGACGAAGAAAGACAGCTATCCTCTGCCTCGAATTGACGATACGCTAGATAAGTTGGCCGGCAGCTAACTGTTTTCCACCTTGGACTTGAAGTCTGGTTATTGGCGAGTGGAAATGGACCCAGAAGACAAAGAGAAGACTGCTTTTACCACCGGATCAGAATTATGGCAATTCAACGTCATGCCATTCGGGCTCTGTAATGCTCCTGCGACATATAAAAGACGCATGTAAAATGTCTTGAGAGGGTTGTCTTGAAAGACATGCCTGGTCTATTTGGACGACATCGTAGTACTGGGGAAGACATTTGACGAACACCTGAAGAATTTGGAAGACGTTTTCAAACGACTCCAAGCTGCCCAGCTCATGTTAAACCCGAAGAAATGTCAGCTGTTCCAAAACCGAGTCAACTATCTAGGTTATATAGTGAGCAATGAAGGAGTGGCGGTGGATCCAGAGAAAATTTCTTCCATTCAGAAATGGCCGCAACCAACCGACAAACATCAAATCAGGAGTTTCCTTGGACTTTGCACATATTATAGAAGATTTATCAGGAAGTTTGGAGATATTGCCAAGCCTCTAACTTGACTTACAGAAGAAGCAAGAGCTATCCAATGGGACGAAGATTGTCAAACGGCTTTTGATACCTTGAAGAAGCATTTAACCACGGCGCCGATATTAGGATACCCTTCACCACAGGGAGACTTTATTCTTAACACTGACGCAAGCAACGTAGGAATTGGTGGAGTGCTCTCACAGATCCAAGGAGGCTAAGAAAGAGTGCTGGGGTATTTCAGTGAAGTCTTCTCCAAACCAGAACGAAACTACTGCGTCACAAGAAGAGAACTTTTGGCGGTAGTGAAGTCCGTGGAACACTTTTATCAGTATCTCTATGGTAGGAAGTTTTTAATCCGGACTGATAATGCAGCACTTAAGTGGTTGATGCAGTTCAAGAATCCCGAGGGCCAGATCGCTAGATGGATTGAACGACTTCAGAGTAGGATATCAACATAGAGCTGGTGTGAGTCACCGAAATGCCGACTCCCTGTCCAGACGGCCGTGCCCAACAGACTGCTTCCCCTGCAACAAGGCGGAATCTAGGGAAGCTGCAGTTTCAAGAACTACAGTAGTCAATGAAGAATGGTCACCCAACAGGATCAGAGAAGATCAGGAGAATGATCCTTGCCTAAAGAAGATTCGGCAGTGGAAGGAAGAAAATCGGCGACCTACCTGGCAAGAAGTGTCAAGATTTTCACCGAAATTCAAGGCGTATTGGGCTCAGTGGGACTCCCTTGTCCTGGAAGAAGGGCTGTTGAAAAGAGTCCTTGAAAACGATGATGGTTCCGAGATGAGGAGACAGCTAGTTATCCCGAGAACAAGAATAGCTGAAGTACTAAAAAAGATACACGACAGTCCATCGGAAGGTCATCTGGGAGTGAATAAAACCCTACAGAGAATCCGTGAGAGGTTTTATTGGATGAACAGCTCCGATTATGTGAAGGACTGGTGTAAGAAATGTACGACTTGTGCTACGAGTAATGGACCACATCGCAAGAGAAAGACCTATGAAACAGTATAATGTTGGAAGCCCTTTCGAAAGGATTGCTTTAGACATCGCTGGACCATTTCCGACCACAGAAAATGGTGGCAAATACATACTGGTTGTAATGGATTATTCTACAAAGTGGGTGGATATTTACGCTATCCCAAACCAAGAGGCCACAGCTGTCACGGCTGTATTGGTGAAAGAATTTATCAACCGATATGGAGTGCCCTTGGAAGTCCACAGCTACCAGGGAAGAAATTTCGAAAGCCATCTATTCCAAGAGATTTGCGACAAGCTGGGAATGAAGAAGACCAGGACGACAGCATTACATCCACAGTCAGATGGAATGGTCGAGAGAATGAACAGGACTATTGGAAAATACCTGTACAAAGTAGTTTCCAGCCATCAGAGAGATTGAGATCAGTATATTTCCCTATTCGCATTGGCTTATCGATCTGCCGTCAATGAGTCCACAGGTGAAACACCTGCGAAATTCCTGTTTGGACGTGAAATGAGGCTTCCTTGTGACCTGGAATTTGGCTGTCGGCCTGGAGAAGTTCTAGCAGGAGAAGACTACGTGATACAATTGAGAAGAAGGCTGGACGGAAAACCAAAAGTAGTTTACCAAAACCGACTAGCGCCATTCGAAGGAGACCATGACCTAGAGAAAGGAGTAAACCATATTTGAGATGTATCTGACCCTACCTTCGATGAATTTATGGGCGCGTATGAAGGTGCCGGGAAAGCTAGATATGGAGTTACTTCAGAACAACGACAAGATTTGTTCACTCTCCCGGAAGATTATTCACTTGCATACAACATCCCTGTCCGTGTCAAGAACGCACGAGGGTTGGCATCCGTCTTTGGAAGAAGTTCGGGCAATTAGAAAAACTTGAAGACCAGATTCCAGCCCCTGGCAAGACACTGAAACTGAAACATAATTCGCGGTACGTCTTCTACGTGGTAACCAAAAATGAATTTAAAGATCGATCTACCTTCCGCGATGTGTGGGAAGCACTTCGTAACCTCCGAGACCATGTGTCAGAATCTAGCGTGAAGAAACTGGCTATGCCTAAGATAGCGAGTAACCAGTTGGATTGGCGAGTTATCAGGAACATGGTAGATATTATCTTTCGAGATACCTGTGTCCACATATTAATTTGCAGCTACAACCCCCGTTATCAGTATCCGATGAAGACGGTGCCCTGCTATTTCCATAAGACCGGAAAGTGTAGAAATTGGGCCAGTTGCCCATTCAAACATCCAGTCTCGGCTACACAAAAGTTCCAGGAGGAACTTCCATTTAAGGAGGGGGTAATGTTACGAAACAACACACTGGTATAGTCCCTAAATCAGAATCTGTCTAAGCCAGGTATGAAAGTTAAAATTATGGCGGACGCGCAGGGATTGTTTACGATTGTGACTATCTTATCTAGACATTGTTTTTGTGACCAGTCTTATCTAGAAAATGCCAGAAAGCCAATTGTTTTTCTGTGAGCCGCAATCTAGAATTATCTAGTGAAAATGGCACGAATATAAATATAAAGGACCGACCAGAGAGAGTTTAGTTGAGTTGATACAGTGATCGCGACAAATAAACAAGAATACACCGAAATAGCGAACAGTGAAGTGTTGATATAAATTAATAATTAAGTTTGTGTGCATATAAATTAAGTGTTAGTGAGTAGTTTAGTGTTTAAATAAATTAGTAAGTAGCCATACCGTGTGTTTAAAGTTTATCCCACCCGTTTACTGTTTAAATAAATTAAACATTACAATATTACCCACTCCTGCAGATGACATACAGCCCCATAACATTACTCCACCTTCACCCGTGCTCTACAGTAGCTTTCATATTTTCCAATTTTAATTCTTCGTTAGGCTTTCTCCACACTGATATTTTTCCATCGGAACCAAATAAGTTTATTTTGGTCTAATCAGCAAATATTACTGAGTTCCAGAAGTTTAAGTCTTCTCAAGCGTCTATTTTTTCGGCTAAGAATAAAAGGGTTGTTTCTCGCAGTTCAACCATGTAAATTATTTTTTCGCAAGATCTGTGGAATTGTTTCGGCGTTACACCTTTTTCCAAACTGTCTTTCCACCTCGACGCACATCTTCGGGAACTTTTTTTGGATTATTTGATACCTCTCTTACAATCCATCTTTCCTCTCGTTCATTGAATATCTTATTTGGAGCCAATCTTGACCTATTCTCACTCTGTTCTCATTACGGTAACATTCAATGATATGCTGAACCGTTGATGAACATTTATTTACCATTTTGGCTATGTCTCTTTGGCTGTATCCATTCCTGTGATGAGTAATAATTAAATTTCTTTCAGAAATTGTAGTTCGACGACCCATTTTTAAATAGCTTCGTTTTATTGAGTGAAAACGTGTCGTCAAATGTCAAACTATATAAAAAACAATTGCATTAAGAAATCAAAGCAACGCCGCCCTCGTAAATTTCAAAATGATGAGTTTTGACCCCTGTTATTATTTTTGCATCTTTGAAGATGTGACGTCAATATTCGATATAATTTAATTAATTATTTATTGTTAATTATGTAAGACATATTTAAAACAAAAAGTAATTCATAATCTTTTAGTAGACTCTTTTACTAACTGAATTTCAATGAGTTGTCTTTTTTAATAATTTAAGAGGCACTGAGACTACTGAGTGATACCGAAGAATTTCCTCTGACGCCTCCAGGAATTGGAGAAAGAGCCAGAAATGCAGTTGTTAATATATTAGTCAATGAAAACCAAAAAATGTTACAAACAATTTATGGCTTGGAAAAAACAAAATTATTTCATTGTTTTCTGAGAATGTTTTAATAGTTTATTTTGAAGAATTACAAAAAATAATGAAACCATCATAAGTATGGACACATTATTAAACTACCAAATCTTTTAAACATAAAGCATAATGTCGACATATCAAAATACCTCAAGTTGCAAGCTCTAATAAAACATAAATCAGAAGGATTTATTGGTAGAAAATCGAAAATATATTTACCAGAAGAAATTAGGAGGTTTTTTGACAAGGCTCCTGAAAATCAACTTCTTTTTTCGAAAGTATGTACATATTAAATTAAAGAATTTAAATTTTTATAAAGAAATTTTAAATAGTCAAGCCATTTTACATTATAAAATGCAATTTTAATCAATAATTTCGTGAGAAGCCGTAATGTAGTTTTATGGTCAGGGTTCGATCCCTACCCCCGTCCTACCAGCTTTTGGCGTTTCTTCACTTTAGCGGAAATCTTATTATAGGTCAAATGTTGAGTCAATCCATAGCGTTTGACGAGCTGAGTCGATTGATATACACTTTTGTCTGTTGGCTTTAGCCATAATAGTCCTGTGTCTATTGTCAGTCCAAGGTATTATATTTTGTCTTTACATTGTATTATTTTGTTGTGTACTTTAAATCTTGGTTGTTTAGTCTGTTTGTATGGAATGAACATTGTCTCTGTCTTGTTTTCGTTATATGACAGTTTATTGCATTCTGCCCAGGCCTCGCATGCTGCCCAGATCCCAGTCCATTTGGTCTCTATAATTTTTAAACTTTGACCTGCAATGGCTATGATCTTGTCATCTGCAAAGGCCTGTATTATGTCTTCGTCAGTTGTTTGTCCTATCGTGTGCATGTCTGTAAACCAGTCTTCCATAACAAGTTCCACAGTATCGGTCCGAGGCTGGAGCCTTATGGGCAACCTCGTTGTGTCTTGTTCGTCATGTCTTCTGTGTTAATGTGTTTGTCAGAAAGTATTGGCACAACTGTCGTATGTTATTTATGGAGTCAACGTCAATTAGTTTGTTGAAAATCGCAGAGACCCACGCCGAGTTGAATGAGTTTTTAAAGTCTAATGTGATGATTAGTGTGTGTAATTTGTCTATTTTGTTTTGGGTTATTTTGTCTGTAATTTATGTTATCGCGTCTATTGTCGAATGTCCTTGTCTAAAGCCTTTCCTTTATGTTGTTAGTCGTTTCAAGGTAGTGTACAAGTCTTTTGGCTGTCAATTTGTCTAGTATTTTCCCCATAGATGGAAGAAGACAGATAGGTCTTTTGCCTCCGTCTTTTTTCGGTAGCCAAACCATATCTGCCCTCTTCCACACATCAGGGAATTTCTCTTCCGTCAGGCAATTGTGGTATGCGTCAGTCAGTATTGTCGGGTTTTGTGTGTGTATGAAAGGATTTCTTTGTTAAGTCCGAGAACGCACAGTCGAGATGTGGTAAAGATATTTGGACGCAGAGACGACGCGGGAATAATGTTCTTAGACGCTGTTTAAGGATGTGGGAAAGTGGCTAGACTGCAGCCACAAGTATACTAATTACTATTTGACCCAATTCTTTACTGACCATGGGGCTATATACGATCTGGAAAGCAGATACCCCTAACTGCCTAAATTGCGGAACTCTCGTAGACTCCGCACACGGGGTATACAAATGTCTTTATTGTTTGGCGGCCAGGGCCCAAACAATTAATGCGCGCCTGGCACAAGAAACCATAATCAATCGAATGATGGAAAACGCTGAGAATTTGGCCACCATTGAAAAATATGTCTGTAATATAATCAAGCACAAGGAACTAATGAACGGGATCAGTAAAGGATCATGAAAAGAGCGAACAAAGACCATCCACATAATCCTGACGAAAAATCGAATTGGTAATCCCGGGGCTATGATGGCAAGAGTGGTTCGGTTTGTGGGACGCCACTGAGTTCTACGAATTTTCCCGCCATCGAGCTGGTCACAGGATGGAACCCCACATCCTGGGCTATCTTCCCATGTGTCTTTTTGAAGCTCCCCCACCCCAAATAAAAAAAGGTTAGGTTAGGTTAGATTAAGTTAGACAAGGACATTCGACAATAGACGTGATAACATAAATTACAGACAAAATAACCCAAAACAAAATAGACAAATTACACACACTAATCATCACATTAGACTTAAAAAACTCATTCAATTCGGCGTGGGTCTCTGCGATTTTCAACAAACTAATTGACGTTGACTCTCCAAATAACATACGACAGTTGTGCCAATACTTTGTGACAAATAAACCCATTAACACAGAAGACGTGACGAACAAGACACGACGAGGTTGCCCATAAGGCTACAGCCTCGGACCGATACTGTGGAACTTGGTTATGGAAGACTGGTTTACAGACATGCACACGATAGAACAAACAACTGACAAAGACATAATAGAGGCCTTTGCAGATGACCAGATCATATCCATTGCAGGTCAAAGTTTAAAAATTATACAGACTAAATGGACTGGGATCTGGGCAGCATGCGAGGCCTGTGCAGAATGCAATAAACTATCATATAATGAAAACAAGACAGAGAGAATGTTCATTCCATACAAACAGACTAGACAACCAAGACGTAAAATACAGAACAAAACGATACAATGTAAAGACAAAATACAATACCTTGGACTGACAATAGGCACAGGACTATTATGGGTCGAACACGCTAAAGACAACAGACAAAAGGCCTAAGACATAGGATACAAACTTTTCATTATATCATGGCACGATTGGGGACGTAAATCATCGACACAAAAGCAAATTCACAAGAAATCGGTGAAACCCATGCAACTATATGGAGCAGGAGTTTGGGGAAGAGAGCCCATGACTCTCGCATCTCTCTATGTGTCTAACGGAGGAGATATCCGTGTTGTCCCTTTTCGCCAGCCTAGTTATGTCCCAGACCAGGTGGTGTATAGGTATTGTGCCTGCGATCACCTGCAGCGCCGGTCCTGCTGCCCTCCTATAAGCACAACACACTCGGAGAGGCATTTTCCTTTGAATCGTTAGGTTCCGGTGCTTTTCTCGTTTGATTCTCAAGGCAATATGCCATAGTGGGGTACCATATAATATTATTGAACTCACAACGCAAGCTACCAGCCTCCAGTTCACCGCGCGTGGGTCGCCTATATTCGGCAACAGCTTCGCCTTTGCATTTGCTTTGTTTTTCTCTTTACAGCAATATTACCGTTCATGTTCCGCGAAGGACAGGTACTGGTCAAGTTCTATGCCCAGGTATTTCAGCGGTTTTTTTAGAGTTATGGCCATTCCGTTGAAGGAACTAGTTTTCCTAGAGCCTTTCAAGATAATGGGTTTGGATTTGTCCTCCGCTAATTTGAGGCTGTGTTCAGTCATCCATTTACTGATTTTTGCTAGCGCCCTGTTTCTCTTGATGACCAGTTCTAGATTTGTATCAGCATCTACTATTAAGGCCAGGTCGTCCGCGAAAGCCACGCAGGAAGGTCCGTAGGGTAGTCTTAAGCGAAGTACTCCCTCGTAAAAACATTCCATAAAGTGGGGCCGATCATTGATCCCTGGTGGACGCCCGTCGTGACTGGTATCAGTTTATTTCTCTTATAATAAATTGTCTTTCCGGAGAGATAGTTTCCGACCACATTTTGTAGATACGTCGATACGCCCGTGTTTCTGATGGCTTCCATGATGTGAGGCCACGACGCGCTGTTAAAAGCTTCTTAACGTCGGGGGCTATGACCACCAAGAAATTTCTCTTGGATATATTTCAGCATTCAATTATGTGTTCAGCTGCCATAACTGTGGACTCTCCCTTTCTAAAACTGAATTGCGTGTCTGTTAATGCCAGTGTAATAAACACGAGATATGACACAAGTTCTAAAAACACCCTATATAGATAATTTCTTTTAATTCAAAATCGTTATCAAATTTACCGACCTCAAATAAATTAAAACATTTAAACAAAACAAGGCTAACACTATAGAATTTCGTTTTTTAATTCAAAATAGTTATTAATTATCGACCTCAACCAAAGGAAAATATACAAACAAAACAAAGGTTAACATAATATTAGATATCACGAACAGGTCAGTTTGGTAAACCACGAAATAAAACAAATATGAATAATTAACCTTCATTGAAGGTGAATTACGGAAATAAATATGGAAAAAATATTAGGAAAAGGGACAGTCAGTCCGTCAGTCAGTCGGTGAGATAGGTATTATCTCTCCCCTGGTGAGGCAAGTCTGAGTCTTGACGGACCCTCACCCTCAAAAAGTAATAGTGTGAATATTTATGTGACCTGTGGGATTTTCAAAACGTAAGTTTTTTAAAAGTTCAAATTCATTTATTATATTGAATATTGGTTTGTGTTATTATATTTTTTTTCTTTGACTAAATCGGGTAACCCAAGAAAGTTAAGGGACTCTACAAGGTGTTCAGTCATATCGAGTGTTCTTATACATCAGCGCCCTTCATCTACCGCTAAGGCCCAAGAGTATAGGGGCATTTTATCTAGTTATATTCAGAGATTTTTTTTTGTGCATATTATCTCTTTATCATCTAATTAGTTAATCAAACTACGTAGATATAACTACATTTGGCTCGATACTATACCTAATTCGACATTAGAGATCTTTTCCACTATATGTAATCTTTTTTAGAGTTATTTACGTTACACTAGGGATTTTAGTCAAACATATTGATATTCTCCGTTGCACTGGAGATCCATAAGTTAAAACCATTTCAGAGATATTTTATATTGTACACTTGAGAATTTTAGTTAAATCCTAGATCATAGAGTTTGGTAGACGTTTATACTAGAAATAGAGGTCATAGTTCAGGTACCGCTAATACTAGTTTACTTTCGGAGGTTATTTGACACAGTTTTGTTTTTTTTTGTAATATATTGTTATCATATGCTCTAACCTTTCAATTATCTCAATCCTCACCACCCCATACCCGTCAAATAGGTCGGACCAGCTAACCCTGCACTACGAACTCGGGCTTGGCACACTGTATAAGCCCAAGGGGCCCCACGACGTCTTCGACCGCTCGAGCCCGGAACAACCCCCCTTCCTCGAGGAAATTCCGCAGGGAGAATCCCGGGTTCTATAATTTTTTTTTGTGCCATCAGGCACTGGTGACAGCAGCTGTACAGATAGAGAAAAAAGGGACGATAGATAGAGTTACTACACTGGTAACAGAGAACTACTATATACATTACCCCAGATATAGGATACTACTAGGAACTATAGGATAATACCGATTCGATACAATACAAGTTATTACACTGGTGACAGCGATTATTATCTTTGGCAGCTACATAGTGGTGTTTATTAGATTGGTGACAGCCTGGGATATCAGCAACATCGGCTGAGTTTATCACGGCTTCACCATAAGAACGAAAAAGAAAATACCCATTTATTAGAGTGGTGACATCAGTAAATAATAGGGATTATAGTGATACAATAATCGTATATCATTAGAGTGGTGACATCAGTAAATAATAGGGATTATAGTGATATCTAATCGTATATTATTAGAGTGGTGACCGCGGTGGGATATCTATCTATCTAATCGTATATTGTTAGCTGCAATTACTTCCGTGTGAATATTATAATCCATTTCTGTTGTTGCTATGGCTATTTGTGTTGATCCGTATAAGTGGATTGTGTGTCCCGTTATGCCTTTTAAGGTTAATTGGTCTGTGATCCGTGTGTCTAATTCGTTGTCTGCTACTATGGATTCACTTATTAGTGAGTATGCTCCGCCTGTGTCTATCATACAAGGTTCGGTTTTACCGTTTATTCTTAGGAGTACTATATACGGGGGTTCTTCGCTTTTACTTATCGTCGGTCCGTTATGATGCATTGTTTTTATCTGGTTTTTCTTGTCTTCTTCTTTGTTACCCTTTTGTGTTGCCTGTTGATTCCAGTTTTTTTCTGTGTGAGTCCAGTTTTTTCCCCTATTTTCAGATTGACCACTTGTTTGGGGAGTAACGGTGGTCCTTGTTAGTTTAAATGTTTTCTTCCGTCTTCCTTGTTTATGTGTCCTCTCTCTGTGGACTGTCCTCTTCTGTTCTCTTCTCTTTGGAGCCTTTGTTTCTCGTTTGCATGTGGTGCTTCTCTGTTCCAAGTCTTTTCTCTGGAATTCCTTTGTCCGCTGTATTCCCCGTAGTTATTTTGGTGCGTTGTGATTCTTCTTCCTTGATCCCATTGCTTTGTATTCCATTGTTTATTTTCTTCACTTAACATTTTCTTTCTGCAGTTCTTAGCCCAGTGGCCCTGTTTTCCGCAGTAGTGGCATACATCTCTATCTGTTAATGGTTCCTTGGATTCTTTGTTTCTACAATACGCTGCCCAGTGTCCCTGTTTCCTACATATTTGGCGTTTTTTCTCTATTTTTTCTTCTTCCGCTTCTCTTGTTCTGCAGTTTGATGCCCAGTGGCCTCGTCTGCCACAGTACATACATTTCGCGCTATGTCTACATTCTTCCGATTCATGTCCTGATTTGCCACATGCTGTGCAACTCCGTTGCTCATTCGTAAAAGCGACTCTGTGGCCATTATTCCTTCCGCTCACCATTGTGGCTGCCGTTTCTTGGCAACTTACTATCTCCTCTGCTTCTTCTAGTGTTAGGTCATCTTTGTGCAATATGTAGAATCCTACTTCTCTAAGCAGGTCCTTTCTTAGCCCTACTTTGAATTGGTTCATCAGTACTGCGTTGTGTTTCTTTTGAATGTTCGGTATCTGTTCTCTGTTCGTTCCTTTTATGTCTTCCTCCAATATTTTATTCCCTATGAGCCGTAATCTTGTGCAGAAAGCTGCTACATCTTCGTCGTGCCTCTGGTAGCATTGGACTAGCTGCATCCACCAGTCCGCGATCGATTTCCTTGGGACGAATTTCCTGAGTATTTTCTCCTTAAATTCAACATATGTTGCTGTGTCTAATCTTGGGTCGGCTTTGAAAAAATCGTGGGCTGCGCCTGCGAGTTTGAATTTCAGTAGTGTTAGTGTTTCTGTTTCTGACCATCCGTCGAGTTTGGCCCTTAGTTCCAATTTTTCTATATATCTGGCTGCGTCTTTTCCCGTGAAGTCTGTTAAAGTTGAGGCGATCACCCCTAGTGGTGGTGCCTGTGGTATCCTTAGTGCTGCTGGCATATTACTCGAATCCCCTGTGGACTCTAACGGCATGTTGTTTTATTAGCTGGCGCGAGTGTTACTTACCTAGATGGTTTTGAAATGGATAGTTGGGAAAATAAAGACAAATAATTATTAATATTGTAATATATAAGAATCGGTATTATTCACTTTAACTAGCCCTGAACCAAATTTAATTTAACTTATTATTTTGCGTTTAAAGCGTGAATATTTCCTAACACCTTTTCTCAAATCGTTAATGTCTAGTTCATTTAGAGAATAGTCCGTTCGTTAGTCAAAATATATCCACATTTCCTGTAAAACCTTTTATATCTCCCGGACGTGCAGCTTTCCTCCGTACTATATTTTATATTGCTATTTTTGTCTTGTGCGGAAGCTTGTTGCTGACTTTGCGAATTCCTCACCTGTATATTTGCTGTTTTTCATCCGTTGTCTAAATGTTTATGTATTAAAATAGATTTGGATTCAACGTTCGTTTGTAATAAATAGAATAACTGAGTAAGCAGATATATCTGATTGAAATTATATCACTTTGGTTATATATTAGTTTTGATTAGACCTATGTCGCAATATTTATTTTATGATATGAATATGAAATTAAAAATAACGTATGTATCAAATGTAAATTATGTAGGTGAAATTTACACGGCCTTAATTAATGTAATTGAATGTAACCATCTCCTCTTACCTTTTGGGCTTCTACGATGCCTGAAATGGGTAGTTTAATTGGGATAGAGAAGAAAAAAAAGGATTATTGCCAGGACTTCCCCTCTTGTTAACCTCTGCTGTACGGACTCAGTATCTGGAGCACCGCTGTCACCACTCTAACAATATACGATTAGATAGATAGATATCCCACCGCGGTCACCACTCTAATAATATACGATTAGATATCACTATAATCCCTATTATTTACTGATGTCACCACTCTAATGATATACGATTATTGTATCACTATAATCCCTATTATTTACTGATGTCACCACTCTAATAAATGGGTATTTTCTTTTTCGTTCTTATGGTGAAGCCGTGATAAACTCAGCCGATGTTGCTGATATCCCAGGCTGTCACCAATCTAATAAACACCACTATGTAGCTGCCAAAGATAATAATCGCTGTCACCAGTGTAATAACTTGTATTGTATCGAATCGGTATTATCCTATAGTTCCTAGTAGTATCCTATATCCAGGGTAATGTATATAGTAGTTCTCTGTTACCAGTGTAGTAACTCTATCTATCGTCCCTTTTTTCTCTATCTGTACAGCTGCTGTCACCAGTGCCTGATGGCACAAAAAAAAATTATAGAACCCGGGATTCTCCCTGCGGAATTTCCTCGAGGAAGGGGGGTTGTTCCGGGCTCGAGCGGTCGAAGACGTCGTGGGGCCCCTTGGGCTTATACAGTGTGCCAAGCCCGAGTTCGTAGTGCAGGGTTAGCTGGTCCGACCTATTTGACGGGTATGGGGTGGTGAGGATTGAGATAATTGAAAGGTTAGAGCATATGATAACAATATATTACAAAAAAAAACAAAACTGTGTCAAATAACCTCCGAAAGTAAACTAGTATTAGCGGTACCTGAACTATGACCTCTATTTCTAGTATAAACGTCTACCAAACTCTATGATCTAGGATTTAACTAAAATTCTCAAGTGTACAATATAAAATATCTCTGAAATGGTTTTAACTTATGGATCTCCAGTGCAACGGAGAATATCAATATGTTTGACTAAAATCCCTAGTGTAACGTAAATAACTCTAAAAAAGATTACATATAGTGGAAAAGATCTCTAATGTCGAATTAGGTATAGTATCGAGCCAAATGTAGTTATATCTACGTAGTTTGATTAACTAATTAGATGATAAAGAGATAATATGCACAAAAAAAAATCTCTGAATATAACTAGATAAAATGCCCCTATACTCTTGGGCCTTAGCGGTAGATGAAGGGCGCTGATGTATAAGAACACTCGATATGACTGAACACCTTGTAGAGTCCCTTAACTTTCTTGGGTTACCCGATTTAGTCAAAGAAAAAAAATATAATAACACAAACCAATATTCAATATAATAAATGAATTTGAACTTTTAAAAAACTTACGTTTTGAAAATCCCACAGGTCACATAAATATTCACACTATTACTTTTTGAGGGTGAGGGTCCGTCAAGACTCAGACTTGCCTCACCAGGGGAGAGATAATACCTATCTCACCGACTGACTGACGGACTGACTGTCCCTTTTCCTAATATTTTTTCCATATTTATTTCCGTAATTCACCTTCAATGAAGGTTAATTATTCATATTTGTTTTATTTCGTGGTTTACCAAACTGACCTGTTCGTGATATCTAATATTATGTTAACCTTTGTTTTGTTTGTATATTTTCCTTTGGTTGAGGTCGATAATTAATAACTATTTTGAATTAAAAAACGAAATTCTATAGTGTTAGCCTTGTTTTGTTTAAATGTTTTAATTTATTTGAGGTCGGTAAATTTGATAACGATTTTGAATTAAAAGAAATTATCTATATAGGGTGTTTTTAGAACTTGTGTCATATCTCGTGTTTATTACACCAGCCTACTATTCAGTTCAGACTCCATTCTAGCCTTAATGATCCTTTCGTAGAGTTTGTCTAGGGTGTCCAGTAGACATATTGGCCGATAGACTGTCGGGTCGTCCAGTGGCTTTTCTTTTTTCCCAGCCTAACCTAACCTAACCACACAATAAACACACTGTGAATTTTAGTTTTTATTCAGCAAATGAAGTAAGAAAATCGCGATATTGATGCCGAACTGCAGCAAGAAGAGCCTCCATAGGATCGACTTCATTTTTATCACAATTAGGACGCCAAACATACTCAACCAAGTAGTCGGCAAACTCATCTAATGGCAGCTTACGGGCCCTAAACCAATCTTTAGCTGGACGCCAACTCGCTTCAATGCGCTGGGTATTAATGGGCAATCGTCTGGTGTTCCAGACACGCACGTAACGGTTCATTTTACAAAAATGGTCTAATATTCAATGAATGCTAACTGACGAATGAAGTGCGCTCGTACATCGATTTCGTTGTGCAACTCGTCATACCAAATCGCTCCCGTCGTAAC
This sequence comes from Galeruca laticollis, assembly GCA_963921935.1. NCBI lineage: Eukaryota > Metazoa > Arthropoda > Insecta > Coleoptera > Chrysomelidae > Galeruca > Galeruca laticollis. The sequence continues at coordinate 169,219,813 of OY998180.1, forward strand.
CAATCTTACCAAATCGTATAAGATATTGATATTTTCAACGGAAAGAAATTTCCCCATAGAATTAACATTGAAAACGAAAAATGGCATATCTTTGTCCCTGAGCATTTTCTAAAGTTAAAACCTATACCATTCGACTCAGCTTGGCAAATGCTATCGAATGACAACGATCGCGAGCCATTTAGTGATTTGCGCTAAAGTGAAGGGTTGCCCATTATACAAATTGTACAATAAATAATTTGGGTATACATGAACAAAGAATATTTAAGATATATTATGTTCAAAAGTTTTAAATTTATTTGCTGAATCTCCCTTCATGATTCTTATTGTTTCATAATGAATGATAATTATTGATTGAATAATACTTATTAATGGGAATAGAAAAAATAATGTATGCAACTCTAATGTTATGGCCATTAATACACTCGCATGTCATTACATGATCGTTGCATAAAATACTATTAAACTTCAATAACTAGATAAAAAAGTCTGTAGAGGTATGCACACTTTTCACTAGTAAGTGAATTACATTTTTCACTTATCATAGAATACCAAAATATATTTTACTATTTAATGTTGAAGAATAAAAAATAATGTCGTTAGTGAATTATCAATCTTGGATAAAATGAAAGTTCTTTTTTCTTCGTCTAACCATTTTAAATCATTTGGCTTAAATAAACTAACTAACTAAAGTTAATAACAATTTGAAAAGTCTTCTTGTAAGGTATCTTAAAAAATTGTCAATATAACTCTCACGAATATATGTACTTCAAGAAGAAAAAGCAATAGGAAATTTAGGACATGAGGCTTGTATATTACCACTAAAATTTGGCACTGCCAAAATTCAAGAATACTACGTAAATTCATTACTTCGACCTTCATTTCATTATACCACATATCAAGAAATCAGATACCGAATCCACCGAATCCTATATTTTCCTAGAATCAATCTATGCGATTTTTCATATTTTGAGTTATACTGAAATTGTAAATTTAACCTCATACACAATGATATGAGATGAGAGAGGATTAATCAATTTCAACAATGCTTGAATCAACTAGGACGGGAAGGACGCAGTACAACAGCTAAAACTAATATGCTATTGAGAAGCATTTCCGTTTGTAAACACGTGTTTTGTGGAAAACTTAAAATGGTCTAACTTTTCTTTTATTATAATAAACAGCACTACGATCGGAGCCTGTGTATATATGAAAAGCATGTAGACTTAGGCACAAGTTTCATCCCAATTTCATTGTCAATTCCGTGCAATGAATGCAATTAAGGTCATTTTTTTTCTTTGTCGTTAAGCTTGCAAGCGAAATTTGAGAATCTGGAATTTTATGTATATTGTCAAGCAAAATCACCCATACTGTTAAATAAATATTATTATACATTCAGACAGCTACAAGAAGCGGGTTGAAGGAAAAAAGAAATCATTATATAATTTCAAATAACTTCTAATATTAAAGGCAATCCTATACGTAATACTTGTTTTCTACCATTGATATTTAGAATACAATTCAATGTCTAATACGCAAATCATAAATTTTTAATAAAATTGCACCGTCTATTGACAGTTGATAAGTGGTTGCTAGGGAAGCTGTGCGATTTACTTTACAGCGTTTTGTTTTACCGTGCGTAATCGACGTCATGATTTGATTGCCGACTGTGTGTTTTTGACTACAAACAAGGATGGTCGTAGATAAACGTATATTATTTACAATGAATAACTTATTTCTGTAGATAAAAAAGGGTTGGTGGAAAAAAATGATATTTTAGTTTTTAGATTTAGAATTCGCACCAAAACGATTGTCAGGTCATGGTTTCCCTAGTGATCTCACGTTTAAGTAAACGAAATGTAAACACGAGACGTTCCTTAGATGCTCATTGAATAATTTAGTTATACAGTGTAATTATATATCAATTCCAAAGTGTACAGGTGGTGTGCAGACTCTCAGTGTCATGACACGTCAATAAAAACACGTGATAAGTTATTTGTGTTCGTTTCACAAAAGAACACGATACAAGTGGCTTAAGCTTGTAAGGCGAGATTCAATAGCGATATTGCTTAGTACTCACATTTAATTTTGTGAACATCATTTCGACGTGAATATTTAATTTTCTTTGTAGATTCTAAAATATTACGTATCTTGTTTGAGGCCTTAATTTCATAAAAAACAATATTTTCTGAGGTTGGGTTGCACCTTGCACAACTGTTAGGTATTAGGTATTTGATTAAAAATTAGGGAAGTTCATAAATATTGGATTTATGTTGAAATATATTAATTGTTTTATGCAACCAGGTTTCATTTGTACTGTACATTAAATGTTTACTTGCTTATCTGAACAGTTTTTGTGTTTCCGAGTTGATATGTGTTTGAGTTTAAGGCAAGTCGTTTTCTTTTGTATTTTCAAGAATTTTACTTCAATTACTGGTTCCACTTTATTCAGTCAACTGTGATTAAAAATTGAAATTTTTGTTTTCAGTAATGCCTAGACGTGAACTTAACTGCGGATGAAGATAATAGGGTTATTGGTATGATTGAGGCTTGTAGTCTAAAGAGAAAAGTTGAGGAGGTATTCAAGTCAGTGAATGTGCCATTTCGCGGTAGATATCGAGCAACTGGATATGTGACAGGACGACCTAGAAGTGGATGACCATGGGTAACCTAGTCTACCCTTAGAGAACCTCTGAGCACTAATCGAATAATGAAGCAGCGTATTTTGTATGCCTCTGGTGTTTCGGTTTCAATTGAATCAGTACGTCGAAGACTGAACACGGTTAACTTATGTTCACGACGAATTTTGAGAAGAGTTCCATTAACACAAATTCGTGGGCGTGCTCAATTGGCATTGGCTAATTAACATGTGAATTGGCATGTTGAATGGAGGTACATATTGTTCGCAGACGTCGACGCATGAGCGGTTTTCTGATAGTCGGCGTGATCGTGTATGGACCTTTCCTCGAGTGCCCAGAAATCGAAGTGCAATGCAGGAAGTTCATCTGTTCAGAAGTGGTACAGTTGCTGTTGGGGGAAGCATTTGTTTTAATGGGCGTACATAATTGTTAGTCCTTGATGGAAACAAAACTGCCCAGATTTACGTACAACAAGTGATTAACAGTGTTATACGTTCATTTCATGCTGCTATTGGACCAATTTCCTCTTTAAGACGATAATGCTCGATTGCATCGTGCATGAGTAGTCGAAGCCGCTTCGAATTTCCATGGTATCCCGCATTTGGCACTTCCTCCATGCTTGGTAACAGCTACAAAGAGCGTTGGATTTCTATCAAACTACCCCATAGACTCATAGACAATCGAAGAAAATCGATCAAGGCTACTTCAACGACCTTATTGAAAATTTGCAGAGGCGTGGTATGGCTGTGATAATGATCCAAGAATAATTAATCAAAATTTAATCACATTCTTAAATGATCGCAAGAGAAATCTTACTTGAGTAATAACTGGAGATATAAATATAAATCTGTTAGATAATAATAATGAAGTCCGATACATTTCATATATAAATGAATATACAAGACTATCCCCGCAAATATTTTTAGAACTTGTTTATGTAAATGATCCCCATTCATTAAATTCTAAATCATACATATTCGAATACTACATAACGGACCATTGTCTAATAGCCCTTACGTTTGAACGAGAGCGGAAGAATACTAAATCAAACATAACTATAAAGACTATATCGACTATAAAACACTTAGAAAAAAATATAGATAGACCAGCGAATAATTTTGTAAATATTTTAAAAAGTAACATCGAAGACAGTACCAACAAAGTTAAAATAACAAGTAAACTAAAATTTAAACAAAAGTGGATGAATCAAATAATGAAAAAAATAAGTTAAACAATTTGTCTCTAAATAATCCTAAAGATACAGAATTGAAAAAAAATACAGAAATAGTAGAAATATTATTGAAAAATTAATAAAAAACGCAAAAAAGAATATTATAAGAATGACATCAATGAAAATTAAAATTCGTCAACATCTATGTGACTATCTATGGTAAATAAAAATGTAAGAAACCCATAGATTTAATTAAGTTGGATGATAGAAGCATTGATAATAAGAAAGACGTTGTAAATGTAAATACTTTTTATTGTGAAATCGGAGAAGAACTTGCAGCAATAGTCCCAAATATCACAGAAAACTTAGAACATGTTGAAAATTCTATATAACTTACTCCCACCACTGAAGATTAAATTTTAAACGCAATACAAACATTAAAAACAAAAAATAATCACCGGGCGAAGACAATATACATTCTGAAACAATACAAAAAGTTGATGTCAAGATAGCAGCTCCATTAAATTATATAATAAACTGTTGTTTCAATACTATAATAAAACCGATGGATATGATTGTGAAAAGGGAAACTGCAGACCTGTATCGTTGATATCGAATCTAAGCAAAGCAAAATTATGGAGAACATTCTAACAAGGTTATGTTCCTTTTTAAAGAGATATAATATCCTTTCAGACCATCAATTTGGGTTTGGAGAGACGCTATCTACAATCTAACATCTATTATTTACCAATCGATAGATCAAAATTTTCCCGTGACAAGTTTTTTCTTATACTTGTCCTAAGTTTTTGATACGGTATGTTACAAAATTCTTATGGAAAAATTATACAGATATGAAATACGAGGCAGTGCATATAACTTAATAAAAAGTTACCTATCCGATAGAGTTCAAATGGTCACCATAGATGGAACATTCTGTACACGACAAAAAGTGACATACGGTCTCCCCCAGGGTACTGTGATGGGACCAGTTTTGTTTCTTCTATACGTTAACAGTATATTTTCCTCAAATCTTCAGGGTACTATAACCAGTTTTACAGTCGATACTGTAATTACATATACATCTTCTTCGTGGGTGGATCTGAAATGTAAGATACCTACCGTTTTGTTCATACACAAGTGGACTATCACAATTAGGACCAAGTAATGTGGGAAATGATATTGCTATATGCAAGGAACACAAAGTGAAATACCCGGGCATTCTAATAGATATACACTTAAGATGGGACTTTCTATGTAAAGAAGTTGTAACTAAAATTAGAGGTTACATACCAAAATTTAGAATTTTGTGAGATTTTCTGGATATTAAGAGTTTAAAATCAGTATACATTGCTTTGGTGGAATCGATTTTGTTCTACGGTATATTGGGATGGGGAGAGGTATATGACCAGTATCTAAACAGAGTACGTGAAGTTCAAAAATGGCTATTAAGAATTATATACGGTAAAGATATGCTCTACTCAACACATAAATTGTATAATGAGTTACAAGTTAAAGATATTCGACAGCTTTACTTTCAAAAAATTCTATTATTCATTTAAAGAGAAAGAGATGTACTTACTCAACATAGCCACTGTTAGAATACACACCACGATGGTGTTATTCGGCCTAAGGGGTGTACATTCTATTGGATAGAGAAATGTATATTACTTAGGGCCAAGAATGTATGCCACCGTTCACAAAAACTTAAAACGATAAACAAATATAGTAAATATGATAAGAAAATTAAAAAGTGGATCACTGAAACGGAGAGATCAATATATTCTGATCTAATAAATGGTTAATAAAGACAATAATTCAATAAACCGGACAATATAATATTTTACTTTATACTCCCATTGCCATATGTCGAACGAAAAATCCCTAATATGTGGCACACATTAACACTAGTTTTAGTCGAAAAATCTCAATATATCGCACTCATTAATTTTAATTTTAAATGATATTTTTCATCACAAAACAAACAGCTTAGTAAGCTGCTTCTGTGATTATTATATTCATTCATATAGATATTGTATCTTTCAGTTGTTAAAAAATTTTAGTTGAATAAATATTATTATTATTAATTGATGTAAGACGAAAACACACTCGTTATTAATGTATGTACTTTAATTTTTAATAAAATTATAATGGTACCCAACCTGTTGTTGTTTTCGTTGTTTCAAAATGCAAATGTATTGCAGAAAAAGGGCATACAAACGCTTATATAAAATAAAATAAAACATACAATGAATAACATATAAGCACTTGGTGACCAAAAATCGTAATTTGTTAATACACAATCTCAGAATTTATGAACTTCCTCAACTTTTGTGAAGTAGTTTATATGGAATAGCGATTATTTGATAAACATATTGTAATTTTTTAAATCATTTTTACATAAAATATACCTTTTTCTCAAAATCCAATACTGAAAAGTCTGTATGTAATATGAAAAAACAATCCGGTAGTGTGGGCATATGAGAAAGCTACTATCAATGCACTGCAACGAGAATTTTCAATTGTTATAATACGAGGATGCTTTTTTCATTTCATTCAATGTGTTTGGAGGCATATTCAAGAAGCACGACTGTAAGTACAGTACAGCGAGGACCCTGATTTCGCATTAAATTTACAGAAATTGGATACTCTTGATTTTGTTCCAGAGGAACATGTTATTGCAGCTTATGAAGGGATACTGGATAGTAATTTTTATCATGCAAATGGGGATTTACTGATACCAGTTACAAATTACTTTGAAGATACATGGATAGGACGCTACAACAGGAGGGGCATCGACGACAAGCATGATATCCGACAAATTTGTGGAATTGTTATGAACTTGCTGAACAAGATATACCACGCACATAACAGCTTTTTTTATTTACTGAGCGGTGCCCATTCCAGCTTAGGGAAATTCATTAAAGCTCTTAAAAGGAAGATTGCTTATACCGATTGAAAATAGAACAATACGTCGCGGCGATCGCGGGTAATATCCAACCGCGTAAGAAAGTGGATAAATATACTGCAAAAAAATAAAACAAGTCGTTTCCGAGTACGCGAACAGACCACTTTTAGAATATCTGCAAGGAATTGCTGATAACTTCCTATTGCAAATTTAAACACATAGTGTAGTGAAAAGTTGATAATATATTAAATTTTGAAATTCAGGTTTCATTGTATAAAATTATTTATATCCGAATAACTTTGGTAGAATCATCATATCATTATTTAGTTTTAATATATTCCGTTTGTATTACATATATTATGCATGTATCTGTTTTAATAAATATATACCCAGAATATGTAATTTTTTTCAATTTAATTTATTATTCATGATTTTGAAATGTGTAAAACCAAACAATCCATTATGTTTAACTGATAAATGCGTTGGTATGTTTTGTATAAATAAAGAATTTTTTTATGTAAAAAATCAAATCAAAGTCCATATTTCGATCCCAAACTCAATTCCAAATAACTTCTTTTGATATTTTGAAAAATGAAGATACTATACTCATTTTCAACTTCTTGGCAATGCTTTCCTCGATATACCCTTCAGCCACACTAGTTGACAGCCATTCTACATTCCTGTTAAGTAGTTGAATGTCAGCCTCTCTGTCAACAAGGAAGGTTGCTGAAGTTCTCCTCAAGCAATGCCCAGTGTTACTGAATGCATCTGGGAGTTTTAAATATTCAGCAACCTTTTGGGGAATTTCTGCAAAACTGTTGATGCCAACTGGTTGTATTGAGCATTTACCGTGATTATAGTAAATAAAAAATGTATTGTGTTCTCTCTATTTGCACTCTGAACCTACGTTGAATACACATTTCTTTTGGTTTACGTATCGTGAAAAGTTATAACCAAAATTTTCTCCGTATCTTCTATATCTTGTACGGTCTGCACGCCGACATACTTCATTTAAGTCAAATATTAGTACCACTTTCATTAGTAACAACTTAATGTCTGGAGCCTTATTTAAAAATTTTGTGACGTTTTCCATTATCACAACTTTTGATTAATTTGCTTCATTTTTGTCTTTTTAACGTTTTAAAAAGTATTTTTCTGGATACCTTAAGAGCTTTTACCTAAAATGATAAGAGACATTGTGTCAAAAGCAGATTACAATACATATAAAATTAGCTTACCTTCTCAAAAAATATGCTAGCATTATATTATTATCAGTTCTCGATGCGTTCTTTGTGCTTCTCCAATTGCAAAATATTTCATATACCTTTTCGTACCTTTTCTTGGATTTTGACGGAAGTAAGTTCGTAGATGCTTCTCGAACGGCATATAAAATGTATTCAGAGCCAGTTTCTAAGTTATTTTCAATAGGATAAATCATTTTTCTCATTAGATCGTAGCTTCGACTTAATTCGGCTGACAGAAATGAAGCTTGTTGACTGTTATTTTGGTAATAAACAAACATCAGTCAGATTACAACATAAACGGTTTGTCTTAAAACTTTAAACCGTCTCTGTATCTAGTTATAGTGTGTGCCTAGTACCTGCAGACAATCTGTACAATTATGTTTGTTCACTAGTGAGTCACCCGCACTAAGCGTCGGATCGCTAATTTGAGAGAGATTCATTAATACCTTTTTTTAAAAACTATGCTTTTTCGGCCGGGAATCGAGCCGGGTCGCTCGCTTCGCATGCAAGTGTACTACCCCGACACCAGTTTTGCTTAATTGAATAATGTGCCACTATAAAGATATATGCACATAGTGAATTACCCAAGCTAACAGCACACGTGCCCAGCAGCTGTTACGCAAATACTAATAAAAAATGCGAAAAAATGGTATACACACTTCGTAAAAAAACTCATACATAAGCTTTTTAAGTTACTCGGTCGCTCGTTTAGTAAAACTTTAATTTTCTAAATTGGTTGTGCAATATTGTATTGTCGCTGTCTCTTTTCAATATCATGAAGTCATAACTGTATTTATGGGCTTATTCTGTACAACTATCAGTAACAGCTGTAAATTTAACATCGATGTAGTTAAAATTGCAATGTTATATCAAACTCAACAGCGCGGTTAAAAATCGTATTCTGAACAATCCGATGTAAAAAAATGATTGACAGCACAACATTACATCGCAGCTAACTTCACTTATATTATGTTGGTTAGTAGAATTTGCCTAATTTTTAGGTTATTTTTCGGATATCGTAAAGCAAGAGGCCACAAGATACCAGAAGAAGAAGAATATTTAGGTTATCGTTATATGTATATAGACACTTTATTAGTGGGTTTATTAATATTTATTATTTTTATTAAAAATGAATGAATTTGCTAACACATCATGTGAACAGTAAGTACTTAGATGATATAATTTGTAAAATAAATTATTAAACAATTAACTATTGTATTGTAGACAAACGAAAAAACGAAAAAGAAAGACATCTGATGAACAATATGAATTGTATTTGAATGAAATGGAAAATGATTATGTATTTAGAAGTGGAACAATTAACCCAACGTTGGGTGAGAATTACATAGAAAATAAATGGAAATCACTCGTAAACAAACTAAATGCAACTGGTAATGGACCGCAATTGCCTGTCGAAGAATGGAAAAGGGTATTTGTGTTAAAAAAAAATGTGTATGTATGTTACAAATGATTTAATTTACAGAGGTTCAAAGATTGGAAGAACTCTACGCGTTCTAAATACAGGAAAATCCAAATAAGCAGGAACGCAACAGGTGGAGGTCCACCATCCAACTTAAAGTTAACATCATTAGAAGATAGGGGTTTATATGTTTGGGGAAGGGTTACAGTCACCGGATTTGAAGATGTTGAGGAAGGTGGGCTTCCAATAAGTTCCAGTGAAATGATGCCTGTTGTGGACCAAGTAGAGACAACAGACTTGGAAGCAAATGTTACCGAGTATGAAGTGTTAAATGAAAATAATAGCACACTGTATCAGATTGGCGATATAGAAAATTTTAATGTTAAAAACAAAAATGTGAAGAAAAAAGAAGATAAAAACAAACATAGGCGACCACCTCCTTTGAATGAGATAGCAAAAAATATTTTGGATGCATTTGATAAAAGCATAAAGCCAACTGAAAATATTGCAGCCTCAATTGAAAAATTGGCAGAAACTTATAAATTCATAGAGACTGAAAAATTACAAATTGAAAGAAAGAAACTAAATTTTGAAATTCAAAAATATAAGTTTGAACACCCGAACTTCAACATGAATGATTGATAATTTTTTTTGTGCATGTCCACCTTGTTGGTTTATTTTCTTATTTTGTTTTAAGTTATATCCAAAGATTATTATTTATTTTGTTATAACAGTATCATTTATTTTGTCATTAAAACAATGTTTATTATTTTCGAATAAAAATGTATTTAAAAATTACAATAAACTGTTTATATAATATGCCCTAGCTGCTCGGCCAGCTTCCAATAAATCATTGTATTGTACATTTCCTGCAAGAAAGCAAAATCGTTTTCATAAACTGCTCAATTAAAAAGTTAGAACTAAAATCCTTACCAACATTGTCTTCAAATAATTGTTCCTCTTGATTTTCAGTGAGGAGAAAATCATCGAGGGGCAGTCTATGATTTATCGCAATGTTGTGCAAAACACAACAAGAGTTAATGATCTTTGCGGCTTTTTCAGGTTTATAATGAAGTATTCTTTCTTTTGAAAGACATCGGAATCTCGCCTTCAAAATACCATTAGTTCTCTCAATAATATTCCTTGCACTTTTAAATCGAGAATTAAATTCAGCTTCTTGAGTCCCTTCATTTGGATTGGTGTAGGCAGTTAAAAGCCATGATTCTAAAGGATAGCCACTATCACCTAAACATTTTTTTTGAATATAACAAGGAAATCTACTTCATGTATACCTACCAATTAAAAATGAATGCCTATGGCCATTGGAATATTCATTCAGTAAATAATTCCGGGTGTTAGACATTGACCATATAGCTGAATCGTGAACCGATCCAGGGAACCTAGCATTCACTGTTAAGATTCTACATTCTGAATCTGAAATCTTTCAAACTATCAAGTAAAAAACAACTTTTATGATTATTGAAATACTTACAAGCATTACATTTATAGAATGCTTTCCTTTTCTATTAATAAATACAAAAGGAGGATTCTGTAAATCAGTAGTTGGTGGTGCAACAATTTCCACATGGGTACCATCTATTGCGCCAATAATTCCTGGCAACCCCCACTTGTTGTTGAATCTATAAAATAAAATATATATTAAGAAAATTTGTTGGAAGTTACACCACAAACTTTATAGCTACAAATAACCATTTTTACTAACCCAATCTTCACATTATTTTTCATTTCCAAAGTAGATGGAAATTTTATAATTTCAGGCATGTAATGTTGTACGATCAATTCACTTATTTCAGTTACACATCTACTAACTGAACTTTGACTGATATTGGTCCAACATGAGTTGCCTATCGGTATTTGGTAAGATCCATTTGCAAAGAAACTAAAGGCAGTGAACAGCTTAAATATAAACCTTATTGATTATTTATATTTTAATATATCGATAGAAGTGATACCTTTAATCCAAATGGTAAGGCGCTTGCATTTCCTGGATTTTTTGCATGTGGCTCTAAGTCACGAATTAATTCCGTAACAATTTCTTTGTTTAGCCTGTAATAGGTAATGAAGAGGTCTTCCGGTATATCAAACGGATTTTGTGAATCACGTAATATTTTCCTTTCTATACGCATATAATTCCTAAAAACATATTTCAAATTATAACCTTAAAATTTGGCTTATTTTTTTTGTTTCAATATTGCTAATATACACACTCACCGTCGGTAATCTGCCTCATGTAAACCGTATGCTAAAATTGGGATCATATTGTTCATTTTGATTTATTTCTTGAAAATTTACAATTCAACTTATGACAAACAGTGTCAAAACACTCCTAACGTCCAATGTTTTGGTCGGCGTTATTTTAACAGCGAAAATGTTATTATACATCGATGTAAGTTACATTAAAAGCGTACAGAATAGCATTTCGATAACATCTCTCGACCTTGAAAATTTACAGCGCTGTTACCGCTAACATTTTTGTACAGAATAAGCCCATTAAATGCATTAGAAAAGAGGGAATTAATAAGAAGAATTAGGTGTGACACCCAAAACTAACCTAAGAAAACCACTGACAAATAACCTGATGTTGACATCTCACCTTTGATGACATAACATAGACATATAGAAATGGACTGAGCGATATTCTTACAAAAGAGACCACTCTCTACAGTGGGACAAAGTGACTACGCTGCCAATACCTGCCAATAAACGGTTTGTCTCTATCGTACTTTTCGTTCTGTTTTCATTGCACAACTAAATAGGGATCGCTCAGTCCATTTATATATGTCTATGTCTTATGATTTAAACTAAACAATTCCATCAATAAATGTAGGTTCAGAGTTCAAAATTTTCCTCTATTGAAGAAGTTTCAGACTATCCTAAATCCAAATCCGTCTATACCGAAGCTCTAGCACATACCTTTCGTTAGCTGATGCTTAAAACGGACAGGTGGACAGACGGATGGATACCAGAAATCAGAATACAAAACTTTGAATTTTTCGTCGACTTTGTCGACTCGTGTTTAGGAGTCTAATTGAATCGTAAATAAAATCACTGAGAATCAGTCGTTTGTTTACTTGTTTAGTCAAAAGTGACGTTGTTCGCTCTGATTGGTATCAGGTTATATCATGACGTACTACCGTATTTTTTAGTTTTAATTTATCAAATTAATGATCGATATGGCTCTTAATAGAATAATAAATGCGTGTTTTGGATTCCATGATTCAAGTTCCATTAAATAAATACATAATTTTAGTGATTTTTAGTTACTTATATCATGCCTATTATCACTATGTTGATTATAAAATTGTAGACTGAACAAGTGATTATATGTAGTATAGATATTAAAAATCGGAAGTATTGAATTCAGGACTGCCTGGTGTCCAAGAAATTTTTTTTCCACGTCCAAGTCATCGATGTGGCAACCGTTTGGGTAATTTGTAACTATATCGTGTATAATTCATAAATTATAACTTGAATTTATTGGAATTCCATTTGACATTCTCTGTATATGTTTTTCGAGAGAATTAAGGTATTTCCTGCAATGTTATCTTAGATGTCTATTATAAGTTAAGCAAATCTTATAGCAGCCTCATTGAAGAATTACGTATTATTTACTAAATGCATTGTCAAATAGTAAAAAGTATATAAGTTTCTCTTTTCAAGATCGAGTCGATCCAGTTCTCAATGTCGCATAGCAGCAACCTACTAGTAAAATTGAATAGGTTTGTGCATTAATACAAACCATGCCGCTAATTACTGTTATCACAGTGTAATGGAAGAATTATCGCTATAACTAATTTCTCAGTTTTCTATTTAAATAACTCTTACTTCAAACACAAGTAGCATTTTATCTCGTTTCATATAATCGTCATATATCTGGCAAACAAATTGACCTAGCGATTTTTTCCGATGATTTTCTTTTCATTTTGGCCATTTTCGTATTAAATTTATGATGTGTGTCAAAAAAATTTGAAATTGTGAATTTTAGTACTAGAAAACGTGGAAATTAACTTCGTTCAATGTAGGTCGAATAGAATGAATGATATGAAAATAGTTTAGTAGATTTTCTGGCAAAGTAAATCAGGTTTTGAGTTTTTGCCGAGGTGATACATTAATACATTTGTCAAGTTTAGGAAATTAATAGTATGATGGGTAAATAATAATAAAAAAGAAAACAATTGAAATTTTAATAACTCAGACTAGTGTTAGGAAATTGTGTCAATTTGATAATTTTTAATTTCGTTACAATTATACTATTAAAACATTTACCAACCTAATCTTCTAAAGGTTTACAAATTGAACAGCAGCTGCCAGGTTGTTTCACAGGGACTTCCCAGGGTTTGCAAAGAGGTATATTACATTTTACCCCTTTACAACATTGTTCGACTGGTGCACATTTGGGACAGCATCTACAAACATCGCTGGTAATTACTTCGCCATCTTTACAAACAGGCCTTTCGCAAGATACAGCTGCACAATCTGTTTGGCAATCCTCTGGTACACATTGAGGACAGCAAGTACAAGGAAGTTTCTTTGATACGAAACCGGGTGCGCATTTACGCAGTTTCGGACATAGAACAACTCTGCAATCTTCTTCTGATGGACAATCCGGACTAGATTGCTGGACTTCATCAGATTCAGAAATGGTACTTGCGACACAAAATAATAGTAATATTATCAACTTCATTGTAAGTCTAGTTATTGCACTGAAATGCATACTGTTAAGTACATGTTCAAGTATTTATAACTGTTATCAGTTACTATTAACATACACATAACGAACGAATAATTTCCTTGTGATGTTCGCTGACTTTATTTTAAAAAAAATACGGAGTGAATTAATACAAACAAAAACAATCATATTTCTGTGTATAATGTTTTTGATGGTTTTCAAAATTGAAAATTATCTGTATGTTAAGCTTTCCTTGCAATAAACAACTCGCTTAAATTGATGTTTTTGTTTGGTAGTGAATATTGATAATCAACATATCTATAATCCCTATTAAAGGTGCATTATAAATAATTTAAGTGGGATTTTGATGTTTTGTTCATAATCAAACCGACCATAAATGCACCATTATTGAAAATTGTGAATACTCATAATTCAATAAAGCAAAAATTATAGCAATCAGCATTAAAATCTTGTTTTTAAGAGTGTGGGTAAAAAGAGGAGAACGTCTGTGATAATTATGCAAACGAAAAAGGGAGTACAGTTTCAAGGCTTCCACCATTCCATTGTTTATTCAATACTTTTTAACATCAATTTCAATCTGCAATTTGTCGTTATAATATCTACCTAATTTTTGATAACAATAACCTTATCTAACTTATAGTTATTGACTATAACCATTTTGTGATTTTTTTGGGCATAAGGATGGCATACATATATCATTTATTAATGAAATATGGAAGTAATGAGTTGCAGTATAAAATATATAGAACGCTAATTGAAATAGGACAAGGAATAATGCTGGAAAAATGTGAACAGAAAATCAAAATACACGGTTTTAAAGATTAAAACTAACTTTTCCGCACGTACTAACTCCGGAGGCTGTATCGGGCTAACAAACCGAAATTTCTCCAAAAATTACCAAAAATGTGCTATATTTGGATTTATAGGACCCATTCTACTGGCTCTAGTGAGCTGAAAATCAATAGAATTCATATGTGATGCCTTGAACAATATCCTATCATAAAATTGGTAACTTGTATTCACTTCGGAGGCTGTATCGTGTTAACAAACCTAAATTTCTCCAAAAATAACCAAAAAGTAATATATCTGGATTTATCGGACCCGTTGTATTGACGCTGATGAGCTAAAAATAAATAGAGTTGATTTGTGAGATGCCCTGAACATAATCCAATCATTAAATTGGTCACTCGTATACATTCCGGAGGCCGTAGTTAAATAAAGCAGATGATTTGGAATTACTAAAATGTGAATTGCAATGACAAATGAAACACATGCGTTTTTTTCTTAGTTTTATAACACAATGAATATGTCATTCACTTATTAAATGTCAAAATTGAAAATAAGGTACTGTTCACATAATGTATTATAAATTCAAATGATATAAAATTAATTGTAGTAAATTTAACTAGATGTTGCATAACTAACACCCCTCCTCAACGTATACTTAAATTTAATTACATCAATCCAATCGCCCTGGCATGTTTTGCCAACTTTGGTCCATCTAGCGGATTTGTTAACATATCAGCGATCATTATACACGTTGAACAATAAACAGCTGAAATGCGTTTCGATAATATCAAATCATGTACAAACTTATATTTGATATCAATATGCTTTATTATTTGATGACATAACGGTCCACTCAGTAGCTTTATACAAGCTTGATTTTAATTGGTGCGTCAAATTTTTGATCAAAATCATTTAAAATTCGTTCAATCCAAATGAGTTCACGTGAAGCCTCTGCGGATGCGATAATTTCAGCTTCAGTTGATGATAAAGCGACTGACGTTTGTTTTCGACTTGTCCATCCAATTAATGCTCCATTGTAAATAAAGCAATATCCGCTATTTGATTTTCGATCTTCATGATCTCCAGCCCAGTCTGCATCTACGCAACATTGAAATTTTCCTTCGTTTTCATGATCACCAAGTCGTAATTTCAATGACTTTGTTGCCTTTAAATATCTGAAGACTCGCTTTACTTCAGTCCAATCACACAATCTTGGACTGCTTACATGTCTTGCCAATATCGACGTTGCAATTGCAATATCAGGTCTAGTACTGATTGACAGATAAAGCAAAAATCCAATTGCACTTCGATAAATTTCTTGTGATTCGAAAGGTTCCTGATTCATTGTTTACGTTAAGTAGCCAATATTAGTGTTTTTAAATGAAACTCAAGGTCTCTAGTTAATTCCACAATATAATACAAGTTATTGAAAATTCTTGAGTTTCATTTAAAAACACTAATATGAGCATATTCCACGAAGTAAGTGTCGAGACAGTCAATAGCCAATATTTATTGGAGTTGTTGAATCCTTAGCATGTTTCAAATGAAATTTCTGTAGTTTGTTCATGATATATTTTCCTTGATTTCGGCTAAATATACCGTTTTCATCTCTGTCAAATTGAATACCAAGATAACATTTAAGTTCTCCGAGATTCTTAATAGTAAATTCGGCTTTCAACTGTGATTAAAAATCATTTATTAATTCTTCGGTTGTCACAGCAATAACAATATCATCTACGTGATTACATATGTATATTGTTTGACCATCCGTCTTCTTTGTGTATAAACATGAATCATTTTTACTTTGAGCATATTCGTTTTTCTTCATAACTGCGGCGAATTTTTTGTTCCATTCATTAGCACCCTGTTTAAGACCATATAAATTCTTTATGAGCTTACATACCTGATCCTTATCAGAAGAAGTATATCCTTTCGGTTGCTTCATGTAAACTTCATGTGACAGATCACCATTCAAATATGCAGTGTCGATGTCGAAATGTTGAACCTTCATTTTTCTTTTACCTGCCACCGCAAGAAGAATTTTGAGCGTAGTAGGATTTGCCACAGGTGCAAAAACTTCATCATAATCACGACCATACTTTTGTGAGAAACCCTGTGCCACTAAACGAGCCTTGAACTTTACGATTTCGAAGAGATTCAATTTCTGCATCCATTGCTGACTTCCATTTATCAGCGTTTGGCCACCGCTTTGTCGTATGTGATTGGATCAACATCCACCATTTTTTCAACTTTGTTTATTTCCATTATTAAACGTTTTGGTGGAATACCTTTATTTGATCGTTCAGAACGTCTGAGTTCGGTGACATCCAGTTGATTTTCTCCTTCTGAAGCCGGTTCAGATACTTCAAGTTCATGTTGTAACGTCATTGGTTGAAATTCATCGATTAGATTATCCTCAACTGCCAATTCAATATCAGGTTGTTCGACAATTTTATCTTCAATAAACTTAACATCGCGACTTATTTTAATTCGATTAGTATCAGTGTTTAAAAGTCGAAAGCCTTTCGTTCCCAATTCATATCCAACGAAAATTAATTTTTCAGGCACATCGTCCAACTTTTTACGTTGATCCTTTGAAATGTGAACATATGCTAGAGTTCCAAAAATATGAAAATAACTTATATCTGGTTTCTTGCCATGCCAGTGTTCATATGGAGTTAATTCTACACTTTTAGTAGGTAAACGATTTATAATGTGATTAGCCGTTGTCACTGCCTCGCTCCAAAACTGTAAATCAGAACTAGCCAACATACAACGTGTCATTTCGATTAAAGTACGATTTTTGCGCTCAGCCACTCCATTTTCTTGAGGTGTTTTAGTTACCGATAACTGAGTTTTAATTCCTTTTGATTTGAAATGTTTACGTAAATTACCATCCATATACTCACCACCTCTATCTGATCTGATAACCTTTGGTACTTTACCGTACTGCGTTTTCATCATTTCAACAAACTCGATCATTTTATCACGACCATCTGATTTTTGTTTAATCAAATAAATATGTGAATATCTAGTGTAATCGTCAATTAACGTGAGTATATATCTGTTTCCTATAAGTGTTGGCAACTGTCCACATACTTCTGTATGCACCAAATCCAACTTTTCTTTTGATCTGGTCAATGAATTACAAATAAAAGGATCTCTGGTTTTCTAGCATCGTAAACATGTTTCACAAATATCACTGTGATTGCATTCTGAAATTTTCATGTTGACTGATGAATCTGCCATTTTCCCTATATCAATTAAATTCCGATGACCAAAAACTTTATGCATTTCGATTCACTCGAACTTGATGCGTTGTAAGCCCGATTCGATAGTGTTTATTTATAAACATCATTTTGTGACATTACCGTTATTAATGTTTCACCATCTTTATTGATGTCACAATTCTCGCCCTTAAAAATGATACTGCAGCCAATATTTGCAAGCTTACTGACTGATAAGAGGTTACATTTTAATCCAGGTACAAATTGCACATCATTCAATTTGAATTTATTGACAGCAGTTTTGAATTCAATGACTCCGATTCCTTTTATTGGTAAATTTCTACCATCAGCCAAATTTACAGAATCATTGCTTGATTTGTTCAAACTTTTAAAGAATGTTTCATCACCACACATATGTGCCGATGCACCAGAATCAATACACCATTCGGCTATAACAGAATCACCTTCATTATCATTTTTGTTTTGTACTGCATTTGCCTATCGTTGACCTTCATTTTCTTTCTCTTTGTTCTTTTTCCATTCTGCAAATTTACGGCATTCACTTTTGATGTGACCTTTTTTTCACAAAAGAAACAATACATTGATTTCGAACTGTCTGATACATTATTTTCTTTCATGGCTTCCAATGCTTTTTCACCACCTTCATTAACAATTTCGATTTCTTGTCTTCGTCTATATTCTTCCAAAAGTTTGCTCAGTTTCAGGACGTGATTCAAGAGCCGTTATTAAAACACCATAACTTTCGGATAAACTTGATAAATATAACGCAACCGAAAGATCATCTATAATTGGTTCACCTAATGTTGTCAGTTGATCTATACATTCGTCCATTGCATATTTCCACTTTCAGGCAATATCATTCGACATAACCGTCTTAAAAGTCTAACCTTGTTTGATAAAGTTGATTTTTGATGATATTCTTTTAATGTTTGCCATGATGCTTTTGCCGATGTTTTATTCTTAATGTGAATAATTTGATCGTCTTCAACAAACACACCAATATATGCACGTGCTTTACCGTCTTTTTTATTCTATTCCTCTAGTTGAGTTCTATCTGATGGTGCTTCTTCGATGATTGTTGTCCATAAATCTTCTTTTATTAATAAAGGTTCCATTTTGTACTTCCAGACTTGATAGTTTCCATCATTTAGTTTCGTTACCTGCACTTTTGTCAAATCAGACATTTTTGTGTTTTTATACTTTATTAAAACTTAAAAATATATGCGCCAATTAAATTATTGATGTTTCCCGTAGCTCGATTACAATTTTCTGGACCCATAACCTGTTAAATAAAGCAGATGATTTGGAATTACTAAAATGTAATTTGCAATGAGAAATGAAACACATGCGCTTTTTTCTAAGTTTTATAACACAATGAATATGTCATTCACTTATTAAATATCAAAATTGAAAATAAGGTACTGTTCACATAATGTATTATAAATGCAAATGATATAAAGTTAATTGTAGTAAATTTAATTAGATGTTGCAATAACTAACAATCTGTGTCAGCTGATTTGATTGAAATTCTTGAACTTGGTGCTGCTTTATAAGCGTCAAACATTATTCTTCGTGATGACATTGGAAATCATTTACTTTAGTTTAAATTACGCAATTTTGTAGTGTTTCATAAGAATAATAGTTTACTTCTACGGTCAAAAACATTTTTTTGTTATAGATTATTATTACTAAATAGTCGTTCTCCCAGTAGTTAGCTAAAAACTGTATCAAAGCTTCTTTGAAACGAAAATGTTTCAGACAGTATTAATGTAAAATAATAGTTTTCAAAAACATTTCCATAAAAATCAATCACTGATTTGCGTAAAAAACACTTCTTCGCCATTTTTAATTTTCCCACAAAACAAGTGTTTACAAACGGACTATGCTCCAAACCGCTTCCCAATAGTATATTAGTTTTAGCTGTTGTACTGCGTCCTCCTCTATCACGTCAAATAGTACGCGCAATGCATCGTTACTTGCTCCGATTATTCAATTTAAAAGCCTGGCAACTGTTATTTATGAAGCGATTTTGCAAAGCAACCCTATACTACTACATTCGTTATAAAATTGCCTTCATTTTGATATATTTTTCAAGTGGTAAGCATATAAGTGCAAATATTGATATCAACTTACCTGTTTGTACACGGCATATTCTGTATGATGTATGCTTTCCATTGGAATTTCGTTTATTTGGCAAGCAATTCAGTGGAATTTCAAAAATATACTATTTTCAATATTTTTTTTTATTAATGCCATGACCATATTTTCATGGCAATCCTATTGGTATATGTTCAGAAACATCTTTCATTTAATAATATATAATTTTCATCTGGTAAGCAGATGAGTGAAGGTCGACCTTACTTGGAATCCTCTACTATTAGTTCAATTATAATTTCATTACAAACTTTCAAACTTTTTTACGTGAAATTCATTGTTTTGCAAGCCAAAAGGGATGTGGTGTGAATCGACATTAATATCCACTACGGTCGCATTTTTCGTCGCGGCGTATAGCCAAAAAAGTTGTAGGAACAACTTGAAGTTGATATTATTGTTTAATATTTATTTGGAAAAAACACTGTATGCTGGGATAATACGATAGAATGTTCATTCGGGACATATGATAGTGTAATGTTTTTCTAATTTATTTAAAACGTAAACGGGTGGGATAAATTTTAAACACACGGTATGGCAACTTACTAATTTATTTAAACACTAACTCAATAACACTTAATTTATATATACTTAACTAATCACTTAAATTTAATTTGTATGCACACGAACTTGAATATTAATTTATATTAGCACTTTACTGTTCGGTGTATTTTTGTTTATTTCTCGAGATCACTTTATCAACTAAACTAAACTCCGCTGATCGGTCCTTTATTTATATTAGTGCCTTTTTTACTAGAAAATTCCGGACTGCGGCTTACTCAAAAACAAATGGTTTCCTGGCATTTTATAGATAAGGCTGGTCACAAAAACAATGTTTAGATAAGATAGTAGTAAACAGTTATAGAAAAAAAACTGCGTATCCGCCATAATTTAACGTTTATACGTGGCTTAGGCAGAGTAGGATTTAGGGTCTATACCAGTGTGCTGTTTCGTAACATTACCCCCTACTTAAATGGAAGTTCCTCCTGAAATTTTGTGTAGCCGAGACTGGATGTTTGAATCGGTAACTGGCCCCATTTCCACACTTTCCGATCTTATGAAAATAGTAGGGTACCGTCTTCATCGGATACTGATAGCGGGGGTTGTAGCTGCAAATTAATATCTGGACACCGGTATCTTGAAAGATAATCTTTACCATGTTTACCATGATTCGCCAATCCAACTGGTTACTCGCCAGTTTCTTCACGCAGGATTCCAACATATGGTCTCGTAGGTTACGAAGTGCTTCCCACACATCGCGGTAGGTAGATCGATCTTTGAATTCATCTTTGGTTACCACGTAGAAGACGTACCGCGAATTATGATTCAGTTTCAGTGTCTTGCCAGGGGCTGGAATCTGGTCTTCAAGTTTTTCTAATTGCCCAAACTTCTTTCGAAAGACGGTTGCCAACCCTCGTGCGTTCTTGATATGGGCGGGGACGTTGTATGCCAGTGAATAATTTTCCGGGAGAGTGAACAAATCTTGTTGTTGTTCCGAAGTGACTCCATATCTAGCTTACCCGGTACCTTCATACGTGCCCATAAATTCATCGAAGGTAGGGTCAGACACATCTCGGATAAGGTTTACTCCTTCCTCCAGGTCATGGTCTCCTTCGAATGGCGCTAGTCGGTTTTGGTGAACTACTTTTGGTTTTCCGTTGGGGATCTTGCTTATGCGATACATAACATCATTGATCCTTTTCTTGATTCGGGTTGTGTAACCATACTTTGTCCCCTTCTTTAAAACCGCCTTCTATGGCCTGCGTGTCGTACCGACTTTTCATTCTGTCGCTGGCAACTTGAAGATTTGTTCGAAGTAATTCATGAATAGCGTCCAGCCTTCTTCTCAATTGGATCACGTAGTCTTCGCCTGCTGGGTCTATTCCAGACCGACAGCCAAATTCCAGGTCACAAGGAAGCCTCATTTCACGTCCAAACAGGACTTTCGCAGGTGTTTCACCCGTGGACTCATTGACGGCATATCGATAAGCCAATGCGAATAGGGAAAGATACTGGTCCCAATCTCTCTGATGGCTGCATACTACTTTGTCCTGTTCATTCTCTCGACCATTCCATCAGACTCTGGATGTAATGCTGTTGTCCTGGTCTTCTTCATTCCCAGCTTCTCGCAAATCTCCTGGAATAGATGGCTTTCAAAATTTCTTCCCTGGTCACTGTGGACTTCCAATGGCATTCCATATCGGCTGATGATTTCTTTCACCAATACATCCGCGACAGTTGTGGCCTCTTGATTCGGGATCGCGTAAATTTCCACCCACTTTGTGAAATAATCCATTACAACCAGGATGTATTTACCACCATTTTCTGTCGTCGGAAATGGTCCAGCGATATCGAAAGCAATCCTTTCGAACAGGCTTCCGACATTATATTGTTTCATGAGTGCCTTTCTCTTGCGATGTGGTCCATTACACGTAGCACAAGTCGTACATTTCTTACACCAGTCCTTCACATCGTCGGAGCTTTTCATCCAATAAAACTTTTGACGGACTCGCTGAAGGGTTTTCTTCACTCCCAAATGACCTCCCGATGGATTGTCGTGTAACTTCTTCAGTACCTCAGCTACTCTTGTTCTCGGGATAACTAGCTGTCTCCTCATCTCAGAACCATCAAGGACTCTTTTCAACAGCCCTTCTTCCAGGACAAGGGAGTCCCAAAGAGCCCAATACTCCTTGAGTTTCGGTGAAAATCTTGACACTTCTTGCCAGGTAGGTCGCCGATTTTCTTTCTTACATTGCCGGATCATCTTCAGGTAAGGATCATTCTCCTGATCTTCTCTGATCCTGGTGGGTGACCATTCCACGTTGACTACAGTAGTTCTTGAAACTGCAGCTCCCTAGATTCCACCTTGTTGCAATGGGAGCAGTCTATTTGGCACGGCCTCCTGGACAGGGAGTCGGCATTTCGGTGACTCACACCAGCTCGATGTTCGATGTTGAAATCATACTCTTGAAGTCGTTCAATCCATCTAGCGATCTGGCCCTCTGGATTCTTGAACTGAATCAACCACTTGAGTGCTGCATGATCAGTCCGGATTGAAAACTTCCTACCATAGAGATACTGGTAAAAGTGTTCCACGGACTTCACTACTGCCAAAAGTTCTCTTCTTGTGACGCAGTAGTTTCGTTCTGGTTTGGAGAGGATTTTACTGAAATATCCCAGCACTCTTTCTTGCCCTCCTTGGATCTGTGAGAGCACTCCACCAATTTCTACGTTGCTTGCATCAGTATCAAGAATAAAGTCTCCCTCTGGTAATGGATATCCTAATATCGGCGCCGAGGTTAAATGCCTCTTCAAGGTTTCAAAAGCCGTTTGACAGTCTTCGTCCCATTGGAGAGCTCCTGCTTCTTCTGTAAGTCGCGTTAGAGGCTTGGCAATATCTCCAAACATCCTGATAAATCTTGTGTAATACGTGCAAAGTCCAAGGAAACTCCTAATTTGATGTTTGTCGGTTGGTTGCTGCCATTGCTGAATGGAAACAATTTTCTCTGGATCCACCGCCACTCCTTAATTGCTCACTATATGACCTAGATAGTTGACTCGGTTTTGGAACAGCTGACATTTCTTCGGGTTTAACATGCGCTGGGCAGCTTGGAGTCGTTTGAATACGTCTTCCAAATTCTTCAGATGTTCGTCAAATGTCTTCCCCAGTACTACGATGTCGTCCAAATAAACCAGGCATGTCTTCCAAGACAACCCTCTCAAGACATTTTCTATGAGTCTTTCAAATGTCGCAGGCGCATTACAGAGCCCGAATGGCATGACGTTGAATTGCCATAATCCAGATCCGGTGGTAAAAGCAGTCTTGTCTTTATCTTCTGGGTCCATTTCCACTTGCCAATAACCAGAGTTCAGGTCCAAGGTGGAAAACAGTTTGCTGCCGGCCAAAGTGTCTAGCGTATCGTTAATTCGAGGCAGAGGATAGCTGTCTTTCTTCGTCACGTTGTTAAGCTGGCGATAATCCACGCAGAATCTCGTAGTTCCATCCTTTTTCTTGACGAGCACTACTGGAGACACCCATGGACTAGTAGATGGTTCTATTACTTTTTCTTCTGCCATCTCTCGAATTATTCTTTCAGCTTCCTCTCTCTTCGCTCGTGGAAGTCATCGAGCTGATTGTCTAATTGGCTTAGCATTACCAATTATCAGTATCAATTTTGTGTTTGACGGCTGATGTTCTGCCAGTCTTTCCTCATTTTGGTACGAATAAGTCTCGATACTGCAAGAGAAATTCTATCATTCTCTTTTTTTCAGCTCGATCCAAAGATTGACCAGCTACTGATAACATTTGTTCGAATTTGGTATTAGAATTGTCAGTGGTGGTTGTTTGACGAACTATAGACGTCACTGGTACGCAGGATCCAATATTGGCTTCCTTCTTGATGGTAATTGGGTAATCGTTCACGTTTATCAATCGTACAGGGATCTCCATCGCTGACGTAACCAATCCTTTTCCAATGAGTACTCCTTTGTCAACCCCCTCGTCGTGGTTCCTTGGTTCCATCATAACCCATGCACCTTCCTCCATGATTCCCTGTAGCCGTGCTACTATCATGGTTTCGTTTCGTGCAGGTAGAATGGTATCTTCCTGTACAGCTGCCAACACTGCGCTGCCTTTATGTGGATGAAGGAATACCTCCTCGGAACCCACTTTAACGGTTCTGTTTCTAAAGTCTAATTGGAAACCATGTACATTCATTGCGTCCATTCCCAGAATCACGTCTTCTTCAACGGCAGTTACGATTACAGTATGCGTGAACTTTTCTGCGCCA
Source organism: Galeruca laticollis (assembly GCA_963921935.1). Classification (NCBI taxonomy): domain Eukaryota; kingdom Metazoa; phylum Arthropoda; class Insecta; order Coleoptera; family Chrysomelidae; genus Galeruca; species Galeruca laticollis. Next base: position 169,244,878 of record OY998180.1, read on the forward strand.
ATTCCCAATTGGATTTGTGTTTCCTCGTGAACGTTGGCACAGTCGCAGTCCCGTTGGTAGAAGCTCCCTCTTGGGGTTTATTATCTCTGGTCCTATAATGGTTCTAGTTGCTCCAGTGTCAACCAGCGGAGCATATTTCTTGCCATTTACTTCGCCATCCACATATACATTGTCGTTGCGACATCTGAGCGAAGCTATCAGTATGAGAGGGTCTTTGGAACGATCATAGGTCGGTGCTGCCCCCTCGTAGCCGACCCGTTCTAGTTTTCCTGTGACTGGGGTTCTTGGTTTGCAGGAGTCTTGGGGCGCTTACACGAACTACGTACATGCCCTAGCTCGCCACAATTCCAACATCTGATCTTTCTCGGCTTCTTGTCCATCATACCTTTGATCAAGCTGACGATCTGGTCAAACTTGTCCTCGTCGCCTTCTTCTTGGATGGTCCTAACTTTGTTGTAACCCGAAGCCTTCGTTGCTGCTTCATATTCAAGAGCAGCTGTCAATGCGTCAACTAATGTTTACGGATGGGCTAAACGAAGGGTCCTCTGCATATCGGGGTCACGTAAGCCATCAATAAACGCCTGTATACCCAGACATTCCATCATGTTCTCTGCTGCTGATGGATAAGCAAATCGAACGAGTCGGGCAATATCCACTTCATATCCTTGAAGTGCTTCGTCACGTTTCTGCCTTCGGTTCTTCAGCTGGGATAGGTACAAATGTTCTAGATGTTCGTGATCATATCGCATGTCCAACCTCTTCTTCAGCTGCTCGAAATCATCCGTTTTTTCCAGAGGTATCGTCTGAAGTACATCTAAAGCATCTCCCCGAAGCGCGATAGCCTTGTCTCTATCGGACCAATTATTCACTCTAGCGGCTACTTCAAATTGTTTCACATAATTGGTCCACGACGTTTTTCCATCGAACGTTGGGGCCTTGACTCGGGTAAAGCTGCCAATGTCTTCAAACGTAGGCAGTGTTTCTGGCTTGCAAGGTTTCGTTTGCTCGGTCTTCTTTTTTTACTCTGGTGTGCCTCGCGTTCTTGAATCGGCAATTTTTTCCTCCAACTCCTTGATTTTCTCGTCTATCGTTGTAATCTTATTCTCGATTTTCTCTTCCATCGTTGACATTTTATTCTCGATTTTCTCGTCCATCGTTGACATTTTATTCTCGATTTGCTCGTCCATCGTTGACATCTTATCCTCGATTTCAGATTTTAGAGACGAAATTTCATTTTCAATGTCAGCGGCAATGTCGTTTTTCATTAATAAGATATCGGCAGATATATCGTTCTTCATAGCCGAAATCGTCTCCTTCATGTTCTCTTCCATGGCAGACATTTTCTCGTCCATGTTAGCCAAAATATCATTCTTCATAGTAGAAATCTTCTCGTCCATGTTAGCAGAAATATTAGCAGAAATTGACTAGATTAAGGTGGAAGCCTCGTCATTAAATAAAACTGTTTCTGGATCAAAGCCGTCATTTTCCAGTGCCACTTTAAGTCTTTCTACTAATTCACTTTTCTTGACGGACGTTTCCAACTCACGATCTTCCAATTCTGCTCTAAATTCCGTGACTTTCAGATCACATAGTCTCTTGGCCATTTTTACGTAGCAATTTATTTATATTACCCCACACTTGACACCAATGTAATGTTTTTCAAATTTCTTTAAAACGTAAACGGGTGGGATAAATTTTAAACACACGGTATGGCTACTTACTAATTTATTTAAACACTAACTCACTAACACTTAATTTATATATACTTAACTAATCACTTAAACTTAATTTGTATGCACACAAACTTGATTATTAATTTATATTAGCACTTTACTGTTCGGTGTATTTTTGTTTATTTCTCCAGATCACTTTATCAACTAAACTAAACTCCGCTGATCGGTCCTTTATTTATATTAGTGGCTTTTTTACTAGAAAATTCCGGACTGCGGCTTATTCAAAAACAAATGGTTTTCTGGCATTTTCTAGATAAGGCTGGTCACAAAACAATGTTTAGATAAGATAGTCGTAAACAATTATAAAAAAAACCTGCGTATCTGCCATAATTTTAATTTTTATACCTGGCTTACACAGAGTCGGATTTAGGGTCTATACCAGTGTGCTGTTTCGTAACAATAGTTTGTGGAGTAGATTCATTTAAGTTGATCGTAGTATAAGTTTTAATGGGGAAATATTCATTTCAAGTGATTTTTACGTTTTAACTTTCTGGTGTATTCAAAATAACGCCAATAAAATTATACGGTTCATTTTTAAAACTTTTCCGATTTGCAAGATTTATAAATATAATGATGTTGACATTCATGAAAATAACTGGAAATTTTATTTATCATAATATACAGAAAAAATAGAATATTACAGAAAACATAAATATCACACTTTTAATTCTATTTGTTCCGAAATTACAACTGACAAATGCAGAACGTGTATTTATTACTGATAACAGATCCATTAAAAATATTATAAATGGCAAACTTCTTCTAGAATACTGAAGATTAGAAATAGTATCATGAAATACTACCCTGTAATAATAATTTCTAGGTATTTTATCATATTACAAGCAATTCCAATCAATTCAAAGCAAATGGAACTAAGCTAGAAGATACGATGCAACGCATTTCGATCCATATCCGCTGTTCGTATTTGTGTAGGTCACGAAAAATTAAATTCGAAACGTCGATGCCAAACGAGCATATCATGAATATATGAGAATATTCATTTTTCTTTATAAGAATGTAACTAAATTAGAATTATAAAAATTTTTTATACTTTTTTTATTTACTTTAGAATTTCTCTCTTGTTAAACTTGAAATTCCTGGTAAGAATTTTTGGTACCAGTCAGTGTTGACAGTTACGAGAAAAAATTTGGCATCTACATCAATTGACAATTTTTATATTACATGTGAGCAGTAATTTTGAATAATTACAATTTCCATATATATAATTTGTTTGCTAGGCAGTATTTTATAGCATTCGAAATACAGTAAAATGTCCAAATAATAACACACTAATACTTACCACACTACTTGAATACAAAACGATTCGAATTTTAAGTTCACATCGTTCAGGTGACACGCCAGCATATTATGAGCCTTACCAGCTTTTCAGCCTACGACGACTACGATTTCGGGTGTAAATTTCAGCAAACGGTGGCTCGTGATGACTTAAGCCTACTTCATCCCCTTTTAGCTTGTGCTGATTTACGTTTGGGGTACACACGGGTATGGGTCTAGTTGAGCAATTAACAAGGTTAGCCTGGCTAATCCCATGAATGATGTCCGCTTCTCTGACTGATACCTCTATCGCTCGCTCTCTCCTGCTGGATAAACCCCATATACTGAAGTATACTTTAGATTAATACCGTTCCCATTGTATACAGGGTTAAGATGATTTGAAAAAACTCACAAAATCTTGTTAATTAAATTAATTAGATTTCTCCTATTACAGTTAATTATATTCAGGTACAAAGTTTTGTGTTGGTAATTTTGATCTCAGTTTGGTCGTATAAATAAATGATATATCGAGTTAGATATTTTCATTGCTTTCACACCAAGTTTTGCGAAACTATAATTTTAATCTTATTTTTGCATCTCGTAACGAAATTGAATTCAATCATTTTGAAAAAAAACTTGTTTGTATTATAGAGTTTCAGGTTATTCAAATATCTGAAAGTGAGAGGAAATCAATTTGACACAGACACGTTTCCATATCAAGCTAATAAAAAAGTTCTAATGATAGACACTCACCAGCAAAAGAATCGATCCACTCAAAAAATTTATGAAGTTTCCTCAATAATAAATTTGTTAGTTTACATTCGATTTGATAATTTTTTTCCACATTGTAGGTAAATTTATATGAAATCTAGCATACGTATTCAATTTTTATAAAAATGGGAGGACGTCATTTTATACAGAGTGACTTAAAGTGTGTTTTTCACTCTAACTTTCAAACCACATGTGTAGTGTCAGAGTTTTTTCACCAGGTAATTTATTATTTTGTTATCAAGACACATCGTTTCTTTTCAATTTTATTTTTTATGTATTACAATAGCTTATTTTTGTAAAAGATACAAGGGTTTATGAAAAACGTTACATGTCTCCTATGGTAATAACAATACGTTTACGGATTGTTCTTGTTTGCATAGAGGGCTATGGTATTAATGTCAGTTGTGAAATCGTAAGGCTGGTTCAGACGCAGCCAGTTAGTAGTTTAGTAGAGTTAAGTAATTTAGTCGAGTGTTCTGTTCACACGAGTCAAGTGAATTAGTAGATATTATTTAATCAAGTCGAGTAAAAAGAGCGTGTACATAAAGCCAGTGTTTTAGACGAGTTATTAGCAGAAAGTCGAGTGTCAAAATATTCAGTGACACTCCAACTAAACTCGAAGCGACTACAATACAGAGTTGGTACTAATCTTCTAATAATAGATTAGAATCATGAATCCGAATCACGGATACTATGTTCGGATCCTTTTCACAAAATAAAAAGATTCGAATCATGTGATTCGAATCTATTATCTCGAATCACGAATATGAATTGCAAATCGCAGTTATACCATGTATTATGTATGAATGATATCTAATACTGGATTTTACTATAAATGGTTATAAATTTGAGTGTACAAAAAGATGATTGAATATATACAATAATCTATAAAAAATAAACTTCATTTTATCTCACAGAACAAAATAATACTCAACAGCGAAACGAACAGAATAAAACTAAAGTAAAAAACACTTACAGTTTTAAAAAAAAATTATTATTGGCATTGGAGAGCACCAGAATAATTGTTCCACTGGGCCAGATGAAGGATGGTAAGTGTGAAATTTTAGGAAAACTTTCTTGAGTGATGGATATTCATTAATAATATGCAGATTATTTATGAAATTAACTGTCTCGACCCTTACTTCGTGGAATCTACTCATATTAGTGTTTTAAATGAAACTCACGGTTTCTAGTTAATACCACAATATAATAAAAATTGTTGAAAATTCTAAAAAATTGACAATTGTTTCGATAAATCAATATCCTCGTCAGAATGACAGAAGTTACATTTCATTTGATGCCTACCTGATGTTTAGTAGTTATTTTTGGCTAGACCAAGAAGTGACCTAACTTGTGATTGACTTAATATATGTAAATAGAAAAAAAAAGAAAATGCGATATTACAAATATTGAAGCTTAGATATTATTAGTCCTATGGTGATATCCTGGATATCATTTTTCCAATTAAGATAAGTATAACTGTGCAATGATATAGAAAACCAGAAAAACTATATCTGCTGATCTTTACAATTACCACTTAAGAAGACAGTTTATTAGTGGAGAACTCCCTAGATTTAACTGTTCATTGACACCTAACACAAAACTAGGAGTGCTGCATATTTGTTAAAAGAAACAAGAACTGGATTTCCTTGAAGAATTGGAAATTAGAAGACATTTAAGAGACCCACAATATGAAGTTGTCAATGAACAGTTAAATCTAGGGAGTTCTCCACTAATAAACTGTCTTCTTAAGTGGTAGTTGTAAAGATCAGCAGATATAGTTTTCCTGATTTTATATATCATTGCACAGTTATACTGATCTTAATTGGAAAAATGATATCCAGTATATCACCATAGGGCTAATAATATCTAAGCTTCAATATTCGTAATATCACATATTATTTTTTTCTATTAACATATATTAAGTCAATCACAAGTTAGGTCACTTCTTGGTCTAGCCAAAAATAACTACTAAACATCAGGTAGGCATCAAATGAAATGTAACTTCTATCATTCTGACGATGATATTGATTTATCGAAACAATTGTCAATTTTTTAGAATTTTCAACAATTTTTATTATATTGTGGTATTAACTAGAAACCGTGAGTTTCATTTAAAACACTAATACAGATTATTTATTTTATTTTCTAAATGTATCATCAGTTCCAGTTCGATTATTTTTAGGTACCTACAGATGATGAACAGGAGATTTTTCCCACATCATTTTCATTATTTAACATGTGCTGTACCTTGTCTTCACTAAAATCAAAGAATTACTCTACATTTGTTGGGTTACTCTCATTATCTGATAATATATTATCAGAGTTTGACTCGTTCAAATCCCTAGCTGCTATTATTTGCTTCTTAATATAATAAGTCGGACACTTTACGATATTATACCATCTGAATTTAAATTGAGGAATTATAACAGCTGCAATTACAGCTTCTTTACAATTAAGCGACAATAGGTCACCAAATCTTTTTCTAAGGCTGTCGAGGCACATGTTGGCCAACTGTTCACCTCCATATTTGTATGTTGCACGAGTAGTTAATTTCTTTTCTCATATATTTTCTAGAGATAACAGACTAGGTAAAAAGAAACCAAAAAATGAGTTAATCGCATCCTCTGCTTGAAGAATATTGAATGTATTTGGTAACGGTTCCATTACTATACAATAATCCTCTAAAAATAATAGCTCAGTCTCTTTAAATGATACTAGTTTCAGTGTGTGGCAAAGAGTAGTGAGCTTGAACTTGTCTTTTCAAATTTGATTCACATAATCATGAAGTGAGTTCCACCTAGTAATGCCTAGACGGCTATGTGTGTGCCCTAATCTGAATAATTTCATTTGATTTGGGTCTGTTAGCTTTATTTCAAATAAGGTTACTATTCTGAAATGTCGTACTATGGCGCTTTCGTAAAACTGCGTTTATTATAATCTGTTGTCTCTGTTTGGCTGCCTCGCACATCACAAGTGTTTGGGCAAAGTAAATATTTCAGTTGCCTCAATATCATCGCAGTTAGTAGTTAGTTAAGCTAACTACTAACTGCTAACTGTGATGAAGCACAAAACAAAAGGAAAAAAAACGTAACTGATTTTTGTGAGAACGCCAGAGATGTCAAATTCAACATTCACACAGAATCTTTAGTCTCAGTCTGTTTTAATTTAACAATTTTACATTTCTCGTTCTTGAGCGAATCCGGATCACGAATACCTTTTTTTTAAGTATTCGAATACAAGTCCCGAATCCTTAAAAATGATTCGAATCACAAATTATTCGAATACTCCTCAGCTCTGCTACACTACTTGCCCGACCTGTCCAGACGTGTTTAGTCGGTGCGCTAATCGAGTTTTCGATGTGTTGGGAGCTGCTACTCGACCAAGAAAATAGAATTGAGTTCTATTTACTAAACTTGATCGTGTACTCGACTACCAGTGAGCTCGACTAAAACAAATGTGTTCAAATGAGTCAAGTCACTTAATTACTGGACCACTTGACTAAATCACTGGCTACATCTGAACCAGCACTTGGCAATTAAATTTTAGAACACGTTTCTTGTCGAATACTAATTTAAAATATGGATATTTCTGTAACTGGTGCAGCGAGAGCTGTTGCTTTGATTCAGGATGGTAGGTCACAGTATTGTGTGGCTAGAATGTTGGGAATTTCAAGATGTGAAACGGTTTCGTGTATTTGGTGTATTCACAAAGAGAAGTAATTGCAGTCGAAAAAAATCTACTAGTGATCGAGATAGTCGCTTTAAATGCCAAATGTTTTGAGGAATATAAAAGCTACTTTTGTCCTGATGAAAAACAGATTAGAGAACGTAAGGCAAGTTTAAGTAAGTAACAAGACAATAAGAAGGATGATTTTTCATATCAGGAGACCTACAGCTGGTCTATACTTATTGAGATACCATCGAGTCGCCTTAGATTTGCTAGGGAACGTGAAAATTGGCGTAACGAAGATTGAAGCAATATCCTAACGATTTTTCTCCTAGTCAGTTATGGAGGCGGTTCGGTAATGGGGTGAGAATGCGTAAGTTTTGAAGCTAGGGCGGACTTGGCTATAATGAACAGGGGAGCGACGACAGTCGATAGGTACAAAAGTGGAGCTTTAGAGCCACAACATGTCCGACCGCAAGTTGCGAGAATTGTACGTGAATATTTTGTTGAGGTTGAAATCCCAGTAGTAAATTGTACTGCCCTGAGCCCAGATCTAAACTCAATTAAGCATGTTTGGGTTCCTCTTGAGAGGAAAATACAATCTCGTGTACCAACTCCTGCAAATTTACAGCAGCTTAGTGACGCTCTAATCGAAGAATAGGATCAAATCGACCAGGCATACATTCAAAACTTAATTGAGAGCATACCAAGACGAATTGCAGCTGTTATCCGTGCACGTGAGGGAAACACTTCGTATTATTATGTTTTTTATTTTGTCTCCCATTTGTTTTCATTATATTCGATGTTACGTTAAATTTGTAAACTATAGGAAAACTGCAAAAATGTACGTTTTTCTTAAACCCTTGTGTCTTTTACAAAAAGTAAGCTATTGTGATAAATAAAAAATACGGTTTCAAAGATTAAAACTAACTTTTCTGCATATTTAGCATACTCAAAACAATATCCTACCATAAAATTGGTCACTTGTATACACCTCGGGGGTTGTATTGTGCTAACGAACCGATATTTCTCCAATAATGACCAAAAATGTAGTATATCTGGATTTAAAGGACACGTTGTACTGACACTGGTGAGCTGAAAATCTGCGAGACACCCTGAACAAAATCCAATCATAAAATTGGTCACTTGTATACAGTTCGGAGGCTGTATCGTGCTAACAAACCGAAATTTCTCCAAACATTACCAAAACTGTGGTACTTCAAGTACCATAGCTCCCGTTGTACTGGCTCCAGTGAGCCGAAAATAATTGGGTTCATCTATTAGACGCCCTTAACAATATCCAATCATACAATTGGTGACTTATATATACTCCGGACGCTGTATCGTGCTATCAAACCGATTTTTTTCCATAAATGTAGTTTTTTAAGTACCATTGCATCCATTGTACTGGCTCTGGTGAAGTGAAAATCAATAAGGTTCATCTGTGAGATGTCTTGAACAATATTTTGACAGTTACTGCGGTCCGGGGGCTGTATCGTGCTAACAAAACATGTTACGAAAAGTGACCGACGACAACGTTGACAACGACGACGACATACACATAAGATTTTTTTCTAAAAACCATCTTTTCGTGTTTTTCTTGCTGGAAAACGAAAAAATAAACAAAAATTTCAATACTCCAACTTTTTTTGGGGTAAACCAATACTTTTCTCGCATATTAGAAAGGGTTGGGCGAAAAAGTAAAATAAATTGTAAAGAAACGATGTGTCTTTTTTAACAAAATAAGAAATTATAAGGTGGAACCACTATGACACACCACATGTGGTTTTAATACAACACTCTGTGCCTCCCTTTATAAAATGACGTATGCCCAATTTTCTTAAAATTCAAAACATGTGCAATATTTCACATAAGAATGAAGATATATTTATCATAGATGATACCGCGATGCTATACCGTTTCTCCAGAGGCTTGGGATTAATATTCAAATACCTCCAGTCCTCCAACGCGGACATACACAACTTCACACGGAGGATGCTATTGAGGTGGGTTATCAAAGCTCGGAATAGGTATTTGAAACCCACGTTGAAGATGTTCAAGAACTGTATTATATATGCACGTGTACCGAACATTCGAGACTTTCTTTTAATCGCCGGAGCAAAAATAAATACCATCTATCTTTATTGATGCTACTGAAGAGGTAGCTAGAGAACTGCTTCAGAAATCTCGCGAAGCGAATGCTGTTTAAGCTCTAATGTATCAAGAAGAGTTACAAAGAAGACAAGGTCAATAGATACCAATATCAGCTGATCTGATACCTATATTTCCAAGCTTTTATAGATTTCACATGTGGCAGCTATCCAGTAAAACCAGCCCCATCTTATATACAAGACAACATCGGTGAAGATAGGCAAGCAGCATTTCAGCTTGAGCATTTACATCAACCAGTGTTATTGAGGGCAAAACTCCATTCTCGACAGAGAAATACAGTAATTCATCAGTTGTGGATCGCTTACATTGAAATAGGCGTAGATGTAGTGATAGATGAAAATGATAATCCAGTACAAGGGTACTATTGCACTTGTCTTGCTGGTGCGAGAACAGTGGGTACTTGCGCTCATGTGGCCTCAGTCATTTGGTTTCTGAGCTATGCAAGGTACCAGGAAGATTTTCATTACCCATCGAGAACATTATTGGATGTAGTTATTAATAGTCAAGGTGATCCCCGGGTGATAGATATGTAGATATTTCATTCTCAAGATTAATACGATGTCTTTTGTATAGAACCGTAATAGCTTTTCCTACAAGATCTTTAGAAATCACTGTCTAGGTTTCATATTTTTACTTTTTTTATTAAAGCTTTTCAATACCACTGCAATTAAATCTTTTTTATATGAATGGCACAAATCTCCTAAATATCCCAATTATTCAAATTCTCCAAACGATTCGGTAGTACTGAAAACTGCGCCGGCAATAATTTTGTATATTGTATTCGTGTTAATAGTTTCGACTATCCCCATTTCAAATATAAATACAATTTAGAGTGACAATTTTGAATAAAACTTTTTATTTATTATTACACTTTTAAAATATTGTCAATGAGCTGAGTTTAACGACAGATCACACATACCATTTAGTAATGGATCTACAGCTAGTAGAGTATCAGTGGCTGTAGTAGGCAAACAGTTGTCAAATTATCAATAAAGAAATTTCTCGTGTTCCTGAACATGTGATTGAATTAGTTTTATATTTTCCTTTTAATATTAATTTTAATCATTGTATTTGTTTATCAATATAATGGATTTATCACGTGTTGTGATGATTTCGTAAAAATAGCGTCAGTTATGTACATTTAATTGGCATCAAACATATTTAACCTCACTTTCAGTTCCTGATGAAGAGTCAATAAATTCTCGAAAGCTTGAACAGAATAAAGAGTCCACTTTTTATTTCTCCTTTGGCTGAAGACCCTATTAAGAATTTTGATTTCCTTAACTTAGTCAGCCGATTAATACTCAATGTGGTAGAATTCTAATATAATTGGAAAAGGATTGCATATGTATTTCAGAGTAACCAGACCGTAGATTTGTTTCATTCAGAATGGAAAAGTTTTATACAATAAGAGGTTTTTTTTTAATAAATAAGGATAGTTTTAGAGAAGTAACGGTTTAAATAAATAGATTAAATTATTTTGGAAATGAAAAGAACATTAAATATTCTAATATCGTTAAAAAAGATATTAAATTAAATAAAAAAACCTCAGATATGTAAATAGTTGTAAAAAAATCTAGTTAGATGATTCGTTTTTGTCCATAACAACGGGAGAAAAAAAGAGAGTTGTTGAGGGGGAAGCAGAAGGAAGTGGTGTGATATTATGAAGAGTGGAGAGATGTAAGTGAAAATATAATGCAAAGAAAAGTATCAGAAAAAGTAAAATAAAGTTGAAGAGGTGATTTAAAAGTTAATTAGAGGAACATAAGATAAATAATTGAAACAGATGTATTGAAAAGGCATTGGAATAATAAAATAAAGCAGAGAGTATCATTTGAGAGGATTTCTAAACGAATGAACAAGTTTTCTAAATAGAAGAAGATAAATAGAACATTATAAAGTGTAACAAGAGTGTTGCAAATAAATGGAACGTTGAACGGGACACGGTGAAGGATTTCAAGACTTGCCTGGAGAAGTTTTGTCAAGCTGGAGTCCAGATTGAGTGAATGCAGTTGACACATTAATATGAGAGTTGGTGTTATTGGATATTGGTGATTGTCGGTGCCACAAGAAACCATCGTTAGTGAAAGGTTAGTGTTAACCAATTTGAAATTTCATAATTTGGCCATTTCAAACAATATAAATTTGCGCAAAGGTACCTATTTGTTGAGTTATTAGATTTTAGTTGTTTGTTCCACTATGTTGATTTTAAATTTCTTTATATTAATACATGTATTTCTTTTCCAATTTCCAACGTAGTTTTGACAATATATAATTACAGTGTTAGTCATTTTCGTTTCTATACCCTCTATTAAAAACAGGAAATATGCATTCCATTAATTTCAAGTGACAACTAAAAACAGGAATATAATTGATAGCATAGGTGTCTCAACATAAATGTTGACAAGGTAAAATTGATTTTAAATAAAAGACAAAAACAAATAATTCTTTATGAAAATATATAAAACAAAATAATAAATTACATAAAAATCTTTAGACCTGAACTCAAGAGATTAAGGAGTACTCATGCTCTACTTGATATATTTACCTTGAGCTAGCCGAACAACATTGATTGATTATAAATAAAACAATAATTATAAAACGGGGAATATTATAATATATATATATATATATATATATATATATATATATATATATATTATATATATATCGATTTTCCTATTACCGCAGTATTGGCACAGAACAGCTTTTTGGGCGATGTCTTGGAGGACATTTTCCAGTTGGTTTCAAAGAGATTGACTGAAAGCCATTTTCCCATCAAAAACTGCGGGGTCCTTCATTAGTGAACAAATTTAATCAATTTTTTGAGTTTATTTTGCCGAACAGTGTAAGTAATACATGAACTGTATAAGTAATTATAGTAGAAGTACTCTCATTGACATTCAAATAAATATTCACCATCTATTCAATAAAATATAACAAATTTTAAAACCGGAATTAAATTTTTTTCCAAAAGCGTCTAATTTATTTGCGGGAAATTTAATTCTTGTGTTAATTAATTTTTATAACGTAACAGAAGACAATACTTGTGAGTGCAGGTGTATAACTTCGTAGAACAACTTCATCGTCATTTACAAATAGGCAAAGTAAATCGCCCTTAAGCAAACAGTAAATGTCTCAACATAAAATTGCATGATATACCATGTATCCGGCTGTAGGATTTAAGTGAGCGATTTTCTCGAGGTCTGTGAAAAGCAATGGAGTGCGGACCATTTCATCCCAATGCATCATAACTGTTTGCTACACTCACATGTTCACATACTTATTGTGGTAGCCTATCCACGAAACCCTTATAAAATATCCCACATTCTCTTCTCGCAGCTCATTTAAATTCATAATACTTTCTCGACACAACAAAAACCACTGAAAACGACCAAGTTTTTCTTAAAATATTACTCCAAATACTCACAGCTTCGTATTTGTTTGCCCGAATTTTCAATGGTCTGCAACTTATACAAACATCATTAAAATAAATGGTAGTCTATATTTGTGTGAATATTCCCAAAAATTTATTAATATTTCATATTTATGTTAATGAAACGTAGGAGTAAAATATCCGAATTCATTTATTAATTTATTTATTTGAAATATTCAAGATGGAATATATTTCCAGAATATCACTTCTTTGCATTTTTAACTTAACCCGCCTTAATTATTTTAGTTTCAAAATTGTTCACATATACATACTGGTTCACGTTAGCATATTTTACTATTTTACAATAAACGACATATTAAAATCAAATTTGTCAAATTGACTATGTTCTATAAATTATCAGTTGTTCATTATTTCATCTATACATTTGATTTATTAAATTATTTATTACTGCACATGATTGGTTGGTATTCATTTTTGTATATTCTTACAATATCATGTAGGTTTGACCATTTAGTTTGAATGATTATCGTTATTGGTAGTTTAAATAAAGATAACAATAAAATATTAAGGTTATTATCAACAATCATAACTTTCTATGGTTAGTGTCGTGTTTATTTCTCATTTATATTAGTATTGGGCAATGGATCTGTTATAAATTATGTACAAATTCAAGCTTCACAGTGGTAGCTCTAAATATTGGCAACTATGTATGGTATAATTCCAACTTCAATTCTAAGAATCTAAGGTATAAATTGTTTCATTTTTTGTAGACTGTAGGAGGTGTTGCATTTGTTGATGCCGGATAGCTGCATTTTGTAAGAATACAATTTTAGAAAACGGTGTATAGAAGTAATGGTTAAAAAATATTTAGAATTTATAGTAGAATTTTGTGATATTAATTATAGCCTTATAGAAAGTATCTTAGATGGTCGAATTTTTTTGCAGGGATTGGAAAAAATGTGTGATTTACGAAACATGTAATTCATCCTTCCATTCTCGCATATTGAAAAAATTCAACTTTTTGATCCAATAACCCAACAGTAGGTGATTGAATAGAAACCTCTAAAAAAAATTTCGCTTTAAAGATATTAGAAAAACCGCTGAAGCATATGAGGAATAATGTACAAACTTAGGGGGTGGTATGAGAATGCAACTATGAATTGATTACAGCAACACAGTGGAAAAGCGTCAATATGTATAGGTGCCAGGATGTCAATTATCAAGATAAACAACAAAACTTATGAAAAAGAGGGTCCGAAGGATAACTTTGTTTCGCTCACAAGCAATCACGAACAAAAGAAATCACAAAGACTACTGTAAGGTTGTTCTTGGAATTGTTCACGGGATATTACTAATTTAAGAACAAGATGGTAAATGAATAACCGAATTGTTTAGGACGAAAAGTTGGTTTCAATTGAGAATATTTACAACGATGTAAATGACTTGTCAGGTACTAGTAAAAGAGCGTATGTATAATGATGACCTTTCCTAAGGACTATGCAGTGACTTAAACTAAGGTGATCTGACCTACCTTCCCTTTCAGTAGTTGACTTATCCATATTTTTAACAGTGACAAGGATTTCGATTGTTCTGCATTTTAAAATATCTATAACGAATATATTTACAAAAATATCAATAACGAATATATTTACAAAAATATCAATAACGAATGCATTTAAAAAAATTGATGAATATATCTATATATATATATATATATATATATATATATATAGAGCGAGTAAAAGGTAGTCGGCTTGAACTAGTTAAAACCAGAATAGTTATAAAGTTATCGGGAATAAGCCTTCTCAGGAATAAGTAAACTCTTTTTACTTTATGTTGAAAGCTTTCGAAATCTCTTTATTTCTTCATCAGTCAACTACAAAGATGTATACAACTAGTTAAATAGGCAAAAATATTATATATATATATATATATATATTATAATATATCCTATATTCTTTAATAATATTTGCCCCACGTTCGGGTGACAAATTATTGTATATATCTAATCTCTCCTATTTTTTGCCACTTCGCAATTTGGGTTTAAGAAATATACTATTGTGAAAATACCTTTATCTCTAAATATAACCTATAAAATTTTTAATGACAGCAGTTGTCAAATTAATATGCCCGGCTAAATAAATATTAAATTTTATATAATGAAAGATAAATCAATACAACACCAATCAACTCACTCTTTTCTCAGGGAGGGATCAAAGATTTCAACTAATAATTCAAATTTGTAAATTTCCAAATAATTTTCTAAATTACGTATCACACTATTCAAATCTACAGTAACTGTTTATCCAATACACTATAAGACAATTTAAATTATCTTATGACATATATGAATTTACTGTCAGGAGATTAACTAAATGTCACTTATTATACTAAATTTTCTATAGTATAAAAATTATCAAATATAATGAAAATGAATATGAAAAGAGAGCCAAAGAGATTTGGAATTCAAATTTATATAATATATTATCAAAATAACATTTACAAAAATTAAAACTCTTCAAAAAATATCATAAACGCATAAACAAAGATAGAATTTTCTATCAAACCTTAATATTAAAAACAATCTATGTTAGAAATTTCCTATCTAAATAAATTTAACCGAAAATTCAAAATGTCTAAATTTATACTTGATATCTGTCAATGTAAAATACGTAAATTTTCTTGTAAGTTGTCTGTTCCCAAAATTGTCTGCACTTGACGTAGAATTTTATATAAGTAACGTTACTATAATTTAATCATAAGATGCATCTATTTTCGAAATAATTTTGATCAAAGGCCTATTAATTCTCGAGAATAATATATAATATGGACTGGACTCACCAAACTGGATATTAGAAGATCTCGTACGTATTCTAAAACGTATTTTTAGAATTTCCGGAACAAACGTTTCCAAATCAATAATTTAGAAAACGCGAAAAACACTTGCACTTTAGCGGTAATTCTTTGTGAATAGTACACGCACTGGCTTTACAAAAGGCAAGATATGTTGAACTGATAACAATTATATAAATTCCCTAATATTCAAAATTAAATTTGAGACAACTCTTATTATGATGTTGTCTCATGGGGATTGCAAATTCAACTAACTAAAATGTTTCAATAAATAATTCTCTTCTCCTTTGGTTACCTAGCATTCTTTTTTTTAAAAAAATTACAAATTTACGTTTTTATATACCAAGAGAGATTTTCATTATTTTATTTATAAGTGCCATTTGCTAATAGAGACATCTGTATTCTGTTTTTCAAATCGTTTTAAAATCTATCTGTCATTAAGTCTATTCTGCAGTAATGTCATATGAAATTGAAATGTCAAATTTTATTGGTATATTGAACCTTTCAAATTATTTATAATACAGTGTGTATTACTAGTATTACATCTAAATATGCATATTTTCTTTATTTCAAAGTTTTCTATAGAATTTAGATAGAGGATATGTATTAATATATATATATATATATATATATATATATATATATATATATATATATATGTATATATATATATATAAGCAACGAATAGATTAGTGGGTATTGAAGAAGGGGCTACTGAAAAGAGTATATATACAGGGTGTCCCACGAGGTTTTGGCCAGTATGTATATCGAAAACTATTTGAACTACAATATTGAAATTTGGCAGTTTTAAACCGTAGGTAGTATTACATATTTCATGCAAGCAGTTACTTTGCTGCATCGTCACAATTCGGGTCAAGTTTTTAGAAAAGTTAATGAGACAACCTGTATATTGTTCTACTGCTGTAAAGGTCTCTCTTATACTAATTCGATGATACTTTTTTTTGTGTTAGGTACTTAGAAACGACACACAAATTTTTATAAAAATTTTTATTTGAAAAATAAAGAGAGCTGAGAAACAAAAAACATATTCTAGAAAATTACTCAGAAGATTTGAATGCTGCATTCATGAAGGTGGACATCAATTTGAGCACCAACTGTGGTAAAAGTGTTATTGTATTCCAATTCTTTTTGTTTTTCAGCTCTGTTTATTTTTCAAATAAAAAACTTAATAAACATTTATTTGTCGTTTCTAAGAACCTAACACAAAAGAAATTGGTATCGCCGAATTAGTATAAGAGAGATCTTTACAGCAGTGAAACAATATACAGGGTGTGTCATTAACTTTTCTAAAAATGTTACCACGTGACCCGAAACGTGACATTGTAGCAAAGTAACTGATTGCTTAAAATGTGTAATACTACCTACGGTTTATAACTGCCAAATTTCAATTTTGTAGTTCAAATAGTTTTGGAGATATATACTGGCCAAAACCTCGTGGGACAACCTGTATATATTTTTTATTTATCTTTTTTGGGTAAAGGATTCAGGGAAAAAATACGAAAATCTTATGACGTTTCGCCTATCATAGTAGGCGTTTTCAAATATTGTTTTATTGTGTGAGTAAAAGGAATTAAATAGAAATTTGATGGTTTACAATGAAGACATTAACAATTAAAAAATAGAAATTAAAAACTAAAAAGTTTTCTAATTCACATGCAGGAATAATATTTCAAAATTAAGTTTTATTGTGGTACGTACCTCGATGTTGACATGTTTACGCTAAAATAAGGAATGGAAAGACAGAAGGTTCAACTATTGTTTTCGTTTTTTTCCTTTCGAAATATGTGTTCCGATTTTTGTTTATTAGTTTTTCATTTGCCAAGAGTTAAGGTGTATACCAATTATTAAAATGGAATAATACGAGGTGGTCATAAATAGAAATAATATTTATTGGCTGTTTATAGTATTAAATTGTGATAAATGTGGCTTAAATGTTTTGTGTCTTGCTTATCAATAACTGTATGCTGTTCCTTTTTTTATGTATATCATTTCTTTCGTCAACTACCAAAAACTTCTGATTTACGTCAGCGCATTATTCACGAAAGTCGAGCAATACGTCCAGCAACATTACATTACATGGCAACCAATGGAAGTTAGTTTTTGAACAACTAATACAGTAATTTGTTATTGATATTTAAATAATCCCGTTTCTGTTATTGGATTGAAATTAATTGTAGCTCCAAAACAATTCATTTTACACTTCATGTAATATACAGTTTTGAAATCAGTATCAGAGGCGCATCCAATTTTGAATAAATATACAGGGTCTTCTATTTAAAATAGCTGAGGGGCTGGCCTATTTTTACATTTTACCATAAAAGTCTCTTGTATATTATAGAATGAAACTTGTTAAAAATGTGTCGGGCGCCCTCTTCAGTTACCTGTATTTCTCTATTACAGGAAAAGAAAGGTAAATATTGGGTTATCGATCTGTATCAATACTCAAACTCTTTTGTTCAAAGTGCCTCTATATTTCGTTGTCAATTCACAACTTCTTCAGGAGGTTATTGGTACAAACATAAATTAATGAAACATAAGGATTATAAAATAAAAGTAACTTACAACGTGAGTAATTAAAATATGTGAAAACACATGACGTGGAGTCCACCAGTTAAAACAGGAAAGAACGAACACATCGGTAGTTTAATTTTTAAACTGTACAAATACACATCAAACTAGCTTTCTAAAACTTGCCACACCAAAAAATACATTTTTATAAGCGCGAATAAAAAGTGAAGTTAGAATTAAGAACTAAATACAAAAATATAAGAATATTTTATAATCCTTATATTTCATTAATTGATGTTTGTAGCAATAACCACCTGAAGAAGTTGTAAATGGCCAACGAAATATAGAGGCACTTTGAACAAAAGAGTTTGAGTATTGATACACACCGATTACCCAATATTTACCTTTCTTTTCCTTCAACGGAACACGGTCGTTATTTCAACTTAAATAATTTTCTCTATTACTATACCTTTCTTTCCACAGCTCAGTGGGATCGGAACACAATAAGATCTCTCTCAGGTGGATTCCGTTGGACGTATGTGCTATTTAAACGGATTATTGAAATATTATCATGTAAATGTTAACTGTACAAATGAACTTTAATAAATTTTATTTATCTGAAAGAATAATAATCATACATAACTGATACTGCAAATTTCTTATTACCTAATTCTTATTCATTTAAATACACCCCAATTTTTTTAAAACCCACCCTGAATTAACTATGTTTTTAATTTCTACTTTATATTCTATTTATTCTAACGTCATATATGTATCAAATATTTAATTAACCTAACCTTATTCTATTCAAAATTAAAATTTACTGACTTGTTAGTTTTCAAATTACACACTAATATGCACTTAATCGTTTTTTTTATAGTTTGTCAAGGAGGGAATAGTCTTTATAGAAATGAAATTATTTATTTGTTTCAAACACTGACAAAGATTGGTAATATCGATGCTGGGGAAGTGAAATTTTATCATAGAAGTCGGTGTTATATATTAATTTCTTTAAAATACCTGATGGGTAACCATTGTTCTTAAATATATCAAACAATATTTTCAAGTTTTTTTATACGAATGCTTCATCACTGATTTGCAATATTCTATTTTTCATCATTATTACGGAATTATGTTTTTGGCTTTTTGGATGATTAGAGTAATAATTCAAAAATCTGCCCGACGCAGTTGGCTTTTGATACCAATCAAGAAAAATTACATTACTATCTGATCTTGAAACTTTGGTATTCAAAAAAGGTATTCCAGCGTCAATTTCATGTTCAATTGTAAACTGCAAATGACGATCAAAAGAATTGAACAACTCGAGAACAACGTTGGTCTTATCTACTGGTACAGCGCAAATTATGTCGTCAACGTATTTATATAAAAATGGCATTTCAAAAGGCAAACTTGGAATAATACTAAGAAGTAGTTCATCTAACTCTAACACAATTGTGGCCAAAATTTGACTAATAGTAGACCCCATTGGTGTACCAAATATTTGCTTATAAAATTCGTTATTAAAACTTAAGTATGTGTTGTCAAAAATAAATGGAATTAATGATAGGAAACTATATTTTGATAATGTAGTGTGAGTTTCCACCATGTTTCATTTTTTATCAATTATATTGGTAATCATATCCAATGGGATGTTAGTAAACAAAGAGACCGCATCCAATGAAACCAAAACATAGTTTTCTGGTAATTTACAACCCCTAATAGCAACAACAAAGGAAAAGGTGTCTTTTTTATTATAGTTAGTACGATCCTCAAATGAATTTTTTTAAAATATCTGCCAAATATCTTGATAATTTATAAGTAATACAATTAACCGAACTAACTATTGGACGTAACGGTATATCCGGTTTATGTATTTTGGGCAAACAATATAGCTTTGGAAAACTAGAATTGTAAATAAATAATTCTTTAGCAGTATCATCGGAGAATTCTTTTTTAGTTTTTAATTTTTTAATTAATTCCTTATAGTTTCTTTGAACTGACGTAGTAGGATCTTTATTTAGTTTTATGTAAGTTGCTTGATCTTGTAATAAAAGTTCTGTTTTTTCAATATAATCGGTTTTGTTTATCGCAACAATACAACCACCTTTATCCGATTGCAAAATATAGAGTTGTGGCTGAGATTTTAAAAATAGTTTGGTTTTTTTGAATATTTTACTAAGAGTAGATTTATTTGAATTGGATTTATGTAAAAAATTGGTTACAGCATTGGTAGCACGTACCCTTAATATATCTTTTGTATCTGTAGGTACATCATCAATGATGCTTTCTACGTCACCCATAAAAACATCCAATCGAATATTAGTACTATCAGAAGTTACACCGAATTTTGGGCCTGGAGAGAAGTCCGCTATGTTCTTTGGAATATCATTATCTGAAATATTTCTGAACCATTTATCGTTATCAATAAATGATGCATTCTCTTCGGGTACATTATCAAGAATTGCATTGAGTTTATCAATATTATTCAGCTTCACCCTATTAAAAGTATTCTTAAATGTTGTATCCAAGCTAATCTCAAAATCGATCGAAATATTTATTAGAATGACTATATAATTCTAATCTGATGTTGTCGATATTACGTTTGATCGTTGAAATGTAATTACATGTTATTTTTATTTCTAAAGATAAAGTCTTTTGGCATCATTTCAAAATGAAATTATCAATTCTATTAATCATTGCCTTATCATTTATCTGCAAATAACAAATTTTGAACATTCCTTACACTATCCTTAATATGTCTAGGTATATAATACTCCAGCTGTTCTACAATGCAATAAGAATATTCTTCGGTTGGCATTATTCGCTAACTTGATGTTGAAATTGGCCCATTGTTTCAATAAATTTGTAGTGTTCAAACCATATGTTAAATTCCAGGCTCTAAAAATCTGTAAGTTCACTATTTGTTATTGTGTACAAATGTTTATTAAATAAATTTTGTAGTATCTCCTGATGAAGCTACCAAACGGTGGCGAAATATTGAGTATAGGATAAAATAGAAGTTTCATTTCATTTTACTGACGACCGCATACCCGATAATTCCTTCTCTATATTTAATCAAGTACGGTCGATAAACAACAGAAGCATCTTTTTGCTTTCTAATTTATATATATATATATATATATATATATATATATATATATATATATATATACATATATGAGATAAATTTCTACTATACACCTTCGTTTAAGTCAAAATATTAATAATTTCATTTCGACATATCAGTCTGACCGTTCTTCGAAGAGGACAACAACTACATTCCTGGATACTACCACGCAGAATATTGAATTACATCCCCTTCGAAGAACGTGACGTCGATACAGACTTCTGTGGTGACTCGCAACCGTAAGGAGAAGGGCATAGTATACTGGCCGGTTTCGACCTTCTTGGGTCTCTTCAAGAGTGCCGTAATGCCTTGTAGTTTGGAGTCTCTCATCCAAACTGTGGTGTAAAATAACATAGACACACCTCGTATTTGAATGAATAAAATACGATTCATTGTTCACAATTTAAAAATTAATAAAACACATGTACAGTACAGTAGGTCAAAAAACATACATAAAACAACAGACATTCAGAAACAAGTAATATCGATACAAATTCTACGCCATTATACAGGGGGGGGGGTGGACGGAGAGACAGGTGTATTATTTTATCAAATTATGATAAATCTGACTCAAGTTTTTAACTTCTTGCTTACCGTTGATTCAATTCAATTAGATTCTCACAACGTGGAAATACACAATAGAATTCGTGGATCCAGTTTTTATGTTGAAGTAATTTAATTCAATTTGAGTGTATGGAGACACCAAAACATTAGTATTCACATCTATACCTACATCCAGTTTTTATAAGTTATCCAATCCGAATAGATAATGAGACCGATCATGAAATTTGAAAATGCAATGCTGCAGAGTGAATACTACGGTGGGTGGAATAAAGGCGCAGTAATTTTATTAACTGCTACCCATCCCTGAAATTACATGAAAGGGTTTTAGAACAAAAGGTTTATTGGAATATTTTTGGCTACCAATGGTGTAACAAATGATCTTGTTCTACCAGTTCCAAACGGGGCTTTCAAACTTTGTCCTGATTAAATAATATAGGGAAATGTGGTTACTGAATCGTTCAAATCAATAATTCTATGGTGTTCCGTTTGGTATCGAAACTGGTATCTGGATCATTGAAAGATTCAAAAGCATCTGCATGATAACGGTCTTTAGAGATAAATTCTTGGTTACTCAGCAACATTGCTTTGGAACTTATTTAGAAAATTTAGTGTAAATGAGTTTCTTCTAAAAATACTTATCTTTGATTCGAGTTAGGTTTGATTTGTGTATGTGAATGATTGAAATCATTTATTGTATGATTTTTCCACTAATAAAAACCTGAAAATCATTAGTCAAAATATTTAAAACAATATTCAAATTTTTGTGATTTTCCGTACGCATTAATGAACCTAAAGGCTCTTTTAAACCACACACCTTCAGTGTCAAATTCTTGAAACAATTACTTATACTAAACTACTTACAAAGGGGGAATTTGAACATTGGGAGCCGAGAATGGCTTCAATCGGTTTGGACCACACGGTGAACATGCCTCCGTAATTTGAGTTTAGTACAAGATGGTATGTTGATTTACATTAAAATGTGTCATTAGATCCGAAATTTTAAGCACGCTAAATTCTATTATATAATTGGACAGGTTTCCAATTACCTTTTTTTATTTCTGAAAGTTCCATTTATTATAATCGGTCTTCTGTCTGCGTATGTATTTGTTGAAACGTTCTTGAGTTTCTCCCAAGTTCGTATACCTCCGAAGAGATATTTATAGCTGCTTCATCTCCTATTTTTGCTAAGATGCTAGATATTAAATATGAATGTTGGGTATTATAAAATTTGTTCACTTATTTCTGTGTAATTTCTATAAAACTAATTTTGGAATCAAATAAAGAACATATAATTAGGATGCCGTCATTATATTTATTTTATTCGAAAAATAGTTTTGGAAAAATTATAATCTTCTTCCTAATGTGACAAAAATGTGAATCAGAAATTGAATCGTTATTTTCAGGTTTACCTATCTATAACACTTAAAAACAATTGCGATACAAGAACAAAAGTATTTTCCATTATACGAAGTTGCACATGAACGAACACACAATATTATCTTGAGTTTTCTAACACAATAGGATCTTCTAGTTGAGATATTCAATATATCTACTGAAGTAAGAGTTACAATAATTGAAAGTATTACTTGTTCAAATAGTCAGAAACTAATCGAATGGTGGACAGGTTTCCAATTACCTTGTTTTATTTCTGAAAGTTCCATTTATTATAATCGGTCTTCTGTCTGCGTATGTATTTGTTGAAACGTTCTTGAGTTTCTCCCAAGTTCGTATACCTCCGAAGAGATATTTATAGCTGCTTCATCTCCTATTTTTGCTAAGATGCTAGATATTAAATATAAATGTTGGGTATTATAAAATGTGTTCAATTATTTCTGTGTAATTTCTATAAAGCTAATTTTGGAATCAAATAAAGAACATATAATTAGGATGCCGTCATTATATTTATTTTATTCGAAAAACAGTTTTGGAAAAATTATAATCTTCTTCCTAATGTGAATTAGAAATTGAATCGTTATTTTCAGGTTTACCTATGTATAACACTTAAAAACACTTGCGATGCAAGAACAAAAGTATTTTTCATTAATATCTACGAAGTTGCACATGAACGAACACACAATATTATCTTGAGTTTTCTAACACAAAAGGATCTTCTAGTTGAGATATTCAATATATCTACTGAAGTAAGAGTTACCATAATTGAAAGTATTACTTGTTCAAATAGTCAGAAACTAATCGAATGGTGTCTTCAACTTTCGTTTGACTATCCTTCTGACCTTTTCAATTATATTTCAATGTAATAAAGACCTATTTTTGATAAATAACTTTATTTCCTCGAAATAACTTTTAGATTTGGATTTCATATGTAGATATTTCACGTATGAAAAAAGTTCAGCAACGTTATATATGAAGTACCTTGTAATAATAGTGATGCTGTTTACATAGGACAAACATTATTATATATGGAAAATGCCACCAATACGATAAAAAATAAAATAGCACTATCTTTAAAAAACATACATCTTATATATTAAAAGCATTAATGAAAACTAAAGTCTGGCCGTTCTATCCGGCCGATTTCCTCCATTTTTTCACTGAAACCTCTATAGAGTTCTAATTAATGTAGGCTCTTGACACAAGTCTAAGAACACTCAGTGGATCAAGCCCTTTCTTTTGATCTATTAACTGCTTAAATTTGTTCAGTTTGGGGAAGTAATGCGTGCACAATCAATTTTACATTCAATTTTTTCAAGATTTTCCTTGACTAAAACCTCTATAACTAGAGTTCTAAATAATGTAGGCTGTTGACACAAGATTAAGAACACTCAGTGGATCAAGCCCTTTCTTTTGAGCTAATAACTGTTCAAATTCGTTGAATTTGAGGAAAATTGTGCGTGCACAATCAACTTTACTTTCAATTTTTTCCAAATCCTGTGGCCGACGCACAGAAATATTGTCTGGAAGGGAGTACTGTAAAATGATTTTATGTAATAATTACACCCTCTCATACATAGTCTATCCTAATGCTGCGGAGGAGCACGGGTCCTAGTTTAGTTGAAAAAATAAAAAATTCTTCAAGTAGAATGAAATATGAAGGAAATATAATTTTTAAAAATGATGTATTCTTATATATAAAAATTGGAAAACCGTTAATGATAGAAAAGACCTAGACAATTCAAGCAAAATATATAATTCTGTTTTACGAATGCTCTATGTACATATTTCATGAAACATTTTATGTTAACTGTTCCTCTTTTCATAATATGAAATTCAGTCAAAAACATGAAGTTTCAGTTAAATAAAATTTGCCAGCATGCATGTTACGTACCAGCTTATTTTCGTCGCCAGTAGGATATAACTGAAGGTGTGTATTCGGGAACAAAGTTAGACACGGGGAGTGAAATCTAATATATGGAGACACATCAGTAATCCTGCCGCATATTTACGACTGCCAATTTAATGATCACGCATTCCAGAACTACATCAAATATTGTCTTGTGGGTAACTAGTTCACTAGGTAAATATCGGTTCCTAACTAGATAACAATAAATGAATGATGATATTGTGTGCTTAGTTTAACTGAAAGACAAAGGTTGGTGAACTGAAGTACACATACAAATGAGTAAAAAAGGTATGTTTTTAGCACATTTTCAGTCAACAGTACGGTATAATATTAATATTTTTTATTAGTATGATAACTATTTTCCAAAATGATTGATATTATATTTGTCTTATTGATATTTATAGAGAATTCATTTTTAGAATGACATAAGGCTCATTAAACAATATTCTTTGAGAATAATTGGATGATTTAGATACAAAAACTTGAAAGTAAAAAAATAAGCCCCACAGAACAAACGAAAAATCTGATTAGAAAAAGTGGACAAACCTTAGTAACGCGTAATGCCTACTTTCGCTCTTTGATCGTTTATATTCGCCCTGAATCAATTCCTGAATTGTTCCTCGAGGAATTTATCATTCTAAGAAGAAACCTGCATGCTCTAACTGTACTTTGTTCTTTAATTGAGAACCTAAACCCAAGAAAACACAATATATTTAAGAAACTAAATTGGGAAGAAAAGTATAAAATTGATGGAGAATTCAAAAATCGTTTATATTGTTCCGAAACAGCACACTGGTATAGTCCCTGAATCCGACTTTGTCTAACCCATGTATGAAAGTTAAAGTTATGGCGGATGCGCAGGGATTGCTTATAATTTTTACGATTGTGACTATCTTATCTAGACATTGTTTTTGTGACCAGTCTTTTGTGTAAGCCGTTGTTGTTTTGCTGAAATCCGTTGTTTTGTGTTTTCCCATGTTTCGATTAACATCTTTGCTCCCAAATTTCACATCCTTATTTGGTTAGACCGTGCTGATGAAGGCAAATGAGCTAGAAACATGCATGTCCGCGGTTACCACTATGTTTCAGTAACCCTTCATTTTGCGTGAATTACCCATGAATCTCTTTGTTGTTGTTTTTAACATATCACGCGATATTCCTACATATTTTTTGTTATTTACTATGGGTCGGAAGGTTCATGGCGGGGGGGCTATAAATGCGCCTCCGTGTCGATCTTGGTTGTTGTCCTGAAAACTCGGGATCTTCCAATTGAAGGCACAAATGAGCGTTTGGTTTCCCTGCTGAAATCCGTTGTTTTGTGTTTTCCCATGTTTCGATTAACATCTTTGCTCCCAAATTTCACATCCTTATTTGGTTATACCGTGCTGATGAAGGCAAATGAGCTAGAAACATGCATGTCCGCGGTTACCACTATGTTTCAGTAACCCTTCATTTTGCGTGAATTACCCATGAATCTCTTTGTTGTTGTTGTTAACATATCACGCGATATTCCTACATATTTTTTGTTATTTACTATGGGTCGGAAGGTTCATGGCGGGGGGGCTATAAATGCGCCTCCGTGTCGATCTTGGTTGTTGTCCTGAAAACTCGGGATCTTCCAATTGAAGGCACAAATGAGCGTTTGGTTTCCCTGCTGAAATCCGTTGTTTTGTGTTTTCCCATGTTTCGATTAACATCTTTGCTCCCAAATTTCACATCCTTATTTGGTTATACCGTGCTGATGAAGGCAAATGAGCTAGAAACATGCATGTCCGCGGTTACCACTATGTTTCAGTAACCCTTCATTTTGCGTGAATTACCCATGAATCTCTTTGTTGTTATATATATATATATATATATATATATATATATATATATATATATATATATATATATATATGTGTGTGTGTGTGTGTGTGTGTGTGTGTGTGTGTGGTTGTGTTCTCTCTTCACTCCAATACCGTTCAATCCATGACACTCAAAACTGGCATATATATATGTATTTTTCTAAGTAGAATTGGTATTTGCTATCCTCTTTGTTCTAACTTCCCACCAGGTGTGCCACAAATCAAGGAAGCGAGGGGCACGAGTTGTACACAATATTTTTTCTTCGACCACGTTTATTAATTAGAGAAATAAGTAACTTATATAGGTATTTCAGGTAAACTTTGAACAGAAAGAATTTAAAAATGGAAAATCAGTTAAACGTAGGTTAGTTAATAGTGAAATTTGAACAATTTTGAATTGTTATGCCTGGTGTATCTTTCTTAATAATAAGTTTCAATTAATTGTATTATTAGTGTCTGTCAACGAAATTCACTATAAAGATAATGTTATATTGACAAAAAAAATTGAAATTGGCTTTTCCGTGGGGAAAAGTGCCGTAGCGTGTACTTTGACCACTCTAAATTATTACTTTCCCATTGGATATCAAAGAAATTGAGAAAAGGCCTAATTTGCTTTAAAAAATTTGTGTTGAAAAGCGTGTTTTACATAGTAGTTGTAGAAACATTTTATTATAAATATTTTCTGTTACTTAATCTGTTATATAAAATAAAATTAATTATAAAAAATACCCATATATCTCAATGTATTTATTTATAACATATATTTTAAAAGTGGTTATTTGCAGTGCTAGAAACTATAAAGTATATACTTTAAAACTAGTTTGGAAGAATCGCAAAAATCTGAAACTTATAGTTCATTCAATTTATTGATAGACATTTATAATTAAAATAATATGTTTGGGTTTATGTATCAGTATCGATATATAAAGTAATTAGAGAGTAATTTCAATAATCACAAATAGTAAATATAAAATTTACGCGCAAAAGAATATCTACAGTAGAAACGCAGAGTCTTTTCAATCACGTGACTGATACGACATCAACCATATTATGCATCATAATCAAAACAATACGACAAACGCTTGTATTGAGCTTCGCTCTTTTTCTGTTATTAGAAGAAGACAGTACCAACGTAGTATGTGTTGAATAATATCGTTAACTAAGTCACGTGATGGAAAAGTTTCCAAGTTTCTACTGTACTATTCTTCTGTTTATAAATAGTAGTTTAACTATCTTCAAACATTGAATAACAAATATTATTTATGACAGGGATTAGTTATTACTGAGTTGCTTTGAATATAACAAACATTGATCAATGTTTGGCAGGACAACGTCTGCCGAGTTCAGCTAGTTGCTTATACACATCAAAAGATTTCAAAGAATAAGTATCAATATACGTTGTACAAGTTTTGTTATGAGTGGTGGTTAATAATGGTTTGGAACAGTAAAACGAATAAGCGTTATATTATTGTTATTAGAAACATCTATTTCATTTTCAGCCCATAGAATATAATTAAATACACACCACAATCCCAAATATATTCGAACAATAACTAAACCTTAATCTGGAAAGAAGCTGCTAACTTTTTGCGGAATTGAACGGCTCTCTACATACAGATAAATATCGGCTATTATCTAAACTGTCAGCAGATGCGCCTTGTGGGTTACAGTATTGCGGTTCTCAGCGGTGAAAGTAAGTAATCGTGGTATAACCAAGAGGGTGTTAGTGGTAGAGATACTGAAAAATTACCGTGGCTTAAGCATTTAATTCCAAAAATATTAAGGAATATATATTAGGAGTTATTATTATTCGGGCAAGAAATCTGAATATGTGAACAATTTCCCTGCCATACTAGTAAATTGATTTATTCTAAAATAATGAAATTTTATCTTTTTAATGTTCTATTTTTAATGTATGAGAACAGTTAATGTTAAAATTGTTGTTGTTTTGTAGAGATAATTTTTAACGTTTCGTCGCAATTTAGGCCTGAATTAAAATATTATCGAACAAATAAATAAATAATCACTCACCACACGAATCTCAAAATACAATCTGCTTCAACAATGCAGAAACTTTTCGCCTTCAATTGATACAATTTAATTGTAATAAACGAAAAAGAAGCAATTATCAATTTAGATTATTTATAGATACATTGATATTTATAAAATAGAATTTTAAAGAATCTATTTCAAGAATTTTTTAATTTTTATGATTAAATATATGTTTTTGCGTATTTCATAGCTTGTTTATGCTGCTTTATTACCACCCGCATTACGTAGTAAGAGGGGGATTATGCATTGACCTCAAAATTGACCCCCCATTTTGTTTGCGGAAATACGCGTTTTGAGGCATCAGGACTCCGAATCAAGTGCTATCGCGATGATATTGGTCTGTCTGTCTGTGCTCTCATTTCCGGCATAACCGCTGAACCGATTGGCGTCAAATATCTTAGGCATAAAAGTAAGAGTTGCAAAGATTTTTGTAAAAATTGACCAACCCGTCTACCGAGGGCGAGTGAAAGAAAATTCAAAATGCTAAGATTAAATAGCGCGAATATGCGAAAAATTTCGGTTGGGGGTAAATTTTTGGAAAAAATGTATATAAATAAAATTACTCAGCGGGCCAAATTACACAACTTTTGTTTCAAATAGTTTTCACTAAAAGGATGGATTTCAAACTTTTAATTTTAGTTGGAATAAGTTTTCGAAGTCGAAAGTCCCGCCATTACATTATATATGGGGAGTAGAAATGAACCAAAATGCTAATATCCCTCTTCGGAGCAGATTTGCGACAAACATGTACCAGATAAAATTATTCAGTAGGTCAAAATACACAACCTTTATTTCAAATATTTTTGTCTAAAATGATCTGTTTACATTTTTGGCCCTTCTACGCCCAACCCTATCTAAAATAGTATTTGTTTACCCCAAAAAAGTTGGAATTTTGGATTTTTTCATTTATTTTTTCGTTTTTCAGCGAGAGAAACACTCAAAATGGGTTTTTAGAAAAAAAATCTTTTGTAACATGCCTTCTTAGACCTATACAGTCTCCTGAATGCAACAAGCCACCAATTTTATGAAAGATTATTACTCAGGATGCTTCACAGAGGAACCCTATTGATTTTCAGCTCACCAGAGCCAGTACAATGTGTGCTATGGTATTTGAAGTAGCACATTTTTGGTAATTTTTAGAGAAATTTCGGTTTGTTAGCACGACACAGCCACCTGAGTATATATAAGGTACCTTAGCGTCTCATATATAAACCCTATTGATTTTCACATGACTAGAGCCAGTACAACGGGTGCTATAGTACTTGAAGTACCACATTTTTGCTCATTTTTGGAGGAATTTCGAGTGGTTAGCACGATATAGCCTCTTGAGTGTATATGAGCTACCAACTTTATGATTGGATATTACTCAGGGCATCTCACAGATGAACCCTATTGATTTTCAGCTCGGTGGCGCTAGTACAGCGGATGCTACAAATCCAGATGTACCACATTTTTGGTAATTTTTGGAGACATTTCGGTTTGTTAGCACAATGCACCCTCCGAAATGTATACAAGTGACCAATTTGATGATAGGATATTGTTCAGGGCGTCTTACAGATGGAACCTACTGATTTTTAACTCGCTAGAGCCTGTACAACGGGTCCCACAAATCCAGATATACCACATTTGTGTTGAAATTTCGCTTTGTTAGTACGATACAGCCTCCGGAGTGTATAAGTGAGGAAAACTTGGTTTTAATCATTAAAACCGTTCAATTTAATTTAAGTTTGCCTCCGTAACTTTATTGGAGTGTACTGGTTTTGTTTTCCTTTCATGTTTCTGTTGCTAGTGACTGCAGTTCACGCGATTCTAACCTGAAACTGCCACTACTCAGTGTTTCGATATCATCTTATTTTGCACAGATGTACTAAATTTCGGGTAGTCTCTGTGCTGGCTATAACTAATTTTTTTTCATTGATGAGTTTTTAATCTATTTTCTAAATATTGAGATGCTTGTCCTATGTCCAATGAAAGCAGCATCACAATTATTACAAGGAATATCATATATAATATTATTACTTTTCCGCCCAACCTATCTAATATGCGAGAAAAGTATTGGTTTACCCACAAAAAAGTTGGAATTTTGAAAAAAAAAATTTTACGTTTTTCATCAATAACAATACGTAAAAACGGTTTTTAGAAAAAAAATCCTGTGTGTCTGTCGTCGTCGTTGTCGTCGGCCACTTTTTGTTACATGTCTTGTTAGCACGATACAGCCTCCGGAGTGCGACAATTCACCAATTTTATGATTGAATATAGTTCAGGACATCTCACAGATGAACCCTATTGATTTTCAGCTCACAATAGCCACTACAACGGGTGCTATGGTACTTGACGTACGACATTTTTGTCATTTTTTGAGAATTTTCAGTTTGTTAGCACGATACAGCCTCCGGAGTGCAAGAAGTCACCAATTTTATAATTGAATATTGCTCAGGACATCTCACAGATGAACGCTATTGATTTTCAGCTCACAGTAGCCAGTACAACGGGTGTTATGGTAAGTACGACATATTTGTCATTTTTTGAGAATCTTCAGTTTGTTAGCACGATACAGCCTCCAACGTGTATACAAGTGACCCATTTGTGTTTAATTGATTATAATATTTCTTTATCCTTTTTTTGATATGTTATTTTTCATTTTTTCTTTTTTCTTTGTTCAGTTATATTCTTTCAATAGCTGTGTATTCAAATTCAGGATCTAAGTTGGATAGGTATATCAGCCAAATCACTGATTCTTTTTAGAGATTGAATTATATGAAATGAAGTTTTAATTGCTTGAGGACCAACCTTCTTTTTGTATACCGTTGTTGATTTTGTACAGTGTGACATCAAGAAAATTCATTTTATTGTTTTTTTCGATCTCGGGACTATGGAATTAATTTAGTTAATGTGAACTTAAGTCATAAGGACATAACACATTATCAAAAAACACCGAAAATAACATTATATACGAAGTTCCTTGTAATAAGTGTGATATTGTTTACAGGAAAACATCAGAATATTTGAAAAATAGATTAAAAGGTCATCAATGCCATAAAAAAATAAAACAGTATTAACAAACAATGAAATAGCAAAGCAAAATACACTTAATTTAGAAATTCAAAAATTATTGAAGGAAATATATACATAAAAATGAGAAATCTATTAACGATAGAAAAGATCTAAGAAATTTAAGCTTAATTTATAAATTTGAATTCGTATTTATTGCTTCTACTTCGTATATTAAAACTTGAATTTTAACAATTCAAGTCAAAAAGTCCCCATAATATAATTGAAACGGATTGTATTTTGATATTCATGTAGTATAGTCACAGATTAGAGAAAGAACAGATACGAAAGCTTGACAGAGAACAGTAAAAAGAGAGAGAGATGGGTAGACATACCCATTTAAATGTCCATCGTCGTATGTCGACTCCGTTCGGGCCGCTGCGCGAAATTTTTCAACAGGGTTGTCAATTTGCATAATATTTCCTTCAATTTACGATCATTGGTCAAATATTTTATAAGCATTATTGTTAAGTGTAATAGTTATACAGATACAAATATTCGACAATCACTTGTTTTAAATCAATTTTATTAACATCAAAATAATTATACAATTTAAAAAATTATAATGTATAAAAATCATACCATAAATATATACTTTTTTTCACAAATCATATCTTTGGCAACCATGCACAATAACGGTGACGGCTTCAGATACAGTCACACTTATTTCACATGCTGACAAATTGTTTGATATTTTCAATTCTTCTTCATTGAACAATGTCAAACTATATAACAGAAAATTTTCCGGGGAAATACACCAAATTGGTTTTTTAAATAATTCAATTAAAATATTAAATAACATGAGTGTTATGAGCATTGCAGGGAGAAATATTACAAACCATTGCAAATTTATTAAAGGGTGGAAAATTACAATTAATTCCTTGTTAGAAATATGGGCATATTTAAAATCAAAAAATTTTAAATTTATTTTAACAAGACGTCTAAATCAAGACTGTCTTGAAAACTTTTTTGGTAGTATTAGACAACAAAGTGGAAATGCTACCAACCCTACCCCCATTCAGTTTTCACGTGCATTTAAAAAATTATTTTTTATCAACTTTTTCAATTCATCTTTCATGAATTGTGAAGATCAGTTTGAAAATTTATTATGTTGTTTGGCGCAGACCAACACTAATACATCTATGATTATTAAAACTCCTATTGCCATTAACCAATTTTCCGCAAATTTCAGAGTCACTAATTGTGATTATCATCGAAATCCATTGCCAGAACAAAACGCATTTAAATATGTGGTTGGATATCATATTGGTAAGTGTCTAAAATTTCATTCATGTGATGTTTGTCAACAATTTTCTACAAATACGCAAGTTTTGGACTTCACCAATATGTTTATTCATTATAAAGCATATGACAAGAACTTAGTATTTGGAAAGCTCAAAACACCCGAGGACTCGTTTTGTCAATATATTTATAATTTAGAATGCCTTTTTTTCACAGACATAGAGAAATATTTGCCGAACCCTTCAGTTGGAAAAAATTTCTATATGATATCAACAGCTACAGAATTTACACATCCTTGTGAACGCTTCCCTCACGAATATTTAAAAAAATTGTTCATCCGATTAAGGATTTTTTATTTGCTGAAATTTAGCAATAGAGATTTTAAGTTCCAGCCAAAGAAAAATAGAAAACTGTCTATTTTACTCAATTTATAATCAATAAATCAATTTTTATGTAAAATTGTTAATAATCTTGTTGATTCCAACGAGATTGCCTGCCTCGTTAAATTTAATATTTTTAAAGTTTTTGATATTAACTTTAGTGCTACAAATTATTATCAAAATTCTCCCTTGCGTAGGTGTTGTAAATCCGTCTACTCAGTCTATAACCATGTTGATATTGATATATTCCATGACAAATTCTTTACATTTTGTAATAAGCTAAAAAAGCTGTATCTTAATAACAAAATTATGTTTTAATTTCGTACTATTTGGTTTCAATAATTACAATTACCAATTTATACTGTATAATTGATATGTTATTGAATACCGTATTTGGCT
The DNA here is from genome assembly GCA_963921935.1 of Galeruca laticollis. Taxonomy (NCBI): domain Eukaryota; kingdom Metazoa; phylum Arthropoda; class Insecta; order Coleoptera; family Chrysomelidae; genus Galeruca; species Galeruca laticollis. Next base: position 169,279,240 of record OY998180.1, read on the forward strand.
CATCCCGTTTGTATTTTCTTTGATAAATGATAAATTGAGAATTATTTGGAATTTGATGAATTTTTGTAGTGATTTGTGTTATCTAAAAATGTATTTATTAATTAATCTCCCAAGAGTAATGACTATTTATAACAAATCATAAGAATGTACACATAGGTATTAAATAAATACATGAATATATATTCGGTTATGGTTATTGTTTTAATTCATGGCCCAATTTTAAAGATTTAGTGGAAATTTCCAAAAAAACTAGATCCGGCACTGGAAATTGTTATTGTTCCCGAGTCAACATTGCAATTTGGTTAGAAATTCAGAAAATATTTTAAACTGGCAACATCGCGGCCATACCGAGTTAAAGGTCCGAGGTCATTGAAGACGGAGTTGAAAATCGTTTGATGTTTTACCGGGATTCGTAACTGTTCTTTCTCTAATCTGTGGTATAGTGACATATTTATACATCAGGTTTGTCAATGTCAAATAATATTTTGATATAGGCCGAAGCATAGGGATACTTAAAAAATACGTTATATATTAAAATCAAGAACATTATTCAAGAAAATATATATATGAAAATGTCTTACAAGTAAAAAATTTAAGAAATATATATCGAATACAATTTGAACGTTCCAAAACGTGGGTACATTTAAACATATATAATTCTCTGTTATACCTTACCCCTACGTGAAGTTTCTCACTGTTCATTCAGGCTTTCAAATAACGAATCGATTGTAATTCTTATGTAAGCTTTAACTATGCTCGTTAATTCCAACCAGATCTATGAAGCAGGAATAACTTCTAAATTATTGCAGAACTTATGCTGGAATTACATTCGGTAAGATTTTCCTCAATTATTGAATGAAAATTCATATACTGCAGGAAAATTATGGTTTAAGATAACAATAGTTTCGTATCTTCATTAAAATTCACGGAAAACTATGAAAGAGTCTAGACTTAAATTTAATGAAACAAAATACCTTTACACGTCAAGATGACCAGCAGTTAGTTTGGAAGGGCATGGCAGAACACTTAGATATTTATAATATCAGACGAGAACATTTCAGTATCGACAATTAGAGTACTGATACGATATAGGAGATAAAAGATAACATTTCCTTCGCTTTCATATTTATTTTTGTTTTGCGCTCAGATTATTTATTACGAACAAACACTTCAGTAGGGTAGGTGTTTTGTTGCTGGTAATTCTTCATTATTTGCTTTTGAGATTTCTTTTGACTTGTTCTCCTGTAATCTTTGATTTATTTTCGAGTATAAATTTCCATTTAATCTCTATAGTTTTATATGTAGTTATTAACTATTTGCTAATCGATTTCTGTATCGAAAGGTGTACTTAAGTTTCCGTAATTATTTTATAGGGTTTTAGAGTTGTCACTGAGCGAATACTATTATTGTAGTAATGAATAAATTATTTTGTGATCATTTTCTGTAATTATTTTATAGGGTTTTAGATTCGTCACTGAGTGAATACTATTATTGTAATAATACATAAATAATTTTGTAATCACTGGATTCCGTTTTAACTTCCTTTAGTTCATTTAAACGTTTTCCGTGTTCAATAATAGTGTAGTGGAATCTTTCGGCAATTCCATTTAATTATCTTGATTTTATACGTATCTAATACCTCGTTCACAAGAAAAATTTTTAATTTGGTCCCATTATCTAAAATTACTTGTGCTGCTATTAAGTGCCGTGAAAAATGTTTTATGAAATAGGTACTGCAGGACATGGACATGCGTACATACAAGTAGTGCACATTTTCTGTACTGAAGAAATTTTTTATGAACTTTGCCCAATATCTCTTCCTCTTCGTTAGCTAATTTTTTAGTTCACTAAGGATGTGAGTAAATATTCACGAGTGCTAGGAATATAACACTTTTTCCTATTTTGCTACTAAATCAAATATATTTTTTATTACGCCTCTATGGGTGTTGGGTGATATTGGTTATTTGCAACTCCAATTTATATCATCGATCAGTTGCTGTCGTTATAAATCGTCCGCTACATCTTCCAGCAAGGAATTTCTATTAGCTACTAAGCCGGACTAAACAATTTTAGTGAAATATTTTTTTGAATTTTTCACACAGTAGGAGTCAAGTTATAAATAAAATATGATTTAAAAAAACTAAAAAAACACGCTTCAATAGGAAATCGAACCAAAAAGTAGAAAATAATGTTTAAGCATAGAAAAGCTTGTGTTACAACAATAGAAAATCAAACAAAATTTGGAATAAAAACAATATAAAAATTAAGATATTAACAAAAAATTCAAATATAGTAAACAAGCAAGAATCATTTTATTAGTGGCTATTTACAAAATTAGAGTTATTATGAAAATGTAGTTAATTGCATCCCACGCTATATTGCTATATTTGAATATTTTGTTAACATCTTAATTATTATATTGATCTTATTCCAAATCAATTAGTCATTATTGATTGTTGGATTTTCTATTGCAGTAACACAAGCTCTCCTATGCTTAAAAATTATTTTCTACTTTTTGTTTCTATTTGCTATTGAAGCCTGTTTTATAGTTTTTTTAAACTAAAATCTATTTTCTGAATTTTTAGTTTCAGGACGCCAACAAAAATATTTATAATGAAGATCTTAGATTTTTGATATATTTTCTATATGACAATAAATCTAAATTTACTTCATTTTTGCTTACATAACTTTTCCATTTCATCTAACGCATCTCTATTACATAGAACTTTCCCTGTTAACTTAGAGCAATCAAGTTCTTCTATTCGAATACTGGAGGAAAAGTATTCCTCCAAAGAACACTACCATTTCAATTGATTATACATTTGTATAATATCTATGTGTCTCAGTTCTCAAATTGTTAGAGTTAGAACATGTATATACGTACTTAGCTCACCCGGTATGTAAAAAAGAAATTGTCAAATGAAGTGACAGTGACGGGAATTTTATTGTAAAGAGCAGTCATTCTTTCCTCAGTCTTTTTTAAAACATTACGTGGTCACAAATGTATTTTAAATGTAATCCCATTTTATTGTAATTCGTGTAACCGTTTTGAGTATTATTTTATTAAATTTGTTTTGTTATCATAATTATCGAATAGATAGTTTCTTCAAGACCTTAGCGATCAACATTGAAAAGAAAAATAATAAAAGTAATCCCGTTTCTACCTATTTGATGATTCTTCTAGCCGGATAAAAAACAAGTGAAACTCCATTATTTAGGAGGCAATTTAAATATGTGGTACGTAGTGAGCAGGTAGAAAATCAGGACAAAATCTTATATTAAAAATACGACATACTTCGAAGGGCTCAGGGCAGATCCATCGCGTTGGATCAGGCAAAAGTACAGTGCAATAAATCATTGTATATACTGTTTGTTTTGATCTAATTTAATTAGGTGCAGAGACGGACTGGCTGTAGACAAGAAAAATAATTTAACTTGAAATTGTTGTTTTGATTAACACATGAATGCAACTGTGTTTTATATTAATGTGATTTTGCTTGATGAGCAAAATTGTTTTTATATTTGGATTATTGCGTATCAATGTTAATGTTTATCTCTACCTCTTTTAAATGTTTTATCATTAAAACACGTGACCAGGATAATGAAGATATCAATCCTGATTACGGAATATAAATGAGATTAAAAATAGTATTCCAACATTTTTTCTCGTAAGGTAAAATAAAAAAAAGAAGATAAATTGTAAAAAAATAAACAAAATGGACTAACAACAATCAGATTGCGTCAATACATAGAAAAAGGCGCTAAGGGTGTAATTACTAGAATTTTAAATTGGTTACATTCAAATGCAAATAATGATGACATAGAGCAATATAAACGCCGTTTAGTTCATTGGATGAAAACTACGCAAAATACGAACGTGCTCAGAATTGTATAGAGGATTTGGTAGAAAGTGATGGGGAAATATTTCATGGTGAGCAGGATCGATTAGTAATCGTTACAAATTATTACAACGCTAAGTCCATCTTGTCTTCTAACACAAGTAGACTTTCTCCATCAGGAAATGCAAATTCCGGTCTTAGCATAAACAATTGTAACTCAAATGTAACTTTACCGAACATTCACATTCCTACTTTTTCAGGTTAAAATCCCGATCAATTTCAAACTTTTCAAGAACTCTTCATGTCGCTGATTGTTAATAATAATAGTTTAAAATCAAACACTGAAAAATAAAATTCTTCTACGTAAAGACTCCTCCTTAAAGGACAAGCACTCAAAACAATCGACGCGCTCAAAGTAACAAATGATAATTTTCCAGTTGCTCTTAAGTTGTTGGAGATAAGATATAAAAATAGCATCAAACTCATCAACGCTCATTTTCATCAAATAATTCATTCTCCAGAGATGATTAAAGGAAATGCTGCCATCTCGCGTCAAAATTTAGAACCATTAAAAAATTTAAACAACAATGACAAGTACTAATTAGAAGCCATCTTCGTATATTTATTTGAACAAAAAATGGACTTTCAATCAAAGAAGGAATTTGAGGACACCCGTGATTCGAATACTCTCCCCAACACTTCCGAATTCTTTGATTTTATAGAAGATCGGTGTGTATTGTTAGAAAATATTGATAGTTTCAATGAATGCTCTTTTCAGAATAATAAGAAACCCTCCAAAGTAGGAATTAATTCCACCTCCCAAGATACCCCAACAGGGAGACACCCTTCTAGTCTCCAGCTTACTGAAAAATGCATATACTGCAGTTCATATAACACTATTTATAAATGTGATAAATTATTTAGTCTTTCTCATCCGGATTGTATCAATTTTGCTTAGTCAAAACAGATCAGTCACAATTCTTTGGGAACGTGACAAGTCTCAAAGAATTGCAGAAGCAAACACACGTACAGCATATGTCACAAACGTCACCATAGCCTGCTGTATCTTCCTAATAGTTCAAGAAACGACTCACATTCAGATATGCCATTTGAACCTTTAAATTCAGACAATCAGAAGCAGAAGCAAATCGTGTCTTAGCCAACACCTCACCACAATTATCTCAAAATGGTCCTCGTTCAAACTAGACTCAACCTAGAGCAAGCACATCAACTGCCACTTATAATAGTTACACGCCCCAAAGTAGCCAATTGCAACTCGAAACTTCCTTGGTTGTTAATTTATCATCATTCTCTTCCACCAACCCATTAGCTCAGTCATCACTGTCGCTCTAGTAAACTCTCTTGGATATAGACCATATAATCAGCCGTTGTTCTCAGCTGGAATTGGTGCGCAAGCTCACAAATTTCTAACTCCATGTTGGAAGAGGAGATATTCTCTACCACAACGTACAAACCATTCACTATTTCTTGCTCAGTGGTAACCAATATAACCACCCTCCTACCTCAAAGTAAATTCCAGCTTGATAAATTCAAAATTTCTAACAGTATTTCTCAATCGCTGGCAGACGATTAATTTCACCAGCCTCCAAAATGGACATGCTTATAGGTGCCGATTTGTACAACTCTTTACTCACTCATGGAGTTCAATATGTGGCTCCCTCTCTCCCCACATTCATAAACACTAATCTTGGATGGATTGTAGCTGGCAATGTACCAGGCCAAATAGTGGCAAGGGATTCCAATGATGTTCTTAATAGAATCTCTTTGTGGCTTCTGAATTCCCCTTAGTTCAACAAGCAGTTAATATACAACCTCCTCCCGCTGTTCTTGACCTCTGAATATAATAAAGATGCGAATAGAGCAACTCTCGCAGTAGCGACACAATAGGAGTCGAACTCGCAAACTTTCTCCACTCTCTCATTACAATATTCAATCTTGGAAGATGTAAATACGGATTTATACAATGGGTCAAAAGACAAGTTTCTCGATGACCTCTTATTCTCTTTTTTTGAACAAGAAAACTGCTCAATAGACAATACTATCTATTCCGAAAGCGCTCTTGCAGATACTCATTTTAAAAACACTGTGAAGATATTACATACCGGAAGATTTCAAGTCGACCTACCTCTCCTCTCTCCCAAGGAGAACTTGAAACTAGGATATTCATTCCCAGTCGCTCGCAGAAGGCTTTTCACCCTTGAAAGTAGATTTCAAAGAAGCCCCTCTCTCTTTTTGGAAAACACAAAAAGTTTATTCACGAATACGTTCAACTAGAGCATGGTAAGATTGTCTCCCACACGTTAACAAATCGTCTCTCGGAGCATAACTACTGTATTCCACATCTGTGCGTATTCGCAGTAAACAGAGCTACCACTAAAATCAGAGTAGTTGTTGATTGCGCGTGTAAAATTACAGCTTGGTTGTCTTTGAACGATATAAGACTTAAAAGCTACACAGTTCAGCCTGATCTCTTTCACATACTTTGTAGGTTTAGAGCTCATCAGTTCGCTCTCACTAGAGACAAAGAAAAAATGCAACGAAAAATATTATTAAGTCAAAACCAGAACTTCGTACAGAATATTCTGTGGAGGGATTCAGTGAATGACAATATTCAATGCATTGAGCTTCAAACGGTATCTTTTGGACAAAACGCAGCCCCTTTCTGAGCTATCCATGATCTAAACGAAATAGCCTACAGAAACTCTCATTTCCTCTTAGCCTCAGAATCACTACTTCAACGAACGTATGTTGATGACGTATTGGTAGGTACAGACTCTTATGAAGAGCTTTTTCAATTATATTCCCAACTTATTTACATTTTTTCTTCACACGGATTTCACTTGCACAAGTGGTGCTCCAACTCTCACGATTTTTAACACAAAATATGTCAACCCACAACCCAAGAAGTTGAACTAAATCTAAACTAATCTCCTTGTAAAATTCTAGGCTTAAAATATCTGTACCATATCTAAAATCTTCGCAAATCGTCTACCAATCTCGTCTGTTCATCTATGGTCTGATTCCAAGATAGCACTCTCTTGGATAGCACACTCCCCATCTAAGTGGAGTAATTATGTTTCACACCTGGTCTCCACAATACAAGAACTCACTAAAAACTTTAAATGGCATCATGTAGCTAGTGAAATCAACACAGCAGTTATTTTATCAAGGGGAACGTTATCTCACAAAAACTCTAATTCACGGTTTAATGGCCCTGGTTTCTTACGCTCACCAGAGGATCAACTTTTCTCCACAGATTCTCTCAAAATTTTAGCTTCATTGCCAGAAGAAAGGAAAGTTGTTCTATCAACAACCCCCATTGAAGAGTCCGTATATTGAACACAGGTATTTTCTGCAACTTCAGTAGGTTGCATCGTACATCGTACTGTAGCATACTTGTTTCGATTCATTCATTACTCCAGAAATCCTAGTCTTAAAATTAAAAACCGTTTTCATCTGCTGAGTTACGCAGCTCTTGAGTTCATTGTGAAGCTAATACAACTGACACACTTTCAAAAAGAAATAGATGAGCTTACGAATCAACAACCCCCTACTGAAAAACACATTTTAGCGTTAAAACCTTTTCTTGACTCAAAAGGGCTGATAAGAGTAGGGGGAAGACTTTCTAATGCATTGATTCTTTTTGAGCAGAAAAACCCTCTCCAAGCACCCTCTCGAAATCACACTATACATCTTATGACGCTCCTTGAACACAAACGTTTAGGTCATAACGGACCGCAGAACGGCTTATCGAATTTTCGCCTCAGATTTTGACCGATAAAGGGATTTGAAGGAATTAAAAAAAAACAACACGCACCTGCATTGCGTGCTTTAAGTTGAATGCTCACGCTGCACATCAAATAATGGCACATCTTCCCAAATAGAGAGTACGACTCGATCGTATCTTTCAGAAAACAGGAGTAGACTTCGCGTGTCCCTTTCTTATCAAAAGCTCTCGTCTGAGAAAACCCCCTATCACCTAGTGTTATATAGCTTTGTTTGTTTGCATGGCCACTAAAGCCATGCACATGGAACTAGTTTTCAGCCTTCATTGCAACATTGAAACGTTCAATTACAAGAAGAGGTTATATTCAGAGAAAACGCCACAAACTTTCTCGGGGCTAAGAATTAACTCAAAGAGCTTCATGAGTTTCTCCTATTAAAATCTGCCTCTGATTCTATTAAGAACTTCTTGTCCCTCAACTTTATTGAATGGAAAAAGATCCCACCACGTTCTCCACATTGGGGTGGAATATGGGAATCCTCAATCAAGAGTGCCAAATACCACCTATACCGCATTGTAAGTACCTATATTCTGTCACAATCCTAAGTACCCGGCCTTGGGACTCTGCTCAGGTGGTGAATTCGGCCTTAGTTGCACTATTTTTTATTACCTCAATTGGGATAAGTTGAATCAACAAACAAAATTTCGGGACAAATGGATTTATTTGACATACAAAGATAAAGGACCCCGCCCTTTTCTAATGGCAAAATGGCGTTCCGTCAAATGTAATAAATTTTGATGTTGTACTCGACTTGTTGACCAAAAGTCCAATTCAATCCTATGACTAGTTTTTAAAATACAGGGTGTTAAAGTCGAGAAATCCATATTTTTTGAAACTACGTAACTTGATTAAAAAGGAAAAAATCAGCATTTTTAGTTGATTGTAGCATTAATATGTCCTAGTCTAACGCAAACGTACACATAAATAGTTCAAAATGTAAACATATACGGGGTGGTTGTCAGTTACATCAGGGGGAGTTTTTGAAATTCTGGGAGAATGTGATATGGAATGAAAACATGGTCAAAAATAAAAACTTACATAATGTTTACTGTTCTGATATTATATAAACCCATTTTACATTATATGTATACCGGGTGATTGTTAATTCATTCACAGAAAGGCGTTTCTTAAAAAATAAAAATTACACTGTTGTATATTAGGGAATTTGTTATTAATATTGATTATGCATTTAATAACTAGAGAATAATGGTTTTTATGGAATACAAGGTGATACAGACATCTAATTCGTTTTCGATGCAGCAGTCATTAAAGAAATATTCCCTGTTTAAAATCACCCTATATTTTTCAATTCGATCCGTCAAAATGTACGATCTATTTATTTTTGTAATTAGCTTCAAGCAATTAATAACTTCATATAATTCCATAATTTTAGTATGATGCGTTTTTGAGATTCCAATATGTGTATATAGTGAACTATATTAAATATCAGACACATCCATTCATGTATAATAATTTCCATTTGTGAGTACAAAAATCGTAGTTTACTATCGGCCATGGAGCTAGTATCTATCGGTTAAATAGGAAGAAACAGAAATGCAAGTGGATAAAAATATTTATTTAATACTTTTAATGTGTACAGTAGTTTGTTATGGATTTGGTATCTTCTAAAAGCATTATTTTAGTAAATGGTAAATATTTTTTTATAAAATATCTGGACCCATTTCAATATTTTCAGGTAGAATTCTGTCATGTGCATCATCAATATAATTTAATAGTTTGATTGATGGAAACTTATCATGTTCTTGATGCCTGGCAAACCCAACACTTGCTACATGAGCACATGTTCCTAGGGTTCTAGTTCCTGACCTGCAAGTACAGAAATATCCAAAGATTAATTGCTCTTCATCGTCATCATTAGGTCTCTATAAACTACCCACAGCACATGTTTAGTATTATTTCTAAATCTAGAATATAGCCGGAATCTTAAAAAGTTTTCTTCCACGTGTTCATCGTTCTGTAAAATGTAATCTTCCTCTCTTTGTAATTTATCCTGGATATAAGAACTGGCAAGATGAACATATGGACCTGTTCAATTTTTTAAATATTCTTGTGATAAATGTGGAAATATTGGTACATGCCTGTGAATCGAGTCCATTGACCATGTCGTCCTCCAAGATTTTCTTGTTTTACTCGCGCCTGAACAATATTTACATCTTCAGAATGAGTTAACATTTGATTTGATAACTCCACTGTTCCAGGTACTGCTATTAAAGGATGGAATTTATTAAGTAAGGCTCCAGCATTAGAAAAATTGCATTATACATGTCCATTTCTGGCCTCTACTATCCATCGCGTACTTGTTATTAAACGAGCCGTATTCGCTTCGAACGTTGTTAACTGTGGTCGATTTCTAGGTAAAAATGGTGGCATATGATAGTGTAGACCTAGTTCTTCTAACAACGGAACAGAGTCTCTGTATCCCCTATCTAATATCACCACGTCACCTTCAGAAAACCAAGTTCGCATTCCGTTGACGTCGTTTGCGGATTCATAATCCAAAATAGATGCATCATTGTTCTTTGAATCAGAAAAATATGGTCCATTAATAGCTAAAATATATCCGTCAGCAGCACATATAATTTCAGGTTTCAGTAAATGTTTATTTTTGTGAAAGCAATAAGACTGTCGCAGTGTCCGGAAATTGCTGCTTTTTTCTATTTGATTATAGGTGCAATCTATATATGCTATAGCTTTAGTAATATCAGGAGTAAAATTGTACAATTGATTAATATATGGAGATACATGGTTGTTGATATAATCCTCCCTTGTAATTGAATCGAACCCTATGTGGTTTGGTACAAATCTACGTTGCAAGGAAGTTCTTACAATAGAAATTATTCTGCTAGTTGTTTGCCTGGAACCGTAGTTGAAAAGTATTTTCAAAAAATCATTTGAAACAGCATGTCTTAGTTTAATGAGGAAGGTCAATAAATCTTTTTTATTAATATTTCTCATATTTACACCATGTTCAATCGAGTCACAAAATTCATACAATTCCAAAAAAAAATTATTTCTGGAAACGAGGTTAGGGATTTGAACTCCTCGTCAATAAAACTGTTTATATCCTCCCAGTTTCTGACTTGGCGATTTTGATGGACCATATCTCTTAAACCTTGAAGAAACGTATTTGTCATTGTGTAAGGTTTATTTATAAAATTCAAACCCTCTTGTAATTGGGGCAATGGAAAACCACGATCATCCAAATGATGGCTACAAATTCTTAAAAAATCGGGTACATATATGTTACACGCAACAAAAATGTCAACTCTATACTTTAAAGTTACTCGTTGAAGGTTTACTCTTGATTCACATATTATGCAGGAGCGGCTTGTAGCAGGTGATAAAACCGTAGGTAATTATTATTATTTTCTACCCACTAAACAAGAAACATAAGTCTTTTTTGTGATGTTCTTTTTAGAGACTTTTCGTGATGTTTATTTAAAACGGTAATAAGATATCTCCTAGATGTCTTAATTTTATTACCAACTCTATTAACATCCATGTCATGTAAATAAAACATATTTTTGATGTACACAGTAATACTTGAATTCGTAGTTACATACACATCCTATGAACTTCTTTTTAGTAACTTCCTATAGGAAACATTCATACGGTGTTAATTTGTATACTTCTCACTAATGTCACATACAGAACGTTACTGTAATATTACAAATTAACATGTTTCTAAGATGATCACATGTTGCAGTTACTTTTACATCTTTCGAAATAATTTTTATTAACATCGTACTTATTACGTCTGTACGACGTTAGTTCATAAAACTCTCAGTAATATCTCATATTAAACATCATAGCAACATAAAAAAGAAGAAAACAGAAGAACTGATGAGCGAAACATACAGTAGTTATCTGTGGAAACAAAAATGACAAGCATGAAATGGCGGATGGTTTTCAGTTATGTGTTATAGTTATATTTTATTTGCAGGAAGCACATATTTTGCAAGTAGCACTTGAATGAAGTGTTCTTCGTTTTCGTTAGTTCCTACTAAGCTACAGTTTCTATACTTAGTTATAATGGACGAACAACAATTGTTATTGGTAAGTACCTATTCCAAAATCACAATTATTAAAACTTAATACTCATTCAATACTTTAATCGGCTATTATACATTGAAATTCCATGTGGCGGAATTGTACACTAACATTATATTACAAAATAAGCGTTTTTTCAATTTTTAAAATAGTTTAGTTACCTAGTAAGTATATTTTGAAAACGATTCACAATATTTCAAATCCTAGATATGCATTATACCTTACAAAAAACTTTATATTGCAATAGGGTAGATATTATTATTAATAATAAAACATGCTCATATGTTCGCAGATATTTAAATCTAGAAGAAAACATTTTCAATGTTCAAGATGTTTCAGAAGCTACTTATACAAATAAAATAAAAAACAAATAGTTGGTAATTATGTAATGAAAGGGGAGTAATTATTCCAGATAGTCTGATACAAACATTGTATTAAACAGTACAAAAAAATATTGAATCAAGTATCTCTAGTTTTAGTTTTTTTAGTAGTAGTCTTAGCCATCAATATAGTTTTGCAGGTTTAGAAAATTTTAACATTATTACTAACAATTCTTGTGAACAATTAGAGACTGTTTAAGACTTTTAAAATAGAAATTTCTGTTAAAAAGCTCATTTCCGTTTGAAAATTCACTGAACACAATAAATAAGCTGTATTTGTCCCTTACAATGGTACCTATATTAATCTAGTTGAAGAATATGTAACTTATGATACTGAATGCTCCAGTCAACAAACAGCATTCAATTATTTATTATTGTAGAAACACAGCTATTGGATACTCAATTGGATACAATTAATTATAAACTCATTTAACTTGATAATGTGTTCATATCTCTTCTTCATAAGTAGTTTTTTTTTGTATACAGTGTATTAATAATGCTTAGTTTTCATTAAGTTACAATTCCACGATGTTAATATACAATTTGTTCCAGGATGAAAATAACAAGATGAGAATAGTATATTATTTTATACAGAAAAGAAGTATGAATTTTCATAGCACACCTGAATTTACCTGCCAAATGGAGTGAGGCATGGAATAGAAGGTAAATCATGAAAAGTCACTTCTTGAAATAAAATATGTTATTATTCCCTTGAAGAACCCCGCATGTATCTTATGGAAAATGGGTCCCAATCAATTGGCTGAAAATCAAGTTTGATGTAGTTTATGGTCTCGATGGGCACAATTTGATCTAAAGTAATTGTTTTATTAGCTGTTGTTCAGAACACCATCACAGAAAAGGATTTTGAAGGGTACGTTATGGAATGGTTGAGGCACTCGAAAAAAGTAACCGTAAGTAAACGATAGAATTTTCTTTAATCAGATTGGATTTCTGTTGATGTAACGTAATGTTTCATTAAATCTTTATGGTGTAATATTTTTATTAGTTTTAATATAATTGAAAAACTATTCTAATAAATTTTCTGTAAACTAGCTGTAATGTATGTGTATCCGTTAAACTTTATTAATTAAGTTTCAAAGTATGTTACGTTATGGTAACTACGGATTAATATACCCTTTTTTATTTCTTGCTTTCACTGAATGTGTTCAATAGTTTCCACTTTCCAGACTTGTTATGTAATATGCTTACACAATTTTATTTTTTTTTAGGTTGGATTGCTGGACAAGATATTTTTTTTTCTAATTTTGTACCTGTTTTTTTCAAATTTACTGTACTGTTCATTAATAGTGAATAAACGTTTTAAATCCTTTATTATTTTTTTGCTATTTTATTTTAAATGTACAGGATGAACAACTAAGAGCGACTGTAGGCCACATCTCAGAAAAGTATCATGGTTCAAAAAAAATTACCTTTAGGGATCCTGAAAAATTGCTGGAAAATATTTTGCAGTCTCTAAAATATCCGCTAGGGGTGGAATGAACACTCGAAAAAATAATACTCCAAAAAAACATACTAAAGGTGTCCTAAAAATACAATTTTTGATATCTTGATGAGTTTATGAATAAATTTAATTAAGGAGATTATTCTTCAAATAATGGGTGGGGAAGGTTCAAACTTATGAACAAATGTATACCTTTTTCGTTTTTTAACCGATATTAATGATTTTAGTTGCATTTAAAAGTTTTTCTGTTTAATAAGATTGATAACAAAATTAGATAATTTTGTATCCACTCGGAAATTTCAAATGTAAATTGAAGCATTTTTTTATATTTGATATTGTAAATCTTATATCTTGGAATTGATTCCTATTTTTTAACCCCTTTTCATCAGAATTTAAAAAATGCCTCATTACATTTGAAATTTCCGAGAAAAATGGGAAAATTGTGGAGTTTTTCACAAATCGTTGACAAAATTGTCCAATTTTGTCATTTTTGTTAAGCATTTCTTATTAAAAAGGAAAAACTCTTTCAAATGAAGCCAAAAACATGGATGTCGATTAAAAAAAAGTGTTACGACATTTGTTGTTTGGGTTGAACTTTCCCCCACCCCTTACTTGAAGAATACAGACAAAAAGTCCCTAACTACATTTTTTCATAATCTCAACAATATATCAAACATTGTATTTCTAGGATACGTTTAGTATGTCTTTTTTGGAGATAATCACAGTATTATGTTTTTAAGTGTTCATTCCACCCCATAGGAGATATTTTAGGAACTCAAAAATATTTTCCAGCAACTTTTCAGGGTCATTTTCCTGAAGGTATTTTTTTAAAGTTGTACTATGACTATTTTTTGAAATATGGCCGACAGCCGGCGTTCTTAGTTGTTGTATTTGCTGATTAGGCACAGAAACATCTATAGGATGTCATCCAGAATGTTTGAGGTATATTATTTAGAGGTTTATGTAATGTCCATACAACATCTACACTGTATTGTTTTTGAAATGTCGCATTTAGATCATTAATAAGATGTTATTTTTTAGACATTGCATTAACATCGACAAGATGTTAAAAGGCATTTCAGAATGTAACAGAAATGTTGTTTTTATTTCGTTATGAAGACTTCCTTTTGAGGAAGTTCTAGTAACATCACAGTAATGTAAAAAGGCAGCGCTTTAACATCGCTGAGAAGTTAATTTGAAACATCACAAATGTTAACAGCCACAAGCTGGGCATAAGCGGTTGTATAGATGTGCATGTGACAAGAGGAAAAAAAGGAAGAACATTATCACAATGTGATGTTGAATTAACATATATGTAATATTTATTTGCATAGTGGGTATATTTCTTAGTTCATTTGCTATAGAAATATTACAATTAGTACATATCCGTGTGTTGTCAAAAATATAGACGACAGGAAATCCAGCTGCTTGCCTTCTGTTACCGGCAATTTGAAGAAAATCTATGTTATCATCGCGAATTAAACGAACAGTTTGGCTTGGAAAATAAAAGTGGTCACAAACGTAACACTGCATTCTATTTGCAAAAGTCATATTATAATATCTCAACACAACAATTAATGTTAAAATTGACAATGACAATGAGGATGACATTTCTAACGCACTTCATTTGTTTCCTCAGCACACTTGTTTAGAATAGTACAAAATTAAGAAATTCTGGTATGGAATGAAAAATGGTCAAAAATAAAGTTACATAGTGTTTACTGTTTTGACATATAAACCCATTTCACATTATATGTATACATGGTGATTGCTAATTCATCCACAGAAAGGCGTTTCTTAAAAAAAATTACATCCTCTATATTAAGGAATTTGTTAATAATATTGATTATGGAGTATTAAATAAATATCTAGATAACAATACTTTTTATGAAATACAAGCTGATACTCACGTCTAATTCGCAGCAACAATTAAAGAAATATTCATTTTTCAGAATCATCCTATATTTTTCAATTCGATCCGTCAAAATGTACGATCTATTTATTTTTGTCATTAACTGTAAGCAATTAATACCTTCGTATAATTTCATAATTTTAGTATGATCCGTTTTTGAGATTCCAATATACAGGGTGATTCATTACTATTGGGACATAGGCTAAGGGTAGATTATTTGGACCAAAATATGGCGATAGGACCAAATAACCTCAATAAAATATTGTTATGGAAAAAGATAAATGACGTTAAAGTTAATTTTTTTTTTCGTTTTTTGCTAATAATTTCACTGTATATTTATCGATTGTTATCAAAATCGGCACAGAGGCATAATCTTATACTGGCAATATTATTTTATGTATTATTTGATATTTTGTTACAGGGGGAGCCTCGTGAAGGATTTCTGATGATGAAATTGACGGGTAACTTTTTTTGACGAAATTTTTTAGTGATTTTTCTTAGAAAATATGACAAACATAATTTCTACATAATATTGGTACTCTTGTTCAAACACGATATTCTCATTCGTTTTCGACTCACAAATGGTTATACTCGTACATGAATGGATATGTCTGATATTTAATATGGTTCACTATATACATATATTGGAATCTCAAAAACGCATCATACTAAAATTATGAAATTAATAATTGCTTGAAGCTAATTACAAAGATAAATAGATCGTACATTTTGACGGATCGAATTGAAAAATATAGGATGATTCTGAAAAGGGAATATTTCTTTAATTATTGCTGCATCAAAAACGAATTATAAGTCTCTATCACCCTGTATTCCATAAAAACTATTGTTCTCTAGTTATTAAAAGCATAATCAATATTAATAACAAATTTCCTAATATACAGAGTGTAATTTTTCATTTTTTAAGAAACGCTTTTCTGTGGATGAATTAACAATCTCCCTGTATAAATATAATGATTTATATAATGTCAGAACAGTAAACATTATGTAAGTTTTTATTTTTGACCATGTTTTCATTCCATATCACATTCTCCCAGAATTTCAAAAACTCCCCCTGATGTAACTGAGAACCACCCTGTATATGTTTACATTTTGAACTATTTATGTGAACGTTTGCGTTAGACTAGGACATATTAATGCTACAATCAACTAAAAATGCTTATTTTTTTCTTTTTAATCAAATTACGTAGTTTCAAAAAATATGGATTTCTCGACTTCAACACCCTGTATTTTAAAAACTAGTCATAGGATTGAATTGGTCCCATGGACACTTTTGGTCAAAAAGTCGAGTACAACATCATATTCAAAATTTATTACATTTGACGGAACGCCACTTTGCCATTAGAAAAGGGCGGGGTCCTTTACATAGACCGTATATTCTCAATACAAATACGAATAAGTATCAGTTATACAGTAAAAATGTCCAACTCAATATTTTATATATATATATATATTTTTGGAAAAATTTTTCTTGGGATTGTAGGTTCCTAGTGAAACAAATCAAATGGTTTTTTTGGCTTTAATTAACATTTTTGTTTTTGTTTACGTTTCGGACATATCGTGTCCTTCATCAGAACATAATTCATAAAACAAAAGCTTGGCGAGCGCATGTTAAAATATGTTAAAATACACGAAAACAATCATTTTTATTAAAAACATTCAGTATCTATAAAACCCACATACAACTGCCAGTACACTACATTATATTATGCAAAAATGTTAATTAAAGCCAAAAAAACCATTTGATTTGTTTAACTAGGAACCTACAATCCCAAGAAAAATTTTTCCAAAAAAATATATAATGAAATAAGGTTCAAGAAAAAAAAAACAAAACTAAATATATATATATATATATATATATATATATATCAAAAATAAGTTAAGAACTCATCTTGGTAAGACTCGGGACGTACAGCTCGCAGCAGTAGTCAAAAGTTGAGACGTCGTTGTCTGGACTTAAACGCTGTATGATCCGGTGGAGTGGATTGTCTGTAGAGTCCATAGAGGTCCTTAAAGGTAAGTCCGTGGAGGTTAGGTTTGTAAACGGTCTTTAAAGGAAAGTCTGAAGCGGTCCTTAAAGGCTGCAGAGCAGCGAAGAAAATTAAAAGTCACAAACAATGTGTTATTTAGAAGCTGAATGCTAAATTACTTCTTAGCGAAGAATGAACAAAAGAGCGAGTTCCACTTCAATCGTATTTTAAGTAGATATTTTAACGATGGCAAAAACTATCACCGATATGTTCCTAATAGTTGAAATAATAGGATTTGGAATTAGAGGTGGGAGTAGCCGACGAATAAGTAACGCTCCAAAATAATTGATGTAAATAGAAACATGTCTCAGCGACATGTTACAACTCTCACTTTTGAATAGTTCAGTACCCTGATTGCACAAATAGACACAATCCTGAATTCTTGCATCCATTGACCCCAGGTCATCTTCTCATTGGCGCCGCTCTCACCTCTTCCCCTAGATATATCCCAGATCCCTATTAACAGACTGTCTTTCTGGCTGCTCTGCCGCAGAATTCAGCAATCCTTTTGGAGAAGGTGGACTGTGGATTACCTAAATCTACTTCAGAATCGCCCCAAATGGTTACTCCATGTTCCTAATATAAGGAAAATCAAATGGTACTAGTTAAACAAGAAGATAACCCCCCTCTTAAATGGCCATTGGCTAGAATCCTCGAACCCCTCTTAGACCAAGATGGTAAAGTCAGAGCCGCTAAAATACTCACAGCTCATGGAGAGTTTGTTCGTCCAATAGTCAAACTCAGTCCTTTACCCATATCAGATAACCAGGAATGATGATGAGACATATCCTATTGTGATACTTGCAGTCACTGACTCGTACGTCCTCAAGATCCAGAGACACTATTTTTCCAATGCCGTATTTTCTTTGCAAGTACATAAACCTCAATTCCAAAGGCGGATTTTTTTTCCTATTTCACAAATGCAGTCCACACTCACAAGAGATATACATGTATCTGGAAATTTCTTACATGAACAGTCATTAGCAACAATTACACATTGACACGCTGCTAAATCAAAAAAGAGCATCCTTTCTCTTTTAATTGTCAAGTTTAAGTTTGAATGCTGGTTTATCTTTGTTTACTGTACGATTCGTAGTAAGCACTAATTAGCTGGATGACTCTGTACTCCGTAACAGCTAGGATCGAGACTTTGTCATATAAACCGATAATTTTATTTGCCACTGTTGAGGCTACTCTTGAAAAAGATACACACTTGTTGTTAATTGTCACAGCTAGGTTCAATCTCTATCGAAAGCAGCAGCGAAGGACATCTTCAAAAGGACGAAGCTTTCTCCGTAACAAGTCTCGAGGGTGACTAAAAATAGGGCACTCAAAATATTTTCTATTTATTGTTACTTATACCAACTTTCTTTCGAACATCCATGGTATTAATAACTGTCGTGTAGAACTATTCAATTAAAAACACTGAACACAAAAGTAGACTTAAGCACAACACAATCTAGTACTGACTCGGGTTAGTGACATGAGCAGTCAGAAGGAAATAGCGGAGAACAACGATAATGGCTGCCACCGGCTGCGCGTTCATCGCTGGCATTCGGCACGTACGCCTCGTTTCTTGATATCAGGATACTCTGCTGTTTTTGACGAAGCTGCGCTACCGAATTCCACTTGAATTTCAAAGTTTATCCTATATGCTGGGATAGTAAATATATTATTGTAATAGAATTAAACTTTAGCGTCTCTAAAAAAAGTTGTATGCTTAAAATGTATAAAACATTCAAACTTTGAAATTTTGAAAAAACTACTAATTTTAATCATTGTGCGACCAAAAGATACGAAACAAATATATCATAAGTGCATTTATGTTGATTATACATCCTTATAGTAGTTAATTCGTAACGCAATTACACCCACCAGGCGTCCTTAAAAAATATGAAAAGTTAAGGTTTTTACAAATTTTTGCAAACTTTGATGGCATTGCACGATCGGAAGATAAATGAATAAAAAATTGTAATAAAAATGCTTTTTTCACGTCAATATCAAAGGCAATTTCCGTGCACTATAGAGATCCGAAATAAAAATAAAAGTGTTTTTCGAACCACCCTAATACTAAGTAAAATTTTGGCGGAGGCACCGGTTAAAATATTTTTTTAATACAAAATAATTCTTATACTGATGATTCTAGATGATTCCTTAGCTAGAAATTATCAGATTATTGTATTGTCATAGGCCCTTGACTCCTGTCCAAATTTTCAAGTTAATCAGACTTTTTGAAATTGGTGAAAATTAAGCTGAAAGATTCCGTTACATTCAGGTCAATTTAATATAAGCGTAATAAAAAATGGTCAAGCTGTTAGTAAAATACAAGACTAAATTGGTTATAACTAAAGTATTTATAGGTCTTTTGTACAAAATGTTATAACAATTGAAGATCACATTTACTATGTATTGAGATTAATACGTACTCTAGTAGGTATTGTACTATTATTCTAATTTATTTAAACAGTAAACGGGTGGGATAAATTTTAAACACACGGTATGGCTACTTACTAATTTATTTAAACGCTAAATTACTCACTAACACTTAATTTATATATACTTAACTAATTAGTTAAATTTAATTTATATGCACACAAACTTAATTATTAATTTATATCAACACTTTCTTGTTCACTATTTCGGTGTATTCTTGTTTATTTCTCGAGATCACTTTATCAACTAAACTAAACTTTCTCAGGTCGGTTCCTTATATATATATATATATATATATATATATATATATATATATATATATATATATATACTTTTTTACTAGAAAATTCTGGATTGCGGCTTCCACGAAAACAATTGGCTCGGGCATTTTCTAGATGAGACTGGTCACAAAAACAATGTCTAGATAAGATAGTCACAATCGTAAGCAGTTATAAAAAAAACCTGCGTATCCATAATTTTAACGTTCATACCTGGCTTAGAGAGGTATCTTGAAAGATAATCTCTACCATGTTCCTGATGATTCGCCAATCCAACTGGTTACTCGCTATTTTAGGCATAGCCAGTTTCTTCACGCTGGATTCCAACACATGGCCTCGTAGGTTTCGAAGTGCTTACCACACATCGCGGTAGGTAGATCGATCTTGAAATTCATTTTTAGTTACCACGTAGAAGACGTACCGCGAATTATGTTTCAGTGTCTTGCCAGGGGCTGGAATCTGGTCTTCAAGTTTTTCTAATTGCCCGAACTTCTTTCGAAAGACGGATGCCAGCCCTCGAATATTCGAGATCTTCTAATATTACTGACACAAATGTTGTGTTTGACTATCCTGCTGAATTCTGTTATATTTTCTCATGTTTATTCAACACCTTTGCTCTCATGTTTCACATCTTTTCTTGGCTGTACCGTACCGATGACGGCTAATGAGCTAGAAACATGCATGTCTGCGGTTACCACTCTTTTCAGTAGCCCCTTCTTCTATTTGCGTGCAATACCCACTAATCTATTCGTTGCTTATTGTTCATATGTCACGCACTATTCGTACATCTTGTTATTATTTCATTAATCTGGGTCGGAAGTTTCAGACGGGAGTGTTATATGCACCTCCGTGTCTATGTTGGTTGTTGTCTCGAATATTCGAGATCTTCTAATATTACTGACACAAATGTTGTATTTGACTATCCTGCTGAATTCTGTTATATTTTCTCATGTTTCATTCAACACCTTTGCTCTCATGTTTCACATCTTTTCTTGGTTGTACCGTACCGATGACGGCTAATGAGCTAGAAACATGCATGTCTGCGGTTACCACTCGTTTCAGTAGCCCCTTCTTCTATTTGCGTGCAATACCCACTAATCTATTCGTTGCTTATTATATATATATATATATATATATATATATATATATATATTATATATATTAGTTCCTTTTTTACTATAAAATTCTGGATTGCGGCTTACACAAAAAAATTGGCTCTGGCATTTTCTAAATAAGACTGGGATAAGGATAAGGATAATTTCATTTTCATCAGTATTTTCGTAAACCAAAATCACAAAATTGTTTTCTCTATAATCATTCAATTTTTAATAATACAAAATTGACTACAACGTGAACAAATTTGAATAGAAAGAAAATAAGTTTCCAATTTTAAAAATCTGAATAAAAAAGCATACACATCTGAGGGTAGAATAACATTTAGCGATAATACATGTAAGACACTTGTAATTAAAACACTTACAGCTATAAATAGGTTAAATATTAGGCTCTCTACTTTGCTGGAGAATGTTAAAAATTTCTGTGGACACTTTATAACAAGGATTTCCTGAAAATATTATGTAATAATTGGATACATGAGGCGAATTGTAATAATCACATTTTTTCTGTGAATTATGTCATGAGTGTTATTTAAAAAACCTTTATTTTAAATAATAGTGCAAGGTGAGATCTTAATGTTCTTTTTGGAATCAATTTATGTTCAGGAATTGACTAAAAACAAAGTGAATTTGAAATAACACTATAAGTTAGAATTTCACCCTACCAATCACACGTCTGCAATTGTCATCGTGACAACATTGTAAAAGCTTGCTCTGCCACAAACGTTTTTGTTATCATGGAGCCAGTTAGTCGGCTTTCCAATGTTTGTAGATGAGCAGGTGGTTTTGTTTTTCATTTGGGTGGTGAACTCAATGAATGTATTTCGTTATTCCAATATAGGTAGAATATATATTTCCTTTCAAAAGGCAGAAATTAGGGAGCAAAAAGTATCTTTTAATAGTACAGTGTGTTTTTAGATTTGGCATAAAAAACAAGTGGTTTGAGGCACAACATTATTATCCGTTTTCTGATTTTTTTCGATTATTTCGACAGGGGTAACTCGGTACATTGTAAAATTTCGCACTGAGTGTTTCCGTGTATTAATTTCATTGTGGTATGGGTTTGAAGAATATAAATAGTATTTTACACTAATGATACCTATCAAGAATGAACATTATTTGGATACTTTAGCTAAAACCTATTTATTTTTTTTTCATAATAAAAAGCTAGTTTACTTTGACTAACATATTGATTCATTTAATTACGTCATGTAGATGCTTATGTTCGACAATCGATACTTTTTAAAATAAAACTAACTGCTTCTAAATATTTACACAATATAATGAAAAATGTTAAAAATTCTAAAAAATTGTAAATGGTTTCGATATTAAATATCATAGTCAGAATGATTTAACATTTTTCATTATATTGTGGAATTATTTAGAAACAGAAAAAGGAATATGAGTAGATTCCACGTAGTAAGGGTCGAAACAATAAATTTCATTCAACAATTGAATCATGAAATACATTTTCTTAAGAAAATTTTTGCTAGATAATTTTGGGAATTATTGAATCATTTGTAGAAGGAAGCTTTTTCTGTGCAGAGGATTTTACACAGATTTTCATGAACACAATCGGCTGTTTATTTGAGTTCAAATGGCTTCTTGACGTCTTCTCTTAAGCGACGATATCCTTGTGAATATAAACTCTGTCAATCACTATGGGCGGAAATGATTTCTTTGAAGGCTCTTGAAATAGAACTTTTTGGTAGTTCTTCATGGTACGTGTCTTCGGTAAAATTATCATATCTATTACAAGCATGTATGGGAATGTTCTTGTTTGATGGTTTCAATATATTTGGATATCCTAAAGTCTTTTTCGGTTGCGTTGTTTGCAGAATTGTAGTAACTTTATCCAGATTTCTAGGTAAATAAGTTTCTATTCCAATTGTCTTCTTCAACCACCTCATCTCAGGCCTCGTTGAGAGATGTATCGTGAATCGGGTCTCGCACGATCTGAATTTTCGGTGCTGGTACGTTTTCAGTTGAATTGTCGTCTTTATCGGGTATTTTCCTACCCACTTAATTATCTTTATTGTTTTCAATATGATTTGGTAAGTCTTGTATAGCTAAATAAAACTTTTGTGGCTGTAGTTGTGTTGAGCGCCGAAAATGATATAATATCTTACAAATTTGTTGTATTCACTAAACAGTTCTCAAAGTTTTCTTTTATTCGCCGTATTCCAGACAATTGTAATGTTTTATACTATTTGTGAATATCTAGCGGATCTGTTTTTTCAATCCTCCACAATTTTTGTTATCTTCTTGTCACTTTTGTATTTTGAAGTGTGTAAATTTTTTCAGCATGATCATTATCTTGTTCTTCGTCTTCGGATGTACTCA
Organism: Galeruca laticollis; assembly: GCA_963921935.1. NCBI lineage: Eukaryota > Metazoa > Arthropoda > Insecta > Coleoptera > Chrysomelidae > Galeruca > Galeruca laticollis. The sequence continues at coordinate 169,302,927 of OY998180.1, forward strand.
CATCATCTATGGGTCTGAATTTTGTTTCTTAGTTTAGGTATTTGCTTGTGTGGTGTGCTTGATCTCACATTTCCTTCAGTAATTTGTATTTGCTCTCCGTTTGTTTTGATTGTTTTTTTTCTCATTTTTCTTGGTTTTATGTTGGTAGCCGTTGTTTTTCTGGGTAAGATGAAAAGTTTCGTTGATGTTGTATCTGCGGTGTCAATCAGCTCATTATTAATATCATTGATGTCAATGTTGGTTCTTTTTTTTGACGGGGTTTCACATGGATCTTTAGTTTGGTTTGATATTGACTTAATATGATTGGAGGCTGACGTCTAGACTTGTGCCTATTATTTTTGCATTAATTTTGTTAAGCACTTTATATTGAGATTCAAAGTTGCCTCTTTCGGTTTATTCGAATATGTAGATTTGCGACACATTTCCAGTCCTGTTGTTTCGAATGTATACTGTACACATGTTTGAATGATTTTTCGAAACATTTAGGTACTGGTGTCTCATCTTGATGTTAGTTACGACGATGTTTTCCAGGTATAATTTTGAACAAGGGGCAGGTTCTAAGAGCTAATTTACCATTCTGACTTTAGATTGCATTTTCTCTTTTTCTTACACGGAGACATCTGTTTGGACACACTTTTTTTCTTTGAATGAATGTATTACACTTGATTTAACTTAATTGAACTTCATTTAAATTACATTAAGATATTTATACACAAAATCGCAGGAACTATCATTGAACAAAATGACACTGAATTTATAAATGACAAATAATATGAGTCTTTATTTAAAGACTAGAACTGTCTTTGAGTAATTGTACTCTGAGTGAAACTTTATTTTAACTTTAGAGTGAAAAAGCTGTGAACCGTAAGCCGGTCGCTGTAGGACCAACTGTAATCCATGGGGTCGTTATACCTTCTAAGCTAAGGGGTGATATACAATTTTAGGACCGATACAGGGGCTTCTCGACTTGTTTGTTTATGTAATTGCACTTAGTCGTATTACAAGTATTGATAATTGTGTCCCTTACAATTAAAATTAAATGTTATCCATTTGTAACTAACTTTATTTTGATAATGTTCCACATATACCTATTCCAGAAGATTAACGAGTTTTTAATGCCACATTTTGAAAAAGAACTTGACTACCGTAAAAAAATAGTTTTAATGTTTCTCAAATTTACTTATTTCAAAATTTCGAATATACCTATCAATAATCTGCTTGAACCTGCTACATCAAGAAATGTTGATTGATGTGTCTAGGATGAAAATTCTCTCTAACTTTTGTGAACAGTGAGGAGGATGGAAATGCACCAGTAGATATTTAAAATTGTTAAACTGAGAATATAAAAATTTCAACACATCATTTTTATATAAGTTTAATTGTTTGAGTGGGCACTCACTAAGCCCAGTGCGACAGGAGCTCAGGTATCAAAATTTGACTAATTTCGAATGTACTTGAACACGTCTGCCATTTAAAAATTAAAAAATACCTATGTTTTTATTGAAAAATAACAATGACAGACCACTATCGCTCTCGTAACATCGTGGCAGACTTTTGAAGGTTCTAAAAATATGAAATTTTGAGTATAATTGATCAGATCTGCAATTAATATATTATTTTGTTCATAAATTAAGATACAACGAGATTAATTCGGTGGTTTATTAGGTATTTCAATAGACCACTAAAGTGATGTAGATGGCTCCTCTAGCTGCCCGAATAAATGTATGTACATTACGCATTCTGTCTTAGAACTCCGTTTCACGAGAGAAGAAGCCATCAGGCGTAAATCTCATCAATGGCTGTTTGTAATTTAGTTGTAGCTTCCTCATGACTGTTTCCGACTGCTAAGATTGCTGTGGCAACGGCAAAAGTGGCTATGGTATTAAGCCTTAAATCAGGGATATCACTGGGGTATATTAGGTATAGGACTGGTCCTAATACACTGCCTTGTGGTACCCCCGCTTTGATTTCTCTTAGTTCTGAGTAGGCTTCTTGCCTTATCTGATATGTTTGATCCAGGAGTTGGTAGTATTGCTTCGACAGGTGATGCTTCATTTTGTACTTGAGTAGCTCATGTCATACTTTATCTAAAGCCCGAGCTACATTTAAGAAGATTGTAGGGCAGAATTTTCATAACTTTAATGCCTTTTCTATGATATTGGTTATTCTATGTACCTGATCTATCGTTGAATGAATTTCACGGAACCTAAACTGATGATCAAGTGTAAGTATTCTATCGTCTATTATAGTCTTTAATATTTTTAATAGTTATTTGTGTATTAAGAGCGGAAAGTGATACTTTGTCGCTTGAGGCAGAGAGTTGCCCGCGCGACGCGTAACGGAGCGCGGGCAATCTGCCGAAAGCGGCAACGCACTTTCTGCTCGAATTGCACACAAGATTTTTTTTACGATCACCTTATTTTTAGACAAATAATTAAAAAAAACATGAAAAAGCCTTTTACTGCGTCCCAAAGCTCTTCGTGTTCTAAATAAATCTGTACCGCGAATTTCCACGTACCATTGTTCTCGTGCCCTTTTAGATGCTCGATCAGCGGAAGCTGGCTCATGATATCACTTATTAACACAAAAATTCAACAAACTCCAGAAGCTTCAATGGTGTCTCACGCGTGTCCTGTGCCCATAACCTATTGCAATTTGTTGTTTTGAGTTAAGGTTTCGAGAAGAAAAATAACTTAATCTATCAAAAACGGCGTAAAAGCAACTAACGACAATTTAAAACTTACAAAAGTCGTAAACGACATTAAGATGACATTTACAAGGTTAAACAAATTGAGGTTCGAAAAATCTTGGGAGTAATTCGTTACACACTTTGAATATTTTTAAATATTAACTACAACTATAACATAGGTGTTTTGGATGGGTTTATAAGATAGAAAATAATAATTAAAATGACGTCTGAATCGGTCTAATATGTATGGTCTTATAACACTGCGCCGTCGTGCTCGAAAAATCGCGCGTGTTTGAAAGAGTAGTTATCCACGAACACTTTACGCTATTTTTTTTATTGGCGCACTTTGACTTACTACAAAAAAATAGAAGTCCGTCCTTGATGCCCAGCAAAGTTTCATTTCATAAAAGTCCGTCCTCGATGCCCAGCCAAGTTTCATTTCATAAAAGTGCATCCTCGATGCCCAGCCAAGTTTCGTAAAAGTCCATCCTAAGTAGTATTTATTTTTATTAAAAATGTATATGGATTGATTCCCTCGGGGATTAAATGGGTCCCACCCGCGGGATTAAATGGGTCACTTTAGTCGCTTGGTGTATAATGTACTATTAATATACCTATTATTTACTAACTTTCTTTAGTTTATTGTAAATTAAAACATGCGAGCGGAAAAGTACGCTCTAGAGCGGGAATAATGTCAAATTATGACAGATCACGGACAACATCAACTTTGCGGTTAGATTTGAGTGTGCAAAAGCCTACTTTGGGTAGTGATCGTAGGAAAAAATATTTTTTGAATGGTTGATATTGGCCTGTAGGTTGAAACTTATTGTGGCGGTTTGCTTGGTTTGTGTATCATTATTACTTCTGCTACTTTCCAAATTGTTTTGAAAATAATATCAAAACAAAACAGAGCCTGACCGTTCATCGAAAGAAAAAACAACTACTTTTCTGACTATATGCCGCCACGAATATTGAATTACATTTTCTTGGAAAAAAGAGATGTTGATCGGTTTTTTGTCGATTGAAACATGATGGCTCACAATTACAAGGAGAAAAGCGTAATTTGTGGACCATGCCTTCTCGTTCCGAGTCTCTAATCCCCACTTAAGACGACAACAGTCAACGCTGCTATTTGGTTCGTATAAGACTACATGTACCAGCAGAAGCTGTGTTATGCTGTATCCGCGGAAAACTGTATAATGAAATTTTATATAAATTTCGTGGTGTAGATGTATGTATTCTATTACCTCTGTATGTTTTAATAATAATATCAGTGTATATCTATATTAATATTGGTTTTAATCATCATTCATCCTCATAGGAGTCATTTTCATTATGGTATGACTGGTCTTCATCATCCACCAAGTTGGTTGCTGCAAAAAAAATTAAACTTATTTACTGGTCCGAATATGTTCAATTTAAAATTTATTATTATCAACTTACCAGAGACATTGTTGATCAAGTCGGTAACAAAATATAGAAGTTGATCCCCTTCGAACCATTTGAAGACAAATGAGTTGTCTTGCTCAATCCAACCATACTCCAATGGGATTAAGGTTGAGGGCTGCTTTTTGCAAGCATTGATATTGAACATGCGTCAAAAATATGTACCATTTTGCAAAAATTTTTATTGACGTCTGAAGATTTATAGCTGCTGACATTCCATTATCCACGTCCTAGGGTTTTTTGGAATTATATATCTGACAAGGGAACTGTTGAATAATGTTAATCAATAGTTGTAACTGGTCCTCTGTTAAATCTTGTTCTGTTCACCAGGAGTCGCAAGATCTTGTTACATTCAACACTTTTTTACTTTATTGATGAAAGCCGTATTAAAATCATCCGGTGAACGCAAGAAATCCGATTGAACTTCTGACTAATAATTCACGTATCTGCATGATTGTTTGTAATGTTAGTGTACATATATCTTTCATTACTATTATTTCCAGTTCCAATCAGCATCCAAATATGAGAAACCAGATTCTTAACTTGAGCTATATACATTATTTTAGTTTAGTATACTCTTCTCTTCTTCATGTAAAGTGCAAGATATATCTTCAACAACATTTGATTTTACAATATTCATTAACAGTTTGATAACACTGACTATTTCGGAAATTCAAATGAATCAGATGATTACCTAAATATGATATGATTCCCTCACTACACAGATGTTTACTAAAGAAATCAATGATATTTCGTATTTTTCATCTCTTTTGCAAAATCTGATAGTTGTACCTGGTCAGGCACAGAAAAATCAATTAACGACGCTTCATGTCGTAGACATCTTTCGTTGTCTTTTATTGATGAATGAATGCAATGAATCGAAAATTACGTCAATTGTTCGTGCTGGATACTTTCTTATCTTATCATCTGCAAATTTTTTTAGACATTTTTGGAACTTCTATCATGGAATGAAAGATTAAAAACCCATCAATTAAAAATATATCTATATAATGTGGCGATTCCTGGTTAATATTTGGTTTCAAACATTCAATAAATACAGATTTGTCAGTTTTACAAATTCCACCATCTGAATGACATAAAGCTAGAGGTACAGAATTTATCGGATAATATAATATTTTAAGTATACATATTGTTGTTCAATGATATTGGTTATAATCGCCCGAATAAATCTGGCTGTATCTTAATTTCCTGATTTTCTCCCCAATTTTAACAGATTTCTTCTTTTCGTTAAGATTTTGTTGTTTGCTGATGTGTATTCAGTAAAAATGTCTGTCGTCATAAATAAAAGATTCTGAGACTTTCATGAACAAAATATATTGATTGCAGACCTGGTTAATTAGATTCAAAATTTCATATTTTTGGAACCTTCAAAATTGTCTGCCACGATGTTTGACGCGCGATAATGGTCTTGTTATTATTCAATAATAATAATAATATATTTTAAAATTTTCAAACGTAAGACGTGGTCAAATACATTTGAAATCAGTCAAGTTTTGATGTCTGGCATGTCTGAGCAGTCTGAGCTTCCTGCATAATATTGTTACGAAACTGCACACTGTAGTAGTCCCTGAAGCCGACTCTGTTGTAGATCGATATCTAAAGTTGAAATGTTGGCAGGAGCACACCGATTTCTGGGAAAGACTATTTTTTTCTGCCTCACTTTTTTTATAGACACTCTAAGAAAGTCGATTGTTTGTCGGGAGCCGCAATCGAGAAATTTCACGAATTTAAAGGCTCCAGAAGACGTTTTAATACATAAGGTACTACCTGCGAACCAGGAGTCAGTCTATAATTTAATCTGGTAGTAAATAGACGTGAATATAAATATTAATGATGTGTATGTGAATATACATTAGAAAATAAGTGTGTACATAAACTAAGTATAAGTGAAAAAACATTACATTGGTGTCAGGTTTGGGGTAATATAAATAAATAGTTTCGTAAAAATGGCTAAGAGACTGAATTAACTGAAGGTGGCGAAACTAAAAGCGGAATTGGAAAATCGCGAGTTGGAAACGTCCACGAGGAAGAGTGAATTCGTAGAAAGACTCAAAATGGCACTGGAAAGTGACGACTTGGATTCAGAAACATTCTTATTCAAAGACGAGGCTTCCAACTTAGTCGTGTCAATTTCTGCTAATATGGACGAGAAGATTACCACTATGAAAATCGATGTTTCTACTAACATGGACAAAATTTCTGCTAATATGGACGATAAGGTTTCAATCGTGAAGAACGATTTATCTGATATGAAGAACAATATTTATGCTATGAAGAACGACATTTCTGCTAATATGGACGAGAGAATTTCTGCTATTAAGCACTATATTTTTGCCGATATCTTATCAATGAAAGCAACCGCTATAGCGAATAATTGGTCCGATAAGGAGAAGGCAGTGAATTCAACCACCGCGTTTCGGAGAGATGCCTTAGATGTGCTTCAGACGATACCACTTGAAGAAATGGATTACTTCGAGCAGCTGAAGCAGAGGTTGGACATGCGATATGGTTAGGTTAGGTTAGGTAGAACTTTCAGAATACTTGTACCAATCCCAGCTGAAGAACCGAAGGCAGAAACGTGATGAAACCCTTCAAGAGTATGAAGTGGATATTATCAGACTAGTTTGATTTCCTTATCCATCAGCACCAGAGAACGTGATGAAATGTTTGGGCATCCAGGCCTTTATTGAGGGATTAGGTGACCATGATATGCAAAAGACGCTTGGTTTAGCCCATCGCATAACATTGGTCGATGCATTGACTACTACTCTTGAATGTATAGCAGCCACGAAGGCTTCGGGATATAACAAAATGGGGACCATCCAAGAAGAAGATGACGAAGACAAACTTGACCAGATCGTCAACTTGACAAAATGTATGGTAGACAAGAAGCCGAAAAAGATAAGATGCTGGAATTGTGGCGAGATAGTGGATGTACGTAGTTCGTGTAAGCGCCCCCGGAACTACCGCAAACGAAGAAACCCAGCCACAGGGAAATTAGAACGGGTAGGCTACGTGGGACCACAGAGAGACACAAATCCAATTGGGAATTGGTGCAGAAACGTTCACGCATATGGTAATCGTAGCTGACATCGAAGAAGACGTGATTCTGGAAATGGACGTAATGAATCTACATGGTTTCCAGTTGGCCTTCAGAAACAGAACAATTAAAGTGGGTTCTGAAGAGGCATTCCTTCACCCATATGATGACAACACAGTGTTGGCACCTGTACAGGAGGATTCCGCCGATTCCTGCACTAAGCGAAACCATGATAGTAGCGCGGCTACAGGGAATCATGGAAGAAGTTACACTGATTGTGATGGAGCAATGGAACCACGACGAAGAGGTTAACAAGGGAGTACTAATTGCAAAAGAACGTCTATAGTTCGTCAAACAACGACAACTGACAATTTCATGCCAGATTCGAACATATGTTATCAGTAGCTGGTCAATCGTCGAATCGAGCTGAGAAAAGAAAAATGAGAGAATTTTTCTTGCAGTATCGAGACTTCATATCAAAAGGAGGTAAAACTGATGCAACATCAGCCGTCAAACACAAATATATGCTGGTGATGCCAAGCCAATTAGGCAATAAGCTCGAAGACTGCCACGAGCGAAGAGAGAGGAAGCCGAAAAAGTAATTTTAGGGATGGAAGAGGAGAAATTATTTGAACCATCTACTAGTCCATGGGTGTCTCCAAAAGTGCTCGTCAAGAAAAAGGATGGAAGTACGAGATTCTGCGTAGACTATCGCCAGCTAAACGTGACGAAGAAAGACAGCGTTTGCCTCGAATCGACAATACGCTAGAAACTTTGGTCGGCAGCAAACTGTTTTCCACCTTGGACCTGAAGTCTGGTTATTGGCAAGTAGGAATAGACCCAGGAGACAAAGATAATACTGCTTTTACCCCAGGGTCTGGATTATGGCAATTAAACGCTATGCTATTCGGGTTCTGTAATGCGCACGCGACATTAGTAAAGCTACAACACTGATTCGGGCTCATTCCTTATGTAAATTAACATGGGAAATCGCCAAGGTCCATCGTGGTCATTTTTTGACTCAATTTCGATCTGCGCCTGCGTCAATCATGAGGCGGCCGTTAGCAATTTTGTTCCGCGTGCGCATCCACCTTGGGACACGTTCGATATACAGGATGTAGTCATAAAGATGATATAAGGGCACTACCATATATCTCTGTTATTATTGGGCGGATTGAAGTAGAAGAAACGCCATTGTGATAGGTGGAACATTTTTACAGGATGTACAAAGATGCAATAAGGGCACTACCATATATCTCTATTATTATTGGGCAGATTGAAGTGGAATAAACAACATTATGAAGAAGAGGGGACAAGAGGTAAATATGGAAAGCCATAAGGGCACTAGTGTACCATGCTGATGACGTCACGGAGATGACATAAGGTTAACTGTATTAACGACACGTGGTGGACCGTGTAGGTTGACGACGACAGATGGCAAGGTAACTGTATTACCGACACCTGGTGGATAATGTAGGTTGACGACGATAAATGGCAAGGTAAACTGTATTGTCAACATCTGGTGGATTATGTAGTTTGGCCAATCAGACACGAGGACGCTAACCAACCAGAGAACGAGTCCAATCAGACACCAGGGCGCTGACCAACCAGAGAAGAGGATGGCCTAAAGATGGCGCTGATGACGTCACGGAAAACATGAGAGTCGACACAGAACATAAGATAGATATGACTGTTGACAGATGACACGACACTTATGACATATGGCACAGAACACATGACTGTTGACACATTTGACAGATGACACATGTGACAGATGACAGCTACGTCAGAGGGCGTGGTTATGTGATATCAGAGGGCGTGGTCATGTGACGTCAGAGGGCGTGGTCATGACGTCAGAGGGAGAGTGGTGGGGGGCGTCCTGGTGTCTGATTGGACTCGTTCTCTGCTTGGTTAGCGTCCTCGTGTCTGATTGGCCAAACTACACCACCAGATGTCGACAATACAGTTACCTTGCCATTTATCGTCGTCAACCTACATTTTCCACCAGGTGTCGATAATACAGTTACCTTGCCATCTGTCGTCGTCAACCTACACGGTCCACCACGTGTCGTTAATACAGTTAACCTTGTGTCATCTCCGTGACGTCATCAGCATGGTACACTAGTGCCCTTATGGTTTTACATATTTACCTCTTGACCCCTCTTCTTCATAATGTTTATCCTACTTCAATCCGCCCAATAATATATATATATATATATATATGGTAGTGCCCTTATGGCATCTTTGTACATCCTGTAAAAGTGTTCCACCTATCACAATGGCGTTTGTTCTACTTCAATCCGCCCAATAATAACAGAGATATATGGTAGTGCCCTTATGTCATCTTTATGACTACATCCTGTATATCGAACGTGTCCCAAGGTGGATGCGCACGCGGAACAAGATTGCTAACGGCCGCCTTATGATTGACGCAGGCGCAGTTCGAAATTGAGTCAAAAAATGACCACGATGGACCTTGGCGATTTCCCGTGTTAATTTACATAAGGAATGAGCCCGAATCAGTGTTGTACATTTACTGACATTTGAAAGACTAATGGAAAATATCTTGGAAGACATGCCTGGTCTATTTGGACATCATACTACTGAGAAAGCCATTTGACGATCATCTGAAGAATTTGGAAGATGTATTCAAACGACTTCAATCTGCCCAACTCATGTTAAACCATTAGAAATTCCAGCTATTCCAAAACCGAGTCAACTATCTGGGTCACATGGTGAGCAATGAAGGAGTAGCGATGAAACCTGAGAAAATTGCTCCCATTCAACCGGCAAACATCAAATTAGGAGTTTCCTTGGATTTTGCACATACTATCGAAGATTTATCAGTTTGGAGATATTGCCAAGCCACTAACTCGACTCACAGAAGAAACAAGAGCTTTTCATTGAGACGAAGACTGTCAAACGGCTTTTGAAACCTTGAAAAGGCATTTAACCATGGCGCCAATATTAGGATATCCAATACCAGAGGGCGACTTTATTCTTGACACTGATGCAACTAACGTAGGAATTGGAGCAGTGTTCTCACAGATTCAAAAAGGGCAAGAAAGAATGCTGGCATATTTCAATAAAGTCCTCCCCAGACCAGAACGAAACTACTGCGTTACAAGAAGAGAATTTTTGGCGGTAGTGAAGTGCGTGGAACATTTTTACCAGTATCTCTATGGAATGAAGCTCTTAATCCGGACTGATCATGCAGCACTCAATTGGTTGATGCAGTTCAAGAATCCCGAGGGACAGATCGCTAGGTGGATTGAACGACTTCAAGAGTACAATTTCAACATCGAACATCAAGCTGGTGTGAGTTACCGAAATACCGACTCCCTGTCCAAACGGCCGTGCCCAACAGACTGTTCCCACTGCAACAAGGCGGAGTCAAAGAAGCTGCAGTTTCAATAACTACTGTAGTTAACGGAGAATTGTCACCCATCAGGATCAGAGAAGACCAGGAGAACGATCCTCACCTGAAGATGATTCGGCAATGGAAGGAAGAAAACCGGCGACCTACCTGGCAAGAAGTGTCAAGATTTTCAGCGACACTCAAGGCGTATTGGGTCAGTAAGAATCTCTTGTACTGGAAGAAGGGCTGTTGAAAAAAGTCCTTGAAAACGATGATCGTTCCGAGAAGAAAGCTAGTTATCCCGAGAACGATAGTAGCTGAGGTACTGAGGAAATTACACGACAGTCCATCGGGAGGTAATCTGAGAGTGAAGAAACCCGTTCAACGAGCCCGTGAAAGGTTTTATTGGATGAACAGTTCCGACGATGTGAAGGACTGGTGTAAGAAATGTACTACTTGTACTACGAGTAAGGGACCACATCGCAACAAAAGGCATCCACGAAACAATAAAATGTGGGAGTCCCTTTCGAAAGGATTGTTTAGATATCGCTGAACAATTTGTGATGACAGAAAATGGTGGTAAATACATCCTGGTTGTAATGGATTATTTCACAAAGTTGGTGGACATTAACGCGATACCGAATCAATAGGCCACAACTGTCCCGGATGTACTGGTGAAAAATTTGTCAGCCGATCTGGACCGCCTTTGGAAATCCATAGCCATCAAGGAAGGAATTTCGAGAGCAAGGTATTCCAAGAAATTTGTGATAAGCTGGGAATGAAGAAGACCAGGACAACTGCGTAGCATCTTCAGTCAGACGGAATGGTTTAGAAAATGAACAGGACCATTGGAAAATACCTATCCAAATTAGTCTCCTGCCACCAGAAAGACTGGGACCAGTATCGCTCCCTATTTGCGTCGGGTTATCGATCCGGCATCAATGAGTGCACGAGTCAAACACCTGCGAAAATCCTGTTTGGACGTGAAATGAGGCTTTCTTGTGACCTGGAATTTGTCTGTCCGCCTGGCGAAGATCTAACAGGAGTAGATTACGTGATACGATGGAGAAGAAGGATGGACGATGTACACCAATTGGTTCGAACGAATCTTCAAGTTGCCACTGACAGAATGAAAAAACGAACCTACACGGCCACAGAAGGCAGTTTCAAAGAAGGGGACAGAGCATGGATGCACAACCCGACGAGGAGAAAACGTTTTTCTCCAAAATTACAGAAATCTTGGGAAGGTCTGTACTTAATCAAGAAAAATATCAAAAACGTCATCTATTGCATAAGCTAGATCCCCAATGTAAAACCGAAAGTAGTCCACCAAAATCGACTAGCGCAATTCGAAGGAGACCACGACCTAGAGGAAGCGGTGAACCATATCCGAGAAGAGCCTGACCCTGACTTCGAACAATTTCTGGGCGCATATGGAGGTACCGGGAAAGCTAGATATGGAGCTACTTCAGAACAACGACAAGGTTTGTTTACTCTTTCGGAAGCTCCCGGAAGAGTATTCATTGGCACATAACCTCTCCGCCACTAAGAAACATGCACGAGGGTTGGCAACCGTCTTTCGAAAGAAGTTTGGGCAATTAGAAAAACTTGAAGATCAGATTCCAGCCCCTGGCAAGACACTGAGGCTCAAACACAATTCGCGGTACGTCTTCTACTTGGTAACGACAAACGAACTTTAAGATCGATCTACCGGAAGGTGTGGGAAGCGCTACGGAACCTTCGAGATGAAGTGCTGGAATCCAACGTGGAGAAACTAGCAATGCCTAGGATAGAGAGCAACCAGTTGGATTGGCGAGTCATAAGGAACATGATACCAGTGTCCACGTATTGATTTGCCTCGTTATCGGTAGCCGATGACCACCGTATAGTGTAGAAATGGGTCCAGTTGTTGATTCAACTATCCAGTCCCGGCTACACAGAAGTTTTAGGAAGAAGTTCCTTTTAAGGAAGGTGTAACGTTTCGAAACTGCACACTGTGGTAGTCCCTGAAGCCGACTCTGTTGTAGTTCGATATCTAAAGTTGAATATTTGGCGGGAGCGCACCGATTTCTGGGAAGGACTATCTTTTTTTGTGTGACTGTTTTAATGGACATTCTAAGAAAGTCGAATGTTTGTCGGGAACTGCAATCGAGAATTATCAGGAATTCGAAGATTCCTGAAGACGGTTTATTATATAAGCAACTACCTGCGAGCAAGGAGTCAGTTTACAATTTAATCTCGTAGTGTATAGACGTGATTATAAATATTAGTGAAGTGTAACTGAATATACAGTGTATTTAATATGCCATGTGTATAAATTTATCCCACCCGTTGTGTATTTCAATAATTAAGAAAAACATTACAATATACAATAGGATAGGGAACACACTGTACCAAAATTTAGGACTGGTCAATTATCTACTGATAGCCGGTAGTGGCTCTTAGACTATAATGTCTAGTCCACTCTGGGTTTTTAAAGTTTCAGATCTTCTATTTAGCATATTTATATATATATATATATATATATATATATATATATATATATATATGTATATATGTATATATATATATATATAGCTGAAAAGCGAAAAACGCCGTGATCGTTGCTGATCAATTAGAATACAAACTGAAAAATATCTTATTGGGGATTGCAGCATAAGAGGAAAAATACACTCTATTCAATTCTCCAAGCTTTCGTAAATCTTTATTTACATCATCAGGGAACTACAATAAGTAAAGAAAAACATAAATTATAAAAAGTGTTCATAAAAACATTTCTACAACTTACATTGATCGAGATTGCATCATTGATCTTGAACACAGGAAAAGTGCACAACAGAAAATCATTGAAGAAATAGGTCCAGTCGGCAATACATTTGCCAATTACTGGTAAACATTTTTATTAAAACATTATAAAAAAGTAAAAAGTTTAAAAAACATTTAAAATCGAGAATCCACACACCCACGCGGACTTGTGAGAATAATGGCGGAAACTAAAAATGTCAGGTTAAGTACACCAGTCATCATTACTAAATGAATGAAAAGAATCGATCTTTGCAATGACGCGAGACACTGAAACAATCGAATTGAAACTTTAAAGAGAATACAAGGGTGGTACCAAAATTATGGAAATGTATTTGAGTAACATTCCAATGAAAAAATTATTTTAATCACGAGAATTAGTATGTGATTATTAATGTTATTAATTATTATTATAAATATTATTATGGAGCTAATATTAATGGGGGAACACCTACAAAAAGGGAACACCTACAAAAAAGGGGGAACACCTACCATGATGCCACAAGTAAGAAACTAGTGAGAATTATTCATATTATCATTATTATTATTGTTGTCATTAATATGGAGACAATTGTGCTTATCAAGCGTTAGAAGGAGGGAGTAGAGATTACTCAAATTTTGAATGTCGGTCTTCTTATTCATACAACCTTCTTCCTGGAAGATGAAAGCCATTTCCAAAAACAGTCTTTTATTATAACTTCTCTCACGAGAAAGGATTTTAACTCCCTCAAAATCAATGACATGATCCAAAGAGGAGACATGATTAGCCAGAGAACATCTTTCAGGATGTAACCTTATATCACTCTTATGGAGGGATACACGGCTTGAAATTTTTTGGGAAGTTTGACCAATATATGATAGACCACAACTGTTACAACAAAGCTTATAAACAACATTACTACAATCCACAACAGGTATCTTGTCTTTCAAAGGACTATAAATTGACTTAACAATCAAGGAACTCCTGGAGGCAAACCTAACATTTTGTAAGTATTGTGAAAAAATTCTAGCAAGTCTAGGCGTAATTTCCTTTATATAAGGCAGAGAAACCGTTAAATCGGAAGGAATCGTTCTGGAGGATGAGAGAGGATCCAACTCAGTTGCACCTGCTGCGTCAATTGAATGTATTGAGGTTTGTGACAAACAGAAGACGTATTGAAGATGATCTTTCTCAGTAACTGTTTTGGATAGGAATTGTCAAGGAACAAATTAAAGAGAATATTACGATTCTTATTTCTAAATACAGGGTCAGAGAGGTTCATAACTCTAGCTGTCATTTGTTTAACCAAGTTAACCTTTATGCTAAATTTATGGTAAGAATTGTAGTTGAGATATCTCCCAGAGCTACTTTGTTTTCTATACCAATCAATTATAATCACATTATCAGGAGACCTAGTCCATAAAGTATCTAAAAAGGGGACAGCCATGTTAGAGTTTTCTGTCTCGATAGTAAACTGAATGTAAGGATCATAACTATTCAAGGTGAAAAGGAGATCTTCAGTGGAGTCCACAGGGCAAGCTAGGATTATATCATCTACAAATTTCTTGATGAAAGGCACATTGAAAGGAAGTACCGGAAGGACCACGTCCAACAGATCATCCATTACATAGCACGCTAATATCGGAGAAATACTAGCACCCATAGGAGTACCAAAAGTCTGTTTGTAAAATTTATTATTAAAAGAAAAGCAGGTAGAACTGAACAGGAATTCAATCAACTCAGTGAACATGTCAATATCAATATTACACACTGTACTAATGGATGGCCAGTGTTTGTGAACTGAACGTATAACTGCTTGTAAATAAACATTGCTAAAAAGTGAAACCACATCCAGACTGACTAAAACATAGTTATTTGGAAGAGTTCTTCTGTTAAATAATTCAAAAACCTGGAAGGAGTCCTTAATGAAATACTCATTATCATTATTGTATGCCTTGGTCAAGATATCTGTGAGGAAAGAAGCAATAAACTCAGTAGGAGAGTTAATAGAAGCGACAATAGGTCTCATTGTCAAGGTAGGCTTATGAATTTTAGGAAGAGTGTAAAATTTTGCTATGACAGAGTTATAAGAAGTTAATTTTTTCCTTGTGATCTCATCGATCTGTCTCTTATTATACAGTCTCTTAACAAGAGCGTTAGATTTGGATTGAATCGTCCTACTGGGATCTCTCGATTCTTCCTATGTTCCCCTCTCGAGAGATCCCAGTAGGACGATTCAATCCAAATCTAACGCTCTTGTTAAGAGACTGTATAATAAGAGACAGATCGATGAGATCACAAGGAAAAAATTAACTTCTTATAACTCTGTCATAGCAAAATTTTACACTCTTCCTAAAATTCATAAGCCTACCTTGACAATGAGACCTATTGTCGCTTCTATTAACTCTCCTACTGAGTTTATTGCTTCTTTCCTCACAGATATCTTGACCAAGGCATACAATAATGATAATGAGTATTTCATTAAGGACTCCTTCCAGGTTTTTGAATTATTTAACAGAAGAACTCTTCCAAATAACTATGTTTTAGTCAGTCTGGATGTGGTTTCACTTTTTAGCAATGTTTATTTACAAGCAGTTATACGTTCAGTTCACAAACACTGGCCATCCATTAGTACAGTGTGTAATATTGATATTGACATGTTCACTGAGTTGATTGAATTCCTGTTCAGTTCTACCTGCTTTTCTTTTAATAATAAATTTTACAAACAGACTTTTGGTACTCCTATGGGTGCTAGTATTTCTCCGATATTAGCGTGCTATGTAATGGATGATCTGTTGGACGTGGTCCTTCCGGTACTTCCTTTCAATGTGCCTTTCATCAAGAAATTTGTAGATGATATAATCCTAGCTTGCCCTGTGGACTCCACTGAAGATCTCCTTTTCACCTTTAATAGTTATGATCCTTACATTCAGTTTACTATCGAGACAGAAAACTCTAACATGGCTGTCCCCTTTTTTTAGATACTTTATGGACTAGGTCTCCTGATAATGTGATTATAATTGATTGGTATAGAAAACAAAGTAGCTCTGGGAGATATCTCAACTACAATTCTTACCATAAATTTAGCATAAAGGTTAACTTGGTTAAACAAATGACAGCTAGAGTTATGAACCTCTCTGACCCTGTATTTAGAAATAAGAATCGTAATATTCTCTTTAATTTGTTCCTTGACAATTCCTATCCAAAACAGTTACTGAGAAAGATCATCTTCAATACGTCTTCTGTTTTGTCACAAACCTCAATACATTCAATTGACGCAGCAGGTGCAACTGAGTTGGATCCTCTCTCATCCTCCAGAACGATTCCTTCCGATTTAACGGTTTCTCTGCCTTATATAAAGGAAATTACGCCTAGACTTGCTAGAATTTTTTCACAATACTTACAAAATGTTAGGTTTGCCTCCAGGAGTTCCTTGATTGTTAAGTCAATTTATAGTCCTTTGAAAGACAAGATACCTGTTGTGGATTGTAGTAATGTTGTTTATAAGCTTTGTTGTAACAGTTGTGGTCTATCATATATTGGTCAAACTTCCCAAAAAATTTCAAGCCGTGTATCCCTCCATAAGAGTGATATAAGGTTACATCCTGAAAGATGTTCTCTGGCTAATCATGTCTCCTCTTTGGATCATGTCATTGATTTTGAGGGAGTTAAAATCCTTTCTCGTGAGAGAAGTTATAATAAAAGACTGTTTTTGGAAATGGCTTTCATCTTCCAGGAAGAAGGTTGTATGAATAAGAAGACCGACATTCAAAATTTGAGTAATCTCTACTCCCTCCTTCTAACGCTTGATAAGCACAATTGTCTCCATATTAATGACAACAATAATAATAATGATAATATGAATAATTCTCACTAGTTTCTTACTTGTGGCATCATGGTAGGTGTTCCCCCTTTTTTGTAGGTGTTCCCTTTTTGTAGGTGTTCCCCCATTAATATTAGCTCCATAATAATATTTATAATAATAATTAATAACATTAATAATCACATACTAATTCTCGTGATTAAAATAATTTTTTCATTGGAATGTTACTCAAATACATTTCCATAATTTTGGTACCACCCTTGTATTCTCTTTAAAGTTTCAATTCGATTGTTTCAGTGTCTCGCGTCATTGCAAAGATCGATTCTTTTCATTCATTTAGTAATGATGACTGGTGTACTTAACCTGACATTTTTAGTTTCCGCCATTATTCTCACAAGTCCGCGTGGGTGTGTGGATTCTCGATTTTAAATGTTTTTTAAACTTTTTACTTTTTTATAATGTTTTAATAATAATGTTTACCAGTAATTGGCAAATGTATTGCCGACTGGACCTATTTCTTCAATGATTTTCTGTTGTGCACTTTTCCTGTGTTCAAGATCAATGATGCAATCTCGATCAATGTAAGTTGTAGAAATGTTTTTATGAACACTTTTTATAATTTATGTTTTTCTTTACTTATTGTAGTTCCCTGATGATGTAAATAAAGATTTACGAAAGCTTGGAGAATTGAATAGAGTGTATTTTTCCTCTTATGCTGCAATCCCCAATAAGATATTTTTCAGTTTGTATATATATATATATATATATATATATATATATATATATATACCGTACATATACTGATAGATATACTGTAGAGTATTAACATTATTATAAATTATAAACATTTTCTTGGATATTAATAATAAATCGTGTTATTATTAATTTTTGCAGTGTATAACAGATCGGTAATGGGCCGAAACGAAAAAAATATTGAAACAAAGATCAAAAACCGTCAAAGTCAATAAGACATTCTGCGAGAAAAACGAAACTCAATTTTGATTGACGTTAGAGAATGTTACAAAAACAGTTGTTGATCCTATGATCCCATCAAAAAAATGATAAACTTAGGGCGCGAAAGCTGGTCGACTGTGATCCTTTTTGGCATTTAAATTTTCTTCAGCTTTAGATACATAGAAAAAACAATTGAAGTAGTAATTCTTTGTGAATGACGGGTATTCCATTTGGACATTTATCAATGTCTGTATAGATATAGATATTGTTGTAGTATGAATGGATGCTCATATTATAATCAAGTGGAATACTGGAATAAAATAAATGAAGGATCATATTTTTACAATAGCTATATAACCAATTCTGTCAGTTGATGTTTAATTTGATTAATTTATCACGAGATTTTTTTTTAAATAAAATCTTGTTATAACGAAGAAAAATAAATTAACGTAACGCAGGACGGAACATTAAATATACTGTTATATTAACAGAGGAATTTAAAAATTAAGGATATATGAGAAATTAGCGATATACGTATTATATATAATGGATCATCACTTGAATCATAAAAGAAACCAATATTAGTGTTCTAATTAGAAATTTATCATTATTATTTTGTATACTACAATTTAATTAATAGCTTATAACCGGTATAAGGAGATAATGATGAAACGGAAACGTCATGCATATTGAACATAGAGAGTATATTAGTCCACAGTAACAAATCATAGACATCATAAAAAACATAGCTCTGAGTTAAAGTTGATGAGGATGTAAATAACAAAATTTTAAATTACTAAGAGTTTATATTTAATAGTTAGATGATTGAAAAATGGAGTTATTTATTTATTTATGTTGTGAAATTTATGTAAATAGAGTTTAAAATTATACCTATGAAAGGACTTTAAAATAAGAAAAAGGTACTAAAATATTTAAAAGGACGAATTTAAAAATTTTATGATATAGTGAGTATAATAAAGTGTATATAAAAGAAACCGTAAGACATTTATGTGAATAATGATGTAATTTAGAAGATTTATTGATATGAGAGTTGATCATTGTTGACCAAAAAAAATATCAAGCAACATGTGAATATCCGACAGGAAAAGTTTCTTAGGAAATAACAAATGAGAGTCGTCGGGAGATTTAAGAACTGAGAACTGCATGTAGTTGAGCTCCACAAAATATTGGTAAAAAATTATGTAAATCTTGAAATTTTGGTCACATAATGAATCCAATTCATAAATAAAGGCACAAGAAAAAGTTTAAACCAGTTTTCCAATCATGAAATAAGGATACAGGAAGAAAATACAGACAATTTAGTGATCCATAGCAGTGCATAAGGAACGTCAAGATGCAGACATTTTGAAATTTCAAATCTTCCACAATATAAGGTCAGTGAAATTCCTGTTTTGGTTCCCAAAGAAAAACATTATAATGAAAAAGATCATTTCTTAAATAAAAACAAATAAATATAAAGCGAGAGAGGTGAAAACGTTACAGTCACTGGATGTTGTAACGCCGAAGAAATGTTCCTGCATCCAGTTTTAATTATGAAAGGTGTCAACAAAAAACCTGAGTTTTATAATGGTTTGCTGGTTGGATCTTCAATATATATATATTATATATATATATATATATATATATTAATCGAAAATCTTCTTTCATAAATTCAGAACTTTTTCAAAATGGCTCCAAGAGCAATTCATACCTGGGAAGCGAGTTGGAAAAACCTTGTTAATTATGGACGGACATTCTTCGCAGAGCTCTGATGTGGAAATGTTAGAGATAGCAGATCAAAACAATATAATTTTACTCTGCTTACCTAGTCATTGCACCCAAGCTATGCAACCATTAGAAACAAGCTTTTTTGGTCCCCTCAAGCCGTACTGGAATCAAGAAGGCAGAATTTGGATGCTAAACCATTCCAATCGTAATCTGCCTCGACGTGAGGGAGGCCAAATCTTGGGGAAAGCGTGGGTTCGTGCTGCTACACCAGCAAATTCTATTGCAGGCTTTAAAGGAACTGGAATTTTTCCTATTGATCCTAACGCAATTCCCGAACATTCTTTCCTATGTCAGACATAGCTAAGCAAAATATTGCAAATAATACTACTGAAGATATATCAGGCGTAAACAACGGACTCTTTGGAACTCGGGGCAGAGAACAGAGCCCTGGGCCGCAGCCTAGTACTTCGAGCTCTGAGCCAACTGTTTTTGATATCACACCAGGTAAAATGTTGGAAGAAATAAGACCAGTACCAGAGATACCGTTGTCATTGAATAAAATAAAACAATCGGCAACGGTTTTAACATCACCACCAAATATATCTTCAAAAAAGGCGCAAAGGGAGACTTTGCAGAAAAAGACCATTAGTAAAAGGCAACTAAAAAACTCAAGTAAAACCTAAACAGAAACAAGTTGCACAATTGTCAAAGTCGAATACGAAAGCAAACTATGAAAACAGTGACAGATTCAGCCAGTGATAATGAGGTCTTACCGGATTCAGACAGTGATGATGACTGCCGCTGCGTAGAATGTTTTGAGCAATATAACAAAACAATATGAAAAGTAGACTGGATTCAATGTATAAAATGCCTAAAATGGTTACACGAGACCTGCACAATGCATTCCAACGTGTGTAATATTTGTCGACGTGAGGAACTGAAAAAAATACAGTAGGCACCTCTACCCTATGAATAACACGGTGTGGCATATCTCCCTTCTAGCCACGGCAACTCTCCCTACCCGGTGGGAGAGACGCCTGGAATTAATTTTTTTCCCATTATGTAAGAAAAATGTTTTAAATTTGATGTAGTGGAATGTGTTACACAAACGTTGAAGTTTATTTTGTTAATTTTGATTCAATTAAAAAAATTAAAATAGACCTGTGACAATTTTTTTTCAAAAAGTGTGGCGTCTATCCCGCTTTTACCCTACAGTCCTATATTCAGTATCCAGTTTCCCTACTCTGCTGTTGAAGTCTCCTGCAATATATATTGTTCCTTTTGCCTCTTCTACAGTTGCTGTTAGTTCATTCCAGAATTTTTTTTCTTCTACTTTTTCATTTTCACATCTGGTCCCTATATTGATATGATGGTTCTAATCGTTTCTTTTTTTTTCTCATCTAGACTACTAGGATTCGTTCAGAAACTGCCATCCACTGTGTAATTTGTTCTGTCAGATCTTTATGTATTATATCCACTCCGGCTGCAGCTCTTTGACACCAGTTTATATTATGATGTGGTCATTTTTTGAAATATTTTTTGTTTCACTTATTGTTAGTATCTCTAAATTCATATTTTCAAATTCGTTTATTAATTCGATTGATTTCTCTTGTAACATTCCATCTTCCCAGTTTCCATGTTTTTTGCTTTATGTTTTTGTTATATTTCTGTGGATTTTGTTTTTGATTTTGTTGTTACTGTGCTTGTTACGATTCTCTTATCCGTTTTCGATGCTGTGTCAATTTGTTGTTTCATTCTCCTATCTATATTGTCTAGTTTTTTTTCAATTTGTTTTAGTAAGTTTCTGGAGCCTTTCTTCAATTCCTGCTCCACATTTAGTTTGTGATCTTCTACTCTGTATATTTCATTGTTTATTATTAATTTATTATATTTTAATGTTTCTTTATGCTCTTTGCTTCTTTTAGTGTTGGTATTAGTGCCCTTCTTTCTTCTATTACATTTCTTGGGTAATCCTCATCAATCCATATTTCTGTCCCCGTTAAATGTTTTGTGTTTTTAAAAATTATGGATCAGGTGTTTTCTTTTGTCAGTTTCACTATTATTTGTGTTCAGAATTAGAAAATCTTGAATAATATTGTTTACGATGCTTTAAAAATATGAAAGATATTTGTATGTTACTTCTTTTCGTCATTGTATATATTTAAAGCGTAAATTCATTTCAGTTGATTTCAATTTCATTTCATTTAATAGACCTTTTGTATTGTTACGAATTAAAAGGGTATTTACACTTTATTCGCAGCTTTTGTTAAATACCTTTAAAATATCACGTTTTGCAACAATAATTGTAAATAGTTTTGTTTGAGCATTGAAAGAACGCATTTTGAAAGTCAACATATTGTCGCATTGTGTTTGAAATCCTAGTTAAAAATTTAGGAAAATGTCACGTTTCACCCTATTATCTATTGTATTGTAAAAACCCTAAACTTATTGACACTTTGTGCGTGAATTTTTATGGTCGACGATCGGAAGATTTGTAAGAAACGTTTGAATAACCTTTCTGAGTAAAAAGGTTACAATTGCTATTGGAGTATTCAATAAAAATTGAAATATTTATTTGAGGTATCCATTGTTGATTCTTGTCGATGAACCCGACGAGTCAAATGATACTGGCCAATAGGAAATGTTTATTTCCGTTTGGTTAACCCAAGCCACGTGTAAACCCGCTCCTTGTAGATTTCTATTTAACACGTCTTACAACGTGGAGAAATCAGTTCTTATACTCATCGAAACGAGTTCAACACTCAATAACAAAGTTTTTTTTAATACTCATCGAAGAGAGCTTACAATTCGAAAACGAAATCAGTTCAACACTCAATAACTAAGTTTTTAATACTCATCGAAGCGAGCTTACAACTCGAAAACGAAATCAGTTCAAAACTCAATCGAGTTCATCGAGTCGTCGTTACATATCGAAGTAACTTCACTCCAAGTCAAACAGTCAGAGATACTAAGACTAACACATCGTTACTTAGTTTCTATGCGAGCAAGTGAATATTCATCAAATCGAAACATAAAGTGTCTTCCGATCTGAAATCACCGAAGTTCAGCATTCATAACTTTGTGCCATTTTGTAAATTTGTACATAATAAATAATTAGTTTCGACATTAATTTTGTCAAATTAAGATTATTTATCTAGTTGATTGTCTTCGCCAGTCGACAAAGTTTAGCTAGAAATATAAGCAAAAACAATTGGTCTTTCTCTATCTTTCAAGTATTTTCCCATCCTCCTAATTTCATCTATATATTTTTTGTTATTGATATTGACTCCAATTTTTTTCATTACTATTTCTATTTCTTCTATTATTTCGTTATCCTTCTCATTCTCTTGGTAAGTTATTCCTTTTAATATAATATTTTTTGATCTCACAATTATTTCTAGCTTTTCTATACTGTCTTCCTGTTTGGTTAATGTTTCTTTCAGCTTCTTATTTACTTCTCTGATTACTTGCATGTCTAACATAGCGGCATCAAGTTTATTGAACATTTGTTTCATGTTTCCATCTATTTGTTGGAACATCTCTTCTATTCTATTAATATCCGTAATTTTTCTCTCGCGATCGCGAGAAAAGCAGACCCCAGTCTTTAAACTTTATAATTTTTCTTTTCTTTCCCGGCTGCTCTTGAATTCTGGCAACAGCGCTTTTTATTCGGACAAGGTTCTCATTAATTATTGTAGATAAATTATCGTCTTTATAACTGTTTATCACTTAGCTTCACAAACACTTTATTGTTTTGTTTGGGTAATTAGACTCTCCTGTTTTGTTATTTTTTTAACCACTTCAAAATGTCTATCACTTTATGTACATTTATGTTTACTTATTTTAATTGATTTTCTCTACACCTCTCTATTTTTCGGGTCAAATGCAGGAGTTATTATTCAATTAGATGTTTCCACATTGAACACAACGTTGCCATTTTTAATAGGAATTTTATATACTCTCAACAACTGTCCAATCAAACTTTTTATAAATTGCTTTAAATAGAGCACATCTTCCTATGTTGGCCTTATTAATAGCTGAAAATCTAGGCAAATCTGTATTGCCATATTGCCTACTTTTTATAACTGAAATTCTCATTATATTTTGTACTAAAAGTTTTAGAATTAGATTTTCTTTGACACAAATCCAAAATCGAGTCAGCTGATAGCCATTTGTAAACAATTTCCGATTTAATTTTCATGTAGCTTTTTTCCCAGTGTAATGAGGACCACAACTGTGGAGGTGCTGTTGGCGATTGGTCTCCGCTACATGGTAATTTGCTGTGGTCATGCGGTATCATTAGCAGGATTGACATCCTGCTCACTCTCTACCTCCCGTTCACCTATTTGAAACCCGACAAAACGACGCGACGACGGAAAGACAAATCGATTACTATCGTTGGCAGATTTGCATATGACCCAAAACCGGTTTTGGCAGGTGTTCCCTTCGTTCTAGAACTCCACACACCCTCGCTTGTCAACTTCGTATACAAAACGAATAATTAAACAAAAGTTCTTAACTCCCTATTTTTTTATTATTTAACTAATTCCCCAAACAAAAACGGCTTCGACAGACTCGTCAATATCTATTAGGATTTTTTAAATAGAAAATATGGCAAAGTGTTTTATGAAGGAAAATATTCAATTGAATTTTCAGATGCATTTCAATCGTTCATTCGGGTTTGATGAGTTTACAATGAAAATATTATAATTTGGTATTCAAGTGAGAAGTTAGGAGTGTTAGCGAGTTCCATTGCTAAAGATACATTTGAAAATACCATCACTGTTTAAAGTTTATATACGTAAATACCTATTATATAATAAAAGTGATTAGTGTGACAAATTAACAAAAATAAGCAAATTAAAAGGGGAATAAGGACAAAATATACCCGGAAGAACTCTGAAAGCAATAAACTGTGATATCAGTATAAATGTAAAAACATAGCGATAACGAGTAAAAATTAAGAAGTAAATCGATAAAATCTAAATTCGATGCGGAGAGTAAGGTATAACGTCGAAATTATTTCCGGCGTTGTCAGACTGTGCGAAAGGAGAAAATATTAGCTAAACAAAATAAAATTGGACAACTGAGAAAACCTAACCTTCGAGATGTCGATTTGGGTCACAGCTTTAATACGGGTACAGTTAATTTAGGTAATGATGAATAGTGATGACTGCTCTACAGGGAAGAATAAGAAAGGATTTGAGTAGGGATGACATACTTAAGCGAAATAAAAATCGATTCAGAACCCCTATAAAACAACCTAGCTTGAAGATAAATTGGATTAAATTATAGCAATGATGAAAGAAATAGGCGGGACTAAAATACACGAAGCAGGAGTGGAGAGAGATTAAGAAAAAAGAAACACGGAAAACTAAGGAACTGTGGAGAAACTAATGATGAACTGATTAAATTTAAGCTGGAACAGGACGAGATAGTGGCAACGGTCAGCCAGTTTTAAGGAAAATCGAAGGATAATATGACTGGGACATGTGAAGTGATTGAGAAAATATAGAATGCTGCAAATGGTCTATACAGAAGCAAAGGGGAAAATCACATATTGAAAATATATACAATTGTAAATTATACGATTCAGAGAAAATTTTATTTTAAATATCCGTGAAGAATACATTCATGTACTATACTGGAAATGATTGATTATTGATATTTCTTCATGATTTATTTAATTTATCTTCGAGATGTACCTGAAGTCGATGGCTGGGAGAAGTCGTTGTCACAAAATTTTCTTCCTTTGAATACTTTTAATAAATAATTTTCATTCATCCTTGATTTCTCTATGATTCATGGCTTCATAAACAATGTTTATTTTATTCCATTTCCTCCTCTCTCTTGTTTTCATTTGCCAGCCCTTGACATATATTTTATCCAAATCATACTAACATGCTTCCATATATATGTTCTCAAGTCAACCTCTTCTTCTTTTCCCCTCCTGTATTATTAGGATGTTTCTTCGCCAGTTTCTCTATTCCATCCTTCCAAAGTGTCCTAATCACTACAGTCTTTGTACTCTAATTGCATAAACTATGTGGGAGGGTTTCAATATAACTTCAATACTTCCCTATTTGTCCTTTGTCTCCACACTAGTTCTTGTTGTTCTATTCCTCGCAAAATTCTCATCAATAATTCTATATCTCACATGTTCAATTTCTCTTCTATTTGTTCATTAAGTATACATCCCAACCATACATCCCAATTGATCGGATGACCATTTGATATACACTTATTTTTGCACCACTCTTTCATCTTTTGTTATTCTTTAATCAGTTTCCACTTCTCCTTTTTAGTCACAACTTAATATTAAATAATATTCCCTCTTTTTATCAAGTTTATTGTAAATGGTTTTGATTCTGTTGTGGTACTTGTCTTCACACCCACATATTATTTTGTTTTCTCTTCTTTAATCTCGGTTCCATGGCTGCCTTTTCTAGTTCTTACCTTTCGTATTCTCCAGGTGTAGCAGTACTTAAGAACACATATGGGCATTGTTGTTCCATATCTTTACTATGAAATTGGCTAGTCTATTTTCCTCCCCACAATTTTTAATGAATTCTGCAACTATAACACTTTCTTATGTCCTCTTATTGTTTTTAAAGGCCACCATTTATTGTATAAACTCTTCTTCCGTTGTTAATTCCACTCGTTCTTCTCGATCATTTGGGATTACTATCTCTTCCTTTACTATGAAATTGGCTAGTCTATTTTCCTCCCCACAATTTTCAATGAATTCTGCAACTATAACACTTTCTTATGTCCTCTTATTGTTTTTAAAGTCCACCATTTATTGTATAAACTCTTCTTCCGTTGTTAATTCCACTCGTTCTTCTCGATCATTTGGGATTACTATCTCTTCCTCTAAAATAGGCTCCTGTTATTTTTTGCTCCTGGTAGAAGCTCATTGTGTCTTTATTTTATTATATCCTTCCATTTATAATTTTATTTGTTCCTCCACCATTTCCCTATTTTTATACATAGTTCTTTTGTCTTCTGATTATACTTGGTTTTATCAATTACTGTATTTGCTCTAATCATTTGCATTCGTACCTACTTTATTTCGTGCTCGGACCGCTTCTTAACACTTCCCATCAAACTACTCCGGTTTTTCCGTCCTTTTACCTTCTCGACAAACTCCATTTTTCCTCTGTCCCTTCTGATTTTGGTTTAAAACACTTTTCTATTCCTTTGTCACGTAGTTTAATGGTTTCGTTTATGTTTATAGTATTTAAAGATTTTTATGTACTTTTCTTTCTATTCTCTATTTCTCTGCCCCCCCTCTCAAACATAATTCTGTGTAGTTATTATCATTATATTAAGTTTTGAATCTGGTTTTTTAGTGTACATCGTAATTGAATGTTCGGTTCAGCTTTCTACGAACCATATGGCGCATAAGTGTTAGTTTTCTCGTTTGTAATATTCCTAATGACTTACACACGCGTTCACACACCGCGTATTGCATGAAAATACAACTTTTCTCAGAAACAGGAAAAGAATCGTAATGAGATAAGTGGTGGGTGAGACATACGTAGTATTAAAAGAGATCAAAATACGAAAACATAACATAACTCCTAATTATTTAATAGATACCTACCAGAAAATTATTAAACGCAAAAATAAGGTGAGTTTATTAAGACTGGAAAGCCATACTCAGTACATTTTTTTATATAGTCATCATTTGTTCTTCTTTAAAACTGCAATTGTATGGCAGAAAATAGTGCAACAGAGTAATGGAAATAGATATAGAAGATATGGAAGAGCAGTCAGCGTTCTGTGCTGAACGATGTATTTGTATCACAATAAATATAAGAAAAGTGAATTTCTCGTAACCTCTACTCACCTCGTATTTGTCGATCTAGAGAAAGCATATAACAGAGTACCTTTAAACAAACGCGCCATAATATGGAACATGTATAAGGAGAAAAAGAGCTTGATGAGCATAGGAAATGCCAGATCATAAAATTCCGTACAACAAAGGGGCTTAAACAGCAAAAAGCTGGAAAAGAAACACAGCAGGAATAGTAATGCAAATGTTACAAGACTCTTATTCGCTTACGGCCATGTTATTATAGCGCGACTGTATGTTCAGAAAAATACAAGGCATGGGGTCTAACTACAAACATAGATAAATAAAAATATTTAAATGTAGATCAGCACAAAGAATACCCAGATCTATATTCACACAAATTAAAAAAATATAGCCTGCTCAAATACCTCGGAAGCGTTATATCGGCAGATGGAACATAGAAAATGATATGGAAAATGGGGCACAAAAAGGGAAAAAAAACCATCCGAGTATTAAACTCGTTACTCTGGTCAACCAAAATTAAAATCAAAACAAAAATGACAATCTATACAAGTATTGTAGAGTCTATTTCAATTTACAAATGTGAATGTTGGCAACTTGCACAGAAAGGGAAACATTTTATAGAGACAGATGAATTGGTATGGTATTAACAACAGCAGAAAAAATAAAATCCAAGCAGCTATTATGGTACTGGCATACAATAACAATAGTGGAAACGAGATGGCCAAGGAGAGAATTTAGGTACATACCACTCAACAGGAGAGGAAGTCCGACACTACAATCGATATAAGGATTTAGGAAAAATATGAGAGATCAAACCATCGAAGATGATGATTGGAAGGATAGGAAGAAATGGCGATCTATATATATATATATATATATATATATATATTATAACTGCAATTTATTGGGTGAAATATAGTTCTTTGCTTAAACCAAACCGACGAAGTGAATCCAATAAAAACTGTCAACCAACACACTCCTCCATAATCAAGTTCATTTATAAACAGATTTGGTAAGGAAGGTAACATACGAGACAAGTATACAGACACCTAAACTTATACAGTATTGGAAAGAATATATCTTACAGTTGGTCCGGTGAATCTTTTCCCATCCGTCATTAATATCTGATAACATAACCGACATAATTTTAAGTCGTATCTCTTTCTATTAATAGTGAAGAACAGAATAAAATAATTTTACATTTGGTGGTTATGTTATCAGATATTAATGACACATGGGAAAATATTCACCGGACCAACTACAGGTATTGTGTTTTAATGTGCGTAAAGGATGGCATGCTAAAGATCGAGATAGCGTTAGAATTTCTCCTCGAAGAGGTCATACGCTCGACGTCTTTACACCGAGACAGGTTAACACAACACTTCAGTATCGTACAAGCAGTTGGCAGCTAATAAGAAATATTCACGATAATTTCAAATCGAATATTTGAACAAATTAAACTGCATCATTTATTCAATTTAATCTGTCGGACGTCTGGCAAATAAAGACTCATTGTCTATACCTTGTTTTTAAACTAGGATGAGTGATTTGAGTTTAAGTTGGCAATTCTGTAGATTCCTGATTGATCAGATCACAGCCCGTTTCACACTGCACTTTCGACATATATTATGATGGAATAATTGTGTACATTGTAAACAAACGTCCATTTTGGTATTTTTTGCGTTCGTGGCTTCTTGTTATTGTTTTATGAAACTAGGCATAAAAACAGTATCTTGACTAATTTGAAAATGGACTCAAATACTAGTCGAAGTCCTACCAGACTTTCGTATTGGCTCCCAAGAAGATGGAGTTCTGTAAGCTTAGGCCACTTATCATCTACAGAGAACTAAAGATTGTAAATGTGTATAAACAAATCTCAGACGACGAACCGGAGACAAATAAAAGGTGACTGCCATTATGTTAAAAAGTGTAAAAAAGTAGGGCATGTTATCGAAAATAGCACTTTCGTGTGAAATTAACGTGCATAAATTATACTTTTCAGGAGTCGCTAAATCGACTGTGTACTATCAAAGAATATATAAACGGTGGAACAACCTGGCCCCTTCTAACCATCGTGGATGTCTTCCTGGAATTGTTAAAACCGACTATAAATATAATTCGTCGTATCTTTCACAGTAACTTTTTTAAAATTTTGACTGAAATAAAGAAATACCCAGATTTACCATAAATGTCTCGTTCATCATTACATAAAGTGAAATAACTCAAGTTTAAGTAGCAGCCAAACATATTACATTTGAACTAAAAGATTGACAGGAGCTTCTAATGCAAGCGTTGGAAAATGTTACAAATATTTACTGGAAAAATTGTGTTGCACATGTTATAAAAGAGAGAGATAAAATGTTCAGGTTAGATATGATTATGAATGATCTTATAGAACCAATAATCCTTTATTTCTCTTGTGATGACTGTGAGGCAGATTCCGCACGAATCATAATTTATATTTTATATAAATTTATTTAATTTTTTTTGAGTTAATAATTAATAGACAATGTAATTCATAGTTCAGATATACTGTAAAATGTTTATTTGGTACAAATAGTGTTTAATAAGAAATTATTCAAATAGTTCAATGACAGAATTATTTTTGATATCAAATCTGATTTCTGATTACTGAAATTACTGTTTTCAGTGTGAGGATTAACGATAATAGGTTGATCTTCCAACCTATTGAAAACTAGGCCCTTTTTCATACCATTTGGAAATTTCTTGTTCGGTATACGTCTTGCTATAAAATATTCCAAATAAGATGCCCCTCTGTAACTAACGTTCATGAGTCGAGCGGGGTAACGGGAGGGGAAGACAGCATTCCGCCTCTCTCGATTATGTGGTATTATAATGTAATGTTTTTCTTATTTTTAATTTCATACACACGGTAGGTCTACTCACTTAATTTATTTGTTCACTAAACTATTCACTAATTTATATTATATACACAGTATATGCACTTAAACTAATTTATATAAACACTTCACTACTTAGACTTAATTTATATTCACTTATTTACTGTGTATCTCAGGAGATCGCTTTATAAACTGACCTTCCCGCTGGTTGTTATGCCTTTTTTACTAGATAATTCTAGATTGCGGCTTACAGAAAACAGTTCTAAGAAATCCCTGCGCATCCGCCAACATTTTAAGTTTCATACATGGCTTAGACAGAGTCAGATTCAGGGACTACACCAGTGTGCTGTTTCGTAACATTACCCCTCCTTAAACGGAAGTTCCTCCTGGAACTTCTGTGTAGCCGTAACTGGATGTTTAAATCGGCAACTGGACCCATGTCTGCACTTACCAGTCGTATAGAAATAACAGGGCACCGTCTTCACCGGGTACCGATAACGAGGGGTATAGCTGCAAATTAATATGTGGACCGGTATCTTGGAAGATCACCTCTATAATGTTCCTGATTACTCTCCAATCCAACTAGTTGCTCTCTATCCGGGGCATTGCTAGTTTCTCCACGTGGGATTCCAGCACATGATCTCGAAGGCTTCGTACCGCTTCCCACACATTCCGGTAGGTGGATCGATCTGGAAATTCGTATTTAGTTACCAGGTAGAAAACGTACCGAGAATTGTGTTTGAGTCTCAATGTCTTGCCAGAGGCTGGCATCTGATCTTCAAGTTTATCTAATTGTCCAAACTTCTTTCGAAATACGGTTGCCAACTCTCGTGCGTATTTGTTACTGGCGGAGATGTTATGTGCCAGTGAGTACTCTTCCGGGAGCGTGAACAAATCTTGTCTTTGTTCTGCACTGACTCCGTATCTAGCTTTCCCGGTACCTCCGTATGCATCCTTAAACTTTTCGAAGGCTGAGTCAGACTCCCCGTAAACATTGGCACTCTCACCTGTGGCGGTCCGCAGTCGCAGCAGCGTTGGTAAAAGCTTTTTCTACGAATTTATTATCTCTGGTCGTATAATGGTTCTAGTTGCTCCAGTGTCTACCAGCAGAGTATATCTCTTGCCATTCACTTCGCCATCTATACATACACTGTCGTTGCGACATCTGAGAGAGGCTATCAGTATGAGAGGGTCTTTGGAACGATCATGGGTTGGTGCTGCCCCCTCGTAGCCGACCCGTTCTAGTTTTCCTGTGACTCGGGTTCTTGGTTTGCAGGAGTCCTGGGGCGTCTACACGAACTGCGTATATGCCCTAGCTCGCCACAATTCCAACATCTGATCTTTCTCGGCTTCTGGTTCATCATATTTTTATCAAATTGACGATCTGGTCAAGTCTGTCCTCGTCACCTTGTTCTTGGATGGTCCTGACTTTGTTATATCCCGAAGCCTTCGTTGCTGCTTCATATTCAAGAGAGGCTGTTAATGCGCCAACTAATGTTTTGGGATGGGCTAAGCGAAGTGTCCTCTGCATATCGGGGTCACGTAAGCCATCAATAAAGGCCTGGATGCCCAGACATTCAATCATGTTCTCTGGTGCTGATGGATAAGCGAATCGAACTAGTCGGGCAATATCCACTTCATACTCTTGAAGGGCTCCGTCACGTTTCTGCCTTCGGTTCTTCAACTGGGATTGGTACAAATGTTCTAGATGTTCGTGGCCATATCGCATGTCCAACCTCTTCTTCAGCTGCTCGAAGTCATCCGTTTCTTCTAGAGGTATCGTCTGAAGTACATCTAAGGCATCTCCCCGAAGCGCGATAGTTAAGTTCACTGCTTTCTCTTTATCGGACCAATTATTCACTCTAGCGGCTGCTTCAAACTGTTTCACATGATTGGTCCACGATTCCGTCGAATGTTGGAGCTTTGACCTGTACAAAACTGCCAATGTCCTCTACCTTAAGGAGTGTTTCTGGCTAGCAAGGTTGTGTTTGCTTGGTCTGCTTTTCTTCTGCTGGAGTGTCTTGTGTTCTTAAATCTGCCATATTTCTCTCTAACTCGTTGATTTGCTCGTCCATCGTTGTTATCTTATCCTAAATCTTCTCTTCCATCGTTGTCATCTTATTCTCGATTTTCTCGTCCGTCGTTTTTATCCTATTCTCGATATCTAATTTTAGGGACGAAATTTTGTTTTCGACGTCAGCAGAGAGGTCATTTTTCAACGATAAGATATCGGCAGAAATATCATTCTTCATAGCAGAAATGCCGTCCTTTATGGTTGAAATCTTCTCGTCCATATTAGCTGAAATACCGCTTTTCATTGTGGTAATCTCCTCGTCTATATCAGCAAAAATATTAGCAGAAATTGACGAGATGAAGGTGGAAGCCTCGTCATTGAATAAAAATGTTTCTGGATCCAATCCGCCATTTTCCATTGCCACTTTAAGTCTTTCTACGAATTCACCTTTCTTACCGGACGATTCCAACTCACGATTTTCCAATTCTGTCTTTAGCACTGTCACTCTGAGGTCACATAGACTCTTGGCCATCTTTACGTAGATATTTATTTATATTATCCCACTTCTAAGACCAATGTAATGTTTTTCTTATTTGTTTAGAAAAATTTATAACGACGGGTGGGATAAATTCATACACACGGTAGGCCTACTCACTTAATTTATTTGTTCACTAAACTATTCACTAATTTATATTATATACACAGTATATGCACTTAAACTAATTTATATAATCACTTCACTACTTAGACTTAATTTATATTCAATTGCTTACTGTTTATCTCACGAGATCACTCTATAAACTGACTCTTTCCGCTGGTCGTTATTCTTTATATAAGTGCCTTTTTTACTAGATAATTCTAAATTGCGGCTTACACAAAAACAATCGCCTTCCTGGAATTTTCTAGATAAGGCTGGTCACAAAAACAATGTATAGATAACATAGTCACAAAAAATCGTAAACAGGTCTAAGAAATCCCTACGTATCCGCCAAAATTTTAACTTTCATACATGGTTTAGGCAGAGTCGGATTCAGGGACTACACACAGTGTAACAATAATCTAACTGCGTTCTTTGTTAACTACTCTTCAAGATTTGTGACTTTACCCAAGATATATTTTTTCCGATACTGTAAGGAATCACTCTGTATTTACTGTGTAATTTAATTCCAGCTCGAATTTAAGAATGCATAATGGCTAGAGGTGGAAGTACCGTTTACGAAAATTACGATTCTTCTATTTTTTTCGTATTTTTCACTATAACTTAACTTTTAATCTTACTTATAGGAAAACAAAAAAATCATTAAGTTTAATTTTGTTAAAACGTCAATTGTTTAAGCTGTACGTAATTTTTTTCATTAAAAGTATTTGATAAAAATTAAAATAATATATATTTCATTTATGTTACAATATAATAGGTGATTTCATATAAGCTTGGTTGTGTGAAAACTATAATCATAATGTGAAAATAGATACTTTTTGAAATATGAAGGCCACATGAAAGATGCTTTTGCGGCAAAACATTATAAATTTGTATTTCACATGCTTTGTTCGGTTTTCTCAATTCTATCAATTGTAATAAATGAAAAATTTCCGTTAATAAGATTTGTCATTCTGTCAATTCAATAAATACCGTACTCACATTGCAAGCAAGGGATTGTGATGGACGATTTTAATTTTGCTCTTTCATCAAATGAGAGTTGGAAGCCCCTTTTTTTACAAGCAATATAATTTTTTCCGATGGAGCAGTATTTTCTTGAAATGAAAGTGTTTGCTTAACAGAATTGTATCCGGCACTAATCTAAACTTTGTAATAAAATGACGTAACAACATTTGTTTAAAATTAATGTGTATGTGGTATTTACAAAAATAAGTTGAATGAATGCCGCAAGTACCATAATGTACTTCATGGCCCGGGACGCGTCCGGTATACCTAGCGGTCATGTTGGTTCATTTTTAATGTATAACAAATTTTGGGAAAGTAGGCCCCGTACATAATGTGAAGTATTAAAGGTAATTGAGGCAGCGTTGTCAAACTTCAAGCGATAGAAAAATCAATATTAAATGTTTGTTCAAGCATTTACTCATAATGTACAACACGATTTAAAAATATCTTTTGATTATAAACACGATTTAGTTCTGATGCTATTTAATTTGGAGATATTTTTACTAGTCCCAAATTGCGTCCTTTGGAGTTAATACAAAGTTTTCCGTTGTTTTCATACAGTTTTTTGATATTAGACTTCTAATTATTAAATGTATTTATTTTCGTCATATTTTAGTTTTAGTCCTTTTGTTCAATGTTTTCAAATCATAATCTCTGGGATTTTTACATTTTCAAATTGTATCTGTCACTTTTCTTGTCTGTTTTGTTTTTTATTTGACACTGTTTGTTTTACTCATTGTATGTACTTACTGTTACGAACACCGAGCTAACCATGCCTTAGTTTCCCCACACTCAGGCATTGCCTTAGTGGGTAAATCGGTTTGTTTGTCAGCCAGATATATTTTCATAAAATTATTTTATTTTGTCTTTGTAATCCTGTTTCTATAATTATTTTGTAATTGTTTATGATGATGAATAAACTTATTATTATTATAAACACGAGTAGACAAATTCGACGAAAAAAGTCTTATATTCTGGCTTCTTGTATCTGTCCATCCGTCCATTTTTAGCTTCAGCCGACGAACGGCAATTGCTAGAGCTTGGATATAAACGGATTCGGAACCAGCATGGTCTGAGATGCAATACACACATTCCCCTTTAATAGAAAAGTCAACTTCCAATTTGTTTAGACAGAGATATTGAAAATGGCAGACATCGTACACCACATTTATTTATAGTTTTTACTGAAATTCAAATATTTCAAAATTACCACCATACCTCTTTACATAATTTGAAACCAGAGTGCATAAATATCACACACAAAATTTATTTATGGCAACTTGTAACCATTATCCCAAATACAAAGTGGCTCAAGCAACTGAAACGGTCATTTTTTAGTTTTTACCAAAAGGCACCTGAAATTTCATACTTAGACATAAAAATTAATTCCTAACAACTTTTCCTAGTTACATTTTTTGTATTTTTAAAAATAAGCATACTTTACTCTTGAATGAAAATCAAATATTTGCCCCTACCCTGCATACGGTTCAATTTTTTTATGCGTATTTTGACTTCAGGATATGCCGAAACAATCTCAGCAAATTTTTTTAAACATATTAAAAAAAAATTCCCATGTGGTGCAACATTTTATGCTATCACTATATCTATATCTATATCTATATCTATATCTATATCTATATCTATATCTATATCTATATCTATATCTATATCTATATCTATATCTATATCTATATCTATATCTATATCTATATCTATATCTATATCTATATCTATATCTATATCTATATCTATATTTATATCTATATCTATATCTATATCTATATCTATATCTATATCTATATCTATATCTATATCTATATCTATATCTTTATCTATATATATATATATATATATATATATATATATTTATATAATTAGTTTTTGGGGTATCGGGATCCGGTCTGTGCATACAATAAATAAAACTCTTTTCCTTTTCGATATTTTGCAATGATTTTTTTGCTTCATCAGGAGTTAACTAAAATAATATATGGTCACATACAACTATAATGAAATGTCGTAATAAAACACACTTACAGATCAGAGTATAAACGCTATCAGCTCACAGTTAAAACTAAACGTAATCACCAGCATATTACAAGAGGTACTCCAACAGCAAATGAGGCATGAATTATTTTAAAACTTGGAATTCTTAATGAAAGCAAAATACCTGATCACAATGAATTAAAACCATAATTATTTCTTTTGTTATTTTTTATAATTTTTCCTTTTTATAATGAAAACTTCTTTATAATTTGTATACAATAATTTTATTATAAAAAGGAAAAATTATAACAAAGAACAAAAGAAATAATTATCGTTTTAATTCATTGTGATCAGGTATTTTGTTTTCATTAAGAATTCCAAGTTTTAAAATAGTTCATGCCTCACTTGCTGGTGGAGTACCTCATGTAATATGCTGGTGATTGCTTTTAGTTTAAACTGTGTGCTAATAGCGTTTATACTCTCATCTGTGAGTGTATTTATCATGACATTTCATAATAGCTGTATGTGACCATATTATTATTTTAGTCCTGATGAAGCAATAAAATCATTGCGAAATATTGAGATATTAAAGGAAAAGAGTTTTATTTATTGACCGGATCCCGTTACCCCAAAAACTAATTAAATAACGAAATAACGATAGACGGTCGAGAAAGAACTTACTTTGTCTCCGTATTTATATATATATATATATATATATATATATATATATATATATATATATAATAAACAACGAATAGATTGGTGGGTATTGCACGCAAATAGAAGAAGGGGCTACTGAAAGGAGTGGTAACCGCAGACATGCATGTTTCTGGCTCATTAGCTGTCATCGGTACGGTACAACCAAGAAAAGATGTAAAACATGGGAGCAAAGGTGTTGAATGAAACATGAGAAAATATATCAATACTTGTCATTATTCCATAGCTAACTTGTTACAATTAAATGATTTTTAAAAATATTTTTGTTATTAAAATGACAATATCTCAGAAATTAATGATTTTAGGTATAGGGAATGTCTGATAAAAATGGAAGTTTATAAGGTGTATTTTCAATTTTTGAAATGAAATACAGGGTGATTCATTTTAAAAAATCGAGAAAATCATGTATTCGACTCTTGGCTCGCCCTGTATTCAGATGTTGTAATATCCAAAAAATGGCACTGTGTCATGAAACTAGACCAATAGCAAAATGTTATGGCTGCAAAATATTGATGTCAAATTGTTTCGTTTGAACTATACAAGGCGTTGAACTCACAATGATTTTTACGTTCAATTGGGCATAACTTCTGAAATACCCTATATACTTATATGAAACCCTACTTTGTGAGTATGGGGGAGGTGAGCCCAATCTGAATCTTAAATAATATATAGGGTGTCTCATTTAAAAAAAGGTATGTTTGTTTCACCTTGGTGATAGGGAACACCCAGTACAAATGAAGATAATTTTGAAATGTGAAGTTTACAGATGTCTACAATTTTTGTACGTTACAAGCAAAATCATGATTCGTGGGTATTACAAACAGAAAGAAAAGGCGGCTACTGAAAAGAGTGGTAACCGCAGACATGCATGTTTCTGGCTTCTGGCTCATTAGTCGTCCTCAGTACGGTATAATCAAGTAAATGTGTAAAACCTGGGAGCAAAGCGGTTGAGTGAAACATGAGAAAATAGAACGGATTTCAACAGGACAGCCAAACACAACATTTCTGTCATCGATATTGGAAGATCTCGAATTTTCAAGACAACAACCAACATCGAGATCTTCCAATATTTCAAATTATTTTATTGGTAACCGAAGCCCAGGAACATGCAAGAAGTTATTATTGAAAGTGTGTCAGAAAAAAAACGAACCATGTCTACCAATTTCATCAAATGTATGCTACTATTGACTACTTTTTCAGATAAAAATTTCTATAATAGTTTTGCCACTGATTGTTTTCATTCTATTAAAGAATTACTAGCAAACTTTTATGTACAATTTCATTATTAAAAATATTGGAGATATCTTAAATGCCGGAAAATGATCTCCAAACATTGAACCTTAACACTTGACTTCATTACAGAGAAAGAAAATCGGTAAAATGAAACATTCCTGCAACGTATTTCAAGTAAGGAAAATCTTGTAAAAGGATTTTCAATTGTTTCTTTGATCGTTAACATGAGGCAAAAAAGTCTAATAAAATTCAGATCTTTTCGCGGTGCGTAATCCTCTCCTTTGCATATGGCAGGGGTAGCTGATCTGAACAAAACTCAAATATTTGTCGGCATTTTAAACAGGGCTAAAGAGAAACCGAAAGTAAAGAAGAAACAGACCTAGCTCACATCTACACCAGAGGCGGGTCGGTGATGAAAAGTTATCCTTAGTATTAATTATACTACCTGAAAACTGCAGCATTTTCGAATCTGCAATTCAAATTATAAGTAGTTGAGTAACTTGACAGAATAAGAACGTAATGAGTAACCACGTCTAGAAAAAAGTATTCGGATCTGATCTTATATTTTCTTATAACGTAATAAAGGAATCTAAAAAATTATAGTTCTCATTATCTTCTCAGGAATTACAAAATTTGAATACATTTTGATATAATTATGTAGAAATGGTGAATGAGACTTACATAGTTTATTTCGTTTCTATTGTTTCACTGTAGATATAAATACGCTAAATATGTTGGAAAATAAGCGGTTTTAGATTTAGATTAGATTAAAACTAACTTTTCCATATATGTGAGACGCCATGAACAATATCCTATCATAAAATTGGTCACTTGTATACACTTTGGAAGCTGTATTGTGTTAACAAAACACCTGTGAAATGCCCTCAATAATATCCAATCATAAAATTGGTCACTTGTATACCTCCGGAGACTGTATCGTGCTAACAATCCGAAATTTCTCCAAAAATTACAAAAACGTGGTACTGCAAGTACCATAGCACCCGTTGTACTGACTCTGATGAGCTGAAAACCGATAGAGTTCATATGTGAGATGTCTTGAACAATATTCAATTATAAAATTGGCGACTTCATGTACTCCGGAGGCTGTATCGTGCTAACAATGGCCGACAACGACGACATATACACAGGATTTTTTTTAAGAACCGTTTTTTCGTTTTTTTCGGGCTGAAAAACGAAAAAATAACTCAAAAAAACATAATTCCAACTTTTTCTGCATATTAGATTGGGTTGGGCAGAAAAGTAAAAATAGGTGAACATTGAATAAATTGGGTAATATTCATCACTACCTAAGATAAAAATAGATGTTTCAAGGTGCCCGAAGAAAATTACAAGATACCTTACAAATACTCGGTTTCAGTCATTAAACTCATAGCTTTGACCAAGTACAATTTAGAGATTTTCCTATTCGATTCAAATTATATTCTTAATATTACCATCACCTTTAAAAATATTGTTTATCAAGTTCTTTACTGGAGCATCTAATTTATAGTATGTGTCTGATTGTGGTAGTTAATATTGAATAAATTATTAAAACTTTTTTTGTAATGACTGTAATGACAGTTATATACATTCTGACAACCAATTTGCTGACACTTACGTTTTACTTAAACTATAGTCAAAATACTCTCCATTATTATACATTCGTTTTTTCTCATAATAGGGAGTACTTCTATAATATAACATAATGCGTCAATAAACTTAATACTGATATAATTTGGTTTTTGCCTTTTTAGTTGTGAAAAAAGCCTGTTAAAGAAGCATTCTGTTCGTCAATGGTTCCAGGTTACGAAATCTACTTATTATTATTTTTTCATATCATCAAATATATAAAGCGCTTTCAATTGCCCAGTCAGGTCCAGTTTTATGGCTATCTAGTCTTCGCATCTTATATCTAGAATGATTATCATAATCATAGTGCTATGAAGAAACTCCAGTTATTATCGTGTCCAAAATAACACAATATTATCTGAATCGCGTGGCCTTCAAGTGCTTTTGCGGTATATTTGAAGGGAACACGTTTCTACTCCCTTATAAATGTAGATTAAAGAGAACCCTCGCGCATACTCTAGCAAACAAAATCCCTTCTGTCGCTATTTTACCCATTTACGGCGATCCGCCTTTGCTCTCGATTTTCACGCTTTACGCAGACGCTTTTAAAACTTGGTCAGTATGTCACTTGCTAATGTTTGAATATATACACACACATACACACACACACACATATATATATATATATATATATATATATATATATATATATATATATATATTGTTATATTATTGATGTTTATATTATTATTAAATTTTTTATTTATTATTTTATTTTAAATTTTAAATTCGGCTGGCTCAGATTTTTATTTATTTTATATTATATTTTTTTAAAAAAAGTATAGAATAACAATATCCAATTTGACTCTTCAGTCTATTTGTGGGTTCAAATTATATTATATACAGATTTTTTACATATTATCTATATACTACTAATTAACTATTTCTAATATTAAATACCTCATCAGTCCTCAAAATTGTTTTTCTATCAAATCGTTCTATAGTCCGTTCCTAACTTCTCCAGTTTACACACAAAGTCCATTCACATTGTCCCAAAATAGTTTCTTAACACCTCCAGTCCCTTCAAATAGATCCACTACCTAATTTTCGTTCTTCCCGGTACCCTCACTTATAAGTTTGTTTTACTTTTTAATGTCTATTACTTCTTCTCACCAACACTTCTTAACATAAAATATTCACATTCCTAATCCTCAATTTCACAATATTTAGCAAACTTAAAACATTTTCGGAGCAAAAAAACCTCTTAACGTCCTTTTTCTGCCAGATCAAAATTTTTATATATCCTACGTGACAGTTTCTTACCTTCTTACATTACATATTATTGAATTCTCAACTTAATGTCACCAATGTATATTTTTGGTTATGGAACTGTCACAATATAAATCATTATGATTATTTACTGAAGCAATATAATTTTAACAATCGGTAAATTTATAAGAGAAGTTGTCGAATGATTTCCTTGATTTTAACCTTCTTGTTAAAGTTTCTTTTGTTAATATAAAGTATTTTGAACGCTTCACCCTTGTTATAGTTTAAAATCCAAATATTAGCAGCCTTATTAATTTTGTCACAACATCAATGTATTCAACTAACTAGATTCAAGGCGCTTATTACACTTGCTGGCTGGTTCATATCATGATAACTTTCCCAAAATTTGTTTTCCTATTTATTTGATTTTAAAAGAAATAAGAAAACCAAATTTTCCCTATTTATTACTTCTGATTGCCTATTTTTTATTAACATTATAATTATTTACATTATAAGAAATCAACTTGCAAAATTATTGCAATAATGTTCATTCAGTACTTCGGTATATATAAATTCATTATTATTATTATTTTTTTAAGGCATCGACTTCTGAAGTCATTAGCCGTATACGCATATGTAATCACATGTAAAAATGCATATCACAGTTTGGAGTATATTCCTGTTTCTTTTAGGAACTTCAAAACCTTTTTCAATGTATTCCATTCGTCTTTCAGACACGTTTGAATATCATTCGGTAGGGCAAGTCTTTGTCTCATTACATCATATTGAGGGCAGTCTATAATAATATGTTTTACTGTCAACCTGGATCGACAGTAGTCGCATCTATGAATACGTTTGTGAGGCGGGTATGCCCGATTCGTAGTCTGGTTATCACAGCCTGATCTCGTCTACATTGGTAAGGTATTAGCGTCCAAGGGTGACCTTTGTTTTGATGTCTCGAAGTTTGGCATCTGTTCTATTCCACTCATTTTGCCATACCTCCAAGAACTTATGTTTCAAATGTAGTTTTATGTCGTCTGGTCTCACAGGTATATTTTCTATTATATCTGCTTGCGCAGCTGCTCTAGCTGCTCGATATGCTTGTTCATTCCCTTCAATTCCGTGGTGACTTGGGATCCAAATGAACGTTGTGGGTTTACCGTTAGTTTGAAGCAGAGTCAGTATCACCAAAATAATTTGGACCAGCGGATCTTTGCTGAATGGATTACTTAGGGCCTCAACCGAACTCTTGGAGTCAGTACAGATTATGTAATTCATTTTGTATCCAAATTCAGCATATCGTAGGGCTTGCATAATGGCGTATAGCTCCGCAGTATATACGCTGCTTTCCCTGGGCAATGCCCAAGAATGGGATTTTCCAAGCGTAGTGAATGCCGAACCACGGCCTCCCAGAATTTTTGATCCATCTGTGAATATAACTTGGTCTCCTGGGTATATGTCAATAATTCTGTTGAATTCTGCTCTAACAATTGTTCGATTGACGTCTCCTTTTCTATGTATCTCAATATCCATAATTGCATGTAATGGGACGATCTTCCAAGGAGGTATTTCTGGTGGACCGAAATTGAGAACATTTGGAAAGGAATATTGCATGTAGTCAAGATCCTCTTTGAGACGGCCATATTCCATTTTGGAGGCTATAAGTGCCTTGTACATCTTTAAAAGGACGTCTTTATTACAACCCCAGTTGATGATTGCTAACACTCGTAGAGGATTCAGTGCCTTTTTACATTTCAGAGCAAGTTCGTTGATATGAGTACTCCAGTTGAGTTTTTTATCAGATATAAGCCCCAAGAATTTTACGTTGTCTCTACACTCAAGATAGTCGCCATATAGTTTCAGTTTTGGATCTTGGTGAATTGATCTTAGTCGACAGAAGTGCGCGCAATGCGTTTTTGTACTGGAGAATTTAAATCCCAGATATTTTGAAAGAGTGTTTATTGCAGCCTGCAGGGTTGTTTCTATTTCGGCCGCGTAGAATATTGTGAGGTCATCGACATATAAGCATCTTTCTATAGCTTGGTCAAGATTATCAAGGAGTCCATTGACTGCAATCGCAAACAGCAGTACACTCAGGGTGGATCCTTAGGGTACTCCATTTTCTAGTTGGTGTAAGTTTGATTGGGTTAACCCATTGCGTACTCTGAATTTTCTATGGAGAAGAAAACTCTGTATGAATCTCGGCATATTGCCTTTTATTCCCCATTTGTTCAGTTGATCGAGTATGTTGAATCGCCAGGTTGTATCATAGGCCTTTTCTAAGTCGAAAAATATAG
Organism: Galeruca laticollis; assembly: GCA_963921935.1. Taxonomy (NCBI): domain Eukaryota; kingdom Metazoa; phylum Arthropoda; class Insecta; order Coleoptera; family Chrysomelidae; genus Galeruca; species Galeruca laticollis. The sequence continues at coordinate 169,346,196 of OY998180.1, forward strand.
CCACCATATGGCTTCTGTTAGCAAAGCAGTTTTGAATTGCCCTTTCCAACATGAATAACTGATCAGTTGTGGATCTATGGTTTCTGAACCCTGCTTGAGAAGTTGATAGTAGATTGTTTTTTTCCAGATACCATCGTAGCCTTAGGCTTACCATCTTTTCCAACAATTTGCTCAGGCAACTCGTTAGTGATATGGGTCGATAACTTGCTGGAGATGTTGGGTCTTTTCCCAGTTTGAGTAAAGGTATGATGATAGCTTCCTTCCACATTTCTGGGTATGTTCCGTTCGACCAGATTTCATTATATAGTTCCAGTATAATGTGCCTTGTTGATTCTGGTGCTTCTTTTATGAAGTCGTATGTGATTCTATCTCCGCTTAGTGTTGAGTTAGTCATTTCAGAGAGTGCGTAATCAAACTCCAAAGTAGTGAATGGTATGTTGTAATCTGAGGTAATTTCTTCATTAAAATTGATTTCTCTCTCTGAATATTCCCTATGTTGTTGAAACTCGTGGAACAGAATAAGTGTACTACTGGCAGTTTCGAATTCCTGAGCAACTTTTTCTGCGATTTCTTCTCTATTTGTAATCGTTTGTCCATTTACTATGAGAACTGGGGTGACATCTGATACTTTTTTTCCTATAATGGCACGAATTTTCTTCCACACCTGTGACACCGGTGTCTCAGATGTTATAGTAGAGACATAATTTTCCCACGATTGTCTTTTACTATCGCGAATTTTTCGCCTAGCCTTGGCTCGTGCCTATTTGAAGGCGATCATATTCTCTTGTGTGGGTGATCTTTTGAATTTGTTGAATGCTTTATTTTTTTCTTTTATTAAAAAAGCCGTTTCTTCGTTCCACCATGCAACCATTTTTTTTCCTTTAACGCCTTTTATTTGAGGCACTGCTGTCATGGCGGCTGATATGATCTTATCGGTGACTATTCTTGTGGCTTCATTGACACCTGTAGATGGCAATTCAAAATTTTACAAGTTCTCCTTGAATAATGCCCAATTTGCATTATCGAGTTTTCATCGTTTCGGAATGGCATGTGTTTCGGTTCGACCCACAAATTCGATAGATGTTGGAAAGTGATCTGTCAAATGGTCGCCGAGGCATTTCCACTGAAATGCTGTAGCTACTATAGGGGAGCAGAACGCTAAATCGAGAGCGGATAGGTTATTTGATCTTTGGTTCAGGTAAGTGCCTTCACCGGTATTTAAAAGGATCAGGTCATTATCGTTGAGAAGGTTTTCAATTAGTCTTCCCCTTCTGTCTAATCTTTCAGAGCCCCACAGAGGATTGTGGGCATTGAAGTCACCCATAATCAGGACTGGAGTTGGTAGTTGATCGATTACTTCTTGGATATCACTAGTATACCAGTCACCATCTGGTAGATAGATGTTACAGATCGACAGTTTGATTGGAAAATCCACACGAACTGCAATGATTTGAAGCCTAGACTGGAGTAGAATTTGTCTGTTGGGGATGTTTTTTTATGAGTATTGCAACTCCTCCTCTGGCTCTGAGGTGTGGAACAGTGTATTTTCTGTACGTCGTATAACCTTTGATATTGAAAATTTCCTGTTGATTCAGGTGAGTTTCTTGTATACATATACAAAACGGTGATTTTCTATTCACTATATCTCTTAGCTCAGGATAGTGGTTTTTGCAGCCGTTACAATTCCACGAGATGAGATTCATTACATTATCCATTAGGATTGGTTTGTAAATATTTGGACATCCACTTTTAGTACATAGAAATATAATGATATAAATAAATTATATATAAATGTATATGTTCTTATCTAATATCACAGATTTTATCACAAACCAAAAAATAATGATACTAGGTAGGTGTAGTCGGAGTAGACTTCTTGGATTTACCCTTTTTACGACCTCGCCTTGGTTTTGGATTTTGTGAGCTTTCCCAGTGAATGCTTACGTCAGAGTCTGATTCCTCCACCGCTGATATATCTTCGGCAGATTTATTTGGAGCACGTTTCCTTATTTCAGCCGGTGTCACAGATACCGTCGATGTATCACTCAAATCTGGTACTGAATTGGTAGTTACTTGTGTAGCCTTGGGCGGGATATAACCCTGTATGGGTGGGGGCATCAGGTTCCTCATTTGTTGGTATGTATCTCTAACTATCTCGGTACAGATTCTAGTTATTTCTGGTACAAGTTGTCGAATAATTTCTTCTATGGGTTGTTGTGTTGCTCTGGCAGCTTGCGCATATGATGTATGATTCATTTGTTTGGGTAAGTTCTCTGTTACTCTTCTTGCTTCTGCGTATGGAATACGATCTTCCACTTTAATTTTTTGTATTGCAGCTTCTTGTTTATATACGGGACAGTTTCTCGATCTAGCAGAGTGTTGTCCGTTGCAGTTGATGCAAACTAGAGGTTCTGTGCATGGAGAGCCTTGATGTGGGGGTTTGCCACATGCGCACATTTCTTCTTTATCGCATCTTGTAGAAGTATGGCCAAATTTCTGGCATTTAAAACACCTGAGTGGTGCAGGGATATAATTCCTAACGGGAAGAGAATGTATACCTGCTATTTTTCTCTTTGGAATAGTTTCTCTGTTGAATGTCAGTATAAGTGATGCTGTTTCCTCTATCTTATCTTCTTTCTTTACCGTAATTCTTTTAACTTCAATCACACCTTGGTTTTCAAGATTTTCTGTAATTTCTGTTATCGAACAGTTCAATAGATCACGACATGTTACAACTCCTTTTGATTGATTGAGTGTTACGTGGGGGGAAGACAGCTATACCATACTCATGAAATTTTGTTAATTCGAGTAACTTTTTTGTTTCAGTGGTTGATCCAGTTTCAACTAATAGACTATCTCGGATTTTCTTTACACTCCTTACTTTTCCTATTGCTCCATCTAGTGTTTTTTCTATTAGGAAGGGGCTAACTTTAGAGAAATCTCTTTCCACACGTTTCATTACCAAGAACCGTGGTACAACTTCCATATTTTCCTGGCTGGTCAACTGTAGCCTTATTTGGCTGTTTTTACCACCCCGACGGGCAGTAGTCGATGTTTTAGGTGGCATCTCACCAATTGTGTCCACATTTAGAGAGCTGGACTGCTCCTTGTTTGGGTTTATATTGGGTTCCATCATAGAGTTTCCACGAGTAGGGGACGAAAAGTAAGTCGACCGCAATAGTGCGCCCTTATCGCGGCAAGGCATATATACAACAGGGTGTGCCAATTCCCTGAGGTTCAAAACGTTCACGGCTGGATATCCCCCAGTCATTCATCTCTTCGCCACGTTTCCAAGCTTGAGATTGGAGATTTTTTCTCGAGGTTCACTCCTCTATTGAGCTGTCCTTAGCTTCTCCGCTCACTCTCGACCTTACCGAAAAGGGTGGCCCTACCAGAAGTGTAATACTCCCGTCGGCATCGGTCTCAATATCATTGCGGGTACTGAGCCCCCTCACCAACGTCAAGGCTCCACAGCTCCTTGAGGGGGCATTATTATTATTATTATTATTATTATTATTATTATTATTATTATTATTTATTATATAACCATCAATATTCATTTTTCAATAATTTTACTATATACAACTCATTTATTATCCTACTTACAATATTCTAGATTTCCCATAGTTAATTTATTTGTAAAACTATTATTTATTTACAATTCCTCATTTAACTATAATGTAGTATATTTTATAATAATTATGTGTTTTTATTTACGACCCTTTAAATGTCATAGTTTTTCATTTTAGTAAATGCTTTTGAATTATTGATCTTATCTATTGTATCTCTTCATATTAGTGCTTTATATAGTATAGTATAATTTATTGTTCTGGCATGCTTACTTGTTTATCTTTCTTCGTTAAAACTAATGGTTTCATATATGGTGTACATATTTTTCTTTTCATTTCTACTTTTAACAACTTTCATACTTCTAACATTATCTTCCATTTTATAAGGTAATGGATACATTATTTGACTCAAAATATTCTATTCCTCTTATTTTCATGCCGTGCATATTATTTTGGCACTCTCAATTCCCTCGACACAATCTTCTCATTCCTATTCATTAAATTATTTATCATTTTATAATATTTATCCTCATAACCTATAATTCCACTCAATTCCTCTTCTTCATAATAATAATTATTTTATTTATTTTCAATATTATTTTTTTTCATTATACTTAACATTAACCTTTTTTCTTCTTCTTCTACCGTGTCTTTATTTTCAAAGTCTATTCATCATCCATTAAATTTCAATTTCTAATCATAATATTATTGCTTTATCTTTATATATTTCCAGTACTTTCGTTCCAATAATTACATTCTATCTATGTTCGTAATTAAAATTAGTTGTATCTCTTTATTTCCATATATATATTTCATTTACCTCTTTATATTTCTATTATTTTTGCACCTAATTATGTTACTTCAAATACTTCTTTATCATTTACCAAATTTAAGTTTGTTTTTTAATTTATTAATCATTATTAGGATTAGAATTATTGTTATCGAATTGTAGATTATTATATTCCATTTTATTTCTTCAAATACTATTATTTTATCTATATCTATATCTAATTATCTTAATGTTACTAATGGTAAATATATTTCTATTATTATAAGTAGAGAAATTATTATTTAAATTGTTGTAGTTATAACCCTAATACCTATCTGATCTAATTATATATTTACACGTCCTAATTTCTATCTATTTTAACTATATTTACATAAATTTCCCATACTTTTAATTTTAACACCATTTTTTTACCTTTTGTATAGTGAACCACATCAATACGTAATGTTCTTCATTTTGCCTTATTTATTATTTCTTTTATTACCCCCATATCTAATATTATTTTGAATCCTTCTTTTAAATATTTTATTAATACTTTGGGACGCAGTTTGTTATCATTAAATTTGTATTTTGTTGTTCCATATATTGTTTTTATTCCTACATAATCAATATTGGCTCCTATTTCATCTATTCCCTCAACTAGATTTTGTATTTGTATAATATCCAATTTTAATTCTTGTTTTATGTTGTTATTTTCCTTTTTTGTTGTTTCAAAATTGATTTTCATTTTTTCTATTTTCTCAACTTGGTTGTGTATATTTTCCATATCCATTTTCAATAGACCTTTTGTCTTGTAATTCTCTTTTTCTGTTATTTTAAAATTAATTTTTATTTCTTTATTCATATCTGCTTCTATGTTTTGTATGTTTTCTCTGTCTTATTTCGTTATCATTTCACTATTCCCTTTTATCATTTTTGGATTCTCTCCTATTTCAATTTTTAATTCATTTTCATTTTTCTTTAAACTTTCTATTTTTGTCGATTGTATTTCTTCCATTTCCATTAATCTTCCTAACATTTCATTTCTAATTTCTTGTTCTATTTCATGGATTCTTTCTTCTGTGTATCTTTTAGATTCTCTCAATTGTTTTCTTACATTTTCTATCTTCTCTTCCATTCTTTGACTACTTGTCCTTATTTCCTCTTTTATTTCTTCTCTCTGAATATCAAATTTTCTGCCTATAGTGTCATTCTGATTATTAAATAATTGTTGTAACATTTCCATCATTCTATTTTGTTCACTTCTACTTCCAGTTCCTTCTCCTTGATTCTGTCCTACCAACTCTTCTCTACTTCTCATTGTTTCTTCATGTTCTTCAATTGTTTCAGCTCTTTCGCTTCCCTCTGTCTCTTCATCATTCTCCTGATTATGTCTCCCTTTTTCCAAATAGTGTACTTGATAATCATCCATTCCCTTTCTTCTCGTTCTTCTTCTGGTTCTCCTTCTGTTCGTATTTGTTTACCATGTCTGAGTGTCATTCTTTTTTCCATTTTGCTTTGATTTTATCATTAGTCAATATAAAATTTAATAAATTCAATGTTTTATTAATAGTTCTTTGTTAAAATTTTCAAAATTTTCCAACCAATTTTTTTTAATGTCAATTTTTTTATATGCAAATTTTTTGACTTGCCCCATGTTCCAGCGACAAATGGTTATATTATTGATGTTTATATTGTTATTAATTTTTTTTATTTATTATCTTATTTTAAACTCGGCTAGCTCAGATTTTTTTTTATTTTATATATCTTTTTTAGAAAAAGTATAGAAAAAATAAGAAAATAATACGTTTGTTTTACTTTTTAATGTCTATTACTTCTTCTCACCAACACTTCTTAACATAAAACATTTACATTCCTAATCCTCAATTTCACAATCTTTAGCAAACTGAAACACATTTTCGGAGCAAAAAAAATTCTTAACTTCATTTTTCTGCCAAATCAAAAATTTTATATCTCTCCTACGTGACATTTCCTAAGCTTCTGACATTACATATTATAGAATTCTCAACTTAATGTCACCAATGTATAGTTTCACTTATGGAACTGTCACAACAAAAATCATCATGATTATTTACTGAAGTAATCTATTTTTAACAATCGGTGAATTTATAAGAGAAGTTGTTTCTAATGATTTCCTTGATTTTAACCTTCTTGTAAAGTTTCTTTTGTTAATATAAAGCGTTTTAAACAAACGCTTCACCCTTGTTATAGTTTAAAATCCGAATATCAGCAGCCTTATTAATTTTGTCACAACGTCAATGTATTCAACCAACTAGATTCAAGGCGGTTATTATACTTGCTGGATGGTTCATACCATGATAATATATATATATATATATATATATATATATATATATATATATATATATATATATATACGTGCCAGGAAGTGACCGTTATGTAAACAAACTGTAAACAAAGTAGTTAGAATGCGGTCAATATAGGGCTAATTAAACAACTATTTTTTGACTAGTTTAGCTTTCGAAATTAATTTATTTCCTTCATGAGAACATCTACAAATGGACAAAATTTGAATTAATAAAACTGAAAATCTGCTTAGAATAGAAAATTACTCACCAAAATAAGTTTAACATGTATGCATCAAGTAATCAAGATTTACAGGAGCAAGAAAATTCATTTAACGAATAACCGAAATATCACGTTGAAAGTCAAAAACATTTAAAAACATTAAAACTGCAATATCAAGCAGAAATGTAACAATTATTAACAACCACAACAATCCAAACACAATTAAAATGAATGTTCAATACATTATCCAAGGAGAAAGGCAACTATTTCAAGTCCATATCGGTTTTTTATCAAGAAACAAAAAGAAGACACCATCATCTAATGAATTTAACAGCAAGTGGAGTATCAATTATATTTATATTTATACAGTAACGATATAAATTGGTATTATAAAAGAATATGAGAGTGATGTGAAAACATCAGTGTGAAAAATGAAAAACGACTAAAAAAACTCAGCCATTCTACAAAGACAACAAATAGGTGTAAATTTTACTACGTCCATCAAACATCATACTATGTTTATCAACTATAACATGCTCTGCCAAAGCATAAGACAGCTTTGCAGTATTGCAATCACTCTTATGTGAGGTCAATCTCCCAGATAAACATCTAGAGGTCTGGCCTATATATATATTTTATTGCATTCACTACATGGAATGCTATAAATAAGGTTCGAAACCTCGCACATGCCCAACCCTCACTTGATTTTAGTGTAAAGGTTGTTGATTGTAAGTATATTATAGGTTGCAACCTTAACAGTAGTGGTACCCTTCAAAACTTTAAGGAGGTCTGGTGTTAAACCTGGTATGTACGGTAATGAACCATACCCCAAAACTGCACTATGGACTGAATCCGATACAACATCTTCAAATTTCCTGAAAATTGTCGGAGTGTCGTTTGAAAACTTGTTCACCATACCTCTAGGATATGAGTTCTGAATCAGAATCTCCTTCAATAAAATTAGGTCATTGTTAAGAAAATCTGGATGAGATAACTTTCTCACCCTATCCTTAAGGGCGAGAATTAAATTGGTTTTCATTTTTGGTGGATGACATGACCAATAACTAATGAACCTATTACTACATATCGATTTTCTGTACCAAGAAGTTCTTATAATATTATCCTCCCCTCTATGCAACTTCATGTGTAGAAAAGGTAACACACCATCTTCTTCCTTCTCAACTGTAAACTGTATGTATTCGTTATAAGAGTTGAACAAATTCAATGTGAACTGCACCCTATTAGGGCCTAATAACTGTTTGAACAAAAAGTCTGATCTTGATGGACTTAGTAAAATTTACACCTATCTGTTGTCATTGTAGAATGGCTGAGTTTTTTTAGTCGTTTTTCATTTTTCACATTGATGTTTTTACATCACTCATATTGTTTTATAATACCAATTTATATCCTTACTGTATAAATATAAATATAATTGATACTCCACTTGCTGTTAAATTCATTATATGATGGGGTCTTCTTTTTGTTTCTTGATAAAAACCCAATATGGACTTGAAATAGATGCCTTTCTCCTTGGGTAATGTATTGAACATTCATTTTAATTGTGTTTGGATTGTTGTGGTTGTTAATAATTGGTTCATTTTTGCTTGATATTGCAGTTTTAATGTTTTTAAATGTTTTTGACGCTCAACGTGATATTTCGGTTATTCGTTCAATGAATTTTCTTGCTCCTGTAAATCCTGATGTACTTGATGCATACATGTTAAACTTATTTTGGTGAGTAAGTTTGTATTCTAAGCAGATTTTCAGTTTTATTAATTCAATTTTTGTCCATTTGTAGCTGTTCTGATGAAGGAAATAAATTATTTCCGAAAGCTAAACTAGTCAAAAAATAGTTGCTTAATTAGCCCTATATTGACCGCATCCCAACTACTTTGTTTACAGTTTATATATATTTATATATATATGCAAATTGTTTTTCGCTTTTCAGCTATATATATATATATATATATATATATATATATATATATATATATATATATATATATATATATATATTGGCAAAAATATTGGAGTAGCAGCAAATAAAAGTACACTCTTTATAATATTTCCAAGCTTTCGGAAACGTTTATTTCCATCATCAGGGAGCACTACAAAAAATCACAAAAACGTTACAACAACTAAATGCGACCAACACCACAATCCGCCAAGCCAAAACAACCCCGACCAATCGCAAAATCTCTCTCTCTCACAAAAAGCAGCGAAGTAGTCAAGCATGTTTCAACTCAACAAAAAGCACTGATGGCGACACAAACATGAACTGTCAGAAAAGGTCAAACTGTGACAAAATTTTACCCGACTATAATACTGAAATAATTATATTTAATAACAAAGCCAATACATTACATTGAAATTCTTTTGTAGTCAAAAAATTTTGAAGAATATTATCAATTATGTAAAAACAACTAGCTATTCAAGCATCACAAACTCTCATCTCTCACATAAGAGAGTGTATGTTGCAGGAATCAACCAGCTTAAAAAATATATTCTATTTAAAATATGTATGTGATAGAATTATTTCATTTTTGAATTTATCAAAGTAAACAAAAAACATTTATTGGGTATTATGGTACAATTCCAACCGTTTCAAAGCAAATTACGTCTATTATCAAAAAATTCCTTCATACTTACATTATGTTGAGATTAATAAAAATAGTTGTTATAACGCTGTGACACAAGAAACATGACAAAGTCGAAATTACTAAAAAGCTTAATAAAATTTATATTACATTTTAAAATATTCTTTCCGCAAACTGAAACATTTCATACACAAACAGCAAATCCATCTATCACGTTATTATACGAAACTAGTTATAATTTTTTTTCCTGTTAATGGTAGGTGCACATTCCAAAGCGACAAAAAACCACAACAGGTGGGGGAATAAAATTGAATGTTATTATTAAAAAGATATTTTTATGATAAAATTGAAGAATTATGTAAATCCCGAATCATATTGAAATTTTGTTGTGTGTCAACAGACAGTAAAAAAGAGTAAATTTCACTAAGATTTTTTATATCTGATTTTTTATTGATAGAATTTGGCTCCTGTGCGATAAAAGTCATTTCCAAAAAGAGCCTCTTATGATAATTATTTTCCATTGTTAAAACCTTTACATCAGAATAATTCATATGATGGTCCTCAACATTCACATGTTCTGCCAGAGCACATCTCTCTGGATGCAACCGAGTGTCAGACTTATGGGACGATATCCTTTGGGATAAGATCCTAGAAGTCTGGCCAATATATTTATTATTACAATCACCACAAGGTATAGAGTAAACCACATTTGAGAGAGCTAAGGTTGGAGTCCTGTCCTTTAGTTTGCTAAAAACGGATTTAATTGTCAAAACTGTACTAAAAGCGATCTTAACGTTACTAAGTTGTTTAAAAATTCTACAAATTTTAGGGGAAACATCCCTTATATAAGGTATGGAAACATAAAAAAATGGAGTATCTACTGCAACCGCTCCAGCACTGGTTTGAACACTTTCAACTTGGTTGGTATTGTTAATATTACCATTATTGATGACTGACGTATTGAATAATATTTTTTTTAATAAAGTCTTAGGATATGAGTTATCAATGAAAAGTTGGAAAAGGTGTTTAAGGTTCTTATCATGGAATGAAGGGTCAGAAATGTTTAATACTCTACTCTTCATTTGTTTTATTAAATTAACTTTCATAGAGTGTTTATGATAGGACCAGTAACTCATGTACCTCCCTGACGAGATTGGTTTTCGATACCAATCTATATACAACGTATTGTCAACACGAATAAACTCAGTATCTAAAAAAGGCACAGAGCATTGGTCGTCTTCTACCTCAATGGTAAATTGGATATAGGGATCATAGCTGTTAAAAACAAATAAAATTTCATCAACCATGTCTCTAGGTAAGGCAACAATCATGTCATCGACATACTTTTTTACGAATAATAGGGTGAAAGGTAAAACCGGGATTACAGTATCCAATAAGTCATCCATCACATAGCAAGCTATAATAGGGCTAATGGTAGCACCCATAGGTGTACCAAAATTCTGTTTATAAAAGTTGTTCTCAAATGAAAAATAGGTGTTATTAAATAAGAAAGTTATTAATTCCATAAAAGTGTCTTTATCAACGCTACAATGACTGCTAATATCACCCCACCTCTTACTAATTGCTCTCAGTGCAGCGTCCAAATACACGTTACTGAAAAGAGACACAACATCCAAACTTGCTATTATGTAATTATCCGGAATATGCAATTTATTGAATTTATTGAAGACATCAAATGAATCACTAATAAAATACTCATTATCGGTATTGTAAGCTTTTGTCAAAATATCATGATAAGAACCTTAAACACCTTTTCCAACTTTTCATTGATAACTCATATCCTAAGACTTTATTAAAAAATTTTTTATTCAATACGTCAGTCATCAATAATGGTAATATTAACAATACCAACCAAGTTGAAAGTGTTCAAACCAGTGCTGGAGCGGTTGCAGTAGATACTCCATTTTTTTATGTTTCCATACCTTATATAAGGGATGGTTCCCCTAAAATTTGTAGAATTTTTAAACAACTTAGTAACGTTAAGATCGCTTTTAGTACAGTTTTGACAATTAAATCCGTTTTTAGCAAACTAAAGGACAGGACTCCAACCTTAGCTCTCTCAAATGTGGTTTACTCTATACCTTGTGGTGATTGTAATAATAAATATATTGGCCAGACTTCTAGGACCTTATCCCAAAGGATATCGTCCCATAAGTCTGACACTCGGTTGCATCCAGAGAGATGTGCTCTGGCAGAACATGTGAATGTTGAGGACCATCATATGAATTATTCTGATGTAAAGGTTTTAACAATGGAAAATAATTATCATAAGAGGCTCTTTTTGGAAATGACTTTTATCGCACAGGAGCCAAATTCTATCAATAAAAAATCAGATATAAAAAATCTTAGTGAAATTTACTCTTTTTTACTGTCTGTTGACACACAACAAAATTTCAATATGATTCGGGATTTTCATAATTCTTCAATTTTATCATAAAAATATCTTTTTAATAATAACATTCAATTTTATTCCCCCACCTGTTGTGGTTTTTTGTCGCTTTGGAATGTGCACCTACCATTAACAGGAAAAAAAATTATAACTAGTTTCGTATAATAACGTGATAGATGGATTTGCCGTTTGTGTATGAAATGTTTCAGTTTGCGGAAAGAATATTTTAAAATGTAATATAAATTTTATTAAGCTTTTTAGTAATTTCGACTTTGTCATGTTTCTTGTGTCACAGCGTTATAACAACTATTTTTATTAATCTCAACATAATGTAAGTATGAAGGAATTTTTTGATAATAGACGTAATTTGCTTTGAAACGGTTGGAATTGTACCATAATACCCAATAAATGTTTTTTGTTTACTTTGATAAATTCAAAAATGAAATAATTCTATCACATACATATTTTAGATAGAATATATTTTTTAAGCTGGTTGATTCCTGCAACATACACTCTCTTATGTGAGAGATGAGAGTTTGTGGTGCTTGAATAGCTAGTTGTTTTTACATAATTGATAATATTCTTCAAAATTTTTTGACTACAAAAGAATTTCAATGTAATGTATTGGCTTTGTTATTAAATATAATTATTTCAGTATTATAGTCGGGTAAAATTTTGTCACAGTTTGACCTTTTCTGACAGTTCATGTTTGTGTCGCCATCAGTGCTTTTTGTTGAGTTGAAACATGCTTGACTACTTCGCTGCTTTTTGTGAGAGAGAGAGATTTTGCGATTGGTCGGGGTTGTTTTGGCTTGGCGGATTGTGGTGTTGGTCGCATTTAGTTGTTGTAACGTTTTTGTGATTTTTTGTAGTGCTCCCTGATGATGGAAATAAACGTTTCCGAAAGCTTGGAAATATTATAAAGAGTGTACTTTTATTTGCTGCTACCCCAATTTTTTTGCCAATTTTTCCTAACTGGTCAGCAAAGACTTCCAATCTTTATATATATATATATATATATATATATATATATATATATATATATATATATATATTAACATAGAGTGAAAACTGCAACACCCTGTATACAGAATTATTAATAATAGACTATATATTTCAAGTAATTAAAATTTTTGGAATTTGAATTTTTTTTAAAAATGATCAAAAAAGGAGACAATCTGTACTATTTACTATTCAATAGAGAAAGCATATAAAAGATCTAACTGTATGATTATAGAGAAGAATTAAAATAAGCTTTATAAGAATATAGGTGACATAAAAACAACTTCCATATTTAAAAGAGAGAATTTTAAAACGTTTGTTACATATGAATGAAATAATAATAACCCTTTGTTCTTATTGTCAAAGTAAATTAATATTGTGATTTGTTTTAAAGAAGTGAATATTAGGGTTTGAAGGAAGTTTTCAATAAGATTGTATAAGTATTTAAAATATGTAAATGTAGGAAGTAAAATGAAAAACATTAACTCTATGGAATATGACATTTGTTGAACGATTTGACATTTTGAATAAATAATTTAGAAAACAAGAACTGTCATTTAGTAAATTTATTGAAATACAAATTAAGGAAGAAATATATGAGTTATAATCGTTAAAGAGGCTCAAAACAGAATGTTTTAAAATGATGGATGGACAATCCACTATTTGAAATGAAATCTTTCCAATAAGAAATTTGATAACCAATTTTGATTGGTGGAATGCTTTTAAGATATATTTATCAGCGACAAGTAGGTTGCTAATAATAATAAAAAAATTGAATGGGAACAGTTTGTTGATTATACAGTCTATTGACTAAGTACTTTTTTTTGGGTAGAAATTTTGAAGAAGCAACATCTTTTGGAGAAAAATTTTGAAACTTTTAAAAAAAACAATAATTTGGCATTCTAAATCAAAGAAAGAAATACATTATACTTAAAAGCTAGAGTAATATATTTAAAGCAAGCAGAAGTACACATTATAGGAGATTGGTAATTATATTTGAATACTAACCATAAAATTTATAGATGTAATTAAGTAAAATATTGTATGGTGGAACGGTGTCTCCACCATACCTTTTAGAAAGCTTTGGATTATATGATTTGATTAAAATGTATTGATGTGGATGAAGTATAGCACTGTTTCTGGATATTGTGCAAGCTGGACAAATGGTATGGTATTTTTCAAGAGGTAACCTAAAACAAAATAAGAAACATTTATTGATGTGCATTAATTGAACTATAAAGTGAAAAAAGGTATTTAAAACTATTTAATTATATAAAAAGAAGTTAGAGTAAACTTACCCATTTAGTGTAAAGAATTGAACTTTGATGTTAAACAGACGCTTATGAGTTTTATCTTCCGCCATTTTCCTATCATAGGCGTTTATATAACGGATTTCGTATTATAAGATTTGTGTTTAAAGTTGCCTATTTTGAATTAGATATAGAAATTGTACTTCATTGAGTGGATGACTTTATTTGAATGAATGATCATAATAGAAAATAGGTTTTCATTAATTTATGTCCTTGTAAAAGAATAATGTATTTTCCTATAGCATTAAAATAACGTTTTTCTATTTGAAGAACATTGTGAAATTGTTTTCTTGAGATTTTTCATTTCTCTATGGTGATTGCTCCATCTAGTTTAAACATTTGGTAGCTTTAAACTGACATCTATGAACCGTGGAGAGGTTCAGCATTGAACACAGGACCGTCTTTAGAATTTCTTTGGAAACAATAATAAAACAAGTATATTTTGATAAACAAAATTTTTATTGAAGGGTAGGAATGTTATTTGAATTTCGGCGCTTATATTAGAAATTGAAATTGTTTTTTTTTGTTTTTCTACATCTGAACCCTACTCTGAGATTAGAGAGTTTCTCATGCAAAGAAATAATTATTTTACAAGTAAATCTTAAATATTTCAATATACCGGGCAAATAAAAATTAAATATCAACAAAACTAAACTGAAAATAATAATTCATAGTATTTAGACTTTTTAAACATTCTCTCTCTCCCCAATTCTATCCACAATAATATATTTATATATATATATATATATATATATATATATATATATATATATATAAAACCACGAATATTGGGGTAACGGCAAGTTAATTAAAGAAAACTCTTGTTACTGTTTTTCTTCCAAGCTTTCGGAAACGTTTATTTCCATTATCAAGGATAAGTAAATTGAGATTGTTATAAATTGGTAAATATTTAAATTTTTAAAAAAATTTTTTTTTCAATCATAAATAATTTTGACAGATTCATGAATGTAAAAATTTTCTTTATATGCTTAAATGTTTTTGAAAACAAAAGAAGAAAATAGGTTATATTTGTAATATAGGTTAATAGTTATTAGAATATTCTTGTTTTATTATATAAAATTCAACCTCAAATTATTATAGATGTCATCTTAATAATTTCTTCATATTTACATTTTATTTAAAAGTATTGAAAAAATTAAAATCATTTACCTAAAATAAAATTATTTCAAAAATCATCAAATTTTATTTATATAGTTTTAATTATGTATAAGAATTTGAAATGTACTTATTTTTATTATCAATTGTTAGTAGATAATAATAAATATCACTCAGATTATTATGGTCACTTTTTTGACAGTATTAGGTTCTTGAAATATATGAGCCATTTCTAAGAAAAGTCTTTTTTTGGTATTTGGTTGTATGTCCAAAATATTAACAGATTCAAAATCCATAAAGTGATCATTATCAATTACATGTTCAGATAAAGCACATCTTTCAGGATGTAACTTACAATCGCTCTTATGGAGACGGTTCTTTAATTTCTGACCAGTGTGACCAACATATTTTTTATCACAATTTTTGCATGGAATAGAATATATAACATTTGAAAGATTAAGAATTGAAGTTTTGTCTTTCAAATTAGTGAAAATAGATTTTATGGTTAAGCATGTTTTATTGGCAATTCTAATGTTGTTCATTGGTTTAAAAATCCTACTCAACTGTGGTGTTATTTCTTTAATATATGTTAAAGATACATAATAATTTATATTTTCTGATTGGTCGTTTCTAATATTAATGTCTGCTATGTCTATAGTTGGAGAATAATTAAATAGTATGTTTTTAACTAATTTATTTGGATAACCATTATCCAAAAATAGATGATATAAAGTTTTTAAGTCCCTTTCATGAAAAATATTATTTTAGCATTACCAAAAACTAATTTAAATGAAGTTCTTTTAATATTCAATAACTATAATCCATATATAAAATTTACAATTGAAAAAGAAGACAGTAATCAAAGTGTACCATTTCTAGACACAAAATTTATAAGAAATAATGATAACACATTGTCTATTGATTGGTACAGAAAACCAATTAGCTCAGGAAGATTCAGGAACTATTGGTCTTACCATAAATATTCAATGAAAATTAACTTAATTAAACAAATGAGGAATAGAATAACCAAAATATCAGATCCTATTTTTCATGAAAAGAACTTAAAAACTTTATATCATCTATTTTTGGATAATGATTATCCAAATACATTAGTTAAAAACATACTATTTAATTATCTCCAACTATAGACATTGCAGACATTAATATCAGAAACCACCGATCAGATAATATAAATCATTATGTACCTTTACCAAATATTAAAGAAATAACACCACAGTTGAGTAGGATTTTTAAACCAATGAACAACATTAGAATTGCCAATAAAACATGCTTAACCATAAAATCTATTTTCACTAATTTGAAAGACAAAACTTCAATTCTTAATATTTCAAATGTTATATATTCTATTCCATGCAAAAATTGTGATAAAAAATATGTTGGTCACACTGGTCAGAAATTGAAGAACCGTATAAGTCTCCATAAGAGCGATTGTAAGTTACATCCTGAAAGATGTGCTTTATTTGAACATGTAATTGATAATGATCACTTTATGGATTTTGAATCTGTTAATATTTTGGACATACAACCAAATACCAAAAAAAGACTTTTCTTAGAAATGGCTCATATATTTCAAGAACCTAATACTATCAACGAAAAAAGTGACCATAATAATCTGAGTGATATTTATTATTATCTACTTACAATTGATAATTAAAATAACTAAATTTCAAATTCTTATACATAATTAAAACTATATAGATGAAATTTGATTATTTTTGGAAATAATTTTATTTTAGGTAAATGATTGTAATTTTTTCAATACTTTTAAATAAAATGTGATTATGAAGAAATTATTAAGATGACATCAATAATAATTTGAGGTTGAATTTTATATAATAAAAGAAGAATATTCTAAACCTACATTACAAATATAACCTATTTTCTTCTTTTGTTTTCAAAAACATTTTAGCATATAAAAAAGATGTTTACATTCATGAATCTGTCAAAATGTCAAAATGATTTATGATTGAAAAAAAAATCATCAGCCAGCAGTTCCTTGGTATTAGATGTGCTGACAAGTGACAATCACGTTCCACCAATTGACACTACCCTTTTTGCAGATAACTAGCATATTTCCACCTCTTCTGTTGGGTGCATTGGTGTTGGTAGATGCACCCATTATGACTTTTATTATACATATATGTATATTACATAATTATTATTTTTACTTTAATAATTACTATATTACAATATTATTATTATTAATTTTATATTCCTTAATTGCTTTTGTTTTTGTCTTCGCAGCTGGTGATGAGTCACAGTGTCCTCTACCGTATATGTTTTGTTGTTATACGAACCTCTTACTATTGGAAATATATTATTTCCTCTTCTTCTTTCTTATGAATGCAATATTCAACCCCACTACATTCTTCTTTTCCATCTTAATTATTAACTCTCACAACGGAGACCATCCTCTTTTGGGTACTTGATGTCATGTTTATCTACTCAACTAATTGTTGGCATCATTGACTGTCAATTAATCCCTCCAATGTAGAAGGAAAACGATATCATTTCTTGGCCGGCTTTTGACAATAAAAAAGCACTCGTGTTCGTTTGTCTGCAAAATGGTGTTAGATGTTGGCTTTTTTAGTCATCTTAATGTGATTGTGCTATTTTAAACCTTTGTTAGTTAACTGTTTCATATTTTAAATATCCGTAGTTTAATTTTATACAACATAATGGAGTCTAACCTCAATTCGGAGGTAAGTTCGCACCTGTTATGATTTCTTTCTTATTGTATCTTGCTTAGTAACTACAGTATCTTAATGCTGTTTTTTCCATTTCAGTATTCCTGATGATGAGGACAATAATCCTCGAAAGCTCGAAAATTTTCCGTTAAGAGTACACTTTTTTCCTTTTCTCTTGCTGCATACCCCAATATTCACCAGTTTTATATATATATATATATATATATATATATATATATATATATATATATGTATATGCAATACCCACTAATCTATTCGTTGCTTATTATATATATATATATATATATATATATATTGTTGTAAATAGAACATATACATAACCTATATAGAATCCTGATAAAGGATATAAAATTAAAATTTGTCAATAAAAATAATTTTTAAAGATAATGTATCAAAATAATAAAATACCTTGTATAACAATATAACCAAGTACGATCAATGGGTATAATCAAAAAGAAAGTAAATAAATATAAAAAGAAATCATAAACAACCATCAGAAAAACAGTTGTAAAATTAATTCTTCAACTTAATAAAAACAACCTTAGACAGAACCTCACAAGTAAACGCAGATCAAGAAATAATATAACGCTGCATGGAATCTTAGACACCCAGAGCATCTGTTTATATTTTAAAAATAAATAGAATCTCCTAACAAAATCAACAAAAACTATAATGATTAAACAATAAAAAGACATTAAGAAGTAATAAAATATATAGAATAAGATATTTAGTTAATAATTAATCATAAAAGTAGATATAGGAAATATTATAATAAGTAGGAATCTGTAATATAGGCAAGGTCAAATTTATACCAAATAAAACAGTTGAGACAAATTATACCAACATAAATAATTATTAATATAAAATACAATAATGAAATAAATGATTACCGACATAGTTTATGTGTATAGATGTAATAACATCAAACATAATGAGAAATAAATTGTATACATGTATAATAGGTGAATATGTAGGTTGTAGAAAACGTAAAATTAATGAAATTGCATTGACCAATCAAAACATCGCAAATAAACAGTAATATGGAAAAAGGCAATAATAATAAGGTGTGAGTGAATAAGTCAATGACAATAAGTGTATTATGAATAAAAAACAATAGTTTGCAATAAGTTTATGTTAGAAAACAATAAAAAACAAGAATAAACAAAGTGACAGGTGAATTTTTCAATCGAACTTTCGAGAACAAAATCCACTTCCGGTGACAAACCATAAAAAGGGTTTTGTTCGATGGAAAATGCGGGAAATTGGGAGTTGAGCGTCAGTGATCATATAAGTAACACGAATATAAAGTTATCCAAATTTTTTTTCAATGTAACAAATTTTATAATTAATCAAGACAAAGGTATATAAATCCATATAAATTTAATCAGTTATAAATAAATCAAGTGTAACAAAGTTTTGTGAGACTACGAATAGCAGAGGAAACAATTATCACCCAGATAATTACGAGCAAGATATTCATCCATCGAAGGCGGGAAAATCTATTGGAAGCGTTCCCTGGTGTGGCATCATTTCAAGAAAAAGGAACAAAAGGTCGGTTGTGTGTTAATTAAATATATTTGGTACCAAATAAATAATAACTTTCAAATAAGAACGTATGAATAATAATTTAAAATAATAATTTCGAATGATATAAGAAAATTTAAGAGCTCATATACCTGGTAGTAAAGTTCTTTTATCTTTACATGAATATAATATACCAGAGAAAAGTAATATTAAAACTTACCATTGTAAAGTGTGGATAAATGTATAATTTCTTTCATGTCGAACTTCACCAAAAATATATATAAAAAGTTATGCAAATGAGCCATAAAAAGTCGTTTTAAAAAGAAAGGTATAATTTTTTTGTAATATAAAGAAAGTCATATTCAAAGTGGAAATTTAGATATATATAAAATAACTCATTATTTATGTATAACGTAAGAATTTGTAGAACAAAAGGTTAATCATTTATTTTATTAATAAGTAGTTTCATCAGTCTAACTGTGTGATAAGACGTAACAAATAGTTTATATATTAATCATTTTTTTTTATGTTTTCAAAAGTTTTTCAAAAAATTTTTTTATCAGTCACATAAATATATGACATTAATAAGTAAGGTTGATTTTATTATAATAATATGCCCAGAACCCTACTGATTTTAAGAGTCGTAAACGAATAAGAGCAACCGAGGTAAGAAAACATAAGAATTAAATATGTTTATAAATAGCATACTAAATAAAAGGAATCATTATTAAAATATATGTGTAATTTGGCGAACCCAATAAGAATTCTAATTATTACTATAATAATTATAACATTATTATATACACACACACACATATATATAACTGTCTCCGCAACGTGGGGCATTAGGCAATTAGGGCATTAGGCAATTGAGCATTAGGCAATTAGGGCATGAGGCAATTAGAGCAAATAGGTCAATTAAAATTAGTGCAATTAGGGCATTAAGGCAACTAAAATTAGAGCATTAAGGTATTAAGGAATTGAATAGAGAAAATAATATTAAATAAATTTATAAAATAATATACAAGTAAAATGGAGAATAAAATGACGTTAAGAGATGGCAAACAAGTTGGAATAGAAGATGGATCTGATCAGGAGACTGATGGAAGAGAACTTGGAATGGGTGATTTCCAAGTACATTACTTGATACAAGGAAGAGATAATCAAGAGAACGAGGAAGAGACAGATGAAAGTGAAAAAATGGAATCAATTGAAGAAATTGAAACAATCACAATGAGAGAAGAAAATAATCAAGGAATGGTATCTGGAAAAAAGGATGAACAAAATATGACGATGGAAATTTTACAAACTATGAAACGAATGGAAACAAGCAATCAAAAAATGGGAACAAGTAACCAAAGAATCAGAGAAGAAATAAAAATAACTAATCAAAGTATGAGAGAAGAAATAAAAACAAGCAATCAAAGAATATAAGAAAAGATAGAAGATATAAGAAAACAATTAGATGAATAAAAAAAATATACAGAAGAAAGAATTCAAACAACAAAACAAGAAATTAGAGATGAAATGATAGGAAGAATAATGGAATTAGAAGAAGTACAATCTACGAAAATACAAAATTTAAAGAAGAATGAAAATGATTTAAAAATTGAAATTGGAGAAAACACAAAGAAAATAAAAGGAAATAGTGAAAAACTCACCAAATTAGACAGAGAAATTATGAAGACAAATAAAAATATACAAAGCATAGAGGATGATATAACTAACGAAATACAAATGAATTTTAAGATAGCAGAGGAAGAAAACAACAAGATAAAAAGGGAATTAACAATGGAGATGAAAAATATTCAAGGAAAAATTGAACAAATAGAAAGAAAAGGAGGAAATATGGAATATATAGGGGGAATAAGAACTATTTATGGATCAGCCAATCAAAAATTCGATGGAAACAATAAGAAATTACATCCAAAAATATTCATAAGAATTTAAAAAAATAGAGTAAGAGGAATGAATGATATTGAGGACATAAAGGAGGTGATTAGAGACCATTTAGAAAATCATGCATTAATATGGTTTGCTGCAAGGGAAAAGGACATAACAAAATTTAATGAATTTGAGACAGCATTTTTACAGTACTTTTGGGGCGAAAATGCACAATCAGCTGTGAGGGAACAATTGTATTTTGGCAAATTTTCTGAAAACAGAAGCCACAGCTTGAATAACTATGCAATTCATATGCATGCAATGACGCAGTATTTAGAACCACCAATCCCTGAAGAAGAAATTGTCATGTTCATAGCAAGACATTTTAAGGCAGAACTAGCTGAAACCATTGCGGTACAAAACATAAGAAAACTAGACCAATTATCGATGTATCTACAAAGAGTAGAAAGAAATTTGACGAGACAGAATACTGCTCAACAAAGTCGAAGAATAAATAATGACAATAACGCAAATAACGCAAATAACCCAAGAAATACAAATACTAATAGCAACAATCAAAACAATAATTGGAACAATAACAGATTTAATTACAATCGAAATAGTGATAATAATAGACCATATAATAATAACAATAATTATAACAACAGAGATACAAATTATAGAAACAATAATTATAATAGTAATAACAGAAATAACAATTTTAATAATAATAGAAACAGAAATAATGATGACTCATACAGACCAAACAACTATCATGACAGAAACAATAGACCATATAGAAGAAACTCAGAAGGAGATGGAGAAAGGAGAAATACAGACTACCAAACAAGAAGAGTTAATTATCAGAGAATTGATCAGAATAGAAGAAGTAGATCAGAAGAAAGAGGGGAAAGAACTATAAATGAAGATAATGCAAGAACAGAGACGACACCAATACATAGACAAGACACAGGACGAACAACAGACATAAATGATAATCAAAATTTTTAAATACGCACACATCAAATAAACAAAATCTATATATCTGTACTTATGAAAATCCAAATGAATTTATAAATTTGAATGAAAATATAAATACAGATGGGAATAATGTTTGATAATAATAAATGGATTAGTTAAAAATTTAGGAGCTAAAATAATTATTGATACTGGATCAGAAGCATCAATAATCAATCAAAAGTTTGTTGATAGATTAAATATTCGAATGAATAATATTATTAAAATTCCAAAAATTAATTTAATTGGTGCTAATTGCAAGAAATTATGTGAAATCAATAGATCAATGAACATAAATGTGAATATTGGGGGAAAGGAATTCAATTTACAAGTATTAATAGCTCCAAATATTGAAACTGAAATAATAATAGGATGTGATGAATTAGAAAAACATAAAACTATAATAAATTTAGAAGAAAGAAAATTAAGAATGGATGGAACATGGATTAACTTTGAAATAATAGTATTAAAGGAAGAAGTAAGAAGAGTTAGCAATATGTACAAAGAAAAAGGAGATGATGAATATGAATATGAATAAGAAGAAGAAGAAAATGAAATTATAATTGATTGTCCTGATGATAGGTAAGAAGAAATAATAAATTTAATAAATAAATATATTAATTTATTTTCAAAGGAGAATAGAATTGCGAAATATTATGTACATAAAATAGAAGTAAATGAAGATATTAAAAATTTCAAAGCAAAAACATATCCCATCCCTTATAAACATAAAGATCAAGTAAGAAAATGTATAAAAGAACTCTTAGAAAATAAAATAATAGAAAGAAGTAATTCACAATACATAAATCCTATTGTTGTAGTAGTTAAGAAGAATGGAGAATTAAGACTTTGCTTAGACGCTAGAAATATCAATAAATTTTCAAAACCCCAATATGAAGCACCTATGTCAGTCGAATCAATTTTAGGACGGATAACAAAAACGTCAATATTTTCAAGATTAGATTTAAAACATAGTTTTTGGCTAATTCCATTGCAGGAGGAAAGTAGAGGTTATTCCTTATGTAATTGACAATGAAAATGGAGTGAATAGCTATGTTTTAAAAGATCCTATCAGTAATAGAACGAGAGGAGTATTTCATATCAGTAATTTATATAGATTTTGTAATTAAATTATGACTAATACTAACAGACATTAACTGACAATATAATAGACATTATTAATACTAAAGAATTCAGGATAACAGACTTAATAATTAAAATCAAACTAAAGAGATGAAGGACACACAAATTTCAAAGTATCCAAAAGTTTAACTATCAAAATGATCATAATCCCAAAAATTAGAAAGTCAAATGATAAATGAAATTTCAAGTTTATTATAGTACATGTTGAAAAACGGTTATTATAAGATTGTATAATAATTTAATTATGAAGAATAAGATGGAAAAGTATATAAAATATATTAATTAAAAATGATGAATATTATTAATGAAACATGAAATAAAGAAGTGAATATGAAATAATATTGATGAAAAATGAATGATATGAAAAGATATAAAAATAAGACAGATCATAATTAAGATATTGAAATAGGATTATAAATAACAAGAATAATAAAGAAAAAAATACTATGATAAAATAATTAAATGGATAAAATTTGGTTTTCTCATTTCTTTTATATTTAAAATAAATCAAGAAAACAAATTTTGGGAATGTTGTTGTAAATAGAACATATACATAACCTATATAGAATCCTGATAAAGGATATAAAATTAAAATTTGTCAATAGAAATAATTTTTAAAGATAATTTTTCAAAATAATAAAATACCTTGTATAAGAATATAACCAAGTACGATCAATGGGTATAATCAAAAAGAAAGTAAATAAATATAAAAAGAAATCATAAACAACCATCAAAAAAACAGTTGTAAAATTAATTCTTCAACTTAATAAAAACAACCTTAGACAGAACCTCACAAGTAAACGCAGATCAAGAAATAATATAACGTTGCATGGAATCTTAGACACCCAGAGCATCTGTTTATATTTTAAAAATAAATAGAATCTCCTAACA
This sequence comes from Galeruca laticollis, assembly GCA_963921935.1. NCBI lineage: Eukaryota > Metazoa > Arthropoda > Insecta > Coleoptera > Chrysomelidae > Galeruca > Galeruca laticollis. The sequence goes on from OY998180.1 coordinate 169,370,704, forward strand.
AAATCAACAAAAACTATAATGATTAAACAATAAAAAGACATTTAGAAGTAATAAAATATATAGAATAAGATATTTAGTTAATAATTAATCATAAAAGTAGATATAGGAAATATTATAATAAGTAGGAATCTGTAATATAGGCAAGGTCAAATTTATACCAAATAAAACAGTTGAGACAAATTATACCAACATAAATAATTTTGAATATAAAATACAATAATGAAATAAATGATTACCGACATAGTTTATGTGTATAGATGTAATAACATCAAACATAATGAGAAATAAATTGTATACATGTATAATAGGTAAATATGAAGGTTGTAGAAAACGTAAAATTAATGAAATTGCATTGACCAATCAAAACATCGCAAATAAACAGTAATATGGAAAAAGACAATAAGGTGTGAGTGAATAAGTCAATGACAATAAGTGTATTATGAATAAAAAACAATAGTTTGCAATAAGTTTAAGTTAGAAAACAATAAAAAACAAGAATAAACAAAGTGACAAGTGAATTTTTCAATCGAACTTTCGAGAACAAAATCCACTTCCGGTGACAAACCATAAAAAGGGTTTTGTTCGATGGAAAATGCGGGAAATTGGGAGTTGAGCGTCAGTGATCATAGAAGTAACACGAATATAAAGTTATCCAAATTTTTTTTCAATGTAACAAATTTTATAATTAATCAAGGCAAAGGTATATAAATCCATATAAATTTAATCAGTTATAAATAAATCAAGTGTAACAAAGTTTTGTGAGACTACGAATAGCAGAGGAAACAATTATCACCCAGATAATTACGAGCAAGATATTCATCCATCGAAGGCGGGAAAATCTATTGGAAGCGTTCCCTGGTGTGGCATCATTTCAAGAAAAAGGAACAAAAGGTCGGTTGTGTGTTAATTAAATATATTTGGTACCAAATAAATAATAACTTTCAAATAAGAACGTATGAATAATAATTTAAAATAATAATTTCGAATGATATAAGAAAATTTAAGAGCTCATATACCTGGTAGTAAAGTTCTTTTATCTTTACATGAATATAATATACCAGAGAAAAGTAATATTAAAACTTACCATTGTAAAGTGTAGATAAATGTATAACTTCTTTCATGTCGAACTTCACCAAAAATATATATAAAAATTTCCACTAGTAACAGACCACAACTAATTCCAGTTTATATCAATACACAATTATTACCATACGGTAAAATAATATTTAAAACGTAAATTTTGAGTCGATAAAAATATCAAATGTGTTTCCAATTTCACGTCCCGAATAAAACTGAAAATTAGCATTTAAAATCATTTCATAATCCTCCTAGTTAGAAAGAAACATTTTAAAAGGTTTTTTGTTTAAAGTAGAAGCAAATTTAGAAATGCAGGTGCTTGTAAATTTCTAAGAATTTCAACGCTCACAAGATTTCGACCAAGTTATGCAAATGAGCCAGAAAAAGTCGTTTTAAAAAGAAAGGTATAATTTTTTTGCAATATAAAGAAAGTCATATTCAAAGTGGAAATTTAGATATATATAAAATAACTCATTATTTATGTATAACGTAAGAATTGGTAGAACAAAAGGTTAATCATTTATTTTATTAATAAGTAGTTTCATCAGTCTAACTGTGTAATAAGACGTAACAAATAGTTTATATATGAATCATTTTTTTTATGTTTTTAAAAGTTTTTAAAAAAAATTTTTTATCAGTCACATAAATATATGACATTAATAAGTAAGGTTGATTTTATTATAATAATATGCCCAGAACCCTACTGATTTTAAGAGTCGTAAACGAATAAGAGCAGCCGAGGTAAGAAAACATGAGAATTAAATAAACTACATGTTTATAAATAGCATACTAAATAAAAGGAATCATTATTAAAATATATGTGTAATTTGGCGAACCCAATAAGAATTCTAATTATTACTATAATAATTATAACATTATTATATACACACACACATAAATAATATATATATATATATATATATATATATATATATATATATATATATATATATTTCAAGCAGGCTACCGAGCATATCATGAATTCCGCTCTCCAATCTTATGCAAAAAAATCAAAAGAAGTACTGAAATGAAAATCTTAAGAACAGCAATAAGGCCAACAGTAACCTGTGGAGGAGAAACGATGATTCTAAGGAACGCTGATGAAGAAAAACTTAATATATTCGATAGAAAAATGATAAGAAGAATAAATACAAAAAAGTAGTACAATTTTAAACGAAGAAACCAGATTTATAAAAGCTCAGCGAATACGATAGCTAGGACACATAAGACGAATGAAAAATAATAGTGAAGTTAAAAAAATAACAGAATGGAAGTCCTTAGGTAACCGATCTAGAGGAAAACCAAAAAGCAAATCGGAGAGACAAGTAAAAGTTGATCTGAACGAGATGGGAGAGTGTGGATGGTGGAATTACACCCAGGACAGAAGAAATTGAGGAAAATAGCGGAAAAATCCAAAACATGCAATATATATATATATATATATATATATATATATATTATTTGTATATTATATATATATATATATATATATATATATATATATATATATATATATATATATATATACAGGTTGTCCAGGAACTTAAAACAAAAATCTCACCATCATCAAGCAGAGGTGGATAATGATAAGGTAAGATGTATTCGGTGTAACCTTCAGCACAAACAATTGGGTTCGGCAACACTATCCCTTGATGTAATGCAGGACACAGTAGCACTTATCCAGGGATCCTGGATAAGACAAACCAAAATCAAATCATGAGATTAAATAATTCGAAAGGATTAATTTTCAGCTCTCCAAGCAATCAGCAACCTAGGACGGCCACATATATATCCCTAGGAGTTTTAAGACCTACACACTGACGTACTTTACGTGCTCCGTCCTGGTAGTGAAGGTTGAATATGCCTAGAAAGGTAAAAATAAAGTGTTAATACTGGCATCCGCATACCTCCCCTTGGACACATCCAAACCACCACCAATAAAGGAGTTGGTTGACCTTGTGGAACACTGTCTCACCCAGAAGCTTGAATTGGTAATAGGCTGTGATTCAAACTCTCACCACGTAAGCTGGGGCAGTAAAGATATTACCACTAGTGGTAAGTCTTTTTACATAAAACTCAACTTCTTCAGAGGTGAAATATTTAGAGGTCACCTTCGACAGTTAACGAGGAACTCTTATCTAGAAAACAGAGTAAAAAAAGCATATATTTTTTATGAACAGTGTCACAGAACCATCGGCCGTATCTGGGGAATGTCGCCTAGGATCACTACCTGGATCTACACTGCCATCAATAGACCTATGCGACGCGATTGCCTGGGGAGTTAAAGCAAACCAACTGACAGTCGTCCGAAAACTGGATCAAATACAGAGAACAGCATGCCCAACACAACAGGAGGCATGAAAATCACACCAACAAGAGCTATGGAGGTGATCCATGATCTCACTTCCCTTGACATACACATCAAGGATAATGTTTTGACGACAATGACATGTCTACGCTCTACCTGTATACAACCTGATGTGGGATGCGGTTAAGTGAGACGTAATTTGTGGCATGCGGCCCTCATAGAAGTCCCACTGCTGCAGGCCAATATGGACTCGATTCCACCGCGATATGCATTTCGCAGGTCCTGCAAGGAAATCTTTAAAAATAACTCACAAACCCCATAGGAAGTAGGCGTAATCCGCATCTTCACAGATGTGTCTAAAACCAATGTAGGCTCAAGATGTGGGATTTTATCCAGACCCTGAATCTAAATATAAAATGGGCAATGGTCTGCAATGCAAGTGTTGTCCAAACAGAGCTTACTGCTATCTGCATCGCTGCAAAAGAGATTACCAAAAGGAACACCGCAGGTAATAATATTTACATCCTCACGAATAGTAAACAAACACTACTAGCCTTGAACAGACCACACATTGTATCAGCCCTAGTATTGGAATGTCACATGGTCCTAATCGAAGCCTGTAACAACAACATGGTCACTTTAGGGTGGATCAAAGGCCACGGGAAATCGAAAGGGAACCGTATTGCTGACTCGCTAGTCAGGAAAGCAGACTTCAAAAAAATCTTGGGACCCGGCACTTCCATCGGTTTATCGGCGTCAGCGACGGCTGATCTATCAAAGAAACACTCCCATAATAAGTTTAAGGGTAGAAGGGACGACGCAAAAGGCTGCAGGCTTGCCAAGGAACTGTTACAGTATCCGGACAGCAAGGTAGCCAAAAAATACGTGACTATGAACAGGTAGAACTTACGAACAGCCACGGGTATTCTGACTGGTCACTGCCACCTACGAAAACACTTCCACAGATTGAGTCTGTCTGTTACCCCACTTTGTAAAGGATGTGAACAAGAATATGAGACTGTCGGACACATTCTTTGCGAATGTCCTACAATCTCTCAGTTTAGGTTTTCTGTATTTGGCGAGCACAGGCTAACATACGCCAGTATGAGGGAACTTACTTCAGGCGACGTTATCGCCTACTTCAAACAAGTAGGCTGGATGACGAACTACAAGGAAGTCTGAACCTCAGAAGGATGCACTATGGGCCAATTGTGGCCTAAGTTCTGTGGAGTCACCCACCCTTCAAATGCTTACAGATACAGATACAAATACTCACCACCTTTTAGGGGTGATATCTCGGAAGGAGGTGAGCCGAGGAAATTTTTCCATATGAAATATCCATCATAATTTCATACGGGCAATCTCCTTCCTAATTTTCTGGCAAGAGTTTAGAGTTAGAAACACCTTGTATATAATATGACTAAACCCAAAAATTGGAAATAAAACGCGAAATATTTAATCTCCATCAATATTTATTAAATCATCTGTGAAATAGGCTCCAACTGCCGATACACATAATGCCAACGCCGCATACATTTTTTATAGGCGCTTTCCGGGATGGCCTTGAATGATGGAGTCAAAACTGGTTTCCCGAAGCGACAATTTGATTTTGCAGAACAAAAAAGAGTCGCACGGAGCAGGATCGGGTGAATAAGGCGCCTGGTCATTGGTATTTATTGTGTGCCGTTATATCCACGCAAACATCTCATCGTCTGGCCTGTCCGACCGAAATCATGATGACCCACACCGCGAATATCAACGAAAACGATTAGCATCACTATGATTTTACTCGGCTCTAGCGTGGTTTTTTAGGTTTCAGCCCATTTTTCAGTAATGATCCTTGAGATCTGAATTTGCACGATCCAGCATGTAGCGATTTGTTCGCTATATTATTCTTGAAGAAACTTCAGCAAAATCGGGAACAAATCAATCGCGAACTCGCCGTATCTTCAAACGTTTGGTATGAAAATTTGTAATGAAAGTAGTTACAAAATAATACATGAAAAATCAAATAAAACTCCGTATCCATGCATAGTGCAGAATGATTGATTGTCCTTTATACACAGTTGAAACACAGTATAGGAAATGCTTTATAATGAGTGTGAAAAATCGTAACAATATTTTGGAGTATTTTAAATCAATTAGCTTGTTACGTAAAATGTAATAATGTGAATTGAAACTGTGTAATTTACTGCTACTTAATGAACCTTACGGGTTAGAGCGTAATTAAATGAAATGAGAAAATGTATTTTCACCTTTCTACAATTTGAAGCAGCTAGTGAGCTCTTTCGATCATTTTCGTTTGTTTTCACGTTTCATATTTTGTGATACGTGATTATTTTTTTTTCAGCTCAAAACAGAATGCCATTAATCACTCTTACATATTATATACATTGTATTGTTGTATATCAACTTGATTAACATTAAGTAATTCGAAGAATGAAATTGTGAATTAATTCAGATAAAGAATACAAATTACAAAAAAATCAATAACACGATGTTATATCTTGATGTGTTGCAATAATCGACTATTGATAAAAATGTCTCCAAAATATTTGAATAATATTATGTAATTTAGTCTCCACTAAAACAGCTTCCCAGTCAGGAATTTTCTTAATAATATTAGTTACAGAACAGTGACGGGCTAGCCGATTTTAGAATATACTACCTCGAATATTTTTTCACTTATTGCGGTACAATTTGTTCTGAATTTTCCACAAAAACATAAAAAGCAAGTAGAGGTTTAAAACCAGAAATAATCAAACTGCTGGTAAAAGATGAGTCTATATTTTAACTGACGTTATTTATAGTTTTCGTTATACTGTTACGAAACAGCACACTGGTATAGTCCATAAATCCGACTCTGTCTAAGCCAGGTATGAAAGTTAAAATTATGGAGGACGCGCAGGGATTCTTAGAATTGTTTACGATAGTGACTATCTTATCATTGTTTTTGTGACCAGTCTTATCTAGAAAATGCCAGAAAGCCAATTGTTTTTGAGTAAGCCGCAATCTAGAATTATCTAGGGAAAAAGGCACTAATATATAAGGGACCGACCAGGAAGAGTTAGTTTAGTTGATAAAGTGATCTCGAGAAATAAACAAGAATACACCGAAATAGCGAACAGTAAAGTGATGATATAAATTAATAATTAAGTTTGTGTGCATATAAATTAAATTTAAGTGATTAGATAAGTATATATAAGTGTTTTTAAATGAAACTCAAGGTCTCTAGTTAATTCCACAATATAATACAAGTTATTGAAAATTCTAAAAAATTGACAATTTTAGAATTTTCAGTAACTTGTATTATATTGTGGAATTAACTAGAGACCTTGAGTTTCATTTAAAAACACTAATATGAGCATATTCCACGAAGTAAGGGTCGAGACAGTCAATTTCATTTAAGTATATATAAATTAAGTATTAGAGTAGTTTAGTGTTTAAATAAATTAGTAAGCAGCCATACCGTGTGTTTAAAACTCATCCCAACCGTTTACAGTTTAAATAAATAAGAAAAACATTACATTGGTGTCAGGTGTGGGGTAATATAAATAAATTGCTACGTAAAAATGGCAAAGAGACAATGTGATCTGAAAGTGACTGAGTTAAGAGCAGAATTGGAAGATCGTGAGTTGGAAACGTCCGATAAGAAAAGTGAATTAGCAGAAAGACTTAAAATGGCACTGGAAAATGACGGCTTTGATCCAGAAACAGTTCTATTTAATGACGAGGCTTCCACCTTAATCTCGTCAATTTCTGCTAACATGGACGAGAATATTTCTGCCATGGAAGAGAACATGGACGAGAAGATTTCTGCTATGAAGAACGACATTTCTGCTAATATTTCTGCTAACATGGACGAGAAGATTTCTGATATGAAGAACGATATTTGTACTATGGAGAATGATATTTCGGCTAACATGGACGAGAAGATTTCTCCCATGGAAGAGAAGATTTCAACGAATGTGAAAAGCGATATTTCGGCTATAAAGAACGATATTTCTATTTTGAAGAACGATATATCTGCCGATATCTTATTAATGAAAAACGACATTGCCGCTGACGTTGAAAATGAAATTACGTCTCTAAAATCTGAAATCGAGTACAAGATTACAACGATAGACGAGAAAATCAAGGAGTTAGAGGAAAAGATTGCCGATTCAAGAACGCGAGCACGCCAGAGGAAGAAAAGAAGACCGAGCAAACAAAACCTTGCAAGCCAGAAACACTACCTAAGTTTGAAGACATTGGCAGTTTTACCCGAGTCAATACCCCAACGTTCGATGGAAAAATGTCGTGGACCAATTATGTGAAACAATTTGAAGCAGCCTAGAGTGAATAATGGGTCCGATAGAGACAAGGCAGTGAACTTCGCGCTTCGAGGAGATGCCTTATATGTACTTCAGACGATACCTTTGAAAGAAACGGATGACTTCGAGCAGCTGAAGAAGAGGTTGGACATACGATACGGTTACGAACATTTGTACACATTCCAGCTGAAGAACCGAAGGCGGAATCGTGACGAAACCATTCAAGAGTATGAACTGGATATTGCCCGACTAGTTCGATTTGCTTATCCATCAGTACCAGATAACATGATGGAGTGTTTGGACGCCCAAGCCTTTATGGACGGCTTATGTGACCACGATATGGAGAAGACGCTTCGATTAGCCCATCCTAAAACATTGGTCGATGCATTGACTGCTGCTCTTGAATATGAAGCAGATACAACAAAGTTAGGACCATACAGGAAGAAGGTGACGATAACACACTTGACCTGATCGTCAACTTGTTGAAAGGTATGGTAGACAAGGAGCCGAAGAAAATCAGGTGCTGTAATTGTGGCGAGCTAGAGCATGCACGCAGTTCGTGTAAGCGTCCTAGGACTCCTGCAAATCAAGAACCTCTTCAATTCAAATTCAAAGCAGCCACGAAAAGCTCGCGGTACAACAAAGGTACGACCATGCAGAAAGAAGATGACGATGACAAACTTGACATGATCGTCAACTTGTTGTAAGGTATGTGGCAGACAAGAAGCCGAAGAAGATCAAATACCGGAAGTGTGGCCAGCTAGAGCACGTACGCAGCCCGTCGAAGCGCCCCAAGACTCCTGTAACCCAAGAACTCCAGTCACAGGGGAAATCAGAGAAGGGTGAACATCCAGCTGATGTGAATCACCGAAAAGCCAACTCTTTGCCTAGACGGTCATACTCTGTAGACTATTCACAATGCAACATGTCGAAATTTGAGGAAGTTGCAGTTTCAAGAATTACAGTAGTCAATGAAGAATGGTCACCCACCAGGTTCAGAGAAGATCAGGAGAATGATCCTCACCTGAAAATGGTCCGGCAATGGAAGGAAGAAAATCGGCGACCTACCTGGCAAGAAGTGTCAAGATTCTCACCGAAATTCCAGGCATATTGGGCTCAGTGGGACTCCCTTGTCCTGGAAGAAGGGATGTTGAAAAGAGTCCTTGAAAACGATGATGGTTCCGAGATGAGGAGACAGCTAGTTATCCCGAGAACAAGAGTAGATGAAGTACTAAAGAAGTTACACGACAGTACATCGGGAAGTCATCTGGGAGTGAAGAAAACCCTCTTTAGAATCCGTGACAGGTTTTATTGGATGAACAGCTCCGAAGATGTGAAGGACTGGTGTAAGAAATGTACGACTTGTGCTACGAGTAATGGACCACATCGCAAGAGAAAGGCACCTATGAAACAGTATAATGTTGGATGCCCTTTCGAAAGGATTGCTTTAGATATCGCTGGACCATTTCCGACGACCGAAAGTGGTGGCAAATACATACTGGTTTGCGTGTAATACTTATGAAATTAATTATTCCCACCAGTGACGCCGTGGCAGTAATTTTATTTCAAATAGATTTATTTTTATTATAACTATTTGCTGAACGAAGAGTAAGTTTTATAAATATAATTAATTAGTATGGCCTTTTGAATACTTTTTGAAACGACAGTGCGAGATGATCTGTCGCAGGAATCTTTTGATTTGGCGACATAGTCAAATGAATTGACAATAAATTATACTGGTGGTACGGCCGAATTCAAAAACAAAGATTTACATGTGCAGTGTCAGCGCGTTTTTTTAAATATGTATACGTGTTTGAAGAACGAGTATTCTGAAATTACTGATAGTGCTGTTATCGCGAAAATTCACGAATTAACGAAAATCGGATTGACAACGTTTTTTACAGTAATTAAATCAGGCACTGTTTCGGATCATTCTTTAAAACGAAAACGACCAAATGAAATACTAAGTAGGATTGACAATGCTAGAAAAAATATTCAACGGATTGTTTACGGGCTTTACAAGGACAATATAGTAGCAACTGATTCGTGCCAAATTGCGGGATGTTCCTGACTATACTTATGAATGTTTGGATACTCTTCGCGCGTTTTTGTTTAGTTGTTGATTCAAATATAAGAAGTTAGCTAATCGAATGGTAATAATTGAATCTCGGCGATTCGTTGAACTTGATAGGAGTATTTACGTAAAATAAAAGGGTATCGTGATTGATACACATGAGGTTGGGCAGACAATTTGTTCAGATTGACTGGCTAAATGAGCATTTGTCACAAAAAATTATATTACAAATATTGCCAGTCTTGTATACACGTATATTACTTTGAACGAAAAACAAAATTACATAATTTTCGAATTTATAAAAGATATATGCACGCCATTGGGCGGCGTTTGCCCTCATGGGATAAAAAACTCTCTTCATACTGATATTAGATCGATTATACCAGAGAAGTATTATGCTTTTTCTTACAGCAGTTGCAGATAACATTAACTTTGAATCAATTCTAGATTAGCATGTAACCGTTGTTATTTTCTGTATGCATATGCTGAACAAATACGAATATCTCCGCATCTATTCCAAAAAGTAGAATCAGTTCATTATGTACCCATATTATTTTCAGTTACTTACATAATCATGGTGAGTTAAGTACATGCTCCCAATTCGTAAAGACCCCACGACCCCATGAGGCATATCGAATCATTAAAGAGTTACTCTTGAACAGTTAATTCAATTCCTCTCCGATATCATAGAAAATGTTTCAAAACTACTTCCTAATTAATTCATTCATAGAAATTCAAAGTCAACAAAATTTTAATCCCGACATTTCGAGTCGTAGAGTTGTGATTGAATTTTTAGATATTTTGCGTAGTGTTTCTCACGGGCAGTAATATTAACCTTTCTCTGCATAAAAAAGAATAAACTTGATTTACAATTTTCCAAACAATGGATGTTGTTCAAGAGAATTCGAATGTACTTTCTTATTGTTATTCACCTTGGGTCCAGAATCATCAAATTGTATTTTACATGTATCGGTGAGTTGAGATAATGTACAAAATAACAAGAATATTCTCTGTATATTAATGTTGAATGTAGAAAGTGTGTATTATTTATAAATATATTCAGTGCGGACACAGAAAACTAGCACATTTCACCGACGCTGATATTACGTATCAGGTACACATCTTAATAATTCATCCATTTCAAATCCAATACTAATGTATATAGGTGACAATTTTTCCATTTTAAGCATTTTATAGTAGATCATTATGTCAGTGGACGCAGAGTGTTTATATCCACGGATGATGTATCCACTTCTCCCCCTATTTCTTACTCTAAAAATCAATACTCTTGAATTATTACTAGTTAGAAGCTACCGAACGTATTTTTATATTTTTTATCTGTAGCGATATTTTTTGCTGCGGATTATTCTGCGTTCTTTATTTCGGCACCTTCAGATTTATTATATAATCAACCTCCTGCATTTTATTCAGTCAAAAACAAACGCATGCAAATTTGTTGCTGTTAATATATATTTAATATAATTTAATAAGTATTGACATGATGCATTAAAATATAGACAATAGTACAAGACTGTTCTAATATACCTACATACGGAATAATTAATGATGTCAATATAGAGATCTTAACCTGAATATCATCATTTTTAGATTAGAATGTGTTCAATTAATATATTTCACCAGTTTGAGATTTGCGGAATTCCCTGTATTTACAAATAAATTTAATAACATATTGCTCAAGATTCAGGTCCGAAAGTGCGAGGAAAACAATTTTTTCTATAACCATTTAAAAATCAACAAACTTTCGTCACGTTTTACTCCAACCGAAAACGCCAGTTCCGACACTAGTGATAGAATATCCGTTGTCTTTTCGTCACTAATGATGAAAGTAAGTGGTTATTAAATTTGTGACAGCCCAATCACTTTAAATAACTGTTCTAATATAATCAATCAATATGTGAATCAAAAATAAATTTTAAAATAGACAATACATTTTTTTAATATTGAGTTATTCCAAATTTGTAAATTGATAATAAAATAATTGTTGTAGTCATTTTTAAGTATTTATATGGCAAAAGTTCAATTATAATATAAAGGTAGATTCCAAAACAAGCATGGTAAAACGGTGATTATCCCTAAATCGCAGATTTCGCCGAGATCACTTTAGAGATAATTCATCTCTTTCGAGCATCCTTTGTAGTAAGCCATGGTTATAGAAAAAGTATAGTGTTTTACCCGTCGAAAAGCATTTTCTTTAACTTGAGAACGCTATCAAACTCAGCTGTGCTTCGTTTGATAAACTGTTATCTCGTTTACAGAAAATGCTACTTTCGTCACTCGTTAAACAATATACTATTATAGTTACTATTTCCATAAAGATTGGAAATGTTCTTTTTTGAAGACGAAAAATTGGAAAAGATCTCACTCATCGTTAGTAGGAGTAAAGATTGACCCATAGAAGTTTTTCATTTATGACTTTCTTCGAAATTAAAATTTTTGTAAGGTTTCTTAGTAGCGTTCAACAACACAACACATTCAACAAATAAAAGAATATCTGTCGGTACTGTAAATTGATAAAATCGACATAAACGTATGTTATGTCAATCTTCAAAATCAAAGTATTAAAAACCAACTTAACTTTAATTTACGTTGGATGACGGAAATGAAACGAATTTATTAATTGTTAAAAATGTGTAATGACTTTTTAATGTGTGATGGAAAAAAATATATAATATAATATGATACGAAGAAAATTTTGGGATAGAAAAATAAATAATAATGGCTGAAGACTCTAATTTACGTATAAAATAAGTTCAATATTTCTCGGGGTTGATTGATCTGTGAGGTCTTAGAATACCTAGAATAAATTATAGAGAATAGCCTAATCAAAGAACATGAGCAGAACTATTACATCGATACAACATTCACAACAAAAAAATCACCGCTGTGAAATTGGCAGCCAAAAGCTGGCAGCCATTCTGACGAAAACACACGAATGACCAGTGGCGCAGCATATTTATTTAATTACCATAAATAATTTCCGGTCCTACACGGCCCTGCAAGTCAATCTGACATTTTTAATTTCTTTTGAAGATGGTTCCCAACATTTTCTGTATAAAATGAAATGTGCGAAAAACTCCCAATTCGTGAAAAATTTATTAAATTTTATATTTTACCCAAAATACTGGAAATTAACCCCTATTACCGGTCCCGTACGGCAGTGCAACTCAATCTGACATTATTAATTTGTTTTTAAGATGGTTCTCAGCATTTTCTAAATAAAATGTATGTGCGAAAAAATCCCATGTGGTGAAAAATTAATTGAATTTTATATTATACCCAAAATGCTGGAAATGAACCCCTATTGCCGGTCCTGTACCGCAGTGCACATCAATCTGACATGGTTAATTTGTTTTTAAGATGGTTCCCAACATTTTCTACATGAAATGGAATGTATGAAAAACTCCCGGGTGGTGAAAATTAGTTAATATATATTTTACACAAAATGCTGGAAATTAACCCCCATTGCCGGTCCTGTACGGCAGCGCAAATCCATCTGACACTTTTAAGTTATTTTTAAGATGGTTTCCAATATTTTCTATATAAAATGGAATGTGCGAAAAACACCCAGGTGGTAAAAATTAATTAAATGTGATATTTTACCCAAAATGCTGGAAATTAACCCCTATTGATGGTCCTGTACGGCAGTACAAGTCAATCTGACATTTTTAATTTGTTTTTAAGATGGATTCCAACATTTTTTATATGAACTGAAATGTGCGAAAAACTCCCGAGTGTTGAAAAATTAATTTAGATTGATATTTTACCCAAATTTTTATGAATTAACCCCCATTGCCGGTCCTGTATGGCGCGCGGCGGGGTGATCCGATATGTTTAGTTTATGCATAGGTAAAATCTTAAATTTTGGGAGACTTAAATGAATTTTAATTTTACTCCTAGAGCCGCCCCTTTACTTCATTTTATTTTCTTCTTATTATTATTTTTAGGTGGTACGCATTTATATAAAATTTGCTTAAAATTAGAAAAAAAGAATAAGAATTGCCAATTATTTTTGGCAATTAAAGAAACATGCTGCGCCACTGGTCATTCGGGTGTTTTCGTCAGAATGGCTGCTAGCTTTTGGCTGCGGTTATATATGAAAGAAAAACAGATACCCGGGCGATACAATTTTCTGTAAAAAAAATTTGCTTTCAAAAAATGGTATACAAAACAAACTTGGTCCATAAGATGTTTAAACTTCAATTCATGTCATCCAATTTCTAAACAGAATCAGTGATTTGGATTATAGATATACTACCTAACTATTAGATCCTGAATTTGAATACACAGCTATTGAAGGAGTGAAAACTGCACGAAGAAAAAAGAATTAATCTAAAATCAAAAACCACGAACAACAAAAAAAGTAATATTAGATATGAAGTTCCTTGATATAATTGTGATGCTTTCTATATAGAACAAACATCTCAATATTTAGAAAATAGATTGAAAACTGATCAATGCAATAAAAAAATTAGCTTTGGCCAGTATAGAGACTACCCGCAATTTAGTACATCTGTGCAAAATAATTTGAAATCGAAAGACAACACAAACATGAACGGAAAACAAAACCAGTAAAAACCAATAAAGTTTTGGAGGCAAACGTAAAGTAAAAAAGGGTGAAAAAAGTAAACGGGTTGTTTTAGACAAAAATGTTACCTTCATTCAGTTTATCTATATACATTTTTGCCATAAATCTGCTATTAGCATTTCGGATCATTTCTACTCCCCATAAATAATATAATGTACGTACGGGGTATTTTTTTTGAAAAATTACTCCCCCTAAAATTAAGAGTTATAAACCCATCGTTTTAGAGAAAAATTGACTCCCAACCGAAATATTTCGCATATATATTTAAGATGAGGATACCTCCATATTTTCGTTATTTGGAGGACTTCAGAATTGAATTTTTACACAGACATACAGGGTGAGGGATCTCTGTGTAAAAATTCAAATCTAAATTCCTTCAAATATCGAAAATATGGAGGTGTCTTTATCTCAAATGCGACACACTGTATATATATATATATATATATATATATATATATATATATTAGGATTCTTTTCAGTTTCTGAATAAATCTCTCAAATTATGAAAATGAAAAAATGAGGTATATCAAATGTAAAGGTGTGAAAATATGTCTACATATAACTTAAGGAAAAATTACAGATTTTTTAATTCTAAATTGACTTTTATAATTAAAAAAGAGAATAAAGTTTGTATTGCGGATATGTCCGTATTCATGGAACGTCTCAACATTGATAGAATTTTTCAAATATATTTTAAAGTTGGATTTTTGTGCATATCACATCAGCAATTCAAATTTTATATTCAATTCAATTACTTTCTCACAACGTGGAAACACTACTATACAATTCATGTATCTCATTTTTATGTTGAAGTAATTTAATTCAATTTGACTTTATGGGGTCACCAAAACATTATTCCAGTTTTTTTAAGTTATCTAATCCGAGTAGACAATCATAACGATCATGAAATTTGTAAAATAGATTGAATGCTGTTGTATTAGTGAATACTACGGAGGGTGGACTAAAGGCGTAGTAATCCTGTTAACTGCTACCAAGAGCAGATTTTTAGAACAAAAGATTTATTGGAATATTTTTTGGCTGCCAATGGTGTCACAAATGATCTTCAAACTTTGTTCTGTTATAATAATATAGGGTAACGTGCTTGCCGAGTAGTTCAAATCAATTAAAGAGATGTCGACAAATTTTTTAAAATGGTCCACAATTTTCAGTAATTACCTTAATAGACAAAAAAAAATAAGTTTGGGTTTTAATGTTTGAAAAACTAAAATTCATCAATTTAAAATTAAACTTCTCATGATGAGTCAAAAACGTTGTCGGCCATAATGGGCTCATTACTGTATAGTACCAGAATGTAAAAATACATCTATCAAGACTCCAGACTCCGTCTGGATTAGAGTGCCCAGAGAAGTGATTATGCGATGGTTGTTGTCCCTAAAACTCGGGATCTTCCATTTGAAGGCACAAATGTGCGTTCGGTTATCTTGTTGAAATCCGTTGTTTGTGTTTTCTCATGTTTCAATTAATATCCTTGCTCCCAAGCTGTACACCCTTTCTTGGTTATACCGTGCTGATGACGACTAATGAGCCAGAAAAATGCATGTCTACGGTTACCACTCATTCTCTGTAACCTCTTTTGCGTGATATGCCCGTTTAATTCTGTTTTTGTTTTACACTCCACGCGTTATTCTTTCATCTTTATATATATATATATATATATATATATATATATATATATAATTTGAAGAAAGATATTTGCCAACTTATTTGTAATGGATATTTTTGTGGGGATGTGGCAATAAGACTCCAGAGTAAATTCATTCAGATATTTATTCCCGAGCTTTCGAATAATTTTTATTCATTATCAAGGTTTATTGTCATATTGTTTTTTGAGTTTTTCATTGATTTATGTTTAAAAGAATTTATTATAAAAATTTACAACTATTCCAAAATTCGCTATAGATTTTATCCCTTGATAATGAATAAAAATTATTCGAAAGCTCGGGAATAAATATCTGAAAAAATTTACTCTGGAGTCTTATTGCCACATCCCCACAAAAATATCCATTATATATATATATATATATATATATATATATATATATATATAACGTACGAATCATGCGTGACATATAAACAACAAGCAACAAAAAGATTCGTGGGTATTTCACGCAGGAAGAAAAAGGGGCTACTGAAAAGAGTGGTAACCGCAGACATGCATGTTTCTGGCTCATTAGCCGTCCTCATTACGGTATAACCAAATAAGGCTGTAAAACCTAGGAACAAAGCTCTTGACTGAAGCATGAGAAAATACAACAGATTCCAACAGTACAGCAAAACGCAATATTTGTGTCATCAATATTGGAAGATCTTGAATTTTCGAGACAGCAAACAACATCGATACGGAGACGCATATAGCGCTCCCGTCTGAAAGTTCCAACCCAGAGTAATGAAACAACAACAATATGTACGAATAATGCGTGACATGTAAACAACAAGCAACAAAAAGATTGGTGGGTATTTCACGCAGAAAGGAAAAGGTGTGGTAACCGCAGACTTGCATGTTTCTGGCTCCTCAGTACGGTATAACCAAGTAAGGGTGTAAAACATGGAAGCAAAGAAGGGCTATATGCGTCTCCGTGTCGATGTTGGTTGTTGTCTCGAAAATTCGAGATCTTCCAATTTTGATGACACTTATGTTGCGTTTTGCTATCCTGTTGAAACCCGTTATATTTTCTCATGTTTCATTCAACAGCTTTGCTCCCAGGTTTTACACCATTACTTGGTTATACTATACGGAGGACGGCTAATGAGCCAGAAACATGCATATCTGCGGTTACCACTCTTTTCAGTAGCCCCTTTTTTTCTGCGTGAAATCCACGAATCTCTTCCCAGACAGCACACAATATCCATTAGACATCCACAAGATATCCTTTATGGATATCCTGTATATCCACTGGATATAATAATAATAATAATATAATATATGTTTATTCACTATAAATTACAAAGTATAACAAATGTAGATCAAAAATCGTAAATAAACACAATGCCCCACAGAAGCTGTAAAAAACAGCTTGTAAGTGGTATCTAAATTAAGTACAGCGACAAAATTAGTTACACTTACAACAATAGTAAACTTATATATATATATATATATATATATATATATATATATATATATATGGATATCCATATGTCCGCCTATATCTAAGATATATGTGTTATCTTGGATGTCTTTGGAGATATCTACTGAATATCTCGTTAATATCCCATGGATATCCTATGTTCACATCTGGTATATCCAATTAACGTCCCATGGATATTAATAGGATATTTTATATTCACATTTGGTATATGACTAGTACCTTCAGATCCACAGGATGGATAGTTTAGTATTTATGTGGACGACTGTAGAATATTATGGTCCAGTGAAAAAGGTTCAAATACTCATCGCGTATATCTGTTACATTTTGTACTGATTGACCAGAACTATTAATTCCAGTTAATATTATACCAGATCTGTTGATATATACAACTTTTGGTAAGCATTGTTTTTGTTGGCCATCATGTATTTCCACCAGCAGGTACTAGTCAGATATTAATCTGTAAGTAAGAAGGTACAAATGGAATTAAATTTTTCGTAATAGTAGTATCATTTGACATGTGATGAAATTATATACTATGGAATACAATTATAGAAAAACTTTATTTTATATAATATACATATTTGCATATACATCAATAACTTCTTCATCACCCACTTCATCTACTCTGCACTCTTGTTTCTGTAAGAATTAGAAAATAATGATTAGTAAGTGGTGTTATAAAATGTTTACTAGACTCTTATTATTTTTAAATGAAATATTAGACAATCAATAGAAAGAATTCTCTTCTATAACGCCTTGATTTCTATTTTTATGTTTTTTGTCAAATGATAATAAATAACTATAAATTGAATTTAGATTCTGAATATCAGTTCTTTTATTTAAACAATTATTCGATTGAGCAATGAATGTCATTTCCAGGAAAATCCTCTTTTAGAGTAATTGTCTTCTTTACACAAAATTTTGAAGTTTTTATAATCAATTACATCTTTTGTTGAGAAAACATGTTCTGATAATGCCGAACGTTCTGGGTATAATCGTGAGTCACTCTTATTTAGAGCTAAACGCTTACAAATTTTTTTGGGAATTCCTACAGAACATTTTGCAGTATAGCCATACAATATGAACATAACTCTAATGATTCAAACATTGATCCATCATTTATACAGAATATAAAAAATATCGAAGAACAAAAATCAAAAGATTTTAGTTAAACAGAAACAAATCCTATCAACACCATGTTCAGCCAAACAGAACTTTATGAATCTCTGGGATCACAAAAACATACTGCTCCTGGTCCTGATCAAATACCTGTAGTATTTCTACAAAAACTTTCAGATATCATCAAAAATTTCCTATTAAAACTATACAAATACATTTGGACTAATAAAGTCTTTCCTTTAAGCTGGCGCGAAGCCGTGATAATTCCACTTCTCAAACCCGACAAAGCAAGAACAGAACCATATTCATATCGTATTATATCTTTAACTAACGTTCTATGCAAAATCATGGAAAAAATGATCAATCGTAGACTGCTACTAGAACAAAATAACTTATTGATACAAGAACAAAGCGGATTTCGCCAAAATAGGTGCGCAGCTGATAATCTGATAGACCTAGAATCCGAAATCAGCGAAGGACTAGCCAATAAGTAAGAATGCATAGCAGTATTCATGGACATCACCAATGCATACGATATGGTTTGGAGGTACAATATAACCTCAAAATTACACCAATGGGGCCTAAGAGGAAACATTCTATACTTCATTAACAATTTCCTTACAGAAAGATATTTCCAAGTAAGAATAGTCTATCAGGTAAAAAATTACAGAAGAATGGGATTCCACAGGGGACTACAATAAGCACCACCCTTTTTCTTATTGCTATCTCCGATATCCTCGACAAATGCTCTCCATTGGTCAAAGGAATACTGTACGCCGATGATTTGGTACTATTTGCAAAAGGGAGAAATATGCTTACTACTCAAACGCATATACAAACCGTTCTAGACAATCTAAGTAACTGGTCTAGCACCAATGGATTGAAATTCTCAGAAACTAAAACAAAATGTATTCTCGTTTCCAGAAAATACATACAGGAAAGACCCGTACTAATCTTAAACGGTCAAAATTTAGAATTTGTAGAAATTATAAAATTTTTGGGCATGATTTTTGATAACAAACTCACCTGGAAACAACATATTAATTACCTTAAAAAAGTCTGTCAAAATGGTCTAAATCTATTAAAATCAATTACCAGCCATAAATGGGGCGCTGATTCTACGTGTCTCATAAACCTATATAAGTCTATTATAAGATCAAGGATTGACTGTGGTTCCATTGTCTACGCATCGAGTGAGAAAACATAGCTTAAACAACTTGACGTATTGCAAAACTCTGCATTAAGAATCGCTACCGGCGCATTTCGAACAACACCGATAGCAAGCCTTCACTGTCTTATTGACAACCACCCCTCCGACTTCGAAGAATCCAACTTAGAGTGACCAATGCAACATCAGTTTCATCAAATAAAAATAATCCCGTTAACCGTAACATTAGAACAGATGGCTTTAAAAACTTATTCGAAAACAAGCAGACAATATCCCCTTCTACGAAAGAATTTGCCAATATACAAACACCCTAGCAATTGAATTACCAGATTTCTTCCCAATTAATATAATAACCCCTCCTCCTTGGATAATACCTATTCCTACCATTAACATAAACATGAGTTCGTTTAAAAAAGAAGAAACAAACCATTCTCTAATAATACAATCATTTCGTACACTTATGGAACAAAGCTTTAAAGAATACTATGTTGTGTACACCGACGCATCCAAAACACCGAATGGCCTAGGAGCAGCAATAATACTAACAAATGAAAATCACACGTTTAAACTATCTCCACATAATAGCGTCTGGTGAACTTTATGCTATATTACAAGCAATAATCATTGCCAGAAGATATCAATACAATAAGATAGCAATAATAACGGACTCTATGAGCTCCATCCACACCATTCAACAACTTTATCCCAAACATCCACTAGGTCTCCTCATTAAAGCTCAATTATACCTTCTCCACCAAACTAAGGCAGATGTCCAACTTATTTGGATCCCATCGCATATAACATTCCAGTAAATGAAAAAGCGGACCAATGTGCCATAGAAGCAGCAAATAACAACGATGCAGTAATGGTGTGCGAAGTGATAGTCACTGACTATAAAGCGTTAATCAAAACAAAAGTTCAGTTCGAGTGGCAAAGTGAGTGGAACAGATCGCAGTCAATATTAAAAGCAATCTAACCATGCGTAAAATCGTGGAAAAGCAATTCAAAAGTCGTGCGGATCAAATAAAAATCGATCGCCTAAGACTAGGCCACACTAAAGTAACACACTCATACCTATTTGTCCGATAAAATCCACTGATATGTGAAACTTGTAATACAAACCTAAATGTACAACATTTATTGTTAAACTGTAAGAAGTACATAAACGAAAGACTACTTAACAAATGTTCAAACAATATAATCTCCTTATTAAATGAAAATTGTAATATTACAAACATAATTAAGTATCTAAAGGACACTAATTTGTATCACAAACTGTAAACTGCCATGTCGCTAATAACCTTTGCAGTTGATGCGACAATAAACAGAAAAAAAATATCACATTTACTTAATAAAATGAAACTTCCATCAAATTATGTTTTGGCAAGTCTAGTTGTAATATCTTTATTTAGTAACGTATACTTAGAAATTAGTTTAAAAGCTATTGAAAAAATTGGGAACGTATTCGTTCATATTGTAACATAAACAAAAATACTTTTTTAGAAATTATTACTTATTTATTCAATAATAGTTTTTTCACTTTTGATAATAAGTACTATAAACAAACTTTTGGTACACCCATGGTAGCAAATATATCTCCAATTTTAGCTACATATGTTATGGATGAATTGTTAAACAGTGTTATTCCTCTACTATCTTTTCGTCTTTCTGTTATAAAAAAATATGTAAGCGATATAATATTGATTACCTAGTACAGACATCAATGAGATATTAGAAAAATTCAATATTTATTATCATTACATCCATTTCACCATTGAGACAGAAGATAAAGAACAATCTGTTCTATTTATAGATAATAGACTTATGAGAAGTAATGATATAATTACAGTTGACTGGTATAAAATAAAAAACCTTGTAGTTCAGGTAGATATATAAACTATTTTTCATATGATAAATTTTCAACGAAAATAAATTTTATAAAGCAAATGAAAAATAGAGTAATTAATATCTCCGATTATACGATGCACAATAAAAATCTAAATATACTATATAATCTATTTATAAATAATGGATATCCAAAAGCATTAGTAAGGAAAATACTATTTAACACTCCTCATCCAATACAATTATCTAATGAACCTAATTTATTAACTGATAACGTAGAAAAAAATAACGAACACAAATTTAACTAATACCTTTTTTTGCATCTTTACCATATTTTAGAGAGCACACACCTAGAATTTCCAAATTTTAAAAGAAGTAACTAACATAAAATTTGCAAATAAAAATGTTCTGACAATTAATTGTGTTTTTGGTAAATTGAAAGAAATGTCTCCTAATACTGAACGTTCTAATGTTATATATAGATTAACATGCTCTACATGTGAATCTGTATATGTGGGTCAGACTTCCCAAAAAATTACTAAGCGTTTTTCTCTACATAAGAGTGACTCACGATTATACCCAGAGCGTTCGGCATTAGCAGAACATATTTTCTCAACAAAACATGTAATTGATCATAAAAACTTTTTCCTGGAAATGACATTCATTGCTCAAGAGAATAATTGTTTAAATAAAAGAACTGATATTCAGAATCTAAATTCA
Organism: Galeruca laticollis; assembly: GCA_963921935.1. Taxonomy (NCBI): domain Eukaryota; kingdom Metazoa; phylum Arthropoda; class Insecta; order Coleoptera; family Chrysomelidae; genus Galeruca; species Galeruca laticollis. The sequence continues at coordinate 169,393,041 of OY998180.1, forward strand.
ATTTATAGCTATTTATTATCATTTGACAAAAAAGTTAAAATTGGAAATCAAGGCGTTATAGAAGAGAATTCTTTTTATTGATTTTCTAATATTTCATTTAAAAATAATAAGAGTCTAGTAAACATTTTATAATATGACTTACTAATATACTGAATATATAAAAAATGTTTTTTATGACAACAATAAATTGTCATAAATTGAAAATATCCCAATATAAATATTTTTTACGTATGTAATAAATAATTTTTAAAGTAAAACAATAATGTTTCTTCATATAAATAAATATTATACATTTGTGAACATCCTCAATTAGAGTAAGTAAAATATATTTTTACTTTAAAACATATTTTAAATTTATATAATATTTATTTCTTGTAGATTCTTTGAAAATGGTAAACATAAACTACCGAAAGCTTCGAATTATCTAAGCAGAGTTTTATTTTTCACATTCCCGCATTCCCCGATATCCATGAACTTGACATGACAATGAGATAAATTCAGGAGCCAGTGGAAGAGGTCAAAATAATGTTAGAAGTTTGAATAAATTTTTGTTATACAAGCCTTCGTTTCGGAGTTATAAGTGTCGAAATAAAAACTTATATTAAGACATAATTCATAAACTACACATTGGAACATTATTTTAGAAGCTATATGAAATCAAAATTGTAGTGACTACTGCACCAACTGACGGATTGTAGTAGCTTCTCCACCAATTATTGACGAGTCAATTTTTTTTCGTCACATATATCAAAATGGAATGTAATAATCCAATACGTATAAAAATTTCTCGGTATTTTATCTTGATTAAACATTTAGCAATAAGAAAAAAATGTGGATTCGTAAAAAGGGAGAGTACAATTTACGATCTCGCAGAAATTACGAAATACTTGTGTTTGTTTTATTATTACAGAGAATTGCTTGATTTATTGTATCAGGCGCCAAAACAGATCAATGAAACGAAATTCCACATTTTCCCTCGCAGTTTAATTTCTTGCCTGGTGTTATTCCATAACCGACTATTGAAAAGTGTTTTCTGGAATGCCAATACTTTTTTGAACCCCTTTTGAAATTAGTTGAACCAGAATATATTTGTGCATTAATCTTCAATTACAATCCTTTTAATAAACAATGAACTAAACAATTAAAAGTGTTTAGTTTATGGATTATTACAATTCAAAATTTTCATTTTGATCTCGTTTATTCTTAAATTAATTAATTTTATATTGTTCAGTGTGATTATGATGATATTCTCAATCAAAATCGCAACTTTTAAATTTGTTTTTTACTACATATTTATTCACATGTTTGGACGTTAGTCAGTTTGAAAAAATATGAATGATTTGAATCTCCAGTTTATATTGGGATTCTGTTGTCACGTACCCCTCACAAAAATAGTTTTTGTACTAAAGGAAATAGCAACTAAATCAGTCGATAATAACTTTGAATTGATTGAAGATTAACAAGTGATCGTTGCTTTTTTTAATTTTTAGTAAACCAGTCGAAAACAAATATTTCTATTTTAGTCTTCTATTCAGATTAGAGATTTTGAACGGAAAAGCATATACCTAGTTTTGAATATGAGTGTATACAAGTGACCAATTTTGTAATTGGATATTTTTCAAAGTGTCTCACAGATGTACCCTACTGATTTTCAGCTGTGTAGAGCGAGTACAGCTGGTCCTATAAATCCAGATATACTACGTTTTTGGTTACTTTTGGGGAAATTTCGGTTTGTTAGCACGATACATCCCCCGAAGAGTATACAAGTGACCATTTTTTGTGATGGAATATTGTTCAGGGCATATCACAGATGCGAAAAAGTTAGTTTTAATCTTTAAACCCGTTTATTTCATTCAAGATTGCATTAATATCAATCAAGTAATATTTCGAATATACGATTTTTTTTAAGGGACATGTATATTGGATTTAAAACAACTGACAGATATCATTGAATGGTCAGTTATCTTAGGTGTATGAAATACAGATGCTTCAACATCGTTACAATTTGTTATCGCATAATCTATAAGGGTTCTTGAGTTTGCTGTAATTCTAGTATATACTGCGTAATTATTTGAGTTAAACCGTATACATTTAACAAATTTTTAATCTTTTTAGTGTAAAAGGCTTTGTTATCCTCAAAATCAATATTAAAATCTCCCAACAATATAAAATTATTTTCAATAAAATAGCCTTCAAATAGTTCCTCCAAACAATCAATAAAGACTGCATCACTTGAACTGGGCGAATTGATTTAAAACGATCTTAAGCTTTTTAGTTACTTCAGGGCGATATCCAGGTGAAGTCCTGAACAAGTTTTTTCTGCAAATAATTTAGTTTGTATTTTATTGATATTGGTTTTAATAAGTGTCATATCTAGAAAATTTATATTATTATTATTTTGAATTTCTATGGTGGATTGGATTTTAGAGTTAAAAAGATTAAAAATATTAAGGAATTCACTACATTTGTCCTTGGGAATTGCAGCTAAACAGTCGTCATCACAGCGTTTGATAAATATATCAAATTTTATATTTTCTAATACTTTTTCTTCTACATATTTCATTACAATCTGTGCTAAACTGGACGAAATTGGAGATCCCATTGTAGAACATTAAGAAATTATCATTACATTGAAAACAATAATTATTAGTTTCAATAGACATAATACCTTCTAGAAATTCGTCATAGATGAGTAATGAGTGTTTTATTATTTCATTCTATTTCTTTTAAAACACGTGTTATTATAGTTTTTTGTAAAACAAGTGTCACAATGACTCGTTTTGTAGTACGAGTGAAGTTTGCACAACAAACCACGAGTACTACAGAATATTTTTTATAATTCGCATTTATTTAATTTTTTAAATAAAATAGAATTACATAATCCCTGTTTTTAAATTAGGAGGAGTGGTTTGAGTTTAAGTTGGCAATTCTGTAGATTCCTGATTGGTCAGATCACAGATGGTTTTATTCAGTACTTTTGACATATTATCATCGAATAAATGTGTAAATTGTGAACAAACTTTCATTTAAGTAAAAAGAGGATGATTATTTATTTAAAAAAAGATTCTTCGTATATGCTTGCGATCTATTTCTATTATATCATGAACAGAATTATTTCTATAATATATCTTCACATAGATATCTGGTAATTTATCCCAATAATCGAACGTTATGTATACCTTATATACTGATCCTATACAATATAAAAATAAACAATTGACAAATCATTGATGAATAAACGTTAGCGTACTTTATTAATTAATATTTTTAATATAGAATTTATTCAAATTCACCTTTAAGACTATTTAATATCATAATTTGCTAGCTAGAACAACGCTAGACCATTTCATAATTTGTTTCAAGGTTAAAGTCAAATGTCAAATAAAAACACATACTACATACAATAACCAACTGTGTGACACTAAAAATTACTAAAATAGTGTTGAAAGAGACTTCATTGTAACACTGTATGTTATAATGAAGTCTCTTTTATACGCGAATTATAAAAAGTTATTTGGGATATTTGTGTACATTAAGATAACATCGATGGACATTATTGTGTAATTATTAGGAATATGTACAGTATCTAAAAATTGTTTGAGCATAAATAGATATTTTATATTAAAATTATTTTTGATAAAAGGTTTGCTAGATATTATATTTGGATAGTTTTTAGAATATTGATTGAATATAATATTATATCTATTATTGGACGCATTGGCATATTTGGTTTGTGTAATTTTGGTAGTCCATATATTTTTGGAGGTATTTGCATTATGTGTTTGTAGTTTTTTTAGATTCGTTTGTATTAATGGAATTATTATTTAATTTTTTTTTGATAAATTTATTGTTATTTTTTGGAAATATTGTGGTTTTGTCTGATCTAATTTTTTAATAAACATTTCGATTATTTAGCAATTCTATCATTTTATTATTGTATTCATCTGTGTTCACTGTTAATGTTTTATTATATTTATCTGGTTGAAAAATTGTGATTCGAGGACTACATTTGATGAATTCTTTAATTTTTTTGGAATTTTGTGATGACGTAGTTTTATTTTATCATTAGTGATTACATTTACTACATCAGCTCTGATATTGTCTCATTTATATATACTAGCAGATTATATACCTGCATTGTATTCTCTGTACGGTAATTCATTTTCATTTTTATATGGAAGCATAGAATTTTATAATGCCAATACTTTCGCTATATCGTTTGGTATATATGTGTTACAGATATTTTTAAGCCCTAGATCAGAATTTATTTTAATTTCATCTCGTGTGGAGTTACTTATCAATTTATTGAACTTTTTTAAATTTGCTTTTTTTATTTTTTGGAATTGTTTCTCGTGTTTTATTTTTTCTTCTGAAATGGTATTTTTCAATTTCAGTTTCGTAATTTATAGTTTTTATATTCTAAACTGATTCAGCAATACTTAAGTTTAAAATTTTTGATTTTTTTCTAAGGTTGTATTAAAATTTTACATAATTAGGTTGTATTCCTGTGTCTTTACATCTCAATAAAAATATACTTCTATTTTTTTGGTTGGTAAGTTTCTTCGATGAATTAATTACGGACTTCATGGATATAACAATTATTGCTATTCCATAATTCGTATATCTTCATAATACGACATGTTGTTGTTGTTGTTTATTGTATACTTTAGACTCTTGCAATTTATATAAATTCACTTATTTTCTCTAACCTTTTGATGAATATTTAGAATTATTTATCATATGTTATGCAAATTATACAGATAAATCAATTGTTATACTATATTATTAGAATACGCACATAAATATTAACGTATCGCTCCTACTTTAGGGACAGTCCTCTTATTGATGTCTAAATTAATTTTTACAATCACTGTATTTTATGTTTTTCAATTTTAGTATCTAATTATACATTCTTCTGAACATGCAAAAAGTATGTATTCAAAAAATATATTATAATTAATATATTTGTATACCCTATGAATCCAAGAAAGAATAATTCTGAATATTCATCAGAAGGTTGTATGTATATATATATATATATATATATATATATATATATATATATTTATATATACATATATTTATATATATATATATATATATATATATATATATATATATAAATATATATATACCAAAAACCAAAAGTTGGCAGTTAGTCACGGCTGACTAGTTAAAAAATAAAACTTCAAAGAGTGGTCTTTGTTAAAAAAACCCTCAAACTCGTGGGGATAGCAGCCAAAAAACTTTACAGGTTAGAGATAAAGTGAATCAAATAGTACATTACCCAAGCTTTCGAAGAGCATTGTCTTCATTTTCAAAGGCTATAATAAACCAGAAAGAAAAAATCGGTTAACTTAATAAAGAAAATAATTTTTGAAATCATTACGACTTACTTGTAGTGTTGATTTAAAAGTAAACTCACATTTCACAAATTGGAGGAAAACCTTCATCCACTAAAGACTAAAATGTCGACTAAATATAATTTCTCTCCTACATATAGTAATGAGAGCCAGAATTTTTTTCCTGTTTTTTAAAACCAAAAGACGTACAACAAGAAACGAACTGATTTTGTTGAATATATATTTCAACATGAAATGGACTGCTGTCGAAAGGTAGAGATACGGGGGGCAATTACAAGGTTGAAGTAACAACATCTAATAAAAATCTAAATTTATCAGCAATACTGTTGTGTTTTTTTGGTTGCTTTGGTGAAAACTTCAAAGAAAAACAATAATAGATTAATGTCCACACCTAGGATCACGTCAAGATTGAAAAATTACACCTTTGAATTTAACCATACTATTGTCTGACAGCTGCCACCTGTCTTTTGCAAAATGTAAAAAATTGGGATGACGAAATAAGTCAACAGTCAGTCACATTCGGTATTCCCAAACTGTCAACCCATTCCAGCAATTACTATTGTTAAATAAAAAAGGCAAACAAAACCCACCCGCAAATACTAACGATCTCCACTTTCGTCTGATGTTAATTTCCATGAAAATCAGTATTAATAATTTAAAATTCTCATAACAATAATAATGTCAGTTAGGAAAGTGATGTAATATCTGTAACTTTTAACACATGGAGAGAACCTAACCTCTCACGTTAAGGCCCGACTGTTTGGAAATCATTTGCATTCGCAACTGAGCTGTGAAAGCCATAATGTACACAAAAATCGTTTTGCTTTTAAATGAAATATTGAATAATGTTTGTATTGTCAACACTCGACTGACCTGTCACATCAGCCAACCATTAACTCAAAACACTAATTTGGGAATCAATCTCCTCGCTACCGGAGTGGACATTATTAAAGTGCAACAAATATGTATAAATCTTACTAAGTGACTCAATGTCAGACCTTCTATTCATTGGTTCCTCAATGTTATTAATATGATACATTTCTAAAAACTTTCTTTTGTTATAGTTTCTTTCTACATCAAGAATCTTTACTTTATCAAAATCTATATGGTGGAACTCATCTATAACATGTTCTGATAATGCACATTTCCGCTTTTTTAACCTAGCATCGCTTTTATGTTGAGCACAACGTGATTTCAAATTCTGAGATGTCATTACTACATACTTTTTGTTACAATTTTTACAAGAGATACTATATATTACGTTAGTTTTCATCATTGAGTCCTCCGGTTGTTTCTACTTAGTAAAAAGAGACTGTAGAGGTTTGGCTGTTCTTTGAGCAATTTTTACATTGGTCCCCTTGAATTCTTTGATGATTTTTTCTGACAGATCTTTAATATAAGGAAATGAACCAAAAGTAACCTGCTGTGAATTATTGAAATTAGTATCCTGTTCATTTTCATTACTATTAATATGACCGACCGTATGCTCGCCAGGAGTGTTGTAAACCAACCTCTTGAGAAGTTTGATAGGATAACTATTTTTTTGAAGCGTATCAATCAATATTTTAAGGTTTTTATCCAGTAATGTTGGATGTGATATTTTTTTAATTCTGTTCTTCATCCCTAACACTAAATTAACCTTCATTTTGTAGGGGTGATTGGACTTAAAGTTGAAGTATCTACCCGAACTGGTAGGTTTCACGTACCAGTCAAGTATCACCTTGCCTTCATTGGTCCTTATTAACTTTGTGTCCAAAAATGGTACATATCCGTTAATTTCATTTTCAACTGTGAATTGGATGTATTGATTGTAACCATTAAAAATGTTAAGAATGGTTTCGATACCATCTTCAGGAACAGCTGTGATGATGTCATCTACATATTTTTTTAAAAAAGGGATATCAAAAGGTAAATTCCCAACACACTCAGCGATCAAATCGTCCATGACATATTGCGCAAAAATGGGTGATACAGAACTACCCATTGGTGTACCAAAAACTTGTTTATAATACACCAATGCGTAGTTCTGTATCACCCATTTTTGCGCAATATGTCATGGACGATTTGATCGCTGAGTGTGTTGGGAATTTACCTTTTGATATCCCTTTTTTAAAAAAATATGTAGATGACATCAACACAGCTGTTCCTGAAGATGGTATCGAAACCATTCTTAACATTTTTAATGGTTACAATCAATACATCCAATTCACAGTTGAAAATGAAATTAACGGATATGTACCATTTTTGGACACAAAGTTAATAAGGACCAATGAAGGCAAGGTGATACTTGACTAGTACGTGAAACCTACCAGTTCGGGTAGATACCTCAACTTTAAGTCCAATCACCCCTATAAAATGAAGGTTAATTTAGTGTTAGGGATGAAGAACAGAATTAAAAAAATATCACATCCAACATTACTGGATAAAAACCTTAAAATATTGATTGATACGCTTCAAAAAAATAGTTATCCTATCAAACTTCTCAAGAGGTTGGTTTACAACACTCCTGGCGAGCATACGGTCGGTCATATTAATAGTAATGAAAATGAACAGCATACTAATTTCAATAATTCACAGCAGGTTACTTTTGGTTCATTTCCTTATATTAAAGATCTGTCAGAAAAAATTATCAAAGAATTCAAGGGGACCAATGTAAAAATTGCTCAAAGAACAGCCAAACCTCTACAGTCTCTTTTTACTAAGTAGAAACAACCGGAGGACTCAATGATGAAAACTAACGTAATATATAGTATCTCTTGTAAAAATTGTAACAAAAAGTATGTAGGAATGACATCTCAGAATTTGAAATCACGTTGTGCTCAACATAAAAGCGATGCTAGGTTAAAAAAGCGGAAATGTGCATTATCAGAACATGTTATAGATGAGTTCCACCATATAGATTTTGATAAAGTAAAGATTCTTGATGTAGAAAGAAACTATAACAAAAGAAAGTTTTTAGAAATGTATCATATTAATAACATTGAGGAACCAATGAATAGAAGGTCTGACATTGAGTCACTTAGTAAGATTTATACATATTTGTTGCACTTTAATAATGTCCACTCCGGTAGCGAGGAGATTGATTCCCAAATTAGTGTTTTGAGTTAATGGTTGGCTGATGTGACAGGTCAGTCGAGTGTTGACAATACAAACATTATTCAATATTTCATTTAAAAGCAAAACGATTTTTGTGTACATTATGGCTTTCACAGCTCAGTTGCGAATGCAAATGATTTCCAAACAGTCGGGCCTTAACGTGAGAGGTTAGGTTCTCTCCATGTGTTAAAAGTTATAGATATTACATCACTTTTCCTAACTGACATTATTATTGTTATGAGAATTTTAAATTATTAATACTGATTTTCATGGAAATTAACATCAGACGAAAGTGGAGATCGTTAGTATTTCCGGGTGGGTTTTGTTTGGCTTTTTTATTTAACAATAGTAATTGCTGGAATGGGTTGACAGTTTGGGAATACCGAATGTGAGAGGTTTGAGTGTTCACTGACTGTTGACTTATTACGTAATCCCAATTTTTTACATTTTGCAAAAGACAGGTGGCAGCTGTCAGACAATAGTATGGTTAAATTCAAAGGTGTAATTTTTCAATCTTGACGTGATCCTAGGTGTGGACATTAATCTATTATTGTTTTTCTTTGAAGTTTTCACCAAAGCAACCAAAAAAACACAACAGTATTGCTGATAAATTTAGATTTTTATTAGATGATGTTACTTCAACCTTGTAATTGCCCCCCGTATCTCTACCTTTCGACAGCAGTCGATTTCATATTGAAATATATATTCAACATAATCAGTTCGTTTCTTGTTGTACGTCTTTTGGTTTTAAAAAACAGGAAAAAAATCCTGGCTCTCATTACTATATGTAGGAGAGAAATTATATTTAGTCGACATTTTAGTCTTTAGTGGATGAAGGTTTTCCTGCAATTTGTGAAATGTGAGTTTAATTTTAAATCAACACTGCAAGTAAGTCGTAATGATTTCAAAAATTATTTTCTTTATTAAGTTAACCGATTTTTTCTTTCTGGTTTATTATAGCCTTTGAAAATGAAGACAATGCTCTTCGAAAGCTTGGGTAATGTAATATTTGATTCACTTTATCTCTAACCTGTAAAGTTTGAACTAGTCCTCTATTATGTTAAAACAATTCACAAATTTGAGCAGACATTAAAATGTTATATTAATACGTATGGTGTACTATTAGACACAACCAAGTTAAAAATTAAGATTTCATATAAAAAAATTAGAATGAAGTGAGCAAATATATTGTCATATATTGAGAAAAACAGTTACCAAAAAGACTTAAAGGATAATGAATGAAAATTATAACAACAACATTGTATGAATAAGTATAAAAATTTTACCTTAACAATTAATCCAAGGTCAAGTCAATGTCAACATGTGTCCAAATACTCTGAACACTGCCACATGAATATCTGGATAAACAGAATGTAGTATCACTTGTAACCTGAAATAACAAAAATTTATATTCAACTCACTAATTAGTTATCTATATTTACTGATGATATTAGTAGAGGTTTAAAATTAAAAAAAAAAGAATTGAAAGAAAACTTTATAATTGGTGACATACGGAACAGAGCCAAGGTATCTGTCAAGGAAATATGATAATTCAATAATCTTTATAAACAGGAAGTAATCAAATATAGTGATTTTCTTGCCAACTTAAATTTGTTGGTTACTAATTGATTGTAGAACAATAAAGACAAATTTGGAAATAACTGAGAGTTTATGTAAGACAAAATTAGTGAAAATTCACAGATTTAAAACCGTACAATTACATATGTATTAATCATTATTTTAGGTTGCAGATTTTGTATAATTAAATGTAAATAGTGATACCTTAAAAAGGGAATTATAACAAAATTTGTTAGTATAATATATATGAATAAGACATTTTATATAATCCCTAATACAATATAAACTTATACTGTTGAAATAAATAATTTTACTTTTTTTCTAAAAAAAACATTCAAGTCAACAATTATTGTGATAAAAATACGGAAAAGCAGGCTATGCATTCGAGGAGTCGAAAGTTTGTTGATTTTATAAAAAATAATATAAAAAATTTAAAGTTTTAAGCCAAAAAAGGTATTGAAAGAATAATATTAATGTTGATTAAACTGTGTGTATAAACGGAAGTGAACAGAAAGGTGCATTTCTCCGCTGAGAAATCGTCAAGAATTTGGGAGACGCTAGCTGCAGTTCTGGTACCGAAGCTTCGAGAAAAAAGGTCTGTGTTTTTGAGTATTAATTTTGGAATTCCAAAAGAATGTAGTGAACAATAAAATATATATTTTGAACGTTTAAATAATATCACAAAAAAGGCCAAAAACTTTATAATATGATGAATATCATATGATATCTATGGATATCCATACAATTTTAATAATAGTATAGTACTTACTTGTTAAATTAAATCATTTCATCAATTGTTCACGTTATACATAAATGTTCATATAACTTCCATTTCTTCTTTCCTTCTGATGCATGTTTTACCTTCTCTATCCATTACTATCCTCATATCAATTCATTCGTATTGGGTTTTATATATATATATATATATATATATATATATATATATATATATATATATATATATATGTGTGTAATTGTATAGTCCAAATTTAAATAACATATTAATAATTTCACCAAACTTATGAACGTTAGAAGTGTATAAACAGTTTATACATATAAATCCACGTTCAGTGTCGCGTGTATCTCTATAAGAGCATACATTTCTCTTATGCGCCGACGCAATCATCCAAGGTATTCAGTGCGCATGACTGGATGGAATGCAGGAGTGGTATGAGGAAGTTTTGATGTTAAAAATAATGCAAATTTTGATAGTAACAATTTATTAAATCATTTTATAGAAAGTATTTTATTTTTATTCATGTCCATAATAAATTTATTAAAAAATGTTTGCTTACTTCCATCAATCTATGTAAAAATTTTGGAAATTATTAAAATCAAAGGTATGGATTCAGGAAAGACTTTGTTTCTGAAATAAGTAAAATATGTCTATCTAAAAAGTAGATATTCAAAATTAAATTATATTTATATTTGTGCGTCCGGAACTCAAAGGGAGGAGTCTTCATGCTACCGACTTTATGATTTTTTTTTAAATTAACATCAACTTCTATTTATTAGGAGCTAGCCGAAGGTAAGTCAAGTCTCTATTTTAAACACGACTTGTGCGACTTTTATAACTTTGATAGATAAATAAAACAACTGATAATATATAAAATTCGGCAATTAAATATTCAATTTATAAACATAATTATAGTAAATACTTTTTAAATTTTTTACATTTATTTTCTTGAATAAACTGTCTTCATTTTCAGTCTATTTTAATAAATAACGTGTTTGTAATCAAGCAACCTCTAGATCAAAAATGTATAAAACCAATGTAAAAGTAAGTACGAGATATTATTTTCCATGATATTACTGGAAGCTTGTTCCTGGTACGTTTAAGCAATTATAAATGGAATCTTTTTAATATTTGTTGCAAAGTACAATTTCTAAATTCCGTACCTCTGTACTTTTTATTGTAGATACCAATTTTTAGGCCATATATTCCAGACTTGATAATCAACCTTATAATCGAAATGGCACACTTGGTAATATGAAAGTTTATTTTGAATAAGTTAATTATGCATACATCAATCTTTTATGCACAGAAAACATTGGGTAGTAAACAATAAGAGGGTATCTACTATTTACTCCACTCTTATTGTTGTTATAGTGGACAAAGAATATATGTTTCTCTTTTTCTTCCATTTTTCTATAACTCGCTACTTCCATCTCGTTTTTAAATCCATCCTAATGATGGTCTGTCTGTTCCTAGCACCATATGTGATGTCAAATTTTTACCTGGATAGTATACACTTTATTTGAGCGGGAAAACCTAATATTGGCCGTATTCATTTTCTTTCCATAATCTGAAAAAGAAGTATTTCGATTACCGTGAAATCCCTCTAACTAATAATTTTCAATTTTTTTTGTTAATGGCTAGTACTAACCACACTCATTTTTGTCTCTTACTTTCAGTTTCAAAAGTTGAACTTGGTCATCAATTAAAATTTCAAAACTAATCATAGGCACCCTCACCCGATTACTCAACCATTAATTGATTTTTTTTGACAATTGTCTGTTGATATATCTACATATTTTTACTCCCGGTTCAGCGATACAATTAGCAACCATATCTTAATTTTAATAACCCAATGTCAACTAGAAACTGTTGGCAACGCTAAGCCGTGAAATGAAGGTTGTATTATTTATTATAGGTCGCATGTCTAGCAATATAGGGATACAATTTTGTAGGCTTACCGCAACTGCAGCATTTACACAAGGCCATTGTGGACTGGAGGTTGCATAAGCGCATATGGCTTAACTTTGCCGGGCCGCCCACGTACCCTTCCCGCAGCGAAATTGTTAACCAAAGATTTTATTTCCAGTAAGAATATAATCTAATAATTTCTTATAACATTTATTTTCTAAGTGGTAGTTAAACGTCTTTGTCAATTGGTAATCATCCAAGAAAGAAAAGGTATAAAGAAACAAGAAGTGACTCGATTACGGTGGTCCAAAAATGATAAAAGATTGTCACCGTGATTTGGAAGGGATTCTGCCCCTGCTAGAGTCGATACAATTGTTCAATGACGTACTAAAATATTGTATCAAGGGGTTAAAATACATACATATAAATCATAGCATACACAGAATATGATATCAGTTTATGCACTTGTCAAATAAATAAGAAGCGAAATTCCTCAATGCTCTGGAAACACAATGAATGTTTACTAAGTCTGGAACGAGTCAACTGATATATTCTTAGTATGACGAAAATATTTGAAATAAATAGAATATTTTGCCTCGAAAAGTCATACAAAACTATACAAAATATTCTTACAAAAAGTTGTAATAATGAAAACAGGTAACATTCAAACTTATTTAATTTATAGTTTTTCCATTTCAGTTTATATAGAAAACATTGTAGGTACACGGTTAGTCCTAATAAATATATTGGCTCAAAGTAAGACTACCTGGTCGTTACTAAGTCAATTGGTGAATTAAAATGTAGACTCGAGCATATTTATGTTCTGTCGCTTATTGTTTAATTGTCCCCATGAAGTATTTTTTGCTATTAAATGTTTATTTAACAACGTCGTACCAACAAACCTTACATAAAATGATTAATAAAAATAGGTACTTTTTAAATATCACTATATTTTTCTCATTTCTCTTCTTTTCGTTTGTTACGCCGCTGAGCTATATTATCCGAAGTGCAGCTTCGAGTTGAAGTATTTCGGTTTATCCAGCGGAGCCTGGAGCTACGTTTAATGCTTGAATGCAAGGCAAAGGTAACTTGTCGATTTGTCGACAAACGAGTTTGCCGACGAACGCCGTGGAAATTGCTATGATAACCGGATTTAGCTTTTCATTTTTCTGCCACGTTGGCTTGATGATCGGTAACAGGATCGTAAGCTGTCTACAGATTATACTTTTCCTATTTTCCTTTTTTTCTTGCTCTCCTCTTCTCGTATCACTTCAATCTAATGTAATTTGAACCATAGGATAATATATGTTTTTTATTTTTATTTAGTAATATGGTGTATGTCAGTTGAATAATCGCCTGAAGACGAAAACGCAGACGAACTCGATTTTCACAGTTCACTTAGGCGTTGAGCTCAAAAAAAAGATATTTTTAGACAGCTCAATATAGAAAAGTTAAATATAATTACGTTTACAACTGGTGATCTAAAAAAGTTGCTGTATCTAACAAAATTAGCAGAAAAATTGATGTAATGAGAAAAACCAACATCATAAAGAGTCTTGAATAAAATCACTAAGCACGTAGGAGAACATTTTAGTCACCGATATATTTATTGCTACCACTAATATGCATAGGGTGTTTGAAATTTGAATGGTCTGCCATATATAAACTGGACAACTTTATTTTCTAGGTGGATTAACGTTTATGAACCTATTGATTGTCTTCTATAAAGTTTTCTATCCGGCGTAAGATTAACATCACTACTATCTGCATTTATTTATATATTTCTAAAATGGATTAATCCTAATGTGTAAAAATACTTTCCATATTTCGATATCAAAATTCATAAATATCAGATTTTGGAAATAAAGATCAAGTCAAAAATCAGTCAATCTGATGAAAAAAATCCATTCAAGCGAAATAATATAGATCAAATTATTTCCATCTTGCATTCTCCAGATCCAATTGATAATGCCACACATAAGGTTCCCCCTTCAACTTAAATTTGAAGAAATCGACCTTTTCAATATCGTTGATACGCATGATAAAGTTATTGTAGATAAACATTTGAATCCTAATGGAACTATTTTACTTGACAATGTATACACAGCACTGATGTACCTATTCTCCTTTTTCCAATAAAACACCGAGTACTGTGGACATTTCAATCGGGACAATATAACAAAAATAAATAAACTCAAAACGATTACTGATCCAAATTCAGACCTCGACCTGGTCGTACACGTTAAATTCATACATTTCGTATAAACCACAATCAAACCAACCTAGACGATATGAGAACAAATTGGGGGTTAAATTAGTAACAACATTCTGATGATTGACAATAATCAACATCGACGACCTTAAAAACTCAATATCAAAACTACGAAACATTTTCTCTACCGTTTTGCTATAACAACACCAGAAAAAATAGACATCACAATACGTACTAAAGCGTCATCAACAAACTTTTTAAGATTTCGTCAATAATAAATAACTACAGATACATTTTAATTAGCTCGAAATTCTGTAGATAATTTTCAGATATTTTCCCGATAATATATAAAGTACTAAGTATCACAAGAATATAATGAATAGTGTAACAAAATATCTAGTTTCTCCATTCCGTTTACCTCCTAATTCATTCTGTTCAATCGCTGAGGTTCATACCATTCTTTCCAAACTAGGGATTAAAACATGATATATCTATATATAATATAAAATAACATCAAAAAATCTACCAAAGGAGGCAGTTATTTAATTACTTCATATTATGAACATCATTTTGAAGACTGGACACTCTGCGGATATGCCCAAGACAGCCGATATTATTCTCATTAACAAATAAAACAATCAGCATTGCTATATAGCTAGTTATATGCCAATTTTGATCCTAGACACAATTGCAAAAGTTGTGGGCAAAATAATAATCAGAAGGTTGGAAAATGCAGAATTACAACTTGAAATAATATCCTCTCAATACAGATCGAAGTGGAGACAGCCACAACGGACATCCGAGTTTTTGATCATGCCAGAGACAGCTTTCGATTCAACAAATACTTGATGATGGTTTCTCTGGAATCCAAAAAATCTGTTGACCTCGTATGGCTCGAAGGACTATTGTTCGAATTTGTTTTTAATTACCAAATTCTCCCGTGATTTTATTTCAACTTCCCTGGTATACCACAATTCGAATATTCTGCTCAAAACATATAACTAAATATATTATTATTCTCAACATTTAATATTTCCTTACATCAACAAAAAATTCATTGTAACTTTACTAACACATAAGAAATACAGATAAATATCGGTTTCTGAAATTCCACTGAATATATCAAAGTACCCGACATCTTATCGCTTCATAAAAACTCTCTTCCAAACTCTGTTATCTATATCTACGAAACATTTCAAGCCCCAAAAAAAAACTCACCCTAACTGCCAAATTCACTTGTTGTTTGAACGTTACGTTTTAAAATTCTTTTATCCCATTGGCTAGACCCTAATATTTTGCTTCTTCCTCGATCCTACGTCATCCGACGTATAAATACGCCATATACCTTACATTTTGCCTATTTTTCATCATGTAGCGTGGTACAAAAAGGTACTCACGTCGTAAGATCTCCCGGCGTTTATATACCGGGAACAAACATGTGTACTTAATCTTTATTCGTTTAATAAATCATCATAGTAAGTGCAAAATACTCTCAGTTATCGCGCGTGTATAAGGGAAATCTTAATTGTTTACGCAACGTTGAATAAAATTATAAATTCATGGGAATATAAAACCCTGTGTGTGACACAAGTGTTTCATTTCATCGTACATTACATCATTACATCAGTGAAAAACTACAATATTGGTCCTTCGAGTACATCTTATAACCACATATAACCTGCATTCCATCTAATAGCCCACGGAAAAGGGTCATTAGAACAACTATTACACAAACTGATTACCTCTATATTTAATGATTATTCAAATGAACTTATCTCACGAAAAAAACATTTCATATGAAGTTTGATTCTGCTAGTTAAATTGTATTATTGCTTAAGTCCAATCGAAGTTTTCAGGTGATTACATTCACAGACCGACGAACTTGTGATGCAGTTTAGAGAGTCACCATCCCACTCCCCCCCCCTGCTTTCATAAACGAACTTTCTCTCAACTCTCGTTTTTGTAACCATGTTTTCCACTGTTTTCCAGCGACTGACTAATGAAAAAAAACATTTGCTAAAAGTCAATTATTCTGGATTTGGCTTTTCAGTGGAAAGTGGAGATGACGTGGTTAACAGCTTTTTGGTTCTATTTTAATAACAGTAACTAATCATATGCTGTGGGAGGAGGAAGCATATATGTTATACTGACGAGACCAAAGAAGGTCAAAACTGCAGTCTATAACTTATCCAATACGCCTTTTATTCAATCATTCGTAAATTACAATAAAATGGGGTAAATTTCCGAAACAAATTTAATGAAACTTAGCCGCTTAAATTTACCATTGTGTCTTCTATCAAGTGTTATTTCTATGAATTGTTAAAATGTTTATTTTGTTGAAAAAATCCGATATAATGCAAATTGTCGATTTTTTTGATATTTGTCATCGGCGCCCTTTGTAGATTCTTGGGTCTAATAATTAGTGTAAGCTGAAATGTTTTGATTACCTAATTGGGATGCACATTTTGACAGGGACGCAAAAAGAATTGTGGATAATTTTTATAATAAACTGAAAGGTTGAGGTAGTGTCTTTTATAAAAAGTACACAGAAATGGAATACAGAAGAATTACTGTTTCTGAATTAAAATTTACTAATATCTGAATTTCAATAAATCAATTTACTTATTTGATGATATTTCGGAATTGTTTTAATTTCAATTGAATTATGTAAATAATATTTGATTCCTAACTTTTTATTATCGAATTCTAAAAAAAACAGTAGCTTATTTTCCTACTGGTTTATTTGTGATTCTAATTTTAAAGGCGAAAGAAATTTAGATTCTAATTTTGAAGACTAAAGAGATTTTTATGTAAAATTCCTAATATATTGAAAAGTTTTACAGGTGATAAATTGTGGTTCTTGGATTCCTTGGTCTTTATTGATTCTAGCCCTTGCATTTCGAGTGAGTCCTGATTGTTAAATAAGTGGTTTGTCGGTGAGTTTTAATTTTTTATTTGAGGGGACTATTGTACTTCAGAATATTTGCAATGAGCTATACATTTTCATAATATCAATTTAACGTGAAATTTTGCGAATTCTGTTATTAAGATCCAGAAAAATATTTATTTTCATTATATATGGGTGATGTGATGTTGGTGTAATATGTGTTCTTAAACTATAATGGAATCTAGAAAAGGTACTTCAAAGTTCGATCACGTGAAAACTCTTGTAAGGTTGTGAAAGTATTCTTGATTTTCTGTGGCACTGCATTAACGAAAAAATTGATAAGAAATACTTTATAAGCGATGTTATCCAAAAAAGTTTATCAAGTGTAAGAATAACAGTTTTGACAAAAGTACCAGATATTCGCAAGCTATTTACTCGAGAAAAGTAATAACAAAAACTGTTCAAATATGTGAATCATGCAAAAAGTATAAACATATTAAATGGAAAAAATAAAACTACACTGCTAAATTTTGAAATATTGCAAACACGCAGATATTTTTCATAATTGAAAATCAACATTTGTGATATAGAAAGAATAATAGAAAGAACATCACAAAAAGTGATTGCAGTAAATATACACGCAGACAAAATGTAAGTTCTATAGATAATTCTACAAAATTAAACGAAAACTATCAAACAAATGAATAATCCTTGAAATGAATAAATGAACAATATAAAAATGGAAAAGAATCTTACCAAAATAAATTTTCGAATAGAGGTTTTTAACTACTTAGCAATAGGTTCAGTATTTAGATCTAAAAACACAAAGGTTCTTTATCTCTTCGTCCAATCACTTCTTCAATAAATAGTCCTTCAAGTGATAATTCAGAATAAATAACAAATCCATTTAACACTGATAATTCAAAACTGGCCACTAACTATCTCAAACCTCAAAGTTTCACGTAATATTTTTTTTAATATTCATATTTGATTGATTATACCTACTTTGGACAATGAACTTTACAAACATATTTTGGACACCGTATGGAATGCAGTATTTTTCACGTAATTTTTTTTTATTTACAATAACCGCTTGTACCTCTAGGGTAATTAGCGGAGTAGTTTACAAGTACATAGACATTTTCAATAAGAATTGTTACAGTTTATGAATAATGTTTATGCTTTTCAGGAAGGAAATAATTTTCTGAGGGCTGCAATTTTCTCCAATTGTCTCTTGAAGGGTTCTTTCTATATTGAAGGTTCTTCTTTCAGTTTCATATGATGTACACTCTAATAAAATATGAGACACAGTTATAGTTTTATCACATAAGGCACAAAGTGGAATAGGCTGTCGAGTCATTAGGTGTTCGTACGTTAGTCTGGTGTGTCCGAGACAGAGTCGTGTGATGATGAACTGGTGCTGACGTTTATTTGTGTTGTATTGCCATTTTCCTGTGTTGGGTTTTACTTGTTGGAGTTTGGATGTTTTTTGTTTCCATTCAGTATTCCAATTGTTAAGTATCTGGTAGCGGAAAAAATGTTTTAAATTTGATGCAGTTGTGTGGTATGTGGACGTGTTTGGTTGATTTGCTGCGGTACGGGAGTGTGTGTCTGCTGTTTCATTCCCTTTTATTCTCATATGAGATGGGACCCATAGGAAAGCAATATCATTATTAAGATTACTAAGGTTGTGTAACTCGTGTTTGAAGTATGAAGCAATTGGATTTTTTGAGTATATCTTGGTTAGTAAAGCTACAGCGTTAAGTGAGTCGGTAATTATGAGGTGTTTGTCCTTGTGGCTATTACGTATAAGTTTTGTGGCCTCTGGAATTGCGTGAAGTTCGCCTGTAAGTATGCTTGCAGTATATGGCAGTTTGACTGTTTTTATCTCACTGGGTGCTACCACGGCTGCTGCTACTCCTTCCATGGTTTTAGGCCCGTCAGTATATATCTCAGTGTAACCTTGAAAGTTGAGAAGAGATTGTGAGAAGAGTTTTGAGAATATGAGAGGGCTGGTATCTTGTTTTCTGTATTGTTAAAGAGATGTGTTAACAGACGGAGGACTGATCAGCCAGGGAGGAGTTACTTGAAAGATTGAAGGCCAGTTAATTACAAAAGGGAAAGTGTCGTTGCTAGTGGTTTGTGAATATTGGTGTATTGTTTCGTATATTGTGGTACTGCGTTGTGGGTGAAATGAAGAAGTTTTGCCTAATGTTGTGTGGTAGGTGGGAGAGTTGGGATTGGCTCGTACTCCAGCTGCATATAAAAAACTAAGGTACTGTCGTCTGTATTTGAGTGGAGCTTCTCCTGCTTCACAATTTAAACTATTTGTGGGGATTGTACGCTATGCCGCTAGTATTAGTCGTAGTGCATTGTTGTGTAGAGTATCTAATGGTCTTAAAACATTTGGTGTAGCTGAAGCGTAGGCTACACATCCGTAATCTATTTTGGATCTGATGATTGTTCCATATATCAGTAACAATGTTTAGTGCAGGTTGACAAGAGAAGATCAGTTTTTTAATATGATTTTTCCAGTTTAGATGCTGGTCGAATATCATGCCAAGAAATTTTATTTCTTCATCATTTTTGCCTTGTTTTTCTTTTGGAGAATATTATGCATTTTGTTTTATCAGCACTGAAGGTCATGCCAGATGTTTTTGACCATAGTTCTAGTTTAAGAAGTTGTTTTTGTAGCAGATTAGCTGTGCTGCTCAAGTTTTTTCCTTTCATAAATAGAATCAAGTCATCTGCATATAGTCGAGCTTGTATGGGCGTATCAATATTTTGCGTAATGTCATTAATTGCAATAAGAAACAGTGTTGGACTTCAAACCGAGCCTTGGGGGTTCCATTTTCTTGTGTTTTCGTATTGGAAATGGTTCCGTTCATGAAAGACATTAACTATTTTGAGAAAATATTTTTTTCCTACATTTGCTTATAACCAAATATACTAATTTGATATTTAAAAAAAATGTTTTTACAATTTTGTTGCCTTGAGAATATTATGAATTAAAAAAAAATATTTTTATTAATAACCATGTTTAATTGTTTATAATCGTTTTTTTTTCATATTTAAATAATTAGTTATGAATTTTTTTAAATCATATTTGACAGTCCTCTATATAGCAACAAAGATTTTTTTCCAAATTCAATTGTTTATTAACGTAACAATTTGTTATAAACAAGCTTACGACTTTGCTTTATTTTTTTTTCCATTATTGTACTTTGAAAAAATACGTCGTACCGAAGTTATAGCGGCTGCTTCATTTTCCAACTAAGAAACTAAAATATCTTAGAAACTATTTGATATACGAAAATTAGCATTCAGGTCATTTATTGAGAATTGAACGAACTTTTAAATAAGTCCTTAAACAATGTTGTAGTTATTAATAATAAAGATAGGGATCCAGGAGGTAGAAGTTTTCTATCGGAAATTTCCTCCTCTTTCAGAATCATTTTTTTTTAATTTCTTAAATGTAAATAGTTCATGAGATATAGACGAAAATCAAAATGCCTTTTTTTCATCTCGATTTGTTTACAACGTTTGCAATTTTTCATGTGCTAAAACATGCTTTCGATACATTTCTATAGACAAAATTCCGAATCCAATGAGCTATTACACGTATTTTTAGGAGCTTTATCTCTATTTTCATGAATTTCAACTTGCCGACTAGACTATTGATACGGCACAAGAAATGTTGTGTCATCTATGCCGTGGAAACAAGAAGATTTTTCACAACGATTTAACTGTTTCCATGAACATTCCGTTCACTTTAGATTTAGAAACGGACCAGAAACTACCTTTTATATGAACAGAACAATTCGAAAAAGCAGGCCATCATCGCATGAAAGCACAATATTCCGGAACCACAATTCATTATAAATAAACTTTTATTATACTAGACTTTTTTCATCTTTAAAGATATTAGCACATGAACCAACGAAAAAGATTATTAACAAAGTTTCATATAGTGACTGAAGAAAAACTACATAGAACGTAGAAAATTAAAATAACGAGTAATATCGCCTAGAAGTCACTACACACTGTATATGAACAGATGTGCATTATTTCATGGCCACAACACCGGATATACCTATAGGTATAGATTTCGACAAAACCATCATACTTGACAAATGTAATTATTCGGAACCACTATTCAATAAATGGCTGAAAAACACCTATTAATGAAAAAACTCTAATGGACTAACTTCAAATTACTCCCTCCAATTTTATAAACCTTCTCTTGAAACTAAAGACAAAAAATATAACTACCACTTTAGAATATTAGTTATAACAATAAAATAATATCAATTAGTATAGAGAAACTAAGATCAAATACTACATTCGGAATTATTCTTCAGCTATTCAAAATGGATTTTTAATATCACAAAATAGTGTCTGTATGAGTTTTTACTGAAGAAAATTTCTGAACACCATGTATGTTGTGTATTGTCTGTCATATGTTGCAAGACAAGGTGTGAAAATTTCTGTCAAATCCTTCATCCGCAATTTATTTGTCAAGGCCAATTTTCTTCTTTCGTATACTTTTGACTCCGCCAAGTTAACTCCTTAATTAAAAGTGCAATCAACCCAAAAATATTTTAATAACATAAAGAGAAGATTGAGATATTTTTAAATTACCTTTCGAATCGCTTTCCAACTTCAAGATTTTACCCAAAATCCTATTTACATTATATGTATTTCGGAAATAGTGCCAATTTAACTATTGGTTTACTTTGATTTAAAAAATGTTTTTGGCTTAACAATTATTTCCTTCTTATATTGAATGATGTTTTCCGAAAGTTGTAGTCTTAACAAAATTTAAGATGTTACCATCCAACGTACATATTATTCGAACAACCTGTATATTGAATATGGAGGCAGGAGCATTGAATCAATAACCTTCGGTTGTTTTCTGTTTATTGAAGAACAACTAATCTCAATAAGTTTAAGTAAGATTTTGAAACGACATTCTAGTCATCAAACGTCTTGGAAATTCAGTTATTGTCAAGCTGTTTCAGAGAAACAAACCGATAGGGTCAATTCTAGAATAATTGTTTGAGTTGTGGTAATGGTGTTCACAAGTGTTGGTAGTCAGCAATTTGTGTCTGTGTCTTGGAGTGTTCGTAAAACAACCACAAACGGCAACAGCTGGTCCAACTTATGTTTACACTATGACTATGCCATCTATCGACCACTTCAAATGAAGGTTCAGGATTTATAGCTTCTCAAAATTAGAGGAAAGGGTTCATTTCGTTCAATTAATATCACATTCGGAGCTACGACTATTAGACTAATCTGTTACTCTACCCCTTTAGTGAGGAGAAAACTTTTAATTTGTACTTTGATTAGAATTGCAAAGTTAATGGCTTGCAATTTAATAATAAATTAGTGGAAATATAAATGTTGAAGTCTTTACATCTTATAGTCATAGATTCTCAATTAAAAACTAACAATAATGACCAATTGATTAAATATAAAAATGTTTCAATTACTATATTTCAATATTATTTTTCCTATCAATAAAATTACAACTACGCCTACTAAATTTATAAATTTGCACTGGTTATTATAAGAGTATCATATATTCTCAACTAATTGAGTTTATTAATTAATTCGACTTCCAAGTGAGATATTCAGAAATAAATCATGGAAAAAACTTTGTTTGATAATGTTTATTGAGTTTTTATCATTTATTTCAAACTACGTAATGTTTTTCTTATTTATTTAAATAGTTTTTAACACAACGGGTTGGTTAAATTTATATACACGGTACATCTACTTACTTGATTTATATATACACTTGTACACTATTCCCTTATACATAATTTATGTACACACTTAATTCTAATTTATAATAAATACTTTGTTCACTTTTATTGTTAACTTGTTTTGCTCCGTTGGCTATGAAATCAAGCTGTATTCTGATTATACGCTGGTAGGTAGTCTCCTATATATGAAAACCACCTTCTGGAACCTTCGGATTCCGGAAACTTATGGTATGCGGCTCCCAACAAACAATCGACTTTCTTGGAAATCAGTATAAAAAAAATATCACAAAAATAAATAGTCCTTTCCAGTAATCGGTGCGCTCCAAAATTTTAACTTTTATATTTAGTATTAGACAGAGGCGGATTCAGGGACTACACCAGTGTGCGATTTCGACACATTACCCCCTCCTTAAAAGGAAGTTCCTCCTGGTACTTCTGTATATCTGGCACTGGATGTTTAAATCGGCAACCGGACCCATTTCTACAATTTCCGGTCGTATGGAAATACCACGGCACCGTCTTCATCGGGTACCGATAACGGGGGGTATAGGTCCATAAGAATATGTGGACATCGGTATCTTGGAACATCCCCTCGACCATTTTCCTGATGACTCGCCAATCTAACTGGTTGCTCTGTATCCTAGGCATTGCTAGTTTGTTCACGTTGGATTCCGGTACATGATCTCGAAGGCTTCGTAGCGCTTCCCACATATCGCGGTAGGTGGATTGATCGTGAAATTCGTTTTTGGTTACCAAATAGAAGACGTACCGCGAATTGTGAAAGAATCTCAGTGTTCGAATCTGATCTTCAAGTTTATCTTATTGCCCAAACTTCTTTCTAAAGACGGCTGCCAACCCTCGTGCGTGTCCGGAAGGCCGTGCCCAACAGACTGCTCCCACTGCAACAAGACGCAATCTAGGGAAGCTGTAGTTTCTCCAAAATTACCAAAATCCTGGGAACGTCCATACTTAATCAAGAAAAGGATCAATGATGTTCGCATAAACAAGATCCCCAACGGAAAACCAAAAGTAGTTTACCAAAACCGACTAGCGCCATTCGAAGGAGACCATGACCTAGAGAAAGGAGTAAACCATATTCGAGATGTGTCTGACCCTACCTTCGATGAATTTATGGGCGCGTACGCAGGTACAGGGAAAGCTAGATATGGAGTCACTTCAGAACAACGACAAGGTTTGTTCACTCTCCCGGAAGATTATTCCCTGGCATATAACATCCCTGCCCGTATCAAGAACGCACGAGGGTTGGCAACCGTCTTTCGAAAAAAGTTCGGGCAATTAGAAAAACTTGAAGACCAGATTCCAGCCCCTGGCAAGACTCTTAGACTGAAACACAATTCGGGTACGTCTTCTACGTGCTAACTAAAAATGAATTTCAAGATCGATCTACCTACCGCGATGTGTGGGAAGCACTTCGAAATCTCCGAGGCCATGTGTTGGATTGGCAAGTCATCAGGAACATGGTAGAGGTGATCTTCCAAGATACCGGTGTCCAGATATTAATTTGCAGCTACAACCGCCGTTATCAGTATCCGATGAAGACGGTGCCCTGTTATTTCCATAAGACCGGAAAGTGTAGAAATGGGGCCAGTTGCCGATTCAAATATTCAGTCTCGGCTACACAAAAGTTCCGGGAGGAACTTCCATTTAGGGAGGGTGTAATGTTACGAAATAGCTGACTAGTGTAGTCCCAGTCTAAGCCATGTATGAAAGTTAAAATTTTGGCGGATGCGCAGGGATTTCTTAGAACTGTTTACGATTTCTCGGGACTATCTTATCTAGACATTGTTTTTGTGACTGGTGTTATCTATAAAATGCCAGGGAGCCGATTGTTTCTGTGTAAGCCGCAATCTAGAATTATCTAGTACAAAAAGGTACTAATATATAAAGGACCGATTAGGGAGAGTTAGTTAGTTCATAATTTGACATCGTGAGATAAACAGTAAATAAGTGAATATAAATTAGTTTAAGTGAATATACTGTGTATATAATTAGTGAATAGTGTAGTGAATAAATAAATTAAGTAAGTTATGTGTGTGAATTTATCCCACCCGTCAGAATAAACTGTTTTAAATAAATAAGAAAAATATTACAATAATATGTAAGTCATTTATATGTTCATAAAACAAATTACAATCGAATATTCCAATATAATATAGGCATTCAATAATATTCGTAATAAATATTTCGGTAATCCGAATGTCTCTATACCTTAAAAATAATAATACGTACCCATCCCTGAAATGACCTGTTCCGTAGTTTTATTTCTCCGCAGTGATTGCGATTTTACTATAACTCCCGGTGTAATACCAATCGCGATTTGAGATGTACACAAAAAGACAAAAAAAATTAGAAAAATCAAACAGTTAAACCTATAGATGTATTTTATATATGTATGATTTTCAATTAGTTATATAAAAATTTGTGTTTAATATATATGCATTAACATTAATTCGTATGAAATGTAATGAAATCATAAATAAATAGATTCAAAGATGTTTTATTCAAAATTTCTCTTAAATCGCAAGTGCAGTTTGTGAAAAAATTATTTGAAATATATTTTATTACAGAAAATATTTTTTGACTTAAATTTGAAATTTTAGAATGTCGAAAGTTCACTCTGATACTTTTTTAAATGGAAAATATTATTTTTTTTAGTGTAGCGATTTGAGCTTGTTCTCTTAGTATATTCTGTTGTATTTTACGTCAAATGATGTTACCATTTCAAAACCCATTTACCCGATGTTTTTAAGAGCACGTTGTCTCTTTCGACTGTTTTTTGCTGGATTTTAGCCTTAATCGTAAAGTTTACTTATAGTTTTTCGCCCTGTTGACACTAAACTTCATCCAATGCACGTAATTACTAGTATTTTGGTCTTTTGTTTCATTAAAATCTCTATATCTCCCAGGATTTTAAGTGTAAATATTGGAGTCGTAATGAAACACGTTTCATTTCTCACAGCGGCGCACATACCTTTTGGTTTTCCGGTATTAGTCCAAGAAATGGGTAGACGAAGTTACAGGGCTGCCTGAACAAAAAAACTGGGCTTTACAGGAACTCCTATCTCAAAATGTTAAAAGAGAAAAATGTAGGTATTGAAAAGACTTATTTTTTGCCAATTGATAAATATTGATTAATCCAATATTTTTCGAGATATTTTGAAAAAGCCGCTAAAATACGGGGTATTCAGATCTCGATAAGTTTATATAGTTCATATTCACTACAAGTATAACAAACTAGTACCCATAAAAGAGCAAATTTTGAAAATTTTAATTACTTTCCAAATATAGCGGTTTTTCACAAAAAAGGCGCCTTCGAAGGTCGGCTCGTTGTTATCGGGGATGATCATAGAGTAACGTAATGCGGTTTTTTATCCTGAAGAGTTGTACTATAATGTTATTGAAAAATATGATGGAATTTATAGAGTTTAATAGTCCAAAAACTCGATTTATTTTTACTAGTTTTTCTAAAGTAACTTTTTCCACTTTTATTTTACTAAAATCCTTTGACTGACAATTGATTGCTGCTATTTTTCCACGTATTTACAAAATAAATTGCTCTACGACATTCTGCAGCCGTGATAATTTTTTTTTCAGAAAATTGCAGATGGCGATATTATTATTTTCTAGCGATATGCTTAGTGCAGGTTAATAATAAACATCTATATTTTCAATAAAAAAATACAATGATTCATGAGTGGTGGAAACACCGAGCGAACGCTTCGAAAACTGATTTGGTATAAGCTTAAAATCGGTCGCTCTTGAAAAATAATCAATATCCTAGACTTTGTAAAAAATGCTTTTGTACTTAATTTGGGTTAGCATGAAAAAATAAACACAAAGATCATAATTTTCACGAATTTAGAAAAAAAAATTCAAAAATTGAATAGATGAGGCTTTTACTTGAAGAAGATCCATACTGAACGATGAAATAAAACAATTTAATTTGTTTAAAACTTTATTATATTTGAACTAATGTTCAATTTAAGCTAGTTGACGTGGTTCACTAAGTGGCTTTCTCAAAACGAATGGAGGTGAAATTTAAAAATGTTATAATATACAGGGTGTCCCGGGACTAATGGGAAAAAAGTCAGGAGCGTATAATTTGAGCCAAAATAATGTTAGTACTTCATATAATTTTTTTCTATGCAGGCCCTCGTTTTCGAGTTATAGGCCTCCAAAGTTTTAATTTTGAATTTGGTTTTTATTTTTATTTTTTGTACTAGTTATTTGATATTTATAAAATTTACGGCAAAGCTATAATGTACGTGATTGTTTATTTTGGAAAGGTAAACAGATTTACAGTAATGCCTTGAAGCCAGGGACGGACTACTCGCAATGGTTAGTTATCCTAAAATTTTGCAGGGATGGCACACCCTATATGAAATTATCGAAACTAACTTCCCCACACATTAAGCTAACGAAAAGGTACTCTTGTTGGAATTCGATAAAATAAGCCGTTTGGCTAATATTTACAGTTTTATTAATGCACTACGTACCAATTTACCTAAATAACTTATTAATACGATATCCAAGTTTTACCTACAGTACTACAAAAAAATAATTTAACGATAGCAGAAGGTAAAAGACAATAACGACTTATTAATTCGAAAGTTGGTAAAAACATTTTAAAAGTGTTTTTACCGTTTATCAAGTAACCATAGGATTGGTTGTCTAACGTTGTGTAGAATAGTTCGTAGTCAGTACTTGTTAATAGTTCATAAGTCCTTAATTTAACAGTTACAATGGCAAAATTCACTTTTATTGAGTACGTAGATATGCATTTAATGTATGGACTGGCTTCTCTAAACTGTTTAGAGGCCAGAAGGCTTTATGCAGAACATTTTGCAAACAGAGCATTGCCAGACAGACGAATGTTTGAGCGTATTGATCTCAGGTTACGAGAAACAGGTATTAATAATTAAATTTAATTTTCCATGTATACAAAACAAAATTTTGAATTTTAGGAAGTTTTTTGCCAAAAAAAGTTGGAGAAGGACCAGTACGAAGCGTACGTACTGTGGCAGTTGAAAAGATTTGTTAAATGCAGTTGATAATGAGCCATCAACGAGTTTACGAAAATTATCAAAAGAACATAACGTCTCGAAATCAGTTGTTCATCGCGTCCTGAAAGAACAGCTGTTATATCCTTTTCACGTGAAAAAAGTAGACAGTATGACAGTGGCTGATTATCCTGCACGAATTGAGTATAGCCAGTGGTTTTTGCGACAACAACAAGCAGACAATACATTTATTAGTAACGTTCTCTTTACGTACGAATCCGGTTTTACCAGAGATGGAGTTATTAATTATCATAATATGCATTTATGGGATGATGTGAATCCACATGGCATTATCCAAACTAGGAACCAGCATAGATTCATGGTTAATGTTTTGGCAGGAATAGTTGGCAATCCTTTGATAGGGCCATACTTTATTGACGGTACTTTGACAGGTTAGAGATAATTGGAGTTTTTGCAAAATGAGTTATGGAACCTGTTTGATGATGTGCTACTACTAACTCATGGGAATTTATGGTTCATGCATGATGGAGCCTCTCCTCATTTCAGTTTAGATGTACAACAGCATTTACACACAAGGTTTCCTAATAGATGGATTGGTCGTGGATGTCCTTTTCGATGGCCACCGCTATCAGGAGACGTTAATCCTATGGATTTCTTTCTCTGGGGTCATCTCAAAAGTAAGGTATACGCGACACATGTGCAAACAAGGCAATATTTAATAGACAAAATTGTGTTACACTGCAATGTTATTAGAAATAATATGGGATTACTCTTTCAAGTCCAAAGAAACAACCTTCGTAGACTTAGAATGTGCGTGGAAGTGGGAGGAGCTCATACTGAACATTTATTAGAATAACGTTAGTTTTTGTTGTTGTTTAGGAATTAGTTTTAGTCTAATGTTTCATAACTTGTGTTTTTTGAGGTTTTCTTAATGGTTTTTAATAATGTTGTGTTCGTAACTTTGATTAAAAGCAACTAATTTCGTTGTTTGCGTATCTATTTAATTCCCATTAAATGAGTTCTTAATGTTTTTATCAACTGCTATTATCGAATTATTTTTTTGTAGTACTGTAGGTAAATCATGGACATCGTATTAATAAGTTAGTTAGGTAAATTGGTACGTAGTGCATTAATAAAACAGTAAATATTAGCCAAACGGCTTATTTTATCGAATTCCAACAAGATTACCTTTTCGTTAGCTTAATGTGTGGGGAAATGAATTTCGATAATTTCATATAGGGTTTGCCATCCCTGCAAAATTTTTGGATCTCTAACCATTGCGAGTAGTCCGTCCCTGGCTTCAAGGCATTACTGTAAATCTGTTAACCTTTCCAAAATAAACATACACGTACATTATAGCTTTGCTGTAAATTTTATAAAGATCAAATAACTAGTACAAAAAATAAAATCAAAATTCAAAATTAAAACTTTGGAGGCCTATAACTCGGAAACGAGGGCCTGCATTGAAAAAGTTTATATGAAGTACTAACATTATTTTGGCTCAGATTATACGCTCCTGACTTTTTTCCCATTAGTCCCGGGACACCCTGTAATGTAACTCAACTCTTGATATTGAGCAAGTTGTTTTAAAACCGCTCCGTGATATTACCCAAATATTGGGCTGTTACGTGTACTTTAAAACATAATACAATATTGCGATATTGTACAGGGAATCAGGTGATATCAAAATAACTTAATTTAGTAAACTGTAAGTACGAAACCATTAATATTTATATAAATTTATTGTAAATGGTAGTGTGAAAAAGAAAGAACGTGTTGTAAAAACATAAACTGATAAGCTTTGCAGCAAAAAATAATAGAGTTGGGAACAAAGATTTGAACCGTTCCAAAGTAACGAAGAATATTGAAATAACAATAAATAATTGCCAACAATGATAGACTCAGATGATTATACGACTGATGATGGGAAGAGGAAGGCGGATGAAATGGAAAAAGATACATTTAGAAGATCAAAAAAATAACGAGAACGCCAAGAAAAGAGGATCAAAATGCAAACATGATGTCGGACATGTGGAAATTAGTGAACCAACTAGCAGCCGATATGAAAGAGATAAAAGATCAACAAGGAAAAAATATGGAGAGCATCAAACAGGAAATCAAAGAAGAACAGAAGGAGTATATGGAACAAATCAAAGAGTTGAAGAGGGGTAATGACCGAGCTAGTGAAGAAATTAATGAACTAAAGAAGCAAGTTAACTCTGTCAGTGAAAAACTAGAGAAACTCGAAAAAGGAAAACGAAGGAAAAATATAGTAGTTCAAGGACTCCCAATGGATACCAATAGACCGGACGCATTGCGGGAGGGAATGCAAAATTTTATAGAAAAGGAGATAGGGGTTAAAGTAGCAGTAAATACCGCAATAAAACTGGGAGAGAATACATGCCTAGTAGAACTTAATAGTGGAGACGATAAGAGGAAGGTTATGCAAAATAAAAGCAAGCTGAAAGCCACTCACAGAATAGTTTACATAAATGATGATATGACCAAAAAAGAAAGAGAAATCCAAGCAAAAATTAGGAATCATGCAAAAGGCAAGCGAATTAACGGGAAATCAGTCAAGATTGGATTCCAGAAACTAATTATAAACGATGAAGTATGGGGTTGGAATAGGGAAAAAGATAGGCTGGAAATAATAAAGGATAAATCATAAAACTAACTAGAGTAATATGTGATGGAACAACGAAAACAAACTGGCGCGAAATAGGAACAGGAAAAACACACAATGAAAGGAAAAGCATAAAAGCTCAAATAACATTTAATAAAATTGGAACATGGAATATCAGAGGGTCATATGAAGAAGGAAAATTAAA
Source organism: Galeruca laticollis (assembly GCA_963921935.1). Lineage (NCBI taxonomy): Eukaryota > Metazoa > Arthropoda > Insecta > Coleoptera > Chrysomelidae > Galeruca > Galeruca laticollis. Next base: position 169,424,468 of record OY998180.1, read on the forward strand.
ACAGTTGGACCAGGAATCTCGAAAGTATAATTTTGATATCATAGCATTACAAGAAACTAAACAACTAGGGCAAGGCTCACAAGAAATGGCAGATTATGTATTCATTAATAGTGGGGGCGAAAACAGAATGTTAGGGACTGGTTTTATAGTTAGGAAAAAACTAAAATGGATGGTCATGGACTTTAGACCCATCTCAGAAAGATTGTGCACTTTAAGAATAAGAGGAAAGTATCACAAAAGTACACTTGTAAACATACATGCACCCACCATCAGAAGAGAAGGATATATAAGTGAAAGAAGAATTCTATAGTAATCTTGACTGAGTATTTGAGGCTATCCCCAAATATGATTTGAAAATAGTATTGGGAGACGCCAACGCCAAGATAGGTAAAGAGGGGACGTATATGCCAACAATTGGAAGATATAGTCTGCATGAGAAAACAAATGAAAATCGCCGATTGTTGATAGATTTTGCGAAAAAACACAACCTCAGAATCATAAGCACATATTTTCAGCGTAAAAATATTCTCGTCTGGCGATATCCTGGATATCGCCAGACAGAAAAACAATGAACCAAATCGACCATGTTTTAATTGAACTCGAAGAAGACCAATGCATCACCAATATACGAACGTATAGAGGACCCGATCGGGACTCTGATCATTTCATGGTGGGAGTCACATTAAAGCAACTCATACCAATAAAAAAAAATGAAAAGAGGAAACGAATGGAAGATAGAATAGTTTCAAGGTTATTAACAAATTAGGAGAAAGAAGGATATGAAAAAGTCATCAGCGAGGAAATGGATGACATAACGGAAAGAGATATAGAGCATCATTGGGAAACAATAAAGACAATAATGAATACTGCAGCCAAAAAAACTAGTAAAGATGAAAGAAAGAAACTGAAACCATGGTTTGATGATGAATGCTTGCACGAAATAGATAAAAGAAATAAACTAAGATTAAAGACTCTAACAACAGAAGTACACGATGCTAAAGAAAAATACAGCGAACAAAAGAAAAGAACAAAGAGATTATTGAGAAGGAAGAAATGGAAGTACAATGAGCGACTACTGCAAAATGTAGAAGATAATTACAGAAACAAAGATCTGAGAAACCTGTATCAAGGAGTCAAAAGAGAAAAAAGAGAATCCAATTCAAATCCCGTATTCATTAGAAATAAATATGGAGAAATGCTACTGGGCGAAAAAGAAATTTTAGAGCGATGGAAAACATACTTCGAACATCTTTTAAATGGGCGAAGAAATAAGGATGGAGAACTGGATAATGAAGAGAATGTAGGAACAAATTTCGAGCTGCACTCGAAAGAACCTCCTCCGTGTAGGGACAAAATAAATTATATTATAGCTAATCTAAAGAACAATAAAAGTCCGGGAAGTGACCATATAACAGCGGAAATGTTCAAATATTGAGGAACGCGATTGGGTGATGAAATGGAAAAACTACTGCAAAACATATGGGAAGAAGAACGAATACCTACAGAGTGGACCAACGCTATAATATTTCCTATACATAAAAAAGGGAATAAAAATGAATGCCACAACTATAGAGGAATAGCACTATTAAATGTGGCATACAAGATACTTGCCACTTATATCAAGGATATTTTAAAGGAAAATTTGGAAAATATAATCGGAGAATACCAATGTGGATTTAGACGAGGTAGGAGCAGAGTGGAGCAAATCTTCATGCTACGAGAAATACAGGCTAAGAGCTATCAATTTGGAAAACAGACGATGGTGCTATTCGTCGACTTCAAACAAGCATTCGATAAAGTAAAAAAAAGGAACTGTACAAAGCTCTGATCAGAATGATTCGGCTAACACTACAAAGTACCGAAAATGAAGTAAGAATAAATAACGGTGTGTCAGAGAAATGCATCGTCACTGAAGGCGTAATACAAGGCGATCCACTGTCATCTATTCTCTTTAGTCTGTTATTGGAAAAAGTAATTCAAGAAGCAGGCATAAATAGGTCTGGACTTATATATCAATGTTTAGCATTTGCAGATGACATAGCAGTATTAGCGATAAGTAAAGAGGAAATAAGACAGGTAATAAAAAATATTGCAGAAAAAGCAGAAAAAGAAGGGCTCTATATCAATGAACTGGAAACAAAATACATGGAATGGACAAATCGAGACTTTATAAAAGGAAATTATTTAACAGTAGAAACAGCCAAAGGAAAGATATATAAATTTGAAGAAATAGATCGATTCGAGTACCTTGGGAACAATAATCACACGAAAACCCAATATAGAGGAGGAAGTCCAAAACAGAATAATGCGTGGCAATAATTGCATTTATGCCTTCAAGAGATTATTGAAATGCAAAAATATATCAAGGAGCGCGAAAATCAGGATTTACAAGACTGTGATTAGGCCTATAGTTACATATGCCTCAGAAACATGGACATTAAACCAAAAAGAACAAGGAATGCTACAAATATGAGAATGAAAACTATTGAGGAACATATTTGGGGGAAAATTACAAAATGGAATATGGATGAGGAGGACAAACGAAGAGCTCGAAGAATTATATAAAAATCCGGGTATTATTGGAATGATAAAATCTCAAAGACTAAGATGGTTAGGATATATAGAAAGAATGGGAACGGGAAGGCTACCAAAAATATTGATATATAGTTCTATAGGAGGAAGGCGAAGGAGAGGTAGACCCAGAACAAGATGAAAAGCGGAGGTTGAAGAGTACCTACGAAGACTTTATGTCAGAAATTGGAGAAGTAAGACAAATGACAAGATGGGATGGAGGCAAGTCGTCAACCAAGCCATGGAAGGGTTAAGTTATTAATGTACAAATTGGAAATAGGTGCAGAACAGAAGAGATTTTGGAACGAACCGAAGTAGTGGGAGTGGTAGTATACATATATACATTATACTAATATTAACAAAGGTATTAAAAAAATTATCTGAAAATTCATTCACTACAAACATTCCTAAGCTATCTTCTAGGTAAAAAGGTTTTCTCTGATATATTTAATTAATCGTAATATTTATATTGCTAGAATTAAGGATATTGATATACGGACTTTTTCCTTTTGGTAAAGTATTCGTAATATCAGTAATTGTAACTGCAATGTGCACTAATATCGATGATAGTCGAAGTGACAAGATGTGAAATGTCAGTTTACATTATTCCTAGGGAATAAAGTACTGTATTCCCTCTGTTCAATAATTTGTCCCATTAAGTGTCGAAAATGACGTCTAAAAAATTGATTTTGATCCCGGTCGTGGAAAGAAGATATTTCATTTATAATAATGACTAAATAAACCTACATAAGTATTGAATTAAATGCTCAAATGGCAAAGCATTTACTTCTTGACAATATGAAAGGCAATGTTGAAACTCTTGCAAAACATTATTAAGGGTATCAGCATTAATTAAAGTAAATTCGTTCCAATTATCTCTTTAAGTTCTTATCTATCGGGAAAATATTATTTAGTTATTTTCGTACATGTCGTGCGTAATGCGGCGACGCTTCACCTTGATGGTATAGTTGGGGTAAGAGATATAGTGCGAACTTTAAACTGTCGGCTTTTAGTTTGACTGGAATACGAGGATATCGTCATAGTCCAGTTAATATTATAATTTAAAATGCTTAGTTGACGATAAATTCATTTAATTAATTTTCTAATTATTAAATACATCTAACGATTATTTTTAACCCGTAATTATGGAGCGCCATCCTACTTTTTAAGATACTTAGTGTTAATGTATAGAACAAAATACAATGCTTTAAACAATATTAACCTATTTATATTTAAAAACATCTTAAACATAACACCAGACAATTAAGACTACCTTATATATCATATTATTAATAAAATTAGGAATATAAATTTCAAATAACTTATTATTTCATTCACGACAGCTCAATAAAATACCAAATAAAAGCTACAAGAAGACCGAACTACAAAATTTTTTAATGGATAATAATTTGTATTATACAAAACAACAACTGATTTAAGGTTTACAGATAAAGAAATTTAAGAAATTATACGCCCTAATGAGTATTGCTGAAAAACGTGGACACTATGTTGTAACACTTCCTCCTTATTTTTGTATTTTCAATCGCATCGAGTTAATTTAAGCACAATTAAAACAGACATTAAAAAAGTAGTCAAAATTGAAGATGAGTATAAGAATATTGGGCAAGTCCATACTAATGGGGGAAATAAATTTATTATTGATTTACAAGGCGATAGTGATAGTGAAGGAGATGATATGGGAGAAGGATTAACAGAATTTTTGGAAAAAGGAAATTAATTAAGTTTAATATATTTTTCATGTTACTTATATAGTGGTGACAAACATGAGTTAGACATAATATTTATTTTTAAAGAATTGTTTTATTCATTGTTATAGAGTTTCTTTTTTTTCATAGAATTTAGTTTTGTCCATAAGAAATCGAATGGGATACAAAAAGGGCTCAGTTCACGTCTGGTATCCCGATTAAACCGAACGCCTTTTCAACAATTACGTAATTAATTGGGAAGTAAATAAAATATTAATACCTTTGTTTAGCTCCGCAGCATAACTTAAAGGAGATATACGATTATATCGCTACACTATATCTTTGACGCCAACTACACCATACTGAATTGTCTGGTAACATAATAGACGGATTGGCAGACGAGGATTTTTAGAGTTGCCAGCTAGTTCTCTTGATCTATTCTCATTAGATTACATTTTTGTGTGCTTATCTGTCGACTGTCAAAAGTTAACAGACCCAATAATATTGATAAACTAAAAGGGAAAATTGGACAGACATTAATTCAAATAACGGTGATATCCTGAATAATGTTTTGCAAGAGCTTCAACATCACCTTGCATTTCAAGAGGCAAATAATTTGCAATTTGAGCATTTAATTTAATACTTTGTGGGTTTATTTAGTATTGTTTACTTATTTAAAAATTACATTATTTTGAATGAATTACCTTTTATTTCTCTAACATATGGTTATGTAAAATAAAAATAAATGTGACATCCGTGCACAGAAAAATGCGTTCTCTTTTATGGTACTATCACCTATTACCTGTCGACTGTCAAAAGTTAACAGACCCAATAATATTGATAAACTAAAAGGGATAATTGGACCGACATTAATTCAAATAACGGTGATATCCTGAATAATGTTTTGCAAGAGCTTCAACATCACCTTGCATTATCAAAAAGCAAGTAATTTGTAATTTGACCATTTAATTTAATACTTTGTGGGTTTATTTAGTGTTGTTTACTTATTTAAAAATTACATTATTTTGAATGAAGTATCTTTTATTCCTCCAACATATGGTTATGTGAAATAAAAAAAATATGACATTCGTTCACAGAAAAATGCGTTATTTTCTAAGGTACTATCAAAATAGGCTATTCCCATTTAAAAAAAATGATAATGACTTCATAACTCGAACCGTGATGACATCATCAAAAATATGAGTACACCAAAAAAAACAAAACTGGAAAATAAAATCGACGTGTCTGAGCTTTTTTTTTCGCCAAGGTCTTCACGAATTTGTTCCAACCTTTACGTGCTGACTGTATGTAAAAAATAATAACATGTACTTCAATAAACATAATTACACAATAATTTTATGCGTCACATCGATTTAATTCTTCTTTGTTTTGGAGGAGTTTTATCTTCGGACAGGACAATAAAAATTGACACGGTCCGGGCCTGAATATCAGGCAAATAAGTCGAAGTATTTTGTGGTCCTCAGTCTTTACCGTTTTTCAAAAGAAATAGTAAAAATTAAAACAGTATAACGCGATAAATAAAATAGTTTACAGTGATCTTTAAGTGCAGTAAGTACTTTTTTTTCTCCAGTAATCATAGATCGATTAAAATATCGCTTTTGATACAATACCAACAAATTTTTGGTTATCAATTAACCAAAAAACTGGCTTCAGCTACTATCACTATCACTAATCATTAATAGCCAAACCCATCGGCTTCGCTAGAAATAAACAGAGTCGGATTCGGGTTGAAACTATAGCTGAAATGAAAATTCGATTTAAATTTGAAACAAAGAAAGCTACTTAAAATTTACAAAATGTCAAGCGGCGCTTCTGACTACAGGTGTCCGTCAACCAATCCCGATTAGCAAACTCTCACATATTCCACAATTACACAACAACAACCATCTCCAAAATTTCCAACTAAGGACCAAGCAATAATTTTTGCAGTAGGAACCATAGTGCAACCAAAAAATGTACTGTTTTCATCAAGAATGTCAAATGGAAGAATTTGCATCTACCTTTCAAGTAAACAAGTTATAGACGATTTTCTGAGTCAACAAGGAGAAATTGAAATAGAACACACTATAAAAGCACGCAAACTAATTATTCCAGCTAATAGATTACTTCTTACTAACGTATGCCCATTCATACCTCATGACGCAATTGCAAAGTGTTTAATCGAACTTGGTTTTAAATTAATATCCCCAATTTCGTTTCTTAGAGCTGGAATACAAGACCCACAATACAGCCATGTGCTTAGTTTCTGAAGGTAAGTATACTATACACCATTAAACAATAATACTGTACCTGACTCAGTCCTAATTGATTTCTATAATACTTCATATCGACTTTTCCTTTCTAATGGATTAACTTGTTATAAGTGTCATCAGGCTGGTCACGTATCATCAGCTTGTACTGTACCTCTCACGTTACTGTTCCACAACCAACGTTCAATCTGCTAGCAACTCCTCCCAAATGCAGGAATACTCCTGTTCACAATTAAAGGCCCCTAGTTCCCAACAGAATAAAGAAATACACTCAACCGACGAAACTCACGAAGAGATGGATTCTCAAGAAAGTTCTAATCCGAATCACATAAATAAACGTTCCCACTCCGAAGTATCATCTCCAGCTTGCTCCACTCCTACAGAAACACCGCAAGTAAATTTTACAAAACCTCAACCAGTACAAAATAAGAAGAAAAAAATTATCAAATCAGCCACTACCACTTCGGATGTTATTAATACAACCAACTAAACAACTGATTCAGGAAGCATCACCGCCATATGTACTAAACTGCATCCAATTAGTAAGCCTCTTAGAAGACGTACACGGCTCTTCCACTCCTCTGAAAATTGATCAGGAGTACACACATGACATACAAGGCCTACTACACATGCTGATAGAAATATATCCCAAGTTGCAAGAAAGAGTAATAAAAGGCAGGATTACAAGAATCAAGAAGAAAATTCTTAATAAAGTAAAACAAGACCTAAATAACCAGTTTGACGTATCGGAAGACACCGATGCGTCACAGGATAGCACATATTAAATAAGCAAAAACAAACAAATTGACTATTATTCAGTGGAACATTCAAAGTGTATTTACACATGTCGAAATGCTTCAACTTTTAATTAAACAAACACTTCCACAAGTCATTTGCCTACAAGAGAGAAACTTCAAAATAAATAAAAAAACTTTTTTAAAACATTTTTATGCCTATCACAAAATCAGAACCAGCACTAGTAAAGCCAGTAATGGCGTATCTATATATGTCAACTCAAATTTGGAATCAGAAGAAATCCCTATACAATCAAACTTAGAAGTTGTCGCAGTTAAAATAAAGTCCCTAATACAATTTTCTATATGTAACATATACTTTCCATTAGATACGGAAATTACCTCCAAATAACTCGAATCGTTAATATATCAAATTCCAAAACCAAGGATTATAGTAGGTGATTTTAATGCACATAGCACTACATGGGGCTGTATGTCTACAGATAAAAGAGGTGAAGTCATAGTCTTTTAAGCTCAATCAATCTTACAGTACTTAATACAGGTGAAAAAACTCGCTTTAATTCAGTAACTGGTAATCATTCTGCCATAAATCTCTCTATATGTGAATACTCTTTAACTGCAAGCCTAAACTGGGAAGTTTTACCGCATGCTTATGATAGTGATCACTGGCCAATAATAACTAAAAATTACAAATCCAAAAATACCGAAATATCCTTTATAGAAAAATGGAAGACAGAAAATGCAGATTGGGAATCTTATCAAAACATTATTAAAAACTCCCTACCGCATCTAGGGACATTGGAAGGTAGTATCGACCTTGTCGTCGAAAAATTTACTACAATGCTGGTAAAAGCTGCGGAAGAAACTATAGGAAAAACAACCAAACCAAAACAAAAAAACACACAGTTCCATGGTGGAATATTGAATGTCAAGAGCAAACATTCCTTCAATGTTCTGAAAAGCACCATACAGAGGAAAACCTAGTTAATTTTAAAAAGTACAGAGCAAAAGCGAGCTATATCATTAAAAAAACTAAACGTGAGTCTTGGAAACAGTATATCTATTCAATAATTGATAATACTACTCCGTCTGAAATGTGGCAAAAGATCCGCAGAATTAAAGGTATTTCATACAACCACAAGATACACTCTCTCAATATGAACGTAAATAATTTTACTGATGACAGACAAATAACAAACGCCTTAGCAGCTTCATTTCAGAAACACACCAGTGACTCTATGTACGACCCTATATTCATAGAAAATAAGAACAACCTAAAACAAGAGATAGTCAGCACCGAAAACATTCAACCATTGAATTTAATACTAAGTATAAATGAACTAAAAGAAGCACTTCATGATGTCAAAAACTCTAGTCCAGCACCTGACGAAATCCCCTATAGCTTCCTTACGAATCTACCAGAAAATGCTAAACAATACCTTTTGGACAATTTTCTATTCAGTACGAAGCAATTCCCTAAATCATGGAGAACGGCAATCGTAATTCCTGTTTTAAAATCAAACAAGGATAAGTCGAATCCGAATTCTTGTCGACCAATCTCTTTAACATCCATTATATGCAAGCTATTAGAAAAAATATTAAACAAACATCTGCAATACTTTTTGGAATCTAACAATTTAATATGTAAACAACAAAGCGGATTTAGAAAAAACAGGAGTACAATGGACAACTTAGTTAAACTGGAATCTGTCATAGATGAAGCATTTGCGAGTAACCGTCAAGTACTAGCTGTTTTCTTCGATATAGTGAAAGTCTACGATACTGTGTGGAAATATGATGTCCTATTAAAATTGAAACGGTGGGGTATTGATGGAAATTTTTTGGCATTCGTAAGAAATTTGTCTATGGCAGAAATTTTAGAGTTAGATGTAATAATCAACTTTCAAATTCCTATAGTCAAGATAATGGAACTCCCAAGGATCAACACACAGGATCACTTTTCTTAGTACCAATTAATCAAATAGTAGACCATATTAATACTCCGGTACACATTGGTTTATATGCAGATGATCTTGTCATCTATGTTAGTAACAGAAATATCCACACGGCCGCAACTATAATACAACAATCCATCCAGTCTCTATAATTTCAATAACCCGTATTTTAGCGGTTTTTTCAAAATATTTCGAAAAATATTGGATTAAACAATATTTATGCAATTAATAGGTCTTTTAATACCTTCAACATTCTCATTTAATATTTTCTAATAGGAATTATAGTTTTTGAGATATTTATAAAAAATCGCTTTTCGCAACTTTTGGCCAGTTTGCCATTTTGGACCTAGTTGGTCGAACGAGGAAAGTTTCTGAAAATTTCGTCTCCTATACAATCCAATTGTTTTTGTCCAGGTAGGAATTTCTGTAAATTTAACATTGGAGCATTACCCGTTTCTTGAACTATATGTGGCATATCTAAAGACTCTTCTTCAAAAGTCCTTTCGATTCCGTGTTTGATGGAATTGATGGCTTGTGTTTTATCGTCAAACCATTAAAACAATGTTTTGATTATTGATAAAATTTTTGGCTGGTCACATTCTAGGTGACATTTTCTTGAATTAAGTTTCTTAAAGTTCTCTTCGTCTTGAAGAGGGTTACCAAGCAATTGTTTGTAAGAAGTGTACTAAGGCTCCTTTGTTCTGAAAAAAGGTCTCTTGTATCAATCAATGTTATAACGCTAGAGTTCTATTTCTCAGTCGACGAATCATACATTTTCCAATTCTTCTCAGTTTATTCATATAATTTAATTACTAAGCAATTTGATATTATAAAGAAAATACTATTTATCATTGTGAAGAGTAAGTTTCGACCAAGTAAGGTGTGTGGGTGCATCAGTAACTGAAGTAGATATCATAAAAGATGAGACCTGAATAGCAAAGCTGTAGTTCATTTTAGTAGACCACAAAATTCCACTCACACACATACTCGAGATTGTAAAAATGTATAATGATTGATTCACACTCCAAAATAAGTATATTTAAATCCATATAATTACCACTGATCAACGATATTAGAAACTTATTTAATGAACCAGTACTTGAATTGCTCAAATCAATATAAATTGTATAACAAAATTATAATAAAAAATACATTGTTTGCTCAATTTTGAGACAGGTGATAAGACTCAAAAAATAATAAAAAATAACCGTGATCGTTTCCAGCTTGATAACATTTTTGTTGACAATCTAGCGACATTTTGATTATTCGCTTTACCGATAGGGCGAGACAAATGTAATTGGCTCTTTCGGGGATGACATGACCCAGCGAACGGCAAAGGAATGCAAAGACTAACGGATTCCCCGCTTTTATGTTGTTTTATATCAGTAATTTATTGTATTGCTTTGTTGCGTATGCCATGAGATTAAATTTTGGTGAAAAGGGGACTTGGTTGTAAAATGTATTATTAAGTGTGTATTTGTTGGTGAATTGATTTGATGCGAGCGCTTATTATTGCTAATTCGCTATTAAAATTGTAGCATCCTGCCGGCCAAAGCGAATAGTCGTAATGCCGCCATGACGCAACTGCGATTCATACTAAAACCATATATTGGAACACGTGTTGGTTGAATCAAACTTACAAAATGTATGGATCTAGTCAAATCCACCTAAATAGAATTAGATGTAGAATTTCGAATTGTCTCAATTTATAATTGTATCACAATTACCTATTGGAAACATGGTCTCTAGAATTTTGTTCTTAATATTTTGGTATCCTACAAATTGCAAATAATATATTTCTGCAGCTCTTAATTGGATATAATAATGGAGCAAGAATCTCTATATACTATAGCTTCATTTTAATTTCGGTACTCGAAATATGGAAAAACCAAAGAGAAAAGGTATTAGCAAACTAAATAGATAAAATCTATATCAAATATTTTTTCCTAAAGCTAGGGTAAATTGAGAATAAATTAAACCAACAATTTGAATAATTTAAAAACTGTATATTATGTTTAGTATTTCAGTTGCAGTTTTAGTGAGCTTAGAAGATATTAGCATTAATTGTAGCTAAGAAATAAAGTCTTTCCATAACTTCATATTTGTAATTGGCGCAGTAGAATGGTCGGGAGGGTACGTTTTGAATAGGGGAACTTGGCCTAAAATGACAAACCACTTTGTTTTTCGATTGTAACACATTTATTTTTTTACATATTAACTTGCAAAAATATGGTATGATTAGTGTATTGCACAAACAAACAAATTATTCCTAAGAAAAACAAAGAATGATTCATTTTATGACGAAAAAACTTTAACAAAAATACAGCAAATGTGTCATTTTACCAAAGTTCATTTGGGTAGACAGTACATAATAATTCAGCACAGTTCGCAAATATATTGTTTGCGAGATTTTATAACCCCAGCACAGTCACAGTGTGCCCAACTGGAGCACTTTTGGCACCGAATCCAGGGTTCCTTTGACCTCGACTCCGAATATAAGCTATTGCACTATAAACATGGGGGATCATCAACTGGAAATACTTCCCTTTCCGTTTCGGCTAGGAGATAGGTTCATCTTTGCACGTTTCGCAGCTCCGTGAGTTTCTACAGCCTGCTTCGAAACGACTTTGGCTTTTATCTCCTCAATAATAGGAGTGATCGTAAGAACTGTTCTTCCCTCAGCTTTCCTTTTTTTAGAACTTTTTGGCACACCTGAAGTGAATGCAGAGACGAAATTTCTTCAAGGCGAATAAGGAGACGATTTTAAATTGCTGTCGATGATGATGATTTGTTCGGAGGAAACTTGAGCATGATTGTTATTTTCTACCGGCTCAACCATAACTTGGAGTGTGTCTTGTTCTGATGGTATGTTTGTAACTGATGCAGGATTGAATAATTAATCAGGAAATATGTTTGGATTGATAGGTCAAATTCACTGTTTAAGAATCCACAAGTAGCATTATGATTTGTCGCTGCCTTTCCATAAACTGTAGCAAACAATCCACCAACTTGATATTGAGAATCAGTTCGGCCCGGATGGCCCTTTAACCATTTTGTCACTTCCTGGTCATACTAAGTTTTCATTGGACCAAAGAAGCAGTAGTGGGTATGTACAGTGGGGCGAAAGCATAACATCACAATCCCATGCTATTTAGCAAAAGTTAAAACTTCGACGTTTCTGTGACTTGCATCCCCGTCAAGTAGGAGGAGAACTTTTTTTTCTATAAAGGAATGATCATTCTCTTTAAAATGCTGGACACACTTCAAAAATACTTCACCGGTCATCCATACTGTTTCCTGTTCTATTCCGAAGGTTCCTAATGGTGCTTCATCTGTTAACTCCTGCTTCCAGTTTTTCCTAAGAAGTGCTCATGCAGGTAACCATTGTTATGTGTGGCGCTCTTTCTTGACTAGTGATTAGTCCGACTTGTTTACGGCCTCTTGTAGCAAACGCTTTACCCGGTTTTTGTACTGTCGATAGGCCACATTTCACAAACGTGTGGGATTAATCTTGTGTTTCTGAATTATGTTTTTTCGAATAACATCTTTGCTGCCAAATTTCACATCCTCATTTGGTTATACCGTGCTGAAGACGGCAAATGAGGCAGAAACATGCATGTCCTCGGAAAAAATATAATAAAGGCAGTAGTCCTCGGATTAAAATATCAGGTAACACTAGGCTTATATGCCTGGTACTCTCCCAGATTTTAATCGGAACGTGTGTGGGAAAATCGGAAAAGATATAATAAGTGCAGTAGTCCTCGGATTAAAATATCAGAAAACACTAGCTTATATGCCTTGCACTCTCCAAGATTTTAATCGAAACGTGTATGGGAAAATCGGAAAAGATATGATGAGGTTTTATTGCACTCCGGTTTAACAAAAATACTCAAACTTGTCGTAGAAAGAAATTTAACTGAATAATTATTGTATTTGCGATTGAAAATACCCCTTATTTCCGTATTATTATTTCTAAAAATTCTTACCTTCACAGCAACTCAATTTAATTCTTTATTTATGTGTTTAAAAAAAATCGAGAGAAATTAGAACAGGTACGGCAAAAAACAAATCAAAACAAATTGGCAGCGGAGCGGTGAACGATTGCTAGCAGCCTCAAATTGTAGTCAGCCAGCACTCCTCGATTCCAGACTTTCCGTAATCCACCTTACTTTCCACCTCTCTCGGTTAGTTCGACCTGCGCGCTACTTAGTCCATATCTCGTGGCAGTGGGGAAACAAATATTTTGAAATTTTGAATTCAAAACCGGAATTAATATTTTATAAGTATAAGATGATTTCTCCACAGAAGCCAAATAGTAAATAAAATATACTCGGAAACTTAAAATAATTATAAATCTTATATATAAAATGATTTCTACCCAGAAGTCGTAAATGAAAATATCCTCCGAAACTTAAAATAATTATAAATCTTATATATAAAATGATTTCTACACAGAAGTTAGAGCGTATAAGTATAATATCAAATGAAAATATACTCGGAAACTTAAAATAACTATTAAAGAAAGGAAACGTCGTTACACTATAAACACTTCGCATTCCAAGGACCCTTCCATGCTCTTCAGATCACTGAGTTGCTATTGTCTTTGTTGATGAGAAACAGTCTCTTTGAGCTACTAACCTTAGGCGACGATCTTAGCCCTCTGTTGTTTTGCTCACTCGTCCCGTGCCTCTGGCTCTTCGTGTTCGTCCTCTTTGGTGCCATGCTTGATAACATCTTACAACAGTATGCACACTTCTGTTTATACTACAGCACAGCTTCCCCAACCTAACCAACCTAACTAACCTAACCTAACCAACAATTAGACCTCTCTCGAACTCAACTGCCGATAATTTGCATTTTTTCGCACTCTAGACGTGATAAACACTTGTGAATTCTTGTAAGGCAACGTTTAAAACCACTGTACTCGAATAAATTTTGTATTCTGATATCGAAATGGGCCCGTTCTTCCAGTACTTACAGCAAAACAATAATTGAATAAAAACAGAATGATCAACTGATAGTACTCAAATTCTAATCTTGTTTAATACTTTTACGATGAACATGTACGTGAAATACTTTTGAAAAAATATAATATTTAATGGGTTTTCGGGTTTCTATGTCACTGAGTATATTAACAGGTAAAAACACAAAGTTTAGTATAAGTAGTTGCAGGTTATGTTTTGATATATATGGTGAGAGTAATAATACTGACGTATTAATGATTGGATCGATTTATTTTGAAAAATATTGCGAAAGCGTCAATAATATTCTCTCCTTAACACTTATAACGATTTAGGCGTTCCAAAAGTTAAAAAAATCACTTTTAGAAATTTAAATAGATAAATCTGACTTTTTTGTGGAGAAGTTGCGTATTCACCTCATATTGTTACCCCAGATGGTATAATAATAAAAAATTATCCTGTTCCTGAAACCACAAAACAAACAGACGTGAACCTAGGATTACTGTGATGTAGGGATGGATCTTCGAAATGCTCAACTCCCTTAGTAGTGGAATTTTCAAGGGGAGGAGATATATTATATATTTTTGCTGTCAATATAAATTGGGAAGTGACACATCAACAATTTTACTCATAAGTTATAACACATCTTTTTGCTGAAACCAAAGTAAATCGAGGAAAGACGCATCAACAATATTTAAAGAATGATTCTTTTATTTATATAATTTCCGCTTCTGCCTAAGGTGATTAGCGGTGGTACAATTAACATTTTACAATATTAAATTGTATGCAATAAAAAAGCCTGTCAAAAGGTATCAAAAGCATTAGATAATATAGGAACTCAAGATAATACAAAAATTACGTACCTTTGCTATATCGTCGGTTTGGTGTTTTGAGATTTCTTATGTCGAATTGTGCTTGTTTTTTTATTTTAATATTTATCTGTTTGATAACGAACGAAGTACATCTGTATTTATTGTTGTTTCCTCGTGTAACTAGTAACTTTTACTTTTTAGCTTTTCGTGTGTGTGCATGTGTATCTATGTATGTAAATGTGTATTTTTACTCGTCTATTTGTATAAGACTGTGTTTTACATTGAGATAGGTCGATCATTGATTAACATTTTTAATATTCATTTTTGTGATACATTTTATGCAATAAAAAAGCCTGTCAAGTATTGAAATTAGCAATTTTCACATAAAAGTAAATATAGATTTGCGTGTAGATTGCATTTTAGCTGGCAAGTGACAAACTTGGTTAACATGCTTAACTGTTAACTGTTCTTGGCATACGTTACATAACGAAACATTATCGTCGTCGAAAAGATGAAATGTGAATTTGCAATACCCTATTCTAAATCTAGTAATGATCACTGGGACTTCGAACTTTGTGATTGGATATTTCTAATTCACGAAGTTTATCTTGGTATAGTTGCCATCTGTTTTTAACATTTCTAGATCACGTGTCACACACTTATCACTAATAAGCGCACTGTATGCACATTTATCCGCCTCTTAATTGCCTTTGGTACTAATCAAGTAATTTGTTATGGTTTTGGACTTTTTAAAGCTGTGTCTTGATTGATTTTCCAGTTTGATACTTGGATTGAAGGTATTTTAAGGAATAAATACTATTTAAGAATTCGGTTAGAATAAGGATTTTGCACTAGGTACAGAAGTATTTTGGGTCATGGAAGATATTATAGAGTGTTGCAGTAAAGTCTAGCTTTCAGTGGATTATTTAATGTATCTAGAATGTTGTTTATGTCGATAAAAAATTAGGTATGATTGATAACTAACTCCTATGATGTATCTTTTACTTGGTAGTAAACGGTAGACTGTTAATGACCAGCACGAACTCTAATGGACAAAAAAACTGTTCATAAAATCCAAACAATTCCCTTTCGTATTCCCTTTATATACATATGCTAAGATATTTCGACTTCAGCAGGTATCAAAAGCTATAAAAAGTATTGCCACACTGATTTGTTATGGAAAAAGCATCATTAATCTTACTTTCCAAATTAATAATGTGATCTAGTTTTATATTAAAGATTTTCACAAGCAATTCGTCTATCGCACATGCTAGAGAGATTGTTGTCTACTAGATACCTTCCAATTTAGGTTTCCTGCTCACCGAAAATGATGGTGTGAACTTAGTAGACCAAACATGGCAGTCAAAATGCCGAAGATATCCGAACAACTAGTGGCGTCGGCAAAGTTTCACTAAAATAATATATAGGGTAATTCCGGGAGAGATTGCCATACGGTAGATATAACTATAGCAAGCGAAATATTTATCTGTGCCTTTCCGAGACTGCTGGCGGATCAGTCCGCTGTGTACGTTCGATATGACAACATCTATGGTTTTAATTTCATGAAAACTCTAGAACAAAGTGACGAAATTAGACTTCTCTAATTTCACTTCAAATATTTAACAGTGAATATATCTAGTGTATAGTTTTGAAATCCGAAGTGTATTTTTATTATTGTGTTCGTTGAATTTGGTTATTGCGATGTTGTGGCTTTGAAATAACCTAGTTATTGGAATTGTAAATAGCACGTGGAAACATTTTATGCATATCGCCATCTCTACCGCACAATCGGGAGAGTTGGCCATATCTAGAATTAAGCATGGCTATATTTTCAGATTATTCGGTAAAGTCGACTTTTTGATGCTGTGTTAGCTAATTGAGATATTCTTATTTGCAGATGTTAAATAAATATAAGTTCATAAAGACTTCGTGGTAACTGGACAAAAGAAAATTTGACTAATGCAAACAGAAATGTGCTTGCTGATAGTATGTCTGTTCGACGAGCTTCCAGTGAATTTAACATACCAAGGAAAACTTTGAAACGTCGGGTTAAATCCGGAAACTCTGAAAAAGGAGACATGGGCCCTAGCTGTGTATTTTGAAGAGAGAATGAGGCGCGTCTATCTCTACATATCCTAACCATGCAAAATAGAGGTTTTACATTAACAAGGGATGATCTAAAAAGGATTGCTTATCACTTTGCTCAACAATTGAAAATAAAACACAGGTTTAACCATGAGACTGAGAAAGCTGGGTATGACTGGCTTTGTTTGTTTTTGAGCCGACATTCGGAAATCAGTGTTCGTACGTCAGAAGGAGTTTCACTCGCTAGAGCAACTGCAATGAATCGAAAAGAGGTGGAATATTATTTTAATTTGCTTGAAAGAGCAATGGAGGAAAACTCTTTATTTGACAAACCTTCGAACATATTCAATATGGATGAATCGGGCCTGCAGCTAAATAGCAGACCGGGTGAAGTGGATTAGATCAAAAAGTTCTTTATTCAGTTTTTGGTTTCCTGTTAACAGTGGATTAAGAAATTGATAAAAATATATATGTATATATATATATATATATATATATATATATATATATATTATTATGGTTTATTTTATATGGGAATTTAATTTGCCCTACGTTGGGCCGACATATTATTATGAATAGAATTGGGTGAGAAAATAGTTTAATTTGCCCGGTATGTTGTGGATTTAATATGTATGATAAACAGTTTATTTAACCAACATGAAAACTTCTCATCTCAGGGTAGAGTTCAAGTATTTTAAATAAAATGATTTTATAATTTTATATATGTTAGCGCCAAAGTTAATAAATGCTTTATATTTTTAAAAATAAATTTGTTAATCAGAATATGTTACTTTTTTTAATGATTTCAAATTAAATACGGTCCTGTCCTACTTAAAAAATATCTGCATAGTTCAATCGATTTCATTCAGAGCTTCTGCCTGTGGTAAGTAGATGGTGCACAAGTCACCAGATGAAATGAATAACTCAAGTAAATTTAAAAAAAAAACGTTCTTCAAAAGGAAAAACAATATTTAATTTAATGAAAATAAATACACTACACTTTTACAAGTGTTTTTTTTTTAAGAAATTCAACTATCTAAAAGGATGACTCTTTCATACAAATCACACGCACTCTGGTGAGATATTATTATAATATTAAAATACAGTTATATAATTTCATAAACATTTGACTTTCAGAAAACGGCGAAATACACTCTTAACAGCGTCTATGCATCACAAAATTTTAGTTTTTTTTTACAAATTAGTAAGTACGCTTGACCTCTTAATACATTAATAAATTAACTTGTACTACCTTATTTACTTCACGATTTCTGTTTGTTCACCTTTATTTGTTCCAGATTCTCCTCCTGGAAAACCTCCCTGTTGGCATTCTGCTTCTATCAGAACAGGAATCGATGCTGTATTTCTTTCAAAGTCCAAACAGTTCACACAAATTCCACTATTCAATGTTTTTCGAAAACTATTTTGGCTATTTTACTTCCACCAGACACAAGACACCATATTATAAAATAAAATTCATGATTAGTGTTTTACAACATTCAACAATTCCTTTTTTAATTATTAATATAAACTAAACTACTTACACTGATATATCTCTTGTAAGTATAATGTATTTGTTTTAAATTCTATAGTCAAATTTTGTCTTCCAAATGATTTCAATTGATTTACTTTACCAAAAAAATTTTGCTGCTCCAAAAATCTCTTCCCAAAAAGAAAACCTACTAGTCAATAGCCCCCATAATCAACAACTTTTTCACATTCTGATTTTTTTTTCGTTAGCAACACAGTTGTCGCCGATGTGATCTTTTTTAAATGTTTATTAACCAATCAAATTTGACTATTTATTTTATAACTCAAATTCTTCATTTCAACCAGTGGAATGTTCATCCATTATATCATGATATTATATTCTAAGGTTTTTAATTGCTTAGACTTCCTATATTATTTTCATTCAATAATATTTCTTAGTATTGTTAAAATGACATTTCCTAACCTCTAAGTATGTATGTCAAATGAATATTCATAATGTTTTAATAGATGACAGCTGTTACCTTTAAATATGTATGCAAAATGAAAATTCGTTTTCTTTATAAGTCATGGTCTCTGAAATTCACATTATTTTATATTTTCCTGCTCTGTTATGTCTAAACATCTACACTATCTCATTTTAATGTCTTAATCAACAAATATTACGAGATTAGCTTGACTTTACAGAATAAAGCATTTAGTTTCTTATTATGAACAAATTTTGATACTTGATCTCTTTGATAAAAGTTTCGTTAGGTAATTTATTTCATATAAATTGTTTATCACACCCATTCGCAATTATCCCTACATTATACAGTCTGTCCTTTCTGTATGTCTTCTCTATCGAATAGTGGATCGTACAGATTTTCTCCATTCAAATGTTTAAAAAAAAATTTTTGACTTAAAAAAAATTCTTTTAGATTACAATACATAATCTTAATTCTTCATTATTTGATATACAGGGTGTAGCATTATTTTTTCACAATATATATATATATATATATATATATATAACATGCCGATGCACTGGCTATTATCTTGTCCACTCTTCCTTCCGGTATGTCCTCACGGCTCCTTGCTACTAGCATTATCCGTATATTTTGACTGGTTGTGTAATTTTGTCCCTAATATAGATTTTTACTCCTACGATCTTTCGACTTGGGTTTTCCCAGAAAAACAGCTGAAAAACTGGGACCCGGTTGAAGTACTAGCCAAAAAAGACTCGAAAGCTGTTACGTAGTGTGCTGTAATACCGGAGGCAACTTTTTACCGCCTGCTGTAATCATGAAAGGGAAAAATAAAAAGAAAGAGTGTGAGGACGCTTTACCACCAGGATATGTCCTATTCGTGGAGCAAAAATCAGCGTACACTAACGCAACTATCTTTCTTCAGTGGATGCGTGACCATTTTGTTCCCAGGGAGCCTCTAGGAAAAGGGCTCTTGATACTCGATGGACACGACTCCCACGTAAAGTCTGTCGAAATGTTAGACTTTGCGAGTTCGAATGATATCACCATATTATGTTTGCCCAGCCGCACCACACACTATCTGCAACCTTCAGATAGAAGTTTTTTTAAGTCACTCAAAGCACACTTTTATGAAGCATGACGTTTGTGATTAAGGAATCATGCTGGACGTCGCATCACTAGATACCAGTTTGGGGAGTTACCCAGTATGAATTGGGGTTAGGCTGCTACAATTCAGAATGGCTCATCAGGTTTTAAAGCAACGGGATTCCTGCCATTCAATCGAGAGGTCATACCAGATTACGCATTTTCCATTGACGAACCCTCCACGACAAAAACATCACAGTCCTCAGCTCAGAAGAACGGAAAAGAACAGCAAAGTGATAGTTTAGCAGCACAACCATCGACTAGTAGAAAAGAAGATTATACCATAACTCCCTCCAAAATATTGTCTGACCTGTCACCTGCTCTAGAATAAATAACTGTTGTTAGAAAGAGAGCTAAGCAAATAGCAGCTATTTTGACTTCACCAGAACATTTGACAGTACGCAAAGAAAAAACCCAAGAGAAACAAAATCCGTTCCGAAAATTGAAAACAAGAAAACATCAAAGAAGAAGAAAAGTAAAATTGAAACATCAAGTACCGAAGAAGACGTAGACATGAATCTCAAAAGTGGCGAAAGCGGTAGTGAATATTTTGATGAAAATTTGTGCGTCGGATGTGGGGAGGAATACCGGTACATGAAATTGAGTGTTGACTGGGTCAAGTGTGTCAATTGTAACCTATGGCTCCATGAAAATTGTACAACTTACGGCGATTTCTGCCAGAAATGAGGTAAACGAGACAGAAAGTCAAAAAGTCCATGCATTATTAATTATTTCATGAGTTTTTTGTCTCGTCAATCTATGGCCATCACTCCCGGAAAACACGTTAGAGACGGCCATAGCACACATTTTCTAGAACATGTTTTTTAGTTTATGATCCGATATTTCTTTTAAAGTTAACTATACTTTGGTACACTAGTGTTATTATGCCTTCAGTTAATCACAATATAAATATAAACGGATTTCACAAAAACTTTGTTTCCAATTATTCTCCAAACTATGGCCATCTATCCCGGAATTACCCCTATTAGCTTATCTTGTGCCAAATTTTAGATTATACATTTATTCGTATTTTCAACCTCTTCCAATATATGTAAAAATTAATAGACTAAAAAATGCACAGTGCCCACAAAATATCAGTACTAAATAACTTTTTACTTGAATATTTGACATGTTTTAGCCCTTGTAAAGACCTATTTAAGGTTACTATTTTCAGTTACTTGCAAGCCGTCAAACAGTAGAAAAAAATTTAAATCTTTAAAAAAATAGGAATCAATGCACCGCGGTATAACAAACTCAGTCATAACTCAAAAACCACACAAACTACAACTTGAAATTTCGACAGGTTTTAGAGTACATATATGCCTATTTGATGGTACTAATGTCAACTACTTGCAAGCCGTCGAAGACTGGTAAGAGAACTGAAAAAAATGAACAACTAGATAACAAACTATCACTCATAACTCAAAAACCACACATACTATCATCTTGAATTCTTGACATGTTTTAGCTTACATATATGCCTATTCGACGGTACTTTTTTCAACTACTAGCAAACCGTCGCAGACTGGTAAAAGAATTAACATTTAGAAAAAAATAGAAGAAAATGCACCACTTGATAACAAACTTCAGTTTATGACCGGTTTTAACAAATTTTTATCTTCTTGTCAGTGTTCTATGGCTTGCAAGTAATTAACCATAGTACCATCGAATAAGCCTATATGCAACCTAAAACGTGCCAAAAATTAAATTTGATAGTATGGGTGGTTTCGGGGTTATGACTGATAGTTGGTTATCCATCTGCGCACCTTTTTATATTTTTTTTTTCCAAATTTTAATTCTTTCACCAGTCTTCGCCGGCTTGCAAGTAGTTAAGAATAGTACCATCAAATAGGCATATATGTGAGCAAAAAGTTGTCAAAAACTCAAACTGATGGTATGTGTGGTTTCTGAGTTATGCCTGATTTATTTTTTTATAAATTTTAATTGTTTTCTAGTGTTTGACGGCTTGCAAGTAATTGACAATAGTACCATTAAATAGGTTTTTATGTGGGCTACAATATCGAATATTCAAGTAAATAGTTATTAAGTACTGATATTTTGTGGATAGTGTGCATTTGTTATTTTATTAATTTTTACCCTTGGAATATTGAAAGAGTTTGAAAATAAGAATAAACCTTATGTATAATCTAAAATTTGGCACGAAATAAACTGATATATAGTATTTTATTTATTTTATTAAAAAATTGAAATTTTGCCGACGCCAATGGTTGTTCTGGTTTCTTCGTCATTTTGGCTGCCCAGTTTGGTCTGCCAAGTTCACACCAGTATAGTTTTCGACGGTAAAGAAGAAAAAAATTTGTTTTCCCTTATCCAATTGATAAGTTTGTTAAGAAATATGGAAAATTCTTAAAGGTGATATACTGTTTATACTTTGTACTGACTGTGAATATACTAGAGCATTCCTTTAAATTGATTATTTTTGATAAAGTAAATTGAGGTAACGTTAACTTACAATTCACGAGTTCACTTTAACTATACTAAACTTATAAGAGGTTTAAACTATTTGAATTTGTAATAGTTCGAAAACTTGACTAAAACCAGCTTATCACCTGTTTTGTCAGAAACGAGCTAATATAATTTAACTTTCAAGTTAAATCAGCCAGTTGTGGTTAGTTAAGAGAAATATTTTTATTTGTTATCAAGAAATAACGTTCTTTTAAAAAGTTTTTCCAGAGCTCCGGAAAAGTGATTGGTTCACTTTCCAAAATTTATCTAGCATAGTGTCTTTTTGATCGACTAAACACAAAACAAATTACGGAGAAAAGGTATTTCCTATTATATCAACAAATTACTGGAATATACAAAATATTGTTACGAATTCATTCACTGGTGTAGTCCCTGAATCTGACGCATCTAATACAATATCTAAAAGTTAAAATTTTACCGGGAGTGCACTGATTTCTGGGAAGGGCTATTTTTTGTGATTGTTTTATAGATATTTCCAAGAAGGTCGATTGTTTGCTGGGAGCCGCATACTAAAAACTTCAGGAATCCGAAGGTTCCATAAAATGGTTTTTATATATAAGCAACTACCTACGAACCGCAGTCCTTCCACAGTTTGATTTCATAGCAGAACAGTGAACAAGTGAATATAAAACTGAACAGTGTATTCGTGTATTTAATATAAATTAGAAATTGAGTGTGTACATAAATTAAGTATAAGCGAAAAGTTAAGTGTACAAATGAATCACGTAAGTAGTGTGTATAAATGTTCCCCACCCGTTATGTTGAAAACTATTTAAATAAATAAGAAAAATATTACATTGGTGTGAGATGTAGGGTAACATAAAAAATAGTAAAAATGGCTAAGAGACTAAGTGACTTCAAAGTGACAGAACTAAAAGCTGAATTGGAAAATCGTGAGTTGGAAACGTCCGGAAGAAGAGTGAATTAGTAGAAAAACTGAAAATGTCACTGGAAAGTGACGACTTGAAGCCAGAGACATTTCTATTCAAAAACGAGGCTTCTACCGTAATCTCGTCAATTTCAGCTAATATGGACAAGAAATGTCACTATGACGAATGATATTTCTCCTAACATGTACAAGAATTCCGTGAGTATGGACGAGAAAATTTCAACCATGAAAAACGGTTTTTCTGCTAATATGAACGAGAAAATTTCTGCTATGAAGAATGATATTTCTGCCGATATCGTATGATTGAGAAATGACATTTCTGCTGACGTCGAAAATAAAATTTCGTCCCGAAAATTGTATATCGAGTTAGTAGTAGTACGGGACAAACCCCCAGTATGTTATTGTATGGAGTGAATCAGAAGTGTGGGGATGGTGATAAAATTAGATCACATTTGGAGTTGTTGAATGAAACCATGAAACACGGTTTTTCTGCTAATATGAACGAGAAAATTTCTGCTATGAAGAATGATATTTCTGCCGATATCGTATGATTGAGAAATGACATTTCTGCTGACGTCGAAAATAAAATTTCGTCCCGAAAATTGTATATCGAGTTAGTAGTAGTACGGGACAAACCCCCAGTATGTTATTGTATGGAGTGAATCAGAAGTGTGGGGATGGTGATAAAATTAGATCACATTTGGAGTTGTTGAATGAGATTGAGAGAGTGGATTTGGTAGAAATAAGAGAGAAAGCAGATGAGAGAATAGAGAAGGCTCAAGAATGTAGCAAAAATTACACATGACAAGGTACACAAAAGGCCTAGTGTTTATGAAGTAGGCGATAAAGTTGTAATCACAAATTATGTTACTGAGCCTGGAGTAAATAGAAAGTTATTACCAAAGTTTAAGGGACCATATATGGTTAAAGAGGTTTTACCACATGAGCGATATGTTTGTTACTGATATCGAAGGACATCTAGTCACTCAGCAACTATGGACGAGAAAATCGAGAATAAGATGACAACGATGGACGAGATAATTGAGAATAAAATGACATCGATGGACAAGAAATCAGAAAGGACATGGAATTAGAAAGAAAGATGAAAGATTTAAGAACTCAAGACACGTCAGAGGAAGAAAAGAAGATCGAAAAAATAAATCCCTACAATCCAGTAGCCTAAGATAGAAGATATTGGCACTTTTGCACGAGACACGGCCCCAACGTTCGACCGGAAGATGTCGTGTACCAATTACATAATACAGTTTGAAGCAGCCGCTAGAGTGAATAATTGGTCCGATAGGGAGAAGGCAGTGAACTTAACTTTCGCGCTTCGAAGAGATGCCTTAGATGTACTTCAGACGATACCACTTGAAGAAACGGATGACTTCGAGCAGCTGAAGAAGAGGTTGGACATGCATATGCTCGCGAACATCTAGAACACTTGTACAAATTCCAGCTAAAGAACCTGTAACGTTTTTATTTGACATTAACATATTTTGTGTTAATAGGTCCAACTGCGCCATATGATACGCTTATCGCCGTATAAATTCTATTACACCTTATTGTTAATTTTTAGCAACGTATAAATCAACTTTTTGGTATTATTCGTTTCGTACTTTTTGCGCCCGATACGAAACTGGAAGAATTGTTTTGTTGTTAGTACTAAGTAATTTAGATTTCGTTTTCATAGTGAAACTGACGGAGAAAGGAACATTTTCAACTTAACTTGAAAGGGATTTTTGTCTAATCGGGAATAGTTCGAAAAATTTTCGTCCTTTTTCGACGTCGACTTTCCTTGGTAGTGGTTGAGTGGTTCGGAATTTATGAAATGTGTCCTTGAGACATCCCATTACGGGGATATATTTTTCCGACCATATGAAAGTGGAAAATTTAAGCCTTGTTGCAGTTTTTGAGATTTGATGTTGTTTTGAGTTGGCTTTTTCCACGTCTCTTTGAGGATTTTTTTAACACTACTTGGTAAGTATTGGCATCTATCGTATTTTTTTTTTACATCACAGGAAATGGATTTTTTGCGGAAAAAAAATAACTTTCACTGTTTTATTCTTAGGGCGTTACCTGTAGTTCTGAACGTTGTTGATGTGGTGGATTTGATGGGCTCAGACTAGGTTTTGCGACGAAGAAGTTTTAAATTACTGATTTTGACGAAAATACCAAATTTTTATTGACGAAATATATCAACAGAATTAGTTATATTATATAGATGTTCACCTAGAATGTCTTTGGCCATTTAAAGGATAACCCTTTTACAAGTTAAAAGGGTTTTTATTCACGGCTATTGGATTTCCACCACATAATTTTAATATGGAGTATGGTGTAAGGAACAACTTTACGACAAGGACTTTTGAGAGAGGCACACTGCGCATAACAGGAGGGATTTACGGTGCATCGAACACCAACTAGGAATACGAAGAGCTCAGCTTCAACTGGACCGAGCTGGGTGACCTTTTTTCGTTTTTTATTTTATTTATAAATTATAGACACTTAATTTTGGGTGCGGATCTATTTCCCATTTTGGTGTTGTTATAGGTCATAGCGTATTAATGTGTTTCTGACAATGATATTATTGTTGAATAACTTTAGATGCTACTTTGATACATCGTACGGTTGGAATTGATCCGTAATATGTTCACTACGCTGCTTTAGTACTTCCCATATTTTTTTTAAACATTTATACCTTGGCTTGCGCATTGGATCCAACGCCTTCTCGTACTTCTCGTTGTATGTTTAAGTAAGCTTTTTTCTCAATTCTGACTACATAATATTTATGCTTGGTTTTTAACTGATTGTGCGTATGTGATAATGTCAATTATATTCTGTTCGTGGGTTTAGCAAGGGGGTATGTTGAGAATTAGTGCTTATTATTCAGCTTTCACGAATTTTATCTGACCTAGCAGGTCACCTAATTATCTAATTTTAAATTTAGAAACAACTGGTAGTGGATTGAAGAATTTTATTTAAGCTTTTTATAGCAATGAAACTTTTCAACATTACCCGAGTAGACCACTGAAACTACTATCAAAATTTTTCGACGCCTTTACTCATTCTTGTACAGAAGGTTCAATATACGTACGAGTAACTGGAAGTGGGTTTGTCTTTTATTTCAGTCCTTTTTAGCAGATTTTTAGGAGTGCACTTTCATAAAATTAGCGGCAAATCTACTTGGCGCCCTTTTACACCTAAATAAATTTGATGTGCTGATCACTTGCTTAGCACGTAAGTGAACTCATGCCGTCTCCACATGAGTACTAGCCGCTGGCATGAACTGTCAATCTAGACAGCCTAATTCTGTGACCTGGTAATATTATTGAGCAAGTAAGAGGTTACAAACCGAAGGCGGAAGCGTAACCCTTTGAGAGTATGAACTGGATATTGCCTGACTAGTTCGATTTGTTTATCCATCAGCACCAGAGAACATGATGGATTGTTTGGTCATCCAAGCCTTTATTGACGGCTTATGTGACCACGATATGGAGAGGACGCTTCGATTAGCCCATCCCAAAACCATACTAGTAGATGTATTGACCGCTGCTCTTTAATATGAAGCAGTCACGATTGCTTCGGTATACAACAAACGTAGGACCATTATAGAAGAAGATGATAGACTTGACCAGATCGTCAACTTGATAAAAGGTATGGTGGACAAGAAGCCGATAAAGGTCAGATGCCCGAATTGTGGCGAGTTAGGGCAAGAACGCAACTCATCTAAGCGCCCCAGTACTCTTGCAACCCAAGAACTCTAGTCACAGGGAAAACTAGACAGGGGCGAACATCGAGCTGGTGTAAGTCACCGAAATTCCAACTATCTGCCTAGACGGTCATGTCGCAGCATTCTCAATGCGACAAGGGAGAATCTATGAAAGTTACAGTTTCAAGAATTACAGTAGTCATCGACGAATGGTCACCCACCATGATCCGAGAAGATCAGGAGAATGATCCTCTCCTAAAGATGATTCGGCAATGGAAGGAAGAAAATCGGCGACCTACCTGGCAAGAAGTGTCAATATTTTCACCGATAGTCAAGGCATATTGGGCTAAGTGGGACTCCCTTGTCATGGAAGAAGGCCTGTTGACAAAAATCCTTGAAAACTATTATGGTTCCGAGAAGAGAAGACAGCTGGTTATCCCGAGGACAAGAGTAGCTGAGGTACTGAGGAAGTTACACGACAGTCCTCAGGAGGTCATCTGCTGGGAGTGAAAAAAACGCTTCAGCAAGTCCGTAAAAGGTTTTATTGGATGAACAGCTCCGACGACGGGAAGGACTGGTGTAAGAAATATACTACGAGTAATGGACCATCGCAATGAACCCATGAACCAATATAATATTGGAAGCCCTTTCGAAAGGATTGCTATAGATATGGCTGGGCCATTTCGGACGACAGAAAATAGTTCTAAATACATTCTGGTTGTAATGGATTATTTCACAAAGTGAGTGGAAATTTACGCGATCACGAATCAAGAGGCCACAACTGTTGCGGATGTAATGGTGAAAGAATTTATCAGCCGATATGGAGGGCCCTTGGAAGTCCACAGCGATCAGGGAAGAAATTTCGAGAGCCATGTACTCTACGAAATTTGTGACAAGCTGGGAATAAAGAAGACCAGGATAACAGCGTTGCGTCCACAGTCAGATGGAATGGTCGAAAGAATGAACAGGACCATTGGAAAATACCTTTCCAATGTAGTTTCTAGCCACCAGGAAGACTGCGATAAATATCTCTCCATATTTGCATTGGCTTATCGATCCGCCATTAATGAGTCGACGGGTGAAACACCAGCAAAAATCCTGTTTGGACGCGAAATGGGGTTAACTTGTGACCTAGAATTTGGTTGTCGACCGGGAGAAGATATAACGAGAGAAGATTATATGATACAATTAAGAAGAAGGATGGACGATGTGCATGAATTAGTTCGAACGAATATTCAAGTTACCAGCGACAGAATGAAAAAACGGTACGACACGCAGGCCGTAGAAGGCAATTTCAATGAAGGGGACAAAGTATAGCTGCAAAATCCGGCGAGCAGAAAAAATTTTTCACCAAAATTACAGAAATCTTGAGAAGGTCCGTACTTAATCAAGAAATATATCAATGACGTCATCTATCGCATAAGCAAGGTCCCCAAAGAAAAACCGAAAGTAGTCCACCAAAACTGACTAACGCCATTCGAAGGAGACCATGAACTAGAGAAATCGGTGAACCATATCCGAGAATAGCTTGGCTCTACCTTCGAACAATTTATGGGCGTATATGGAGGTACCGGGAAAGCTAGATATGGAATCACTACAGAACAACGACAAGATTTGTTAACCCTCCCGGGAAAGTATTCACTGGCCAGTAAAAACACGCACGAGGGTTGGCAACCATCTTTCGAAAGAAGTTTGGGCAGTTAGAAAAATTTGAAGATCAGATTCCAGCAGAAGAAAGATACTAAGACTCCAACACAATGCGCGATGCGTCTCCTACCTGGTAACCAAAAACGAATTTCAAGATCGATCCACCTACCGGGATGTGTGAGAAGCGCTACAAAGCCTTTGAGATCGTGAACTGGGATCCAACGTGGAGAAACTAGCAATGCCTACGATAGAGAGTAACCAGTTGTATTGGCGAGTCATCAGGAACATAATAGCGGTGATCTTCCAGGACACTGGTGTGTCCACATATTAATTTCCAACTATACCCCCTCGTTATCGGTACTTGACGAAGATGGTGCGCTGTTATTTCTATACGACCGGGAAGTACAGAAATTGGTCCAGTTGCCGATCTAAACATCCAGTCCCGGCTACACAGAAGTCCCAGGAGGAACTTCCTTTTAAAGAGGGGGTAATGTTACGAAATCACACACTGGTGTAGTCCCTGACATTTCCAAACAGGTCGATTGTTTGTTGGGAGCCCAATACTAGAAACTTCAAGACTCTGAAGGTTACAGAAAGTGGTTTCAATATATAAGTAACTACCGACGAACCGCAGTCAGTCCAAACAACAATAAACAAGTGAATATAAAAGTGAACAGTGTATTTATTATAAATTAAGTGTATACATAAATTAAGTATAAGTGAATAGTTGTTGATATACCGTGTGTATAAATTTATCCCACCCTTTGCTTTAAAAACAATTTAAATAAATAAGAAAAACAGTACAATATGTGTAATTCATCCAAATTTATTATATCGTGTCTAAAGTAAATACACATACGCAGAAGGATCATTCAATCATTAGATTTTTTGAAACGAATCGACTTCAGTGGATTGTGGCAATTTGAGCTTGTCGCGTTCAACTTAGTAGAGGGAGAATGATGCCAAAAATAATCCATTCACCTTTTTCCATGATTAGTGACAGAGACAGGATGACACCATGAAGGGATACTACGAACCAATCTTCAAGAGAAAATAATATTAATATCCTGCCACCGGCTTCTGCTGTTTCTGGACCACCACTTAAGTCGGAAAACACAGAAAATACATGAAGCGGATTATCGAGCTGAATTCATTCATTATTCGCTCGTACCTTAAAATTTATAAAATGGAAACCTATTTGACTTAATCAATTTTATTGATAGTCCATTGCTGAAACATATCGTTCTCTCTGAACTACAAGGGAAAGAAGTTTAATAGCAAATTTCAACTGTCTTTTGCAAAACCACATCACTGATCTAGTTTCATTCACAGTGGGACCGTTGCAGTATTCAGAGTATCTAACAACCAGTAAGTAAAATATTCATTGAAATATCTTCGTGAGGAATAGAAGCAACAAAAGCCATGGTGGCAATATCGGCTTGAAAACTGCATTATTAACATCAGAAAGGATTTGGGACAAGTCACGCAATATGAAAACAATCCGCAACCATCAAATAAGGAAAACTTGAAGAAAAAGTTCAGGAGATTGTCGCTTTACGTAATGTACGCACGAACAAAACAAAAAATTTATTGGCTCAATGATAACCAGACGGTATTTTATAGGAAAGTGGCAGCGAAAGCAACAACAGTCAAAAGGTCGCGATTTCAGATGACTTTACAACTCACTGCTACATTTACTCCAATTCTGAAAATACAAGAAATTCTCAGTGGATAGGATTGAAGAGCTGAAGAGAAACATCGAAAATATGAATTTCGACTGCTTAACAACAGGTTACGATGGGAACTAGTAACTGGAATGATCCGAAAGTTGATCACATTCATAATTGTAGAGAAATTCACAATTATCTTACGATATCCAGAAGATTTTCCGTCATTTCTTACTTCTGGCTCGAATCACACGCTTCTAACATCATTTCAAACCAAACATCCCAATTTGTACAGACCAATTATGTGTCTACCAGCTATCTACAATATATTCTGTATTACTAACCGCATCTACAAGCAGGTGAAGAAGCAGAAAGGGCACAAGCGAGATCACCAGGGATGCAAAGATTAGCTTATTATTGATTCCATAGTTCTGAAACAAACTCACAAGTCACAGGGCAATCTGTACAATGTATTTGTAGTCTACAGGGAAGCATTTGATAACGTTCCCCAGTCCTGGCTTATCAAGGCTTTGCATATTTACCAAGTACATCACAACCTAGTCACTCTTGAGTCGTCAATGGAGGAAACCTACTAGGGTGACTCGCTTAGTCCACTTTGTTTTTCTTTGGCGAAAAATCCACTGTCCTATATGCTTAACAACACAGAATACGATTCTAAAATCAAAGTGGTCAAAAACACCAACTGCATTGTTTCCCATCTCCCATATATGGATGAAATCAAACTATATGCTTCAGGTTGGCATCAAATTCTACATTCATTCAATATTACAGCAAAATTCTCCAGTGGCCTACAGATAAAATTTCCACTAACATGTGTAATACTCAACATCGTGAAGAGGAAATTTATCAACGGAGATGTGACGCTGCCTAATGAAGACATCATCAATGTCATTTAGGATGGATGAGCTTACTAATATCAAGACTTTTATCATGCTCAATTGTCGAATCAAAGGCAAGCGGAAATGAGAATCAAAAACAATTTAGATGTTTAGTGAAATCCGAACTGACTGCAGTAAATCTGGTTGAAGCAATTAACACAGATTTTTAACAGTAGCTGAAAAATCCGTAAGGCACACTAAAAAACAGCATAGAGAACATTGTCATGACCTGAACCAAAGGAAGCGTCGAATAGATATGAAGGGACAGTTTTCCAGAAACAGAGAGATTCATGATAGCTTCACAGAATCAGGTTATCAACTCAAATGACAACAAGGAATTTGTTAATATGGACCTCAATGTTGTTTCAGACAAGTGGAGAAGGCAAATATGTTAGACCATTCAGCACATAACTTCATGGTGTCTAATTATGCACCAGAATTTGGCTGATAAATTTTAAACTAGTCAGCACGTACTCTTCTTACTACAAGTTTTATCTGCAATTAATTCTGAAAAATACCGATTCAAGACTCAATTATGATACCACCACCCCGGATTAAAATTGTGGTTGTGGATAAGACACTCATGTATGTAGCTGTGACGAATAACAAATACAACGTGAAAATAGTAAAGTATATTGAATATCGTGTCATCAACAGGTCTCTTTCCTCAAACCTCTATATACCCTCTCAAGATAGGTGAATATTAGTAGCATGTAGTTAGTAAATGTATACAAACAGCACCTAAAGAGTGTACAAAAATTATCCGAAAAATGGAAACATCCACAACATGTACTAAATGTTTGTGAATATACATGAAACCAAAATTCAAACGATTGGGTCGACTTAACACCGAGGACGGGCAGTTTGTAGTAAAACGACAGCACATAAAATTCAATATTGATTTTGGCAATATACTACGTTGTACGGTTCGTAGCAAACTTTTACATAAAATTTAAATGATAATTTATACACATACAGTACCTATGTCTACCTCTCTATAAAAACACGTTATTTATTAAAATAAATTGAAAATCAAGAACATTTATTCAAAAAAATAAATATAAAAAGGTCTAAGTAAATAAGAATTAATATATATATAAATAAAAATAAATTAGCAGGTCTTTGTATTCAGTTATCATTCACATATCATTGGCTGTGCTCAGTATTAATTACTTTTTTATCTGTGGCTTCTTTAATACAGGGTGACACAAAACGCAAATCAAGCAATATCTCAAAATTTTTAAATGAATCACCCTATAAGTCTTTTTAGAATTTGTTAGTACAATTAATAATCTTTCAAACGACGTAGTACATTTAGGGTATAAGTTAATGGAAAACCGTAAATATTTTATGATAATGGTCAAAAACAAGTATTTTACGTACATAAATTAAATGGTATTAAATTTTTACATGCAACGTCTTGTAAATTTTAACATTTCTAAGGCATAAATTTTAATCGTAATTTTGGATGCATCTAAAATATCTTTTACTTTTACTCTTACCATTTTATAAAAAGCATAATTTATGCTAAGTGTTCAAAATGGCGACCATGTACTTCCATACACTTCTCAATTCTTTTCAAAAACGAAGATCTTACTCTTTCTAACATAGCTGGAGTTATTGTGGAAAATGCGTTACGAATCCTTTCTTTCATGTCTTCTCTGGTAGTAGGTTCTGTTTGATACACAAGTTGCTTGATGTATCCCCATAAAAAGAAATCCATCGGTGTGAGATCTGGAGATCGAGGAGGCCACGAAATGTCTGTTTAACCACCGACGTACACAACAAACGTAATGTACAGATGCTCCATCTTGTTGGAACCACCAGTTAACTCTTGTGTTTAAATCAACTTCCTCCAATAATTCTCCCAAATGGTTTTTTAGAAAATTGTAATACCTTCTTCCAGTGAGGCTACCTTCAAAAAAGTATGGTCCTATAACTGTATCTCCTACGATTCCTCCCCATGCATTTATGGACCATTTAGTTTGGGTCGTTGTACGAAACACATGTGGATTACTATCCGAATAAAAATGAAAATTTCGGTGGTTGACGAAACCATTTCTGTGAAACGTGGCCTAGTCACTAAATAAAAGATTTTTTTTAAAAATCTGGATATCCATTAATTAATCCACTGAACCACTCGCAAATATTTATTCTTATTGGAAAATCTCTCTCCAAAAGCTCTTGGTGCATCTGTATCTTGTACGGGTGAAATTTATTCTTTTTTATTATTCTTCCTATTGTTTGTCTACTAATGTCTAATTCAGTACTAAGTTTTCTAGTACTTGTATTAGGATTCTCAACCAAATTTGTCATTACTAAAAATTCGTTGTCCTTATTGAAAACACGTTTTGGAAGAGCATGAGGTTGATAGGAAACATTACCTGATGTGTCAAATCTTTCCTTAAGTCTTAAGAAAGCTCTTTCGGTTGGATGTCTTCGATTGGGATACCTTTCACGATATACTCTTGAAGCGAGTAAACAATTTTTTGAACATTCTCCTTACACGTAAATCATATTGATCATGTCTTCCAGCGGAAAATTCATTATAGTTATTTATTATTTAAACCTAACAACACAAGCGAAGATAGATATTGTAGATGCATCCAAAATTACGATTAAAATTTATGCCTTAGAAATGTTAAAATTTACAAAACTTTGCATGTAAAAATTTAATACCATTTAATTTGTGTTTTTGACCATTATCATAAAATATTTACGGTTTTCCATTAACTCATACCCTAAATGTACTACGTCGTTTGAAAGCTTATTAATTGTACTAACAAATTGAAAAAAGACTTATAGGGTGATTCATTTAAAAATTTTGAGATATTGCTTGATTTGCGTTTTGTGTCACCCTGTATTAAAGAAGCCACAGATAAAAAAGTAATTACTACAGAGCACAGCCAATGATACTGAATACAAAGACCTGTTAATTTATTTTGATTTACTGTTTTGCAGAGTGTTAAAGAGGAGGTCTTTTTTGCCAAGAATTGGCTATATCTTTTTAAAACACCCTTATAAATATTAGAATGCTATATTTTTGTAACGCTAGAATCGAAAGTATTTTCCAAATGTGCCCTCAGTAACTGTATTAGCTCACACAAAACTTTGAAGTTTTATCTCTTACCACAACGATGTAATCCTCCGAAGTCAGAAGATTGCCCCACCCTGTATATATATATATATATATATATATATATATATATATATATATATATATAATTCGAAGAGAGATATTTGCCAACTAATTTATAAAGAATATTTTGGTGTAGATGTGGCAATAAAACACCAGAGCTTTCGAATAAATTATTATTCATTTTCAAGGAATTAAATCTATCTAGATTTTTTGTTAAGATGTAAATTTCTATAATAAATTATTTTAAACGTAATTCAATGAAAAACTCATAAAACAATAGGACATCATCCAATAATGTCATTCGTGGTATTGAGAAAACTGACTTATTTCCCGTTAATCGCCACGTTTTCACTGTCGATAATGTTAATAGCTGCTTATCCAACTGATCAGCTAGAAAATGAATCAGTTTCAATGGAGAAGGGCTCACAGAAAAAGACCATCATTACCAATCAGGCACCAAACACCACCTCCATCAACTTCATATTCGACCCACACACTGCTACAATGAAAATCAGACCCTCCAAATAGGCATCAAACACCACCTCCATCGACTCCACATTCGACTCACACAATCCAACAATTAAAATCAATTCGCCCTCATGAATCAGGTGACAGATTTTCCAGTGATGATGATAAACCTTTGGCCAATTTTCTGCAAGCTTGTGTTTCACCAAAAATGATTCATCCATACTCAAAAGCAGCATTAAGAATGCCTGCAAGCAGTGGAAAAGCTGCCATCTTAACGAGCACACCTTATAAGTATGAATTGAATGCCAG
The DNA here is from genome assembly GCA_963921935.1 of Galeruca laticollis. Classification (NCBI taxonomy): domain Eukaryota; kingdom Metazoa; phylum Arthropoda; class Insecta; order Coleoptera; family Chrysomelidae; genus Galeruca; species Galeruca laticollis. The sequence continues at coordinate 169,459,898 of OY998180.1, forward strand.
TATAGAGGCGAAAAGACGCAAAGTCCCAATCAGTAAATTACCGTCTTTGGAAGGAACTGTTGAAGGAAAAATCAGTAAGAAAATCTCAAACCACACAAAAATAGTTTCACCAAAAAGAAGACTTATCAAGCAAGAAACAAAAAATATCAAAAAATAAATGGTATTGAAGATTAAAACTAACTTTTCCGCAATTATACACTCCGGAGGCTGTTTCGTAACCGAAATTTCTCCAAAAATTTAGTATAACTGAATTTATAGGACCCATTGTACTGGCCCCGATGAGCTGAAAATGGGTAAGGTTCATCTGTGAGATGCTCGGAACAATATACAATCATAAAATGGTCACTTGCATACACTCCGGAGGCCGTATCGTGCTAACATACGAAATTTCTCCAAAATTGTGGTATATCTGGATTGATAGGACTGGCTCTGGTGAGCTGAAAATCAATAGAATTAATCTGTGCCCTGGGCAACATCCAATCATAAAATTTATCACTTGTATACACTTCGGAGGCTTTATCGTCTAAACAAACCGAAATGTCTCCAAAATGACCAATATGGTAATATATCTGTATTTATAGGACCGTTGTAGTGGCTCTGATGACCTGAAAAGCAAAAGAGTTTATCTGTAATATGCCCTGAATAATATCCAATCATAAAATTAGTCACTTGTTTACATTCCGGAGACTGTATAGTGCTAACAAACGGAAATTTCTCCAAAAAGACCAAAAATGTGTTACTTCAGGTACCATAGCACACGTTGTATAGGCTGTAGTGAGCTAAAAACTAAAAATCAATTGGGTTCATCTGTGAGATGTCTTGAACAATACCCAGTCATAAAACAATGACGATGAAGAAAAATCTGTATGCTTTTATTGTGAAGTAGAGTTTCTAAGCAGCAAAACGGGTGACCAGTGGATTCGATGCAGTTCCTGCCAAAAATGAGTTCACGAAACTTGCGGTATATGAGGCAATGAAGACCGTTATTTCAAATGTGAATTGTGCTTGGAATAATAATCCCATTTTAGAAACATTACTGATCCCGTTTCATATATATATATATATATATATATATATATATATATATATATATATATATATATATATATATATATATATATGTGTGTGTGTGTGTGTGTGAAGGTATGTCTTTGCTGATCAGTTACAATGTAACTTCTGTGTAGATTTTTTTTAGGGAATTGCAGCAATAAAACGTATCCGTGTACTCTTTTAAGTATTTAATCCAAGCTTTCGAGTGAATTTTTACCCATCATCAGGGAAGCTACATAAAAATATACTTTGTTAAAATAATCTAAAATGTTATGCAAAACACTATTTACTTACAAACTTACTGAGATTGAAACGTGATTAACAGTGGTAAAAAATGGAATGGCCATCGACAGCACCAACCAACTACATTAACTCACACTATATCACATTTCATTACAAAATAAAATTATTACACAATTTAAAAAAATTTTAAAATTCATTTTTGTTGAAGTCTGGTTATCGACCACGTGCTTGAAATCTCAATCCCACACTGACAGCAAATTTACAAGTTTATACATTATAGGTAATACAGCCAGCTAGCCTGTACATATTCAGACTATTAAATTTTCAGTTTTATACATTATAGGTTATACAGCCAATTCTAAATTTCTGGTCATTTATTGTAACCATTATCAAAGAAAACTAATTGAGGTTATTCACAATATCTATAAAATCGATTTAAATAGAGAAAAATTATTGTTCTATATATATATATATATATATATATATATATATATATATATATATATATAAGTATACATAAATGTACACATATGTGCAAAAGTTTGGAGTACGTACAAGTAATATATCTACGCCTATAGTGGATTAAAAACTTAAAAACTGTTGTTGATATTTATTCTAGAGCGTTATTAAATGAAAATTATCAAAAATTTGATTCGTTTTTGTAGCTATTTGGTATCATTAAACTGATTTTGGTATTTACACATTATTTCAGTTCTTGTTTAAATTTCATTCGAGCCGTTTAAAAATGCCTAGAAACATGATATAGTTTATTTACGATAAAAAGACGATGATGTCATTTTTAGTTACTTTCCTGCTTATCAGAATAAATATTAATTTACCAACCGTGAATACAATTTATCCTCAACAGCCAGGGCAATTTACAGCTAACGGGTTGGCAAAACTTCAAGACGTTGTCAAATCAACTGGTAAAATTCCCCAGTTTGTTTTGACGTTTATTGACATTCCATCATCGTCTGATATTTACAAGTTTTTTTGGTGTTTTTAAATTCATTGCTTCTTTAAGATTAAAAAAACAGTTATTTTCGTAACTAATTATTTAGGCAAATCTGCAGTGTGTGGTTAATAAAATGCCGAAGCAGCTGAACAGAAAATGTCAAGAGATGGTAACATCTTTGTTGAGCTATTTTGAGCGAGAATGCCGAAATAGGGGCCCGCTTCTCCCGCTTACTGCTGTAAGAGACGTAAGTAATAGTATTCGCTATTTGTATTCATCATTATTAATATTATTGTTACATATTTAAATGTAAATGATGAAATGTTTTTAATGTTAGGTTAGGTTAATTAAACGTGATAATATATTATTCTTTCATAAATTGAAGTAATTATATTGTAGAGAGTTGCAGAAGCTTTACAACTTAGCGTTACCACTGTTAATCGTATTGCCGCCAAGGATAATATAAGTGAACAGCCTAAAAGCCCACCTAAAAAGAGACAACGCATAAAACCTACTGTTGAAATTGATAACTTTAATCAAAATGTTCCGAAATGTTATATACGAAATGTATGGAAACAGTGAGTATATTGAATTTACTGTTTTATTTTATTCACAATTAACTAACACAATATTTTTTCAGAGGAACACATAACCTTGAAAACTTTAAGAGACAAAATCCAGGAGCGTGAACTGTTTAATGGTTGTTTTAACATCACTCTGGAAGATAGTGCAAAATATTGGATTCAAATACCAAAAAGATGATCCTCGTCGTGGTTTAATGGAGTTGCCACATATTGCATTAAAACGTGTACATTTTCTACATGAATAGGTCAAGATAAAAAGGGAAGGTTTATATCAATTTGTGTTTTTGGATGATACCTGGATATTTAAAGACAGTACTGTTGGACGTTCTTGGCAAGATTCTAATCATAGAAGCGTGAAAAAAAACAAAATTGGTGGTCCAAGGTAATTGAATAATAAAATTTAGGAATTAATTTATGATGTACTAACATTCCTGACATTTTTAGACCTTTTCAAATATTTACTAGTCACACTATTTTATTTAAATCTATATAATTATTAATAGTCGTTTTGAGCTATGTAGTAATTTGTTATTTCCTTATTGTAGGTATATAGTATTGCATGCTGGTTCCTCTTCTGGATTTATTCCTGGAGCAGGGCTGGTTTTTTCTTCCAAAAAACAAGATGGTAATTATTACCACGGTGAAATAAGCCGAGAAATTTTTTTGCATTGGTTTGAATACCAGCTTTTAGTGAACTTGGAAGAACCTGTCACAATTGTAATGGATAATGCAAGTTATCACAGTACAGTGATCAATAAAGTACCAACAACAGCTACCAAAAAGGCTTATATACAGAACTGGTTGATACAAAATGATATTCCTTTTGAAAATACTTTCCTCAAAACCCAATTATTGAATTTAGTACGACGGTAAGTTGATATAAACATTTTTCAATATATTATGGTAATACTTAGATAACTTATTTTGTTTAAATATATGCATTTTTGTTGGAATGAACCACCAACAGTAGATGAAGCTGACATGTTATCTGAAAAATATGGTCACAAAGTGCTTCGACTTCCCCCTTACGACTGTATGTTCAACCCAATTGAACATATTTGGGGCATAGTTAAGAATTTTTATAGAGATCATATGGGAACTGATGGTTCTTCAACAGAATAAGCAATAGGTGTATGGAAAAAGTCTTTAACAACATTGACTCCTGATATTTGGACAAAGACAGTAGAGCACACTGAAAAAATTATACAAGATGGGTGGGATAGAGAAGTAGTATTTGATAGACAGGATGTGACAGTGACGATGAAGATAGTGATGATTTTGTAGTGGAGTACTGGAAATCTTGTGTTTTATTTTTTGTATATTTTTATCCAATTTGCTTTATTTCCACCTTTTCAAAATCACTAATAACTATTATTAAATTAATTAGGTACAGTTATTTTATAATACACAAATTAAAACAGCGACCACAGTATCTCTACATAAATAATACTGATAAAATGGGAGATTTTTTATTTTTATATTTTGTAACAAAATTTTATTTTATGTATCTATATTTTTCTTTTCCATTCTATTTTTATTATAATAAATATACTTAATAGATATTGTATAAATAAACAATATTTAAATTTGCATGAAGATGATTACAGCTTGTATTGATTCCTTTTAGCTTAAACCCTTGTAGTGCTCTTGAAGATGGTTCTATAGAGCATAGAATAAGATATAAGGACCTACAGTTCGTCATTTAACCCTCTTGAATGTAAAACAATTAAATGTTAATTCGAATATAGAATGATTGGTTACTGTTTCTTGTATCTTATCCATAGTTTTTCATGAATAAATATTTATATTAAATTAATCAAGCCTATCATACAAGCCTTTTATTTTTAAATAAATATTTTTGACTTACGCCGTACGAGGCACGGAACAATGAAAAAGAAGAACTCTCAATCTAACATCAGATCTTTTCTAGTTTTCGTTAAGTAAAGGTAAAAACTACAGCTTGGCAACATCACAATATTTTGTTTTGCAACGTCAGCGTCTTTTTATCGTAAATAAACTATATCTCATTTCGACAGATCTAGAGTAATTGCGTTGTAACAACAGGGCTTTATTCAAAGTGATATCGCCAATATTATTATTGGCGTCACTCAGAGTGCTGTATCGAAAATTCAAAAAAAATTTCAAGACACAAATGACGTGAAGGATCGCCCCAGAAGTGGCTGAAATCGATGTACAACAGCAGCCCAACATTGATAGCTCGAAGAAATCGTCTGGAATCTACAAGTGGTATATCCAGATAAATTGTTAGGCTTGAAGGACTGAATATTTCACGGCAAACAATAACACGCAGACTAAATGCAGTAAATTTGAATCGTAGAAGACCCTTACGTGTTCCCAAACTAACCTATCAACACAAAATTGTAAGGTTGCAATGGGCTCGAGAAATGGTACATCATGGTCCTAACTGGAATAACGTGATGTTTTCTGATGAATCAAAAATTGGCTTGGTTTCTGATTCGCGAAGAACACTAGTTTGGAGGGCCTCAGGACGACAAGCCCGACTAGAAACAGCCCAACCGCGTGTCCCATTTAAAGGTGGGAACATTATGGTTTGGGGTGGTATTATGAGTGGCACACGGACGCCTCTACTGGTTCTGGAGAGAAGAGTCACTGGTGCTGTATACATCGAGAAGGTTTTAAATCCTGTCGTGCGTCTATTCCGAGAGGCAGTAGGTGATAGATTTGTGTTTATGCATGACAACGCACCTCCGCATCGAACAGCAGCAGTACAAAATTTTCTGGAAGACGAAGGAATATCCACAATAAGGTGGCCCTCGAATTCCCCTGACACGAACGTTATTGAAGATGCCTGGGACATTCTCAAAACACGCATTAAGAAGCGAAACAATCCCCCTATTACACTGCGAGAACTAAAAGATGCTGCTCGTGAAGAATGGGAGAGAATTCCGCAAGCCCAGTTCGACAATTTAATCGTCAGCATGCCAAATCGCCTACAGTCATGCATACAGGCCAATGGAGGAAATACTGATTATTAATTTTATAAAAAAATATTTTTTTCTATAGGTACTAATTTAATTTTAAATGTAAGTGGTACATTGTAAATTTTTCGCTCCAAAAGAATAAATAATTTTTTTGCATATTGTTTATCTGGCTTTGAGATTTATTTAGTATTGGTGGAAGTTGTAGCAAAATGATGTTTAATTACTTATTCTGAAATTTTTTTATATAAAAATAAAAAAAAAGATGAAATATTCCAATATTTTAAACTTTTGGACATATGTGTATATATACATATATAATAAAAGAACTTTCAAATTTGACTTTTTTTTACTATTTTAAATGAAACTAATTGTTCCTAAACAATTCCACAATATAATAAAAAAAATTCATTAAAAAAATTTTTGTTTGTTCTATGTTTAATACTTTCATACCTATATTATTTTAATTTTTTGATTAAAAGTTATATCCATCATGAGGGTTGTTCGCGATTTTGCACTTAAACTATTTTTTAAACCAGTTCCAAACCTTGAGTATCCCATTTAGGTAGCCGTGTCCTAGCCATATACAAATGTATGGTGCAGAGTGTTACACTTTATGGGGCAGAATTTCGGGATGTATCAAAAAAATTATGGCAGCCGAAATGAACTGGGTCAATAAAAACTGCATTCGATCAAAGGTAGATAGAGTTGTAAACTAAACGTTCCGAACAGAAATGGATATAAACCGATCAATAACTGAATAAATTGAAAGGAGTCAATAGATGGTTTGGGCATGTAAAGAGAATGCATCACGACAGATGGACCCGGAAAATAATAATGAGGGTACCATCGGAACGAAAAAAAAGGGACGTCCTCGGACAACTTGAAGAAACGACATAACGGAGGCGATGACGGTGAGAGATTTAAAACAGGATACATGTTATGATAGAAAAAGTGGAAGTTGCGGACGGAGAAGTTTCGACAGCTTTAAAAAAAATGTCTATTTCGAATTAAGAGGAACCTTTTCATCTATTATTTTATTTCCGTATCTTCACGTCACTGATTTCCAAAACGAAAATTACATATTTTACTAATTGTTATAAGAAGTAATAGAACAAAATATTGGGTAATGGTTATTCTCATATTATATCGATGCTCGTTATATTTTCCATATTTACTGGTGTATGTCAAAATTTATAATTTGAATTTGAAAAGTATTTTCTTCTAGTATCGATGAAAAGGAACAGAGGGAGCGGGCATAGTGATATCCGAACCGCCTCCAAAAGGGCATATTGGCATTATGAGAATCGAAATAAATGTGACTCATCATATCAAGACCCGTATCGAAATCTAAGAAAACACCGAACCAATCTGAAAACCACTCTTGCAATATAACGTAGATGTTATGTGAATGTCTAGACTAGTTTTTAAAAGGAGGGGCGGCGGTAGGGGCGTGTAGCCGTTCCCACCGCGGAGCTACCTTAAACCACGCCTTTATGATTAGATGAACACCTGAGGAGTGAACATAGGATAGGGTTTGTTATTTTTGTTTTAAGGTTAATTTAATCCAATGCTCGGTTTGCGAGATTACGGTACGTTACAAACGATCCTATGAAGTATATATTCACGTGGGCGTTCCTAATAATTACAGACCAAAAAATTTACAATTGGGTAATTATCACAAATTCTGGTGAAAGAAGGTGCAAAGAACGCTTTAAGAATGCTTTTGCCTCCGGTAATATATTGCCTTGCAAAGGGGTCATCCAATTGTAATAATAGGGTAACGTTGATTGGAAGGGAACATGAGACTAGAATATTTTATCTTGAATACATTGGCTCGTGGGGAAAATGTGGCATTAGTGAATATACAAACAAGATATTCTTTGTCGCGCATCTACATTTTATATTATACTTTTTTCATTTTTCAAATTTGGTTGTCAAATCAATTTTCTTTTTTATATTTCCAACCCTTCCATTTACTTTTATAATCAGCATTTTTGATTGTAAAATCGGATTTCTATATAGGATTATATGGATAGAAACGTCAAAAGATATTTGTATAATTTCTTGTACACTTATATAAAGGGTGTAACAAAAAACTAAAATACTACGAGGCAAAAGTAACTCGATTGGACCTAGTATTTCGAGCTATTTAATAGGTATATTGTAATGAAAATTGAAAGGTTGCTTTCTTTTGATAAGAGTCAGTGGCGTAACTACGGTGCTTTTAGGGGGATAGACCCCCCCCCCGAACCCTAAAAATGAAAAATACTATAAAACATAATCACAGCAAACCTACTTGATTGAAATGTATTAAAAGCTATGAACTGTGGGCTACAATTATATAAGAACAACAAAGCTAAAACACAGTTTTAGGGGCATAAAATTTGAAAAATTTTTCGGTATCCAGACCTTCCGGTAGTTCATCATCCCTAGAACTTGATCCTAGTTACGCCACTGGTAAGAGCATCTTATAAATCAAAAATAAACATTGCACAACGACACAACGTAAAAACATTATGAGAGTAAGGTTTTGATAATCCCACATTAGTGATTACCTAATTGTGGCACCATTAATTAAACACGCTATTTTTTGTTCATTTTTGCCTCTCTTATATTGTGCTACAAAGCCTTTGTAGTAGGTAGGTATACTTAGTGACATAGAAACCCGAACACCCAGTAAATATTTTATTTCATAAATATTCTATGTACATGTTTACTATAGAAGTCTTAATCACAGGCTGCCGAGTGACGCAAGTACACCACAATAACCACCACACCGAAAAAGCCAAATTCAAAGTCTCTACGGCATGTAAATCAAACCATGAAAAGTTACGCTATATAGGACGCTAATTTTTGTTTATACAAAATGTCAATTTTCAAATGGCCGAAAAAATAGCAACACGTTCTCCCATCACGTTGGAATTCGGTCAGTTGATTCGGGGCACTGAAGTTATGCTACAGTAAAATTTTCAGCCTCCTATAGTGAAATCGCAATCGGTGCGGAGTAATAAATCAAAATTTTGTGGAACTTGCTCACCACAAGTAGACCAAACAAAATATGTAATTTTACCCTACCTGTTGTACTGAATGTTGTAGAAAGATAACAACGACAGAGTCTTATCTTAATATTTTCTAGTGGTATAATAGGCGTAGGTTTAGGAACAGTATTGGAGGTTGTACTGAATGTTGTAGAAAGATAACAACGACAGAGTCTTATCTTAATATTTTCTAGTGGTATAATAGGCGTAGGTTTAGGAACAGTATTGGGGGTTCGTAGGTATATATTGTTAATTTTTGTTGTTGTTGTATTGCTTAAGTTTTAAATTATGAAAATACGTAGATATCCTATTGAATAAGTGTGGTTTATAATGTTGACCGTTAAATTATGGTTCGAATTCTAAATAATTCAATGTTATGATAGGTACTAATTGTAATTTGCTTACCCAATTAATATGAACATGCCACTTGTGAATTGTTTTAAATAGTTCTTCCTTCATCTTAGTCTAGATTAGTAAGTGCAAATGCCTCTAAATCACTGTCGCAATCACAATCGTCACTTGAGGAGTCAATATTAATTGAAATTATTAATGGTGTCACTGTAATGTCTGCATCTAAGGTTTTGTCCAGATTCCACATGTTTTATTCCTCTTGTAATACATGATGAATTGCTTTTTGTTAATTTTCTTTAGCAACTTGTAATAGGGACCTGTCTAATAATGCTTGCACATCATTTAGTTTGAATGTAGTATTATGTCGACCTATAAAATTTTTCACTTGTGCCCATATAAGTTCTATCGGAAATAATTGGCAGTGACATGGGGGAAGTCGCACTACGTTAATACCACGTTTTTTTTATAGTTCGTCCACTGCATATCGAGCAGGAGGCTTATTCAATTTTACAATTTTTAGAAGTTCTGGTTTGACTGATTTTTGAGGAAAATTAATATTTTTGTCTGTTAGCCATTCAATGATCTGTTGTTTTCTCCATGATGTGTTTGGCACCTTCTCAATGTGACGAGAATGGTAACTAGCGTTATCTAATACTATGACTGAACCTTTTGGTACTCTGTCCATCATCTGCTCAAAATGTTCCTCAAAAACGTCGGCGTTCATATCTTCATGGTAGTAACCAATGTGAAAAACGATATTTCTGCTAAGTAGAACGATATTTCTGCTAGTATAGGACGAGAGGATTTCTGCTATTAAGATATTTCTGCCAATTACTTATTAATGAAAAACGACATTGTCGCTGACGTTGAAAATCTGATATTGAGAATAAGATGACGACGATGGAGAATCAGATGGACGAGAAAATCAAGGAGTTAGGGAGAAAGATGACAGATTTAAGAAAACAAGGCACGCCAGAGTGAGAAAAGAAGAACAAGCAAACAAAACCTTACAAGCCCGAAACACACCCTAAGTTAGAAGACATTGGCAAAGCCCCAACGTTCGACGGAAAGACGACATGAACCAATTACGTAAAACAGTTTGAAGTAGCCGCAAAGTGAATAATTGGTCCGATAAGGAGAAAGCAGTGAACTTAACTATCGCGCTTAGGGGAGATGCCATAGATATACTTCAGACGATACCTCTGGAAGAAACGGATGATTTCGAGCAGCTGAAGAAGAGGTTGGACATGCGATATAGTTACGAACATCTAGAAAATTTGTACCGATTCCAGCTGAAGAACCGAAGGTGAAAACGTGACGAAATACTTCAAGAGTATGAACTGGATATTGCCTGACTCATTCTATTGCCTTATCCATGAGCACCAGAGAAGATGATGGAATGTTTGGGCATCCAGGCCTTTATTGACGGCTTATGTGACCAGCGATATGGAGAGGATGCTTCGACGGACGATCAGGTGCTGTAATTGAGGCGGGCTAGAGCATGTACGCAGTTCGTGTGAGCCTCCTACGACTCCTGCAAACTAAGAACCTCATAAATGTGAAGCAGCCACGAAGGGGTCGCGATACAACGAAGTTAGGACCATGCAAGAAAAATGTAACGAAGAAAGACTGGACCAAATCGTCAATTTGATAAAGGGTATGGCAGACAAGAAGCCGAAGAAGATCAAATGCCGGAAGTGTGGCGCGTACGCAGCCCGTCTAAGCGCCCCAGGACTCCGGCAACCCAAGAACTCCAGTCACATGGGAAACCAGACAGTGGCAAACATCGAGCTGGTGTGAGTCACCGACATGCCGACTGTCTGCCTAGACGGTCATGCCCAGCAGACTATTCTCACGGTAATAAGGCCGAAATTAACGATTACGGTAGTCAACGAAGAATGGTCACCAACCAGGACCAGAGAAGATCAGGAGAATGATCCTCACCTAAAGATGATTCGGCAATGGAAGGTAGAAAATCGGCGACCTACATGGCAAGAAGGGTCAAGTTTCTCACGGACACTCAAGGCATATTGGGCTCAGTGGGAGTCCCTTGTCCTGGAAGAAGGCCTGTTGAAAATAATCCTTGAGAACGATGATGGTTCCGAGAAGAGAAGACAGATAGTTATCCCGAGAACGAGAGTAGCAGAGGTACTGAGAAAGTTACACGGCAGTCCATCGGGAGATCATCTGGTAGTAAGAGAACCCTTCAACGAGTCCGTAAAAGTTTTTATTGGATGAACAGCTCCGACGATTTGAAGGATTTGTATAAGAAATGTACCACTTGTGCTACGAGTAATGGGCTACATCGCAAGAGAAATGCATCTATGAAACAATATAATGATGGAAGCCCTTTCGAAAGGATTGCTCTAGACATCGTTGGACCATTTCCGACGACAGAAAATGGTGGTAAATACATCCAAGTAGTAATGAATTTTTCAGAAAGTGGGTGGAAATTTACGCGATCTCGAATCAAGAGGCCACAACTGTGAAATAATTTATCAGCCGAGATGGAGTGCCCTTGGAAGTCCACAGTGATCAAGGAAGGCATTTCGGGAGCCAGATATTCCAGGAAATTTGTGACAAGCTGGGAATGGAGAAGACAGCTTTGTATCAACAGTCAGATGGAATGGTCGAAAGAATGAGCAGAACCATCTGAAAATACCTGTCCAATTTAGTTTCCAGCCACCAGAGACATTGGGACCAGTATCTTTCCCAATTTGCGTTGGCTTGTCGATCTGCCATAAATGAGTCCCCGGGTGAAACACCAGCGAAAATCCTGTTTGAACGTGATATGAGGCTGGATTTTGACTCTTGGCCTGGCAAAGATCTAGCAGGAGGAAATTACGTAATCCAATTGAGAAGAAGGATGGACGATGTGCACGAATTAGTTTGAACGAATCTTCAAGTTGCCAGCGACAGAATGAAAAAACGGTACGACAAGCGGGCCACAGAAGGCAGTTTCAAAGAAGGGGACAAAGTACGGTTACACAACCCGAGAAGGAGATAAGGATTTTCTCCAAAACTACAGAAATCATGGAAAGGTCCGTACTTAATAAATAAGAGGATCAGCGACGTCATTTATCGCATAAGCAAGATACTCAATGGAAAACCTAGAGTAGGCCACCAAAACGGAGTAGCGCCATTCGTAGGAGATCACGACAAAGAGGAAGGAGTGAACCATCTACAACAGGAGTGTGACCCAGCCATCGAAGAATTTATGGGAACATACGGTGGTACCTGGAAAGCTAGATACGGAGTCACTACAGAACAAAGACAAGATTTGTTCACGCTGCCGGAAGAGTATTTACTGGCACATAACATCTCCGCCAGTAACAAAGACGCACGAGGGTTGGCAACCGTCTTTCGAAAGAAGTTTGGACAATTAGAAAAACTTGAAGATCAGATGCCAGCCCCCGGCAAGACACGCCTTCTAGAAGCGAATTTCCAGATCGATTCACCTACCGGAATGTGTGGGAAGCACTACGAAGCCTTCGAGATCATGTGCTGGAATCCCAAGTGGAGGAACCAGCAATGTCCAGGATAGAGAGCAACCAGTTGGATTGGCGAGTCATCAGGAACATGATAGAGGTGATCTTTTAAGATACCAGTGCCCACTTATTAATTTGGAGCTATACCCCTCGTTATCGGTAAGTGCAGACATGGGTCCAGTTGCCGATTTAAACATCCAGTCCCGGCTACACAGAAGTTCCAGGAGGAACTTCCTTTTAAGGAGGGGACAATGTTACGAAATAGCACTTCTAGGAAATTGGGTATTGGTTATTCAGGCCAATTTTTCCAACATTAATATGTGTTATTTTGATTAGAATACAGTCTCCGGAATATACAAGTCACCAATTTTAGGATTCTCTCGTAAATAAACTCAATTGATTTTCAACTCACCAGAGCCAGTACAACGGGTACTTTAAATCCAGATATACTACATTTTTGGAGAAATTTGGAAATATATAATTTAAACGCAGTAATGATGCTGTCAAAAAAGAAAATATGATGTAAAATGTATGTATAATGAAAATTAAATGTTCTCCATGTAGGTTGAGTTGTTTGGAAAACATGTGATGTAACACACATACACAAATTGCGTTACCCCAGAATTCCGAACTCGATTAAGTACCGGATCGCTTATTATTCTTCTGTTTAGAGGAGTTCGAGTGACTGAGACACCATGCCCACATCCACTTGAGAGAGAAAGATTTGACGAATTAGCTTCGGTGAAACCTGGATCCATTTTAAAGCTGTCTTTTAAAAGGCAAACAAACAGAAGCACATTTTGTACTATAAAATAATTTAACAAACAACTAAAAAGTCGGCGAGGACTATATCTGTTTCAGGTTGGTTGTGAATATTGATGTCTATTGTGCAATTCTTCTAGTCGACTTTCACTTTGTAATAATCAACTTGGAAAATCAAGTAGGATTTGTCAACAGAACGTACTTTCAATCTGAAAACAAGGGCTTCTGCCATTGGTCGACTTACAGCAGTTCATTTAAATCTAATAACATTATTAAATCTAATTTTCGAAGATATTTATAAATTTTTGAGTTTGAGATAAATATCGTTATCATAGAAAAATATATGTTATTATTAATCCTTCTCATATGATTTCACTTGTTAATTCATACCCATGAAACGAGCTCATTAACAGGATTGTAGATACTGTTGTCAAGTGTTATCAAACATAGCACCAAGAAGGCCGAACACGAAGAGTCAGATGCACAGGACGAGTGAGCAGTACAACAGAAGGCCAATATCGTCGCCTAAGGTTATTAGCTCTCGTGGATCGTTTCTCATTGACAAGGGCAGCAGCAACTCAGTGGTTTGAAGAACATAGAAGGGTCCTTAGAATGCGAAGTGTTCATAGACGGATAAGAAGGCTTGTAATTTTTTCATACCGACCTCATTTGGTATTACCTTTAACTCTGGAACATCGAAGAAATCTACTTCATTGGTGCCAATAACAACCATTGTGGAATCAGGAATCTCTATCGTCTGCACAGTGATGAATCCTGGTTCTGCCCAGACATGCATGATGATCGAGCTAGTGTGAGAAGGACACGACAATTCTTTGTTAAGCGGTATGCATATCACACTGGAGTTATGATATGGGGTGCCATTGGTTATGGTTCAAGGTCATCTGTAGTCTTCTTCAGGGGCAATATCAATGCACATCAATTTCAAGAAATATTGGAGCAGCATCGGATTCCTTACCTCAAGACGCTTCAAAATCCAACTTTTCAGCAAGATGATGCTCGGCCATATATAGACAGACAAACCTTGGACTACTTCCACCAGGCTCAAATTCATCTCCTAACCTGGCCCGCAAGATCCCCGGATTCGTCCTCGATTGAACTTGTATGGGACATAATATGTAGAAGGTTAAGAAGCTCTTCGACATGAGATAGAGGTAGCAAGGAATGAGATACCGCTGGAGGATATAGATCAACTGATTATTAGTATTAGGGAATGTGTAAGAAATCGTGGAGCTTCAACCCATTATTAAAGTACTTGAGCAGAAACTTAGATTGTCCTCAGCCGATTGGAGTGAAGTTTTAATCATTTACATATTACGAACTCCCTGATATGTACGCCGAATATTGCCGAAATTACACTTACAATTAGACATTGGCATCAATAATACTCTTAATAATACATAATTAACTTCTGTATGTTCGATAAAAAATAATGTTTCTATTATATCAGAGTTTCGGGGCTACAACTTTTTTGTATGCACATTTGTGCGTGTACTGAGAGACCTGCGTTAAGTTCAATTAAGTTGTTGTTGGTTCCACAATATGCGGCTTAATTTATGATCTATATTTTTGTTACATGTAGTCCATTCACTCAAAGACAACGAAAAATGTTCCTCATGAAGAAATTATTACCCACTAAGCAGAGTTTTTAAATAAGTTTTTATCTCATATTAAAAAATAATTAATGTTTCAAAATTTCCACAAAATAAAAAATTAGATACACCTATAAATAACTAGTGAATTAATTAGGAAAATATAGAATGAAACTAAAATTAATATGGTTGACATTTTGTGTGTGGCAGTTATATTTTATACAACTTTTGCATTTTTGCGGATTATACAAAGATTCAGTTCTCAAAATTGTCACAGACTGATGATCTTAAACGATACAAAGTAAATGAAGCATTCCTTATATTTCTGCATTTTTCTCTGGATCCTTAGAAATTTTAGACAAACTCATACGTAAATAGCTCTCCTTCGATATTATGAAGGATATGACAAAATGGGTATATATTTTTTTTAAATTGTGTCGTGTTTTGTATATTTAAATAAATATAATGGTATTAATCGTGTCGGTTCCGAACTTCAGCATACAATGATTACTTGGTAGAAGAATGCATGTTAACATCGCTTGAAACTTCAGACAAACAATGAAGATATTAAATTTAGAAGAGAAATAAGACCTGAATAAAACTGCATTTGAAAATGTATTTTTTGCAATTTTCTTAGCTATGTCCACGACTTTAAAATCATAAATAATTCATCATTAGACACTGTAAAATAAATAGTTAGTAACAGTTACCACGAATAGTCTGGTTACTTCAAAGTCACCTGAAACTCATTTAAAAGTGTGAAGTCGAGTTAAACAAACAGAAGAGCAGTTTCAGTAGTGAGCATGAACACTAATATCTCCAAAAAATTTACTTGGTAGAGTCTTGTCTTCAAGTGATCCAAAAAAATATCAAATTAAAGCAGGTAGGTACAGTGTTTTTGTGAATAATTAAATAAGTTAAAACCAATAACATAATGGACAAATGAACACTTTTTGTGTAAAAGTAAAAGCTTTTGGGGAGGTATTAAGAAATTTGGTCATTCACATTCTTTCGATTTGATGCAATTGAAAGTTGAAAACTATGCCGCTATTTAGAAAACTAGTTGATGTACTCAGCACATGACTTCACCTTATGTAACGACGCTATTCGCCTTCATCCAACATTTTTTATTCTAGTATTTCACTTGAAAAAAAGACGTGTGGCACTCGGAGACTGCCGTGGTAAAGCTCTTGCATAGAGTTTTACACTTTGACGTTCACAATTTCTTTTTATTTTCAGCTCTTTTTTTAGCATTAGAAGTTTCACTTTCACAGTCCTCGTATCAGCATAAAATAATCAAAACTTATTGGACAGTCCTCGTATAATCATACAAGTATCAAAGTTTATTGGACTGTCCTGGTATCAGCATAAAATAATCAAAACTTATTGGGCAGTCCTTGTATAATCATAAAAGTATCAACATTTATTGGGCAGTCCTCGTATAAGTATGAAATAATCGAAATTTATTGGACACTCCTCGTATAAGTATAAAATAATCAAAATGTATTGGACAGTCCTCGTTTAATCATATCAGTATTAAAATTTATTGAGAAGTCCTCGTATCAGCATAAAATAATCAAAACTTATTGGACAGCACTCGTATAATCATAAAAGTATCAAAATTTATTGTGCAGTCCTCGTATAAGTATAAAACAATCAAAACGTATTCGACAATCCTCGTATAAGCATAAACTAATCAAAACTTATTGGACAGTCCTCGTATAGTCATAAAAGTATCAAAATTTATTGGGAAGTCCTCGTATAAGTATAAAAGAATTAAAATTTATTGACAGTCCTCGTATAAGCATAAAATAATCAAAACTCACTGGACAGTCCTCGTATAGTCATAAAAGTATCAAAATTTATTGGGCAGTCCTCGCATAAGTATATAAGAATTAAAATTTATTGACAGTCCATGTTCAAGTATATCGGTATTAAAACTTATTGGACAGTCCTCGTATCAGCATAAAATAATCATAAAAGAATTACAATTAATTGTGCGGTCCTCGTATAAGTATAAAATAATCAAAATTTATTGGACAGTCCTCGTATCATCATAAAATAATCAAGACTTATTGGACATTCTTCGTATAGTCGTAAAAGTATCAACATTTATTGGGCAGTCCTCGTATAAGTAAAAAGAATTAAAATTTATTGGACAGTCCTCGTATAAGTATAAAACAATCAAAATGTATTGCACAGTCCTCGTATCATCATAAAATAATCAAAAGTTATTGGACAGTCCTTGTATAAGTATAAAAAAATTAAAATGTATTGGACAGTCCTCGTATCATCATAAAAAAATCAAAATGTATTGGACAGTCCTCGTATAAGCATATGGGTATTAAAATTTACTGGACAGTCCTCGTATCGTGTCAGGTTATTTTCGTTACGGAATTTCTGGATTCGGTCTCCACGCTCAAGGCCCGCGATAGAAGCTAATGCAATAGCTTAAAAACTATTTTTTAATTCCTTTAGTAACAAAAGCTTCTTGAAACTGAACAAAAAATGGATACCTCGTATTAAAAAGCAAGGTATTGCATAATTGTTTCCATACATTCACTTTAAGCTAAAATTTTTGGTCAGAAGTCAGGACCGCAAATTTTAAAAATTCCGATTCCCTATGGATTGGAGATCCCAAAAAAATATTATTGATTCCGATTTCGATGAAATTTTGCATGGGGGGCTTGTCAGTTGTTCGTAAAAAATTATTTCGGATGGAAAATTGGGAAAAAATTATGAAAATGGGATTTCCCGAAAAATTGTGCATCAGATTTTGCTCATTTACGAACTCAGCCTCAGTTCTTACGTTCTGAACGCACATATAAAATTACATTAACAAATTCACTCGCGTTTTTGAGTTATTGTGTTGACAGACCGACAGACTGACATTTTTTTAAAATAGGTTTGTTGCATTCAGAAACATACTCGAATCTCGAACGTGAAAATCACTCCTAAATATTTTGTTGATATCTAATTTTAATGAGGAATAACTCAACAAAACATGAAAAAACAGCGAATCATTGAAGAAAAAGTTAATCAATTATAGGCGCATAGGAAATAATACAAAGTGGGGCTTTCTCTGCCATAATAAAAAAGCTGATAAACGACTTTCAGATTTTGCTCATTTACGAACTCAGCCTCAGTTCTTACGTTCTGAACGCACATATAAAATTACATTAACAAATTCACTCGCGTTTTTGAGTTATTGTGTTGACAGACCGACAGACTGACATTTTTTTAAAATAGGTTTGTTGCATTCAGAAACATACTCGAATCTCGAACGTGAAAATCACTCCTAAATATTTTGTTGATATCTAATTTTAATGAGGAATAACTCAACAAAACATGAAAAAACAGCGAATCATTGAAGAAAAAGTTAATCAATTATAGGCGCATAGGAAATAATACAAAGTGGGGCTTTCTCTGCCATAATAAAAAAGCTGATAAACGACTTTTAGTCTTTCTCCATCCACTATTCTAACCACCATACCATCAATCACGAGAAATTTTAATATCACCACAATATATTATGACTAAGTTCCGCACAATATGATGACAACATATTTTTGATTAATTTTTTATACTGAACACATTGAAACGGCTTATATTAGTTCGGAGGTGTAATTTAGACATTGTTAGGATAGGAATACTGATCTACAAAAAAGGAGTCGTAATTGTCCTTGAAACGCTGGAAGTAATTTTAGCATATTTGGCTACTTTTGAGGTTATATACAGAAGGTAAACAATTTTTGATGTTTTTTATTTAGTTGAATCATTTAGTACCGACTAATTTGTCACAAAGTTCAATTATTATTTTTGTTCTCTAATTTGAACTTACGACATATGTCCCATTCCCAGACAGCACAAGTACATAGTACATTTATAGAATAATCATTGAAGCACATGATGAAATGTTTAAATATTATCAGAATATTTCCACAGCACAATCCATATATTCTATGCACGTTGTATAGATATCCAAAGTGGATTGAGTTTCATATTCTGTAAACGTTCTCAGAATATACTGAAGAATTTTATGAGAATATTCTTAGCAGCTCGATAGAATGTTTCCAGAATATTTCTTTCACAACCTAGCACATTCTATAAACGTTGTTTTCGAACTTTCTGAAGGATTTTCTAAGAATATTATCAAAATATTCTTAGCAGCTTGACAGAATGTTTCCAGAAAATTTCTTTCATATCCTAGGCACATTCTATGAACATCCCATGAACGTTCACAAGTTACATTATAACAGCTGGTGATAATCTACAAGGTTATTCAAGATAATATACAGTGAGAATATATAAAAATTTCAAAATGGTCCACCTGTATATGTATTTTTGTATATATTTGTAGACAGTGAAAATATCTGAAAAAATACAATAATAAATATATATATATATATATATATATATATGTATATATATATATATGTATGTATATATATATATATGTATATATATATATGTATATATATACATATATATATATATATATATATATATATATATATATATATATATATATATATATATGTACGAGGATATATTGAAAAATTCTTAGCCTACTATAGAACCAAACAAAGTTTCAATGTCAAAATATTTTATTATTCAACATATTCTCTTATCCTCCTAATTGGATACATTTATTACAGCGAACCTGCAACGTCTCTAGACCTTTCAAAAAAAATGTTTCTTCTTGCTCTGCAAACCAGACCTCCACAGCTTTTATTACCTCCTCGTTGGAAGAAAATTTACGACCTTTTAAATTTTTTTTCAGCTGAGGAAAGAGATGATAGTCGGACGGAGCCAAATCTGGTGAATAAGGATGGTGTTCTAGTCATTCAAATCCTAGATCACGAATTTTTTGCATGGCAACATGAGATTTGTGTGCAGGGGCGTTGTCCTGCAAAAACAAAACACCTTTGGATAGCTTTTCGCGTCTTTTCTCTTCAATTTTTTCCCGTAGAGTGGTCAGTAATGTCGAATAGTAATCTCCAGTTATTGTTCTACCCTTCTCCAAAAAATAAATCATGATTACTCTATGGCAATCCCAAAAAACTGAAGCAAGAACTTTTCCAACAGATTTTTGGACACGAAACTTCTGGGTCTTGAAGAACCAGAGTGTCGCCATTCCACCGATTGTTGCTTTGTTTCTGGATCGTAGAAATGTACCCAAGTCTCATCCATAGTAACAATTCGGTTTAAGAAGTCTACATCGTTTTCAAATCGAGCACAGATCGAACGCGATGCTTCTATCCTTGCACGCTCTTGGTCAACATTCAAACATTTGGGGATCCATTTTTCAGCAATTTTTCTCATGTCCAAATTGACGTCAACTATATGATGAACGCGTTCGTATGAAATATTCAGTGCTCCAGATATCCGTTCTATCCCAATTCTACGGTCTGATAAAATCATGTCATGAACTGCATCGATATTTTCGGGGACTGACACAGAAACTGGCCTTCACGATCGGTCATCATCTTCATTGGAAAATTTACCTCTTTTGAAGCTTGCAGTCTAATTTTTCACGGTGGCATACGACGAAGGACATTGATCACCAAGGGTATTAAGCATATCTTCGTAAATCTGCTTATATCTTAACCCTTTTAAATACAGGTACTTGATGATGGCACGATACTCCAATTTTTCGATTTTCACAATTTCGGTGGACATATTTTTCTTTCAATTTATTGCGTAACTCTGGTTTACTTTTTTGACGTCAAACTTTACATTGACACTTCTAACAAGTTATTGTTCGTTGCCATGGTAACGCAATATTTTGTTTATGCATGGAACTGGTCTAGGCTAGAGATATCACGGGTAGGTCCTTTTAAAAAATGACCCGCTATATAAAAAATGTATTTAAAACTAAAGTATTGCAAAAGTTGAGGGAAATGAGAAAATGTACCTTTCTATTATATTTATTGACACAACTGAAGACGCAAACAAACAACTAAGCATAAATTCATCAGGTACATATACTTTGTCAGAAAATACAAACTAAAAAAATATACTTTAAAATTAAAGCTGATCATCAGCTTCTTTTTGATATCTTCATTTGCTCTTCACCAGCCATTGTTTAACAGATCCTTCCAATTCTGCTGCATTGGACGTTAATTGGATGTTATGTGCATTACAGCAACTACAAAAAATATCTCTCCTTTATTGTCAACTTTCATAACGGAACAAAAGAAGATACTAGACTTGATTTGTCTCGCAGTTGTGAATCAAGTCCAACAGTATATTTGTTTGAACACAATTTTGTTGCTTTTGCAAGAATTTGAAGAATACTTTCGTTTCATGGTGGCAATTTTCTAGACTATGCAAAGAGGAAATAGCAGGTTGGAAATAAATTAATTTCGAAGCTGAAATAAAATGAACACATGTAATATAAAGCAACTGCTCTATACTAAAGATAACTAAAAAGACAAACAATTCTGCACCAACATAAATATGAGACATGATTAGTTACTTTGAAAAAAGTTAGACTAGGTATTTCGCTAGCTGTTGTATAAATAACATAAATAGGTTTTTTAATAAAAACTAAATACTTATTATATATACCTGCAACAAATAACTAACTTTATCAAACACTTTTTCTATTTTTTTGCTCACAAATCATACAAAGATAACCTTTATTGATATGTGTTGTAATGTTTTACTTTTCCGCCCAACCTTTCTATATGCGAGAAAAGTATTGGTTTACCCCAAAAAAAGTTGGAGTTTTGAAATTTTTTTGAGTTATTTTCACGTTTTCCATCAACAACACGAAAAAACGGTTTTTAGAAAAAAAATCCTGTGTGTATGTCGTCGTCGTTGTCGTCGGCCACTTTTCCTTACATGTCTTGTTAGCACGATACGGCCTCCAGAGTGCAATAAGTCAGCAATTTTATGATTGAATATTGTTAAGGACATGTCACAGATGAATCCTATTGATTTTCAGTTCACCAGAGCCAGTACAACGGATGCTATGGTACTTGAAGTACGACATTTTGTAATTTTTTTAGAAATTTCAGTTTGTTAGCACGATACAGCCTCCGGAGTTCAACAAGTCACCAATTTTATGATTGAATATTATTCAGGATACCTCACTGATGAACCCTATTGATTTTCAGCTCCACAGAGCCAACACACCAGGTGCTACAGTACTTTAAGTACGATATTTTTGTCATTTTAGGAGAAGTTTCAGTTTGTTGGCACGATACAGCCTCCGGAGTATATAAAAGTAACCAATTTTATGATTGGATATTATTCAGAGCATCTCAAAGATGAACCCTATAGATATACATCTTACTAAAGCCAGTACAACGGGTGCTATGGTACTTAAGGTACCAAATTTTTGTCATTTTTGGAGAATTTTCAGTTTGTTAGCACGATACAGCCTCCAGAGAGTATACTATTGATCAATTTTATGATTGAATATTGTTCAAGGTATCTCACAGATGTACCCTATTGATTTTCAATTGACTAGAGAGAGTACAACGGGTCCTATAAATTCAGATATACTAAATTTTGGGTTATTTTTGGAGAAATTTTGGTTTGTTAGCATGACACATCATCCGAAGTGTATACAAGTAACAATTTTATAATATAATATTGTTCAGGGCCACAGATTCGGAAAAGTTAGTTTTAATCTTTAAAACCGTTTATTTATTATTTATTTGAAAACTTTTTCATTACGACGGTGGGATAAATTTATAAACACAGTAGGTCTACTCACTTAATTTATTTATTTACTAAACTATTCACTAATTTATATAAACGTTTCACTACTGTTTATTCACTATTTACTTGTTCACTGTTTATATCACGAGATCAAATTATAAACTGAGACTGCCGCTGGTCGGAATTCTTTATATATGAAGTGCCCTTTTTATGGATAATTCTAGATTGCGGCTCAAAGATCGCCTCCCTGGAATTGTCTAGATAAGACTGGAAATGTCTAGATAGGACTGTAAATGTCTAGATAAGAATAGTCACAAAAAATGATGATAAACAGTTCGAAGAAATCCCTGTACATTCGCCAAAATTTTAACTTTCATGCATGGCTTAGACAGAGTCGGATTCAGGAACTGCACTAGTGTACTATTTCGTAACAGTATGAACCACATCGACAATAAGACAGGCGACAATTGACATTAAATTATTTCATGAACATTCCAGAAAATTTTGTCTCAGGGCCTCCTAAGAATGTAATTCCAGAATATTATTGGAATATTAACATGAAACAATCTATGAATGTTCGCAACATTCTGAAAGTATTTTTTCAGGAACATTCTCAAATATGTTATCTCAAGAGATTCTAGGAATGTAATTTCAGAATTCAGAATATTATTAGAATATATCCAGGGAACAATCCAAGAATATTCCAAGAATATTCCAAAGAATATTCTACAAGATGACAATTTCCCACCTTATGGGGATGTTCTGAGAATATTTATGCTATCTGGGATTGATGTAATGATAAATTGCATTACTTAAACCCTTTGTAGTAGACACTTTTCTCATGGCTATTGCCTCTCGAAAATTTTCATTCCAAATCCAAGTTATCCAACCTCAAACTAGTACGCTTATCATTCAAATTCCTTTTTCCAAATTTGGAAAACTTTTGTTTTTTATCGAGATATCGATTGATTAATCTGGCCATAGGTAGCAAATAAATGATTTTAATAAATGCCAAAATTGTGTCCAATAACGAATCTATAGAGCAAACATAATTGAGGTATCATTAAAGGGAAACTATTAACATATTAGAGAAATATTTAAGGGACGAAAGTGATAAGAATAAAATCAGATAAATTTAAACGCGATTCAGGTTAATTGGAAATGATCTTTTATAATTTGAGAGTTGTCAAGCTAAATCCCAATATCAAGATAGGTACAAAGGAACAGTCGAAAGGGAGGAAATTGAAACAAAATTTTATGATCTGATTGGGGAAGCAAACCAGTTAATTAGCACGGTTGGAAATCATATTGATCATTCCCCTATCTAAGAAAATATGCCTTCGAATACACGTATTCTGAAATAAAGATACAAGATCATGACAATCAATTTTTAGTCGAATTAGAGTAGTTTGATTTTCTTAACCTTAAAAATATCTGCGCGTCGGTTACGTCCAAACTTATTAAAGTAATAACCGAAAACATAGGCCCAACTGATGCTCTTTTAGTGCAACTGTAACAGTCCAGTCAAAGTTCACACAGTTGGGATGAAAATTGGTTTTGTTAGATGAGTGAGTGGATGATTTTATAAATACTCGTGACGAAATCAGAACCTGTTACAGTGAAAAACGAATACACGTGCTTAATTCTTGGTTATACTAATGCGAATTTATTTGTGTGAATATTTAGAAGTCGATATCCCGTTGTGCCGAGTTCGTAACCAACGAAAAATAATTTTCTCCACTGTATCGTCCAGTTTTCTACGTTGATATTACGGAATATGAGCATACACTGGTATCCCAAATATGTGAAAGTAATTCAAATCCGGTTGTTTACCATGACATAATTCATATGGAGTAATTTCTGTACTTTTAGTTGGTAAACGATTAATAATGTGATTTGCTGTAGTTACTGATGCTTCGTCCCAAAATTGTTTGTGCAAACCTGATTCATTCAGCATACAACGTGACATTTCGACGAGAGTTCTGTTTTTGCTTTCAGCTATACCATTCTGTTCGGCAGTCATAGCCACTGTTAACTGAGTTTTTATTCCTTTCAATTTGAAGTAATTCCGCAGTTTATTGTTCATATATTCGCCGCTACGATCTGATCTAAGAATCTTTGGTATTTTGCCATGCTGTGTTTTCATCATCTCAATGAACTCGATATTTTCTCATATAAATCCGATTTCTGCTTGATCAAATAAATGTGTGAATAACGCGTAAAATCATCTATCAGCGTTAATACATATCTATTCCCTCTTGGTGACGGCAACTGTAATGGTTCACACACGTCGGTATAAATAAACTCCAATTTTTCAGTTGTCTTACTTAATGACATTCGAGGAAATGTATCTCTGGTTTCCATACATTGTAAACATGTTTCACATGTGTCATTATGATTGCAGTCCGCAATCTCCATGTTTCTTGACAAATCCGTCATTTTCTTAATGATTAAATTTCTATGGCCTAGCACTTTATGCCATTCGTAAATACATTTGGACTTACCAGTGCTTACTGCATTACAAATTTGATACTCTGGTGTTGTTTTGTATACATCATTTCGTGATTTCACGGTGATTAGAATCTTTCCATTTTTGTTGATTTCACATTTTTCACCCATGAAGATGATGTTACAATCGCTTTTTGCCAATTTGCTAACTGATAGAAGGTTACATCTGAGTCCGGGTACAAATTGCACATCACTTAATCTGAATTTGTTTGTGTCAGTTTCAAATTCTACAACGCCAGTACTATTAGGTAATTTGCAATTAACTACCATCGGCTAGGCTAACTAGGTCCATTTTCGATTTGTCCAAATTTATGAAAAATGTTTCATCGCCGCATATGTGTGATGATGCACCAGAATCGACGCACCATTCCGCTATGTTTTCTTCATTCAATCAGTTCGCAATTAAACTTACAAATTCATTTCCTTTGTGCTCCTTTTGTACTGCATTTGCCTGCTTTGGTTCTTGTTTTTCGCTTTCCTCCTTCTTTTTCCATGATGCAAATTTACGACAATCCGCCTTGACTTTTTACAAAAGGAACAATATATTTACTTTTATTCAGAAAAATTACTGTCAGTCACATTTGAGCCATGGATGATATTTTCCTTTCAATATATTTGCTTTAAATTTTCGCTTTCCTTGATTACTTTAAGAGCACTATCACATGATTCATGTACATTTGCAATTTCTTATCGTCGCTTGTATTTATCCATGAGTTTTCCCTTCACCATACTCTTTGTTAGATCGGCTTCTGGACGTGATTCAAGAGCTGTTATTAAGGTACCAAAACTTTCTGGTAAACTTTCCAGATATAATGCGCCTACGAGTGGTTCTCCCATGATTTCACCCAATGTTATCAATTCATCCATACATTCGCCCATTGCATTTAAATTTGTTTGCATATTTCCGCCATCGGAAAATATCGACATAACCATCTTAAAATTCGAACTTTCTTTGATAGAGTTGATTTTTGGTGATATTCCTTTAATGCTTCCGACGATGCTTTTGCCGTAGTTATATGTTTGATGTGATTGATTTGATTGTCATAGACAAATAAATCATTCCGTAGTTGAGGCCGGTGCTGTCGGTGGTTCATCGATAATAACTGTCCATAGATCCTCTTTGGTTAGTAATCCATCCATTTTGTATCTCCAAACCTGATAGTTATCATCATTTAATTTCGTTATTTGCACTTTTGTTGGGTCCGACATGATGTCATCAGTTGGAAAAATTCAAACTTGATTACTTTCGTGAAAACCAAAATCAACTTTCTTGAAAATGTTAATTCGCAAATAATTTTCATTCTTTTCTTTATCAGAATAATGATTCCTCTGGGCGCATTACCTGTTAGATGAGTGGATGATTCCACCACGAGTATTTATAATCATCCACTCATCTAATAGGTTTAGTTCAAATTAAATAAATAGATATATTTTTAGTAGGAAAAATAGATGAATAAAAAAATGTGCTCTCTTTCTCCAATTTTCTCGACGTTGGGCACACATGTTTTGCCAGTTTTCAATTGTCACTTGAAATTTTTCTTCTGTTAGCTGCTGTACATAAGCTAGTCTGAATGAGACACTGCAGGCTGCTATTTCATTCTTTACTAATGCCCATATTTTATCAGTGGGATTCAGCTTCGGATGGTATGGTGCTAAACGCAGAGTTAAAATATCATGTTCCACTAGAAGCGTGTCAACAATATATCTTTTATAAGCTGCTTTATGCGCTTCAATTAATGCACATATTTCAAAATATAAAGCATTGGCTTCATAAAAAATACCTCATGCCGTTCGCCATTGCTGCATGTTACTTGTTTTACTTCCCGATCTAAATATGTTTATCTACGCCTTGCACTGTAAATGTCACAGTATACTGTATTGTCAAAAGCACCAGTAAGCAACGAATAACATACGCATATTGTAATGGTAATGAAAATCGTACGGCAACAAGTCGATATAAAAGTTTTAAGCCTTTCATTTCCGAATGAATATTGTCTTAAGATATTTATCAAGACATTACAATTATCAAATACATTCATTTATCTACATTTTTATTTAAAATATTCATGCCAATTTCATCAATTTAGGTAACACACATTCAATTATATAATTTGAGTCTGCTAAATAAATATGTGCAATATTTGTTTGCATATGTAAATGTTTGAATTATTCGAACTTAGTGTTCAATAAATTGTAATGGACAATTATTGATACTTAATAGTGAATGTGCCATTTTAAACATCTTTTGGTGGTTGGTATTAGTACATAATAGAGTAGCCACTGTAGTGATTTGACGAGCAGTATATATCACGAAAACAAATTATCAAAAACTTTCTCTCATAATCGTCGGTCTTTACTGACCAATATCATCCAGACATGTCAGCATAGTTTTCTTCTTGTGACGCAGTAGTTTCGTTCTGGTTTGGAGAGGACTTTACTGAAATATCCCAGCACTCTTTCTTGCCCTCCTTGGATCGGTGTCAGTGTCAAGAATAAAGTCTCCCTCAGGTAATGGGTATCCTAATATCAGCGCCGTGGTTAAATGCCTCTTTAATATTTCAAAAGCCGTTTGACAGTCTTCGTCCCATTGGAAAACTCTTGCTTATTCTGTAAGTCGAGTAAGAGGCTTGGCAATATCTCCAAACTTCCTGATAAATCTTCTATAATATGGGCAAAGTCCAAGAAAACTCCTAATTTGATGTTTGTCGGTGGGTTGCGGCCATTGCTGAATGGAAGCAATTTTCTCTGGATCCACCGCCACTCCTTCATTACTCACTATATGACCTAGATAGTTGACTCGGTTTTGGAATAGCTGACATTTCTTCGGGTTTAACATGAGCTGGGCAGCTTGGAGTCGTTTGAATACGTCTTCCAAATTCTTCAGGTGTTCGTCAAATGTCTTCCCCAACACTATTATGTCGTCCAAATAGACCAGGCATGTCTTCCAAGACAACCCTCTCAAGATGTTTTCCATGAGTCTTTCAAATGTAGCGGGCGCATTACAGAGCCCGAATGGCATGACGTTGAATTGCCATAATCCACATCCGGTGGTAAAAGCTGACTTCTTTTTGTCTTCTGGGTCCACATCCACTTGCCAATAACCAGACTTCAGGTACAAGGCGGAAAACAGTTTGCTGCCGACCAAAGTATTTAGCGTGTCGTCAATACGAGGATAGCTGTCTTTCTTCGTCACGTTGTTTCGCTGGCGATAATCCACGCAGAATCTCGTAGTTCCATCATCCTTATTCTTGACGAGCACTACTAGAGACACCCATGGACTAGTAGATGGTTCTATTACTTTTTCTTTTGCCATCTCTCGAATTATTCTTTCAGCTTCCTTTCTCTTCGCTCGCGGAAATCTTCGAGACGATTGCCTACGTTAAGCATTACCAGTATCGATTTTGTGTTGGACGGCTGATGTTCTACCAGTCTTTCCTCCTTTTGGTATGGATAGGTCTCGATACGGCAAGACAAATTCACTCATTCTCTTTTTTTCAGCTTGATTCAAGAATTGACCAGCTACTAATAACATCTGTTCGAATCTGGCATTAGAATTGTCAGTGGTCGTTGTTTGACGAACTATAGACGTCACTGGTACGCAGGACCCAATCCTGGTTTGCTTCTTGATGGTAACTGGGTAATAATTCACGTTTATCACACGTACTGGGATCTCTTTCGCCGACGTAACCAATCCTTTTTCAATTAGTACTCCTTTGCCAACCTCTTCGTCGTGGTTCCTTGGCCCCATCATAACCGGTGTACCTTCTTCCATGATTGCCTGTAGCCGCGCTACTATCATGGTTTCGCTTCGTGCAGGTAGGACGGTATCTTCCTGTACAGCTACCAACACCATGCTGCATTCATATGGATGAAAGAATACCTCCTCGGAACCCACTTTGATGGTTCTGTTTCTGAAGTCCAACTGGAAACCATGTAGATTCATTACGTCCATTCCCAGAATCACATCTTCTTCAATATCAGCTACGATTGCCGAATGCGTGAACTTTTCTGCGCCAATTCCTAATTGGTTTTGTGTTTCCCCGTGAACGTTGGCCTCTCGCCTGTGGCGGTCCGCAGTCGCAGTCTCGTTGGTAGAAGCTTCTTCTTGGAGTTTATTATCTCTGGTCGTATAATGGTTCTAGTTGCTCCAGTGTCAACCAGCAGAGCATATTTCTTGCCATTTACTTCGCCATCCACATATACACTGCCGTTGCGACATCTGAGAGAAGCTATCAGTATGAGAGTGTCTTTGGAACGATTATGGGTCGGTGCTGTCCCCTCGTAACTGACCCGTTCTAGTTTTCCTGTGACTGGGGCTCTTGGTTTGCAGGAGTGCTGGGGCGCTTACATGAACTGCGTACATGCCCTAGCTCGCCACAATTCCAGCATCTGACTTTTCTCGGCTTCTTGTCCATCATACTTTTGATCAAGCTGACGTTCTGGTCAAACTTGTCCTCGTCGCCTTCTTCTCGGATGGTCCTAACTTTGTTGTAACCCGAAGCCTTCGCTGCTGCTTCATATTCAAGAGCACCTGTCAATGCGTCAACTAATGTTTTGGGATGTGCTAAACGAAGGATCCTCTGCATATCGGGGTCACGTAAGCCATCAATAAAGGCCTGTATGCCCAGACATTTCATCATGTTCTCTGCTGCTGATGGATAAGCAAATCGAACGAGTCTGGCAATATCCACTTCATATCTTTGAAGTGATTGGTCACGTTTCTGCCTTCGGTTCTTCAGCTGGGATTGGTACAAATGTTCTAGATGTTCGTGACCATATCGCATGTCCAACCTCTTCTTCAGCTGCTCGAAATCATCCGTTTCTTCCAGAGGTATCGTCTGAAGTACATCTAAGGCATCTCCCCGAAGCGCGATAGTTAAGTTCACTGCTTTCTCCTTGTCGGACCAATTATTCACTCTAGCGGCTGCTTCAACCTGTTTTACGTAGTTGGTCCACGACATTTTTCCAAAACTGCCAATATCATCTGACTTGGGTAGTGTTTCTGGCTTGTAGACATCGATCTTCTTTTCTTCTGCTGAAGTGTCTTCTGTTCTTAAATCGGCAATATTTGTCTCAACCTCCTTGATTTTCTCGTTCATCTGATTTTCCATCGTTGTCATCTTATTCTCCATGTCCAATTTTAGAGACGAAATTTTATTCTCGACTTCAGCAGCAATGTCATTTTTCAATGATAAGATATCTGCAGAAACATCATTCGTCATAGTAGAAATATCGTTCTTCATATCCGAAAAATGGTTCTTCGTTGTTAAAATCTTCTCGTCCATATTAGCAGAAATATTCTCTTCCATGGCAAAAATTGTCGAGATTAAGGTGGAAGCCTCGTCATTGAATAAAAATGTTTCTGGATCAAAGCCGTCATTTTCCAGTGCCACTTTAAGTCTTTCTACTAATTCACTTTTCTTACCGGACGTTTCCTACTCACGATCTTCCAATTCTGACTTTAACTCTGTCCTTTTTGGGTCACTTAGTCTCTTGGTCATTTTTACGTAGCTATTTATTTATATTACCCCACACCTGACACCAATGTAATGTTTTTCTTATTTATTTAAACAGTAACGGGTGGGATAAACTTTAAACACACGGTATGGCTACTCACGAATTTATTTAAACACTAAACTACTCACTAATACTTAATTTATATACACTTAACTATTCGGTTACATTTAATTTATATGCACACAAACTTAATTATTAATTTATATCAACTCTTCATTCTACGCTATTTCTGTGTATTATTGTTTCTTTCACGAGATCACTTTATAAACTCCCATCTTCCGCTGGTCGGTCCTTTTTATATTAGTGCCTTTTTTTTCTAGATAATTCTAGTATGCGACTTACACAAAAACAAACGCCTTTCGGGATATTTCTCGAAGGCCGGCTCAATCCTTAAAATACCTTCGGAGAACATGTCTATCAAAACGGGCACAAAAATCCCAATAGACCTTCTCAGAGTGCGGCGCGCTCGCCATTTTTTTAACTCAGTTAACATAAGGTTACAGGACCGTACTTAGTATCTACTTCGGTGTGCGAGTTCGTAACAATACTTTTAACAGTAGTGATACCAATTCTAGAAGCTTTAGTTACTCTCTCTTGTAGACTATTTAGAGGAATTGTTAGAGCTTGGTTGTTCTTTCTCGGTTTGCATAAACTTATAACATTATAAATTTCTCGACCTACACTGTGAAATGCTTTCTTGGAAATGCTCATAATCGTGTTCAGCAAGTCAAAATTAATAAATTACATTATCTGAAGAATATGTAAACTAGTGTAATTATTCAATTAAATTATTGACATTAAAGATAAAAAACCTCATTTATTGCTTGGTAAATCTCCCCAAATAATTAAGTCCAGCTGACTATTTCCCTAAATGAAAAAGTAACAATAAAACTAAAATAAAATAAGCTAACTTAAAACTAGAACCCAATTTGACTGTTCTCAAAGTCTTATAGACGTCGATCTTCACCCTACGCTCCTACAAATCGAATGCGGAAGTTATGTCTACAGCCTTATCTGAAGAACACCTGCAAAAGTGCAACTTCAACACTTCTATAAAAGTTATATATACTGTCTGTAAATAATTTGAATGACTCTTCAGTTACTCTTCAGTTAATTTTCATTTACCATTGTTAAACTCTGATGTATGTTTTGTACAGTTCGAAATAAACTAAAAATTATATTTTGTCTTTTTAAAAAAGAAATTTTCTAATAAGAAAATAAAAGTGGCGCAGTCAGTAGGATCCAGTACGAGTTGTGATTAAAAGAAACTGTCCAGTTCAAGTGAGACTTTTTCGTGAATTTTCATAACTTTTAATGTTTTAACGTTTTAAGTGCGGATCGAACCTTAGTTTTGAGAACATTTGTTACATCGTACCCAGCAGAGTTCCAGAGTGCCCGAAGAGTCAGAGGAAGAGGACAAGACACAGTTTCTTCAGAAAAACGTAAGTGCCAAATAATTCCTTTTCTTGCCTTTCACGCCATTTGTAGGTCTTGAAAGATATATTAAGTAAAAGTAAATAAAACTATTTATGAGTGATTCTGAAATCGATAATATTTTAATAACCTTGAAGAATATTAACTTAAGTGATACAAATAACAGAAACAATATGCCGAATGCAATTAATTGGGACCTCTTAAAACAAAAAGTCAACAATATTAAACCTTTCAATGGTGATTGCGATTATTTAAATAAGTTTATTTTAAAATGTGAAAATTTAATAACTACTTATAGTGCTTATAATGATCCTGAACTAAAAGCACATATTTTTGAATGTGTACAAGAAAAATTAGAAGGACGAGCGGAAGTTATGGTAGGAAATAGAATTGAAATAAATAATTGGGATAAATTGAAACAAGCTTTAATCCAATGTTTTGCTGATAGACGCAATTTAGGCTGCTTAGTACAAGAATTGACGCGAAGTAGACCTCTTAAAGGAGAACATTTAATAGATTTTGGAAGTAGGTTACAATTAATTAGAAGTAGAATATTTAGGTCACGTTGTAACACCTCAAGGTATAAAACCAAACCCGAATAAAATCAAAGCAATACAAAATTTTCCTATCCCTAAAACAACAAAAAATATCAAATCTTTCCTAGGTCTTCTCGGTTATTACCGAAAATTTATAAAAAACTTTGCAAAATTAACAAAACCACTAACGATGTGTTTGAAGAAAGATATGAAAGTTGAACATACGACCGAATTTCTTAAATGTGTTGACACTTGTAAAAATATTCTAATATCAGAACCAGTCTTAGCATACCCAGATTTAGAAAAACCATTTGAACTAACAACAGACGCATCAAACTATGCAATAGGTGCCGTCTTGTCTCAAAATAATCATCCGATTTGTTATGCCTCTAGAACCTTGAATTCTTCTGAAATCAACTTTTCTACAATTGAGAAAGAATTGCTAGCCATAGTATGGGCATGCAAATACTTCCGACCCTATCTTTTTGGTAAACGTTTTACAATATTCACTGACCACAAGCCATTACAATGGTTATTTTCCCTCAAAGAACCGAATTCCAGATTAGTACGCTGGCGATTAAGACTTGAAGAATTTAATTATGAGATAAAGTATGTAAAAGGAAAAAATAATCAAGTAGCAGATGCTCTTTCGCGAAATGTTCAAAATCTAAACGCATTCGAAACCGAATCCATAGCTGTAAATTATGATGAGAACGATTTAAATGATATTGACGAAGTTTTGCAAATTAATGATATTCTTCCGAATTTAGATGATATAGATCTAACAGACGAATTACAAATTTTTGACAAAAATGAACAAAACAAAAAAATAAATATCATTTCTGACATAACAATACCTAGAGAACAAACCAACCAAACTATAGATACAATTCATACAGCTTCAGAAAATCCAATACTAAATATTCCCATTTCAGAGAGAAACGCTAGGAGAAACAATGAATTCTCAAATTACGCGAGAGAAAATTTTTGAAAATTTTAGGTTATACGTAACGATACCAAAATTCAACACGGAACAAAATATAATCAAACTTATTAAAGAGTACATTGATCCCAAACAAAACTACGCTTTATATTTCCAAAACGAATCCTTAATGAAAATATTCGTAGTTACTGCACAAAATACATTCAAAAATTCAGCACTTAAATTTATTCATTGTCCGAAAGTCTTAAAAGACGTAGAAACCACTGAAGAGCAAAAAGTAAAAATTGAATACAGTCACATTTATAAATCAGGACACAGAGGAATCAATGAAGTAAAAAAATCACTTAGTTCGCTATATTATTGGCCAAAAATGAACGACGATATCGAAAAATATATTAATAATTGCGAAACCTGTTTGAAAAATAAATACGATAGAAACCCACCAGTAATCAAATTTAATTTAACACCCACATCATCAAAACCTTTTGAACATATACATTTAGATGTATTTTATATAGCAACCAAATCATATCTAACAATTATAGACTCATTTTCACGTTACGGTCAAGCTTATCCATTAGATAGTATAATAGGAATATTGGTAGTCGATAAACTACTTGAATTCATTTCACACCACGGTTTACCCAATAGAATCACAACAGATCAAGGCACAGAATTTAAAAATTTCGACCTCCAAGATTTTTGTAAATTACATCATATTCATTTACATTTTACAACTGCACAAAACAGTAATTCTAACTCTCCAGTTGAGAGATTTCATTCGACTCTAATTGAACATTATAGATGCCTACAAGAGGAAAACAAAAATATGAAACCCGATCAGTTAATTAAAAACGCAATATTTTGTTATAATAATTCCATCCATTCAGTCACAAAATACACCCCTTTTGAAATTATTAAAGGTCATATTAACAACCCCGATCCCTTCGATTTAGATGATCATTTAATAATATCGTCATATGTACAAGACCACAAAGAAAATAGCAAAAGATTATATGAGAAAGTCAAGCAAAATAATGAAAGTACAAAAGAGAAAATAATTCAAAAATTAAATGAAAAACGTGAAGATCCCCCAAGTTTCTCAACCCAAAAAACGTGTTATATTAAAACAAAACAAAGAAATAAAAAATTACCTAAATTCAAAAAAACAAAAGTTCTTGGTCAAAAGGGTGTTATCATTAAAACCAGTAAGGGTACATATCATAAAAATTTAACCAGAAAACCAAGATCAGTAACTAAAAAATTATTACAGGAATCAAACGATGAACCTCCTGATATTGACAACGACGTGCATCCTGATACTTCAGACACACTGTGTTGAAGAGGATGTATCGACTACGAGAATTGAAAACCTAATCCTCCCTATCCAATTAGGAAATTCTCGAGTCATATATAATAAGCATACATTCTTACATTACATAGATTTAGAAATAATATTTAAACAAGTTAATAATTTAGTCAAACATTTTTATATTATTAAAGATAGCATTAGACTATTTAATAGCAGTAATCCTATATCATACCATAGCTTAGCGCAAAGTATTTTAATAAGAACAGAGTCTCTAATTAATTCCTTAAAAGAAAAATTAAATAATCTATATCCCCATGTTAGGAGTAAAAGAGGACTTGTAAATGTAGTCGGAAAAATCGACAAATGGCTTTTTGGCACGTTAGATTCCGATGACGAAGAACGATATAATAAAGCAATCGACACATTACAGAAAAACCAGAAAAATATCATTCAAGAAGTAAATTTACAAATTTTTCTAAATACAAAACTCATTGAACATTATAATAAATCCATTAGTATTCTAAATAATAATCAAGAAATATTAAAAAATAACTTGGAGAAAATACAAGCATCATTTTACGATAAAATAGAAACTCTCGAAAGTTACTTAAGCTTTCAAGGAGTTATTTCACAAATAAATTTAGATTGTCAAACTACAATTACCTTATTAGATAATTTAGAAAACGCCATAGTATTTTCCAAACTAAACTCTTTACATAATTCTATAATTTCCAGTTCCGACATATTCGAAATGATTAAATATTTACATAATATATACGATTCTAACCAAATTCCCCAATTTAAGAATCTACTGACTTATTACCAATTCTTAGGAACCCAAGTATCGATATCAGACTCTAAATTAAATTTTGCAATTCATGTACCTATTCTTAAAGACAAGACTTATGAATTTTATCATATTTTCCCCATTATCCAAAACCACAAAATGTATACTCCTTTATTCCCTTATTTGGCACACAAAAACGATGACAACCAATTCGAAAAAGAAGAATGTCCTTTCTTAGAAGAAACATACTACTGCAGACAAAATCTAATATCCCAAGACAACTGTACTATACAATTACTCCGAGGAGAAGCTCCGAAATGTTGCCACATCATGGAAGTAAACGTTCAACAAATAATCATAGAACAAGTTACAGAAAACGAAATTCTAATAATACCAGAAAAACCTCATCAAATATTTTCCAAATGCCGAAGTAACCAATATATTCCAGTGACGACTCCAGTACTGATCAAAATTCCAGATTCATGCGAAATATGGACCAATAATCAAAAATATATTAACAAAATTCCGATAAGCAGAGGAAAACCATTTATATTACCTAAAATTGAAACAGAATCATTGATCGCTTCCAGAAACTACCAGATACCGAATATAACAGAAATTGACTTTGAAGAACTTAATGAAATCAGCCGAATTTCAAAACAATTAAAACCGATCACAGAAATCGAAAACAACCCGTATAAAGCAAACACAATAGGAACAATCATAGGAATTACAATCGTATGTGTTTTAATCTGCATTTTAGTTAAATATAGAAAGCAAATATTCAAAATCTTCAAGAAGTCAGAAGAAAATCCCATGGAAGAAAATGAAATTTCGAAAATCCACTCCGTGTTTCTCGAAACCTAAAGACGGGAGGAGTTATGTCTACAGCCTTATCTGAAGAACACCTGCAAAAGTGCAACTTCAACACTTCTATAAAAGTTATATATACTGTCTGTAAATAATTTGAATTACTCTTCAGTTACTCTTCAGTTAATTTTCATTTACCATTGTTAAACTCTGATGTATGTTTTGTACAGTTCGAAATAAACTAAAAATTATATTTTGTCTTTTTAAAAAAGAAATTTTCTAATGAGAAAATAAAAGTCGGACGTTTTTCTTTTTAAAATGCTTAGTAGAAGACAGTCAAGACGTAAATTTGTACTCTGCCCCTGCATGAATCATAGACGGTCAGATAATCAAATATCTTTGCAATTAAAAAAATGGATCTGGGTATAGTTTACACAGTAAATCTTAATGCGTGTTTTCACGGGTCGATTTTAGTTGAACGATATGAATCGCTTCGATGCAGATTAAAAGCGTATTGAATGAAAAATGTTTGCATGTTTCGTTTCGATATTATAACTGAAAATGGCATCCACAACACTAACACGAGTAACTATCTAAACTAGGGGTGAACATTATATGTTCAAACTTACAAGAAGTGCTAGAAAATAAAATGAATACTCGAAGGCGACGGCGTTTGTGGACTAGAACTTGTATGCCAAGACGAAATTTTTTAAATGATCAGACTTCTGTTAAAAGAATTGGTTACAAAAGATAGATGTGGAATCATATCAAAATCATTTAAGAATGATTAACGAGCAGCTTAATGAGCTTATACGTACACACAGGAATAATATACAAATATGCGGCAAGCTTGGCTTTCCCTTAAAAACTTTCGTTAGTTCTCGCTTGTAGGTTGTCCATTTTTAATTTTTGCTTTTAAATCGTTTTCCTTTAGATTAGGTTTATTCATTTACTTGATAATATTAGCCACAGTATAGCCGACGCTCTCTTTCAAATTACAAACTTTCTCATTTCCTCACAAAACAGTTAAGGCTTTTCTTGTTTTCAATGAATAAAATTATTAGTCCAAACAATTTCCACTAGATGGCACCAGTTATAAAGTTTTAACTTATGCTCGGCACTAAGCTACTTAAGTAAGTCTCTAGATAATGGGAGAGTTGCAGGGTGGGGGTAGTATAGCTGACGCTTAAGACATTTCTTCTTTTCAATGAAAGAAATATTAGTATAGCTAACGTTCTATTTCAAATTCCAATCTTTCTAATTTTCTCGCAAAACAGTTAAGACATTTGTTCTTAGTAATGAAAAAAATGATTAGCTTAGCTGACGCTCTATTTCAAATTACAAGCTTTCTCATTTCCTCGCAAAACAGTTACAACTCGTTTTCAAACAATTTCTGTATTGTTCATTTTTTGAGTCCCAAAAAAGTTCTTGTTCCTGGTAAAGTCTATGAATTTATCCATATTTGCATCTGATCACTTTTCCATCGCAATAACTGGTATAATACAATTTTTTACTACAAATATATTAAATAAAGAAAAAACTATTTGAGAGGTTGTAAAAAACACAAACAAGCATCGACTATCGACACTAAACAGCTGTCTCGGCAGGCGAAAAGGTATTTACATTTTCAAGGCTGTTCAAAATACATTTGGCCACAGTTGTTCGGTAAAAGTAGATACTCTTCCTACTTTATTCGAATCGAAACAATTCATTGAACGACCAAGTCGAAAGGTGGTTTACCTGTTTAATTTGATTTTGATCTCCAGTCAATTCAACCGTCGTTCAACTAAAATCGACCCGTGAACACTCGTCTTTATGCTCACTGTTTGGAATATTTTGAAACACTCAAATGTCGATGGTCGCGAGACGACTGTAACCTTAACTAAAATTTGTTAGCTATAGTAGCTTTAGTATTTTCTTCTTTCTCGACTTGAAGCTCTTTTTTCCGTTTCTGTGAAAAATTCTAAAATATTAGTACCACTGTACGTAAGAGAATAATTGAAGCAGTATACGAGCATACAAAATACTAGTCCGGATCTGTAGCTAATATTTTTAATGAAATTCTTGACTGGAAAGATGCTTTAGCGGACGATATGTAACGACAGAAACCTATAGATATAAATTTGAGTTCCAAATAATTAATATTTTTTGAGAACTTTTAACAGAAAATAGATGAGAATGATCACAAAATTAATCAACATGGCCAATATTGAATAGTAATTGACATTAATGTCAATTTAATACTAGAACAAGACCTTCGAGTAGTTATAACTTTTTAAGATTTAGAAGAGGCATTTGATCGTCTACCAAGGAAGACACCAAGATTGGAAGTATGTATATCTCGAAGGATTTTCAATAAGTAGTGACAATTAACGACAGTTTTGTCCAAAATGTCTGATTTTACAGAATATGACGAAAGCACTTTATAGATCGGTATGTGTGTAGAGGAGCTCTTTCGTCATA
The DNA here is from genome assembly GCA_963921935.1 of Galeruca laticollis. NCBI lineage: Eukaryota > Metazoa > Arthropoda > Insecta > Coleoptera > Chrysomelidae > Galeruca > Galeruca laticollis. The sequence goes on from OY998180.1 coordinate 169,498,926, forward strand.
TTCTGTAAAAGAAAAGGTATTCTGGAGAATACCGCCTTTTATTGTCATTACTTATTGAAAATCTTTTGAGATAGTGCTGGAACGCAATAAAACAATTTTATCTTGCAGCTTGTCTGACTTTGCTCCAGTTTTCTCCAGAATATGTCCTTAAAGCTAATGTCGAATACCCACTCCAAACTTTAAAAAAAATTGAAATCAGTATTTCTGCAGTTGATGGGCTACTACAGAAAATGTATCTAAGATTTTGCTAAGATAACAGAGTACATGCTTATAGAAGCAATTAAAAATAGAGCAGATTCTGAGATGTGAGCTCCAGTTTTTCGTTGGATTAGATAGATTATAAAAGTTAAGGTAATGGAGAATGTGGTTGTAGATGAGCTAAATATAGATACTAAAGATGATAAAAATACTCGACACGCCATGGAAAGTGAATGTTGAAGGAAAAATCTTGATTGGTCGAGATATGGGAAAAAAAGGATTAGTAATGGCAATAAATTCAAGCTGCAAACACTGAAAAATTATATAATTCACATAAACCACGATGAGACAAACATAGAAAGAGAAAAGGCACAAATTACCACGAAATAAATAGGATAATGGCTGGTTACAATAAAATAAGCAATACTGAAAATCTGGAAGAAAAATAAGAGTAAAAACTAGTCATCTAAATTGGAAAAAAGATAACTATGAATGCAATGAACATGTCTAGGATATTGTAATTTGTTTGAACGGAGATGGCGCCGACGCGTCTTCCACCACTGCAATTCTATAGGATTTATTGAGGATGTTGAGAACGAATAAATGATAGTCAATTACTCAAAAAAATTATTCAAAATGAAATTGGAGATGAAAAAAACCCAAAGTGAGATCGATAAACGAAGTAGTACAGGATATGAATGAAATAAAACTGGAAATGCAAAACCACAGATAGACAGGAATCAAGAAAGAAAATAAAACAACGCATGGGTCCACCAAGCACATCAATTTTGATATTTGATTTTTTCATTCAAATTATTCAGCTTCAATCCGTCTCCGGTGAAGATTGATTGTCTCTGTGGGGATCTTTGATAATAAGTTTATTCTTGCATCGGTCTTGTATTGCTATCATTATACCCTCGGTTGTACAGACCAGCCCTGCGTTGGATACTACTTTGTCAATATGTGGTTTAGTTAGCTGGTTTGCATATTCAGCGCTTTAGTTTTCCACTGCGATTTCCGCTCGTTAGTGCTTGTGCAGTGATCTGGCGGTATAAATGCTTCGGTGTTCAGTTCAAAAGCACGCCTGTTGTTCTTAAATCCACTATGGCTGGGTGGAAAGGTTTGGTGTGTGCTTTTGTTTCAAAGTATTCTTGAAGAGTATGTATTCGTTTGTAGTACCTCTTTCCAAGTCAATAAAGCTTTTTCCTCCTTCCACACTCTTTCAGTGTGAATCTTTCCATTGTCGAACTAATGTGGTGAATTGTTTATTTATTGTATGTTGTTCTAGTTAATCTATTCATCATAACTGTTTTTACTAAATAAATAAGTTGAACTATATGTACATATACATGTATCGCTTTCACTTTATTTCTACCCGAATGTTCTGTTTTAATTATTTATGAAATTCTATCTCTATACTATTGGTATGCCCTAACAAATAATCCATTGTGAGTGAAATACGAGGGGAGACCTGGGCAAGTTGATACGGAGATATTTAAGTAGCGTGGCATAGCTTGGTAGTGTGCGGCCACATATAAAGCTAGTAGCGAGGATAGTAGCGCAGCGGATGACGAAGAGGAGCTCGCTACATATGTTGCAGTTCTGATGGCTTCTTTTAAGACTCATAAACAATACAGATAGTGGTTCATTCTAGACGTAGGTGATTAGGTTTTACTAATGTGCTCGGAAATTTGAGTCTATAGTTTATCTCAAACACCTCTGTTATGGTGCTGTGGATGTAAAACATCCCGAATTTGTGCGCGAGCAAACACTTCACTAATAATTAAAGTTTCACAATGCATTTTTCACGTCCGCAAACCTGAAAACATCACTCGAAAATACACAGTACGCGCGTAAATATCAAATAATTTTAACGATCCGCTGCCATCTAGCGAGTACGTGTAATTCCGCCCTGCCCTTCGCCGTGTGTGTAGCCACACGCATTTACATGCAATCGATTTAACGCTCAACTGCCTTATTTGCTCTCCGTACCGATGTCCGCCAGTCCGCCTTATGTGTGGCCGCACACTTAGGCGCCTTCCTCACATAACAGTACGGTATCGGTGCAGCATCTGTATGCGGTATACCGATAGTAAACTTTGTCGGCCAGATCTCCTCACTTATCGGTTTACTGTCCGTAAGTTGTCTGCATGGTTTCGGTGCAAACATTCAGATGCGTTTGTGCCGTCATCGTGAAATGATGTCATCGGATGAAGATGAAGATGTCATTGCGTGTTACATGTACTTACGATTGCGTAGAAGAAGAAAGAAGTATTGGGTACACCCGTATAATGCCAAAAATATTTCATGCAGACTTTTCATTGCGGCACAACAACTTTCGCAAGATGATGTGAAATTCCGAGCGATGTATAAAATGTCAAAACAAAGTTATCGTGAACTCCTGTCTCTTATTGCACCCCACATTACGAAACAAAATACTACATATAGAAAATGTGTTAGTGCCGAAGAGAGATTACTCATTACTTTGAGGTAAGAACCTGTACATTTCTTTAAATGAGTGCTTTGCAATACACTGCTGGACGTACAGTTTGCGATACATCAAGTCATCTATTTTGATAGCTGTCACGTTCTTACGTCAATACAGTAAAGGTTAGTTTCCCTGATAAAGTAGATGAGTCGCACACTGTACGTCTCACCAATAGTGCTCCAATCGTTCAGGATTGTCGGTCCATCTTGAGGGAGGCACCCACTTCTATTCTATTCTATTAATGTTGGGGTGTCGATACACTGCGACCTATAAGATCTATTGTGCCCCCTTCTGCTGCCCAATCGTTGAGGATGTCTCAGCGATTAGAGCAGTTCCTCCATTCCTATTGCTTTCAAAAAGTTCAGGATGTCGGTAGGCTTCAGGTTGGGTAGATCTCCCTCTTCTATTTGATATTCTCCGAGGTATCGTGCCCTTGGATTATGCAGGGTACCCACTTTCATCTGCATCTGTCTGATGTAAAATCCATCACTAAGGCATAAATATGTATAAATCATCAAAAACCAATATAATTTTCTATTTATTAATAAAGTTTTTATTAATGAAATACAGAAAAGTTAACAGCTTCATCCTCATTTTGGTAACCTGGCGTAGAGTGAGACTGGTAGTTCATGGCTTCATCTGCATTTTGATAGCCTGTCAAAGAGTTAGACTGGTAGTTCATTACTGGCGGAGATGCAGCTGGTGCTGGAGTACCAACTGATGATATTGGAGAAAATAGAGAATTGTCCATTGAAGAACTACCAGTGGAGTTTCTTGAAGGTCCTGATATCGGTGCGGTCTTAATGTCATCTATAAGTTGTAATACTTTAATTTTGAAAGATCGGATTTGTTGGGCATTCATATCGGCAAACTCTGGTAGTAAACTGAGGAAGTAATGGTTCATTTGTTTTTCGGTTTTGTTTAATAAAATTTCGTCAGTCTTGTCGATTTTGTTTTTTAAAAACTTAACCATTGCAGCGTCTACTGCTGCTGCAGATGTTGCCTTGGGGCGAACTCGGGGCATAGGTGTAGAAGAAGAAGAAGCCGTAGATTGGACTTGTGAATCAGATAACTGGTGTTGATCTGATGAATCAGTAGGGCCCTCGTCTGTTACTTGTTCTTCAGGTTCTGCCTCGGTATTATCTGCCGGTTCTGTATCTGGCACCGTGTTTTCTACTGGATTTGGTGGTATGTTTCCACGATTAGGAATTCTATTAACTGGTTTAACGTAGGGTAAAATGAACGTTAAATGTTCAGCCAAATAATAAGGCTTTTTGGTTTTTGAGCCGCTTGGAGGTGGTTTGGTACTTCTGATGAAAGTGGACCTGATATTGCGCCATTTTTCCTTGCATTCAGCAACTGAAACAAACAGAACAGATAAATTAAACTGATGCTTTTTTTATTTTGCAGATATTTAGCTACCGGAAGTACATTTACGGCATTGGCATTATATTTTGCAAGAGGTGTGAGCACTATATCTGACATAATATCTGAAACGACTGACGTGATTTGGTCAACACTAAAGACAGAGTACATGGCAATTCCAACCACAGAAAAATGGAAAGATATTTCTAATCGTTTTTATGAACTTTGGAATGTCCCTAATTGCTTAGGGGCTATGGATGGCAAGCACATCAGAATTCAAAAATTGCCGAATACTGGATCCACAAATTATAACTATAAAGGCTATCATTCGATCGTCCTATTAGCAATATGTAATGCTGATGGATTGTTTACTATGATTGACACAGGGTATGCTGGGCGAAATAGTGATGGCGGAATTTTTCAAGCCTCGGCTTTGAGCTACTGGATGGAAACAGTTGGTTTAAATATGCCTATATCTTCTGCACTTCCACATGATGATACACAACAGCAAGTACCATATTTCTTTGTTGCCGACAATGCTTTCCCTTTGAAACGCAATATAATGCGGCCTTACCCCATGATAGGTATAAACAATATTAAAAGAATCTACAACTACAGAATGTCGAGAGCACGCAAAACAATAGAGTGTACATTCGGAATGATGACTCAAAAGTTTCAAGTACTTCTAACGTCAATTCGGTGTACAAATTACACTACAGTGAACAACATAATTAAATCTGTATGTGTCCTACACAATTTTATACGATTACGAGATGGAGCGCCATATTCTGCCACAGATAATGAGGGTACTCACAACCAGAATCGAGATTTTAACATTGAAAGAGACGAAATTCCCATTAATGCTAGATCAGCCGGGTCAACAGTCCGAAAATACTTAACTAATTACTTTGTTTTACCTAGGGCAGCGCTTCCGTGGCAATACACTCATTGTATTTAATTGAAACTACATACATAATTACTGTCTATGCATACTTTGTAATTAATAAGAAGAGTACTATAAAATAATATTATGTGAGTTTGAGTGTATGTATGAGTGATACATAATAAATAACACGTACTTACCAGTCAATTTTGTTTCATTGCTAATTTCTGTCCACGCTTTTTCTGTCAGGTCGTTCCTCGAATATTCCGGTAACTTGTAGTTATATAAAAGTGGATATTTTTCTACTTCAGCCACCAATTTAATACACGTGGCTTTTTCATTTGTCATTTTCAATACACTCGTATGATAGACTCCGTACGATTCACACAAGTTTCGCGCTCGGTATCTCCGATCTTACTGGAAAGCCGTACTGCAATGCAGTATGCTGAACATATACCGCCCCGCTCCCGCGCAGCCCGCGCCAGTCAGAAAGCGTGTATGCAAATATATGCGCTCGGTAACGAAGCGGTAACAATTTTACTGCATGTAATTTAATGCACCGATACCGTACTGTTATGTGAGGAAGGGGCCTTAAGCGTAATGGTGTCGTTTGGGGCGAGTAGATACATTATGATTGAGTCACGTTGATACACTGCATCAACTTACCCCAGGTACATTTTCTAACATGTTTTCTTGTTTTAGATAATGGTTCGCAACTACAAAAAGAAGACCGTGGGAAGAGAAATATCGTAAGAAAGAATTGAAAGAGCTTATGTCGACATTAAAGAAGGTATCCTGTTATTAATAGAAGTTGCCAGAATCTACCAAATCAACAAGTTAACCTTGTTTAGATACAAAAAGAAACAAATCCAGAGGTTCGAATAGGTTATGCTAAACATCGACAAATACTTAATGATAAATTGGAACTTCAGCTGAAAGAGTATATCATTCTTAGTTCAATAGTTTACTATGGTTTGACTCCTAAGGATATACGAGCTTTGGCAAATGAAGTAGCAGTCGCTAGCAACGTAAAGATTCCAGATACTTGGATTAAATCAAAGTTTGCAACCGCTGAGTTTACGCCATACATAAGAAGGCGCCCTACCCTTTCAATTAGATCTCCGGAGGCCACAAGCTTGAGTCGGCCGACTAGTTTAAGTAGACACAATGTCGGTTTATTCGTTACCAATTTAATGAAAGTTTTAGATAAATATCATTTTGAAAGAAAGGACATCTGGAATATTGAGGAAACTGGACTTAAAAGTGTGTAAAGGCCTTCAAAAATTGTTGCAGAAAAGGGGACGAGCCATGTGGGTAAGGCAATATCAGCCGAAAGAGGCACCACTGCAATTAGTGCTAATGAAAATTCAGTCCTGACTATGTTCATCTTTCCTAGGGTTTACTTCAGTGATCACTTTATTAAAAGTGTGTTTTTGTGCTTCCAGGGTCTATTGGAACCGCATATCCCACGAGTTGCTATTCATTAAACATTTTGATAACCACGTCAAATATTCAAAAGAACAACCTTGTCTGCTAATTTGGGATAACCACGGTTCCCATTTATCTATAGCTGTGTTAAATTATAGCAACAATAATGCAATAATTTTATTGTCATTTCTGCCAAATACGACACACTATCTTCAACCGCTAGATAAATCGGTTTTCGGACCATTATTTAAATATTATTTATTTGGAGCAGTTGATAACTAGATGCTAAGTAATTCTGGGAAGACTTTATCCATTTATGACATTCCTGGGATGTTCAATGCTGCTCTTCCAAAAGCTTAAAGCAAAAAATATTGTATCTGATTTCGCAGCCTCTGGGATTATGCCATTTGATACTGATATTTTCACGGGCGCTGAGTATTTATCATCTGATGTTACAGATCGTCCGTTGCCTGAACATAAAGCCTCAAAAGAAGCTGTTCCTGGATGTTGATCTAGTTTGGCAGACGATATTGAACATTTTCATCCAAATCCTTATACCAGCAGTGTCAGCTGCGATTCTTACGGACATCCGGAGAAAGGAAGGTAAGAAGAAGCCCGGGAAAAAGAAGCTAGAAAGAAGGAGAAAGAAGAGAGGGCAAAAATAAAGTTGGATAAATCATTGGGTCCTGAAAATTAAGAAGATAGAAAAATGAATAGTGTAAAGACAAATAAAGGTAAAAACATTGAATCGCGAAAGACAAAAAGAAGAGCACCAAGACGTGTGAGAAAAGATTATTAAACAAGCACGGAAGAAGATTGCTTATGTCTAATGTGTCGAGCCATATTCAACATCAAAACCTGGGACAAAATAGATTAAATGCATATCACGTGGTAAAAGTGGGCTCATCTAGACTGTGGATATGATAGTCTCACATACGTGTATATGAACTGCGAATCAGGTGAGGGACGTTCAGAAGACGAGGAAAAGTGATATATTTCTATAAATCAAATTCATAACTAATACTTTTGTATAATAATAGTTATTTATGCAACAAGTGCAAAAAGTAGGTGTTTATTGCACACAACGTGAAATTGTCAACAACACGTTGAGTGCAATAAACACTTTTTGCACGAGTAGGATACAATATTTTTTCTACGTTCATGCAAAAACCAAAAAAATGTTTTATTTAGAGCACTAAGTATAGAAAAGTAAAAAACGTAATTTAGTAGCAAAATATTTAATAATTAATTAGCATTATCGGTTAACATTGAAAAAGTTAAAAACGAATATGTTAGGAACAATTATTTAACTTAAACTTTAGGAACTACTCTCACCATTGAATAGTTAGACGAAAGTAATGAGGGTTTGATATCATTAGATCTTTTTGGAAAATATGGAAGAAGAACATTTTCTGTAAAATTAACAACTTTTTATCGAAGCACCACTCTTTAAAACGATTATAACTTATTTCATATTGTTTTCTTAATGTACTAGGTAATAAGTTTAATGACGCTGTATTTGCTAATTCACTGATTTCTGGAGGGGCCCCAACGAATTCTCCTTCATCACTATAATCTATTTTTGAATAAAATTACTCATTTTAGAACTTTAAATTGTGTAATTGTCAGAATTAATTCTTGACTGACGTTTCTAGAACTGCAACTACATTATTCAAATCATAGAACAAAGCCGTATTAAGCGCATACCTATGTTCGGGGTATTTATTTACTTTTGTGTTCATATTTTGTAATCATATTTTTAAAAATTCATTTTTTAGGAATTTCGTAATTTAGTATGTAATAAATATAATTGAAAATAATATAAAATATGCAATCGTTTCAAACGTAATACAATCTCGCAGAAAATGGACTAAATATTTGACGTCAATTTGAATGTTTATGTTTGTCATGATTACAAAACGCTATAGTAGAATGACAGATGAGTGTAATATAGTTATTTGTATAACAAGTGTCACAATGACTCGTTTCGTAGTACGAGTGAAGTTTGCGCAACGAACCGCGAAGCGGTGAGTTGCGCAAATCACGGGGACTACAGAAAGTCATTGTGGCACAAGTTTTACACAATATTTTTCATAATTTGCATTTATTTAATTTTTTAAATAAAATAGAATTACATATAATCCCTGTTTTTAAATTAGGAGGAGGGGTTTGAATTTAAGTTGGCATATCTGTAGATTCCTGATTGGTCAGATCACAGATGGTTTTATTCAGCACTTCTGACTTTTGACATATTATAACCGAATAATTGTGTAAATTGTAAACAAACTTTCATTTAAGCAAACAGAGGATGATTACTTGTTCAAAAAAGAGCTTCTTCGTATATGCTCTTGCGATCTATTTATATTATATCATGAACAAAATTATTTCTGTAATATATCTTCACATAGATATCTGGTAATTTATCCCAAAAATCGAACGTTATGTTTATCTATATATTGATCCTATACAAAATAAAAATAAAAAATTGACAAATCATTGATAAATAAACGTTAGCGTACTTTATTCATTAATATTTTTAATATATAAATCATTCTAATTTACCTTTAAGAACATTTATTATAATAATTTGCTAGCTAGAACATCGCTATACCATTTTAATTATAACTTGTGTCAAGGTTAAAGTCAAATGTCAAATAAAAATATAACTAAATACAATAACCAACTGTACACTAAAAATTACTAAAACAGTGTTCAAATAGCTTCAATGTGATACTATGAGCAATGTTATAATAGTAAGTCTGTTTTATACGTGAATTATAAAAAAATGTTTATTGCACTAGAGCAAGCTAGTTTTTCCACTAAATAGAGTTCAATAAAGTTTTGTTTTTTTGCATGAACGTAGAAAAAATAGATTTTGTTCAAGTTCGTTCTTATTGTATCATTTTACCACACATCAGTATCAACTGCTCCAGACTGGGGTGAATGAAGACATTCTTCCCTACTCAACTTAATAGGTTTTTACTGGGATTCTGTCTTTAACCTCACAATTTTACATATGTGTTTGCATAGTAAAATAGAAAGAATTATTGAAGAAGAATGTATCAACTTGCCCCGGTCTCCCCTACTAATGAATTAGGTACCCATCTTTAATTATTAATTACAACATCCATAATTTTCACCAATCGGCTCTGGGTTTAAGTGAAATGAAAACAAATTTTCATAACTCTTAATTTATATTTTTATCCAGTATACCCATTGTTAGTTAATATCAGATGAAATACCATGGTTAGTTTTGAAAAAATATTCCTTCTCACACCTTATTTGACTGGCCTACGTGGATGGCAATCGAGATATCGTTTTAAAATATCACCGCATTCTTTTTCAGGATCCCTCTATCGCCTTGTACTTTCAAATTTAAACTTTTTACACGAAAAATCACCAAAATGTAAATAGGGGGATTTTCCTTTGATTCCTTCTATTGAATCTGATAACATTCCAATACTCACAGCTATAAATTCTTTCTCCTAGCAATTTGATTTACAATTCTCAAAATATAAACGGTATCAGATTGAAAGATGCTACATATTACCCTCAACAAGTTTATAATAGATGTTGTAAGAATATCTGAACTTACAGAGATGAAATATCCTGATACTTGGTTTATACATTTAATATTCTCTTTCCCTATGTATATACCTAAACCAAAAAACGATCATTGTTGCTCAGGTAACATGATAAGGAGTCGCTACGAGAAAATTTTATAAATAGTTTGCATAGATGTAATTTATTTATATGGATAAAGTTGTCAATGCTAATGCAAATCCATTCCTACACCTTATACAAATACAGTCAGTTGATTGGAGGAAATTGATCAATAAGTCTACTCAAAGGAATCGTCAAAGTTCTTTCTTTGCTAAGTTGGCACAACAGTTCTCTATACTCGCGCGGAGTTTAGTGACATCTGTCAATAACTCGAATTTCCTGTTTGGAAGCTCTGAAAACGCTACATGATGCTTAACTTGAATCGAAATTGTCAAAGATACTTAAAATCGCTAAAGTAAGAGTAGTGGTTACACAAAACCGACGTTTAAGTCTGAGCGAGATAATCGCTGATATTTTGTTGTCCCACGAATCAATTGATACCATTTTAACCGATTTTCTTGCCACCACTATGAATATCAATGTCTTTTATCGATTCCCAAAACTCAAATGGACACACCACTCGATAGGAGATAAGAAAAAGAATGTATGGTAAGTACTGGAGCCGAATTCTGAATTTCATTGAATGATTCTAGATACTTTTTCATATAGTGATGGTCCTTGAGTAATTGTATTTTATAAATGATTTTATCAAGACAAAAAGCTCCAAAAGCGAATTGATTAAAACGAGCAATGCAACAAAATAAGTTTCAATGCGTATTTAGATTCTAAGATTTGAAGCGTTAATTCCATAAAACGCCAGTGAAATACGAATGAAAATAACTAATGAGGTAATTTTAGTACAACAATCATTTATAATTGGAGTGAAGAATTTCAAATAGCTTCATACTAAGCCTACAGTTTTGCTGAAAATCATTTGCTTTGTGTCAATGGAATAATTATCTCCTTGTATGAAACTGAATTATTCGAGATAAATAACTAGTTATTTCCATAATAAACTGGTTATTTGGATTAAATAGAAACGACATTGGAGGAAGGAGGTATAAAGAAAAAAGTTTAATATAAGTAAAAAGAAGAATGCGGAGGGGTATTAAAAGAATATTTAAACATAAATTTGAAAGCCAAGAGTTCTATCCAAATAAATAAGCACATGATTAGAAGGAAAGTGGACTAACTTATTTAGCAATAATTACAAATGAATAATAGGAACATACAGCAAGAAATAATTAGGAAACAAAAGAGAAAATAATAAGAAAGCAAAAAACTAGAAGCAGGGAGAAGAGTGGAGGATACGTATCAGAAACTGATCGTGGATAATAATTTGCAATAAAGATAAAAGTGAACTCGGAGTCAAAAGTTAGAAGTCAAAAAACGGAATATACCTAATACATTGGACTGAGATACAAATTGGACAGTTTTCTAGCATTAAAAGGTCACCATTCACTTAATTCGATACATTTGTTATTTATTTAAATTTTTTAATGAAATTGGATATGCTGATCTTAGTTACACCATTTTTACAAATAAACAATATAGAATCTCAAAATAGGTGTAGGTAAATGTACTAAAATCCTTAGATTCGTAATCAAGTGGCCAACATTATTCAGAATAGAACAGAATATAAAGTAGCCTTTAAAACTCCACTAAATATAAAAACTATCTTTTCTCCAACCAAAGACCCAATTTCACAATTTGATAGAAGTGGGGTTTATAAATTGACTTGCAACAATTGCACCACTGAATACATAGGGCAGTGTGGTAGGAAGTTGAAGTTGAGAATCCAGGAACATTTGACAAGGAATAGTTCCGTTTTCTACAGACATTTGCCATTTAATAACCTTTCTTTTGTGGTGGATGACATTTTCAAAATTTTACATGTTTGTGAACATGGAACTAGACTGAACGCTTTGGAGAACTTAGAAATTTTTAAATCAATTAATAATGAAAATACTATATCATTAAATTTAAAATCAACTATTGAAGTTCCACCTCTGTTTAGAATTTTAGATTATAAAAAATTATCTTCACTTGAGTGTGTTAACGATCAAATTATTTAAAACGTTAGTTCGTCTAGTTCTGTTGTCTTGTCTTGTTTTTGCTGCTTATTTTAAATTCATGCTGGTAAGTTACAGTTATTTGAATAGAATCCGAATTGCTATATTAAATTTACCATCTTAATTGTAGCTTACCCGCCCCGAAGATGACTTTGTTAAGTCGAAACTAGTCGACATGTGGTAATAAAAACTTTGTACGAATTTAAGGATTTTAATACATTTACCTACACCTATTTTGAAAATGATTTCGTACTCTAGTGGATTTGCTTAAGAAATGAAAATATTGAAATTATTTTGTATCTACAACTTTTTCAGGTAAAAGTATTACAAAACCCATGACGGAATTTGTAATACTCGTGGCACAGGAAAACCTTTTATATTTTTAAGATTTTCTGTTACACTACATGTCTTGAAAACTCTACTTCTTTTTTAAGAAAACTGGTCAAGCTGGATATTCAGTTTTCATTTCAAAACAAGTTTTATATTTTGAATAAGCTCTTCCATACTTGTACTGAAAATAAACGGTTTTAAAGATTAAAACTATACAATCCTAAAATTGGTCACCTTGATACACTCCGGAGGCTGTAAAGTGCTAACAAACCGAAATTTATCCAAAAAGGACCAAAAATTTGGTATATCTGGATTTATAGAACCGGGTGTACTGGCTCTGCTGAGCTGAATAATATCCAATCATAAAATTGGTCACTTGTATAGAGTCGGTAGGCTGTAGTGTGCTAACAATCCGAAATTTCTTGAAAAATTACCAATAATGGGGTACTTCAAGTACCATAGCACCCGTTGTATTTGCTCTGGTGAGCTGAAAATCAATAGGATTCAACTGTTAGATGTCCTGAGTAATAGTCAATCATAAAATTTGTGACTTGTTGCACTCCGGACGATGTATCGTGCTAAAAAGACATGTTACAAAAAGTAGATGACGAAAACAACGACGACATGCCTACACATGGGATTTTTTTTTAAACCCTTTTTTCGATTTTTTGTCGCTGAAAACCGAAAAAATAATTAAAAAGAAATTGAAATTTCCATTTTTTTTGGGGTAAACCAATACTTTTCTCGCATATTAGATAGTAATAATTTAGATCAGATTTGTGCACAAGAGATAAGCATCTCGAAATTCATCTGAAGGAAACAACTTTTTGTACTGTAGTGCAAAGTTTATTAAAATATACCTTTAGATACGACAGAATATAACTATGAACTTCACACAATTAAACAAATTGCTGTTAACAATGGATATCACCACTCTATTATAGACAATCTTCAACAAAAAATTGTCAGAAAAAGAAACCAACAATTAGCCTATCCATCTATCACAAACAGTAATGTTTCATAAGTATCAATACAGTTCATAAACCCTAACCTGTCTCATCACTTAACCAACATTTTCAGAAATATTTCTAACAATGTCAAGATATCATATAAAACTTCAAATTATTTATATAATGAATTCGTTAATTCTAAAGATAAGATCAAAAAATTGTCCAAAAATGGCATTTATGTACCAAGGTGTGGTAATTCTGAAGCGTTAGCGTAAGAAGGGCTTGTAGATCTTTGAAAGTACGTATAAAGGAGCATATAAAACGTCCAGCAACATCAGCATTCGGCTTCAATATTAAATTCAATAACCATCAATTTGATCCTGAAACTAACTTAACACTTCTGAAAAATATTAACAGCAGAAACTTCAACCTATTGGATTTTTATAAAGGATATTGAAATAACAGCTGAGATGAACAGAAATAACAATTGCCTCAATACTCAAGTCAATTTAAATAGAAACTATACACCACTACACAGGCTCTTACAAGGCCTTCAATGATGACAATAGGTTGACTAGTTCTACTACTTCTTTAAGTAGTTTTTTCCGAGTCTCATTTTATTTAGTCACTACTATTTGATATCTATAGAGTTCGGCGACCTAATTAGGGGGCCATCGAGACTGTCTCCAAAGATGTTATCTTTGATAGACGGTAGATGACCAGTTAGTTGGAGCGACAAAATCTTAAATCATATCTAAATTGAACTTACAATATTCCTTTTTTAAAAAATTTTGATGAACTGACGAAATTCTACAAATTATGGCTAAGATAAAAATAGAAAAAAGCAGAAATATGATGAAATATAAACAACAGGAACAAGCGGATGAATGGAAATGGAGAAGTATGTACAAATTAGGGCTTATTTTAAAATGTATACAAAATATATAATAAATAACTACTTTGAAGAGAAAACATGAAGTAAAGGGTATAAAAGATGCGAACGAAAAAAATGCCACAAATTGCCACAGATATAAAATTAAAGTTAAAGTTGTTCAGCAGTAACAAGCAAGATAGTACAAACATTGGAAAAAATTGATGAAGCTCAGCTTCTCCACTAGAAGAGACAGCAACTTTCGTCACCTTAAAAATAAAACTCATTTTTCATTGTATATTTTTTTTCTCCGTTTTTTTTTCTATTTTTTTAATTTCTAATATATATTTTGAGTATATTTTTATTGCAACTGATAACAGTTTCTCATATTTTAATTTATAGGTTAAACTTGTGAAACTAAAAGTGCGAGTTGGAACCTGATATCAGATGCATATTATTCCGCATCAATAATTCAAAACCTCATATGAATCTAACCACTACAATGAAAACTCCAATACGCTAAACTGAATTTATAATTAATTTCCTTCGCAATCCAAAGCCAAAACGTCAGTTATGGCGAACTACGAAATCATCCCCCTTTTCTGAATATTGTTATAAAAGCTTTAGACTCAGACACAAGTTCGGGGGGAATGCTATATTATAAATATAATTACATGTAATTTAGTTTATGTTTTTTGCTCATTATCCAGGCTCTGTAATAGACGATATTCGATAAGCTACGTATAACCGTGACGTATATATCAATAGACATTGTTAACCTTAAAATTTAATTTGTGTGATTTGAAGAGCCAGTTGGAACCTGATTCCAGTTATTCTCCATCAATAGTTCACAACTTTATATGAACCTAATCACCGCAATGAAAACTTTAATTACTAAACTGAATGTGTAATTGATTTTTCTTGCTTTCTAAAGTTAAAACGTCGGTAATACCAAACTATTCCACTTTCTAAATATTTCTATTAAGTATATACTTAGAGTGCTGATATTTTTACAGACAGGCACATACATACACAGAAATATCACATCAATTTTTAGCAAGTTCGGTGAATTCTATAAGGATTTTCGCTAGCCGAATACGTACAGATTTGAGGGAAACGATTCCATTTGTTGTGAATGTTGCTTCATCAGAAAACAAAATATTGCAGTAATAAAACCAGCAATTCAATTTTTTTTAACCAATTAATTCATTTCAAGTGTTCGATCGACTTTCTTAGCAGAATATTGTTAACATAAGCGGCTCTGATAAGTTTAAAATACAAGGCAAAAAAACGAAGTGATAACAAAACAAAACAACTATTAGTTTTATAGTCCAGGGGCATAGGACAACATTTCGTGTTATGAAACTGAAATAAAATAAAAATGTTTCCAGTAGAATACCAACAGGATTTATTAGGATTTAGTAATTCTATCCACAGTTAACATGGGATGTTATCCCCCCAGTGGATACCTCATTTCAACACTACCTACTGATGCAACCTACATCGAGTCAACAAATAAAAATGAATCATATGCCTATACCTACACTCCTACACAAATGTATCAATCAAGCAGTGCGCCTATCCCAGCAGCAAGTAATCAAACAAGTGTTGAAAACAACAGACAATACTTACAACGAATGACACCCATAAGTAAAGAAG
Organism: Galeruca laticollis; assembly: GCA_963921935.1. Classification (NCBI taxonomy): domain Eukaryota; kingdom Metazoa; phylum Arthropoda; class Insecta; order Coleoptera; family Chrysomelidae; genus Galeruca; species Galeruca laticollis. The sequence goes on from OY998180.1 coordinate 169,514,773, forward strand.
AGGAGACAGAACAAAATAATGCAAACGAATGGCAAGTACAAAGTGAAAGAAAAGTCACATAAATAAAAAAATATACGCTCTTAACTAACCAAACAAGCAAAAATGTAGACAAACCAAATGTAGACACAGAAAAAGTTCAAAAATCTTCCCCAATCTCTCTGCATGGAGTCATAAATTATATCAAAATGATAAAACAAATTAAGGACATAATCGAAGATGAACAATATTTTACGAAAAGTTTAGCAAATATTATAAAAATAAATTGTGGAAATCCTGATACATACAGAATGATAATAAGACATAAATAAGAAGTTATTCTTTTCATGAAACAAAATTTTGTGTGTATTTTATTAAATAGCGAAGCACATTTCACCAATAGAAATTATCTATGCTTACTAAAATATAAACCATATTCCTGTAATCACCCAGATGGTACTACACACGCAGGTATAGCTATTCTTATGAAATATAATATAGAACACTATGAGCTCCCTAAATATAAAAAACATTATCTACAAGCAACTCCTAAGAAAGTGAGATGTTTGCCACGCGAAATAAAAACGACCGAAGGTGGAGAACTGGCAAGAACTATCAACGAAAATAATGATTCTTTTCCTTCCACTGGGTCACCAACATATTAGCCAACTAATGTAAATAAAATACCAGATTTTATAGATTCATTTGCGGTAAATGGCATTTTAGACGCATATACAGATATAACACTAAACTATGATCCGGATTCGAATAATTCACTAATTATTTCCACCATCAGCACAACAATAATAACCAAAAAACCAATCCCTCGACTACACAACCTCGAAAACCAACTGGGACAAATATAAACAAATAATAGAAGAGGGTACAAACTTAAACATAAGACTCAGGGAAAAAGACCATGTTGAACTTGAAACCAAAAGGTTTATTGAACTACTCAATATTCTGCTAAATAGTCTACTCCAAAGGGCACATCACAGCCGAGCAACAATTACAAACCAATGAAAGTAAAAAATTAATAGCTGAAAAGAGTAGAGCCAGATCTATATGGCAACGTACCCATATTACCAAAGAATAGAAGACGATATACCCAATCAAGTAACAAACTAAAATATAAACTTAAAATAATAAAAAAACGGATCAATGGAAAGATACATTCCTTCCTCAACTGGACAAGATAACTCCATTTGGAAACCACTAAAAAAACAAAAGAATTCCTATAACAATATCACCATATATCAGAAAATATACAACTCAAACAGGATTATGGGCTAAAAGTAAGGAAAAAGCTGAATTATTTAGGTGTATTTACTCCACATGACAACGAACGAGACCAGGATGTAGAGCAAGAATTAGCTCGTGAAGTCAGAGTACAAAATCCCCTCCGGCCATTTACATTAAAGGAAATTAATCGAGAAATCGGTTTGCTAAACCTTTAAAAAGTTTAAGGCTTGATCTAATCACAGGTAAAATGCTCAAAGAACTACCAGAAAAGGGAGCTAGGGTCTTTATGTACATACCAAATGCAATAAGACGATTAGAATATTGGACTAGGACTCTGAAAACCGCACAAATAATAATGGTACTAAAGCCAGGAAAATATCAAATAAATGTATCCTTATATCGACCTAAAAGCCTATTACCTACAATATCGTAACTCCTGGAATTGTTAATATTACATAGACTACATGAAGACCTAGAGGACTGGAATTGGATACCAGACCACCAATTTGTATTTCGTCATTTGCACTCCACGATTCAACAATATTCCATCGCCTAGTGGATGTAATCAATAAATTCCTTAAAAATCGTCAGTACTGTATAGCTGCAGTTATAGACGTAAGCCAGGCATTCGACAAAGTCTGGCATCCAGGACTACTATACAAAATTAAAAGAAATATACCAGATAAATACTAGAAACTTTCAAAATCCTACTTAAGCCAAAAAGAGAGTTTTCAATAAGACGTAACGATGAAACAATTCATGCGGGAGTACCACAGGGAAGCATACTCGGTCCATTGTTGTATACCCTATATACATCACAAGAGGTCACCACAGGACCAATTGAAGACGATACAGAATTTATGGCATCAGATGAAGATCGTAACACGGAAAGTCATATTCTACAGGAACATCTTTGAATCCTGGAAAATTGGCTGAAAAAATGGAAAATATAAGTTTATGGATCGAAATGGTCTCACATAATGTTTACACTACAAAAAAGACATTGCCCAGAAATCAGACTGAATCAAGAAACACTACCACAAATAGAAGTCATAAAATACCTAGGAATGCACTTATATAATAAATTGAACTGGGGAGAACGCATAGACAAAAGAAGAAAACATATTGATTTGAAAACCAAGGAGTTGAACTGGCTTATAGGGCGTAAGTCTAAATTCTCAATAGACAACAAGCTACTTATATATAATACTACTATAAAACCGGTATGGTCATATGGAGTGGAAGTTTGGGGCTGCGCAAGTAAATCCCATCTGGAAATTATACAAAGAACTCAGTCAAAATTCTACGAGCTATCACAAGCGCACCGTGGTAGGTCTACAACTATATCCTACACAAAGTTCTTAAAATACCTTATGTTAGTGAAGTTATCCAAGATATATGTACCAAATATCCTCAGAAGTTAGTAGCTCACCAAAACCCATCATAGACCAATCCTACAACCTGTACCTTATCGAAGACTAAAGAGATCTTGGCCGTCACCACGTCACCAGTACAAGCATTCAAGATATCTTGTACAAATTAGCAAATTAACTTATATGATGTGAATCTGATTGTTAATAAATAAAGACCCAAAAAAATAATATATTGTGGGACATTGTCGAGAAGTTCATACGATTTTACATAAATAATTAACGATGTAAAAACTTTTTCCAAAATGGTAAATGGAGATATAATCCTACGATAATTACTCTCCAGTTATTCTGCCACGTTAGAAATTCTGTATGTTACATTTGTGTGAAGTAAATAACACCCACTCGTTCTAATATTGTGTATTATTAATAGTTTTTAATTATATTAACAAAGTGTTTGTAAAATAAAAGATAAAAAATTCAGGATCTCGGGTAATTCCCGAACTTCTGTATTACTCTTTTTCGACCTGTAGAGCTTTAAAGTAGACGTATTAAAATAGTTTTTGTTTTCAACTGACAAGCTCACATTGATAAAATTTAGTATAGAGAACGTTTATGTGTTATTTAAAAGGTTTGCTTTAGACAATTGCACCAGTAGCAGAATATTTTCAATTATTATTATTTCAATATGTAGCACACTCTTTTAAGCAAATACCCAAAAATAGTAAACTTTAGTTGAATATTTTTGCAAATGTTAAAATAAAATTAAATTACCATTGTTCCACTTTTTTCATATATCAATTGGATTTTTCTCATACTACATTTATCGATCGCTATTATAATTATTGAAGAAGAAGCAGTTGGATTTGACATTAAGTTTTTCAGAAGTTTATCTATGGAATTGTTCAGGATAGGTATAATATGTCATATCTTCATTTACCATTTTGAAAAAAGTATTCAAATAATTGATTACGAGAATATATATGTTAACATTTCGTTACTGTGTGTGACTTCTTCTTCTTCAGATACCTATCCGCTTCGAAGGTTGGCAATCATATTGGCAATCATGACTTTGTTTGTAGCTGCTCGAAACAATTTTGTTGAGGTTTTCCCAAACCAAGTTCGCAGATTCCGCAGCCATGAGATTCTTCTCTTGCCGGGTCCTCTCTTTCTTTGACTTTCCCTTGTATTATGGATTGCAGTAGGGAGTATTGGTATTGATTTCTCATGACGTGTCCCAGATATTCAAGTTTTCGGCTCTTATGGTATACATGATTTCTAGTTCTTTATTCATTCTTTTGAGCAGTTCTTTATTCTTTATGTGAGCTATCCACTGTATTTTGAGAGTTCTCCTGTACAGCCATATTTCAAATGCTTCAATTTTGTGGTGGCTTCTGTTAACGTCCAGAATTCTAAGCCACACAGTAATACGGAAAAACATAGCACATTAGATAACTCACCTTTTGTTTCGAGCGATAGGTTGTGACCTTTAAAGACGGCGCTCATTTTTTTGAAAACCGTATTCGCTTTTCCTATTCGGCATTTTATTTATTGTGCATTGTCCTATTGTTCATTTATTACAGTTTCAATATAACAGTACTGTTTTACTCCTTCTATCCGAGTTCCTATGATATATATGTGAGCTCTGCTTATATCTTTCTTGCTAATTATCATTTGTTTTGTTTTGTGGACATTGATATTGAGACCATGTTGTTGACTGTGTTGCGTGATTTGGTCCATTAACCTTTGTAGCCTCTCCAAACTGTCTGCTATCACTATGGTATCGTCGGAGCATCGAATATTGTCCAGTCTCACTCCGTTAAAAATAATACCCTCCCCTATTCCGTTCAGGGCTTCGTTGAAAATTATTCCAGAGTTAATATTAACGGCGAGAGGATACATCCCTGTTTGACCCCACTTAGTATCTTCACCTGTTCCGTTCGCTCTCCATCAAGTCTTATGCATGCTGTATGGTTCCAGTATAGATTTGAGATTATTCTGAGATCTTTATAGTCTAAGTCGACATCCTTTAGAATATTGATCATCTTTTGATGTTGAACTCGATCAAAAGCTTTTTTGTAATCAGTTAGACATGGATATACGTCACAATTAACGTCTACATCTTTAAATTAGGACTTGAACTCCAAAAAGTGCTTCTCTGGAGGGTGCCAACTGCATTTATGAACCCGAATTGGTTATGTGATAGCTGTTCTTCGCATTATTTATATATTCTTTGGTGGATGACTTTAAGCAACAGCTTCAGCATGTGACTCATCATGCTAATATTACGATATTCTACACACCTCTTCGCTCCAGGTTTTTTGGGCAGTGCTATAAATTCTGACTGAAACCATTTTTCCGGAATATTTCCAGTGTTGTAGACTTTGTTGAAGATGTCTGTGATCTAGGCTATTCCTTCTTCATCTAACAGTTTGAGGAACTCCGCCTCTATATTATCTGTACCAACTGATTTTCTGTTTTTCATTTGTTTTATTGCTATATGCTGCAATATTTCTGGGCCTATGGATATTTCCGAGACTGGACAACTGACTTCCGGTCTTTGATCTTGGAGGAGTATCTCCATAATATGATTTCTATCTCATTTTCGTGTCTAGTTTGTCGATGATTATTTTTCCATTTGTGTATGTAGTCTTCTTCAGTTGTCGCTTCTTAAAGGTTCCAGTTGCCTGCTTCACTTTTTTAAGAACGTTAAAGCTGCCGTATCTGGCTTGTGGCATTTCTATTTTCGCACATCTTTCCGCTGCTTCTTTTTCTTTGGTTATCTAATCGTTCTTTTCAAATTGGTTGATCTCCATGTTAATTTCTTCTTTTAATTAATTGACTTTTTAGTTAATATAATCACTCAGTTTTTGTTTTATTGGAAGTTGTTTTAGAGCTGCCATATCATACTTAGGTCTAATTTTTTCCCTAACTTCCTTTAGTCTCTCCCTCATAACACCCACTAGACGTGTGTAGTCCGATTCGATACCTGCTTCTGGATATGTTTTAACTGATGTGAAACAGTTTCTTAATCTCCTATTGACCAAAATGTAATCAATCTGGTTTCTGACATGTTACCGGACGTATCTGCTAGTAACTTCCACGTATACAGTCTTCTCATCGGTAGTTTGTAAAATGTCTTTAATACTACAAATTCGTTGTCTTCTGCAAATATTTCAAGCCTGTTACCTTTATAGCTTCTCTGTCCTAATCGGAACGGTCCAATGAAGGTTGTTTCCATTTCCGCTCCCAATTGTAATCATCCATTACGTTGTTTATTTCGTGTTCGGGGAGTCGTTGTATTATCTCTTCTACACTTTGGTAGAGTCTCTCGACCTAATCGTCGTCTATATCTACAGTAGGGGCATATATTTGTATTATATTTATATTTGCTGGGCTAGCCTGTATTTGGAGTGGCATTGCTCTGTCAGATACTAGGATTAAATTAGTCATACATCTACTAATAATTCTTGTGGTTATTATTCCAACTCCATGCTCCAGTTTCCCATCTGCTGAGCCCGAGTAAAATACTCTGTGTTCTTCTCTATCTACACATCCTGCTCCCGGCCATCTCATCTCACTTATGCCAATTACATCAATGTTAATTCTCTTCATGTGTGTGATTTAGTGCTATGATAAAATTGTAGCTGAATCTAGTTATTGGATACAATGGAATGTAAGTTAAATTAAAAGCTTCCTGTCAACTTCTTATGATTTCGTTGTCTTTTCTCTATTCTACTGGCCCATATAAAATTTTAAAACCATTTTTTTTGTGAATTAATCAGATTGGATGAGCTTAATACATAAATATTAAGTCAATGAAATTTATCAAAGAAATCCTGGTCATGCCTAAGTTTAATCCTGAATAAATCTACTGTAATATTTTGCTTGAAATAACATTCCATGTCAATGATTAATACTGCCCTCTGCAATATCTTCTTCCAAATAAAAGATTCATTTTACAAATGTTATCGCAGTAATATATTTATAGAGCCCTAACAATCCCTGTCACCGTGTCGGGCTATGTCTCCCGCTTTTGTGTGTATCATTTCACTCATTTCTGCAATGTTTTGTGAATTTATGTGGCCAAATATTAAGTCGTGTCCGTGACAGCCGGCAGCTACCACTCTCGAGGTATATTTCCTTTTGCGAACGCTTTCTCCGGAGTTTCTAAAACAATAAATTCTCTAAATAAATGTCAATGGTTTAGATGGGATTATTATTATATAACAGCTAACGCGAATTTCTTTTTATTACTCTATTTAGCCCGACGACTGATTAATGAGGAACGAAAAAATAATTTTGAATCATCGTTCTAATATATATTTATTACATTTATATTAAAAATAATACTGTCCTTATTGTTAAATACACTGTAACAGTTATTCAAATGATATGGTACGCTTTCTCTTAGCGTCATTAAGTGTTTTGGTAATATTGAGTATTATTTTACAAAAATTTTAATCAAATCTAACCCTGTCCATAGTCAGCCAAACATAAATTGTTTACGGCATTTAACTACTATTCTTCTTCGAGTTCTATTCCATTCTAATTGAAAAAAAGCAATAGTATCTACTAGATTCACAACAATGTAAAAGATCAAAATAATGTCAAATATTTTTTTTCTTTCATATTGTACTGCCAGATGGCCAGTCATTAATTGAATCAAACTAGACATTGATGATGATTTTGGTAGTTAAAATTATTGTCCTAATTTGAAGGAAAACGTTTCATAATAATAATGAGTAATTTATGTAAAACAGCCACTCTCTAAGTGTGCTCCGCGGAACCCTAGGGTCTAAGAATTCAGCAAAAAAAAATAAAACAACTCTCTCTGATCGAACAGGCGTATCACGAGGTGTTGCCAAACTTAGTCGCCACCCACATCAGTACAATTTTATTATGCCGCCACCGTCGATATCTACTAGTGCGCGCTCACAAAGTCGAAATTGCTTACACCACATTTTTGTATTCCTATTTTTATTTCCACTTTCTATCTATCAAAGTCGTTGTAAGCCCGCAGTCCCTTTGATAAAAGCCGCCTCTGAGATAAGAAAATATAGTTGTGAACAAGCGACTTTCGAGTCTAACTTCAAAACATAAAGTCGAAATTGTTTACACCGCATTTTTTGTATTTCTTTTTTTATTTCGGCTTTTTATTTATCAAAGACGCCGACTCGAGTATTTTTGAGACAGCTCGAGATCGAGGCTAGGACTATAAAGGTGACGATCGCGCCTCAACACGCATCAGCGCCAGTCCATCGCCTGAGGAATTCCCTTCTCTCTCACCCACACAAAACACAACCCCTTCACACACCTCATCCAATCCCACCCACTCTCACTTACCATCGACACCCCAATCTACGAGACAAACACACAAACACCATAACAAACCCTCCCCAGATTCCAACAGGTCTTACAATTCCTCAGTAAGATTCCAATCCAGCACACACGAACGACGCTCCTCACAAAACAAACTTACATTACAATACACACAAACCGCATACGCATCCCCAACAAGGTCTTACGCTTCCTCCGTAAGATCGCAATCCCCTACACCTTCAAACACACGACAACCACCTGTCCCCGACGAGGATGGCTTCACCCTCGTCGGTAAAACCAAGAGCCGACCCACAACACCCCAGCAAATCATTCACCCTACAACAACCCCCACACACAACACCATACAAACCCCAAACCTCAGAAACCTTCCACCCCAATATTTCACACAAAAAGCCCTCTACACACTTCTAAACACTCTCGAGCTCCTCAACGGACATATCATCTATCTTAAAGCCAAAACAGAACCGCGCTTCTGAAAACCTCCTCCCCCATGTCAGTCTCAACACTTCAGAGACGAATCCACATCTCCACTGGGGACAACAACATCATCCTCAACGTTCTTAACTCCACCGAACGTTCACCTCGTCAAGTCAATAAAACTCTTATACCCACCTTCTCTTTCGTCTGCAGGAATGTAGACACCACCATCAGCCCCGAAGAATTCGAAGAAATTCTTCGCAACAAACAAATTCCTTTCCTCAAAACTTGGCGAATCGTAGCAAGGCCTCTAATAAACCCACTTCGATGTTTCGCATCGTCACCACCTCCGAAACCCACTACCACCAGGCCCTCACCTCCGGCCTCTTATTCCATGGACTCCCACATCGGTGCGAGTCATCTAACACCAATCCACTACCCCCAGTGTCCAAATATTGCAGCCGATGCACTCAAACCGGACATTCTTCCGAATCTTGTCGGTCTAAACCAATATGCCCCTCTTGCGGCCAAACAGGCCACCGAACCGAAAATTGCCACAAGTCCGGCACTCCTTAATGTACAAATTGCGGTGGTCCTCACCCCGCCATGTATGAAAGTTAAAATTATGGCGGATGCGCAGGAATTTCTTAGAACTATGATTTTTGTGGGACAATCTTATCTTGACATTGTTTTTGTGACCAGTCTTATCTAGAAAATGCCAAAGAGCCAATTGTTTTTGTGTAAGCCGCAATCTAGAATTATCTAGTAAAAAAGGCACTAATATATAAAGGACCGACCAGCGAGAGAAATTTAGTTGATAAAGCGATCTCGTGATATAAACAGGGAACAAGTAAATAGTCTAAGTAGTGAAGTTTTTATATAAATTAATGTAAGTGAATATACTGTGTATATAATATAAATTAGTGAATAGTATAGTGAATAAATAAACTAAGTTAGTAGACATAACGTATGTGTATAAATTTATCCCACCCGTCACGATAAACTGGTTTGAATAAATAAGAAAAACATTACAATACGTTTTTGACCAGTAAAAACATTCCCGTGACTCCTCAGCCTCCTCATTCGCCTGACTTGAGTGCTAATGACTTTTCTTAATTTTTCAATTCTTAGACCTTTTTATTTATATTCCAATAAATTTCAATTCAAAATGTGTTTCTTTTATATAATTAATTTTTAAGGTTTCGACCCTATTTAGCCATTTCGAATTTTTTATTTGTTAGATCTTTTAATTTAAATTTCTTATAAATGTTCCTAATTTTTGGTCAATCTTAAATACATTTTATCAGTTACGTATAATTCATCTACATAGGGTTCATTTGTGAGACGCCCTGAACAATGTCCAATCATAAAATTGGCAACTTCTGTACACTCCGGAGGCTGTATCGTGCTAACAAACCGATATTTCTCCAAAAATTACCAAAAATGTGGTACTTCAAGGACCATAGCACCTGTTGTACTGACCCTGATGGGCTGAAAATAAATAGGGTTCTTTTGTGAGATAACCTCGCCGACGACAACGAGTACACACGGGATTTTTTTCTAAAATCCCTTATTTCGTGTTATTCTCATTGAAAAACGTAAAAATAACTCAAAAAATAGAATAAAAAATTCCAACTTACTACTACCTTACCGTTTATACTTCGTATATTTATTGTTTTTGCTGAGTCTGACAAACATATGGCAGCGAAAGGCTGAAGAGAGGGGCGTTTTTTTGACACTCCTCGAAAGTCAGTAATTTGGTGCCGCAAAAAAATGTATTACCTTATTCAAAAATTTTATTTTAAATGGAAGTGTTTTTTTCATGTAAAAAACGAAATAGAGTTTGCCCTACAAATGGGGTGTTTTGGCCCATCCGACACCTCGAACGTGACAAAGTAATGCCATCAAAATATGTATTATATCATTGCTAATTTTTGCAGATTCGCTTATTTGAAGAATAAACAAATAACCAGTTTGGCTATCCGACGGTGCAAAATGGAGAGACGGTGCCACATCTAAATTTATTTCCTGACGTGTAATTTTAGTTCTATTCTGTTTTTTACGATACACAAAACGCATTGCATCCGACAAAAAATCTCGGGCCTTTTGAGAAATATAACGAAAAAAGGTGTTATTAAAAATATCAAAATGTATAAAAAAATGTGAATGGTATGGTATGTTTAATATGTATATAGACTTATTGTGTGAGAGGGTGTGTGTGTGTATTCCGTACAAAAAGGTTAAAAGTCACATCAGAATTATTACAAAATACAGTTTGGTAACAATAGAAATACGATAAATGTAAAGTTTCAAAAAAAATTGAGTAATATGATATTTCAATAACAATAGAAAATATTATAAGGTATTACTGTGAGTTCGAAATTGCTGGACAGATGATCAAGCAAGCGCTGAAAGAATCATGCGAGTATACGTTAGGACTACTGTTTTCAAAAATAAACGGTTTTAAAGATTAATACTAACTTTTCTGCACTTCGGAGGATGTATCGTGCTAACCAAATTACTCCAAAAAATGACCAAAAACGTGGTAGCTCTGGATTTATTGGACATGTTTTACTGTCTCTGGTGAGCTGACGCTATGAATAATATCGAATCATAATATTGGTAACTTGTATAAATTCCGGAGGCTATATCCTGCTATCAAACCGCACTAGGGAAGCTGTATCGCGCTAATCAAAGTTTTTCCAAAAAAATACCAAAAACGTAGTATCTGGCTCTGGTGAGTTTAAAATCAATAGAGTTCATCTGCCAAACCCCCTGAACAATATCGAATCATAAAATTGGTGACTTGTATAAACTCCGGATGCTGTATCGTGCTAACAAACCTAAATTATTCCAAAACTGACCCCAAATGCGGTATATATGAATATATAGGATCCGTTGTACTGGCTCTGATGAGCTCAAAATCAATAGGGTTCATCTATGAGACGCTATGAACAATATCGAATCAAAAAATTGGTCACTTGTATACACTCCGAAGCTGTATCGTGCAAACAAACCGACATTTCTACAAAAATTACCAGTAACGTAGTGTATCTGGATTTATAGGACCCATTGTACTGACGCTGATGAGCTGAAACTCAATAGGGTTTATTTGTGAGATACCCTGAACAATATATAATCACAAAATTGGTCACTTGTAAGCACTCCGGAGGCTGTATCGTGCTAACAAACAAATTTTGCCAAAAATGACCAAAAATGAAGTATATCTGGATTTATAGACCCCATTGTACTGGCTATGGGGAGTTGAAAATCAATAGGATTAATCTGCGAGGCGCCCAAAACAATATCCAATCATAACATAAAAGTGGTCACTTGTATACACTCCGGAGGCTGCTAACAAACCAAAATTTCTCCAAAAATGTCTGGATCTATAGGACCCGTTCTACTGACTCTGATGAGCTGAAAATCAATAGAATTCATCTGTGAGACGTGCTAAACAATATCCAATGAAAAAATTGGTCACTTGTATACACTCCGGAAGCTGTTCAATACTTTCATCTATCCTTTTTTGTGCTCTCCATGATCTTCCGTTAAGAGGAAAAACAAACAAACAGGCTGTTTTTAACGAGTTGCTGAGTTTTCGGGTAGAGTCAGGTGACATTACTTTGGCAGACCACTTAAAAAGATTGCACCAAAAAATGCCACCTACATCTCACACAGAGTTCAAAATGAACTAATTGAAATCGGCGCAACAGTTTTGGCCTATGAGACCATGGACACTTCAGGAACAGAACAGTTGTCACTGGGAGTAAGATATTTTGACAAGACTGAAATTCGTATTAAGGAACATTTTCTGGGTTTCATATTCTTAAAAGATGGTTTAGATGCCACAAACGTGGCAAACGCGATTCTTCTACCTTAAAAACATGCGGCTTAAACCTTACATTATGCAAGCACTTGAAACCATGTCCAAGGATGGAAACAAAGATGCAAGGCAGAAGGCTTTCTAGCGTCACTGTGTATTTACAGCATCAACATCTCGAATCTGTTTGTAGATCATAGGCCAGTATTCTGGCATACTTGAGGTTGTGAGTGAGTTGCTTCAAAATCTGAGAGTTGATTTGTTGAGAGTGTCAAACTATATTCAACAGAGAAGAAAGTGTCCAAGAGTTTGACAACATAATGAAGATCGTTGAAAAAAATGCTGAAGTTCTAGGCATTAGTCTTTCAAAACGTCGAGTAATACAAAAGCTAATACATCATGCAAATCAGCCTGCCGAAACAATCAACGAATACTGCAGATTATCAATATATCTTCCCTACTTGGACTCCTTGATACAATCATTTAAAGACAGATTCTCCGTCCGTCAGGCTACGTTTGGAATTTTCAAGTTGTACCCAAGAGAAATAAAAAGAATATCAAAGGAAGACTATGAAAAATCCATCGGAGAAGTTGGTAAAATGCATTCACAGCTATTGGACAATTTCCAGAATGAGGTCACTGTATGGTACACAGACACACTCTGAAAAAATTCTCTGATCAATGATGAAGACTTGAAAAATATACATTTTATAGACGTGATACAGCATAAGATAGATGTATGAACGAATCTATTTAAACATTGAGGTTAATTAAAATGGAGCTATTTCAAATAAAATTTATTACAATTTTAAATATGCTAAAAACATTCTAATATTTTAAACAATTCAGTTTGTTATAATTTTTTATGTATTTTAACAGCATCTCTTGTAGAACCGGGAGGAATGTTATTAGTACTTATCATACCTACATACGTATCATACCCTCGAAATGACGTAGAAAAATAATATCGGATTTCTCGCACATACTTCCACTTCTTGTTAAAAAGAATAAAATGTGCGACTCAAGAATCTTCAAAGATAAGTCAAGGATATGATAAATGTTTAACATAGTTTTCCTTGCAATCCAAATTTAAACAAAAACATTTATAGAGTTCCTTTCGTAATGGCGAAGTTAATTAAGTTTCCGATTGAACCGGAAATGACAGTCAGATGTTTAAATACCTGAAATGCTCATCCCATGTACCCATACAAATCACCCAAAATTCAAATCGACCGCTCATTTAATAACAAAATAGCGGTTTGTCTAGTAATTTCGTTGGCAAACTATATATAAAGAGAAAATATGTTTATTTGGAATATCTACTGTTTAATTTTTGTACGAATATTTGTATACGTTTCATTAAATATTTTTTTATGTCCATTCTATCTAAAGCGCGCAATAGAGAAGAGCTTTAACGATGATACTGATCTGAAAACTTTACACAGTCATGATGGATTCCTCACTACTTCATTTTCTCTTTAGATTGATTATTCTTTTGATATGATCTTCTTTAGCGTTACACCTAAGTCTAGCAATTCTAGTGAATTTAAGACTTTTTTAAAAATTTCGTGTTCATACTTTTCTTTTTGAAATTCTGCTTCAAAGCTTTTCTTCAAAATTCAGATCCTAACTTTACACGGGTTTCGAATTATTCAAGAGTATGAAAAAAAACCTTCATCAACCTCACACGGCTCAATGGTGCATATAAAGGTAAGTTGATTTCAATCGTCCTATTTTGAGCTCTAGTTCACTCTGTAGGATTATTTGTATGTTGGTCTGGGACATCCTGTATACAGACATCACACCAGTAGAACCATTTGTACACGTTTAAGTTTTGCCTTTATCAGACACCCCGTATATTGGAACATAGCTTTCATTTTTGCACTGCACTATTTGGAACCGGTGGTGTAGTAATGAACAGACTAGAGTTTTTTCACAACACCAAACCGCTATGGTGTGTGACATTTTTTCCTTAGATTAAATAAGGATGCATCTATCGTCCATTCAGTTATCATTGATACACCCTGTATATGCCAGAGAGAGTTTCAACGTCCCGAAATTAGTATAAATTTTTGTGAAGTTCAATATTATAGATCAAGTACTAACAACTCACCTAGTAATCTGATTGTATTTAGGTTATGGCATTGGTAGTTGAGTTTATTATTTAATATCTTTTGCTAACAAGTTAAAAACAGACATTACAAGTTGGAAACACGTTAAAACCCAAATACAACACTTCAGATATTATTTCTAGGGGTATAAATCCTGAAGAAACAGTTAATTTAGGTAAACACATTTTGTTACGGACCAACCAATCTTTCTAAGCAAAGATGGAGGAACATCGGTTTTCTGATCAATTTCGCTTGAAAATTAATCCGGCACAAAAAAACTCAAATATCGTACTCATTAATACAAACTTTTGAAAATTCGATAGTTTTCTGAAAATTTCAAAATGTTATGTGCTTTGTTTCTAGATTCATAAATCACTTATAAGACGATGCTAAGATTCAAATGCAACATCAGCCGACGAACTTAAGGAAGCACATAGTTATCATTTCAATAAAGATTGTGGACAAGTTATTTACACCTCATTTTCAACAGAAAAAAAATTCAATGCGTTTGATCGACAATAGCAGAATTTTAAATCTAAACCCTCTCTTAGGCGAACATGATTTTCCCACAGTCGTTGATACACTGTGAAACTCTGATTTGAGTAATTATCGAAAGCATCAACTTATTTTATCAGATTGCATAAAATAACGGAGTTCACAATAATACACGAACGTACTACAAACCGACACGCTGGAGTACAAATACTTTTATCAATAATGAGACTCGAAAATTGGCCTATTAACGGTAAAAATGCAATTAAGGGTGTTATTAGATCATGTGTGCGATGTTAGAAGCTAAACCCCAAATCTTAAAGGTAATTTAATGGGTGAACTTCCTAAATCGAGGGTCCCTCAATCCACACGAGTCTTTGCGCAATGTGGCGTAGACTAAGCTGGAACTATTTTTGTAAGGGAATGTATTGTACGAGAAGGGAAATTCGCCTTAGCGATATTTGGCTGGTTCCTCTAAGTTTAGTTGATTGATCCTTTCCTTCCCGACATGTTTTTGAGTATTTTAAAAACAAGAAGACTCGCCAACCTTTTGTTGACGGAAACGCTGAAATTGTCATTGAGAATAAAGGAGTAATAAAAATACGGCTCACTCACAATCCCTCTATTTAAATTCTTACAAGAACGAAGTACCAAACTTTAGTATTGGATACGGCAACAGCGCTAAACTACCGATGAACCGGTCTAGGCGACCATGCGGATTCAAACAATAATTTTTAATAAAAATAGTACTTACAATACAGAAATTCACCGACCAATGTCGGAAAAGCACTTCACGTCATATTTACACTCTCATTTGTTGCAGTTACATTAAATTGATAAACGAAATTAGGTATGTATTTAAACCAATGAATCAACACTTGATCATATCGTCACAAGAGGCGAGCCAAGACTACTGATTGCCTTTCGTTGGCGGTAATTTTGCGACTTATGGCGCGGGAGGTACCAATTGGTTCCGTGAACATGAATAAAAGGCGCGGAGATTTAAACTTCGAACCTTTCGCTTAATGTTAAATTAAGATCCATTGTAGGAATTTATGGGAAATTCCTACATACTGGGGGCCGGGGCAAAGATGAGAGGAACAGTTTAGGAGCAGAATCCAAATTTTAAGCAAGAAGGAAGGAGAAAAGAAAAAGAAAAAAGAAAAAAAAAATACGTTCCACTCCAAATGTAGATAGAACTCAGTCCATACATGGTAGAGGAGCTAACTTAGTAATAGGACGAATATAAACTCCATCCACAGTTCTTACACGTGCGGCACGAACATTGCCGTCTTTGCCAGTTAGTAGTTCCACTACCCTGGCCAGGGGCCAATTCAAAGGAGGACGGTCCTCCGATTGCACTAGTACAAGCTGATTAAGCTGAAGATTGTTTGAGGCTTCACACCACTTAGGTCGATGCTGCAGTCGATGCAGATAATCGGTGCTCCACCTCTTCCAGAATTCTTGGTTCATCTTAGTACATTGTTCCCAAAAAGTTAATCTGTTTACAGGGATGGTAGATAGATCGCGATCGGGATAAGCGGTTAAAGGTGCTCCGATCAAAAAATGACCTGGTGTCAAAGGAGATAGATCGGTAGGATCATTTGACATCGGGTATAATGGTCTGCTGTTCAAGATAGCTTCGATCTGACTCAGAACCGTGGAGAGTTCCTCGAAGGTAAGGCACGAATTGCCAATTATTTTGGTGAGGTGGGATTTGGCGCTTTTCACAGCCGCTTCCCATAAGCCACCCCAGTGCGGTGACCGCGGAGGAATAAATTTCCAACTAATTTCTGTAGTTGAAAGAAAAGACTGTATCTTATTGATACTTTCGGAAGATTTGAGAAAAATGGAGAGTTCTCGTAATTGATTCCTTGCTCCAACAAAGTTGGAACCATTATCAGTATAGATAGTCTGAGGATTCCCTCTACGACTGAGAAATCTTTTAAGAGTGGCGATAAATGCATCGGTAGAGAGATCACTTACTAATTCGATATGGATCGCCTTTGTCACCATGCATATGAATATGGCAATGTAGGCCTTTTGTATTGGGGCTTTTCTTAAGCGCGAAGATTTAATTTGTACAGGTCCAGCAAAATCGATGCCAGTTTTGGAAAAGGGGCGAGATTTTTGCACTCGGTCAAGAGGTAACGGGGACATTATTTGAGAGGCGAACTGGGCATTAAATCTAAAACAGGTGATGCAGCTTTTTATCAATTTTTTGACAAGACGAGTGCCATTCAAGGGCCAGTACTGTAGCCTTAAATTTCCTAACACATTTTGGGCTCCACCATGGCCAAGACGGCGATGTTCCCGTATTATTAGCAAATCAACAACATGATCATTTTGTGGTAACAGCAAGGGAAATTTTTGATTGAAAGGTAAAGTAGAAAATTGTAATCGGCCACCCACTCTTAGAAGGCCGTCATTATCCAAGAAAATGTTCAATGGAATTAAATCTTTATTTCCAATCGGAACGTTAGTTTTTAAACAACGAATTTCGTTGAAGAAGTGTTTATGTTGAATTTGTTTGATTATAAAATCATGGGCAATTCGGAGATCGTCAACAGATAACGAACCAACGTCTCTGAATTTTCTCCTCGATAGGTTTATAAATTTGAATATATGGGCTATAACCCTATTTAAGGTTATAAATTTTGAGAATCGGAAAAATATAGGTTCCCAAAAGTTTAAGTCGCTGTTGACTATAGCAAGGTTGACCTTTTTGACTTCAGGCAAGTCGTCAATAGGTTCGAAAGAATCCATAGAATCAAAATCTTTAGATTCAAGTAGAAATCGAGGACCCTCGAACCAAAAAATCCAGACATCAGATGAGAATTTACCACGAGAAAGTAAATCGGCTGGGTTTAAATCGGATTTGACATGTCGCCATATAAACTCTTTACTATTGTTTTGAATGGTTAGGACACGCCGAGCTACAAAGGGAGAAAAATCATTAGAAGACCGTTTCACCCAACTGAGAGCGACTTGAGAGTCGGACCATAAATTTATGGAAGAGATGTGAAGAGAAATGCACAGAATCTGAACTATTCTGCGAGCTAAAGTGGACAATAGCTCCATTGCACACAGCTCTAACTTGGGAATAGTTAAAGTAATTTTCAAAGGATTCACACGAGATTTAGCAGAAATTAGGCGAGAGGATCTAGAATTATCAGCGTAGATCGCTACTAAATAGAGACACCCTCCGTATGCCTTTTGACTGGCATCGCAAAACCCGTGGAGAGAACACGAAGTAATAATTTTTTGGTTAAATAGGTATCTGGGTACTCGGAGGTGAGCAGCTTCAGTTAATAAAGAAAGGAATTTATTAAACTGAGTAATTATGGATGTATCGGAAATGGGAACATCCCACCCTATCTGGGATTTCCAGACCGATTGCATTAACAGTTTGCCAAACACGGTCAGATTGTTTACTAACCCAAGAGGGTCAAATGTACTGGCGACGGTACTTAATATCCTTCGTTTCGTTATATGAGAACAATCAGCCAACTTGGCAGTTTGGATGTGTAAAATATCAGACGCAGGATTCCATTTTAGTCCTAGAATTTTGCTTGACGAATCGTCAAAACTACGATCCAATTCAGCGTTAGGTAATTCATCGATTGACTGTAAAAACTTGAATGAATTTGATTGCCATTTGTGAAGTTGGAACTCATGTTTTCCAAGCATATTGGTCAATTCGGCATAAAGAGCCGATAAGTCCATTTCCTTATTGGTTCCAGTTAAGATATCATCCATGTAGGTTTGATGAAGAATAGCCTGCTGCGCATTTGGACAATCGGGACTATTTAAGGCAATGTCTTTCAAGACTCGGGTGGCCAAGAAAGGGGCACAGTTCTGTCCGAAACTAAGCCTCGATAATTGGATACATTGAAGGGGTTTCGTGGGGTTATCCCTCCACAGTATGTTTTGGAGATAGCGTTGCATGGGATTGATATCTATGAATCTATACATCATTTTGATGTCAGCACACAGGACATATTTATAGCATCTAAATCTGCACAAAATGTCGAATAGGTTATCCTGAACTTGGTATCCCTTCGACGTTAAATCATTAAGAGAGAAACCTGAATCGGTTTTAGCCGAAAAATCGAACACGATCCGAAGTTTGGTGGATGCGCTTTCCTCACGTATCACCGCCCTATGGGGTATAAAATACTTGAAATCGTTAGACACAGTGTTATAGAAAGACAGAGGAATGACTTGAGCATGATTGAGTGTTAGATATTCTGAAATTACTTTTTTATATTCAGAGAAAAGGGTAGGATTAGCATTGAATTTCCTTTCAAGAGAAGAGAATCGTTGGATGGCTATACCGAATGACTGGCCTAGTTTTTTATTCTGATTTGCGAGTAGAGGCATATCTACCTGATACCGCCCCGATGGTAGGATAACGGTTGTATCCCGAAATAGTTGTTCAACATATTCCTCGCTGGGATCTTGTGATGGACATTCGGGAATTTCCTCAAGCTCCCAGAATTTCTCCATTGTCCTTTGGAGGTCAGAATATTGATAGACTTGATCATTATAAACCGTCAAAAAGGAATAAGCAGACTTAGGTTTATGCTGGGAGGAGTTAGCATTTCTCAAAGGGATAGGACCCGCGATAACATATCCCAGGTGAGTATCTATGAAGGAAGGAGAATAAGGATCCGTTTTAAGTACGGTCTCCTTAAGCAGGTAATGATATAAATCACAGCCAATAAGAAGATCTATTGGACCGGATTCAAAGAATAAAGGGTCAGCTAGCTCAAGTTGTATATGGGATGGAATTTTAAAATTAGACGGTGAGATAGAAGATTGTGGTAAACTATTTGTTATTTTATCTATGACCGAGCAAGATATAGTGAAAGTACTGTAAGGTGCAATTTGAGAATTAAATGTGATATCTACCACTTCTCTACTATAGGTGTAGTTATTGCTACCTAATCCGGAAATATTAAGAGTTTGTTTGCGAGAGACTAAATTCAATTTTTGTACAAAGGCACGGTTAATAACGCTCATTTGACTAGCGGAATCAAGAAGAACTCGTCCAGCCAAACACCGACCATTGAAACCGTTAACATTCACTAAAGCCGTAGGCAATAGTACAATACTGTCTTTTGCTGACATGGCAGTCAAAGCAGTTTGATATCTCACTGACTCCGGAGGTTCAGGTGATTGATTAGGTGATGCAGAACTGGTATTTATGAAATTAGATCTATTAATTTGATCTGGGGACGTATTATTATGTACATTAATAGGAGAGGGGTGATTATTTACATTGGATAGAGAGGTTACATTGGGGCTTCCGGAAGAGGAGGCTCTAGGATTATTACGATTGTTAGAGTTGTTTGGCAATCTGTTCTGACTGTCAAAATGTAAGTAACTATGATGAGACTTATTGCAAGTTGCACATCTCCTAAGGGATTTACAATCGGTAGTACTATGGGTACTATTCAGGCAATTTACACAAAGTTTTTTAGCTTTGACTATCTGATACCTCTCTTGAGGTGATAAGGACATAAATTTGGAACAACCGTATATAAGATGAGAGGGGTCTGAACAATGAAGACAGCTCGGTCTATTAACCCGAGAAGAACTAGAATGGTACTGTTGCGAAGAACTTAAACTAGATACCAATGTCACCCTATTTTTACTAACATTATTAGACTTGGGGTTGAATTTACCCTTAGTGTTGGTTTCAAAAAGATTTAAATTTTCCAACATTGATTGGCGTTGCTGTAGAAAATCAAAGAAATATTCAGCTGTAGGGATAAGCTCTGGCTTGCGCTCACTTTCGAAGGCTCGTCTTGAATTAAAATCAAGTTTTTGCTCCATTAAAAATATTATTAATGACTCAAAATTTACTTCCGGCGATAAATTCATATTTTTAATCAAATCAAATGTCTTACGCGTCGATATCTGAAATTCGCGCAACTCGACCGAAGTACTTTTCAAGACAGGTTTTTGATCCACCAAAGTTTGGTACAAAGAATACAGTAATTTATATTTATCGTCATATGCCTTTTTAAGAATATTTAAGGCAATATTCAAATTTTGATTTGTTACGCTTAAGGACTCAATCATTTCCAAAGGTGGTCCACGTAACAGCCCTTTAAGGTAATAAAACTTTTCACCCTCCGACTTTAAATTATTATTATTAAGTACCAGTGCTGTGAACAGGTCGATAAAGGATGGCCACTCTGATGCAGCCCCTGAAAAAGGTTTAATGTTAATTTTAGGTAACACGACATTAGATACATCGTTTGGCCTAGTATTTAAATTGAGTGATTCTTTTTGCTTATTTTCTATTAGAAGTTCAAGCATAGCAATACAACTTTCAAAACGGTCGGCGACAACGTTCTCGGCCTCATCGTCGGAAGAGTAGTTGTCGTCGTCCGGGTTAGATAATGAAACGATTTCCAATTGGACTTTTTGATAATTGTCATAGTGACCAGATATGCTTTTAAGTTTGACTTTAAGTATATAGACCTCTTCGGAGCCAGTCAGCTCCGACACAAATGTTTCAATTCGAGATAATTGCGATTTGAAACCCCCTCTTTTATTTTTCAAGTGATTTAGCGACATGATTGAATCAAAGTGTAACCAATCAAAGTTGAACTCCACCTGAATTAAAATAAGCTTCTAAAGTAGCGAGTAAATTTTACAATATATGGAATAACCAAATAGACAAAGAGCTTTTCCAATCAATGCGATAAGTATTTCAATAGCATGCAAATTACTGAAAATTAGTTTAACATTGTAAGAAAATACCTACCTACTTATAACCTACTTATAACCAAATACGGTATTAATATTCAAAATAATAAAGAAGAAATTACAGTGAATTATTTTTCACAGTGTACTAGAATGCATGTAAACGCAAATAGATAATCAATATTGAGATTAATAAACAAAATATCAAACATTGAGAAAACTGTAAATTATTTCTAACAGTGTAAGAAAATGTACCTAAATATAACTAAATACACTAATTAAATATCCAAAGTAATAATGAAGAAAATACTGTGATTTATTTTTCACAGTGTACTAAAAATGCATATAAACGCACATTGATAATTGATAAACAAAATATCTAGTATTTAGAAAACTGTAAATTACTTTTAACAGTGTAAGAAAATGTACCTACTTATAACTAAATACACTAATCAAATATTCAAAGTAATAATGAAGAAAATACTGTGATTTATTTTTCACAGTGTACTAAAATTGCACGTGAACGAAAAAAGATAAACAATATTGAGATACATAATCAAAATATCTGATATTGAGAAAATTGTAAATTATTTTTAACAGTGTAGGAAAATGTACCTACTTATAACTAAATACACTAATTAAATATCCAAAGTAATAATGAAGAAAATACTGTGATTTATTTTTCACAGTGTACTAAAAATGCATATAAACGCACATAGATAATTGATAAACAAAATATCTAATATTTAGAAAACTGTAAATTACTTTTAACAGTGTAAGAAAGTGTACCTAGATATAACTAAATACACTAATCAAATATTCAAAGTAATAATGAAGAAAATACTGTGATTTATTTTTCACAGTGTACTAAAAATGCATATAAACGCACATTGCTAATTAATATTGAGATTAATAAACAAAATATCAAACATTGAGAAAACTGTAAATTATTTTTAACAGTGTAAGAAAATGTACTTAGATATAACTAAATACACTAATTAAATATCCAAAGTAATAATGAAGAAAATACTGTGATTTATTTTTCACAGTGTACTAAAAATGCATATAAACGCACATTGCTAATTAATATTGAGATTAATAAACAAAATATCAAACATTGAGAAAACTGTAAATTATTTTTAACAGTGCAAGAAAATGTACCTAAATATAACTAATACATTAATTAAATATCCTCAAACTTAACGATGTATTTATTATACCATGTATTATTGAGGTAACAAAAACCCGACATGTAAATAAACACTAGTTTCTTCAAAATATGCTGTTTATAAACACTTCCAAACCGGCTCCTAATCCTATACACCCCGCTTGAGCGAGGTGTCGTTGAAGTAAAAACGGCCAGCAGTTGACCATTCTAGATTCAGAACTCGCTTCGCGCGCTGTTGCCGGACTGTCTTTAATTTCCCGAGCAATCAAATCGCACTTATATACATATCACTGTTTCAGTATTTATTTTTTACAGTTTCTCAGCCCTCACGAGAGTCTAATGAACAACTTTTTGGAATGTTTATTAGAGAAAAGAAGAATAGGGTTCAGGCAGACCCAAGAAATCAAATTGCCGCAAAGGCGGAAATGGATATATCAAGTTGCTGCAGAGGCAAAAATGGATATGTCAAATTGACAGACTAAATCCGGCTCGAAGGACCAATAAAAACTATGTACGAGAAGGGAAATTCGCCTTAGCGATATTTGGCTGGTTCCTCTAAGTTTAGTTGATTGATCCTTTCCTTCCCGACATGTTTTTGAGTATTTTAAAAACAAGAAGACTCGCCAACCTTTTGTTGACGGAAACGCTGAAATTGTCATTGAGAATAAAGGAGTAATAAAAATACGGCTCACTCACAATCCCTCTATTTAAATTCTTACAAGAACGAAGTACCAAACTTTAGTATTGGATACGGCAACAGCGCTAAACTACCGATGAACCGGTCTAGGCGACCATGCGGATTCAAACAATAATTTTTAATAAAAATAGTACTTACAATACAGAAATTCACCGACCAATGTCGGAAAAGCACTTCACGTCATATTTACACTCTCATTTGTTGCAGTTACATTAAATTGATAAACGAAATTAGGTATGTATTTAAACCAATGAATCAACACTTGATCATATCGTCACAAGAGGCGAGCCAAGACTACTGATTGCCTTTCGTTGGCGGTAATTTTGCGACTTATGGCGCGGGAGGTACCAATTGGTTCCGTGAACATGAATAAAAGGCGCGGAGATTTAAACTTCGAACCTTTCGCTTAATGTTAAATTAAGATCCATTGTAGGAATTTATGGGAAATTCCTACATGTATGTCGCGCAACTTAAAGGAGTTTGGAACATATTTATGCATATTTGTTTGCTATGCATTAAAGGCAGTGCACACTGAAATAATTAGGGAGGTATTAAATCGATTTTTATCTCATTCTCTAATTACTTTAAAGAGATCTTATTTCTAATGAAATTCAAAAAATTTTATAAAAAAAATTCTTTAGAATTTTGATCCGGTTACTTCGGGTTATGGGAATCAACTATAACATCAGCAAAATTTCATTTGCGTTGGAATGGTAGGCAACGCTTCAGGTAGAAAGCTCTTCCACAGCAAATTATTTTGAATTGCATCGAAAATCGTTCGACTCGTTTTGACAGACTATAGCGACTACTTTGACAAATTTGACGTTCGTCTCAACTTTTGTTTCGCAGTCAGTGGAAAACCGTTACAAACAATCCGATTTAAGTCGCTGCATTGATTAGTAAGGAGGAGAATACTACATACTAAGAGCGTTGCATCCTGGAGCTGATAGTAGGTATACCTAGAGTTGTGTCTGTGAGGACAGCGTCAGGGAAAGTGTTTGAGAGAAATGTTTCAAGAATATGTGCTTTGCCATTGCACTATTCTTTGAAAATTAAGTATTTTTGTTATGTATAAAAATAGTGGTTGATTTTTAAAAATAATTTTCAACCTGGACGGATATGCTACGATCTCGTTTTTTATTTACACATAGCGCCGCGATAGAGGGCCATTTCGAAGGCCCCAACACATGAAGCCATATTCTAGAAAACAATTTACAAACATCGAAACGGTAGTCACCGGACAGTTTGCAGTTGGCCAAGAGAAGAGAAGCATATCACACGTCGAACGCACATATCCAAACATTATTACCCCCGTAAACACGTTTTTTCTGCATACATATAAATTATTTTCAATGTAAAATAAAGTGTTCAAAGCATAACAAATTTTGTTCATTATCACGGATCAATTCGTAATTCTTCCACGGCAGGGAGTGTGGTAACTTCGAACCACGTCTCAGGTTCTTCGAACACGAAAACGAGCAACATACTTTTGCTTTTTCGATCCACACCAATAACAACACATACATATTTTTGAGGTAAAACAACCTTGATTTAGAATACTTTTACTACGGATAAACACACCAACTGTATAGAAAACAATCTAATCAACTTGCAAACGATGACAACTGGAGTGATCGTAGAAAAAATTGGTTTTCGTAAGCAATAGAATCCCAAAATTATATTTTTAAGAGGAATAGTTTTAAAGGAGCTCTAAACTAATAGTCTCGGTATACAGAACACACATTTTCTTTGTAATTTATGCTTTTTTGAAACCAAGCAATAGTGAAATTAATATATGAATTTGAGTGTGGGAGTGAATGTGAGTATGAGATAGTGTAATAGCTATTTATATAATTTTTTTCCACTTACTTTGTATTTTTGATTCGTGTCCGCCCCTGTATATTATCCTCCAGTTTATTTTCATCTGACCTGACATTTTCTATCGGCAATATGAAGGGGACTGGAAATTGGAATAAAAAAAGAGTCAAGCAATCATAAAGGCATTTAGTTTTTATGAAACATTTAGCTGTGTCATTGGAGCGTAGCAATGTATACTATCAGTTTTTTCTTTCATCCGTCAGAATACATGAGTTTCACTTGAGAGAAAATTAGAAAATATATATTAGTTTATGTAACGTATACGGCAGATATAGCACCTACAAATCATATTTAAATATTTGACACAAGCAAACTTCTTATAAGATTAAAATGATTTTCCCAAGATAACAAAGGTAAGAATTTTATAACGAAAAATATAAAGCGAGTTGAGTTTACTGTTTGAAATGGACATAAAGAGGAAGCATGTATCACGGTACATTCCATATTTTGTTAAAAAAGTAACAATGCCTATACAGGGTGTTTCAAAATTCATGCGACAAAATTCAAGAGGTGATTGCCCGTATAAAATTATGATGTGTCCTTCGTATAACAAAACTTTCTCAGCCTACCCTCTTCCGAGATATCCCCCCTAGGAGGTGGTGAGTATAACTAAGTTTTAATTTTTTTCTCGAATTCAAGTAAAGATAGGAACTTGAAATTTTGTAATTTTCGTGCACTCGCGAAGGACTAACCACATGTATTTTTTCAACATTCTTGTTACATAATAAATGGGTGAAACTTTAAGATTAAAAAATGTTTTAAAATGAACAAGGATTACAAGTAATATTATTATTTTTCAAAATTAAATCTAGAAAAAAAGATTTGATAATAAATAAGGTAAGGGATGCTAATTTCATCCCCTGATAATATAACAGGAATGTAACCTTTGCGATTAAAGGAAAATAACAAAAAATCAAGTTTCTAACTTTACTTAAATTTGAGAAAAAAAATAAAAACTCAATTTTACTAAACACCTTGTAGGGGTGATATCTTCGAAGGGACTGAAAATTAATGGTCAAACTAATCAATTTTAAAAAATAAAATAAAATGTTAACTATCTACATTAATCTAACGAGGATTTTAGTTTAGATGTAAACTTCTATAATAAATTATATTAAACATAATTCAATCAAAAACTCAAAAAACAATATAAAATGACCATAAATAAAGAATTTGATGATGGGCTACTATGATTTTGATTTTTTGCTATTTCAATTAAGGGTTGCTAGGACTGGAGTTTGAATTTTGTTTTTTTAAATCTAAAAGAAATATAGGCAAAGATTACGTTATAGGTTATTTACGTCTGTATTTTAATTATACATTGACTTTGTCGGGCGATATACGCTGTTTCGATAAAAAGACATTTTTTATAATGACTTTCTATGGTCAAAAATTTGGTAGATTGATAATCCATAGAATGTCTTTCATACAACGCTTGTCTGCTAGTACACATCTGTCATTGCATAACTTACTGTCACTTTTGTGAGATGCGATTCGATTGGTAAGTGACCTTTTGGTGTGACCAATGTACTTCATAACAGTTCATGTAAGGAATTTCATAAACTATGTTAGTCAACTTATTAGTTGGTATTGATTGTAAGGAGTTGTTTATTTACAATTATTATATTATGTCGTTTAAAGATTCCGGAAAGGTGTGAGTGATTTCATATATGGTGAAGTATATAAATTGGAGAGTTATTATTTGGAGTTGTAATATCTCTGTATTCTTCGTTTCGTATTATGTCATTAATAATGTCATTTTCCTTATCAGTAGTTTTAAATAAAATATGTTTCAAAAGATATGAAGGACTTGAGTTATCATAGAAAAACTTGTGAAGTATTATTAGATATTTATGGTGAAATAATTTGATTTGAAATTCACAGGACTCTATTTTTCATCTATTTGATTAAGTTAATTTTTGTATTTCGTGGATGATATGAATGGTAATTTACATATCTTCCAGGTTTTTTATACAAGTCTATCAAAATTCTATTATCATTATCTCTAAAAAAATTTAGTGTCCATAAAAGGATTGTTCTGTATTCTCCTTTTCTCTTGTAAATTGTATATGAGAATCGAAACTATTAAAGTAAAAGAGTACATTATTTATTTCATCACTTGGTAAAGATAATATATCATCTACGTATTTTTTATGAAGAACAAGTGAAAGGGTAAACAGATATAAGAAGGTCTAAAATATCATTATGACATAGTGCTGCTAATATGAAAAAATATTGAAGAGGCCACAAGTGTTCCAAAGGTTTGTTGGTGGTTTCTGTTGTTAAAAGAAAAAGGTTTTATTAAAAACAAATGTTATTAATTCTAAAAAAGTTTCTTTTTCAAGTTTGCAGTTTTTACTTATGTCACTCCATTTATGTTGAAGAGATGTTAAACATTGTATTTAAGTGAACATTACTAAGATGTGTAGTGTTTGTAATTTCGCCAAAGAAGGTCATAAACTCATTTTATTATACGTAATTTCGTCAAGAAACCTTTTCATGTATAAAGTTCAACATGTAATCTGGCCAAAACGGTAGGGTCGAGTTGTCTCCGAAAATAGTGAAACTAAATCTTAAAGAATCCTAAAGAAATAACAAATTCTACAATTATAATATTATTGAAATTGATTATTAAATTCCATAATGATTAGTAAGAGCTCTTTTCCCTTTTCACTAAATACCACTAGTTATGTTAGGTTAGGTTAGATTGAACAAATAGAGACCCCACTATAACTAAGTAAATATCATTAAGTACAACATACAAGAGCAAACGGAAGTTGATAATTATTACACCGATGATTGAAAGAATAAATAAAATGTTTCTCTACATCCTTAAATGTGTCTACATTTATTAGAAATAGAATAGGTAGGGATGGTTAATATAACAATTTAATTTGGAAATTCTACTTGAAAAGTGTTTTGCGAAATTACATCTAGGATTAGGATAATAAAAATTGACAAGTGATTAAATACTTAATTTTTTGGCGAAAATCATGTCCCCACAAAGTGATACTACGTCTAAACTTGAAAGAAGGTAATATTAAATTAAATATGTTAATTTCAAAGGAGTCTTTAACACAACATTCTTTGATATAGTCGTAATATTTTGTCATTATTTCAGTTAACCAAAGAGTAAGGGGTTCAATTATTGAAATATTTATTGATGCTACAATAATTGGTCTAGCTGATATTATGGGTTTATGAATTTTTCGTAAGCAATACAATTTTGCGGAAATACCGTTATGGTTAGTATCTTTTATCGTATTTTGATGAATTTGTCTTTATTAAATAATTTTTTGATCAATTTGTTACAATTATTAGTAATTTTGATAGTAGAATCATTGGTGACTTCTTTATTTGATGTATTATTATCAATGAGTTCTTTATATGGATCTAAATAGTGTTGTTTTTCCATTATAACTGTGAAATTACCTTTGTCAGATGGTATGACTTAAAATTTTGTTTGTTTGATGTCATAGTTCTCTAAGTGGCGTACCTAGATTTGGTCCTGGGGGAGGGGGTTGTTTGGATAAAAATATTTTTGACCAAAAAACAAATTTATCTATCATGGTGATTATAATAATTTTAAGCATTACAATACAAAATCTAAGCACCTTGGCTTTAGAGCAACGTCATCAATTATTACTTCAGTTTATATAACTTCTTTTCTGTTAAATGACAGCATGGCTAGTCCATTAAGCCTCACTTGGGCAGTTCGTTCGTCATCTGTAAACCCCTCGAAGGGGGTGTGGTGACATCATGTATTGAGTCTATCAATGACTTGCCTCCAGGATCTCTATCTTGGGCTAGGTGTATTGCATCTTACAGGCTTTCTCCCGTTATATTTTTCATTTTATCTATCTAACGCGACGGTGAGCGTCCCTCTACGGCCCTCAATCTTCTCCTCTATGATCAGCCTCTCCATTACCACTGATTATCTGGCAATGTACCCAAAGTATTTTAAATACTGTCGGTTGACATGAGTGGATATTCTGGTTTTGATTCTTAGTTGTCTCAGAATTCTTTCATTGGTGCGATGTGCTTCGGCAGTAGTATTTATTAAATAAGTTTTTATAGGTTTAAGGTTGAAAAGTGCCTTTTCATAATTCGCGTATAAAAGAGACTTCATTAGAACACTGTTTACAGTGTCACAATGAAACTCTTTGAACACTGTTTTAGTAATTTTTAGTGTACAGTTGGTTGTATTTAGTTATATTTTTATTTGACATTTGACTTTAACCTTGACACAAATTATAAATACAATTGTCTAGCGTTGTTCTAGCTAGCAAATTATTATATTAAATGTTCTTAAAGGTAAATTAGAATGATTTATATATTAAAAATATTAACGAATAAAGTACGCTAACGTTTATTTATCAATGATTTTTTCAATTGTTTATTTTTATAATGTATATTATCAATATATATATATATATATATATATATATATATATATATATATAGGTATACATAACGTTCGATTTTTGGGATAAATTACCAGATATTTATGTGAAGATGTATTACAGAAATACTACTGTTCATGATATAATATAAATAGATTCCAATAGCATATACGAAGAAGCTCTTTTTTAAACAAATAATCATCCTCTGTTTGCTTAAATGAAAGTTTGTTTACAATTTACACAAGTATTCGGTTATAATATGTCAAAAGTCAGAAGTACTGCATAAAACCAACTGTGATCTAACCAATTAGGAATCTACAGAATTGCCAACTTAAATTCAAACCACTACTCCTAGTTTAAAAACAGGGATTATATGTAATTCTATTTTATTTAAAAAATTAAATAAATGTGAATTATAAAAAATATTGTGTAAAACTTGTGCCACAATGACGTTCTGTAGTACTCATGACATAAATAACCTTAGCGTAATCTATCCCTATCGTTTAGATTTAGAATAACAAAATTTAAACTCCAGTCATAACAACCCTGAATTGAAGTAGCAAAAAATCAAAATAACAACAGTTACATTCGTACATCAAATACTTTGTTTGATTTTATTTTATAGTGTGTTTTGAGTTTTTTATTGAATTATGTTTAATATAATTTATTATAGAAATTTACATTTAACCAAAATCCTCGTAAGTACAACAACAACTAAACGTTAACGTACGGAATCTAGAGCTGGGTACTAAGTAAAAGTATGAAAGCCAAATCTATGCGATGGAGATGAAGTATCTAAGAAAAGTGAGAGGGATCCAAATAAATTTAGCAATGATGACATGATAAGTGAATTGTGTAATCAAGACTATTGAGAGATGACAATGAAATGGTTTAGATATTTGGTAAAAAAAGGGGGAGGGGGGGTGAGAAGATAGACAGGCGAAACAAGTATGGGTGGCAAAATGGTACGAGTAAAGGAGTAAGGGGAAGCCCAAAGAAACTTGAAAATTGCAATAATTATATAATTAGATATATGGAGATGACATGGAACAGTTAAAAAGGCGAAGAATAAGATGAAGTATATGCCTACTCATGCAAATTTCCTTGTCGTTTTTTACTATTTTATTCAACTCACAGGTCATTTTCTATAGCTCAATTAATTTGTTTCTTGATCTATTTTCTGCCTTATTCAAACATTGTGTTAATTTTTCTCCTGCTGCCGTGCTTCAACGATATTCCAAATCTTTCCCCAGAACTTACTTTGTTCATGGCTGAGATTTCACACTATTTCTAGTTTTCATTAGTTTTCATCTGAGATAAAGTGATTATAATATATAAATACACAGACTAGTTAGACTAACAGAGTAAAAAACATTTTTAAATACAAATATGCTCGTATATGAATTCCTCATCATGAAATATGTTTTCAAACTTAAAATATCAGTTTCAGATATTGTGTAATTGGTGTTATTTCTAATGAACAAGAATCGAACAATAGTGATGACAAACGATAACAAGTTATTACATTTCGGTTCGTGTAAAATGCAGGGAGTTCGAAACCACTGGCGTATTTCTAGTGGAAGAAAGAGGCATTGCCGATTATATGATGTAACATTTTATTATTAAAAGGTGATCTTGAGGCCGCGCCATTGTATTTTGAGATAGACCGATCATTGAATAGTTTTCTCACAATACATATATGAAATATTATAATAATATCCTTGATGTTGTATTTTGGTTTTAGAAATGTTTGCTCAATAACGGTTTAATAGTGATGCGAATTAAAATTCATGTCTAGGGCAAACTGCCAGTCTTCCCTAATTTATCAATATTTAATAATACTCGGTTTCTAATACTGGGTATTCCTCATTTAGTAAATCTAATAACCATGGAGTGATAATAACTAGCAATATTGTACAGCTCAGTTCGAGAAATATGACTAATTTGTTCAACCATATTGTTGGAAGTTATATTTTCCAAAATGCAATTTTCGATACAGTAAATGTTTCTATTGCTATAACTCGTATTATCAGAATAGAAACAAGTCTCAAAATCCATCTGCCGTAATAAAAGAGTCGAGAAAAAAATGTAAATTGTGGCAAATATATAGAATGGAATATGAATAGAGGTTCTAAATATATATTTAAATATTCAAAAACAAATTACATTCACTAATATTGGTGCCATGTGTGGACGGTTTCATACAATTCATATTTATACTAATGGGTCTGATGATCTTTTTTCAGTACCTAATCTTCTTTGGGAACATAGCAGCGTTCTAGAATGTGTGGTGGCATCAATGGAGTCAAAAGTACGCATCAAGGTGTTTGGGCTCTCAAACAGTAGCCAAGCTGGCAAAAAAGGATGGAACGTTAGATGGCAAACCTATCTGTGGATATTTCCAGGTGAATGAACCTCTGCTGAAACGAGCCAAGCAAAAAATTTATCGAAAAAGTTGCAAATCTAATAAAAAATATGAAACTCAGACCAAATATTACACCGAACGCCATCGGATTAAATAATTCATACATTCGTTAAAACAAAAAAATTAGGTGCGATATTAGACAGATATGTGGAAGTCAGAAGAACACGAAAGCAAAATTTAGTTTTCAGGAAAGATGAAAGGAGCTTCTATCATAGCTTAAACACTGATAGCAGAAGTGATGAGAACCCAGTATCGTTACGAACAATTATAAAAATAAATATTTGTCGTCAATTTGGTTACTCAGTTTTCAGTATAACAACCAAGCAAGCTGGCGTGGTGAGGAGAGCAAAATGTTAAGGAATTTGAGGGAATGCCATATCTCCGGGTGTCTGCAGATTTGTCTAAAATCTATCCAGCTTTTACAGGTACTGAAAGCGACTGTACAAATATGAAAAATCAACTATGTATTCACCTTTTTAAATCTTAACATTTTAATAGCTTAAACTGGATATATGTGGAACAATAATATGAATAATTGGTTTTACCACCACAGATAAGCATCAGGTTGAACCACTGAAGGAAAATTAAGTGCATGCAGCAGTCAAGAATAATGTAGCTCACATTGACAGTATATACGCACACGCTATACTTTCATTATCCCACTCATTAAGGAGTTGTTGCTTGGTCTAACACAGGTATCAGAATCATCCAACGGAAAAGCTGCACTTCTCTCACAACATTCAGAAAGCACCGTCCCTGAAGCAGTAGAGTGCGCCTTATTTTGCCAAGAGCAGAGGAAGGAAGAAGAATTGGGAGTATCATGAAAATCCATATGATCAGATTGAAACTTTAACAGTGAAAGCACGAATCACTCCTTCATGCTAATATTTGTTTTTCGGATAGAGTATATTTCCTCTCAATACCGAAAAGAAAATTAATTATACTATCCGCTCTAAAGCAGAAAAAATGTAATAGTATGGTAGACCTGGACCTCAATGAAATCGATGAAACTGCTTCGAATGAGTGGTTAAGATCGGAGACAGTCTTAGCTAAAATTATTCAGTTGATTTACCATGTAATCAAAATTCTATGATAATTTTAAGATTATTTTACTAATTAATAAGTAATTGGCCAAAGCTCTGTGTCTCTGAATAAACTTTTCAAAGTAATAGTATTTATTAAAGGTTAGAAAAAATATCACGTCGATAAAGGGCAAGATTTACAATTATAATCTTTTCCTTTAAAAAATAAATTTTGTTACGTTAATGGTTGTAATAGCTGTAACTGCTATTGTGACTGCTGCC
This sequence comes from Galeruca laticollis, assembly GCA_963921935.1. NCBI lineage: Eukaryota > Metazoa > Arthropoda > Insecta > Coleoptera > Chrysomelidae > Galeruca > Galeruca laticollis. The sequence goes on from OY998180.1 coordinate 169,548,142, forward strand.
GAGGTTTCTGACAGTTGACTTTGCAACCCCCGGATTAATCATTCTCCTGCAAATACGTTATTCTCTGCATAAAGAGGGTGATTCACTTTCATATAAATTTTTGTTCCGTGGTTAAAATCTAGTGCACTCTAGTGTTCAATAATATGTATTACTTTAAATACAGCAACAACTAGAATAAGATATATACTGTTAAGCCATGTCTATTATAAAAAGATGTGCTTATTAGGATATTTTCAAAATGATTTATCTAAAACATTTCTATTAGCAACTAATTTGCATTTACTTGTGTCGATATATAGTGGGACATGTTAAAAGAGTATTGACTACATCGGTATTGACATAATTCGAAGTTATTCACATCGCTTCAGCAGGAAAAGAGAATTAAAAAGTGACGGAGAACTTGTCAGAAATCACAGCGAGTGATTTGTTGTTAAAGGACAGGAATTCAACATTTACAAAAAATTTAAAGTGTTTAAAGGAAGGTACAAAATTTAATCATAAAATTAAGCATTTTTCTTCTAAGAAACTGTGAAGTAGACATCTCTAATATTAAAATTGATTGGACTCAAAACGAAAAATAAAGAGTATATATTAAATATAAAAGAATATTTTTCGATCATCCAATGGGTGAATCAATTGAAACTGATAATAACAACTGTGATTGTGATAAAAGCTCCGATATTTTTTTTCGATGATACTAACCACTGATCGTTGCGTTTTCAGCAAACTTAAATGGATGTTTTACTGCAGTGAGCTCAAACAATGATTAGTATCATTGAATATACAGTAGAAACGTTGAAGCTTTTCTGTCACGTGACTTAGTTGACGATATTATTCAACACATACTATGTTGGTACTGTCTTCATCTAATAACAGAAAAAGAACGAAACTCAATACAAGCATTTGTCACATTGTTTTGATTCAGTTGCATATGGTTGATGACGTATCAGTCACGTGTCGGAAAAGACTCAGCGTTTCTGGGTTCCCATTAAACATTTTTGATCACCACGACTTTGTGACGTTATCTATAACAATTATATCACCTGCTACCACTAGTAAGCAAGTTTACAACCGCTCATGTTCAGTTTCTAAATTCCACTCGTTTATGTATAACCGTTTCCAAGTTACGAGGGAAGATGGGACTTTTCAATTGCACTGTATGCAAAGGACTGTAAATAATGGTAGAAATAGTATTGTAAATAATACATATCAAAGATTCTGATTTTTGTGTTTTCTAGATTATTTGAAGGAAATTAACTTCTACTATTGCAATTGAAATACATTAGGAACTGTTATTCAAAAGTTACTAGATATTAAATATGTTTTGCGATGATTTTATCAATTTAAAATACGAGATATTCAATTTCATTGGCCATATTTTATTTATTGTTAGAAATTAAATGAAGAATATTAGTCCAGGAAAATCAGACCCAAATTGATCATTTTGCGTCATTTTCGAGGTAACGTCTGATACTTGGTAAAAAGTTAGTAAAAATGGTGTACAACAAAACTTAACTCATGCGACCTCTCAAATCGGACCGGAACATTGTTTATGATTCGATTTACACTCATTTTTCATGCCTTTTGTAGATTTTTCAGGTATATCTTTTTTCTCGTGCATAGTATAGACAAAAAGTTGTATACTTTTTTTTTCTTCTTTTAAAGACCTACAATTCTAGACCTTTCACGTAAAAAAATTGATTGGGTCAAAAGTTATTGGCAAATAAACAACTGATAACGTTATTGTTAATAAATAAAAATATAATGAAAATTTTTTACACTAACACTTCCACATCACGCTTATCTATTCTCACTCATTAAAAAATGATACTCAGGAAAGATGGAGTCTGTAAGTTCAATAGTTTATGAATTATGGCCTTATAAACAAATTAACTAAATATTGACTTGCAGAGTTCTGTAAGCTATGCGACCTCGCGCCAATTTTTTCACTGTTAGATTTCATAATTAGACATCGATACCCATCATTGTTTTTTTAAAAAATACATTTTTGCAACAACGCGAATTTTTTTTCATATTTGGCTTAGTTGCATAATTAATTTGACACTATATCCGCCGATTTTTGTCGAGAGTTAAGTACGCACATAGGAGGGGCATGGAAAGAGCTTTAATTGAAAAAAAAATCGTTAAGATTTATTGACAAACGACTGAGTTACGGAATCGAAGTCGAAGGCCTGTCAGTCAACAATTTATGCGAGTATCGAAAAACAAAAAATATCCCTAAAATTTTCAGTCAATGTACTTTTATTGTACGAAATAGCGAGACGTCGCGTAAATTGCAACCCGATCAAAAAAATTTTCGAAAGTCAGCAGCGGGCGGATATTTCGGCTGGCTACTGCGTGGCAGCGGAGTGGGGGGAACGCCTAGCTTTTCATTCTATCATCGTCCGTATTTTGTGTTGGCAGTCGTACGGTGAACCTCAGAGAGTGTAGTCGAGCTAAAGTTTTGTTTTTCGATACTTGCAGTTTAAAGTATGTACTGAGAGAGTGTAAGTTTGTACTTATGCTGACTAGTTCTTACTTAAATCTATATTAATAAACGATAGGTTATACTTATTAAATTAAGTATGTTCTTATAAATTTTTAAGTATGCTTCTTAGTATACTGATAGTTATTGCTGAAAGTGTATACCTATTTGTTTAAAAAATGTTTGTCGTGCAACGAGCTCCAAAAGTTTATAAAATCATACGAGAGGATCCTCGTGATCGAGATTATGTGAAATTGTATCGTTTTAACCCCGAAAGTGTGGCATGGTTAACAACACATTTTTTGACATTGATACCGGGGAAACCAGAGGAGAGGCCATAGACAATATTACCAAAATGAAAATATTTTTGCGATATATTGCTGATCCAGGTAGGTCTTTTACTTCCCTTAGTACACTGGCAAATATTAATATATTATGTTATTATTTAACTTTTTGTTATATTTGGCTTTAGGCTTCCAGATTGGTGTAGTAGAAGATATTGGTGTAAGTCAACCAACGGTATCAAATGTGGTACATCTTGTGAGCCAAAAAATTATTGAAAAATCTCATATTTGGATAAAGTTTCCAAATGTATGGTTGTACTTTTTTGTTATCTATTGAGTTTAATTTAATTACCTTTGAAACTGTAGGTCTATGAAGCAATACAACAGGAAAAACAAAAATGGCGAGCAAAATTTCGCTTTCCAACTGCTAAAGGTGCAATTGATTGTACGTTGATTGGAATTAAAAAAGTTGGGGAAAATCATCATGGTAACGAATACATTTGTCGCAAACAATTTCCTGCAATAAATGTACAAGCAACATGTAACGCCGATGAGTTATTTACTAGTGTTAGTGCAGAATGGCCAGGTTCTGTACATGATAGCAGGATTTGGAGGAACAGTCACATCTGTGGTGTATTAAGAGCATTTGGCAATGCAGTATTGTTAGGAGATAAGGGATTTGGTATTGAAAAATGTTTAATGGTTCCATTTAGAGAACCAAGAACTGCAGAAGAAGTAGCATATAACAACCTTTTGAAAAATGAACGTGTAATTATCGAAAGATGCTTCGGACAGTTAAAGCAACGATTCCCTTTATTAGAAAATACAATTAGACTGCCGTTAAGAAAAGTGCCATCCATTATTATAGCATGTTGTGTTCTTCATAATATTGGAAAATATTTGAAAGATGAAGAAGTGTTTAAAATTGAAGAAGGCTTACATCCATACGATGAAGATGAAGACGAAGAACCTGTTGGACTTATTGAACTTCGAAGGGAAGGTCAAGTCATACGAAACCGTTTAGCTACAATTATTTACGCCAATCACAATAACTAAGATAATTTTTTTTAAATTGAAAATACATATTTAATTACAAAATACTGTAATTTTTCTCTATTTCTCTCACAACATGATATTTATTTAAGTCTTTCTCCAGCTTTGCCTTTTTAAGGTTCAGAACACAAGCACCAATCTTTGTAGTTCCATGGTGCTTAAAGTACGTGTTTCCTCCGTTTCGTACTGTTCTATAATTTTTTGTCGCTTTGGACGTGCAGGTAACGATGGTGGCAGTGTTAAAGGAGACACTGAAGCAACTGACGGACCTGCCACTTCATCGGACTGTTTTTCTTTTTGTTCGTCAGAAGGGATTCCAACTGCAACATGTCCTGCAACGAAATATTACACTAGCTTATATACATATAATAAAAATTAATTATTTTACCAGGTATTTTGTTAAGAATAGGATTGCACTCCTCTTGATCCCCCTGTAGTGCAGTATACATGAATTGTTCTGCTGCACTTAGCTTTATCTTTCTATTCCCAGTTATGTTGGCATCAGTCTTTTTTTACTACCGCCTTCAGGTTATTCATTTTTTTTTAATCATTTTTTGAAATCGGTAGGTTTTCCAAAATTATCTACAACGTTTTCATAGTAACTTACAACATTTTATAATAAGGCATGATAACTTACTTTCATAATGTTGTTTAAGCGTGGCTAAGACGTGTTGTGTTCTTTTATTTATTGCGGGAGCTTTCCCTTTATTTGAAATAATAGGGTTATCCCGAACAAATTTTGCCACAAATGTTAAATCCGTCTCTTTAGTTTTTGAAACAATACTCTCATTGCCACTTTCTTCACTTCCAGACGAAACGAAGGACATGCTGGTTGATAAATAAAGTAAATTCTATCAGGTTTGTATACATCAAGTGTAGGTAAACTGATTTGAAAAAGTGTTAACATGAGTTTTTTGTATTTTTTTCTTGTGAATAAATTTCTACTAAATAAGAAAATACTTACGAATAATCAGTAGATACTTCTAAGTATCAGCATTTTTTTTAATATATATTTCTGTATTTACTTAATACTGATGCTTATACTTATAAGTAAATACTGATTTTTATTAATACCACAGATTATCTCCACGAATAGGTCGATCGACGTTACTACACCGAGACAGGCGTTAACGCTACAGTATCATTCCAGCAGCCGCTGGTATGATGTGTTTGCGGCTATTAATAGAAATATTTACGTTGATTTAATATCAGATTTTGAACAAATTAAACTGAACCATTTTAATTTACTGGACGATAGGTAGGTGCCGTTGCGGAAGCAAAAAAAAAGAAAAGTCTTGAACATCAATAATAAAACGATCATTAATTCTTTAAAAAAATGAAAACAAAGCTTTTTCGGATAGACTATAAAAAAATATTTACAATAAAAGACAAACAAAAGTAAATATTCTTTTTAAGAAATTATTTTATTACATGTTCGAACAAACCACCATTTTGGGCCAAACTTTAATCTAATTTTTGTATGTTTTCGCAACAACTGCTGGTACATAATGATTCGCTGTCTCAAAAATTAACGATGCATTTCCAAATGAATTACGCATAGTTTAATTTACAATTGAAGCACAATTGCTAGACAGTTGTTGAATAGATAGGACAAATAATCATCAGAGTATTTATTAAAGTAAAACTGTTCATTAGACACTATAGAAGTTTTGGCATGAGAGTAAACTCTGAGACCTAACAAATCTATTAAACCCCTTGTCCTTTTCTAATTATAATTTACTAAAGTTAAGAGAGAGACACCTCCTGATACCCCACTCGACTCTTCAACTGACTGGTTCCGGTATAACTAGAAGTGCTGTCAGAATTAAAATATATATAATGGACTTTCATATTTTTTTTACAATTTTTGAGAAACATCTGATGTCCGGTCGTCGTAAAACGCACTGTATTTATACAGGGTATTTCATTAGGAAAGAATCTATCTTTAACTGTAGATAAACTTCATTGTTTTGTTTTCAAAAAATCTGTATTTAAAGTGTGTCATAAACTTTATAACCGAGATACAGGGTGTTTTATAAATTTGGCATATTTCTTCCGGACCTAAGAGCTTCCGTTTTACCCTGTATATAATTTTGAAATATGTACCACGTAATAACCCTCACCAGGAAACTTGATCTAAGTATCACTAAAAATATAATCCGGGTGCGGCCTAACAAAAAGTTTAAAGACATGTCTTTCTTAAAAAACACTCCATTTTTTACAATTTCTCTTCACAATTGGAAAGAGTAAACTAAAGAATGTTCAACAAAATAAATGTGTAGTTTTAATAAAGAATAACTTTAGATGAAACCAGTATTTTTTGACTTTTTAACATTCTTTTAGAATTTTAACACGCCCGTGTAATACTCATTGGTATACGTTCATGCTTCAGTAATAAGACCATCAATATGCTGTTATGACATAATAGCTGTTGTAACAACCCTCTTAGAGTGGTGGTAAGAACCCCTATTCCGAAGGAAACAGACATAAGATATGCAAAGAACGATGTTTGTTTATACCGTATAGTCCTCGTTGTCGTATCTTTGAGCAGCATATGTAGCCATATGTCACGGTCTCGCGTTATCGGATCACTTTGCAGAAAATTGCTACGATCCTCGCCAATCTTCTAGAGAAGGAGGATTTTATGTGCTGAGAAAAAATAGAAAGGGACGGAGAAAATTTCGTTAGCACGCGAACTAACATGGAAAGTTATTTTACCACAGGCAATTTGGTGAAATAACTTTACCACATTTTCGACGCGCAATTCATGGGTTAATTTTCAGAATTATTATTTTATCCTTCTGAGATATCATGTCCTCATCGACTCTAAACTTATAAGATTGTAATTAACGTAGACACTATGATATTGCTCTCTTGTGAATATGAATTTCTTTATTATTTATTTTTGCTGCTTATTGACAGATTTTTTATTTACCATACTACCTTCATTCAACGTATGTTCAGATTCAGAGATTGCAATAAATAACTAAGTTAAAAATCAGTCTTCAGTTAATAAATTCTATATTACACTTTGATTTCTTCACAATGAAATTCCACAAATATTAATCAATGCGCTTTTATAAAAACAATCAAAAATAAAATATGTTAAGGTTGTGCAAAAATTGAACATTACACAGAAATGTTGGAAAACCATAAGTATTAATAGCATAATAGGATTTTATTTTTAATAATATCTTATTGTTTTTTATTATAAATAATATTAGAATAGAAAAAAATGAAATTGTTTCGTGATCTCGACATACTACCACTTATTATATTATTTTTTAACGATTTAACAGTGGACAGTACCAACTTTCTTGTTTTAAATACACCATTTGTATCTTTAATTTTTTCAGAAATATCACGAGATTCCTGATTCATTGCAAAAATTAACATTGACTAATCAAAATTATCTGATTACTAATTTAAAATCCTTGATTAAAAACCTGGAAAAACTATCATTGTCAATGAGAATGTCGAAAATGGTTTCAGGGAACGTCTTGACAATACCCTAATTTTATATCATACGTTCAACGTTCTCAGGTAAGACCCATCCATGAGAAAAGATTTAATAACAACGGATTAGGGAATCATGCTGACCATTCCATCAATCCTCGCCCCCAATCGATTGATTTGGAGATATTCGACCGAGGTACTTCTGGACAGTGATTTAGGAATAGGTAATTGCAGTCTATTTAAGATTAGAATTTGATTACAAGTTTTTGAATTCTAATTTACCGTACCCAGTAAAGTACACTAGTTACACGTTGTATCTTTATTGAATCAAATCATATTTCAATTGAAATCATGAGAAAATATGGGGTTTCAATTCTACACACTCTCGTTTGCTTTTATTAAGCTCAATGCATTTCGCCTTTTATAAATAGTTTTCCTACGACCACACAGGAAAGTGACATATATCGCACTGTCTAGTTCTATGGAAAGTGGCATTTATTCATACGCGTACGGAAAAAAAATATCCGTACGTGTACGGATAAAAAAGCTGTCAAATTGAATGTTGAAATGCCATTCCATCGCTGCTACGTTGTGTTCTTATCAAAGATACTTATAGCGCTAAGAAAATATACACAACAGTGTTTACATCTTGCAATTTATAAATTGCACTAATAATAATTTACTTTTAATTTTTACAGTGATTCAAATGAATAATTAATTCTGAATCGCAATATTTATGTAACAAAAACAGTTTTGTTTCTGATGTTCTGTTCCCAATTGTTGTTAGTTGTTAAAATAAATGTTCGTAATATTTTGTGTACCAATATTTATTCTAACTTTTTTATGAAGGCACTCTTTTTCATCGCATAAAAATCACAATTTTCTGGGCCACTTTCAAAGGTAAGTAATCAAAACTATATAAAGTAATTACAAATACACATATATAAAGTATCTCTCATCTACATAAAAATGCAAGATTGTACGCGCCTGATTCGGTAAAAGTATATCCCGTGGTCGTAGGAAAAATAGTGAACATAACTTGCGCGACAGCGATTTTTCACACCCGTGTGTCACTTTCCACACTCGTTACGTAATATACTATATTTTCCTACGACCACATAGGAAAGTAACACATATCGCACTCTCTACTCCCATGGAAGGTGACCTTTATTCTCACGCGTGCGGAATGTAACTTTCCGCACGGCTGTCAATAAGCCGTCAAACCCGTGAATCCTGTAATATTTACAGATGTAATTATTAATTGCTCTTCCTCATTGATATTATTTACATAAAAACTGGACTAAAAACTAATTATTTATAAAAAAATAAAGAAAAGAAGAAAACTGTTGACGCCGACTGAGCTAATTCAGATTTGAATTATCGTTATCAGAGATATGTACTTATATCTCGTAAGTCGATTTACATTAATCTAATTATGATATTCCTTATATGTTCAATTTATTACAACAAAATTTAGCTATTTTTAAAGTTCAAGTAATTAAGGGATAGCAACGAAATCCTAAAAATGTTAATTTATTGTTGTAACAATTATCAATTCACCTTTAATTTTTATGGTTCCAAATAATTCAATTTCTTCCTCAGTTGTATCTAATAAGTACTTATTGTCAGTTTTTCAATTGAACATTACTTATCGTTATTTCTTCATTTCACTATAAAAGTAATTATAAATTTATGTGCACTTTTTATAGAAACCATATTCAAACAATACTGTCCCAAATAAAACATAAGATTAGTCAGGCAACTCAATATACACGATCTGATATTTACAAATTGTTTAATAAAATGGGTGGTCGTAGAAAAAATATTGTACATTACTTGTGCGAAAGTGACTTTTCACTCTCGTGGGATTGTCGCACTCGGCTTACGCCTCGTGCTACAATATTTCCCACTCGTGTGAAAAGTAACACTTTCCGCACTCGTAATGTGATAGTATATCCCACTTTCGCACAAGTAATGTACAATATTTTTCCTACGACCACCCATTTTATTAAACAATATGTTAATATCAGATCGTGTATATTGAGTTGCTTGACTAATCTTACGTTTTATTGAAAATCGAAAATCGAAAATCGAAAATCGAAAATCGAAAATCGAAAATCGAAAATCGAAAATCGAAAATCGAAAATCGAAAATCGAAAATCGAAAATCGAAAATCGAAAATCGAAAATCGAAAATCGAAAATCGAAAATCGAAAATCGAAAATCGAAAATCGAAAATCGAAAATCGAAAATCGAAAATCGAAAATCGAAAATCGAAAATCGAAAATCGAAAATCGAAAATCGAAAATCGAAAATCGAAAATCGAAAATCGAAAATCGAAAATCGAAAATCGAAAATCGAAAATCGAAAATCGAAAATCGAAAATCGAATTTATTTTTTATAAATAATTAGTTTTTAGTCCAGTTTTCTATATAAATAATATCAATAAGGAAGAGCAATTAATAAATACATCTGTAAATCTTACAGGATTCACAGGTTTGACGGCTTACTGACAGTCGTGCGGAAAGTAACTTTCCGCACGCATGAGAATAAAGGTCACTGGCCATGCGAGTAGAAAGTGCGAAATGTGTTACTTTCCTATGTGGTCGTGGGAAATATACTATTTCCTAACAAGTGCGGAAAGTGATACTTTCTCGCACGCGACTACCAACCCGAATGACGCAAAGCAGCGGAGTTCGGGTAGTAGTCAAGGACGGGAAAGCCACTTTACGTATGAATTCGGAACATTATTTTTTCTACGACCGCATAAAGACTCAAAAAAGTACATTGAACATATATATTTCATTACAACAAACAAAACTTCCAATGAAAATGATTATTATTAATATTAATATTAAAAACACAATTTGTTACATTCTGCAAATGAGTCAGAATAGCCGGTCCAGAGTAGTTAGTTGGTGGTAACTGGCTGGAGTAACACTCGTAGATTGCAAAGTGCATAAAAATTACGGAGACGGTATAGGTTGCAAGTTGTCAATACATGAAAGATTTTATTCGATATTGTTTTCTTCTGTTCTACGGAGTCCTCCAAATAATATTCAGCAACAACAGTTGACTTCCAGCGTCCAAGAAGTTTTATGTTGGTTTTCTCGTCGCAAGAATCTGCTAGAAACATTGCCGAGCATCGTCTAAAACTGTGACCTGTATAACGTTCTGAGTTAGGTAGACCTAAGTAAGTAACTGATCCCTGCCGGCATTTTACCGAATGTGTTTACGCCTACGCACTAAACAGAGCATTTGCTTTTTTGATAATTGATAAAATAACGATAATGCTTGTTGGTAGGAGGACGTAAATTTGCATGCTTTCTATAGACCTTCAGAAAGGTTCCATTCTTGATGTCTTCAGATATAACAAAGGATCTTGAAGTATTGTTTTTCGAATCGGAAAATTTCGCATTAGATTTCATTTATGTTGAATATCGTCAAGAGTCATTTTTATAAGCTCCGTTCTGCGAAGAGCACCGGCTAGAGCAAACCTATTTTAATCATAAGGGGCTAGCAAAATCTTGGATATGTCTACTTTGGTAAAATTTTGGACTTTATGTGGTTGCTTTTTTAGGAACGATGTCAACTTATGAAACTTGCTTGTCCAGGTCCTGTTTTATTTTAGCTAAACATTTCACCATCGAGTAACGCGATCATAGGGTATTGGATATTACCTTACTCAGCTACGGAATACGCCAAAAAATCTCGTCTCTGCAGCTATTCACTCCTTTTTTCGTACACCAGTTTCAAAATTGGTTGTACTGCTGTTCGTATCTATCTCGTGATTTACTAGGTAACAGGTCTGAATTTACCTCATCCGCGGCCTATAAAATTGCTCCTGGGAGCTCTTCGGCTGACTAATCCATTAAAAGATTGCTTTTATTGAAAATAATATGAAAAATGAAGAATCTGTTACTTCGACAACGCTTCGACTTGAAACTGTCGTTCTGATGACAACTTGGTTGTCATGGCAAATCACTCCACTCCAAACAACTTGACTCAGCTTAGTTTGCTTGTTAGTGGATTTATTTTGAGAAATGTATTGGGTAGATATATAAAAGTATCCCAGTTTTTATTTCATTCCAATGAATAAAAAATTGCGTGAACAAGAAAAATATTCTGGGTTCGATTAAATATGAAAACCTACATTAGTTTGAATAGTAATATACAGGTAAAACTAATGAAATGTGTACAGGATGTTCCGGGACTTTATGCAAAAAATTCGGGAGGGAGTAGAAAACGTGAAAATAATGCTGTGACATAAAAAAAGTTTCTGATACGCCACTTGTTTCTGAGTTATAGGCCTTTAAAGCTGCGAATTCAGAACATATGTTTAAGTATATTTTCTAAATTATACATAACAACATTATGAATTTTTACTGGATGATTACGTATGTCCATGTAGTGTGTTTGACAGAATAAATAATTCTACACTACTATCTGAAGGCCAGGGGCGTCTCATGCCCAATGGTTAACAATCCGTAACTTTTACAATCTAAAGATAGGAAAAATAAATTTTTCAATAAAAGCAAAAAGGCACTCTTTCTGTAACTCGATATTTTAATCTCTAAAAACTACAGCTTTAACACGATTGTTTACTGACATGTTCCCATTAACATAGTCATCTTTAATTTTTTCTAAATAAAAGGAGTTTTTAGAAAAATAGCTAAAGCCAAGTTTTGTGCTTTGCGTACCATTATACGCGTTGTGTCGGGTAATTATACGCAAATAAAACTGTTTCTATAAATCTTATTTATTGAAAAAACAGTACAAAATATTCACACTTCTGAACAGAAAACTTATAATTATTTGAAATATATCAAAAACAAGAACATAAAACACATTTCATAAGTTAAAAGTTCGCAACAAGGTCCCTTTTCACACAAGATTTTTTGCGACAAGAGTCGCATTCGTAGTTAGTGGCAGTCTTGCTCACTGGATTCGGCATTCAGCCACCTTCCGCAACGAACACATCTGTACCACATTTCTCCATCTTTTCCGAACTCTTCGCACAACAAACAATGGTCGTTTTTGTTACCATGTCATCCACTTCGTCATCAGTAACAAGATCTTTTTCGTCAATTTCATCGCCCTCGGAAGTATCAGTGTCTAATTCCATATTGCTTTTGTTTTTTTGCGTATTCCCACTTTCGCTTCAATATTTTTATTCTTAACTACTCGAGCAGAATTATTTTTATTTTTTCTGTGTTGTTTTTCATCGAGAATTGATTTCATAGGTGTAGCCGTTAATATTTCTGATTTTCCTTTGGTACTTTTTTTAGTTTGGCGACAGTTCGGCAATGCCAACTTTTTCTCCTGTTAAACGATTTGTTGCCGTTGATTTTTCTTTTGGACACATGACTGCAGCATGTGAAGTTGACGGACCGGGATCAAAATCATTTGTAGAGCCCAAATCATCAGATACAGTAGGCATATATTGGCTAGCGGCTTCAAAATCATCTTTTGAAAATTTATCTGGATTAAAGGGGTAGATTCCAGATGAACTAAACCATGAAATAGCCTTTCCCATAGTCGCAATTTTATCATAGACATTGTTTAATATTTCAGCCAAATCTGGAAAAGTTATTTTCTTTTGCTGGCCAGTTTTTAAAAAAATACCGCACTCCTTATTGAAAGCGCATTTAAATGGTCCAAAAAATGAAGTATACAGTGGCTGTAAGCGGTGGGACGTATGTGGCGGTATCGTCAACATAACTATTCCATTATCTTTGCAATAGTTATAAATCAGAAGAGGTATATGGCTATAATATCGGTAACTGCATAAATTCCCTCGACTGGCCCATTTTTCGTCAATGTGGGAGACAGTCGTTTCCGAGGAAAGATCAGGAGCGGTGGAATGAAGCCCCCAGAAACACTCATTGCGCATATAGCAGTGACGTTCTTTCCACGTTCCCAAGATATTTTTGATCCAAACTGTTTAACACCTTTTGGTCCCAGCTGCTTAGTAGGCTTCTGAACAGTTGAGATCCCTGTCTCGTCAACATTAAACATTCTGCTTAGTCCAAATTTATATTTCTCCATTAGGATTGCTAGGTTTGAAAAAAATGTTTAACATATTCATAATTAAAAGTCATTATTCTATTCATACTAGTTCCTTCAGGCTTTCTTAAGCTGATTTGGGGGTTTCTCTTAAGAAATAACTGCAGCCAATCCTTTCCAGCTTCCTGACGAATTTTATTAGAATCATGTCGTATTCCATTGGCCTCCGCATATTGAAAAGCGATTTTTCGTAACTCCACAGAAGTCAATCCATGAAACAATTTAGCTAACTTAAGAACGTGATTTGCCATTTCAGTTTCAGATGAGAATGTAGCAGGTCTTCCCAATCTTGGAGGAGATCTGTCGTTCTTTTTTCTACGAGCTCTTAGTGTTGCCTCGTGAATGTTGAATGACCTGGAAACTTCTCGTATTTTTCTGCCAGAAGCTATTGCATCCAGAGCTTTCTGTAGAGTCTCCTCGGTCCAACCAGCGATATTCGTTTTTCTCTTGTACTTGTTGGGCATCTGAAAAACATTTTAATTATAAAGAATCAAAACACAAATTTTAAATCACTTTCGCACACTACGCGGGTAATGGTACGCATCCGCGTATCCTTACCCGATTCGACGCCATTATTCTTTTAAGTTGTTTCAAGAAATATAGTCAATATTGCCACAATTTATTTACACCATTTACTTTTGAAAAAGCTTGTCCTTCCACACACAAAAATTAGAATGACTTATAAATAGGTATAAATATCTCACCTTTATTTTGGTCACACACAAATATTATAATGAAAGTGCCGAAAAGTGAATAATGTCTGTGTTTAACAAACACAAGTGTGGAACTGAACAGAGCCGCAACGGAGATGGTGGAAATACTTAATGACATGGGTCTATCCGATTAGCAGCGTTATTCAACGATCGCCTGGACGTATAGATAGATGCGTATGATTCCCCGCTTCTCCCCAACTATCTTTAGATTGTACAGGTTGTCCCTGTAAAAGTTACGGATAGTTAACCATTGGGCATGAGCCGCCCCTGGCCTTCAGATAGCAGTGTAGAATTATTTATTCCGTCAAACACACTACATGGACATACGTAATCATCCATTAAAAATTCATAATGTTCCAATGTATAATTTAGAAAATATAGTTAATTATAAGTTCTGATTTCGCAACTTTAAAGGCCTATAACTCAGAAACGAGGGGCGTATGAGGAATTTTTTTCATGTGACAGCGTTATTTTCATGACATCTACTCACTCCCGAATTTTTTGCATCAAGTCCCGGATATGATAACGTTAAATTTACATATTTTACTTTCCCGCACTAGTGCTCAAAACTAAAATGCGTGCAGGAAAGTAGGTAAAAATGCACAGTGGTAGAAAAAGTATTTATTATGTGATAAGAAATCAGTAAACAACAATGGGAAACTTCAAAAGGCTCACGTCACTTATTTTAATACATTTAATAATCTGCTAATGCGAAGATCTCTGAATATTAAATAATCCTTCTCTATTGAGGTCCAGTGTCACCACCTTCTGATAAGTAAACGGAACGAATAGCTTAAACGGAAGTTTTTTCCTTTCTTATTTTATGCCAAGTGAGAAAGACAAAAGTTGTGAATAAGCTATCCGACACTTATCAGAAGGTGGTGAAATACTTGGCCGTTCAATAGGACCAACTAAACAATTACATATAACACCACACAAAGTGAATGCTGCATGTTCAGCAGTAAAGTTTTATGTTCCAGTAGTTTTTATATATCATTCATCACTATAATATTTATTTCCAAAGTTAGATGTTAGATAGTACAGATAATTTATTATCCTAATTGAGATTTTATCATCTCAAATTATATTTTAAAATTGAGAATACAATTGTTGTTGGTACATATTTTTTGGTATTTATAATTATTTTTAAACCTAGTCACATTGTTTCTTTCTGTCCTTGGCTACTATTTCTAAATTGTCAAAATCCCAACTCTATGTGTTTTGACAGATGTATCATTTGTCATTGAGAATTTGTGAGCATACAACTATATTTGTTCGCTTTTTTTTAGATTTTTGTTTGAATTTTACGAAAATGTTTTGGTTTGCACATATTAAATATAGACTGAAAATCTTTGCTGTTTTTCACATTTAACAACGGAGTATTGTGAACCTACCGGTAATATGATTATATTGATTATAAATAGCAATTTGATAAAAGTTGTAAATAGTAATTTAAAATTGCAATTATTGAATGTGAAATCCACACATTACTATGCCATCTACATAGGTATCTGTTAACAAACCCTCTATTTTAAACATTAGCTACACTCTTGGCTCAACAACATACATTCCAAATAGTTTTCGTTACTTCGTAAATAGAAGCAGGTGTACAACACAATTTTATATCTGGTCACTTTGGCAGAAATATAGTGGAATAGAATTACTGAAAATAAAATATGTGAATTACCTCAATGATTCTCTTCTTTCAATTCAATTCAACTTCTTGAATGGAAAAAATCATATTTATGAGGTCTCATGTTTTGAAATTTCTGAATAAGATAGATATAATTTTGTATTCATAATATTGATGAATTTTTTCCAACACATTATCGTTTATCTCCAAATATTTTTTTCATATAATAAAATTTTATTGAACATTCGAGAGCATTACATAATTGTTAATAATGTGTGTGTAGTTACCAAGGTCAAAGTGGAAAGTAGTCTTGGCTAATGCATCTCCTGTTGATTGGAGACTGGGTACTGTAAATGTGTAGGATCCATTACCATTAATGTTTGCCCCAAAAAGAGAATCCTCTGAAAAAAAATGTATTTAAAATTATTCATCCTAATTTTAGTCCTAGATATTTTTATGCAAATATTTTCAAAACAAAATTTTGACTTGGTACTATTTTACACTATATTTATAGGACTTAAAACGAACCGTAGCCAAGTTCGTCCGTTTATATTATAGATCATTTCGAGGTGACGTCACGACCAGCCCGCCAAATTGTCGGTAGGGCATACTAAACTTTCGCGTCATTGTAAACAATAGAAAATAGCGTTTCTTAAAACGTAAATAATTTAAAATTCCAGCGTTATGTTCTGTTGTGGGATATTCCAAAGGGGTAGAAATGAATCAAATTCGTTATTTTAAAATCCCCAAATACTTACAGATCCGAGGAGAAATGCTGAACGCAGGGCCGGCGGAAGACCCGTGCGAACCGTGCGGCCGCACGGGGCGCCAACATCTAGGAGCGCCAAATCAAGAGATATTTAATAAAAAACTGGCAAGAACTAAAAGTGTCTAATATAAAAAAATATAAATAATAAACTAGAGCACAAGAAAATGTGTAAAATTATTTATTATCCAGTATAAATTAAGTGCATAATATATCAATCAATTTATTTGCTTATGATGTGCCTTACCGAGCGTGAACAAACGGGCGGTATTATTTTATTGACAAAGAAGGTAAGCAAGCCCAAGCGCTGTTATTTTATTGGGGAATGAAAGACGCCGCACGGTGTGAAAAAAATAATATTCTTGTTGGTAAACCTAATATCTCATGTTTGAGAGGAGCGAATTGGATGAAATTTTGTTTACGTATAGTTCAAGTTATATGGAATAAGGGAAAATTATTGAGCAGGCCCAAAATAGTTTTCCAAGGCCCCAAAATTCAAGGAAAACAGGCCCGATTTGCAATTTTAGCTACAAATTCGATGCCATTTTTATTATTCATGATAACTATGTTACTTATACATTTTAGCCCACTGAACTTGAATCCAACGAATAAAGTTATCAGCGAAATTCTTTCTTTCAGGAAAATTCACTTAAACATAGAACATCGTGCATTTCTTGGTAAAAAGACGCGTATATAATTACTGACTTTTTTATTTTGATAGAAAGCATTATAAATTTCATAAATTGTTTGGTATTAAACATTCCTAAGGCAAAAAACAAAAGTAAGTATGTAGCACAGCAAATAACTTGCTTTGTCGCCTGAAAAATGTGGTGCGCATTACTTTTTTCGTTAAATTTTTATGTTTTATATAAAATTATTACTTATTTAGTACAATCTTAAAAATGAATACCTAAACTCATTTTTAAGATTGTACTAAATAAGTAATAATTTTATATAAAACATAAAAATTTAACGAAAAAAGTAATGCGCACCACATTTTTCAGGCGACAAAGCAAGTTATTTGCTGTGCTACATACTTACTTTGTTTTTTTGCCTTAGGAATGTTTAATACCAAACAATTTATTAAATTTATAATGCTTTCTATCAAAATAAAAAAGTCAATTATATACGCGTCTTTTTACCAAGAAATGCACGATGTTGTATGTTTAAGTGAATTTTCCTGAAAGAAGGAATTTCGCTGATAACTCTATTCGTTGGATTCAAGTTCAGTAGGCTAAAATGTATAAGTAATGTTACGAAACAGCACCCTGGTATAGTCCCTAAAACCGACTCTGTCTAAGCCAGGTATAAAAGTTAAAATTATGGCGGATACGCACTGTGTTTTTATAATTGTTTACGATTGTGACTATCTTATCTAGAACTGGTTTTTGTGACCAGTCTTATCTAGAAAATTCCAGAAATCCAATTGTTTTGAGTAGAATTCTCTAGTACAAAAGGCACTAGTATATAAAAAGGACCGATCAGCGGACCAGTTTAGTTTATAATTTGACATAGTGAGTTAAACAGTAAATAAGTGAATATAAAGTGTTTATATAAATTAGTTTGAGTGAATATACAGTTAATATAAATTAATAATTAAGTGATTAGTTAAGTATATATAAATTAAGTGTTAGTGAGTTAGTGTTTAAATAAATTAGTAAGTAGCCATACCGAGTGTTTAAAATTTATCCCACCCGTAATAAAAACGTTTAAATAAATAAGAAAAACATTACAGTAACATAGTTTTTTTACAAAATATATCATGAATAATAAAAATGGCATCGAATTTGTAGCTAAAATTTGGGGGCCTTGGAAAACTATTTTGGGCCTCTTCAATAATTTTCACTTATTCCATATAACTTGAACTATACATAAACAAAATTTCATCCAATTCGGTCCACTCAAACGTGAGATATTAGGTTTACGAACAAGAAAATTCTTTTTTCCACACCGTGCGCCGCCTGTCGCCACCGCACTACCTGCAGGTAATAAATATTTTTTGTTTTGCCTATCCGGTATCAGGGTAGTGTTTTCAAATTCAAAAAGAAATAATTAGTTGCTACCTACTGTGTGTTACAGCAGTGTTAATCTGACTATGTTGAGCATAGAATTTGATCAAATGATGAATATTAATACTGACAATATTCTTAAGGATTTTTCGCAAACTAAAGCCAGGAAAGTTAATTTTAATTAAATTTAGTTTGTATTTAGTAGAATAATATAATTTTCATGTTTTTTTGAGAAAAAATTTTTATTATGTTTATTTTTATAATATAATGTTTTAGATGTTTGTAACTTTAAGTGTCATTATTCATTTTTTTAATATTTAATAAATAATTTTCTTCTGTTCTTTTGTATTTTAATTTACACACGATTCACGATTATGAAAGTGAATATAGTAACGGATTAGTTTTTCTTCGAGTATTTTTATTTTATCTTTGTAAATTGATTTCACATAAGTTATTGCAAAATTTTAAAAATATGTTTTTCATCAAATCGAGGGGGGAGGGGGCGGAAAATTTGCCTTTCGCACGGGCGTTAAACTAGCCTTTCGCCGGCCCTGGCTGAACGCCTTATCAAAACACCGTCGAGAATGTTGGGTTAGGACTTTAAACGGGGCAATTTGTGCGATACATTCCTTAAACATGCATGAATTTGTACAGATCATTTTGTATAAGGTAGGTAAATTATATTAGTACATAAGAAATACAAAAATTATTATCCAAAATGTTTGAATTTATAGTTAAATATGGTTTTAAACTAAACAATTTTTGCAAGTTTTTAGCTGAACCAGCCAAACTCTAAGTTATACATTAGCACCAAATCACAGGATGAGCAAAGTGTAAAAAGACATATTAGATTTGTTAAAGGTCATACGAAACTTCTTAAAGTGGTTAGGATTATTGTTATTTAAAAAAGTTGTAATCCCCAATCAAAATCTTCTTTTTCTTTAGGATGAGGTAGATGAAGCTGAGAATACTCCATTAATTATAGATCCCTCAGCAGGTCAACCTACAGAAGCCGTAGAAATTTCTGAACTGTGCAACGAACACGAAAGTCGAAGGACTGCTAATATTCAACGGATTTGACTATGCATCTCGTTTTCTAAACATATACTCGTTCCATAAAAACCGGCCTTATGAAACTTGTTTTTAAATATAATGTAATTCTAATATGGTAACTTAGTACTAATTAAATACTTCCAATTATAGACTGTATTTTAGTAACGACAATGTATTATGTGCGATATCTATAATAATGTAGAATGGGCATTTATCCATTTCATTATTGAACATCATTATTACGTCAAAATGCTTCGTTATGAATACTTTTAAATTAAAAAACTGTATTGTAACAAGACCAAAATTAAAAATCATCCTGTACATCAAGTTTCTAAGAAGGAGTCCAACAATACTATGCGGAAGGATTCGTGGATTTTTATCATAACAACTGTATGTTATAGAAACAGTTTGTTGAAAAAATTATTAATACAAAATTGTGTCAGATAAGTAAAAACTTGTAAGCGAATAATACTATATACCTTTAATTAAAATATACCTTTAAGAATTGTTATATATTTAGTAAAATTATCAAAACGTTCTTATAGGATTTAGTTTTTAATTTTTTACCTACTCCAGATGTAAAAAATACATTTTTTTAAACTATAATTTCATTTGCATAGTAAGTATATGCAAATGTCAGGAATTATGAGGTAATTCACCATGTCCATAATGCTCACAGTTGGCAAAAAACTTATAATTGCTGGTCAGTTCACTTGCACCAAGAGTATAGGGATCAACATTGTCTATAATTGGAAGTTATGAGTCGTAACGAGATTCCACATTTCATTTGAAAGATAAGTGGTATTCAATTCAAGCCATATTGTAGTTAAAGTTGATGAAATATGCAATAAACGCACTAAAA
The DNA here is from genome assembly GCA_963921935.1 of Galeruca laticollis. Taxonomy (NCBI): domain Eukaryota; kingdom Metazoa; phylum Arthropoda; class Insecta; order Coleoptera; family Chrysomelidae; genus Galeruca; species Galeruca laticollis. Next base: position 169,568,521 of record OY998180.1, read on the forward strand.
ACTCGAAATAAACATCACAAACCTGCAGATAACAATGAGAACCTAATGGCATACCCATCCTTGTATGCCCTACCGACAAAATGGCCGCTCTGTCAAAGACACGTGACTCAAAATGATCTATAGACAGTCCACCAGAAAAAATACACCGTGTACCTGCTTAGGAGACCCCGGATTTTCAAGTTATAGGGCAGTTTGACTGAAGAGTGACTTTTCAATGAAGAAGTTATATATATTTTATTTTTCAACATAATCTCCTTGTAACTCTACACACTTAGTCCAGCGAGTTTCCAATTTTTACGCAAAATACGCGTTTGTCTCTGCAATCACCTCTTCATTTGTCCGAAATCGCTTTCCATCAAGCCATTTTTTTAAGTTTGGAAACATAAAGTAATCGGAGGGAGCCAGATCACGTGAATATGGCGGATGGGGCAATAAATCGTAACGCAGTTAGGCTAATTTTTCTGCAACAGTAGCGGACGAATGCGCAGGAATATTGTCGTGATGAAACAAAGCTCTTTTTTTCAACAAATGCGGTCGTTTTTTCTTAATTTCGGCATCAAAACGTGTCAGTAAATCAGCATAATATTGGCCAGTTGTCGTTTTCCCTTTTTAAAAATAATCAATAAAGTTTACACCTTTGGAATCCAGGACACTGTGGCCATTACCTTATTGGCCGAAAAAACGGTTTTTGCTTTCTTGGGAGCACGTTCCTCGGATGAATTCCATTGTTTCTACTGTATTTATGTTTCTGGGGGATAATGATGTACCCATGTACTTTTATTCGACGATCGCTAAGTACAAGGGCACGGATTTTATTAACCATTTCTTGAGTAGTTACAGTAAATGACGGTCCTGGACGCTCAGCATCATCCGTGTTCATATGGCCACTTTTAAAAGAAGAGAACCACTTACATATAATTCCATGGGACGAAGCACTTTCAGGATAATATTTACGTAACTTTTCCTCGGTTTCTTTAATTGTTTTTCCACGTAAAAAATAATGTTTAATTAACAATCGAAATTCTTTTTTCTTCATATTTACCCAAGAACGAAAAGAGTTTCAGTATTAAAACTAATCTATCTGTCAGATTTATGTATAATTTTGACAGATGACATCAGAAACATGACGGAAACTAACAATATAATCACCGTAGCAAAAGTGTTGCCAACCTCTGAAAAGTCACTCTTCTGTCAAACTGCCATGCCCTGCGATCTTTTATAGCAACTGAAAACTGCATTTTAACGCCATCTATTTGCTTGGAAGGTTACTAACGAACTTTATTTTACTGATTGCTGTAATACCGTCATCTGTGAATTTATCCAAACCAAGCTGTTTGGATGTCAATTTTAAAAAATAAAGTAATTTTTGACAAATGGGTAAATTTGTGTGGAAACAGAAGGTTGAAGGAGAAAATGACATCTGAGAATATTTACAACAATTGTAGAGTGTGTGCCTTACACTTTTTACCTAAAGATTTTGGTCCAAATAAAGTTCTGAAAAGAGGAGTTTTCCCATCAGTCAATTTACCAGGTAAATCTATAATAATTAAAGAAAAAAAACTAACAACTAACTAGGATACTTTTATTCAATAATTGTTTTTATTTTCTAGAATCTTTAGAAACAGTAAATGATGATGTTCCTTCCTCAATAATTGAAGCTGAGTCATCAACCTCTTTAGCTGTACCACAAATTGGCACTGTATCTGTAACTGAGAGTCCTAGGACTTTAAAGTTACAGGAAGCTTTAAATGCTCAGTTTGTTAAACTGAGAGCTAAAAAAGCACAAGAATCATGTGCTATTAATGAGGCTAGTTGTAGCTATTCAGTTGAACCCGAGCTGAAATTATCAACACATGCTGTTCAAGATTCTACTTCTGTCACACCAGCAGACTTGAATGCCTCAGTTACTCCAAAAAGAAGTGAGTGAATAATTAATTGATTTATTAATATATAGGTGTTTAACAAAGAAATTTTCACAGAAATAGTAGATATTAGGTATAGGTCAATATTTTGATTTATTAAAAAACATGAAAAATTATTAGGTACTTAGAAATGCATTTATAATTTTATATTATTTAGTTACATCAAGTTTTGACTGTATACTTCTATTAGAATATTGTCTAAAATAGGGTTTAAAATTTAACATTTCTAGAAAAATGTTATCTAAATGCAATGTATATTGCATATTCATATTATTTTTTATTGCTAATGATATTATTTTAATTTAGAAAGATCTGATTTACTTGCTGAGGTGAATGTCTCTAGGGTTAAAGACCTATCACCAAAAGCCAGACGTCTCTATCAAATAGCCACTCAATTTTAAAAAAGAGCTACCCAGTTTAGAAGAAGTCGTCAGTTGCTGTTAAAAAGGTATGCTGCTGAAACCTTTAAAAAATCTGAACTTTTTGAAAAATGTGTATCCATTATATTGTATCATATGTGTAATATTTGTTAGCACATACTACTATCAATAAATTATTCTTATCTTAAGTTTGAGAAGAAACCTGTACTATTTTATAAACAAATTTTCATATTAAATTTTTGAAACTATTTGTCGACATTCATCTTTTAATAAACTATCCTGGTTAATAAAAACGGATAAAAGCTTTAAACAGCTTTTTGAAACAACCTATCCTACTTTTAAGCCAAAATAAAATAACAGGTTGTTTCAAAAAGTGTTTAAGCTTTGTGTGACTGTTTTTATTTGTTTATTTAAGAAAAAACAATATAGGCATAATTTAAAAAAACCTTCAGTATTTGCTTGGCTTGCCATCTAGTCGTAGTTAGTAAACTGTGACTAATCATGCAGGTCTCTTCCTTTATTTTTTCCCTGTTTGGTGAATAGTAACCTTCCACCAAAATAGATGGCGCAGCACTCGGCAAAACTTTGTGGCTTCGGACTAAGTACAGGAGATTCCATTCTTCCCCGTATTAAAAGTATTTATCTATGCAAACTGCCCTCATGTACAATTTCAATGTTTCAATGTCAATTTTTGCAATAAATCACAAACAGTTGAAAATAGATCCAGGACTAAAACTAAAAATATGTTATCAATAGTATTATGCATTTGTGGCGTTCTGCAGAGACCCAACATGTTCTTTCTGCGATTTTTTCACATTCCTAGTGAATTAGTGATAAATGCATAATAGTATATTGGTTTATTAGGACTAAAAGCAACGCTTTTGTGACGACCCTGTAGGTTTGCCGCAAGAACGAAGTGAGTCCGGCAAATACAGATGAGTCAGAAAAGTATCTTTAACTCCGAATAAAACATGCTATTTTTTCTTCAAATGCGTATACATTCTGAGAAATAGAAAAAGATTTTAATAAAACACGTGTTCTCAAAATTAAATTAAACAAAGACCTATTAATACAGATAAACATGAAATACGTCCAGAATGGATAACATTTTATACTGAAACTGTAATACCAAATGAAGTATGTTTACAATTTTGCACAAAATACAACGAATTACCGGTGCAAATATCTTATGCAATATTGAATATGGCACTGGTCATACTTATAATACTTGCACAAATTTTAGAAACACATTAAAAAACCAAAAACAACAAGGAAATATTGAATATAACTAAAACCATTGTTAGAAAGGAAGAGTACATTATTTACATAGAAAGTGTTGGAGTATATGAAATTGTGCTAAAATGTCAATTCCGCCAGTGGCGTAGAATTTGAGAAGGAACAACCAGTCATTTGCCCCTGTCAAACACCTCTGGTTGTAGCCAGAAACGTTCATTTAACATAGTTTAGTAGGGTGTACAATACCTGCACTTTCTGCCAAGTATGACAAGGTTACGCCGAATAGTGTAAAAGTACTGGGCACAAATAGTTTTTAAAAATTTAAATACAACTCTCTGTAACTCAGTAAGGAGCCATATTTTATCTGATTGCTTTACGTTGAATCTTAGTATTTCGAGCTCAAGATTCAATTGTTAAAATATTTCTAATTATCAATGAGACACCCTGTATATATATATATATATATATATATATATAATTAATTTTTAAAAGTTTTGGTTATAATTTATGATGCTAAAAATGGGGTATTATCTCTGAACCAGCAAACCCCGTTTGAAGTACCTGAAAAAAGCTTAATATGTGAAAATGTTTAAATAAACTATTTGTGATTTATATGAAATATATAAATCAGCGCTGTACCAATTATAATTTATAATATAAAGTAAATAATATGTATTTAATTTATTTTTTCATTAGAATATTACCGCGTTACATAGAATTATTCAAAAATTTACATCAATTATTCTACGCTTCCCTACTGTGACCTCATTTCGTTTGTCCCTATCATAACAGGTACTTTTTCTCCCCTCATAGCACTGAGTGTCTTTTCTATTAATATTAAGCCGCACGTGCGGGGTCTGCAGTAGGTAAATGCCTAATCAATTTTTCTTCGACTCTCGCGTCGTTAACAGTTCCTAAATTTATAAAAAATGTTGCTGTTTGAGGCAGTGGGTTTTTTCTTGAAAAGGTATGTCATAGAGAAAGTAATAAGAGAGTGTTCGTTCCCGTACAAACAGCTGGCATCGCGTCGATCTGAGCGCACCCCTTGCGGGGAGCAGAACTAATTCTTACAGGCGGGATATTTAAATTTGGTAGTTTGGATTATTGGTAGGTAAATTTTATAGTTTGTCTTAAAATTGTTTATTATATAATTATTTCATTTCAAAAAATTATATTTCATTTTTTGTAATGAAATAATTACAATAAACAAGTTTGAGACAAATAATTTAGATAAATAAGAAAACAGTAAACATTTAAATTTTTTATTAACCTGCACATAATATAAAAAAAATTATTAATCACAATTACATATTTCTACTAAAATTACATTACATTATATTTAAGAAAATTAATCCAATATCACATCAAATTGCACATTGTTATTTTAAAATTATTGACAACAAAACCAACAAACATTTTAATAAAAAGAAGTTAAAAACTAGATTCTCCATATCCATGAAGACAGGAACAGGTCTGAAACAAAAAGTAAATTAAAAGTAGTACGTTTTAAGTAACAAAAAAATATTTTTGTTTGTTAGTCCTCTTACCATCATTATATTTTTCAATTAATAAGGGAACACAAACTTTTATGAGTTGAGAAAATACGTATATGATTTATGTTTTAGACAGATGAATAAATCAAAATTTATATGACCTTTTGCAAAGTGTTATTTTTTTCAGTAATATTTTCTACATGAACGAAAAGTGGTGAAATATGATAACAAAGTCATGCAGTATTGAAAGAAATTTAACAACTTCTCTGTACACAAATCAGACGTATTTTATCATCATTTTCTTTGAAGGAAGTGAAACCACGGTGGTGAACAACTAAAATATCTCTCTGCAAATTAGCCTTACATTCTTCGCAATTGAAAGTTGTACGAAACTAGAAACATAGCTTATGATGCAAATTTGAAAAATGTTTTGTTCCCCAAATTCAGAAGTGGCCAAAAATATTTACTATTAACAATTTTTTACAATACAACTATGACGAATTATACCTGGTAATGACATTTTAAAGGTTCACTTACTTTTATTTACTTTATTAGAACGGGAAACCTAAATAAATTGAACAAAACTATACTAATTTTACTCATCCTTAGAACTTGTAACCATAACCAATATCACCATATTTTTAGTTTTGACACTTCACTTTGACAAACACAAGCCGTCTTCACACAAACCAATGTAAGATTGATTTTGTATATTTTTATTTTCAATGACTTAAAAGTTAATATACTGGGATATTTTATAATATTTATTCACAATAAAGGCAATATGTTGAAATTCATTGTCATTTATAATATTTTAAATTGTTTTATTCTATTTTGTTTATGTAAAACAGTCTTGTAGTTCGCGCGACTGTAGAGACTCCATGCGCGGGTGGCGGCGCAAAAACGTTGTGCCACTTGCCGCCTATGCATCAAAACGTCTCTTATATTATTTGTCTATGAGGTATGTATTATTTTTGTGTATTATTTTGAATTGCTAAAATCGCTTTGAAATTACTGCAGTTTCTAATTATAGTCTATTTCAGAAAGGTATAGCTGAAGACGATGACTTGGTAATCGAAACACGCGTCAGATAGAGTAATTGTAAGTGTTAGGATACAAACAGTGGAACGACGAGACGAGAGGCACATCGATGAGGTAAGCGACGATATAAGTGACGATATAAGCGATGTGGCAGGAGACATGCACATAGTAAGGAGACAGAAGTTGCGATTTATTGTTTTGACTTTCCAAACTCAATTCAGTATTAGCAATGTTCTCCGACAGTGAAGATGAAATTTTATTCGATAATGCCCGGCTTCGCGGGCTTATTGCAATGGGAAATGTGGACAGAATTTATTCTGTACATCCCATTAACAAAGCACGCAAACGGTTTGGACAGTACCATACATTATTTTTTGAACTCAAGCAGCACCCAGAGCGATTTTTTGAATATTTGAGAATGGAGATTGCCACGTTCAACTATATTTTGGAGAAAGTATCTCCATGTCTACAAAAGAACTGGACCAACTACAATAAACAACCTATTGGACCGGTAGAGAGATTGGTTATTACTTTAAGGTAAGTTGAATGATTTAGTATTGTAGAAAAATACATAATATTTATTATCAAACTCGAACAGCTCTTCTAACAGAAACAATCTTAAACACTGGAAGAAATGAACTAAAAATGTAGGTAACCTATTTTAATAAAAATAAATTAAGAAAAATATCCATGTAATAAAATGAAGCACATTGTGAAGAAACCAAAATTCAGTAGGAGTTGGCGTTCTGATTGATCTGATAATCGAAAGTTTGCATTAGTATAGCCATAAGCATATCTCTGAACTAGATCATGAACGCTATTCCTAAATTGCAAAATGTTGTTCTCCGCAATTTTTCTTACGTGTGGCAGTAAACTCTTAAAAAATGTCAGACGATCATCTTCTTTGGTTTTCTCTACGTTTGCTCTCTTTGTTCTAATGAACTCCAATTTCTGTTCTTCGGTGGTCACTAAAGCATCAATGTGACTTTTTCTTTTACGGAGTCGGCTCTTCAAAACTGTTTCGGGGTTCTGCAAAATGACTTGATGTGTCTGTGGACGAGTCCTAAACATTTTCTGAAGAATCAGAAGTAGGTGTCGCTGGCTCGACGTTCACGGTATCTTGCATTTGTCTATCGTTTCCGTCTCTACTCTATCATCATCAGAATTCACATCAGATTTCATCTCCGTAGCAAGCAATTCATCCTGAGAATCTACCAAATTTCCCGTTGATAGTCGAGGCTCAAACTGATCTTTTAAGAATAGTAAACTTTTAAAATGATGCCAGTGGGATTTAGTTGCAATGTCTCCAGGATCTCCTGACCGTGGAATCGGAATCTTTTTCAGCTTCCGTCGAAAATAATCCCTTAAATTTTTTCATTTGGTTTGGGCCGACTTCACTGGAAAAAAAATGTAATTCAGTAACGAAAAGTGGTTCATTTGAAAGTGTGTTAAAATAGAATATCAGTGCTAAAATGAGGTTTCATTTTACAACTAGTGTAAAAATTACTCTGTGTTAAAGCTTTCTATTCATTGTCAAACTGTCACTAACTAAAACTTTATTTTTCTAATAAATTACAAAAATTTTGTCTTAAAACACAATGCAAAATAGCTTGCGTTCATTATGTTTTGCACACGATGTGTTGAACCACTCGCTACGCTCGTCTTACAATCTTCTTATCTGGTGCTGAAAAAGTAAAAACACGCTCATTTTGCAACTGGTTACAACATAACTATTGATTAACGACTAATTTTGTCATTGCAGATATTTAGCTACAGGGGAATCTTTAAAAAGCTTATCATTTACTTTTCGCATGGGATTTACAACGGTTGGATCAATTGTTAAAGAAACTGTTCGCACTGTATGGAATATATTACAGCCAATACACTTGCCAACACAGTGAGGATTACATGAACATCTGGAATTTTCCCAACTGCTTAGGTGCTTTGGATGGAAAGCACGTGAAAATTAAATGCCCCAGCCATACAGGGAGTATGTTCTTTAATTATAAAAAAACCTTTTCGGACGTTCTTCAAGCAGTCTGCGATGCAAACTACCGATTTACTGTAATAGAGGTGGGAGGATATGGTTGACAATCCGATGGGAGCACGTTTCAAAGTTCGGCTTTACTTAAATTACTTTCAAAGAAACAATTAAATGTACCAACTGAACAGTGTCTACCACATACGCAAATTGGCATGCCATTTGTTTTCATTGTCGATGAAGCATATCCACTACAAGAAAACTTGCTTAAACCATATAGTAGACAAGCTCTGAATGCTGAAAGGCTGTAATTTAATCAGCGATTGTCTAGAGCTAGGAAGACGATTGAATGTTCATTTGGCATAATGTATGCAAAATGGAGAATATTATCCAAAGCCATAGAAACAGACGAACAACTCGCCCACATTATAATCAAGACATTTTGTCTTTTACATAATATTATCATATATAAAGAAGGCTTCGAAAGGCATACGAAATGAATCATAGAAAGTGCTGCAAACAACAATTTTGCCAGACCAAATTGGAACCCAAGAGGTCGGGTTCGTAATCAAGCAATTTTTATTCGTGACACATTTCAAGATTACCTAAATATTTTCCCTGTTCAATACCAGTGACTCTGTATATAAAATATACATTACATAAATTTATTTGCCTGTTATTCCACATTCTTTAGCCACTTCTGCCCAAATTTCATCTAATACATAGCGGTTTCTATGATCTGGATGAGAAGCATCTCATAATGCACGCCTGTTGAAAACTGTGATAATTATATTCACTTGCTCAGCCATTGTGTATGTACTACGTACACTGTAGAAGTCAGTTTATTTGTCAAAACTTGAAAAGAATGCAAGTAGAACCGTCCAGTATCAACGCGACAATAAATCTAATTTTTATCTCGACGTGCATCAACTGCGTCAACCTCTTTACTATGTTTGACTCCATTATCATACACGATGAAATAAAACCGCGTCGCTTACCTCGTCGCTCTGCCTCTAGCCTCGTCGTTCCACTACGTTTGTACCCTTATGGAATCAATCGCATCCCTATAATCGTAATAGATACATTTTGGATGAAATGTGGACTGAGGTAGCCAGGGAATGCAAAATATCGGGCAAGTAGACTATATTTTTTTTTCTTAAGCAGTTTAGTTTAGTATAGTAGTAATAATTGTATAATTAGTAACAAATAGGAGCTAAGGATCTAAGTACGTCAGTTCCTGTTTCTATTCATAGAAATACAATTTGAAGCATTACACAGGGTGCGCCATTAGTGTGACAAAGTTTGATATATCCGTTATTATAGAAGATCTGGCATAAAGTTACATACGAAAATTGTAGACATCTGTAAACTTCACATTTCAAAATTATTTTCATTTGTACTGGGGTGAAACAAAACATACCTTTTTTTGAATGAGACACCCTAAACATTATTCAGATTCAGATTGGGCTCACCTCCCTCATACTTACAATGTAGGGTTTCATATAAGTGTATAGGGTATTTCAGAAATTATGCCCAATTGTACGTAAACATCCTTGTGAGTTCAATGCCTCAGAAATTAATGATTTCAGGTATGGGGAATGCCTGACAAAAATGAAAGCTTATAAGGTGTCTTTTCACTTTTTGAAATGAAATACAGGGTGATTCATTTGAAAAAATAGAGAAAATCATGTGTGCGACTCTTGGCTCGTCCTGTATTCACATGTTGTAATATCCAAAGTATGGCACTGCTTCATGAAACTAGACCAATATCCAAATGTTATAACTGCAAAATATTGATGTCAGATTGTTTCGTTTGAACTATACAAGGCGTTGAAGTCACAATTATTTTTACGTACAAGTGGGCATAACTTCTGAAATATCCTATATACTTATATGAAACTCTACTTTGTAAGTATGGGGGAGGTGAGCCCAATTTGAATCTGAAATAATATATAGGGTGTCTCATTTAAAAAAAGGTATGTTTGTTTTACCCTGGTGATAGGGAACACCCAGTATAAATGAAAATAATTTTGAAATGTGAAGTTTACATATGTCTACAATTTTCGTGTATAACCTCATTACATATCTTCTATAATAATGGATATATCGAACTTTGTCACACTAATGGCGCACCCTGTATATAGGGTATTACAAATTCGAGTGTATGCAACCTTATTTTTTAAATATGAGCCTACAGTTTTTATATCAAATTGAAGCTTCTTGCCAAAAATATATTTTTGCCTCATTTCAATACATTGGGCTGTTATGGAAAGTGCCAATACAATCAACTTTTCTAATAAGTGAGATATGTAAATTGTTTTGGGACATCATCATATTCCCAAGCATACACTTGGATTTGTAACATCCTATATATTAAAAGTAAAAATATTGTATAATAATATACTGAATAGCAAACGAGTAAACATAATTTTTAAAGACATATCGTACACACTGGGCTTGATTAATTGCTGGTTCTCTTGACCTTTATACAACAGCGTTTTCAGAGAATTTACTACTTTCGGAAGAAAGAAACAATGGCAGTGCGTCAGCTGGAAGCACCTGATGAAGGTATATTAGATTAGATTTTAACGGGGTTACAATGCACTGAAACCTAAGGTTTATTGTGCCCCTCATATCAGAGTTGTTCTCGCCACTACAACAGCTCGCCTTCCAGTTCTGGGGTTCTAATGAACTCTAGTATTTGGAACGGCTTCAACGAGGTTATATCCTCACTCTTACAAGTTTCTTGTCCGAAGCATTTCTTGCGTTGGCTTGCAATGGCGAGGTATTCCAGGACTAGGTGATCCGGAGTTTCATCCTCCTCCCCACAGAATCTACAGTTTCTGCTAGACCTATTCTCATGAGGTGCTTCCTAAGGCGGCAGTGTCCTGTAAGAAAGCCCGTGAGGAGATGTAGCTTATTTTTACTGAGGTCCAAATGTTTTTTGGATCTAGCAGTGTCAAAGTTCCGCAGGAACTTTTTGTAATGTTCCAAGCCGGGAAGGCACCGCCAGAGTGATTCTCTTTCGGTTTCCTCCTTCTTCCGAAACTCTTTCTTATAGGAGCATTTTCCTTCACTACAGAAAGGCTCCGGGACAATAAAGGGCGTTTGTGCTCCTTTCCTGGCAAGTGTATTCTCCTCTTCATATCCCGTGATACCCAAGTGGCCAGGAACCCAGACTAAAGAGACCCTGTTATTCTTGCCTAATTCATCAAATTTTTTCGGCACTCCCATGCCAACTTTGAGTCAATGACATGAGAGCTCAATGCTTTGATAGCTGCTTGACTATCAGATTGAATCGATATGTCACATTTCTGATAGTTTCTTTCTAGGTTCATTTCCACACATCTTTCAATCGCAATTATTTCTGCCTGAAAGACGCTCGGTAAGGAGCCTAATGATAATGAGTGTCTAGTGCCAGGCCCAAATACTCCAGCGTCTGCTCCAGTGGTGGTTTTTGAACCATCCGTATACCATCTAATGGTGTTTTATTTGAGAGTTTGGGTGGTGTATTCCCTTTCCCAGTCTCTCCTCGTATTTAGCATCTTAGTGAAATTCTTTTCGATACTTACTTTTTTGATCATTTTATCATTGGGAAGATTCGCTGATGAGATGTATTTTGTTAGAGAGGACCAGGCTCCCTGATTTTTAATACTCTCATTGCCCGAACCTTCCTTAGATATTCCAAGAATTGCCTCTTGGGCAGATCTTTCTATCACCAGATGTAGAGATGTGAGATCTATAATGATCTCAAGTGCCCTAGTTGGACACGTTCTCATAGCTCAAGCCTTTGAACTTTGTCGAAGGTCTTCCTCGTGCTGTACTCACTTGCTTTTGTATGCTAAACTATTGCCCCATACGTAATTTCTGGTCTCACAATCATGGCGTACATCCATCGCAGTATTTTTGGGTTACTTACACTTCTTACGAGCTAGATTTCTGCACGCCATCAAAGCTCTTATTGCTTTACTAGCAGTTATTTCAACATGCTTATTCCACAGAAGCGTACTGTCTAGGGTTATCCCTAGATATTTAACTTCTGATTTCCATTCAATGATTTCCCCGTTTAAGAATATGGGTTTCATGGCTGAAAGTGTTCTTTTTCGGGTAAATGGAATTACTATAGTCTTGTTTGGGTTAATGTTTAGCCCCACTGAGAAGCACCATTGCTCAATGATTCTGAGGCCCTTTTGAAATAAATCACACAAGGTGCTCTCGAACTTGCCTGTGACTATTAGAACTATGTCATCAGCATAGCCCATACATTCGAAGGCAAGCTCCATTAGCCTGTAGATCAACTTATCTACTATGAGGCTCCATAGAAGGGGAGATATCACTCCCCCTTGAGGTATCCCCCGAGTGGCTTTAACTGAGGTGGTTTGATTCCCCACCTGTGCCTCAGCTACCCTCGTCGTCAACAGCTCATACATCCATTTTACAATAGTTTCATTTACTCCTCGCCTTTTTAGTGCTTATTGACAGACACATGAGTAGTGTTGTCAAATGCCCCAGATATATCCAGGAATGCGCACATTGCGATTTCTTTGTTGTTCAGAGTTCTCAGGATGATTTCGGTCAGCTGATACAGAGCCGTCTCAGTTGATCGACCCGCTCTGTAGGCATGCTGACATTTATGAAGTGGTATATTCTCCAGATTCTCTGTTCTTATGTAGTTATCCACTACTTTCTCCATAGTTTTGAGTGGGAACGATATTAGACAGATGGGTCTAAAAGATCGGGGATCAGTCCCATCTTTTTTCTCTATATTTGGTATGAAGGTTACCCTTGCCCTTCTCTATTTTCTACATATTAGGCGCTAGACTACTTCTTGTAATCTTCAGCAGGCGAGGAAGAACCTCCTCTATTCCTTGCTGCAGGAGTGCAGGAAATATTCTATCCACTCCTGGTGATTTATATGGTTGAAAGGTACTTATTGCCCATTCCAATCGTTGTCTGGTAAATATTTTCTTAGCAATGTCCTAATCTTCCTTGCGGGATTTTTTGGTGTAATTCATTGTTATTTCAGTGCTTGTTGCTGAAAAGTGGGTTCTAAGAAGAAGAATCGATCGTTCCTGTTCACCTTCCGTGTATGATCCCTCTGGCTTTTTCAGCGACATTGTGCGGTTAGTTCCCCTATTTGCCATGACCTTTTGTAGTCTGGCTGCTGTGTGAGTGGAAGTGATCTTTTCGCAAAAGGCTTGAACATTAATCCTTTTGATCAAGGTAAGCAATTTTGCGTGTCTGATTTCTCACGTTTAAAAATTCCGGATGAACAAAAATTAGCTTTTATAAATGAATTTTTAAACGGAGTACAATGACTATGACTATCCAACACACCCTGAAACACAGCGCGGGACATAACAGCTTGAAAGTGAAAATTTAATAACACGCCATTCCTGTCCACACAGCTCGAAACCTTATGACCTTAATTATACCATTCCTTGTCAGGGGTGGGGTGTACGGTAGATACCTAATTGATATTGTGTTAAGTGCATATGTATAGGGATAAGATGCTATGTTGTATCTATTTTGTTACATACAGAAGTTTCCTATTACATTTTCAGTTTTTTTTCAGAATAAATGCATCTATAGTTTTACTTAATCAAAAGCCTTTCTTCAAGAGAAATAGGTTGTCGTAAAAATGTGTGTATTTCTTGCTCAGAAATCGTGATAATTTTTATAGTATACACAAAAATGTCGATAAATCCATTCTCACAAAATTACAAAATCTATCAAGAAGTTTTTTTTAGTTCTTTGAACAAAGTGTAATAGGTTCCACAGTGAGGCACGATAACAAATCGCTCTACTATAGAATATGTGTTTCTTCGCATTTTTCATCTCGTCGCTAGGCTCGAACCTCGTTGCTCCACTATGTTTGTACCCTTAGTGTGGTGGTAGTAAATTGTGTGGTCAGTTTGGATTTTGAATTACAGTTTATAACTTCACCACGTTACAACCGCGCCAAAAATGTGAAAACTATTTGTTTACAATCTGAAATATTTTAGTTCATTTATAAAAATTGAAAGTGTCACAATGGAATTATTCATTTTAATTTTTATTGATAAAACGTGTTCGCACTGAATCGTAGATATTTACTATGAAAAATAATTATTTCAATCACGAATAACTCAAATAGGACTGACATTTTGCTATTTCCTAACTGAGTGATTTATATGTTAAACAGTAGTGGTTTCGAAGAAAACTTAGTCAATACATATAACTAGACATACATGATACATACGGAATTTGTTCTCTAATCCTCAACAATCTGATTAACCAATATTCATTAAAGAGCTAAGAGCACATCAAACCCACTACGTGTACAATTATATTAAATAAGCGAGCAACATGTTCACATTGGTGATGGATTAATTTGATTGACGCCAAGATAAGTACTGGATATTTTTTTCACTTAATTATGATTAAGTGTCTCGATTATTATCAACCCAGCAACATCATTATTATTGTTTATCGTTTACATATTTCTTGCACTTCGTAGAATTCCCAAAATATCTGTAAATTCCACTACCAACCTCTGCACAGGGTGTCCAGGATCATAATACCAAAAATTCGGGAGCGAGTTGAAAAGGTCAAAATAATGTAAGAAGTTTAGATAAATGTTTGTCTTCGATTAGGAGTTGAAGGTCTTCAAAGTATCGAAATAAAAACATACATACATCGGAATACTATAAAATTGCAGTGATTGATTACTTCCACTCATGTACTGTGATTGACGGTACACATGAATCTACACTACACCCATAAATCCAGAGGCGGCTTATGCGTAGTGTTTAACAGGCCGTAATTTTATCAGAATCATCCTGTATTGTTACGGGTTTAAATAGTTTGCACATATTTAAGTAGGTATAAACAATGCAATCTATCAAAGAATAACCTCCAAATAACTTACCTCTAATCAAAAGAACTAGTGAGATGAATAAAAACATCGATTATTTTAAATAAATTATTTTAATGTTCTTCATGTGTTGTTTATGAGTACAGGTTATAGTAATTTACATTCAGTTTATCATGGAACTTATAATTATATGTTGATTAATTCTGGGAATCCAATATGGTTCTATGTAATATACATATATTCTATGATTATGCAGATTCAAGGTAAGACAGGTGATATTGTTACGAAATAGCACACTGGTATAGTCCCTAAAACCGACTCTGTCTAAGCCAGGTATAAAAGTTAAAATTATGGCGTATACGCACTTTTTTTTATAACTGTTTACGACTTCACGTCTATCTTATGTAAACATTGTTTTGTGACCAGAGTTATCTAGAAAAGGCCAGAAACAATTGTTTTTGTGTAAGCCGCAGCCCAGAATTCTCTAGTAAGAAAGGCATTAATATAAATAAGGACCGATCAGCGGAGGAGTTAGTTGATAAAGTGATCTCTAGAAATAAACAGAAATACACCGAACAGTAAAGTGCTAATATAATCAAGTTTGTGTGCATATAAATTAGATTTAAGTGATTAGTTAAGTATATATAAATTGAGTGTTAGTGAGTTAGTGTTTAAATAAATTAGTAAGTAGCCATACCGTGTGTTTTCAATTTATCCCATCCGTTTATTGTTTAAATAAATTAGAAAAACATTACATTGGTGTCAGGTGAGAGTGCCAACGTTTACGGTGAGACACAAATCCAATTGGGAATTGGCGCAGAAAAGTTCACGCATACGGTAATCGTAGCTGACATTGAAGAAGACGTGATTCTGGGAATGGGCGTAATGAATGTACATGGTTTCCAATTAGACTTCAGAAACAGAACCATTAAAGTGGGTTCCGAGGAGGTATTCCTGCATCCATATGAAGGCAGCGCGGTGTTGGCAGCTGTACAGGAAGATACCGTTCTACCTGCACGAAGCGAAACCATGATAGTAGCACGGCTACAGGGAATCATGGAGGAAAGTACACCGGTTATGATGGAGCCAAGGAACCACGACGAAGAAGTTGGCAAAGGAGTACTAATTGGAAGTGGATTGGTTACATCGGCGAAAGAGATCCCAGTACGTGTGATAAACGTGAATTATTACCCAATTACCATCAAAAAGGAAACCAAGATTGGATCCTGCCTACCAGTGACGTCTATAGTTCGTCAAACAACGACCACTGACAATTCCAATGCCAGATTCGAACAAATGTTATCAGTAGCTGGTCAATCTTTGGATCCCGCTGAAAAAAAGAGAATGAGAGAGTTTTTCTTGCAGTATCGGGACTTATTCGTGACAAAAGGAGGAAAGACTAGCAGAACATCAGCCGTCAACCACAAAATCGATACTGGTAATGCTAAGCCAATTAGACAATCAGCTCGAAGACTTCCACGAGCGAAGAGAGAGGAAGCTGAAAGAATAATTCGAGAGATGGCAGAAGAAAAAGTAATAGAACCATCTACTAGTCCATGGGTGTCTCCAGTAGTGCTCGTCAAGAAAAAGGATCGAACCACGAGATTCTGCGTGGATTATCGTCAGCTTAACAACGTGACGAAGAAAGACAGCTATCCTCTGCCTCGAATTGACGATACGCTGGACACTTTGGCCGGCAGCAAACTGTTTTCCACCTTGGACCTGAAGTCTGGTTATTGGCAAGTGGAAATGGACCCAGAAGACAAAGAGAATACTGCTTTTACCACCGGATCTGGATTATGGCAATTCAACGTCATGCCATTCGGGCTCTGTAATGCGCCTGCGACATTCGAAAGACTCATGGAAAATGTCTTGAGAGGGTTGTCTTGGAAGACATGCCTGGTCTATTTGGACGACATCGTAGTACTAGGGAAGACATTTGACGAGCATCTGAAGAATTTGGAAGACGTATTCAAACGACTCCAAGCTGCCCAGCTTATGTTAAACCCGAAGAAATGTCAGCTGTTCCAAAACCGAGTCAACTATCTAGGTCATATAGTGAGCAATGAAGGAGTGGCGGTGGATCCAGAGAAAATTGCTTCCATTCAACAATGGCCGCAACCAACCGACAAACATCAAATCAGGAGTTTCCTTGGACTTATAGAAGATTTATCAGGAAGTTTGGAGACATTGCTAAGCCTCTAACTCGACTTACAGAAGAAGCAAGAGCTTTCCAATGGGACGAAGATTGTCAAACGGCTTTTGATACCTTGAAGAGGTTTTTAACCACGGCGCCGATATTAGGATACCCTTTACCGGATGGAGACTTTATTCTGGACATTGACGCAAGCAACGTAGGAATTGGTGGAGTCCTCTCACAGATCCAAGGAGGGCAAGAACTTTTGGCGGTAGTGAAGTCCGTGGAACACTTTTACCAGTATCTCTCTGGTAGGGAGTTTTTAATCCGGACTGATCATGCAGCACTCAAGTGGTTGATGCAGTTCAAGAATCCCGAGGGCCATATCGCTAGATGGATTGAACGACTTCAAGAGTATGATTTCAACATCGAACATCGAGCTGGTGTGAGTCACCGAAATGCCGACTCCCTGTCCAGACGGCCGTGCCCAACAGACCTGTCCCACTGCAACAGGGCGGAATCTAGGGAAGCTGCAGTTTCAAGAATTACAGTAGTCAATGAAAAATGGTCACCCACCAGGATCAGAGAAGATCAGGAGAATGATCCTTGCCTAAAGAGGATTCGGCAGTGGAAGGAAGAAAATCGGCGACCTACCTGGCAAGAAGTGTCAAGATTTTCACCGAAACTCAAGGCGTACTGGGATCAGTGGTACTCCCTTGTCCTGGAAAAAGGTCTGTTGAAAAGAGTCCTTGAAAACGATGACGGTTCCGAGATGAGGAGACCGCTACTTATCCCTAGAACGAGAATAGCTGAGGTACTGAAGAAGTTACACGACAGTCCATCGGGAGGTCATCTGGGAGTGAAGAAAACACTTCAGCGAGTCCGTGAAAGGTTTTATTGGATGAACAGCTCCGAAGATGTGAAGGACTGGTGTAAGAAATGTACGACTTGTGCTACGAGTAATGGACCACATCGCAAGAAAAAGACACTTATATGAAACAGTATAATGTTGGAAGCCCATCGCTGGACCATTTCCGACGACAGAAAATGGTGGTAAATACATTCTGGTTGTAATGGATTATTTCACAAAGTGGGTGGAAATTTACGCTATCGCGAACCTAGAGGCCACAACTGTCGCGGATATATTGGTGAAAGGATTTATCAGCCGATATGGAGTGCCCTTGGAAGTCCACAGTGACCAGGGAAGAGATTTCGAAAGCCATCTATTCCAGGAGATTTGCGACAAGCTGGGAATGAAGAAGACCAGGACAACAGCATTACATCCACAGTCAGATGGAATGGTCGAGAGAATGAACAGGACTATTGGAAAATACTTGTCCAATGTAGTTTCTAGCCATCAGAGAGATAGGGATCAGTAACTTTCCCTATTTGCATTGGCTTATCGATCGGCCATCAATGAGTCTACGGGTGAAACACCTGCAAAAATCCTGTTTGGACGCGAAATGAGGCTCCCTTGTGACCTGGAGTTTGGCTGTCGGCCTAGCGAAGATTTAGCAGGAGAAGATTACGTGAACCAATTGAAAAGAAGGCTGGACGATATTCATGAATTAGTTCGAACAAATCTTCAAGTTGCCAGCGACACGCAGGCCACAGTATGCGGTTTTAAAGAAGGGGACAAAGTAAGGTTACACAACCGGACGAGGAGAAAAGGATTTTCTCCAAAATTACAAAAATCCTGGGAAGGTCCATACTTAATCAAGAAAATGATCAATGATGTGACATATCGCATAAGCAAGATCCCTAACAGAAAACCAAAAGTAGTACACCAAA
This sequence comes from Galeruca laticollis, assembly GCA_963921935.1. Classification (NCBI taxonomy): domain Eukaryota; kingdom Metazoa; phylum Arthropoda; class Insecta; order Coleoptera; family Chrysomelidae; genus Galeruca; species Galeruca laticollis. The sequence goes on from OY998180.1 coordinate 169,587,358, forward strand.
ATTGACTAGCGCCATTCGAAGGAGACCATGACCTAGAGAAAGGAGTAAACCATACTCGAGGTGTGTCTGACCCTACTTTCGATGAATTTATGGGCGCGTATGGTGGTACCGGGAAAGCTAGATATGGAGTCACTTCAGAACAACGACAAGATTTGATCACTCTCCCGGAAGATTATTCACTGGTATACAACATCCCGCCCGTATCAAGAACGCACGAGGGTTGGCAACCATCTTTTGAAAGAAGTTCGGGCAATTAGAAAAACTTGAAGACCAGATTCCAGCCCCTGGAAAAACACTGAGACTGAAACACAATTCGCGGTACGTCTTCTACGTGGTAACTAAAAATGAATTTCAAGATCGATCTACCTACCACGATGTGTGGGAAGCCCTTCTAAACCTCCGAGACCATGTGTTGGAATCCAGCGTGAAGAAACTGGCAATCCAGTTGGATTGGCGAGTCATCAGCAACATGGAAGAGATGAACTTCCAAGATACCGGTATCCAGATATTAATTTGCAGCTACAACCCCCGTTATTAGTATCCGATGAAGACGGTGCTCTGTTATTTCCATAAGATCGGAAAGTGTAGAAATGGAGCTAGTTGCCGATTCAAACATTCCTTCTCGTCTACCAAAAGTTCCAGGAGGAACGTCCATTTAAGGAGGGGGTAATGTTATGAAACAGCACACTGGTATAGTCCCTGAATACGACTCTGTCTAAGCCATGTATAGAAGTTAAAATTATGGCGGATGCGCAGGGATTTCTTAGAACTGTTCACGATTTTCTGTGACTATCTTATCTAGACATTGTTTTTGTGACCAGTCTTATCTGTTATCTATAAAATACCAGAGAGTCGATTGTATTTGTATAAGCCACAATCTAGAATTATCTATTAAAAAAGGCACTAATATATAAAGGACCGACCAGCGGAAGAGTCATCGGATAAAGTGATTTCGTGATATAAACAGCGAACAAGTAAATAGTCTAAGTAGTGAAGTGTTTATATAAATTAATGTGAGTGAATATACTGTGTATATAATATAAATTAGTGAATAGTGTAGTGAGTAAATAAATTAAGTTAGTAGACATAACGTGTGTGTATAAATTTATCCCACCCGTAATAAAAACGTTTAAATAAATAACTAAAACATTATACAATACGCATAATCTTCAGCTCAAAATCGCTTATTTAGGAGCAGAATGACAAAAACGCTGTTTTTTATACAAAGTAGCAAATATGTTGCAACTGCTTTAGAAAATCTGAAAATTCGTTATTTAGTAGTAAAAAGCTGTGCGAATATAGTCAGTATTGAAAATAATGTAACGGGTAGATTCAGCATCCAGTCGAATTAATAAAAAAATCGTGAAACTGCTTAGTAAATCGTACGCGTTTTCCATAAAAGTATTCTTTAAATGTGCAGTAGGTATTGCTACTCGCGCAAATATTGAGTTGCAGGTGTAAAGCTCGTCAAAGTGTGTAGGTGTAATGGCTCGTTCACACTATAATTCTAGAATCGTATTTCGGAATCCGAGTCCGGTAGCGTTGTGCCATTCTACATATTATATTTAAATAAAAGCTCATGACTTGGTAACCGTGGGCGTCTTGCAGCCCATGGCTCGGTTTATGAGTAACAGTTGTTTATCTTAAGGGTTCTTTCACATTCCGATTCTAGAATCGTATTCCGGAATCCGATATTAGAATCGTAATGTGAAAGAGCCCTAATATCAATAATAATTTCACACTTTTACTCCATGGCTTCACTGTTTATAATACAATTTAATATAAATTTGCCGTTCCAACATTTAACATCTACCTCCTGCAAGAAAATCGAATTTATTATTTATCTAGGTTAAAATAATTGAAGTTCTCTATTCTGGTGTATAATTTATAATATGTCGCACCATTCCAGTCACCAAAAACCATTCCTTATTAAGAAATGGGGAACATCTATTTTCAACAATATAAAATGCATTCAATCCATCAAAATCGAATAAAATATATAAACATTTTAATATTTAAAACCTCTAACCACCACCGCTCAAATTAATAATAAGCAGATATAGTTTTAATAAAACTAATTTTAAATTTTTCTGGCGAAACTATTATTTTTCACACAAAATAAAAGATATTTTCATGAAAAATTTGCGTTTCAATAACTCTACACTATTGACTTTATATAATAACAAAACATTTTACTGTTCCCAAACTCAACTAATATATATTACAAAGTGGCGGTTAAAAAACTAAGCCATTTAGCACATATAACTGGGCATAAAGGGTATGATGAATATTTAATAAAGAGCACAACAAACCCACTACATCTACGAGTATAATATCAATTAAACATGCAACATGTTTACGTTGATAATGGATGAAATTGATTGATGTCAGGAAAAGTACTAGATATGGAATTTTTGTTTTATTAATCAATTGGCTGTCAGTCAACTTTAATTTGTGTGACCGTGCAAGAACCGAGAATAAAATTATCCGTCCAAGTACTTTGGTCCCATAATGATATACAACAGCTCTCGATACATCGATACAATGTTGATATTTTTTTCCAATAAAAATTATTTACATGCCTATTTCGATTATTTGATATTGTTCTCAAGACATTATTTGAATTTAAACCTTGATGAACGTCCTACTGAACGTGACATTTTTCAGATGTATCTGTCATATGACTGGATTGAGGAATTTTACCTTTAAGGACATGAATAAGTCAAATATTCAAAAATATGATATACTGTTCATATTATACAAGAGCATTTTTGGATTCAAAAAAAATTTTACTATATACCAGGACTGTCATCAAATTACACTTTATGATAAATAAAAGCATGCCTCCCAGAATATGATACTAAACTTTGACAAGTGAAATTGTATATCAATAATAGGCGAGAAAATTTGGCATACAACCTAGGAAATTTGCCCACTAAGACGGATTGAGATGCAGTTTTTTGCATTCTCTTCATTAGCTCATTTAGAAACTTTGTGCACCATTTTTTGTTTGCAACTGATTGAAAATACATTTGTGCATCGAAAAGGGCGTTCCTTCAACTACATATTTTCAAGGGATGGAAAAAAATCATATCAGCCTCAAAAAAATACCCGCACTATACGAATTTTCCACCCAGGTGTTTTTCGAGTCGTATAATCTGAACAGCCTGTCCAAATTTGTCTCTTGTACACCTGGAGGTCAGGCCAGCACTAAGAGCGTCATCACCTGGAGTTCCCGGATGAATTAAGAAAAAGTCGTACCCCAGTTTTACTTTTCCGCCAACCTATCTAATATGCGAGAAAAGTATTGGTTTACCCACAAAAAAGTAGGAAATTTGAAAATTTTTTTTGAGTTATTTTTACGTTATCCATCAACAACAACACGAAAAAACGGTTTTTAGAAAAAAAATCCTGTGTGTATGTCGTTGTCGTCGGCCACTTTTCCTTGCAAGTCTTGTTAGCACGATACAGCCTTCGGAGTGCAATAAGTCACCAATTTTATGATGGAATATTGTTAAGGACATTTCACAGATGAAACCTATTGATTTTCAGCACACCAGAGCCAGTACAACGGGTGCTATGGTACTTGAAGTACGACATTTTGTCGTTTTTCGAGAAATTTCAGTTTGTTAACACGATACAGCCTCCGGAGTTCAACAAGTCACCAATTTTATGATTAAATATTATTCAGGGTATCTCACTGATGAACCCTATTGATTTTCAGCTCACCAGAGCCAATACAACCGGTGCTACAGTACTTTAAGTACGATATTTTTGTCATTTTTGGAGAAGTTTCAGTTTGTTAGCACGATACAACCTCCGGAGTATATACAAGTGATGAATTTTAAGATTGGATATTATTCATAGCGTCTTAAAGATGAACCATATTGATATTGAGCTCACTAAAGCCAGTACAACGGGTGCTGTGGTACTTGAAGTACCAAATTTTTGTCATTATTGGAGAATTTTCAGTTTGTTAGCACGATACAGCCTCCAGAGAGTATACGATTGATCAACTTTATGAATAAGTATTGATCAAGGTGTCTCACAGATGTACCTTATTGATTTTCAGTTGACTAGAGTGAGTACAGCGGGTCCTATAAAACTAGGTATACTAAATTTTTGGTTATTTTTGGAGAAATTTCGGTTTGTTAGCACGATACATCCCCTGAAGTGTATACAAGTAACAATTTTATGATAGAATATTGTTCAGGGCCACAGATGCGGAAAAGTTAGTTTCAATCTTTAAAACCGTTTATTTTTGTCGCTCGTAACGAATTTGACATCGCTAAACCTGCCCCGAAAGACCTGGTGCACCGGACGACCTGATTTCTAACGTCTTCCCCTGGAGTTTTACTGAAACTACTTACCGAATCGCTGGAAACTCGTCGTCCAGGGGTTTTTAAGGTCACTCGTTACAAATTTGACATTACCACCCTCTTAATGTTGTTTATAATTCACGAGTCAGACCTCATTAGAGTCGGATCGTTATTAAGTCGTCAATATCATAACAAATTAAAAACGTGTTTTTTGTCATCATTAAAATGTTTTGTTTCAGTTGTTCTGTAGGATTTATCTTGTTCTATTGTATTATGACTTTTAGATTTCTGTACAATAGTAGTATTAGTGGAGCTATAAATTTTTTTCTTTTGTTCCAAGTTTTTAGCAGATTTCTCTTTAATTTTGATAGTTGTATTAGTTGATTGATTTACTCTGTTTTTCTGTTCAATACTGGTTTCTTGATGGATTGATACTGGAACTTGTAAAGTGCTGTTTCTCTATAAAATTGTTAAATATTCCTTAAATTTACTTATTTGTGTTGGAAATAAATAGGCCAGTCACTGAGTTACAGACTGTTTATCTGAGCTGAGACTTACTTATATATTTTTATTTCTATTTCTAGCTATTGATTGTGATTTTGGTATCCAGGATCACATCAATATGTCAAACCTCCCCTCACAACCACTGCTCTCTAATACCACCACTTCTTCAACCCCCACTAAACAATCTATCTCAATAAACACAAATACCCCTTCAACACCCTTAACTTATGCCGCGGCTACATCCGCAAGACTACCTCCTCCCCCGGCACCATCTCGAGACCAAGCCATCATTATGCCTTCTATCCCCAACACTGTACTATTCGATTATATCAAAGCAATAGGTAACATTGTCTCTCCCAAAAACGTACATTTCGCTTCCAGAATCTCTCATGGCCGCATATGTATTTATTTATCATCTACCACTCAAGTCGATGACCTTCTAAAATCGAATGAAAACATCTTAGTTAATTCCAATGTCATTCCTATTCGTCGGCTTATTTCCCCCACCAAAAGAATCCTTATTTCCAATGTCAGTCCTTCCATTCCACATTCCGTTATTGAAAAAGCCCTGTATGACCAAGGATTAACACTTACCTCCCCTATTTCTTACGTAAAATGTGGCTCGCCTGATGACGAATACGCACATGTCCTGAGCTTCCGCCGTGTGACTTACGTTCTGCCCACCAGTAACGATTTTTCACTGCAAACTTCGATTCTTATTACGCATGAAAATACTTCACACAGAATATTAATTTCTACTGATAAACTTGAATGCTTTCTTTGCAAGCAGGCTGGACATACTGCTGAATTATGTCCCAACACTTCCCACGACCTTCCCCCACTATTAAATACTTCCGTCAATCTTGAACCCTCCACTTCAGCTGACCCAGCTACTACTGATACCTTTTCAGACAATCTCGAATTACCCTCTCAAGTGCCACACGCTCCCTCCTCGCCTGTACCTGGCGAAAAACGACCACGATCTAATAATAGCACTCTTGACTCCCCGCAGCCTATATCACCTTCCAATACTCCTCTCGATAATCCCAATCCAATGCCTCCCCCAGAATTCCCAAATTCTAATTCAAAAAAATCTGCCAAAAAAAGAACTAAAAAATCCAAACTAGCTGAAGATGATTGTCACAATATAAGCCCCGAATCACGTTCTATCATACATAAACTTTTTGAAGAGTCTCCTAATTCCTTCTCCCTTAATAGCATCCAACTTATTGCGTTCCTCGAAAATACTTTCCGCGTCAACGACCCTCTACCTGAAGCCAATAAATTTATCTCCGACACTGCTTCCCTACTGAAAGATCTATCCTTAATTTATTCTAATATCAACGAAAGATCTTTGAAAAATCGCATTACACGTCTGACCAATAAAATTAAATTTAAACTTCACCCCGACCAAAACAATCTTACTGACGATCCTTTTTCTGATGACGGTACCACCACTGACTCCTCTACACTATCTCAGTAATTAACCTCTTTCCCCCTTTAATTAGTACCATTCTCTCTAATTCAATGGAACTGCGATGGATTTTATCCTCGCTTAGAAAGAATTCAGAAAATCGTATCTCTCCATACCCCTGACTTTCTCTGCTTCCAGGAAACCAACTTCAAAATTGACCAACATTGCAAGCTAAAAAACTTTGAAGGTTATCATTACATCCGTACCAACTGTATGAGAGCCAGTGGGGGTACTTCAATATTTGTATCTAGCGATGTATACTCATCTCATCTTCCACTAACCTCAAATCTTGAGGCAATTGCTGTAACTGCTTGGTGCCCCAATAAGCTTACCATTTGCAGTATCTACATTCCACCTGATCACCCCCTCAATGAAGAAGACTTAACTGACCTAATATTTCAGCTCCCCCACCCATACATCCTTGTTGGTGACTTTAATGCACATCACACCGTGTGGGGCTCAACTCGTGGTTGCACAAGGGGCAAAGTTATTGAAAACGTCATAAATTCCTCCGGAACCTGCCTGTTGAATACTGGACTCAACACTCACTTCAACATTTCCTCCGGCTCCTTTTCTGCCCTTGACCTCAGCTTATGTGACCCTAAAACTGCACTTTCCCTTTCCTGGCAAGTTTCAGATGACCTTCATGATAGCAACCATTTTCCTATCATTATATCCAATCATTATAATAAAGAAACTATAACTAAAAGCTTCTGGCACTTAAAAAACGCAAACTGGTTTGAGTTTACCTCTCTCTCCCAAACTTATTTATCATCTTTAGCTATTTCTGCAAACATAAATGACACTCTAAAAATGTTTACTAACAACATACTTGCCGCTGCAGAGACTCACATCGGTAAATCAGTCACTTCCTCTGCACAAAAAACTGTGCCTTGGTGGAATTCAGCTTGCGAAAATGCTATCCGAGAGTCCAAACATGCTCTTAACAGGTTTAGACGAAATAGAACACAAGAAAACCTTCTCCTACACAAACAGCTCAAAGCTAAAGCTAAATTCGTAGTCAAGCAAAGCAAAGGCAAGAAAACCAATACTAAAATTCCCTCCTTAATATTGAATGGCACTGTTATCTCCGACAACCAAACAATTGCCGAGTCACTCGCACAAAATTTTGATGACAAATTCATTATTCGTAAACCCAATTCTGTTTATCACAATTCTCATATCCAGCCTTCCTCCACTTTTCAGTCAAACCCTCATGACGTTGCTTCCGTAAACGCCCCTTTCAGCCTAAATGAACTTAAATCTGCCTTGTTTACTTGTAGAAATTCTGCCGCCGGCCCTGATAATGTTCCTTACATATTTCTCAAAAAACTATCCAATCCATCTCTCTCTAAGCTTCTCGAAATCTATAACCTAATCTGGAATACTAATCAGTTCCCTGACGCATGGCGCAAATCCATAATTATTCCAATAAAAAAAGCAGAGCAATCCACCTTATCGCCCAATTCCTTCCGACCGATTTCACTCACTTGCACTACCTGCAAACTTGTTCTTCTCCAAACACATATCTCTTCAGCAATAAACAATCACCAGGACGTCGTTGCAACCATCTTTGATATTGAAGGTGCCTTTGACTCGATATCTAGAACGGCAATACTAAATAAACTTTCCCAATATAATCTTCATGGCAACATTCTATCGTTCATTCATAATTTCCTAACTTGTAGAACCTTCAGGGTTTCCGCTAATGGCAAACTCTCCTTGTCTCACCCACAAAATGCTGGTGTCCCTCAAGGATCAGTATTAAGTTCTACTCTATTCATCCTCACAATAAACGAGCTCTGTTGCAAGTTTCCTGCTCCCATAAAATATGTCCAATATGCTGATGACCTAATTGTTTATTGTCATGGTAAATCGATCTCATCCACTTGCAAACTCCTTCAAACCGCAGTAAACCTTCTACAGGATAGATCTTCTTACCTGGGATTATCCTTATCTTCAAGTAAATCCAAACTAATCAAGTTTTCAAGAAGAAGATCTTCTCCTCTACCTCACATTTTATTTAATAATTCACCCTTACCCACTGTAAATCAATGTAAAATTCTCGGAATGACCTTCGACTCTCGACTTAACTGGAAACACCATATCCATGAACTCAAAGGCATCTGTCTAAAGAGATTAAACATAATAAAAACGCTCAGTCACTTTCACTGGGGTTCCGACGAAATCGTATTATTAAGAGTTTACAGAGCTCTCATCCGTTCGAAGCTTGACTATGGTTGCTTTATTTACATGTCAGCCCCCAAATCTGTCACAGATTTGCTGAACTCTGTTCACAATACCGCTCTCCGTCTCTGTCTTGGTGCCTTCCGCTCTAGCCCTGCTGATAGTCTCCATATTGAAGCTAATGAATCACCCCTCCCCTTAAGACGACAATCCCTACTTCTTCCTTATGCTGCCTCAGTTTCCTCCAATCCATTCAATCCTGTTCACTCACTTTTCACTTCAACGACTAATCTCCCTACTAACCCTCGAAAAATTATCAAATCTCTTCCCCAATTGCTCACTCCTTTAGTCAAAGATACTGACTTCTCTCTGACATCCTCGCTCCCACTACCTTCTTCTCCTCCTTGGACCAAAATTATTCCTATAATCGATACCTCACTCACCATTTTTAATAAACATGAGTCGCCCACTGCACTTGTAAAGAAAGCATTCCTTGAATTATTATAAAAAAAATCTTATGATTTAACACTTTACACTGATGCTTCGAAAACTGACTCCGGAGTTGGTTGTGCAGTTACCTCGAAACATGAACTCATAGGCTCCTTTACTTTACCTTCAGTGTGTAGCGTCCATACAGGTGAGCTTCATAGCATTCTTCAGGCTTTTAAATATATCTCCCTCCCCCACAAAAATATTGCAATATGCACTGATTCCCTTTCATCCATTTTATCAATTAAAGCAATCTTCACTGACCACCCAATTGTCCAGAGCATACATGATATATATCAAACTCTCGTTGCTCATGATATAACAGTCTCTCTCATCTGGCTACCATCACACATTGGAATTGCTGGTAACGAAACTGCCGATCGCCACGCGAAAGAAGCTGCCTCTAGCGACAATCCAAAACACATAGTCCAACTCGCCAGCGACCTCAAGTTCCATTTCAAAAACGTCACGCAAGAATCTTGGCGACATCTGTGGCGCAACAGTACGACAGCACTTCACGATATTCATTCATCTACCTCTCCTCTCTCCCTTAGCTTTTTAACAAGGAGAGAGGCCGCTATAATCAGAAGAATTCGAATCAGCCACACCAAACTCACACACGGTCATCTGATGTCTTCAGGAAATCGTCCTGTTTGCCATAGCTGTAATACTATACTTACCGTCAAGCACATACTTACTGACTGCAAACAATTTTCCGCTACATATAAACGATTCGACCTAAGGCCTAACCTCAAGGAAATGCTCCACTGTCCCACCGAGATCAAGAAAGTCTTACAGTTTCTGAAAGCTACGCATCTCTACCATAAAATCTAATTTAAAAATTAGTAATAGTTGTTATTCAGTATCATGTAAATATTTGTAATTATTTTTCTGTGCCAATGACCTGCGCTGTCGAGACACGTTAAGCTAAAATAAAAAAAAAATGTTCTTTATAAATTCAATGATAATTGAAGTTTATTATTACAACCATTGACTTACATACATTCTAAATATCGCACGCATCATCAAATACAATATTTTCTTCTCGGAGAACTTCATTCTCGGTCCCAATTATACATTTGTCTGAAACTATGTCGACATTGGTACAGTTCGTACCAGCACAAACTGTACATGTGATGTTGCATGAGAGACCATTCCTCCTACAGCCACACAAAGAAGGACCGTAATAGCCGTTACATCCGCAGAAAATAAGTCTTAAGATGTTATCTGGGACCGGCCGCTATGGCATCCTTGTGGGTACCAAACTTCTATCCTGTTGCCGATGTCAAATTCCTGACGAGCGATCGGAAATACCCCGGGACGACGAATTTCCAGCGATTCGATAAATTGTTTTAGCAAAACTTCAGGGGATGACGTTACGTCATCAAGTCGTCCGGTGCACCAGGTCCTCCGGGGCGAATTACCGATATCAAATTCGTAACAACCGACCTAAAAAGACCTGGGGCACGAATTTTTCTTGATTTATCCGTAAGTTAAACGAGAGCTCCAGGTGTTGATCTTCCAATTGCCGTTCTGCGGTGTACATGAGGCTAATTTGGACATGCTTTTCAGATTCCGCGACTCGGAAACCCCCTGTTTGCAAAGTTTCGCATAGTTCGGGTGTCTTTTGTGGCAGATTTGAATTTTTTTCCGTCACTTCAAAATATGCAGTTGATAATGTACTTCTCCATGCACAAATGCATTTTCAATCCGCTGCACAAAATTATGCACAAAGTTTTTAAATGAGCTAACGAAGAGAATGCAAGAAATCGCATCTCAATCCGTCTTAGCGAGCAAATTTCTTAGGTTTTTGAGATTTTTATGCCAAATTTCCAGGCCTAATAACCCTTTGACTAAAGTATCATGCTGCACCGTCTTATTAACACAACATGTCTTCCAGTTCAAAATTATCTAATTCAGAAAGAACCATGTGGCGATATCGAGTAATAGTAATATTCACTACTTGACCATTTTAGTTTTCGAAAAAGAATGGCCCAATGATGCCTCCAGCCCAAAATGAGCACCTAACATTGACCCGTTAAGCCTTTAATTTTCGACAATCATTTATGTGGGCTCTCTGAAAGTCTGAAGCGTAAATGCTGCAATTTTAATGACTACAAAATCATCTAGGTGAAAATATACTTCACCGTTGTGCATGATTGTGTTCGAAAAAAAACTTCTACTTGAATATGTTGAACAATTCATTCTACGATTTTTTCCGCTGTTCTTGCTAATTAGGATTCAGTTGATTCAGGTGTTTAAAGCGCCAAATTGATGTTCCGGGACTTTCTCTAATAATTCCATACATCTTAACGGCTTGTTTTGGACGACCATTGAGTTTAGCTTCACCAATTGATCCAGTCCGCCGGAATTCGTTCTGAAAAATGCCGATTTAGGACTCGATGGAGAGATGACGAATAACAGACAAAAAGATAGGCCAGGGGTGAGATTCCGTGTACTATGGAATTCTACTTTTATGCGAAATTGTCGCGTTTTCATATTACGTATACTGACTTTTCTACAGTAGATTCAGAAAACAGTCGCTTTGCTGGCGACACTTTGCAAGGTCTTGAATAGAAAGAGAAACTGTCGATTAAACAATGACAGTCTGCTCTGTTGCTTTACGCGGCAATTTATGTTTTGTGAATTAGAGGCTATGTATTGATTAGTAATAAAATTTGCTATATTTGCATATACTTTATGCATATGTTTATTTATTCACACTTCTCTATTTATTTTTCTCAGCCCTGATAATTATTTATTTTTTCTATAGGTATATAAGGAAGAAAAGAAACATGACAGTAACAACCCAACATTGGGAAGCCTTTTTAAATATAGCAGAGTCTCATAAAGAGCTGATAACTAATAAATGCGAAGGGGCTCTAGAACGTCAAAATCTGAAACTGAAATATTTTGGTGTTTGTAAGTGTATGTAATATTTCACCACCTTACTAATAGTCAAACACTAAACGTATTTAGTACTAAATTGCTTCTTGTAATTATCTAATACATTATACTTCTCACTTGAAAGACAAGGATAAAAGATCTGTCTAGCCTAAACATGTTCAACGTTTCATTATCAGAAAGACCTTAAAATATTTTTTTCTTATTTTTTAATGCTACTATCTTTGGTTTCTTATGCCAAAAATCTTTTCTTGTTATGTTTCACCATTGTTTAGTGTAAATATTTTTATATTCCTATGCCAAATATGTTTTATTTTTAAGTGTAATATTTTAATGTTTATTTGTTGTTTTAATGTTCGTGTTTTTGTATTGGTACGCCAAATATTTTTTAATTTCTAAGTGCAATATTTTAATGTTTTTTAGAATTAATATTTCTGTATTTGTTTAATGATGATGCCATAAAAAAAATAATGAAAACTAGTTCATTTTAATTCCCCAAATAAAAAACGTGTTTTGAGTAGAGTTTTAATAAATGATGATAGAAATACAATGCGATTGAAAGTGCATTGATACAAAAATGCATATTTAATGAAAATATCTATTAATGATGTCATTTCTTGCGTGAATACCACCGGGGTTTACAATATTATTTACAACATTACGGCGATTGCAGATTGGTATGTCTGGATCTGGATTTAATATATTGTGACGGCCAGAAATACAAATGTTGTGCAAAACTGCACATGCATTTATAATGTGCCCAACTTTCTGTGATTCATATCTCAGTTTTCACCCATAATGCATCTAAACATACTTTTAAAAACTCCTATGCAGCGTTCAACACAATTTCTTGCTTTTAATTGAGCTTGGGTATAACGTTATTCAGGGGTCCCCTTCGAGTGGAGCTATAATTGGTGTCATTAACCAACACTGTAGAGGATATCCTGAGTCACCTACTAGCCAAGTATTTCTTTCACCTACAGAAATGAAGATATGAGGATAATGTTATGTGAAATTTCAACGTACATGTTTCATTAGCTGACATATTTCATTTTTACCCAAGTTATAACATCTTTCCAGTTCTCGTTGTACAGCTGATTGCCTCCAAATAAAACTGTCATGAGTTGTTCCTGCATATACTGCATTAATATTTAATATTCTGAGATTATAATCACAAATCTGAAAATTCAACAATATTACTATTTTTACAATTTGAATTTATATTATTGAAGCTTACAATTTGAACATTTTTTGAATGAAATCCCTTTCGATTAAGATAATTATGTTCTTCATCAGAAGGAGCAATTATTGCTACATGTGTGCAGTCAATACCACCAGTGTGCCAGGAAAATTAGAGGCCTCCATAAATCTCCTTTTTATTTCCATTTTTTCAATAAATGAATTTGGAAATTTTATCCATTGAGGAGCCATTTCCTCGATAGGTACACTGATTTCAGGGATTATTTTCGAAACTGTAGGCTGTGAATCTGAAAAATTGTAACTTTGTCCTACTGATTTTGGTAAGAACCTGTTGCAAAAAGTTAAGTACTGTTAATAGTTTCAGCATTATTGGAATTGCAATTATATTGTCATATTCTCGTAGACGATGGGTTATTTGAGCACAAACATATCGAACCATGTCTTTATTCAAGCGGAACAATCCTACAAAAAGTTCATCTCGTAAAGAAAATTGATCACTATTGTCCCTCATAATTCTCCGCTCTACATTATGCTGACGAATATGTTCTCTTCTATTTAAATCATGTTCATAAATTGCATGTAGTACGTTAACTGGTAACATCTGAAAGTAAAACAATGTGCTTACCACATAATTTCTGTGCGATTAGAAATAAGATGTTTTCAAGCAATAACAATATATAAAATATGTACTTACATCGGCAAAGATAATTTGGTTTTAGTATAAAATAAACAATCCAAAATTATTAATGTTAATTGTTATTAATCCATGTATTTTTTTTTAAATTTCAAATAACTATTTTGTTGGTGACAGACTGTCACACATAGAGAACGTAATTTGATTGTTTATGTTTTCCATAGACAAGGAGTCCTTGTCTAAGATGCTGTCAATTCAACGAAAATCGCGTAACCAACCGCTTATTCTAGCAATCCCCCAGTTTCAAAGCGATATACTAAAGCTAGTACACGTAATACCGAAAATTGCGATAGTCGCCTCAGCTATGTAGAATACGATAGTCGCTACAATTCTATAGTACACGGAATGTCTGTCCAGGACGCATATTTCAAAACTGCATATTGATACGAAACCAGTAGCTAAATGCGACGCTGCTATTTGCTGGATTTCCACCGTCGTTCCCTATGCGACTGCGACCGTTTTTATTCGAATACGATACATCAATTGGTTTTATGCTGTCACTGCCATTATGGAATGACAATTACTAAATTATGTAATAATTTAGATTTAAGTGAAATTTCTATCAATATTTCTAAGCAGTGTGATCCCATGGTATTAGTGCCTAATTGAAGAAAATTGACATCCCTAAGTTGTAAACAATAGCAAGGAACATTTTAAATTCGAGTTTGAAAGACGGTAACTACACAATCCAGCCAATGGCAGCGCAGCAATTATCTACTGGTTTCGTATCAATGTGCGGTTTTGAAATATGCGTCCAGGACAGCTGTAGCATGCGGAGAGGGTAGAGGTGGTACTGGTAATCGTATTTAGGGTCGCATTTCCACAAATCTACATGCTAGCCTTGGCAGTCTGGGCCTCCATGTATAACACATATATTAATTTACAAAATGTGGCAATTCTAAATAGTTGGCAAATTTATTAATCTGTAATTATTGAGCCTAATGCGAATTGCGTTATCGTTCGGGATAGGAAAATATTGCCAGCATGTTCTGTGCAAGTGTATTTTAATTCCGAAAATTATAATAGTAATAATAATCAATCAACTATGAATACCAAATAATATCTCACCATGTCTTTCCTCAGCGACGAACTTTGAGAAAATTATCACATACCTAAAACAAACAGAAATAAACTTGAACGTTAGAATCTTGATTTTCTCTAGTATAACTTGAACTTGCCATCATATATTTCACTTGTGTTTTCAATTTTTATGAATAACAATAGTAAACTAGCATTATTAGGAGGGACCATTAGTTTTCCCCCTTAATATGGAGATCCAATGACCCAAGTAGTCGGTCCTCTTCGATTGAATAATGATAAAAATGCTGATAATGATTAAAATAATTATAGTTATGATAATAATGGTAACGATGATAATAATAGTAATGACGATAATTGTAATATTGATAATAATAATGATAATAACGATGATATTGATACTGTCTTTATCGTTCTGTGGAATAATAACTTTTGGTAGTTTTTGTATGCTGTTGTCAATTAACTCCGAAATCTCTACATGTATTTCTTTTCCCTTTTTGCTTGTATCATTAGTAGTTTTCTCCTCATCTTCTTTATTTTTCCTGTCTACCAGTGTATTTTTTATACTCGTTTTTATAATATTCGTTATTCGCAACCCCTTTCACCTGCAACTAGAACTCGTTATTGCAAATGTCAACACATATATCAATTTTGTTACTGATTCCTCTTCTCCATAATTCTTGATACTGTCCACTTATCACGGAGTTTTGCAGTTTTTATTAAGTATTTTATCTCGTTATTGACTATTTTTCTGTTGAATATATCTTCTTTCTTCATTGTCATTACCAGCAGATAGTGACCGCAATCTATCTCTGCTTTACCTTAATGTATTTTACTGTATTCCAAATTTTTCAGCTCAGCAGGAAGCAGGAAATAATCTATAATTGATTTTTTATTTCTGCCCTAGATATCTCTCGTAATTTTGTGTATTTCTTCATCTTTGAAATATATGCTTCCCATGTTTACTTCGTTGTTCAGGAAGAATTTCTATTATGCTCCCTGCATTCACGTTTTTTATTGTTTCTAGACACCACTTTGTTTCCTACTCGTGCATTGAGTTTCTCCATTATAATAATTTTGTTGTAATTTTTATCTACTTCGTTTTGTAATTTTGACAAATCTGTATTCATTCATATTTATCTTCATGTATCCTATTTTTGCTCTTTCTTTTTCTCTAGCTATATCTCTTATAATTTTCTGGATACTTCTTGCTTTCTTCACTAAGCTCAAGTGGATAAAACTTTTGTTATCTTTTATGTATTGGAGTTTACTCTTTTCACTTCACTTTTAATATCAAGTATCTTAAATTGGTTATCGAGATAAGCCTGAATATCGAGATCCCTTATGGCCGCGTCTCGTACTATGCCAATTAGCTTTGGTTAGCTAAAGCTCGACTCCCTATTCTATGAAAGATATATACGTATGTGAGAGGCATCGGTAGATTCGGTAGAATCAATTCAACTTTCGAAGAATTCTATACAATGTAAATCCACGTAGCATACATTATAATCAATACTGAATTCTCGACCACTTGTACGTCAGTCAAATAATCGCAACGACAACTATACATATGTATATATGTATGTGTTATAACGGAATTTGTAAGCACGATAGAGGGCGCATTTTTTGACGGATCGAAACCAAACTCGCTACAAAAATTGGTTCGGCCAAGGCCTTGGACGAGTTCGTTAACGGGCCAAATCGGCCCAGTAGAAACAAAATATCGGCCTGTCAAAATTGAAAAAAAATCGTATTTCCTTTGTTTTTGATCCAACGCAAAAAAATTACTGAGATTTTTTTTAGAACTAAACACGTTCTACAACTTTTGTATTAAATACTTTTTTCTAAAACGTAGAAGAGAACATTTATTAAAGAAATTTTAATTTTTTTTGTTTGTTTAGAATCTGATGCAAAAAATTTACTGAAATAAGCCGTCCAATTGGTCTAGTGCCATTGGGATTTTTTATTAATAAATCCATTTTTTTTCATTGATTCACCTTATCCTAATTGACGTAATAAAAAATATTGTAACTGAAGCCGAATACCACTACCTGAGCAGAGTCTAGGGAGGTAAACTCCGTTAAACCATCATAATCGGTGTACCTTCCTCCATGATTCCCTGTAACCGTGTAGCTGTCAACACTGTGCTTCCTTCATATGTGTAGAAGAAGGTGTAGGGTAGGATCGCTGGTTTTATGAAAGTAATGTGTTGTCAAATTATCACCTCTCTACATTTGGTAGCGACTAGAAGTATCTAGTGCGAACTCTTAAAATAAGTTATTAATTGTCTAATGAAAGCTTCGAAGGACCAGCGACTCATATCACGAAACTGTGGAGTAAGATACGAATAATTAAACAACCTTTCCTTTAGAAATACTTTAATTTAATTGAACACGTGGAGCAGGCGGGAATTGCAGCTATAAACTACCGCTACAAACACATGTAATCTGAAACGTTCACATACAGTGGTTCTTGGACAACAATGTAAATATATATACACAATATACATTCAGCTAAATAATTACAAATAGGTAAATTAAATTCAAACCTATACAGATAAAACCAGCAACCCTGCAATTAATGGGGCTGATCACCATTCACTAAATTGTTAGTTTGCAAAAATACCCATTTTATCGGGTGTAAATTTGAAAGAACTGTACACTAAACCATTTTCGTCTGTTCAGGTCGGTGATTGTTGAGGAATGAGAATGAGATGAGCGCGAACTGCCCTTAAATAAGGCATAGCAGGCTTAGGAGAATGAACGAAGATCGACGATTGGACAGGGTTGATATTCGAACTATTGTAGGAATTTTGTGAATTTCTACAATATGGATGAAGGAATACCTCCTCGGAATCCACTTTAATGGTTCTGTTTCTACTAAAGTCCAACTGGAAACCATGTAGATTCATTACGTCCATTCCCAGAATCATGTCTTCATCAATGTCAGCTATGATTACCATATGCGCGAAATTTTCTGCACCAATACCCAATTGGATTTGTGTCTCCCTGTGAACGTTGACACTCTCACCTGTGGCGGTCCGCAGTCTCGTTGGTAGAAGCTTCTTCTTGGAGTTTATTATGCCTGGCCGTATAATGGGTTCAGTTGCTCCAGTGTCTACCAGCAGAGTATATTTCTTGCCATTTACTTCGCCATCTACATATACACTGTCACTGCGACATCTCAGAGAAGCTATCAGTATGAGAGGGTCATTGGAACGATCTTAAGTCGGTGCTGCCCCCTCGCAGCCGACCCGTTCTAGTTCTCTTGTGACTGGTGTTCTTGGTTTGCAAGAGTCCTGGGGTGTTTACGAACTGCTTACATGCCCTAGCTCGCCACAAGTCCAACATCTTATCTTTTCGGATTCTTATCTACCAGCATGCTCTTTATCATGTTGATAATCTGGTCAAATCTGTCTTCGTTACCTTCTTCTTGGATGGTCCTAACTTTGTTGTATGGCGTCCTCTGCATATCGGAGTCACGCAAATCAAACTAGTCGGGCAATATCCACTTCACACTTTTGAATGGTTTCGTCACGTTTCTGCCTTCGGTTCTTCACCTGGGATTGGTATAAGTATTCTAGATGTTCGTGACCATATTGCATGTCCAACCTCTTCTTCAGCTGCTCGAAGTCATCCGTTTCTTCAAGTGGTATTGTCTGAAGTACATCTAAGGCATCTCCCCTATCTGCGATGATTAAGTTCACTGCCTTCTCCCTATCGGACCAATTATTGACTCCAGCGGCTGCTTCTAACTGTTATACGTAATTGGTCCACGAACTTTCCGTCGAACATTGGGGCTTTGACTCGGGCAAAACTGCCAATATCTCCTATCTTGGGTTGTGTTTCTGGCTTGCAGGGTTTTATTTGTTCGATGTTCGTTTCTTCCGCTGGCGCGTCTTGTGTTCTTAAATCTGCCATATTTCTCTCTAACTCCTTGATTTTCTCGTATATCGTTGTCATTTTATTCTCGGTCTGCGATTTTAGAAACTAAATTTTATTTTCGACATTAGCGGCGATGTCGTTTTTCATTAATACGATATCGGCAGCTATCTTGTCCATGTTAGCAGCAATACCGTTCCTCATAGTTGAAATCTTCTCGTCCATATTAGCAGAAATGTCGCACTTCATAGCAGAAATATCGTTCTTCATAGTTGAAATTTTCTCGACCATATTAGTAGAAATTGACGAGATTAAGGTGGAAGTCTCGTCGTTAAATGAAAATGTTTCTGGATCCAAGCCGTCACTTACCAGTGCAATTTTGAGTCTTTCTACTAATTAATTATTTTTTCCGGACGTTTCCAACTTACTATTTTCCAATTCTGCTTTTAATGCCGTCACTTTCAGGTCACTTAGTCCTTTGGCCATTTTTTCGTAGCTATTTATTTATATTACCCCACACCTGACACCAATGTAATGTTTTTCTTATTTATTAAAAAGTGTTTATGACAACGGGGGGGATAAATTTATACACCCGGTATATCTACTTACCTGATTTATTTATACACTATTCACATACGCTTAATTTATGTACACACTTAATTCTAATTTATAATAAATACACTGATTACAGTTAACATTATTGTTAACTTGTTCTGCTCCGTTGGCTATGAAATCAAACTGTAGACTAACTCGCCGCTCGTAGGAAGTCTCTTATATATATTAAAACTACCTTCTCGAACCTTCGGTTGCGGCTCCCAACTAACAATTGCCTTTCTTAGAATGTCTCTATAAAAACAAAATCCTCGTCCTTCCCATAAAACCCCGCGCTCCGTCAAAATTTCAACTTTAGGTATCGAACTAGAACAGAGTTGGCACAGTGTGCAGTTTCGTAACAATAGTTAAGGCAACATACTCTGGGATTATTTTTTGCTTCTACACAATCTAGATAAAATAGCATGAATCTCATTAGTTATAAACTCTGATCAATTGAAAAAAAAAACTTTGAAAATCTTAATATCAAATATTCACAAAAATTATTATTTTCTGTTCCCGCGTACAGTGCTAAAATTAGTTTTAATATATAAATTCATATATTTTATATATAAATATGATGGGAGTCAAAACATAAATTAAGTTTAGAACTTGTGCATAAATGCAGCATAACGAACTACTTAAGCATCCGTTTGAGAAACAAACCAAAAATGAAAAATGATCAAGTTGATGATGAAAATAGTAAAACTGTGAGCAAAAATATTCTTTCAAGGAAGGTCCAAGAATCGATCAATTAAAAGACAATTACATAATATAACATGCTATGATACGGGTATTGTTGACTAGAATTAGTCAGGGTGTATAATTATTATAAACTCTTCCACAAAAGTTAAGGAAGTTCATAAATTCCGAGATTGTGTTTTAACAAATGACTATTTTTGGTCAGTGTTTATATGTTATACATTGAATGTTTTTTATATAAGCGTTTGTGTACCCTTTGACCCGTTTGTGTACAGTTTGAAACAATAATTTGAGGTTGTGTACCATTTTAATTTTATTAAAAATTAAAGTACATACGTTCATAACGAGTATGCTCTCCTCTAACATCAACTATAGGCAAGCAACGCATCTGCATACTTTCAAAAAGGTCGTTGAAGTAACCTTGATCGATTTATCTCCAAAGTCAGGGTAAAGGTTGAAGGATAGTTGATGGGAATTCAAGGCTCTTTGTAGCTGGTCCCAAGTATGGGATTGAGGTCGGGCGATTGAGGGGGCAGTGGCAAATGCGAGATATCATGGAAGTACAAAGCGTATTCCACTACTCTTGCACGATGCGGTCGAGCATTATCGTCTAAAAAGAGGAAAGTTCGTCCAATAGTATGATGAAACAAACGTATAACATTGTTAATCGCTTGTTGGTCCTAAATCTGCGTAGTCATGTTTCCAACAAGGACTAATAATTCTGTACGCCCATTAAAACAAAAGACTCCTAAAACAGCAACTGTACCACCTCTGAATGGATAATGGATGTACTTCTTGCACTTCCCTCGACTATCAGAAAGCCGTCCATGCCTCGACTCATTTGTGAACAATACAGACATGCATTCAATATGCCAATTCACATGTTCATTAACCCATTCCAATCGAGCACGCCTATGAATTCGTATTAATGGAACTCTTCTTAAAAGTCGTCGTGAACATAAGTTATCGTGGGTAATCTTTGACATACTGTTTCAATTGAAACCGAAACACCAGAAGCATTCAAAAAACACTGTTACATGATGCGACAAGTATTCAGAGGTCCTTTACGGGTAGACACAGTCGTAAAACCATCTTGTGTGGGGGCGTTAACTCTTGGTTGTCAACTTCTAGATTTTTCTTTCGCGTTTCTAGTTGCGCGATATCTACGGAGAAGCCGCGAAATGACACTTTCACTGACTGGGAACACGTCCGCAACTTCTCTCTGAAGACTACCCGCCTCAGTAATACCAATTCTGCAGTAAGTTTACGTCTAGGCATTATTCAAAACAAAAATATGTATTTTAAATCACAGTTGACGGAATAAAGTAGAACTAATAACTGATGTAAAATTCTTGAAAATACAAAAGAAAACAACTAGTCAGATAAACAGGTAAACATTCAATATATGGTACAGACAAAACCTGGGTGAATAAAACAGTTAATAATGTTTAAGATAAATCCAATATTTATTAACTTCCCTAACTTTTGTGGAGCAAATTATTTGTACACAAAATAGAATTTTGATTTAATATTATTTCTTAAGAGTATAAATAACGTTTATTTAGCTATTATAACAATTTCATTATTATTATATTATAAAGATTCTCTTTTTAATGTAATCAGTTCACCCGTAACTGGGTGAAGACAAACTACCGCAGAATATCATTAAATAAATAAAGCAGCCTTCCAAAATGTCTGTATATACTTCGATTTTGAATACAAAGGTGATAAGCTATTGAATGTGTTATCTCCACAGAAGAGGATTAGTTTCTGCAAGTACACTTAGCGGCAAAAGTATCGCATAATTTCAATAAACGCCAAAATACAAATATTTCCTTTTTTAATTTTTGTATTTATTTAAAGCAAATACGTATAATAAAGTATATAATAATCTTTATTAAATCAAAATAACATAAAATATCATTACCCGGACAAATAAATAAAAAAACATGAGTATTCGATTTATGAATAATGAAATCAACTGCACTAATTTTTTATTTCTGTACCTCGTATTTCCACCACGTACACGAATAACATCTTGTCATCTTCTTGGCATGCTAAGAATATGATTCCCAATGATATTTTGTCGTATTGTCTCCCATATATCAAGCAGGGTAGTGCAAATTAATCCTGGTTATTCAGAGAGTTTTGAAGGGTTGAAATTCTTCTGCCTATATTATCCCATATGTGCTCTATCGGATTGAGATCAGGACTTCTAGCTGGCCATTTCATGGTCTCAATTCCTACCACTTCCAAATACTCCTATACAATTATAGCCATTGTGGGGCCGTGCATTATTCTCCATAAGCAGAAAATGTTCTCATTTAAAAGGGGCATATGGCATAACGCGATGTTCTAAAACTGACTCTATATATCTTTGAGCAGTGAGTGCTCTATTTTGAAAGAGTGCCAACTCCGTAAATAAATTCTTCCCCACACCATTACTGAACGGTGCTGTAGCGGCTTGACTGGGAGTCAGGTTACTCTCACGAAGCCTTCTTCTTACAGTATCAGGACTTACATGGACTTGATGGGCATCTAGAAGCCTATTTTGTAAATATGGTGCGGTTACAGTCCTTGTTCTAAGTGTTACTTATCGGAGGACACGGTCCTATATAGGGGTAGTAACCCTTGGACGCCCTGGGACTGGTCTTTTCGTATGATGCCCTGTTGCCCTGAATCAACTTAAATCCCTACTAATGGTAGACTGTTTCACATTGAATTGCTGAGCAATGTAACACTGATTTCTCCCATCGCCACTCAGGGTGACGACCCCCAAGAGTTCCTCTCCGTTACATTTCGATTTTGTATTTGGTGTGGATTCATTTTAAATATACAGACACTAGAGAAACTAATTTATTGTATAAAAGTAACTAGCCTATACTTTACTATACTGAAGAAATAATACCGAAAACACTGACTTTTTAATTTGTAAAAGAAAGTAGACAAAAATAATCATTTAAAAAATATTTGGTTTCATTTGTTTTATTTCTCATTATATAGGGTAATATCATAATTATTTGATTATATTTATTTTTAGACGAATTACAACTATTGGTATAGTTGGCGTAGAACATATTGTGTAGCAATGTAATCGTATATCCTCTTTAAGTATGTTGCGTAGCTAAACTCTGAAAGGTATTAATATTTTGTTTACTTGCCAATACCTATAAGGTATTTGATGTTCCGTAATTGTTGAAATTCTCGATATTTCCCAAGGACGCCACATTGTAAATATTTAATTTTCAACTAAAAATATAATTACTATATAATAAACATGTATACTTACCCAAATTCCTCTGAAAAACACTACATTCCTTCTTGATGTCAGCCTACCAACTAAAGAGTGAGTGTGGGTTATCTGTGGTGAACACCTGTTGTGTTCGAAAACATTGCCCTCTCAAAATAGCGTTATAGTTCAGTAAAAGATGGGAAAAATAATAAGTTATTTAAAATTTATATTCCTAATTCTTGTTAATAAAAAGAGATATAAGGTAGTGTTAATTGTCTGGTGGTATGATTAAGATGTAAAATATAAATAGATTAATATTGTTTAAATGAATGTATTTTGTTCTATACATTAACGCTAAGTATCTTAAAAAGTAGGATGGTGCTCCATAATTGATGGTTAGAAATAATCGTTAGATAGTCGATAAATATATTTAATGATTATAAAATTATTAAATACATTTTAATGATTATTAGTTGAAATTATAATATTAAATGAATATATCGTCAAATAAGCATTTTAAACTATAATATTCACTGGACTATGACGGTATTCAAGTAAACCGAAAAGCCGAAACCTTAAAGTTTGCACTATATCTCTTACGCCGACTATACTTTTGCTACTAAGTGAATTTCAACTAGAAAGGTCTTATTATTTTGATCGCACATCTTATTACACTAGTTCTATACATTTCACATAAAACATTTTAGTAAACTACTGAATATAACTTCCCATTTTCATTCTTCTATTTTAGTGTTCACGAGACTTTTATAGTAAGTATGTAAGTAAAAACTGGAATTAATTTGTTGAAAATTTGGGAAGCATAGTATTTACTATTATATCGTCCATATTTATTTTCGTTGGTAAATAACATATACTCAAATCGTGATCTTAGTTTTTTGTTGTATCACTTGTTTGCCTACCACATCTTCCGAATGAGTCACTTTTCTATTTGTACATTATCATAATTTGAGAATGGTGGAAAAGATAAAAATGAATATTTTCACTCACTTCACCCAAAGTTTGCAGCTATAAGAAGTCTTTAGTGTCGCTAAGACCGGCATTGTATTATTGTGTTCTTTCTCATTTCTTATCGCAAGTGATTTATTGGTTTTTAAAATTGTTGCACCCCAGTTATCTTTTTAATTGTAACTACCACCGCCTGCCAGGATTTCTGTGCCAATAGTCCAGGACATTTCTATTAAATTCAGTTGTAATTAAGAATAATGTATGGATAATCAAAACAATATGGTAAATTTCAATTATTAACTCAATTCGTTCAAAGGCCAGAACTTCTGTTTATGGACCACATACACAAAATATATGGACTTCTACCTTATCCACATAATATAAGGTATTAACATGACAGTGACGTTAATTTTAGAATTTTACAGTCTTATAGCTAATGAAATATATTTTTTTTATAAAACCTTACCCTCAAAAGGACAAGTACAGTACTTTGTACACCTAGTTATATTTCGAAATGGTTATCAAAGGAGTTTGAAAATTTACCCATGAAACCAGATAGTTTTTCAGTTAAGAATTCTTTGAAATGTATTGTTAAACGATATAATTTAAGGATGGGAAAATTTCAATCTCCTTTGATGTTAGTTATTTCATAGTATGCCGATTCCGCAGACCTTGTAATACCTTGAGAACTTACTAAACTCTAATCACTTTGGTGCTTATATAGCAGCAGAATATTTACGTTTGGCAAAACACACTAAGTAAAAAAAGGAGTTTTGAGAAAATTGAATTTCTAATTTTCACCTACTCATCTTTTTGTAAGTATATAGAATGACAATTGTATAAAAAATGTAGTATTTATGTTTTCGAAATAAAAAAATTCTATTTTTTTTTATTTAGATACAGTGACTTAAAGTATTTTTCTTGTACCAGCTGACTTAATGTGTTTTACTTTTGTAATAGGTGACTTTTAACTTGGCTCAAATTTCTTAAATAATAAATAATGATACCAAAAAATCGATATTTTAACATTTTATTAAAGCTTAACACATTACATATAGAACTACAATAGTAACAATTATAGTAAACAGTAAAACAATTTAAAACAATTATCTATCTAAGAAAAGTAGAAGTAGAAGCTTAACATTATTTTGGTTGGGAATCTTCTTGTTCCTCTTCATACGAGTCATTTCCCGCTGGTTCGACAGTGTTATCTTGAACAGAAGATGAACTTGGTAAACTTTTATACCAAGCATGAAGTGTTTGGGGAATTATATTCTTTTCACACAGTTTTAGCAAATCTCTTTTTTTAGAAGCAGAAATTGACAACTCTTTTGCATATAATTTTGGAGAAATGATTACATTTTCGGATTAAATCTCCTTGTCTTTTCTATTGGTTGCTCATCTTACGAACCCAATATCCATCGTCTCATATTCATCCTTGAATCCATATTTATATTGTATAGTGTTTGGCAACTGTTTTTCGTATTTGAAACATTTTTCTTTTAACCAGATTACTGTATTTCCCTTACGATCTATTTTTTTGTTGTTCACAGTCATTTTGATGATATTTTTAATCCAAAAATCGATTATATTGGACTTCTCGTGTTTGGTAAGCAGATTTATTATGTTTTCTACCAATTCTAGCAATTTTAAAAACATTTTCGTATTCATGTACATTAAAACTTTCGATATTCTGCTTGGACGTTTCGATGGCGCTATGCATCGAGTCGACCTCCATGTGGTGATTTTTTGCAAGATGTAATAGTAGAGCGGCTACTTGCACATTCCTATTATGTCCCCACAAGAATCGGAGAAAGTAGTTAAATTCGTTACATCATGCGACAATGAGTTTATATATATATACATACCTATATATAGCCAAACAGGTGCCAATTTCACAGCTGTCGCGTTTTACATTCATTTCCGTCCAAAAATACCACAACGCTTCATTAGGTGGAGCATCTTCGTATATAGTAAAATTGTATAAGTTTAGCTTACGCAGATAGTACAGCAAACTAACCTGTGATGTAGGAATTTGAGGGACAACTTGCATGTCACATGATACAGATTTAAAATTTTTATCACTGGTAGTCTTTGCCTTATCTGCATCTTTTTCTCGCATTGAAGAGTATTTTCTTTCCAAATACATCCTATAGCATACCTCCAGTAAGTATATGCTTTTCAGTTGCAGACGCTTTTTATATTCACTACAACTAATACATTGTTCCTTTTTCGCTTTGAAATAAGAGAAATTGTATTATTGGCAAAACATACGTCTACAGACTTATTTCTGGCTTATTGTTTTCTCTGAAATTTTTCATATATGAACTATGCATTTTTGTAATACTCAAACTCGGATCCAGGTAAAATCTTTTGGGTGATTTTCCTGTATAGTGGTTTACCATGATAGGAAAACTCTCAATGTGGTCCTTAACTCTTGAAATTAGTTCTTCTGGAGTTTTATTACCAGGGATCTTTTGACCTCTTCATCTTTCACACAATATTCGACGGTTCCACTTCTATTTAGACATGCATTAAACACAGATAAGTTTGAGATACATAAAATGATGCAACAAAAAATTTTTGACACACATGAATTTTTTTGTCAGTTTTTGTAAAGAAGTATTAAGATCTTGTATTGGTACGTTGCTTGCTATCTTCTCCTTTCCTAGGTCTGCGACTTTTTACTTCACATCTGGTTCCAATATGTTTCACATAATACTTTGCGCTCTTCTTTAAAAAAAATGGATTCGCACTTGTTCCGACATTTCCAGCAATCAACATCTTTGGGTATTTTTTGTGCTTGTAGTTGCTTGTTACACTTTTATAAGTTTTACCTTGACTTCTCCATTTCTTTTACATATTTTTCTCCAAGTTGAGGGTATTGCTACATTCCATCCATATCTTACAAGTTGTTTTGACGACTCTAAACTGCTCGAAATTGTAGCTGTATTATTCTTTACAATTGTCATACAAGTATTAGCATTCTTGTTATAAACTTCTATTCTGTCTGTACCCCCACTTTCACTTTCATCTTCCGATGGCACATATTCCCTGTCTCTTATTGAATCATCAGAATTGTAGTCAATAATATTACTACAACCTGGATCTTCATTTACGTATTGATTCGCTTTCTTCTCTCATATCGAGATCCGGAACTGCTGGACCGACTTCCATCACAGTATCTCTGAGATCTCCTTGTAATGTAATAAAATATCGACTGTATTATAACTCTGAAATCGTCGAGAAACAGATCCATTGTTATAAAAATTGGAAATTGACTGTCTCGACCCTTACCTACTTCGTGGAATCTACTCATATTAGTGTTTTAAATTAAACTTACAGTTTCTAGCTAATTCCACAATGTATTGAAAAAATGTTGAAAATTCTAAAAAAATTACAATTGTTTCGATATTAAATATCATCGTCATTCATTAAATATCATCGTCAGAATGACGATGATATTTAATATCGAAACAATTGTCAATTTTTTAGAATTTTCAATATTTTTTCCATATATTGTGGAGTTAACTAGAAACAGAAAGTTTCATTTAAATCAATAATAAAAATTCGAACCTGGTTCACTTGTAAATAACAATAAATTACCAATACAAACATATTTAACTGAAAAGTAACCTAAACATAAAAATGAAAGGTTTTTTAATGAAGTTTTCCAGTAACTTTAAATATATTGAACTACCTATGTTCTATGCCATTTTAAAATTATTCTTACTTATAAAATTTCCATAATTAATACTATTTAGTGAATTTTACCTTGCGTATGGTCATGTAGAACAACTGGTGTCAGTTGAAAACATCTTCTAATGTCGATGAAAATGAAACTGAAATTTTTTAGTGACACACAATAATATTTTATAACAGCCGCAGAAAAAAATAATGTTGTACTTACCATTATCGTATATTTTAAGCAGTTTAAATAAGGTACACCACAGGTAATAATACTTACATCCTCACGGATAGTAGACAAACACTACTCGCTCTGAACACACCACGTATCACATCAGGCCTAGTATTGGCATATCACATGGCTCTAATTGGAGCCTGTAACAACATGGTCACTTTAGAATGTATCAAGGGCCACGGGAAATCGAAAGGGAATCGTATTGCTCCCAAAAACTCTTGAGACCCGGCACTTGCATTGGTCGGCGTCGGCGACGGCTGACCTATTAACGGAACACTCCCTTAATGAGTTAAGGATAGATGGCACGACGAAGAAGGCTGCAGGCTTGCCAAGGAACTTTTACAGTATCCGGACAACAAAGTAGCCAAAAAACACGTAACTATGAACAGGCGGACCCTATGAACAGCCACGGAATTCTCACTGATCACTGCCACCAACGAAAATACCTCTACAGACTGAATCTGTCTGACACTCCACTTTGTAGAAGATGTGAACAAGAATATGAGACTGTCGAACACATTCTTTGCAAATGTCCGATACTCTCTCAATTTAGATTTTCTGTATTCGGCGAGCACAGGCTAACACACGCTAGTATGATGCGACGTTATCGCCTACTCTAAACGAGTAGGCTGATGGATGACGAGATAGAAGGAAGTCTGAACCTCAGAAGGATGCACGATGGGCCTATTGTGGTCTACATGCTTTGGGGTCACCCACCCTTCAAATTATTACTGATAGAAACAGAAGCAGTATAAATATTTTCTCAACACACTTCATGGCTACCTCACTCTAATAAATTACAAACGAAACTAATGCTATTGTCCAAAGACTCGAGAATTTTTTGCATGGTACATGTTATCTCCACTAAGTCGCAATGTTAGGCCAAGCTACAGACAATTGCAGTGAGCATTTTGTGTAAAAAATGTTAGAAGAAAACCAGCTGCGCCATTGGAGAATAGTTTGATATGATGTAGTGAGATGTTTTTCACTCAACTTTATTATTCATAACTTTGTTATTAACAATTTTATGCAAAAAATCTCTTTTCATAGTTTCTTGCTAATAAAATTAAAACTGTCAGGCGTTTACAATAAAGTCAGAAAAAGCGGCCAATGTGCAGTTTTTTCAAAAATTAATAACTCAGTCAGTATTAGTTTTTAATATAAACTTTACATGTGCAAATAGTAAGCACTGTCCGGTGTACAGTTTTTCATCAGGGGCCAATTGAATTTTTTACTATGTAATTTTCCAGCAAATCTGAATGCGATAGGTATGGTACCATTCCAATTTTCAAAAACGATTTCGAAAGTAGAATATTCATACTTCAAAACGTTCATCTTGGTTTTGCGCTATTCTTATTTGTTGCTGAGATATTCAAATGAAAAGATCATGAAATACGCGCGGGCGACAGTATTAGTATATACATGTAGAGATGGCAATGATTAATTGAAATAGAAGAAAAATCGATTATTTTATAACAATTCAACGATTAATCAAATGAAGCCAAACCATTCTTTTAGGCATAATTTTAAAAATTTTGAATAAAGTTTCGTCTAAATTATAAAAAATACCCCAAAAAACCATAAAAATACTTATTTTAGAAAACTGCGCATGCATTTCATTTGCATTTTATAATTTTCAGGTTATATTTATATTTGGTACAAATAGCAAGAAAAGATGATTTTATCTTAAAATTAAATTCAAAATTTCCAAGTATTAAATTTACTTATGGAATGAAAAATAATGGACAATTGTCATATTCAGATACGGTAGTAATTAGAAATAAAAATAGGTTACAATTTGAAATAATTATAAAAAACGCCGTTACTTGCTAGCACATCCAGGTTGATTCTTTCCATTGTATCCAACATAAAACGACCAGCTTCCATTTTCTAATACACAGATTAATTATTTTTCACTTAATATTGAAAGATGCAAGAAGGAAAGTAATATAATAGTATATAGCTGTTCTTAACTTTTCTGATAGGAAAATAGTAGATAAGTTGATTAATCGTCATACGTTTAAGAAATATATTCGTGTGACTACTTTTTTCCAAAATCAAAATGAAAGACAGGAGGAATTTGTTGTGATTTCTTTTAATCCTGCTTATACAAAAGGTTGCAAAAATACACTCCACAGTATGGGTTTAAAGTTAATTTATAAATCAAATAATACTTTGAAACATTTCTTACACTACACAAAATCAACAATAAGATAAAAGCACAGTGACATACTGAACCAACTTGGTCCTCAAAATATTAAAAATTTAATTCATGTCACCACATCTCCAGAAAAAATCAGTATTTGGTAGTTTGATTGATAGATGCTATCCGATAGTAGTGGCTTGAATTATAGGGTAGTAGGTTCTGGATAACGCTGATCTCAAATATTATATTATATGTAGTAGTTCCGGTTATACCAGAGGTAGGTAGGCTCCATATTGCTTATTTTAAATAGAAAATTTGTTTTATTTTCAGCTTCCGCGTAGTATTTCAGATACAGTTTGTGTGAGATGTGGTATACCAAGAATGGAGATATTTTTAACAATAACGAGGCTGGTGACTTGAAATTGAAACGAATAAACAACAAGGGCTTGCTCGGTAATTTCCTATGTCGGACTCGTCGATACAGGGTATTTTAAACGTAAGTTTTGATAAATTTAAAAAGAAGAAGTAGAAGTATTTTTCAAAGCCATTTCAACTTTATTAAAGAGTAGGCCATGGCTGTCAAAAATTTGATTGTTAGTAAGTTAATTGTTTATGTTTGCAGTAGACAGTTTTCTTTGCCAGTTTGTACCTCATAGCAAGTAATCTTACTTTGTCAATGGAAACCATTTTGCATCATTTACAGTTAGGTGATCTATTCTGTGAATGGTTTTTAATGAAAACCCAAGAGGATGAAAACCTTTACAGCTCAGCAAAAATAGATTATTTTAAGACATAATTGCAATTTTTTAGTTTAATAAAAATCCACACGTTATTGAAGAACATTATTACCAAGATAGTTGAAGTTTTAACGTCTTCTGTGCAATCAAAGATGATAAAATTTCAACATTAAAATTTCATGATGCACGATATTGTCACATTTTAGAAGCCATACGGTCGGCGTTACATACTCTTAAGGGCCCCACTCACCTCGTTCTTCTCCGCCGTTTTTAACCGACGGTTGAAAATTTTGGAAGGAAGAACGTTGAATGATATGACCTCACACAACAGTTTTTTTCGCGCCAGTTTATTACGATGGACCGTACGTGCTTGTTAGTAGTGGCAGCGGTTTTGGCAGTGGAAAAAAATCACGATAAAAGAATATCTCGAAGAAAATGGACTTAAACGCTGTACACTGTCACATACAAATTTACTGGAGAAGCTAAGATTGGAGCCTGGCGATTGGCTCAATTAGTTGAGGATGGACGAGTATACGTATCGCAAACTGTTAAAACTAGTAAAACCGTTAATTCAGAGACATAATACCCATAAGCTAGAAAATATTGGAAAAGTTGCGTTGGCATGTTGCACGTTGCATAACTTTTTACGCAGAAACGCTGCTAATAGGTACAGCTTGAATTTCTTGACTGTGAAGATTTGGAACGTGGTGAAATTTTACCGGGTTTGAAGGTAGAACCAAACGTTTTCGTGGCCAGAATAGAAATGCTATAACCACTGCCAAGGAAGTTCGTGAACATTTGATGGAGTATTTTTGTAATGAGGGGAAGGTATCTAGGCAAGATAAGTTTGTTTAAAACTGGATTATTTCTATCAGTTGTGTAGTAATATAATTAATGAGTTTGCACAGTTATGTAAAACTTGTGGACTAAGATACCTTAGCCAGATATCAGCTCCCGTTAAATAAGACATTTTTGCGAATTTCTATGCGTATTATAAACGTAATAAAAAACGTGAAGAAACCTTTCAAATTTCTATTCATTTACCTTATCGGTACCTATATCATATTATAGTTAACTCTTCCCATCAAAATATAATTAATGACCCTGTACATACATACCTCAGAATGTTCTACATCGGCATCTCCAGCATTACTTTCATTTGCATCGTCGTCTTCTATATTTCCAACACCAGGTCTGGTCATCTCGTGATTTGTTAAAAATAACAAGTTGTCATAGTACCAGAGGTGCGGTTTGTACGTATTCTTCGACCCAGCACCAGATTTCAAAGATTCTTTCACTTTTTTCAATTCCTTTTGGAATCAATTTTTTCCTTTACTGATTTAACTGTTCCATCAGCATCCACTTCTATATATTTCAACAGTAATGCTTCATACGCCTTGCTTTTCTTGATTCGGTCATGGTATGTCACCGATTTAACTCTCCACACGCAAAGAAATGATATATAAAGCTCGATAAACTCTAATTTAAAGTCTCTGTTCTACTGCCTAATATCCGACATTTTTATTATAACCAGTTGTGTAAACAGAAAAAAATGCTGAACGTCACTGTCGCTGATAAATACCCGACCAGTCAAACTATTGAGAACACACACCTCGTGTTTACTCGAACGGTTGGCACGGCAAAAATCAAGGCTCGCCTGAAATTTTGGAATGACGTGCATAAACGACGTTCTTGCCCAAATACCTCGTTTTTGTGACATTTTGGCCCTGACATTTTTAAGAACGAGGTGAGGGCCCTTTAGAAATGTAGAGGTAACTTTAGCTTGGCATCAGCAGGACGGAACACCTACTCATAACTTTGGGCTTTACTCAGCATCTTTACGACATGTTTGCTGATAGATGGATGACCAATCAGGGCCCGTTTCGTTGGCCAGTTCCTGACTTGGCTCCTTTAGATTTTGCTATTTGGGATTACATTAACAATAATGTATTTTCCAAGCCTGTTTCGACCAAGGAAGATATGATGCAGAGAGTACTACTTGCTTTTAATTTCCTAAAACTGGACCATATTTCCTGAATCACTAGATATAACTTAATGGGAAGATTCATGAATGTTTAGACGTAGATTGTACTAATTTTGAACCCTTAATAATCCTTTCAGACGATTGGTTACTTGTCGGAATTGATTAATAGAAACTCTACTCAACATAATATAAACTTGCAGATAAATTACAAAATCTTCTAATCTATATCATTTTCCTAATACGGTTTTTGTTTATAATGTGTTACTAAACACATCAAAAAGAGACAGAATTGACGTTTGATGCAGTTGACCTGATTATTGTGCAAGTTAAGAGTGATTTGATCCACTGAATATATTTTTAATCTATGATTTAACATAGACTATTAATAACAGTATATCCTTTGATAATGCAGTAATAAAATTGGTATCTACCAAAAATATTATTCATCTTTCTTTATTCGACATATCAAACATTAAATCAAACACAAATTAATTTACAAACTTACCTGGAGTTCTTTAGGAAGGAGATGCATTTTAATATCATTACTTCCAAGTGGGAACAATACAATATTGACCCATGATGTTAATATTTATTAAAAACAATCACTATAAAACGCAAAAATGTTTTTTATACAAATTAATATAATAATAACCTTATAGTACACGATCGACGAAATTGAAGTATACTATCAAAATGAGATAGAGGTTATTTAAATGGCAAGCTATTTAAAATCTGACAGATCCTCAATTTCGTAGTGCTACTGGCGACAGGTGGAATCACTAAATAAACGAGACGAAATTTATAGTGGGAGTGAACATAGCATGCCTACATATGAATAATTTCAGTTTTTTAACATAATTCTATCTGCCATTACTTGTATTCTAAACTCTTCGCGACATACCCTGTATACAGGAACTAATTCAAACGTTATCAAATTATTTTAGTAAATTTGCAATTGCCAAATATTTCAGTAGTCCAAAATAAAAAACACCGAAAACTAAATATTTTAATAAATACCAAGACTATAAATGAGAATGGTAAATTCTGTTACGTTTGACATACACAGTACGATCATGATTCTCTCAGAACTGGACAGAGTAGCAAAGATACCTTTTGATCGGTGGTGCGCAAGGCCACCCTCGTGCCGAAGCTGCTGCCGATGGTGTAAATGCTTAAGGGCCACACTCCTACTTCTACTGCCGTAAAAAGTCTGATACTAACATAATTAAAGCACAAGCACTGTAATTTCACTTAATTAAATTCCCTTTTTGGCGGACTGTCGAGCAAAAGTAGCGCCACACGGTAAGGGAGACGCGATATGAACTTTTTCCAGCCAATGAGCATTAAAACTCTGCATTTAATTTTATCAGAGATCTAAGAGAAGATTTTTAACCATAAAAAGAAGAGAAACTGATTCTATTTAAATCCTTACACTGGAAAAAACGATCGTTTCTTATTAATTAAGCTTTAGTCCAGCCAAATTTTGGTCAAGGCTGTCCAGGTTAAAACTCACTCCAATATAAGTGATGAAGATATTTTTCCCCATTTGGATAGGTACGTACATGTGGTGATTACCTATAAACTATGTGTTTATTCAAATTGTTATTCTTATACTATCCCAAACCATCCTTTCCGAAAATAAATTCTCTTGTATTCAGTCTAATCATAACATTACGTCCTTATCTATTTTCTCTAATTTTATTGAATTCATTGATAATGAAGTATATAAAGTAATTTGACTTACCACCTGGACATTAGGTTTAAAATATGCGTTGTTTGAATATTTTAACAAAACTAGCCATTGATTTCTTCTACAAAATCGTTGATAAGGGTTAGGTAATTTATACTAATAACACAGAAAAATTAAATAAAAAACCCATTGGATTATTTAATCTGGACTGTTCCAATCCAATTCTGGCAAAAACATACTGGTTCTGTATAAAAACGCGATACATCAAAGCATCATAAAATAGACATTTCACATTCATCATTTCAAATAGTATAGAGTAGGTCGTAGAGAATTTTTTTACCAATAATCAACATCCAATGAAATGGACAAATATTTCTGTCGTGAAAGTTACCAATGGCTATCAATATGCAATAAATTCTTTCATTTATTCCAGTAATGTTACTAATAATTTCCATGTTATCATGAGCATAAATTTGTAGTTGGTTTGTTATATTAGTTTTAACTCATCCGCCAACCCTATCTAATGTGCGAGAAAAGTATTGGTTTATTCAGCAAAAACAACAGAAAAAAACTGTTTTGAGAAAAAAATTCCTGTGTATATGTCGTCGGCCACTTTTCGTAACATGTGTTGTTACCATTATATAGCATCTGAAGTGAAATCAGTCAACAATTTCATGATTGAATATTGTTCAGGGCATCTCACAGGTGAACTCTATTAATTTCCAGCTCACTAGAGCTCACTGGACCACATTTTTGCTCATTCTTTGGAAAAATTTCGGTGCAGCCTCCGACATATATACAAGTGACCAATTTTATGATTGGATATTATTCAGGGCGTCTCACAGATTAAACCTATTCATGTACAGCTAACCTGAGCCTGTACAATGGGTCCTATCAATCCAGATATACTCCATTTTTGGTATTTTTTGGGAAAAAATCGGTTTGTTACCCCGGTACAGCCTTCGGAGTGTATACAAGTGACCAATTTTATGATTGGATATTGTTCAGGGCGTCCCACAGATAAATCCTACTGATTTTCAGCTCACCAGAGCCAGTACAACTGGTCCTATAAATCTAGATGTACTACATTTTTGGAAAAATGTTTGTTAGCACGTTGGTGTCTCTGGAGTATAATATGCAAGTGGCCAATTTTATGATTGGATATTTGTCTGGGAGTCTCACAGATGAACCCTATTGATTTACAGCTAACCAGAGCCAGTACGATGGGTCCTATAAATCCAGATATACTACATTTTTGGTCATTTTTGGAGAAATTTCGGTTTGTTAGCACGATATAGCTTCTGGAGTATATACTTAAGTGCGGAAAGTTAGGTTTACTCTTCAAAACCGTTTATTCTTAAGAGTACCATTAAGATTGTCTCGAGTTTATGACTGGGTCGTTAGGACAGACTGAAACTTTCAAAATGTGCAATGAGAGAAGACCTTGCAATTAAATTGTTGACTAATTAA
The DNA here is from genome assembly GCA_963921935.1 of Galeruca laticollis. Classification (NCBI taxonomy): domain Eukaryota; kingdom Metazoa; phylum Arthropoda; class Insecta; order Coleoptera; family Chrysomelidae; genus Galeruca; species Galeruca laticollis. The sequence goes on from OY998180.1 coordinate 169,623,488, forward strand.
AACGGGGATTTCAGATGACTAGTATTCGAAGAACTATATTTTAAGGCACCAATATGTATTTGTATATGTTTGAATCAAAGGAGAAATGAGGCGAATACCTTAGTTGTAAGATCTATATGATGATAAATTGTGTAGAAAAAAAGTATATAGTGAGCAACTAAAATAAAAGGAGAAGGAAATCGATTGACTAAATTTATGAGCTCTCGTAATGTGCATTACAATTTTGTAGATGTATCATGCGATTTTAAATTGTTTCTTTTAGGCAGATAAAATTCGACAAGTATTCACTAATTCGTAATTGCAAAGATTTTAAGCGAGGTAAAATGAAATGAAAAAGTTCACAAGGATGTTTTAGACCACTGTGATGCTCTAAAAAGTAGTAATTATTGTGATCCCTGTGAACTGTAATCCTTTCCATTCGATTAGCTTTCAGTTTCGCTAATGCTAATTTCTTGATTTAATAATAGATAGATAGATAGATAGATAGATAGATATACGTTTATTGACAACATGTACATATGTATTATGTTTGAAGTCAGTCATCATGAAAGGATAAAACAATATTTGAAACAATTAATAAAAGAAAAGTAACAATAATTTAAAACTGGGTTAAAGGTAATAAAACATCAACTAAAAATAAAATTAACAACGACGGTCTCTGGGCGCAAATTTTAAAAAATCTTCGATAGAATAAAAACAATGTTCCAATAAAAACATTTTAGCGAATTTACAAAATTCACGAAGACTCCTATTTTGGAGATCGAGACCTCTATAAAAACTATTAAAAACACTGTAAAACTCAACATTTAGTTTATTCGCCTGGGTAGTCCTAAGCCTAGAGAAAGGGGCCACAAGATCCACCGCATTCCTCGTGCCGTAGGTATGAATATTATAGTGCGAATTATAATTGGATCTATTTTTGTGAACCAATACTAATATTTCATAAATGTACAGACAAGGAACCGGTAAAATCCTGCACCCCCTAAATAGTGCAAGGCAGTGCGAACCCTAAGGAGCATTCCCGACAATCCTCACGGCGGATTTCTGAAGAGCGAAAACTTTATAAGCCCCACTCGAGTTTCCCCAAAATCTAATGCCTTAAGTGAGAAGTGAGTGAATGGTGCCAAAATACACAGTACGAAGGGCTTTGGTTTGCAAGCGATGCCGAAGCTACCGCAGTGCGTAAATTTGCGAAGACACCGCAGAGCACAAGGCTTCAATTTGAGCAGACCAGGTAAGACTCGAGTCAAGTGTTAACCCAAGAAGCTTAACTGGTCGTGACTTATGAGCAAGCTTGTCCGAGGTGAAAGTGATTTTGACGGTCTTGCTTTCATTCAATTGAAGTATATTACCCACAAACCAATTTTTTGCTAATGAAAGATGTTCAGATTCATCAGACTGATCTTCATCATAAAGTAATGTCGTGTCGTCAGCATATAAAATACAAGTACATCCGTTAACGGCTGACGGCAAGTCATTAATAAATATTAGAAACAGTAAGGTTCCCAAGACTGAACCCTGTGGAACTCCAAATCGGATTGGCATAATAACTGATTCATGCCCATCAAAGCTGACATACTGGGTCCTATCGGCAAGGTAAGAGCCAATGAGCACCAATGGTGAACCACGAATGCCGTAATGCTCCATTTTGGCAAGCAAAAGAGAATGGTCCACGCAGTCAAACGCCTTGGCGAGATCGCACAGAACAGCAGAAGTACCATGACGCTCGTCAAGGCCATCGACCACGGTCCCAATGCAAGAGCATCGATTTTTGATACATTCTTTCTAAAACCAAATTGATGAGGAGAAATGATGGAATTAAGCTCAAGAAATTCTAGAAGCCGGTGGTTGATGATAATTTCAAAAATTTTGGATATAATGGGAATGATGGAGATCGGTCTAAAATTATTGGCACAGTTCAAGTCGCCTTTTTTATGCAACGGCAAAATCTGAGCAATCTTTAACTCACCAGGCCAGTTACCCTCGGTCAAGCAAGCATTAAATAAAACTGTTAAAGGACCAGTAACGTGTTCAAGAGCAGTCTTTATTAAACGGCTATTCAGACCATAACAATCAGTGCATGTTGAGTTTTTCAGCTGTAATATAGCAGCTTGAACCTCACCTTCAACGACTGGAGGTAAGAAGAAAGAGGCAGAAGGGCTAGGTAAAACACTGACAAAGTTAAGGGGATCAGAAACTGCTGCCGGCAAAGAGCTAGAAATTCTTTCTGCAATATTAGCAAAAAAGCTGTTAAATTCCGAAGATGTTAACGCAGAAACTGTATTACGACATTTATTGTTCTCTCTCTCCTGGTTTACTATATTCCAGATCATTTTATTCTGATTATTTGACGTCAAAATAGCCTCAGAATACGAAATCCTTTTGGCGGCTCTAATCTCTTGCTTGTAAACTTTTCTGATGCTGCCGTACAAACGCCAATCCTCCAGACCTCCAGAAGACTGGAAAGCGCGTCTACATCTAAACACTTCTGTTCTGCGCATCTTAAGCTCACGACCAAACCACCTTGCTCGCGTTTGTCTACGAGAGTGTAACTTGGTAGGTATGTGTATATCTTTTTGTACACATAGAATGCCCAACAATGTTTGAGCGATTTGATTAGAATCCATAGACGCAGCATTAAGTCTAGTCCAGTCGACCGCAGCCAAACCCCGGGCAAAACTGTTCAATGTGACATCATTCAACACCTGAATCACCCGTTGATTCCCAGAGACCAAGTTGGGAACCTTTAAAATAGATATGAAAATCCCCAAATGATCAGATACCAATGGTTTGCACACACCTGTTTCAAACAACTCAGGGCAAATATTTGTAACAATGTTATCCAGACATGAGCCAGTGTTGAACGTAACACGTGTTGGTACGTCAATGTAATGCCTCGGGCTGTATAAATTAAAAATATTGTTCAAAGCACGAGCATGCCCTGTATCTCCATTTAGGTCAATATTGAAATCGCCAAGAAAGACAAGAACTTTAAATTTAAGATTAAGAAAATCAATCAAACCATTAATCTGGGTTTTGAAAATATCAATATTACCATCACACGACGACCGGTAAACCGTAACAATGCAAGTACTAGCACCAGGAATGCAAACACAACAAAACTCTGCGTGAACAGGTCGACAAAATGCAGAAATATCAACTGATTCAAGGTAAAAATCAAAACGTGAAAAAATAGCTACACCTCCGTGAGATTTATCTCCACGGCAAAATGAAGATACAAGATTATAGTTTTTTAACTTGAAAAAGGATAAAGTATTAGCATTTAGCGAATGTTCCGATATACATAAAATTTTAAACTTTGATGTTTCTTCAAGAAAAACATGTAAGTCATCGGCTTTATTTGAAATACTTTGAACATTAATATGGAAAACAGAGCATGCTGAGGATACCTGACTAAAATATGGTACAATAGGAACTTCACAATCACTGGTTTCTACTATGAAATTTTCTTGGCGGAAAAAAATGATTGATTGAAACCCCCGAGGGCCAAATATCACTAACTAGAACAGCATCGCACTCACTAGCGGGAACTGATATCTTGAAAGACGAGTAAGAGGCAGAATTGGAACGGTTCAGCTTGATAACTTCTACACCAGGAGAAAACTGTATAAGGTAATTCTTCAAGTCAACTGCATTTAGGTTATGCTCCAGGTTGGTAGCATGAAAGTGTTTAAAATCATCATTCCTAGGCTTAGCTGCTTGAAAAGGATATCCATTACTTTTAGCTCCGTTGCCAACCAGAATAGTGGCTTGTTTACGTTTCGGATTAGCAGCAATAATAATAATAATAATAATCAGACACAAGGTGAAGACATCGATAAAGGACTAACACATAAATGGCTCCAGAAGGGTGACCACTTCCCTGAAACGGAAGGATTCATGCATGCTATACAAGATAAAGTAATAAAAACGAAAACATATAGCAAGTACATATTAAAAGACCCCTCAGTTACAAATGACAAATGCAGAAGATGCCATTCAGACAGAGAAACAATAGAGCATATAACCAACGGCTGCAAGAGTCTTGCACCAACCAAATACCTGGAACGACACAACACAGTCGCAAAAATCATCCACCAAGAAATGGCATATAAACTTTCACTAATAAACAAAACCGTACCTCACTACCAGTACACACCATCCGAAATACTGGAAAACCAGGAATACAAAATATACTGGGACAAAACGATACAATCAGACAAAACATTAGCATGCAACAGACCCGACATCACATTTACTGACAAGAAAAACAAACACACCTACCTAATAGACTTTTCCATCCCTACCGATCAAAATCTAACAAACAAATATTCGGAAAAAATACAAAAATACACCCCCCTCGCAATAGAACTGGAGAGAATTTGGAAGCAAAAGGCGGTCACCATTATTCCGTTGATTATGTCTGCTACTGGTATCACCCACAAAAAATTCACAGAACATCTGACAGAACTTGACATACCTGAAAATATACACAATCGAATACAAAAAAGCGTCATTTTACACACATGCAATATAGTCCGCTCGTTTCTCAGAGCACAATAGACTTCGTTTATACTTGGCCCGCCCGTATAAAGAAGAAATCCAGGGAACAAAAACCTTGTGAATTCCTAAAATAATAATAATAATAATAATAATAATAATAATAATAATAATAATAATAATAATAATAATAATAATAATAATAATAATAATAATAATAATAAGAAAGATCAGAACAGAGTTCGCAAAATACAGAAAGCACCATCCAAAGGCGTCCGTGGATAGAATAACTCTACCTAGAGAAAAGGGAGGCAGAGGAATAAGAGATATCGTGGAAGCCTGCTCTCAGCAAATTACAAACTTAAGAAACTTTTTCATCACCAAAATAATGAACTTCATCAAGCTGTGGTGAGAGCAGATATGGGATACACACCACTAAACTTGAGGGTACAAAATTTTAAACCATTCAATACCAAAACCGACGATGAGAAAGTTGAAAACTGGCGTTCAAAAGAATTACACGGAAGATTTATTAATGACCTTCAGAAAACTACAGTAGATGAAATTAAATCCGTTGAGTGGCTTAAAACTGGAACACTTTTTCCAGAAACTGCAGGTTTTATGATTGGTATACAAGACCAGGTGATAAAAACAAAAAATTATCAACACTACATTCTCAAGGAAGAAATACCAACAGATAGATGCAGAAAGTGCAACAAAAAAAGAAACCGTAGAACACATTCTATATAGCTGTGAGAATCTAGCTAAAACTAAATATCTGGACAGACACAACAGGGCTGCTACGATAGTTTATTTGGAAATAATGAAAAAATTTGATATTAATTCTCAAAATAACGAGCCATACTATAAGTACAAACCTCCGCCAGTTATAGAAAACAAGTATGTTAAGATCTACTGGGATAAGACAATCATGACGGACTTAACAATAAGACACAACAGACCCGATATCACAGTTATTAAGAAACAATCCAAGGAAGCTCTGATAATTGACATATCGATCCCAAATAATTCCAACATAGAAGATAGGTACAATGAAAAATTAAACAAATATGCTGAGCTAAAAACAGAAATGTGGAACCTTGAGGAAGTTAAAATCATTCCAATCGTTTTGTCTTGTATGGGACTAGTTCCAAAGAAACTAAGTAGTTCTCTCAGAAACATTGATATTCCTGAGTCAGCATATCGAACGATGCAAAAATCTGTAGTCTTAGATGCGACAAACATCGTGAGATCTTTTCTGGAATAAGTACACCCAACGAAAGTCTTGCCGCTGAGGCCGACTACCGCTGTGAGACCAAACATAAAAATAAAAAAATAATAATAATAATAGTAACAATAAATTCTTTATTGTACACCATATAACAAAATACAACTCAGTAATACAATTGATAAGAAAAAAAAAGATGGTAAACAAAAGGTTAGGTGATAGGTCTATTGACCAATTCTTCCTCACCAACCTCAAGAAAGAAAACTAAAAAACAACCAAACCAAAAGTTACCTAAGATTAATAATTAATAGTAAGGTTCTGAACTATGTAAAAATTCAATAACCTGACATTAACATAACATTGTTATATTAAAATCAATTGGTGTGCTGAAACAAGCTCCTTGACTAAAATGAAATTTTACTTACTGGTGTTGAAACATGTCCTTACGCAGTTTATTCCTAAATGCTGCCAGTGACAGCGAGAACCTAGGCACATCCAGAAGAGCACCATCTGAGGCAATTTGATAAGAAAAGGAAGACTTAAATAGTTCTTTTATGACGAGGGATAGTAATTTTATTCTTTGATCTTAGATTTAAATTGTGAACATCTGTCCTAAATTTTACTTTCTTACATAAATATTTAGTTGTTATCCTGTCAGATTTCAATGGAGGTGCTAATAGCATATGTAGAAGACTGAAGATTATCTGGAGGGGAGTGTGCAGTCGTTGCTATTGAGCTGGTCACTTGTTACTTTGAAGCGGCTATGTTCGGTAGCAATAAATCGAGCCGATATGGAATAAATGGTTGGTGTGTTTTTTTGATCCTGGTTGCTCAACTGAGAATATGAGAATAGGGATGATGACTGAAATCCCCTTCTACACATCTGCTATTTCCGAAAAATCCTTTGTTTCAGCAATAAACTAATTTTTAACGAAAATTAGTGTATTTTATTCTATATACTTTGAATTGTGCGCTAAAATGCATGTAACGTCACACCTCAGTATAGATTGCATTGTGTTTATGGTTGACAAAGAATGTCAACAATACATTTTTCGTGTGTTAAAAATATGAAAAGAATAACTTACAACATTACAAATATTATAATAATAGCGTCAATTTACAGGCTTGATAAGCTCACACTGCTCAGGCTGAGTACTCGATTGTGACACGACAAATTTAAATAGGTCGCTTGCGTGTGCACGATATAACTTCAAAAAATTGTTTCTATCGTTAGTTTTTTGAAATTTGTGATTTTGGTTTCTTGTTTCTTATGCCTCTCACAGGAATGAAATTATTGAAAAAATGATAACCAATACTCCTATACTCCTATAAAGCTTGTGTAGGCTATTTCAAAGGTATGAAATGGCTTTATTAAAGGCAGTCCGATGCCTTTCTTTCCTTCAAAGATTTCGTATCTCTTAACACAGTGGAAGTTCATCATACAAACATTATAATTAGATATAAATAAAAGATACATGATATTCTAAGGTATTTCTGGTCTAAAGAATTTTATTGCATGGTGTTACAACTTCAACAACACTAAAATAAAAATGGTATTATGAAAACGTGATATTTTTCTAAATATATAATAATGTCACAGACATAATAGAAATTATACCTTTAAATTCACAACAATATCAAGAGGATATAAAAAGAATTTATATTTTCAAATAAATTGCCGACAGACTAACAATAACTGACATTCTTGAACTTACAGTAATATATACAAAAATAAAAGAATTCATATTCGCAAGTACATTTTTGTTAAAATAAATTTTTAGAAAAACGGATTTTCATTCATCAAATTTTAGTGTAGAGGAATTTAATTTTATGAATAGGGAAAAGTAACGATTTTTTTTGTGTTGGTAGGGATGGCTCTTATAAAAGATTACCATCACTGATTTACTGAGATGTGACATCATGCACTGTTTCGGTCAACATGGCCGACAGCAGTGTTTTGTACTTTTATTTTCCTGAAACTATTATTAATCTAAATGTTTATATTAAAACTAGCTCATTTTTCAGAATCCCTTCATCACATATTTTTCTCTAAAACCATTTACTTTTTGATTCCTTCGTACTGTCATCATGCCTATTATCATTTACCGGAACTCTAGCCATTTAAAATTAAATCGGATATGCTATGTATTCAACGCATAGACATAGAAATAAAATAGAGAGAGAGACATAAGGTTCACTGTCATGAAATTTTTTTACAATTCTATAGACAAAGCGACATAATTTAAATATAGATCAAAATAGATAAAAATATAAAAAATACTGACTATACTAACAGTACAAAACACAATATATAAAATACAAACTTAAATTAATAATTATAATACAATGTCAGCATCGTACATCATACCAAATATTGAAAACTACGCGAGTGTAACTCAAAATTCTAGGGTAGATTGCAGAATTCTGCCACTGAATAATAAGGTCTCTCAAGCAGAAACGCCGTTGTCAATCTCTGGTACCTATTAAATGTATTTGCCACTTTTAATTCTAAAGGTAGCTGATTGAATAGTTTTTTCGCATTGAAGGTGATGGAATGTTTTACCAGAACAGAGGTGGGTATTGTTAAGTAAATATCGAAATTTTTTCTTCTAGTAGGGTAACTATGAACTGGTCTTTCAGTTAAACTGTGAAAGTGTTTGCGAACCAAACACACGGATTCCAAAATGAATTGAGCGGGAGGAGTTAAAATTTTGTATTTTTAAAAATAGAATTCACTATGCATCCTAGTACTTAAACCATAAATGTAACGAGTAGCTCATTTTTGTAGTTTGCAGATAGATGCCAAGAGGTGTGAAAACTACAAAACCCCCAGAAAGGCAAAACGTAGCGAAGGTGCGATTCGAACAAAGAGTAGTAAGTTGCTAAAGCAGTACAAGAATCAAGCTGTTTAGACACAGATTTAATGGCAACGCAAGCAGAGGATAATTTTTTCGCTACAGTGTCTACATGCACAGACCATTTAAAGGCACCGTCAATATGGATACCAAGAAACTTAATCGAATTTGAAGATCTTATTAAGTCATTGTTAAATTTGACAGGTTTGCAAAACTCCTTTGTAAGATAAAACTGAAGTTTTCTCAATGTTAAAATAAAGCCCGTTCGAGTCAGACTAGGACTTAATAGTAATGATATCTTTGCCTATGGTAGAATGTAAAGTTCGTATATGTGAACTGGTCCAAGTTACTCTAGTGTCATCAGCAAATAAAGTGAATTTACCATTAATTCGTTAAGTCTGTGACATCGTTAATGAATACCAAAAAAAGAATTGGACCTAAAACTGAACCCTGGGGTACACCACTGCTAACTGGTAAATTTTTCGAAACTTTACGATTTGCTCGTACCAGTTGTTTTCTACATTCTAGGTAAGATTCAAACCATTTTAAAGGAATACCACGGATATCATAATATACTAGTTTGTTTATCAAAATTTCATGATCAACACAATCGAAGGCCTTCGCGAAGTCACAAAAACCGAAGCCGTGAAAAGTTTATTATTAAGTGAGGTATATATTTCATTAAGAACAGAAAACATTGCGTCATTATTACATTTATTAGGTAGGAAACCGAATTGTTGTAATTTCCAGATTTTATGTTTGGAAATAAAAGAAAATACACGGTTTTTCATTAGTCTTTCGATTATCTTCAATAAGATTGGCAATAAAGCAATAGGACGATAGTTACTAGTATTATGTTTCTCGCCATTCTTGTGGAGGGGAACAATTATAGCTGTTTTTAGGCAGATAGGAAAGAGACCTTTTTCAAAAGATTCATTGATTAGAGAACATAAAACGTTAATCGCCGCATCTGGAATATTTAAAAATTTCTTAGCTGATAACCCATCAATGCCATAGGAAGTTTTGTTTTGAATGCTGGGTATGGTTCGCACTAGCTCAAATTTATCTATTGGTCTAACGAAGAAACTATCAGTGATTCTTTTAGAAGGAACGTGGAAAGAAAGAGCATCACGAGTTGGAGATATTTTATAGCTAATATTCTTACTAACGTTTACGAAATATTTGTTAAGTTCATCTGGGTCGAGTTCAATAAAGTTGAAGAACGAGTTTTGTTCCTTAAATCATTGATAACAGACCAAGGTTCTCTCGGGGAATTTTTAGCTCTAGAGATGCGATTGTTATAATAGTTTTGTTTAATAGATTTGATAGTTTTCCGGTACAATAGATATAACTGTTCACATTATTCTTGAAAGCCAACATCATTTCACATTCTAAAGCAAAAATCTAGTGGCGAAGCAGGATAAAGTAGTATTATATCTACCTGTTGACACTAAATTTAGTTTCTGTTTAGTTTATTTCGTGTTTGGTGCAGATGTAAGCTATTAAATATAATCAATATTTCAGATGTTTAAACAATATTTCAAATGTATCAGGGTTTATTAAATTATTATTAGAATTAATTTGACTTTTTACATATACAGCTAATAAAGGGAATTCTGGTCGTTCTACATTTCCATTCAAGGAAGCCTGTGCGTAGAAGTAGTAGTATGCGTAGTAACAGTTATCGTCATAGTTTTTTGTCTAAAGACGAGTCGTAACAGGCAATATACCTAATCTGTGACGTTGCTTGCTTCCCTATCATCCCCTCTTCGCTTCTCGTCTTACGTCATTCCCCACCTGGTACACAAATTGATGTTAGCTTCATAACAAATCGAATTTATGAATGGTTGGGGATGTGATTCAACGATTTTAAATTGCATCTTCGACGAGTTTGTGAGGTATATAAGACAATTCCTTTAGCTTACGACATATTTGTGATAGTGTGGGAATGTGAGAGATATCTGAACAGTTCGAAGTTAACAGAATAAAAACAAATAAGGTTTTGATGTGATCAAATAACTCGATATTGTCTTCTGCGTATATTATAATAGTTTCCTCCTCTCTTTGAAATAAAGTGGTATAGGTGTGTTTTCGAAAGCAGGATTAATCATTTTGTTATTTAAGTTAAGTAATTTTTTTGCATGATAAATTGTCCGTAATAATGATTCTGTTCACCTACGCCTCTGTTTGGCAAGAAACAGGCTCGAATCTCGTCCAGCGTATTCTCGGATAATTAGTAATATAAATAAAAATAATTGGAAAAGCGGGAGCACTAATTAAAACTGGATCAAAAGGCTAACATAATAATTAATACATAAGTGTGTAGTATTTATAGCACAAAGGAAATTAATTCACTATTAATCACATCAGAAGAAAAAAACAGACGATGTTAATCATTTAATGTGAAATCTATTTATGTCTGAATTTCCATTGTTAAATAATTTCCTTAATGGAACAAATAAATAGGTAGGTTAGAAACAACCTCTTATTCGTCACATAATGGCCGTCAAGTAGTAAGATTCACTATAACTCATGACAAAATAATTGTACTTTTGATTAAAAAATTTGTTTGCTATTCGAATGAATGGTGGAAACACTGATATATGATATGATTCACTTAATACAACAATCAATCAGTTGGGGAAATAATATGCATTTTTCAATATTACAACGTGGCAAAATTTAGAGCGATTAATCGCAAGATGTGTTTATATACTATACATGTTCTAGGCAGGTACTCTATTCGACAATTTATATGAGCAACGAACATTAGACATTACTACTCAATGTTTTTTTCAAATATGGACTTTGTGCCGTATTTGATTCCTTTTATAGTATCAGAAGCAAGTATAGGTATAAAATCAATGTCTAATTTGTATATAAAATAGGCAATTATTTATTAAGTAGAACACTTTTGTTATTAAGAATTATCCAGTTATGTTGAATCGAATATCACTAATTATTGGCCAAACCATTTATTCGGTGTAACACAGAGAAAATGTTTCTCTCTAAATAATTTGACAATATGGTATTCGAAAATTTATCGACTAAATAAAAAGAATTGATAATTTTGACAGCGACTTTTATATGAAAAGCTAATTGAAGTTTCACAAAAGGTTATTGTATACTCAGAACAAAGGCGTAAATATACGAGGTAGTGCTGAGAATATACTCAATTGTCTAGTTTTGAGTTGTAGATGCATGCGAATGGTATAATAAGACTCTGAAATAAAAACAGAGGTATATAAGATATTTAGTTGAAAGCGGAAAGCTCAGATACTTCTTACGATTTGTCTAACTATGGCATATCTAGTTAATATTAATAAACAGGTTACACACAGATTAATGTCCCTTCTAGACAAAAATTAATGTGGTGTACAACATAGGGTACTCTACAATAATGTCATCATCAGCTGTTCAATGGCGTCCAGAAGGCAAACAAAGGGACCATTATTATAACGAAAGTGAATAGGCAGTTATTTTTATTTTAAATAATTTGAATCTTTTCACCCTTAAAATGCCTAGTTTTCGTGATGTAGGGAAAATCCGTGTAATTTGGACCACCTAAGCAGAAATTAAGATAAGTTTGATATTTGTGATAACAGAATCTTAAAAAAAATTCTTGTTTTTACCCATTAATTACAACTGACATTCCATTTCATAATGACGGAACTAGGAACAATTCGAATGAAAAAAAAGTATTGCAAGTTGAACCGTTCGTGTAATTTGGACTGTTGGCTTGTAATTCGGTTTTATTTGTCGTGTAATTTGGTTTTAATACATTTTAGTCTCAAAGTATGTCAACACAATAAAAAAAAATAAAACAATTAAAGACAGATATTTTTATTATGCTGCCATTAACATAGACAGTTATTGCAGTAATAATAATTGACATCAGTTATGGTAGCACAATCTTCATGTGCCCAACCCTCACATGTTTTGCACTGAATCCAATCTGCATCATAGTTTTCATCGCAAACAAGGCAACAAATTTGATGACCCGTGCGGCATTTCTCATTTGTCTTTGGATGACATTTTTCCTCGTTGATTTTCGTCTTTTTGCCCTCGTTCTCTTTCTTCTTTTTTTCCTTGTTGCTTTTCTCCTTTGTCGTTACTAACTTACGTTTATGTGTGTTTGTTTTGGGCATTTGTTGGATTTTCAACTGTTCTTTGTAAGGTGTTGCAGTTAGAACCACTCCTGAGACATTGATCCGTTTTTTCTTTCGTGGTCCCATTGATATCCCACTTGATGACGGTAGAGGATGAATTATTTCCACTGGGATATAATACTGGTTCTGTGTAGACTGTTCGGTTTCGAGGTCGCCTAAATTCGTTGTTGATGAGGAAGATTCAGAAATTTTTAAAGGAGTAGTTTCCAGAATAGATTGTGATGTGGATGGGGTCAATACAGAAATATTTGAGAAAGTATCTTCTTGATGCACAGGATGGGATGTGGAAGGAGAAGATTCAAAACTTTTGATGGGAGTAGCTTTCACGACAGGATGTGAATGGTACAGATGTTGTTATTGAAGAATTTTCTTGCTGGATAGGTTGTGATTTGAATGAGATACCTGTAGAAATATTTTAGGAAGTATTTTCCATCAGAACTGATCGTGATGTGGATGGCTGTGTTTTATTTGTAAGCAAATTTATGTTTTCTGATGAAGGGGAAGTAGCAGAATCAGTTACAGAAATGTTAATGTTATTTTCATCTGAATCAATTGGTCGTTCGGATACTGTCGCAGCTGCAAAATCTACATCGCTGTAGACAAAACGGTCTGGAGGCCATAATCCTGTTTTCCGAAAACTGTTTATAGCTGTCTCCATAGTAGCTACTCTGGGAAACGATTTGCCTACTAGACCGCTAATACTATCAACACTCAAACATTTACCTGGTGTATCGTATAATTTTGAAGTTATTGCGGAAGCGAAGAAAGTATTTAATGGTTTGAAGAACCCAACATCAAGGGGTTGCATCTTATGTGTGCAATGTGCAGGAAATGAAAGCATGATAACACCATGATTACGAGCTAAATCTAATGCTCTCATACTCTGAGTATGACTACTGTGTCCATCTAATACGATTAACACCTTGTTCTCTTTAGATGGTTTGGCATACTTTATAAAATGATCCAACCAGTGATAAAATCCACCAGTATCCATCCACCCTTTGTCTTGGCACTTAAATAAAGTTCCTGGAGGTGCTCCATACGTTAAACTATCCTTCATACGCTTCCTGGCAAAAATAAGCATTGGAGGAATAAAGCTTCCAGTCGCACTCATTGCATACATGCCAGTAACATTTTGGCCTCTTTCGGATGACGTTATGGCGCCTATCTGATGTTTCCCTTTTTGAGCAATTATTTTCTGTGGTTTCTGGACAACAGTGTAGGATGTCTCATAAGCATTGAACAAACGATCTGCGGAAATAGCGTTTTCCTTTATTATTTTTTCGTAAACGTCAAAAAATTTATAAACAACAGTTTTGTTGAATCCTGCAGCTCGTGACGTGACGTTGCTTCAGGGAGACGTAGACTTATGTTTGGATGTCGTTTCATGAAGCCTGCGTACCATTCTTTACCAGCTGATTTTTTTTCGTCATTAAATCTCGTCTTAATATTATTCTTCTCGGCTATTTCGTACGCTAGTTTCATCAGCCTTTCACGTGTTAGTCCATAAAACATCCGCTCCAACTGAAGAATGTGATTAACAAGATCTTTTCCCACTGCCGGAGGTAAATCTGTTTGCCTTCCGATGATATAACTGCTTCCAGTGGAATATTTATTTCTGCTCCCCAATCTTCTTTTTAACGTTGTTTTTGGAATTGAAAATGCTTTTGCAGCTTCATTTACACCCAGTTGTTTTAAATTAACAGCTTACATTGCAGCATCCATATTTTCTGGTTTCCATTTACCATGAACTCCTTTACTCTTTCTCTCAGGTCTCGTTGACATCCTTAAAAAATAAAAAAAATATTTTGTAATTGAATACGTGTAATTCGGACCAGGACCAAATTACACAACAGAGATTGGACCAATTTACACAACAGAGATTGGACCAATTTACACGATAGTAATATTTTCGTCATATTTGTTTTTCTAAGTAAGCTAATAAACCTATCCACTTTTTGATCATAGTATGGCTTTCGTAAATATGTACGAATCAACCTAATATCATTGATATTTTAAAATATATAGTCACTTCGTAGAAATTCAGACACAAAAATAACCTAACCTTACAACACAACACGTGCTACAAATGAACTTACTGGCAATCTGTGAGTAACTAACTGATTCGATTGACATAGGTTCCTGAGCGCACCTCGGTTGGGGAAGGTTTGTAACGAATTAGTGAGATGTCGCTACATACTCCGTTTTTAGAATTATCGAATTGGTCCGTTTTACACAATGGTCCAAATTACACGGACTTCCCCTAGTTGATTTTGGATGCCGTGGAATGAGGAATAAAGTGAATTTTTATTTATAAATACCTTCAGTGTTAAAGCACAAACATGAAACAAAGTTGAATCTTTTGAAAAAAGATGGAAAAATGGACTGCTGTCCTAAAAAGAGAAGATTTGACTAAGAGTAAATTGATGTACGGTCGAATTTGCTTGAATCACTTTAAAACAGGTGAATTAATAGATATATACCACTGACTTTGTTTATAAAAATATGAAAATAACATAATCCTGAAGAATCATTCTATTACATTTATTTTAAAAGGAAAACCCTCAGATATAATAGACATAGGTCACCCTGATTGGGTCCCTTCTATGATATGAGATATGAAAATAAAAAAAGATTTAAAAAACTTGAACGGTCTCAAAGAAAGGAGAAAAGAGAACAAAATAAAGTTGTGGTAATAATAACATTAAATTATGTGCCTAAATTATTATTTATGTTCTATTGTTTAATATTTTTTGAAGCGAGTGCATTTAGACAAAAAATTGTTACAGGATCAAAGTATTGTGCTACTCCTTTCCGTGGCTTTTTTAATAGTAATTGGGCAGTTTATTTACATATTTTATAGGTGGCGATTTATTTAAATTTTTTTAGACCGATAATTATGTGGCTCAAGATATTGTTGCTAATACAAGATTTGTTCTTTAGCGACATTGTAAATTGTCTTCCTTTTTGTAGAACTCTGTATATTAAAAGAAAATATGAAAAATTTGCAAATAAATTTCAAAAGCAATGAAAAATCGTATTTTATTTATTTCATTTCCTAAATATTGAAACATAGTATAAAATAAACGGTTTGAAAGATTAAAACTAACTTTTCCGCATCTGTGAGATGCCCTGAAGAATATTCTATCATAAAATTGTCACTTGTATACATTTCGGGGGATGTATCGTGCTAACAAACCGAAATTTCTCCAAAAATGTAATATATCTGGATTTATAGGACCCGCTGTACTCGCTCTAGTCAGCTGAAAATCAATATTGTACATCTGTGACACATCTTGAAAAATATCCAATTATAAAATTGGTCACTTGTATACACTCTGGAGGCGATATCGTGCTAACAACCCGAAATTTCTCCAAAAATGACCAAAAATGTGGCACTTCAGGTACGATAGCACCCGTTGTACTAGCTCTGGAGAGCTAAAAATCAATAAGGTTCATCTATAACAAACTGAAAATTCTCCAAAAATGACAAAAATTTGGTACTTGAAGTACCATAGTAGTGGTTGTACCAGCTTTAGTGAGCTGAATATCAAAAGGGTTCATCTTTGAGATGCCCTGAATAACGTCCAATCATAAAATTGGTCACTTGTATATACTCCGGTGGCTGTATCGTGCTAACCAACTGAAATTTCTCCAAAAATGTCTTACTTAAAGTACTATAGCACCTGCTGCACTGGCTCTGGTGAGTTGAAAATCAATAGGGTTTATCTGTGAGATGTCCTGCACAATATTAAATCATAAAAGTGATGACTTGTTGCACTCCGGAGGCTGTATCGTGCTAACAAGACATGTAACGACAAGTGGCCGACGACAACGACGACGACATACACATAAGATTTTTTTTCTAACAACCGTTTTTTCGTATTGTTCTTGATGAAAAACGTAAAAATTCAAAATTTCAACTTTTTTGGGGTAAACCAAAACTTTTCTCGCATATTAGATAGGTTGGGCGGAAAAGTAAAAATGTATACACAAAAAAATACAAAAAGTGTGAACTGAAACTTATTTTAAACAGCTTGGATAATACTATTGGCTTTGTAGAATTGTAGAACTTCTGGAATTCCCAAACAGTCCATGTGGTAATATTATATTTTGCAATTACCATTATCACAGACAATCAAAGGTAGTTTGTCAACAATCAGATTACAAGTACCAAATCTTGAGGTAACATTCATATTTATTGGATAATACAACTTACTAAGGAATTCAAACATAATGACATTTTTATGAAACAAACTTTTTTGAGATTCCAAAGCTCAATAATCTTCATTAAATGATACTCGTTCTATAAATAGTTCTTCAACACTCCAGATCACAATATAATGTCTTTGTCACAGCCATCTGTTGTTGAATTTGATAAAAATAAGTGAAAGCGTCCAGTCTCGGTTACCAATAGAACTTAACTTTTTATTATACTGGTTCGCCACTTCAGAATCCTCCTTTGATAATCGTTTGAAATACTCACTCATGATGATAATTTATCAAAAATAAAAATAAAATAAACGGTTTTAAAGATTAAAACTAACTTTTCCGCATCTGTGAGTTGCTCTGAATAATATTATATCAAAAAAGGGTCACTTGTATACACTTCGGGGGATGTATCGTGTTAACAAACCGAAATTTCTCCAAAAGTAACCAAAAATGCAGTATATCTGGATTTATAGGACCCGCTGTACTCGCTATAGTCAGCTGGTAGGGTACATTTGTGAGACACCTTGAAAAATATCCAATTATAAAATTGGCCACTTGCATACACTCCGGAGGCTGTATCGTACTAACCCGAAATTTCTCCAAAAAAGACAAAAAACGTGACACTTCTGGTACCATAGCACCCGTTGTACTATTCTGGTGAGCTAAAAATCGATAAGGTTCATCTATAAGATACCGTGAACAATATTCAATCATAAAATGGGTCACTTGTATACACGCTGGAGGCTGTATCGTACTAACAAACTGAAAATTCTCCAAAAATGACAAAAATTTGGTACCTCAAGTACCATAGCACTCGTTGTACTGGCTTTAGTGAGCTGAATCTCAGAAAAGTTCATCTTTGAGACGTCCTAAACAATATCCAATCATAAAATTGGTTAGTTGTATATACTCCGGAGGCTGTATCGTGCTAACAAACTGAAATTTCTCCAAAAATTACAAAAATGTCCTACTTAAAGTATCATAGCACCCGTTTTACTGGCTATTGTGAGCTGAAAATCAATAGGATTCATCTGTGAGATGTCTTGAACAATATTCAATCATGAAATTGGTGATTTGTTGCACTCCGGAGGCTGTATCGTGCTAACAAGACATGTAACGGAAAGTGGCCGACGACAACGACGACGGCATACACACAGGATTTTTTTTCTAAAAACCATTTTTCCGTGTTGTTCTTGATAAAAAACGTGAAAATAACTCAAAATTTTTTTTCAAAATTTCAACTTTTTTGTGGGTAAACCAATACTTTTCTTGCATATACTCGTAGATAGGTTGGGCGGAAAAGTAAAATCGCAACAAACGATTATTCGCAAAAAACATACCCACATTGTATGACACAACCCAACTCTCTGTTTGTCCTCTGACGGCCATATTGAATTCAATCAGCTGTTTTCGTAGAGTGCCCTGTTAGATATTTTCCAAATATTGTGATTGCTATACTTTCATAATCCAGCTAGTAACCACGCTAATAAGTGATTGTAATTTTTATGTACTGAAGTAAATTAACTCAATACACATTCTCTTCCTGTGAAAATCAAACTTGACATAAAACTTTCATGCTCAAAAAACTAATAATAAAAATGATCTGTCTTTTATTTCATATGCAATAATCTTTTGACATTAATAGTACACGGAATATATATTATTTTGTATATACGGCACAGTACAGTGTGGTATTTCTATTCTTTAATGAAATAACGGCTATAATATTGCTCATTGAAGGAAGTAACTTCTTCAATGTTTCTTTCAATAAGTGAGATAAACCATAAATTTTAAGTGGATTTTCTATTAAGTTCATGAGAACTGTCTTTTCTGAGAAAATGAGATACTCCATATGATAAATCAGTGTTTGTCAACCCTTAAAAAATTATAAATCTAAAGGGTTCCTCAAACATTTTGTGTCTAATGTGTAGAATCAAATAATATTCTGGCATGTATCTGTACACCCAATATAAACCAATGAGTGAATTAATTATATTCATTTGTTATACATCAGTATTGTTTCCTTGTACAAATGTAGTTGCAATTTAAACTCGTTCATGAAATAACATGAATGTAGTGGAGTCTTGAAATAAATTTGAATGATTTAACTGTAAATACAATATAAAACAGGTTGAAAATTTTTTAGGAAACAACTGGTATTACCACATAAGGAAAGATACAAACCAACAACTCTCTGACCAAATGTGCGCACAATTTTTTTTAGAAAATTGTCGAACCTACTTGGAAGTTTATTCGACCCCTTATTGGAGGAGCGCTAGGCCAAAAAGGTGCATTATCTCAGTACCGCTCAAAACTATTGCGATTTGGATGATTTTTTGAGATGTCGGTAATTTAAAGTCTACAACCTTTATAGGTCAGAAATTGACGCTCTTATAGGCGGAACTAAAAAAATCGAAAATGATATTTTTTTTGGTTATGCGGAAACATGCGCTTGGTTTTTCAACGATAACTTTCTTAATTTTAAAGCTACTAAATTGATCCAAACACCATTTTGCAGGAAATTTCAACAGCTACAAATTCTCTGAAACTCAATATTTTGAAGTTGTCGTTTCTGAGATTTTTGAGGTTGAAAGTCTTCAGAACACTGGCTGTCTCTTAATTGCAAACTGATTGCAGCCAGAATACCTCTGATCATGTTTATCCTACAGAAAAACAGCAAAATATTCTGTGACAAAAAATCTATTTTCTTTACCCTTGCATATTTTATGTATCTTTTTTATTTTTGAGTTATTTTCAAAAATATATAATGTAATATTTTTAAATGAAACTGTTTCTAGGTACATTAAAAAAATGTTATAAATTCTAAGAAATTGACAATTGTTTCGATATTGCTATCATCATCAGAATGACAGAAGTTGATGATAGTAATATCGAAACAATTGTCAATTTCTTAGAATTTTCAACATTTTTTTAATATATTGCGGAATTATCTAGAAACAGTTAGTTTCATTTATAATAGTAATATGAGTAGATTCCACAGAGTAAGGGTCGAAACAGTAAATTTCATATAAGATTTAATTCTTTTTTTCATTTAAAACGTCATATTTCCAAAAATAAGCATTCTAAACCGCTTAAACGTATGACACATTGTTAACGCGTAAATAAAAAAAATTATTGAAGGATTGTTTTTAATTTTGCATTTATCAAAAAATGTATCAGTTTTTGTGCTGATTTTTTAACGGAAAAAGTGAATGATTGGTCTAATTTTTATTATAACTTTGATAATTTTTATGCCAATGACTTCAAAGTTCATTTTAACTAATTTACAATTTACTTCAAAAAATGTAGGGCATAGTTTTCTTTAAAACTTGAAATTTTCCTTCTATTTTACGTTAAATGCATTTGATTCAATGTCTGCCAAATAAAAACTTAGTGTTTTAAATGAAACTTACTCTTTCTAGTTAACTCCACAATATATTGAAAAAATGTTGAAAAACCTAAAAAATTGACAATTGTTTCGATATTACCTGAATATTATCGTCAGAATGACAGAAGTTACATTTCATTTGATGCCTACCTGTTGTTTAATTATTTTTGGCTAGACCAAGAAGTGACCTACCTTGTGATTGACTTAATATATGTTAATAGAAAAAAGAAGATATGATATTACCAATATTAAAGCTTAGATATTATTAGCCCTATGGGAATATCCTGGATATCATTTTTCCCAATTAAGATCAGTATAACTGTGCAATGATATAGCAAACCAGGAAAACTGTATCTGCTGATCTTTCCAATTATCACTTAAGAAGACAGTTTAAAAGTGGAGAACTCCCTAGATTAATATGTTCATTGACGACTTCATATTGTGTGTTTCTTAAGTGTCTTCTAATTTCCAATTCTTCAAGGAAATCTAGTTCTTGTTTCTTATCACAAATATGTAGTACTTCTAGTTCTGTGTTAGGTGTCAATGAATGATTGGTGTCATGTAGATGTCTGGCGTAGTGGGATTTATCTGGTTATTTTAATCTGTATGCCCGTAAGTGTTCACTGTATCGGATTTCAAAATTTCTAAGAGTCTGACCCAAATAGACAGCATAACATTCTGGACATTTAAGGTTATATATACCAGATTTCTTTAATGGTGATATTTTTGTTTTTACATTTAACAATTTTGTACATATGTTACTTTCTGATAAAAGGAATCGTTGTATTTATTGCTAAAGATATTATCTTTGAAATATTATTAGCAATATTCCTGCATATGTTATGGTTTTATAAGTTTCTTTTCTTTAGTTTGTTTAGGAAATATTAGTTGTAATGCCACTTTATCCTCTTTTTTATTAATTAGTTTATTTATCATATGTAATGGGTAACCGTTGGATGTTGCTATTTGTTTAATTGTGTTAATCTCTCTATCAAAATTACATTTGTTCATAGGAACTGAAAATGCTCTTTGTATCATTGAATTATATGCCGCTAGTTTATGTGATATAGGATGATTGGTACTATATGGAATAGTCACATCAGTGTGTGTTGGTTTTCGGTGAATCGAATAATCAAGTACATTATTAACTCTTTGAATTTTTAAATCAAGAAAATTGATTTTGAACTATTTTCATCAACTTCTAATGTAAATTTAATTTTTGGGTGTAAATTATTAATGTGGTTGAAAAATATATCTAATTATCGTTCACTACCCATAAAACAAGCTAATGTCATCTACATATCTATACCCAAAATAAAACATTTTTTGAAATATTACTTTCAAAGATTTTTCTTTCTAAACTGTCCATTGGCGATATAGGGCTTCCCATTGGTAAACCTTCATTTTGAATAGATATCTTATTGCCAAAAATGAAATAATTCTGATTAATACATAAGTACATCAAATAAATTAAGTATATCTGATATTATTCCTGGATTAATATTTTTATCTTCTAGTAACTTTCTTACAAGTATTAGATATTTTTAGGAGGAATTTTAGTGAACATACTGGTAACATCAAATGAAATAAGCTTAGAGTTATCTTACAAGTTGAATGCTTTTAATTTTTTGATAGGTTCTATTGAATTTCTAATTGGATATTTAGATGTATATCCGTAACTATTATATGGAACCGTTAAATTACGTAAAATAACGAAAACAATTAGACCTGTAATTTCTTATGTTAATATTCCTAATAATATATTGGCAAGGAAACCTGAAAATATGAGTAGATTCCACAAAATAGGGGTCGAGACAGTTAATTTCATTAAATAAAAAGTTAGTGTTTTTAAATGAAACTCAAGGTCTCTAGTTAATTCCACAATATAATACAAGTTATTGAAAATTCTAAAAAATTGACAATTGTTTCGATAAATCAATATCATCGTCAGAATGACAGAAGTTACATTTCATTTTATGCCTACCTGATGTTTAGTAGTTATATTTTTGGCTAGACCAAGAAGTAACCTAACTTGTGATTGGCTTAATATATGTTTATAGAAAAAGAAGAAGATGTGATATTACAAATATTGAAGCTTAGATATTATTAGCCCTATGGTGATATCCTGGATATCATTTTTCCAATTAAGATCAGTATAACTGTGCAATGATATAGAAAACCAGGAAAACTATATCTGATGATCTTTACAATTATCACTTAAGAAGACAGTTTATTAGTGGAGAATTCCCTAGATTTAACTGTTCATTGACAACTTCATATTGTGGGTTTCTTAAATGTCTTTTAATTTCCAGTTCTTCAAGGAAATCCAGTTCTTGTTTCTTTTCACAAATATGCAGTACTTCTAGTTCTGTGTTAGGTGTCAATGAATGATTGGTGTCAAGTAGATGTATGAATAAAAATAAACGGTTAAGATTAAAACTAACTTTTCCGCATCTGTGAGATGCCCTGAACCATATTCTATCATAAAATTGTCACTTGTCTACACTTCGGGGGATGTATCGGGCTAATAAACTAAAATTTCTCCTAAAATAACCCAAAAAATACTATATCTGGATTTACAGAACCCGCTGTACTCGCTCTAGTCTGCTGAAAATCAATAGGGTACATCTGTGAAACACCTTGAAAAATATTCAAATATAAAATTGGTCACTTGTATACACTCCGGAGGCTGTATCGTGCTAACAACCCGAAATTTCTCCAAAAACAATAAAAAATGTGGCACCTCAGGTACCATAGCTCTGCTTCATCTATAAGACGCCCTGAACAATATTCAATAATAAAATTGGTCACTTGCATACTGTCTTGAGGCTGTATAGTGCTAATAAACTGATAATTCTCCACTTGTTATACTAGCTTTAGTGAGCTGAATATCTGTAGAGTTAATCTTTGAGACGCCTTAAATAATATCCTACTATAAAATTGGTCACTTGTATATACTCCGGAGGCTGTATCCTACTATCAAACTGAAATTTCTCCAAAAATTACAAAAATATCGTACTTAAAGTACTACAGCACCTATTGTACTCGCTCTGGTGAGCTTGAAATGAATATGCTTCATTTGTAGATGTTCTGAATAATATTCAATCATAAAATTGGTGATTTGTTGCACTCCGGAGACTGTATCGTGCTAACAAACTGAAATTTCTCAAAAAATTACAAAAATGTCGTACTTCAAGTACCATAGCACTCGTTCTACTGGCTTTAGTGAGCTGAATCTCAGAAGAGTTCATCTTTGAGACGCCCTGAACAGTATCCAATCATAAAATTGGTCAGTTGTATATACTCCGGAGGCTGTATCGTGCTAACAAACTGAAATTTCTCCAAACCGTTGTACTGGCTCTGGGGAGCTGAAAATCATTAGGCTTCGTCTGTGAGATGTCCTGAGCAATATTCAATCATAAAACTGGTGACTTGTTGGACTCCGGAGGCTGTATCGTGCTAACAAGATATGTAACGAGAAGTAGCCGACGACAACGACGACGACGACGACATACACACAGGATTTTTTTTTCTAAAATCCGTTTTTTCGTGTTGTTCTTGATGAAAATCGTGAAAATAACTCGAACAAAATTTTCATAATTTCATCTTTTTTTGGGGTAAACCAATAACTTATGTCATGTCTTGTTAGCACGATACAGCCTCAGGAGTGCAAGAAGTCACGAATTTTATGATAGAATATTGTTCAGGGCATCTCACAGAAGAACCATATTGATTTTCAGCTCACCAGAGCGAGTACAACGAGAGCTATGGTACCTAAAGTACTACATTTTGGTAATTTATGGAGAAATTTTGGTTGTTAGCACGATACAGCCTCCGAAGCTTAGACTATGAAAGAGAATCATAGTCTAAGCTCCGAAGTATATACAAGTGACCAATTTTATGATTAGATATTGTTCAGTGCGTATCACAAATGAACCTTATTGATTTTCAGCTCACCAGAGCCAGTACAACGGGTCCTATAAATCCAGATAAACCACATTGTTGGTCATTTTTGGAGAAATTTCTGTATGCTAGCACAATACAACCTCCGGAGTGCGGAAATAGTATTATTGTACAATAAGCATGAAATGACATACATTTCCCACGCTACGCTCGAATAATGCAAACAGATTATTCCCACTATAATAATGTTTTTATTGGCTAGAACGTATATGAATTACTGAAATTGAAAATTTCTATCGGTTTCAAGAAACGCCAAAAAATAATCTAGGGAACTGCCCCATATGCTGAGGTGGAAAGTGATTTTCAAACAAGAGAATGCACCGTATCTTTGGCTTCGATGGCAAAATTGTACAAACTACACTTCGAATTGTTTCTGCCGTCCCCCTATTCTCCGGATTTGGACCCCAGTGACATTTACCTGTTCGCTTTGGGAGGACTGACTATGTTGATGAATATTATTCAATTTGAGCGAAAAAGCTTTATTTTCATTACTAGACCGGAAAATTATCAGCCGATGTATGAATCTCCAGCTTTAATCAAACAAAAGGGCTCTTCTTTTCAATTTGAACAATTTAATCTACTTAAAATGAAATGCTTGATTTAATGAAACTGAAATATGATGTGAGTGATATGAATAAATTCATAATAGTATTTAAAATGAAATGATGTAATTACGCAATTTTACGGGGAATTAAACATGATTTTGTATTCAAGCGGTGTCGTTACTTGTTAGTGGTCGTGGTTGGTTGTAACGAGTGGTGGTGTCGACACGACGCTTAGCCTCAGAGCGCTACTCACATCGCGACGCCAACACGTACGCTTTAATTGCACTCTGATGAGAACGTGCGATTTATTCTTGACTACTGATGTTATTACAAATTTTATGCACAAATGTGGCTAATTGTTTTTCCTCCCATAAATCTCAAACATTTACGTTATTTGGTGTTTTACGATTTATTGTTTCTTTATATTGCAACAGCACGAGAAAGTAAATAATACTTGCTTGGAACTCTCATTGTATTTTGTGAGCTTGAAATTTCTCCATAGAGATAAAATATGATAGGCTATGTATAACTGCGAAAAATAATTGGAGGAGGAAGGAGAATGCTTTCTACCAGGTAACTAATAAATAAACATTTTATCAACGATCAACTGTGTAATTTATCAATCGCTTTGAAAGTATATATGAGTTACTATATCAATATTATAATATAGCGACCCGCACCGGCTTCGACCGGAGAGCATGTTATGCCCATTCCCTGGAAACTTAAATGAGAATGACAGTTCTTTCTAAAATAGTTGATCCTCCAGCTGTAAGTGGCGCTGACTCAAATTGGCAAGTGACAAGTTTCTGTATTTGTCATAATATTCTCTTATCTATGATATTTGTTTACATCGACTTCCAATATATTTTTATTTGTGTTATTTGTATTGAATAAATTTCCAATAAAAATGGTGTTTGTGTGCTGTGTTAAAGACTGTTTTAACTCTACTAAAAAGGATTTGAGATGCATCGTTTCCCGAATAATCAGGAAGTAAGTTAACCTTAAAAATTTCCCTAATAGTCCAGGAGAATTAGACTCAATACCTACCGGATATGGTTGTGTCGTTACGTAACTTAGATATTCTCAAGATTGATCGAAAATGATATATACAATCATATTATAAGTATGCGCTAGCGCAGAAAGGTGTGCTATTTGCAAAAAAATCGAGAACTGCAAAAATGCACGAAAACGCCGCTTTTTCTATCACTATTTTCAATATAACTCTGTACGTATGCAGTTTAGAGAAAAAATCTCAATAAAGTATCTTTTTAAAAAGGGTAAAGGTTCTGTACGAATTCAAGACAAGCTTAAATTCTTCCTGTAAATCATACATTAATTACATTTATATTCCACCCCTGTATAATAATCATTGCACATTTCTATATCTATACACATAATTCCTGCCTAAAATTCGTTTATAATATCTATTTAACACTCCAAAATCCACAAACATCAATTTTAACCATATCTTCACATACAAAAAATGATCTTAAAAACCTTCCTTATCTATAACAAAAGCAACCTTTGCATGACAAAAAACGACACTAGCCTACGCATAATTCAACCGTCGTTTATGACTGTTATAGTTTAAAATCATACAATTGATTGGCAACGAGACTTCCCCAGCTTACACTCACTCTGAGCACCACATAAATACGGATCCAACCCAACAATCCCACACTTACCAGTCTCTCATCGTACAAAAAGGTAGTTGACCGGTATAATTAGAACTCCAATAACCATTAAATACAATCAAATAAGTAATAATATTAAACCTCATAACTAGTAATCAGTGCTACATTCTAAATTGTTCCGCAAACGAACAACACTTATATTAAAATCTGAATAAAAAACAGTGAAAGTGTAAACGTATTTAATTTATCCGACAATATGAACTAAACTTAGAAAAAGCAACTTTTTCAACATCAAAGAAGCTGATTCTTCGAGATATGTATAAATACTGTTACTGCATTTTGCAATCTTACTCAAGGCAAAGTAAGACACTGCGAAACAGGTTCATAATTTACTAACTTGGAATTTGGTAACGATCTATTTGATACTTTCTACCAAAGCATTACGAGCCTTATTTTACAATGGCTTACTTCTCGATTGGAAGTATTCAGATTTATTTATATTGGGACAAGCGTTAGCTCAATACATCCCCAGGAGCGAAATTGCCAGCATACGTAGAACGATGAACAGCTTGGGATACTTAGGATACTGCTGTAATGGCCAACGAAATATTTGGCATAGTCTAAATTTGTAGGGTTTATTACGGTATCCCACACGTACCAGTCCCTCATCGTACAACTTCAGCCGGCGAATTGACCGGTACAATTAAAACTCCAATAAGCATTAAATGCAATCAAATAAGTAATAATATTAAACCTCATAACTAGTAACCAGTGCTACATTCTTAATTGTTCCGCAAACGAACAACACTTATATTAAAATCTGAATAAAAAACAGTGAAAGTGCGAACGCATTTAATGTATCCGACAATATGAATTCAACTTAGAAAAAGCAACTTTTGCCAGATCAAAGTGGCTGGTCCTTCGAGATATGTATCAATACTCTTACCGCATTTTGCAATCTTATTCAATGCAAAGTAAGACACTGTGAAACATGGTCCTTCGAGCAGGATCAGCAAAGTGATTATGGTTCTAGCAGAAAGCCATCACATCCCAAAGAAACCTGTGAGTCTTGAACAAACCCGAGCTAACAGCCCAGAACGAGAACCACGTAGAAAATAAAATTATCACCTACAACACAGCTGATAAACGAACGCCGGCATGTAAATAAGGTATTTATTATTCAATCAAGAATTTCGTATAGTTGATTATCGAATTTTAAAACATACAGTGTGAGACGAAATTCAATACGTAAATAATTTAAAAACATTTATTCCAATTCATGATTTAAAATTTTAGTTTTGAACACTTCTAACATTTCCAATGACATTTTGTAAAGCAATCATTTATATTATACAATATTAATCAAATAAGTATAAATATTAATCATTATAGACTGTGTGTTAGACATTATAATATTGCAACAGTCGTAATATTCTTAAAAAAGGCACGGCTATTTGCAAAAGTATAAAAATTTCGTTAAGTTCATGTGTAACAAAACTGTTATTTTTCTAAAAATAAATAATTTATTGTACAACTATTGATGAATATCTCATATTATAAAAGTAATGTCGTATTTTCTTTGCTCAACAATTGTTCATATTTTTACATTTCATTGATACTCGTTATTATTATTACTTTTTCATAATAATACAGAGAGATCCAACAGTATGATTTTAAAATCACAGACATCACTCTTCACATTGGAAAATCCATCTTTTGAAATTGGAAACTCAAAATAAAATCAGAAAATAACTTCAACAATTTCACATCATACAGGGTGAGACTCAAATTCGTTTACCTTTCATATACCGGTTTTTACAAAAAATAATTCAATGCACAATACTTTTACCAACTTAATAATTTGATCACAAATAACGTTACTTCCAACTCCAAACATAAAAAAAAATTCATTTACAATCATACTTGCGAGGTGACCTCTCTAACTTTAGATCTGTTAAATTTCAAATGATAACACAAGGCAAATTGTTTCTGCCCATTTCAACCTTTTGGCAGCTTGTAATAATGTATCAAAATGTACTGCACAACAATTCAGTATTCACATCTGAAGCTAGAGCTATAGTAAAATCATTATTAAATTTAAACATTGGTAGGGCAGATTTGTTTGATGCTTTAATTGTTCATATTTTAAAAACCAAATTAGATTATGGTACTAAAAGATCTCTTGAAAATAAATAGACTGATCAAAATTTAATCACTAGCGATAATATTTTTGACTTTTGGAGAAAAAATGTACTGTTTCTCACCCATCCGCATCATAGTCATTATTCTAGTGTGACCACACCATCCAACAGAGTGACTTTATTTACAAATCAACACTCACTCGCTGATCAAACCTTACCCAACTCACCATGCAACAATGATCAACGTAACCAACCTTCTTCGTGTGCAGCTCATAACTCCAACAACAATCCAACATGCTCCTTCTGTGAAATATGTAAGAGAAAATAATATGTGCATCAGGTGTTTAGGTTCCAAACATACACTCTATAACTGTCTATCTACTAGATCATGTTCCATTTGCCAGAAAAGGCATCACACTTTACATCACTCAACCCCTTCTTTCACTTTCATGCATCAAATATGACACTCCGAAAATCGCTATGACACATTATTTTCATTCTTCTGTTGTAACCACAACACCTAATCAAAACTTACCCTCAAATCAACACTCTTAAATCACAAAACACTTTTAAATCAAAACTCACTCTCAAATTAAAACACTCTTAACTCAAAACTCATTCTCAAACTAAAACGTACACTCAAACAAACGACTCACTTTCTTACTCAACTCTCTTTCAGTGCATAATAGCACTCAGTCACTACTTAAACTCTTTTCTCATCAAGAACCTTTCGTCCTCTGGAAGAACAGTGATTAACCCCTAAACTTATACTCTTATACACTTGGAAAAAATTTAAACAATTGGAAAAAGACTCAGACATGTAGACACTCACAAATACTTATACATTTAAAATCCTAGACACTTAAATATTAAAAATTAAAACTCTCTCAAGGAGACACTTGGGTGATGTTAAAGCAAACCTCATCCCCCTCCTCAATTCTTCTCTTACATTTAAAAAAAACCTCAAGGGGACACTTGGGTGATGTTAAGAAAACGTCATCCCCCTCCTCACTTGCTACTTGAAAAACCTCAAAGGGACACTTGGGTGATGTTAAGAAAACGTCACCCCCCTCCTCACCCTCTCTCTTTCTCTCTCTTTTCTAACCCTCACTCTTAAAAAAAACAAAAAGGAGACACTTGGGTGATGTTTAGAAAGCGTCATCATCCTCCTCATTTGTGACTTGAAAACTACATTGACGACACTTTGAACATGAAAAGACGACGAATACAAAAACACTAAAACCAATATATCTCACCCTACGCGGCTTCGTGCGTAACTTTTCCGTTCGTGCGTAAAATGCTTCTTACAACACACGTTACGTAATATACTATCACCCCTGTATAATAATTATTACACATTTCTATACCTATACACATAATTCCTGCCTAAAATTTGTTCATAATATCTATTTAACACTCCAAAATCCACAAACATCAATTTTAACCATATCTTCACATACAAAAAATTATCTTAAAAACGACAATGACAAAAAACGACCCTAGCCTACGTATAATTCAACCGTTTATGACGGTTAGAGTTTAAAATCATACAATTCATTGGCCAATTCCCCACGTGATTTCCCCAGCTTACACCCACTCTGAGCATCACATAAATACGGATCCAACCCAACAATCCCACACTTACCAGTCTCTCATCGTACAAAAAGGTAGTTGACCGGTATAATTAGAACTCCAATAAGCATTAAATACAATCAAATAAGTAATAATATTGAACCTCATAACTAGTAACCAGTGCTACATTCTTGATTGTTCCGCAAACGAACAATACTTATATTAAAATCTGAATAAAAAACAGTGAAAGTGCAAACGTATTTAATTTATCCGACATTATGAACTCAACTTAGAAAAAGCAACTTTTTCCACATCAAAGTGACTGGTCCTTCGATCTATTTGATACTTTCTACCAAAGCATTAAGGGCCTTATTTTACAATGGCTTACTTCTCGATTGGAAGCATTAATATTTATTTATATTGGGACAAGCGTTAGCTCAATACATCCCCAGGAGCGAAATTGCCAGCATACGTAGAACGATGAACAGCTTATGATATTTAGGATACTGCTGTAATGGCCAACTTATGAAATATTTGGAATAGTCTAAATCTGTAGTGTTTATTACGGTATCCCAGAAAGCCAAGAAATTCTTATAGCCGATACCGTTGTCGATATCGCTTAATAGCTTTTATTTTTTCGATGTTAGATTCAACACTGTAAGAAAAAGAAGAAGATTCAAAACCCTCTTTTGATAATTCGAAAACTCGTGGAAGACCAGTTAACGGTGCCTCTACGATAAATCATTTTATTTGGAAATAATTTGTTCACCGCAGCAATTGATGAGTCAAAAGTGTGGCATCTGGCCCTATCTGGCTGAAAATATGTTAAACAGTTATATCCTTGGACCTTTTTCAAATCTAAAGTCAGGAAGCTTCTTAGTATTTAAAGATACCGAGAGCAGATAATTACAGATTTTGATTTAAGTGAGGCTATTGCTCATTCGATCGTTTCTGCATCTCTAACAGGTTACGGGCAACCTATCTTTTGAATCCTTATTCATTTGATCAGTTATACTTAAATATTCGAATCAACTCTCTGTTGCTCGCGTCGCTTTACGCTTGGTGAGAGCGATATTTCGCGTTATAGGCACGCTGATTGCTAACTTCTCAATTACGCAAAAAGCGCGTTACCTTTTCTACCTCTAAAACCCACTGAACCGCTATAACAAAAAAGCCTACTATTCGTTTTCGAAACTTTGTATATTGATATTTAAGAGATTAGTTAATATTGATCGTTTTATTTCAAACAATGGAGTAACTTATATGATTGAGATAATCCAATATAATATCATTAGTGCGATAACTATTCTTTGAACACATTTTCTCTTAACAATCAGTTCAAAAAGTAATAATATGTTCGAGGAAACTAAATACATATCTGGTATACCAATAAAATTTGTAAAATAAAAAATCCCAAAAATTATTGACTCATGAGCAGCTTCTCATAATTGTAAGAGGCAATAACTTCAATAATAGTGACGTTGACAGAAAATGAGCCAATGAAAATTCCAGATTCATTAGGAATAAAAACAATGCCAAAAACTCTACTAAAAAGAGATGAAAAGATTCCATTAAAGAAAAACTGAAAGAAACAAATTAAGAGGATCTATAAAAATCAAAATCGGGAATAATCACTAACGATACCATTATTATGGAAACAAGCTCCCACTATTCCTATTAACTCAGCTTCCGGAGCTGAGTTACCTTTGTTTCCTGAGGTATTTTAGAGTTACTGACTATATTTCAAAATGAGAAGCAAACTCTATCACCAGATCAAAAAATCAATTTGTCGCTGTTTTTAGTAGTTCAATCTTGGACAGGATGAGTTGTATCACACATTTTACTTATTCAACGCAGAATAAGCAGATAATTGTCGAATTTCAATCGTACTAGAACATTTCTTTTGTGTGTATGCTCTAGTCAGCTGTAATAACTCGTAAATGAACAAAATTCCCTTCAAGAACCTATTTTGATGTCAAAAATAATTCACATATATCTTGAGATATATGTAAATAATTGTTCTACTTTCAACATCAAATTAAAACTTCATTTTCATGTTTATATCGAGCGATTTGGGGAGACGCTAAAGAAATGCGTAAAGTGGTAAAGTTAGCGGCTCGTAAAAAATCTAATGAAAGTGAAAATATCAAAGTTACCAAAAACTTAATTAAAAATCAAATAACCCAACTTTTCCTTTTCTCATAATTTTTTCCACAACATTTTTCGCTCATTGTTATCTTTATTTCAAGATGGTTTGAAAATTACGACAGAAAAAGTTGTAGAAAGACCAAAGCCACCACAAAAGTGATGCTAATGGCTCTCTCAACATGATACAATATAATTACCTAAAGTTGGGTATCATTTTGTGGCTTGAGTATTTATTAGCCTCAGTTACCGTGGACACCGAATACCAGTGACGTAACTGAATGGGAAAAATAATGAACAGATAATAAAAAGTATACGCCAGAATAAACAGTGTCGAAACGTAGGGTGCGATAGAGTGGCTTACATAATGTGCAAATTATATTTTGGTTCTTGAAAATCAAGTTTTTGAAAACAAAATATCTATTTTCTGAAGTTTATTACTATTAATATTTGAGTACGGTAACGGAGAAATGGAATAGGTAACGTTATATTCTAGACTTATTGTCTATCCAGCGTATTTACCTATGTTTTACATTGCACACAGAATCAGAATATTTTCTTTTTGCAATGAAATCAATCACTTGTCACAAAATAGTTTCTTCATCTCCTGGAGGAATTTTGTAAAGAACAAATAAAACTTCTTGTCAATTTCGTTCCTTGATATACATTTGAAGCCGTTCTCGATACTTATACACTATTATAAGGATGCAAACAGTGACTACGATTAATACAGGGATCGTGGAAAGCATTTTGTCGGAACAAAATGGTTGTATAAGTTGATGTTCTTGATGTATTCGCTGGAGTTGATCTAGATTTGTTTTTTCTATTTTGATGATTTCAGGATAACATGCAACTATTCGAATTTCTTGTTGAGTAAGTGGATAATTAGATTTGATTGTTTCAGAAATCGGGCGTGTGAGATTCACTGTGGGTTTCTATATTAACGACGAAAAGATATTATTAAAATGAAAGGTAAACATTAGTGCGGATTTGCTCTGAAATTTAAGAGACTTCTTGGCACTGATAAGGACTGTCTAATTTTCTACAGGCATCATCCGAATATTGGAAAAGCACTATAATACCAGCGGAATAAATGCATGTGTCATATATCATTGCAATAGAAAAATGAAGCTGGTAAATTTCTGAGGAAGCATTTTCTAACAAAACTTGCAATTGTTTTAAAGGAAAATCATCTAAGAAGATCAGCACCTGCCAAGATAACAAGAATAGAAGAAATATTGAAAATACCAACGGAAGAGCCGCGACGAGATCCCAATGAACCACTATGTACAGGACATTGTTTGGAATGTACATCCCGACAAAACTAAATACTTCTGTACGTTATGTAATAAGTTTATTGGTCTGGAGAACTCATAGTTTGTTCTGTTTGTTTGGAAAATGTAGTATAGAAAATATTTTTTGTAATTTTCAGTAACAATGATTTTTTTGTGTATTGAATAAACATTTTTAGTTATTTTATCAATTGACTTATGTTTAGTTTAGTTGTTGGTTTATGATCAATAAAAGTTATTACCTGTATAATTTTTTTAATATTAGAGATTAATATGCAGGAAGACTCCAAAGTCGGAATGTCGGACCGACGTCACCGATCATATGATATTTTTCCACGTCACCTGTGGAGGGTTAACCAGATGGTTGTTATCTGTCAAAAATATGTATTCCATAATAATATAATAAAACAGGTGTTAAATTCATACAGATATTTACATTTCTCATATAAAAATGTGCGGCAAGTTACTTCATAAATTGGAAAAAAAACATTTACTTTTAAGGGAGGGTTGGGAAATGGTGCGCAGTTAAGCAGAAAATGTGTTTGTCTCAATAAGAATGAAGGTTTTCTAACTTTGAGGACAAATTCAGAGTCACTGATTCTTCTACTTTATTGTAAGTAAAACAATATTTACATAAGGTATTGACGTAAGGAGTATAAATTTGAAATATGTGGAAATGCATTTGCGCACATTTACCCGACCCGGCGGTTAATGATGCGCATAGGTTAGGGAATGGTGCGCACTAAGCCTTGATTGAAAAAATTACAATACATTTCACAAATCAAGTTTTATTTCTGAAAGTTAACATGAAATCAAAATTGTTTTATGAGCAATCGTCACACTTATAGATTTCTGCCGTGTCTGCACCTGTGCACGCCGCATGGTCCCATGAAGCACACAACACACAGCGGTACCATACTTCGTTTTTGCCAAATTCCCCACATATGCCACAAATATCGTTGGGGCTCGAAGGCTTTGGCAGCGGAGGAGGTATGAAGCTCAGTTCAACATCGTCCAGTTCGTCGTTGTCACATATGTCAGACAAATCTTCATCCACGGTGTCGTCTGATGAGTCAGATTCTGCATCTTTCTGCAGTCTCTTTTTTCCTTTGAGTTTATTGTTGCTTGTGGTTTCACTGCTGAAGCATCTGCGGACCAACTTCTTTTTGTCCGTTTGGTCATCATTTTTTCTTTTCAAACTTTCTTCCCTCAATTTATTTTTTTCTTCAGCCGCTTCTAATTCTTTCCCGACAGGGGTGCTTGTGAGTTCTGCTTTTTGGGTGGTTTTCTTTTCATTTCTTTG
Source organism: Galeruca laticollis (assembly GCA_963921935.1). Taxonomy (NCBI): domain Eukaryota; kingdom Metazoa; phylum Arthropoda; class Insecta; order Coleoptera; family Chrysomelidae; genus Galeruca; species Galeruca laticollis. The sequence goes on from OY998180.1 coordinate 169,658,435, forward strand.
TTGACCTGTTTCTTCGGTATAGGAGCTAGGGCCAGGAAAGAATTATCTTTGGATGTACTAGGCTGAGATTAAAGAATTTGTACCAATATCGGGCAATGAATTAGCAGCTTCAACTCCAGATAGAGCAAAGTCATCAGCATCAGCAGAACAGCCTTCTATTGCGTATTCTCTTACATGCTTGGAAGGAGCAAAATCGTCTTCTTTGAACTTGTCCGGATCCAATGGGCAGATTCCCGCAGTGCGAAATCCTGAAACACACTTCTCCATCGTCGCGACTTTCATGAAGGCCTTGTTCAATAGTTCAGCTATATCATACTCTATTATTTTTTGGTGGCCAGTTGTAGAGAGGTACAGATCATATTCTCGGTAAAGAGCGTTCTTCAATGGACTGAAAAATATCAAGTCCAGCGGCTGAAGGTGATCCGAAGTGTGGGGTGGGAGAGACACCATATGGATATTGTTCTCTCTACAGAAATTATAAGCGAAGATCGAAATGTGGCTTGAGTGGTTGTCTAAAACCAAAAGTATGGGGTCGGTAGCTGTAGGTTTTGAGTGCTTTACCATGTGAGATAACCAGTCCAGAAATAGCTCAGAATTGGTCCATCCATTCTTCGAACATCGATAAAGGGCCCCCACGGGGCCGTTTTCTTTGATGAGTTGCTAGCATCCTTTTCCGAGGATAAATAAGCATAGGAGAAATGTAATTTCCTGCTGCATTGGCACAAAATACACCCGTTATAGTTCTTCCTCGTTGAGCAGAAATAGCCGAACCAACTTTTTTTGCTCCTTTGACTCCGTAAACCTTTGGACATTTGGCTTGGACCGTTGTTATTCCAGTCTCGTCCATGTTAAATATTCTGCTTGGTTCAAACTTGAATTTCTACATCAGAATCTGAAGATTGGAGTAAAATAAGTTCCACAGCTTCTTTATTGAAGGATGCGATCCGATTCAAACTGGTTCCCTCCGGCTGCCTAAGTTTTATCTCAGGAAATCTTTTCAGAAAACCATAAAGCCATGCTTCTCCAGCAAGACCCTTTTGTCGATTAAAATTGTGATTGATTGAGTGATGCTCTGCATACCTAAATGCTAGCCTTCTGAGCCCACCAGGAGTCAATCCGTAGAATAATTTAGAAACGAACAGAATATATTCCTTCAACTCGACTTCAGTATCGTGGGTGAATACAGTCTTACGGCCTAGACGAGGTAGCTTGAGATCATCTTCTGTGAGTTTTTTTCTCATCGTCGATTCGGGTATTTTAAAACATCTTCCCACTTCTCTGATTTTTCTGCCATCATTTCTTATTGCATCCAGGGCGTTTTGCAGATGTTCAGCTGTGTAGGAAAGGTTCGTTGTCTTACGAGTGTACTTCTGAGGCATCTGAAATCAAAATTCAGAATAAATATTTGCTACTATTCATCTACGTGAGGGGTAATCGTGCGCACTAGTGCGCACGATTACCCTTCTGTGTTTGTTTTGGATAATTGCCAAAATTTTCATAGAAAAAACTAATTTAATTGAAGTTGGACAATACTAAAACATTCCTCAAACACTACATTTCAAAGAGATACCTCATGCGAAATTATTGGATAAAAATTGTGGACTCACCGCCTTATTTTGGAGCACCCAAAAATTACAAAAAAAGTAAACAAACCGACCATGTGCTTTCACCTCGGTCGTGTGCGTACTGGCATCACGTCCGATTGCATTCGGAAGACGCGTGACGTGGCGTACCCTGCGGTATCGCTCAACTGACCTCTATATGCCGCGAAATTCAAAATAAGTTGGAGCGCACGATTACCCGCCGCGCACCATTACCAAACTCTCCCTTACTACAGAATGTTTCTTCTTCTGAAAATCGATTACTCGATAGCTCGATTACTCTTATGGAATCGACGCTCTCTGCTGCAACAAGTTGACTTTACTAAATAAAAAAGTATTTTCTTGTAAATGAGAAGTGGAAAACTTTGTAAGATATAGTTTTCTCGGTCATTCTTGCGAAATTGGAATGCAGAAAATGTGTTCAATGCCTTGTTAGCCTATTAGAAAACAGGTAAGTGAGGCTATAGCCATGTAATGAACATATATGCTAGGAATATTCTTTGGTAAAATGGGGTTTGACACAGAGTCCATAAGCGATAATGTGTTAGAAACAAATATAAATTCAGTGTATTACTTTTTTTCTCTAACAGGATATCATAACTGAGCAAAAATGGAAAATGTGCCAAAGTTCCGTAAGCGACGACAATGTGTTATAAACGAAGTATAAATTCATTCAGAAATCACTGAACGATTTGAAGTAAACTTATACGTTGCCGACTTTCGATTGTACATTTATATTAATTGTAAAATGCATTGTTCTAACACGAGAACAAGTTATAAGAAGCTTTTAATTATGATAATTCGAGAGGTTGTAACAGATCATGATAATTAATCCGATCTATTTGTTCAACATTTTAATGTAGTACTGGAAATTGTTCCAGTTTTCAATTTGAAAGCGGTTAAAACCTTTACTTTTTTGAGATTTGGCAACGTGGAAATATGTCGGCCGAACACTTGTATGTATTTCCTTTTTGTATCAGTAAAAATGGTTTCACTGTTCTTACGTTTGTTTTCAAATGAGAAGCGAATTCTTACAGTACAAATTAAAAAACGCTTTTTATAAGAAACTTGAATAAAATCGAATTCTAATGAAAATACCAATTACTTTTAAATAAGTAATATTCTGATAGGTAATAAATAAATAAACTTCTTAATTATTCAATGAATCTAAATCAAATAGTCGAATAAACCCCCGTTTTGAGCTAAACAGTAACCGAGCCGGTTATAAAATTCTTAACGAACATGGGTGAGTATTTGAGGTGTTATCTCCATAGATGCTTGTAGAATTTGTTCATTTTGAGAATTGTCCCTGTTCACCTGGAATCCATAAATTCCCGATTTCACATAACCCCAGAAAAAGAAATAGTTGGGTGCCAAATCTGGAGATCTAGCAGGCCATCTAATATTACCATTCGTAGAGATTATCCTATTGGGAAATTATGTATTTAAAAAATGCATTGCTAATCGATATTTATGCGATGCACAACCGACTTGTTGGTAACAAATAACATTGAAGTTGACCCCTAATTCTGTGAGGGCAAGAATACTTTGGACCAATTAAATGTTCACCTAATATTCCAGCCCAAACATTTAACTTCTGGGGATATTGAGTTCTACTATTGTAGTGCTTGTGCAGGTTTGTCCTGGACCAATATCGCATAACGGATGAATTATGTGCACCGTGTATGGTAAAAGTCGATTCATCTGTGAACAAAATATTTTTCGAAAAGTTTGCATCTAATTGTATTATTTCCATAACAATGTCACAAAATTCCATTCTACGAAATTGATCGTCTGGTAATATTTCATGGGTCTGTTTCAGTTTAAAACTAAGATAGCCATTTTTTCCAATACATTCCGAATCGTTTGCACTTTTAGGTGTATCTGCATGCTCATTTTATAAGATTTACAAAGATCTTTCGTCATTCGGAAACAAACAGGTAGTGACGTACAGTTAGACGTCCAAACTATAGCTGGTAGTACCGCTCTCGAGAGGCGCACGCGCGATTCGTATTCGAATATTCTACTATCCTTCTTGGAACTGTAATAATGTACGCTAACTTTAGATTGTCTATCTCACCCTGCCTCTTTTTAGCACACTGGTAATGCCATGTGCCTCTTACATTTTCCCGTTGACTATGAGGCGATTATTGTTTTACGTTAGAATTAAATGAGGAATGATTTCTATTATTAAAAAGGAATATTGTATGGGCACTTATACTTTTAACGGGTAGATTGAAAATGAAGAGAGGGCATAGATAAAAATAGAAGAATTACGGCTCTAGACGAAATCGTTCTATCAGGAGCGTAGGAATTACATGCGGTTTACGCTAATCGTCAGAATTGAATATTGGCCATTTTATAATATGTACAGTATTTAATTTACGAGCTGCAATAATAAATTATTTCAAAAAGTAGCCTATTTATGTTACTATCCTCGATTTATTGTTTTTCATATTATAAGCAATAAAATTATTAGATTTTCAACCTATCTTTGAAAAACAATTTATTTAACAGTTTGTGCAACCATACTTCTTTCGCATGTTATGATACGCTGTTAAAGAAAATAGGTGATACACTGAATATACTTGTTTCCTTCTAACACATTGTCGCTTATGTGTTAAACCCCAAGTCACCAAATAAGGTTCCTAGCACTGTACATATAAGCAAGTGTGCCGCTTACAACAGTCGATTTGTCTGATCCCAACTAGGACATTGACAAACTGAAATAGGAAAGTTTGTTCCAAAATTATATATCATTAGGACATTTATCCCTAATAAATAGGATAGTGTTTTTTTCTACCAATAAAGTAACCAATAACTCTCAAAATAAAATTGTGAAATGGAATTTGCGTGGTAGTAGTAACAGTAACTGATCTTACTGATTAAGGAAGAGAACTCTTTTGAAGACCCCATTCTTTTAAAATAAATAATTTTGTAAAAGACCGTCGGGCACAGGAGCAGGCGTCTACGGCGTCAGGCCTAGGCAAAGTATATCAAATAATTCGTTAGTCATTAAACATTCAAAGATGTGTTGACCAAGGACTATTAGAGTCAGCATTTAGACATACAACACTTTTAACTATATTTAATATTTATATAAAAAATTGTGTAAAAAGCGATGAGTAAACAAATAGATAGAAGTTTTGGTTAGGTCAAGTAAGTGGGCTACAAATTAATATTAAAAATATATAAAGATTAAGAGATATCTTTTGGCGAGAAGAATAAATCATAATAAATTCAATTATGTTAGTAGAAAAGACATTACGAAACTTTTTCATTGAAAATTAACGAATTTATTGTTCAGTTTCTCGGAATTCCTAACCCCAAAAGATCATAATTACTAATTACTAACGCCTACAATTTTGATATAAGTTAAATAAATCAATATAGTTTTATTTTTAAATTTCCCATGTATATAGATTAATTTATAAAATAAAAATTTTAGTCCTTTAGAACAATCATATAACGACAATGAAGTTTATGACTTGGTGGGCATTGGTATCACAATAGTTGACAGCGTTACGAGTCCCCTCTCTTTCCTAGTCTAAGGTCGGGCGGCTCTTAAAGCTCTAGCAAGCCTTAGCTATACTTCGAAGTTAGTGTGGGACTGACATAACATCTTGAAACCACTGAAAAAAGCGAATAAGGTAATTCTTATTTGAGTGCTAAGTCACATAGGTATAGCTGGAAATGAGGGAGCTGATAAATGTGCCAAGAAAGGAGCTAATATGTCCTTTATGGGACCAGAGCAAGCGTGTGGCTGTCTCCAACTGTCGAACGAACACCAAAAGCTGGACCAGGGTCTCTGATTGTGCAGGAAATAACTGCGAAAAGTGGTAGGATTCTTGACTGGCCACTTGTTATTCAATGCACACCCAGCGAAACTGGGGATTGGCGTAACAGACTCCCAATGCAGGAAGTGCGGATAGGCAGAAGAAATTGCAAGGCATGTCATATTCTACTGTCCTGCTTTATGCAGAAGGGGAGCCTCCTATTCAAATACCATTTCAGATACAAATCAGGAGGGATTGCAGGAAAGCTTTATCCGCGGAATTTTCATATAATTATCAAGAACCTATCTTGATATAATATAGGGACAAAAATTACAATTCGTCGCTTTGTGGCCTCTCGATAACTTCCGGGCTATTTTTCACTAAGGTTTTCCATAAGTATGGCAATTTTCCAGTTTTTTTGGCTTGGAGGAAGGAATATCCTTTTTATATTTGGGGATGCGAGAATTTTTGTTTTTGTTGGTGGTGCATCAGAGTCCTTTAGGAGTGGACTCCACTACCCTATACTTTTATCGGAAATTGTCATTAAGGGAGACAACTTTATATAATGAGGTTTAACTAAGTAGGTGAAGGGGTGATTCTGTTTTTGTTGGTGGTTCATTAACCCTCCCCCATAAATAAACAACTGTAGTCTCTCGGGAAATGAAGTGCAAAGAAAATCATTTTTGGAGCATATTGGTGCATTAGGAGTGCATAACGACCAAATATGGTTTTGTTGAAAATATCTATTGGGACTTAACGGACCTTGGCTTTGGGTTGTAGCTAAACAAATTTACAGTAATAATCAGATGAAAGTCGCGGCTTTAGAAACTCTAGTTCGAGATATGGTACTGGATGGATTTACTGTTGCTGATGCTGGGCAAAAAATAATGAGTTTGAGAAATACTTTAAGCAAGGAATTACAAAAAATTGTAAAAGTCTTTTAAATCTGAAATGCGTGCTGATCACGGATGCACCCCAACCATAAAGTGGTTCCATATCATGAACGTATTTATGAAAAAATCAAAAGAAAAAAAATTTACTCAAAGCATCTCTTCAATCAAAATTTCCGATATTTTCAACAAAACATTTTTAAATCAAGTGAACTCTCCTGCGTAGGTGCTTGTACAAGTAACTGGTACAAGTAATTATACCAATGTAAACGCGCCTTAATATAATCGACCCCTTACCGACAGCTCTCTTTGCGCTTCGCTGTTATCGCCGTTTGTAACGCCGCTCCACTAAGCGATTGTATCGATATAACCCAGTCAGTTTCAAATTAGAAAACTTAGGACACACTTGGAAGTTAGAAACAGCAGACTGGCAAAGTTCATAGACTTAATTGATCAAGATATGACCAACTATTGTTTAATGGGAGACATAAACGACACTGTATATAAGCTATACTACACGATGAAATATTTATTGCCGTGTGGCATTTAATATTAGATAGAATACTAGACATTAAATACTATGAAAATTATTCACCAAATTTTCAGATTTCTATGAATCTTGGTAATAGGGCATTATCGAACAGATTATTTTTTTTTATCGAGGTAATACCTGACCTTCATATTCATTAATCATAATAATCTGAGAGTTCACTTATTTAAAATTTGTTTCTTGATTACAATTAGTTTGTGAGCCAGAATCTAAATCAGAATCGGAGTTGTCAGAACGTTCTGAATTAAGTACAAAATTATTATATATAACATCAGAAACTGGACTACTTTCGCCATCTAGTTGAAATTGTATCTGAGAATTTACTATGTTTCCTCGAAATTCCTCTTCCTTACGATCCAACTGTTCACTCAATCAATTTATCAATTTTAGGTATGTCGTTGAAACCTTTTCACAAACAAAAAAAAAATTTTTTAAAAATATTTATTGGAGAAAGATACAAGTTCCAAGATACGAAGTAGATTAGATACTGAAATTATAATAGTGAATAACTAAAAAGGATATAAATACACTGAGTGACACAGAAACCCGAGACCCAGTAAATATTATATTTCAATAATATTTCACGTACAAGTTTATCATAAAAGTCTTAATACAAAAATTACAATTTGAGCGCTATCAGTTGAACATTCCCGTTTTTATTCAATTATTTTTTTGCTGTAAGTACTGAACGAACCGGCTCGTAACAGAATATAGAATTTACTCTAGTACGGTGGTTTTAACCGTAGCTTTACATGAATTCAAAAGTGTTTATCATGCATAGAGTGCGAAGAAATGCAAATTATCGGCAGCTAACTGAGGTCGAGAGATGTCGAATTGTTGGTCTTCGAGAAGCTGGGCTGACATTCTGAGAAATTGCTGGTAGAATATACAGGAGTGTGGATGTTATCAGGCATGGCACCGAAAAGGCCGAAAACGAAGAGCCATAGGTGCAGTACGAGTTGAACATGGAAGGGTCCTTGGAATGCGAAAAGCTTTTAGACGAATAAGTAGATATAGAATTTTCCATACCGATATCAGTTGGTGTTAACTTTAACGACTAATGTGGAATCAGGAATGGAACACTATCGTCTTCAGTGATGAAACCGGGCTCTACCTAGACATGCATGTTGGTCAAGCAACGGTGAGAAGAAGACGAGGCGAGAGTCGTAACCCTCAATTATTGTTGTTGGGCGGCATATATATATCGTACTGTTAGAGTTCTGATATGGGGTGCCATTTGTTATGGCTCAAGGTTACGTTTAGTCTCTATCAGGGGCAAGATGAATGCACATCGATACATTCAAGAAATATTGGAACCATATCCGATTCCTTACATCAGGATACTTCAAAATTCAACTTTTCAGCGAGATAACGCTCGGCCACATATAGCCAGACAAACCTTGGACAACTTCCACCAGGATCAAAGTTATCTTCTACCTTGCATCCCAAGATCCCCGATTTGTCTCCAATTGAACATGTGTGCGACATAATCGGTAGCAGGTTAAGAAATTTACAATGTCCTCCATCTCTGATGGCACTTCGACATAAGATAGAGGTGGCGTGGAATGAGGTACCCCAGAAGGATATTTATCACCTGATTATGAGTATGCCTAGTTGCATTAGGGAATGTGTAACCTATTATTAAAGTTGTTGAGCACAAACTTAGATTATCTTCACCCGATATACTTATTACGAACTCCATGATATGTATGCCAAATATTACCGAAATAAAATCATTTTTACTGAGTGTTCGGGTTTGTATGTTACTGAGTATACAATATAAGCAAATAAATAAGGTCGAAGAGAAAGTATTAGAGTTTTTTTAAATGGGACTAAATAGTGCCAAATCATCAAAAACATATTTCTGTAAAAAATACGTATTTCTATGAAGTAGACATAAAATCAAGAAAATTTATTCACTAAAATACAAATAACAAGATTAAGAAATAAAATATCTGTCTCAGTCTCCACAATCCTCAAAGCCAATAGACTAGTGCCATACAATCAACAATACATCTATAGGCATAGAAAATGCTGAACAAATTCTCTCAATAGGGATTCAGAAATGGGGATAGTACTTTGGCACAAATTATTCTAGATTTCAACCAAATTAAGAATGGATTCCGTACTAAGAATCCTCAATCTGTAACACTCAATATTCAAAAGGCTTCCGTGTCCATATGCTCGAAGTATCAATGCACAAACTATTACTTTCCAAGTGTCTACTTTATTCCATTTTGCAGTGGCAACTATGCTGTAATGTTTTCTTATTTATTTAAAAGTTTTTATTACGACGGGTGGGATAAATTTATACACACGGTATGTCTATTCACTTAATCAATTTATACACTTAACTATTCACTAATTCACTTACACTAATTTATATATACACTTCACTACTTATACTTAATTTCTATATTTACTTGTTCACTGTTTATTCTGCCGCTGGTCGGAATTCTTTATATACTAAGTGCCCTTTTCTATGGATAATTCTATATTGCCGCTCACACAAAAACAATCGCCTCCTTGGAATTGTCACAAAAAATAATGGTAAACAGTTCGAAGAATTCACTGCGCATTCGCCAAAATTTTAACTTTCATACATGGCATAGACAAAGTCGGATTCAGGGACTACACCAGTGTGCGATTTCGTAACATTTACCCCTCCTTAAAAGGAAGTTCATCCTAGAACTTCTGTGTAGCCGGAACTAGATGTTTAAATCGGCAACTGGACCCACGTCTACATTTTCCGGTCGTATGGAAATAACAGGGCACCGTCTTCAACGGGTACCTATAACGAGGGGTATAGCTGCAAATTAATATGTGGACAACGGTATCTTGGAAGATCACCTCTATCATGTTCTTGATGACTCGCCAATCCAACTGATTGCACTCTATCCAGGGTATTGTTAGTTTCTCCACGTGGGATTCCAGCACATGATCTCGAAGGCTTCGTAGCGCTTCCCCACATTCCGGTAGGTGGATCGATCTGGAAATTCATTTCTAGTTACCAGGTAGAAGACGTTCCGCGAATTGTGTTTGAGTCTCAGTGTCTTGCCAGGGACTGGCATATGATCTTCAAGTTTATCTAATTGTCCAAATTTCTTTCGAAAGACGGTTCTCAAACCTCGAGCGTGTTTGTGACTGGCGGAGATGTTATGTGCCAGTGAGTACTCTTCCGGGAGCGTGGACAAATCTTGTCTTTGTTCTGTAGCGACTCCGTATCTAGCTTTCCCGGTACCTCCGTATGCGCCCATAAATTCTTCGAAAGTTGGGTCAGACTCTTGTTGTAGATGGTTCACCCTTTCCTATTTGTCATGGTCTCCTCCGATTGGCGCTAATCGGTTATACGATAGATGATGTCGTTGGTCCTCTTCTTGATTAAGTATGGACCTTCCCATGATTTCTATAATTTTGGAGAAAATCCTTTTCTCTTTGTCGGGTTGTGTAACCATAATTTGTCCCCTTTTTTGAAATTGCCTTCTGTGGCCTGCGTATAACACCGTTTTTTCATTCTGTCACTGGCAACTTGAAGATTCGTTCGAACCAATTCGTGCACATCGTCCATCCTTCATCTCAATTGGATCACGTAATCTTATCCTGCTAAATCTTTGCCAGGCCGACAGCCAAACTTCAGGTCACAAGGAAACCTCATTTCACGTCCAAATAGAATTTTCGCAGGTGTTTCATCCGTGGACCCATTTATGGCAGATCGATAAGCCAATGCAAATAGGGAAAGATACTGGTTCCAATCTCTCTGGTGGCTGGAAACAACTTTGGACAGGTATTTTCCAATGGTCCTGTTCATTCTTTCGACCATTCCATCCGATTGTGCATGCAACGATGTTGTCCTGGTCTTCTTCATTCCCAGCTTATCACAAATTTCTTGGAATACCTGGCTCTCGAAATTTCTTCCTCGGTCGCTGTGGAATTCCAAGGGCACTCCAAATCGGCTAATAAATTCTTTCACCAATACATCCGCAACAGTTGTGGCCTCTTGATTCGGGATCGCGTAATTTTCCACCCACTTTGTGAAATAATCCATTACAACCAGGATGTACTTACCACCATTTTCTGTCGTCGGAAATGGTCCAGCGATGTCTAAAGCAACAATTTCGAAATGGCTTCCAACATTATATTGTTTCATGGGGGCCTTTCTCTTGCGATGTGGTCCATTACTCGTAGCACAACTCGTACATTTCTTACACCAGTCCTTCACATCGTCGGCGCTCTTCATCCAATAAAACCTTTCACGGTCTCGCTGAAAGTTTTTCTTCACTCCCAGATGACCTCCCGATTGAATGTCGTGTAACTTCTTCAGTACCTCAGCTACTCTCGTTCTCGGGATAACTAGCTGTCTTCTCATCTCGGAACCATCATCGTTTTCAAGGATTCTTTTTAACAGGCATCCTTCCAGGACAAGGGAGTCCCACTGAGCCCGATATGCCTTGAATGTTGGTGAAAATCTTGAAACGTCTCGCCAGGTAGGTCGCTGATTTTCTTCCTTTCATTGCCAGATTATCTTCAGGTGAGGATAATTCTCCTGATCTTCTCTGATCCTGGTGGGTGATCATTCTTCATTGACTACTGTGGTTCTTGAAACTGCAGCTTCCCTAGATTCCGCCTTGTTGCAGTGGGCAGTGTGTTGGGCATGGCCGTCTGGAAAGGGAGTCGGCATTTCGGTGACTCAAACCAGCTAGATGTTCGATGTTGAAATCGTACTTTCGAAGTCGTTCCATCCATCTAAGGATCTGGCCCTCGGGATTCTTGAACTGCATCAACTACTTGAGTGCTGCATTATCAGTCCGGATTAAGAACTTCCTACCATAGAGATACTGGTAAAAGTGTTCCACGGACTTCACTACCGCGAAAAGTTCTCTTCTTATGACGCAGTAGTTTCGTTCTGGTTTGGAGAGGACTTTACTTAAATATCCCAGCCCTCTCTTTTGTCCTTCTTGGATCTGTGAGAGCACTCCTCCAATTCCTACGTTGCTTGCGTCAGTGTCAAGAATAAAGTCTCCCTCTGGTAATAGATATCCCAATATTGGCGCTGTGGTTAAAATTCTCTTCAAGGTTTCAAAAGCCATTTGACAGTCTTCGTCCCATTGGAAAGCTCTTGTTTCTTCAGTGAGTCGGGTAACGGGCTTGGCAATATCTCCACACTGTCTGATAAATCTTCTATAGTATGTGCAAAGTCCAAGGAAGCTCCTAATTTGATGTTTGTCGGTTGGTTGCGGCCATTGCTGAATGGAAGCAATTTTCTCTGTAGCCACCGCCACTTCTTCATTGCTCACTACATGACTTAGATAGTTGACTCGGTTTTGGAATAGCTGACATTTCCTCCGGTTCAACATGAGCTGGGCAGCTTGGAGTCGTTTGAATACATCTTCCAAATTCTTGAGGGGTTCGTCAAATGTCTTCCCCAGTGCTACGATGTCGTCCAAATACACCAGACATGTCTTCCAAGACAACCCTCTCAAGACATTTCGCATGATTCTTTCAAATGTCGCGGGCGCATTATAGAGCCTGAACGACATGACGTTGAATTGCCATAATCCAGATCCGGTGGTAAAAGCAGTCTTTTCTTTGTCTTCTGGGTCCATTTCTACTTGCCAATTACCAGACTTCAGGTCCAAGGTGGAAAACAGTTTGCTGCCGGCCAAAGTATCTAGCGTATCGTCGATTCGAGGCAGAGGATAGCTCTCTTTCTTTGTCACGTTGTTTAGCTGGTGATAGTCCACGCAGAATCTCGTAGTTCCATCCTTTTTCTTGATGATCACTACAATCTTGGTTTCCTTCTTGATGGTAATTGGGTAATCGTTCACGTTTATCACTCGTAGTGGGATCTCCTTCGCTGACGTAACCAAACCTTTTACAATTAGTACTCCTTTGCCAACCTCTTCGTCGTGGTTCCTTGGCTCCATCATAACCGGTGTACCTTGCTCCATGATTCCCTGTAGCCGTGCTACTATCATTGTTTCGTGCAGGTAGAACGGTATCTTCCTGTACAGCTGCCAACACAGTGCTGCCTTCATATGGATGAAGGAATACCTCCTCGGAATCTACTTTAATGGTTCTGTTTCTAAAGTCCAACTGGAAAACATGTAGATTCATTACGTCCATTCCCAGAATCACGTCTTCTTCAATTTCAGCTACGATTACCGTGTGCGGGAATTTTTCTGCGTCAATTCCCAATTAGATTTGTGCCTCTCCGTGAATGTTGGCACTCTCACCTGTGGCGGTCCGCAGTCGCACTTTCGTTGGTAGAAGCTTGCTTCTTCTTGGGGTTGATTATCTCTGGTCGTGTAATGGTTCTAGTTGCTCCAGTGTCTACCAGCAGAGTATATTTCTTGCCATTCACTTCGCCATCTACATATACACTCTCGTTGCGACATCTGAGAGAAGCTATCGGTATGAGAGGGTCTTTGGAACGATGATGGGTCGGTGCTGCCCCCTCGTAGCCGGCCCGTTCTAGTTTTTCTGTGACTGGGGTTTTTGGTTTGCAGGAGTCCTGAGGCGCTTGCACGAACTGCGTACATGCCCTAGCTCGCCACAATTCCAGAACCTGTCTTTCTCGGCTTCTTGTCCATCACACTTTTTATCCAGCTGACGATCTGGTCAAACCTGTCCTCGTAGTCTTCTTCTCGGATGGTCCTAACTTTGTTATATCCCGAAGCCTTCGTTGCGGCTTCATATTCAAGTGCAGCTGTCAATGCGTCAACTAATGTTTTGCGATGGGCTAGACGAAGCGTCCTCTGCATATCTGGGTCACGTAAGCCATCAATAAAGGCCTGGATGCCCATACATTCCATCATGTTCTATGGTGCTGATGGATAAGCAAATCGAACTAGTCGGGCAATATCCACTTCATACTCTTGAAGGGATTCATCACGTTCCTGCCTTCGGTTTTTCAGCTGGGATTAGTACAAATGTTCATGAGTAACCTCTTCTTCAGCTGCTCGAAGTCATTCGTTTCTTCCAGATGTATCGTCTGAAGTACATCTAAGGCATCTCCCCGAAACACAATAGTTAAGTTCACTGCTGTCTCCTTATCGGACTAATCATTCACTCTAGCGGCTGCTTCAAACTGTTTTACGTAATTGGTCCACGACATCTTTCCATCGAAAGCTAGGACCTTGACTCGGATAAAACTGCCAATGTCTTCTAACTTAGTGTGTGTTTCTAGTTTGCAAGGTTTTGTTTGCGCAGTTTTCTTTTCATCCTCTGGCGTGCCTCGTGTTCTTGAATCGGCAATATTTCCCTCTCACTCCTTGATTTTCTCGTCTATCGTTGTTATCTTATTCTCGATTTTCTCGTCTATCGTTGTTATCTTATTCTCGATTTTCTCGTCTATCGTTGTTATCTTATTCTCGATTTTCTCGTCCATCGTTGTAATCTTATTCATTATATCCGATTTCAGAGACGAAATTTGATTTTCGACGTCAGCAGCAATGTCATATTTCAACGATAAGATGTCGGCAGAAATATCGTTCTTCATAATGGAAATATCATTCTTCACATTAGCAGAAATATCGTTTTTCATAGTTGTAATCTTCTCGTCAATATTAGCAGAAATTGACGAGATTAAGTTGGCCTTTGAAAAAAAATGTTTCTGGGTCCAAGCCATCATTCATCAGTGTCATTTTCAGTCTTTCTACTAAATCACTTTTCTTCCCGGACGTTTTCAATTCTGTTCTTAGTTCCGTCACTTTCAGGTCAATTAGTCTCTTGGCCATTTTTACGTAGATATTCATTTATATTATCCCACTTCTGACACCAATGTACTGGTTTTCTTATTTATTTAAAAGTTTTTATTACGACGGGTGGGATAAATTTATACACACGATATGTCTACTCACTTGAATTAGTTATTCACTATACTATTCACTTACACTAATTTATATATACACTTCACTACTTAGACTTAATTTATATATTTACTTGTTCACTGTTTATCTCACTAGATAAAATTATAAACTAACTCCTGCCGCTGGTCGGAATTCTTTATATATTAAGTGCTCTTTTTTCTGGATAATTCTAGATTGCGGCTCACTCAAAAACAATCGCCTCCCTAGGATGGTCTAGATAAGACTGGAAATGTCTAGATGAGAATAGTGATAAAAAATAATGCTAAGCAATTCGAAGAAATCACGGCGCATTCGCCAAAAGTTTAACTTTCATACATGGCTTAGGCAGAGTCGGATTCAGGGACTACACCAGTGTGCTAGCTATTTCGTAACAATGGGACGAAAACTTCAACGTAAAAATAGGTAATGCATCTGAAGGTCAATTTCATATAAACGCTGCAGTTGCTCGAGGGTAGTTTCCTATATCTACTCCATATTTACACATTATTTCCCATCACCTCTAGTATGCTCTTACAGCTATGCATACAGAAGATATTTGCTCCGTAACGTTTGCAATATCACTGGAAACTGCACCAACTAATATGGAGAAGTATATTAAAGAAACTGTTTACCCTATTTTCTCAACAATCAACTCAGCATTCATGCTATTAAAACCTAGTACCCTCTCCTTAAACCGAGTTACTATAGAAACTGCTCATTGCAATCTACGTTTAATATTAACTAACCCAAGAGTTCACATCAACACCACCAACTAAAGCCAAGAGTGAACTATTTTCCCATACAAAGTTTGAGCAAACTAACTCTACTAAAGCTTTACTATATAAGCTAATAATCAGGCCAATATTCACATATTATCACTTTTAAGTCAAAGCTTTTCGGGGGAGTGAAAAAACTTCATAATTGTACGTACACACCAATACAAAAACATTTTTTGAGTATATTTTATAATATGTTTGTCAATGTTTATTATTGATTGACAGAAACCAAGAGTCCTCCGCTTCTCTAGCAAATGACATCAAAATGTGAAAGCAGTATAAAAACTGCTTACATGGTGTTAGAACTTAAGCGATGATATATACAATAATACTTACCTGTATACTACAAAGTTACTTAATCCCATTTTCAGGCATTGCCGACGTTAGAAAATAAATATTTACTGTGGGACTGCCTACCAACTCAATTCAGCTACAACAAAACCGTAGATCGCGCTGAAGGCGTCCTTGATAATGGGTGTAAGCTTGTGCGTGGTAATCTAATGATTTAATATTGCATATAAGACATACTGGTACCTACTACAACGCCTATGGACGAAAAATAAGAGGCTGCTAGCAGTAGAGATGAAGTAACATGGAAAAGTATTACTCGTGGGTAGGAACAGAAGAGACGAAACGAGGTTATAAGAAAAGAGCTTGTAACTGAATCGGTAATACAAACATTTGAAGAGAAAAAACTAGGATAGTTTGGACACTTGGTAAGGAGGAATGTATAAAGACATCAGAGAAAATTTGATAAGCAAGGCCAATAAGAAAAATAGGAGGGAAAGGCCAAAACAGAAATGAAATATGAACATCGAAGAAATCCTGAATAAGAAAGGAAAAGACCGGAATAAAGGGCAAAAGACAGGAAAAAAATTAGAAAAATTATCAACGAGGAAGAAGCCTCAACACCTTTTGATCGTTGTGATAGCCTGTCCTTAAAGTTGTTCATAAATACAATTTCAATTTTCCTTTCCTTCCCGAAAAAGCCAGTGACTAATCCAAATTCTCATCTAACAAGATTCTATACATAGTCCAGTCATCCAAGACATCCCATATTGCAAACGCGCATATACCTACGAATTTTTTAGGTATCGCTAAGATCTTTAAGATTAATTTATGCCCAATTTTGTAGCCCTAAAAACCCTCTGCTACTCCCGTGGTACGTGAAAATCCTCAAAATTTTTGCTTTTATTTCAGTTTTTTTGAAAAAAATACATTAAGGAAGTATTTTTCGGATATTTTTGTTTCCTACTTTTTTAAAGCCAACTAAATTTTATACAATTTAACACTAATACGAACCCAGTAGATCAATTTGTTGTGGAGATACAACCAATCGAAATTCGGCAAAAAGTTAAAATTTATCATTGCGCTCACATTCCAAGACACGTATCAGCCAAACAAATGGTCCTGTAGAATAGTGATACATCATATTTTTCTTAAAAACAAAACATCTGAATGTAAATGTTTCTTTTAAATTGAAAATAAAAACTAATAAACGTACAGATACAAAATAAACAACTTAAAAAAAGTATAACTTTTAAAATACTTTTTACACGACTGCACGTCATAAATCCCGTACTTTACAGCTTGGCCCGTTTTGAAGGACCCGGCCTCATCCATTCCGGACCAGTGAAGGAAGGGGGAGAGGGACGACAATCTTTGGAGATGAAGGCTGGCTCTCGTAAGTATATTAAATCGTCAAATTCTACATCCTCCTCGTCCAAAATGATAGGAGCGATGTTGTTGCAGCTTCGCCCTTGGCAAAAAGAGCACGATCCTATGTACCGTTTCTTGCAACTGCAGGCAACTATTTTGAGCAAGGTATGAGGAGCATGCTCTGCTTGCATTGTCACTGGCATCAGATCCTGTTGGCTGGTAGTTTTTTTCGACCCTCAACCATTTTTAGACCTGGTGGGAAGTCTTCCAGGAATAGTGTTTTGCTACCTCTGTGGCTGGAGGAGGCGGGCAAGGTTGACTTTAACCGTTGATGCCGATTTCACGAACGCCATGTATCGCATAGTGTTTAGAGTGCCCTCATCTCCTCCGTAGGTTTCGCCAGCATTTCCTACATCTTCCTGGTTTGAATTATCAAGAAAAATGGTAGCAAGGTCTATCCAGTGGGGATTTTTTTCGAAAACGTTCCACCACTTCATTTTGTCGGGCAAAAAAAGGGCAGAAGTGGTGTCACACCCACTGATGAAGGAAGAAGACCATCCCTCGTGGAATGTCAATTTTTTTACATAATAAGGAATTTGCTTGATATTTAGCGCATTCTGATCCACCTCTTCCGCCTTTCTGGAAGTAGACGTTCGCCTGTTCAGAGCTTAAGTCATTTAGAAGAACCTGTAGGTCAGACATCCTCACCAACGATAAAAACTTGGTGTAACGTTGAGCTCTTGGAGAGGATAGTTCTCACTATCTCCGCATCGGCGTCTTCTTGTACTTGATGTACTTCGATACCCTGCCTCTCAAACTCATTACGCATTATGGTGATCAATCGGCGTTTGTTAGATTCAATTTAGAACAGTTTTGCTTGGGGCGCTTTTATGAGTGTTGCTTCATCAAACAAAAGAAAATGTCTCTGCAGGAGAGAGGAGCAGTTCGCCACAGGCCACAATGGCTCTGACTGAATCATTCATGCCAGTCCACCTTGTGAAGGAGGTAACCACCATCGACCACTGTAAACGCCTTGTTTCCTGGGGTAATGTGTTCAGCGAGCGATGTTAATGATGAATAAAAGGTAGATTTTGTACCCTTTCGCATTCCTTCTTCGGTAAATAAAGACAACGGATACGGTGCTAACTGCTGCTTCAATTGCTCATCTGATTGTTTTTTTATTCATACCCTCTGGAATATGGTGAGAGGGTCAACATTTACTTTCTTTTTGAACACATTCACAGAGGTGGTGACTGATGCCAAGGTCTTCATTTTGTCCTTTCTTTTGAAAGTCACTTTCTCAAGGGTATTACAAACAATTTGTTTCGCTCCTTTCGCTCCCAGTTCTTGAACCAAGTGGTAATTGATATCAGGGCCTCCGACTATTCCACTGTGGATGGAAACTAGGCGATCGGATACTGGTAACGGAGGGTGGCTGTTAAACCAGGTCGTCTTCAATTTTTCGGCGTATGCGTTATCCCTTTCAATTTGAGATAGTCTTAGATTAACATGCTGTTCTTTTATTAACATTGCAGTTTCATTAAAACGTTCCACCTCTTCGCAAATGTTAATCAAGGAAACCACCCCTAGTGACCAGAGGGTCAGCATACTGCTTGATATTCCCCGACAATGAGTTAGCCCACCCTGTCTTTTCACAGACCTCATCAGTACTTGTTCAGTAGTCAAATCTGTCCAGAGACCAGATCAGAACTTGTTGGAAACACGTATTGTAAAAGCCCCCTCAGTAAACATGCAATACTGTTCTGGCTGCATGTGTTTTTCTAGGTCAAACATGTCTTGAAGATAGAGTCTGGTATTTTTGCGTAGAAAAAATGCCCCACTGAATGAAATAATTGAAGCATCTTGCTGACACATTCTAGGTGAAGCTGCCAGTCTCCTATTCTCCCAGCCTGAATAAATAGCTTTTCAAAGCAGTCATTCGATAATATTGGTACCAGAAGTAGGAGGTGTAACCATTCTGTTTAATTTTTACCAATGCATTTCTAAACTTAACACTGACGAGTTTGAAAAATCTCCTTTTCTTTGGCAAGAAGGATCTCATTTACACTTAACAGTTTTTCCAATTAAGCACGTTCAACATTGGTAGATGAGGTCTATCTCATCCATCATCAGTTCGGCTCATACTAGATTGGTGAATATGTACGCTCTTATGGCCTTCGAATAAGCATTTTGTCATCACTGTTTTCAGCGTAAATGGTTGTTAACAGCTCCTTCAAACCGCTGCCACTCATGACATCACCAATGCATCCAAGGAAAGACATAAGGAGGTGGAATCCATCGAGCATCACCACTACATTCTGCAATTCAGGGTACTGGCCACTAGCAACAATATCTCGAGCTTTTAAGAATAGGGGTTGGTCGAACGTTAAGAAGCAAATGTGTTGAGAATGAGGTGCCGTTTTCTTGCTGGTTTCTACAAGCGTTGTGAATATAGTGTCATAATATGCTGGTGGAGCACGAACGAATGGTAGATATATCACTTTTGCAACCTGGAAATCCATGTCAGATGTCTGCAGCTCCATGAAACCGTTCCAGCCAGGTATCTCTGGAGTGTTCGGCTATTGCCCATACAACCACAATAGATCTGGCGCCAAGGGTAGTATATATCACTGATCAGCTGAATGGCACCTTGTAAAGCAGTAATTGGTACTGTAGGCAATCCAGCATTTTTTCGTACTGTGCCGGGTTTTATGGGAATGGTTCCAAAAGAACTGACAGTTTCGATAGCCATGTGAGTATGTACACGAGGAATTGATTTGTCCGTTAGTACAGCAGAGCGTGGTGTTATGCACATAATTCCACCTATTTCATGGAACGTGCTCTCCCTGTCCAAGATGTTGACATCTGCGTTGCCCAAGAATATTTATGATTTTATGAGAAAACATTTCCCAATTTCGATTGCCTGTATCTCCACAACAAATTGACCTAGAGGATTCGGGTTAGGGTTAAATTGCAGAAAAAATTAGTACCTACGCTTTAAAAAGTAGGTAAAGAACAAAAATTTCTGAAAAATACTTCCTCAATATATACATCTCAAAAAAACTTACATAAAAGCAAAAACTTTGAGATTTTTATAGTACCACGGGAGTAGCAAAGGCTTTTGAGGGTTGCAAAATTGGGCATAAATTAATGTTAAGAGTCCTAACGATATATAAAAAATTCGTAGATACATGCGCGTTTACAATGTTTGCATTTTTATCTGTATTGTAGACTGGCCTAACAGTAAAACCCATAAAAAAGTGTCAAAATTCGAGAAGACATTTCTCTAAAGTTAATTTAAGAGTGTATGGCAAGTTTAACCTTAACATCATTTACTACCTATATGCTCCCAAATCTCCATAAGTCAATCGATGGATACAAATGATAGTTTCAAATACTGGAAAAACAGCACTCTTCTTGATTTTTTTTGTTCTGCACGAAGTATCTAAGAATCTTCATTGAAAAAAAACTATCAGTGTAAGATAGCGAGGCACATATCGTCTTCTCATTTAAAAAATGTGTACAGAACGCGAGTATAGCCACTCCCTTCGCTAACAAAAGTGTCGAGAATGCGAAGTAACACTCCTCCCTCGCTCTGAGTGAGACCGCCTTCGCTTACCAAAGTGTTCAGAAAGCGAAACAAGACACATCCCTCGCAGGAAACATTGATTCCCTCGCAGGAACATTTACAACAAAAGAACTAATAAAAAAAAACCTCTTAACATAGTGGATATTACCCAACTTCTCAGATTAACATCCACAGAAGAAATTCATATAGAGATATGAGTTATGCTATTTCACAATTTTCTAAATATCAACAAGAAAACGGAGTCGAAGGGAAAACCAAACAACAAGGAAAACTAAGATATAAAATATTTAAAAATTACTTATTCATATTTCAGCTGTAGATAATCATAACAAACAGTGAAAAAGTTTTTTTCGCAAAAAGAAATTTCAAACAAAAATAGTAATAACTCCAACAAACTGAATCAGAAAACGGAAATCAAAGTGTAATAGGCAGGCACAACTCAACTCAAGAAAAATAGACTTCCTTCTAACCAGTTAACTCATAGAAATACAATGAACAAATAGTTGCAGCGTTAACACACAATAATAAATAGAGGCTAGAAAGATTCCGTCAAAACAGAAAAATCAACTAAGATTTCGTTCAAAAGTATTAAACGACCCTATACGTGATATTAGGAATAATGATCAATTATTTTTAAAAAGGGACAGATAATTCAGGACTTCCTATCTCATCTTTCAGATACGTATGCAGACAATACTTGCGTAATAGCTTCTGCTTGCAAATAATTGATTCCAGCTACTATGACAATATTCAAAGGAATTTAACCAAAAACATAATTTCAATTAATGAGAGTATGGCAACTTACCCATTAAAACTCCTCCCATATACGCCACCAAAGTTGTCAATCCAGATAACGATAGAATATCATAGTTGCCGATTAGTAGGTTTAAAAGCTTAGCTGAGTTCGAATATGAATTAGACGACATCAAATGGGATATCGTAGGTATAGCCGAGACAAGACAAAAGGGAGAACAGTGTATCAAATTAAACTCCGGACATGTGTTGTTCTGTAAAGGAGATGACGATACTGGTATAGGAGGGGTTGCAATTTTAGTTAATAGAAGATTAACCCCAAAAATAAAGATACTGAAAGCTCTGTCAGACCGAGTTAGCTATGTCACACTCAACATAAATAAAACAACAACCATGAAATACATTCAAGTTTATGAACCAACCTGCTCACATGAAGACGACGAAGTGGAACTGGTATACGAGGATATAGCAAGAGCACTCAATGAAAGCAAAACAACGCATGTTATTGTAGGAGGTGACTTCAATGCCAAAATAAACTGTAAAAACTACAGATCCCTCACAAACATATATAGGGCATTTTGGTTTAGGAGCCAAAAACGATAGAGGTACACTGTTGGTCAATTTCCTAGAAAGGGAAAAGCTCTACCTGATGAACACCTTCTTTCAGAAAAACGAAAATGGACTTGGGGAAGTCCAGATGGAAAAACCAAGAACGAGATTGGTTTTATCATATCAAAACATAAACATATAATCCAGGACGTAGACGTGATAAATCAATTTACTACTGGAAGCGACCATAGAATGATCAGATGCAAGGTGTTCATAAATGTCAACATGGAAAGAGCTAGAAAAATGAAACAAAGAACACCTAAAATAAATATAGAATCACTGAACAAAGAAAATGAAGGATATAAAAGACAACTCAACGAAAAATTCTCTAAAAACTCGGGACAACCAAATGAAACTATAAACGAAGCTAACAGAAGAATAACAAAAGCAATAAAAGAAGCTACAGAACTCATAGCCAAACCTTCGAAAAAACCTGATAATAAATTGAGCGACAAAACTAAAAAAACTTTAGAAAAAAAAGAAGAGAACTCATAAGAAATGGAAAGAGAGACACAATAGAATATGTAGAAATCAATAAAACAGCAAGAAAAATGACAAAGCAGGTACAATCTTTGCTAGAAAATAATAAGGGTCTGAAGATATTTAGAAGACAAAACACGCAGAAAAAGGAAATAACGAGAATAAAAGACGCGAATAATATAATAGAAGATAGAACACAAATACTGAGAGAAGTTGAATTATCTTACACAGACTTATATGAATCAAAAATACTAAACGAAGCAGTGAAGGGAGAGAATGAGAACACAAACAATAAAATTATTAATGTTAATTCAGAGGAAATGCTAGAAATAGACATCGAAGAACTGGAAAAGGCTCTATTGCAAATGAAAAATGGACGGCCGGCAGGAGAAGATAGCATACTACCGGAAATGCTGAAGGAAAACGATAGAAAAACTAAAGAAGAACTAGCAAAACTATTTGATACCTGCTTGGTGCAAGAATGCACTCCTCATGACTGGGGGAATGCAGTGGTTGTTGTTATCTATAAGAAAGGAGATCCGTCGGACCTCGAAAACTACAGACCAATCAGTCTGCTGTCTCAAGTGTACAAATTGTTTATCAGAATAATTACAAACAGGTTAGAGCGAAAACTTGAAATATACCAACCAAGAGAACAGGCTGGATTTAGAAGTCACTACAGCACTACCGAACACCTCCAAATAGTAAAACAACTTATAGAGAAGGCATCAGAATATAATATACCTATATGGATGGCCTTCGTAGATTTCAGAAAGGCCTTCGACACTATAGAAACCTGAGCAATAATAAAATCTATGAGAAATGCCAGAGTGGATCAAAGATACATCAACCTAATCGAAAATATATACAAAACTTCTACAATGACTATCAAGATTCTCGCACAGACAAATAAAATATAATCCAAAAGAGGCGTCAGACAGGGAGATGTAATTTCGCCAAAATTGTTTTCTCTGGTTTTGGAGGATGCCTTCAAGAAAGTCAATTGGAGGGAAAAGGGAATAAACATCCATGCTGAATACCTAAGCAATTTAAGGTTTGCTGATGATGTCGTCCTGTTTGGAAGAGATAAACAAGAACTAACTAAGATGTTGGAAGAACTATATGTCGAAGCTGCCAAAATTGGACTACATATGAATAATGCAAAAACACAATTCATGACAAACGTTCCTGATGCAGACCAAACCATTACGTTTCATGGACAAACTATAAACAAAACACAATCATACATATATCTTGGACAATCAGTGACACTAAGTAAACAAAACCAAGAAATTGAGATCGATAGAAGAGTCAGATTGGGATGGGCAGCTTATGGTAAATTAAAATGCGCTTTCAACATGAAAATCCCCATGGCATTAAAAACAAAAATCTACAACGAATGCATTCTCCCAGTCACTACATACGTATCCGAGACCTGGGTCCTGACTAAAAGGATTATTAACAAACTAAGAATACATCAGAGTGCCATAGAGGGAAGAATACTGGGAATATCACTGAGTGGCCATAAAACAAACCAGTGGATATGAGAAAAGACAAAAATAACCGACATCATACAGAGAATCAGTTCCTTAAAGTGGCAATGGGCAGGGCATGTTGCAAGACACAGAAAGAATTGGAGTGGACACATCACGAGATGGAGACCTTGGGGAGAACGAAGAAGTATTGGCAGACCACAGCAGAGATGGTGCGATGATCTGGAAAAATTCGCTGGGCTGAACTGGTACCAGAGAGCAGAAAATAGAGGTGTATGGTCAAACATGAGAGAGGCCTATATCCAATGGATAGAAGATGGCTGAAAAAAGAAAGAAAGGTTTAAAAGAAAGTTGAGCATCTAGGTAAAATATTACTCCAAAGGAATATGTAGCCTTAATTGACTCACGCAAATATACAACAGCAAAATTAATAGCCTAACCATCGACCAGTTACAACCAGAAGAGATTTGTATATTATGAGGTACCAAACAAAAAAAAATTGCCGTCGCCGGCAAAATAAGTTGGAATCGAAACACTGAAGAGGGGCAGTTTTAGGTTAGAACTGCGTGAGTAACTAGAAATACAAACATGAAAGGAAAACAAAACCAGTAAAAATTTGCTCTGGCTACCACAGAGACCACCCGCAATTTAGTACATCTGTGTACAATAATTTGAAACAGAAACACTTAATGCAGGCAGTTTTAGGTTAGAACCGCGTGAGCTGTAGTAACCAGTAACACAATCATGAACGGACACCAAAATCAGTACAGACCAATAAAGTTTTGGAGGCAAACGTAAATTAAATAAGGGACAAAAATGTAAACGGGTCATTTTAGACAAAAATGTTTGCAATAAAAGTTGTTACGAAATCTCAGACTGGTGTAGTCCTTGAATCCGGCTCTGTTTAATACTATAAAAATTAAAAGTTTGGCGGGAACGCGCCGATTTCTGGGTAGGACTATTTATTTTTTTGATTGTTTTTATAAAGATTTCCAAGAAGGTCGATTGTTTGTTGGGAGCCGTATACTAGACGTTTCCGGAACCCGAAGGTTCGAGAAGGTGGTTTTAATATATAAGAGACTACCTACCAGCGGGGAGTTTGGTTTACAATTTAATCTGGTACTGAATAGTCGTGTACATAAATATAAACAGTAGTGAAATATTTAAATAAATTAAGTGTTAGTGAATATAGAGTGTATTTAGTATAAATTAAGTGTGTACATAAATTAAGTATAAGTAGTGAATAGTTAAGTGCATAAAAAAATGACGTAAGATGATATACCGTGTGTATAATTTTATCCCACCCGTTGTGTATTTAAATAAAAACGAAAAACATTATATTGGTGTGGTGTGGGGTACTAACCACTAGACGATCACGTTCGACAGCAAACTGTATTCTACCTTGGACTACAAGTCTGATTATTGGCCAATAGAAATGGATCCAGAAGACAAAGAGAAGTCTGCTTTTACCACCGGATCTGGATTATGGCAATTCAACGTCATGCCATTCGGGCTCTGTACTCATGGAAAATGTCTTGATAGGGTTATCCTAGAATACATGCCTGGTCTATTTAGACGACATCGTAGTACTGGGGAAGACATTTAACGAACACCTGAAGAATTTGGAAGATGTATTCAAACAATTTCAAGCTACCCTGCTCGTGTTAAACCCGACGAAATGTCAGCTATTCCAAAACCGAGTCAACTATCTGGGTCATATAGTGAGCAATAAAGGAGTGGCGGTAGATCCAGAGAAAATTGCTATCGTTCAGCAGTTACAGCAATCAACCGATAAACATCAAATTAGGAATTTCCTTGGACATTGCACATACTATCGAAGATTCATGAGGAAGTTTGGAAATATTGCCAAGCCCCTAACTCGACTCACTGAAGAAACAAGAGCTTTCCAATGGGACGAAGACTGTCAAACGGCTTTTGAAACCTTGAAGAGGCGCCGATATTAGGATATCCATTACCAGAGGGAGACTTTATTCTTGACACTGATGCAAGCAACGCAGGAATTGGTGGAGTACTCTCACCGATCCAAGGAGGGCAAGAAAGACTGCTGCGATATTTCAGTAAAGTCCTCTCCAAACCAGAACGAAACTACTGCGTCACTTTTGGCAGTAGTTAAGTCTGTGGAACACTTTTACCAGTATCTCTATGGCAAGAAGTGTCAAAATTTTCACCGACACTCAAGGCATATTGGGCTCAGTTGGACTCCCTTGTCCTGGAAGAAGGGCTGTTGAAAATAGTCCTTGAAAACGATGATGGTTCCGAGATGAGAAGACATCTAGTTATCCCGAGAACGAGAGTAATTGAGGTACTGAGGAAGTTACACGACAGTCCATCGGGAGGTCATATGGGAGTAAATAAAACCCTTCAGCGAGTCCGTGAAAAGTTTTACTGGATGAACAGGTCCGACGATGTGAAGGACTGGTGTAAGAAATGTACGAGTAATGGACCACATCGCAAGGCACTAACGAAACAATATCATGTTGGAAGCCCTTTCGAAAGGATTGCTTTAGATATCGCTGGACCATTTCTGACGACAGAAAATGGTGGTAAATACATCCTGGTTAATAATATATATATTAGTTTATTGACCATTTTACATACAGGGCACGTTTATAGTCATCTCATATAAAATATTATTATAATTACAAACGATTAATAGATAATTAATTACATTATGAGAAAAAACAAAAAAAAAGAGAACAATCACACAATAAAAAGTACAAATAGTTACAAAATATCTACAATAGACTAAAAATCTAAAAGTACACCAAGACATATTATAAAAGGATGAAAAACTATATAAAAACATATAAAAGTATAGAACTGTATAGAAATAATAAACAATTATCGTAGGTTAACCATATTTCATCAGGTATTCAAGTATAATGCACTCTCAAAGGAATAGCTCATGTACTCATCAATGCTGTAAAAACAGTGTTCTATCAGATAAATTCTGACAAATTTAGAAAATTTCGCATCGCTCATTTCCTTTATTTTTTCCTCCGGGTATAGTTTATCTAATTTATTAAACAGATTGAAATCAAGTCGGTTCCGTTTAGCCGTTGACAGACGTGAAAAGATATTTACTAGATCATTTGCATTTCTAGTACTGTAACCGTGTAAATCGCTATGACTCGAAATAGAATTTAGGTCCCGATGTATTCTTAGAAGTTGGTCAAAGATATATTGGCAGGGTAGACACAGAATCTTATATTTCTTAAAAATTTCTATACAATGCGCTCGGTATGCTGATCCGTCCACAATTCGGATTGCTGCCTTTTGGAGCGAAAAAACCTTATGGAGCCTGCTTGAGTTACCCCATAGCGATATGCCATAAGACAGATGACTGTGAATCAAGGCACAGTAGGCGACTTTCATTACATTATTGTCACTAATATTTTTACGTAACTGTCTTAATACGAATATTTGAGAAGATATTTTTGAGCATAATCGATCAATCTGGCTCGACCAAGTCAACGAAGTATCGAATACAATTCCCAACAATTTAACAGGCTCCGACTTTTCTGCAAATTTGTCAACACTGAAAAGAATATGTTGAGTTTTTGATTAATTTAGTTTGAGTTTATTTGCTTGAAACCAATTTTTTGCCATATCAAGACTTCCATTCCTCGCAGCAACTCCCTCGTTTGAAATTAAGGTAGCATCATCAGCATATAGAACCACTCTGCTCTGCTGTTCCAAAGATTGGGGTAAATCATTGACGTAAATTAAAAATAATAAAGGGCCCAGAACGGAACCCTGGGGTACTCCGTTATTCATTTTAAGTTCGTGTGAATGTACGTTGTTCAAGTAAACGTATTGCCGTCTATTATTGAGATAAGAAAACATAAGGTCATATTGCTTATCTCTGAACCCGTGAAATTTCATTTTATCCAGAAGAATTTGAGTATTAACGCAATCAAACGCCTTAGACAAAGCACATAAAGTAGCACGAACTTCATGTCCCCTATCAAGGCTGTCCACTATGTCATCTACAATTGTAACCAATGCAGAGACAGTGGACTTGTTCTTTTGGAATGCGAACTGTGACGCCGAGAGAATACTTTGTTTTTCCAAATAAGATATAAACCTATCCCTTATCAGGATCTCAAATATTTTAGATAATATGGGAAAGATCGCTATTGGTCTGTAATTATCCAGTTCATCCACATCTCCCCCCTTATGAACGGGCACAATTTTTGATATTTTTAAAGAGTTGGGCCAAATGCCTTCGATAGTGCACTTGTTTAGAGCAACTGTTAGGGGTGCAAGTAAAGAAGTGCTGGAGGCCTTAATCATTTGTGCATTTAAGCCATAGTAATCGGTACTTAATTTGTTTTTGAGGGAATGAATGGCCTCAAGTACATCAGATTCTAAAAATGGTAGCATGAAAAATGAAGATGGAGGTTTTTGCATTTTATTCAGGAAGGAAATATAGTGCGTGTATGGATCATTAAGTGATTCAATAAGTTTTTCAGAAACGGTAGTGAAAAAATTATTTAAATCGTCGGCATTAATATTAACGCTATTTGAACGGGATTTACTTTCATGCCTTAGTTGATTTATAGTACCCCAAATCGTTTTACTCTTATTATCGGATTTTAAGATTCTATTCGTACAAGCACTCTTCTTAGCTTCCTTTAATGCTTGTTTATAATTTTTTCTTAATATACAATATTCGCTCCAATGTAATGGTGAATTTGAAGATTTAAATTTATTTCGAAATTCATATACTTGCTGCCGCATTAGTTTTAACTCTGGGGTAAACCACTTCAATCCAGGCCGTGTACAGTGTATGGATTTTAAGGGGAATGCTCTTTCAGCAGCATTTGATAAAACTTCAAGAATTTTATCAATAGACTGACTTAAGTTCAGAGAGTCGATATTAAAAATATCCCAATTTATCCCTTCCAAGTTATCAACAAAATTTTTTATTGTGTTCTCGTTTATAATCCTTTTCTTAAAGTGTTCTGGTTTTTTAGAAATGTTAGAGTTCAGAAAGAGATAGATGCCACTATGATCCGATACAAGTGGCTCTAGTACACCAGAGGCAAGATTCTCCTCGCCAACATTAGTTACTATGTTATCAAGGCATGATCTTGACGAGATAGTTATTCGAGTAGGTTGGTGGATTAAGTGGCTGAAGCCATACATATTGAAGAGATTGCACAGATTTTTTGCGTGATCCGTATTACCATCGAGATCCAGATTCATATCACCCATGATAATGATTTTTTTATATTTGTTATTCAAGAATTCAACCAAATCCGTTAGTGTTTCAATGAAAACTGACATATTTCCTTTGGTGGGAGACCGATAAACCGCAATGACAGCTAGACTGCAGTATCTAACTTCAATAGCACAGAATTCCGCATCAAACGACCTACAGAACCTTCCAATATCAATTCTTCTGACAGAAATTTTAGATGTTGTATATATTGCCACCCCACCGTGCATTTCTTTTGTTTGGCGACAAAAGGACGCTATTAACGAATATTTGTTCAATTTAATTTTGTCTAAGCTATTGATGTCTAACCAATGCTCAGAAACACAAAAAATATCAAATGGTTTGCTATTTAAGAATACTTGCAGTTCTGTTATTTTGTTATGTAAGCTCTGAACGTTTAGGTGAAAAATTGATAAGTTGAAATCTCTGAAAAAATGTTTGTTGAATATATCATCACTGTTATCAATTACATTCGAGATATCACCCCGAAAGTGCATCAACTCTTTTCGTATGAAAAAACCGATTTAAAGTAACTCTACTAGGCCAAATTTCGCTCTTTAAAATGTTTTCAGATTCTTTAGATAATACACTTATTTTAAAAGACGCATATAAGTCTGGATTTCTCGAATTTAGCTTCTCCACCTTTACACTGGCAGCAAAGCTTTTTAAATAGTCCAATATCTCATCGCCACACACATCTGGATGCCAGTTCGTTACGTGGTAATGATAGTATTTGTCCATGGTTTGATTCGCTGCTTTCAGTGGACCAGATATATCGTGGTTGTTTCCAATTAGCAACTGTCTAGGTCTTCTTTTTCCAACGTGGCTACCAATATTTGCATTTGCATTTGCATAAGAAGGTTGATTGAGGCCAATATATTTTTCACACAGAAGCTGGGATTCCACATTATGTAAGGCATTTTTGACATTACTTTTTGTTACAATGGTATGATCTGACGCAGATGCATCATTTTGCGGAGCTTGTTGTTCGACATTGGTCTTCGGTCGCACTGAAACACTCGTTTTTGGGTTTGGCTTCTAACTATTTTGCAGTGTTGGAGAAACAATGGAATTCCGTAATCTTGATGTTTCTTCATTTAACAAAGATATTTGGTGGTGAAGCGAATCTATAGCAATTTTTTGATAATGGATAGTCTCCTCCTTTTGCTTTAATAGTTCTTCCATATGTCGTATTGTTATTTTATTAATGTCCACAGCCTGCTCTTGGGCTAGACCAGACCTGTTTTCAACCTCAGTAGAAGCAACACTTGATAAAGAATCAAATGTACCTCCAGATTCACCGCAGCAAATAACCATGTTATCCTTTAAAAATTGTACGTTTTTCACAATTTTTAAACATGCATAGTGCGACAGACGATTACACTTTTGACATCTATATCCGGTTTTAACGGGCTTTCTACATCTAACGCAATGATCAAGATCCATATTTTTCTCCTCTAACGATTCTATTGTAAGCATTTAATGACTCAAACAGGTTGATAAATCAAAATTTCAGATTAAAAATTAGTCCGAGTGTAATTGTCCACGTCGATTTAATTTGGTTTTATGAATCAGTAAAAAGTATCGAAGTAAACTTGGTATTTTTGATGCGAAAAAAGTTTCATATGTTTATAATATCGTGAAATAGAATGATTTTTTACTTGCCAACAGTTACATAGATGTTAATTTGTAGTACATCACTCCAAAAGCACTTTTCACAAATTAAAATAGTCCAATTTCAACAGAAAACTCAAGAATTTCTAAGCACTAAGGAAATACGTGTGTGTGAATCAACATCAACTCAACTAATAATAATAATAATAATAATAATAATAATAATAATAATAATAATAATAATAATAATAATAATAATAATAATAATAATAATATTGAAGCCATGACAGACAAACCCTACAAGTACTTAGGAATCCTTCAGACACACAAGATAGAACATAAAGAAATAAAAGCCATATTAACCACCGAATTCGAAAAACGCCTTTACAACCTCTTAAAAAGTAAGCTTAATTCAAGAAACCTTACCACGGCCATAAATAGCTACGCCATATCCGCTCTTCAGTACTCCTTCGGAATAATTAAATGGACTCAAACGGACCTGGAAGCAGTGAACAGAAAGATTAGAACCGAGCTAACAAAACATAGAAAACACCATCCAAAAGCGTCCGTCGAAAGGGTAAATTTACCTAGGGAAAAAGGAGGTAGAGGAATAAAAGATGTTGTGGAAGCTTGCACTCAGCAAATTGCAGGCTTGAGGAGTTTTTTCCGCCACCAAAATAGTCAACTTCATAAAGCCATAGTGAAAACAGATACGGGTTATACACCTTTAAACCTAAGCATGGAAAACTTTACGCCCTTTAATACACGAAATGAGGAAGATAAAATTAGAAATTGGCGTTCAAAAGAATTGCACGGAAGATTAATTAATGATTTACAGAAAGACACGATAGATCAAGCTAAATCGGTTGAATGGCTTAAAACTGGAACGCTGTTCCCAGAAACTGAAGGTTTTATGGTTGGTATACAAGATCAGGTTATAAAAACGAGGAATTACCAAAAGTATATCTTGAAGGAAGAAATACCAACAGATAGGTGCAGAAAGTGCAACAGAAGTCAAGAAACGATTGAACACATTCTTTCTAGTTGCCAAAGCATAGCTGAAACTAAATATCTGGAACGACACAACAAAGTTGCCACAGTAGTATACCTAGAAGTACTGAAAAAACTTAACCTTGATCCACAAAACAACGAGCCATATTACAAATATAAGCCCCCTCCAGTTATCGAAAATCAGTATGTTAAGATCTACTGGGATAAAACTATCATGACGGACGTATCAGTACGACACAACAGGCCGGACATCACAGTCATTAATAAACAATCCAAGCAAGCTCTGCTTATTGACATATCGATTCCAAATAATTCTAACACAGAAAGCAAATACAATGAAAAACTAAGCAAATACGCCGAGCTAAGGACCGAAATAAAAGAATTGTGGAATCTTAAAGAAGTCAAGATCATTCCAGTTGTTTTATCCTGTATGGGGCTAATTCCCAAGAAACTAAGTACTTCCCTCAAAGACATTGATATTCCTGAGTCAACCTACCGATTAATGCAAAAATCTGTAATCCTGGATGCGACAAACATTGTTAGGTCATTTCTAGAATAGTGACACCCAACGAAAGTCTTGCTGTTGAGGCCGACTGTCGTTGAAACACGCCGGGTGTAAATCCGGTGACACAAAAAGGAAAATAATAATAATAATAATAATAATAATAATAATAATAATAATGTTTATTCAGTAATAATGTAAAATTTACAATTTACAATGTGTACAATATTTTATGAATAAACAGAAACAATCACAGAAGCTATGTAAGGTCCATGCCATATAATATAAGATACAGACATCCACAGTAATATAACAAACACTACAAAATAAGATATATAGTATAAAAGTAAAATGTGTATGAGTATGATAGATGAGTAATATAATGTAATGAGTAGGAATAATATAATATGTATAATTATAGGATTAACCAAGGCATACACAATAAAATATGTAATTAAAAAAATATACATTACAAAATATAGAGAATTACATCAGAGTACATAACTGTATAACTATAATAATGTTTATTCAGTAATAATGGAAAATTTACAATATGTACAATATTTTATGAATAAACAAAGACAATCACGGAAGCTGATGTAGGTACAGCCTGTGCGTGATAAGCAAATTAATTATATACAAGGTCGATGCTATATAACATAAGATACAGAAATCTACAGTAATATAACAAACACTACAAAATAAGACATACAGTATAAAAGTAAAATGTGTATGAGTATGAGAGATGAGTAATATAATAATGAGTAGGAATAATATAATATGTATAGTTATAGGATTAACCAAGGCATATACAATAAAATAATGGATTGTAATGGATTATATCACGAAGTGGATGGAAATTTACGCGATCCCGAATCAAGAGGCCATAACTGTCGCGGATGTACTGGCGAAAGAATGTATCAGCCGATATGGAGTGCTCTTGGAAGTCCACGGCAATCAAGGAAGAAATTTAGAGAGCCAGGTATTCCAGGAAATGTGTGACAAGCTGGAAATAAAGAAGACTAGGACAACATCGTTGCATCCACAGTCAGACGGAATGGTCGAGAGAATGAACAGGACCAGTGGAATACCTGTCGACAGTTCCAGCCACCACAGAGATTGGGACCAGTACCTTTCCCTATTTGCGTTGGCTTATCGATCTGCCATAAATGAGTTCACGGGTGAAACATCTGCGAAAATCCTGTTTGGACGTAAAACGAGGCTTCCTTGTGACCTGGAATTTGGCTGTCGGCCTGCCGAAGATCTAGCACGAGAGGATTACTTGATCCAATTGAGAGGAAGGATGGACGATGTGCACGAATTGGTTCGAACGAATCTTCAATTAGCCAGCGACACGATTAAAAAACGGTACGATACGCAGGCCACCGAAGGCAGTTTCAACGAAGGGGACAAAGTATGGTTACACGATCCGACAAGGAGAATAAGATTGTCTCCTTAATTACAGAAATCATGGGAAGGTCCGTACTTAATCAAGAAAAGGATCAACGACGTCATCTATCGCATAAGCAAGATCCCCAATGGAAAACCCAGAGTAGTTCACCAAAACCGACTAGCGCCATTCGAAGGAGAACATGACAAAGAGTAATGGTGTACCATCTACAACAAGAGTCTGATCCAGCCTTCGAAGAATTTATGGGCGCATACGGAGGTGCCGGGAAAGCTAGATACGGAGTCACTTTAAAACAAAGATAGGATTTGTTCACGGCCCCCGAAAGAGTATTCACTGGCACACAACATCTCCGCCAGTAACAAACACGCACGAGGGTTAGCAACCGTATTTCAAAAGAAGTTTGGCAATTAGGAAAACTTGATGATCAGATTCCAGCCCCTGGCAAGACACTGAGACTCAAACCCAATTCGCGGTACTTGGTAACCAAAAAAGATAGATCCACCTACCGCGTTGTGTGGGAAGCGCTACGAAGCTTTCGAGATCATGTACTGGAATCCAACGTAAAGAAACTAGCAATGCCTAGGATAGAGAGCAACCAGTTAAATTGGCGTGTCATCAGGAACATGGTCGAGGTGATCTTACAAGATACCGATGTCCACATATTAATTTGCAACTTTACCCCCCGTTATCGGTACCCGCTGAAGACGGTGCCCTGCTATTTCCATCCGACCGTAAAGTGTTGACACCAGTGCCGGCTACACAGAAGTACCGGGAGGAACTTCCTTTTAAGGAGGAGGTAATGTTACGAAATCGCACACTGGTATAGTCCCTGAATCTGACTCGGTCTAATACTGGGTATAAAAGTTAAAATAATGGCGGGAGCGCACAGATTTCTAGGAAGGACTATTTATATTTTGTGATTGTTTTTTAGAGATTTCCAAGAAGGTCGATTGTATATTGGGAGCCGCATATTAGAAGTTTGCGTCTGAAGGTTCGAGAAGATGGTTTTAGTATATAAGAGACTACCTACCAGCGGCGAGATTAGTTTACAATTTAATCTCGTAGTGAATGGACGTGAACAGTTGTGAAGTATTTATATAAATTAGGTGTAAGCGATTATACAGTGTATTTAATATAAATTATAAATTAAGTGTGTACATAAATTAAGTATAAGTAGTGAATAGTTAAGTGTTCAAATAAAATACGTAAGTAGATATACCATGTGTATAAATGTATCCTACCCGTACTGTATTTAAATAAATAAGAAGAACTTTACAGTATTTTGACTTGCTGATTAATTTTATTTCTATATATTTTTGCTGTAAAACTGCTCCGAACAGAGATACTAGCATTTTGGATCATTTCTACTCTCCAATATATAGTACAAAAAAGTACTCCACCGAAAATTGAAAGTTTGAAACCCATCGTTTAAAAGAAAAATATTTGAAACAAAAGTTTTGTAATTTGGCCCACTGAGTATTCTTATTTATATAGATTTATGCCAAATATTGACCCCCAACCGAAATATTTCGCATATTCGCACTATTTAACCCACCCCTAAAGTAAAAACGTAATATTTTATGGAAAAATGTTTCCAACAAAATTCATGCATATTGAATAATTTTAATTATGTCAATCGTCAGTAAAGCCGTAAATTATTAGATTGATTTCCGAAAGTAAACAAACACTTTATTTTACCGTAAAATAAAGTACTTTACCTACGACCACCTTTGTAAGTAGTCAAAAACACACAGTTGTAACGCATTTTACGCACTCACGGAATTACACACTCGCCGCTACGTGGCTTCGTGCTTAACTTTTCCGTTCATGCGTAAAATGCTTCTTACAACACACGTTACGTAATATACTATTACGCTTTTGCGGCAGGTAAAGTATTTTGACTTTGACAGTAATCGAAAATCATCTGTCAGTGTCACGCTTCTCTCTATATTACGGCTCGATAATAGTTTTCTTGTGATTTATTAATAACAAATTATGGAAGATATTCAGTGCACGCCTCCTGAAATTCAATTGAAGTCATTGGATACGTCTTTAGAACTTCTGCCAGAAAAATCCAAAGAAAAATACAATCGCCAGTATGACATTTTTATGGAGTGGTGCAATAGACACAAAGTTAGGAAATACAGTGAAAACGTTTTCCGATTTATCAAAGAAGTATTGTTCCTCTTCAATGGGGTCCTATTATTCCATGCTTAAAGCAACCCTTTCAGTGAAGCAAGACGTCAACATAGGTGAATATATAAAACTAACAGCTTTTTTAAAACAAAAAGCAAGGAATCATGTTCCAAAGAAATCCAAAACTCTTTCACAAGAAGAAATACTTAAATTTTTACTAGATGCACCGGACGAAATCTACTTGATAATGAAGGTAATTTGTACAAACTTTTCAAAACCAAAATTATACAATGTAGCATGTTATTCGCCCCGCTCACTTCGCTCGCTCGTCTCATAATTTCAGACTCGTTCGATAAAGAATCACTTTACTGCCTTGGTACATAAATAACTATTATGTATACTTTATCCAAAAAACAACCCCCAACAGAGATATTAGCATTTTTAATTTTCTTTTACTCACCCTCTATAGAGGAGTAGATCAATTTTTACTTGCACTGTTAATCCAGTAAATGTGAAAAATAATTAGTGGACTGTATTTCTATTCGTTTCATAAAATATAACACATTATCAACGGAACGAATAAAGAAAAAAAGATAATCTATAAGGCTCCTACCTGGTGAAGCAATATTGCTGTCCTTTATCTAGGCGCCTGGGATAGTTGAGGATGTTCTGGCACACTTTTTCAGCTCGTTTTTGTCTGAACAATTTTACCGGTTTTTATCGAAACTGTTGCTTGCCTTACCAAGTTTTATGATCTACTGACTCTCTGGGCATGTCGACGTTTTCCTCAAACATGCGTCAATGGTGTGTTACGCGGCAAAATTTAAAAATATGAGAGATTCCTTATCATGCACTATTTAACCCACCCCTAAGGCGAGAAAAGGTAAACACATCATTTTATGGAAACATGTTTCAAACAAAAGTTATGAATATTGGCCCGCTGAATAATTTTATTTTATCCGAATAACAACCACCGACAGAGATATTAGCTTTTTACTTTTCTTTCACTCTTTCACTAGAGGGGTTGATGAATTTTACCAAAAGCTTTTCGACTTTTCCTTTTATACCTAAGAATATATTTACTAAATTTGGCACCAATCGGATAAGCGGTTTGGCTGGAAATGAACGCACAGACAGATAGACCGACATCATCGAGATAACACTTGGTTCGGAGTCCTGATGGTTCTAAACGCGTATTTCCGCAAAAACAGTGGGGGGCAATTTTGAGGTCAATGCATGACCCCCCTTTTACTACGTAATACGGGTGGTAAAAAGACCCCCCTTTTACTACGTAATACGGGTGGTGAGTATAAGATGGATCAAAATAATAAAACTAACAATATTCGCTGACGTTTGGTGTTCAGATGAGACCGCATTTATTTGAACGGGCATGTTAATCGAAAATATACCCGTTACCAGCTTCGGAACCACTACAATAGGTCAATGTGTATACTAAAGACATAAACGATTGAGAGTTGACTACCTACGCTCTGACGAAAATAGTGTCATATCTCAATCGAAATGTAAATCCATTTTGTTATATTTGCTTGAATAAAAAACAAAGCAGAATTGTAAAAATAACATGAGGCTTAAAAACAATTTATATCCAGTTGCCTGGTTTCATTAGTTTGACGTTCCTCGTTAATTGTTTAGACTTGTCAGTTTGCACTTAAATACATACACAATACCTAAATATCTTGATCCTAATACTCCTATAATTTTGAATAATTGTTCGAATGTAATAATTAACCAATAATTAAATCATAAGTAATGTTTAAGGAAATTCTGTTATTTTTAATTTAAAATAAAATATTTGTTCATTGTTCTTTTTCAGTATATTATTATGATATAAACAGGATTGTAGAAAAAGTATAGTGGTTCACACGTCGAAAATATTTTTGAAGCTAGTGAACATACCAGCCTCGGCTGGTAAATTGTTATCTCGCTTCAAAAAATGTTACTTTCGCACTTTTAAAACAATATATTATTAAACTCGCCAATAACGTCAGTCACCAACCTGCAAAAGTGTGAAGGAAAGTTTTTAGTAAGCAAAAACAATGAAGAATGTATTTTAGTTAGTTGTTAATCCTCTCACAAATTAATACGCACATCCTCATTATTGAATAAGTAGTGAAGTCTCGATCATTTATGGTTTGACTATAGGTTGTAGATCATCTGATCGTAGCCCACTAGACTACTTAAGGGTTTGAAATTGAAAATCCCAATGGCACAGGACCAATTGGACAGGCTTATTTCAGTAACATGTTTGTATAAAACTTAAAATAAAAAATTACATCCAAAAGTAATAGAATGTTTTGAGATGTACAAAAAACCAAAGTAACATTCTGGCATCAAATCAAAAATAAAATAAAATTCTGGTAAATTTGTGAATTTTCTTAAATAAATGTTTTAATGTACGATTTAAAAAAAAACTTTAAATACAAAAGTTGTAGAACGTGTTAAGGGCTATGAAAAAGCTCAGTAACTTGTTTGCGTCAAATGAAAAACAAAGGAAATACGACTTTTTTTTCAACTTTGACAGGCCGCTACTTTGTTTTTACTGGGCCGATTTGGCTCATTAACGAACTCGTCCAAAATTTTGGCATAACTCTCTATCGTGCTTACAAATTCCGGTATAACATATATATATATATATATATATATACATATATATATATATATATATATATATATATATATATATATATATATATATATATATATATATATATAGGAGATAGTCTTTGCCGACTAATTAGGTATAAAACCACGAATATTGGGGTAACGGCAAGTTAATTAAAGAAAACTCTTGTTACTGTTTTTCTTCCAAGCTTTCGGAAACGTTTATTTCCATTATCAAGGATAAGTAAATTGAGATTGTTATAAATTGGTAAATATAATTATATTTGAATTTTTTAAAAAAAATTTTTTCAATCATAAATCATTTTGACAGATTCATGAATGTAAACATTTTCTTTATATGCTAAAATGTTTTTGAAATACCAAAAAAGACTTAATAATCTGAGTGATATTTATTATTATCTACTAACAATTGATAATAAAAATAACTAAATTTCAAATTCTTATTTGATGATTTTTAGAAATAATTTTATTTTAGGTAAATGATTTTAAAAATGTTTTCAATACTTTTAAATTATTAAGATGACATGATGACATCTATAATAATTTGAGGTTGAATTTTATATAATAAAAGAAGAATATTTGAATAACTATTAACCTATATTACAAATATAACCAATTTTCTTCTTTTGTTTTCAAAAACATTTTAGCATATAAAGAAAATGTTTACATTCATGAATCTGTCAAAATGTCAAAATGATTTATGATTGAAAAATTTTTTTTTAAAAAATTCAAATATAATTATATTCACCAATTTATAACAATCTCAATTTACTTATCCTTGATAATGGAAATAAACGTTTCCGAAAGCTTGGAAGAAAAACAGTAACAAGAGTTTTCTTTAATTAACTTGCCGTTACCCCAATATTCGTGGTTTTATATATATATATATATATATATATATATATATATATATATACTGACAACAGCTACAAAATGTATAATACAGCATTTTAATTTTAATTTTTAACCTTCCATGTTTTCATGTTTTTGACAGTGTTATTATTCTATATACAAAATTTTGTAACGTCTTTTTTAACTTTTGTGTTATGTATCAATCATAATGTAACCTTCAAGCCGAAACAGAAGATGACTTAACAAGTCGAAACGCGTCTTTTGGCAAATAATAAACAAATTATTAAAAAGTAAGGACCTTTATTCAAGAAAATTCCTCCCATATAATATATATATATATATATATATATATTTATATATATATATATATATATATATATATATATTTATATATATATATATATATATATATATATATATATATATATATATAACCTTTGGGACGGAGGGTGATTTTGGCAACTAGGAACGCCAAAACGAAAAACTGCATTGAAATTTTTTCGAAGTCGCGTCATGCTAATCTCTACAATAGCCCTATTTTATTCTGAAATAAACCTAAAAATCTAAATGCAGACCTGGCGGGGCGGTGACATAGAAATACGAATCGGACAATAATAAATTGATGATTTTGGAGGCTGTTATAAAAATAAAACTAAATAAAGCTGTCAAACTGAGTATTGCAAATTTTTCAGTACTTCAAATATTTATTAATTAAATAAAAAAGTTGAAATCATAGTGTTGTCACCAGATATAGTGATGATGTGATTTCAGGTTCATTGAGATAGGAAATGCATAGTGTTCCAGTTCCTTTCGCAGATTGTAAGGACTATAGAAGAAGAAATAATCGACACAGAGCAAGTAAAAGTTATTTCAAAGAATTCGACGACAAAAATCGAACAAAAGAACATGAACCAGCAAAGGAGTAACAAAAATATGAAAAGATTAGAGAGGGAGTTCAATAAATTGAAAACACACATTATTCAACTCAAACGGGAGAAAAGACAAAGTAAAAGAAACAATTTGATAGTTTTCGGACTAAAAACAGTAGGGACTTGAAACGAGGAATGGAAAACTTTATAGGCAAGGAGCTGGGAGTGGAAAATTGAAAATGGAACGTTTGTGATAGAATATGTTGCAGATAAATTGAAAAATAAAGTCACTCAAAGAGAGGCGTACTTTACATTAACAATGAAAAGATTATAGTTTAAAAAACTAAATAACACCCTCTAATAGCAAATCGAACTAAAAAGTTGGCAAATTATTTTTAAGTATAGGAGAGTTTGTACTATTGCAATATAAAATCAAACAATCAATTTTATTATTATAATTAATTTGGAAGAAGATCATTATAAAAATTAAGATATTTACAAAAAATTCAAATATAGTAATAAGGGTGGGTGGGGTGTTTGATATCAAATGAGAGAATTATTTTATTTAAAAAATATTATATATATTATTATTATGAAAATTTAGTTAATTGCACCCCACGCTTTTTACTATAATTGAATTTTTTGTTAATATCTTAATTTTCAAATTAATTAGTTATAATTGACTGCTAGAACACATATATTTATCAAATAAAGGTGATGAATCCCAAATTGCACAATAATATTATATATATATATATATATATATATATATATATATATATATATATATATATACATATATATAAAATAATTATAAAAAATTTATCTAACATAGACAAAGTAAATCGAACAATACAAAACATAATATACATAAAAGTACAAATTTAAAGTAAAAAAAAAGTTATTAACTTAAAGGTGGGACTTCGTGCCCTCTTGCTCATAGAAGAGAACGTACGCTTCCCCACTGACTAAAGATTTCGATGATATTGATGACACCCTTGAATCATTATATTCGTGCCACTGTCCCGTGTAGGGATGTCGGCAGTAAGCCGTGTAGTGACCACTGTAAGTGGTTCCGCTGTGATTTGATATAGCGTAGTGGTTGTACCTACAGGGTGCCATATTATCAGCCCCGTAATGGCTCATATCAAATCTTCTATTGGAAAATCTATCGTAACATTAAGTTTTCCCCTAACTCTTTCAGTCGACGAAAAGCGCTTCAGGTGAATAACCAGGATTTTCAGAAATTTATGAATGGAGAATGATTTAGTGCATAGTCTTCGTTCCTTACATTTCGAACATGTCGGTTTCTCATCTCCGTCGAGCGATTCTTCTCTTGTAAACGAATCCAAGCATTGTGAAAGACGTAATTGACCTGTTCTTTGGGGTATGGGAAGGGATAAATCCCAAAAGGGATCAAAGGTAACAGAACAGTGACCACAATATGTTCACTTGATTGTAGATTTTAATTGACCGACGAAGTTAACTACGATCTTGGAGTTGTCCATTTGCAAATGTCTTAACCAAGACTCTTGCGCTTTTTCATTGTCACTGAGTTTTTCATCAATTTCTATTAATATTGGTTTAAGTTTTTCATGTACCTTGTTGACATCTTCGTGAAGTCCTTCTAATAGGTAACGAAGGAATTCCTGCGCATCTTGTTGAGCATATCCCATGAACCTTGGAGCGAATCGCTGAATCTGACTTTTTAATGATACGGTGTTAACCACCCTGTCCGAACCGTCTTCAGACCAAAGCTCTTTAATAACTTCAGCAAATGCTTTAATTAGTGTTCTCTTCATGCTGGATATGCTTTTGTTAATATCTCTCATGTATGTATCTTTACTTAAATATTCTAATAGCCACCTTGTGTTCGATAGGCATTGGATAACGCTATTCATGAAACATGTGTTAACGATATTTTTGAGGCCATTAAGACCCAGAGATTTTGGGGAAACACCCTCCAAGGACCTGATCGTGGAGTAATTGTTAACAGCTCTTTTGCAACAACTATCATTATCCGAATAATCTTGGATTCTATTACTGTCTCTCTTAATTGATCGGCGTGATAAGGAATTTGAGTTGATGCTATTTGCTATTGAATTGGATGGAGAAATTGCGGTTTTGGTGAGTTTGGGAGATGACGATAGATCGTTGGTCTGGATCACTTTGCTAATACAATCCTTGACATCCAAATCATTTTTGGACGTGTCCTTTTGTTCTGCTTGAGTGTCATCCCCTCTCTGAAAATCTTTGGTCGAAATTGAAATGTACGAAGAGAAGTTGTTAACTCTCGAATTATTTTCAGAGAGGGAATGGTTGCTTCTTGCTTCTTCAGTTACCACGTCACTATCTTCCATTGACCGCACTGAAAAAGAAGAAGATGGATCAATCATTTGCAAATTAACCTTGGTAGGAGACTGATGACTAGCTCTCGGCTTGTCTCGAAGAGATTTTGGTTCCGTGCAGAAATGAGAGCAATGCATGATCTCATGCAAATTATGTGATGGAGGAATAGTTTCAAGAACCGAAGCAGCATTATCACGTTGAATAGCAATACTAATGCTCTCCATCAAAAAAGAAGTAGAACGGTTATCTTTCGTTGCTTGGCTTAATCTCCTTCCGATTTCATGAACAAATAACAGAGATTCCGGGCCATAAACACCAAAAGTTTCAACTGCTACTGGATGGAACAAATAGTTGTCACCAA
This sequence comes from Galeruca laticollis, assembly GCA_963921935.1. NCBI lineage: Eukaryota > Metazoa > Arthropoda > Insecta > Coleoptera > Chrysomelidae > Galeruca > Galeruca laticollis. The sequence goes on from OY998180.1 coordinate 169,701,451, forward strand.
GATATTGGTATTTTTTTGTTTCAATTTTTCGCCAGACACAGCTGCATTTCCAGCTGACTTAGAACTTTCGGCTAGATGGGAAGACGCTACAGTGTCAACACAAGTGAAGTCCCATACTACAGGTTTACCATATTTCCAGGGTATGAGAGACATACCATCGGGTCGTTTACCATCATCTCGACTGGTACCTAAGGGTTCCAAAATTGCAGGAACATCCGCTGACACCAAAGCCCGTTTCAATATGTCGTTCACCTGGTAATGTCCAGATGTACGCCCTGCACTTCTCCTGCAACTCAAACCATGCAAACCTTTCTCATCAACTACACCACCACAAACACAAGTATGAGGCACACATATTGATGAACCCATCCTAAGCCCTACTGCTATTCTGAAAGTTTCATTGTCTAATAACGTTCCAAGAAATGCAACAGGTGAAGCATTTAGCCAAGCACCTGACTCTTTGATCATTACTGCTTTCAGACGAGCCTTATCGTATACACTTGTAGATTTCAGAAGTTTATCAGTTATAATATTCAAAAGAGGTCGGTCCCATGTTTTCTGTATATTCTTTTTATCTGTGGGAGGATCGATATTAGTTGCGGCATGCCAAAGTAATTCACCTTCAGCATAAAAATCGTCTTTGATATTGATGAAAATAGGAGGAAGGATGGCATCAATAAGAACAGAAACACTATTGACTGACGAAAGAAAAGCTGGTAAAGCTAAGAAAGAAGCCGAACGTAGCCCTAGTCCGCCAAGGTTTACAGGAAGCGTTGCTTGGAGCCATGAATCATTATTGAAATAATTGTTTGTAACATATTCCGTCGTGTTACGGAGTAAATTATCAAATTCTTCGAGCTCTAATTGACTTAACCAAGTGGGGGAACATCTGAGGACGTACATGAGTTTTGGAATGGCCAAACAATTTTTCAAAAGGAAAAATGCGACGTGTTTGGGAAGTTCTTTTAATCTAGTGGTCAACAATTGGAGTGATTCACATTTTTCTCGAAGATAAACTGGAAGTGAATATTTAGAAAGAGGCGTGCCTAGGAGACTCCATTTAGACTTATCCAAAATTCTTATATCAGGAGCCAGTTTCAAAATAAAGGATTCGGAAATATTATTCGAAGTTGAAAGAGAAATCAACTCGCATTTATCAAAATTTAGCTCAAGTCCAAGATTTTTTGAATAATTAATTATTTTTTCCCAATCCTTTGAAACAATGTTTTCATCGCCAGCGATTGAACCGTCGTCCAAATACCAACAATTAAATTCAGAAGATAGCTTTCTAGTGAGTTCGTCGATGGTCAGACAAAAAAGAGCAGGACCCAAGAGCTCACCTTGTTGAACACCTCTTTCTGACAGAATCAGATGTTCTCCAAAACTCAAATAAGAAGCTGATTTATAACACTGACTCAAGAAGGGAAACAATCCTGGAAACGAATCTTTAACCTTACGAAGCATAATGTTCCTATCAATCGAGTTGAAGGCATTTTTGAAATCTAATTTGAGGAAAATTTTTGAATCAGGATTTGGATGAAAATTAATATATCTGCGAGCAGCATGAGCAACAGCTTCACATCCACCTGCAGTACCAAAGCCAAACTGTAGTGGACGTAACATCGATCCTAGTTCGTCTTTGATCATCATACAACAGAGTTTAGCTACCAAACGACGATAAAAGGTACCAACCGCAATCGGTCTTACTCCTCTATCCTTTTTCTGCTGAATTTTTTATTGCAGTAACACAAACTTTCCTATACTGAAAAATTATTTTCTACTTTTTAGTTCGATTGGCTAATAAAGTTGTTATTCATTTCCTCAAAATCTAAAATTATTTTAAATGCTATTTAAAAGCTGTTTATAGTAATACATTTTCTTAGTTAATATTTCAAGTAATTTTCAAAATGTACGTAAAAAGATGCTGTAGCGATTTTAACCCTTAATAATAAATATCTTATGGTCAAAGGATGTTATTTAAATTTTTGGCGGACGCGCGGGTTAGAATAAAAAATGGAAATTTTCTTATCCTGATGATCCTAGACAGAACCTTAACATGAGGTTATGAGATTATTGTATTGCCATCGGCCCTTGACCCCTGTGCAAATTTTAAAGTTAATCAGACTTCTTAAAATTGGTGAAGTATATATGTATATAAAAAAGGACAAGTAGGGGAGACCGGGGCAAGTTCACGCAAATTTCAGAAAATATTTTTTGAAATAGTCAGATGAATACTTGACGAATTCTTAGTTATTTCGTTACATGACTTGATAACTTCCTTAGCTTTATTTAAAATGCGAGGAATTTAATTATACATAGTCTTGTCATTTTTCACTTAAACATATGCCTATAAAAAGTGCGTCAGCTAACCCCGTGACAGGGTTAGTTGAAGTGAATGCTGGGGTTAGTTAACACAATAGCTGCAAATTTACATATTTTCATAAAGAATGTCTCTTTTGTACGACATTTGTCATAATTATTTATATAAAACACTAAAAAGGATATGAAAATTTATTTTTAAATAAATATTCTTTTTAAGTAGAACAAAAAACTACAACAAAGTAAATAACTTAAAGTAGAGTCTAACATACAGAAATACGTATTACTTTGACACTTATTTTAAACAGTTAAAGAACTGTTCTGTATCGCCAGCACACGCTTGATGTGTCCATAATGACATATGGTACATCTACTCCATTTTTCCATGGGTAAGCTATTTTTAAACGTATCTGAGCAGTACAAACAATAACATTCCTCATTTTCCTCCTCGTCGTCAGTCTTAATTTTCATATTTTGCATGCATTGTTTTTTGTTCAAAATTAATTTCTGGTTTGAAATACCTTTCGACTTAACTACTTTATTTTTTATTTGTACTTTTCTGTTTTTGAATTTATATGTACGTGACAATTTATTTTCCATACTCACATTTCGCTTCACAGTATCCTTTCTATTGTTTTCTTGTTCCATGAGTTCATTTCTGATAGGAGTGTCAGTCAAGATGGAAGTACTTCGTTTCTTCCTATTTTACCGATTTAATTTTCTTGGTTCAGCCTTGGGAAGAGGCTTAAGCTGTATTGTTGTTATTTGCTGCATAGGAGGAGTTGTCTCTTCTTGACGCTCTGAAATAACTCTTACGTTAGGAGAATCTGCTCTCCCAAGTACTTCTTTGGATTCTTTTGACTTCAGTGAGGAAGTCGATGGTTTCGGGTTAATGTTTTCCTTCCCATTACCTTCAAAATCAATAATTTAATTTCCTCTGCTTTGCCTACTTGATCTATAGAATCATCGTTGTCATTTGCTGATAGACGATCGGTGGAATATGCGGGCAAAAATTTGTGTTCGTCAAACACATCTTTATTAAAAGGATAGATACCGGACACTTTGAATCCTGAGGAAATATTTTTTGGAGTTATGGCCAAAGGAAGAGCACAACTAACAATTTTTTGGAATGTCGTGGATGCTCATTGTTCGCCCAAGATTGTTGGTAATCCACGAGTCACACGCAGAGTTGATAAATTTCTTTATCGGTCCATATACTGAACGGTCCAATGGCTGTAATTTATGGGAACAGTGTGGTGGAAATGACAACACTGTTACTCCGTTAGCCTTTAAATAATCTATAGCAGCTATTGAAAGGTGCGAATCGTGGTTGTCCAGTAATAGTAATACTGGCTTATCTTGAAAACACCGAACATGTTTCACAAAATGATTTGCAAAATCTAAGAAATGTTCAGAATTCATCCAGCATGACGAGTTTGCTCCTCCAGCATTTCCAGGAGGCGCTGAATTCAGAAAATGTTTTCTAAAGTTGACCCGTGGGAACACGAAATAATGCGGGATACTATTCCCAAGTGCTGATACAGCAATGGTCAATGTTACCAGCGTACCACGTTCCTGCGAAGTGATTCGTCCAATTTGTTTATATCCACGCGCTACCACTCGGTCAGGTTTTTGAACCGTTGTGATACTGGTTTCGTCCATAATAAATATTTCGCCAGGAGCAATTTTTAACCTTTTTAACACCGACTCTAAATTTGAAAAAACCTCAGCCACATTTTGTTTATTAAAACTGGAAGCTCTGGTTAAACTTGTGGGCTCGGGGGTCCTAATTGATAATGATTTATGTCTTTTTAAGTAAGACGAGAGCCAGTTTTCTCCTGCTACCTGACTTCTACTCCACGATTTCGGAAATTCGAGCACTAAGGCAGTTGCGTACTCAAATGCAAACTTCCTAACTTTTTTGCAAGATAGGCCATAATATACATCACTAACTATTTTTATGTATTCCTCTAATAATAATTCTTGGATCTCTGTAAATACCTACAAATATATCGATACTCAAATTCCAAGTTATATTATGTTAGAAAATACCAACCTGCCTATTTGTTTATAGCCTACATATGTTGTAGGTGCATCGTTCGTTCCGTTGATTTCTTTGTCCGTGACTTTTTTACAAAATCTTCTTAATGTGGCTTCCGGAATGTTAATATCAGAAGCAGTACCCCGTATTGACCATCCATTTATTTTTACTTCTCTCGCTGCTCGAAGCATACTATCGGGTACCCCTTTGACTTTTTCTTTTATATGTCCTCATAATAGACACTAAAAAGAATATTTCAGGTTTTGGTAAATTTAAAAAAGCCATTGGGGTTGGTTGACTCATTCGTCAACCATCCCCAATGCATGTGCGTCATCCAGCCCCTCGGGCACTTTTCAACAAGATATTAATCTAGAGGAAACATGTGTAGTTAAACATAAATGGTATTTTGTCATCATAAAAGTCTGAGATTTTCTCTACGAAATCAAAGTTCTACATCTGGAAAATATTTACAAAATTATCAAGATAGCAAAAATTTACTTACGTGTAGGTATACCAAAAATTGTGTAAACCACAATATCCGAAATTACATAATTTTACAGAAATATTAAATGAATCTGCCTACAGCAATCAACTTAGTATAGAAAATATTTCTTCACTGGTTGCAGGAGAACTAACAATCATTTCCTTTCACACAAAACCCACCTTTCAATCCTTCACTCGTAGTCGCTTTACCCATGTTTTTGTTGATACGGCAATTGTAAAACACAACTAGTATAATTGGTTTTTATTCTGCTGTTAATTATACCGAAGATCCCGATTAATTAACGGAAAGTGATGGAATATATTTCGGATATACTAAAATTTATTGCGGTGAGATTATTGGATTATTACTACCCCAGATGCATGTTAGTTCGTAACATTCTGTTGACAATAAGAAATTATCATTTTTATAGATTAGCAGTTGATAACCGTAAGTTGGTAGTAATAATCGAAAAAATATATCATTGCAGTATTTTTACGAGCGGTATCTTCATCTTTCAAGCAGATGCTGATGAATGGGATGGTGTGAGTTGCTGAAACATATCTTGTTAACCACACAGCGGCTTCACATAGAATTCAAATTGTTACATTTTTTTATTTAAAAGCTTATTTGTAAGCTATGATAAACCCTTGAGTAGCTACTTTTTTTGGTCAATACAATTAATTACATAAGTTATAATCGCAAAATATTGAATTTAGTATCATATCCGTTTGTTTGAGGCTTGCCAATTTCAATATATAGAGTACCTAAATCATAATCAAATTGAAACAATAAAACATTTGTAAGAAAATTAACCTAATGTCTTCAGTTTTTTCCTTTTTAGCTCAATTTATAGACAACGTTCTTGATTCTTGATCTATTTTAATAAATATGTCCTTTATGTCTATTTCTTTCAAATTTTCTTAAAACGAGTTATTTGAAAAGGACTTACCGTTAATTCCTGGAATGTAATAAAACTGAAAAAGTCTTTTTGACTTCAAAACCTTATTCGGCTCAATTGTTTCAAATAATACAGCAAAGTGAATTATTTCCCTTATTAAAATTTTAATATAAGTATAACATGCCTTCATGTTGAACATAGCGGTATACATTCTATAACAATTTATGGACTAAATTGAGTTTCAAAATTCAAGTAGAATCAAATTATTAAGTAATTAGATGGAACATAAATTTACTTACTTCTAAATCCTCTAGTCTCTTCGTGCACCCCCGGTGATTCACTTCCATTGCCTTGATCTTGACCTTCTCCATCATCCGACATCTGAGCATCCAAACTCTCTTCTTTAACAGACGTTTGTGGTTGAGGGGACATAGAAGCACTAGCCGGACTGCACGAATCGGTTCTAGGACTAGGTTCTAAAAGTCTATCATCAGAAGGAGAAAAAATAATGTGGTTGTGATTCAAGGAATCATTGTTGCTTTCAATTTTTAGACACTTAGGGGGAGCAAACGCTGAGGGAGAGGGGAAAGATTTAAGATCGGAGAACGGTCGAAAGGGACCAGAGCCTAAGGTTAAGCTAGGATGGCAGAATTGCGGATGCAGTTGGTTGAGAATATGAGCTGGAATACCCGAATACGCTTCCATAAGCCCTAAAGATGAAGCTGTGAAAGGTCTGTGAATATCTTTGGATGCTTCAGACATTGTGAACTGAAAACAAAAAGAATTCTATGAAATTAATGTTTTTTATGTAGATCACAAGTACCAAATAAAACCGGGAAATTTGGTTAAATAATAGTGGTGTTGATGAAAATTATTATGTGAGATAGACGATGATTGTGTGTTAGTTATACAAATATAAATAATTCACATTTTGTTAGAGTCAGCTTAATTAAATATTCACAACGAAAATTTCTGAAAGTGTAGGATATTATTTCTCTGTATGAAGTCCAATATCTGCGCAAGCTTTTGCACTACAAATCTTTATCACATCGCCATTCTTACATTTTTTAAATAATTTTCATATAAAATAAAGGATAATCAGGTTTAAACTACAAAATCTACAAGTATGTCTGTGATAATTTTAGGTCTCAAGCATATTTTGTGATAAATACAACTAAAATACAAAAGTAAATGTCTCAGCTAATTATGAAACAATTTTTGTTCACCGAAGGGATCTTTTGTAAATCGGACAATCTTGTGACCAAAATAATTTGATTAAACTAATCGGGTGATGATGGTAATTAGAATATTTAGAAGCAGCTAAACGTGATCTTGTTAAATTGTAAACAAAAATACATTTCTTGAATTTTGGAATAATAGTGTTGTGTTTAAATTCAAAGAAAACAAACGTGCTACCAGCATATATTGGACCTGTAATGACCCTCAACAATCAAATATTGACACAGACGTCACAAAACGGGATATAGCAACAACCATTACCAAAACGAACGTTATGTCACAACTAAACCAATATTTTCCATCACATGCGGCTAATGAGTTACAATTCGTAATATAATGGAATAATGGATTATAACTTACGTCCTTATGCATATCAATTAACGACAACAAAAAAATTTTCAACTCAAAAACTTCAAGCAAGTGAGGTTGAAGAAATGAGTGAAAATGCTGTCGTAGCAAACAAACACACATGGCAAGTTGTCAAAAGAAGAAAATACAAGCATAGATCATAGAAACATAATACTCATGAAAACCATGAAAGTCGACACAATTTCATACAAATACAACGGGAAATTTTTCAGGAATACCTAAGTCCGAATTGACCCACATAGAAAAAAGAATCATGGAAATATTTATGGGTTTAACGTTTTTGTCTAAAAATACATACTTTGTACTATAAAATTGTTTTGCTTGGTTTATCTGAAGGGTGTTACCTTTATTGAAAAGAAGTTCTTCTCAATTAAATTTTTTAATTAATTTATAAATTAAGCGTGTTCACGGAATACATTGTTATTGATATTCTTAGTCCTTCTTGAAATGTCATATATTATGCAATTTATCAGTGGATGTTTAACGTTGGTTTACCAATAGTCTTGGTATTCAGGATCTGTATCATCACTGAAAGATACTTGGAGAGTTTTCTTATTCGTTATCTTGGATGCTGAAGAGGAAAGGAGTGCACAAGCCATAAAATTTGCTTGTTGGGAATGATGGAATGATAAAATTCATTTTTTATTAGTTGTCTAATAAAAAGCGGTTAGAGGAGTCTTCTTTATTGTAGGGTGATATTTTAAGCAACTGACATAAAAAATGTCGATCGGTAATAACAATTTTTACCAAACAATACTAACATTAGACTCCTAATAACAATCTACTGTGCTAGTCAAAAGTGGCCTCCCCCATCGTATCTTCATAGTAATGAAATTTAGAGTGCGAAAATAAACGGTTGTAAACCTCTCTACTAATGGTAACAGGTAAAGGGATAGTAATAGATGACGTCACAGGCCAATTATGTCAATAATTTTAAATAGTACCTTGTCGGTTGATCTGTCAACACGATATCTCAAAAACGCGACCGAACTTTTATTGTATTTTCATATGTAGGTTCAGCACGTACAAACTGAAGCTAATTTCGTAAAATCTGATGTATAGTTTTCCAGAAAATCCCATTTCATTTATTTATTTATTTATTTTTTTTTTTATTTTTTTATTTATTTATTTATTTATTTGTTTATTTATTTATTCATTTATTTATTTATTTATTTATTTATTTATTTATTTATTTATTTATGTATTTATTTATTTATTTATTTATTTATTTATTTATTTATTTATTTATTTATTTATTTATTTATTTATTTATTCGTCCAGCTGTTTTCAAACAATCAGAAATTTATGTATGAACGCGGAGAAATGTATTGCGCTGAAACCTGACTATTTCTGATGGTTTGTGACTCTTGTGAGAACAAACCTAACATTAGACTCGCCCAGGCTACTGTACTGTCGCCGTCAGTCATCTTGAGGCATGGGCAGGGTGCAGATGTAAACACAGTGCTTTTGTGTTTATCTGTAGTTGTTAAAATAGTTGTTTGTTAAAATACTATAAAACGTGTCATGGTTAAGTGGTTGAAAACTGGTGGTGAAGGAATAACTTCTTTGAAGAACAAGGCCAACGACAGTGAAGTACCGCGTACATCAACGGACAAAAAAATGCCCTCACAGGTTAGTGATAATACTGAGCGAAGCTTACATAAAAGAAAATATGAAGGCACTGACACTGTCACTAAGAAAAGGAAATACTTTGATGAGTATTTAAAGTACGGATTTTATTTTGTCGATGAAAATGACTGTCCCAGACTGCAATGCGTAGTATGCGGCGAGCTGTTAGCAAATAGTAGCATGAAGCCTTCACTTCTAAAACGACATTTACAAACAAAACATGCTAACTATGAAAATAAAGACCGTATTTTTTTGAGCGACTTTCAAAACAAAAAAATGTATCTTATTTTGGGACAGCTAACAAAGACAAAGAAAATGCGCTTGAAGCGTCATATAAAATAAGTTACCGCATCGCTAAATCTGGCAAAGACTACACGATAGCAGAAAATTTCATTTTTCCGTGCATTAAGGATGCCGTCAATTGCATACTTGGTGAAGAAAGTGCGAAGAAAATAGACACTATACCGGTTTCTAGCTCAACTATATCTCGCAGAATCAGGGATATATCGGATGACGTTGAGGAAACAGTAATTATATGAATTAAGAATAGTAAGTACTTTGCTATTCAAGTTGATGAAAGTACAGATGTATCGAAATGTGCTGTGCTGCTTGTAATTGCACGATATATCTATGAAAATAATGTTGAAGAAAATCTTTTATTGTGTCATCAATTGCTGGAAACAACGAAAGGAAACCACATATTCAATGCTATTAATGCGTATTTTATTAAACAAGACATTACCTGGGAAAATTGCTGCGGCAGGTCTACCGATAGTGCAAAATCTATGTCAGGATATTTTATTGGACTTCAAGCCCGTGTTAAAGAAGTGGCGCCTCTTGTTCACTGGACGCACTGCTGCATTCACAGACAAACTCTTGCCTGCAAAAACCTACCTGTGGGATTGAAAACTGTGCTTGACGAAGCCGTTAAAATCGTCAACTTCATCAATCACAGGCCTTAAACTCGAGGCTGTTCAAATCTCTGTGCGAGGAAATGGATAGCGTCCACAATAACTTGCTTTATCACACAGAAGTCAGATGGCTCTCCCGTGGTAAAGTACTCCAAAGATTTTTTGAGTTAAGGTTTGAAGTACAGCTGTTCTTTCGGGATCATCCGTTCCATCTATCATCCAGATTACATGATAGCGAGTGGCTGCAATATTTGGCTTACCTGAGCGACATTTTTAACCAAGTCAACAAGCTAAATATGAGTCTCCAAATAAGCTCAATAACAATTTTTAGAGTAGCAGAAAAAATGGAATCTATGACGAAAAAGATTGATTTTTGGAGAGTCTTGCATCCTTAATGGTCAGACAGGAGCGTTTGAAACGTTGCACGACTTTTTGAAAAAGAACGAGTTACAACTCTCTAGTGCTGCCAAACTGGCAATTTCAGAACACTTGAAGGAATTGAAATCTTCATTCGCGAAATACTTTCCGAATCTTGATGAAGGAATTTTCTGAAGAGAATTTTCAATCTGCTGGGTTGGAGCTTGCAGAAAAAGAAATTCTGATATAGATCTCTACTGATAGTACGTTGAAGTTACCTTTCAAGACTAAACCTCTCGTCAACTTTTGGTTGGACGTAAGCAATGAATATAAACGTTTGTCTGATCTGGCAATGAAGGTGTTGTTACCTTTTCCATCCACAGTATTAGTGAAAAGAGCCTTTTCATCGTACGCTTTCATTAAGAATAAGTACAGAAACAAGTTGGATGCTTCACCAGATTTCAGATTGTACTTGGCTTCTTTCGAGTCCAACTTCAAAAAGCTGTGCGCAATGAAGCAAGGGCAGGTATCACAATAACTTTTTATATTGTTCTGTCTTTTTGTCAATAGGATGAATCAAAGAAACTTTTAGATTTTAGGTATGTTTTATCAAAATTGTTACCTTAACCCTTACATGTAACTACAAAATACATGATGTTGCTCATATGGTCTTAATTTTATTTATTGTAACTCTAAATTTCATTTTTACAATTGTCTCTGGGCTGACCCTACTAAAATATGGTTCAGGGGTACAATTTATCTCAATAATTTGGTAAGGGGTACGCAGGTGAAAAAAGGTTGAGAACCGCTGATCTATAACGATAATGTCCACCTAGTTAACATCTTACTGCACCATATTAATGACCAGGAGAACGATTTTGTAGAAATGTTATTTACAAATTGCAGAGCTCATCTGGATCATCTCCCCGAATTTCAAGAATTAAAGGTTCATTGAGTACATTTTCACACGAAGGGTGTGCGGATTTGTCAGTTGTGAACGTCATATTTTACTATTATGTCACCTGTTAACACTGTAAAAAGTTGACCGCCGTTATTCTACCCGTCCAAACTTCGTAACTGTAAGTATAACTGTTCAAAAGATTCAAGAGGAGAGGGAACTTTTGAGTAGCACAGTATAAATATATATATCAACCTATATAGGCTATGGAAAAATTATCTTCTAGTGCGCGGTTCTAAACCTGCTCTTATTCGTGGTCAAAATAGTTCTTATTAAGTCGACTATATCCAAAACTTTCCGCTACTGCAATTGATAAAATTGATAAAATCTAGAATGACCAAACTAAAATAAAACGAATCATCACTTATTTCGTTTATTAACATGTCCATATATTATCCTGACCAATTCATCAGGAGTTTGTAAAGAAAGCATAATAAGCAATCCGCGTATAACTTGATACAGTGGAGAAACTGAGACGAAAGTGTAATAATTATAACTTGCTTGTATGGAAGATGTATTCAACCAGGAATATAAATGAGAGGTTCACGACAGAAGTCGGTGTATTAAACGGCCCACAGACGACGCAATTTGTTGTACAAGCTGTACAATCTTGGTTGGTCCAACCGTTTGAACGACAATAGCAACGTGTGTGGCGTTATCGTTCAATCAATCGTACAACTTGGTCGAGTCGTATGAAAATTCGATTGGATATACAATATGTTTGATCGTGTGTATCTATTGTTGATACGATTTCATTTCAAAAATAACATTGTGTAGTAAGATTGTCCGCTAAAATTGAGAACAATAAACAGTTTTGGATAGGGTTTATCGAGATTTATAGAGAGCAATCTTGTTTGTAGACTGTTACATCTGCGGAGTACTTGAATAAACGTAACGCAAGTTTTAATTGAAAAAAATAAAAGAAATTAACCCAACAGCAACAAAAGAGCGATAAAAATGTTAATAATATGAGAGCGCCACAACTACAGCAGCTATTTCCTTTCTTGAGACAGTCGGTGCTATGGTGAACAATATACAAAAATGTACAAGATTCGTTGTACAACCAATCGTTTGAATTGTATTCACGTCTGTGGGCAAAACTATCTACTATGTATCTATCTCTACGAATTATAGTGCAACCTATTGTACGATCGATTGTACATTACATCGTCCGTGGGCCGTTTTAGACTTAGTTAATCTTGTGCAATCAATTATCGTATATAAAGCATTGTAAATTTTTTTGTTCGGCAAGCTGCATTTTATATACATTACAATTATTTCAACGTTATTCATATAACAGGATATTTATTGACTGTAGCGTCGTTATCTAAGATATATCTAAATAAGCATTTCTGAATGTTCATTTAATAAGTATTTGGATCTGTTTCCCAGTTTTATAAGGTTTTCGTTACGTTTAGTTTATTATGGCAAATTATTTGCTTCTATATTTCTGTTCCCAAATAACGGATAGTGTTTGTTTGGTGTTACAGTACATTTATCATACCGATGAAGCGCCCATAAACAATATTAGTGTTCACGCGAACAGGGTTGTCTGCAGTCGCAAATTCGAAAACTAAAAATTTTCAACAGATAATATCATTTGTAGCATCGCTATTTTTTATAATCATTGCAACTGGAAGGAGCGAAAACATTCTAAAAATGTTTTCAAGAGTTCTCGCTATTCAACATGATAGTAAATTTGTAATAACTAGAAAAATAATATTTACGTATAAATAATCTGAATTATGAGAATCTTTCAAAGATCTAAGACCGCAGAGATTCACTATGAAAAATCCAATTTACGAAATATATATATATATATATATATATATATATATATATATATATATGTATATATATATACAGGGTGCGCCATTAGTATGACAAAGTTCGATATATCCATTATTATAGAATATACGGTATAAAGTGATATACAAAAATTGTAGACATCTGTAAACTTCACATTTTAAAATTATTTTCATTTGTACTGGGTGTTCCCTATCGCCAGGGTGAAACAAACATACCTTTTTTAAATGAGACACCCTATGTATTATTCCAGATTCAGATTGGGCTTACCTCCCCCATACTTACAAAGCAGGGTTTCATATAAGTATATAGGGTATTCCACAAGTTATGCACAATTGTACGTAAAAATCATTGTGAGTTCAACGCCATATATAGTTCAAACGAAACAATTTGTCATCAATATTTTGCAGACATAACATTTTGATATTGGTCTAGTTTCATGACACAGTGCCATTTTCTGGATATTACAACATCTGAATACAGGGCGAGCCAAGAGTCGAACTCATGATTTTCTCTATTTTTTCAAATGAATCAACCGGTATTTCATTTAAAAAAGTGAAAATATACCTTATAAACTTTCATTTTTATCAGTCATTCCCTTCAGATTAACAAATAAAATAGATATGTTTGTTGTGATTTTTTCCTGCCTCAAACATCGAGTCACATTCTAAGATCACTTGCAGACACTTCCACTGCATTGCCATATTTACAATGTCTCTTTAGTTGCAGGAAAAATGGAATTAGAAGTTTAATTGAAAATGTGTTAAAAAGGGATGCAAATAAAAAAAGTCATACTAATTTATGCATTTGAGCCGCTGCTTTTACAATTAATTAATAATACTTGAATTTTATTTAATAAAGGCATATTCTTATATAAATTTTAAACAAGTATTTGTTGCATCCGTAGATACCTTTATGGTTATAACTAAAAGTAGCAACATTGCTCATCTCCCCTTTTTGTAATTCATTCATTATTGCACTACTGGCTTTTAATATTGTTGGCCGCAAAAATAAACGTGTTTATGAATGAATAGCCCTCTCTATGTTTATTATTACTCTAAGCGCATTCACTATACCTAAAATCATTAATTTCTGAGATATTGTCAATTTAATAACAAAGAGTTGAAAAAATAATTTATTGAAGGAAGTAGGATATAGAAAAATGGCAGCAAGACAAATTATTTTACAAAAATAACAAAACATCAGTCAAATGTGAACTATAAATTGATAATTGATTCTATAGCAAATGTTCGAAATGGTCACCCAAAACGTCGATCTTCAAAACATCGACTCATATTTCTTAACATTTCTACATTAATACTCTGAAATACTTCTCGTATTCTTTCCTTCATATCGTTCTGTGTGGTTGGCGGTATATGGTAAACACGGTTTTTTACATAACCCCACATGAAAAAGTCAATTTTAGTCAAGTCTGGTGATCGAGGTGGCCATGCAATGGGTTCTCCTCTCCCTACCCATCTGACAGGAAAATGGGTATTCAGATGATTGTGAATTGAAGCAGTGTGATGTACCGGATCTCCATCGTGTAAAATCCACATTATCTGCCGAATGTTGAGCTGAACATTTTCCAACAGTAATGGCAAATGATTTTCTAGAAAGTCTAAATAGTCTTGAAAATGGTGGTATCAAAGAAAGGGAAATCAGCAGGAAAAAGTGTACATTTTTTCTGACATTCAGCAAGGCATTGGGGATATGAAAGGTGTACTATTAGCAATATACGCCTTCACAGGATGTGACACTGTATCAGCTACCTACAATAAGGGGAAAATTAGACCGTAGTGGAAAGTGTAAGCCAACAACGCTTTACGCACGAAACTTCTAGTTTCAATAACCCCAAAATTGACACCAATGCAGTGGCTGACGCTGAAAAGTGGAAACTGCAAAGCATTTCCTTCTTGCGATATTTGCAGACAAGAACACTGAAGATCTAAATTGTTTTCGCTACCATACATTCATTCATCAAGCTGGCTTTCCTCATCCGCAGGTTAATATGGCCTAGGCGTGTGGAAGACTCTTTTCCCTTAAAAAGTAAGACGACTTGAGAAGGTGGTGAAGTTGTCGTTCCTTCATGATCTTATCACTAACATACGACCGGCCACTAACATCGCAATTTGCTTTTACAAAATACAATCCTGTATAAAAAATTAGTGTCCTTAGTGATAATGTCATATTTTCCCAAAAAAATCTATACTATACGAAAAATTCCTACTTCCTTACCCCTCCGTAACTATGGAACCGTTCACATTAGCAAGATTATGCGCATGTCCGTTTTTGTCCGTAATTTAATGTGGATTACTTTTGTATATAACACTTTCGCGCTAAACCGCATAGTTTTCGAAATATTTGAGAAAAGCTGATAAAATCTACTAATTTGCTAACTCCTTACCCTACTATCTTCAAACCTGAAAGCTTAAAATGGTGTAACTTTTTACCAAACAATTTGGAGCTGGAGAGAATCTTGTACTGTGATGTTGAGATTTGGGTCTAATTGCACCGTACTATTAAGGGCATTATAAAACCGACGAGAGCCTTTTGAACATTTTTTCCACATAATTTAGTTATGGTTTACTCTGTATATTATAATTTGTATTCTTTTAATATTTCAACGTGAATAAGTAAGGGATGTAAAATAACCACAATGTGAAAAGTTGTTCATATTTCAAGGAAGTTTCATTTATAAAATTGATAATCTGTTTTTTTAGCTTTGTGACTATTTTATGTTACGATTCCTATATAGTACCGTTTGTCCCCAGACTATTGACAACGAAGTTGAATGCCAATATATCTTACTGGCATTGTTCTTTCCCATAATTTCTTGGCCAGTCATTATTCTATGTCACGTCTCCTTCATAGTACAATTCTCTTTATCTTTATTTTACGAGGCCATTCATCGATAGAGCCTTTTGCAAACCGAATCATCAATAACAAAGACATATGTTTATGCCTTATTAGCATTGTCATTGCGCATGATTTCTGCTCTGTCATCATTCTACATGACAATTCATTGATGGTATATTTTGTCCCATGCAAATTGGACTCATCATATCGAAGTTAAATGTTAACGCCTCTTTAGCATTGATTTTTTTCTTCATCTTTATTTAAGTTGGTGATAGTACCTTTTGTTGCATATTAATTACACTATTGGGTAGTGAGGGATGAATAGGAGAAGTTGAGGTATATTTGACGCCAAGACCTTCCTGCAAATCAGCCACTCGTTATAATTCGATTATTTTTCGTTAATAAAGGGCGAAGAAAGGGCTGAAAGATACAGTATGGTATTTGAAGTACAACATTTTTGTCATGTTTGACGAAATTTCAATTTGTTAGCACGATTCAGCCTCTGAAGTGTATACAAGTGACCAATTTTATTATTGACTATTGTTCAGGGTGTCTCACAGATGAATCCTATTGATCCTCTAGAGTGTATAAGTGCGGAAAAGTTAGTTTTAATCTTTAAACTAGTTATTATTTTTCCGCCAACCCTGTCTACGATGCGAGAAAAGTATTGGGTTACCCCAAAAAAAGTTGGAGTTATTTTTACGTTTTGCAATAAGAAAAATACAAAAAACGGGTTTTTAGAAAAAAAATCCTGTGTGTATGTCGTCGTCGTTGTCGTCGGCCACTTTTTGTAACATATCTTTTTTGCACGATACAGCCTCAGTTGTGCTTAAAGTCACCAATTTTATGATTGGGTATTGTTCAGGGCATCACACAGATGAACCCTATCGATTTTCAGCTCACCAGAGGCAGGACAACGGGTCCTATAAATCCAGATATACTACATTTTTGGAGAAATTTCGGTATGTTATCATGATACAGCGTCCGGAATGCGGAAAAGTTTTAATCTTCAAAACCTTTTATTTTCCATTATTCTTCCTAGATAGCATAAGAGGTCGTGAAAGAGGATAGTTGGATTTTCACATATATGACACTAGCGTGTTCTCTGGTAAATTGTCATACGGTATGATTGGACTATTTTTATTAATAGAGCAGCTGAAGGGGTAAAAACTTTAGTTCGATTTTTTTATATACTACAAAAGAAATCAAAGCTGAACTCGTGTAGTGAGATTGTCTGTTGAAAATAAACAAACCGATGATTACAAGTACATCAAAGTACCTCTATTTTTGTTCACTTTTAATAAAACAAGACATGAAAAAAGGTGTCAAAGCTTTGGACACAACAAAAACAGGAAAAACAAACATCTGGTCCAAAAACGTGCAAGGCAAGAAAATAACTGGTCAAGAGATCTTCACTATTATAGTACAAGGAAGTATAAATAAACAAACATCAGAGCAGCTGCAAAATAAGGTAAATACAGAGAATGCAACTTGAAACATAATGGCTGAAGGATATAATCAGTTTAGTGAAAGACTAGATCGCTTGGCAGCCAGTTCTACTGAAACAATCTCAAAATGAACTTAATTGATTGAAATTACCATAGGATTTCAACATCGAATGCCAATAACCTACTCGACAAAAAATAGAAATAATTTTAACCACACAACATATTGATATATTTTGCTTGATTCTAGTCAAGAGCAACAATCTGCCCGGAAGAATAAGTATACGAATAAATCAACCAATGGAACATAAAATAAATGAGAATTCTCCAACTTTGGGTATTAATGGAAAAAAAATCTTATTAGAATAAAGCAAAATACTTAGGCATCATACTTAACTCCAAATTGAAGTGAAAACTTGAGAAGAAAAAGAAAGGAATACATTTAAAATTTAGAACAAATCAATGGATAATTGGAGGACATTTTATCTTACCTTTATATAATAATTAAACTTGAATTTATAATCAGATTTTCATAACCTATCTGGTTGTTTGGCATATAACTCTGAGTGTCTACTGAAGACAATTATATCAGGATAAGGCAAACAGTTCAGAAAATGGTGAATACTCCATAATATGCAACAAATCTCGATATAACTAAAGATCTCAACAAACTGAATTTACTTGCATACCGAAAGGTATGCAAGTAAATTCAGAAGAACTTCAACTGCTGGACATCCAACAACTATTTTAAGAAGATAGAGCCGTTTACGCTAGTGTGGTGTTATGTATAAAATAAAAGCAGAGCATTGTGCGACTTGATAATATATACATATATATGTATATACATATATATATATATATATATATATATATATATATACATATATATATATGAAACTTTTAAATGGGTTGTTAGATTTAATTCAAATTTTGGAGGGTTATATTACAACCAAATTAGTCGACTTCCGGTTTCACCGGAAATTACGCAAAAACTGAAAATTTAAATGGAACACCCTGTATATTTTTACATTTTTGGATTCTACGGCCCCAATTACATACAGTCCAATTGTCAAATATCAATTCTAACGCCATTTTAATTTAATTTTTTTAAACAATTTTTATAGTATATTACGCAACGTGTGTTGTAAGAAGCATTTTACGCACGAACGGAAAAGTTACGCACGAAGCCGCGTGGCGGCGAGTGCGTAATTCCGTGAGTGCGTAAAATGAGTTACAACACGAGTTACGTACTATACTTTACCTACGACCCACTTGTACTTGTGTTGTTATTAAGGTATTTAAAGTACAAGTAAAAACGTACATCCTCGATGCCCAGTCAAGTTTTATAAAAGTCGCTCCTCGATGCCCAGATAAGCATCTTAGAAGTTCACCCTCGATGCCCAGCCAAGTTTCGTAAAAGTCCCTTAGGTGGATTACTGCCCTCAGGAATGAAACACCACCCGCGGGATTAAATGGGCCACTTTAGTCGCTTGGTGTATAATATACTATTATTTACTAATATGAGATACATTCAGACAGCTAAAAGTTGCGGATTGAATGAAACGGAACCAATTATCCTATAATTCCAAATAACTCTTAGTATTAAATGCAATCTGATATCTAATACATGTTACCTAGCATTTATATATAGAATAAAATTTAACGTCAAATATCTAAGTAATACATTTTGAATAAAATGGCTACGTCTATTGACAGTTGCTAAGTGGTTGCTATGGAAGCCGTGCGATTTACTTTACAGCCGTGCGTTTTGTTTTACCGTGCGTAATAGACGTCTTACATTGATTGCCGACTGTGTGTTTTTGACTACTTATAGGGGTGGTCGTAGGTAAAAATTTTTATCTCTATGACACCATCTAAATTGTAGACAGTTGACATAGAATTACACCCACAATTTTATTTTTCCTAATAATTCATTTTCGTGACGTTTGTTAGCGATTGAATTTAGAAATTTCAGTTTTTCCCTGTATATTAAATAGCAATAAAATGATATACATATTTATATCCTTTAGTTCTTAAATAAAGCAGTAATTTATAATTTTTAAATTTTTATTAACACAACCTACTCCTGAAGCCGACTCTGTTTCAACATTGTCAACAGATTTGTAACCTAACCTATAGTTCAGTTCCAAAAATTCTCAGAAATATTGCATTAAACCGACAACAATTGTAGTCAGGCTGTGATTTTAGATATCTAGAATCAATAACTAGAATCACAGCCAGACTACAATCATTGTTGTCGGTTTAATGCAATATTTCAGAGAATTTAGTGTCTACTATTTTGGAACTGAACTATAATACTATAAATAATAAAACAAAAAAATGTCTAAACTAAAAGAGTTACATATATTTTTTTAATGTTCCCTATAATTAATTAAATGTTCGAAGTGGCCACCACCCTCTTCCAAGCAGCATTGCAGTCTCTAATAAAATTGTCTTGCACATTTCAGAATATTTCTGGTGTTATATTGTTAAATGCTTCCCTAAACCTATCCTTTAGATTATTCGAGGGTTGTGAGCTGGCGTAGCGAATACTTTATTTTTGATGTAACCCCATACAAAAAATCCAGACAGGTAAGGTCCGCCGATCGTGGAAGCCATCTTACAGGACTGTTGTGCCGATCCAATGGTATCCAAACGGTTCGCTTAAGTAATCGGTAACTAATCTGGCGTTGTGGGCTCCACAGCCGCCCTGTTGAAAGTACATCATACCTCTTTTTGCTAATAATATTAAATTGTCCAATGCATCTTCTATTTCGTTTAATAAAAAATACAAATACCTTTCACCATTTAGTTGTTCCTCAAATATTATTCATCCCATAACGTGATTATGTATTATTCCAGCCCAAACATTGAAACCAAATATTTCCTGAAAATGCCCTTCACGCAGCAAATGCGGATTTGCCTTGGCCCAATATCTGAAATTATTGCTACTAAACACACCGTTATTGGTAAAGCGGCTTTCTTTGGAAAATAAAAATTTATTCTGAAAATCCATATCATTGCGGTAATTGTCTAATACAAAGTTGCAAAACTTTACTCTTCTAGGACTATCCCCTTCGTACAAGTGTTGATGCAGTTCATATCTATAACTTTTGAACTTATGTTTCTTCAAAATGTTGTTAACGGACTGGTGACTAATTCCTGAATTCCTGAATTCCGTATTTTCATTAACAATATATTTGTCTTCATTATCATCGTCATTCATTTCTCTAAGTCGATTTTCAATTTTTGAAAAGTGACGTAGGTTGGGGTGATTCCTATCAGGAAATCGTTCGGCATACAACAATGCCGCCTGAGCGGAATTTTTCTGCACTCTTCGAATATCAACAACATGTCAACTTACTAATTCTGTGCATAATGAAATAGATTTGCCATTTTGAACATAAAAAATTACCAACACTTGCACCATTGTGAATATAAGACTAACAAAAGAAATTAATTGTTAATTGACAACCAAACAAAAGACGATCACAAGTCAGTATCATGGTTTCCATTCATTTTTATTGAAATTTAATATTTATGTAGTTATTTAGAATACCACGAAAGAAAGATTTGGAAAAATAGCACATCGTGAGACATTAGCTACCTGGATGATTTTCTGTGGGCCTCTTCCAAAAAACAAAGTATAATGGGGATAATCTAAATATACGGAATAATACACCGGAAATGTTTCAAAAAATATTATTAAGAGTGCAATGCTGAAAGAGGATGGTGGCCAGTTTAAACACTTCATTAATTATAGGGAAAATTAAAAAATGTATGTTTGTTACTCTTTTAGTCTATTTTTGGTTTTATTATTAATTTTTATTATTTATATTATTAGGTTACAAATATGTTCCAGTGTTAAAACAGAGTCTGCTTCAGGAGCATGTGGTGTTAGAAATATTAAATTTTTTTAAATTACTACTTTATTCAAGAACTAAAGGATATGGACATGTATATCATTTTATTGGTATTTTAAAGAGCTATTTAATATACAGGGTGACCCCTGTATGTTTTCATTGGGAACATAGAGTTTCGGTGGAAAACTGTAAATTTAATCGTTAACAAATTTTAGGAAAATAAGTTATTAGGAAAAATAATAATGTGAGGGTAATCATAATGTTACGAAACAGCACACTGGTATAGTTCCTAAATCCGACTCTGTCTAAGCCAGGTATAAAAGTTAAAATTATGGCGGATACGCAGGTTTTCTTTTATAACTGTACGACTATCTTATCTAAACATTGTTTTTGTGACCAGACTTATCTAGAAAAGGCCAGAGCCAATTATTTTTGTGTGTGTAAGCCGCAGTCCGGAATTTTCTCGTAAACAAGGCTTTAATATAAATAAAGGACCGATCAGCGGATGAGTTAGTTGATAAAGGGATCTCGTGAGATAAATAAACCGAAATATCGATCAGTAAAGTGTTTATATAAATTAATAATTAAGTTTGGGTGCATATAAATTAAATTTAAGTGACTAGATGAGTATATATAGTTAGTTATTAGTTAAGTGTTTAAATAAATTAGTAAGTAGCCATACCGTGTGTTTAAAATTTATCCCACCCGTTTACAGTTTAAATAAATTAGAAAAACATTACATTGGTGTCAGAAGTGGGATAATATAAATAAATTGCTACGTAAAAATGGCCAAGAGACTATGTGATCTGAAAGTCACGGAATTAAGAGCAGAATTGGAAGATCGTGAGTTGGAAACGTCCGGTAAGAAGAGTGAGTTAGTAGAAAGGCTCAAAGTGGCACTGGTAAGTGACGGCTTGGATCCAGAAACATTTTTATTTGAAGACGAGGCTTCCACCTTAATCTCGTCCATTTCTTATATGAAGAACGATATTTCTAATATGAAGAACGACATCTCTACTAACATGGACGATAAGATTTCTGCTATGGAAGAAAAGATTTCGACTAATGTGAAAAACGATATTTCTGCTAACATGGATAAGGTTTCTACTAATATGGACGAGAAGATTTCTGCTACGAAGACCGATATTTCTGCAGATATCTTATCATTGAAAAATTATATTGCTGCTGAAGTCGAGAATAAAATCACGTCTCTAAAATCGGATATTGAGAATGAGATGACTACGATGAACGAGAAAATAAAATCAGACATGGAGAATAAGATGACAACGATGGAAAATCAGATAGATGAGAAAATCAAGGAGTTAGAGACGAAGATTGCCGATTTAAGAACACACGACACTTCAGCAGAAGAAAAGAAGATCGAGATCTGCAAGCCAGAAACACAACCCAAGACAGATGATATTGGCAGTTTTGCCCGAGTCAAGGCCCCAGCGTTCGATGGAAAAATGTCGTGGACCAATTATGTGAAACAGTTTGAAGCAGCCGCTAGAGTGACTAATTGGTCCGATAAAGAGAAAGCAGTGAACTTAACCATCGCGCTTCGGGGAGATGCCTTAGACGTACTTCAGACGATACCAATTGAAGAAACGGATGACTTCGAGCAGCTTAAGAAGAGGTTGGACATCCGATATGGTCACGAACATCTAGAACATTTGTACCAATCCCAGCTGAAGAACCGAAGGCAGAAACGTGATGAATCCCTTCAAGAATATGAAGTGGACATTGCCCGACTAGTTCGGTTTGCTTATCCGTCAGCACCAGAGAATATGATGGAATGTCTGGGCATCCAGGCCTTTATTGATGGCTTACGTGACCCCGATATGCAGAGGACGCTTCGCTTAGCCCATCCCAAAACATTAGTTGACGCATTGACAGCTGTTCTTGAATATGGAGCAGCAACGAAGGGTTACAACAAAGTTAGGGCCATCCAAGAAGAAGGTGACGAAGACAGATTTGACCAGTTCGTCAGTGTAATGAAAATTATGACGGACAAGAAGCCTAGAAAGATCAGATGCTGGAATTGTGGCGAGCTAGGCCATGTACGTAGTTCGTGTAAGCGCCCCAAGACTCCTGCAAACCAAGAACCCCAGTCACAAGAAAACTAGAACGGGTCGGCTACGAGGGGGCAGCATCGACCCATGATCGTTCCAAAGACCCTCTCATACTGATAGCTCCTCTCAGATGTCGCAACGACAGTGTATATGTGGATGGCGAAGTTAATGGCAAGAAATATGCTCTGCTTGTTGACACTGGAGCAACTAGAACCATTATACGACCAGAGATAATATACCCTAAGAAGAAACTTCTACCAACGAGACTGCGACTGCGAACCTCCACAGGCGAGAGTGCCAACGTTCACGGTGAGACACAAATCCAATTGGGAATTGGCGCAGAAAAGTTCACGCATACGGTAATCGTAACTGACATTGAAGAAGACGTGATTCTGGGAATGGACGTAATGAATGTACATGGTTTCCAATTAAACTTTAGAAACAGAACCATTAAAGTGGGTTCCGAGGAGGTATTCCTTCATCAATATGAAGGCAGCGCGGTGTTGGCAGCTGTACAGGAAGATACCGTTCTACCTGCACGCAGCGAAACCATGATAGTAGCACGGCTACAGGGAAGCATGGAGGAAGGTACACCGGTTATGATGGAGCCAAGGAACCACGACGAAGAGGTTGGCAAAGGAGTACGAATTGGAAAACGATTGGTTACGTCGGCAAACGAGATCCCAGTACGTTTGATAAACGTGAATGATTACTCAGTTACCATCAAAAAGGAAACCAAGATTGGATCTTGCGTACCAGTGACGTCTATAGTCCGTCAAACAACGACCACTGACAATTCTAATGCCAGATTCGAACCGATGATATCAGTAGCTGGTCAATCTTTAGATCGAGCAGAAAAAAAGAGAATGAGAGAATTTCTCTTGCAGTATCGAGACCTATTCATACCAAAAGGAGGAAAGACTGGCAGAACATCAGCCGTCAAACACAAAATCGATACTGGTAATGCTAAGCCAATTAGACAATCAGCTCGAAGACTTCCACGAGCGAAGAGAGAGGAAGCTGAAATAATAATTCCAGAGATGGCAGAAGAAAAAATAATAGAACCATCTACTAGTCCATGGGTGTCTCCAGTAGTACTCGTCAAGAAAAAGGATGGAGCTACGAGATTATGCGTGGATTATCGCCAGCTTAACAATGTACCAAATAAAGACAGCTATCCTCTGCCTCGAATTGATGATACGCTAGATACTTTGGCCGACAGCAAACTATTTTCCACCTTGGACCTGAAGTGTGGTTATTGGCAAGTGCAAATGGACCCAGAAGACAAAGAGGAGACTGCTTTTACCACCGGATCTGGATTATGGCAATTTAATGTCATGCCATTCGGGCTCTGTAATGCGCCTGCGACATTCGAAAGAATCATGGAAAATGTCTTGAGAGGGTTTTATTGGAAGACATGCCTGGTCTATTTGGACGACATCGTAGTACTGGGAAAGACATTTGACGAACACCTGAAGAATTTGGAAGACGTATTCAAACGACTCCAAGCTGCCCAGCTCATGTAAAACCCGAAGAAATGTCAGCTGTTCGAAGACCGTGTCAACTATCTAGGTCATATAGTGAGCAATGAAGGAGTGACGGTGGATCCAGAGAAAATTGCTTCCATTCAGCAATGGCCGCCACCAACCGACAAACATCAAATTAGGAGTTTCCTTCGACTTTGCACATATTATAGAAGATTTATCAGGAAGTTTGGAGATATTGCTAAGCCTCTAAGTCGACTAACAGAAGAAGCAAGAGCTTTCCAATGGGACGAAGATTGTCAAACGGCTTTTGATACCTTGAAGAGGCATTTAACCTCGGCGACGATATTAGGATATCCATAACCAGAGGGAGACTTTCTTCTTGACACTGACGCAAGCTACGTAGGAATTGGTGGAGTGCTCTCAGAGATCCACGGAGGGCAAGAAAGAGTGCTGGGATATTTCAGTAAAGTCCTCTCCAAACCAGAACGAAACTACTGCGTCACAAGACGAGAACTTTTGGCAGTAGTAGTCCGTGGAACACTTTTACCAGTATCTCTATGGTAGGAAGTTTTTAATCCGGACTGATCATGCAGCACGCAAGTGGTTGATGCAGTTCAAGAATCCCGAGGGCCAGATCGCTAGATGGACTGAACGACTTCAAGAGTATGATTTCAACATCGAAAATCGAGCTGGTGTGAGGCACCGAAATGCCGACTCCCTGTCCAGACGGCCGTGCCCAACAGACTGCTCCCACTGCAACAAGGTGAAATCTAGGGAAGCTGCAGTTTCAAGAACTACTGTAGTCAACGAGGAATGGTCACCCACCAGGATCAGAGAAGATCAGGAGAATGATCCTCACCTGAAGATGATCCGGCAATGGAAGAAAGAAAATCGGCGAGCGATATGGAGTGCCCTTGGAAGTCCACAGCGACCAGGGAAGAAATTTCGAAAGTCATCTATTCCAGGAGATTTGCGAGAAGCTGGGAATGAAGAAGACCAGGACAACAGCATTACATCCACAGTCAGATGGAATGGTCGAGAGAATGAACAGGACTATTGAAAAATACCTGTCCAAAGTAGTATCCAGCCATCAGAGAGATTGGGACCAGTATCTTTCCCTATTCGCGTTGGCTTATCGATCTGCCGTCAATGAGTCCACGAGTGAAACACCGGCGAAAATCCAGTTTGGACGTGAAATGGGGCTTCCTTGTGACCTGGAATTAGGCTGTCGGCCTGGAGAAGAGGTAGCTGGCGAAGACGACGCGATCCAATTGAGAAGAAGGCTGGACGATATTCATGAATTAGTTCGAACAAATCTTCAAGTTGCCAGCGACAGAATGAAAAGTCGGTACGACACGCAGGCCACAGAAGGCGGTTTTAAAGAAGGGGACAAAGTATGGTTACACAGCCCGACGAGGAGAAAAGGATTTTCTCCAAAATTACGAAAATCCTGAGAAGGTCCATAGTTAATCAAGAAAAGGATCGCATAAGCAAGATCCCCAACGGAAAACCAAAAGTAGTTCACCAAAACCGACTAGCGCCATTCGAAGGAGACCATAACCTGGAGGAAGGAGTAAACCTTAGTCGAGATGTGTCTGACCCTACCTTCGAGGAACTTATGGGCACGTATGGAGGTACCGGGAAAGCTAGATGTGGAGTCACTTTAGAACAACAACAAGATTTGTTCACTCTCCCGGAAGATTATTCACTGGCGTACAACATCCCCGCCCGTACGAGGGTTGGCAACCGTCTTTCGAAAGAAGTTCGGGCAATTAGAAAAACTTGAAGACCAGATTCCAGCCCCTAGCAAGACACTGAAACTGAAACATAATTCGCGGTACGTCTTCTACGTGGTAACTAAAAATGAATTTCAAGATCGATCTACCTACCGCGATGTGTGGGAAGCACTTCGAAACTTACGAGACCATGTGTTGGAATCCAGCGTGAAGAAACTGGCTATGCCTAAGATAGCGAGTAACCAGCTGGATTGGCGAATCATCAGGAACATGGTAGAGATTATCTTTCAAGATACCGGTGTCCAGATATTAATTTGCAGCTACAACCCCCGTTATCAGTATCCGATGAAGACGGTGCCCTGCTATTTCCATAAGATCGGAAAGTGTAGAAATGGGGCCATTTGCTGATTCAAACAGTCTCGGCTACACAAAAGTTCCAGGAGGCACTTCCATTTAAGGAGGGGGTAATGTTACGAAACAGCACACTGGTATAGTTCCTAAATCCGACTCTGTCTAAGCCAGGTATAAAAGTTAAAATTATGGCGGATACGCAGGTTTTCTTTTATAACTGTACGACTATCTTATCTAAACATTGTTTTTGTGACCAGACTGATCTAGAAAAGGCTAGAACCAATTATTTTTGTGTGTGTAAGCCGTAGTCCGGAATTTTCTCGTAAACAAGGCTTTAATAAAAATAAAGGACCGATCAGCGGATGAGTTAGTTGATAAAGGGATCTCGTGTTTATATAAATTAATAATTAAGTTTGTGTGTATATAAATTAAATTTAAGTGACTAGTTGAGTATATATAAATTAAGTGTTAGTCATTAGTTAAGTGTTTAAATAAATTAGTAAGTAGCCATACCGTGTGTTTAAAATTTATCCCACCCGTTTACAGTTTAAATAAATTAGAAAAACATTACAATAAGTTGGCTGCCTATAATTTAGATGGTGTCATAGAGATAAAAAATTAAAAAGATATTTAAAAAAATAAAACTAAAATGGCATCAGAATTAATATTTGACAGATGGACTCTATATGTATTTGGAGTTGTAGAATCGAAAAATGTAAAAATATACACGGTGTTCCATTTAAATTTTCAGTTCTTGGGTCATTTCCTTACTACAAAGATCTTATTAAAGAAATAATCACCCTTTAAATACAAATTTTCAATGTAATTGGCCACATGGAATTTAGAGATCTCTAAAAAAATTGTTCTAAATGGAACCTTTAATTTTCTTGATTTCCATTTACTCCAAACCAATCTTCACTCTATATTTATGCTATATCTTCTTAAACACCTTCTTCACAAACCATCTCAATTTTATAACACTTACAAATTTTGTTTATGATCTTGACCAAATATTTTTATTACAATCTTTGTTGGGTACTTGTAGAAATTTCAGATGATATTCTCAGTTTTCGATTTCAATCTACTTTATAATATATTTTCATTAACCTTCAAAAACTCTTTTCAATTCTCGACTTCTATCTATTCTACATATTTCTCTTCAGAATTTGTTTACAATAATCAATTTGAATCTACTTTTTATATCTCTTTTCTAAACTACTATTAAATTCCCGATTTTAAACTACTTTTCTTACCACTTTTTTCTTTTTAAACTTCAAAACTGACAACCCTTTTCCTTATTGCAAAATCAATAGATTTTTCCTTCAAATTTTTATATCGTCTTGACAACAAAATATCCTACTTGATTCCAAGTAAAATCATATTATTTATCTCAAATGTTATCTGAAAGTCTATGTTCCCTTTCTACATATGTTTAAAAAGCTAGGAATAATTAATTTATTTATTGAAACTCAACTACCAAATTTCGCATATTGTATATTTTAAGTTAAATCATTCGTTTGTTATATTCATAATTTTAAGAGCATTATACACAAATTACATACAGGGTGTCTCATTGATGATATCAATGTTAGGTCCTGATATTATTAGAAAAATTAATTTTCGCAACCAAACTTGTGAAGAAATTCAAACACTCTAGATTTATCGGTGTAGATTAAGATTATCACATATAATACGCTCTTAACTTCCCCCAAATTTAATTTTATACAAATTCAATTTTATTAAATTCAAATGTATTTCTTTTTCATACAATAAATATTCACATCTTCTATTCTATTTTCCTACATCGATCTTTCATATACTTCTTCTCTCCCATTTCATTACTATGTTTTTCTTTACAACTTTTATATCCTTCATAAATAATACATCAATTCTACCAATGTCAACACAAATGTTCATAAATTTCCCCACCACATAATACTTTCCATTATATTCACATTCTTTCTCATATTTCATAATTCAATACTTTTATTATACATTATATTATATACTCATGTTTCATATTCATTCATCATTTTATAAACTATTATATAATTATTATTTTTCCTTAAATATTTACCTCAAATATCCCATATTTCCATTGACATTGACAAATAATCTCCCGTTTTATCTTAAACAACACTTCTTATCTCATTTTTTTTATCAAATGTTTCACTTTTTATAATTCTTTCTATTCATTAGCTCATTCATTGTATAATTAAAGGATGTGAGAATCTATTTTTCCAATTTCCTTTTCTTATAAATATTAAAAACAAATATTAAATAAAATAATAATTATTCTATATTATTTACAAATTTTAGTCCTGTCATAATATACTCTGGACATTCTTCTGTTACTCGATTCTCCCTTCGTTTTCTAAACTTCTTTTTCTTCTCTTCCCTTATTACTCGATTCTCCATTCGATTTCTAAGTTTCTTTTTCTTCTCTTTCCTTTTTACTCGATTCTCCATTCGATTTCTAAATTTATTTTTCTTCTCTTCCCTTATTACTATGTTCTCCAATTCTCTTCTTAAATCTTTCTCTAGTTGTCTTATATTATTTCCTATCTTATTTTCCTCATTACAAAACCATAGTAATGACATACCACTTAACATACCCCTGATTACTAATTTCATCTCCACCAGATCCCTAATATTTTTAACCCTACTTCTCACAATTGTGATAAATACTTTGGGATGAATATGATTGATATTTCCATCGTACCTAATTGTTCCATCCACAAAATCTGCTGAAGGTACTACAACTGCCCTTGAATTCTGTTCTAAACTTCCACCTGTTCTCCTCATTTCCTCATTCGTATCTCTCAACTTCCTATTCATCTCCTCCATCTTCTTTTCAAAATTGTTGCCCCATATCTCACTCCTTTTAGCTCACATCCCTGTTTGTTTTTCTACTCTAACATCTAAGTCTTTAATTTCCTTGTCAACATTTTCTTTAAAATTCTGCATCACCTCCTCACTTACTTGTACTTGTAATTTAATATAACCCAATTCTTTGGCAAATTCTTCAGTTTGTTTTGTGACTTCTATCTGAATCACACTTGGTACATTTTCTTCAAGACGTTTACCCAATTCTTGTACTTCTTCCACCACAAGCTTGTCTATCTCTTCCCTGATTTTAATGCCATTTTCTTGAATTTCCATCCTCAAATTTTCATTCTGTTCCCCCATATCTTTCACCTTTTCAATCTGCTTTCTAAATTCTTCATTTTCTTCCCTGACTTTCTTAATCTCATTGAAACTTTCCATTTTCACCTGATCAATTTTCTTTTCCTAGTTATTCATGTTGCTCTTTATATCATTCATATTATCATTCATCTTGTCCATCTTTCCATCCATACTATTCATCTTCTCATTCATGTTAATCAAAAATTCCATTAATCGATCTTCTCTACTTATTCTTTCCTGTCTCTCTTGTTTCCTATCCTCTTGTTCTTCTTCTGCAATATCTCCCTGATTATCTCTAAAAGTTTGTTCTTGTTCGTCTCCTGGCAAATCTCCCTCTGAATGTTCTCTTCCCTGTTCCATATATTGCATTTGGAAATCACCTACTCCATATCTCCTTTCTTCGTCTACTTGCACTCCTTTATCTTTTTCACCTGTAGACTCTAACTCCTCACTATAAAATAGATATGTATCCGGATCCCTTCCCTCGTCTTTTAATGCATCCTTCAATCTATCTACTAACAACAATTTATTTCCCCCCATTTCTAATCCTCTCCTGCTAAGAAATTGTTTCAACTCTGTCACCTTCAATTCCCCCAAAGTTTTACCATCCTTATCCATTTTAGTACATTATATAATTGTTTCAATAAAGTCAAGTCAAAATATGTATTTATTCAATTTCCTTTTGCAAATGAATTATATTAATACGTGTATTCTTTTGTGTTTTTTAACATGTGTTTGCATGCAACAGGCTGAGCAAAACTAAATTAATAGTGAAAAAATATTCTGAAAATTAGTTCTTAAAAATAAGATTGGCAACGCTGAAAATAGTTTTTCAAGAGAGCAATTGTCAAAAGAACAAGTGCGCAAAAGCCCCACGTTGGTTGCGATAACTGAAATGGTTTTAATTTATTTATATTGAAATTGTATAATTTATTATATTATGATCAAAATATTACACGATAATAAAAAAAATTAATAAATCAATTTATATACACTCTTCTCAGGGTAGGGTTCCAAAAATTATTTTTTATTATTAATTATTCCTAAATTTTTTATTTGAATTATTATTATTACTACTTTTACTACAAAGATCTTATTAAAGAAATAATCACCCTTTAAATACGTTTAACAAATATTCAATGTAATTGGCTAAATAGAATTTAGAGATCTCTAAAAAAAATTGTTCTAAACGGTACCTTTAATTTTCTAGATTTCCATTTACTCCAAACCAATCTTCACTCTAAATTTATGCTATATCTTTCTTAAATACCTTCTTCACAAACCAGCTTAATTTTATAACACTTACAAATTTTGTTTATGATCTTGACCAAATATTTTTATTACATTCCTTGTTGGGTACTTGTAGACATTTCAGATGATATTCTCAGTTTTCGATTTCAATTTACTTTATAATTCTTCATTAAACTTCAAAAACTCTTTTCAGTTCTCGACTTCTATCTATTTTACATATGTTTCTTAAGAATTTGTTCACAATTATCAATTTGAATCTACTTTGTATATCTCTTTTCAAAACTACTATTAAATACCCGATTTTAAACTACTTTTCTTACTACTTTTCTCTTTTAAAACTTCAAAACTGACAACCCTCTTCCTTATTGCAAAATCAATAGATTTTTCCTTCTAATTTTTATATCGTCTTGACAACCAAATATCCTACTTGATTCCAATTAAAATCATATTATTTATCTCAAGTGTCATCTGAAAGTCTATGTTCCCTTTCTATATAAGTTTAAAAAGCATATTGTATATTTTCAATCAAATCATTCGTTTGTTATATTCATAATTTTAAGAGCATTACATACAAATTACATACAGGGTGTCTCATTGATGATATCAATGTTAGTTAATTTTCGCAACCAAACTTGTGAAGAAATTCAAATACTATAGATTTATCGGTGTAGATTAAGATTATCACATAATATGTTCTTAATATATATAGGAAACAAGAGAAATTCGTTAATTCACTTTCAAGAAAATATATTTCTATATCTTATGAATTTAGATGTAAAGACCAGCTTTAATGAAAATATAAGAGAAAAATATAGGTAGCATCAGTAGAAGTACCAAATTATTGAAAACAATTTTTTCACCTGGTCTTTGGGGCTTTGGGGAAGCAACGTGGTGTCGTTCTAAATTTTTTACCAAAGTGGGGAAGCATTTGAACAATTTGAATCTATAAAAACATATTAATGTAATTTCCATTGTTTCTGTTATGAGTGTAGTTGTTAGTGGTAAAAACAGTGATCATAAATATTATTGTGAAAAAGGTGACTTCCACACATACAGCAGAAGAGAAGAGAAGACACACGCATTTGTACTTAGAGGCCTAACAGAAGGGATGCAGCTAGCTGAAATAAAGGATGAACTAATAAACATACATAAAATTAAAGTTACAGACATATTCAACATGAAGACGAAGGGCGGGCCACTATATCTAGTGGTAACCGACTCGAAAATCACACTAGACTACCTGAATAAAACTGTCAGAGTCATAGAGCACACGAGAATCCAGTGGAAACATCGGCGTCAGACGAAACCTATAATACAATGCCATATTGGCCAGCTCTGGGGCCACGCAACACCAAACTGCGGTAGGGCACCCAGATGTTTGAAATGCGCAGGCCAACACCTAACGCCTGAGTGCACCAAGGAGCGCACCCTTCCAGTCAAATGCGCTAATTGTAAGGGTGACCACCCGGCTAATGCGGAGATTTGTCCGGAATATATTAAACGAAAAATATGGCTCGATGAGAGAAGAAACACCCAGACCAAACCTACCCCCCCCCCCCCCAAATACATTTATACAATTAAATAAATTCACCGAATTGAATAATTTATTTAAAGTATTGCAAAATTTGGCCAACCTAGATGAGATATCCAGAGCAGTTACAGATCTAATACAACAAATGAGGCAAGCGAAGAACATAATTGAAAAATTCACAATTTACAACAACTTTGCTGCTAATATAGACAACTATGATATCTAGACAGGTAGGTGGAAAACTTGGCTTTCAGAAACGATACAATCTCAAAATAATTTTTGCAATGTACAAGGTGTACTAAATAAAATCCACTTAACTCGTCACTTTCTCGACATCCATAAACCAGACATATTCTTTCTAATCGAGACTTTCCTCAAACCTAACAAAAAAATAAACTTCAAAAACCCCCAATATCGTCTATTTAGACAAGACCGCCCCGACGATGTCAGAGAGGGTGGTATTGCATTATTAATAAAAAAAGGCATAAAATTCAAACTCCTCCAACAAAATTATACTTCAATTGAGCATATCCCTATACTTTTCGATAATAAAATCAAAATCGTCGGCACATACAGCCCGCCTGGAAATAAGCTTAGGGAAGAAGATTTCTTTAATATTATAAACACACACAACACGGTGTTAATTGTAGATCTCAACTGCAAACATCCGCAGTGGGATCGCTACACTAAACACCCCAACGCCAACGGAAGTACTCTACGGAAATTCTGTGATCATTCGGATTGTAACATTTTTTACACAGACAAACTCCCCTTACTCAAATCACTCCTCCAGCATCCTAGATATAGCAATAGGCAAAAACATTAATAATCTCACTAAAATAAAAACCCTAACGACTTTAATTCCGATCATGATCCCATCCTCATACACATCAAAATATCCCACCACACACAAACACCACAGAATTCTCATTATGATTATAACACAACCAGCTGGGTAAAATTCCGTAATTCCATAAATAACAAGCTCAAAATCATAGATAAAATCCAAATCATGTTATAAACACAATAAATAATCTACAGAATATAATAATTAAAGCCAGAAATGACTCAACAACATTAAAAAAGAAACAAATAAATCAAAATAACCTACCTAATAATATAATACAATAAAATACGTAAATTATGGCAAACAACTAGACATGACGAACATCATCGATTAATAAGAGCTTACCAAAATAAAATTAAACAAATAATTTCTGAACATAAAAATAATGACTGGACAAAGTTTTTAAAAAGTCTCGAACCTGAGGACAAGTCTCTTTGGAAAATTGCCAGGCGGTTTAGAGAACTAAACCGCGACATTAATAAAATTATCGATAACGATCATACAATAACAAACATGCCGGAGATCGCAGAGAAATTCGGGGAGTACTTCCAAAACAACAACATCATAACATAATACACACAGTTCACCAACACCACATTCAATAAACACACTAAATACAAAAGACCTCGCAACTTACACAGAAATTTATAGCACGACACAAAAATTAAAAAACAAAACAACCCCTGGTTTAGACAGAATATGTAGTGGGTGTAGGCTTATGCATGGATCGTTAATTACATAACTAGGTTGTAGATTTCCAAACCACATTATTTCTCAAAGGGGGTAAAAGCTTAGCGGTATTACACTGCGATGCTTTCACCCCACAATTATTCATTAATTATACAACACCAAATCAACGTCTGCCAAGCTGCTCTCCCGAAAATTACTACCCCGTATCAATTTGAAACCCAGTTTTTCAGCTGTTTTTCTGGGAAAACCCAAGTCGAAAGATCGTAGGAGTGAAAATCTATATTAGGGACAAAGTTACACAACCTCAAAACAAACGGATAATGCCATAGCCAGTCCATCGGCATGTTATATATATATATATATATATATATATATATATATATATATATATATATATATATTGTTCATTTTCTTAATTGACCAAAACTTAATAAAGAACTTTTTAATCTATTATTGTGAACAGATCAAACTTATTGATTAAATGCATCAACAGAAAATTATTGATAACCAATTTTTTTCCACAGATCATAATGTAGGGTATTTTTGAGGGCTGCAAAACAGTGCTATTATGAATTGTTTTCCGAAATGTAAAGCATTTATCATTCAAACGATTTTTAACTATGAACCACTTATTTAAATAATTTTCGACGTATCCGTTTTGAGGGTTAGCTATTAAGAATTAACACGATAAATAGTTCATAAGTAATGGAGACATTTATTTATGAGATTTTCACCGTTTTTGTTGTGAGGGATAGTGGTGGATGGCTGGAACGGTAAAATGAATCGTAACTGAGGAGACCCTATAATTCATAATAAATGAATAACTAGAAGTTTTCAAATGGATGTGAACTAATTTATTCCGACATTTCGTCGTTAGTAGTGGTTTTAGATGGATATAGCGTTTTGATTGATTTCTGTGAGAAACTTATATCCATGATTTATATATTTAAATTAGGATAGGTACGCAAATATTAGTTTTGTGAAGTGCTTGCATTATTGCTCCATTGTTTTTGCTATTCCACTTTCATATTACTCGGGATGAAAATTTAAGAGTCTTTGAAAGCTTTTATCCGTCTCTTCATTGTTCTTCTTACAAGAATGTCCCTTAGACCATATGAACGTAACATCTGAATCTAAAAGTTATTTTTTGATATCACATGAAATAGCATATTTTAATCCCTCACAATTATTATATTTGATGGAACTGAAGACTGAGTTGGAATCAGATACAATCACACCCTGCGTTTTAGATAATGATGCTACATTCGATTGGTAATTTAAATTTCAAAAAGTAATAATTTTTCTAAATATAAAGTGCTGATCTAACTCCATCCTTTCTATTTTAACAGTCACTAAGAATAATGGTATTAACAAAACTAGAAAGTTCTTTGTTTCCTATCACAGGTTAAAGACTAGAAAAGATTTACTTAAAATATTTTATTAACATGAAATATAGAAATAACCATTTCTCTTGGTTACTGATGTTCCGACGTTCTTATATTGCGATCGTATCGATGAACATTCGACTAGGCTATTCCTGAAAATGAAATGAAAAAAGGCCTCGCGGAATATGTTCTGATTATTAATATATATGTTACCGGCAATGTCCGCTGTGCAGTTATAACTAGGTTTGCGTAGCCAAAGTAGCGTATTGCCGGCCCGCTTCAGGCATAGTCCGAAATTCTTAGTTATTTCGAACTTAACCTGTGTTGTGTTACGACAATCCTAGGTTTACTGAATGTGTGACAGGTAATCTTCAAAATAATCTGCCAGTCACGAAATACTATCACTGTAATGGTTATACTATTATATGTTCAAGCATGAGACATAGTTTGCGGTAAAAGTGAAGCAAAGCAATTTCTATTAGGTAAGATAATTTATTATTAGTTAATAAACATGTTTACAAATAAACTCTCCTCTAATGAAAGAATGCTAATAATATCGGGAAAAAACAGTGAAAAACATAATGAAGCAGACTACAGTGAGTAAAGTTTACTGTCACTAAGGGCTAGTTGTATTTATTGGTCAGCTGAATCAGGTTCATATGCTGACCAAAGTCAAATCAATCAATCGTTGTACGAAAGAAGTTCAGGATGTGATCAGCTGAATCACAGCCAAATTAATATTTGTATGTTGGTAATACGACAATCTAGTAACATTTATGCATTTTATCAATATTATTGGTATTAATTTGAATAAATGTCAAATTAACAAAAAGCAGTGTATACTTTGTTGATCTTATTTTATGTATTCTCTTCGATATGAAAGCATGGCAGATCAGGCAGATAAAGAAAACAAGCGAACACCAAATTTTAGTTGTTCGAAGAATCAACGCTAATTGGCTTAATTTCAAAATATAAAAGTATTATTGAGTGCAAGAAAACTGATTCCGAATGTTCTCGGCAAAAGAAAAATGTGTTGTTGCAGTTGACCCAAGAATTCAATTCCATTCGTGCCAGTAATCAACGAACAACGGACGTCTTAATAAATAAATATCGAAATATTATGCTCAAGGCACTGGCGGTGGTCTACATAAAAGAATTACAATTGATGAAATAGATGTGGAATTAAAAGATATTATTGGGACACAAGTAACTGGTTTAACAAGCGAATTTGATGACGACGGAATGATATGTAAGTAATAATGTAACTTTGCGTATGCACATGTTATCACTTATCACAGACAACGGTAGTTGCCGGGTGACGCAAGTACACCCCACAAAAACCACCCCTCCAAAAAGCCCAATACAAACTGTCTGCAGTTTTTCCAATTTATACGGTTTTTGACCCCAGATAGGGAAAAAACACCCTTCATGTTTTTTGTAGCTCCATTCAAGACCTTTCTAATAGTGTGTAATATTTGAGATTTTTGGTGTAGCCTTGTGGAGTTATAGCCAAAATAAGTGGTCCACCCTTTGATTTTTTTTTTCGTTTTTTCCCATTTTTACGAATTTCAACCATAGATAGGGAAAAAACACTATATGTTTTTTGTAGCGTTATTCAAGATCTTTCCAACGGCATAGTTAGAATATCCCAGGTTATTGGTGTACATTACATGGGATACCATCAAAAATTTTACTAAACTCTGTTTCATGAAGAAAACTTGTGAAAAACTAATTTTTTATGAAATTATTCAAATTTTACTTGCTTTCATTTGTTTCATTAATAAGATGTGAGAAAAATCGATTTTTTCAGATAATATCGAAATTCCACTTAACAAAATGTGAGAACAATTGATTTTTTATATAAATATCAAAATTTCACCTAATTTTACTCGTTACACGTACAAGATGCAGCACTTTCCTGAGGCGGTTGACTGAATGTACGAAATTCGGCGTAGTTTGCTGCAGCGGTCAAGCATATATTATTAACGCTGCAAATTAAACACTGTAAATAAAGCGGAGTTCAAAAAGTAAAATGAAAAATGGATTTGGATCATTTGTGTGTGAATGATCTTATTATTCCTATAGAAATTGATGGCAGCTTTTATATTTTCATTACCAGGATCAGAAATAAATGCAGAGATTAGTTTCAGGTAACATATAATCTTCAACAACATAAGCAATAATGTGGTTAAGGTTATTAACATTGTTAAATACAATTTCTTCGTCTTCATAGTCTAGTACTTCAACCAAATTATTCATTTTTCGTTAGCTTTCACTCAGTAAATAAAAATAGTATTTGAGGTTATAGAAAAAAACGCGAAACTTCGTGTCATTTTCTAAGTTGCCCATTCAGTAACATACAGATTAACTGCGCTGCAGTGCTTTATGGCTAAATTTTCCCTAAACGCGACCATGGACAAGATTGATTTTTCATGTAAATATCAAAATATCGCTTAATTTCATTCGTTTTATGGATGATATGTGAGATAAATCAATTTTTTGTGAAAATATCAAAATTGCCCTTAATTTATTTTTTGTAGAAATATCGAAATTTCACTTAATTCTGTTCGTTCCATGGACAAAATTGATTTTTTCGCTTACAATAAGAAATAAAAAGAAAACGCTAAAACCTAGGGATAAAAATTAAAATTGTGTAGCAGGTACCCGGATACCTTGTACAGAATATACAAAAATAATTGGAATTTCGTTATTTACCCAAAAAGCGAAAATCAACTAAGAGGACGAATTTTTTAAAACTAACTTTTCCGCATCTGTGGCTCTGAACAATATTCTATAATAAAACTGTCACTTTCATACACGTCTGGAGATGTATCGCGCTAACAAACCGAAATTTCTCCAAAAATTACCAATACTGTAGTATATCTGGATTTATAGGACCCGCTGTACTCGCTTTAGTCAGCTGAAAATCAATAGGGTATATCTGTGAGACACCTTGAGCAATATTCAATCATAAAATTGGTCACTTGTATATACTCCGGAGGCTGTATCGTGTTAACAAACTGAAATTTCTCCAAAAATGACAAAAATGTCGTACATAAAGTACTATAGCACCTGTTGTACTGGCTCTGGTGAGCTGAAAACCAATAGGGTTTATCTGTGACATGTTCTTTACAATATTGAATCATAAAATTGGTGACTTTTTGCACTCCGGAGGCTATATCGTGCTAACAAGACATGTAACGAAATGTGGCCGACGACAACGACGACGACGACAACGACGACATACACACAGGATTTTTTTTCTAAAAACCATTTTTTCGTGTTGTTGTTGATGGAAATCGTAAAAAACCCTCAAAATTTTTTTTCAAAATTCCAACTTTTTTTGGGGTAAACCAATACTTTTCTCGCATATTAGATTGGTTGGGCGGAAAAGTAAAAATATTTTGGCTTGAATATCGGTATTGTAAAAAAATCCTCGATTAATAATTTCTACTTAAGATGACTGAAAAAGCATAAAAATAAACGGTTTTACAGATTAAAACTAACTTTTCCGCATCTGTGGCCCTGAACAATATTCTATCATAAAATTGTTATTTGTACACACTTCGGGGGATGTATTGTGCTAACAAACCGAAATTTCTTCAAAAATGTAATATATCTGGATTTATAGGACCCGCTGTACTCGCTCTAGTCAACTGAAAATCAATAAGGTACATCTGTAAGACACCTTGCACAATATTCAATCATAAAATTGATCAATCGTATATTCTCTGGAGGCTGATTCGTGCTAACAAACTGAAAATTCTCCTAAAATGACAAAAATTTGGTTCTTCAAGTACCATAGCTCCCGTTGTACTGGCTTTAGTGAGCTGAATATCAATAGGGTTCATCTTTGAGACGCTCTGAATAATATCCAATCATAAAATTGGTCACTTGTAAATACTCCGGAGGCTGTATCGTGCTAACAATCTGAAATTTCTCCAAAAATGACAAAAATATCGTACTTAAAGTACTGTAGCACCTGTTGTATTGGCTCTGGTGAGCGGAAAATCAATAGGGTTCATCCGTAAGATATCCTGAATAATACTCAATCATAAAATTACTGAATTGTTGAACTCCGGAGGATGTATCGTGCTAACAAACTGAAATTTCTCAAAAAATGACAAAATGTACTTCAAGTACCTTAGCACCCCTTGTACTGGCTCTGCCGAGCTGAAAATCAATAGGGTTCATCTGTGATATATCCTTAATAATATTCAATCATAAATTTGGTGACTTATTGCACTCCGGAGGCTGTGTCGTGCTAACAAGACATGTAAGGAAAAGTGGCCGACGACGACGACATACACACAGGATTTCGTGTTGTTGTTGATGGAAAACGTAAAAATAACTAAAAAAAAATTTCAAAATTCCAACTTTTGTTGGGGTAAACCAATACTTTTCTCGCATATAGAAAGGTTGGGCGGAAAAGTAACAAAATAAATGGAAATTATGCAATGCATAAAAAGTAAAGTATATATGGCGCGCAAAAATCCACGTCTACTGTCTTTGCCTTGTCAAAGTACTTTCTAACGAGCATAATAAAAAAGTTGTATC
The DNA here is from genome assembly GCA_963921935.1 of Galeruca laticollis. Taxonomy (NCBI): domain Eukaryota; kingdom Metazoa; phylum Arthropoda; class Insecta; order Coleoptera; family Chrysomelidae; genus Galeruca; species Galeruca laticollis. The sequence continues at coordinate 169,741,722 of OY998180.1, forward strand.
CGAAATTTGAATACTACTAATTCATAAAAGAAGGCAGTAGCATCGCTAAAAGGCAAAATTACTATTCAGAAGTATATCAACGTTGCTAATATAGAAGTAGGATACGTAAAACGCATTAAACGGTTTACATTAAAATACGCGGCGAATTCACATACGCATCACAGGCAACGGCAGTTGCCGAGTGACGCAAGTACACCTCCACAAAAACCACCACACCGAAAAAGCCCAATGCAAAGTGCCTATGGCATGTAAATGTCAATATTTCAGCCTCCTAGCTGTACTCAACACTGAGATACAGATACCCTCGTTTTAGGTAGTTTGTCGGTATATATATTTGTAGCAACTTTGTAATAGTTCTAACGATTTGCATGCAACTTTACAGGATGATATAGCTCGATAAGTTATTACGATAGTATCATACCACGATCCCTGAAAAAATCCTTAAATGGTCCTAATGGCCATCTAAAATTTCGAATACATGGGTATTTCAAATTTATTCCAGTATATAGGGATTCTGACCTCAGATAGAGAAAAACATGCTAAATGTATTTGTAGCTTTATTCAAGACCTTTCCAACGGAATGTATCTAAGATAATTGGTGTACGCGCTTGAATCATTCAATAATTTTCTTGAAACTGAAGGCGAAAACGCCGAGGATATGACTAAACTGATTTTGGACAAAATTGAAGCAAATGGACTGGATATCCAAAATTGCCGTGGACAGGCATATGATAATCCAGCTGTCATGTCGGGAACACATTCTGGTGTACAAATGCGTATCCATGCAGTTAATCAAAATGCCCAGTTTGTTGCATGCACTAATCATTCATTAAATCTGGAGGGTGTACACGCAGCATCAATCGCAGTGGACTCAGTAACGTTCTTTGGTACTATGGAGAGGATTTTCATTACTTTTCATCTTCTACTCACCGCTGAAAACGTCTTGCCGACGTTACAGGTCAAGGAGTCAAGCGTCTAATTGAAACGCGATGGAGTTTTATATATTAAGCCGTAGCTGTCATGAAGACCTATTACAATGAGATCCTAGAAGTGTTGGAATCACTTGCAGGAAACACAGCGGAAAACGCAATGGCAAGATCAGACGCTGGTTTATTGCTTACTGCTCTTCAGTCGCTATGAACTCAACGTGCACCAATGTGTTAAGAAAATGCAAGCTTTGGAATCGTTTCTAGTCGACCATCGAGATGTTCTGGTCAACGGTGGCCTTGATTGTTCTAAAAATATATGTGAAGATCTCGGCATCGAAATAACTCCTCGACCAACAAGAAAGATAAAAAATATGGCTGGCGATAACGCTGCTGATGCTGGTTTAACTTATGATAATCGTTTAAGGCAAGAAATGTTCAAATCGGTGGACAGAATTATACCAGAAATCAAGACCAGATTTCAGCAACTGCACAAGCTGGATGTCAAGTACTTTTTGTTCACACCAATGAACTTACAGAACCCAGAATACAAGTGTAAGTTCGGAGAAGAGCACTGTGATATCGATGTTGATGAGATGGAAATCGAGAGAGAGAGAGAGAGAGATGTTACTCAATTTCGTTGCTTTGGCTTATGCTAAAGCTCAAGACAATGCCATAAAAGGATCTCACGAGCTTTTAGAATTTATTCAGCAATGCAACTATGGTATTTGCGTACCTAATATCGTAATTATGCTTCGATTTTTTTTATCTGTAGCTATCAATGTAGTTTCATGTGCGTGTAGCTTCTCAAAGTTGAAATTAATAAAAAATTACTTGGGGTCTTCCTTGAGCTCCATAAGATTGAGTGATTTGGCCATTTTGTCAATAGAATAATGTGTAACGGACGAAATTAACTTTGATGAAGTTATAAATGATTTTGCCGCGCGCAATGCCCGAGAAGTTGAATTTTAGACTTATACTATACGTTATTTTTATACTGTAATAGGTTTTGAACACCGGCGTACGGTGGTTTTGAAATAAATATTTCTCGCTCAGTTCATTCATATGATTACTTTTTTCCTCACCAACACCAACAGCGTTATTTTTATGAAGTCAAAGGGGCGGTAAATTATGATTCCGCCCCGGGCGACAATGGCCTAGGCTACGCCACTGCTTACTGCCCTGATATTGTTTGGGAGTCCTAACGCATGCGCACATCTGTCTACGCGAATTTAAAAGTAAAAGAAAATTAACAATTATCAGTAGATCATTATATACGTATCGAATCATGGTCAATCGAAATCGCGTATGTGTATCTGGCCATAAAATTTCGACTACATACACTACATTACGTTATTTTTTCATCCACTACATCTAGTGATGTTATTATTTGTTTAATATTTTGATATTGTGAAAAAAAATTCAAGAATCCATTCCTTTCTACAAAATAAGTTATCTTTATGGATCATTTTGAACAATTTCAGCTATTTAAAAAAAAACATGATTCAGAGGAGACACCATTTGACAATTAAATAACCTTTGACACTTTAGCACCTAATCAATAAAAAAATGTATCCTACAGTAAACTAAAGAGATCATTATCTGAATGTGGATTTAGTTATTTGTTTTGGAAACCGTTCAAAAAACCTATCGAATATTATTTCTTGAGTAACACCATCTGTGATTTCCTTATGTATAAACAAGATATGTATTTAATGAGTATCTAAACCACATAACAAATGTTTGTGATAGTTGCACAAAACAGTTAAGAATTAAGACAAATAGACAAACCACACAAAACCGAACATCATGTCAATACAATAAATACAATTACATTGCCCGAAGTCATAGAGTAACACAATAGGTATATCAGATAAAAATCCAATTTTAAATTTCATTATAAGAAGAAACTTTCCACTTTTGAGTTGCTTACTAGAAAGAAATTGTGAACTTTCGAAGCTGTATATTTTTGTGCAAGAAAAGCATTCACACAACAATGTTAAACATACTAAGGAAATATTTTCTGGTATGAAATTTATATTGAATACTGCAAAATGGCATTTGCGATTACAGTTATAGTGCCTACAGTAGAATGTGTATATTTATATTTCGAACATTTTATTAACACAAAGAGTACAAATGCAAAGTTGTAATATTAACATAATCAAACGTTCAAACTTTTTCAGCTATGTATTAAAAGTCAAATTTTTAGTAACAACCTTCGGTTCATGAACGATTAAAAAGGCATTACAAAGAGACTCATGTAAATTATACAAACAATTTGTTTCTAATTAATCGCTTAGCAAATAGGTTGAAGGATAATAATTATTAATTAATTAATTCATAAGAATAATGTATTTAATATATAAATAAGCTCATTTTCAAGATGGAGAGCTACTTTACTTTTCAATATAACTAACACATTTTAGGTTATCGTCCATATAATTATTTCGATAACTCGAAAATAATGAAACATATATCTGCGAATTTTAGTATAGTCACTTACCTGAGATGGTCTTTGAATCCCTAGAGTATCTTGTAGTCCTCCGCCAGCTTGAGAGAACACTACCAAAGTTGGAGAATTTAGATAAGCTGTATTTGGAGCATAAGCTGAATTTTCCATCACTAAGGGATATACATTTATCTTAAATTCCCAATGATCACATATGTTCAAACAGATATATCTAAATAATTTTGAGATAATTTTGACCTCAAAATATCTAACTATCTTTTATTTGACATTGCTTCAGTAAGTTGGTAAACTTTAAATTTTAATACGGAATAGCTAAAATATAGATGAATACCTGAGAGTGCTGATGGTATTGTTAGATTTTATTTAAAGTTTGAATAATTTTTCATTATCTTCATAATATTTCAAAGCTTAATCATAAATTCCCAATTATTATCTACCTTTGTCACACCTCGATTTTCACATTATAGTTACATTTATAGATTTGTTCATTGGATATTTCTCACAATGTTATTTTTTAATTAATAATTAATTTAAATCAAGTAATCAGTCAGAGCAGTTGTATTAAACATATCTGTTTTCAATCATTCAAAAATAATATACATTGTTATTATGTACCTAAGACTTTTTGAAATATGATTTAGGAAAATGGATAACGAATATGCCCTATGCGTAAGTTACACGAAAAACACCGTATCGTAAGGAATTCCGTTACATCACGTCATACATCCCGATTGAAACTGATTTCAAGTTTCACCCCACTTTTTACGGGTACACGTTGGCTGCCACCCCTGACGCGCGCACCACGTGGATAGAAGAAGGAAAGAACGCCTTTATTTTGTGGTAGGTATGGCTGTGGGTGTATCTAATACATACTAAAGGTCTAATTAAATGTTACTAGGTGTATCTTTGACCATTTCTATGGTTTTTTTATTGATTTTAAATAATGAATCCGTTTTAAATGTATGAAATGAATCAAAATGTTACTCTTGGTAAAAGACTGAAAAAAGTCAAGTGCTGGTAAATTGAATTTGCTTTTGTTCTAGTAATCACAAGTGAGGATTAGTTAATATTAGTAAACTTATAATCCAATTACTTACCAGACTGCTCCCTCAAATTTTTAGTTGTAGGCGTTGAAGGAAAAAGATTATTGATGAAAGTAAATTAAAGGTAAAATTAATGTAACCATAACAATATCTATTCTATAAAATAAAGCGAAATACATCGAGGTATATACACGAGTAAAATATAGCTACGGAATAAAATGCGGTAAGGCCCGGACTGGACTTCGCTGTGTCACTACGAGTATCCGGTGAGAAGGCTCGATTCAGTGTACTTTCTCGAGTTTTAGAGGAATCATTAATGAAACTGAGAAAACATATGCAAAAATGTATAGAAGCTCTAGGATTTCATTTTAATAATTAATGAAATATGTAGTAAAATTTGTTAATGTAGTAAACTACTGCATTAATTGCAATACAAAAATTTGCTGAGGCCAACACAGAGACCACCCGCAATTTAGTACATCTGTGCAAAATAATTTGAAATCGAAACACTGAATCGGGGCGGTTTTAGGCTAGAATCGCGGGAGCTCTAGTAACTAGCAACACAAACATGAACGGAAAACAAAACCGGAAGTTTTGGAGGCAAACGTAAATTAAAAATGTGTCAAAATGTAAACTGGTCTCTTTAGACAAAAATGTTTGAAACAAAAGTTGTATTTTGACCTGCTAATTAATTTTATCTACAAACTTTTGTCTCGTAAATCTGCTCCCCATATGATAGTATACGTGTTTCGAAAAATTACTCCACCTAAATTTAAAAGTTTGAAATGAAAGACTTCTCACTGGACGGATAAATTGCTACTTTCAACATAGGGGCAATTGTTATAACCTTAGAGTAATAATATACAATAGAGAGGTCTATTCAATCATAAACACGTTTATTTTTGCGGCCATCAATCCTAAGCACCAGTGGTGCAATAATGAATTAATTACAAAAAGTTGGGATGGTATTGTGGACACATGGATTTGGTAATTTCGGCAGTTTTTCTGACAAACTTGGCTCCATGATAATCCAAAAACATTAAATTAGTTAACTTACAAGTTTATTTTGTCACTAAAAGCCTTGAAAAACACATAAAAACGAAAGAACTAGATTTTTTCTCCCTGCGTGTAATGGTGTTCGTATTATCAAAACACGTTTGACTTTATTTACTACTAATACTACAACACAACAGCACATTCGAAATTATCCTGTAGCACTCTCTGACAATATTTGCATCTCTCTTTATATGTTAAATAAACAAGGACCAAACTAAAATCGATTACCCTAGACACATAAGGCAGGTACTAAAATTTTGACCAATGTTGCCACTTTTAGTTACAACAAATACTTGTTAAACATTGATAAGAGAATATGTCCTTTGTTAAATAAAATTCAAGTATTTTTAATTAATTTTAAAAGCAGCGACTTAAATGAGTAATTTAGTATGACATATTTAATTTGCATATTTTTTAACAAATTATCAATTAAATTTCTAATTTCATTTTTCCTGCAACTAAAGAGACTTTGTAAATATGGCAAAGTAGTGAAGTGTCCGCAAGTGAGCTTAGAATGTGACTAGATGTTTGGGGCAAGAAAAAATCAAAACAAACATATCTATTTTATTTGTTAATCTGAGGTGATAACCATCTCGAGAGAGATATTGTGCACTAGAAGAGAGAGAGAGAGAGAGAGAGAGAGAGAGAGAGAGAGAAGGTGTGGGGTGCACACCGACATAGGCGTCGAGTTAAAAATGAAACTTTTGAAATGACTATGTCAAAAATTGAAAATTAAAGCAACAATTATTGCTTGAATATTATATTAAAAAAGAAACTATATTGCATTATTCTAAGCTAAACTAAATAAATAACATTTCATAACAAATAACCGATAAATAATTACTTTTCCGCCCAACCTATCTATATGCGAGAAAAGTATTGATTTACCCCAAAAAAAGTTGGAATTTTGAATTTTTTTTTTGAGTTATTTTTACGTTTTCCATCAACAACACGAAAAAATGGTTTTTAGGAAAAAAATCCTGTATGTATGTCGTCGTCGTTGTCGTAGGCCACTTTTCCTTACATGTCTTGTTAGCACGATACAGCCTCCGGAGTGCAATAAGTCACCAATTTTATGATTGAATATTGTTAAGGACATGTCACAGATGAACCCTATTGATTTTCAGCTCACTAGAGCCAGTACAACATCCATCATGTTGAAAGCACATTTTACGCCTTTGCTCTAAGGGAATATTTTCTAATTCAGGTATTAAGACGTTGTCCAGCAAATACAAATATACCTCCTCATTTAATGTATCTTCCAGAAAATACGATCCGATTATTCGATCCGGTAAAACCACACACCAAACATTAACTTTTTTAGCAAATTGACTATTACAGTTAATCATGTAGCTCGGGTTTTAGTCGGAGAGCTGATGACGAATTTTGGGAAGGTTCTTTAAGCAAGCTGAAATTGCGAAAAATTACAATTTCGTCAATTTGGCGAATCCAGTCCTGGCGGTCATTTAGCGAATTAGCGGTTATTTCGCTACTGCGCAGCATGTAACATTTGCAAAAAAAAATTCAAAAAAATATATTTTTGGCAACTTAAATTTTTTTTTATCTTTTAATTTATTATTTCTCGAATTCAAATAAAAAAATCCCAGACGTTTTTGTCGGTTATTAAGGATTGCCAGGCGACTTATTTTTTTTAAATTACCAAAAAATATTTTTTAGGCAATCTGAAATTTATACCACGTATTTATTAAGTAATTTCAATAATACCTGCAAATTGCCTGACGATTTTGCGGGTTGTAAACAATTATCAGACGTTAATAAAGTTTGTAAATAAGCGCAATAAAAAGTCTTACGTGCATCCGTAAGTGCGACCATAAACCAGGAAATATACCGATGATATAGTTATCGTTGATGGTTTCTTCCTACTCCATACCATGCGGGATATGCCTGCAACAATTGGCAACATCGCATAAAAAATTTAAAGTGTTTAACAGCAACTAATGCTCCACGGGTAGATATCATTTTAGACCATTACTCCTCGCCATGTTCGCCCTGTTGATTTTAATAAAGAGTTGAAGAATATTAAATTCCAGCAGGCTTTTGTTACTTTTTTAATTGATCATTGGGCTACTCAAGAGATGACTCCGTTTATCGGAGAAACAATAATCAACTTAAGTTATGATAAATGTTACACCTACAAAGTGGAAAGCAATGTTGTGATTAGGGAAGAGAATATTGACTTATCATGCGACGATCACGAAGAAGCTGACACGAAAATAGTACACCATGTCTGTGAAATTGATAATGACGTTGCAACAAATATTTTAATAAAATCTTGTGAGACAGATGTTCTAGTTATTATGCTTGGTAATATGGAGTGTGATAAGCTGTCAATATTTATGGAATATGGAAACAACAACAAGAAACGAATACTTAATTTATCGCAGTTGTTTATTGAACTAGGACCAAAAGTATGCACGGGCTTACCTGGTGTTCAAGATTGTAAAATCTTGAAATTTATTTGTTGAGATACCTTTAAAATATGTGAGACATTTGTATGCCTCCCTTTTTTTATTGTATATATTTAAGGCGTAAATTCATTTTAGTTAATAGCTTTGTAGAAATATGTTGCAGAATTGATAACATCTTTATATTGTTGTAAATTCAAAGGATAATTTCATTGTATTTTCAAAGTACTTTAAAATATCACGTTTTCCAACAATGATTGTAAATAGTTTTGTATGGGCATATGCATAGCACCTTTTTTGAAAGTCGACATCTTGATGCATTGTCATATAGTTAAGAAGTGAGAAAAAAGTTTCACCCTATTATATATTGTATTGTAAAAACCCTAAATTTAGTGTCAATTCTGCATGAATTTTATGGTAGAGGTTCGGAAGACATGAAAGACATTTTTGAATTACCTTTCTGAGTAAATAGGTTACAATTGCTATTGTAGTATTCCATAGAAATTTAACTTACTATTGGCGGTACCCATAGTTGATTCTTGTCTAGGAACCCGACAAGTTAAATGATACTGGCCAATAGGAAATATTTATTTTCGTTTGGTCAACCCAATCCACGTGTAAACACGCCCCTCGCAGATTTCTACTTAACACGTCTCACAACGTGAAGAAATCAGTTACTTCTCACTCATCGAATCGAGCGCAACGCTCAACAGCAAAGTTAGTTTTTTCACACTCATCGAATCGAGCGCAAGGCTCAGCAACGAAGTTAGTTTTTAACTCATCGAAACGAGCGCAAGGCTCAACAACAAAGTTAGTTTTTCACTCGTCAGTTCTACACTTCTAGACGCGAGTTTTACATTCATCGACGCGAGTTTTACATTCATCGACGCGAGTTTTACACACTCATCGAATCGAGCTCAACGCTCAATAACAAAGTTAGTTTGAAATTCATCAAATCGAAACATAAAGTGTCTTCCGATCTGAAACCACAGAAATTCAGCGTTCACAACTCAACTTTGTAACATTTTGTAAATTTGTACATAATAAATTATTAATTTCGACATTAACTTTGTCAAATTAAGATTATTTATTTAGTTGAATGTCCACGCCAGTTGACGAAGTTCAACTAGAAATATAATCAAAAACACCTGGATTTCATGCTATGACGGGATGCGACTATAATCCTTCTTTCTTCAAGAAAGGAAAAAAAGCCTTTTCAAATTCTTAAGGGAAACGAGGATTATCAGAACGCGTTTAAAAATCTCGGAACTGCTCATGTAACTGGCTGTAGACATCAAGAGTTTTTGGTTTTGGAAAAATTTGTTTGCGAAATTTATGGTTTTTAAAATTTAGCAGATATTAATACTGCTAGATTTGAAAAAATTTGTTCGACTTACAAAGCAGATAATTCCGATGAACCATTTGAAAAACGATTCAAAAATTATGACGCAACGAATTTGCCACCCTGCAAGGCAGAATTAAAACAACAACTGCTGCGTACTCAATATATTACCAGCATTTGGCGGGATGCGCACTTACGTTTTCCAAGTACTTTGGCACCAACCAGGAATGGTTGGGACCTTCAAAATGGGAAATTAGAATTTTACTGGTTTGAAGGAAATTACATGCCTCCATCTGTTATCGATGCTTTAAAAGAAAACGAAAAACAAAATACAAGTAACTGTCATTTTATTATATTTAATTGATTTTATTATTTAATATATACTAACAAGATATTATATTCCAGCAATCTCTCAGGATGTCGACGAAATTATAGCAGAGCCGGATATTGGAGATCTGCTTGACGATGAAGATGGTGTCTTCAACAGCGAAGAAGAATTATCTGAAAGTGATTCCGACAACAATGAAGAAGGCGAAGAAGATTAACAAAATAATTTAGTTCCAATAAACTTTCTTTTATATTCTAATTTTTAATAATTTATTTACTTAATAAAAATGAAAGAATAATTCAATCATTTAGTCCGTCATCCTACAAATCGTTGTTCCTATCAAATAAAAAAAAATTATTCATCGTGGCCTAGTTTCTGATTTTTCATTTTTTATAGTTATTAAAAGAAATTATTAATTACTAAGATTTTGCTTAGAATTTTTTTTTAGAATTTTGTTTGTAAAGTTTTATCATCGTTATTTTAAATTACAATATAAGGAGATTATGAAAAAGTCGGAAACTATGCTCCGTATATTAAAATAAGGCATATTTTTTTCCACAAATACAAAATTGTATTAAATATAAATAATTAATTTTAGATAATTATTTTTAATTTTCTTTTTTTTTTCGAGACTAAAATACTTTAATTTTCAATTAAATAATTTATGCATCAAACGAAATTAATAATTTACAAATTTTTAATGAATTGTCAAATTTTAGTAAAAAGAATATAATAAATTACTTATTTCTGTTTTAAACGCAATGCTGTAAACACGAGGTTTCTCAATAGCCAATCACAGCGCGAAGTACTCGGGCCCCCGCAGCTGCCAGCATGACTCGACAGCTATCCTTGTCGCACTTACGGATGCGCGTGAAACTTTTTATTGCGCTTATTTGCAAACTTTTTGTGTTATGGATGGTTTGTAACGAAATTCGTTTTCAAATTTGTATATAATGTTGCCTATTTTGTAATCACATATAAAAATAATATTTCATCTGAGTGTATGGTTTGTTGAATGAATGATCATCATAGATAGTTTGTTTTCATAAGTTTTTGTAAAAGAATGATGTATTTGTTTTCAAAATATTAAATAAAGTTTTTCATTTGAAAAACTTTTTGAAATTATATTGTTGAGATTTTTCATTTCTTGGTTAGGTTAGGTCTATCTATATTCAGCAGTTGGCAGTATTGACCCGACGTCTTTAAATCGTGGAGAGGTTCGAAATCAAACATACAGGACCGTCTCTAGAATTTATTAAGAAATAAAAAGCAAGTATTTTCTTTTTATTAACAAATTTTTTTATTTAAATGTAAGGATTTTATTTAACTTTGGCGCTCATATTTGAAATTAAAATTGTTTCGTTTTTAACATTTGAACCCTACTAGAGATCAGGGAGTCTTTCATGCAAAGGTATAATTATTTTATAACCTATTTTAAAAATTTATAATATACCGGGCAAACAAAAACTAACAATTAACAATAAATATCAACTAAACTAAAATAAAAATAATAAAGGTACCACAGGAGTACCAATCCACAATAATTTGTCGGCCCAACGTAGGGCAAATATAGAAAGTCTATTCATATTAAAATATTAAAATTACACACCTAATAAATCACAATAATATATATATATATATATATATATATATATATATATATTATGTCTTTGCAACGGTGGTGGATTCCTAGCCACCGTGTCTCTTTAAAGAAGTTATATCACCTCCTGCATCTACCAGGATCGTGGCCGATGTCCTTCTAAAGCAATGACTAGTGAACATATCGAGATCAGAATGTCAATGTAAAATCATCCTCGCTATCGATACTAACAATGAATCACTTTTCAACGCGTAACAGAAGCGACAATCCGATTTTTGTTGCAGACCCATCCTTCTCAAATGTGTTCCTAGATGACAGTGTCCTGTCAAAAGTCCTTTTTCTACTTTGCGATTCTAATGATTACTTTATGAAGCCCCGTTGAGTTTCAAAAGAGAGCACTTTTCGAAACACAATATTTTATTCATCAAGGTTGGTAACACTAACAATGAATCACTTTTTAACACGTAACAGAAGCGACAATCCGATTTTTGTTGCAGACCCATCCTTCTCAAATGTGTTCCTAGATGACAGTGTCCTGTCAAAAGTCCTATCAGAATGCGTAATTCCTATCTACGCCTTTCTAGGATTTGTTGGGAGGCTTTTTTAGAGGGGTTTGCGATAAACGTCTTCGAGTGTGTGTGCCCCGGAGTATCTCTAAAGAGCCTAAGCGTTTTACACTTGGCCCAATCGGAGATACAGGTTTTGGCGGTGCTTATTGCGATGCCAACGACGGATTCTGGTCCGATAAAGACAGAGTCGGCCTTTTCATTGTCCTCCACGCCGCTGTACCCTGGGACCCAAATCAAAGTAACTTTGTTCCGCTTGCCCAGGTGGTGAAAGATCTGAATGCAGTAACAAACAAGCCTAGAGTTCACTTGGTTGGAGCTCAGTGCTTTTAGATCCGCCTGGTTATCTGAGATGATTTTAATAGACCTGTTCACTGGATGCCTGTTACTCAGTTCTCTAGCGCCCAGCTCTATAGCTAGCATCTCTGCTTGGAAGATAGTAGTGAACTTACCAAGGTTTAATGCTATTTTAACTCTTGGGCTAGTTCCATAATCTCCCGCTCCTACACCGTCCTCGGTTTTGGAGCACATAGCCTGGGAGAGAAAAGAAATTGTCACTCCTAAGCCAATAATCTCTCTCAGGAAAGAGGACGTTGTAGGCTTTTTCTATGTGCAGCTGGGGAGCTATTGAGTCTGGAATTATTCCGAGTATGTGGTGATTACTGATTTCACTCAGCAGACCCGTGTGATCTCTTTGTAGCTCCTTATTGTCATGGCTACTTGACATTAAGAGTATGTAGGTAACCATCCTAGCTTACCTCTCTAGCTCTATATGCAGAGAGATTAGATTATGGTCTCCATGGCAAAAGTCGGTGTCGTCGACATAGCACCCGTAATGGCCAGGCACACGAGGCGCTGTATACCAGACAGCCTCATTTTGGAAATAGAAAATAAGATATGATTAGGATTAGGTCCGGCCACCTACAACCAATGGTGGAAGAAAGAATAGGAAAAAGGTGTTTGAAGAAGAAGTCCAGAGGAAAACCAATAATAGTGAAGTTAAATGATGTGAGGCGGAGCTGGTAAGAGAAACTTAAAATTGGAGGAGATAAAAAGGTTTACGCAGGACAGTAATGAGTGGAGAGAGAGAGCTGGAGAAGAATATCAACATACTCAACTCCACTGAACAACCCACACCTGTACGGGTACAGGGTATACGGATTAAGTAAGTATATAATTTCTAGTGCAATAAAATGTTTACTTCTTCTTTACTCTTTATCAGCCTGTATGTCAGAAACTAAGGTTAGAGAAAAATTGAATTTAGATATTTCTTAAGGATCTACCATTCCTCTAATTTAGGGTACTTATTTATGGGACACCCTGTATATGTAGGTTATATTGTATATGTATATAGAATTGCTAATGCATACGTATGTAAACCAAATTTATATCAATGAAAAACTTTTTTACAAACATAATATCCTAAATAAATGTGTAAGATAAAAAATGTATGAAATACCACTTCGAGCGATGCTACATCTAGGGTTTACGATAATTGATATGTTCCTGACTACGGCGTCCGCTTCTCAGGGAATTATTTAAGTTTTTGTTCTGCATCTTCCAGTTTATTTAGGAAGATTTTGTCAATTACTTTCGCTATGTTGTTGAGTGAGAAAATTTGCCCATAGTTCTCTATATAATGCTTTAATGTTGAAAAATATATAGGCAGTTTTAAGAATATCTGGATACTGTCCAGTTTCTAAAATATATAATCAGTGACAAAAAACCGAACACCTTGTAAAAATTATTTTATTTCGGTAATAGTTGGCACTCATATCAGGAAGTTCGTAATATGTAAATGATAAAAATTTCACTCCAATCAAGTGAGGATAAGTTTCTGCTCACCAACTTTAATAATGGGCTGAAGCTCCACGAGACATACTCATAATCAGGGGAATATCCTCCTGGGTTATCTCGTTCCATGCCACCTCTAACTCATGTCGAAGAACCATCAGAATTTGAGGAGAACCATGTACATTTCCTAACCTTATACCGATTATGTCCCACATATGTTCAATTGGGGACAAATCCTGAGAACTTGGGGGGCTAAAGCAGGAAATTAATTTTGGCCTGGTGGAAGTAGTCCATGGTTTGCCTTGCTATATATGGCCGAGCGTTCTCTTGGTGAAAAGTTGTATTTTTAAATGTCCCGAGGTAAGGAATCAGATGAGGTTCTAATATTTCTTGAATGTATCAATGTGAGACTACATGTGACCTTAAGCCTTAAGCAATGGTATTCCATATCATAACTCCAACAGTGCAATGTACATGCCGCTCATGATACAATAAAAGAAGATATGTGGGCGTGACTTGTGTGACGTAGTCTCGTGATAAATTCGACAACTCCTGTATGTGCTTATTACTATTCACAACAAAGTTTAGTTGAAAATAATACCATTATTCGAAATTTGAGCTTTGTAGCTTTTGAAAAATGAGGTGGGTGGTTTATGGTTATGCTGTTGACAATAACTGCAAGGGTTTTGTGCCTGGTACGAAGTTTTTTAGCTTTCCTAAAGACAAGGAAATGCAGAGTGTTTTGATACGAATATGTAAGCGCCAACACAATTTAATGTGAAATTTTCATTTTACTAAAAATGATTATGAACGCAATTTGAAGCATAAATTGCTGGGATATACAACAGCACAACGTCGCCTTTTGAAGAAAGACGCCGTTCCATTAATACATTTACCGATAACCAAGAAGAAATCAGATTCTGTCAGAACAAACCGACAAGATAAAAGGCAACAAAGAAATTGTCCAAGACATTTGAATAAGTAAGTATTCCTTTCAAAGTGTTCATATTAAATGAGTGTTGCTAGAAGAATACATTAATAATATACTTGCATTATTAAATATTTTCTATTATATGGCAGATATACCACCAATATTAAGAAGCTGAACCAACAATAATAGTATTTTTTGTTTTCTAATACTTATTTCTACACTTTTACTTGTAAGAGTTTAATAATAAATCACTACGTGAAGTAGGTACATACAAACTTTATAATTATAATTACTTGATTTTCTAATAAGTCACTTTAAATTAAAGATACTTAATTTAAAGTACGTATTGAACTGAAATCACAATTGTAGTGTAAGTACTCAATTTTGATCATTGAAATTTCTTTCCTCGGACTTTTTGTTCAGCAAAAGTGTTAATGACATCATCAAAGTTCAAATGTCGGGCCATAGAATTTTCGATGGATAGAATAGCCAAGTTGCTTAACCTTTCTTGTTCCATAGAATTTCTTAAATAAGTTTTATCAATTTCAGTTTTGAAAATGATAGCTCGGTACTAGCCATAGTCACAGGTTGGTGAGAAATAACAGAATTGCAATGCACAACTTCAGGAAAGCTTGAAGATATAAAATGATTCTTTATTATTAATAAGTCAGGGAGTTCTCTTATAGAAAATGACGTTCTATTTCGTGTCTAAAACAGGATCGAAAATTGAGAACTTCCTTGGAAAATGAGATAGATATATCGTTTTTATATAAATGGACAAATGCTAAGGTATTTTCCAATAAATCAGTATCATTCAAATTTTTGTAAAGTGGCAGGTTGCAAAACACTGAAATTGGAAGCAATTGCATTCATTCCATGGAAACGCGATCTCAGTTGATTAATGATGATGTCTAATACACGATAGAATACTTTCACTTTAAACAAGTTTTCAGAATCTTGGAGACGTTCATCCTCACAAATTTCATCAAATTGACGTTTCACTTTTCTCTGACGAGTTTTAGGAAATTCAGGGTTTATAGACCATTTCACTGCAATACTATTTGCTTCCGTTTTTAAATCTTCAAATTCATATCGATACTTTTCAAGTTTCTCTAGACAGACTTGCAAATGCTTTTAAGAATTTGAAAGATCGATTGCTTCAGATTGAAGTGCATTAGAAGCCGCGTCTATTGTTTTGTTACGAAATAGCACACTGGTGTAGTTTCTGAATCCGACTCTGTCTAAGCCATGTGTGAAAGTTAAAATTTTGACGAATGCGCCTGAATTTCTTCGAACTGTTTACCATAATTTTTTGTGACTACTCTTATCTAGCCATTTCCAGTCTTATCTACACAATTTCAGGGAGGCGATTGTTTTTGTATAAGCCGCAATCTAGAATTATCTAGAAAAAAAGGCACTTATATATAAAGAGTGAGTAACAACCAGCGGCGAGAGGCAGTTTATAATTTGACATCGTGAGATAAACAGTAAACAAGTGAATATAAATTCAGTCTAAATAAATAAACAGTAGTGAAGTGTTTATATAAATCAGATTAAGTGCATATACTGTGTATATAGTATAAAGTAGTGAATAGTTTAGTGAAGAAATAAATTAAGTGAGTAGACATACCGTGTGTATAAATGTATCCTACCCGTCGTTATTTGAAACCTTTTAAATAAATAAGAACAACATTACACTGGTGTCAGGTGTGGGGTAATATAAATAAATAGTCGCGTAATAATGGACAAGAGACTAAGTGACCTGAAAGTGATGGAACTAAGAGAATAATTGGAAAATCGCGAGTTGGAGACATACGGTAAGAAAAGTGAATTAGTAGAAAGACTTAAAGTGGCACTGGAAAGTGACGGCGTTGATTCAGAATCATTTTTATTCAATGACGAGACTACCACCTTAATCTCGTCAATTTCTGCCATGGAAGAGAAAATCTCAACTATGAAGAACGACATTTCCGCGGATATCTTATTGTTGAAAAATGACATTGCTGCTGACGTCGAGAATAAAATTTCGTCTCTAAAATCGGATATCGAGGAGATGACAACGATGGACGAGAAAATCGAGACTAAGATGACAACGATGGACGAGAAAATCGAGAATAAGATGACAACGATGAACGAGAAAATAAAATCAGACATTGAAAATAAGATGACAACGATAGACGAGAAAATTAAGGAATTAGAAAGAAATATGGCAGATTTGAAAACACAAAACACGCCAGCACAAGAAAAGAAGATTGAACATATAGAAAACCCTGCAAGTCAGAAATAAACTCCAGGATAGAAGATATTGGTAGTTTTGCCCCAACGCTCGACGGAAAAACGACATGGAACAATTACGTAAAACAGTTTGAAGCAGCCGCTAGAGTGAATAATTGGTCCGACAGGGAGAAGGCAGTAAACTTAACCATCGCGCTTCGGGGAGATGCCTTAGAAGTACTTCAGACGATACCTCTGGAAGAAACGGATGACTTTGAGCAGCTGAAGAAGAGGTTGGACATGCGATACGGTCAAGAACATCTAGAACATTTGTACCAATCTCAGCTGAAGAACCGTAGACAGTGGATATTGCCCGACTCATTCGATTCGCATATCCATCAGCACCAGAGAACATGATGGAATGTCTGGACGTCCAGACCTTTATTGATGGCTTACGTGACCCCGATATGCGGAGGACGCTCGTTTAGCCCATCCGATTCGCTTATCCATCAGCACCAGAGAACATGATGTAATGTCTGGGCATCCAGACCTTTATTGATGGCTTACGTGACCCCGATATGCAGAGGACGCTTCGTTTAGCCCATCCCAAAACACTAGTTGACGCATTGACAGCTGCTCTTGAATATGAAGCAGCAACGAAGGCATCGGGTTATATCAAAGTTAGGACCATCCGAGAAGAAGGCGAAGAGGACAGATTTGACCAGATCGTCAGTTTGAGTATGATGGACAAGAAGCCGAAAAAGATCAGATGCTGTAATTGTGGCGAGCTAGGGGATGTACGCAGTTAGTGTAAGCGCCCCAGAACTCATGCAAACCAAGAACCTCAGTCACAGGAAACCTAGAACGGGTCGGCTACGAGGGGGCAGCATCGACCCATGATCGTTCCAAAGACCCTCTCATATTGATAGCTTCTCTTAGATGTCGCAACGACAGTGTAATATGTAGATGGCGAATTGAATGGCAAGAAATATACTCTGCTGGTAGACACTGGAGGAACTAGAACTATTATACGGCCAGAGACAATAAACTCCAAGAAGAAGCTTTTACCAACGAGACTGCGACTGCGGACCGCCACAGGTAAGAGCGCCAAAGTTCACGGGGAAACACAAATCCAATTGACATTGATGAAGACGTAATTCTGGGAATGGACGTAATGAATCTACATGGTTTCCAATTGAACTTTAGCAACAGAACAATTAAAGTGGGTTCCGAGGAAGTATTCCTTCATCCATATGACGGCAGCGCGGTGTTGGCAGCTGTACAGGAAGATACCGTTCCACCTGCACGAAACGAAACCATGATAGTAGCACGGCTACAGGGAATCATGGAGGAAGGTACACCGGTTATGATGGAACCAAGGAACCACGACGAATAGGTTGGCAAAGGAGTAATTGGGAAAGGATTGGTTACATCGGTGAAGGAGATCCCAGTACGATTGATAAACGTGAACGATTACCCAATTACCATCAAGAAGGAAACCAAGAAAGGATCGTGCGTACCAGTGACGTCAATAGTTCGACAAACAACGGCAACTGACAATTCCAATGTCAGATTCGAACAGATGTTATCAGTAGCTGGTCAATCCTTAAATCAAGCTGAGAATAGGAAAATAAGAGGAATTATCTTGCATTATCGAGACCTATTTGTACCAAAAGGAGGGAAGACTGGTAGAACATCAGCCGTCAAACACAAAATCGAAACTGGTAATGCCAAGCCAATTAGGCAATCCGCGCGAAGACTACCACCGAAGAGAGAGGAAGCTGGAAGAATAATTCGAGAGATCTCAGATGAAAAAGTAATAGAACCATCCACCAGTCCATGGGTGTCTTCAGTAGTGCTCGTCAAGAAATAGGATGAAACTACGAGATTCTGCGTGGACTGTCGCCAGCTCAACAACGTGATGAATAAAGACAGCCTCGAGTCGACGATACCCTAGATAGTTTGGCCGGCAGCAAGCTGTTTTCCACCTTGGACCTGAAGTCTGGTTATTGGCAAGTAGAAATGGCCCCGAAAGACAAAGAGAAGACTGCTTTTACCACCGGATGTGGATTATGGCAATTCAACGTCATTCCATTCGAGCTCTGTAATGCGTCCGCGACATTTGAAAGACTCATGGAAAATGTCTTGAAGACATGCCTGGTCTATTTGGACGACATCGTAGTACTGGAGAAGACATTTGATGAACACAGGAAGTTTGGAGATATTGCCGAGCCCCGTACTCGACTCACTGAAGAAACAAGAGCTTTCCAATAGGTCGAAGACTGTCAAACGGCTTTTGAAACCTTGCAGAGGCATTTAACCACTGCGCCGACATTAGGATATCCATTACCAGAGGGATATTTTATTCTTGACACTGATGCAAACAACGTAGGAATTGGAGGAGTGCTCTCACAGATCCAAGGAGGGCAAGAACGAGTGCTGGGATATTTCAGTAACGTCCTCTCCAAACCAGAACGAAACTATTGCGTCACAAGAAGAGAACTTTAGGCGGTAGTGAAGTTCGTGGAACACTTTTACCAGTATCTCTATGGAAGGAAGTTCTTAGTCCGGACTGATCACGCAGCATTCAAGTGGTTAATGCAGTTCAAGAATCCCGAGGGCCAGATCGTTAGATGGATTGAACGACTTGAAGAGTACGATTTCAACATCGAACATCGAGCTGGTGTGAGTCACCGAAATGCCGACTCCCTGTCTAGACGGCCATGCGCAACCGACTGCTCCCACTGCAACAAGGCGGAATCTAGGGAAGCTGCAATTTCAAGATCGACTGTAGTCAACGAAGAATGATCACCCACCAGGATCAGAGAAGATCAAATTCGGCAATGAAAGGAAGAAAATCGGCGACCTACCTGGCAAGAAGTGTCAAGATTTTCACCGACTGGGCCCAGTGGGACTCCCTTGTCCTGGAAGAAGGGCTATTGAAAAGAGTCCTTGAAAAGGATTATGGTTCCGAGATGAGGAGACAGCTAGTTATCCCGAGAACGAGAGTAGCCGAGGTACTGAGAAAGTTACACGACGGTCCATCGGGAGGTCATCTGGGAGTGAAGAAAACCCTTCAGCGTGTCCGTGAAAGGTTTCATTGGATGAACAGCTTGTGCTACGAGTGATGGACCACATCGCAAGGGAAAGGCACCTATGAAACAATATAATGTTGGAAGTCCTTTCAAAGGGATTACTTAAGACATCGCTGGACCATTTCCGACGACTGAAAATGGTGGTAAATACATCCCGGTTGTAATGGATTCATTCACAATGTGGGTGGAAATTTACGCGATCCCGAATCAAGAGGCCACAACTGTCGCGGATGTATTGGTGAAAGAATTTATTAGCCGATGTGGAGTGCCCTTGGAAGTCCACAGCGATCGAGGAAGAAATTTCGAGAACCAGGTATTCCTGGCGTTTTACTCCAAAATTTTGAGGTTATGTGAAAAAATGGTCTCAACAAAAGTTGTGTATTTTTAATTGTCTATAACTTTTTTCGATACAATAAGTTTTTTCGCCGGAAATAGCAAAAACCGTGTTTCATACCCTTACCACCCCCCTCCCCCTCTGCAGTGGCAAACATTCAGCCAGTGAATTTTTTAATAAACACACACACATGGGCGCGTGTGAGAAATCCCGTCCCATTAAACATCCACTCCCGGACTAGGTCCGCGAGTGGGTGCGAAGTAGGACATTCCGTCCACCCCCTGTCATTCCGACAGGACCTCATCGTAGCTCGCATATCGCGTCGCGTATTCTCCCTCGCCTTCCTCTAGTTCTGTGAAAGGTTCCGGGTAGTCTCCTTATCCCTTCGACGGGGTAGCTCTGGTGACGATACTCCCTTGTCCTTTCGCGGTTGTTTTATATCGTCGTCGATTTGTGTGTGTGTTCGCTGCCTCAGCCGTAACTTTCCTTGCCTACTTCGGCGAGGAAGACCCTAAGATGAGTGGTCCATCGCCTTCTTTATAGCTATCCCCAATGCGTGAATCGCCGCTTATCTGATGCAGTAGCGCGGAATTACCGTATCGGGGGGATTCCTCATACTTCTTATTTCTTTTCCACGGGTTTTTTTGGTTTTTTGGTGTGCAGACGATTGCTCGCCTGCACTGTTTATTTGTTTTTTTTTCTTGTACATGCAATTGCTCGTCTGTACGGTCTTTTGTTTTTTTTGTTCACAGACGATTGCTCGTCTATACGGTTTTTTTGTTTTTTATGTGTACTGGTTTGCATCAGTACGGTTTTTTGTTTTTGTTTTGAGTGGGGATCTCATGCCTAGTCCTCTATTTGTTTTCTTGGTCTCTTGTACATCCTGTAGTCTTCTTTCGTGTAGCTTGTTAGGTCCCTCAGTTCTACGTTAGGACGTGTCTTCAGCTCTTCGAAGAGTTTCCTCGCTCGTTCGTCCATTATTACCAGTACATTCCCTACTTCTGTTTCTTCGTATATGTCTACATTTTTTTTCCTCCATCGGGCGTTTGTTGCTTGTCTTAGCGATATGTTCTGTTGCACCTGTAGCTTCTGTCTATTTGTTTCACAGGTGTGTCCCCAGGCGACTGAGGCGTACGTGATCATTAGTATTATGATGCTTTTTATGAATCTCAACTTTGTTTTGAGGTTGAGTTTACTTTTCCTGCCTAACAACCCGGCGAATCTTGCCCTCGCTTGCCGCGTTCCGTCTATTGTGGTGTTCACGTGTGGGGTGAATGTTAGCCCCTGGTCCATCGTTACTCCCAGGTATTTTGCTTTTTCTGCCTATTTGATTTCTTCGCCGTCGATTTCTATTTTTTCTTCTGGTCGCCAGAGTCTTTTCTTCGTAAACAGAACCACTTGGGTTTTTTCGCTGTTTATCTTTATTTTCCATGTTTTGCACCATTCGTCGACTTCGTTTGCAATCTGTTTGTAATGTTTTTGACTTTCACGCATCTCGTGGCTATGGCAGTATCGTCGGCGTAGAGTGTGTTCATGGTATTCTCTATTTTTGGTATGTCTCCAGTGTAGATATTATATAGTGTGGGGGATAGTACTGCTCCTTGCGGTATCCTCGCTTCTTGATAGCCTACATCCGATCTCTCGTTTGCTACCTTTACCTGGAATTTTCTCTCTTTGAAAGTTTTATCGGAGCTTTTGTATATCCTGCCTCTTTCATCTTGTAAAGTAGTCATTTGTGCCATACTCGGTTGAAGGCTTTACTTATATCGAGGAATATTGATCCTGTTGATTCCTTCTGGTTGAAACCTTGAGTTGTATATTCTACAAGTCTCAAGATTTGTTGTTCGGAGCTGTGCAATTTTCTGAATCGAAACTATTCGTCTGGTATTATGTTTAATACTCTTGTTTGTTCGTTTAGTATACTCATTATTGTTCTTTCAGCTATTTTGCTCATTGCTGGTAGCAAACTGATGGGTCTGTAATTTTGCGGAAATGTTGGATTGTCTCCGGGTTTCCTCAGCATGATTATTTCTGCATGTGTCCATCTTGTCGGGAAGTGCTTCGTGCTTAACATGCCGTTGACGATGTTGGTTAGGTATGTGATACCTTTATTCGGCATATTTTTCAGCGCTCTGTTCGATATTCCGTCTTTACCGGGTGCCTTTTTCTTGTAAGCTAACCCTAGCAGTTCTTTTACTTCTAGAGGAATTGCGATTCCTAGGGGTTCGTGTTCCTCCTCCTCTAGGTAATGGACGATGCTTTCATCAACCATGTCTGAGAAATCCATGTCTTCGTCTGGGTGTTCGTTCAGTATAAACTGTGTTTTTAGTGTGCTTTTCATCGCTTCCGCTTTATGTTTTTCGGTGAAGACCATCCCGTTGGCTCCGTGTATCGGCGGCATCGGTTTTTTATCCTCTCGTAGAACTGTTGCGATATTCCATATCCCCGGTTTTTGCGGGTCCAATTCGTTAATTATTTTGTTCCATTCTTCACTCCTGTGTTCTTTTAGTTTTTCTTGTATTTCTTCTTTGATTTCCCTGACTCTCCTTAGTTCCTCAGGATTTCGTGTCCTGCGTGCGCTTCTCGTGATTCGATTCTTTTCCGTAATAAGATTTTTTAGGTAGTCATCTATGTTTTTGATCTTTCCGTATTTGTTTGCTACGGACGTTGTGGTACTTCGATCTAATGCATCTGTTAGTGCTTCTTAGAAGAAACAGACTTACTCTTCCAGTGTTTCTGCATTATTGATTCTCACTATCGGTCCTGCGATTCTTTTGAATTTTGTCCAAATCGTTTTCTTCTTCATCCTTTCTGGTGGTCGTGGTCCTTCGCCTACCGTGAGGACGATTGGCTCATGTGCGTCGCCTCCTTAGGATATCTGGTAGGATAGGTAGTGCGTCGGTCTTTGTGGTCCTATCACTTGGTATGACGGATATTTTTCTATTATTTTCTCCAAGATTCTTCCTTGTTTGTTTCTTCTAGTGCTATACCACGCAGGGCAGGGGACTTGGCATTTAGGTCTCCTATTATTATGCCTTTTTCTCCATCTGGGAGTATCGTTAAGACGTCTTCCTCGTGTATTGTGGTTTCAGGTCTTACGTATGCGGATATTATTCTAATATCACCGTTTATAGTTTTGATTACCAATATCGTCGCTTCCATAGTTAGTAAATCGTTGGGTGTGTTGATTTGGTATTGGCATATCTCTTTTTCCGTTAAGATCGCTGTGTCGCCTGAGTGTCCGTTTATGTCGTTTCTATAAACGTTGTAGCTTGACCAGGTGATCTGTGGTGATTACTCGGTAATTTTGTTTCTTGGAGCGCCAAGCTTGGAGCGCGAAGATGTCTAAATCTTCTACCTCCAAGATTAATACCATGGAATTTTGATTTGGTCTCAGTCCTCCTGTGTTCCCGATCCTATTTTTAATTGATAGGGTTTTTTAATAAACATTTGTATTCACTTGTTTTATCTATTTCCGCTAATTTTGCCCTGTTCGGAAGTTTTTATTCGAAAAATGTATTACGCCTGGCCTACACTGTGACATCGCTTTACACAAACATACCAAATAAACTTGTTCATGTTATTCTTGAAATTTACCTAGTGAAGTTAGAAAAATGAAAATCACTTAAACATGATACAACACTTTCCAAAAAAAATTTTATCAAATCTGTCAAATCCACGAACTACTTTCCATACAAAAAACTATTCTATGAATAAACAGATGGGTGTACGATTGGTTCGCAGATCCAATCAACCATTGCACTGTTGGTTATCGTATATCGTAAAGAGAAGGTTATACATTTGAAATTCAAATTGTTTTTCAAGCGTTTTATTGATGATTGTCTATTGTTTTGTGTAAAAAAATAGATGAAGTCGTTGATAAATTTAGTGCTTTTCATAAAAAATTACAATTTACCATGGAAATAGGAAATAATGTCATTCAGTAGAAAACTATTACAATGTATAAAAAAACTAACTGGTCAAGCAGATACTTGAATTATTGTTCAAATCTCAGATTGACAAATAAAATAGATATGTTTGTTTTGATTTTTTCTTGGCCCAAACATCGAGTCACATTCTAAGCTCGCTTGCGGACACTTCGACTGCTTTGCCATATTTACAAAGTCTCTTTAGTTGCAGGAAAAATGAAATTAGAAGTTTAATTGAAAATGTGTTAAAAGTTATGCAAATAAAAAAAAGTCATACTAATTTATGCATTTGAATCGCTACTTTTAAAATTAATTAATAATACTTGAATTTTATTTAATAAAGGCATCTGTATATGTAAAAGTTGGAAGGGTGGGTGACCCCACAGCACTTAGGCCACAATTGGCCCATTGTGCATCCTTCTGAGGTTCAAACCTTCCTTCTAGCTCGTCATCCAGCCTACCTCTTTGAAGTAGGCGATAACGTCGCCTGAATTAAGTTCCCTCATACTGGCGTGTGTTAGCCGAGTTAGCCTGTGCTCGACGAATACATGAAACCTAAAATGAGAGTGTCTGACATTCGCAAAGAATGTGTTCGACAGTCTCATCGTCTTGTTCACATCCTCTACAAAGTGGGGTGTTAGACAGACCCAGTCTGTGGAGGTATTTTCGTAGGTGGCAGTGACCAGTCAGAATACCCGTGGCTGTTCGTAGGTTCCGCCTGTTCATAGTCACATATTTTTTGGCTACTTTGTTGTCCGGATATTGTAGCAGTTCCTTGGCAAGCATGCAGCCCTTCTGCGTCGTCCCATCTACCCTCAAACTTATTAAGGGAGTGTTCCTTTAATAGGTCGGCCGTCGCTGACGCCGATAGACCAATGAAAGTCCAGGTCCCAAGATTTTGTGGGACGCTGCCTTCCTTGCTAGCGAGTCTGCAATACGGTTTCCTTTCGATTTCTCATGGCCCTTAATCCAGCCTAAAGTGACCGTGTTGTTGTTATAGGCTTCAATTAAGCCCATGTGACATTCTACTACTAGGCCTGATGTAATACGTGGTCTGTTCAGGGCTAGTAGTGTTTGTCTACTATCCGTAAGGATGTATATATAATTACCTGTGGTTTTCCTTCTGGTAATCTCTTTTGCAGCGATGCAGATAGCAGTGAGCTCTGTTTGAGCAACACTTGTATTGCAGCCCATTGCCCATTTTATGTTTAGATTCAGGGACCTGGAGAAAATTCCACATCCTGAGCCCACATTTGATTTAGACCCATCTGTGAAGATGCGGATTGCGCCTTCTTCTAATGGGTCTTGTGCGTTGTTTTTAAAGATTACCTTGTAGGGCCTGTTGAAGGCATATCGCGGTGAAATCGAGTCCGTATTGGCCTGCAGCAGTGGGAAATCCCTGAGGGCCTCATGCCACAAGTTACGTCTCAGTTTACCGAATCCTACATCAGGTTGTATACCGGTAGAGCGTAGACGTGTCATGGTCATCAAAACAACCTCCTTGATGTATATGTCAAGGGGAGTGAGACCGAGGATTACCTCCATGGCTCTTGTTGGTGTGGTTCTCATGCCTCCTGTTGTGTTGAGGCATGCTGTTCTTTGGATTTGATTCAGTTTACGGACGACTGTCAGCTGGTTTGCTTTAGCTCCCCAGACAATCGCGCCGTACGTTAGCATTGGTCTGATGATGACAGTGTAGATCCAGGCAGCAATCCAAGGTGACATTCCCCAGGTGCGGCCGATGGTTCTACGACACTGCTCATAAGAAATATATGCTTTTTCAACTCTGTTTTCAAAGTGAGAGTTCCACGTTAACTTACTGTCAAAGGTGACCCCTAAATATTTCACCTCTGAAGAGAAATTAAGTTTGGTATCTAGGAGCTTTGGGGTTTGATGTTTTGCAAGCTTTCTTTTTTTCGTGAAAAGAACCATCTCCGTCTTTTTTGGATTTATTGGCAGCGAATGGTTCTATGATATTGAGGGCCTCTTGCATTAAAGCGCAGAGTGTCTCCTCGAATCTTCCTGTTAGCAGAATCACTAGGTCATCTGCATATGCTATTGTGTAGAAGTTGCTATCGTTGAGGTGGCTGACCAAGGAGTCTAAGACCATGTTCCACAGTGGTGTCGAGAGCACCCCTCCCTGTGGACAACCCTTAACAACCAAGCCTCTGATGGTTACATCAACCACACTGATTTTTATTGCTCTTTTTGAGAGCATGTTATATATCCAGCCATTTATGGTTTGGGGGATATTATTGCTGGAAAGTGCATTTGTTATTTTAGGAAAAGTGGTTCTATCGAATGCGCCTTCTATGTCTATGAATACACCCAGGGTGGACTCCTTATTTTCTAGCGATCTCTCGATGCGGCCCGTTACGAGATGAAGAGCCAAATCGGTGGATTTCCCTGGAGTGTATGCATGTTGATTTGGATGCAGGGAATTTAATGTTATTACCGCATCTCTTACGTATCGTTCGCACAGCCTCTCTAAGGTCTTAATTGAAAACGATGTGAGGCTAATGGGTCGATATGCTTTTGGGATGGAATGGTTCATTCTTCCTGGTTTTGGTATGAACATGACTTTGACTTCTCTCCAACCTTTTGGAATATACCTCAGTGCCAGTGAGGATCTGAGGATTCCTACCAGGTGCGGCATTAGGTCATCCAGGCCCCACTGAAGTAAGGCTGGATAAATGCCGTCCGTTCCCGGAGATTTAAAGGGGGAGAAGCCTGAGATGACCCACCTCAGTCTGTCCGCGTCGACGATCTGTCGTGATATACGCCAGTCGTCGTCCGTCGGGTAGTGATTCTCCTCATCATCCCAGGCTGCCGTATTTGTGGTTCTGGAGTCAGGGAAGTGAGTTGACATCAATAATTGAAGGCTCTCCGTTAGGTTGGCAGTTTTTGTGATGACATGACGGTGGGGATCTTTTGAGAGGGCTTTTTGGAGTCTAGCTGCTTCGGGGAAATCCTCGATTTCCTGGCAATATATTCTCCATGCTTCTATTTGTTTTTGTCTAATGACTTTGTATACTCCTTGAGGTGAGACTTGTATAAGTTCCAATCCTCTTCGAGTCTGGTTCTTTTAGCCTTACCAAAAGAGTTCCTCGCCGTCCCCCTGAGCTGGTTAATCTCATGGCACCACCACGGAGTGGAGGCTCCATCAAGATCGACCCGCCTGAGTGGGCAAGACATCTTATAGGCATTGATTATGGAGTTTTGGATGGTTTTCGAATAAATTTCCAAATCTCCTTTATTGTTGGGCAGCACATCCTCGACTCCTCGCAGATCCCCTTTCAAACAGTGGACATATTTTGTCCTATCCGTTTTCCTGGGGTCGCAAGTCATTGTAGAGGTTGTCAGCGCTAGTTTTATTTCGAATTTTATACAGCGGTGGTCCCACATTGAAATATCGTCAAATACATGCCAGCCGGAGATTATATTCGAAGTGTTTATAGTAGATAGGGTAATATCTATTCGCGTTTGACTACGAGAGTTAATAAAAGTTGGTTCAGTACCTCTATTTAGAATACAGAGATTCTTGTTAGTAATTTAATCATAAAAAGACTTACCTCTAGTGTTAATATCTTTGCTGCCCCAGCTTACAGGTGAGAGTTTGAATCGAAGCCTATTACCAATTCAAGCTTCTGGGTGAAACAGTGTTCCACAAGGTCCTCCAGCTCCTTAGTTGGTGGTGGTTTAGCTGCGTCTGAGGGGAGTTATGCGGATGCCAGTATTAACACTTTCTTTTGACCATTCTGTGTATATTTAACCTTCACTACCGTTAGGTCGCAGGACGAAAAATGCGTCAGTGGGTAGGTCTTAAAATTCCTAGGGACATATATGGCCGTCCTAGGCTGCTGATTGCTTGGAAAGCTGAAAATTAAACCTTTTGGATTATTTAGACCCATGATTTTAGTTTGTCTTATCCAGGGTTCTTGGATAAGTGCTATTGTATCCTGCATCACATCCAGGTGGCGGCATAATGTTGCCGAAGCCACTTTTTTGTGTTGAAGGTTACACTGAATAAATCTTACCTTTTCATTGTCCATCTCTGCTTGATGGTGGTGAGATGGATTATGATTCCTTTTTAGGCCATCTCCACTTCCTCACTTGGAGGTGGGTTGACGTCGCCTGTATCCTGGCTTAGAGCTGTTAGTTCCGCCAGGAGACTGTCGGTCGCTATCTTGGAGGATGGCTCGACAGTCTCCGCAGCAGCAACAGCTCATTGGGGTTCCTCGGATGGGAGAGGGGGATCCGTGCTCGATCCCTGAAAATAGACTCTCCATGTGGAAACGAATTTCCCAATCGCAGCTAACTGTTATTATGATTTAATGAATGCTGGTTTGTTAAGATTAGGAAAAAACTTACAAAACATCCTTCTCGGATGGGGGATAGCTGACAATGCTCCACTTTTACGCCCTCAAAAATATTGTAATTCTCATATGTTTAACTGCTCATTAGGTATCTCCCAACTCTAGTGTAGCAATGCTCACACAAGTAAGTGAGCACTCCAAACTTGAAAATTTTGTTGAAAGGTTCTGGAAATCGGAGGAAATTCCAGAAATAACTCATTTATCTCTTGATGAAAAATTATGTGAAGAAATGTTTGTGTCCACTACTGAACAACTCGATGATGGTTCTTATTAAGTAAGTGTGCCTTTAAAAACCCGTTGTGAAAATCTCAAATTAGGTCAATCTCTCTATACTGCGAAAAATAGATTCTTGAACTTAGAAAAGGAATTTCAAAAGGATCGCACCTACTTTTTAAAGTATAAACAATTTATTGATGAATATGTTGATTTTGGTCATGGTCAGTATGTCCCACTTTCTGAAACCAATCAAAATTCAGAATCCACATATTTTTTGCCGCACCATGCTGTTATTCGTGAGGACAGTATTGCAACAACACTTAGAGTTGTGTTCGACGCATCCTGTAGAATTAATTCAGGCCTCTCTCTCAACGACATAATGCTTAAAGGATATCAAGTTCAGCCTAACATCTTTCACATTTTGTTACGCTTTCGCTCGTTTAAATATGTGCTCACCTCTGACATCGAGAAGATGTACAGACAGATATAGATAAACCCCGCCCAAACATTTTTGACAAATATACTTTCGAGAGATAACCCCTCACTCCCCTTAAAATGTATGGAGTTATTAACTGTTTCCTATGGAACAAATTCAGCTCCATGCCTCGCCCCTCGTGTATTGCAAGAAGTTGCTCTGAAACATAAAGTTGAATTCCCTTCAGCTTCCAAAATTCTTTTAACCCAAACCCATGTTGATGATTTGTTAGGTGGCTGCGATGACTTAAATAACTGTTCTCAATTTCTCTCCAGTATCACTAATGAAACTCCAAGTGAATATTGTTTGAATCTAGATAATTCACCCAACAAAGTTTTAGGACTAAATTGGAACCCTACTGCTAATGTCTTAGGTATTTCAATTCCCCAAATAGCACCTCAAGGTACACTCGCCAAAAGAAAAATGCTCGCTATTAATTCACAGTGTTGGGACCCCCTTGGCCTTCTCTCACCTGTAATTGTTATTGGAAAACTTCTTATTCAGAAGTTATGGTTATTAAAATTAGATTGGGATGAAGAAGTCACAGACACCTCTCTCCTCTAAGAATGGAAAAATTTATTTGATAATTTACCCTATCTCTCTCAATTGAAAATCCCTAGATATTTGTTTTTGAACAAACCCATTATTAATGTAGAATTTGATGGTTATGCTGATTCTAGTTCTCTTGCCATGGCATCTTGTATTTATGCTCACACCCTCTACTCAGATGGATCCGTTTCTTGTTACTTGATTGCCTCAAAAGGGTAGCCCCCCTAAAAGTTTTGTCAATTCCCCGTTTGGAATTATGAGCTATGCTCCTGTTAGGAAAATTAGTTAAAGCTAATTTAAGCATTTTTAAAAACATATTTACTTTTAGAAAAGTTCATCTATATTCAGACTCAGAAGCTGCACTCCACTGGGTTCACTCCCGCCCGTTCCATTGGTCAACATTTATTGCTAATATGGTTTCTCAGATTCAAGAGTTAACTTCAGATTGTGTTTGGTATCATGTTGGGACTAGAGATAATCCCGCTGACCTCCCTTCTCGTGGAATAACTCCACGAGAAATTATTGGTAACTCACTTTTATGGGAAGGTCCCACCTGTTTAAATAACCCATCTGTTGATCTCCCAGTTTTTAAACCCAGAAGTCAACCACCGGAATTACCTGAAGAAAAAAAAGGCGATCCTTATAACTTTAGTGGAAACCCCATTTAATGATTTTTAAGACGACTTATTTAAAAAGTATTCTAGATTTTCTAAACTACAAAGTGTGGTAGCATATTGTCAAAAATTTATTTATAATAAATTTCTGTTAGAAACGCCCTCAGAAAAATTGATTGGTCCTCTGACAGTTGAAGAAATGACTCATTCCCTTCATTGCATTGTTAAGTCACTACGAAATAAGCACTGCTCGCGAAAGATTAATGAAATAAAGAAAAATGGTTGTTTACAAAATAAAAATTTAATTTCACTCACACCCAAATAATATGATGTAAAAGATGGCTTTCTTCGTGTAGGAGGCAGATTAAAAAATGCTGATGTCCTTTAAAATCAAAAGCACCCTATTTTGATGCCAGTACTCTCCAACTTTAGATTGAAATTTTGGCCTTTAAATGGCTTTATAAAATCATAAAAGTGATTAGAAATTGTCACACCTGTTTTAGATTTAGAGCTCAAACCCAGGAACAGTTAATGTCCCACATTCCTCGTGATAGGATAACTGTCTCTAGATCCTTTGGAAAGTGGCAGTCGCTAATGGAGGCCCTTTCTATTTAAAATCATCTCATTTACGTAAAGCCCCTGTGATAAAAGCATATATTTGTATTTTGATGTGTATGGTCACCAAAGCTGTACATATAGAGTTGGTTACTGCCCTCTCCTCAGAAGCTTTTATAATGACTCTGAAAAGATTTATTTCCCGTAGAGGAAACCCGTACCTAATTTTTAGTGATAATGACACCAATTTCTGGGGGCCAGAAATCAGTTAAAAGAAGTTCACGAGTCTTTTATGCAACCCCATTAAAGAATATTGTGTAAAAAATTAAATTGTATTTAAGTTCATTCCACCTCTTTCACGGCACTGGGGAGGTCTTCATGAAGCTGCCAACCGCAGTTGTAAATTTCACATTGTTAGAATCATTGATCAAACTTCTTTCACTTCCGAAGTTTTCTACACCATTTTGAAATAGAAGCTATAATGTACTCAAGGCCTATTTGTAGTCTTTCAAATTACCCCAATAATTTACAATGCCTAACCCCAGGTCACTTTTTAATAGGCAGAAGCTTTACTGCTCAGCCTGAAGAAGATGTTACAGAAATCCCTGAAAATAGACTCTCCTTGTGGAAACGAATTTCCCTAATGCAGCAATCGTTTTTGAAACGGTGTTCTGTCGATTACCTTAATCACTTGCAAAATATACCTAAATGGACTAAATTCGCCAAAAATCTCTCAGTAAATGAACTTGTCTTATTAAAGGAAGACAATGCCCCTCCTCTAAAGTGGGCCCTCGCCCCATGAACAAGATTAATTGTTCTCTCAATTTAGTGCGTTGTTTTGAATTTATCCCAGATTGATCCATCCTACTATAATACATTTTTTTTTGTAAAGTGGTCACATTTAAGGTGTATCTCTTTTTGCTCATTTTCATTGTTATAGTATGCTTTGAAAGATAGGAATCTTTCAACGCGGGGAGTATGTTGGAAAACTAGTCGCTCCAATATTGTAAAAATTATATAATTTCTCAGTTCCTCCTAATGCTAAATGTCCTCATGACATTTATGGAAAAGTCAATAAACTAGCCTCATTTGAATATTCTTTTTGGCATCTGTCAAATTATGAATGATAAACTTTCATCTCCATAGGTAGTATATTTTTTATGAGAACAAAGTAGTCTATCAATGACATTGTCACTTTTTGAAGAACTCGAAAAAGTAATTCAACATTTTTTATACAAAGAGGTGTTGTAAAGCCATTCCCACCCACAACAAATTATTAATGGAAATTCAGTGTTGACTGAGTCTGTAAACGAAATAATATATTGATAAATAACTGACAAAAAAACCTTTGAGCAGCGCACCAGGAAAAATGGAGAATAGTTTATTAGATGTTTAAAAAATTGTAACAGTGGTGCTAACAATTTCACTATATAAGTAAATTTATAATTTGGTTACCTATCTTCATCACCAATAGATAGGACGTTCATATTTTTTCCACATTTCAATTTCTTTATATATTTCTGGTGAATGTAAAATAAGTGATTTGTTGTAGTTTTTAATTAAGGGCGAATGACAGGCCTGTGAATTATGAATGTATGTATATATATTGTAGTCACAGTTATTGTTTGTGGGATTTAAAGGTAGTCTCAGAAGTTTTAAGTTATATTTGTTATTAAATATATTATATCCAGATTGATGTGTTTAATTAAAATCAGTTACGTTTAATTTTGATTGCAAAATTATAAAAACAATAATAATTTTAACCGGTACCAATAAGTTTATGGTCTACTGAATTTCGACAATTAAAAGGTCGACCCAACTTTATTGTTGGAATCAAAGATTGATTGCAACAACCACTTTATAATAAGCATCGTACAGCACTGATATTGTCTATCTACTGAGAAAATTAATTTACAAAACTATATTCTGACAAAAGTATCTTGACTATGAACCTGTTCAGACTTGCATACTTTTGCGATTCAAAAAACAGCATAGCCATAGGTGTACAATACATTTATTATACATTAGTAGAAGTAAAGTGGAATAAAATGGTTTTTCGATGGTACCAGGGTGCGAGAAGTTTTTGATATCGACAAATTTATAAGTTTGGTAGAACAGAATTCTTGTATATGTGATACACACATAGAAACTAAATTGCTTAAGACAATTTATAGAGCTCATTAGTTACTGTTGTTTTAACAACTGAGACTACGAAATATATAGATTTTCATGATTATTCTTCTAATATACAATAAATTGAAATATGTAGATTTTTTATGATTATTCTTCTAAATACACAATAAAACATTTCAGCTTACTCAACTTTTTAGAGTTTGGATTTCACAATTATTCATGTGCAATAATAATAAAAAAAAATAATTTAATAGATATATATTCATTATATAAGTATGTACAAAAGAAGAAGGTCGCATATACTTGTTTTTATATACAAGTAACTCGCAACAAACGAATCACAATCACATACCACAATTTTCAAGTGTGCAGCAAAATAGAAATATCACCACTCCACTCCAGTATCCCTATTCTGCTGATTCACCTGACGTCTCAACGGATGGATCCAATCTGGACCTTCTTACTGACTATCAAGGCCAGACAAAAAATTAATGTTTATGAAAAACAATATATTTTCTTTTGTAATAACACATATAAATCAATATAGAGAATACGAAAATCGTTACTTTTACTTTTTTTCTTACCTAATGTCATAGAAAGCTGTTCTTGTGATAGTTTGCTCCTACACAGTTTAGAGTCCTTTTTGATTAATTTACTTTTAAAATATGATGAAGCTCTTCAAACAATTCAATAGACATTCGATAATAATTTTAGATCTTGTAGAACATTTTGGTGAAGTAAGTTATAAGTTCCTTTAGTTTCCCTCAATTCTACTATAGGATGTACCCATATATTTCGTATTCTTTTAAATTTTTTCTTTTTGTATAAAATATGCCATAGCATAACGCACTTTTCAATGCCCACTTTATAAAAAGCACCGTACAGCACTGATATTATGTTTGTACTGAGAAAATTTATTTACAAAAGTATGTTATCTAAATTCTGTATCTCGTACTCGTATCCCAGATACAGAAAATACATGCGTTTAAGAGCCCTTTCAGACTAGGATACTGTATCCGAGATACTGTATGTGAGATACAGAATTTAGGCCGGATACCGTCAAGATACTTTTGCCAGAATATAGTTTTGTAAATTAATTTTACCTATGACCACCCCTGTAAGTAGTCAAAAACACACACAGTCGGCAATCAAAATAAGACGTCTATTACGCACGGTAAAACAAAACGCACGGCTGTAAAGTAAATCGCACGGCTTCCATAGCAACCACTTAGCGACTGTCAATAGACGTAGCCATTTTATTCAAAATGTATTACTTAGATATTTGACGTTGAATTTTATTCTATATATAAATGGTAGATAACATTTATTAGATATGAGATTGCATTTAATTCTAAGAGTTATTTGGAATTATATGATAATTGGTTCCGTTTCATTAAATCCGCATCTTTTAGCTGTCTGAATGTATCTCGTATTAGTAAACAATAGTATATTATACACCAAGCGACTAAAATGGCCCATTCAATCCTGCGGGTGGTGTTTGATTCCTGAGGGAAGTAATCCACCTAAGGGATTAATGTCACTTTAGTCGAGAGGTGTATACGATATTTTATACGATTCCGGTAATTCTACATACATTTTAATAAAAATAAATACTACTTAGGACGGACTTTTACGAAACTTGGCTGGGCATCGAGGGTGAACTTCTAAGATGCTTTGCTGGGCATCGAGGAGCGACTTTTATAAAACTTGGCTGATCATCAAGGATGTACGTTTTTTACTTGTACTTTAAATACCTTAATAAGATTACAAACACAAGTACAAGTGGGTCGTAGGTAAAGTATAGTACGTAACTCGTGTTGTAACGCATTTTACCTACGACCACCCCTGTAAGTAGTCAAAAACACACAGTCGGCAATCAATGTAAGACGTCTATTACGCACGGTAAAACAAAACGCACGGCTGCAAAGTACATCGCACGGCTTCCATAGCAACCACTTAGCAGCTGTCAATAGACGTAGCCATTTTATTCAAAATGTATTTCTTAGATATTTGACGTTGAATTTTATTCTATATATAAATGGTAGATAACATTTATTAGATATGAGATTGCATTTAATATTAAGAGTTATTTGGAATTATATGATAGTTGGTTCCGTTTCATTCAATCCGAATCTTTTAGCTGTCTGAATGTATCTCATATTAGTAAACAAATAGTATATTATACACCAAGCGACTAAAGTGGCCCATTTAATCCCGCGAGTGGTGTTGGATTCCTGAGGTAAGTAATCCAGCTAAGGGATTATTGTCACTTTAGTCGAGAGGTGTACACGCTATTTTACGCAATTCCGGTAATTCTACATACATTTTTAATAAAATTAAATACTACTTAGGACGGACTTTTACGAAACTTGGCTGGGCATCGAGGATGTACGTTTTACTTGTACTTTAAATACCTTAATAAGATTATAAACACAAGTACAAGTGGGTCGTAGGTAAAGTATAGTACGTAACTCGTGTTGTAACGCATTTTACGCACTCACGGAATTACGCACTCGCCGCTACGCGGCTTCGTGAACTTTTCCGTTCGTGCGTAAAATGCTTCTTACAACACACGTTACGTAATATACTATTACGCACTCACGGAGTTACGCACGAAGCCTACGCACTCAACGCTACGCGGCTTCGTGCATAACTTTCCCGTTCGTGCGTAACTTTCCCGTTCGTGCGTAAAATGCTTCTTACAACACACGTTACGTAATATACTACTCTCAGTACAAACACAATATCCTTATAAAATGGGCATTGAAGAGTGCGTTATGCTGTGGCATATTTTATACAAAAAGAAAAAAGTTAAAAGGAGACGAACTATGTGTGTTCATCTTATAGTAGAATTAAGGGATATTTACTAAAAGATTTAAAATTATCATCGAATGTCTATAGAATCGTTTGAAGAACTTCATAATATTTTGAAAAGTTAATTAATCAAGAAGGATATTAAACTGTGTAGGAGCATATCATCAAAAGAACGGCTTTCTATGACATTAGGTAAGAAAAAAGTAATAGTAACGGTTTTCGTATTGTCTATTGTCTATATTGATTTTTATGTATTAATACCAAAGATAATATATTGTTTTCATAAACATTAATTTTCTGCCTGACCTTGATAGTTGGTAAGAAGGTCCAAAATGGATCCATCCGTTGAGATCTCAGATGTATCAGCAGAATAGGGTGTCAGGAGTGGAGAGTTAATGTTTTTATTTTGTTGTACACTTGAAAATTGTGGTATTTAATTGTGATTCGTCTGATTCGTTTGTTGCGAGTTACCCGTTTATAAAAACAAGTCTATGCGGCCTTCCTTTTTTATACATACTTATATAATGAATATATGTATTATATTAAACTTTGTTTATTGTTATTTCACATTAATAATTGTGATATTCAAACCCTAAAAAGTTGAATAAGTTGAAGTGTTTAATTGTGTATTTAGAAGAATAATCATAAAAAATCTACATATTTCATAGTCTCACTTGTTAAAACAACAGTAATTAATTGGCTCTATAAATTTCTTTACTCAAGCAAGAATTCGGTTCTACCACACTTATAAATTTGTCGATATCAAAAACTTCACGCTCCTTCGTACAATCGAAAAATAGTTTTATTACACTTCACTTCTACCAATGAATAATAAAAATATTGTATACCTATGCGATGCTGTTTTTTGAACCGCAATAGTATGCAAGTCTGAAAAGGTTCATGAGCCACAATTATCATTCGGTTTCCCGGATTCGGATACTCTCGCCGGCGACTGAAAGAGCGAGATTCAGAAATTTAGTATCGCGATACAGTATACCGTGGTGAATCCAGTGTGAAAACGTACTATTAATAAAAAAATTTAATTAAATAGATATATTAATTATATAAGTAGAGGAGAGTTGCCTTGATCGTACCAATTCTCGTCTTTCAATTTATGTAGCTTACATACTGCTAGTTGTTATGCCCAAAAGTATTGTATAGTTAAATCCATTCTTTCCCCACCTTATAATTTTTTTTAAATGTAATACAAGTTCATTTAGTACTTGAAAACAATAAATTCATAAGGCCCTGCAAGTGGCACAATGAAAGAAACTAGTTGCCTTTATCGTACCAGGTGGCTCCTTGATCGTACCCTGTACAATTCATATGTGGTTAATAGCGTATGAAATAAATTACGAATAATAGACTTATAAAGAGTTATTTTTTATTTTTCATAACATGAACAGTTAATATACAAATACTGTAGATATAAGGAGTTATAATGAAAACTTGAGTTATAAGAAATTAATCTATATTTGACACATGTAAACTGTTTGTTTGCGATTCCTGCACAAGAATCATGCACCCACAAATTACAAATCTGACATTGAATCATATCTTCTACCAGGTTGGTTTCACGAAAGAAACAATATCATTCTTCAGGTTGCACTTCTACCACAACAGCAGATTGATTCGAAGAAGATGCGACGTTAACCATCGACCCATAAGAAACTTTTGCTGATTTTCCACGGAATCCAAGGTTTTTCTTCACGTTGTGTATCTTCTTTTCAACAGATTTTTCTTTTTGTATACAAATTTTCTTTGATGCAGAATCCAATTTCTCTTTCAACGCTTTAGCCTTCTCTTGGTTTAAATTAAGCTCCTTTTGTAGCTCCATTTGGTTTTTGTATGGGCTGCTAGTCAAAATAGATGCTTTTTGTCCTACATTCCCAGACTTGGATTTTGTTTTAGGTATAGGAGACGGTGTCTCAATTGGAACTGAAAGCTTTTTACTTGCCGAATGCTGGCTATTATTGTATGCCATCATTTCAGTTACTGAGTGATCAAGGTTTGAAATTTCTGGCTGCGAAATTAAGTTATTGTCTTCCTTCTTTGAGCAGTCAGGGTCAGTAGGCATACACAGCTGGATTAAATTTTCAGCTGCCGCAAAGTCGCGACCTTTAAATACCGAACGATCAACCGGCCAAACTCCAGTAACTCTAAATCCATTGATTGCGTTCTCAATTGTAGCCGCTTTGGAGTAAGTCTCTGTACACAACCCAGCCACCTGGTACTGTGTAACATACAGTCCGGGATTTGATCTTAGCCATTTCTGTATAGCTTTGTTAAATTACTTTTCAGTGGACTGAAGAAACTTTTATCCAAGGGTTGTAGTCGATGAGTAGTATGACCAGGCAGCTGTAACATTATTACGCCATGTTCCCTGGCCATTTAAATTGCCTCTAGATTCTTGGAATGTGTAGTATGCCCATCCAAAACTAGAATTACTTTTTTGTCAATGGTTGGTTTTACTATTTCAATGAAATTCCTAATCCACTTTTAAAATAGATCACTTGTTATGTAGCCAGTTTCAGAAATTTCGACTAAACTTCCAAGGGGAGCGTCCACTTTTAGCTCATTAGGCATTCGCATTCGTTTAAATATTAACATGGGCGATACAAAGTTCCCAGATGCACTGGTGGAAACGACAAACGTGCTGTTCACTCCACGCTCGCCACTAGACACTGAACCAATTTGTTTTTCCCTTTCAGACAAGTACCTTTTGGACAATACATAGACCTGATGCATCTACATTAAAAATTCTTGTCGCGTCAATCTGATTTCCATCCACGAGTTTCTCAAGGATGTCAAAAAACCCATGAACATTCTCTTTATTGAATCCCTTAACCCGTGCCAAAGACGTTGTAGTGGGTTCTCGCAAACTGAATTCTGGATGGCGAGCGTTGAATCCATAATACCATTTTTCCCAGCTATTTGGGTTTGCTTATTAAAATTATGGGATATATGGTTTTGTTCAGCTATCTGGAATGCTAATTTCCTCACATCAGTTGTTGTCAATTCAAACATTAGGCTTTCAAGACGTAAGATGTGGTCAAGCAATGATTTTTCTACATCTTCCGGTAATGTGGTTGGCGTCCCGATGATCTTGACTTCTCCATTAGCAGAAATATTTGTCTCCTTCAGATGGCGGTTTAAAGTAGATTTAGGAATGTTATATGTGCGGCAGCAATCGTTGAACCCCATATCTCCGTTTTCCGAAAAGATATAAGAGCACGATGCATATCATCTTCGATCCACGCTCCATATTTCCTTTTTGACATCTGGAACACACACATACATGTGTATTAGAAATTAAGTGTCGTTTAAAAGTTACCGGTACGATCAAGGGAACATTAGAATAGCGGTACGATGAAGGAACCTAAAAGTGGTACGACGAAGGCAACTCGTCGTCGTAGCGGGGAATATAGAAATCATAACCCACAAATAAAAATATGGCGGAAACCGGCTGATTTTTCATTACTAAATTAAATGTGATAAATAAGTATATGTACTAAAGTGAGTTACTCTTACCGTAAAAGGATCTGTGAGCTTACGAAAGATGGTGAAATATTACATGGAACCAGCCACAAATACATAAACTAATATGAAGCATAAACAACTACAAACTTTCGTTTTGAAGTGTTTTTCAAGACTCTTAGTGACAAAATTAACTTTTAAGTTAATTATTTCAATGTTTTTGGATTATCATGGTTCGTCGGTGCCTACAATACCATCCCCACTTCTTGTAATTCATTCATTATTTCACTACTGGCGTTTAGAATTGTTGGCCGCAAAAATAAACGTGTTTATGAATGAATAGATCTCTCTATGTTTATTATTACTCTAAGGGGTGGACATACGGCCTCGTCACCCGGGAAGTAGGCTGAACAGACCACAAAGCTCTTCTCTCCCTCTTCCGTGGGTATTGTTAGGATACCTGTAACAACATCTGTACAAAGTGATGGTATTAGTATACAATTTACCCTATTACTGTGAATTATACACGCTCTTGACCTTATAGCTTTAGGTGAATATAAAACTTTACCTTGTTTGGTTGATAAGCCACCAATCTTTTTGCATATCCTCCATAGTTCCTGCAAGATGGCCACAACGATGCCTTCTAACAATAAGCGGTGCTGATGATGCTTTTGCGTGCTGAAGGTTGACCTGCAGGATTCTTACCTCTCTCTTCACTAAGAAGAGATTTTTGGTTCTGGCTCAGTGGGCTCTCCCAACCCCATGGAGACAGTCAGTTCCTCGACAACTGCCCTTTTGAGCGGACTCACTCCACTTACAGTAGGTTGCTCCTCCTGTTGAGCCTCCGTTCTCCGTTCTTCTACTTCCATGGAACCCTCTTCTTCTGAAATTTTTGTTTTCCCTTACTTAGGTCGAAAAGTTAGCCTTCCCAATCCAAAGAAAAGATTCATGTTTATCTTGTGAAGCTCTTCCTTGGACTCCTGGTCCATCGAGAATGTCCACAAGACTCTCTTGTTAGAGGGTCTACTTCCTCATAGTTTCCAACGATTCGTCTTGAGCCCAAGGTTACTTATCCTGAACCTGTTTAGGATCCTTTTGGAGTCAAGACATTCTCCTTCTTCGTCGTCTGGTATAAAGACAACGCATGCACAGGGGTTCGGATCTCCTCGTCTACTAGTGCCGTAAGGGATGCGTTTTCCCAAGACTTTAGAGTCGGGATGATATCCTTCGCCTATCTTGCGGTTGTGTCGTCCGCGCATGTTAGTTCCTGAAAGTCCGGTTTATGTGTACTCTTCCAGAAACGGACCTGTGGTCCATCCTCCGGGATAGCATCATAGGCGGCCATGAAGGATATTTGCACTGCTTTAAGCTGATCCATATCCATCTTGACCTCCGGGAATCCTGTATGAGCTACCGCTACCTTGATTGAAGCGACAGCTTCGCTGAAATTTACAACTTGGGGTTTTAGCCTTTTTCCTTTGCTTTGGCTTTCGAGTGGTGTGCTTCCGCCTGACCTGGGTCGTTTCGGGCCTTTGGTCGGTGGTGTTTGTTTTGCCTGTTCTGGCTGTACATCATTTACCTTCTCGACAGATCTAATAAAGTTGGCTTCGATTACAGTCCTTTTGGCTTATATGTAATCTTGTCCTTTTTTACCAGTTTGCCTATTTTGACTTTGTAGATACCAGATAGCTTTGCAGCCTTAATTTCTTCATCTGTCATGCGGTCTACCTCTTCTACTGTTTTGACCCTAACAGATATTGTAATTCCTGACCTATCAGCTTGAGAGATATCGTTTGACGATCCTGGCTTTGTGGCCTACGGATTTTATTTAGGAACCTGTTATTTGTTTTCTGAGTTCCCGCGCTTTTTTGCTTTGGTTACTCGGCGATCTTTTTATTTATTTATTTAGGACCATTTCTGTCCCACGAGTAACTAGGGAGTCTAGTCCACCCCCGCATGCGGGGGTAAGGTCTTCATACTATCACCCTAGTGCTACTCAGCCATCGCCACGGTAACGTCACAGGTTAGCTTGGGAGATATTTATCGACCTCCTGGTCTAGATCCGCTGAGTTTAATTGCAACAGGGTCACCACATCAAGGGTGCGATCTATGGATCACGCACTCCCAATCATGTTGGGAGCACCCAGCGGTCTTGGAATAGTTTAGAGGTGCAATGCCCTAGGGCTCTCCGTCCAAAACCTATCCCCTGGGCTCCCTGTCTCTATTCCATTCAACATTACGCCTAGTGGAAAAGGAACAGACTCCTCGACCCACGGTATCTGGATAGGCTGGGATTATTCCGGGTTCAAGCACACCGAAATTGTTATTCCTATTTCAGCTTTCTTCTCTACCGTTACTGGTGTGAGGACTGAGCTTCTCCATGCATCCAAAATGTCTCGGGGTTATCACCGCTGGACATCATGCTAAGGGACGTCCAATTGCGCCTACTGTGATATTGTTTGGTCGTACTTTGTAATTCGTCTTTTGCCATCAATGGATGTGTTGTCGATGTTGGTAACAGAGGTTGTTGATGTCTATTTAGATGACAGCGTCGTTACAGTATATTGGAGTACAGTGAAAGTTGTTCTTCTAGTGATGTTTCTAATGGTGTATTTGTGTTTTAATTAAATGAACGATTTGGGACAATCGGCTTGAGAGTTGCATAGCGTTGCCATTTAGGAAATGCAGGTTTCTTTGGTTCGTATTTTTGTAGTAACTGGATTTACTTCAGTACAGATTGTAGTATTAGAGTGATCTTGCTTTCACTTTTTTATCTTTAGGAATGGTCAGAATAAGGTGGTGTTTGGCTGTCTAAAGAAATAGTAGCAATATCATCTACTTTTCTTTTTCCAGGAACTTCTAAATTTTCAATTTCCATATTGTTATTTTGATGTGAAAACTTGTCATCCGTTGGTAAATTATCTGAGAGATTTATTGGAATCGACACTGTTTATTCTTTGTTGTACAGTATGTTGATATATGTCCTGGCTGGACACAGAAAATGTCTCTGAATATGAACAACAGATATTAAGTATTCTTGGCGTGATAAGTACAAATTCAGGGATAGACCGGTATCTGAAGTAGATTTGTATATGAAAACCTAACAGATGGAAATATTTTGAATCTGGTATACTTATTTACTTTCAAAAACGATATTGACTTACGACATATGAGTGGTTGTTGGATTGGTTATGTGTTACGAGTATACGTTGTCAATTTGTTTGGTTTTCAATATAAATTTCCATTATTTTCCAAGTATTTGGTCAATCTGAATTCGACACTGTATACCCATTTGAAATGGGAACAGGAACGTTTAGTGACAAAGGTTGATTCTCATTAGACGTGCCAGGAACCGAATCGGCAACGGCAAGGCACATGCTCGGCGCGAGCAAGATTTCTTGAGGCAATTCACACTGCAATAGGCTTGCCGTGGGTTTCAGCTTTGTGAAAAGTGAAATGTTCTCGACTTCTACGTTAATAAAAATTGCTCTATTGTCAGATGAAGAAGAGCTTGAAATGATCAATTTTAGAAAGAGAAAAAGCCGTTATTGGGTACATAAAATGCTAAAAAACCGAAATGAAGAAGGAGAATTTGCAACGTTGCACCCAGAACTTTTAGATGACCAAACAAATTTTTTCCAATATTATCGAATGTCTAGGGATGAGTTTGATAATTTATTGGACCAAATTAGGGAATCTCTTCAAAAACAGAACACAACCTTTCGTGAATCCATCTCACCTGTTCAAAAACTGGCGGTCTGCCTAAGGTAAGTATTTTTTTAAATATTCTTCCATATACAATGTAGAACGTAAAAATTGCAACTCTGGTTAAACCTACAACATATTATATAATAAAATACAGAATATAATAATACATAATGTAATATAACTACTCATAATTATTATTGTCTGCTTCATTTTCTCTAACATATTCGATAAGGACTTCTTCCAGTGAAAAAATACTACCAAGCCGGTAACGTATTCACACTTGTCTGAACCTGCACGGAACATGCTCGATGCTCGGCAAATATTGTTTGAGAAGAACCCCGCGGGCAAAGACCGTCGCTTGCCGAGACGTTGCCGGCATAATGTGAATTTAACCACACAAAAACCATATGATCAATGAAAAAGATATTTTGCCGATTCGGTGCCTTGCCTGTGCCGAGCACGTGGCTTGCACGAAAGTGAGAATTGGCTTTAAAAACTCTAGTTTTGTTTATAATCAATAGTAAAATTATTGTTATTTGTTATAAATCAGGTTTTAGATATAAATTAGTTCTAATTCTAAGATTTAATCTTGAAATCGTTGTTACCTTTTAATAAATCATCAACAATTTACTTGAAATATTCCTGTGTTTGCTTTTACCACCAACATTTTTAGGTTTTTCGGAGCCGATCGGTCAGTGCCGGACTGTACCTACTATTCTTTAACGTTTATCACAATTTGATTGCTTTTATAAAATTAATAAAAACATTAACGACAAAACCTATCACACACAATATTTATATGAACCTTTCGTCTTCAAATTAACCCTTAAGTACTACCATTGGGTCAGTATGACCCCTCGTAGATATTGAATATTGGCAATTAGGTATTTTGCGTCACAGCTCATTCTTCACATTCTTGCGCTCTTTAGTATTATCTCGACAGTCGACGAAAGCACGTGTATTTGGTTGTTGTATAAAATAACCTACTAGAAGTACAATAGATCCTAGGTATTTGGT
Source organism: Galeruca laticollis (assembly GCA_963921935.1). NCBI lineage: Eukaryota > Metazoa > Arthropoda > Insecta > Coleoptera > Chrysomelidae > Galeruca > Galeruca laticollis. The sequence goes on from OY998180.1 coordinate 169,785,713, forward strand.
AAAATCGACCCGACAGTAGTATATACGCATTTTTTTAAAGGTGGGGAATATAACGATTAGTTTGTCGTTTGTTTCCAAAAAATCAAAATTCATTTTTCTTACCTCCAGTAAGCATCACGACAATGAAGTAGATAACGCCAGAAATAACCCGTTATAATTTTGTTTAATAAAAGAACAAAAGTGGGAGTCTACTCTTTGGATAAAAAATGTGCTAATTACAGTAGGTACATCCCGTTGAACTAGACGGAGGCCAATTACTATTTGTCATACTATTTTGAACATAGTAGGGGTCAACAGCAGATAGACTTGTTTTTCAGTTTACCTACCCAGGAACGTAAAGAAATGGCTCACAACTAGGACGCGATTTATGTATCCCATATATGCCAAATAAGATTCATAAAACATTACCTCGCAGTTCAAGGATTATAATTGAGAGCTTGCTAGGAAATGCAATTACACGTCCAGAACCTCACGAAAGCGGATCAGTCTCAAAAAGAAAAAAAGGTGTAATTTGTCCGTAAAAAAATGACAGAAAAACAAGTACTATCTGTGAAGCTTGTCATGAAAGTACCAATATGTAAGCAATGTGGTGTGATATTTACATGTTATAATACACTTCTTTTGTAATAAGTTTTCAGAAACATTTCCCATTTTTGCAAAAAAAAATATAGATCTGTTTGACCCAGCAGTAGTAGATATGTCATTATTTGGAAATGGTAGTACCACAGATTAGATCTTTCTGTAATCTGTGGTAGTACTTAAGGGTTAAATGACATACCGCCTACAACAATAGTGGGGGTATAATGTGGACAACAATAGATTACTTTGGACTTTGGATGCAGCCCGTATTTATTACACCTTAGACTAGGAAAGAGAGGGGACGTGTAACTCTCCATGCAAGCTGTGTAGTCAGTTTGAATACCTATTTTAAAACCGACGCCATTTTTTGGTGGTAAACGTTATAGTGAACACCAGAGAGTTTTTTGCGATTAAAGTGATTTTAAAGGGGACTTTTGATGTTGTTAAGATGGTTAATTGTTGTGCTTACCAGTGTAAGAGTTCTAGCAGAAAGAAAGAACCTGAAATTTCGTTTCATAGGTAAGTTACACCTACCTTATTTTTTTGGTTGCTACTTTTTTCTTTATATCTTAAAAAATAAGCTTTTAATCATAAAACCCCACTAGTGAGTTAAAACGTATTTCATAATAAATTCAATTATGTTAGTAGAAAAGACATTACGAAACTTTTTCATTGAAAATTAACGAATTTATTGTTCAGTTTCTCGGAATTCCTAACTCCAAAAGATCATAATTACTAATGCCTACAATTTCGATATAAGTTAAATAAATCAATATAGTTTTATTTTTAAATTTCCCATGTATAAAGATTAATTTATAAAATAAAAATTTTAGTCCTTTAGAACTATCATATAACGACAATGAAGTTTATGACTTGGTGGGCATTGGTATCACAATAGTTGACAGAGTTACGAGTCCCTTCTCCTTCCTAGTCTAAGTATTACACGTTAAGTTTTGCGAAATGAAAACCCAAATTCCGAGATATAAATACAGATTAGATAGGTACAGCTCGTCAAGATTCACTATAGGTATATTAATTTTGTATGTCTCACAACAAGAACCCAATTTTGTATAAGAATAGTAACATTAGGTATTAGGTACATACATAGTATCTAATCTACTGTAAAATTCACCAAAGCCAATTGCCAACGTAAATTCCAACCCCTCCTATCAATAATAGGTTTAGTTTTGATAACGGTACAGTTGGCGACAGTGAATAGAAACACAGAGCTTTAAAATTCAAACACAGAGTGTCGTGTCGAGGTGGTGTCGAGTCGAGAGTAGTCAAACCGTGTGATCTGGTTGTCAAATGTTGGGTTGCACTTTCACGTGATTAAATCAAGATAATATATCTGTTTTATAAAAAATATGGACAATTTTCCAAAGATGAGTGCCAGTCCATTGTTTTTTGTAGCATTATTTTTAGTTTTTAATATAGTACAATGTGCAGAATTTGTCCCATGTTTAATGTGGTCAAATAAAAGGTATTACTATAAATTATTGTTATTAAAGTTATTGCTGTTTGTCTTTTCATATTTATACCTATATATTATTACTCAAACAAACTCCTTTTTATTTCTTTTATTCAAAATGTAAAATATTTAGCGGCATTCCTATATGTTTTGATTTTCATGGGTCATATGATCTAATTAAAACCCCTACAATTCAATGTTTGCTTTATTTACAATTCGTTATTTTTATTTTCCAGGACCAACGAACACGTTCCAGCCCTAAATAAAGTTAGTCAAGATATATTTAAAAGTGAAATTAAACACTATTTGGATGAGGGATATTTGTTAGTAGTATTTGCTGAAGAAACTGTAAGTACATAATATCACATGTTTTAAGGACAGTCACAATGAGAATCACAAGACTTTTAAGTATGTTGGAAAAATACGCAATTGTAGTTTTACTATTCATATAGAAGGTGCAAGAACCAAACTTATTCTTTTATCAGTGTATTAACAGATATTTTATTTTTCCAAACAGAATTAAATAGGCATACTAAAACGGCTTTTTGAAATATTAAATTTATTTTACCTCAAAATAAACATTTTTCACAATTTTAGAGGTTGATAAAAACATTGACAGGAGCATGAACATGTTTGTAGTGTTATATTTCATTAGAGTTCCCATACTTATTAATAAATACATAGACCATATTAATAGTTTTCGAGACCTGGAAGCACTGGGCACAGACAATAAATTTCAAAACATTGGTTAATTTATAGTTTACAAAATTTTGGGACCAATCAGAAGATTGATAAAAGTAGGTGCACTCAAGAATACATTGACTATAACAAAGAAAATATGTCTTCAGTTTTATATTATTATGTAGGAAAATTTATATGATGTACCGAAAATTCAAGATACGTAATACTAGAATCATCTTTTACGAAACAATATTTTGGAAAATTTGTTCAGAAATTGGTTTTAGATACACTACTGTCAATAAACTACAAATTGTAATAGATGAGGAGACTGATATTTTAAGGAAGCTATGCTATGCATATTTTTAAGATATTGAACAGTAGAAAATAGACAATATTCATATAATATATCTAGATGAAATATGGTAACCCTATTAAGAGTTTGGTCAATTAATAAAAAAAATTTCAAAGCCAGATTCCCTCAAACAAAAGAAAAATAATTAACATTACATTAACTAACCATCTCTTTGCTACTGTGCCCTTGTTTGTGCCTGCAACCTCCACCTCAAATGGTAGGTCCCAATAATTCTAAGTCATTGGCACCTTAACTACCACCATATCCTTAGAGATAGTGTCAGTTATCTTACAGAATACGCTCAGATGTCCCTTGTAGTCCCCTGGTTTGAAAACCAAGTTCCTACTCAGTCTATATGCAGTCCTAAGAGCTTCTCCCTGTCCAGAATCACCAATTGGGATTAGATTTAACATGGCTCCTAATGCTACCATTGGAGCAATTTTCAATGCTTGTTGTAGCTAATCAAGTTGGGTGAACCTTTCCTAGTTCCCTCTATGCCTTCATTCATCTCCACCCACCACAACAGAGACATATAAGTCATCATGGGCTGAATGACTACCTTGTACAGCCATAACATCATTTTTGGAAGAAATCCCCAATATTGACCGATCAGACTTCTACACATTTTTTTTTTAGTCATGAGGGGGTTAGGTTTCAGGTGCCCTAATGGTTGCCGCTCAGCCATTAATTGGCTTATTGGGCACCCCCACTCACAGGTATTAAGCAGAGTCCCATCCTAAATTCTTAGCGAACATTGAGATTCGTTGGACTGTTTTCCTGCATTCCCTCATGATTTGTGCCTAGGAAGATATCTAGACAGGAGGCTCGTCTTCTGCACAGGGCAGGGCAATCAAAGACCACGTGCTTTGCGGTTTCATCTGCTTCTCCACACATCCTGCAATGGGGATTTGTTATTTCAATCCCCATTTTCAGTAGGTGTACGTTGAATATCCAGTGGCCAGTTATGAATCCTACTACTTTTCGCAGTTCTTTCCTACCCAGTCTAAAAGCATTTGCTGCGTAGGAACTCGATAGTCCTTTTAGCATTCTTTTGGACTGAGCATGTCCCGTGATTTTGTTCCGGAGCTTTTGGTGTTCAAGTGACACCCAGTTGGTTCTGGTCCCATGATGGTGAGATGAGCTCCTTGGCACACTTATCAGCTCCCTCATTTCCAGCTACCCTTGTATGGCTTGGCACCCAAGTAAGAATTACTGTGTTGTCTTTTGCCAAGGTTTTCAAGGTATTGTGACATTCCCACACTATCTTCGACATATAGCTGTGGCTTGCTAAGGCCAAAAGGGCCGCCCGACTGTCCGTGTTCACATAGATGGTCTTTTTGTTATATTTCCTGTCTATGCATGCTCTGCCGCATTCGATTAGTGCAGCTATTTCTGCTTGAAATACGGTCGTCATTTTGCCAAGGCAAACACTTATGCTTTGCCTGGGTCTGACGCCGTAAACGCCTGCTCCTGTACCTGTTAGGGTCTTTGACCCGTCGGTGTACCAGGTGATACTGTTCAACATGCGTTGAGGTTCTCCCTGGGCCTATTCGGATCTGCCACTCAAGTTGACACAATATGGTATCGCACCTCATGGTGTCGTGTATTTTAGTATGTTTCATAGCATGGTGCTTGCACCAGTTGCCATTGCACTGCATTCTGTATGCAGCCATTTTAGCCTCTCCCTGTATATAAAGATCTAATGGTGGGATGTTTAGCAGTATTTCCAATGCTGCGGTTGGGGTGCCCTTCATGGCACCTGTAATGCTCAGACACGCAGCTCTCTGCACTTTAGAAAGCGTTTTGGCGGCTGTGGTTTGCTGAACTTTAGGCCACCATGCGATCGCACCATACACCATCATTGGTCTGATTACTCTGGTGTACAACCAGCTTACCATTGTCAGAGTTAGGCCCCAGGTGCACCCAATTGCTTGTCTCATCGTCATTAGCGTGATCTGAGAACGGCTTGTGATGCTCGCTAGATGGCTGTTCCAGGTTAGCTTGCCATCTAACCGGATTCCTAGATATTTTGCCTCCCTGGCAACCTTTATCTGATTGCCGAAGAGTTTTGGCACACTAGTAATCTCTGCGATTCGCTGTTTTGTAAATGGTACCATGATGGTTTTCAAGGGATTCACAGACAATCCCTCCACATCACACCATCTCTTCACTATGGACATTGCCCTCTGCAATAGTTCCAGGCAGATGCCCACGTGTTCCCCGTATTAGAATGATGATGTCGTCAGCATATCCTTGAGCATACCACCCCTGCTCGTTTAGTGTGACAAGAAGGTCGTCGGCTACCAGATTCCATAGCTTTGGTGACAGAACGCCTCCCTGTGGACATCCTCTTTCTGTCTTCACCTCTCTTGTGACACCACATAGGGATGCTTGTGCTCTCCTGCTGCTTAGCATGTTCTCTATCCATCGGGTAATTGTCCTGTCTGTGCCTCTGGATTCTAGCTTTGACAATATTGAGCGAGTGATGATGTATGGTTTGAGACTCTTGTGAAGTTATTTACATTTTGATATAATCCATTTTGTAGTATCAGCTGCCTTAGCGTTTCAGAATAGAACGTGTTTTTTGACACATAAATATTGTAATCATCAATACATATAAGGCTTCCTTCTATAGATGCATATTCTTCAAAAAACTCTTCCATGTATGATAAAAAATCTGTGTTACTGCTTGAGGGTGAATGATACACACTAAACACTAAGAATTTTTCATCTTTTATTGAAAGGTCTATGCCAGTCATCCACACATTATTGAAATATAATGATCTTACTAAAGTTTTTGATGATAGTTCTTCTTTTATGTAAATGATTGTCCCACCAGTGTGCCTGCTATGTGATACTGTATTTACGAGGCTATATCCATCAATATGAATTTCATGATCAAAGATTTGATCTGTTATACATGTCTCGGGTAAACAAACTACTGAAAGTTTCCAGTTATTAATAATTAAACTCAGTTCAGTTTTATGCGCCAGCAAACTCTGTATATTTAAATACATTAACTTTCCCTTTGGCTGCTATTTTTGTAAAGGATAAGTACTTGGGTAATTAACTTTTTGCCCCAGTTCCTTGTATATTCTCTTGTATGTTTCACAATTCTTATCAAATGCAAGATGATTATAATCAATATTTGGCACTTTCAATTTATCTGATGCATATTTACAATTGATACAAATACTTTGTTGAGACTGACATACATCTATTTTATGATCTCCTGTACATTTTGGGCAAACATTTTTATCAGATTTGCAGTCTTTTTCCATATGACCAAACTTATAACACTTAAAGCACTGCACTATATTTATATGATCAAAATATGTGTATGATCTCCACCCATTTGATAGTTTGTCTTTTTTTTGTTTTAGGCTATATATATTAGAGTCCACCTCCATAACAACACTTCTTTTCTTCTTTTACCTTTGAAGTGTGTTATCACAGATATATTTCTCTTGTCCTCTGTTGTGGTTATAGCATTTTGCAAAATAATTTTCTCTATACTCGATAGTCGAAATTGTGTAAAGTGAGTCAGAGCTATCTAATCAACACTTTGGTTAAAGCGCAGTTGCCATATGTATTCTAGAGAGAAATGCTGTATTTTATAAATACACTTCAAATCCATTGTGTCAATATTTCAGGTACAAAAGATGCAATGTAATTAAGTCAATACCAATTTAATATATTTATTTCAAATTTCAAGCAGACTAATAATAATTAGTTTACTTGAAATGTGAAATAAAGTGTTTATGTATATTTCTTGAACGCAAAGTTTGTTGTGAAAAACTCGCCGATTTGACAATGTTGGAGAGTCGCTTCAATGTTCCGGCTTTGAGAACGAGATAGATAGATCGAGCTACGCGAATGAGACAGTGATAGTAAACAGTTATGTGAGGTGTTTATTCTCTTCATGAGCATAACATCAGTATTTGTGTTGTGGTTTTGTGTGATAAATCGGTTATTATTGGTATTTATTGTAATATTTATATCGGTATATTTAGTGACAATAATGGCGGAGTGTAGCGGTGTTGGCGATAAAAAACGGCGTCGTAACAATTTAATTCGGGAAGAAAAAGTCCTCATATTAAATGTGTACGAAGGACTGCGTGCCAACAAACAGTTGGGTGTTAGTGACGCTGTGATTAAGTGCAGTTATTTAACTAAAGTTTCTGAGAGTACTATATACAATATTCTAAAGAAATCGCGGGACGGATCTTTGACAAGAGAATGAGGTGAAAACTGTAAACCGGAAAGTAGGGGAAGAAAGAAAATTGTTTTGGACGACCAAACACGGAATGCTATACGTAGGGAAATACATTCTTTTTATTTTAGGAATGAAATCCCCTCGGTAGCTAAATTGAGCAAGGTAATAGAAGCTGATGATACTTTACCAAACATCAGTGATAAAGTTTTGAGACGAACTTTAAAATTAATGAATTTTCGTTACCAAACAAGAAGTAGAAACAGTGCCTTAATTGAACGAAATGACATTGTGGAATGGAGGAGAAACTATTTAAAACAGATACGACAGTTTCGTAACGAAGGACGGCACATATATTATCTTGACGAAACATGGTTAAATGAAGGCCACACTGTGTTAAAAGTGTGGCAAGACATGAATATACGAAGCAATCGACAAGCCTTTATGGAGGGTTTCTCTTCCGGTTTAAAAGCTCCCTCTGGGAAAGGACGTCGACTGATTATCACTCACATTGGCAGCGAGGAAGGATTTGTAGAAGGTGGATTACTAAGTTTTCAGTCCAAAAAAACTGTCGATTACCATGAAGAGATGGATGGTAACCGGTTTGAAACATGGTTTAGATCAATTTTAACAAAGGTAACTCCTGGTTCAGTGATAGTTATGGATAATGCTTCATACCACTCTCGTCGACTGGAGCAAATACCTACTTCAGCTAGCCGCAAGAGGGTTATAATTGATTGGTTAGAGAGTAAAAGCATTCCGCACAACGAGGCAATGCTAAAAGTTGAATTATTATCTCTCGTACGGAAACATAAAAGCAGTTATATTAAGTACGTTGTCGATGAAATGGCGAAAGATTTCAACGTCTCAGTTGTTAGACTTCCTGCCTACCACTGTGAGTTAAACCCCATCGAGCTGGTTTGGGCCCAAGTGAAAAATTATGTTGCGAGAAAAAACAGTACATTCAAAATGGCTGACGTTGAGAAACTGTTTGACGAGGCGCTGCATACCGTTACTGCTGAGAGTTGGCGTAAATGTATTCAACACGTATTAAAAGAAGAAATAAAGTTTTGGGATTTAGACATACGTGTAGAAGTAATGACGGAACCACTCATTATCGATATAGGAGGAGAAAGCGATGATTCTGAGGAGTCGTCAGGGAGTGATACCGCTTCCAGTTAGTCAGACATTTTACAAGTGACCTCGCAACATACCTATACTTATTGGTAATTTATTTTGGTCTTGACAAACAACTTTTTTTTAGTTTTAGTAGTAGTAAGTTGGAATTGACTTTTAAACATTTTTTTATTTTGTTTTAACTTACTTATGAACAACTTGTGATAAGTTATTATTTCAAATGTTAAAAATTGAAATTCCAGATATTTCAGTATTCGCACCCTTAAACTATGATACGCTCATGGAGTTCACTTTAAATCGGTAGATAACCGATGACGTCACTTTACAGAATTTCGACTATCGACTTTTTTATATACATCTTATTATAGCTCATCCTTAAAAATGTGTATTATTCTTGGTAACACCCTGTATATACATAATGATACCTACCATAATAATTTCGTATTTCTGTTCTCTCAAATTTAAACGCCAGAGCGTACGAGAACATTTTCTATTTATTTTTTATTTAGGACTATTAAGAACCCTTCAAAAATGATGCGCTCATGAAGTTCGCTTCTGCAACTGATTTTATGGACAGTAAGAGCGATGAGTCACTTTACAGAATTTCGACTATCGAGTATATAAAGTAATTTTCATTGTTCAACAATTTTTCTCCTACATTTATAATTTTTATTGTTGGAAATTCTTTTTTCTGGTATCATAATCCTCACCAAATTGCTCTTGAATGCTATCAGATATACTTACTAAATCCTCTCTTCTTTCACAACTAATTGCAACTGCCCCACCTCAAACTTCATTCCTGAGACCCCAGCCTTAATTTTACCCGGATCGATATTTTCTTCAATTTGTATTTTTGTTACTGCACTTTCTTGAACTTTTCTTGGCTTCACTACTAGTACTTCATTATACCTTTTCCCAGCTACCTCATTATACTTCATTCGACCTTGTTCAACTAATAATAATAATAATGTTTATTTTCCAAATTTCAAATATTACAAATTTCAAATATTACAATAAATTTTCATAATGATAACAATAGAATATTGATTAGGATTGTAAACATTGAGAAGACCCATTAGAACCCGTAGGTTGCGCATGGCCTATTACTTCTTGTCTAATAAACCAACATACAGTTTCATCATCATCATGAAACAATATTACAAGCATACTGTGCATAGACAATTGAAATTGAAAAGATTTATTTTTTATTTATTTTTTACTTTGTGAAACAACCAGTGGAATATAAATATCACGATTTGCTTTCGATGAATTGTATAACAATATCTATCTCCAAATTCAGAAGAATATTTTTTTATCATTGAAACTGAATTTTTGTGCAGTATATAATTCTTGTTCGTTTCATCTAGGAAATTGAAAAATCTGCTTGCTAAGTAAGTAAAACAGCGTTGTCCTACTCTTTTCCTCGATGTAGCAACCTGTACATATAAATTTGTTTTATTTCTTGTAAGATAATCATGTGATAATTCTAAAAGAGATGTTCTGTTTTTATAAATGAAGATGACAACACTGTGCAAGTACAACTTTCTCAGACTAAGGACACCTGCGTCCACGAATATTTTTTTAGAGGAGTAAACATATTCCTTTCTGTAAATTATTTTCAAAATTTTTTTCTGGAGAATATCCAATTTCCTGAGATGGGTGTATAATGCACCACCCCAACTAAGGATACCGTACCTTAGTCTGGACTCCACAAGAGCGCTGTACAAAACTTTGAGGTGTGCAGTATCTAATATTTTGTTCAGGCATTTAAATTTGTATGTCAATAATCTGAGGCTTTTGGTAATTTCATTAATTTGTTGGTCCCACATGAGATGAGAGTCAATAATAACACCCAAATATCTTATTTTGTCAGTGAGTCTTATTGTTTTCCTTAAATCTTCATCATCCAAAGTTAGTTCTCGAAATGGGGGTAGGTTTACATTGTAACTCGAAAAAGGTACGTAAAATGTTTTTTCAAAATTCATTGTAAGTAATTTGTGGTTGAGCCAGTTTACGATACGTTTCAAATCAGTTTACATTTTCCTTTTTAGCTCATCCCAATTTTCGGCACTATACAGAATGGCAGTGTCATCTGCGAAACTGATAATCTGTCCCGTACTTTTATGAGAAGTAAGTAGATTATTAATATATAGAGAGAATAATAGTGGTCCAAGTACTGTCCCCTGTGGTACCCCAAATTTGATATTTTTTTCTTCACTAAGCACTCTGCCTATTTTCACACGTTGTTTACAACAATTTAGATAACTTGCCATAAGCCCCAATGCTACACCTTGTATACCTGCGTCCCGCAAGGCATCCAACAACTGCGCATGACTGACAGTGTCAAACGCCTTTGCAAGATCCAGAAACACACAAGCTGTTGGTTTACTCTCATCCAATAATTTGTAAATACCTCCGACTAGCTTCGAAATAGCATCATTAGTAGACAAATTTTCTCTAAAACCAAATTGTAAGGGCGAAATTATACTATTTTTAATAAAGAAGTTGCTTAATCTACTTTTGAATGTCTTTTCAAACACTTTAGCAATTGATGTAATCAAAGAAATTGGGCGGTAGTTGGATGTTATACATTTATCCCCTTTTTTGAATACTGGAGTTACTATCGACATTTTGAACTCTGCAGGACATGTACCAGTTCTATATATTTGATTTATTAAATGTTCTAGTTGTTTAGATATTTCTACTGATACTGCTTGCAAAGTCTCTGCACTGATATTGTCTATGCCTGGAGATTTATTTATTTTCAATGAATTTATTATGTTTAGTATTTCTTTTTCTGTTACGGGCTCTAGAAACAAACTATTTCCTATGGAGGTTCTTTTTGGTAGGGGTCCAGATGGTTTCTCTATTTTACCAGCATATTTTTCACCAACATCGACAAAATATTCATTGAAAACTGTTGCGATTTATTTTTCATCAGATATTAATTTATTGTCTTTTGAAAGTATTTGTTTTACAGTCTCAGACTTTTTTGTTTTTGTTGAGTTTACAATCTTCCACAAGTTTTTAGAATAATTTTTATTTTTATATATTTCACTCTTGTAAAAATTGACCTTATTTATTTTTATGAGTCTATTAACATAATTCCGGTAGTAACGATATTGATTCTTTTTATCAATATCATCGAGATGTTCTTTATGTTCTTTAATTTCTTTGGTATTTTGTTTTATTAAGTTTTGCAAAGTGTTCATTAATGATTTTGCTAATTTATTAACATCATTAATTTTAAAATAATTTTCCCAACCGTAATTATGCAAGTCTCTTTAGATTGCTATAGTTGATAAATTTTTGTATGTATTCGCGGTCGACTCCATTTCTCAGTGTTAGCGGGGTAATTAAGATTATTGCTTTATGATCTGTAATTGAGCTATCGAAGACGCCAGAGATTGATTTACTCACAATTTCATCATTTTTTACATTGACAAAAATATGATCTATGCAAGTCGCGGAGCCCCGATCAACACGCGTATTCAAATTTATCATTGATATGAAGTTGTGCTCGCTCAGTGTGTCTAAGTATTCCGAAATTATTTCATTATCATCATTCAAATTAAGATTTAAGTCCCCAGCAAAGATATGACAAGATATTGGCATATTTTTACAATTTTCCAGGTATTCTTTCAAGTTTGTTACAAATGCCTTAGCATCTATTGATGGAGGTCTATAAACCGCTGTTATAAGAATAGAATTTTTTTCGTGCGTTACTTTTGTTTGTATTATTTTACATTCCCCTATATATATGATTTTGTTAGAAGATGTAATAGTTTTTTTCAAATAAATGACAGTACCGTCATTCCTATTTATCTTACCATGATTGTAAAACATGTTGTAATTGTCTATTTGATAGAAATTCTCATATTCTATTCTGAACGTTTCTGTCAGAATGATGCAATCGAAGTCATTTCTCAATTGGTTCATTAGTATTTCCAGTTGACCGAAATTTTTTTGTATGCTTCTAATATTCTGGTGTAATAAGCTAAAGTGTTTTGTCCCACCCTGAAATATAATTTCGTTCAACCTCTCAATATTCCTTATTTCACAAGTTTCCACTGGTTTGTGCCGACAATCTCTTATATATTGATCCATTATCTGAATTTAAAATTTAGTTTGACATGTATAAATGTAAAATGGAATGTAACAAAACCAATCCAAAATATACATACACACATACATACACATATATGCACACACATACATACACATATATGCACACACACACACACATACATATCCATATATTGATTATTTACGAAATGACTTATAATGACTTATAAACTAACATATATGATTTCTTATTAAGGGTTCAGCTTCTTCCAGATCGCAATCTGACTTTGGATTTGGAAACTGATACAGGAACTATAGTTGGTTTCTTATCTTTGAAAGTGATTCCTTCTGTCTGCTTCTGTATGCTCTGTATATTTCTAGTTTTTTGTGCGGGAGATTCGGATACTGGATTAATTACTTGATTTTCTACTGAACTTTCCCCTTCTGCTTCAGGTGATTCCAGGTCTTGGTAGATGTTTCTTATATTGGGTGTAGCTGGGGCACTGTTTGATTGCACTTTATCTACCTCAGCAGATATTTGTTTCAATTGTTCTACTGTATATGATTTGTTGTCAATGTAAAGTTTATTTCCTTTGATATACAATTGGACTTCTGATCTTCTCGAGCTCCCCTCAAATGAGTACTCAGTACTTTATTTTCTATTATTTGTTTTTGTGTAAGATCGTGTGCAATTCTGATGTTTGTTCCCTTCAATTTCCGGCAGTTTTTTAAAATCTCAATTTTTTTCAGTTGTTTCTTTAATTCTAGTTTGATGGGGTTACCTCGACAGTTCTTGAAAAAGTGGAAATCATTTATATCTGATTTGGTTATACTTAAACCTAATAAATTATTTAGCTGATTACAGATATACTCAAGAATAGCTACTTCTTCTCCTGCTTCATCTAAGCCATATACTATAATATTATTCCTTTTTAAAGTTTTTTCAAGTACATCTACCTTATTTTTCAGCTTCTCATTTTCTGTTTCTAGTTGAATTATTCTTTCACTCAATACACCTAACTTTGTCAGGATCCTATTCTCATTATCTTCTATTGCTGCTTTCAACTCCTTTTTACTACTAATTACATCTTCTTGAATTTGTTTCAACGTTTTTAAAATTGTTTCATTCATTTTATTTTATTTTATTCGAGAACAATAAAACTAAAGTGTATGGTCTGCTTTATTCTGTATTTATTTCAGTGTACTGTGTGGTAAAAACTGGTGTAGAAAACTAACTGGTGTAAAAACTACGGAAGCAATGTGCCAAGAAACAAGGCTGATTGTTAGTTTCGTCGTGAATTATGAGTTTTGAATGATATTTTTGTTCATGTCTTAGTAATGGTTGGTCATATGATCTGTATCTATTCTTAAAATAATTTGATTTGCTTTGTTACATACCAATTTGAACACTACTCGTCGCACAGAAATTCTTATAGGTTATTCATTGTAAAGCTCACCACACATGCGTACTTCATTACATCTGTTAACGCTAACTACCTCCAATTCTTTTTTTAATCGTACGATCTGTTCTTCCAAACTTTTTATCACATAATCTTTTGTGGAAATCACTTCATGTTTGGTTTCAATTAAATCGTTTTTACATTGCACTAAAATTTGAAACACTGATGCTGGTTCATGCTTCCTGCACTCTGCACAGTAAAACTTCATAACATGGGAATTCAACTCCACCACTTTTACTTCTGAAGATGTTAATTGCCCACATTGTTTACAGCATCGATATTTACATGTATCACATTTAAAAACTTTCAATGTTCTTATAAATTGGACTCTGTTTGATAAGACTCCAATTGTGGATCATTTACACACTGACAGAATTACATTTTCCCAATCCACCCAACCAAGTGAACGAGTTGGTTTTGTTTCACTGTGGAATAGGACAATAAAAATCATTGAACATATAAAAAAATGAAACTTGTTTAACACACCAACATTATATATAAGGCCTGAATATGTGCTAAGAAAAGTTTTTAGTTGGATTTTAATGAATATAGATACAATAAAATATTTATGAAATTTTAATGTAATATTAAAACCTGTAAATTGATCCACTTCTCTTATGTAGAATTGGTACTAGTTTTCATAGTTTTGTTAATATTAATTTTAAATTAGGAGCATCATAATGAACAAATGATTCTATTGTGGTTATGAATGTTATATTGAATATTGTTTTTTAGTTAAGTCCAGAAGATTTTGCTCAACATGATCAATCAGCCGCAACATTTCCCAACTTGAATAAACTTAAAAAGTCAACAAGAGTTTCTTACCTACCCAATGTACAAAATCCAATTACAGCTCTAAAGCATCTAGATGTATCAATTACTGAAGTTCCTGTTGATGAGTTTGGAAAAAGCTTTGAAATTCCAGAGACCGATGTACTTATTGTTAATCTAAATGATGCTAAAGATTATGAAGACAGGATAGACATGTTGAAGAGACATGGTAATTGATTATAATTTAATAAAAATTAATGAGCAAATTATGAGATCTATAGTACTTCTCTCGTGGTTTGGTTTAGTTGCTTATATTGCATCTTGAAAGCTTAAAATATTTAGTTTGAAAGTGTCATTTGCTTCCATCATATGGTTTCATTGTGTTTTTTATATTATAGATCACGAAGCTAGTCACCACCAATGATTTAAACATTAAAAAAATGTATAATTATTTACTCTCAATCTAGATACTGGTTTAATATAAACTGAACTGATATACAATTGTGTTAGTTATATCAACTCCATACACATGCACTTTGTGTGAGTTTTATTAAAAATTGGGGGAGATATATCTTTATACCTGAAACTGGGTTTAGTAGTATCTGTCACCATTTCTCACCCAGAAAATTTTTATTACATAGATTCTTATGCATTCATTGATCACTTCCACATATCGTAATATATTTGAAGTCATAAACGTATATATATATATATATATATATATATATATATATATATATATATATATATATATATATATATATATATATATATATATATGAAGCAAAATGGTATTCTTGACGGTAGATAAATCAAAAATCTCTCAATATCTTAGGGATTCCGTCGTAAGTAGGGCTGAATGAAACTCTTATTTACTACCCAACGTTTCGAAAAATTTTATTTTCTTTTTCAAGGCTGAAATATGGACATGTTGGTACATTTCATTAATTAACAATTTTTTATACTTACGTGTAAAGTGAGTTAATAAATATTAAAATAGTTCATACTCGGAACAACAAAAAAAAATATATTTTATGTATAGATACTTTTTAAGTACTAATTCAAAAGGATCTTTTTGATTTGAAGGAACATTATATGTCACAGTTTGAGTGACAGTTTTTTGGTTGAGACATAACCTAGTTGATGTGTTCAACTTTACGACTTAAGAGACAGTCTTCATTATTAGTAGCATGACTTGTCACTTAATCATGATCCTATGAACAAAGGAAGTCCTATATATCATATATTCTCCCTTGTCAACGAGCGAAAGTTGTAAGGTATAATACTCTCACTAATTACCCCACTCAATCTCACGATAACAAGAGTGAATGTAGTATATACACAACAACTCCGTTATAACTCATTAGTTATATAGATGTTTATATTTATAAGTTAGAAATATCTACAATTTGATTGTTCTTATGTTGTTGGTTAAATGAAAGAAGATACGCATAAGTGTGATTAACATGGTTGCTTTCTCTCTTTTTATTCAGTGACTTTTCATCTAAGGCAGTCTCAAACATTTCTAGGCAGGATCTTTTATGATTCACTGAATAAAAAGAGAGAAAGCAACCATGTTAATCACACTTATGCGTATCTTCTTTCATTTAACCAACAACATAAGAACAATCAAATTGTAGATATTTCTAACTTATAAATATAAACATCTATATAACTAATGAGTTATAACGGAGTTGTTGTGTATATACTACATTCACTCTTATTATCGTGAGATTGAGTGGGGTAATTAGTGAGAGTATTATACCTTACAACTTTCGCTCGTTGACAAGGGAGAATATATGATATATAGGACTTCCTTTGTTCATAGGATCATGATTAAGTGACAAGTCATGCTACTAATAATGAAGACTGTCTCTTAAGTCATAAAGTTGAACACATCAACTAGGTTATGTCTCAACCAAAAAACTGTCACTCAAACTGTGACATATAATGTTCCTTCAAATCAAAAAGATCCTTTTGAATTAGTACTTAAAAAGTATCTATACATAAAATATATTTTTTTTTGTTGTTCCGAGTATGAACTATTTTAATATTTATTAACTCACTTTACACGTAAGTATAAAAAATTGTTAATTAATGAAATGACATGTCCATATTTCAGCCTTGAAAAAGAAAATAAATTTTTTCGAAACGTTGGGTAGTAAATAAGAGTTTCATTCAGCCCTACTTACGACGGAATCCCTAAGATATTGAGAGATTTTTATATATATATATATATATATATATATATATATATATATATATATAAAATTTCAAATGACATAAAACAGTGAAGTTGTCATAAATTTAGTACAAATAAAACAACTTTACGTCAAACAAATTTAGTGACAAATGAAACAACAATACGTCAAATGCAATAGAAAATTGTCTACACTATAAAAACAATGTTCAAGAAAAATATCTTTTTACATATATTTTGAAATTCACAAATAAATTATATGTTTGAATACAGATTTTGTTTAGCTTAGAACTTTTGATTATAGAAAAGGTAATAATATTCTCAATACCTCTCGTAGAATAGCCATGGACGTTAGAATGTATTTTAAAATTGGCACCATATTTGTGAACACAATTTAATATTTCGTATGTGTAGAGGCAGGGAATGGGAAGAATTTTGTGTTTCCGAAATAGTGGTTGACAGTGCACATCATAGGCAGCATGATAACAATGTGTATAGCAGATTTACACAAAGCAAAGATTCTAGTTGCCCTCTGGAGTTTTTACATAATTCCATACCAGAAATTGTGTGTGAATGCATGCAGGCAGCTCTGCAATTGTTTGAGAAAACAGCGTCCATCTGACCATTTCAGTTCAAATATGGGAGGAATGTCTGGTATAATATTGTCTAGACAAGATCTAAAAATAGTTTCGAACAATACAAATAAGTCTGAGATAAAGTACCGCAAAATATACATTTTAAGAATATTGTTTAAATCTGAGACATTTTCTGTATCAGCATTGGTTCTGTACTTTGAAATGGCAAGTACAATATCATTAAAGAACTTGAATGCTGCAGAACAAAATTACTCACTATTGACAGATAACTATTAGCCATTGTATATGCCTGAAACCACCTTCGTCCTGATTTATGTGGTCATAAATTTTCAATTAAAACAGATCTTAACCTTGTTGGGATTTATAAGATTAAAGACCCTACTTCTAGATTAGTACAATAGAGACTGACATAAGATTATCATTTGGAGGTAAAATATAAGTTAGATTAAGAGTAACTGACACTATTTCCATGAGTTAACATAAATGCCTAGATTTTTAATGAGGTTACATTGCACTGCAACCTTCAGGTATAAATGCCTATATAGGTAGTTGAATCTCACTAAACACCAAATTTCATTATCTATTTGATGTAGACAAATTTCTCACAAAATTTGAACTATATCAATCATCTGACAACTCACAAGTTGTTATCAAAAAGTTTCTCTTTTCAAGTTGTATATTGTATTTTATATGTTTTGTATTGAATTTGGATATAGTTTCATTAATTGTGCCTATTATAAATTTCGATTCAATTATAATTTTTTTAGTCTTATACATAATTTTTAGATGCTGCCATTGCTTCAGTTTTTGAGGATTTAGCAAGGAAACACGATAATGTTCTAGCAGTTTACACAGCTTATCACACATCATGGGTGAGTATCATTCTTAATACAGACACACACTGTATGTGGGAACATACACTCGCCCTACAATAAAATTACTTCTCTAGTGAACAAAATTTTGTATAATTAAAAGGTCAATTGATTTTTTTTTCATAAAAGTATATTTTTGATATTTCGGTACTATTTTGACTTTTTTGATAAATTGGTAAATAAGATGAGGCGATTAATCTAATTTTCAAATAATAACAAGCTAAATAGTTATTATACTGAATTGTTTGTGGTATTTGGAAAATTGTTGAACCAAAATTGATTGAACAGCTATTGTTCTTATTTATTAAAATGAATATTGTTTTATTCTTTCAATTTATGTTAATTCAACTAAATGTGTTACTAACTGTTCAATTGACTTAACTCCCAACTGAGTTATTAACAGTAAAAGAAACTACAAACTCATGTAAACCCTCTACAGAGATGTGGATTACTTTGGAAGGAAGTACAGGAATCTGCATTTGTTTTAGCTGGTAAAAATAAATGTGTCAGTAATTGTTTATTCATTATAAGTCCAACCACACCACTAACTCTAAAACATGAAATAGTTCTATTTTTAACAATACTCACTTAACACTTCAAACCGTTTTATAAATATTTTTAATTCCACTTGGTAATAGAATACTTGCAGAAACATGTTTGAATTAGTTTTTTAGTATTCTAAAAGAAATGCAGTGGAAAACGCTCAGTTGCTGGGTAATATGAGTGTTGCTATTTATATTTTTGGCCTAATAATGAAAAAACAAAGATTCATGGCGGAGTTCTGCTTTTTACTGTTTCTTAAAATATTGTCCATGAAGATCAATACACTTTAGCACATGTTGTTTGACCAATTTTCTAAGATCTTTTCTTACTTTGATAAGATAACTGCAAACATGCGATATTATTAATATGCGGGTATAAAATAAGTAATTGATTGCTTAATATAGGCTGTACAGTAGATGACCCATCAATTCATGTTCTGGCTGGCCGTATCTTCTGCTTTTTTCGGATTTCTCAAATGACTTTTGTGCGACTTTCATAGAATTCGTCCTGGAGCGAATGTCGACAATGAATTCGTTATGCCAGTTATTTACAGTACTGTATGATGGTGCTTTAGTGCTGTATAAAGAATTTGCTCTTGTCCGAAATGTTCACGAGTTAATTCCTTTTGTACTATGATGTGAGATATTTTTTTATATAACAAATCACGCTCGAATAACAAAACGTTCTGAAGATGGTTAATGTTGGAATGTCAAACTTTCGATTGGAAACGTTGGATGACGCCTGGCAACACTTACTTACCTAGGCTGGAAATATAAATAAAAATCTTCTTATAAATAGATTGAAAACAACTATCTGTAATGCCTTACTAGTTATTTGTACAATTTTCATATTCGAAATTACAGTTCATTAGAAAATTGAAAAAAAAAAATTAGAAATGGAAAAGAACGGCTTATTAAATTGCTTTTAACCTTAAGAAATAATTTATCTGCAGGTTGCCTCTGAAGACATTGTAAAATCAAGACTGACCAGATCTCTTTTAGAAGATGCCTCTGCTGGCACTGTAACAGAAACTAATTCGGATGAGCCGATTCCCCCCTATGGAAACTCTACACATTTCTACAAGACATCTAGTATATATTTGTATGTTTCTGGGGCCAACTATACATATGGGAAATCGTAAGTGTTGAAAATATATTTGAGTATTTGTAAATAATTATTATTCGGATTTATTGCTTAATAGTTATTTTTCAGACAGAAATATATTTAATAATATTCAAATCAAAAATACTATGTATGTTATGAGGTCGAAATCTTATACTCTAACTAGTCCAAATAGGGAATATGTTACTTAATTTTATAGGGTGTTAGTGTGGGAAAAGTGTTTAAAGTCAATAAATATAGAAATCCTTGGATTTTGCACTACCTTAACGCACCATCTGAGAAGGCTATATTATTGTTAATGAATATCTAGTCGATACCTCAACAAAACATCTCAACTCATTTTGAACTGAGTACTGTATAATCCCTCCTCTGCCATTCATTGTTTGATTCTAATTAACAGTCCTGTTCCTTAGTTGCACCTCAGTAACAAACCCTACACAGAACACTAAACAATATTCCTCTTCTAGTAGGTCTGTTGTATGGAGTATATAGAGTAGTAGGCACTGCCGTCAGGGGCACCTGCTTTTATTTGATAATTGGCTGTTATTATGTGAAAAATAATTCAATATCTGTCGAAGCATACAGTCGGAGAAATAGTTTTTTTCTTTCAGAAAACAATCATAAAAATTTGTTTCGAAAATATGTATTTATTGTTGGTAGAAATTCTCCATCTGCTACACATTTTGATTACACCTCGAAACCTATAATACCTTCACATTAATCACATCCCCAACCAGTCATTCATAAATTCGATTTGTTATGAAGCTAACAAATTTGTAGGCCAAGTAGGAAATAATGTAAGACGAGAAGCGAAGAGGGGATGATGGCTAGGAAAGAAACATCACAGAATAAGGTATATCCTCTGTTTTTCGACGTCGCCTGTAGACAAAAAATATGACTATAACTGTTACTACGCATACAACTGCTACACAAAAGCTTCCTTACAGAAATAGACTTATCAAATGTAAAACACAGTTGCCTAGTATTCATTCAAATCTTGGACTTGCTGGATTTATTATAATGTAGTACGATTAGTATTACGCTTCTATTCAAGTTAATCCACATAATAATTAAATAAACCCTGATACATTTGAAATGTTATTTAAAGATTCTGAAATATTGATTATTTTTAATAGCTTGTATCTGCAGCAAACACCAAATAAACTAAATTTGGCAACAGTAGATAGAATACTACTTTATCATCTTGCTCCCCACTCGATTTTTGCTTAGTATGTGAAATGATGTTGGCTTCAAGAATAATATAAACAGTTATAACTTTTTTATTTCTATATCTATGGAATTAATATGTTGTTTGCTACATCTTATAATTAACAATTGTTTTTTGTACTCACAATTATATTTTTGGTCCATTAGTTTTCTACTATACACCTCCGTTTAATTTGAAATAGTGTGACTATTCTTCGAAAGAGAAAACAACTACTTTCCTGAATAATTCCACGCCGAAGATTGAATTACATCCCCTTCAAAGAACGTGACGTCGATCGACACTTGTGGATACAGACTTCTCTGATGAGTCACAATTTCAAAGAGAAGGTCATAGTATGCTGACCGGTTTCGGCCTTCTTGGGTCTTTTCAGAGCGCCGTAATGCCTTCTCGTTTGGAGTCTCTAAACCGAACTGAAGATTCCGAACGAGAAGGTATTATGGCATTAAAAAACCTTTTTAAACTCTATTTTTCACTTTTACACCACTACTTTGTATCACATTACTTTTACATACTACATAATATTACTTAGGTCTCTTTAATTTCATTATAATCCCACAACTTTTTGGCGTCTTTGTTTACGAGATAATATTCATTTAAGTTTTTATAAAGTAAACTTTTGTGGATATCAATGTTCGTTTTAAACATGTACACGTGCGAATTCGGCGATGTCAAATGACTGACTGAACAAGCCGCAGTCAGAAGCTGTAATGTCTAAATTGAAACATGTCGTATCCACCAAAAGGTTATTAGTGACAATACAATAATATAATACCATTAGATCTTATACAATAAGTTTATAGATTTTAAATAGTCTATCATTCGCCTATGATATTATGATATTGACAGTCTTTTCCGAGGAGAACTGTTTGGAAAATTATTTGTTGCGCGTATTGTGTACTGTGTATTTTGGACATGCAATAAGGACATGTTTTCATTCATTGCACTGTGTGATAGGTGGACTCACTTCAGGTGAAATGATTTCGTCAAAATTTCGTTTTGGTTGGCTTGTATCGACAGTTGCTTGAGAAGTTTCCATAGTTGTAAATATTTGTGGGTTATCAGAGACAGACAGCTTTTGTATTTGTTGGTTGTGTTACTGTATTTGTTTGAGACGGTGCTGAAGGAATTTCATTTGATACATGTGGAAGTACTGTAGGTTGTATTATAGGTTCAGAACATTGAGATGCTATGTGGCCTTGTTTTTTGCAATTAGAGCAAACTATATTGTCTTGAGAAATGAATATTCTGTAGGAAGTGTTGTCGAAATCAAGTATAAATGAATCTGGAAGCTGTAAGTTGTGTGGGCTGACGAATACTAGTCTTCTGAAACTCAATATGTGAGTATATTCCGGTAGAGATGCACCAATTCTCAGGAATGTCATGGGTGAAACAGGGGCTAAACCAATTTTTTGTAATTCATTAATCAGTATATTATGAGGTATAGATGGGCACACATTTGAGAGAACGATTCTTTCTGCTGGTGATATTAGTTTTCTAGTACTGACTACCATTCCGTTAACTTCAATTTGTCCGTAGTAATTTATGAAAGTTTCTACTAGATGTTTATTGGATAAATACATGCATACCCAGTTGTTTTATAGCCGGGATGAACAGATTATGTTTTTTGGCTGGATTATACTACCCAGAGGAATTAGGTAATCTTAAAGACGAGTGTTTTCTAATGCACTGAAGACGATTGCTTGTTCTTTTGAAGGGAAGATGGGGATTGAAGCTGCTGTGAATAGGTTCGGGAAATATCTGATCTAGACTGAGAATGTGGAAGAGTCGAAACATTTTGGTTGGGGTTCATGATGAAGGGTCCGAAAAATAATACGGCCCTGTCACCAGATAAAACAGGTGTATGGGCCTGCGATAGTAATTATCCAGCTAATGAGACCGGTTTCTTATCAATAACAATATAAAATGAATGAAACTGAAATTGTTTAATACACAGATATTGTAGACTTTGTTGTCAATAATTTAATTTTGAAGATACTAGCAAATGAACTTACTGTTGTAAAAGTATCCCTACACAAAATTCACAATTATTACTTTGTAGCAACTTTGGAAATAATCAGAGCCCACATTGAACACAGATTCTCTATATTCGGTCAGGGCTGAACTCCTGTAATGTTTATTCATTCATTCAGTTACGCTGTTAGTCTAAATTAACGAAGGCAATCCTCGAAATGACGTATAATTTCAGCAAAATAAGGTAATACGTGTGTTATAACATCGTTTGCCGGCTATACGTGAAATGACGAATTACGACTTCTGTCTATTTATTTATCTATTAACGGATCCTCCATTTACACAAAAAAGTACAATATCAAACACAATGATTGTTGTCAATTACATCAATAAAATAAAAAACTTACAAATAGACAATATGTACAGTATGAAGTATGTAAAAAAAGTTAGTAGCAAAAAGACTAAAGCTAGTTTACGGAACATTAAGGATACCAATGATTATTTGTGTCTTAAAAACATTTAGTGATGTAGCGAAGAGATCTATTTCGGAGCTGGTGTTATTTAAGAGGCGGAGCGTTCTAGGTATAGGACTGTAGTAAGCGTAATTTGTATTATGGAAAAAAACATAAAAAAGTTCTCTATTTCTGGTGTTCTATACATTACTGTTAAAATAAATAAAGGCAAGTAATTTTGGGCAGGCGACAGCATTATGTAATAATTTATAGATAATAGTACAATTTGTTATTTGGCACCTTACATTTAATCTGTGCATAAGAGTGGATAAAGTATCCTCATAATTAAACTGTCTATATGTGCCCATCTTAAATGCGATGTACTTCGCAAATTTGACCTGGACACTCCCGATGTGAGAAATGTCCGAGTTATAAAATGGTGACCATATGATAGAAGCATAATTTAGTTTTGAAAGTACCAGAGAGCAGTATAATATTGTAACGCACCCGTTAATGACAGTGTTAAGTTAGTTAAATATTCTTCTTTCCCCTCTTAATTAGTTTTAGGTTAGGTATTCTTCTATCCCTTTTAAGTTGTCCTATGTCAGCTTGAACAGCAATAGAATGTTCTGGATTGTTCGATCAATGATTCTGGCGGGTTTGAAATTTCATCCTGGAAGATTGAAAATGAATAAATAAAGAGGTGAGACAGTTGAGAGGAGGAGTTGACAACTGTGATGGGAGTGAAGTTGAACGTTTTAGCGAGACATTGTAAATTGTATTCCAATTCAAGATATCCACTATCGTGTTACAATATTTTCACGGTTTGATGTGAAAAATTTCTGCTGTTCCTCATAATGAAGCCCAGTGTCTTACTTGCAGAAGTACGGATTTCTTGTATATATTTATTGAATGTTACTTGTTGGCCAAAGACCACACCCAAATATTTTATTTCAGTTACCCTTTTCAACAGTGTATTATTGATGCTGTATGCGTATTCAGCCAACATTCTTCCCCTAGAAAAAGATATAACATAGTATTTATCAATATTAAGTTCTAACAAATTTTTGTTTGTCCAGTTGAAGAGTGCATCAAGATTGCTTTGTAACACGTTACTGTTAGAAGCGTCATTCACTTCATGAAATAATTTCAGATCGTTAGCAAAAAATAAAAATCCACATCCTTAATTACTTGTTTTAGATCATTTACAAAAGGGCTGAATAGTAAAGGAGCACAATATGACCCTTGAGGTACACCAGATGAAACTTCAATATCGCCTGAAATTTAATTATCAATTCTGACTATATGATGTCGCCCAGTAAGAAAACTCTACACCCAACAGATAATATTTTCTCCAAAACCCAAGACTTTTAGATTACTTATTAGTAATTGGTGGTTAACTCTCTCAAATGCTTTTTTTAAATCTGTATAGATTGCATCAACTTGTTGATCCTTTTTGAATGCATTCAATATGCAGTTCTGATATAGCATGAGATTAGTTACAGTTGATCTACCCAACTGAAATCCATGTTGTTCTGGAATAACAATATTTTTACAGACCCACGACAAATGCTTTGCTATGATATTATCCATAAAATTTGGTAATATTGATTGAATACAAATACTTCTGTAGTTTTTAATATTTTCTTCGTCACCTGATTTAAATATTGGTGTTATGTAACTGGCTTTCCAGAACTCTGGATACTGATAAGAACTTAAAGACAAATTAAATAAATAATGAATAGGGTTTGATAAAGCACACATACAGACACATCCCTTCAACAATACATTGGGTACACCATCTGGACCACTGTAATTTTGGTTCTTCAATTTTTGAATACCTTCATATACTTCAATTAACATAATTGCTATATTTTGTAGGTCAATTGTTTCATTGCATTTTAAGTTTAGGGCAATGAGATCTAGATTACATTGATCATTTGAATAAATGGTTGAAAATAAATTTGCAAACAGATCTACTATGTCTGACCCATCGAAACTATTCTTATCATCCAAGTACATCGTATTTGGATAACTATTTGATTTGCAGATATTGTTAAAGTATTTCGAAAATGAACCAAAATTGTTGTGTATATCAATATACGCATTCCTGCAATAATTAGCATAACATCGACCCGTAATTCATAGAATTTCAGATAGTATTTGATATTATGAGATACCTTGTACTGTTTATGTGCAATTTTATTTTTTGTTACAAGACTTCTAAGCTCAGACAAAAACCATACTGGAAAGTTTGAGGCTCTAAATCTCTGTAAGGGAACAAAAATGCGTATACCTTCGTAGACAATATCATAAAAAACGTTGAATAGCAGAAATAATATCCTCAATGTTGTACAATATAGACTAGTCCAAAAAAAGTTGTTGATGCAGATGATGTTTGCTTTTTTAAAATTGTAGTAGAAAGTATCAAATTTTAGTAGAATTTACAAAAATGGAAAAATAATATACATTATGATGATAATTCACTTTAATCAAAACATCATTTGCTTCAAGAAAAAAAATGCGTTATGATTGTTAGGAATATTATTAACTTGACCAGCTCCAATGGCATTAACATAGGTATTTATAATATTCCCTGGTGAGGTTAAAGGATAGAGCATTATCATTATTAGATAGTGTCCGGAATGTTATAAGATAAATTCACAATCTGAATGGTTAACAACAATTTCAAATACATCATCTGCATGCTCAATGTATAACTCCAAGCTGGATTTTGGGGGGATGTACACAACACCCATAATAAACTTATTCTGACCATATTTTAACGACACAAGTAGATTCTCAATTGATTCTTGATTAAAAGTTTCCTCGTGTTAAAACAGTTTGTTACAGCAATTAATACTCCACCACCATGACTTTTTACTAGTTTTACTATCACATCTATAGACTATATAATTATCCAGTTCGCTATTAGGTACACTTTCATCCAGCCAAGTCTCAATCAAGATAATACCGTCATATACAGATACACTAGCACAGGTTGTTAGTTCGTGAATTTTTTATTTCGTTCCGCCAACATTCTGACAATATACCAATAATTCTTTATTTAGTTTTTTGAATTGTCACTTGATTTTTTCATAATTCGGGGCACGCCAAACTGGTAACGGATGACAATATCAGATTCGCCATTTTTCTTTCGTTCTTCAAGATCAGTGTAAAGTTCCTTAATATGCTTCCTTTGCATTGGAGTTGGATCAGCATTCATACGTACACTAGAATTGTTAGCTATCAATTTCTTTTTCTTTTTTAAGCAGGTTAGTGCTATATTCCTGTATGAAAAAGAGATTTTGATTGGTCTAGGCTTAGTGGTCGGTTTACCTAAACGTATAACATTAAAGTCACAGGCAGGTATTTGCAGTATGTCAAAAATTTTCAGACATTTCCAGAATATTGGATAACTGCAAATTATATAGGCAAATGACAAGTTAAAGGGAAAGAAGAAGAATAACTTAACTAACTAAATTAACGAGGTCATTTATCATATTGTTAGAGTTCCAAGTGGAAAGCCCATCGTAACCCATTATGATAGTGCGATTTTAACAGTCAATTAATATAGACGTGTTTAAAACAGCTCTCTTATCAACAAATCGTTTTTCTTAAGAATTCCAATTCTATTGAACCGATCAATCCACCTAGTAAATCAGATAATCAAATTTATAGTTCAGTGAAAAATGTCTTGTGCAGTTCCCCATGACAAAGGGGGAACTTCAGATCTGTGCAATAATAATGATAACTCAAGGAATGTGCGTTACAATTCAAAATACCAAACAGCATTTCAGGAAAGCAAAAACTTAGGAAAGGGTACAGAAAATAATAAAGAAACACGCTTGTCTGGTCAGACAGCGACAGGTATTTCAGTACAAGTAGCAAAAAAGTTCAAATTTGATAAACCTAATTTATATTCAATTGATAAAATTTACGTATTTATCGAAAAAATTAATAATGAGAATTTAGGAAATTTACATCTCATATCAGTTGGACACTTATTACATAAAAAACTAAAAGTTCAAAACATTACTAAAATACAAAAGGTAGATAGAAATAGAATAAGAGTAGAGATTAAAACTACTAAAGACACTAATATGTTAATAGAAAACGAAAACTTGAAAGGGGAACAATGATCATACCCAATAATTTAATAGAAAGGAAAGGGGTAATCAAAGAAGTAGATACCACATTCAGTGACGAGTATTTGTTGGAAAATATTAAGTCTCCAAACGCAGTCACCAGTATTCGTAGATTTAAACGAAAAATTGATATTGATGGAGAATCAGTATATATACCAAGGCAAACAGTTTTAGTGTCATTCGAGGGTAACTTGTTACCCCCATTTGTATGTCCTGTAGAAAAATACATTCAAAAGGTAGTACAGTGTTACAACTGCTTGAGGTATGGCCATGTGGCCAAGCAGTGTAAAAGCACTAACACACTATGCATAAATTGTATCAAGAAAAATTAAGAAAATCATTCATGCAAAGATCCTGAAGACACATTTTGTTTTTATTGTAAATCAAACGATCATAAAACGATACATAAAAAATGCCCCGTATTTGAAAAACAGAAGCAAATAAAACAACTCATGTCAGATAATAATGTAACCTATATAGAAGCAAAAAACTGGTCTGATAATTCATATATTAGTAAAATTAGCAAAATTTTACAATGATATAAGAGATAGAAAATTACAAGTTACACGGGGAAATTGAACCATATTTAATTTATTAATCAAATATTCACAGTTTTCAATTTTTGCACCCCGTCAATATTTATATCGTCAATTACAAATTAATTAACAAACAACTCTTTTCTTTTTAGTGTCCATGCCATAGAATTTGATTACTTTATAAATACAAGTAACTCAACTTATATTTTAACTGCAAAAGGAACTTCTGAACACAATGTTGTGCTCAAGTAAGTAATAAACACATTCTTTTTTCAAATATCCAATACATAAATATAAGAAATTTGGCTTCTATAAAAATGCTCATGTTCCCTCTGATGGGTAGATAATAATAAATTGAATATGTACTCACTGGACTCTGCGGTATTATTGGCACAGCATCCACGGCTTTGCCGGCACATACACTATTTTGCATAAATTTTAATTTCAATTATGTAGTGTTGAATTCCTTCTCCACCAAATTATCTTTTCTTTTTAGAATGAACTTCACCAATAACAGTAGCTCTGGATATTGGCAGCAAATAGGTGCAATAACTGCTGTTGTATCAAATACCACAACTACGAATACTTTCTCTCTGACTCCAACAGCACCAATTTATGCACCACAAAAATTTTCTTTCCACTGTGGAGACCAAATCTTTTTTGCAGATAATTTTAAGATAACATTAAAAGATTTCCAGGTGAGTTAAGTTTCTAATTATAGTTGTTCCAAAAATGTTAACAAAATATATCTTGTTTCACCATATAACATTAGATTTCTAAAAAATGTCTAAAGATCAACTTTGGCAATGATATGACTACCATTGTTTCAATTACTCTTTGTAAACAGTTGGCAATCAGTGGTAATTTAAAATTTGAAAAACGTTGTCGTCTTTGTCTGTGACAGTCCAGTCTGTGTACCGAAGCTTAGTTTAGGGTTCTGTAATTGTATTTCTGAAAAATAACTTGTGTAAGTGTAAATTATTTCTATATAATCGGTGAGTACTCTCTAGATATTTAAGGAAAGAGGAAAATTCGACAGAACAACTCAATATTGTTAAAATCGAAATCTAAATTGTGGTAATTATCAACAAAAAACAAAAGCGAATATCGTTCACCAAGAACGAGAACTTGTTAAAAATACAGTCCCAAACTGACTTCAAATATGAAATTACAGTACAATAAAATAACGTAGCTAGACGAGTTTGGTTAGCCCGGGTAAGTGTTGGGGGCTGAACTGGGTAGGTGTCTAATGAAACTGAACCTGTTCTTGTTAAGGTGCGTTAAGAAATTAACATCGAAAAATACGTTATGGAAGGCGTTAAAGGAATGTTCTTGCAGATAAAAGAAAGTCTTAATATGGAGGAAAAAATAGACAGAAATGCATATATTATAAGATAATTAAAACATAAAAATGAAAAGCTGAAAGAAATAATCGCCGATCAAGAAGAAAGATTACGTTATGTAGAAAGAGAAATAATGCGCAATAACATAGTAATTCAAGGAATTGAAGATAAGGAGAGCCAACAAGATATAAAGGAAACAGTCCAAAAATAATGAGAAAAATAGAGGAGGTGTAGACCCAGAAGAAGATTTCATTGAATTCAATGGGATAGGAACATTTAGAACAATCAAAAAGAGACCACTTATAGTTATTTTTTATTATGAAAAGTAGTATTACACCTGGCCGAGAACGCCGACCAACCAGCAACACTTATAGTTAAAATCAAAAAATGTAGCAAAACAGTAGAAATTATGAAACGAGCTAAAAAACTAAAAAGTACAAATATTAGGGACGACTAATCGAAAAAAGTGCAAAGAGAAAGAAGAAATGTATTGCCTCAGCTAAAACTAGCCAGAGAACAAGGACACAATGCAGTACTTAAATTTAACAAACTAATTATAAACAAAAGAATTTATGAAGCAGATGCATTTATGGATGAAAAGCTAAAAGAAAACAGTGATAAGAAATGTACAGCAACCGATTGTTCACTGGAACATGGGGGGCAACAAAGAGAAGGCAAAAAACTAGTAGCTAAAGAAAATAGGATAGATACATTGGAAGATGACAGGGCAATGAAATGGATAATGAGAAAGAGTAAAAATAAGAAAAGCAAACAAAAGATTTTAGTGAGAATGGCTACGCGGAATGTGGAATATCAAGAGATGTTGAAATACAAAATATACAAAGAAGAATATACTTTGTTTTATAGAGGGGAAGATAGGCGAGGAAAGAACGTACAGGCTTCATGATAAGCAAAATAATGAGAAATAATATACTAGAGTACACAGTTATAAGCGGTAGAATATCAAAATTAAGATTTAAAAACCACAGCAAATATAATAATTAATATTTATGCACCGATGGAAGAAGCAAAAGATGAATTTTATGAGAATCTGGTAAAGATATCTGAGGAAGCCACAAGACATGATATATTAATAATTATTGGAGATATGAATGCGAAAATAAGAAAAGAAGAATACTTAAATAATTCACAATAATGGAAGGTGATTATGTAATTTAGCCGAGGAACCCAACATGTATATTAGCAGCACTAATTTCAAGCACAAAAATGAACATAAAATTACGTGGATTATACCAGGGACTACTTACTATGGAAAATCAGATGGATCATGTCTTAATAGCAAGAAGAAGAACAAAGATGATAGAAGATGTAAGATCATACAGAGGAACAAGTATTGTTACTGATCATCAATTAATAATAATCAAAATACAAATGAGAATTATAAATATAGCGAATAAGACGATAAAATGCAGGAAATGGAACATACAGAAATTGAAAAGAAGCAAGAACGAGTATAGAGAAAAAGTAAAAAAAGTAACTACAAAAAATCAAAAAACAAGATAATATTGATGAGCAATGGAAGGAAATTAAAAGAAGCATAATAACTGCAGCAGAGGAAGTGATTGGTACAAAAGATACAAGAAATAAACGGTTTTAAGGATTAAAAGTAACTTTTCTGCATCTGTGAGATGCCCTGAACAATATTCTATAATAACATTGTCACTTGTATACACTTCGGGGGATGAATCGTACAAACAAACTGAAATTTCTCCAAAAATAACCAAAAATTTAGTATATCTGGATTTATAGGACCCGCTGTAGTCAGCTGAAAATCAATAGGGTACATCTGTGAGACACCTTGAAAAATATCCAATTATAAAATTGGTCACATCTATACACTCCGGAGGCTGTATCCTGCTAACAACCCGAAATTTCTCCAAAAAGGACAAAAAATGTGACACTTCAGGTACATTAGCATCCGTTGTACTAGCTCTGGTGAGCTAAAAATCAATAAGGTTTATGTATTAGACGCCCTGAACAATATTCAATCATAAAATTGGTCACTTGTACACACTCTGGAGGCTGTATCGTGCTAACAAACTGAAAATTCACCAAAAACTACAAAAATTTGGTACCCCAAGTACCATAGCACCCGTTGTACTGGCTTTAGTGTGCTGAATATCAATAGGGCTCATCTTTGAGACGCCCTGAATAATATCCAATCATAAAGTTGGTCACTTGTATATACTTCGGTGGCTGTATCGTGCTAACAAACTGAAATTTCTCCAAAAATGTCGTACTTAAAGTACTATAGAAGCTCTGGTGAGCTGAAAATGAATAGGGTTCATCCGTGAGACGTCCTGAATAATATTAAATAATAAAATTGGTGACTTGTTTCACTCCAAAGTCTGTATTGTGCTAACAAGACATGCAACGAACGAGCGAGCGAGTGGCCGACGACGACATACACACAGGATTTTTTTTCTAAAAACCGTTTTTTCGTGTTGTTCTTGATGAAAAACGTAAAAATTTTTTGGGGTAAACCAATACTTTTCTCGCATATTAGATAGGTTGGGCGGAAAAGTAAAAATAATAGATGGTTTGATCAAGATTCTAAAAAATAAAAGAGAAGAAAGAAGCTAGACTAAAATGGTTACGAACAGAAAAATAAGAAAAGGGAGCACAAAGCTAATAAAAACAAAAAGAATTAAATGGTTGAATGAAAGTATGGACATATTAGAGAATGATAACAAAAATAATGTAAAACCATATCAATATATATGGAAACAAAATAGAAAACCAACTACAACAAAATTTTAAAGAAAAAAAGTGGAGTCAATATTTCAAAAATGTATTAACGGAAGAAGACCATGAGCATGAAGAAGATGATATGAGTGATAATGATACAATGATAGAATATGAAGAAAAACCGACAAAAGAGGAATGTAATGACATAATCAACAAACTGAAACACAAAAAAGCAGGTGGAACAGATGAAATAATAAATGAGCTAATAAAATATGGAGATGACCTGAGGCATAAAATATTTAATATTGTGGAAAGAATATGGGAATCAGAAAGAATGGTCTACTGGAATGATTATACCAATAACGAAGAAAGGAAATCCTAAGATATGTAACAATTATACAACACCTTATATAAAATATTAACAATGATAATGATTGAAAGGATAAAAAAGGTAATGGAATCATAAATAGAGGCAAAAGGGTTTTCGACAAGGAAAATCAACAGTAGGTGCCATACATACTATAAGTCAAGTAATTGACAAATGTTATGAACACAATATTGGAGTCCAAATGTTATTCATTGACTGTAAACAAGCCTTCGACAGCCTGTAACGGAGAACAATTATAAAAGACATGGAACAGTTAAAAGTATTCCAAAAGATAATACAATTGGTGAAAATGACTATGAAAGTTTCTAGGGCAAGAGTAATGACAAGTGAAGGTTCATCTGAGGAAATTGAAATAAATGCTGAAGAAGATGGACTCCCAGCAGTATTGTTTGACATACCAGTAGATGGCATAAATAAGACTTGTAATATCGATGGAAGTATCAATAATAAATCAAAAGAAATAATAACATGATATGCTGATGAAAAAATTGTAAAAAAGGCGGGAAAAAGAGGATTAAGAATAAATCAGGAGACGACGAAATATATATGAAAGAAGGAAGTCTGCTAACCAAAAACATTAATGATGAATGAATTCAGTTTTTAAGTTGTGAACGCCTTTAAGTAGCTGGGAACAATGGTTAGTAACAAAAATTACAGAAAAATGGAGATAACGCAAATAATTCAATCAGGTATAGGGCATATAATGAATATAAAAACCTCATGTAGAGTAAGAGAATAAGCCGGGCAAAAAAATTAAGAGTCTACAGGACAGCGATAAAACCGGTAGTTACGTACGCGGCAAAAACTATGAGACTAACAAATGGGGACGAAGAACAACTAAGAAGGATATATGAAAGGAGGATAATTAGAAATATTTATGAACCAGTGAAACTAAGGTATAACGAGTACCGAAGACTTATGAACTATGAAATTAGAAATATATTATAAAATGAGGATATAGTAAACACAATTAAATCAAAAAGGATACGTTGGTACGGACACATTAAAAGAATGGAGAAAGGACAGGCGATAAGGAGAATTACATAATGGAGACCTAACGAGGAAACATTCCCAGGAAGACCAAACATTAGATGGAAAGATCAGGTTGTAAAAGATATGAAAAGTTTGGGAGTCCAAGGTTGGGACAGACAGATGCAGGACAGAAAGAAGTGAAGAACAATTGTTGAAACTGCAAAAACCTCGAGTAAAATGTGGGCTGACCCCCACAAGATAGAGGGTCAAAAGAGCTCAAATTGAGTGGCTTCAACTCCAACTCTAGAGTGTATAGCCTTTTATATATATATATATATATATATATGAATAATTTTCGATATCGGATATAGCGGTCTGTAGGAAATTAAAACTGCAATTTTTCTAATTTCCTCAACATTTCTCTATTACAGAGTTATTTCACAGATACGGGCACTAGCATCACATTACATACATTAAGAATAGTTTAATATAAAATGTTTCTATTGTGTTTTTACTTTTCTTTAATATCATGATAGGAATTTAAAAGTAATTATACAGAGTGACATATTAAAAATAATTAAAAAAATTACAGTAAATATTACTTAAATTGTTAGTATTAAGTTTGTAGTTTAGATTGTTTTCATGTTTGTTGATATAATACATTTCAAGGAAAAATCTAAACTTGTACTTATTGTTTTTATCAAATAATGTTATATCATCATAATCAAAATTATGACCTGTTTTTATATGGTGTTCTACTGTGGCACATGTATTTTTGCTTAGTCTGCAGTCACTTTTATGTTAGTGATTCTTTGCTTTAACTATTGGGACGTTTGGCCTCTGTCACACTTGACAATCTCTGCAAGGTAGTTTATCAACAAAATTAGTATTGTAGAATAGTGGTGTTTTGGCCTTAAGTTTTGTAAATAAATTAGAATTTTTGTGTTGGTTATATTTTGAAATTTTTATGTTATTGAATTGATTGAAAATCGCTATTATTTTTTATGATGAACACGTTCGTATGAAATATTCAGTGCTTCAGATATCCGTTTTGCCCAATTCGACGGTCTGATAAAATCATGTCATGAACTGCATCGATATTTTCGGGGACTGACACAGAAACTGGCCTTCCCGATCGGTCATCATCTTCAATGGAAAATTTACCTCTTTTGAAGCTTGCAGTCCAATTTTTCACGGTCGCATACGAAAGACATTGATCACCAAGGGTATTAAGCATATCTTCGTAAATCTGCTTACCTCTTAATGCTTTTAAATACAGGTACTTGATGATGGCTCGATACTCCAATTTTTCGATTTTCACAATTTCGGTGGACATCTTTTTTCTTTTACTTTATTGCGTAACTCTGGTTTACTTTTTTGACGTCAAACTTTACACTTCTAATAAGTTATTGTTCGTTGCTTTGATAACACAATATTTTGTTTATGCATGGAACTGGTCTAGGCTAACTAGATATCAATACATCCTCGTTTTGTTGTGGTTCTGGTGGATCAATCGCTCCAACATTTCAGTGTTGTATAGCTTTTTAGCACGTTTTTGGATAACCATTATTAGCAAAGATCGCAAATACTTTCTGGAGATTCAATGTTAACCATTTTTCATCACTGATATGTACAACCTTGTTTTCATTGCTATTATGGTGATGTATATTTGTGATTTGGAGTGACTTGAAAAATAATTTATAAACCTGCCTGTTTGTAGCTGCTTCTTGGTTTGGCTCCTGCCTCCCGCCTCCCAATATAATTTTTTTTATCTTAATCATAGACATGGAGGATGGACTGAGTGTTCCCTATTCAGTTCAGCAGTGAATACACACTGAAAAGTACGACGGAGACAAAGCGAATGTGCGCCCAGTAGTTGACTCTTTCTGGTATTCTAATTGGTTCACGTCACTGTCCTTTGTTATTACAAACTTGCAGAAAAGAGATGGTTCATGTTACTAACTTTTATTATTACTGGCTTGCAGAAAAGAGACAGGTATTGGCTGCATAGTCGCTTTGTCCCTTTCGTTCTTTTGTGAAAATAATGATCAGTTCATTTTCTATGTCTATGATCTTATTGGACAAATAGCCAAGTCCGAGATCGTTTTTAACAATTTTAAACTTAAATGAAAAGCAAACCATCGATTACCAAATACTGTGTGCTACTTTTTGAAATTTTCAAGATGGCGTTTATGGCAGCGCCATTTTTGAAGATTTCATAGTTATCTCGACATTAGCGTTTATTTCATTTACATATATGTTTATTTCTAAATATTGATGTATAAAAATTATTTAAAAAAATATAATGAACAATTCTTACTCATCTATGGTTGTAAATATTATATTAATTTAATTTTTTTTCTATTTTAATACAGAAGTAATGATTCTCTTTTAATTCACTAGTACATTTTATAGTGGCAATTTCTATTTAAAATATTTGATATGCTGCAGTTTGAAATTTTTTGAAATATCCTACTTTTTCGTAGGTTTTATATAATATTGATATTTCAAACACGTTAACAGTTGTTGTTGTTTAGGTATACTCATCTGCCTATTAATTCATTGGTGTCCTGTAAATATAATTTATTGAAGAAAAAAACATTTTTTCAAAAATAAACAACTTTTGGTTTCAGATTCAGTTGATGTTCAACAAGGAAAATTCAACAAATAAATTCGGTGATGCATATGACTGTGTTGGCTTCACAAGTGTTCCAATTTGGTCTGGATTGTTTGTAACTGCTATTTTATTGATCATTATGACAATTGGCATTACCATGATGATGGATATTAGAACTATGGATAGATTCGACGATGCTAAAGGAAAAACTATTACTATTATTGCGGAATAATTCTTGTCGCTAGCTAATATGCTTTTTTGCTAACCTCGAATTTTGAATTGTACTGTATCTTTCGATAACCCATAGAATATTAACACTGCATAACTAATACAAAATATTTGACACATGTAAAAGTTTTTTGCGTTGATAAATTTTGTAAATTCTATGGAATCTACAAAAATACAAAATGTGCTGTCTTCAATTAAAAGTAAGAAATTTTCTTGTTTAGCAATATAAGCAATATTATTAGTTAGCCTTCCCCAAACTAAGCTTCGTATTTCACCTGATAAGATCTATATTCAATGATGAAGGCTTGTGATAACTAAGCTTTTATTTTTTATATATTCATTTATATCGATCTTTTTAGGTTTTGTACTTTAGGCTTCACTGCGTCTTCTACTTCCCCTGGACTTAAGCAAAATTTCCTCTTAAATCCATCAAAATCAGTATTTCTATATATAAATATGTTTTATTGCTCTTATTAATTAATGCTATTTAATTTGCCACAATTATGATATAAAGATGCAAAAAACAGATGTGTGTATTAATTGTGAACCCAAGAATCGCACAGAACGTATCCAAAAATAATATTTGGTTAATGTAATTCAGAACAATTGAACCTATTGCCATATGATCTGTAATCCAAAAAAATGGTATTATTCTGTATCATATGCCATTAGCGTTTTCTAAATCATGTATGTGTGATACTTAGGCTATTTCTGAATATTTTCATTCCAAACTTGATTTACATGCATATTTACAGTACTCATATTCGAACTTAACAAACTGGGAAATGTCAATTTGTAGTAAATTCCCCCAGAACAGTTATTAATAAAAAAAACATTTTTCAATGCTCAAAACTAATGATTGGTGTAGTAGCTACATCTTTAATAGTTGCATGATTGTTATAATATGTTATAAATATATTTAGAGCTTACATGTTATTGAGTACTGTAAATCAATATAAAAAAAACTAAGTTTCATCCAATTTGTCCATGAGATTTAGAAAATAATCTTCCCTAAATACACACATTATATATGACAATAGTGTTTTTATCATCATTTTGGATTATATAAACCTAGTAACTTGTTGTTCAAGTAGTAGTACAATAATTGTTGAAGAAAATGTAGCCTTGACATTCGGTTAATTTTGTGTGTTAGATTTATACTATTGAGAAATCCACTAATTTTGTAGGGATGTATATTGTTTGTATTTTGTAAATAATATTAACATTATACCACTGTTATGGTATGGTACTGTTTTAAAGCGTTTGTTATTCTGATTTTCACTTTTTATGTAACCAACCTTTTTGTTTTTATGTCAAGGTGAAGGTTGTATATTATAATATAATTTATAGACCAGTTTTATTTGTATATACTATATTGTTCAGTAGATAAATTCAGTACCATTTAATCTGTTGCCAAACAGTGTAGACTAAATTGTCTTAATAAATTCTGAATAAACGAGATGTTTTTTTTTTCAATTTAGAAATATGCAATAATATATATACAGTGATACTAAAAAATGTTGCACCATATTAAGGGAAATTTTTTTATTAAGATGTTCAAATCCAACAGTATACAGGGTATATTGTAAGGGGAGTCGCAAAGGCTCTGCAGCCAATCAAACACTTCGACTTATAAGATCTTTTGTGCATAACTCCAAATCTATTCGAAGCCCGGGATTCCGAGACTTCGTACGAAGTTTATCAGGTTCCTGGGAGCTAAGTTCCTGATATCAGAGGGCTTTAGGAAGGCCCCTCCTAGGAACTTCAGCCTTTTGCGGAAAAGTGCTGGGCATTTGCAAAGCAAATGTTCTGCAATTTCAGCGATGTTCTCGCAGTATCACCAACAGTGAGGAGCCCCGTTGCCAATTTCAGGTCTTTCTTGTTTAACTCGAGAACATGTTTAGCTTGTCTTGGAAGGCTCACCAGCCTTTTCGCTTGTCTTTGTCCTGGCACGTTATTCCAGTGAGATTTCATTTTTCAAATGGGTTTTAGAGAGTCCACAGAAGGATGACGGCCCAAGGAATTATGAGTTTACTCATTTTTTGGTAAGTCTGTCTGCTTCCTCATTGCCTCTAACGCCCCTGTGACCTGTCACCCACGTCAGAGTGACACGGTTGGTTGTTGCCAGTTGTCTTAGGGATTATTTAACGTCGCAAGGTGGGTTGGGCTGATTTAAATCGCTTGATTTTTAAAATTAAAATCATTTTTTTTTCTTTTTTATTCAGAACCAGATAACAACATAATATAAAAGTTTTCTCAAAAATCAAAAGAAGTATCTGCTTTTAGCAAAAACAACAAAAAAGAAGTACATAATTCCAAATTCTTAAACTAAACGTAACACCTAAATTTTATTACTGTATATTTTCAGTCTATTCATTTTCGTTATACATTTTAAACAAAAACACTTCTAATATCCGAGTGTACAAGACCAAAAGAGCTAAATACGCGTTCTACTGAAGCTGAAGAAGCAGTTGCACACAGGAACTGTTTCAAGATTTCCGGCTCATCATTTTGTGATAACCACCATTGTAGTCCGTTTACATTTTTTATTACTTCGTCCGAAAACAAAACTTGCTTAAATGGAGCACTGCGGGCATTTAACTTTATTACTAAATGTAACAGTCCAGTGTTTTCATATAACTCGTTAATTGTTTCTAAAGCTATATTCTTTTCTTCTGGTGTTAACTGGTATTTTGTTTTTTGTGGATTCAACATATACGCTATAAAATGATATGACGTTAGTGCTTGCTTATATCGATTATTAAATTGTTGTGTTTTTTGTAATGGTAATTCCACAGATTCATCAAAGATATATTGTAAATCTTTCCACTGCTCTACAGCATCTGCGATAGTAGCATTTTCCTCTGTACAGTATCAAGAGCAACTGATATAGGTTTTAAAATGTTTAAATAATCTTGCGCTGCATGTTTAATCACAATATTTGAAACTTTTTGGTAAATAGTGGAATCAATCTCCATTTTATTTTCTTCGCAGATTTTTAATATGATGTCCCACTGAGTGACATACATCTCTAAGCAGTCGCCAAGGCTATTCCATCATACATCACTTGGAAGGACTAAAGCGCTGCCTCCTGCTTGACTGAATTCAGCTCTAGCCAAATAGTTATTTCGATAATACTTAACAATTTGGACCACATGTTCTTTAACGTCTTTAACTTGAAAGTCTTTGCACAGTAAATTAAAAATATGTACAGAGCAGCCATAAGTTATAACTTTTGCGCTCGTGTTTTCTTCTAATGTTTTTCTCATAAGTGTCATATTTGCGGTATCATCTGTCACTAAAGATTTTACAGTACACTTGTATTTTAATTCACATGAAGAAATCAGGTCACAAACTATTTGAGTTAAATATTCTGAAGTATGTGGATTTCCTGATGTGTCTTATAGTTTCGTATAGGAGGGCTTGTCCATCTTCAGTGGTTATTGTTGCACTGGTTCATTGTGCACGTTTGACCACCCATCAATTGACATATTTACGGACTGTCCTGACAGGGAGGAGAAACATTTTTCTTTTTCCTCTTCATAGATTTCGTCCAAAAGACTTGTTGCTACCGTTTTTCTCGAGGGCGGTGTATAACCAGGCCTTAATAACTGAATGGCTTTTTTCACCTCTAAATTCTGAATACATCTGAAGCTCGAATTAGTAGCAAAAATAGCCTTTGCTATTTGTTTGTCAATTTTATGTTTTTCAGCAGTTGAAGTCCGCATTACAAAACCACTCATGGTAGGCTGAGTTTCGATTGCTTTCTTTTTTTGGACTGGCTCAAAAGTTGTTGGACTTGTTGGTACTTTCGGTGGAGTTTTTCTAACATATGAACTATCCGTCATGAGTGAACTACAACTTGAGGCAGATGATGTGCTAGCAAAATTGTCAAGCGACATTCGACTCTCTGGAAAGAGAAAAAACATAATTGAAATTGATTAATTGATGATATACTATTGAATTAATGATTTTAAAATAAAGTGAAAAGGTTCAATAGAGATGTAAAAGCAAATTTATTTTTTTTTAAGTTGAAAAAAATTAAGTAAGTATAGAAGAGTAAAGATAATCTTTAATTACCCTGGGAAAGGTCGCGTTAAAAAAGTTACATTAAAGGCCACCTAACATTTAAAAACAATCCTATATGCCTAAAATCTATATCCTAAAATAAATATCAAAAAAATTTTAAAATTATTTCAAAAATGTATCTTCTTCTTCTCATTGACTTTCAGGCCTTAAGGTCCATAGTCTCCCCATTGGGATTCCTAGCCTCATTTTTCCGGCAGCGGTGGCCAGTCGCTTAGCCAACCCTACTGCTTTAAATCAGTAGGGAGTTTGTGAATTCGGTGATATAGTTTCTGCTCTGAAGTCTGTCCTTTGCTTCTTCTACTATTCTTTCCGGTCTTTTGCTTTGTTCCAGTCATTTATTCCAATTTCTTTCTACACAATCCAATCATCTAGTTTTCGGTCGTCCCCTTGCTCTTCGTCCTTGTCTTTTAGTCCTGTATTTTCTTGACACACCTTTCATTACCTAGACGTTGTCCATGTCCTGCCCACCTTAATCGTTTACTTATTTCATTTATTATTATTGGGTTATTGAATTTTTGATTAACTTCGGAGTTTCTTTGTAATGCGTATTGCCCAGGTAAGCCCAAAGGAGACAGAGTTCAATTAAATTAACTGATTTATTGCTATAAAAAATATTATTTACAATGATAAAAATAAACTAAAATACAATATTCTATAATATATATATATATATATATATATATATATATATATATATATATATATATATATATAAACAATACTATATTTCCTGCGTCTTTTCATCCTTCCGACGTTTCGGCGTCTCCCTTAAATCAAAGAGTATATTATATTCTAATGATTTACTTCCAATGTCCTTATTGAGACAAACACGTAGATACTTTGAAATTTCAATATACTCTTAAAACAAAAAAGTTTTTTTTACAAAATTTACCATACATCTTGTAGACATTTCTGCATCCGTACATATTACCGATTTTTCTGCATCCGCAAATATAGTCATTCACCACATATGCGACTCTGCGTCCGATTTCGGGTATAATGTTCATCGCATCCACCTTTCTGCATCAGGCAGTGGTGCCAGATATACAAGCGCATCGAATTTGATTCGAATTCATTAACTCTGCAATAGGAATTGGTGATAATCGTGAATCAGTATAAGTATATATTGTGTTTCACTATAGGGTCACCTCCAATGTTATCCAAATTGGCATGAAAGTTAAAATTACAAAGAATATTCTTCGTCTATATCTGTAACTGTGGAATAATTATTCATTATATAATAACTTTTTGTGTGTAGGAGATCATTATTTCACAGTCAAAATTCATAAATTCGATATGGCGGCTCCCAGATGACGACAAGTTTTTTTATTATGGCTGTAGTCTATTCAAAATTGAAAGTAAAAAAACTCAAGAGAAATTTTGTTTGCAAATACACTAAAAATAAATAAATGAATAATATTTTTAAAGGGACAGTTTTTAAAAATACGCTAAAAATAATAATTTATTTGATTTTTTGACCTAGGTGTGCAAAAATTCAAAAGCTTGCTGCGAATACAATATAGGTATTGTTGCAGGACAAAATTTTGAATCTGTTAACCAATAATCAAGATTTATAAAAAAAAATTTTATTATCTAGGGAATTTGTTGAAAAACTTGTTTTGATAAGTAACTATTTTCTTTGTTAGTGCATTTGTCTGAAAATAGTTTTCCATTATACCCATTCAAACTATTGAATACACGACACTAGATAAACATTGCATTGTGAAAATCATAGGTTTGGTATGCAAAGTTAAATATATTATTTTCCCACGGATCGCATACCAAATGACTATCCCAGAAAAATAACATAAAAGAAATAAACGATTCCTATATGAGTGTTCACTTCTTTGATAAATCATCAATTTCTGTGAATATATATATTTTTGGAATTAATTTTCTTCTGATCAAGCAATGAATTCTCGTTAATCTTGACTAAAAAAACTCTTCAGATTTTTGGGATGTTCTCCCATAGGAATGAGGAAACAAGTTTTTTACTTCAGTTACATACTGTTTGTAAAATAAAACGTTTGGGAAAAACAAATAATAAAAAACCATTTTATAAACAACCGTCTATTAGAGCTGTACGAAAACGAATAAAATAAGTTCATGTTATAGCTGACAATGATATAATATTTTTTTTTAATTGAAGTATTTGGTTTCAAAAAGCTTGACGCGCGAAATGTTCATAAATGTAGGCATCAAATAATTTCATGGGACAGTGATTGGTAGATGTGTAAAAACTAGTCGAGGTATCTATTCGCACGACAAGCTATTTGAAACCAAATAATTCAACAAAACATAAGTATATCATTGTCGGCGATGACTTGAACTTGTCGAAAAATAGTATTAAATTCTGCGTTAATTGAGGATAACTCAATAATACATTCAAAGTGGTTTGGTCGAAAACCACGGTCAGAAAACAACGTTTTTTACAGCTTTGTCAAAAACGGAAATATAGTACAATATATGAGTCTGCAGCTTGAAAATGAATACTCGTGTAGAGCATCAAATTCTACGTCCACTGAATACAAAAGTTGAGCAAGTATAAAAATTTCTTGTAAGAAATAAAAAAGCATTGGCTGTGTTTATAATTTTTTTAGCCTTAAAAAAGAATATAATGGTCAGAATTTGTTTATAACTTGATAAACAATGAAATGATTGATATTTCATTGTAACTCTATTGAGAAATGCCAATTATGATTTTTGAGTAGAAAAAATTCTTAACTAATCATATAAATGATGGAAATATGAAAAATCCATTATAAACAATGAAAAAATAAGAATTTTTTCTCCAAGTCATCATAGTCATGAGACAATATGACGAATGAAATGAAAAAAATAGTTCATTTGTCTACAAATGACGTGAAAAAATTCATAACGTTTCTAAAAATGGAAAATTTCATTAAAAAATTATAATAAACAAAATAATCAACTTTTAAATTGTTTTGTATCCTTTTTAGAAAGTAGCGAAAAATTTATAGACCAATTATTTGTCATAGTGGTCACGCGGAGATGTATTTTCAGTTAAATCAAAATTATAACTAATGGAGATAGCGTTCCTGGAGAAAGGACTTTTCAATTGTAAATTTCCCCTCCATCAAGAATATTTTTTGTGAATTTCTTAACAATTGATAGTTTCTGAATTATTAGCATAAAACTAAAAGCCTTTTTTCATCTCAATTTTTTGTGTGGTGTAAAATCATTTCAATGCATGTTTCTAGACATAATTTCCAATCAAATCAGCTATCGCTCATATTTTCAGG
Source organism: Galeruca laticollis (assembly GCA_963921935.1). Classification (NCBI taxonomy): domain Eukaryota; kingdom Metazoa; phylum Arthropoda; class Insecta; order Coleoptera; family Chrysomelidae; genus Galeruca; species Galeruca laticollis. Next base: position 169,829,719 of record OY998180.1, read on the forward strand.
AGCTTTATCAAACAGTTAACACTGAGGTGAACATCTCATCTACACTTTGATCCCATTCATGAGGAATCCGTAATCCGCATATTTGGTAACCCAGATAATTTAAATTCCCACACCTAAAAGCCCTGTGTAGAAATGTTTAATAGAATAGTACCTTAAATCACAAAACTTGTTCGCCATCTTGACGACGTCTTCTCGAATCATTGAACTTAGCCAAAAAATCTTTTCACAAAAATCCTAGGATATCAATAATTCTGAGTAGTACCCATGTGTAGTGATGTTATATCAGAAAGTGGTGGAACTCAAAAGTCTATCGTGACAATTTTTTGAATATATTATTCTCTGAACTGGATAACTTATGTCAGATCTACATCATTAGATCATTCTCATTGCATTTTAATGCATACTTATATGTATTTATTGTTTCATTCTTAATTATTTTGTGATTTCATCATGTTATTCATGATACCGACCCAAAAAACTCCCTAATACCAATTTCCTGGAGAGTCGGATCATTAACATATAATTAAACCTTTTCGTAACCAGCTTTTTTCGAATGCACTGAAACGGGAAAATAATTCTTTCGGATGTGTGAAGTAGGATATTGTCATAATAACAAATTACAGATCATTCCAGAAAAGGATATTACACAATAACTAACGTCACAAATCTGAAGTTCCCTTGTTTAATAAGAGGTTGGAGGAAATCTATTACTGAAAAATTGCACTAAAAATAAACGGTTTCAAGGATAAAAACTAACTTTTCCGCATCTGTGGCCCTGAACAATATTCTATCATAAAATTGTTACTTGTATACACTTCGGGGGATGTATCGTGCTAACAAACCAGAATCTCTCCAAAAATAACCAAAAATTCAGTATATCTGGATTTATAGGACCCCCTGTACTCGCTCTAGTCAACTGAAAATCAATAGGGTACATTCGTGAGACACCTTGAACAATGTTCAATCATAGAATTGATCAATCGCATACTCTCTGGAGGCTGTATCGTGCTAACGAACTGAAAATTCTCCAAAAATGACGAAAGCTTGGTACTTCAAGTACCATATCACCCGTTGTACTGGCTCTACTGAGTTGAATATCAATAGGGTTCATCTTTGGGACGCTCTGAATAATATCCAATCATAAAATTGGTCACTTGTGTATACTCCGGAGGCTGTATCGTGTTAACAAACTGAAACTTCTCCAAAAATGACAAAAATATCGTACTTAAAGTACTGTAGCACTTGTTGTATTGGCTCCGGTGAGCTGAAAATAAATAGGGTTCATCAGTGAGATGCCCTAAATAATATTCAATCATAAAATTTGTGACTTGTTGAACTCCGGAGGCTGTATCGTGTTAACAAACTGCAATTTCTCAAAAAAATACAAATTGTACTTCAAGTACCATAGCACCCGTGGTACTGGCTCTGGTGAATTGAAAATCAATAGGGATCATCTGTTACATGTCCTTAACAATATTCAATCATAAAATTGCTGACTTATTGCACTCCGAAGGCTGTATCGTGTTAACAAGACATATAAGGAAAAGTGGCCGACGACGACGACGACATACACACAGGATTTTTTTTCTAAAAACCGTTTTTTCGGGTTGTTGTTGATGGAAAACGTAAAAATAACTAAAAAAAAATTTCAAAACTCCAACTTTTTTTGGGGTAAGCCAATACTTTTCTCGCATATAGAAAGGTTGGGCGGAAATGTAATAATCCAATCCGAACCCGTCGGAATAAGGCGAAATCCAACATAAGAAATACGTGATATATTCTAAAAGAGACACTGAATGGCATATCCACCTATGAACGTCCTCTTGTCACACTGCAATATCAATTATAAATGAAAATACAGAGAATAAAGCACTACAACATTGCCAAATCTCGTGGACGCAGAAATATCGAAATGGTGACAAAAATATACGCCATCTCGATATACGCAGAGCGTGAACAGCGCACCAACTCGGAGTTTGGCTGAACTACGATATACGTAAACTGGCGACCATTCTCACAAATGGGCGTCCGGCTAAGAATTTATTCTTTTACATATTCGACCATCCTGCATTTAATGGCGCAAAAAACTTTTATGCGTCCATATACGGACGCAGAAAGTCGCAGGACGCAGGTATTAATGTAAAAACCACAATGTACGGACGCACAGTTATCGAAGAGATGTAAATATATATATATATATATATATATATATATATATATATATATATATATATATATATATATATATATATATATGTTATATAGGAAAAAACGCTTATGTTTAAGTAATGTTACGCAATGTCAAACATCAGATTACGATTTCCGTATTTTCATGAGAACGATGCTACGTTGCGTTTTTATAAAATAAACACATTAAGTAACACAAATATTATGTTACAGAAAAATAATGATTTCTGCACTTTCATGGGAGCGACGCTACATCGAATTCTCCATGAAAATAAACGCTGACGTTGATTTAACAAATTCTATAAATTCTTTGACTTTATGTAAAATAGTTAGTTACAATTATAATTTCAACCTATTAATTCTTTTTTATATAACATAAAACTGTGTAACTCAATAAAAATTGTTTTTAAAAAGTTTAACGTGAATTTGTGAATATAACAGTGGCGCAGTCAGTAGGATTCCTAAACACATTTAGAACAAGGATTGCCTAACTAAGTGTGGTGGTTCCTAAACCTTTAAGGAATTTTCAACTACCAGCTCCAGATCTTCAAGAAGCAGACGGTCTCTCCGGCACCAGGAACACGCAAACTGCTAACCAGGTGTAGCAAAGCTCACGGATAAGGATTTCAGCTGCCAAGGAAGGAATGAAAATATTTACGTAAGAATCATCTCGTTTTATTTTTATTTAATATTTTGCAATTTATTTTTTATTTTTACCAAGTTCTATTGTCATAATTTACTTTTATTTTGAATACAATCATTTTAATATAAAGCAAAATGCCTGAAACACGTAGTGCAACAAACGCTAATGCCAATGCTAATACTCCAATTGCTCAAACCGATCAAGCGTCGAATCTAGAACCTTACAGATTATCCGAAATATTTTCAATAATTCCGGAATATGACGGTAATCAAATTTTCTTAAATACTTTTATAAATGCTTGTAAAACAGCTTACAGAATGGCCGGCAACGACCAAAAAGTACTTTTAACTCTTCATATTAAAAACAAACTTAAAGGAAGAGCCGCTGAATTAGTTAATTCACGCGATCCTTCAAATTGGGAAGAAATTAAAACATTATTAAATACTCACTTTGGAGATTCTCGCGACTTAAAATTCGTTGATTCAAGACCTTCAAAGAATGAAACAATTACCAAACGAATCGCCTTTAATTTTTGTTTCGAGATTACAAACTCTGGAAGCAAAAATGTATTCAGCTATAAGTAAACAACAGCATTCAACAATAGATCAAAAAGTAGCACAAACACGTCTTATAGAATCATTAACTTTAAATACTTTATTAACCGGTCTAGATCCAAAAATCGGTCAAATTGTTAGAGCTAGTAATCCGATAAGTGTTTTATCAGCTATTTCACGAATCAGAAGAGAACTTCAATTAACTTACTATGAAAACCACAAACCTCAGACTAATCGTAATACAAATAATATACCTACTCGTAGATTTAGCAAAAATTCACCAAAACAATGTAATTTTTGTTATAGAATAGGACATACTATAAATGAGTGTCTCACACGTCAAAGACAATCTCAAAATTTAGCTCAGGGTTCCTTTAGACCAAATCAAACTCCTAATTCACATAACCAAACAGGCCAAAATTTTCAACAAAGGCCACAATTTCAAAATAACCAACAAAATCAAAATCGCCCATCTGTAATTAGACCAAATCCAAGTTTTAGACCTCAAGGACCACCGGGAAATCGACCCAACACAAATTTTAATCAACAAAGAACTTTTCATTTCAATCGAAATCGTGATTTTAACAAACACTCTCATAACAGTTATGACTATTATACAGATGATAGTCAAAATTATTATGAAAATCAAGAACAATACTCCGATAATTCACTTGATTATCAAGAATATTACCAAGAAATTAACCCCAGTGCTCCTGACTATTATACTGTTAATAGTGAAATAGAGGAAAACTATTATACTGCTGATAGTGATCCTAACTCTGATAATGGTGTACCAGTTTGCAATACGAATGAAGACGAAACTTTCGATTATAGCCATATCGAACAAGACAATTTTAATTATAATAATAAAAATGTTTATAACTTTGATTCTGATAACCTCCTAAATCCAAATCATGATTATTATCAGGATTTTCGACAAGGCCCTTTACAAACGAACCCCCCAGATCCGCTAAACGACCAAACTTCAAATTTGTCGATCCCAGACCTCAGTTCACAAATTCAAACCATGAGTTTGAACAGTCCAGAATCGGACTGCCTCGAACAGATGTTCATGTAAAAAATACCTTACCGGTAAATTCTAAAAACTTATACTATAGTAAAGACAGAACAAACACTTATAAAATTCTAATTGATACAGGTGCTGGATTATCAATTTTCAAACCCAAAACTTGCGAAAATTATAGAAATTGATCCCCTGAAAATGTAATTATTCAAGGTATAACGAACCAAAAAATAAGAGTTAACGAATCAACCCTTATTCCATTTAAACCTAACGATCCACACAGAGTATTCATTTGTAATTTAGATATTGATTTTGATGGATTATTAGGCATGGATTTTTTAGAACATTATAATTGTATAGTTGATCTAAAAAATAAACAACTTATTACTGATTTCAAAATTGTACCATTATTTAAAGTAACAGATAATGAAACTACCAATATTTCAATTGAAAACCAATTTCCACAAATTTACAAAAATACAATTTCCATTGAACCTAGGACTGAACAAATATCTAAACTAAAATGCGATTTAGTTAATACTGATGCTATACTGGTAGGTCAAGAAGTAGAGAAAGTTAAACTACCAAACACATTAGTTAAAATAAATGAAAAAGGAGAATTTTTTGTTTCAGTATTAAATGTTAATTGTATACCTAAAACTGTAACATTTTCAAAACTTAACTTAGAACCATATGAAATAAATACTGTAAATAATATTCAACTAACTACCCAAGAAATGTGCACCGATAGAACATCGGAATTAAAAAATCAACTAAGACTTGATCATCTTAATGAAGAAGAACGAGACTTAATTTCCCAACTTTGTCATGATTTTTCTGACATTTTTTATTTAGAAGGAGACATACTTACTTTCACCAACGAAATAAAACATTCCATAGATACGCAAAATTCTAAGCCCACTTATGTAAAATCATATCGCTATCCCCAAACTCATAAACAAGAGGTGAAAGATCAGATCAATAAAATGCTTTCACAAAACATTATACAACCCAGCAATTCTCCATGGTCGTCGCTCGTGTGGTTTGTGCCCAAGAAGCTCGACGCATCAGGTAAACAAAAATGGCGTGTTGTCGTAGACTACAGAAAATTGAATGAGGTTACTGTAGACGACAAATACCCGTTACCAAACATTGGAGATTTATTGGACCAGCTTGGTAAGTGTCAATATTTCACGACACTAGATCTTGCATCAGGCTTTCATCAAATTGAAATAATGCCTGAAGATATACCAAAGACCGCCTTCACAGTTGAAAACGGACATTTCGAATTCCTCAGAATGCCGTACGGTCTAAAAAATGCACCTTCAACATTCCAGAGGGTCATGGACAATGTCCTTGCTGGAATTCAAAACGAGCGATGTCTTGTCTATATGGACGACATCATCGTCTATTCACCGACAATTCAAGAACATATTACCCGCTTAACAGAAGTATTCAAGAGACTTCAAAAAGCTAACTTAAAACTTCAGCCAGACAAGTGCGAATTCTTGAGAAAAGAAGTCGCCTATCTTGGACATTTAATCACGGAAGATGGCGTTAAGCCATTTCCGGCAAAAATTGAATGCGTCCAAAAATTCCCTCAACCTACGAACCAAAAGGAAATAAAATCCTTTTTGGGACTCGCTGGTTACTACAGAAGATTTATACCGAACTTTGCTAAAATTTCCAAACCAATGACAAAACTTTTACAAAAAGATGTCCCATTTAATTTTGACTCCGAATGTCAAAAGTCATTCCAAGAATTAAAAAATGCTCTTACCTCTATTCCGATATTGATATACCCAAACTTTGAAGAACGATTTCTTTTAACTACCGATGCTAGCGCATTTGCAATCGGTGCGGTTTTGTCACAAGGCCCAATAGGTAAGGATTTACCGATAGCCTATGCGTCCAGGACATTGTGCAAAGCAGAAACCAAATACTCTACGATAGAGAGAGAACTTTTGGCAATGGTGTGGGCAGTTAAACACTTTAGACCCTATTTATATGGCCGAAAATTTACCCTTATAACTGACCACCGTCCACTTACTTGGTTATTCTCTATAAAAGACCCCGGTAGTCGTCTAGCACGATGGCGCCTCAAATTAGAGGAATACGACTATCAAATTGAATTCAAATCTGGCAAATCCAATAAAAATGCCGATGCCCTTTCTCGAATAAAAATTAACCACATAAATGACTGATTCATTTCGTTCAAAATTAAGAAACTTTAAATATTTACCTTACCCAATTTATCCCGCTCTTGAAGATGCAGGCCCATCCCAACAAACTGAAAATAAACCTGAAATTGACTGGGATGCCGCTGCAGAAGAATTTTTGTCTTTTGAGGAACTTTATAAAACAAAATCACAGATTGACTATTCTAAAATAGAATATTCCAATAATCATCTACTAGACAAACAAAATAAAAACATTTTAACCTTTTTTCAACAAAACAATTTACAAGATTTTCATGAAAAAATAATTGAGGATATATTTGAGGAAAACCCCGACTTTTCTTATGCAAAAATTAATGTACTTAGCAGTAAAACTGTCAAAAATAGAAAATACCTTATTATTGCTATACCATGGGATCCAGACAGTATTAGTGAATACTTATTTGCTGCAATTTACAGAAATCGAGATTTATTTAAACCTTCAGAAAAATATTTTATCGAAAATAATCCTGACCTACCAATACTAGAAACACTATCATTTCTACTTTCGGAAGTTGACGTAAAATTCACTATTTGTCAAAATATTACTAAAGAGCCAGAACAAAATCAAATACCTATCATCTTAGATCAATTCCATAATGGCAAAAGCCACCTTCACCGCGGAATTAATGAAACTATTAGGCGAATACGACAAAAATATAATTGGGCCGGCCTCAATCGAGATGTCGAAAATTATATTAAGTCATGCCGGGCATGCCAAGAGACAAAAATATGTCGCAAAAATTTGGACAGTCCCCTCGTTATAACTGAAACGCCTAAAACACCTTTTGAACGTATTAATATTGATATTTTAGAGGTACCTCAAAAGAATTACGCTCTTACAATAAGAGACGAACTAACAAAATTTTCTCAAGCATATCCGCTTGAAGATAAAAGTGCCAAATCCGTTGTCACTTCATTATTAGCTTATTTTCAGCATTTTGGTGCACCACTTCGCATTCATTGCGATGCCGGTCGCGAATTCAATAATGCATTAATGAAAGACCTTTGTAATATGTTCGATATTAAGTTAACATATTCAAGTGTCGGTCATCCGCAAAGTAACGGATCTCTAGAAAGATTACATGCTACTCTGTTAGAAATGATTCGATTACATTTAGCAGACCACCCCAATGAACACCCCTTCAGTATTTTACCATTTGCTATTATCGCTTATAATAACTCTATAAACAAAACACACGGATTCACACCATACGAACTTGTATTTGGACACACGTCCAGTAGACCTCCCGAAAAATTATACAATGAACAAGAATTAATTACTAAATATATTAGAGATCTAAATAACCGCATATCCTATTATTATAAAATAGCGAGAGAAAAAACCATAAAGCAAAACGAAAAAGCTAAAGACCGATTTGACAAACATGTCTCCGAAAACAAACCAAATTATGAAGTAGGTGACAAAGTTTACGTAAAAGAAACTCAAATAAAAAACAAGTTAGAAAATAAGTTTAATGGCCCTTTTGAAATACTAGAGATACACAGAAATTCCGCAACAGTATTAAATTTAGAAACAAATAACAAATCAAAAATAAATTTCGATCTTATGAAACCCTATGTTGAAAATTAACTTAGTTTCAGGTTTCTGCTGCTGATCGGAACAGCAACATGTCAATATCAAATCGAACCCATAAACAATACAGTTGGAATCTACTACCACGACGAAACCAAAATAATGGTTTCGAACGACGAATGAACTTTATTAGTGCATAAAAATATATCAGCTTTTAAACAAACTTTTGAAAGAAATAATAGAATTCTTGACACAATTCAAAATACCTTTACTTCAAACTACTCCAGTATGAAGTCCTTCCGATCCGAAGTAAAATCACATTTGGCATTATTGCAACAAATTACAAAATCTATTGGTGATAAATTTAGTGAAATATCTTTCGATGTTAAAAGACAAAAACGAGGGTTAATTAATGGTATTGGCACCATATTTAAATCAATAACCGGAAATCTCGATGCGTCTGACGGTGAATATTATATGGACTGCATTAATAAATTAAAAACTGATCAAAACCAGATAGAAAACTTATTAAAAAATCAAATGTCAATCACAAGCTCAGTCATAACAAATCTCAACAGTACCATAGGACAATTAAAATTAAATGAGAAAATATTTAATTCAGATATAGAAAAAATTGAAACCACCATTCGACAATCAACAAACGAAATTGCGCTTATCGAAGCCAAATTAAATTTCTTTGAAATTTGCGAACAACTAATGGAGAGTTATTCGTATCTTGAAAATACTATTAATGATATTCTAAACTCTATCACTTTTGCACAGCTTCAAATAATTCATACTTCTATTATTGAACCAGAAAATTTGATCACTGCTCTTAAGAAAATATCAGAAAATACAGTAAGGAAAGGTTTACCGCTACTAATAAAATATTCTGAAATTTCACAGTATTTGGAAATAATCGATCTCGAAGCATATCAAACAAATTCAGATCTCGTTTTCGTTCTTAAAATACCTTTGATTGAACCACAAGCATTTACTTTATTCCACCTATACCCAATACCAATTTATGATAATAGAACTGGATTTCACCACATTTTATCATTTTCACAAAAATATTTAGCGCGAGATGATGATTCTTTATCCTACATTCCAATCCACGATTTATAAAAGTGTAAACAGTTATCTACGCATCAAAAGTTGTGTCGCGATGTTTACGCGTACCCTATAGACGATAACGCGATATGTGAAGCCCGTTTGTTAAGACAATATAAGACATTTCCTGCGAATTGTAAAAGTGCGGTAGTCAACGGACAAGGTTATAATGTGCAAAAACTCGAAGAAAACGTGTGGCTAGTGTCGATTGCCGAACCGGTACACGTGACCATAAGTCTTCCAGACACAAAAACGAAAACATTAACCGTAAATGAAAATTCTATTTTACAGCTATACTCAGGATGCTCCGCTTTTGTTGGCATTACTAAAATACAAGCTAGTACCAGAAAAACTATAAACATTCCTCATGTACTTCATCCCGTAATGGTTGATTACAATTGTTGTCTAGACATTCCAAACAAAGTAGAAGTACCCAAAATAGAACCACTAGATCTTAATAACATTAACTTGAATGATCTGCAAGTGACAAAACACAAACTGGACCAATACTCAAAAAGTTTGGATGAAATCATAAACAAACCGTTTGTTGAGAAAAATATTTCGTGGTTCACATATACTACGATCTCACTCATCGTTGCCTTGATCGTCCTCTACACCTGTTATAAGTTTAGAAATATTAAATTCAACAAATCGCCAGGAAAGCCTGTTCCGGACCAACCAAATGATGTTTTTATCAAAATTCATAACATTCTGCCAAAAAGAAGACCCAAACTTGACACCGAAGCCTCTGAGGAAGTGGAAATCGAAAATTGACAATTTCATGGTTTAATGTATACCTTATATTTTTATTTTTTGTATTTTGCGTATTTTCCTTTTAATCTTGAAATCTCTGTATATATTGTATTGTCTATTTTATATTTTAAGTATTTTGGTTTTTATTCTCAAAATTGTTGTTTATTAAACAACAATTTTAATTAAGGGGGGAGTTGTTATATAGGAAAAAACGCTTATGTTTAAGTAATGTTACGCAATGTCAAACATCAGATTACGATTTCCGTATTTTCATGAGAACGATGCTACGTTGCGTTTTTATAAAATAAACACATTAAGTAACACAAATATTATGTTACAGAAAAATAATGATTTCTGCACTTTCATGGGAGCGACGCTACATCGAATTCTCCATGAAAATAAACGCTGACAAGTTACAATTATAATTTCAACCTATTAATTCTTTTTTATATAACATAAAACTGCTAAAATTGTTTTTAAAAAGTTTAACGTGAATTTGTGAATATAACATATATATATATATATATATATATATATATATATATATATATTACTTTGGTAAGTAATTATATTGAGAATAACGTTCCGACGGTCCGCACTCCTCTGTCGATCGGTGTGTACTGACGATCTGAAAGTAGGTAGGTATAACGCTGCGAAACTTCAACTGTGGTGTACGGGATTCTCTACGTCCTATGAAATGTTCAGACAGCCAAAGTTGAGAACAACCGATAGATCAATACTCTTTCGGTTATAGTCTCGAGATATGAGAGTATCGTTTATAGTTAGTCAATCCCCAACTTAACGACTCTCGTTTTTATAGGGATGTAGTTATTCTGACGCGTCAATACCACACCAGAATTATACTAACACTTAGAGCGATCGTTAACAGTCGGTCAATACCCGGTTCAACGTTGCAAACACTACGGAGATACTGCAGAGGTTTCGATGCGTCAATACCACATCGAAATTCTTCTAACAGTTTGAACAATCGTTCTCGTTTCCGTCAATACCAGAAACCAACGGCCGTTCAAGTGAATGATGTATAAAAGTCGAATCAATACTTCGACTTAGTACAACACTCGGCGGTGAATTGTGTGAAGCGTATAAGGTTAAAGTCGGTACCTTCGACCTACGCTTCGCACTGGAGGCGGCTGAACTTGTAGGAGCTGGAGTCCGTGAACCAAGTTGCCGTCTTGTCTGTCTGCTTGCATTTTTATATACATCTTAGCGGTGGTGGTGGAAGTCTCCTTCCCTTCTACTGTCGATTCTTCCTGCGCAACTTGGCGTGGGGGACTTTGCTGTTCTGGTGGGGTACCACGCATCGCTGCCTTAACTGGTTTATTGAATCGATATTTCTAGTAATGAATTTATATCATTACATCTTAATATTCTCCATACCCCATTTTCTTTAATTGGGCCCTATATTCTCCGTAGTATTTTCCTTTCCCAGATTTCTAATGCATTTTCCTCTTTTTTTGTTAAATTCCAGGTTTCTGCGGCGTAAAGTACGACTGGTCTAATTACTGTCTTGTATATTTTAATTTTTGTGTTTGTAGACAATATTTTTGATTTAAATGTGTCTTTTAAAGAATAGAAACATTTGTTACCCTGTTGTATTCAGTTGTTTATCAAACATGTATCTACTTATAATATAATACGTACATATTTAAAAAATATTTCAATATCTCAGAATATATAATTAAAAATTACACTATGTTACTTAACTTATAATTAGTATTTATGTATAACCTATGGGGATCTAATTCAACATCTGGCAGAGGAAGAACCATCGAGAATGTAATAAATTGCTCTAACTCATGCCTACTAAACACAGGAGCCAATACTCACCTCAATATTTCTTCTGGGTCTTTCTCTGCTATCGACCTCAGCCTCTGTGACCCTAAGTCGGCCCCTTTACTAGCTTGGCACGTTGAAGATGATCTGTATGACAGCAATCATTTTCCTATAGTCATTTCTTCCGATGAACCTCCTAACCAACAAATTTCAACAAGAACATATTGGCAACTAAACAGCGCTAATTGGGACAGCTATATGTCTCAAACAGAAACTACATTATCCTCCCTTATTCTATCTGAAAATATGGATAATAACATACTGCTCTTCACAACATGCATTATATCAGCTGCTGAGACCCACATAGGTAAAACTAAACATTCCTACAGACACAAAACTGTTCCCTGGTGGAATCCTTCCTGTAAAAGTGCGGTAGAACAGCAAAAATTGACACTAAAACTGTATCGACAGAACAGAACACCCGAGAATTTGATTAAGCTCAAGAGAGCCAGAGCAAAAACAAAATATATTATAAAGCAGAGTAAAAAATCCTCCTGGAAAAGCTACATTTCATCCATAAATGAAAGCACTCCTCCAAATCAGGTTTGGAAAAAAATTAAGAGTATTCAAGGGAAAAATACCAATAGTAAAATACCAAATCTCATATATAATGGAAATATAATAAATAATAACCAAGAAATAGCTGAAATTATGGCCAAACATTACGAAGTTAAATTCCGTAGTAAAATTTCCCCGACCCCTGCAAAAACTATGTCACCAGGCCCTTCTCTAATCAAACTTGACGTAGATTCCCTCAATATACCCTTCTCTCCACAAGAACTTACTACTGCATTAAAATCCTGCAAAAAAATGCAGCTGGGCCTGATGACCTGCCCTACATTTTTCTCCAAAATCTCGATACCTTAGGACAACTAAAACTTCTGGAAGTATTCAACCTAATCTGGTCCTCCAAAAAATTTCCATCCCAATGGCGATTATCCATTATAATACCTATTAAAAAACCTGACCAAGCACCTATCTCACCTAAGTCCTATAGACCCATCTCACTAACATGCACTATGTGTAAAATTATGGAAAAAATGATTAACAAGCGACTTGTTTGGTACCTAGATAAATACAAGATTATATCGAAAGAACAATCTGGATTCCGACGAAATCGATCAACTCGAGATAATTTGGTTATGCTTCATACACACATTGCTACAGCGTTAAATAAAAAACAAGAAATCATACTCGCCTCATTTGATATAGAAAGTGCATTCGACAACATAAATAGGCAGACAATACTCAATAAATTAATGCTTTACAATATCAATGGAAACATGTTTAAATTCATTGAAAACTTTCTATCTCTTAGGTTCTTTAGAGTAAGTCTTAACGGTATTCTTTCAACAACGTACACCCAAACAGATGGAGTACCTCAAGGCTCTGTGCTAAGCCCCACCTTATTTAACCTTGTTACAAATGACCTCTGCTCCTACTTCACTGCTCCAATCAAACATGCAATGTACGCCGACGACCTAGTGATTTATTGTCACGGGCAATCAATGATCACTACTTCTTCCCTCATTCAAACTGCAGTAAATACTCTACAAAACAAAACAAGCCAACTGGGATTAAGATTATCCCCGACAAAATCCAAAATCATCAGATTTAGTAAACATTCATTACCCCCCATACCCAACATTTCAATCAACAACATCCCTCTCCCAGTAGTCAATCATTGCAAAATCCTGGGTGTGGTATTCGATACCCGTCTCTCATGGAAACAACACATCCTCGAAATAAAAAAGGAAGGTTGTAGAAGACTAAATCTCATTAAAACGCTCTCTGATTATCACTGGGGTGCTGATGAAAACTCTCTCCTAAAAGTGTACAGATCACTAATTCGACCGAAGCTTGATTACGGCTGCCTCATATACACTTCTGCGTCCAAATCACAAATAAATCTTCTGAATTCTGTGCAAAATACAGCCCTCCGCCTATGTCTTGGAGCGTTCCGCTCCAGTCCGTCAGAAAGCCTTTATTGTGAAGCGAATGAACCTCCTTTGTGGATAAGGCGCCAGCAACTACTACTAAATTACGCAGTTTCTGTATCTTCCGATCCATCTAACCCCGTATATAACCTATTAATACCAACCAATCACAACATATCCAATATGTCACCAACTCCTACAATAAAAACCATACCGTTGATATAGAATCAATGCCTTTTAAAGTCGATTTCTCACAAACAACTCCAATACCTCTCTCTTTAATCCCCCCTTGGACAAAAAACATTCCACAAATCAACACATCCCTTACCAAATTAAAAAAAAACGAAACCCCCAATGCTTTAATTAAAAAATCATTTCTAGAGATAATAAACAGAAATCAACACGACTTGATATTGTACACTGATGCATCAAAAAATGAGACAGGAGTGGGTTGTGCTGTTACAACTTCCGAATCCCCTATATATTCATCCACTATATCCTCATTCTGTAGTATACACACCGGAGAATTATTCAGTATCCTACAAGCATTCAAGCACATATCCTTTCCTCACAAGAACGTTTGTATATGCACTGATTCTCTTGTATCAATTAACTCCATTAAACATATTTTCACCGAACATTCTCTTGTACAAAATATACACGACACCTACCAATCAATCACTTCCCAAAACATAACAGTTACCATCTTATGGATACCATCCCATATTGGTATTGAGGGCAATGAACTGGCCGATCAGCTAGCTAAAAACACCACAACACCTATCAACACCGATAACACTATACAAACGGCAAAAGATCTTAAGCAATTCATCAAACACAAATTCAAAAGCCTGTGGCAACAACACTGGGATTCCATCAATTCAAGCCTACACAATATCCAGCCTTCAATAAATCACCCATATCTCACCGAACCTTCTAAACTTTCGAGACAGAACTTAGCAGTGATGAGAAGACTACGAATTGGACACACCAGACTTACCCACGGTCACCTGATGTCCCGTAGCAACCCTCCATTTTGTCAAAAATGTCAATGTAGCATCACAATCAAACACATTCTCACTGAATGTCAACAATACCTAATAGAAAGACAGCAGCTCCACCTTAATTCCAACATAGAAGAATTATTGAGTAACCCCAACGAAGCAATTACAGTACTGCAGTTCCTAAAAAATGTACAACTTTATCACAAAATTTAACTCAATGTACTATATATTTATATATTAACATTAATATGTTCTCCTATTATTAATTAACTGTACCTGTGTGAGTGGCCATTGTAGCCGAACACGTTAAATAAAGAAAAAAAATAAAAAATATTTATGTCTCAAAACGTTCACTAAATTATCTCAAAAATAAAATATCAAGTGCTTGGAGAATCAACAAAAAACAAAAAATGTTAGGCAAAATCTAACCGCGCGATCATTCCTGGGTTAATAATAAAAATCTTTATTAAATATAAATAAAACTAAATTAATAATTTAATTACCTGTATTCCTCTCTTGATAATTACAAACATCGTGGTGTGCTTCAAGTCTTTGGACTAACCCTTGAATATCTTTCTTGCACTTTCTACAAATAGCCCTACACCCCAATTTATTTGGATTTGTTGTCTTAATATAGAACTGCCATATTGGTTCCTCTTTTCTTCCACTCATTTTACTTTATTTATGTGTTTTCACTTCACTTAACTAACCTAACTAGCGAAATGCGTGAAATTGTTGGACAACGTCAATTTATAGGTTGAGAAGGAAAACAAGCCTCGACAGGGATATTTTTGCAAAAAGCACAACAAAATTGGAAGTGCTAAATATATTAAAATTTGTTAAGTTGATTTATTTAATATTCAAAACTAAAACATTATTTTAAACTCTCGTTATTAAACCTTTATATGTATAAATTGGGATTCAATGCATTGTAAGACTTTAAACTGTTTTATGTTCTTAGAATTTCACTTAACATTGAAATGAAGGGGTTTGGGTATTTTAAAATGCTATTGTTAGTTATGTAGTATCTATGTGATTTATAGTTTGCATTATTTGGGTCATTGAGTCGGTTATTTATATGCTTAGGGAATTTAAATATGTATGTTTATTATTATGGTTAAGAGTCAATTAGTACGTTTTATATTTTGGGTGTATTTTAAGGGTTTAACTTGAAAGAAAAAAAAATAGTAGAATTTTTAGGGTTTAGTAGTTATTTGTTAAATTTGGATCTATAGTTTAAAATGGAATTATGAAAGGCTATAAAAAACAAAGAGCGGTAATAAAAGGTGCAATCACGAAATTAGAAACGTTTGTATTATCAAATATTAATTACCTAAATATAGATGTAAGTGAATATGTTACTAGGGAAATCCTTTTACAGAGAATAGGTATATAAAGATATATGAAGATTATTGTATGTTCAAACTAAAATAGAAGCACTTGGCGAGGACGAAAGTGAGGACAGAGATGAGGCCGAGTTAAAGTACCTCTCTGTTTGGTCTAAAATAAAAAAAAACGAATTAAACAACTCAGTAATACAGAAAATAGTTCGCAACAATCAGTAGGACAACATAATACCGGTTCAATACAGGGAGCGGCTAGGTTACCCAATATCAATACTTCTACGTTTTCAGGAAAAATTGAAGATTGGCGCACATTCATAGATCTTTTTTCTGCAATAATTAATAACAATCCAACATTAGATGATGTTAAGAAATTTTTATATTTAAAGGGGACTTTAAGGGGTGAAGCGTTAAATCTTATAAATGATTTACCGTTGACTAACGAAATTTATGCTAATGCTTTGGAGTTATTAAATAAACGGTACGATAATAAGTTAATAGTAATAAATGCGCACTTAAAGGGTATGCTGGATATTCCTTCCATTAACAAAGGAACGGGAAAACAAATTAGACCATTTTTAACACATATAAGGCTGCATTTAAATTCTTTGAAAGCGCTTAAATTGCCGGTAAAAGAATGGGATTTCATTCTAATTTATCTATTTACGCAAAAATTAGATTATCAAACGCATAAGGCTTACGAATTAGAAAAGGTAGTAGGATCGTCAGGGCTTGAGTTACCAACATTCAATGAGTTTTTAGATTTTTTAGAAAAGCGTCGCGGAGCGCTCGAAAATGTGGAGAATCCTATAAGGGAACAGGTAAACATTTTTGTGAAATAGTTTTTTGACCAAGTAAATGTGTGTAAGTACAGACAAAAATAATGCAAAACTCAAGAGTTAACACCTTTTTGCCTAGAGTATTTGTTTAACACGTTTATACAAAATTGAATCATTTGTTTTGTGGATATAACACTTTCATTATTACCCGTCTACTACAGTCACTTACGAGAATTGTGCGCCATCTATGATTCATAAGATTTACTAATTGACGAAAAACAGAGTTAAAACCTTGTAGACAAAATCTAAAATCTTGAAAAACAGCGAGTTAAGTCCTTTTTGAATTATCATCTTCAATTAGAAAAATGTAATCAAACTCCAAAACTGAGTAGAGGTTGTCGAAATTGTGGGAAAAGTTATGACAGTAGACCACCGAGATATTTGGAAAAATTGTGACAAACATGTTATTAAAAAGGAAGACGAGTATGTGGTTTTACCTTCTGTCCAACACATTATAATACAAACAAATGATGATTCTAGTTGACGAGAAAAAATCGAACGGGGTACAAAAAGGGCTAAGTTCATCTGCCGAGAGCTTCAACCAACAAGAATCTCAAAGAACAATCCTTGCGAAGTCCAGGTTCTAAAATATTCACAATCTATAAATAGTTTGTGAGAACTCCCATATATCATTAGTGAAAATACAATTTAGAACCTAACCATTGGATTGTGATCACCCCATATATAGTGTTATACGCAGATAAAATTGTAACAGACATTACAAAGATTTATGTGAATGATAGTTACTAACAGCTGTGAAATTTTAATATCCTTTGAATCCAAAGTGCCAGATTATAAGAAAATTGATTCAACATATTTACATATTAATACAGATAAATTTACTTGAGATACCTTTAAGCTAAAACCTGTGCATTTAGATTGAATTGACCTTAACAAGCTGAACAATGTTGTGTGCAATTCAAGAAGAAAAAACGTTAGCTGAGAAAATAGATTCGTTACCCATTCATTTCCAAAGTTTTTTTTTAAAATTCTATATCTTATGGTTACAGCCTGAATTATCTACCAAACATTCAACATTAGAAGAAACAAAATTGAACCCAATCGGGAAACAACAAGTGAAGAGAAATTCCCCTAATATTGAACTCTGAAACCTACATCTTCAGAGTTCTCTCTTAGGAGGATGGAGGAGTTACACCAATGGATAATGTCCAATAAGTAGTATTATTCTAAATTTATTTAAACACCATTTAGAACATCTACCTAAATTACTAGAATATTTTCACTAATACTAATTCTGTTACAGCGTTCACAGGATTTTATAGACATTGAATTGTAGGTGAACCTTGAGTCATTATTGCTTTATCTATTCTGTTATTAATTTCTTCTTCATGCTTTCCTGTTCTGTTCTATCAGTTATAAATCCTAAATTTCTGGTATATACCTGTTCTATTGCTGTTCCCTCCATATTATTATCACCTAAAACCACATTAAAACATATCTATAGCATAATAATTATTATAAAAATCAATATTAACCATTGTTCTAAACTAATTTACCTACGACCACTCCTGTAAGTAGTCAAAAACACACAGTCGGCAATCAATGTAAGACGTCTATTACACACGGTAAAAAAAAACGCACAGCTGTAAAGTAAATCGCACGGCTTCCATAGCAACCACTTAGCAACTGTCAATAGACATAGCCATTTTATTCAAAATGTATTACTTAGATATTTGACGTTGAATTTTATTCTATATATAAATGGTAGATAACATTTATTAGATATGAGATTGCATTTAATACTAAAAGTTATTTGGAATTACATGATAATTCGTTCCGTTTCATTCAATCCGCATCTTTTAGCTGTCTGAATGTATCTCATATTAGTAAACAATAGTATATTATACACCAAGCGATTAAAGTGGCCCATTTAATCCCGCTGGTGGTGTTTGATTCCTGAGGGAAGTAATCCACCTAAGGGATTAATGTCACTTTAGTCGAGAGGTGTATACACTATTTTATGCAATTCCGATAATTCTACATACATTTTTAATAAGAATAAATACTACTTAGGACGGACTTTTACGAAACTTGGCTGGGCAGCGAGGCTGAACTTCTAAGATGCTTGGCTGGGCATCGAGGATGTACGTTTTTACTTGTACTTTAAATACCTTAATAAGATTATAAACACAAGTACAAGTGGGTCGTAAGTAAATTATAGTACATAACTCGTGTTGTAACGCATTTTACGCACTTGTCGTTACGCGGCTTCGTGCGTAACTTTTCCGTTCTTGCGGAAAATGCTTCTTACAACACACGTTACGTAATATACGGGGCACAATAAACCTTTGGTTTCAGTGCACAGTAACCCCGTTAAAATCTATGTAATATTCTATTAATCCTATCAATTTTATACCACAAATGCAATTCCTGTCATTTAAAAGTCTGTTCGATAGATTAGTTACCTGGCACGTATATCCAATTAGTATATTTTATATAATCCAATTCCTTTCTTAATAATTTTATTCTAGGTTGATGAATTTCTAGTTAACCCTATCGCCGTCAGTTCTTACTGTCTCATATTTTGTTAATTTCATGGTTGCAGTTGAAGGTTCTTCTGAACTTCTTGATGAGAAGAAGCTAAAATCATTATTTGAATAATATGTGTCAGACATTAAAAAATTGTATTAATTTTATTATTTTCAAATCAATAACCTCAAATACAAAATAACATTGGATATATTCTTTCCAACTTAGTAAATACGGTGTACCCTGACTGAGTGCTTCATTACAAGAGACCAATAATAAAAGATGAACCAGGCTGCCAACTATTTGTTCAATTTATTAACTATAATATAGGTGTCGCGTTGTGAGAAGGATATAAATCACTTTTTACCAAATGCCAAACAAATTCTTGTCTTGAATGATAATAGGAACAGTTTAATTTAAAATCTTACAATTATTACAGTAATATTTTATGTTTTGAGAACGATGACATAAATATGCTCCCACATTTTACACCTTTTCTTTTAATTTTCCCTAATATGGTTCATTTGGTGGAAGCAGTTGGCAGTACTGGCTTTGAATCTATCTTTTCGGAAACTGTGATCGGGTTGCCCCGATCATGATCTGAACGTTCGGAAAGTAATCCGGATCACGTTCAGAAACTGAACAAACTGAGTGGATCATATGTTTGGATCCTTTCAAATGCGACCAGCTGACGGATTGTTTAATTTGTTTTTGTTTTCTTTAAGCTAAAATGTTATTAATTCGTTAAGCCTAGTAGTGGGCAGGTTGCTGACTGAGACTTGTGGTTTTTATAATTTTTGGCTTTTCGATGTAAAAAATAGATTGTTGGTATTAAAATTTAGTGTCAACGATGATTGAAAACAAATTAAAGCTTTACAAGATGAGCATGGAGAGAATTACATGAAAAATCAACGCACGAAACTAACGTAATGAAGATAAAAAGTTTTTGTCAAATTTTTAAATTTGACATTTCCATAGAAAACGGAACGCGTCATTCGTAAACTCTGATAAAAATCTCGTTCTGGGTTAGGATCCGCAATCAGCTGATAAGTGATCTATCTGATCTAGGATCACCGTTGCCGAAAAGCCCTTATATTGAACGCCATATTAAATTTAATTCCGCAAGACTGTCGTAGCCCAAAAAAGCAAGACAATAATGGAAAACAATAACTCTTCTTCTTCAAAAAACATCACCCCTAGTTGAGATGTCTCATTCCGCAACAATTTCGGTACCAAAAACAAATAAGACACAGGTCGAAGAAGCTAACAATTCCTCTTCAAGAAAAAGAGCCCCTCTAGTTGAAATACCTCAGTTTCATTCCGCAGCTCTATTAACATCGGAAATTGAAGAGGTGGAATTGAAAAACAACGATAACCGTCCAAGAGAAATCACCTTTACTTACCAGCCAGCTCAGGGACAACAGTTAGATCTCGCAAGAGCGTCAGAACTGTTTATTTGTGAAGACTGTTTAAGGCTAAAAGCTCGCGATTGCTTAGAAGAGAGTGCTTAAATTGCGGTTCTAAGAAATGCGACCACAGTGTAAGGTTAAGTAACCCTTTTACATCAGTAAAATCAAATACTTACATTCTAGGAGTTATGAAGAAAAATTTATGCATGTGTTTTTTTTTAAATTGAAGGTGTTTTGTTCTTTCAGATAAGATAATAATTGTTTTTTTTTCAAAGTTTTAATTCTTGATGAGTCCTAAAACTACAGATAAGTCTGTTTCCGTTCTGGCCGCTCTTCATGTGGAGTTAATTTAGCTCTAGATGGGTAATTGAGGTGCACCATTTGTTTATAAAAAGTTGTATAATTGAAATAAGCGGTTTAAATAAATATTGTTGTAAGTAATTGAAGTATTTTTTGTTTGTCTACATATGGTAATAAATCAACGTCGTTGATGGTGGACTTTTCCGAAATGATAGAAAACAGTGACGGAAAAGTAGAAGAAAGTCTAAAAATTTTTCCCCCTGATCCCCTTCCCGTAGTTACGCCACAGGAAACAAACATACTACTAGATTTCATTTTTCTTTTCTCGGACTTCGGCATGTTACACCCTTAAAAAATTGAACACTCAGTAACGAAATTTAACATTTTATTATAAGGATACTGACGGGTGACAATTTTATTTATCAAAATTAAAATTAATAAAAAATAAAACCAGATTAAAAAAATATAAAAACAATAAACTTATGAAACAACAAGAAATATTATAACAACTAATCTACTTATAACTAATTTTAGCCTAGAGTGCGAAGAAATGCAAATTATCGACAGCTAACTGAGTTCGAGAGAGGTATAATTGTTGGTATTCGGGAAGCTGGGCTGTCGTTTCGAGAAATTGCTGGTAGAGTAAACAGTAGTGTGGATAATGTTGGCAGATGTTATCAGGCATGGCACCAAGAAGGCCGTACACGAAAAGCCAGAGGCACATAACGAGTGAGCAGGACAACAGAGGGCCAAGATCGTCGCCTAAAGTTATTAGCTCTAACAGATCGTTTCTCATCGACAAGGACAATAGCAACTCAGTGGTCTGCAGAACATGGAGGGGTCCTTGGAAAATGAAGGACTGAAAAGAAGGTTCGAACTATTTTCGTACCGACCTCAGTTGGTTTTACCTTTAACTTTGGAACATCGAATAAATCGACTTCAGTGGTGCCAAGAACGACTAGTGTGGACTTAGGAATGGAACACGATCGTTTTCAGTGATGAATCTCGGTTCTGCCTAGACATGCATGATGGTGGAGCGAGGTTGAGAACGAGGCGAGGCGAACGTCGTAACCCTCAGTTTTTTGTTGAGCGGCATTTACATCGCACTGTTTGCGTTGTGATATGGGGTGCTGTTGTTTCTGGCTCAAGGTCACCTTTAGCCTTCATCTGGGCATGAACATCGATACTTTCAAGAAATTTTTGAACATCATCTGATTCATTACCCCAGGACACTTCAAAATCCAACTTTTCAGCAAGGTAACACTCGGCCACATATAGCCAGACAAACCTTGGACTACTTACACCAGACTCAAATCCATCTCCTACCTTGGTCCACAAGATCCCCGGATTTGTCATAAAAACAAAAAAAAATAGAGGAGAAAGCGCTCGAGATAATAGCTTCAAAAGAAAAAGTCGACTCGAATATTGCTAATGTTTTACTTGAGAAACATAAAATAGATTACGCTCCGCAAATTTGGAGTTAATACATGTTCGTCGCTATATCAACGAGTTGTTAAAAACTATATTTTTTATAAATATTTCCTGACTAAATAATAATGTTCATACTATCTCAGGAAATAAAGAATAAAACTAGAGTGCAGTAAATTTCATAGAATACTTTATTCGCTAAATACAGTGTTTATTAAAGAAGTTTTCACTGCAGTATCAACATTATTCCTATCCGGAGTATTTTCTTCGTCACTATCATTTGGATCTTGTTCAACTTCTTCCTCGTCTTCTAAAAAATCACTTTCACCTAGGCAGATATCGTGGAGAACGGCAGTGGCAGTAATAACAGTTAATACTGTTTCCACATTGATGACCATCCTTACAGATAGACAAGGTAGAGCAATGTGCCTTGTTGTATTTCTGTTCTACTGGTGTGGTTGGGTTCAACAACGGAGTTAACAAATACCTAAAAAATGGAATAACAGATATTTCTACTATTGTATTTGCAAACACAGAACTTTTAGTATTTATGCACATATTTTTTACAATAAGTAGCGATCAAATAGTACTTTATAACCATCTGTAATACACCTTTTATAATTGTTGGGTCGATTTATGGAACCAATAGCGCTATTGAACCAATAAGTTTACCGGGTCCTTTCTGAATGCGGAAAATGATTTTAGTGAACCAATAGCGGTTTCATGGGACCAATAACTTGTATTGGGCGTTTAGGAATACGGGCCTATGTCAAGTAAAAAGGCATTGCAGAGTAAGAGACTTTCCTGTCGTCAGCATAAAGTCTGGTTCAAATTCTAATTAACGAATATTTGTTAAAAGCGCGATTGGTTTTGCGGGAAATTGGAAGTGCTAAATATATTAAAATTTGTTAAGTTGATTTATTTAATATTCAAAACTAAAACATTATTTTAAACTCTCGTTATTAAACCTTTATGTGTATGAATTGGGGTTCAATGCATTGTAAGACTTTAAACTGTTTTATGTTCTTAGAATTTCACTTAACATTGAAATGAAGGGATTTGGGTATTTTAAAATGTTATTGTTAGTTATGTAGTATCTATGTGATTTATAGTTTGCAGTATTTGGGTTATTGGGTCGGTTATCTATAGGCTTAGGGAGTTTAAATATTTATGTTTATTATTATGGTTAAAAGTCAATTAGTACATTTTATATTTAGGGTGTATTTTTGTATTTTAAGGGTTTAACTTCAAAGAAAAAAAAGTATTAGAGTTTTTAGGGTTTAGTAGTTATTTGTTAAATTTGGATCTATAGTTTAAAATATAATTATGAAAGGCTATAAAAAACAAAGAGCGGTAATAAAAGGTGCAATCACGAAATTACAAACGTTTGTATTGTCAAATATTAATGAGCTAAATATAGATGTAAGTGAATATGTTACTAGTGAAATCCTATTACAGAGAATAGGTATATAAAGATATATGAAGATTATTGTATGTTCAAACTAAAATAGAAGCACTTGGCGAGGACGAAAGTGAGGACAGAGATGAGGCTGAGTTAAAGTACCTCTCTGTTTGGTCTAAAATACAAAAAAATTAAACAACTCAGTAACACAGAAAATAGTTCGCAACAATCAGTAGGACAACATAATACCGGTTCAATACAGGGAGCGGCTAGGTTACCCAATATCAATACTTCTACGTTCTCAGAAAAGATTGAAGATTGGCGCACATTCATAGATCTTTTTTCTGCAATAATTAATAACACTCCAACATTAGATGATGTTCAGAAATTTTTATATTCAAAGGGAACTTTAAGGGGTGAAGCGTTAAATCTTATAAATGATTTACCGTTGACTAACGAAATTTATGCTAATGCTTTGGAGTTATTAAATAAACGGTACGATAATAAGTTAATAGTAATAAGTGCGCACTTAAAGGGTATGCTGGATATTCCTTCCATTAACAAAGGAACGGGAAAACAAATTAGACCATTTTTAACACATATAAGGCTGCATTTAAATTCTTTGAAAGCGCTTAAATTGCCGGTAAAAGAATGGGATTTGATTTTAATTTATCTATTTACGCAAAAATTAGATTATCAAACGCATAAGGCTTACAGATTAGAAAAGGTAGTAGGATCGTCAGGGCTCGAGTTACCAACATTCAATGAGTTTTTAGATTTTTTAGAAAAGCGTTGCGGAGCGCTCGAAAATGTGCAGTTAGAATCGTAAAGGGTCTTCATTCGGGAACAAAGGATAAACAGGTAAAATTTTCATTGTTAGTTAACAATAATCAAACGGTTATTGAGGTAAAACCAAAATGTGACTACTGTAATCGAGAGGGTCATGCTGTAGTTAAGTGTTATAAATTTGGGAATTTAGGAATACGTGAGAAACGACAGTTTGTAAAAAGTAATAACCTTTGTTTCAATTGTTTAGGAAAATCGCATAATGCAAATCAATGTAAGTTAAGGGGTTATGTAACACTTGCGGTAAATGGCATCATGTTTTATTGCAAGATGAAGGAGTTAACCATAAGCAAAACTTATATCCAAAGGTCGGGCGGTGGCCAAGGTCCAGTTAGTGGACATGGTGGTCATAAAAATATAACTAATAATAATAGCCAGGGTGGGCCTCAACGAGGTGAGGCTCAATCAAATGCATTGTTGAAAGTGCCGGAGGCACGTGTGGATTTAGTTTCTAATAATGGTTCAAGTCAGCATCAGATGCGAGAACAACAAAATGTTGTTGCATGCTCGCATATACCTAGGTCTCAGGTGTTGTTGGCAACTGCACAGGTAAATATGGTTACCTGCGAGGGTTATATGGTTCAGGCAAGGGCGTTGTTATATTCGGGTTCTCAGTCTAATTTCAAATCTTCAAATTTTTTGAAAAAACTTCGGGGTACTAGGATTAAAAGTACAAACTGGTCGATTGGTGGTATTGGCAAAAACATTAGTGTGATTGACAAGT
Organism: Galeruca laticollis; assembly: GCA_963921935.1. Taxonomy (NCBI): domain Eukaryota; kingdom Metazoa; phylum Arthropoda; class Insecta; order Coleoptera; family Chrysomelidae; genus Galeruca; species Galeruca laticollis. The sequence goes on from OY998180.1 coordinate 169,855,322, forward strand.
TCGTCGATTTGGTTTTGGACTCAAGGGTTGACAAAACAAATTTAGGGTTTCGGTAAATTGCGGGGTTTTAGATGAACTCACGTGTAAGTTACCACAGGTGTTAGTTGATACCAACAAAATTAATATTCCATATGAAGTAACACTGGCGGATCCAGCATTCTTTCAGCACTCGGGTATTGATTTGTTGCTATCGGCTGATTTATATTTTCAGGCAATTCTTCCGGAAATTATACGTGTAGGCCCAGGGTTGCCTATTCTTCAAAATACACGTCTAGGATGTATTGTGGCTGGAGCGGATCCAATGGCTTACAACATTGGAAAACGGGGAAATTTTGGCAATGTGGAAAATGTAAGGACTAACAATAATTTAAGTGTTAAACATTTTTGTCAGTCGGAGGTAACAGATGTAAATGACTTTATTCCAAGGTTCTGGCAACTGGAGGAAGTGACAAATCAAAGGTTTTTGCCACTTGATGATATAATGTGTTAAAAAATATTTCGGGAAACGCACAAGCGACTTAGGCATTAAGGTTAAAAAATAAGGATGATATTTTTAAACTAGGAAATTCATTTAACTCGGCATTTAAAAGGTTAAGGTCTATGGAAAATAGGTATTTTAGGAATCCAGAATTGTTTGTGTGAATAAGGAGTTTACTCATGAATATGTTAAATTGGGGCACGGAAAATATGTTGAGGATGAGAATAATATTGGGAATAGTGTGTTTTTACCGCACCATTGTGTGCTTAGGGAAGATACATTGTCCACCAAATTGCGGGTGGTGTTATCAAACTTCAACAGGCCTTTCCTTAAATGATATTATGCTTTCGGGGTTTCCGGTTCAGTCGGAACTACTTGATTTTATTTTGAGATTTCGGACATATATTTATATGTTCTTGTTGCGGACATAAAAAAGATGTTTTGAATGGTGCACATTAATCCATCTCAGCAGTTCTTGCAAAATATATTGTGGCGAGAAAATTCTGTTAAAATAATAGAATTAAACACTTATGGAACAAATTCAGCGTCGTACTTGGCCACACGGTGTCTAAATCAGTTAGCGTCTGAAGAAGAATTATTCAAAGGCTTGCAAGGCGATTGTTAAGCAGTGCTATGTAGATGATATTTTTTGCGGTTCTAATTCAAGGAATGAGGCTATTGAGCTTAGGGATCAATTAATAAACGTATTAAAGTTAGGTGGGTTTGAGTTACACAAATGGTGCTCAAATGGTATTACGCTTTTAAAGTCAGTTGAGACTAGTATTAATGTAGAGTAGGTTGAAATAGGTGCAGTTTCTATTAAAAGTAAGATTCTTGGGTTAGTTTAGCTGCCAGTTGAGGACATTATAAAGGTGTCTTTACCGACCTTGGAAAATAAAAATAATAAAGTAGACAAAATCACAAAAAGATTAGTGTTGTCAAAAATTGCCAAATATTTGACCCTATGGGATATGTTGGACCTGTGGTTGTGGTTGCAAAAATAATTATGCAACAAATTTGGGCTAATAAAATAGATTGGGATGATGAATTATCGTCAGATGTTTTTGACAAATGGATCGATTTTTCTAAAAATCTTAGTAAATTGGGTCAACTTAAAATTCCAAGGTGTATAATTGTTTCAATTGATATTGTTTCGATACAAGTTCATGGGTTTTCGGATGCTTCATTGGCGGCGTATGGATTTTGTGTTTACATTAGGGCAGTATATTCTGATAATTCGGTCTCGTGTAATATTATATCTCGTATAGCGCCGTTAAAAACAATTAGTTTGCCTAAGCTCGAATTGTGTGGAGTTTTATTGTTATCTCGGTTAGTTCATAAGGTTATTTCAGCTATAGATTTAAAAAATAATGGGGTGTTTTTATACACAGATTCAAGTATTGTGTTGGCTCACATCCACTCCAAACCGCTAGATAAAATTTGTGGCTAATAGGGTTTCTGAAGTGCAAGAGTTAACTTCGGGTTATAAATGGTATCAATCGTCGCAGGAGAATCCTGCGGATTTAATATCTCGTGGTATGCCAACTTCAAACCTGTAAGTACCGAGTTTTCCTATTACACCTTCCTAATTTTAAGATAGGTAAAATATTTCCCGGTTGGAAATATACTTTACTTTTTAATTATAGTACATTAGTAGAAAATATATACATATATAGTTGTCAATTTATTAATGAACGATTCTGATACAAATATTGAAGAATTGATTTCAAGTTTCAATAATTCATTAAATTTAGAAGAAAACGTTAGTGGTAGTAATATTAACCCAAACAATATGGCTAATAATAATGAACAAATTAACATTCAAATGTTGAAATTAACAGTAGATTTAATTTTACCTTATGACGGCAATAATTCAACTCTCATACAATTTATAGAGAAATGCCAATTTCTTATAGATACATATAGTAATGTAGGTAATGTAGTTATTAATAATTATATTTTACGAGCAATTCGTTCTAAATTAGTAGGAAGAGCTAATCTTTTAGTTGGTTGTAGAACCGAGCTAGATAATTGGAATTTATTAAAAGATGCATTAGAACAATGCTTTGGCTATAAGAGATCTCTAGAATGTTTGGAGCAGGACCTCTTAATGGCCCATCCTTTTAAAAACGAATCAACATTAGATTTTGCTAGAAGACTACAAGTGTTAAAAAGCCACCTGGTTCAAATAATTAATAGTTTTTCAGTAACAGAAATGCCTGTTAATACTAAAGAAATATATCGTAGACAATACGATCAAATGGCTTTGAAAACGCTTATTAGAAATTTAACCGGTTTGCTACAACAAACAATTAGAATTAAGAATCCAGCTTCGATCGAAGCCGCTATTACATTCATTATAGAAGAAGACAATTTTAATTACTCTCAAAATAATTTTAAATTTCAAAATAATTCGAAAACTAACATAAACTAAGAAAATTATAACAGACAAGTATCAAATAATCATAACCATCATTCGAGTTATACGTGCAATCCAAATCAATTGCCCAGACAACAATTCCAACAAACACCTCAAACTAATTCTAACTACTGAAATCAAATACAAAACTCAAATAATCTGAACCAAATTAATAATTACAAAAACCACAACCAATTTCCGAGTCAACCAATTCCAATTCAACCTCGACAAATGACTAGAAATTATCCAACCAATAGACAAGTTTTTGGACAACCAAAAAATGTTTTTGCACCTACTGGTAAAGCTCCAGAAAATAGACCAGAACCAATGTCAATAAACTCGAGAAACACTTTTAAGCCTAATCAACCAAATAACTATCCTACCCTAACTAACTACCCAGACCTCGAGTTAAATCCTTACGACGTCGAAAATAAAACTCATGACATTGATCCCGATTACATATAGGTCCCGTTATATATAATGACGACTCTGTAAATAATAATGATACAAATTTTCGGATTACGAGCCAGGAGACCTATTTAACGTAAACGAAGTATTTTCTGATTATAATAGCACTGAATTACCATATATAAAAATCAATAATCCTCCAATTAAACTCCTAGTAGATACTGGTAGTATGCAATCGATATTAGATCCTATCATCGCAGAAAAATTCTTCCCTAATACTATTTTTCAAGAAACAACTAGAATTACAACAGCAGTAGGTCATAAAGACGTAAAATTCAAAGCAGAAATTCCAGCTTTCTCTAAATTTAAATCACCCTGTACAATACCATTTATTTTGCTTAAATTTCACAATTATTTTGACGGCCTCATTGGCTTGAACGTAATTAAAAAACTTAAATTATGTGTTGATTTTGAAAATAATATTCTAAAAAATAATAATACTCAAATTCCGATTTTCTACGATTTTAATAAAGAAGATTTCAAAATTTCCGTCGATTCCCACGAAATAGCTGCCGTAAGAATCCCAGTCAGCTGTTACACCAGTGAAATCATAGTACCCAGTCAAGAAATAGATAACCTTTATTTCCCGGAAACTATTACTATTGCAGAAAACGGTTTTGCTAAAACTGAAATAATAAACCGCAGTGATAAACGTGTTGAAATTGTAATAAAAGAACGACTGAAAGTAATACCTTTTACTAATACATTGAAACAAAATTATAACTTTTATTATACAGAGGATATTTTACAACATAGCTATTCACAAAATTCTGATGAAAATATTCAAAACTTTATTAGAACTGAACATTTGAACGCAGAAGAAAAAAAAGCTATACTTGAATTATGCAACGACTTCAAAGACATATTTCACAAAGACAAACTAACTTTTACGAACGAAGTAAAACATGAAATAAAAACATTTGACGAAATACCCGTTCACACCAAATCTTACCGCTATCCTTTTATACACAAAGACGAGGTTCAGCGACAAATAATGAAAATGTTAGATGACGGAATAATTAGACTGAGTTCCTCCTCATGAGCCAGCCAATTTGGAGGGTCCCAAAGAAAACAGATTCCAGCAACAAACAAAAGTGGAGAATCGTCATCGATTACAGAAAAGTGAATGAAAAAACCTTAAAAGACCGATACCCTGTCCCACGAATAGAAGATGTACTAGATCGACTAGGCAGATGCCATTACTTCTCAACCATAGACCTAGCGTCGGGCTTCCATCAAATTCAGATGCATGAGAACTCTATAGCGAAAACAGCCTTCAGCGTAGAAAACGGGCATTATGAATATCTACGTATGCCATTCGGACTCAGAAATTCCCCTGCCACCTTTCAGCGTGTCATGGACAACGTGCTAAAAGATCTGCAAGGAAAAATCTGCATGGTGTACATGGACGATATAATAATTTTTAGTTCAAATCTAGAACACATAGCTAACTAAAATTACTCTTTCGAAGACTTAGGGAAACTAATTTAAAAGTCCAACTAGATAAATCGGAGTTTCTCCGAAAAGAAGTTGAGTTTTTGGGTCATATCATCACACCCGAAGGCGTTAAACCCAACCCAAAGAAAATAGAAGCTATAAAGCTATTTCCTCTACCAAGAACTTCCAAAGAAATAAAATCATTTCTCGGTCTATTAGGCCATTATAGAAAATTTATTAAGAACTTTGCGAAAATAACGAAACCTTTTACTAAATGCCTGAAAAAAGGAGAAAAAATTATACATTCTCCCGAATTCATTGAAACATTCGAACTTTGTAAAAATTTATTAACAAATGATCCTATCCTACAATTTCCTGACTTCGAAAAACCATTTAATGTTACCACCGATGCTTCCAATTTTGCTTTAGGCGCCGTGCTAAGCCAAGGACCAATCGGTAACGATCTACCAATTGCCTACGCGTCGCGTACACTCAACTCCGCCGAAATTAATTATAGTACGATAGAGAAAGAACTTTTAGCGATAACTTGGGCCGTAAACCATTTTCGACCATACATTTATGGACGCAAAATCAAATTAATTACTGATCACAAACCCCTTAGATGGCTTTTCAATCTAAAAGAACACAACTCGAAACTCATAAGATGGCGACTTCTACTGGAAGAATATGATTTCGACATCCACTACAAGCCCGGATCACAAAATTCCAATGCTGATGCCTTGAGCCGAATAGAAATCAACGCAATGGATATTGAGAACGACTCTATCTTGGGAAATCCAGGAGATATAGATGAAATAATAGGAACCCTTACAGACGAAAATAACACCGACGAACAAAATTCAGCTGAACAAGAAATTATAGACGAACTGGAAAAACTGTTAAATTCAAACAACAAAACACCTAGCGAAACAGACGATAACGAAACTATACATTCAGCCCAAGAAAACCCTATATTAAGCATACCATACAGCGAAAATATAACCAACTCTTACAACAATCAATTAATAATTAAACAAAATGGAAATAAGTCTTTTAATATTACTAAGGAAACCCCATTTGATACTAAAACGCGTATTTCAGTTAATTTTACAAATGATTTCGAAAAAGAACTCATACACGTATTCAAAAATCTCATGGACCCGAAAAAACTCTATTGCATACATATCATAGAACCCGCAATCGAATTAATCCCAATACTAATTACTATACTTCAAAAAATCTTCAAAAATCACGCATTCAAATTAGTAATTTCAAGGAAATTTGTTAGAGATGTAGAAAACGCCGCAGAACGCAAACAAATTATGCAGTATCATCACGAAACTAAAACATGCCATAGAGGAATCAACGAAACTATCGAAGCTTTAAAATTAAAATATTACTGGCCCGACATGAAAAATGACGTCACCCGGTATATAAACGCATGCGACGTTTGTCAACAAGCAAAGTACGACAGACATCCCCCGGTCATTAAATATGCACTTACTCTCACCCCATCTAAACCATTTGAGATTATCAACATCGATGTATTTCAAATAATGAAAACAAAATTCTTAAAATTTTTGGACTCATTCTCCAAATATGGTCAAGCTTATTACATAGAATCAGTAAACGCAATATCAATAATCGAAGGTCTCTCTCATTTTGGCGTACCTTCAGCAATAACCTGCGACAGCGGAACCGAATTCCATTGCCAACTGTTACAAGAATTCTGTAAGTTACATAAAATCAAACTACACTTTACTACGCCGAGAAACTCTAATAGTAATAGTCTTGTAGAAAGATTTCATTTATCGTTATTAGAAAACGCCCGTGTTATTCATCTTCAAAATTCAAATATGTCTCCGAAACAAATTATTCAAAATTCCGTGCTAGGATATAATTCTTCTGTACATTCAGTTACTAAATGTAAACCTTTTGATATAATCTTAGGAGATACTAAGGCACTCGACCCTTTCGACCTCACTGAAGAAAATATTATTAATGATTTTTTAGAAAATAGCCGTCAACGACTTACTAATCTGTATCAATCAATAGCAGAAAGGTCATTGAAAGAAAAAGAAAAAGTAATTTCAAAACGCAACGAAAGTCGCGAAGATCCAGTAAATTTCGAAGACAATCAGACCATATTTATTAAAAATCGTGAAGCCAAACCATCCATCCATCCATGGCTCTACAACCCGGGGTGGGTCTTGGCCGCCTCAACAATTCTCCATTCATGTCGATCCTGAGTACTTTCTTCCCAATTAAAGACTCCCAAAGTTTGCAGGTCCTTGTGTATATTATCACGCCATCGAAGTTTTGGGCGCCCAAGTGGTCTTTTGTTGTTAGGGGCTTCTTCCCAGACCATTTTAATTAGCCTTGAGTCATTACTCCTCTGGACATGTCCCAGCCATCTTAATATGTTGGATTTAATTTCTTGTACTATACTTGGGCTATTATATAGTTCATATACCTCATTGTTCGTGCGCCTCCTATACCGCACTGTTTGTTGATCCCAGACTCCTCCGTATATTTTCCTAAGGATCTTTCTTTCGAAACGATTGAGTAGTAGCGTGTCTTGTACCGTCATGGTCCATGTTTCGCTGCCGTATGTTACAACTGGTGTTATAATAGTTTTATATATGTTTATTTTTGTTTGCCTTGTCAGAGTCCTTGATCTTAATAATTGTTGGGTTGCATAATAGCATTTATTTCCTTGAAGTATACGCTGTTTAATTTCTACTTTAACGTTATTATCTGATGTTATTAGAGCTCCTAGATATTGAAAAGTCTGTACATGTTCGAAGTTGTATTCGTCCATAGTAACATTTTGACGTATTCGATCTCGTCCTACGTTTCGTGTCATATGCATATACTTAGTTTTTTCCTCATTGACTTTCAGTCCCATTTTCTTTGCCTCTTTTTCTAGTTTTATAAAGGCTTCCTTCACGTTAACTGTACTTCTTCCTACAACATCTAGATCATCTGCATAAGCTACAATCAGGCAGGGTCCATTATGGCCGAATATGTTCGTAGTTCGTTCGGTTCGTCTTACTACCTTCTCCAAGGCTATGTTAAATAGAGCCGGCGACAGTGCATCCCCTTGTTTAAGTCCAGTTGTTATTTCAAAGGTTTCGCTGTAGTGTCCTTCTATTTTAATTGAACTGTATGATCCTTCAACACATACTTTTATCATTCTTATAAGTTTGCCGGGTATTCCAAGTTCTTCTAGTGCTGTCCATAAGCTTGCTCTGATGATGCTATCATACGCTTGTTTAAAGTCTATGAATAAATTGTGTAGGTCTCTATTAAAATCCCAGCATTTTTCTAACAGTTGTCTTAACGTAAAAAGTTGGTCTGTTGTTGACCGTTTCCTTCTGAATCCACTTTGGTATTCTCCAACTATTTCTTCTGAGTACGGTGTTATTCGCTTTTTAATTATATTAGACAACACTTTATATGATGTGTTAAGGAGTGTGATACCTCGGTAGTTGTTGCATGCCAATCTATTTCCCTTCTTATGTATTGGTATAATAACTCCTTAATTCCATTCGTCTGGCATCGATTCCTGTTCCCATATTTTTTGTGTTAGCTGATGTATAGTCTCCACTATTCTATGTCCACCTTCCTTTAGGCATTCCGCGGGAATGCCATCTCTTCCTGCTGCTTTATTATTTTTTAGTTGTTTTATTGCTTGAGTTGTTTCTTCAATGGATGGTGGATCAACCCAAACTTCAGCCATATGTCGCTTATCCTGTTCTTGGTATGTCGGGTCTTCTATATTAAGTAATTTGTTTAAGTATTCTCTCCAGGTGTCGAGGATCTCTTGTTTACTAGTCATAAGTTCACCTTCATTGTTCATAAGCATTGTAGTGGTTCTTGGGCGAAATCCTTTTTTACGCGTGCTTACTTGTTTATAGAATTTTCTTATGTTCCCATGTGCTCTGTTTGTTTCCAATTCCTGTAGTTGTTCATTTTGCCATTCTCTTTTCTTTTTTCTCGTGAAACCAAACGGAATAAAATAAAACCTCGATACGTGAAATCTAAAGCAAAACGCGACTTAGGTTCAAAAATACTTTTAGATAAAAATAAGAAGATTCATAAATCTATTGTTAAGAAACCCAATAATAAATAAATTATTTCTTTACAGAATTATGATCAGAACGAAGTTAAACTTTATCCTTGCCCTATTTCTAATCCTAATACCAAACCCAATAAACTCTGACATTGAAATCCACGAATTAGATACCCCAATTATGCCACTTGACTTAGGACCAGCAAAAATAATTGAAACCAAACATACATTTTTACACTATATCGAAACAAACCAATTAATTTCTCAACTACAAAATATAGAATACTTTTATATTAGAATTGAACGACTCCTAAACACCACGAATTTAGGAAATAATAAAAATATGATAATCGATCTATTCTCCCATAAATACTTACTCAAAACAACTACAGAAAAATTAAATAACTTAACTCCTGTTAAACGTCAAAAACGCGGATTAATAAATGGAGTAGGAACCGTTAGTAAATGGCTATTTGGTACTTTAGACAATGACGACGAGATGAAATATAATTCACAAATAGAAAAATTGTTTCAAAATCAAAATTCCATCAAACATCAATTAGAACTCCAAACATCCTTAAATCTCAACCTTATCGACCACTACAACAAAACTGTTCTAAGTCTAAATAAAAACCAACTTTCGATAAGAATCAAACTAAAAGAATTGTCCACAGAACTAAGTAATTTTACAGTAGATATATATATATATATAACTATGTAAGATTTTCTAACGCTTTAGACCAAATCATTCTAAATTGCCAAAATCTCATTAATTTTCTAGATAATTTCGAAAACGCCATTATGTTTGCTCATTCAGGAGTTTTACATACTTCAATAATTCCTATTAACGAACTACTAAAACTAGTAGACCATTTAGGAAATCTTTACGGAGAAAATAAAATCCTTAAATTCCAAAATTCATTTCACTATTAGGAATTAGCCGGTATACAAACTCTAATTAATAAAACTAATATTATTTTCGCAATACATCTACCTATCTTAAAAATTGATAATTACCAAACTTTTCGCCTTATTAGGCTACCTTAGCATAACTCCATAATGATTTCCGACAAATCCTTTTTGATACTCGGTACAAGCAGTCATCAATACGAAGACATCCCATGTCCGAAGTTGAACGACGTTTATCTATGCCAAAATCTCGAAGATATCAGTCCAGACTCTTGCATCATCCCAATTTTGAAAGCTGAAAAACCCACCTGTCGAGCAAGTTCAGCAATTTTGGCTCACCCGCTGATTGAAATAATTAACGACCAGTTTATCCTAGCCTTACCTTCAAGTGTGCTGATCAAGATTGAATCGAACTGTAACAAGAAACGCATTTTATTAGTCAAACAAAATACTCTATTCAAAATCCCCGCAGGATGTGAAATTAGGACCGAAAATTCTACATTTAGTAATATCCAAGAAATAACAGCAATAAACCCATTAATACTTCCAAAATTCGAATGGGAACTCACGAAAACAGAAAAATCCACAGAAGTACCCATAAAATTAGAAGCAATCGATCTCCAATCCATTAAAGAATTGAAACTCCAAGCTGAATTAACGAAGCCAATACAAAATCAAGAAACACACCCCGCAGTATGGAATATTCCCGGCCTTCTATCACTCCTAATACTAGCTGCCGTAACTTATATACTCTGGAGATATTTAAAACTGAAGAAAGAAGCTAACCACCAACCCCAACAAAACAACCCCTTTGACGGCGTTGTTCTATCTTAAGGAGGGAGGAGTTATGTGAAGCTAATTTGCATATTATATAATAATATATCATATTCATTCATTAGTTGTCAGCATTTAATTATAAACTAACTTGGTACTGTTTTCACATTAGGATCGACATTCTGTTTGTAACTCTGTAACAATAAAGTTGTATTTTAAAATTCAAATTAAACTTTTTAAAAAGATATTTCGTGAACAAAATATTTTAACTAGCGTCTATTTCTTAAGGTCGATTTTGGTGGGCCTATTAATATTAAACAGTCTAGGCTTTGTGGTTCAATTACATCGAAAGCTTACATAACGTTATTTGTGTGCATTGGTTCCAAGGCGGTTCACATCAAACTAATAAGCAGTTTGAGTTCGGATGCATTTTTGCACACACTAAAAAGGTTTATTGCGCGACGCGGTCTTCCAAGTGCTATCTATAGTGATAACGCAACTAATTTTAAGGGTACTAATAATTTACTTAGGGATGTGTATACGTTTTTTAGAATTAAGAAAAACGTTGATAAATTAGACGAATAAGGAGGAAATTTATCCCTCTTGCAAGCCCTCACTGGGGAGTATTGTGGGAGGCGGGAATAAAATCAACAAAGGTTCATTTGCGTAAAGTTGGGGAATTAATTTAAACGTTTGAGGAAATGACAACTGTGCTAGCTCATATTGAGGCTATACTTAATTATAGGTCACTTTGTCCTCTTTCTTCAGATCCGGCTGATTTAAGTTGCCTAACACCCGCTCACTTTTTAATTGGGGAACCTTTAACATCGGTACCTGAGAAGGATATATCGAACATACCTAATAATAGGTTAAATTTTTGGCAGCTTTGCACTAAAATAAAACAAAATTTTTGGAAAATATGGTCGGTAGAATATCTTTCAAGGTTATAAAATAGACTTAAATGGTATAAAGAATATAAAAATTTGGAAAAAGATATGATTGTGTTAGTTAAGGAATATAATGTGTCTCCATTTAAGTGGCCATTAGCTCGTATCATTGAGGTTTTTCCGGGATCTGATACTGAGGCACTTGGCAAAAATATAAACTAGTTATAGAGTTTACACTCGTACGATTACGAAGTAGTGTCCGTTGCCGCTCGAAGTATAATTGAAGCAAATGCTTCAAGGGGGGAGTATGTTGCATTACGCAAAATAAATTGATCAAAAATGATATGACACACCCTATATTGAGTCAGTAATATGTATGACAATAGGGTAACCAACCGATCGATCCACTCTCCTACTTTTGAAATTGTCCAGGCACCACTTGTAATATTTTGGACATGAGCATATTTTATTTCTTCACAAACACGTGGTTGATATTGGGCCTTGTCTCATAAAATAAGGTGACATATTGGGTCAGGTCAAATAAATAACACTGCATTATATATTATATGGGAGAAGAAATGTACTGAAATTCAGAACAAGTTTTTAGTAAAAATTGTAAGATAAACAGATAGTTGAAAATATGTGGTCCCAGGGCACAGACCAGAGCTCTGGTACCTAGGGTGTAACATAAAATCGGTTTTATGAAATTTAAGATTTACCATTATTTAGTGAAGTAAGTGTTTTTGTAATAAGTTGAAGTTATGCAATAGAGAGATAAAAAGCATGATTTCTGGTCCTTCGTTTTTATGGAATCCCACCAACACAACCCCTTTGGAAGTCTTAGGGTTTGTAATGAACTAATATTGAAGAGGGTATAGAGGGATTCAATAAACGTCGATTTTGACCATGAAGATGACAAACTCTAGTAAAATTCTGTATTATTTTTGTTTAACATAATGTTAGTTTTATTATTTTCTTAGTTCTCTAAGATAGTTATTTAAGTCGTCTATAACAAAAAAAAATATTATATTGACTATATGATGTTTAATTCTCATAAGCCACCTAAGCGATAGTTTTGGTTAGTAGAAGAGTTTTGCAAATCATGAAAATTTTCTTTATTTAAAAGCAACATGCAATCAAGCGCCATATTTGTGTATCAGCTAGAATATTAGCTCAAAGCTATAAATGTTTACATAACAAAATTTATTTTAATGTTTTTAACAATCTGTTGAAAAATAAGACTATAGATTTTTAAGAAAGCCATAAAGTTAAATTCATTTTTCTTAATACACAAACATGGCGCTTGATCGAATAATGTATAACCCCGTCAAATTCTAATATCGAGAAGCGACGATCGAACAGGAAGCAAGAAGTGATCAGTTACGACTGAACCAAGTTGGTCTATTGCTCATTGGAATACTCTGGGCATACACTGAAGATATCAAATCAGACGATGATTTGTAAACAGTGGTATCCGTATTAGTAGGTTTTGAATTTTTGATTAAGAAGTTTCATTTAGTTTAACTTTATTTTGTTCAATAAAATAGATTTAACCAAACAGGCAGTTGGAACTGTTCTAGGAGCCAACGAGTAAACACGTACCTCTCGTTAAGTTCTGTTTTTGTCAAAATCATTAAATACGCGTTAGTTAATGTGTATTGTTTTTCAAGTTTTATCGTCGAGTTTTTGTTATACTTGAACAAAAAGTGTGGAGCAGAATATCAGTAAGAAAAAGTTTTCTTTATTACGATCGAAGTGTACCGATTCCACATTAAACAACCAAGGTCGTTCGAGAGACCCGTACCAGTAAAATAAAATCGCAAGTCAATATGACCGATCTTCTACAGAATGCTTCTGACTTCAGGGGCTTCCAACATATTACTCAAAATAGTAACACCCAACCACAAAACCAACCTACAACCACCTACTCATCTGTTGTCAGTAAACAACAAGCACTAACTTTTCCCATAAAAAATCAAGCAACCATTTTCAACTCCTCGAATTATACCAAACTCGAAGAATATCTATTAGCTCTTGGTTTCATTATTGGCCCATCAAACATTCTATTTTCATCAAGAATATCTAGTAATCTGATTTGCATTTACCTATCCAGCAAAAATATTGTTGACAAATTCCTTAATACATATAATGGGACCACAATAATGAACGGCTCCATGCCCGCCGATTGATAACACCCAGCGAACGACTTCTCTTATCAAATGTAAGCCCCACTATCCCGCATGATGTGATAGATGAAGAACTACGAAAACTAGGCATCAAAACATTATCGCCATTATCTTTTTTGAGGATTAATTCTTCCAATCCCTCCTACAGGCATATCCTAAGCTTCCGCCGACAAGTGTATATATCCCCTTCTGAAATCCCCCTACCTGATTCCATACACCTATCACATGATAACACATCATACCGTATATTCTTGTCCCAAGAAAATCAATCATGTTTCAAGTGTAAACAGCTAGGTCATGTTGCAGCCAACTGTACGACTATCACATCTCAATCCAACAACGAAACTATATAATGGAAGAACCTAATATCGGAAACCTCTACCTCAGAGAATACTGTTGCAGAACCTCCATCACCACTACTGGTCAATGTTCCAAGTGAAAGCCAAATCTCAAACAAAACCTCAAAAATAAACATCACCGAAATCATAACTCCCCCTCCTCAACAAACTTCGGAGAATATATTCATCAAACCGGCAGAAAACCCTTAAAAGAAAAGTAGAACCAATATAACTGCAGACCAATCATCAGTAGAAGAGTTATTACTACCAGCCAAAACATTATTTGAAGACAAGACCTCCAGCCCTATACTGAGCTTCGAACAAATCACTGACTTTTTCGAAAATGTATATGGTTCTAATGACCCCCTCAGCGTGGCTAGAATATACACCTCAGATTTCCATGGTTTATTAGAAATGTTGACCAAAATATACCCATACCTAAAGGAGAGAAAGATAAAATCCAGATGCACGAAAGTCAAACTCAAAATCATGAAACAAGTGATAACATAGATACCCACTCATCATTAGACTCCTCCCAAGAAACCTTTTAATATAACATTCAAGTCAATCATTCAGTGGAACTCAAATGGGCTATATGCCCATTTGGAAATACTCAAAACCTTAATAATTGAACAGCACTCAACTATAATCTGCCTACAAGAAACAAACTTCGAAATTATAAATGCTTCAAAAAAACAGAGAACAACAGAATATAGCTAGTGGCGGAGTTGCTATATATATATATATATATATATATTATTCGAATTTGATTTAATTACAAAATTCTCCTGTGATCTTTATTTTCAACTTCCCCTGTATAACACCATTCAAACTTCATTTCATATAAAAAAACCGTTGTTAGTCAAGTAACAAAAACGCATAAAGAGACATAACACATATCTTGTCATAAATGAATCATAAAAAGTAAAAGATATCAATTACATTATATAATAAGTTATACAGTTCGAATCGGTCTTTCAACAAGTGTGCATCAATAGATATTTGTTGTAAACAAACCGGTTAGTGTAAAAACTATACTTACTAATTGACTATTAATAGAGGTGCGAAAAAACCAAAAACTTGTTGGTGAAAACACAAACAATTAAATCAAAATGAGTAAAAACGATCCCCCTGACGGAGGGGGATATTCAAATGAAATGGAATTGGATGGAAATAAAATAAACAACTCGGATAATCCTGGAAATGAAAAAAACATGGAAAAGGAACGAACAAAGAAATTATTCAATATCCAGAAAGCTCATCTCTACTCTGACAAGGTATATGTATTCATCGAAAAAACAAACAGGGAAGAGGAAGGAATAGGTAAAATGCACCCAATGAAGGTAGGCCACATTTTACATAAAAAACTAAAAATTCCAAACATCATCAGCATTGCAAGTGTAGGTAAAAATAGAGTAAGAATAGAATTAAAAACTATAAAAGACGCGAATAGATTAGTAACTGATGAAAGATTAATTGAGGAACAGTTAACAGCATTTATACCTAATAACTTATTGCAACGAAAGGGAATAATAAGAAATGTTGACACAATTTTCAAAGACGATTACCTTTTTGAAAACATAATTTCTCCTGTAACAATAACCGAAGTCAATAGATTCAAAAGAAAAATAGACATAGATAGCGAATCTGTTTTTGTACCTCGGCAAATGGTCCTATTAACATTTGAGGGGAACATGCTACCCAGTCATGTTTACATCAATAGCGTAGCATGTGCAGTCGAACCATACGTACACAAAGTCATACAATGCTTTAAATGTTTAGAACATGGTCATGTTGCAAAAAATTGTCGAAGTACAAAAACACTTTGCATTAATTGCTCTAAAGAAAAAGAGAACGAGCACAGTTGTAGGGATCCACAAGACAGTTTTTGTCTACACTGCAAAAGTGATAAACATAAATCAATTTCCAAAGTATGCCCTAAATTTGTTGAGCAACATAAAATAAAAAAACACATGGCAGAACAAAATTTAACTTTTTTAGAAGCAAAAACTGGTCTCAAAAATTCCTACGCAAATATAATTACAAATAACAAGTATCTGGTATTAGACACGGAAAACATCGAATCCTTTCCACCACTAACACAAAAAACAAACAGAAATCCTGGTAACACATACAGAACTAATATACCCATACAACCATCCACTTCCAACCAAACCAGAGCAATGCCATCCCATTCTCAACAACTCCCTGAAACAACACCACCCAACAAAAGAAAAAAAGTTTCCTCCCCTATACCAGAAGAACCCATGTTTCCTTTCACATTCGGGCCCGAACGTCCCCTCCCTCCTTTTGATAAATCAACATATGAACAGAATGCAAATGAAATTGTAAAATTATTTTTTAATGTCTTTCAAAGTGTACTAGATGATGTAAGCTCATTCGATGAATTAAAAAAAATAAATCCAACAATTGTAAAAAACAAAATTAGCAACATTTATTATAATGGCTAATAAGGTCAAAAGTAACTTTAAAATTTTGCAATGGAACGCTAAATCTGCAGTTTCAAATAAATTAAGTTTGGTGAAATGTTTGGATGAAAATGATATAGACATAGCACTTATATCTGAGACATGGTTTAAACCCAGCAGACAAATTTCGTTTAGGGGTTATGATATAATCCGGAGGGACAGGGATGATGGATATGCAGGTGTTGCAATCTTAATTAAAAATATTTACTCTTTTAAGGAAATCAATATTCAACAAAATTTCGTACCTGGAATCTTAATCTGCGGTATTCAAATATTAAACTCTAACGATGTATATTTCAACTGTTTTTCACTTTATTGCCCACCAGATATAAACACAAATTACACTGACTGGCAGAATGTGATTGGCTTACTGGATTCAAACAGTATAATAGGTGGAGATTTCAATGCACATCACGAGTTTTGGGGCTCTTACAAAAATAACCCCAAAGGTAAACAAATCAAAGAAGCTTTGGACGATAGTGATATCGTAATTTTAAACACTGGGCAACCCACGCGATTTACCAATAATAACAATCAATCTGCAATAGATCTCACGCTCTCCACGCCTGATCTGGCGCTTAACTGCCGATGGTACACACTTGCGGACGTTATGGGATCAGATCATTTCCCTATTATAATAGAAGTAAACAAAAACATTCACTTTGATGAAGATTATCTCCCAAAAACTAAATGGAACTTGCGCTAAGCCAACTGGAAATTATACCAGGACGCAGCTGATACTTTTTTTATCCAAAACTGCCGAAGAATGCATACTACTGAAGAAAAATATGATCTTCTTATCCAAGGAATTAAAATGGCTGCCGACGTGGCAATCCCGGTTAACAAACCCTTCAAACACAAAAAAGAAAAATTTTACCTCCTTGGTGGGACCCTGAATGCGACGCCGCAATCACTCAACGTAAACAAAAATTAATGGATTATAAAAATCAAAGTACCGTGGAGAACTACACACTATGCAAACAAGAAATAGCACGAGTAAAAAAACTATTAAAAGACAAAGCCAAGGATAGTTGGAGGAGATGGTGCTCAAAACTTAATAAAAACACACCTGTGACGGAGCTCTGGACTCAAGCAAAAAGAATGCAAAGAAAAGTAAGTAGTGTCAAAAAAAAGGACAGTACTGCATGGCAGGAGGACTTCCTTGATAAAATTGCACCACCTATGCCACTCGATGACATCAGCCACAATCTAGAGACACTCAAACAGTCCAAAAATAATCATTCCATTTTTTCAACACCTATTAACCTGAAGGAAATAGATTATGCACTTCAAAATAGGAAAAACACATCTCCAGGTTACGACGAAATTCGATATCCCATGCTTCACCATCTACCTCTAAATGCCAAGCAAATTTTAAAACAAATATTTAACGACATCTGGCTGTCTGGCGAAAGTATCTGAGTGGAAAAACATTATAGTCATACCTATTTTAAAACATGGCAAAAATCCAGACAATGCTGACTCTTATCGGCCCATATCGTTACTATCTTGTGTTCTAAAAATTTTCGAAAGAATAGTAAAAAATCGTCTAGAATGGTGGTTAAATCATATAAATGTCCTCCCTTCCACTCAATATGGATATAAAAAAAACTACGGAACTTATGACGCAGCGGCACATATTGTTACTGAAGTACAAGCATGTTTCGCAAAAGACGAATATCTTATCACACTATTTCTCGATATAAAATCCGCTTATGACTGTGTAGAATGGCAAATATTACGCGGAAAATTAATCGATCTGCAGGTACCTGTAGAAATAGCAAATATCATTTGCAAACTGTATGTAAATAGATCCTTAACAGTTCGACAACAGAATGGAACCCTGTCAAAAAGTCGGGTAGCCAACAGAGGTCTACCACAAGGCTCTGTATTGCACCATTACTATTCAATATTTACACTATAAACATTCACACAATTACACCCAACGCTAATATTATCCAGTATGCAGACGACTTTGCCTTCTACATACATTCGAAAAGATTCGAACAGTGCTTAACTTTATTTAATGCAGCTATAACACCACTTTTCAATTGTTTGGAGAAACATGGATTGGATATTTCTCCAAACAAATCACAGTGTGTGATCTTTACTCGACATAACATCTTAAATACCCCCACAATAACATTGGGAAATATTCAGTTCCCTCTAGTTAACGAATTTAAATATCTTGGTATTACACTAGACAGAAAGTTGACGTTTAAGACACACATAGAGGAAATTCTAGTAAAAGCAAGTAAAGGACTAAACTTTCTCAAATCTATAATGAAAACATGGTGGGGTGCAAACCCTCAAACTGCTCTAACTTTCTACAAGGCATACATAAGGTCAATTATAGACTATGGGTGCACATTATATGGCTGCGCAAGCAAGAAGGAGCTACGGAAGCTGGATGTCTTACAAAATAAAGCTTTGAGGTTGTGCATTGGAGCGATGAAATCAACTCCCATTGAACCACTTCGAGCAGAAACGTTAGAACCACCCCTAGAACTACGGAGACAAATGTTAGCAGAGAAAGACATCTTAAAATGTAAAACTAAAAATTCCCCGTTAATGAATATGGTAACAGCTTTAAACATTCATGACCTGACATCTAAATATTGGAAACATAAAAGCTCACCCCTTCTATGTGAAGCTTATAGAAACACAAGTAATTCCAATCCTACCAGCATTTCTGTAGATCTCATGAAACTTCTGCTAGATGTGACAATAATAATTCCGGAATATTCAGAACTTACAGCTCTAAACAATGCAGTAGTCAAACAAATCACAAGTACATATCAAAACTACACACCAATATACACTGATGCTTCAAAAAATAATCAAGGGACCGGCGCCGCATTCGTAATACCCCAACAGACACAACACTGTTACCAACTAGAAAAACACACATCCATTTTCAGTGCAGAATCTATAGCTATATTAAAAGCAATAGAATATACAATCCAAAATAATATTGAAAAATCTTTAATTTTTACTGATTCACTTGCTGTCCTAAATAGTTTAAAATCGCACTTAGAAATAAATTCAAAGTATAATAACCCATATATAACAAAAATTAAAATAAATCTGGCAGAACTCAATGAAAATCAACGAATAATTTTTGTATGGGTCAAAGCCCACACCGGAATTTTATATAATGAAAAAGTGGACGAACTGGCAAAACAGAGCATAATAACTGGCGAAGAAACGACCTGCTGGCTAACATTGGACGAAGGCATTAACCTAACCAGAACTAAAATGTACATAAACTGGAATAAACGATATAGGGAATATTGTAACACTAAACCTACTCGCTACACACAGCTAGTACCAAAAATCGAAAAGCGATGCTGGTTCGAAGATTACCAGCGCCCAAGGAAATACATAACCACCATCAGTCGTATGAAGTTTGGACATGCCAGCTATCCTGCACATTTATGCAAAATCAATATCCTGGATAGCAACCTATGCACTACTTGCAATGTCACGTCAGACTTAGACCACATATTCTTCAATTGCAATAGATACAAAAATCAAACTGAAAGTTTGGTACAAAAACTTCTAAATCTAAAAGTCGAAACTCCTTACAATATTTTGCATCTATTATCGACAAATAAAAAAAATATATACGACTGCCTTATTAGCTTTGTTACCGAGACAAATATTAAATTGTAGTCATTAGATAATCTTGCATTCCCAAATGTCTATCCTACTGTATTATTTATCTTACTTACCGTGGTCTACCTTGTATTTGTCTTAAAAAATGCCCTGACAGACCCCTGGGCGAGAAGAGAGTGACCTTTGTAACTTAATCCTATGTGTTAGGGAAAAATATTTATTTTCTGGGATATTGTTGATAGATAGGTATAATCGGCATCAACTCATTGTCACAATTAATCATAAAATTTGTCTGCAGGTGTACATATTTAGATCAATTTTACATGATCATTCAAACATTTTACTTACTTAGTGTCTGGCTGCATGGGCCTTAAAGCCATAAAAAAAATAAATTATATAATAAGAAATTGTAATATTCTTATTTGTGAAGCAACATGAACAAAATGTAAAACTATACATGTACATGTAATCATCGGTTATCATTTAATATAACATTCAATTCATCGACGTGTAAAAGTATTTATTATCGTCACATTAAGGCGATTGGTCCTTCAGAGCTCAGTACAATATAAGCGAAAACGACATTCCGCAATTATGCTTTTCCATCAAAAGAGGAAAAAGCAGAACATATATATATATATATATATATATATATATATATATATATATATATATATATATATATAGACGAAAACTATGAAGCATGCTCCTACCGCTTCAAACTAGTTTAGAAGCAGTTGCAGTGAGCATACCATCAACTAGAAAAATCAATCTATGCAAAGCAGAAATTGACGCCGAACAAATTAAGAACCTGATTGATCAAATCCCTTTACCACAAATAATGCTGGGAGACTTCAACAGCCATAATACATTGTGGGGATCGAAAGGAACTAACTCAATGGGACGGAAAATCGAAGAGATCATAGATGAATTCAACTTCGGATCGAAAACCCGATTTGACCTTTCCATCGGGGAATCCCCTGCTATTGACCTATCCTTTTGCGAACCAACTCTATCACCTTCGTTTAGCTGGAACGTGATACCTTTTTTATATGTCAGCGATCACCACCCAATAAATATTTCCAACGAACAAAACAGAGAAGAAAGCAATCTCCCTATTTACCAAAAGTGGAACACAAAAAATGCCAATTGGCCAGAATACTCAATTGCGATTGAAAGAAAGGTTGACGAACTCAATGGGGTCCACCAGAACTCAGATGTGAATAACCTATTACAATTCTTCTCCAATATAATAATCTGGGCAGCTGAGGTCCATGTAGGTAAAAGAAGCACATCAAACAGCACAAGCCGGTACCCTGATGGAATAAAGCTTGTGACAAAGCAGTTACCTCAAACAAAAAAGCCTTCAAGGAATACAAAAGGCACAATACCACAGAAAATCTCCTGGAGTTAAAAAAACAGAGCCAAGATGAAATACATAATTCGAAAAAGTAAGAAAGAGAGTTGGCAGACATTCGTAAGCAATATAAACAGTTCTACTCTTGCCTCTACTGTATGGAAAAATATTATGAAAGTCTCGAGAATTAGAACACTCAATGAAATAAAGTTTCTTGCTAAAAATGATCACATTATATCATCCAATGAGGAAATCACAGAAACCTTGGCAGAAAGCTTTGAAATGTATTCAAGTAACATAAACTACAGAGAATCTTTCAAATCACTGAAAACTAGTGCTGAAAAGATACATATAGATTTCGAAGAAGAGGTTCCCAACCCACTAAATGCACTAATAAGCATTGAAGAAGTCGAAGAATCACTTCAACAGAGTAAGAACTCAAGCACAGGACTAGATGATATTCCACTGATCTTCCTACAGAACCTTCCTTTGAATGCAAAAAAGTGTCTCCTACAAATCTACATTCATATCTGTATAAACAAAGTATTTCCTAAAAAGTGGTCCCAAGCAATCATTATACCCGTTCTCAAGACAAACAAACCAAAAATGGACCCAGATTCTTACAGACCCATATCCCTTACATGTGCACTATGCAAAATACTGGAAAAAATTGTAAACAAGAGATTAATGTGATTCTTAAAAAAAATCTAATAATTCCTGAACAGAGCGGTTTCAGAAAAACAGGACAACTGCAGACAATCTAGTCGATATGGAATCCGAAATTCATGAGGGCTTCGCCAACAAGCAGGATTGTATTGCAGTATATTTTGACATCACCCCCAGTTAAAGCAAGACTGTATGCAGACGATTTAGTCATTTTTACAAAAGGCAAAAATGTATATTCAATGCAAAAACAGTTACAAAAAACACTCGATAGTCTTGGAAAATGGGCAGAAACTAATGGCGTCCAATTCTCCCACGAGAAAACAAAATGTCTACTGTTCTCAAAAAACAAAAAAACATAATCCTGACATTCCTCGTTTAACCTTAGATGCTCGACCACTGAATTTTGTTGACAAATTGAAGTTTTTAGGAATGATATTCGACAAAAAGCTGAACTGGAAAGATCACATTATTAACTTGAAAAATGTATGTCAAAACGGACTGAACCTGATGAGAAAACTTGCAAACAGGAACTGGGGTGCTGATTACAACAGTCTTATGCTGATATACAAATCCTTAATCAGATCTAAGCTAGACTACGGCTCATTAGTATATTCATCTGCAAAAAAATCGATTCTGAGAAACCTGGATACCATCCACAATACAGCACTAAAAATCGCATTAGGAGCCTTCTGTACCTTCAAACCCCACTAATACTGCAAGACACAACATATTCTCTGATCGCTTCAAAAACATTTATGCTTCAAAACCAAATCAGTTCCTTCTTTCTACAAGAGAATCAACCGACACCTTGCAGAATTCCAGCTAACTTTTCCCCAAACATTTTCCAACAATATCCCCACCCCACCTCCTTGGATAATCAACCTTCCAGAAATAAATACAAACCTCTTACAATAAAAATGAAACCAACCCCCCCTAATCATTCAAAAATTCAATGAAATAATGGAAAATCACCAGGGTTTTTATGAAGTATACACGGATGTGTGAAAAACCGAAGATGGCGCAACAGCAGCTTTCATGAGCCCAAATTACAGCACCCCTTATAAACTGAATAAGACCTGTAGCATATACCATGGAGAACTTCTGGCTATTCTTAAGGCACTGGAATACATAAAAACCATAGAGCAACAAAATATAATTATTATATCGGACTCTCTCAGTGCACTTTCCAGCCTCTCCCAGGTATTTCCGAACAACCCAATCCTTCTCTCTATTAAGACCGTGCTATATAATCTGCAACTGCAGTACAAAACAGTAAAGTTCTTATGGATTCCATCGCATATCGGAATAAAAGGCAATGAAGATGTAGATAAATTAGCGAGAGGGTCAATTGGTGATGATACGATCCCAACTATACAGGAAATTGTACACACTGACTATAAAAAGACAGTTAAGGATTCTATCATCAGAGAATGGCAATCTCAGTGGAATAATTCTCAATCTAAATTATTTCAAGTGAAAAAACATGTCACCCCATGGAAATCAAACCCCGCCAGTAGAAAGCACCAAATCATTCTCTCCAGATTAAGAATTGGCCATACCCGAATAACACATAGTTACCTCCTTTCAAGAAGTAACCCACCAACATGTGAAGTATGCCAAAGTCAGCTCTCCGTCCAACACCTCCTAGAAGAATGTCCAACATACAATAACCAGCGACGTGTATACAACATTCCTCCATCATTTGAAGCAATACTGAACTCCAGATGTTATATGAAAAAGCTAATAGCGTTTCTAACAGAAATCAATATTACTAACGAAATATAATTATTGTAAATATCATTCAATGTATATATGTATTCATTGTATCATAACATTTCTGTATTTCTGTGTCTAGAATAACCTTAAAGGTTGAAGAGACTATTATTTAAATGAAAAAAAACAGGCCTTCATGTTCAGCCCCCTGCATCGCATCTCTACTAGCCAACATGTGTGTTTAGATGTAAACAAAAGACAAAACTAATGCAAAACTCAAGAGTTAACACTTTTTGCCTAGAGTATTTGTGTAACACGTTTATACAAAATTAAATCATTTGTTTTGTGGATATAACACTTTCATTATTACCCGTCTACTACAGTCACTTACGAGAATTGTGCGCCATCTATGATTCAGAAGATTTACTAATTGACGAAAAACAGAGTTAACACCTTGTAGACAAAATCTAAAATCTTGAAAAACAGTGAGTTAAGTCCTTTTTGAATTATCGTCTTCAATTACAAAAATGTAATCAAACTCCAAAACTGAGTAGAGGTTGTCGAAATTGTGGGAAAAGTTATGACAGTAGACCACCGAGATATTTGGAAAAATTGTGACAAACATGTTATTAAAAAGGAAGACGAGTATGTAGTTTTACCTTCTGTCCAACACATTATAATACAAACAAATGATGATTCTAGTTGACAAGAACAAAATCGAACGGGGTACAAAAAGGGCTAAGTTCATCTGCCGAGAGCTTCAACCAACAAGAATCTCAAAGAACAATCCTTGCGAAGTCCAGGTTCTAAAATATTCACAATCTATAAATAGTTTGTGAAAATCCCATATATCATTAGTGAAAATACAATTTAGAAACTGACCATTGGATTGTGATCACCCCATATAGTGTTATATGCAGATAAAATTGTAACAGACATTACAAAGATTTCTGTGAATGATATTTATTTAATTGAACTTAATAACAGCTGTGAAATTTTAATAGACAATATTTCTTCAAAATCCTTTGAATCCAAAGTGCCAGATTATAAGAACATTGATTAAACATATTTACATATTAATACAGATAAATTTACTTGAGATACCTTTAAGCTAAAACCTGTGCATTTAGATTCAATTGATCTTAACAAGCTGAACAATGTTATGTGTGCAATTCAAGAAGAAAAAACGTTAGCTGAGAAAATAGATTCGTTACCCATTCATTTCCAAAGTTTTTTTAAATTCTATATCTTATGGTTACAGCCTGAATTATATACGAAACATTCAACATTAGAAGAAAGAAAATTGAACCCAATCGGGAAACAACAAGTGAAGAGAAATTCCCCTAATATTGAACTCTGATACCTACATCTTCTCAGTTCTCTCTTAGGAGGATGGAGGAGTTACGCCAATGGATAATGTCCAATAAGTAGTTTTATTCTAAATTTATTTAAACACCATTTAGAACATTTATCTAAATTACTAGAATATTTTCACTAAGACTAATTCTGTTACAGCGTTCACAGGATTTTATAGACATTGAATTGTAGGTGAACCTTGAGTCATTAATGCTTTACCTGTTCTGTTATTAATTTCTTCTTCATGCTTTCCTGTTCTGTTCTATCAGTTATAAATCCTAAATTTCTGGTATATACATGTTGTATTGCTGTTCTCTCCATATTATTATCACCTAAAACCACATTAAAACATATCAATAGCATAATAATTATTATAAAAATCAATATTAACCATTGTTCTAAACTAATTTACCTACGACCACCCCTGTAAGTAGTCAAAAACACACAGTCTTCAATCAATGTAAGACGTCTATTACACACGGTAAAACAAAACGCACAGCTGTAAAGTAAATCGCACGGCTTCCATAGCAACCACTTAGCAACTGTCAATAGACGTAGCCATTTTATTCAAAATGTATTACTTAGATATTTGACGTTGAATTTTATTCTATATATAAATGGTAGATAACATTTATTAGATATGAGATTGCATTTAATACTAAGAGTTATTTGGAATTATATGATAATAGGTTCCGTTTCATTCAATCCGCATCTTTTAGCTGTCTGAATGTATCTCATATTAGTAAACAATAGTATGTTATACACCAAGCGACTAAAGTGGCCCATTTAATCCCGCCGGTGGTGTTTGATTCCCGAGGGAAGTAATCCACCTAAGGGATTAATGTCACTTTAGTCGAGAGGTGTATACACTATTTTATGCAATTCCGGTAATTCTACATACATTTCTAATAAAAATAAATACTACTTAGGACAGACTTTTACGAAACTTGGCTGGGCATCGAGTGTGAACTTCTAAGATGCTTGGCTAGGCATCGAGAAGCGACTTTTATGAAACTTGGCTGGGCATTGAGTATGTACGTTTTTACTTGCACTTTAAACACCTTAATAAGATTATAAACACAAGTACAAGTGGGTCGTAGGTAAAGTATAGTACATAACTCGTGTTGTAACGCATTTAACGCACTCGCCGCTACGCGGCTTCGTGCGTAACTTTTCCGTTCGTGTGGAAAATGCTTCTTACAACATACGTTAGGTAATATACTATTAATCCTATCAATTTTATACCTCAAATTCAATTCCTGTCATTTAAAAGTCTGTTCAATAGATTAGTTACCTGGCACGTATATCCAATTAGAATATTTTATATAATCCAATTCCTTTCTTAATAATTTTATTCTAGGTTGATGAATTTCTTGTTAACCGTATCACCGTTAGTTCTTACTGTCTCATATTTTGTTAATTTCATGGTTGCAGTTGAAGGTTCTTCTGAACTTCTTGATGAGGAGAAGCTAAAATCATTATTTGAATAATATACGTCAGACATTAAAAAATTGTATTAATTTTATTATTTTCAAATCAATAACCTCAAATACAAAATGTCATTGGATATCTTATTTCCAACTGTGTCGCGTTGTGAGAAGGATATAAATCACTTTTTACCAAATGGCAAACAAATTTTTGTCTTGAATGATAATAGGAACAGTTTAATTTAAAATCTAACAATTATTACAGAAATATTTTATGTTTTGACAACGATGACATAAATATGCTCCCACATTTTACACCGTTTCTTTTAATTTTCCCTAATATGGTTCATTTGGTGGTAGCAGTTGACAGTACTGGCTTTGAATCATTGAATCTATCTTTTCGGAAACTATGATCGGGTTGACCCGATCATGATCTGAACGTTCGGAAAATAATCCGGATCACGTTCAGAAACTGAACAAACTTAGTGGATCATATGTTTGGATCCTTTCAAATGCGACCAGCTGACGGATTGTTTCGTTTGTTTTTGATGTCTTTAAGCTAATATGTTATTAATTCGTTAAGCCTAGTAGTGGGCAGGTTGCTAACTAAGACTTGTGGTTTTTATAATTTTTGGCATTTCGATATAAAAAATAGATTGTTGGTATTAAAATTTAGTGTCAACGATGAGTGAAAACAAATTAAAGCTTTACAAGATGAGCATGGAGAGAAGTACATGAAAAATCAACGCACGAAACTAAAGTAATGAATATAAAAAGTTTTTGTCAAGTTTTAAATTTGACATTTCCACAGAAAACGGAACGCGTCATTCGTAAAATCTGATAAAAATCTCGTTCTGGGTTAGGATCCGCAATCAACTGATAAGTGATCTATCTGATCTAGGATTACCGTTGCTGAAAAGCCATTATATTGACGCCATATTAAATTTAATTCCGCAAGACTGTCGTAGCCCAAAAAAGCAAGACAATAATGGAAAACAATAATTCTTCTTCAAAAAAAACATCACCTCTAGTTGAGATGTCTCATTCCGCAACAATTTCGGTACCAAAAACAAACAAGACAAAGGTCGAAGAAGCTAACAGTTCCTCTTCAAGAAAAAGAGCCCCCCTAGTTGAAATACCTCAGTTTCATTCCGCAGCTCTATTAACATCGGAAATTGAAGAGGTGGAATTGAAAAATAACGATAACCGTCCAAGAGAAATCACCTTTACTTACCAGCCAGCTCAGGGACAACAGTTAGATCTCGCAAGAGCGTCAGAACTGTTTATTTGTGAAGACTGTTTAAGGCTAAAAGCTCGCGATTGCTTAGAAGAGAGTGCTTAAATTGCGGTTCTAAGAAATGCGACCACAGTGTAAGGTTAAGTAACCCTTTTACATCAGTAAAATCAAATACTTACATTCTAGGAGTTATGAAGAAAAATTTATGCATGTGTTTTTTTTAAATTGAAGGTGTTTTGTTCTGTCAGATAAGATAATAATTGTTTTTTTATTCAAAGTTCTAATTCTTGTTGAGTCCTAAAACTACTGATACGTCTGCTTCCGTTCTGGCCGCTCTTCATGTGGAGTTAATTTAGCTCTAGATGGGTAATTGAGGTGTAACATTTGTTTATAAAAAGTTGTATAATTGAAATAAGCGGTTTAAATAAATATTGTTGTAAGTAATTGAAGTATTTTTGTTTGTCTACATATGGTAATAAATCAACAGTGACGGAAAAGTAGAAGAAAGTCTAAAAAATTATCGCCCTCATCTCCTTCCCGTAGTTACGCCACAGGAAACAAACACACTACTAGATTTCATTTTTCTTTTCTCGGACTTTGGCATGTTACATCTACTAAATTCGACCAGAGGTAGCGTTGACTCACTATACCCCAAGTTATGAATCTGGTTTATCTTGAGATTGAATTGGTCAGCATACATTTCACCGGCGCGTTTTCTTCTGATGGCTTGCAACCGAACTCGAGATGGAAAAGCAGGCGTAATTTGCGGCACAATAAGCAGACGTGAAGTTCTAATTTTGTTGGCTCCTATTACACGGCAGATATCTTGAAATAGGGCTGACTCAAAATTGCAATGGATGTATGTGTACAGGGTGTCCCAAATTGGTGTGTTTTGCAGAGTATCTCGTAAACTAGAAGAGATAGAAGAAAAGCAGTTAAGATGTTATGACTTTTTTTTGTTAAAGTAACGATAGTCTAATTAAATCTTTAGTAACTACCTGCAGTTGGAAGATACAGGGCGATTATTGAAAATTGTCGAAAACTACAAGGTACTATAACTTCTTAATTAAGAAAAATATAAAAAAACGTTATGGAAACTTTTGATAGATATAATATTAAAGAGTTCAATGGCGCACAGAATTTTTTTGTTAACGAGCTCACTAAGGAAATATAATGCAAACTTATGTTGTTTTAAATGGGACACCCTGTATATTTTGACGTTTTTCGTTTCCTTTTTTAATTCTCATTCACCTGATATGACATATTATATATCCATTTTCAATGGTTGGAGTTACAGTGCAAATAAACCATTTATGGATGTTATCAGTTGAAACACCCTTAAAAAATTGAACACTCAGTAACGAAATTTAACATTTTATTATAAGGATACTGACGGGTGACAATTTTATTTATCAAAATTAGAATTAATAAAAAATAAAACCAGATTAAAAAGATATAAAAACAATAAACTTATGAAACAACAAGAAATATTATAACAACTAATCTACCTATAACTAATTTTATTAGAATGTAAAAATTACATTAAATGTTCAAAATGTCCTCCGTTTTCATCGATTAAAAAGTTTTTCGTTTAAATAATCTTCAACCAATTCAGCATTACCAAAAATAAAATCAGTAGGTAAATATAGCTATTGATTTTCAGTACCTATATTATTATAATTTTGAAATTATTGTATCTGTTTTTTGGTAAATAACATCACGAAATAAGACGTCTGTATTTTCTTACATCCTAATAAAATTAGTTATAGGTAGATTAGTTGTTACAATATTTCTTGTTGTTTCATAAGTTTATTGTTTTTATTTTTTTAATCTGGTTTTATTTTTTATTAATTATAATTTTGATATATGAAACTGTCACCCATTAGTATCCCTATAATAAAATGTCAAATTTCGTTACTGAGTGTTCAATTTTTTAAGGGTGTTTCACCTAATAACATCCATAAATGGTTTATTTGCACTGTAGCTCCAACCATTGAAAAATTGATATATGTCATATCAGGTGAATGAGAATTCAAAAAGGAAACGAAAAACATCAAAATATACAGGGTGTCCCATTTAAAACAACATAAGTTAGCATTATATTTCCTTAGTGAGCCTCCCACCAAAAAAATTCTGTGCGCCACTGAACTCTTTAATATTATAGGTTTGTTCCAACCGAAGTAAATACCGTTTTATTACCGTACAACCTCAGTAACGCAGCAAATTTGATGTAAATTACACAGACTTATTATATTCACTAATCAGCAGGTCAACTGGGTTTGTATCGTAATTGTACGGTTTTTGTGTTGGTTGGAACAGACCTTAGGTATATCTATCAAAAGTTTTTATAACGTTTTTTTATATTTTTCTCAATTAAGAAGTTATAGTACGTTGTAGTTTTCGATTCCCTGTATCTTCCAACTGCAGGGAGTTACTAATGATTTAATTAGGCTATCGTTACTTTAACAAAAAAAGATGTCACAACATATTAACTGCTTTTCTTCTATCTCTTCTAGTTTACGAGATACCCTGCAAAACACACCAATTTGGGACACCCTGTACTAATTATTTTATACTATTTTTCAAATCTATGCGAACTAAGACGAAAAATAATTCCTGTTTTCTTAGTATTAAACGCTGTAAGAGGAATAAATAAAAACACTTCCGTAAAAATACATTAAAAATGAAAAGATGCCATCTAGATTAACCTTATAAATAACACTAGTCGGTCAATCGAATACTGGATGTGCGAAAATTCGAAGCCCATTCAAGTAAAGGCATATTGTTACTTTTAATAATTATACTCAGTGACATAGAAATCAGAGCACCCAGTAACTATTATTTTATTTCAAAAATTTTTCCCGTACATGTTTATCATGAAAATCTTAATACCAGATTAGAGTTAGAGCGCTATCAGTTGAACATTCCTAGTTATTTTTGCTGTAAGTACTGGACGAACTATCGGCAGCTAACTGAGTTCGAGAGAGGTATAATTGTTGGTATTCGGGAAGCTGAGCTGTCGTTTCGAGAAATTGCTGGTAGAGTAAGCAGTAGTGTGGATAATGTTGGCAGATGTTATCAGGCATGGCACCAAGAAGGCCGTACACGAAAAGCCAGAGGCAGATAACGAGTGAGCAGGACAACAGAGGGCCAAGATCGTCGCCTAAAGTTATTAGCTCTAACAGATCGTTTCTCATCGACAAGGACAATAGCAACTCAGTGGTCTGCAGAACATGGAGGGGTCCTTGGAAAATGAAGGACTGAAAAGAAGGTTCGAACTATTTTCGTACCGACCTCAGTTGGCTTTACCTTTAACTTTGGAACATCGAATAAATCGACTTCAGTGGTGCCAAGAAGGACTAGTGTGGACTCAGGAATGGAACACGATCGTTTTCAGTGATGAATATCGGTTCTGCCTAGACATGCATGATGGTGGAGCGAGGTTGAGAAGGAGGCGAGGTGAACGTCGTAACCCTCAGTTTTTTGTTGACCGGCATTTACATCGCACTGTTGGCGTTATGATATGGGGTGCTGCTGTTTCTGGCTCAAGGTCACCTTTAGCCTTCATCTGGGCAATATGAATGAACATCGATACATTCAAGAAATATTGGAACCTCATCTGATTCCTTACCCCAGGACACTTCAAAATCCAACTTTTCAGCAAAGTAACACTCTGTCACATATAGCCAGACAAACCTTGGACTACTCACACCAGGCTCAAATTCATCTCCTACCTTGGTCCACAAGATCCCCGGATTTGTCACAAAAACAAAAAAAAAATGGAGGAGGAAGCGCTCGAGATAATAACTTCAAAAGAAAAAGTCGACTTGAACATTGCCAATGTTTTACTTGAGAAACATAAAGTAGATTTAGAGAGAGCTAAAGCGTTCTTTGTTGATATAGCAACGCTCCGCAAATTTGGAGTTAATACATGTTCGTCGCTATATCAACGAGTTGCACTCTGTTAAAAACTATATTTTTATAAATATTTCCTGACTAAATAATAATGTTCATACTATCTCAGGAAATAAAGAATAAAACTAGAGTGCAGTAAATTTCATAGAATACTTTATTCGCTAAATACAGTGTTTATTAAAGAAGTTTTCACTGCAGTATCAACATTATTCCTATCTGGAGTATTTTCTTCGTCACTATCATTTGGATCTTGTTCAACTTCTTCCTCGTCTTCTAAAAAATCACTTTCACCTAGGCAGATATCGTGGAGAACAGCAGTGGCAGTAAAAAAGTTAATACTGTTTCCACATTGATGGCCATCCTTACAGATAGACAAGGAAATCTTTTTAAAATGCCGAAACATCTTTCTATTGTGTTTCTGGTAGAGCAATGTGCCTTGTTGTATTTCTGTTCTGCTGGTGTGGTTGGGTTCAACAACGGAGTTAACAAATACCTAAAAAATGGAATAACAGATATTTCTACTATTGTATTTGCAAACACAGAACTTTTAGTATTTATGCACATATTTTTTACAATAAGTAGCGATCAAGATCAAATAGTACATTATAACCATCTGTAATACATCTTTTATAATTGCTTATCAATTTATTTACCTTTCATAATTAATTTATTCGAACAATTTCAGCACAGTACCGTATAAAAACATGAAAACTGTTACTTCATCAACTCGAACATTACCGCTAATGGTCCTATAGTGTCACTATTGGGAGATTTTTCGATCTATAACTTATGGGTCGATTTATGGAACCAATAACGCCCTATTGAACGTTTGGGAATACGAAAACACACGATTAGGCCGAACCAATAGCGCTATTGAACCAATAAGTTTACCGGGTCCTTTCTGAATGCGGAAAATGATTTTAGTGAACCAATAGCGGTTTTATGGGACCAATAACTTGTATTGGGCGTTTAGGAATACGGGCCTATTGGCCGTATTCCTAAAGCATCCATAAGTCGATCTATAACTATTGGTTCGATAAAATTTATTGGTTGCATAACTGTAAATGGTATTCCCATCGCTCATTTATGGAGTCTCTAACTATTGGTCAATTTATAGAATCAATATCTATGGACTTGATAAAATCATGGGAAATTTTAATATCTTCGATGTGTAACAAAGGAATTTAACCATTGCGCATGCGCTTTTAACGATATACAATAACCACAAACTAATAATTCATTTTGTTTCGATTTCCATTTCCATTCGATTGTTCCCTGGTTCAGTTTGTTCATTTAAGTGTGCAATGGAAGAAACAAAGAAGAGGAAGCGTTCCAGTAATTACACGGAAGACGAAAGGGCTGAGTTATATGCCATTGTGTAAAGACAGGAGAGTGTCATAGAAAATAAAAAAAACGACGGTACCTCGGTGAAAGCTAAGAAAGCCACGTGGGACGCCGTGGCAAACACGTATTATTCATTGCAGAAGACGGGTGTTGGAAATTCGGGGCAACTCCAAGCATTATATGATGAAATGAAGCGGAAAGCAAAAATAAATGTAGTATATGAAGAAGAAGAAGTCCTTGAAGCAATTCCAGTACAGGAAGCGCATAAAAAAATACAAAAAAAAACAAAAAAATGGAAGATGAAACGCTCGAGATAATAGCTTCAAAAGAAAAAGTCTACTTAAACATTGCCAATGTTTTACTTGAGAACATAAAGTAGATTTATAGAGAGCTAAAGCGTTTCTTGTTGATATAGCAACGCTCCGCAAATTTGGAGTTGATACATGTTCGTTGCTATGTCCACGAGTTGCACTCAGTTAAAAACTATATGTTTTACAAATATTTCCTGACTAAATAATAATCTTCATACTATCTCAGGAAAATAGATTTTTAATTAAGAATAAAACTAGAGTGCAATAAATTTCATAGAATACTTTATTCGCTAAATATTAAAGATGTTTCCACTGCAGTAGATACCTAGGCAGATATCGTGGAGAACAGCAGTGGCAGTAATAACAGTTGATACTGTTTCCACATTGATGACCATCCCTACATATAGACAAGGAAATC
Source organism: Galeruca laticollis (assembly GCA_963921935.1). Classification (NCBI taxonomy): domain Eukaryota; kingdom Metazoa; phylum Arthropoda; class Insecta; order Coleoptera; family Chrysomelidae; genus Galeruca; species Galeruca laticollis. The sequence goes on from OY998180.1 coordinate 169,889,144, forward strand.
TTCTTTTTAAAATGCCGAAACATCTTTCTATTGCGTTTCTGGTAGAGCAATGTGCCTTGTTGTATTTCTGTTCTGTTGGTGTGGCTGGGTTCAACAACGGAGTTAACAAATATCTAGAAAATGGAATAACAGATATTTCTACTATTGTATTTGCAAACACAGAACTTTTAGTATTTATGCACATATTTTTTAGGTTATGATTACAATAAGTAGCGATCAAGATCAAATAGTATATTATAACCATATGTAATACATCTTTTATAATTATTTATCAATTTACTTACCTTTCATAATTAATTTATTCGATCGATTTCAGCACAGTACCGTAAAAAAACATCGAAACTGTAACTTCATCTACTCCAATATTACCGCTAATGGTCCTATAGCGTCACTATTGGGAGATTTTTCGATCTATAACTTATGGGTCGATTTATGGAACCAATAACGCCTATTGAACGTTTGGGAATACGAAAACATACGTTTCGCCCTGTCGTCAGCATAAAGTCGGGTTCAAACTCTAATTAACGAATATTTGTTGAAAGCGCGATTGGTTTTGCGGGAAATTGGAAGTGCTAAATATATTGATTTATTTAATATTCAAAACTAAAACATTATTTTAAACTCTCGTTATTAAACCTGTATGTGTATGAATTGGGGTTCAATGCATTGTAAGACTTTAAACTGTTTTATGTTCTTAGAATTTCACTTAACATTGAAATTAAGGGATTTGGGTATTTTAAAATGCTATTGTTCGTTATGTAGTATCTATGTGATTTATAGTTTGCAGTATTTGGGTCATTGGGTCGGTTATTTATAGGCTTAGGGAATTTAAAGATTTATGTTTATTATTATGGTTAAAAGTCAATTAGTACATTTTATATTTAGGGTGTATTTTTTGTATTTTAAGGGTTTAACTTAAATAAAAAAAAAATTTTTAAAATTTTTAGTGTTTAGTAGTTATTTGTTAAATTTGGATCTATAGTTTAAAATATAATTATGAAAGGCTATAAAAAACAAAGAGCGGTAATAAAAGGTGCAATCACGAAATTAGAAACGTTTGTATTGTCAAATATTAATGACCTAAATATAGATGTAAGTGAATATGTTACTAGGGAAATCCTTTTACAGAGAATCGGTATATAAAGATATATGAAGATTATTGTATGTTCAAACTAAAATAGAAGCACTTGGCGAGGACGAAAGTGAGGACAGAGATGAGGCAGAGTTAAAGTACCTCTCTGTTTGGTCTAAAATAAAAAAAACGAATTAAACAACTCAGTAATACAGAAAATAGTTCGCAACAATCAGTAGGACAACATATATTACCGGTTCAATACAGGGAGCGGCTAGGTTACCCAATATCAATACTTCTACGTTCTCAGGAAAAATTAAAGATTGGCGCACATTCATAGATCTTTTTTCTGCAATAATTAATAACAATCCAACATTAGATGATGTTCAGAAATTTTTATATTTAAAGGGGACTTTCAGGGGTGAAGCGTGGGATACATTTCAAACACTCGGTATGGCTACTTACTAATTTATTTAAACACTAACACTTAATTTATATATACAGTAAATTCACTTAGACTAATTTATATAAACAGTTCACTAATTTATATTCACTAATTTATTTGTTTATCTCACGATGTCAAATTATCAACTAACTAACTCTTCCTGATCAGTCCCCTTATATATTAAAGCCATTTTTACTAGTAAATTCCGGACAATTGATTCTGGCATTTTCTAGATAACTCTGGTCACAAAAACAATGTTTACATAAGATAGTCGTAGAGTCGTAAACAGTTTTTTATAACTGCGTATCCGCCATAATTTTAACTTTTATACCTGGCTTAGACAGAGTCGGATTTAGGGACTATACCAGGTTGTTGTTTCGTAACATTATAAAGGATTTACCGACTAACGAAATTTATGCTAATGCTTTGAAGTTATTAAATAAACGGTACGCTAATAAGTTAATAGTAATAAATCCTCACTTAAAGGGTATGCTGGATATTCCTTCCATTAACAAAGGAACGGGAAAACAAATTAGACCATTTTTAACACATATAAGGCTGCATTTAAATTCTTTGAAAGCGCTTAAATTGCCGGTAAAAGAATGGGATTTCATTCTAATTTATCTATTTACGCAAAAAATAGATTATCAAACGCATAAGGCTTACAGATTAGAAAAGGTAGTAGGATCGTCAGGGCTTGAGTTACCAACATTCAATGAGTTTTTAGATTTTTTAGAAAAGCGTTGCGGAGCGCTCGAAAATGTGGAGTTACAATCGTATAAGGGTCTTCATTCGGGAACAAAGGATAAACAGGTAAAATTTTCTTTGTTAGTTAACAATAATCAAACGGTTATTGAGGCAAAACCAAAATGTGACTACTGTAATCGCGCTGTAGTTAAGTGTTATAAATTTGGGAATTTAGGAATACGTGAGAAACGTCAGTTTGTAAAAAGTAATAACCTTTGTTTCAATTGTTTAGGAAAATCGCATAATGCAAATCAATGTAAGTTAAGGGGTTGTGTAACACTTGCGGTAAACGGCATCATGTTTTATTGCAAGATGAAGGAGTTAACCATAAGCAAAACTTGGGGGTTAATTATATCCAAAGGTCGGGCGGTGGCCAAGGTCCAGTTAGTGGCCATGGTGGTCATCAAAATATAACTAATAATATAATAGCCAGGGTGGGCCTCAACGAGGTGAGGCTCAATGAAATGCATTGTTGAAAGTGCCGGTGGCACGTGTGGATTTAGTTTCTAATAATGGTTCAAGTCAGCATCAGATGCGAGAACAACAAAATGTTGTTGCATGCTCGCATATACCTAGATCTCAGGTGTTGTTGGCAACTGCGCAGGTAAATATGGTTACCTGCGAGGGTTATATGGTTCAGGCAAGGGCGTTGTTAGATACGGGTTCTCAGTCTAATTTCATATCTTCAAATTTTTTGAAAAAACTTCGGGGTACTAGAATGAAAAGTACAAACTGGGCGATTGGTGGTATTGGCAAAAACATTAGTGTGATTGACAAGTACGTCGATTTGGTTTTGGACTCAAGGGTTGACAACAAATTTAGGGTTTCGGTAAATTGCGGGGTTTTAGATGAACTCACGTGTAAGTTACCACAGGTGTTAGTTGATACCAGCAAAATTAATATTCCATATGAAGTAACGCTGGCGGATCCAGCATTCTTTCAGCACTCGGATATTGATTTGTTGCTATCGGCTGATTTATATTTTCAGGCAATTCTTCCGGAAATTATACGTGTAGGCCCAGGGTTGCCTATTCTTCAGAATACACGTCTAGGATGTATTGTGGCTGGAGCGGATCCAATGGCTTACAACATTGGAAAACGGGGAAATTTTGGCAATATGGAAAATGTAAGAACTAACAATCATTTAAGTGTTAAACATTTTTGTCAGTCGGAGGTAACAGATGTAAATGATTTTATTCCAAGGTTCTGGCAACTGAAGGAAGTGACAAATCAAAGATTTTTGTCACTTGATGATATAATGTGTTAAAAAATATTTCGGGAAACGCACAAGCGACTTAGGGATTAGGGTTAAAAAATAAGGATATTTTTAACCCGTTAAAGACTGGCGTTACCATACGGTAACGGTAAACATAGGTTCCATTTTTAACGTCTGAATTGTAAGTTTCGGTAGTTTTTGCTAGATGGCGGTAAATATCCGTTTTAGGTATGAACTATAAAGAACATCTTAGTTTGGTTTTGACCTTGTTAGTGAGTGCATGGGTGTAAACTACAAATTTATTTCGACAATTCTGCAAGGCTTTGAGTAATGGAGTCCATAAATTTTGCGTAAGTATTTATTGCTTATTTTAAAACATGTAGTAAGTGTTAGTTATTGTATTTTACTTTATAAATATGTACATTTTTGTATGTTGTATTTTGTTTTGTCATATGTCTTAGATTTTTTTTACATAGAGGCATTTTTTGTTGGTGTTGCCATATGGTAATGCTAGTCACATTCATTATCATTTTTTTAAGAAGTGTTTTTTTTTCAGGCGCGGTTTCTCATTGCAGGAAGCGTTAGATATTGCCTTTTCCGAAGATATTGACGGTATTTACGTTGAACCACCCGAGGCTAATGTGTTAACGGATGAAGACTCTGCAGATGAGGATTCTGGGGGTACAATTGATAATCTTTCGGGTCGACAACTGCGAGCTCGAACCGAAGTCAAATTTTTTAACAAAGAGAACGTCACTGCAGAGCCAGATCTTCCCACTTCCAGTGTTTCAGCTTCATCGTACCTCCCAAGGTCTAAAAAAGACTACAGCTGGATTAGCGGTGATCTTCAGGCGCAGTCAATAGATTTTCCCAAACCTGATTATAAACAATTTATGGCCTATTTTCACATGGTTTGTTGATGTCACAGTAATGAACGCCTGGCAAATACACAGAAAGTCTGGTGGAAGGCTGACGCAACTTGAATTTCGAGGAGAAATTACATCGTGCTACTTACAAAGTTATGGGACCATGCCCAAGACTGGTAGACGACCCAGAACCTCAAAAACCAGTCTATCGTTGAATAGAATTTCGGACGATATAAGATATGATGGAATGAACCATTTAGTTGTTGAAACCCCGGATAAAAAAAGAAAAAGATGCGCAGGCGAAGGCTGTTCATCGAGTGTTCGTACAATGTGTAACAAATGTAACTTGGGCCTTTGCATTCCATGCTTTTATATATTTCATACGAAGTAAATGTTTTTAATACTTTTATGCATTTTACTTAGAATTATAATATTTTTGTAAAAGTTAATATTTTGAATAAAAAGTGCATATGAAATCCTAGCGTTACCATATGGTAACAGTGTTTTTTTTTTGAACGGTGAAAAAAATAATTTTTTTTCCCCCAATACATTCTTAATTACGAACATGATAACATATATTTCAGTACAAGAACTAAAAACAAATAAAAAACAAAACTTCGCCTTTAAAGGGTTAAAAGGATGATATTTTTAAACTAGGAAATTCATTTAACTCGGCATTTAAAAGGTTAAGGTCTATGGAAAATAGGTATTTTAGGAATCCAGAATTGTTTGTGTGAATAAGGAGTTTATTCATGAATATGTTAAATTGGGGCACGGAAAATATGTTGAGGATGAGAATAATATTGGGAATAGTGTGTTTTTACCGCACCATTGTGTGCTTAGGGAAGATACATTGTCCACCAAATTGCGGGTGGTGTTATCAAACTTCAACAGGCCTTTCCTTAAATGATATTATGCTTTCGGGGTTTCCGGTTCAGTCGGAACTACTTGATTTTATTTTGAGGTTTCGGACATATATTTATATGTTATTGTTGCGGACATAAAAAAAGATGTATCGAATGGTGCACATTAATCCATCTCAGCAGTTTGTGGCGAGAAAATTCTGTTAAAATAATAGAATTAAACACTTATGGAACAAATTCAGCGTCGTACTTGGCCACACGGTGTCTAAATCAGTTAGCGTCTGAAGAAGAATTATTCAAAGGCTTGCAAGGCGATTGTTAAGCAGTGCTATGTAGATGATATTCTTTGCGGTTCTAATTCAAGAAATGAGGCTATTGAGCTTAGGGATAAACTAATAAACTTATTAAAGTCAGGTGAGTTTGAGTTACACAAATGGTGCTCAAATGGTATTACGCTTTTAAAGTCAGTTGAGACTAGTATTAATGTAGAGTAGGTTGAAATAGGTGCAGTTTCTATTAAAAGTAAGATTCTTGGGTTAGTTTAGCTGCCAGTTGAGGACATTATAAAGGTGTCTTTACCGACCTTGGAAAATAAAAATAATAAAGTAGACAAAATCACAAAAAGATTAGTGTTGTCAAAAATTGCCAAATATTTGACCCTATGGGATATGTTGGACCTGTGGTTGTGGTTGCAAAAATAATTATGCAACAAATTTGGGCTAATAAAATAGATTGGGATGATGAATTATCGTCAGATGTTTTTGACAAATGGATCGATTTTTCTAAAAATCTTTGTAAATTGGGTCAACTTAAAATTCCAAGGTGTATAATTGTTTCAATTGATATTGTTTCGATACAAGTTCATGGGTTTTCGGATGCTTCATTGGCGGCGTATGGATTTTGTATCTACATTAGGGCAGTATATTCTGATAATTCGGTCTCGTGTAATATTATATCTCGTATAGCGCCGTTAAAAACAATTAGTTTTCCTAAGCTCGAATTGTGTGGAGTTTTATTGTTATCTCGGTTAGTTCATAATGTTCTTTCAGCTATAGATTTAAACATTAATGGGGTGTTTTCATACACAGATTCAAGTATTGTGTTGGCTCAAATCCACTCCAAACCGCTAGATAAAATTTGTGGCTAATAGGGTTTCTGAAGTGCAAGAGTTAACTTCGGGTTATAAATGGTATCAATCGTCGCAGGAGAATCCTGCGGATTTAATATCTCGTGGTATGCCAACTTCAAACATATTCTCAGAAAAAATGTGGTGGCATGGGCCAAAAAATTTATTGGATTTTAATTTTCGTCTTGGAGATTCGAAAATTGTTTCTCTCGAAGGGATCCCGGAACAGAGGAAGGTAGTTTCAAGTCAAACTAATATTGAGCCTATTATTGATTGGAATAGATTTTCTAATTTTACCAGGTTACAACGCACGGTTGCGTATTGTTTGAGAATTTTACGTAAAAATAGGACGACTGGTGGTTTGACTATTGACGAACTTACGACATGCTACTCAAGTAATAATTAGGTTGATTCAAAAGGAAATTAGGTACTTAGAGGTGGAAAACAATGGAGGAAATCAATCAGTTTTTAAATCCAGTTGTATTAAGGAGTTAAATCCATTTTTGGATAAGGATGGAATTTAAAGGATCAACGGTCGACTATCAAAGGCAGATATTGATTACAATAAAAAATTTCCAATAACACTGCCGGCTAAAAATCTGGTGACTAGGCTACTCATAAGATTGGAACATATTAAATCATTTCATGAAGGGTCGCAAGCAGCCTTGGCAAATTTTCGGTTAATGTATTGGCCTATTAATGGTCTTAGTGAAGACAAATCAGTCTTAAAAAATTATGTTGTGTTTTAAATTAAAAGCAAAAACTTTTTCTGAACTAATGGGAGCGCTCCCTCTTGATAAAGTTTCCATGGAGCATCTATTTCTTAAGGTCGATTTTGGTGGGCCTATTAATATTAAACAGTCTAGGCTTTGTGGTTCAATTACATCGAAAGCTTACATAACGTTATTTGTGTGCATGGGTTCCAAGGCGGTTCACATCAAACTAATAAGCAGCTTGAGTTCGGATGCATTTTTGCACACACTAAAAAGGTTTATTGCGCGACGCGGTCTTCCAAGTGCTATCTATAGTGATAACGCAACTAATTTTAAGGGTACTAATAATTTACTTAGGGATGTGTATACGTTTTTTAGAATTAAGAAAAACGTTGATAAATTAGACGAATAAGGAGGAAATTTATCCCTCCTGCAAGCCCTCACTGGGGAGGATTGTGGGAGGCGGGAATAAAATCAACAAAGGTTCATTTGCGTAAAGTTGGGGAATTAGTTTTAACGTTTGAGGAAATGACAACTGTGCTAGCTCATATTGAGGCTATACTTAATTATAGGCCACTTTGTCCTCTTTCTTCAGATCCGGCTGATTTAAGTTGCCTAACACCCGCTCACTTTTTAATTAGGGAACCTTTAACATCGGTACCTGAGAAGGATATATCGAACATACCTAATAATAGGTTAAATTTTTGACAGCTTTGAACTAAAATAAAACAAAATTTGTGGAAAATATGGCCGGTAGAATATCTTTCAAGGTTATAAAATAGACTTAAATGGTATAAATATAAAAATTTGGAAAAAGATATGATTGTGTTAGTTTAGGAAGATAATGTGCCTCCATTTAAGTGGCCATTAGCTCGTATCATTGAGGTTTTTCCGGGATCTGATTCTGAGGCACTTGGCAAAAATATAAACTAGTTATAGAGTTTACACTCGTACTATTACGAAGTTGTGTCCGTTGCCGTTCGAAGTATTATTGAAGCAAATGCTTCAAGGGGGGAGTATGTTGCATTACGCAAAATAAATTGATATGACACACCCTATATTGAGTCAGTAATATGTGTGTCAACAGGGTAACTAACCGATCGACCCACTCTCCTACTTTTGAAATTGTCCAGACATCACTTGTAATATTTTGGACATGAGCATATTTTATTTCTTCACAAACACGTGGTTGTTAATGGGCCTTGTCTCATGAAATAAGGTGACATATTGGGTCTGGTCAAATAAATAACACTGCATCATATATTATATGAAATTCAGAACAAGTTTATAGTAAAAATTGTAAGATAAACAGATAGTTGAAAAGATGTGGTCCCAGGGCACATACCAGAGCTCTGGTACCTAGGGTGTAACATAAAATCGGTTTTATAAAATTTAAGATTTACCATTATTTAGTGGTGTGTTTTTGTAATTAGTTGAAGTTATGCAATAGAGACATAAAAAAGCATGATTTCTGGTCCTTCGTATTTATGAAATCCCACGAACACAACCCCTTTGGAAGTATATTTCACCTGACATATTGAACAAGTCACTTTGGTCTCCCTAAGCATTAATAATAATATTGACAAATAATCCTAAAAAAGTAATGCAATATCACCGTAACTAAAAGTTTTTCTATTACATACCTGTCTTTGACGATAGTTATTAATTTTTAAGAATGTATTTCAGAAGAGCAGCAAAAACTTGCGAATAACTCAAATAACCAATGCAAAATTAATTTTTCTACAATAATTTCTCGAGTACCAATTTTTAAAATTAACTATAAGGTAAATTTAATTAATTAGCAATAATAATTGCTGTTGTACAATATTAAATAAACGAATTTCACAAGAGCACCAAAAACTTGCGAATAGCTCTAATAACCAATGCAAAATGTTAGGTTAAAATTATAAACAGTTGGAACCTGAGACATTTTCTATTAAAAACGAATGTCTTCGGACCGTAATTCGGTTGCCGATCGGTATAAGATAAATCGCGCGCTCTGATTGGCTGAGTGCATTCTTAATTTATAATGTATCCTCAGTCCTCGGACGAACGATTACAAGAAACGATACAACACATTGAAACATTTCTGAAATATAAATCCCACTATTCAAGAGAATATACAAGTTCTATGCTCTTATGACCCGACACTACATTGTCTATTATGTATGATTTATACAACCAAGAAGTGGCAGTTTCGATGTTTAAAAACATATTTTTAAACGGTTTTAATCTGAAGAGGAAATTGCTAAAAAAGGATACTTGCAATCTGTGTGATAAATTCGACATTTCGGTAAGCACTTGCACAGCAAAAGAACATAAGTATAAAACTATGAGAGATAATCATATAGATTCGGCTGAAGAAGCGAGAACATGATGATCAATTTGAAGTGTTGTGTTTTGACATGGAAAAAACGCTTCCTCTTCCACGTATCCCAACAAATGTAGTTTTTTACAAGCGCCACTTTGGCTTTACAATTTGGGCATACACACAGCTAAAAATAATAAGGCCATTGTTATGTGTGGTTGGAAGGTGAGGCCGGGCAAGGAGCTCAAGAAGTTGGGTCGTGTTTATTTAGGCACGTGGTAGAAGATAGGGGCATGTAAACATCTAATTTTGTGGTCCGATAGCTGCGGAGGTCAAAATGCCTTGTTCCATACTCATCCTTTATTGGAATAACTTTACGCTTCCTAACATCTGGTCATAGCTTTCTACCGAATGACGCAGATTTTGATATTGAATGTGCCCTAAAACTCCAAAAAACAATATATTCACCGGCAGACTACATTAATATAATGAGCATGTGGGAAACAAAAATCCTCTAGTCGTTCACAAGATAGACAAGGAAAATATCTGTAGAGACCTGTTCTAGGAGCCAACGGGTAAACACGTACCTCTCGTTAAGCTCTGTTTTTTTGTCAAAATCATTAAATACGCGTTAGTTAATGTGTATTGTTTTTCAAGTTTTATCGTCGAGTTTTTGTTATACTTGAACAAAAAGTGTGGAGCAGAATATCAGTAAGAAAAAAAGTTCTTTATTACGATCGGAGTGTACCGATTCGACATTAAACGACCAAGGTCGTTCGAGAGACCCGTACCAGTGAAATAAAATCGCAGGTCAGGACCGTCTTCGGCGACTTACCTGATGAAAATTAATTCAAAATGACCGATCTTCTACAGAATGCTTCTGACTTCAGGGGCTTCCAACATATTACTCAAAATAGTAACACCCAACCACAAAACCAACCTACAACCACCTACTCATCTGTTGTCAGTAAACAACAAGCACTAACTTTTCCCACCAAAAATCAAGCAATGATTTTCAACTTCTCGAATGATACCAAACTCGAAGAATATCTATTAGCTCTTTGTTCCATTATTGGCCCATCAAACATTCTATTTTCATATATATCTAGCATTTACCTATCCAGCAAAAATATTGTTGACAAATTCCTTAATACATATAGTGGGACCATATCTATCAATAATGAACGGCTCCATGCCCGCCGATTGATAACACCTAGCGAAAGACGTCTGTTATCAAATGTAAGCCCCACTATCCCCCATGATGTGATAGATGAAGAACTACAAAACTAGGCATCAAAACATTATCGCCAATATTTTTTTTGAGGATTAATTCTTCCAATCCCTCCTACAGGCATATCCTAAGCTTCCGCCGACAAGTGAATATATCCCCTTCTGAAATCCCCCTACCAGATTCCATACACCTATCACACGATAACACATCATACCGTATATTCTTGTCCCAAGAAAATCAATCATGTTTCAAGTGTAAACAGCAAGGTCATGTTGCAGCCAACTGTACGACTGTCACATCTCAATCCAACAACGAAACTAATGAAATGGAAGAACCTGATATAATATCGGAAACCTCTACCTCAGAGAATACTGCTGCAGAACCTCCAAATACCACATCACCACTACTGGTCAATGCTCGAAGTGAAAGCCAAATCTCAAACAAAACTTCAAAAATAAACATCACCGAAATCATAACTCCCCCTCCTCAACAAACTTCGGAGAATATATTCATCAAACCGGCAGAAAAACTTTCAAAGAAAAGTAAACCAATATAACTGCAGACCAATCATCAGTAGAAGAGTTATTACTACCAGCTAAAGCATTATTTGAAGACCTCCAGCCCTATACTGAGCTTCGAACAAATCACTGACTTTTCCGAAAATGTATATGGTTCTAATGACCCCGTCAGCGTGGCTAGAATATATACCTCAGATATCCATGGTATATTACAAAAGTTGACCAAAATATACCCATACCTAAAGGAGAGAAAGATAAAATCCAGATGCACCAAAGTCAAACTCAAAATCATGAAACAACTGATAACATAGATACTGACTCATCATTAGACTCCTCCCAAGAAACCTTTTAATATAACATTCAAGTCAATCATTCAGTGGAACTCAAATGGGCTATATGCCCATTTGGAAATACTCAAAACCTTAATATTTGAACAGCACTCAACTATAATCTGCCTACAAGAAACAAATTTTAAAGGAAATCACCACTATAAACTTCGAAATTATAAATGCTTTAAAAAAACAGAGAACAACAGAATATAGCTAGTGGTGGAGTTGCTATATATATATAGACGAAAACTATGAAGCATGCTCGATACCGCTCCAAACTAGTTTAGAAGCAGTTGCAATGAGCATTTCATCAACTAGAAAAATATATGCAAAGCAGAAATTGACACCGAACAAATTAAGAACCTGATTGATCAAATCCCTTCACCACAAATAATCCTAGGAGACTTCAACAGCCATAATACATTGTGGAGATCGAAAGGAACTAACTGAATGGGACAGAAAATCGAAGAGATCATAGATGAATTCAACTTCAACCTTCTTAACGACAGATCGAAAATCCGATTTGACCTTTTTGCCAGAGAATCCTCTGCTATTGATCTATCCTTTAGCGAACCAACTCTATCACCTTCGTTTAGCTGGAACGTGATACCTTTTTTATATGGCTGCGATCACCACCCAATAAATATTTCCAATGAACAAAACAGAGAAGAAAACAATCTCCCTATTTACCAAAAGTGGAACACAAAAAATGCCAATCGGCCAGAATACTCAATTGCGATTGAAATAAAGGTTGACGAACTCAATGGGGTCCACCAGAACTCAGATGTAAATAACCTATTACAATTCTTCTCCAATATAATAATCTGGGCAGCTGAGGTCCATGTAGGTAAAACGAAGCACATCAAACAGCATAAGCCGGTACCCTGGTGGAATAAAGCTTGCGAGAAAGCAATTACCTCAAACAAAAAAGCCTTCAAGTAATACAAAAGGCACAATACCACAGAAAATCTCCTGGAGTTCAAAAAACATAGAGCCAAGATGAGATACATAATTCGAAAAAGTAAGAAAGAGAGTTGGCAGACATTCGTAAGCAATATAAACAGTTCTACTCCTGCCTCTACTGTATGGAAAAATATTAAGAAAGTCTCGGGAATTAGAACACTCAATGAAATAAAGTTCCTTGCTAAAAATGATCACATTATATCATCCAATGAGGAAATCACCGAAACCTTGGCAGAAAACTTTGAAATACATTCAAGTAACATAAACTACAGAGAATCTTTCAAATCACTGAAAACGAGTGCTTAAAAGATACATATCGATTTGGAAGAAGAGGTTCCCAACCCACTAAATGCACTAATAAGCATTGAAGCACTCGAATAATCACTTCAACAGAGTAAGAACTCAAGCGCAGGACCAGATGATATTCCACCGATCTTCCTACAGAACCTTCCTTTGAATGCAGAAAAGTATCTCCTACAAATCTACAATCATATCTGGATAAACAAAGTATTTCCTCGAAAGTGGTCCCAAGCAATCATTATACCCGTTCTCAAGACAAACAAACCAAAAATGGACTCAGATTCTTACAGACCCATCTCCCTTACATGTGCACTATGCAAAATACTTGAAAAAAATGTAAACAAGAGATTAATGTGGTTCTTAGAATAAAAAAAATCTAATAATTCCCGAACAGAGCGGTTTCAGAAAAAACAGGACAACTGCAGACAATCTGGTCGATATGGAATCCGAAATTCATGAGGGCTTTGCCAACAAGCAGGATTGTATTGCAATATTTTTTGACATCACCCGAGCCTACGATACGGTGTGGAGACAAGGAATTTTAAAAACATTACACAAATGGGACATACAAGGCAATATATTACAATTCATCGACAACTTCCTTAAAGATCGCCACTTCTGTGTTCGAGTAAACGGTACTACGTCGTCGGAGAGAATTCAACAAAATGGAATACCACAAGGCTCAGTTCTTAGCATCACCCTCTTCTTGGTAGCAATAAACAACATTCTGCACAATTGCAGACCCCCAGTTAAAGCAGACAATTTAGTCATTTTTACAAAAGGCAAAAATGTATATTCAATGCAAAAATAGTTACAGAAAACACTTGATAGTCTTGGAAAATGGGCAGAAACTAATGGCGTCCAGTTTTTAGGAATGATATTTGACAAAAAGCTGAACTGGAAAGATCACATTATTAACTTGAAAAATGTATGTCAAAACGGACTGAACCTGATGAGAACACTTGCAAACAGGAACTGGGGTGCTGATTACAACAGTCTTATGCTGATATACAAATCCTTAATCAGATCTAAGCTAGACTACGGCTCATTAGTATCATCTGCAAAAAAATCGATTCTGAGAAAACTGGATACCATCCACAATACAGCACTAAAAATCGCGTTAGGAGCCTTCTGTACAAGTCCTTCTGCCAGTGTCCACTGCGAAACAGGATAATATCCCCTACAGACAAGAAGAAAATTTTTAAGTCTTTCATATGCTGCTGCAGTATCTTCAAACCCCACTAATCCTGCAGGACACAACATATTCTCTGATCGTTTCAAAAACCTTTATGCTTCAAAACCAAAAACAGATCCTCCTTTCTATGAGAATCAGCCGATACCTTGCAGAGTTCCAGCTAACTTTTCCCCAAACATTTTCCAACAATAACCCCACCTCACCTCCTTCGATAATCAACCTTCCAGAAATAAATACAAACCTATTACAGTACAATAAAAATGAAACCAACCCCCTCCTAATCATTCAAAAATTCAATGAAATAATGGAAAATAACCAGGGTTTTTATGAAGTATACACGGATGCGTCAAAAACCGAAGATGGCGCAACAGCAGCTTTCATGAGCCCAAATTACCCAGTCAGCTCATGCCCAACATACAATAACCAGCGACGTGTACACAACATTCCTCCATCATTTGAAGCAATACTGAACTCCACATGTGATATGAAAAAACTAATAGCGTTTTTAACAGAAATCAATATTAATAACGAAATATAATTATTGTAAATATCATTCAATGTATATATGTATTCATTGTATCATAACATTTCTGTATTTCTGTGTCTCGAATAACCTTAAGGGCTGATGAGACTATTATTTAAATAAAAAAACAGGCCTTTATGTTCTACCCCCTGACTACCCACGGCATCGCATCTCTACTAGCCAATATGTGCATTTAGATGTAAACAAAAGACTAAACTAATGCAAAACTCAACAGTTAACACCTGTTTGCCGAGAGTATTTGTTTAACACATTTATACAAAATTAAATCATTTGTTTTGTGGATATAACACTTTCATTATTACCCGTCTACTACAGTGACTTACGAGAATTGTGCGCCATCTATGATTCAGAAGATTTACTATTTGACGAAAAACAGAGTTAACACCTTGTAGACAAAATCTAAAATCTTGAAAAACTGTGAGTTAAGTCCTTTTTGAATTATCGTCTTCAATTACAAAAATGTAATCAAACTCCAAACTCAGTAGAGGTTGTAGAAATTGTGGGAAAAGTTATGACAGTAGACCACCAAAATATTTGGAAAAATTGTGACAAACATGTTATTAAAAAGGAAGACAAGTATGTGGTTTTACCTTCTGTCCAACACATTATAATACAAACAAATGATGATTCTAGTTGACAAGAAAAAATCGAACGGGGTACAAAAAGGGCTCAGTTCATCTGCCGAGAGCTTCAACCAACAAGAATCTCACAGAACGATCCTTGCGAGGTCCAGGTTCTATCTATAAATAGTTTTTGAGAAATCCCATCTATCATTAGTGAAAATACAATTTAGGAACTGACCATTGGATTGTGATCACCCCATATAGTGTTATAGCCAGATAAAATTGTAACAGACATTACAAAGATTTCTGTCAATGATAGTTACTTAATTGAACTTTATAAAAGCTGTGAAATTTTAATAGATAATATTTCTTTAAAATCCTTTGAATCCAAAGTGCCAGAATATAAGAACATTGATTCAACATATTTACATATTAATACAAATAAATTTACTTGAGATACCTTTAAGCTAAAACCTATGCATTTAGATTCAATTGATCTTAACAAGCTGAACAATGTTGTGTGTACAATTCAAGAAGAAAAAACGTTAGCTGAGAAAATAGATTCGTTACCCATTGATTTCCAAAGTTTTTTTTTAAATTCTATATCTTATGGTTACAGCCTGAATTATCTACCAAACATTCAACATTAGAAGAAAGAAAATTGAACCAATCAGGAAACAACAAGTGAAGAGAAGTTTCCCCTAATATTGAACTCTGATACATCTTCAGAGTTCTCTCTTAGGAGGATGGAGGAGTTATGCCAATGGATAATGTCCAATAAGTAGTTTTATTCTAATTTTATTTTAACACTATTTAGAACATTTATATAAATTACTAGACTATTTTCACTAATACTAATTCTGTTACAGTGTTCACAGGATTTTATAGAGACATTGAATTGTAGGTGAACCTTGAGTCATTACTGGTTTATCTGTTCTGTTATTAATTTCTTCTTCATACTTTCCTGTTCTGTTCTATCAGTTATAAATCCCAAATTTCTGGTATATACCCGTTCTATTGCTGTTCGCTCCATATTATTATCAAATAAAAACCACATATCAATAGCATAATAATTATTATAAAAGTCAATATTAACAATTGTTCTAACCTAATTTAATCCTATCAATTTCTTCTTCTTCTTCTTCTCGTTCCTTTTTTGGGCTATATCCTGTGGGATAATTTACCCAGTTTTATACATGTGGGGGGAAAAAGTCTTGCTCTTGGCAATATTTCCCTCCCTCTAGAATGGATATCTTCCTTAAACAAAACTGCACTACTGTTTAGCATAGATACTATGAGTTTTTGCACTTTTATATTACTTATGGTGAGTATTGGGGTATTAGTAAGGTAAGACTTCACAACACAGGAAATTAACTTTTCTCGCTTGGGGGTAGCGGCCAAGCTTGGACACACCCAGAAATGCTTACCACAAATTCAATTCCTGTCATTTAAAAGTCTGTTCAATAGATTAGTTACCTGGCACGTATATCCAATTAGAATATTTTATATAATCCAATTCCTTTCTTAATAATTTTATTCTAGGTTGATGAATTTCTTGTTAACCGTATCGCCGTTAGTTCTTACTGTCTCATATTTTGTTAATTTCATGGTTGCAGTTGAAGGTTCTTCTGAACTTCTTGATGAGGAGAGGCTAAAATCATTATTTGAATAATATACGTCGGACATTAAAAAATAATCAATAATTTTATTATTTTCAAATCAATAACCTCAAATACAAAATGTCATTGGATATCTTCTTTCCAACTTAGTAAATACAACGTTTGTTCCATCCGAAGTAAATCCCGTTTTATTACCGTACAATCTCAATAACGCAGCAAATTTGATGTAAATTACACACACTTATTATATTCACTAATTAGCAGGTCAACTGGGTTTGTATCGTAATTGTATGGTTTTTGTGTTGGTTGGAACAGACCTACAGGGTACCCTGACTGAGTGCTTCATTACAAGAGACCAATACTAAAAGAAGAACCAGGCTGCCAACTATTTGTTCATTTTATTAACTATAATATAGACGTCGCGTTGTGAGAAGGATATAAATCACTTTTTATCAAATGCCAAACAATTTCTTGTCTTGAATGATAATAGGAACAGTTTAATTTAAAATCCTACAATTATTACAGTAATATTTTATGTTTTGAGAACGATGGCATAAATATGCTCCCACATTTTATACCTTTTCTTTTAGTTTTCCCTATTATGGTTTATTTGGTGGAAGCAGTTGGCAGTACTGGCTTTGAATCTGAAGGTTCGGAAAGTAATCCGGATCACGTTCAGAAACTGAACAAACTGAGTGGCTCAAATGTTAGGATCTTTGCAAATGCAACCAGCTGACGGATTGTTTCGGTTATTTTTGTTTTCTTTAAGCTAAAATGTTATTAATTCGTTAAGCCTACGGTAGGTTTAGGTTGCTGACTGAGACTTTTATATAATTTTTGGCTTTTCGATATAAAAAATAGATTGTTGGTAATAAAATTTAGTGTCAACGATGAGTGAAAACAAATTAAAGCTTTACAAGATGAGCATGGAGAGAAGTACATGAAAAATCAACGCACGAAACTAAAGTAACAAAAATAAAAAGTTTTTGTCAAGTTTTAAATTTGACATTTCCACAGAAAACGGAACACGTCATTCGTAAACTCTGATAAAATCTCGTTCTGGGTTAGGATCCGCAATCAGCTGATAAGTGATCTATCTGATCTTGGATTACCGTTGCCGAAAAGCCATTATATTGACGCCATATTAAATTTAATTCCGCAAGACTGTCGTAGCCCAAAAAAGCAAGACAATAATGGAAAACAATAATTCTTCTTCAAAAAAAACATCACCTCTAGTTGAGATGTCTCATTCCGCAACAATTTCGGTACCAAAAACAAACAAGACACAGGTCGAAGAAGCTAACAATTCCTCTTCAAGAAAAAGAGCCCCCCTAGTTGAAATGCCTCAGATTCATTCCGCAGGTCCATCAACATCTGAAATTGAAGAGGTGGAATTGAAAAACAACGATAACCATCCAAGAGAAATCACCTTTACTTATCATCCAGCTCAGGGACAACAGTTACATTTCGCAAGTGAAATGTATATTTGTGAAGATTGTTTAAGGCTAAAACCTCACGTTTGCTTAGAAGACAGTGCTTAAATTGCGGTTCTAAGAAATGCGATCACAGTGTAAGGTTAACTAATCCTTTTACATCAGTAAAATTAAATATTTACATTTTAGGAGTTATGAAGACAAATTTATGCATGTGTGTTTTTAAATTGAAGGTGTTTTGTTCTGTCAGATAAGATAATAATTGTTTTTTTATTCAAAGTTCTAGTTCTTGTTGAGTCCTAAAACGACTGATACGTCTGCTTCCGTTCTGGCCGCTCTTCATGTGGTGTTAATTTAGCTCTAGATGGGTAATTGAGGTGTACCATTTGTTTATAAAAAGTTGTATAATTGAAATAAGCGGTTTAAATAAATATTGTTGGAAGTAATTGAAGTATTTTTTGTTTGTCTACATATGGTAATAAATCAACGTCGTTGATGGTGGACTTTTCCGAAATGATAGAAAACAGTGACGGAAAAGTGGAAGAAACTCTAAAAAACCAAGTCGCTGAACCACGACCTTTTTTGGCTAGAACAAAACAGTAGCGTAACTAGGATTAAGTTGCGGGGGGAGGAGGGGTGTATGAACTACCGGGGAATCTAGGTATCGGAAATTTTATGCCTCTAAAACTGCATTTTAGCTTTGTTTTTCTTATAAAATTGTAGACTATAGTTTTTAGCTTTTAGTACATTTCAATCAAGTATATAGGCTTGCTGTGATTATGTTTTAGTTTTTTTTTTAATGTTTCGGGTTCTGGGGGGGTTCTATCTCCCTCCCGTAGTTACGCCACTGGAAACAAAGATACTACTAGATTTCATTTTTCTTTTCTCGGACTTCGGCATGTTACTTCTACTAAATTCGACCAGAGGTAGCGTTGACTCATTCCCCCAAGTTATGAATCTGGTTTATCTTGAGCTTGAATTGGTCAGCATACATTTCACCAGCGCGTTTTCTGCTGAAGGCTTGCAACAGAACTCTAGATGGAAAAGCAGGCGTAATTCGCGGCACAATAAGCAGAAGTGAAGTTCTGATTTTGTTGGCTCCTATTACACGACAGATATCTTGAAATAGGGCTGACTCAAAATTGCAATGTTTGTATGTGTACTAATTATTTTATACTATTTTTCAAATCTATGCGAACTAAGACGAAAAATAATTCCTGTTTTCTTAGTATTAAACGCTGTAAGAGGAATAAATAAAAACACTTTCGTAAAAATACATTAAAACTGAAAAGATACCATCTATATTAACCTTATAAATAAGACTAGTCGGTCAATCGAATACTGTATGTGCGAAAATTCGAAGCCCATTCAAGTAAAGACATATTGTTGCTTCTAATAATTATACTCAGTGACATAGAAATTAGAGCACCCAGTAACTATTATTTTATTTCAAAAATTTTTCCCGTACATGTTTATCATGAAAATCTTAATACCAGATTAGAATTAGAGCGCTATCAGTTGAACATTCCTATTTATTTTTACTGTAAGTACTGGACGAACCCGCCCATTTCGCTATCAGAATACAGAATTTATTCGAGTACAGTGGTATTTAACGTTGCCTTACAAGAATTCACAAGTGTTTAGCATGCTTAGAGTGCAGAGAAATGCAAATTATCGGCAGCTAACTGAGTTCGAGAGAGGTGGTAATTGTTGGTCTTCGGGAAGCTGGGCTGTCGTTTCGAGAAATTGCTGGTAGAGTAAACAGTCGTGTGGATAATGTTGGCAGATGTTATCAGGCATGGCACCAAGAAGGCCGTACACGAAAAGCCAGAGGCACATAACGAGTGAGCAGGACAACAGAGGGCCAAGATCGTCGCTTAAAGTTATTAGTTCTAACAGATCGTTTCTCATCGATAAGGACAATAGCAACACAGTGGTCCGCAGAACATGGAGGGGTCCTTGGAATGTGAAGGACTGAAAAGAATGTTCGAACTATTTTCGTACCGACCTCAGTTGGTTTTACCTTTAACTTTGGAACATCAAATAAATCGACTTCAGTGGTGCCAAGAACGACTAGTGTGGACTCGGGAATGGAACACGATCGTTTTCAGTGATGAATATCGGTTCTGCCTAGACATGCATGATGGTGGAGCGAGTTTGAGAAGGAGGCGAGGTGAACGTCGTAACCCTCAGTTTTTTGTTGACCGGCATTTACATCGCACTGTTGGCGTTATGATATGGGGTGCTGCTGTTTCTGGCTCAAGGTCACCTTTAGCCTTCATCTGGGCAATATGAATGAACATCGATACATTCAAGAAATATTGGAACCTCATCTGATTCCTTACCCCAGGACACTTCAAAATCCAACTTTTCAGCAAAGTAACACTCTGTCACATATAGCCAGACAAACCTTGGACTACTCACACCAGGCTCAAATTCATCTCCTACCTTGGTCCACAAGATCCCCGGATTTGTCACAAAAACAAAAAAAAATGGAGGAGGAAGCGCTCGAGATAATAACTTCAAAAGAAAAAGTCGACTTGAACATTGCCAATGTTTTACTTGAGAAACATAAAGTAGATTTAGAGAGAGCTAAAGCGTTCTTTGTTGATATAGCAACGCTCCGCAAATTTGGAGTTAATACATGTTCGTCGCTATATCAACGAGTTGCACTCTGTTAAAAACTATATTTTTATAAATATTTCCTGACTAAATAATAATGTTCATACTATCTCAGGACATAAAGAATAAAACTAGAGTGCAGTAAATTTCATAGAATACTTTATTCGCTAAATACAGTGTTTATTAAAGAAGTTTTCACTGCAGTATCAACATTATTCCTATCTGGAGTATTTTCTTCGTCACTATCATTTGGATCTTGTTCAACTTCTTCCTCGTCTTCTAAAAAATCACTTTCACCTAGGCAGATATCGTGGAGAACAGCAGTGGCAGTAAAAAAGTTAATACTGTTTCCACATTGATGGCCATCCTTACAGATAGACAAGGAAATCTTTTTAAAATGCCGAAACATCTTTCTATTGTGTTTCTGGTAGAGCAATGTGCCTTGTTGTATTTCTGTTCTGCTGGTGTGGTTGGGTTCAACAACGGAGTTAACAAATACCTAAAAAATGGAATAACAGATATTTCTACTATTGTATTTGCAAACACAGAACTTTTAGTATTTATGCACATATTTTTTACAATAAGTAGCGATCAAGATCAAATAGTACATTATAACCATCTGTAATACATCTTTTATAATTGCTTATCAATTTATTTACCTTTCATAATTAATTTATTCGAACAATTTCAGCACAGTACCGTATAAAAACATGAAAACTGTTACTTCATCAACTCGAACATTACCGCTAATGGTCCTATAGCGTCACTATTGGGAGATTTTTCGATCTATAACTTATGGGTCGATTTATGGAACCAATAACGCCCTATTGAACGTTTGGGAATACGAAAACACACGATTAGGCCGAACCAATAGCGCTATTGAACCAATAAGTTTACCGGGTCCTTTCTGAATGCGGAAAATGATTTTAGTGAACCAATAGCGGTTTTATGGGACCAATAACTTGTATTGGGCGTTTAGGAATACGGGCCTATTGGCCGTATTCCTAAAGCATCCATAAGTCGATCTATAACTATTGGTTCGATAAAATTTATTGGTTGCATAACTGTAAATGGTATTCCCATCGCTCATTTATGGAGTCTCTAACTATTGGTCAATTTATAGAATCAATATCTATGGACTTGATAAAATCATGGGAAATTTTAATATCTTCGATGTGTAACAAAGGAATTTAACCATTGCGCATGCGCTTTTAACGATATACAATAACCACAAACTAATAATTCATTTTGTTTCGATTTCCATTTCCATTCGATTGTTCCCTGGTTCAGTTTGTTCATTTAAGTGTGCAATGGAAGAAACAAAGAAGAGGAAGCGTTCCAGTAATTACACGGAAGACGAAAGGGCTGAGTTATATGCCATTGTGTAAAGACAGGAGAGTGTCATAGAAAATAAAAAAAAACGACGGTACCTCGGTGAAAGCTAAGAAAGCCACGTGGGACGCCGTGGCAAACACGTATTATTCATTGCAGAAGACGGGTGTTGGAAATTCGGGGCAACTCCAAGCATTATATGATGAAATGAAGCGGAAAGCAAAAATAAATGTAGTATATGAAGAAGAAGAAGTCCTTGAAGCAATTCCAGTACAGGAAGCGCATAAAAAAATACAAAAAAAAAACAAAAAAATGGAAGATGAAACGCTCGAGATAATAGCTTCAAAAGAAAAAGTCTACTTAAACATTGCCAATGTTTTACTTGAGAACTTAAAGTAGATTTATAGAGAGCTAAAGCGTTTCTTGTTGATATAGCAACGCTCCGCAAATTTGGAGTTGATACATGTTCGTTGCTATGTCCACGAGTTGCACTCAGTTAAAAACTATATGTTTTACAAATATTTCCTGACTAAATAATAATCTTCATACTATCTCAGGAAAATAGATTTTTAATTAAGAATAAAACTAGAGTGCAGTAAATTTCATAGAATACTTTATTCGCTAAATATTAAAGATGTTTCCACTGCAGTAGATACCTAGGCAGATATCGTGGAGAACAGCAGTGGCAGTAATAACAGTTGATACTGTTTCCACATTGATGACCATCCCTACATATAGACAAGGAAATCTTCTTTTTAAAATGCCGAAACATCTTTCTATTGCGTTTCTGGTAGAGCAATGTGCCTTGTTGTATTTCTGTTCTGTTGGTGTGGCTGGGTTCAACAACGGAGTTAACAAATATCTAGAAAATGGAATAACAGATATTTCTACTATTGTATTTGCAAACACAGAACTTTTAGTATTTATGCACATATTTTTTAGGTTATGATTACAATAAGTAGCGATCAAGATCAAATAGTATATTATAACCATATGTAATACATCTTTTATAATTATTTATCAATTTACTTACCTTTCATAATTAATTTATTCGATCGATTTCAGCACAGTACCGAATGATGTTTTCGAACTTCGAGAAGGACTTTTTAAAAACGAACTACACACTTGAGACGTTTATTAAGTACATTTAACAATACAATCTTTATTTATTTTGGTACAATGATATTTATATGTTTTATAATATGCTTATGGCACAAAATGCATTACTGCATAATAAACAATATCCATTGACGTAACTCCTCCGCCCTAGGAGAGAACTATGGGGATGGACCAGAGTTCGACATGATGGGAAAATTTTTCAGAACATTTTCTTCACTTGTTGTCGTCCGTTTCGATTGACTTTTCTTCTTTCTATTCTTGAGTACTAGGTAGATAATGCAGGCTGTAACTATAAAGTAGAATAAAATTGAATAAAAGCTTATACTTTTGAAATGAATCGGTGACCAATCTATTTTCTCGGCTAAAGTTTTATCTTCTTGAATGGCACTGATGACATTGTTCATTTCGTTAAGATCAATTGAATCCAAATACACAGGTTTTAGCTTAACGGTATCTAAAGTGTAATTATTTTTATTAATTTGTAATTTCGGTAAATCAATGTTTTTATATTCTGGCACTTTGGTCTTAAAAGTTCTTAAATAAATATTGTCTATTAAAATTTCACAGCGGTTATTAAGTTCGATTAAGTAACTACCGTTCACAGGAATGTTCGTAATGTCTTTGTTACAATTTTGTCTGGCTATAACACTATACGGGGTGATCACAATCCAATGGTCAGTTTCCAATTTCTGCACTTTAACTTCACTAATGGTAGATGGAATTTCTCGACAACTGTTTGTAGATTGGGAATATTTTAGAAGTTGGACTTCGCAAGGAGCTTTCTGTGAGATTACTCTTGTTTGTATCTCTCGGCAGATGAATTCTTCTTGAATAATTTCTTCACACTTCGAATTTGTAGATGCATAGCTTAGCTCATTTAAAAGGAGAAATTTGGTTTGGGGTATTATAAGTTTAAAATTTTGGTTTGAAGGTGTAGGTATGGGATATAGATGATAGTAGTTATATTCACTAAGTTCTACAATCGGTACTTCTAATATGAAAATAATACTATATTATATTTACTGTAACTTTTAACTTTGATAATTTTCTCGAATAATAGAATATTGTTTAAAGAAGTTTCGAAAGGAAATCTGTTATTTTTGTTAATATTTTTCTTAACTGTGTTAATCTCTAAAAGTATTTCGCTTGGGTTTGCTATAGAATTGTGAAAGGTATTTATTTTTGCGAAGCTTATAGCTACTTCTATTTTATCGAGCATATCATATATTATTTGAAAGCTAATAGAGAATTGAGAAACGATCTGTTCTATTGAGAAGAAATGGAAAGTTTCTATATTTTCAATTTTTATATTTCGTAATTCTTTTTGTAAATCGTTAATACGTGAGCTTAATATTTCTTGGTTGTGGGATAATATTCTAGAATTGTTTTCAAATATTTTCATTGATGATTCGAGTAATGTTACTTGGTGTTCTAACAATGTTTTCATTTTATTTTGATTATCAGATAAGGCTTTAATAGCTTCGTCATATCGTATTGCATCGTCTTGGTCTAAATTACCTGTCAAGAATTTTATTGCTGAGCCAAGTCCGTCAAAAAGTGATCGTTTTACCTGCTTTCTCCATAGTGGGTTTATTTGATTGATTTGTGAATATATTTTATTTTCTAATACTTGAATTATATGATAGGAGTTATCAAAGTGTTCTGTAAAATTAAATATGCTGGGGTGTTTTGATAGAGATTCATGTAGATTATCATATTGGTCTTTTAAAGTTAAAAAGTGATCTGTCAAGTTTGTAATATCATAAATGTGTATAAAGGTCCAAAAATCTGTTTGTACATATGCTGTTCCTAGTCGTAAGGGTAGGAGGCCAGGATTATCGTTCAGGTTATGGAATTTAGGGGTATTTAATCTTCCTTCGGTGGTCCAACAGAGGAACCTGTAATGGGAGGTTTTTTTAGTTCATTAATGTGAATAATTTCTTGATGTGCTTTAAGTTTTTTATGTTTGAGTAAATTTCCAGAAATTTCAACACGATTCCTGTCAAGTATTTGAGTAATTTCGAAAGGGCCTAGAAAACGTTTATCTTTTTTATTTCGTTTCTTGGGGTTGTGCTTGTATACAATTTGACCGATTTTAAATTCATTATTCGAGTCACCTTTTGTATTACGTTTCTCTATAATTTTTTCTTTGTTTTGTTTCAATTTGTCGTGTACATCTTTATAAACATGTTGTAATTTTGATTGATGACTGTTCACATAATCGTTATAGAAAGCTTGGGGTATGAAAATTTCGTTAGGATTTCTAGAATCTGTGTGACCAAAAGTAAGTTCAAAAGGGGTAAAACTTGTAGAACTATGTATAGAATTATTATAACCTATTATTGCGTAATCCATTAAATCATCTTCGTCGGGATAGAGTTCTCGTAATAATCTTAGATGTTCAATTAAGGTTGAATGTACTCTTTCGGCTATAGAGTTGGATTCATGATGACCAGCTGTGGTAAAGTGTATTTTAATTTTGTGTAACGCTAAGAGTTCTTTAATAGTTTCGTTATTAAATTCTGTACCTTTATCTAAAATAATTAATTGTGGTACTCCGAAAGATGTGAAATATTTTATTAAAGCTTTGCTTATAATAACAGCTGTTTTAGAAGGAATGTGCACTGCTTGTGCAAATTTTGTAAATGCATCTGTTAACGTTAGATAAGACTTTCCGTCGTAAATAAAAACATCAATGTGTATAATTTGAAACGGTTTGGACGCGGTTTCAGTTAGCATTAGCGGAACATACGGTTTTTGTCTAGCATATTTATTTTTTTGGCAAATAGTACAAGAATTTATGTAATTAGTTATTGTATTCTTCATATTTTTCCAATAATAATTTATTTTTAATTTTTCTAAAGTTTCCTGAATTCCTCTGTGTGTGGTCTTGCCTTCATGGTAATTTTTCAATAAAATCATTTGTTCCTCCTTATCAGATACAGTGTTTACTAATTTAGTGCATTTAATGGGTCTTGGTTCGTTTGAAGAGAAATGTTTTAAGTAAACTTTATTAAAATCGTTATATAAATTTTCTTTGTTAAAATAAATGTAAAACGTGTTATTAAGATCTGTGTATTCTACTAAAAATTCAAATATGAAACGTTCATTGTCGTTTTCAGGGATTTTAACTTTTATAATTTTATGATTTTCATAAGTATGTTGAGAGATATCTATTTTTTGATATAAATTTGAGTATACTAAAATTTGGTGAACTTTGTTATTTATAATTTCGTCTAATATAGGAATACCTTGATTAGTGGTTTCATTATCAGCTATGGAATGAACGGTTGAAGAATTAGATTTAGGAGTAGAAAGTTTCGTCCAGTCAGGTTGAGGTGTATTGAGTTCGTCTCTAGAATTTGTAGGTATATCAGCGGTATTATTAGGAGGCTGTATTTGTATATCTGAAATAATGTCTATTTTTGATTGGTTTTGCGCACTCGTAGAAGCTTTTTCCATTTCTAATGAGCTTTCAAACTCACGTAAGAATTCTAAAATTTCTTGATTAGTATCACCAGGGTTATTAATAACTGATTCAGTGTCTAAAGCGTTAATTGGTATTCTACTCAAGCAATCAGATACAACATTTAAAGATCCACGTTTGTAAAATATCTTGTAGTCATATTCCTCTAATTTCAAACGCCAACGTACAAGTTTTGAATTTGGTTCTTTTAGTTTGAAAAGCCAGGTTAGAGGTTTATGGTCAGTGTATATGTGAAATTGTCGACCATACAAGTAAGGTCGAAAATGTTTGCAAGCCCATACGATTGCAAGTAATTCTTTTTCGATTGTGGAGTAGTTGATTTCTGAATCATTTAAAGTTCGTGAGGCGTAAGCTATAGGTTTGTCATTTGGAACGGTACCTTGTGATAATACTGCTCCAAGAGAGTAATTACTACTGTCTGTTGTTAGTATCATGGGTTTAGAAAAGTCCGGATATTGTAATATTGGGTCATTTGTTAGAATTTCTTTGCAGTTTCGAAAAGAGTCTATAAATTCTTTGTCATGAATTATTCGCATACCTTTTTTCAAGTATTTAGTCATGGGTTTTGTCAATTTTGCAAAATTGGGTATGAAGCGACGGTAGTATCCTAGTAGTCCAAGGAAACTTTTGATTTCTGTTTGTGTTTTAGGAATTGGGAAATTTTTAATGACAGAAATTTTCTCGGGATTAGGTTTAACACCTTCGGGAGTAATAATATGACCTAGATATACTATAGTTTTCTGAAGGAATTCGGATTTGTCAAGTTGTATTTTCAAGTTATATTTTCTCAGTCTGTCAAATATCTGTTTCACTCGTTGTATATGTTCCTGAAGGGAAGTACTATAAATTAAGATGTCGTCAAGATAAACAATACATGTTTCGTCAGTTAGTCCTCGTAATACGTTGTCCATTACACTTTGAAAAGTGGAAGGGGCGTTTTTAAGTCCAAAAGGCATTCTTTTGAATTGAAAGTGACCTTGTGGGGTGCTGAAAGCAGTTTTGGGTACGTCTTCGGGATCAACTTCAATTTGGTGGAAGCCACTAGCTAAATCCAAGGATGTAAAATAGTTAGCTCTTCCTAGTCGGTCCATAATTTCATTTATCCTGGGAATTGGATATCTGTTTTGAATAGTCTTCTCATTTAACTTGCGGTAGTCTATTACCAGTCTCCATTTTTTCTTGCCAGAAGCATCTGATCGTTTTGGGACAATCCATATTGGCGAAGAAAACGGCGAAGTTGATTCTTCAATGATGCCATCTTGTAACATTTTTCCCATTTGTCTCTTTACTTCTTCTCTATGAATTTCCGGGAACCGATATGATTTGGTATAAATTGGACTATCGTCGGTTAATTTAATTTTATGTTTGATTTCGTTCGTGAAACTTAAAGGGATGCCTTCACAGTAAAATATATCTCTATACTGATAGCAAATATTTCTTAATGCATCTTTCTCTTCTTTATTACAATGATCTAATCTGATATTTTTTAAATTTTCTTTCAATTTATTATCATCGGAATTACTAAAATTTATTTCTGAATCTACTTCCATTTTTTCTAAGAAATTAACTTCAACTAAACTTAAAGGTTCGATGTCAAAAGGTTCATGAATATCAAGTTTAACCGGATTCTCATTAGAATTTATTATTGTAGTTATTGCAAAATTATCAACTATATTTACTAAAGCTTTTGGTGTTTCGAGTCCATTACCTAACTTCTCGTAATCAAGTATTCCAATGCCATTTTTGTAATTAACGGGTAATTTAACAACTTGTTGAGTACGACCCGGTATTATTAATGAATAATTTTTTATATTTTCCTCAGTATTTGAACCAAATATTAAAGGAATAACTGTGTTAGGGGTAACAATTTCCTTTTTACTAACATTAACGCTAGCATTTAATTGTTTAAGTAAATCTACGCCTATGATTCCATCAAATCTTTCACTAAACTTGAAAAGATAAAATTTATGAGTTTCCTGTAAATTAAAGATATCAAACAATGGAATATGAGCTACCTCGTCGTGATACGTGATATTATGAGCAGTTTGAATGTTAAATTTTTCTTTAAAAATGCAATTGTTATAAAATTTATACGCAAGTTCCGGATCTATAAGTGACTTTGAACTTCCTGTGTCAACTAAAAACTTTGCACTTATTTCTGGAATTTCTATGAATGGCAAATTCGTTTTCAAGGCGTTAACATAAATTATGTTATTTGGTTTAGATATGTGCGAGTATGAAAATCCTGAATCTGATTATTTGATATTTCCGTAACGTGAGAGTCTACATGAGAATCTCTGTAAAAATCATTGTAACTTGTCGGATCATTTACGTGAGGATATTCTGTTTCCGGCGTATAATGATTGTCAGCATTTTCATCTGTTTCATAATTATATGAATTTTCGTAATCAAATAATTTTTCATAATTTTCTGTATCAAATTGGTTATCGGTTGGAAGGGAACTATTGATTTCTTGATTTTGATAAGGATTGTCTACAGTTTGATTGAAAAGTTCTGCTGATGTAAATTTGGGATTTGATCGGGACTTAAGTATCGTATTTCCTGAAGAAATGTCCATAGGTTCTGGTTTGAAACTTTGAGAATTATTTGGACGATTAAATTGTTGATTATTATGGCGAACATTTTGCTGGTTGAAATTTGGAATTGGCTGTGAGGATCGCTGTATTGGGTTGTAAGTTTGATTTGTGAAAAATGGATGACGTTGAGTCGGATAATTGTTATTTGGACGCCAATTGTAAGATTGGTTTGGAGGAGAATGTTGTGTATACCTCTGTGGATATGATACTGGAGGACGAGTTATTAAATTAGATGGAAATATTGGTCGGGTTGGTTGAAATTGTGTTGGTGATTGGTGTCGATGTATATTATTATAATTGGGGGTGAATGAAGGGTACTGATTGAAATTTTGATTCCTTGTAGGTGTTACTCTTAAACTAGGCTTAAATGATACATTAGAACTTAAGTTACTTAATCTTTGAGTGGAATATAGAAAATTTTCTTCTTCTACAACTAAACTCATAGCTTTTTCTAAGCTGTCAGGTGATCTTAAACGTACGTTAGTTTGTATTGGTACAGGTAATCCACGAACAAAAGTTTTTAAGGCTAAATTGTCATAATTTTTAAGATGTAGGCGTTTTTCATTTATGTCTAAGTCTAAAGAATTTAATTTGGAAATAATAAGGCTCCTAGAATCTTGGCATCGCATACCAAAATTATAAGGACTTTCATTTTTTAAAGGTTTTAAATTAATAAGATCTTGTACCAAACAGTCAATGTTTCTTTGGTCTCCAAAACTTAAATTTAAAGCTTGTTTAATTTCATCCCACGTTTTTAATTCTGTGCGGGAACCAATTAATATTTGAGCTCTACCTATTAATTTACCTATAATAGCTCTAAGTAGAAATGTATTTAAAGAAGCATCTGTGTTACTAGCGAACGCAGAAATAAAACTTTCACAATTACCTATAAAAATATTAAGTGTATGAGGGTTTCCATCAAAATTTGGAATTGAGTCTAGATATAATTTAAGTAGTTGGTAGTTTGTACCTGATGAAGTCATTTCTAAGTCTAAATTTCCTAAATTATTTTCAGTTATATTATTTTCAAAATTATTGTTTTCACTTTCTTGTAAATTTAAAATATTTTCAAGTAGTGTACTTATATTCTCTAGTTCAGATTCACTCATCAAATTATATTAATTATTTTTATATATATATATATAACTATAACTACTAAAGAAATGGTTATGGAAAATAAAGGAAATAATAATGAGCACTTACGTTATAACTAAAGCTATCATATTCTAGGGTCCTAAAGGTTGGAACGATGCTAGTTCTTAACCCAGGTGGTTTGTGGTCTTCGTTTTTCTTGCTCTTCTGAAGTTCTTTCTGGTGTCGTCCACTGGAACTGCTGGAATCGCTCGATGTCCACTCGAACTATCTGCAGCTTCGATATGCACTCGAATACAGTTTCTGAACACGAATTCGAATATTTCGGTTAATCGTTGAAACGAACAATTTCCCGTGCGATACGTTAAACTTCCGAAATATCCTACTGACTGCGCCAATGATGTTTTCGAACTTCGAGAAGGACTTTTTAAAAACGAACTACACACTTGAGACGTTTATTAAGTACATTTAACAATACAATCTTTATTTATTTTGGTACAATGATATTTATATGTTTTATAATATGCTTATGGCACAAAATGCATTACTGCATAATAAACAATATCCATTGACGTAACTACCGTAAAAAAACATCGAAACTGTAACTTCATCTACTCCAATATTACCGCTAATGGTCCTATAGCGTCACTATTGGGAGATTTTTCGATCTATAACTTATGGGTCGATTTATGGAACCAATAACGCCTATTGAACGTTTGGGAATACGAAAACATACGTTTCGCCCTGTCGTCAGCATAAAGTCGGGTTCAAACTCTAATTAACGAATATTTGTTGAAAGCGCGATTGGTTTTGCGGGAAATTGGAAGTGCTAAATATATTGATTTATTTAATATTCAAAACTAAAACATTATTTTAAACTCTCGTTATTAAACCTGTATGTGTATGAATTGGGGTTCAATGCATTGTAAGACTTTAAACTGTTTTATGTTCTTAGAATTTCACTTAACATTGAAATTAAGGGATTTGGGTATTTTAAAATGCTATTGTTCGTTATGTAGTATCTATGTGATTTATAGTTTGCAGTATTTGGGTCATTGGGTCGGTTATTTATAGGCTTAGGGAATTTAAAGATTTATGTTTATTATTATGGTTAAAAGTCAATTAGTACATTTTATATTTAGGGTGTATTTTTTGTATTTTAAGGGTTTAACTTAAATAAAAAAAATTATTAAAATTTTTAGTGTTTAGTAGTTATTTGTTAAATTTGGATCTATAGTTTAAAATATAATTATGAAAGGCTATAAAAAACAAAGAGCGGTAATAAAAGGTGCAATCACGAAATTAGAAACGTTTGTATTGTCAAATATTAATGACCTAAATATAGATGTAAGTGAATATGTTACTAGGGAAATCCTTTTACAGAGAATCGGTATATAAAGATATATGAAGATTATTGTATGTTCAAACTAAAATAGAAGCACTTGGCGAGGACGAAAGTGAGGACAGAGATGAGGCAGAGTTAAAGTACCTCTCTGTTTGGTCTAAAATAAAAAAAACGAATTAAACAACTCAGTAATACAGAAAATAGTTCGCAACAATCAGTAGGACAACATATATTACCGGTTCAATACAGGGAGCGGCTAGGTTACCCAATATCAATACTTCTACGTTCTCAGGAAAAATTAAAGATTGGCGCACATTCATAGATCTTTTTTCTGCAATAATTAATAACAATCCAACATTAGATGATGTTCACAAATTTTTATATTTAAAGGGGACTTTCAGGGGTGAAGCGTTAAATCTTATTATTGTAATGTTTTTCTAATTTATTTAAACAATAAACGGGTGGGATACATTTCAAACACTCGGTATGGCTACTTACTAATTTATTTAAACACTAACACTTAATTTATATATACAGTAAATTCACTTAGACTAATTTATATAAACAGTTCACTAATTTATATTCACTAATTTATTTGTTTATCTCACGATGTCAAATTATCAACTAACTAACTCTTCCTGATCAGTCCCCTTATATATTAAAGCCATTTTTACTAGTAAATTCCGGACAATTGATTCTGGCATTTTCTAGATAACTCTGGTCACAAAAACAATGTTTACATAAGATAGTCGTAGAGTCGTAAACAGTTTTTTATAACTGCGTATCCGCCATAATTTTAACTTTTATACCTGGCTTAGACAGAGTCGGATTTAGGGACTATACCAGGTTGTTGTTTCGTAACATTATAAAGGATTTACCGACTAACGAAATTTATGCTAATGCTTTGAAGTTATTAAATAAACGGTACGCTAATAAGTTAATAGTAATAAATCCTCACTTAAAGGGTATGCTGGATATTCCTTCCATTAACAAAGGAACGGGAAAACAAATTAGACCATTTTTAACACATATAAGGCTGCATTTAAATTCTTTGAAAGCGCTTAAATTGCCGGTAAAAGAATGGGATTTCATTCTAATTTATCTATTTACGCAAAAATTAGATTATCAAACGCATAAGGCTTACAGATTAGAAAAGGTAGTAGGATCGTCAGGGCTTGAGTTACCAACATTCAATGAGTTTTTAGATTTTTTAGAAAAGCGTTGCGGAGCGCTCGAAAATGTGGAGTTACAATCGTATAAGGGTCTTCATTCGGGAACAAAGGATAAACAGGTAAAATTTTCTTTGTTAGTTAACAATAATCAAACGGTTATTGAGGCAAAACCAAAATGTGACTACTGTAATCGCGCTGTAGTTAAGTGTTATAAATTTGGGAATTTAGGAATACGTGAGAAACGTCAGTTTGTAAAAAGTAATAACCTTTGTTTCAATTGTTTAGGAAAATCGCATAATGCAAATCAATGTAAGTTAAGGGGTTGTGTAACACTTGCGGTAAACGGCATCATGTTTTATTGCAAGATGAAGGAGTTAACCATAAGCAAAACTTGGGGGTTAATTATATCCAAAGGTCGGGCGGTGGCCAAGGTCCAGTTAGTGGCCATGGTGGTCATCAAAATATAACTAATAATATAATAGCCAGGGTGGGCCTCAACGAGGTGAGGCTCAATGAAATGCATTGTTGAAAGTGCCGGTGGCACGTGTGGATTTAGTTTCTAATAATGGTTCAAGTCAGCATCAGATGCGAGAACAACAAAATGTTGTTGCATGCTCGCATATACCTAGGTCTCAGGTGTTGTTGGCAACTGCGCAGGTAAATATGGTTACCTGCGAGGGTTATATGGTTCAGGCAAGGGCGTTGTTAGATACGGGTTCTCAGTCTAATTTCATATCTTCAAATTTTTTGAAAAAACTTCGGGGTACTAGAATGAAAAGTACAAACTGGGCGATTGGTGGTATTGGCAAAAACATTAGTGTGATTGACAAGTACGTCGATTTGGTTTTGGACTCAAGGGTTGACAACAAATTTAGGGTTTCGGTAAATTGCGGGGTTTTAGATGAACTCACGTGTAAGTTACCACAGGTGTTAGTTGATACCAGCAAAATTAATATTCCATATGAAGTAACGCTGGCGGATCCAGCATTCTTTCAGCACTCGGATATTGATTTGTTGCTATCGGCTGATTTATATTTTCAGGCAATTCTTCCGGAAATTATACGTGTAGGCCCAGGGTTGCCTATTCTTCAGAATACACGTCTAGGATGTATTGTGGCTGGAGCGGATCCAATGGCTTACAACATTGGAAAACGGGGAAATTTTGGCAATATGGAAAATGTAAGAACTAACAATCATTTAAGTGTTAAACATTTTTGTCAGTCGGAGGTAACAGATGTAAATGATTTTATTCCAAGGTTCTGGCAACTGAAGGAAGTGACAAATCAAAGATTTTTGTCACTTGATGATATAATGTGTTAAAAAATATTTCGGGAAACGCACAAGCGACTTAGGGATTAGGGTTAAAAAATAAGGATATTTTTAACCCGTTAAAGACTGGCGTTACCATACGGTAACGGTAAACATAGGTTCCATTTTTAACGTCTGAATTGTAAGTTTCGGTAGTTTTTGCTAGATGGCGGTAAATATCCGTTTTAGGTATGAACTATAAAGAACATCTTAGTTTGGTTTTGACCTTGTTAGTGAGTGCATGGGTGTAAACTACAAATTTATTTCGACAATTCTGCAAGGCTTTGAGTAATGGAGTCCATAAATTTTGCGTAAGTATTTATTGCTTATTTTAAAACATGTAGTAAGTGTTAGTTATTGTATTTTACTTTATAAATATGTACATTTTTGTATGTTGTATTTTGTTTTGTCATATGTCTTAGATTTTTTTTACATAGAGGCATTTTTTGTTGGTGTTGCCATATGGTAACGCTAGTCACATTCATTATCATTTTTTTAAGAAGTGTTTTTTTTTCAGGCGCGGTTTCTCATTGCAGGAAGCGTTAGATATTGCCTTTTCCGAAGATATTGACGGTATTTACGTTGAACCACCCGAGGCTAATGTGTTAACGGATGAAGACTCTGCAGATGAGGATTCTGGGGGTACAATTGATAATCTTTCGGGTCGACAACTGCGAGCTCGAACCGAAGTCAAATTTTTTAACAAAGAGAACGTCACTGCAGAGCCAGATCTTCCCACTTCCAGTGTTTCAGCTTCATCGTACCTCCCAAGGTCTAAAAAAGACTACAGCTGGATTAGCGGTGATCTTCAGGCGCAGTCAATAGATTTTCCCAAACCTGATTATAAACAATTTATGGCCTATTTTCACATGGTTTGTTGATGTCACAGTAATGAACGCCTGGCAAATACACAGAAAGTCTGGTGGAAGGCTGACGCAACTTGAATTTCGAGGAGAAATTACATCGTGCTACTTACAAAGTTATGGGACCATGCCCAAGACTGGTAGACGACCCAGAACCTCAAAAACCAGTCTATCGTTGAATAGAATTTCGGACGATATAAGATATGATGGAATGAACCATTTAGTTGTTGAAACCCCGGATAAAAAAAGAAAAAGATGCGCAGGCGAAGGCTGTTCATCGAGTGTTCGTACAATGTGTAACAAATGTAACTTGGGCCTTTGCATTCCATGCTTTTATATATTTCATACGAAGTAAATGTTTTTAATACTTTTATGCATTTTACTTAGAATTATAATATTTTTGTAAAAGTTAATATTTTGAATAAAAAGTGCATATGAAATCCTAGCGTTACCATATGGTAACAGTGTTTTTTTTTTTGAACGGTGAAAAAAATAATTTTTTTTCCCCCAATACATTCTTAATTACGAACATGATAACATATATTTCAGTACAAGAACTAAAAACAAATAAAAAACAAAACTTCGCCTTTAAAGGGTTAAAAGGATGATATTTTTAAACTAGGAAATTCATTTAACTCGGCATTTAAAAGGTTAAGGTCTATGGAAAATAGGTATTTTAGGAATCCAGAATTGTTTGTGTGAATAAGGAGTTTATTCATGAATATGTTAAATTGGGGCACGGAAAATATGTTGAGGATGAGAATAATATTGGGAATAGTGTGTTTTTACCGCACCATTGTGTGCTTAGGGAAGATACATTGTCCACCAAATTGCGGGTGGTGTTATCAAACTTCAACAGGCCTTTCCTTAAATGATATTATGCTTTCGGGGTTTCCGGTTCAGTCGGAACTACTTGATTTTATTTTGAGGTTTCGGACATATATTTATATGTTATTGTTGCGGACATAAAAAAAGATGTATCGAATGGTGCACATTAATCCATCTCAGCAGTTTGTGGCGAGAAAATTCTGTTAAAATAATAGAATTAAACACTTATGGAACAAATTCAGCGTCGTACTTGGCCACACGGTGTCTAAATCAGTTAGCGTCTGAAGAAGAATTATTCAAAGGCTTGCAAGGCGATTGTTAAGCAGTGCTATGTAGATGATATTCTTTGCGGTTCTAATTCAAGAAATGAGGCTATTGAGCTTAGGGATAAACTAATAAACTTATTAAAGTCAGGTGAGTTTGAGTTACACAAATGGTGCTCAAATGGTATTACGCTTTTAAAGTCAGTTGAGACTAGTATTAATGTAGAGTAGGTTGAAATAGGTGCAGTTTCTATTAAAAGTAAGATTCTTGGGTTAGTTTAGCTGCCAGTTGAGGACATTATAAAGGTGTCTTTACCGACCTTGGAAAATAAAAATAATAAAGTAGACAAAATCACAAAAAGATTAGTGTTGTCAAAAATTGCCAAATATTTGACCCTATGGGATATGTTGGACCTGTGGTTGTGGTTGCAAAAATAATTATGCAACAAATTTGGGCTAATAAAATAGATTGGGATGATGAATTATCGTCAGATGTTTTTGACAAATGGATCGATTTTTCTAAAAATCTTTGTAAATTGGGTCAACTTAAAATTCCAAGGTGTATAATTGTTTCAATTGATATTGTTTCGATACAAGTTCATGGGTTTTCGGATGCTTCATTGGCGGCGTATGGATTTTGTATCTACATTAGGGCAGTATATTCTGATAATTCGGTCTCGTGTAATATTATATCTCGTATAGCGCCGTTAAAAACAATTAGTTTTCCTAAGCTCGAATTGTGTGGAGTTTTATTGTTATCTCGGTTAGTTCATAATGTTCTTTCAGCTATAGATTTAAACATTAATGGGGTGTTTTTATACACAGATTCAAGTATTGTGTTGGCTCAAATCCACTCCAAACCGCTAGATAAAATTTGTGGCTAATAGGGTTTCTGAAGTGCAAGAGTTAACTTCGGGTTATAAATGGTATCAATCGTCGCAGGAGAATCCTGCGGATTTAATATCTCGTGGTATGCCAACTTCAAACATATTCTCAGAAAAAATGTGGTGGCATGGGCCAAAAAATTTATTGGATTTTAATTTTCGTCTTGGAGATTCGAAAATTGTTTCTCTCGAAGGGATCCCGGAACAGAGGAAGGTAGTTTCAAGTCAAACTAATATTGAGCCTATTATTGATTGGAATAGATTTTCTAATTTTACCAGGTTACAACGCACGGTTGCGTATTGTTTGAGAATTTTACGTAAAAATAGGACGACTGGTGGTTTGACTATTGACGAACTTACGACATGCTACTCAAGTAATAATTAGGTTGATTCAAAAGGAAATTAGGTACTTAGAGGTGGAAAACAATGGAGGAAATCAACAGTTTTTAAATCCAGTTGTATTAAGGAGTTAAATCCATTTTTGGATAAGGATGGAATTTTAAGGATCAACGGTCGACTATCAAAGGCAGATATTGATTACAATAAAAAATTTCCAATAACACTGCCGGCTAAAAATCTGGTGACTAGGCTACTCATAAGATTGGAACATATTAAATCATTTCATGAAGGGTCGCAAGCAGCCTTGGCAAATTTTCGGTTAATGTATTGGCCTATTAATGGTCTTAGTGAAGACAAATCAGTCTTAAAAAATTATGTTGTGTTTTAAATTAAAAGCAAAAACTTTTTCTGAACTAATGGGAGCGCTCCCTCTTGATAAAGTTTCCATGGAGCATCTATTTCTTAAGGTCGATTTTGGTGGGCCTATTAATATTAAACAGTCTAGGCTTTGTGGTTCAATTACATCGAAAGCTTACATAACGTTATTTGTGTGCATGGGTTCCAAGGCGGTTCACATCAAACTAATAAGCAGCTTGAGTTCGGATGCATTTTTGCACACACTAAAAAGGTTTATTGCGCGACGCGGTCTTCCAAGTGCTATCTATAGTGATAACGCAACTAATTTTAAGGGTACTAATAATTTACTTAGGGATGTGTATACGTTTTTTAGAATTAAGAAAAACGTTGATAAATTAGACGAATAAGGAGGAAATTTATCCCTCCTGCAAGCCCTCACTGGGGAGGATTGTGGGAGGCGGGAATAAAATCAACAAAGGTTCATTTGCGTAAAGTTGGGGAATTAGTTTTAACGTTTGAGGAAATGACAACTGTGCTAGCTCATATTGAGGCTATACTTAATTATAGGCCACTTTGTCCTCTTTCTTCAGATCCGGCTGATTTAAGTTGCCTAACACCCGCTCACTTTTTAATTAGGGAACCTTTAACATCGGTACCTGAGAAGGATATATCGAACATACCTAATAATAGGTTAAATTTTTGACAGCTTTGAACTAAAATAAAACAAAATTTGTGGAAAATATGGCCGGTAGAATATCTTTCAAGGTTATAAAATAGACTTAAATGGTATAAATATAAAAATTTGGAAAAAGATATGATTGTGTTAGTTTAGGAAGATAATGTGCCTCCATTTAAGTGGCCATTAGCTCGTATCATTGAGGTTTTTCCGGGATCTGATTCTGAGGCACTTGGCAAAAATATAAACTAGTTATAGAGTTTACACTCGTACTATTACGAAGTTGTGTCCGTTGCCGTTCGAAGTATTATTGAAGCAAATGCTTCAAGGGGGGAGTATGTTGCATTACGCAAAATAAATTGATATGACACACCCTATATTGAGTCAGTAATATGTGTGTCAACAGGGTAACTAACCGATCGACCCACTCTCCTACTTTTGAAATTGTCCAGACATCACTTGTAATATTTTGGACATGAGCATATTTTATTTCTTCACAAACACGTGGTTGTTAATGGGCCTTGTCTCATGAAATAAGGTGACATATTGGGTCTGGTCAAATAAATAACACTGCATCATATATTATATGAAATTCAGAACAAGTTTATAGTAAAAATTGTAAGATAAACAGATAGTTGAAAAGATGTGGTCCCAGGGCACATACCAGAGCTCTGGTACCTAGGGTGTAACATAAAATCGGTTTTATAAAATTTAAGATTTACCATTATTTAGTGGTGTGTTTTTGTAATAAGTTGAAGTTATGCAATAGAGACATAAAAAAGCATGATTTCTGGTCCTTCGTATTTATGAAATCCCACGAACACAACCCCTTTGGAAGTATATTTCACCTGACATATTGAACAAGTCACTTTGGTCTCCCTAAGCATTAATAATAATATTGACAAATAATCCTAAAAAAGTAATGCAATATCACCGTAACTAAAAGTTTTTCTATTACATACCTGTCTTTGACGATAGTTATTAATTTTTAAGAATGTATTTCAGAAGAGCAGCAAAAACTTGCGAATAACTCAAATAACCAATGCAAAATTAATTTTTCTACAATAATTTCTCGAGTACCAATTTTTAAAATTAACTATAAGGTAAATTTAATTAATTAGCAATAATAATTGCTGTTGTACAATATTAAATAAACGAATTTAAGAATGTATTTCACAAGAGCACCA
The DNA here is from genome assembly GCA_963921935.1 of Galeruca laticollis. NCBI lineage: Eukaryota > Metazoa > Arthropoda > Insecta > Coleoptera > Chrysomelidae > Galeruca > Galeruca laticollis. The sequence continues at coordinate 169,928,666 of OY998180.1, forward strand.
AAAACTTGCGAATAGCTCTAATAACCAATGCAAAATGTTAGGTTAAAATTATAAACAGTTGGAACCTGAGACATTTTCTATTAAAAACGAATGTCTTCGGACCGTAATTCGGTTGCCGATCGGTATAAGATAAATCGCGCGCTCTGATTGGCTGAGTGCATTCTTAATTTATAATGTATCCTCAGTCCTCGGACGAACGATTACAAGAAACGATACAACACATTGAAACATTTCTGAAATATAAATCCCACTATTCAAGAGAATATACAAGTTCTATGCTCTTATGACCCGACACTACATTGTCTATTATGTATGATTTATACAACCAAGAAGTGGCAGTTTCGATGTTTAAAAACATATTTTTAAACGGTTTTAATCTGAAGAGGAAATTGCTAAAAAAGGATACTTGCAATCTGTGTGATAAATTCGACATTTCGGTAAGCACTTGCACAGCAAAAGAACATAAGTATAAAACTATGAGAGATAATCATATAGATTCGGCTGAAGAAGCGAGAACATGATGATCAATTTGAAGTGTTGTGTTTTGACATGGAAAAAACGCTTCCTCTTCCACGTATCCCAACAAATGTAGTTTTTTACAAGCGCCACTTTGGCTTTACAATTTGGGCATACACACAGCTAAAAATAATAAGGCCATTGTTATGTGTGGTTGGAAGGTGAGGCCGGGCAAGGAGCTCAAGAAGTTGGGTCGTGTTTATTTAGGCACGTGGTAGAAGATAGGGGCATGTAAACATCTAATTTTGTGGTCCGATAGCTGCGGAGGTCAAAATGCCTTGTTCCATACTCATCCTTTATTGGAATAACTTTACGCTTCCTAACATCTGGTCATAGCTTTCTACCGAATGACGCAGATTTTGATATTGAATGTGCCCTAAAACTCCAAAAAACAATATATTCACCGGCAGACTACATTAATATAATGAGCATGTGAGAAACAAAAATCCTCTAGTCGTTCACAAGATAGACAAGGAAAATATCTGTAGAGACCTGTTCTAGGAGCCAACGGGTAAACACGTACCTCTCGTTAAGCTCTGTTTTTTTGTCAAAATCATTAAATACGCGTTAGTTAATGTGTATTGTTTTTCAAGTTTTATCGTCGAGTTTTTGTTATACTTGAACAAAAAGTGTGGAGCAGAATATCAGTAAGAAAAAAAGTTCTTTATTACGATCGGAGTGTACCGATTCGACATTAAACGACCAAGGTCGTTCGAGAGACCCGTACCAGTGAAATAAAATCGCAGGTCAGGACCGTCTTCGGCGACTTACCTGATGAAAATTAATTCAAAATGACCGATCTTCTACAGAATGCTTCTGACTTCAGGGGCTTCCAACATATTACTCAAAATAGTAACACCCAACCACAAAACCAACCTACAACCACCTACTCATCTGTTGTCAGTAAACAACAAGCACTAACTTTTCCCACCAAAAATCAAGCAATGATTTTCAACTTCTCGAATGATACCAAACTCGAAGAATATCTATTAGCTCTTTGTTCCATTATTGGCCCATCAAACATTCTATTTTCATATATATCTAGCATTTACCTATCCAGCAAAAATATTGTTGACAAATTCCTTAATACATATAGTGGGACCATATCTATCAATAATGAACGGCTCCATGCCCGCCGATTGATAACACCTAGCGAAAGACGTCTGTTATCAAATGTAAGCCCCACTATCCCCCATGATGTGATAGATGAAGAACTACAAAACTAGGCATCAAAACATTATCGCCAATATTTTTTTTGAGGATTAATTCTTCCAATCCCTCCTACAGGCATATCCTAAGCTTCCGCCGACAAGTGAATATATCCCCTTCTGAAATCCCCCTACCAGATTCCATACACCTATCACACGATAACACATCATACCGTATATTCTTGTCCCAAGAAAATCAATCATGTTTCAAGTGTAAACAGCAAGGTCATGTTGCAGCCAACTGTACGACTGTCACATCTCAATCCAACAACGAAACTAATGAAATGGAAGAACCTGATATAATATCGGAAACCTCTACCTCAGAGAATACTGCTGCAGAACCTCCAAATACCACATCACCACTACTGGTCAATGCTCGAAGTGAAAGCCAAATCTCAAACAAAACTTCAAAAATAAACATCACCGAAATCATAACTCCCCCTCCTCAACAAACTTCGGAGAATATATTCATCAAACCGGCAGAAAAACTTTCAAAGAAAAGTAAACCAATATAACTGCAGACCAATCATCAGTAGAAGAGTTATTACTACCAGCTAAAGCATTATTTGAAGACCTCCAGCCCTATACTGAGCTTCGAACAAATCACTGACTTTTCCGAAAATGTATATGGTTCTAATGACCCCGTCAGCGTGGCTAGAATATATACCTCAGATATCCATGGTATATTACAAAAGTTGACCAAAATATACCCATACCTAAAGGAGAGAAAGATAAAATCCAGATGCACCAAAGTCAAACTCAAAATCATGAAACAACTGATAACATAGATACTGACTCATCATTAGACTCCTCCCAAGAAACCTTTTAATATAACATTCAAGTCAATCATTCAGTGGAACTCAAATGGGCTATATGCCCATTTGGAAATACTCAAAACCTTAATATTTGAACAGCACTCAACTATAATCTGCCTACAAGAAACAAATTTTAAAGGAAATCACCACTATAAACTTCGAAATTATAAATGCTTTAAAAAAACAGAGAACAACAGAATATAGCTAGTGGTGGAGTTGCTATATATATATAGACGAAAACTATGAAGCATGCTCGATACCGCTCCAAACTAGTTTAGAAGCAGTTGCAATGAGCATTTCATCAACTAGAAAAATATATGCAAAGCAGAAATTGACACCGAACAAATTAAGAACCTGATTGATCAAATCCCTTCACCACAAATAATCCTAGGAGACTTCAACAGCCATAATACATTGTGGAGATCGAAAGGAACTAACTGAATGGGACAGAAAATCGAAGAGATCATAGATGAATTCAACTTCAACCTTCTTAACGACAGATCGAAAATCCGATTTGACCTTTTTGCCAGAGAATCCTCTGCTATTGATCTATCCTTTAGCGAACCAACTCTATCACCTTCGTTTAGCTGGAACGTGATACCTTTTTTATATGGCTGCGATCACCACCCAATAAATATTTCCAATGAACAAAACTGAGAAGAAAACAATCTCCCTATTTACCAAAAGTGGAACACAAAAAATGCCAATCGGCCAGAATACTCAATTGCGATTGAAATAAAGGTTGACGAACTCAATGGGGTCCACCAGAACTCAGATGTAAATAACCTATTACAATTCTTCTCCAATATAATAATCTGGGCAGCTGAGGTCCATGTAGGTAAAACGAAGCACATCAAACAGCATAAGCCGGTACCCTGGTGGAATAAAGCTTGCGAGAAAGCAATTACCTCAAACAAAAAAGCCTTCAAGTAATACAAAAGGCACAATACCACAGAAAATCTCCTGGAGTTCAAAAAACATAGAGCCAAGATGAGATACATAATTCGAAAAAGTAAGAAAGAGAGTTGGCAGACATTCGTAAGCAATATAAACAGTTCTACTCCTGCCTCTACTGTATGGAAAAATATTAAGAAAGTCTCGGGAATTAGAACACTCAATGAAATAAAGTTCCTTGCTAAAAATGATCACATTATATCATCCAATGAGGAAATCACCGAAACCTTGGCAGAAAACTTTGAAATACATTCAAGTAACATAAACTACAGAGAATCTTTCAAATCACTGAAAACGAGTGCTTAAAAGATACATATCGATTTGGAAGAAGAGGTTCCCAACCCACTAAATGCAGTAATAAGCATTGAAGCACTCGAATAATCACTTCAACAGAGTAAGAACTCAAGCGCAGGACCAGATGATATTCCACCGATCTTCCTACAGAACCTTCCTTTGAATGCAGAAAAGTATCTCCTACAAATCTACAATCATATCTGGATAAACAAAGTATTTCCTCGAAAGTGGTCCCAAGCAATCATTATACCCGTTCTCAAGACAAACAAACCAAAAATGGACTCAGATTCTTACAGACCCATCTCCCTTACATGTGCACTATGCAAAATACTTGAAAAAAATGTAAACAAGAGATTAATGTGGTTCTTAGAATAAAAAAAATCTAATAATTCCCGAACAGAGCGGTTTCAGAAAAAACAGGACAACTGCAGACAATCTGGTCGATATGGAATCCGAAATTCATGAGGGCTTTGCCAACAAGCAGGATTGTATTGCAATATTTTTTGACATCACCCGAGCCTACGATACGGTGTGGAGACAAGGAATTTTAAAAACATTACACAAATGGGACATACAAGGCAATATATTACAATTCATCGACAACTTCCTTAAAGATCGCCACTTCTGTGTTCGAGTAAACGGTACTACGTCGTCGGAGAGAATTCAACAAAATGGAATACCACAAGGCTCAGTTCTTAGCATCACCCTCTTCTTGGTAGCAATAAACAACATTCTGCACAATTGCAGACCCCCAGTTAAAGCAGACAATTTAGTCATTTTTACAAAAGGCAAAAATGTATATTCAATGCAAAAATAGTTACAGAAAACACTTGATAGTCTTGGAAAATGGGCAGAAACTAATGGCGTCCAGTTTTTAGGAATGATATTTGACAAAAAGCTGAACTGGAAAGATCACATTATTAACTTGAAAAATGTATGTCAAAACGGACTGAACCTGATGAGAACACTTGCAAACAGGAACTGGGGTGCTGATTACAACAGTCTTATGCTGATATACAAATCCTTAATCAGATCTAAGCTAGACTACGGCTCATTAGTATCATCTGCAAAAAAATCGATTCTGAGAAAACTGGATACCATCCACAATACAGCACTAAAAATCGCGTTAGGAGCCTTCTGTACAAGTCCTTCTGCCAGTGTCCACTGCGAAACAGGATAATATCCCCTACAGACAAGAAGAAAATTTTTAAGTCTTTCATATGCTGCTGCAGTATCTTCAAACCCCACTAATCCTGCAGGACACAACATATTCTCTGATCGTTTCAAAAACCTTTATGCTTCAAAACCAAAAACAGATCCTCCTTTCTATGAGAATCAGCCGATACCTTGCAGAGTTCCAGCTAACTTTTCCCCAAACATTTTCCAACAATAACCCCACCTCACCTCCTTCGATAATCAACCTTCCAGAAATAAATACAAACCTATTACAGTACAATAAAAATGAAACCAACCCCCTCCTAATCATTCAAAAATTCAATGAAATAATGGAAAATAACCAGGGTTTTTATGAAGTATACACGGATGCGTCAAAAACCGAAGATGGCGCAACAGCAGCTTTCATGAGCCCAAATTACCCAGTCAGCTCATGCCCAACATACAATAACCAGCGACGTGTACACAACATTCCTCCATCATTTGAAGCAATACTGAACTCCACATGTGATATGAAAAAACTAATAGCGTTTTTAACAGAAATCAATATTAATAACGAAATATAATTATTGTAAATATCATTCAATGTATATATGTATTCATTGTATCATAACATTTCTGTATTTCTGTGTCTCGAATAACCTTAAGGGCTGATGAGACTATTATTTAAATAAAAAAACAGGCCTTTATGTTCTACCCCCTGACTACCCACGGCATCGCATCTCTACTAGCCAATATGTGCATTTAGATGTAAACAAAAGACTAAACTAATGCAAAACTCAACAGTTAACACCTGTTTGCCGAGAGTATTTGTTTAACACATTTATACAAAATTAAATCATTTGTTTTGTGGATATAACACTTTCATTATTACCCGTCTACTACAGTGACTTACGAGAATTGTGCGCCATCTATGATTCAGAAGATTTACTATTTGACGAAAAACAGAGTTAACACCTTGTAGACAAAATCTAAAATCTTGAAAAACTGTGAGTTAAGTCCTTTTTGAATTATCGTCTTCAATTACAAAAATGTAATCAAACTCCAAACTCAGTAGAGGTTGTAGAAATTGTGGGAAAAGTTATGACAGTAGACCACCAAAATATTTGGAAAAATTGTGACAAACATGTTATTAAAAAGGAAGACAAGTATGTGGTTTTACCTTCTGTCAACACATTATAATACAAACAAATGATGATTCTAGTTGACAAGAAAAAATCGAACGGGGTACAAAAAGGGCTCAGTTCATCTGCCGAGAGCTTCAACCAACAAGAATCTCACAGAACGATCCTTGCGAGGTCCAGGTTCTATCTATAAATAGTTTTTGAGAAATCCCATCTATCATTAGTGAAAATACAATTTAGGAACTGACCATTGGATTGTGATCACCCCATATAGTGTTATAGCCAGATAAAATTGTAACAGACATTACAAAGATTTCTGTCAATGATAGTTACTTAATTGAACTTTATAAAAGCTGTGAAATTTTAATAGATAATATTTCTTTAAAATCCTTTGAATCCAAAGTGCCAGAATATAAGAACATTGATTCAACATATTTACATATTAATACAAATAAATTTACTTGAGATACCTTTAAGCTAAAACCTATGCATTTAGATTCAATTGATCTTAACAAGCTGAACAATGTTGTGTGTACAATTCAAGAAGAAAAAACGTTAGCTGAGAAAATAGATTCGTTACCCATTGATTTCCAAAGTTTTTTTTTAAATTCTATATCTTATGGTTACAGCCTGAATTATCTACCAAACATTCAACATTAGAAGAAAGAAAATTGAACCAATCAGGAAACAACAAGTGAAGAGAAGTTTCCCCTAATATTGAACTCTGATACATCTTCAGAGTTCTCTCTTAGGAGGATGGAGGAGTTATGCCAATGGATAATGTCCAATAAGTAGTTTTATTCTAATTTTATTTTAACACTATTTAGAACATTTATATAAATTACTAGACTATTTTCACTAATACTAATTCTGTTACAGTGTTCACAGGATTTTATAGAGACATTGAATTGTAGGTGAACCTTGAGTCATTACTGGTTTATCTGTTCTGTTATTAATTTCTTCTTCATACTTTCCTGTTCTGTTCTATCAGTTATAAATCCCAAATTTCTGGTATATACCCGTTCTATTGCTGTTCGCTCCATATTATTATCAAATAAAAACCACATATCAATAGCATAATAATTATTATAAAAGTCAATATTAACAATTGTTCTAACCTAATTTAATCCTATCAATTTCTTCTTCTTCTTCTTCTCGTTCCTTTTTTGGGCTATATCCTGTGGGATAATTTACCCAGTTTTATACATGTGGGGGGAAAAAGTCTTGCTCTTGGCAATATTTCCCTCCCTCTAGAATGGATATCTTCCTTAAACAAAACTGCACTACTGTTTAGCATAGGTACTATGAGTTTTTGCACTTTTATATTACTTATGGTGAGTATTGTGGTATTAGTAAGGTAAGACTTCACAACACAGGAAATTAACTTTTCTCGCTTGGGGGTAGCGGCCAAGCTTGGACACACCCAGAAATGCTTACCACAAATTCAATTCCTGTCATTTAAAAGTCTGTTCAATAGATTAGTTACCTGGCACGTATATCCAATTAGAATATTTTATATAATCCAATTCCTTTCTTAATAATTTTATTCTAGGTTGATGAATTTCTTGTTAACCGTATCGCCGTTAGTTCTTACTGTCTCATATTTTGTTAATTTCATGGTTGCAGTTGAAGGTTCTTCTGAACTTCTTGATGAGGAGAGGCTAAAATCATTATTTGAATAATATACGTCGGACATTAAAAAATAATCAATAATTTTATTATTTTCAAATCAATAACCTCAAATACAAAATGTCATTGGATATCTTCTTTCCAACTTAGTAAATACAACGTTTGTTCCATCCGAAGTAAATCCCGTTTTATTACCGTACAATCTCAATAACGCAGCAAATTTGATGTAAATTACACACACTTATTATATTCACTAATTAGCAGGTCAACTGGGTTTGTATCGTAATTGTATGGTTTTTGTGTTGGTTGGAACAGACCTACAGGGTACCCTGACTGAGTGCTTCATTACAAGAGACCAATACTAAAAGAAGAACCAGGCTGCCAACTATTTGTTCATTTTATTAACTATAATATAGACGTCGCGTTGTGAGAAGGATATAAATCACTTTTTATCAAATGCCAAACAATTTCTTGTCTTGAATGATAATAGGAACAGTTTAATTTAAAATCCTACAATTATTACAGTAATATTTTATGTTTTGAGAACGATGGCATAAATATGCTCCCACATTTTATACCTTTTCTTTTAGTTTTCCCTATTATGGTTTATTTGGTGGAAGCAGTTGGCAGTACTGGCTTTGAATCTGAAGGTTCGGAAAGTAATCCGGATCACGTTCAGAAACTGAACAAACTGAGTGGCTCAAATGTTAGGATCTTTGCAAATGCAACCAGCTGACGGATTGTTTCGGTTATTTTTGTTTTCTTTAAGCTAAAATGTTATTAATTCGTTAAGCCTACGGTAGGTTTAGGTTGCTGACTGAGACTTTTATATAATTTTTGGCTTTTCGATATAAAAAATAGATTGTTGGTAATAAAATTTAGTGTCAACGATGAGTGAAAACAAATTAAAGCTTTACAAGATGAGCATGGAGAGAAGTACATGAAAAATCAACGCACGAAACTAAAGTAACAAAAATAAAAAGTTTTTGTCAAGTTTTAAATTTGACATTTCCACAGAAAACGGAACACGTCATTCGTAAACTCTGATAAAATCTCGTTCTGGGTTAGGATCCGCAATCAGCTGATAAGTGATCTATCTGATCTTGGATTACCGTTGCCGAAAAGCCATTATATTGACGCCATATTAAATTTAATTCCGCAAGACTGTCGTAGCCCAAAAAAGCAAGACAATAATGGAAAACAATAATTCTTCTTCAAAAAAAACATCACCTCTAGTTGAGATGTCTCATTCCGCAACAATTTCGGTACCAAAAACAAACAAGACACAGGTCGAAGAAGCTAACAATTCCTCTTCAAGAAAAAGAGCCCCCCTAGTTGAAATGCCTCAGATTCATTCCGCAGGTCCATCAACATCTGAAATTGAAGAGGTGGAATTGAAAAACAACGATAACCATCCAAGAGAAATCACCTTTACTTATCATCCAGCTCAGGGACAACAGTTACATTTCGCAAGTGAAATGTATATTTGTGAAGATTGTTTAAGGCTAAAACCTCACGTTTGCTTAGAAGACAGTGCTTAAATTGCGGTTCTAAGAAATGCGATCACAGTGTAAGGTTAACTAATCCTTTTACATCAGTAAAATTAAATATTTACATTTTAGGAGTTATGAAGACAAATTTATGCATGTGTGTTTTTAAATTGAAGGTGTTTTGTTCTGTCAGATAAGATAATAATTGTTTTTTTATTCAAAGTTCTAGTTCTTGTTGAGTCCTAAAACGACTGATACGTCTGCTTCCGTTCTGGCCGCTCTTCATGTGGTGTTAATTTAGCTCTAGATGGGTAATTGAGGTGTACCATTTGTTTATAAAAAGTTGTATAATTGAAATAAGCGGTTTAAATAAATATTGTTGGAAGTAATTGAAGTATTTTTTGTTTGTCTACATATGGTAATAAATCAACGTCGTTGATGGTGGACTTTTCCGAAATGATAGAAAACAGTGACGGAAAAGTGGAAGAAACTCTAAAAAACCAAGTCGCTGAACCACGACCTTTTTTGGCTAGAACAAAACAGTAGCGTAACTAGGATTAAGTTGCGGGGGGAGGAGGGGTGTATGAACTACCGGGGAATCTAGGTATCGGAAATTTTAAGCCTCTAAAACTGCATTTTAGCTTTGTTTTTCTTATAAAATTGTAGACTATAGTTTTTAGCTTTTAGTACATTTCAATCAAGTATATAGGCTTGCTGTGATTATGTTTTAGTTTTTTTTTTAATGTTTCGGGTTCTGGGGGGGTTCTATCTCCCTCCCGTAGTTACGCCACTGGAAACAAAGATACTACTAGATTTCATTTTTCTTTTCTCGGACTTCGGCATGTTACTTCTACTAAATTCGACCAGAGGTAGCGTTGACTCATTCCCCCAAGTTATGAATCTGGTTTATCTTGAGCTTGAATTGGTCAGCATACATTTCACCAGCGCGTTTTCTGCTGAAGGCTTGCAACAGAACTCTAGATGGAAAAGCAGGCGTAATTCGCGGCACAATAAGCAGAAGTGAAGTTCTGATTTTGTTGGCTCCTATTACACGACAGATATCTTGAAATAGGGCTGACTCAAAATTGCAATGTTTGTATGTGTACTAATTATTTTATACTATTTTTCAAATCTATGCGAACTAAGACGAAAAATAATTCCTGTTTTCTTAGTATTAAACGCTGTAAGAGGAATAAATAAAAACACTTTCGTAAAAATACATTAAAACTGAAAAGATACCATCTATATTAACCTTATAAATAAGACTAGTCGGTCAATCGAATACTGTATGTGCGAAAATTCGAAGCCCATTCAAGTAAAGACATATTGTTGCTTCTAATAATTATACTCAGTGACATAGAAATTAGAGCACCCAGTAACTATTATTTTATTTCAAAAATTTTTCCCGTACATGTTTATCATGAAAATCTTAATACCAGATTAGAATTAGAGCGCTATCAGTTGAACATTCCTATTTATTTTTACTGTAAGTACTGGACGAACCCGCCCATTTCGCTATCAGAATACAGAATTTATTCGAGTACAGTGGTATTTAACGTTGCCTTACAAGAATTCACAAGTGTTTAGCATGCTTAGAGTGCAGAGAAATGCAAATTATCGGCAGCTAACTGAGTTCGAGAGAGGTGGTAATTGTTGGTCTTCGGGAAGCTGGGCTGTCGTTTCGAGAAATTGCTGGTAGAGTAAACAGTCGTGTGGATAATGTTGGCAGATGTTATCAGGCATGGCACCAAGAAGGCCGTACACGAAAAGCCAGAGGCACATAACGAGTGAGCAGGACAACAGAGGGCCAAGATCGTCGCTTAAAGTTATTAGTTCTAACAGATCGTTTCTCATCGATAAGGACAATAGCAACACAGTGGTCCGCAGAACATGGAGGGGTCCTTGGAATGTGAAGGACTGAAAAGAATGTTCGAACTATTTTCGTACCGACCTCAGTTGGTTTTACCTTTAACTTTGGAACATCAAATAAATCGACTTCAGTGGTGCCAAGAACGACTAGTGTGGACTCGGGAATGGAACACGATCGTTTTCAGTGATGAATATCGGTTCTGCCTAGACATGCATGATGGTGGAGCGAGTTTGAGAAGGAGGCGAGGTGAACGTCGTAACCCTCAGTTTTTTGTTGACCGGCATTTACATCGCACTGTTGGCGTTATGATATGGGGTGCTGCTGTTTCTGGCTCAAGGTCACCTTTAGCCTTCATCTGGGCAATATGAATGAACATCGATACATTCAAGAAATATTGGAACCTCATCTGATTCCTTACCCCAGGACACTTCAAAATCCAACTTTTCAGCAAAGTAACACTCTGTCACATATAGCCAGACAAACCTTGGACTACTCACACCAGGCTCAAATTCATCTCCTACCTTGGTCCACAAGATCCCCGGATTTGTCACAAAAACAAAAAAAAATGGAGGAGGAAGCGCTCGAGATAATAACTTCAAAAGAAAAAGTCGACTTGAACATTGCCAATGTTTTACTTGAGAAACATAAAGTAGATTTAGAGAGAGCTAAAGCGTTCTTTGTTGATATAGCAACGCTCCGCAAATTTGGAGTTAATACATGTTCGTCGCTATATCAACGAGTTGCACTCTGTTAAAAACTATATTTTTATAAATATTTCCTGACTAAATAATAATGTTCATACTATCTCAGGACATAAAGAATAAAACTAGAGTGCAGTAAATTTCATAGAATACTTTATTCGCTAAATACAGTGTTTATTAAAGAAGTTTTCACTGCAGTATCAACATTATTCCTATCTGGAGTATTTTCTTCGTCACTATCATTTGGATCTTGTTCAACTTCTTCCTCGTCTTCTAAAAAATCACTTTCACCTAGGCAGATATCGTGGAGAACAGCAGTGGCAGTAAAAAAGTTAATACTGTTTCCACATTGATGGCCATCCTTACAGATAGACAAGGAAATCTTTTTAAAATGCCGAAACATCTTTCTATTGTGTTTCTGGTAGAGCAATGTGCCTTGTTGTATTTCTGTTCTGCTGGTGTGGTTGGGTTCAACAACGGAGTTAACAAATACCTAAAAAATGGAATAACAGATATTTCTACTATTGTATTTGCAAACACAGAACTTTTAGTATTTATGCACATATTTTTTACAATAAGTAGCGATCAAGATCAAATAGTACATTATAACCATCTGTAATACATCTTTTATAATTGCTTATCAATTTATTTACCTTTCATAATTAATTTATTCGAACAATTTCAGCACAGTACCGTATAAAAACATGAAAACTGTTACTTCATCAACTCGAACATTACCGCTAATGGTCCTATAGCGTCACTATTGGGAGATTTTTCGATCTATAACTTATGGGTCGATTTATGGAACCAATAACGCCCTATTGAACGTTTGGGAATACGAAAACACACGATTAGGCCGAACCAATAGCGCTATTGAACCAATAAGTTTACCGGGTCCTTTCTGAATGCGGAAAATGATTTTAGTGAACCAATAGCGGTTTTATGGGACCAATAACTTGTATTGGGCGTTTAGGAATACGGGCCTATTGGCCGTATTCCTAAAGCATCCATAAGTCGATCTATAACTATTGGTTCGATAAAATTTATTGGTTGCATAACTGTAAATGGTATTCCCATCGCTCATTTATGGAGTCTCTAACTATTGGTCAATTTATAGAATCAATATCTATGGACTTGATAAAATCATGGGAAATTTTAATATCTTCGATGTGTAACAAAGGAATTTAACCATTGCGCATGCGCTTTTAACGATATACAATAACCACAAACTAATAATTCATTTTGTTTCGATTTCCATTTCCATTCGATTGTTCCCTGGTTCAGTTTGTTCATTTAAGTGTGCAATGGAAGAAACAAAGAAGAGGAAGCGTTCCAGTAATTACACGGAAGACGAAAGGGCTGAGTTATATGCCATTGTGTAAAGACAGGAGAGTGTCATAGAAAATAAAAAAAAACGACGGTACCTCGGTGAAAGCTAAGAAAGCCACGTGGGACGCCGTGGCAAACACGTATTATTCATTGCAGAAGACGGGTGTTGGAAATTCGGGGCAACTCCAAGCATTATATGATGAAATGAAGCGGAAAGCAAAAATAAATGTAGTATATGAAGAAGAAGAAGTCCTTGAAGCAATTCCAGTACAGGAAGCGCATAAAAAAATACAAAAAAAAAACAAAAAAATGGAAGATGAAACGCTCGAGATAATAGCTTCAAAAGAAAAAGTCTACTTAAACATTGCCAATGTTTTACTTGAGAACTTAAAGTAGATTTATAGAGAGCTAAAGCGTTTCTTGTTGATATAGCAACGCTCCGCAAATTTGGAGTTGATACATGTTCGTTGCTATGTCCACGAGTTGCACTCAGTTAAAAACTATATGTTTTACAAATATTTCCTGACTAAATAATAATCTTCATACTATCTCAGGAAAATAGATTTTTAATTAAGAATAAAACTAGAGTGCAGTAAATTTCATAGAATACTTTATTCGCTAAATATTAAAGATGTTTCCACTGCAGTAGATACCTAGGCAGATATCGTGGAGAACAGCAGTGGCAGTAATAACAGTTGATACTGTTTCCACATTGATGACCATCCCTACATATAGACAAGGAAATCTTCTTTTTAAAATGCCGAAACATCTTTCTATTGCGTTTCTGGTAGAGCAATGTGCCTTGTTGTATTTCTGTTCTGTTGGTGTGGCTGGGTTCAACAACGGAGTTAACAAATATCTAGAAAATGGAATAACAGATATTTCTACTATTGTATTTGCAAACACAGAACTTTTAGTATTTATGCACATATTTTTTAGGTTATGATTACAATAAGTAGCGATCAAGATCAAATAGTATATTATAACCATATGTAATACATCTTTTATAATTATTTATCAATTTACTTACCTTTCATAATTAATTTATTCGATCGATTTCAGCACAGTACCGAATGATGTTTTCGAACTTCGAGAAGGACTTTTTAAAAACGAACTACACACTTGAGACGTTTATTAAGTACATTTAACAATACAATCTTTATTTATTTTGGTACAATGATATTTATATGTTTTATAATATGCTTATGGCACAAAATGCATTACTGCATAATAAACAATATCCATTGACGTAACTCCTCCGCCCTAGGAGAGAACTATGGGGACGGACCAGAGTTCGACATGATGGGAAAATTTTTCAGAACATTTTCTTCACTTGTTGTCGTCCGTTTCGATTGACTTTTCTTCTTTCTATTCTTGAGTACTAGGTAGATAATGCAGGCTGTAACTATAAAGTAGAATAAAATTGAATAAAAGCTTATACTTTTGAAATGAATCGGTGACCAATCTATTTTCTCGGCTAAAGTTTTATCTTCTTGAATGGCACTGATGACATTGTTCATTTCGTTAAGATCAATTGAATCCAAATACACAGGTTTTAGCTTAACGGTATCTAAAGTGTAATTATTTTTATTAATTTGTAATTTCGGTAAATCAATGTTTTTATATTCTGGCACTTTGGTCTTAAAAGTTCTTAAATAAATATTGTCTATTAAAATTTCACAGCGGTTATTAAGTTCGATTAAGTAACTACCGTTCACAGGAATGTTCGTAATGTCTTTGTTACAATTTTGTCTGGCTATAACACTATACGGGGTGATCACAATCCAATGGTCAGTTTCCAATTTCTGCACTTTAACTTCACTAATGGTAGATGGAATTTCTCGACAACTGTTTGTAGATTGGGAATATTTTAGAAGTTGGACTTCGCAAGGAGCTTTC
Organism: Galeruca laticollis; assembly: GCA_963921935.1. Lineage (NCBI taxonomy): Eukaryota > Metazoa > Arthropoda > Insecta > Coleoptera > Chrysomelidae > Galeruca > Galeruca laticollis. The sequence goes on from OY998180.1 coordinate 169,943,668, forward strand.
TGTGAGATTACTCTTGTTTGTATCTCTCGGCAGATGAATTCTTCTTGAATAATTTCTTCACACTTCGAATTTGTAGATGCATAGCTTAGCTCATTTAAAAGGAGAAATTTGGTTTGGGGTATTATAAGTTTAAAATTTTGGTTTGAAGGTGTAGGTATGGGATATAGATGATAGTAGTTATATTCACTAAGTTCTACAATCGGTACTTCTAATATGAAAATAATACTATATTATATTTACTGTAACTTTTAACTTTGATAATTTTCTCGAATAATAGAATATTGTTTAAAGAAGTTTCGAAAGGAAATCTGTTATTTTTGTTAATATTTTTCTTAACTGTGTTAATCTCTAAAAGTATTTCGCTTGGGTTTGCTATAGAATTGTGAAAGGTATTTATTTTTGCGAAGCTTATAGCTACTTCTATTTTATCGAGCATATCATATATTATTTGAAAGCTAATAGAGAATTGAGAAACGATCTGTTCTATTGAGAAGAAATGGAAAGTTTCTATATTTTCAATTTTTATATTTCGTAATTCTTTTTGTAAATCGTTAATACGTGAGCTTAATATTTCTTGGTTGTGGGATAATATTCTAGAATTGTTTTCAAATATTTTCATTGATGATTCGAGTAATGTTACTTGGTGTTCTAACAATGTTTTCATTTTATTTTGATTATCAGATAAGGCTTTAATAGCTTCGTCATATCGTATTGCATCGTCTTGGTCTAAATTACCTGTCAAGAATTTTATTGCTGAGCCAAGTCCGTCAAAAAGTGATCGTTTTACCTGCTTTCTCCATAGTGGGTTTATTTGATTGATTTGTGAATATATTTTATTTTCTAATACTTGAATTATATGATAGGAGTTATCAAAGTGTTCTGTAAAATTAAATATGCTGGGGTGTTTTGATAGAGATTCATGTAGATTATCATATTGGTCTTTTAAAGTTAAAAAGTGATCTGTCAAGTTTGTAATATCATAAATGTGTATAAAGGTCCAAAAATCTGTTTGTACATATGCTGTTCCTAGTCGTAAGGGTAGGAGGCCAGGATTATCGTTCAGGTTATGGAATTTAGGGGTATTTAATCTTCCTTCGGTGGTCCAACAGAGGAACCTGTAATGGGAGGTTTTTTTAGTTCATTAATGTGAATAATTTCTTGATGTGCTTTAAGTTTTTTATGTTTGAGTAAATTTCCAGAAATTTCAACACGATTCCTGTCAAGTATTTGAGTAATTTCGAAAGGGCCTAGAAAACGTTTATCTTTTTTATTTCGTTTCTTGGGGTTGTGCTTGTATACAATTTGACCGATTTTAAATTCATTATTCGAGTCACCTTTTGTATTACGTTTCTCTATAATTTTTTCTTTGTTTTGTTTCAATTTGTCGTGTACATCTTTATAAACATGTTGTAATTTTGATTGATGACTGTTCACATAATCGTTATAGAAAGCTTGGGGTATGAAAATTTCGTTAGGATTTCTAGAATCTGTGTGACCAAAAGTAAGTTCAAAAGGGGTAAAACTTGTAGAACTATGTATAGAATTATTATAACCTATTATTGCGTAATCCATTAAATCATCTTCGTCGGGATAGAGTTCTCGTAATAATCTTAGATGTTCAATTAAGGTTGAATGTACTCTTTCGGCTATAGAGTTGGATTCATGATGACCAGCTGTGGTAAAGTGTATTTTAATTTTGTGTAACGCTAAGAGTTCTTTAATAGTTTCGTTATTAAATTCTGTACCTTTATCTAAAATAATTAATTGTGGTACTCCGAAAGATGTGAAATATTTTATTAAAGCTTTGCTTATAATAACAGCTGTTTTAGAAGGAATGTGCACTGCTTGTGCAAATTTTGTAAATGCATCTGTTAACGTTAGATAAGACTTTCCGTCGTAAATAAAAACATCAATGTGTATAATTTGAAACGGTTTGGACGCGGTTTCAGTTAGCATTAGCGGAACATACGGTTTTTGTCTAGCATATTTATTTTTTTGGCAAATAGTACAAGAATTTATGTAATTAGTTATTGTATTCTTCATATTTTTCCAATAATAATTTATTTTTAATTTTTCTAAAGTTTCCTGAATTCCTCTGTGTGTGGTCTTGCCTTCATGGTAATTTTTCAATAAAATCATTTGTTCCTCCTTATCAGATACAGTGTTTACTAATTTAGTGCATTTAATGGGTCTTGGTTCGTTTGAAGAGAAATGTTTTAAGTAAACTTTATTAAAATCGTTATATAAATTTTCTTTGTTAAAATAAATGTAAAACGTGTTATTAAGATCTGTGTATTCTACTAAAAATTCAAATATGAAACGTTCATTGTCGTTTTCAGGGATTTTAACTTTTATAATTTTATGATTTTCATAAGTATGTTGAGAGATATCTATTTTTTGATATAAATTTGAGTATACTAAAATTTGGTGAACTTTGTTATTTATAATTTCGTCTAATATAGGAATACCTTGATTAGTGGTTTCATTATCAGCTATGGAATGAACGGTTGAAGAATTAGATTTAGGAGTAGAAAGTTTCGTCCAGTCAGGTTGAGGTGTATTGAGTTCGTCTCTAGAATTTGTAGGTATATCAGCGGTATTATTAGGAGGCTGTATTTGTATATCTGAAATAATGTCTATTTTTGATTGGTTTTGCGCACTCGTAGAAGCTTTTTCCATTTCTAATGAGCTTTCAAACTCACGTAAGAATTCTAAAATTTCTTGATTAGTATCACCAGGGTTATTAATAACTGATTCAGTGTCTAAAGCGTTAATTGGTATTCTACTCAAGCAATCAGATACAACATTTAAAGATCCACGTTTGTAAAATATCTTGTAGTCATATTCCTCTAATTTCAAACGCCAACGTACAAGTTTTGAATTTGGTTCTTTTAGTTTGAAAAGCCAGGTTAGAGGTTTATGGTCAGTGTATATGTGAAATTGTCGACCATACAAGTAAGGTCGAAAATGTTTGCAAGCCCATACGATTGCAAGTAATTCTTTTTCGATTGTGGAGTAGTTGATTTCTGAATCATTTAAAGTTCGTGAGGCGTAAGCTATAGGTTTGTCATTTGGAACGGTACCTTGTGATAATACTGCTCCAAGAGAGTAATTACTACTGTCTGTTGTTAGTATCATGGGTTTAGAAAAGTCCGGATATTGTAATATTGGGTCATTTGTTAGAATTTCTTTGCAGTTTCGAAAAGAGTCTATAAATTCTTTGTCATGAATTATTCGCATACCTTTTTTCAAGTATTTAGTCATGGGTTTTGTCAATTTTGCAAAATTGGGTATGAAGCGACGGTAGTATCCTAGTAGTCCAAGGAAACTTTTGATTTCTGTTTGTGTTTTAGGAATTGGGAAATTTTTAATGACAGAAATTTTCTCGGGATTAGGTTTAACACCTTCGGGAGTAATAATATGACCTAGATATACTATAGTTTTCTGAAGGAATTCGGATTTGTCAAGTTGTATTTTCAAGTTATATTTTCTCAGTCTGTCAAATATCTGTTTCACTCGTTGTATATGTTCCTGAAGGGAAGTACTATAAATTAAGATGTCGTCAAGATAAACAATACATGTTTCGTCAGTTAGTCCTCGTAATACGTTGTCCATTACACTTTGAAAAGTGGAAGGGGCGTTTTTAAGTCCAAAAGGCATTCTTTTGAATTGAAAGTGACCTTGTGGGGTGCTGAAAGCAGTTTTGGGTACGTCTTCGGGATCAACTTCAATTTGGTGGAAGCCACTAGCTAAATCCAAGGATGTAAAATAGTTAGCTCTTCCTAGTCGGTCCATAATTTCATTTATCCTGGGAATTGGATATCTGTTTTGAATAGTCTTCTCATTTAACTTGCGGTAGTCTATTACCAGTCTCCATTTTTTCTTGCCAGAAGCATCTGATCGTTTTGGGACAATCCATATTGGCGAAGAAAACGGCGAAGTTGATTCTTCAATGATGCCATCTTGTAACATTTTTCCCATTTGTCTCTTTACTTCTTCTCTATGAATTTCCGGGAACCGATATGATTTGGTATAAATTGGACTATCGTCGGTTAATTTAATTTTATGTTTGATTTCGTTCGTGAAACTTAAAGGGATGCCTTCACAGTAAAATATATCTCTATACTGATAGCAAATATTTCTTAATGCATCTTTCTCTTCTTTATTACAATGATCTAATCTGATATTTTTTAAATTTTCTTTCAATTTATTATCATCGGAATTACTAAAATTTATTTCTGAATCTACTTCCATTTTTTCTAAGAAATTAACTTCAACTAAACTTAAAGGTTCGATGTCAAAAGGTTCATGAATATCAAGTTTAACCGGATTCTCATTAGAATTTATTATTGTAGTTATTGCAAAATTATCAACTATATTTACTAAAGCTTTTGGTGTTTCGAGTCCATTACCTAACTTCTCGTAATCAAGTATTCCAATGCCATTTTTGTAATTAACGGGTAATTTAACAACTTGTTGAGTACGACCCGGTATTATTAATGAATAATTTTTTATATTTTCCTCAGTATTTGAACCAAATATTAAAGGAATAACTGTGTTAGGGGTAACAATTTCCTTTTTACTAACATTAACGCTAGCATTTAATTGTTTAAGTAAATCTACGCCTATGATTCCATCAAATCTTTCACTAAACTTGAAAAGATAAAATTTATGAGTTTCCTGTAAATTAAAGATATCAAACAATGGAATATGAGCTACCTCGTCGTGATACGTGATATTATGAGCAGTTTGAATGTTAAATTTTTCTTTAAAAATGCAATTGTTATAAAATTTATACGCAAGTTCCGGATCTATAAGTGACTTTGAACTTCCTGTGTCAACTAAAAACTTTGCACTTATTTCTGGAATTTCTATGAATGGCAAATTCGTTTTCAAGGCGTTAACATAAATTATGTTATTTGGTTTAGATATGTGCGAGTATGAAAATCCTGAATCTGATTATTTGATATTTCCGTAACGTGAGAGTCTACATGAGAATCTCTGTAAAAATCATTGTAACTTGTCGGATCATTTACGTGAGGATATTCTGTTTCCGGCGTATAATGATTGTCAGCATTTTCATCTGTTTCATAATTATATGAATTTTCGTAATCAAATAATTTTTCATAATTTTCTGTATCAAATTGGTTATCGGTTGGAAGGGAACTATTGATTTCTTGATTTTGATAAGGATTGTCTACAGTTTGATTGAAAAGTTCTGCTGATGTAAATTTGGGATTTGATCGGGACTTAAGTATCGTATTTCCTGAAGAAATGTCCATAGGTTCTGGTTTGAAACTTTGAGAATTATTTGGACGATTAAATTGTTGATTATTATGGCGAACATTTTGCTGGTTGAAATTTGGAATTGGCTGTGAGGATCGCTGTATTGGGTTGTAAGTTTGATTTGTGAAAAATGGATGACGTTGAGTCGGATAATTGTTATTTGGACGCCAATTGTAAGATTGGTTTGGAGGAGAATGTTGTGTATACCTCTGTGGATATGATACTGGAGGACGAGTTATTAAATTAGATGGAAATATTGGTCGGGTTGGTTGAAATTGTGTTGGTGATTGGTGTCGATGTATATTATTATAATTGGGGGTGAATGAAGGGTACTGATTGAAATTTTGATTCCTTGTAGGTGTTACTCTTAAACTAGGCTTAAATGATACATTAGAACTTAAGTTACTTAATCTTTGAGTGGAATATAGAAAATTTTCTTCTTCTACAACTAAACTCATAGCTTTTTCTAAGCTGTCAGGTGATCTTAAACGTACGTTAGTTTGTATTGGTACAGGTAATCCACGAACAAAAGTTTTTAAGGCTAAATTGTCATAATTTTTAAGATGTAGGCGTTTTTCATTTATGTCTAAGTCTAAAGAATTTAATTTGGAAATAATAAGGCTCCTAGAATCTTGGCATCGCATACCAAAATTATAAGGACTTTCATTTTTTAAAGGTTTTAAATTAATAAGATCTTGTACCAAACAGTCAATGTTTCTTTGGTCTCCAAAACTTAAATTTAAAGCTTGTTTAATTTCATCCCACGTTTTTAATTCTGTGCGGGAACCAATTAATATTTGAGCTCTACCTATTAATTTACCTATAATAGCTCTAAGTAGAAATGTATTTAAAGAAGCATCTGTGTTACTAGCGAACGCAGAAATAAAACTTTCACAATTACCTATAAAAATATTAAGTGTATGAGGGTTTCCATCAAAATTTGGAATTGAGTCTAGATATAATTTAAGTAGTTGGTAGTTTGTACCTGATGAAGTCATTTCTAAGTCTAAATTTCCTAAATTATTTTCAGTTATATTATTTTCAAAATTATTGTTTTCACTTTCTTGTAAATTTAAAATATTTTCAAGTAGTGTACTTATATTCTCTAGTTCAGATTCACTCATCAAATTATATTAATTATTTTTATATATATATATATAACTATAACTACTAAAGAAATGGTTATGGAAAATAAAGGAAATAATAATGAGCACTTACGTTATAACTAAAGCTATCATATTCTAGGGTCCTAAAGGTTGGAACGATGCTAGTTCTTAACCCAGGTGGTTTGTGGTCTTCGTTTTTCTTGCTCTTCTGAAGTTCTTTCTGGTGTCGTCCACTGGAACTGCTGGAATCGCTCGATGTCCACTCGAACTATCTGCAGCTTCGATATGCACTCGAATACAGTTTCTGAACACGAATTCGAATATTTCGGTTAATCGTTGAAACGAACAATTTCCCGTGCGATACGTTAAACTTCCGAAATATCCTACTGACTGCGCCAATGATGTTTTCGAACTTCGAGAAGGACTTTTTAAAAACGAACTACACACTTGAGACGTTTATTAAGTACATTTAACAATACAATCTTTATTTATTTTGGTACAATGATATTTATATGTTTTATAATATGCTTATGGCACAAAATGCATTACTGCATAATAAACAATATCCATTGACGTAACTACCGTAAAAAAACATCGAAACTGTAACTTCATCTACTCCAATATTACCGCTAATGGTCCTATAGCGTCACTATTGGGAGATTTTTCGATCTATAACTTATGGGTCGATTTATGGAACCAATAACGCCTATTGAACGTTTGGGAATACGAAAACATACGTTTCGCCCTGTCGTCAGCATAAAGTCGGGTTCAAACTCTAATTAACGAATATTTGTTGAAAGCGCGATTGGTTTTGCGGGAAATTGGAAGTGCTAAATATATTGATTTATTTAATATTCAAAACTAAAACATTATTTTAAACTCTCGTTATTAAACCTGTATGTGTATGAATTGGGGTTCAATGCATTGTAAGACTTTAAACTGTTTTATGTTCTTAGAATTTCACTTAACATTGAAATTAAGGGATTTGGGTATTTTAAAATGCTATTGTTCGTTATGTAGTATCTATGTGATTTATAGTTTGCAGTATTTGGGTCATTGGGTCGGTTATTTATAGGCTTAGGGAATTTAAAGATTTATGTTTATTATTATGGTTAAAAGTCAATTAGTACATTTTATATTTAGGGTGTATTTTTTGTATTTTAAGGGTTTAACTTAAATAAAAAAAATTATTAAAATTTTTAGTGTTTAGTAGTTATTTGTTAAATTTGGATCTATAGTTTAAAATATAATTATGAAAGGCTATAAAAAACAAAGAGCGGTAATAAAAGGTGCAATCACGAAATTAGAAACGTTTGTATTGTCAAATATTAATGACCTAAATATAGATGTAAGTGAATATGTTACTAGGGAAATCCTTTTACAGAGAATCGGTATATAAAGATATATGAAGATTATTGTATGTTCAAACTAAAATAGAAGCACTTGGCGAGGACGAAAGTGAGGACAGAGATGAGGCAGAGTTAAAGTACCTCTCTGTTTGGTCTAAAATAAAAAAAACGAATTAAACAACTCAGTAATACAGAAAATAGTTCGCAACAATCAGTAGGACAACATATATTACCGGTTCAATACAGGGAGCGGCTAGGTTACCCAATATCAATACTTCTACGTTCTCAGGAAAAATTAAAGATTGGCGCACATTCATAGATCTTTTTTCTGCAATAATTAATAACAATCCAACATTAGATGATGTTCACAAATTTTTATATTTAAAGGGGACTTTCAGGGGTGAAGCGTTAAATCTTATTATTGTAATGTTTTTCTAATTTATTTAAACAATAAACGGGTGGGATACATTTCAAACACTCGGTATGGCTACTTACTAATTTATTTAAACACTAACACTTAATTTATATATACAGTAAATTCACTTAGACTAATTTATATAAACAGTTCACTAATTTATATTCACTAATTTATTTGTTTATCTCACGATGTCAAATTATCAACTAACTAACTCTTCCTGATCAGTCCCCTTATATATTAAAGCCATTTTTACTAGTAAATTCCGGACAATTGATTCTGGCATTTTCTAGATAACTCTGGTCACAAAAACAATGTTTACATAAGATAGTCGTAGAGTCGTAAACAGTTTTTTATAACTGCGTATCCGCCATAATTTTAACTTTTATACCTGGCTTAGACAGAGTCGGATTTAGGGACTATACCAGGTTGTTGTTTCGTAACATTATAAAGGATTTACCGACTAACGAAATTTATGCTAATGCTTTGAAGTTATTAAATAAACGGTACGCTAATAAGTTAATAGTAATAAATCCTCACTTAAAGGGTATGCTGGATATTCCTTCCATTAACAAAGGAACGGGAAAACAAATTAGACCATTTTTAACACATATAAGGCTGCATTTAAATTCTTTGAAAGCGCTTAAATTGCCGGTAAAAGAATGGGATTTCATTCTAATTTATCTATTTACGCAAAAATTAGATTATCAAACGCATAAGGCTTACAGATTAGAAAAGGTAGTAGGATCGTCAGGGCTTGAGTTACCAACATTCAATGAGTTTTTAGATTTTTTAGAAAAGCGTTGCGGAGCGCTCGAAAATGTGGAGTTACAATCGTATAAGGGTCTTCATTCGGGAACAAAGGATAAACAGGTAAAATTTTCTTTGTTAGTTAACAATAATCAAACGGTTATTGAGGCAAAACCAAAATGTGACTACTGTAATCGCGCTGTAGTTAAGTGTTATAAATTTGGGAATTTAGGAATACGTGAGAAACGTCAGTTTGTAAAAAGTAATAACCTTTGTTTCAATTGTTTAGGAAAATCGCATAATGCAAATCAATGTAAGTTAAGGGGTTGTGTAACACTTGCGGTAAACGGCATCATGTTTTATTGCAAGATGAAGGAGTTAACCATAAGCAAAACTTGGGGGTTAATTATATCCAAAGGTCGGGCGGTGGCCAAGGTCCAGTTAGTGGCCATGGTGGTCATCAAAATATAACTAATAATATAATAGCCAGGGTGGGCCTCAACGAGGTGAGGCTCAATGAAATGCATTGTTGAAAGTGCCGGTGGCACGTGTGGATTTAGTTTCTAATAATGGTTCAAGTCAGCATCAGATGCGAGAACAACAAAATGTTGTTGCATGCTCGCATATACCTAGGTCTCAGGTGTTGTTGGCAACTGCGCAGGTAAATATGGTTACCTGCGAGGGTTATATGGTTCAGGCAAGGGCGTTGTTAGATACGGGTTCTCAGTCTAATTTCATATCTTCAAATTTTTTGAAAAAACTTCGGGGTACTAGAATGAAAAGTACAAACTGGGCGATTGGTGGTATTGGCAAAAACATTAGTGTGATTGACAAGTACGTCGATTTGGTTTTGGACTCAAGGGTTGACAACAAATTTAGGGTTTCGGTAAATTGCGGGGTTTTAGATGAACTCACGTGTAAGTTACCACAGGTGTTAGTTGATACCAGCAAAATTAATATTCCATATGAAGTAACGCTGGCGGATCCAGCATTCTTTCAGCACTCGGATATTGATTTGTTGCTATCGGCTGATTTATATTTTCAGGCAATTCTTCCGGAAATTATACGTGTAGGCCCAGGGTTGCCTATTCTTCAGAATACACGTCTAGGATGTATTGTGGCTGGAGCGGATCCAATGGCTTACAACATTGGAAAACGGGGAAATTTTGGCAATATGGAAAATGTAAGAACTAACAATCATTTAAGTGTTAAACATTTTTGTCAGTCGGAGGTAACAGATGTAAATGATTTTATTCCAAGGTTCTGGCAACTGAAGGAAGTGACAAATCAAAGATTTTTGTCACTTGATGATATAATGTGTTAAAAAATATTTCGGGAAACGCACAAGCGACTTAGGGATTAGGGTTAAAAAATAAGGATATTTTTAACCCGTTAAAGACTGGCGTTACCATACGGTAACGGTAAACATAGGTTCCATTTTTAACGTCTGAATTGTAAGTTTCGGTAGTTTTTGCTAGATGGCGGTAAATATCCGTTTTAGGTATGAACTATAAAGAACATCTTAGTTTGGTTTTGACCTTGTTAGTGAGTGCATGGGTGTAAACTACAAATTTATTTCGACAATTCTGCAAGGCTTTGAGTAATGGAGTCCATAAATTTTGCGTAAGTATTTATTGCTTATTTTAAAACATGTAGTAAGTGTTAGTTATTGTATTTTACTTTATAAATATGTACATTTTTGTATGTTGTATTTTGTTTTGTCATATGTCTTAGATTTTTTTTACATAGAGGCATTTTTTGTTGGTGTTGCCATATGGTAACGCTAGTCACATTCATTATCATTTTTTTAAGAAGTGTTTTTTTTTCAGGCGCGGTTTCTCATTGCAGGAAGCGTTAGATATTGCCTTTTCCGAAGATATTGACGGTATTTACGTTGAACCACCCGAGGCTAATGTGTTAACGGATGAAGACTCTGCAGATGAGGATTCTGGGGGTACAATTGATAATCTTTCGGGTCGACAACTGCGAGCTCGAACCGAAGTCAAATTTTTTAACAAAGAGAACGTCACTGCAGAGCCAGATCTTCCCACTTCCAGTGTTTCAGCTTCATCGTACCTCCCAAGGTCTAAAAAAGACTACAGCTGGATTAGCGGTGATCTTCAGGCGCAGTCAATAGATTTTCCCAAACCTGATTATAAACAATTTATGGCCTATTTTCACATGGTTTGTTGATGTCACAGTAATGAACGCCTGGCAAATACACAGAAAGTCTGGTGGAAGGCTGACGCAACTTGAATTTCGAGGAGAAATTACATCGTGCTACTTACAAAGTTATGGGACCATGCCCAAGACTGGTAGACGACCCAGAACCTCAAAAACCAGTCTATCGTTGAATAGAATTTCGGACGATATAAGATATGATGGAATGAACCATTTAGTTGTTGAAACCCCGGATAAAAAAAGAAAAAGATGCGCAGGCGAAGGCTGTTCATCGAGTGTTCGTACAATGTGTAACAAATGTAACTTGGGCCTTTGCATTCCATGCTTTTATATATTTCATACGAAGTAAATGTTTTTAATACTTTTATGCATTTTACTTAGAATTATAATATTTTTGTAAAAGTTAATATTTTGAATAAAAAGTGCATATGAAATCCTAGCGTTACCATATGGTAACAGTGTTTTTTTTTTTGAACGGTGAAAAAAATAATTTTTTTTCCCCCAATACATTCTTAATTACGAACATGATAACATATATTTCAGTACAAGAACTAAAAACAAATAAAAAACAAAACTTCGCCTTTAAAGGGTTAAAAGGATGATATTTTTAAACTAGGAAATTCATTTAACTCGGCATTTAAAAGGTTAAGGTCTATGGAAAATAGGTATTTTAGGAATCCAGAATTGTTTGTGTGAATAAGGAGTTTATTCATGAATATGTTAAATTGGGGCACGGAAAATATGTTGAGGATGAGAATAATATTGGGAATAGTGTGTTTTTACCGCACCATTGTGTGCTTAGGGAAGATACATTGTCCACCAAATTGCGGGTGGTGTTATCAAACTTCAACAGGCCTTTCCTTAAATGATATTATGCTTTCGGGGTTTCCGGTTCAGTCGGAACTACTTGATTTTATTTTGAGGTTTCGGACATATATTTATATGTTATTGTTGCGGACATAAAAAAAGATGTATCGAATGGTGCACATTAATCCATCTCAGCAGTTTGTGGCGAGAAAATTCTGTTAAAATAATAGAATTAAACACTTATGGAACAAATTCAGCGTCGTACTTGGCCACACGGTGTCTAAATCAGTTAGCGTCTGAAGAAGAATTATTCAAAGGCTTGCAAGGCGATTGTTAAGCAGTGCTATGTAGATGATATTCTTTGCGGTTCTAATTCAAGAAATGAGGCTATTGAGCTTAGGGATAAACTAATAAACTTATTAAAGTCAGGTGAGTTTGAGTTACACAAATGGTGCTCAAATGGTATTACGCTTTTAAAGTCAGTTGAGACTAGTATTAATGTAGAGTAGGTTGAAATAGGTGCAGTTTCTATTAAAAGTAAGATTCTTGGGTTAGTTTAGCTGCCAGTTGAGGACATTATAAAGGTGTCTTTACCGACCTTGGAAAATAAAAATAATAAAGTAGACAAAATCACAAAAAGATTAGTGTTGTCAAAAATTGCCAAATATTTGACCCTATGGGATATGTTGGACCTGTGGTTGTGGTTGCAAAAATAATTATGCAACAAATTTGGGCTAATAAAATAGATTGGGATGATGAATTATCGTCAGATGTTTTTGACAAATGGATCGATTTTTCTAAAAATCTTTGTAAATTGGGTCAACTTAAAATTCCAAGGTGTATAATTGTTTCAATTGATATTGTTTCGATACAAGTTCATGGGTTTTCGGATGCTTCATTGGCGGCGTATGGATTTTGTATCTACATTAGGGCAGTATATTCTGATAATTCGGTCTCGTGTAATATTATATCTCGTATAGCGCCGTTAAAAACAATTAGTTTTCCTAAGCTCGAATTGTGTGGAGTTTTATTGTTATCTCGGTTAGTTCATAATGTTCTTTCAGCTATAGATTTAAACATTAATGGGGTGTTTTTATACACAGATTCAAGTATTGTGTTGGCTCAAATCCACTCCAAACCGCTAGATAAAATTTGTGGCTAATAGGGTTTCTGAAGTGCAAGAGTTAACTTCGGGTTATAAATGGTATCAATCGTCGCAGGAGAATCCTGCGGATTTAATATCTCGTGGTATGCCAACTTCAAACATATTCTCAGAAAAAATGTGGTGGCATGGGCCAAAAAATTTATTGGATTTTAATTTTCGTCTTGGAGATTCGAAAATTGTTTCTCTCGAAGGGATCCCGGAACAGAGGAAGGTAGTTTCAAGTCAAACTAATATTGAGCCTATTATTGATTGGAATAGATTTTCTAATTTTACCAGGTTACAACGCACGGTTGCGTATTGTTTGAGAATTTTACGTAAAAATAGGACGACTGGTGGTTTGACTATTGACGAACTTACGACATGCTACTCAAGTAATAATTAGGTTGATTCAAAAGGAAATTAGGTACTTAGAGGTGGAAAACAATGGAGGAAATCAACAGTTTTTAAATCCAGTTGTATTAAGGAGTTAAATCCATTTTTGGATAAGGATGGAATTTTAAGGATCAACGGTCGACTATCAAAGGCAGATATTGATTACAATAAAAAATTTCCAATAACACTGCCGGCTAAAAATCTGGTGACTAGGCTACTCATAAGATTGGAACATATTAAATCATTTCATGAAGGGTCGCAAGCAGCCTTGGCAAATTTTCGGTTAATGTATTGGCCTATTAATGGTCTTAGTGAAGACAAATCAGTCTTAAAAAATTATGTTGTGTTTTAAATTAAAAGCAAAAACTTTTTCTGAACTAATGGGAGCGCTCCCTCTTGATAAAGTTTCCATGGAGCATCTATTTCTTAAGGTCGATTTTGGTGGGCCTATTAATATTAAACAGTCTAGGCTTTGTGGTTCAATTACATCGAAAGCTTACATAACGTTATTTGTGTGCATGGGTTCCAAGGCGGTTCACATCAAACTAATAAGCAGCTTGAGTTCGGATGCATTTTTGCACACACTAAAAAGGTTTATTGCGCGACGCGGTCTTCCAAGTGCTATCTATAGTGATAACGCAACTAATTTTAAGGGTACTAATAATTTACTTAGGGATGTGTATACGTTTTTTAGAATTAAGAAAAACGTTGATAAATTAGACGAATAAGGAGGAAATTTATCCCTCCTGCAAGCCCTCACTGGGGAGGATTGTGGGAGGCGGGAATAAAATCAACAAAGGTTCATTTGCGTAAAGTTGGGGAATTAGTTTTAACGTTTGAGGAAATGACAACTGTGCTAGCTCATATTGAGGCTATACTTAATTATAGGCCACTTTGTCCTCTTTCTTCAGATCCGGCTGATTTAAGTTGCCTAACACCCGCTCACTTTTTAATTAGGGAACCTTTAACATCGGTACCTGAGAAGGATATATCGAACATACCTAATAATAGGTTAAATTTTTGACAGCTTTGAACTAAAATAAAACAAAATTTGTGGAAAATATGGCCGGTAGAATATCTTTCAAGGTTATAAAATAGACTTAAATGGTATAAATATAAAAATTTGGAAAAAGATATGATTGTGTTAGTTTAGGAAGATAATGTGCCTCCATTTAAGTGGCCATTAGCTCGTATCATTGAGGTTTTTCCGGGATCTGATTCTGAGGCACTTGGCAAAAATATAAACTAGTTATAGAGTTTACACTCGTACTATTACGAAGTTGTGTCCGTTGCCGTTCGAAGTATTATTGAAGCAAATGCTTCAAGGGGGGAGTATGTTGCATTACGCAAAATAAATTGATATGACACACCCTATATTGAGTCAGTAATATGTGTGTCAACAGGGTAACTAACCGATCGACCCACTCTCCTACTTTTGAAATTGTCCAGACATCACTTGTAATATTTTGGACATGAGCATATTTTATTTCTTCACAAACACGTGGTTGTTAATGGGCCTTGTCTCATGAAATAAGGTGACATATTGGGTCTGGTCAAATAAATAACACTGCATCATATATTATATGAAATTCAGAACAAGTTTATAGTAAAAATTGTAAGATAAACAGATAGTTGAAAAGATGTGGTCCCAGGGCACATACCAGAGCTCTGGTACCTAGGGTGTAACATAAAATCGGTTTTATAAAATTTAAGATTTACCATTATTTAGTGGTGTGTTTTTGTAATAAGTTGAAGTTATGCAATAGAGACATAAAAAAGCATGATTTCTGGTCCTTCGTATTTATGAAATCCCACGAACACAACCCCTTTGGAAGTATATTTCACCTGACATATTGAACAAGTCACTTTGGTCTCCCTAAGCATTAATAATAATATTGACAAATAATCCTAAAAAAGTAATGCAATATCACCGTAACTAAAAGTTTTTCTATTACATACCTGTCTTTGACGATAGTTATTAATTTTTAAGAATGTATTTCAGAAGAGCAGCAAAAACTTGCGAATAACTCAAATAACCAATGCAAAATTAATTTTTCTACAATAATTTCTCGAGTACCAATTTTTAAAATTAACTATAAGGTAAATTTAATTAATTAGCAATAATAATTGCTGTTGTACAATATTAAATAAACGAATTTAAGAATGTATTTCACAAGAGCACCAAAAACTTGCGAATAGCTCTAATAACCAATGCAAAATGTTAGGTTAAAATTATAAACAGTTGGAACCTGAGACATTTTCTATTAAAAACGAATGTCTTCGGACCGTAATTCGGTTGCCGATCGGTATAAGATAAATCGCGCGCTCTGATTGGCTGAGTGCATTCTTAATTTATAATGTATCCTCAGTCCTCGGACGAACGATTACAAGAAACGATACAACACATTGAAACATTTCTGAAATATAAATCCCACTATTCAAGAGAATATACAAGTTCTATGCTCTTATGACCCGACACTACATTGTCTATTATGTATGATTTATACAACCAAGAAGTGGCAGTTTCGATGTTTAAAAACATATTTTTAAACGGTTTTAATCTGAAGAGGAAATTGCTAAAAAAGGATACTTGCAATCTGTGTGATAAATTCGACATTTCGGTAAGCACTTGCACAGCAAAAGAACATAAGTATAAAACTATGAGAGATAATCATATAGATTCGGCTGAAGAAGCGAGAACATGATGATCAATTTGAAGTGTTGTGTTTTGACATGGAAAAAACGCTTCCTCTTCCACGTATCCCAACAAATGTAGTTTTTTACAAGCGCCACTTTGGCTTTACAATTTGGGCATACACACAGCTAAAAATAATAAGGCCATTGTTATGTGTGGTTGGAAGGTGAGGCCGGGCAAGGAGCTCAAGAAGTTGGGTCGTGTTTATTTAGGCACGTGGTAGAAGATAGGGGCATGTAAACATCTAATTTTGTGGTCCGATAGCTGCGGAGGTCAAAATGCCTTGTTCCATACTCATCCTTTATTGGAATAACTTTACGCTTCCTAACATCTGGTCATAGCTTTCTACCGAATGACGCAGATTTTGATATTGAATGTGCCCTAAAACTCCAAAAAACAATATATTCACCGGCAGACTACATTAATATAATGAGCATGTGGGAAACAAAAATCCTCTAGTCGTTCACAAGATAGACAAGGAAAATATCTGTAGAGACCTGTTCTAGGAGCCAACGGGTAAACACGTACCTCTCGTTAAGCTCTGTTTTTTTGTCAAAATCATTAAATACGCGTTAGTTAATGTGTATTGTTTTTCAAGTTTTATCGTCGAGTTTTTGTTATACTTGAACAAAAAGTGTGGAGCAGAATATCAGTAAGAAAAAAAGTTCTTTATTACGATCGGAGTGTACCGATTCGACATTAAACGACCAAGGTCGTTCGAGAGACCCGTACCAGTGAAATAAAATCGCAGGTCAGGACCGTCTTCGGCGACTTACCTGATGAAAATTAATTCAAAATGACCGATCTTCTACAGAATGCTTCTGACTTCAGGGGCTTCCAACATATTACTCAAAATAGTAACACCCAACCACAAAACCAACCTACAACCACCTACTCATCTGTTGTCAGTAAACAACAAGCACTAACTTTTCCCACCAAAAATCAAGCAATGATTTTCAACTTCTCGAATGATACCAAACTCGAAGAATATCTATTAGCTCTTTGTTCCATTATTGGCCCATCAAACATTCTATTTTCATATATATCTAGCATTTACCTATCCAGCAAAAATATTGTTGACAAATTCCTTAATACATATAGTGGGACCATATCTATCAATAATGAACGGCTCCATGCCCGCCGATTGATAACACCTAGCGAAAGACGTCTGTTATCAAATGTAAGCCCCACTATCCCCCATGATGTGATAGATGAAGAACTACAAAACTAGGCATCAAAACATTATCGCCAATATTTTTTTTGAGGATTAATTCTTCCAATCCCTCCTACAGGCATATCCTAAGCTTCCGCCGACAAGTGAATATATCCCCTTCTGAAATCCCCCTACCAGATTCCATACACCTATCACACGATAACACATCATACCGTATATTCTTGTCCCAAGAAAATCAATCATGTTTCAAGTGTAAACAGCAAGGTCATGTTGCAGCCAACTGTACGACTGTCACATCTCAATCCAACAACGAAACTAATGAAATGGAAGAACCTGATATAATATCGGAAACCTCTACCTCAGAGAATACTGCTGCAGAACCTCCAAATACCACATCACCACTACTGGTCAATGCTCGAAGTGAAAGCCAAATCTCAAACAAAACTTCAAAAATAAACATCACCGAAATCATAACTCCCCCTCCTCAACAAACTTCGGAGAATATATTCATCAAACCGGCAGAAAAACTTTCAAAGAAAAGTAAACCAATATAACTGCAGACCAATCATCAGTAGAAGAGTTATTACTACCAGCTAAAGCATTATTTGAAGACCTCCAGCCCTATACTGAGCTTCGAACAAATCACTGACTTTTCCGAAAATGTATATGGTTCTAATGACCCCGTCAGCGTGGCTAGAATATATACCTCAGATATCCATGATATATTACAAAAGTTGACCAAAATATACCCATACCTAAAGGAGAGAAAGATAAAATCCAGATGCACCAAAGTCAAACTCAAAATCATGAAACAACTGATAACATAGATACTGACTCATCATTAGACTCCTCCCAAGAAACCTTTTAATATAACATTCAAGTCAATCATTCAGTGGAACTCAAATGGGCTATATGCCCATTTGGAAATACTCAAAACCTTAATATTTGAACAGCACTCAACTATAATCTGCCTACAAGAAACAAATTTTAAAGGAAATCACCACTATAAACTTCGAAATTATAAATGCTTTAAAAAAACAGAGAACAACAGAATATAGCTAGTGGTGGAGTTGCTATATATATATAGACGAAAACTATGAAGCATGCTCGATACCGCTCCAAACTAGTTTAGAAGCAGTTGCAATGAGCATTTCATCAACTAGAAAAATATATGCAAAGCAGAAATTGACACCGAACAAATTAAGAACCTGATTGATCAAATCCCTTCACCACAAATAATCCTAGGAGACTTCAACAGCCATAATACATTGTGGAGATCGAAAGGAACTAACTGAATGGGACAGAAAATCGAAGAGATCATAGATGAATTCAACTTCAACCTTCTTAACGACAGATCGAAAATCCGATTTGACCTTTTTGCCAGAGAATCCTCTGCTATTGATCTATCCTTTAGCGAACCAACTCTATCACCTTCGTTTAGCTGGAACGTGATACCTTTTTTATATGGCTGCGATCACCACCCAATAAATATTTCCAATGAACAAAACAGAGAAGAAAACAATCTCCCTATTTACCAAAAGTGGAACACAAAAAATGCCAATCGGCCAGAATACTCAATTGCGATTGAAATAAAGGTTGACGAACTCAATGGGGTCCACCAGAACTCAGATGTAAATAACCTATTACAATTCTTCTCCAATATAATAATCTGGGCAGCTGAGGTCCATGTAGGTAAAACGAAGCACATCAAACAGCATAAGCCGGTACCCTGGTGGAATAAAGCTTGCGAGAAAGCAATTACCTCAAACAAAAAAGCCTTCAAGTAATACAAAAGGCACAATACCACAGAAAATCTCCTGGAGTTCAAAAAACATAGAGCCAAGATGAGATACATAATTCGAAAAAGTAAGAAAGAGAGTTGGCAGACATTCGTAAGCAATATAAACAGTTCTACTCCTGCCTCTACTGTATGGAAAAATATTAAGAAAGTCTCGGGAATTAGAACACTCAATGAAATAAAGTTCCTTGCTAAAAATGATCACATTATATCATCCAATGAGGAAATCACCGAAACCTTGGCAGAAAACTTTGAAATACATTCAAGTAACATAAACTACAGAGAATCTTTCAAATCACTGAAAACGAGTGCTTAAAAGATACATATCGATTTGGAAGAAGAGGTTCCCAACCCACTAAATGCACTAATAAGCATTGAAGCACTCGAATAATCACTTCAACAGAGTAAGAACTCAAGCGCAGGACCAGATGATATTCCACCGATCTTCCTACAGAACCTTCCTTTGAATGCAGAAAAGTATCTCCTACAAATCTACAATCATATCTGGATAAACAAAGTATTTCCTCGAAAGTGGTCCCAAGCAATCATTATACCCGTTCTCAAGACAAACAAACCAAAAATGGACTCAGATTCTTACAGACCCATCTCCCTTACATGTGCACTATGCAAAATACTTGAAAAAAATGTAAACAAGAGATTAATGTGGTTCTTAGAATAAAAAAAATCTAATAATTCCCGAACAGAGCGGTTTCAGAAAAAACAGGACAACTGCAGACAATCTGGTCGATATGGAATCCGAAATTCATGAGGGCTTTGCCAACAAGCAGGATTGTATTGCAATATTTTTTGACATCACCCGAGCCTACGATACGGTGTGGAGACAAGGAATTTTAAAAACATTACACAAATGGGACATACAAGGCAATATATTACAATTCATCGACAACTTCCTTAAAGATCGCCACTTCTGTGTTCGAGTAAACGGTACTACGTCGTCGGAGAGAATTCAACAAAATGGAATACCACAAGGCTCAGTTCTTAGCATCACCCTCTTCTTGGTAGCAATAAACAACATTCTGCACAATTGCAGACCCCCAGTTAAAGCAGACAATTTAGTCATTTTTACAAAAGGCAAAAATGTATATTCAATGCAAAAATAGTTACAGAAAACACTTGATAGTCTTGGAAAATGGGCAGAAACTAATGGCGTCCAGTTTTTAGGAATGATATTTGACAAAAAGCTGAACTGGAAAGATCACATTATTAACTTGAAAAATGTATGTCAAAACGGACTGAACCTGATGAGAACACTTGCAAACAGGAACTGGGGTGCTGATTACAACAGTCTTATGCTGATATACAAATCCTTAATCAGATCTAAGCTAGACTACGGCTCATTAGTATCATCTGCAAAAAAATCGATTCTGAGAAAACTGGATACCATCCACAATACAGCACTAAAAATCGCGTTAGGAGCCTTCTGTACAAGTCCTTCTGCCAGTGTCCACTGCGAAACAGGATAATATCCCCTACAGACAAGAAGAAAATTTTTAAGTCTTTCATATGCTGCTGCAGTATCTTCAAACCCCACTAATCCTGCAGGACACAACATATTCTCTGATCGCTTCAAAAACCTTTATGCTTCAAAACCAAAAACAGATCCTCCTTTCTATGAGAATCAGCCGATACCTTGCAGAGTTCCAGCTAACTTTTCCCCAAACATTTTCCAACAATAACCCCACCTCACCTCCTTCGATAATCAACCTTCCAGAAATAAATACAAACCTATTACAGTACAATAAAAATGAAACCAACCCCCTCCTAATCATTCAAAAATTCAATGAAATAATGGAAAATAACCAGGGTTTTTATGAAGTATACACGGATGCGTCAAAAACCGAAGATGGCGCAACAGCAGCTTTCATGAGCCCAAATTACCCAGTCAGCTCATGCCCAACATACAATAACCAGCGACGTGTACACAACATTCCTCCATCATTTGAAGCAATACTGAACTCCACATGTGATATGAAAAAACTAATAGCGTTTTTAACAGAAATCAATATTAATAACGAAATATAATTATTGTAAATATCATTCAATGTATATATGTATTCATTGTATCATAACATTTCTGTATTTCTGTGTCTCGAATAACCTTAAGGGCTGATGAGACTATTATTTAAATAAAAAAACAGGCCTTTATGTTCTACCCCCTGACTACCCACGGCATCGCATCTCTACTAGCCAATATGTGCATTTAGATGTAAACAAAAGACTAAACTAATGCAAAACTCAACAGTTAACACCTGTTTGCCGAGAGTATTTGTTTAACACATTTATACAAAATTAAATCATTTGTTTTGTGGATATAACACTTTCATTATTACCCGTCTACTACAGTGACTTACGAGAATTGTGCGCCATCTATGATTCAGAAGATTTACTATTTGACGAAAAACAGAGTTAACACCTTGTAGACAAAATCTAAAATCTTGAAAAACTGTGAGTTAAGTCCTTTTTGAATTATCGTCTTCAATTACAAAAATGTAATCAAACTCCAAACTCAGTAGAGGTTGTAGAAATTGTGGGAAAAGTTATGACAGTAGACCACCAAAATATTTGGAAAAATTGTGACAAACATGTTATTAAAAAGGAAGACAAGTATGTGGTTTTACCTTCTGTCCAACACATTATAATACAAACAAATGATGATTCTAGTTGACAAGAAAAAATCGAACGGGGTACAAAAAGGGCTCAGTTCATCTGCCGAGAGCTTCAACCAACAAGAATCTCACAGAACGATCCTTGCGAGGTCCAGGTTCTATCTATAAATAGTTTTTGAGAAATCCCATCTATCATTAGTGAAAATACAATTTAGGAACTGACCATTGGATTGTGATCACCCCATATAGTGTTATAGCCAGATAAAATTGTAACAGACATTACAAAGATTTCTGTCAATGATAGTTACTTAATTGAACTTTATAAAAGCTGTGAAATTTTAATAGATAATATTTCTTTAAAATCCTTTGAATCCAAAGTGCCAGAATATAAGAACATTGATTCAACATATTTACATATTAATACAAATAAATTTACTTGAGATACCTTTAAGCTAAAACCTATGCATTTAGATTCAATTGATCTTAACAAGCTGAACAATGTTGTGTGTACAATTCAAGAAGAAAAAACGTTAGCTGAGAAAATAGATTCGTTACCCATTGATTTCCAAAGTTTTTTTTTAAATTCTATATCTTATGGTTACAGCCTGAATTATCTACCAAACATTCAACATTAGAAGAAAGAAAATTGAACCAATCAGGAAACAACAAGTGAAGAGAAGTTTCCCCTAATATTGAACTCTGATACATCTTCAGAGTTCTCTCTTAGGAGGATGGAGGAGTTATGCCAATGGATAATGTCCAATAAGTAGTTTTATTCTAATTTTATTTTAACACTATTTAGAACATTTATATAAATTACTAGACTATTTTCACTAATACTAATTCTGTTACAGTGTTCACAGGATTTTATAGAGACATTGAATTGTAGGTGAACCTTGAGTCATTACTGGTTTATCTGTTCTGTTATTAATTTCTTCTTCATACTTTCCTGTTCTGTTCTATCAGTTATAAATCCCAAATTTCTGGTATATACCCGTTCTATTGCTGTTCGCTCCATATTATTATCAAATAAAAACCACATATCAATAGCATAATAATTATTATAAAAGTCAATATTAACAATTGTTCTAACCTAATTTAATCCTATCAATTTCTTCTTCTTCTTGTTCCTTTTTTGGGCTATATCCTGTGGGATAATTTACCCAGTTTTATACATGTGGGGGGAAAAAGTCTTGCTCTTGGCAATATTTCCCTCCCTCTAGAATGGATATCTTCCTTAAACAAAACTGCACTACTGTTTAGCATAGGTACTATGAGTTTTTGCACTTTTATATTACTTATGGTGAGTATTGGGGTATTAGTAAGGTAAGACTTCACAACACAGGAAATTAACTTTTCTCGCTTGGGGGTAGCGGCCAAGCTTGGACACACCCAGAAATGCTTACCACAAATTCAATTCCTGTCATTTAAAAGTCTGTTCAATAGATTAGTTACCTGGCACGTATATCCAATTAGAATATTTTATATAATCCAATTCCTTTCTTAATAATTTTATTCTAGGTTGATGAATTTCTTGTTAACCGTATCGCCGTTAGTTCTTACTGTCTCATATTTTGTTAATTTCATGGTTGCAGTTGAAGGTTCTTCTGAACTTCTTGATGAGGAGAGGCTAAAATCATTATTTGAATAATATACGTCGGACATTAAAAAATAATCAATAATTTTATTATTTTCAAATCAATAACCTCAAATACAAAATGTCATTGGATATCTTCTTTCCAACTTAGTAAATACAACGTTTGTTCCATCCGAAGTAAATCCCGTTTTATTACCGTACAATCTCAATAACGCAGCAAATTTGATGTAAATTACACACACTTATTATATTCACTAATTAGCAGGTCAACTGGGTTTGTATCGTAATTGTATGGTTTTTGTGTTGGTTGGAACAGACCTACAGGGTACCCTGACTGAGTGCTTCATTACAAGAGACCAATACTAAAAGAAGAACCAGGCTGCCAACTATTTGTTCATTTTATTAACTATAATATAGACGTCGCGTTGTGAGAAGGATATAAATCACTTTTTATCAAATGCCAAACAATTTCTTGTCTTGAATGATAATAGGAACAGTTTAATTTAAAATCCTACAATTATTACAGTAATATTTTATGTTTTGAGAACGATGGCATAAATATGCTCCCACATTTTATACCTTTTCTTTTAGTTTTCCCTATTATGGTTTATTTGGTGGAAGCAGTTGGCAGTACTGGCTTTGAATCTGAAGGTTCGGAAAGTAATCCGGATCACGTTCAGAAACTGAACAAACTGAGTGGCTCAAATGTTAGGATCTTTGCAAATGCAACCAGCTGACGGATTGTTTCGGTTATTTTTGTTTTCTTTAAGCTAAAATGTTATTAATTCGTTAAGCCTACGGTAGGTTTAGGTTGCTGACTGAGACTTTTATATAATTTTTGGCTTTTCGATATAAAAAATAGATTGTTGGTAATAAAATTTAGTGTCAACGATGAGTGAAAACAAATTAAAGCTTTACAAGATGAGCATGGAGAGAAGTACATGAAAAATCAACGCACGAAACTAAAGTAACAAAAATAAAAAGTTTTTGTCAAGTTTTAAATTTGACATTTCCACAGAAAACGGAACACGTCATTCGTAAACTCTGATAAAATCTCGTTCTGGGTTAGGATCCGCAATCAGCTGATAAGTGATCTATCTGATCTTGGATTACCGTTGCCGAAAAGCCATTATATTGACGCCATATTAAATTTAATTCCGCAAGACTGTCGTAGCCCAAAAAAGCAAGACAATAATGGAAAACAATAATTCTTCTTCAAAAAAAACATCACCTCTAGTTGAGATGTCTCATTCCGCAACAATTTCGGTACCAAAAACAAACAAGACACAGGTCGAAGAAGCTAACAATTCCTCTTCAAGAAAAAGAGCCCCCCTAGTTGAAATGCCTCAGATTCATTCCGCAGGTCCATCAACATCTGAAATTGAAGAGGTGGAATTGAAAAACAACGATAACCATCCAAGAGAAATCACCTTTACTTATCATCCAGCTCAGGGACAACAGTTACATTTCGCAAGTGAAATGTATATTTGTGAAGATTGTTTAAGGCTAAAACCTCACGTTTGCTTAGAAGACAGTGCTTAAATTGCGGTTCTAAGAAATGCGATCACAGTGTAAGGTTAACTAATCCTTTTACATCAGTAAAATTAAATATTTACATTTTAGGAGTTATGAAGACAAATTTATGCATGTGTGTTTTTAAATTGAAGGTGTTTTGTTCTGTCAGATAAGATAATAATTGTTTTTTTATTCAAAGTTCTAGTTCTTGTTGAGTCCTAAAACGACTGATACGTCTGCTTCCGTTCTGGCCGCTCTTCATGTGGTGTTAATTTAGCTCTAGATGGGTAATTGAGGTGTACCATTTGTTTATAAAAAGTTGTATAATTGAAATAAGCGGTTTAAATAAATATTGTTGGAAGTAATTGAAGTATTTTTTGTTTGTCTACATATGGTAATAAATCAACGTCGTTGATGGTGGACTTTTCCGAAATGATAGAAAACAGTGACGGAAAAGTGGAAGAAACTCTAAAAAACCAAGTCGCTGAACCACGACCTTTTTTGGCTAGAACAAAACAGTAGCGTAACTAGGATTAAGTTGCGGGGGGAGGAGGGGTGTATGAACTACCGGGGAATCTAGGTATCGGAAATTTTAAGCCTCTAAAACTGCATTTTAGCTTTGTTTTTCTTATAAAATTGTAGACTATAGTTTTTAGCTTTTAGTACATTTCAATCAAGTATATAGGCTTGCTGTGATTATGTTTTAGTTTTTTTTTTAATGTTTCGGGTTCTGGGGGGGTTCTATCTCCCTCCCGTAGTTACGCCACTGGAAACAAAGATACTACTAGATTTCATTTTTCTTTTCTCGGACTTCGGCATGTTACTTCTACTAAATTCGACCAGAGGTAGCGTTGACTCATTCCCCCAAGTTATGAATCTGGTTTATCTTGAGCTTGAATTGGTCAGCATACATTTCACCAGCGCGTTTTCTGCTGAAGGCTTGCAACAGAACTCTAGATGGAAAAGCAGGCGTAATTCGCGGCACAATAAGCAGAAGTGAAGTTCTGATTTTGTTGGCTCCTATTACACGACAGATATCTTGAAATAGGGCTGACTCAAAATTGCAATGTTTGTATGTGTACTAATTATTTTATACTATTTTTCAAATCTATGCGAACTAAGACGAAAAATAATTCCTGTTTTCTTAGTATTAAACGCTGTAAGAGGAATAAATAAAAACACTTTCGTAAAAATACATTAAAACTGAAAAGATACCATCTATATTAACCTTATAAATAAGACTAGTCGGTCAATCGAATACTGTATGTGCGAAAATTCGAAGCCCATTCAAGTAAAGACATATTGTTGCTTCTAATAATTATACTCAGTGACATAGAAATTAGAGCACCCAGTAACTATTATTTTATTTCAAAAATTTTTCCCGTACATGTTTATCATGAAAATCTTAATACCAGATTAGAATTAGAGCGCTATCAGTTGAACATTCCTATTTATTTTTACTGTAAGTACTGGACGAACCCGCCCATTTCGCTATCAGAATACAGAATTTATTCGAGTACAGTGGTATTTAACGTTGCCTTACAAGAATTCACAAGTGTTTAGCATGCTTAGAGTGCAGAGAAATGCAAATTATCGGCAGCTAACTGAGTTCGAGAGAGGTGGTAATTGTTGGTCTTCGGGAAGCTGGGCTGTCGTTTCGAGAAATTGCTGGTAGAGTAAACAGTCGTGTGGATAATGTTGGCAGATGTTATCAGGCATGGCACCAAGAAGGCCGTACACGAAAAGCCAGAGGCACATAACGAGTGAGCAGGACAACAGAGGGCCAAGATCGTCGCTTAAAGTTATTAGTTCTAACAGATCGTTTCTCATCGATAAGGACAATAGCAACACAGTGGTCCGCAGAACATGGAGGGGTCCTTGGAATGTGAAGGACTGAAAAGAATGTTCGAACTATTTTCGTACCGACCTCAGTTGGTTTTACCTTTAACTTTGGAACATCAAATAAATCGACTTCAGTGGTGCCAAGAACGACTAGTGTGGACTCGGGAATGGAACACGATCGTTTTCAGTGATGAATATCGGTTCTGCCTAGACATGCATGATGGTGGAGCGAGTTTGAGAAGGAGGCGAGGTGAACGTCGTAACCCTCAGTTTTTTGTTGACCGGCATTTACATCGCACTGTTGGCGTTATGATATGGGGTGCTGCTGTTTCTGGCTCAAGGTCACCTTTAGCCTTCATCAATATGAATGAACATCGATACATTCAAGAAATATTGGAACCTCATCTGATTCCTTACCCCAGGAAACTTCAAAATCCAACTTTTCAGCAAGGTAACACTCGGCCACATATAGCCAGACAAACCTTGGACTACTTACACCAGGCTCAAATTCATCTCCTACCTTGGTCCCCAAGATCCCCGGGTTTGTCCCCAATTGAACATGTGTGGGACTTAATCGGTAGAAGGTTAAGACATTTACAGGGTCCTCATCAAACTCTGATGGCTCTTCGACATGAGATAGGGGTGGCATGGAATGAGGTACCCCAGGAGGATATTGATTACCTGATTATGAGTATATGCCTTGACGCATTAGGAAATCTTGGAGCTTCGACCCACTATTACTGATGTATTTTCTCCGCCTACAAATAATTTCGTCTTTTTCTATTTGCATACTCTTCCTATCCACCTCACCATAATGAAGATTTACACTTTTAAAAATTCTCCAAATTGTTGTTTGGCTCATATTTGGCATATTAGGGTCCATTTGAATATCTTCTTGCAAATTTTTTAAATATAAAAAAATATGGATGAATTTTTCTACGAATAGCATTCATCAAAACATCGTCTATCACAATTTGTGCTGGTTTTCAAGAAGCCTTCTCAAGTTCTTTTATTTATCGGTGAGCTTTTTCTCTTTTAAAATTTTATATATAGAGCTAAAATCATTGTTTCAATACACAGTGTCTTCTCGGATTGGGTGTCCCAGAGGAAAAACTTTTTTATTTTCAATTCAGACAGAACAAAAATAATAATGTACAGAAAAATGTAGAATACTAACAGTAAATAAAAAACAACTATTCCACATAGCCTCCACCAACTTCAAAACATTTCTCCACTCTATTTTTAAATTCTTTATAAGCGTTTCTTAGCAAGTCTGGAGTGATTTCAGTTGCGACATTGATTATTCTTCTATCAGATCTTCCATACTATGATTTAAATTTTTTTTCGTAAAGTTTCTCCTTTAGGTAGCCACATAAACAATCCAGAATGGTTAAATCGGATGATCAAAGTGGAAAAAATATTGGTCCATTACGTCCTATCCATCGTTCAAAAAAATTTTCATCCAGTAATCCTCTTATTAACAAAGCCGAATTTGACGAACGGCCATCATTCTGAAAATATATTTTACGCCTTTGCTATAAAGGTATGTCATCTAATTTAGCTATTAAAAAATTGTTCAGCAAATTCAAATAAACTTCCCGAGTTAACGTCTCCTCCAGAAAAAAAGTCTGACTATTGGACCTGGTAAAACAGCACACCAAACATTTACCTTTTTAGCAAATTGAATATTACGATGAATTCTGTAATGAGGATTTTCACTAGCCCAATACCGACAGTTTTGGGATGAAACAGTTCTATTTGTCATGAACGTTGAATCATCGGAAAATGAAATATTGTAATGAAAGAAGAGGTCATTCATAAGCTTTTCACAAGCCATTGCACAAAAGTCAAGCCTCGTGTCATAATCATAATTTTGTAAAGTGTGAATAAATCGGTTTGAATGGTTTAATTTTGTTTAGCTTGAATATTATCTGTAAATGGCTTTTGCTAAAACCAACTTCTGCTGCTCCTTTTCATCAACCCTACATGGGATTTTTTCATACTTAATGCTTAGCTAGGGCAGTAGCTGCATCATCGTCCTCATTGTACGACTTTTTCGATTTCATTCTGTCTCATCGAATTTCTTTCTTAATTTTTTCAATCCATTCCGCGTAGCTGGTAAATCCGCATATTTTTCATTAAATAAATAAATTGCCTACTTGTACGATACAGCTCCAATACCATAGCACTTTACAAGATATATTCTTTGTTGGAGAGTTAGCATTGTTGAAAAAGAATGAGAATATGAAAATGATTCAAAGAAGTTGACAGTTAACTAGGAACACCGCAAAAGTCACTCAATAGATTATTAAGTATTATATTTCCGAAATTCATAGGGTTTTACATTAAATTGAATATAAAATGAATCATGTTTTGAAAAACTAGAATGTTTGTTTCATTTTATGGAGTATTTGAACAAGCAGGACTTTTTATCAAGAATAAGATTTTTCGCTTAAACTGAAAATAAAAAAGTTTCTCCTTTTGGGCCCTCTATCCGTGGATATACTATATAGGTATGTTAGACATTAGAAAATTTAGTTTCAATAATTGTATCAATTTTATTATTTTTAAATCGATAACCTCAAATACAATACGCCATTGGTTATCTTCTTTTCAAATTATTACAATTTTTATTAGGTAGGATGTTCATTTTTAAATAAATATGGATGCATATTTCTACGAATGCCATATTTTCAAAAAATGGTGTGCCTCTATTTGTGCTGGCTTTCCAGGATTTTTCTCAGGTTCTTGGCTCCGTGAACTTTTTCTCTTTTAAAATTTTATGTAGATGTTCTCTTTCACTACTATTATATCGAGAACGCATTTAAACCAAATCATTTTTGATTAATTTTGATGGGTAATCCGTAGACAAAGCTTCAAAAACATTTGCTACAATTCTCGTCTCCTCAAAAATTAAATTTTTTCTAGCAATTGTAGACCTGGAACATCCATTTTCTAACTAGTAAAAGTCCCGAATTCAGCTTAAAATTAATAATCTAAGCACGCAAAAAAAGTAAGAAACAAATTTCAGTAGCGTTTTGTAAATATACCAAGTGTTTAGTTTCATAGAAATTATTACAATTTATTAATTCTTTTTATTGCCACATTTCTAAAGTACGCCAATGGACCTTACTGATTGCTACTTTGATAAGGTTCGCATAAAATAGTATAGACTGATATATAAAATTACATAACATTTAAACATGAATATAACACATAAAGAAAAAAACTACACAACTTAGATAAAAGATAAACTGAATACTTATAATTATAAGGGAGTCCAAATTTAGATATAGCTTACATTCTGACACTTCCAAAACCTGGTCTATCTCTTATAGTTTCATTCTTTATTTGTCCATTATGGCTACATTTGCAGCTTGTCTTAAAAATCTAATTTCAGATACCCGTAGCCCTTTTGTAGTTTATTAGTTAAAACCCCTATTCTACTTTCTGACAATAAAGTTGGTAGCTAAGTTAAGTATATTATCAGGTATAGTTGTTCCAATGTCAGTGTCCACAGAAAACGGACCGTCCGTATTTTGTGGTCAGTGTGATATGGCGTTCCAATGGCGTGTACATATCTTTTTTTAATTTCGAAAATTATGAAATAACTATATTCGTTAAAAGTAACATAGAAAGTTAAAATGAGCGTGCATACAAAACTTGCAATATTTTTAATAAAACTTCAATTCAAATGGATGGGTGTTTTAAGTGGTAAGGACATTAACCATCAGTGGGAAATTTTTGAAAACTGTCTAAACGTATCTATTCTTAAGAACTGTCGTTATGCTCAATGTAGATGTAATGTCAATAATTTTAAGCCATGGATAAACTCCACAATATTTAAAATGATAAAGTGTTCGAATTTGGGTTTTAATTACCAAATTCTCCCGTGATTTAATTTCAACTTCCCCTGTATACTACTGTTCGAATATTATGCTCAAAACATATAACTAAATATATCCTTATTTTCAACAGTTAATATTTCTTTACTTCACTAAAAAAGTCATTTAAATTTACTAACACCTAAGGAAAACAGATAAATATCGTTTTCTGTTATTCTACTGAACATATCAAAGTCCCCGACATCTTATCTCTTCATAAAAACTCTCTTCCAAACTCTGTTATCTGTATCTACGAAACCGTTGAAAACCCCACAAAAAACATCTTCATAATTGCAAAATTAACTTGTTGTTCGAACGTTACATTTTAAAATACTTTTATCCCATTGGCTAGTTTCTAATAGCTTGCTCATTCCTCGATCCTACGTCATCAAACATATAAATACTCCATATAACCTACATTCAGCCTCTTTTCATCATCAAACGGGGCACACAAAGGTACTCATTTGAGAAGAGCACCCGGCATGTTCATAGCGGGAAAAAACATGTGTTCTTAAACCGTAATCATCTCATAAATCTTAATAATATGTGCAAACTACATTCACCGCGTAAAAGTCAAGTGAATTCTTAATTGTTCAAGCAAATAAAATAAAAATGTACTTTTCGTCAATATACAAGTGAAAGTGACATAATAGTTTGATTTAAAAAACCGCCATAATCCTACGAATACTACAGTGAACTACATATAACTACACGGTCCTTCGAGCTAAGTAAACTACAACCTTCCGTTCCATTTATTATCCCAAGTGCAAAAAAGGGTTAATAAAACATGGCCTTTCGAAGCCGGATTGAAACAGAAATTATTGCAGTCCAGAAAATAGGAATCAACACGTCCCACCATCAGTATTAGAAGCCAGCAGACCTGCCTGGGAAAAAATATCCGAGAGTTGGAGATGAAGTCCAGTTGCCGGTACGGGACAAAAACAAACCAGTTAAGAAGGTATTTATGAATGAGTAAAGTTTTCGTATATCCAGCTTAATATATGTAACATACAGTGGGAGGCGAAAGTCTGCACTCAAATACTTTCATAGTTATACATTTACATTATTTGAAAAATTATTTCATATTTCTTATGTAACACAGACAGTCATATCATACAGGGTCGTTTATAATTATACATTTACATTATTTGAAAAATTATTTGATATTTCTTATGTAACATGGACATTCATATCATACCGTGTCGTTCATAATTATACATTACATTATTTGAAAAATTATTTCATATTTCTTATGTAACACAGACATTCATATCATACAGGGTCGTTTATAATTATACATTTACATTATTTGAAAAATTATTTCATATTTCTTATGTAACATAGACATTCATATCATACAGGGTCGTTTATAATTATACATTTACATTATTTGAAAAATTATTTGATATTTCTTATGTGACATAAACATTCATATTATACTTACAATGTCGTTCAAATAATTATATATTAACAATGATGTCGAACTATGATAACATTATGCTATATTGATGTGCAAGAGAATCAGTTATAATCCACAGTACCATTTAAATAATTGCATCGTAACAGTAAATGACTCATTGATTTACATTTCATGTTAACTATTTATGTCAAATAATTAATACATCATTTACAAAATGGATTCATTAAAGACGCAACGTGCAAGTTGCAAAGCAGCAATTACTCGTATTTACAACTGGTTCCATAACAATCTGGACGAGTCAGACAAGTATGCTTTCAAATCCCGAATAGTCAACTTAGAAAAATATTACTCTAAATACTCTGAGATTCAAGACCAAATTGAAACCATAGCCGTAGATACTGAAGTAGAATTCGATGAGAGAAGTCAGATTGATGAAAAATATTACTCATTACACTGCAAGCTACAAAATGCTTACGAAAAATTAAACCCTAAATTCAATCAACCTAACCAATTACCTGTACAGTCAGAGTGAAACTCATATTAGATTACCTTCCATAGAAATACCGATTTTCTCAGGAGATAGCACTAAATACACTGCCTTTATAGACCTTTTTAACGCACTAATAGTGAATAATACCCGGCTTACATCCAAGACTGAAAAATTCTACTATTTGAAATCATACTTGAAAGGTGACCCGCTCAATTTAATTTCTCAATTACCGGTAAATGAAACCAATTTTGATGTAGCGTTGGATTTACTGAATTCTAAATATAATAATACACGGCAGATTGTTACTGCCCATTTTAACCGTTTGACAGCCTGTAATAACATTTCAAAATGTACTGCCCAACAATTAAGAACATTCACGTCCGAAGCTAGATCTATCGTAAAGTCATTACTAAATCTAAATATCAGTAAGGAAGAGTTATTTGATGCACTAATCGTTCACATATTAAAAACAAAATTAGATTATAATACAAAAAGATCTCTTGAAGAAAAAGAGACTGATCAAAATTTAATTGCTAGTGATAATTTTTTTGATTTCTTGGAGAAAAAATGTACGGTCTTAGAAAACTTGTTAACCCAAGATCCCAAACCTGATACATCCTATCATTATCGTAATCAGTCTTCTAATGTGACCACACCAACCAACAGAGTAGCATTATTTGCAAACCAACATTCGCATCCCGAACAAAACCCACATCATAACAATGGTCAACGCAATCAACCTTCGTCTAGCGCATACCCTACTTCCAATTATCCATCTTCAACATGCTCATTTTGCAAGGAAACAGGCCATAAAATTTATGGATATTCCCAATTCGGACGGCTGTCTATCCCCGATCGAAGTAAATACATTAGAGACAATAAAATGTGCTTTAGGTGCCTAGGCTATAAACACTCAATATCCAATTGCATTTCGGTAAAAACCTGTTCAATCTGTCAAAAACGACATCATACCTTGCTTCATTCAGACAACTCATCCATACAAAACTCGGATACAAGAACTTTTAACAGAAGTAATAACCATTCACATCCTACATCTTCAGGACAACGCAGCTACTCTCACTCTCATCCAGAAAATCCAACTGAAATAATTAATGACGTTCCTTCAACCTCCAGGAATAGTCATGTCCTTCCATCAGAAGAGAATAACACTCAACCCCTCCCTAATTTGACAATGCTCAATTTAAATGGAAGCCATGTGCTTCTCGCCACAGCTAACATTCTTATTTACCCTCAATCAGGCCCCGCAATTACAGCTAGAGCACTTCTTGACCCAGGAAGTCAAAATTCGTTCATTTGCTCCCATTTAGTTACTCAGCTGAATGGAAAAACATTTAAACAACCCCTCTGTGTATCTGGCATCTGTAATAACAACCAGAATATTGACTCAATGTTTAACCTAACATTTTACCCGACCACTAATGAAGCATTCTCGTTTGAAACCATTTGTGCTGTTGTTAAGCAAATAACACGGTCCCTTCCTCAAGTCATGATCGATATACAGTCCTTAGCAATACCAACTCCTCTCTTATCTTCATTAGCAGACCATTCTTTTGGTACCCCCTCCCAAATAGACGTTCTCCTGGGAGCTGACATTTATTATACATTACTAAAACCCGGCATTCACAAATTAGGCAAAAACCTACCTACCCTTATATCCACCTATCTTGGGTGGGTAATATCAGGTACGGTCCCCTCAGCTTGTATAAAAAACGACATCCCCATAGTCGCCATGACCCATTCCTTTCATTCCATAGTAACTGAACCGCTACCCACTGTCGACACTTTATTAGAAAAATTCTGGAACCAAGAAGAGATTACTATACCCGAACAATTGTCTGAGGAAGACATGAAAGCTGAGACCATATTCACCTCATCTTTACAGACCCTTCCCAACGGACGATTTAAAGTAGACTTGCCCCTTATACATGAGTCGGCCCACAAAAATTTGGGAGATTCCTTTCTTGTAGCCAAACGCAGATTTCTGTCACTAGAAACTCGACTTTCAAAAAAAACCCAACTTAAAGAACAATATAAAAATATCTTGTTTGAATACATCCAATTACAACACGGAGAAGTTGTCCCTCTTACATTGCAAACACCGCTATTAGATCACAAATATTTTGTTCCTCATCTTTGTGTTTTTAAAGAAAGCAGTTCAACAACCAAAGTCAGGATAGTTTTTGATTATTCAGCCAAAACATCCTCCCAGATATCACTCAATGACATCTCACTCAAAGGACCCAGAGTCCAACCAGAACTACTCGACATACTAATAAGATTCAGAAATTTTAAATATGCCCTTACAGCTGATATTTCTAAAATGTACCGTCAAATAGAGTTGAATGAACGCTTCCGATTCTTACAAAATGCATTATGGAGAGACTCTCCATCGGACCCTTTCATTTGCATCCAACTTAACACAGTGTCATTCGGACAAACCAGTGCACCCTTTCTAGCATGTCGTGCATTAAAAGAAATAGCTTTACGAAATCCACAACATCCTGAAGTCCAATTGGCACTATTGTCACAAACATATGTAGATGACATACTGACAGGAGCAAATTCAGTCGATGACCTCATTCAACTTCATCAAAATCTCAAAAGCACTCTATCCCAATCAGGTTTCGAAATTCATAAAGTATGTTCCAACTCCTCTAAATTCACTACCAAACACTTAATAGACAGCCCTTCTGAAAAGAATCTCAATTTAGATGACAACCCTAGTAAGGTCTTAGGCATCACCTGGAACCCAAAAACTGACGTATTACATATATCATCCCCTGCCACTTTCGATCGAAAACTAACTAAAAGACTAATGTTATCCATTATATCCCAATGTTTCGACCCCTTAGGCCTGGTCAACCCTGTGATCGTTCAAGGAAAATTAATCATGCAACATCTTTGGCTACTCAAAATAGCATGGGACGATCCCATCAACGACTTGACACTCATAGAGAAATGGCATGAATTTGTAGAAAGCGTGACCCAGTTATCATCATTACATATCCCTAGGTACATATTTGAACACAAACAAATATCGCACATCGAACTCCACGGTTTCTGTGATGCCAGTTCATTGGCTTATGGAGGCTGTTTCTATCTGAGAACAATTTACACGGATTCTTCCGCATCCTCACAACTTATCCTTTCCAAATCCCGTGTCGCCCCTCTCAACAAACCAATTACAGTTCCCAAATTAGAATTATGTGCCATGGCCCTTGTATCAAAACTTTACACACGACTCCGCAACATCCTTGATCAACAATTAAGAATCTCATCGTTCATTTTATGGTCCGACTCTCAAATAGCCCTGTCCTGGATAAAAAGCATACCCACGAGATGGACAGTTTTTGTCTGCAACAGAGTCACTCAAATTCAACAAGCAACCCATTCAGCTACGTGGAGACATATTCGATCTCACCTCAACCCTGCGGACATCCTATCAAGGGGCAAGCCCTTAGAATTTCCCAGTACCAAGTGGTTCTGTGGACCTCCTTTTCTATGGGAATCCTCCGACGACACGTCTTGTCACGATACCTTTTCCTGTCTACCGGACCCCCCTGAAGCAAATAAAAAGTCACTCGTCACGACAGCGAAACCAGCAAACCCCTTCATAGTCCTAATAACTCGTTCATCATCTCTAACCAAGCTAGTCAGAGCAATGGCATACATATACAACTTTGTAAATATCATCCGTCATCCAGCTACAACACAAAGAACCTTATCTAGACACAATCTAGACACTGCCTTACTTTTCCTTGTACGCCAGGTGCAAACATATAGCTTCCCAAACCTTTATCGCGCACTACAAAAGAATCAACTACCCTCAGATAAACGTCTTCTATCATTAAACCTTTTTGTAGACAACGACAATCTTATTAGAGTCGGAGGGAGACTCTCCCATGCCCCCGTTTCCTATGAACAAAAACACCCAATTCTACTGCCTGCTCATTGTCATTTCACGACCCTGGTCTTACAACAAGAACACATACGTTTAGGACATAGTGGTCCTCAAAATGTTCTCGCCAATATCCGTCTAAAATTCTGGCCCATCGATGGCCTGCGTGAGATCAAGCGCATTATAAACAAATGTCTAATGTGCCATAGGTTCAAGGCCATAACGGCACAGCAAATCATGTCTGATCTACCTGCACGTCGTGTAACACCTTCCCGTCCCTTCCAGACGACTGGAGTCGACTTTGCGGGACCATTCTCAATAAAATCATCTCATTTGAAGCGAGCCCCGGTATTCAAATCCTACATTGCCTTATTCATATGCTTCTCGACAAAGGCAATTCATCTTGAGTTAGTCCCTGATCTGTCCACAGATTCCTTTATCGCTTCATTGAAACGTTTCACTTCTAGACGAGGACTTCCATCTGTGATTTACAGTGACAATGGCACGAATTTTGTTGGTGTCAATCATTATCTTGCGGACGTATCTCACTTCCTGACTAAGAATTTTTCTCCCATACATGATCACCTCCTCACATCATCAATAGACTGGAAATTCATTCCCCCCAGATCCCCACATTGGGGTGGTCTCTGGGAAGCCGGAGTCAAAAGCGTTAAAACTCATCTAATAAAATTGCTTGCTACCTCCACTTTTACTTTCGAACAATTCAGTACTATACTGACTCAGATAGAAGCCATACTCAACTCACGACCCTTACATCCCCTTTCGACTGACCCTACTGACTTACTGCCATTAACTCCAGGCTATTTTCTCATAGGAGCACCTCTAATGGCACTTCCAGACAAAGATTTATCCTCACTCCCTACGAACCGATTAAAATTCTGGCAACAATGCTCTCATGCTCAACAAAACTTTTGGAAACAGTGGTCTGTCGACTACCTCAACCAATTGCAAAACCGTCCCAAATGGACTACCCCATCTAAAGATCTCACTATAGGAACCATGGTCTTAATTAAGGACGATGACTCCCCTCCCTTGCGGTGGCCTTTAGCCCGCATAACAGATGTCACAGCTGGTAAAGACGGTAAAATCCGTTCGGTCCAAGTCAAAACCGCTTCAGGAACTTACACTCGACCAATTATCAAAATCATTCCATTACCCATGCCTGATTCCTCAGAAACATAAATAACAAAAGTCGTTTATACCTTGTCAACGTGACAAACCGCTCTCGCTGCACAAATAAACAATCTTATACGTAAAGAAGATCTCTCTTACATTTACTCTTATATTGGTGGTCACATTACTTGTACTTATACGATCATGTCACATCATTAATCATTCATACATTAACCTTTCAAACATTACAACATTACTCTCTTACAATCACCCTCACTATACACTTCACTCCTCCGCGTAGAAAGGGAGTAGCGCAAGCTACACTGGAGTTTCCACGTTCTCCGAAGAAAAACGTTCCCTTTCTTACCCAGCACCATTCATTCTGATACAATAAAACCCGGAAAAACACCCACATGAGCTTTCCATGCTCTCTCATGGAATTTCACACCCCTTCACAACTTGGTCCCCCTTTTTGTTTACATATGCCCGAGGTTCCTGGACCGTTACTCCTTAAACAAACTGGTACCACAATTGCTTTAACCTAGAGTCGACGCTTGGCGTGACGTAAGTCGCTAGGCCCCAATCGGACCGGATAAGCCTCTGCCGGTGGCGAATTGCGCTGGTACATAGATTCAGTAGGCCCGAAAGAACTGCCGCTTGGCCCTTTCCTATCTCTCTCATTACTTCATCTCTCTTTCTCAATGAAACTTAAACCAACCCTTACTCTTATACACCATAATCATGTACTCACTCACTTACGCTCTCTCCTTCCTTTCATATTGCTTACCTTCTTATCGTTTACAACTCTAGTCCATTTCTAGAGTATATTGCTTACATTCTTATCGTTTACAACTCTAGTCCATTTCTAGAGTATATTGCTTACACTCTTATCGTTTACAACTCTAGTCCATTTCTAGAGTATATTGCTTACACTCTTATCGTTTACAACTCTAGTCCATTTCTAGAGTATATTGCTTACACTCTTATCGTTTACAACTCTAGTCCATTTCTAGAGTATATTGCTCACATTCTTATCGTTTACAACTCTAGTCCATTTCTAGAGTATATTGCTTACACTCTTATCGTTTACAACTCTAGTCCATTTCTAGAGTATATTGCTTACATTCTTATCGTTTACAACTCTAGTCCATTTCTAGAGTATATTGCTTACACTCTTATCGTTTACAACTCTAGTCCATTTCTAGAGTATATTGCTTACATTCTTATCGTTTACAACTCTAGTCCATTTCTAGAGTATATTGCTTACACTCTTATCGTTTACAACTCTAGTCCATTTCTAGAGTATATTGCTTACACTCTTATCGTTTACAACTCTAGTCCATTTCTAGAGTATATTGCTTACACTCTTATCGTTTACAACTCTAGTCCATTTCTAGAGTATATTGCTCACATTCTTATCGTTTACAACTCTAGTCCATTTCTAGAGTATATTGCTTACACTCTTATCGTTTACAACTCTAGTCCATTTCTAGAGTATATTGCTTACATTCGTTACACTCATGACGTTAGAGTCCTTACAACACTCTAACCTCAAATCTTATTCATTCGTTACATTCATGATGTTAGAGTCCTTACAACACTCTAACCTCAAATCTTATTCATTCATTACATTCATGACGTTAGAGTCCTTACAACACTCTGACACCGACATTAGGTTACTTTACAACCCCTATACACCTATTTACATAGTTACTCTCACAATTATTCACTTTCATTCACAATCCTGCATCAACACTGTATACACACTCACGCTCCATACCCTTTCACTAACATCAGCATTCGATGTCTGAGAGCAGCCATCTCTCACCTCTCTTCCATTCTTCCCGCGCCCCCAATATGTTCGAATTTGGGTTTTAATTACCAAATTCTCCCGTGATTTAATTTCAACTTCCCCTGTATACTACTGTTCGAATATTATGCTCAAAACATATAACTAAATATATCCTTATTTTCAACAGTTAATATTTCTTTACTTCACTAAAAAAGTCATTTAAATTTACTAACACCTAAGGAAAACAGATAAATATCGTTTTCTGAAATTCTACTGAACATATCAAAGTCCCCGACATCTTATCTCTTCATAAAAACTCTCTTCCAAACTCTGTTATCTGTTTCTACGAAACCGTTGAAAACCCCACAAAAAACATCTTCATAATTGCAAAATTCACCTGTTGTTCGAACGTTACATTTTAAAATACTTTTATCCCATTGGCTAGTTTCTAATAGCTTGCTCATTCCTCGATCCTACGTCATCAAACATATAAATACTCCATATAACCTACATTCAGCCTCTTTTCATCATCAAACGGGGCACACAAAGGTACTCATTTGAGAAGAGCACCCGGCATGTTCATAGCGGGAAAAAACATGTGTTCTTAAACCGTAATCATCTCATAAATCTTAATAATATGTGCAAACTACCTTCATTCACCGCGTAAAAGTCAAGTGAATTCTTAATTGTTCAAGCAAATAAAAGAAAAATGTCCTTTTCGTCAATATACAAGTGAAAGTGACATAATAGTTTGATTTAAAAAACCGCCATAATCCTACGAATACTACAGTGAACTACATATAACTACACGGTCCTTCGAGCTAAGTAAACTACAACCTTCCGTTCCATTTATTATCCCAAGTGCAAAAAAGGGTTAATAAAACATAAAGTTTAAAAAGTCATTATGGAAGAAATATTTACGAAGTAAAACCAATGCCGACTAAATTAACCACAGAACTTTTTCTAATAATTTAAGCTCAACTATTTTCAGATCCAAGCGTGAATTTGAAAACCAACTGCCCTTAAACAAGAACAAAAAGCCTCTTTATAAATATGTCAGAAATTCAGTACTGTCTAAAGTGTCAATGCCTATCCTAAGAAATGAAACTGGCGAACCTACTTCAGTGAAAGCTGCCACTATTTTTGCCAGGAATTTTCAAGAAGTATGTACAATCGAGGAAAACCCTCCAAACACTTTACATATAGCATCTCCAAGAAATCGCTACGAACTCAGACATATAGATTTTGAGCTAGAAACTCTCAAGGACAAAATATCGTGTTTGAAAACTTCTCTGCTCCTGGTTTGGACGGTTTCGCAGCATTTAAAAATTGCGCCAACTCCATAATCCATCCCTTATCAATAATAATAAAAGCTTCTTTATTGTCACATACTTTACCAGACAACTGGAAAATTTCAAGTGGTACTCCAATTTACAAACAAAGTGACAAGCTGGATCCTAATAACTATAGACCAATTAGCCTAATATCCATAGCAGGTAAACTAATGGAATCTATTATCCGCGAATCGGTTATGTGCTTTCTCATAAATAACAATAGAATTCCTAGTCCTCAACACGGTTTTGTACCTGGAAGATAGTTAGTTAATAATATGTTAACATGTACGTGTTAATGACTGGTCTATATCTTTGGACAGTAACCAGCCTGTAGGTACTATATATATTTAGATATTTATATATTTAGACTTCTCAAAAGCATTTGATCGAGTTCCCATAAGCGAATGTTACTTAAACTTGAACATAATGCCATTAAGGGAGGCTTACTTCAGTGGATAGAAGCATTTTTATCGGACCGTAAATTTTGTGTACGTGTGGGTGACTGTTATTCTTCAGTGTTTAATTTGTCATCAAAAGTTGACAAGCGCTGTAAAATTCTGTAGGATGATCAGAAATAAGTTTTGGATAGTCATCCAGAACCGCCCAATGCGCTATGGCAATTTTTCTAGTTTTATTTAAGGCAGTGGCTGCGTGTCCGAGTTCGGACACTTAATTATTCTTACTAAATGTCCGGCATCGGACATTTAATTTCAATTGCTATATGTCCGAGTCTGAAATCCTACGAAAATGTGTTTTTTGAGGTTATGTCTATTTGAGTTTTAACCTCGGTTTTTACTTAGCGCTGCCTGCGGGTGGTTCAGTTAACCAATACAATGGAGGTTGGTAAAACATTTAACAGCTACAGTGATTACATGAAAGCCCTCAGTGCTTATGAAAAAGAAAACTTTGTAAAATTTTACAAACGTGATAGTAAAATTCTAAAAGGAGACCGAAAGGACAAGAACTGCATTTACGAATATCTGAAATTCACTTGTAAGCAAGGAGGAAAGTTGTTTAGGAGCAATTCTAATGGCAAAAGACCAAATACTAGGTAAACCAGCAAATATAGTACATAATATTTAATTTCCAGAGTAAGACGAAAAAGCTAAAAATCACCCAGTTAAATAACGAACACAATCACACAGTTTCAAAAGTAAGTTGTAGGTATAGTCAAGTCAGTTATCATAGTTAGTATAATTTCT
Organism: Galeruca laticollis; assembly: GCA_963921935.1. NCBI lineage: Eukaryota > Metazoa > Arthropoda > Insecta > Coleoptera > Chrysomelidae > Galeruca > Galeruca laticollis. The sequence continues at coordinate 169,985,522 of OY998180.1, forward strand.
TTGTGATATTTTATTTTATTGTAATATACTCATAATTTTAAAGGAATTGTATCAGTACTATGCACCAGTACGAAAATTAGAAGGGGAAGTATTAGAGAAAACCAAAAATATGATTAAAATGGGAGCAAATAAAAAATTGATTCAATCTCATGTTATGACAACCAGTAATAAAAAAATTACTTTAAAAGATCTTCTCAATATTCAAACCAGAATTAAACCTGATACAGCTGCGGCATCCGATCTTTCAAGTTGCATCGAGCTGCTGAAGAATACATATAGTAAGTAAATTGAAAAACAATATTTAAGTCATATACATAATGGATACTATTATTATTTTTCAGATTGTGAATCATTTGTATTGGAGGAGGACGGGGAATTTAGAGGACTACAATTTCAATCGAAAGAGATGAAAATGCTCGTGGCAGCTTATCCTGAGTTTGTGTGTATTGATGCCACCTATAAACTACTGGAGCTCCAGTGTATATTTTCTTAGTGGAAGATTCGAATGGAGGTTGTGACATTATATGCATTACTTTGTTAACGTATGAAGACTCGAACAGCCTAAAGTGGATGTGTGAAACATTCAAATCTAATAACCAGCAATGGTCAAACATAAAAACAATAATGACCGATAAAGACATAAAAGAAAGATTTTTTCTGAAAGAATGTTTTCCAGAAGCGACACTGCTTATATGCAAGTTCCATGTCTTAAAAACGTTTTAAAGGCAAATTACCTCAAAACTTGGAATAACATCTATGGAAAGAAATCTTTCATTAAGTTATGTTCAAAAATTATTATATAGTAAAAATTTAGACGAATATAATAAAATTTTCGAACAAATGAAAGATCAAGTTCCTAGGTCTGTTGTCGACTACTTGGAAAAAATTGGACTTCTATTAAAGAAGAATGGGTACCAGTTCTAAGTGAAGCTGAGTGCTCATTTTCTAATACAACTAATAACAGGTTAGAATGTATTAATCAGAAACTGAAATCAGTTATTCCACGTTATGCCTCTTTGGGATTATTGATCGACCATTTTTTTTGTATTATTAATAGTCTTAATAGTCTTCGTGAAAAACACAATTTTGAAATGTTTACTATGTTACAAAAAGGAACAACCTTAAAGCCGTTTGAAAATAATTTAAAAGAATATAAGGAACGATTAACACCCTCTGCATACAATTTTATCAAAACACAGCATTATAAATCTAAGAAAGTAGTTATCAAAAAAGATGCCGCTGGCCTAGTGAGTGTGTGTGACTCCCTAAGTCGCACTTACACAATAACAAACAATCGTTGTGACTGTAAATTCATAAAACAAATGAAATTTCCTTGCTGCCATATACTAGCATTTAGAAGCTTTGAAAACACAGAGTTATTCGAAAGGTCACTTTGTGGAGAAAGGTGGACTAAAGAATATTATGTTGCACACCATAATCTATTCCAAGATAAAGTAGAAAATCCCAGGGATAATAATTCCAATAATGTTGAAATTGATGCATCTCTGTCAAGTGTTACAACTTTTAAAAGAAAAGCGACTTTGAGTCAGAATCAAAAGTATAATTTGGCGCTAAATACAATACAAGAGTTAGCACAAGTAGCATCGGAAGAAGGAACTCTGGAATTTGAAAATAAATTAAAAATTCTCAAAGATTTAACAAATTATTGGAAATTGGGTAAGAAGATTATTCTTGTCGAAAACGTAGTGTATGATAATTCTTTAAATATGGATCAGTCTGAAAATGTTATTGCTTCGATATATCTTCCTATAAGGAAATCAATTTGCTCCCTCAAGACATTGTCGTTGAAGAAGAAATCAGTGAAACAAATCAAGAAGATAATTATCATTTGCTCTCTCAAGACATTGTCGTTGAAGAAGAAATCAGTGAAACAAATCAAGAGGATAATAATCATTTGCTCTCTCAAGACATTGTCGTTGAAGAAGAAATCAGTGAAACAAATCAAGAAGATAATAATCATTTGCTCTCTCAAGACATTGTCGTTGAAGAAGAAATAAGTGAAACAAATCAAGTAGATAATAATAATTTAAATACAAATGAAACTCTTAATTTAGTCTTCGAAAATGACGAAAACATTTTGTTACCTCAAAACGTCGACACCGAAGGAGAAACAAAAAAACTTACAACAGAGCATCCAGAAACAAATCTTACAAATATTGATTTAAATGACTTACAAATTGTAAGCAATTCAGATGTTAGAGAAAGAGTAGCAAACATAAAAATGCCTCTTCGAATAAAAAGAGGAAGGGGGCATCCAAAAGGACATTTATTAACAGCCATTGGTCTTCCAAAAAAAAAGTTTAAAACTAAGTGAACTTAGAAACTTACTTAAGATTAGTATTTAGGTACTCATTAGCAATACCAAAATGTAATTATGAGTACATATTTATATTGTGTTGTTTATTCTGTTTTTCTACAGTACTTATTTTCAAAATAAACAAATTAGGACTCTCAAGTGTTGCTTATCAATTAATTCGGCTACCGGATTATACATTCAGTATAACTACCTTTTTCAGTATCCCACATCGGATGTTTAGGATCAACGTTCATGGCTCCAACCTCGGACATACAGCAATTGAAATTAAATGTCCGATGTCGGGCATTTAGTAAGAATAATTACATGCCCGATCACATCTTCGTAGGATTTCATACTCAAACATACAGCAATTGAAATTAAATGTCCGATGCCGGACATTTAGTAAGAATAATTAAGTGTCCGAACTCGGACACGCAGCCACTGCCTTTATTTAACTGCTTACGCAATGCAGCATAAGCAAGATCATATGCGTTGGGTCGTTTGAAAATGTTTAATGACAAGAAATGCCGAATCATGAACTGATGATCTTAAATATTTAAGCTTTTTCATTTTACTGAGTTAGATATTATTGTGATTCAGCGCATCGAACATATCAATAAATGACGGAAACTCAAAAATATCATCAATAAAGATAGGCAAATTGATATTTGGCAAGGCAACATTACCATGACTATTGATTGCGGGAGGCGTCCACTGATCTATAAACTAAATTTATAGGTCAGTGGAGGCGTCGTGGCAAAGAATACACCATGTGTATTCTTTGGTCGTGGTCTCGTGGTTACAGGTGATTCTTTAGAAGTGATTAATTTATAATGAATTTCTAGAATTTGTAACAAATTAGCGTCAAATGTTTTTTGAACTAAGAATGAAGTCCTCTGATTCAAAATCCTCTTGCCCTTCATCTAATAAACCAACAATTGAATTATGATTTCTAAAGAGCTCGTCTTTAATTGAATTGACATCATCATAATGTACTTTCAAATATGGAGGGTAGAACTCTATTATTTGTCTGTGGGTAGAACTACCCTCCATACTTTTGGAGGGTAGAACTACCCTCCATACTTTCAAACTAGTGACAAAAAGGTGCGTTCTCTTTGACTGAGATCTCAGATAATCTCAGCTCACATTAGTAATGTGAGCGTTCTTTTTGTTTTACTCACTTCTAAGTGAGCTGAGATTTTTCCTCCCCCTTTACTGATGCTGAATGTGTTGTAAGGGGGTATCAGTTGGAATTGAGTCGGAAATAAAGTGGTGGTGATGAATAAATATTTGATTTGCTTGGTTTATTTGTAGTTTTAACCAAGGTTATCTATGGTTTTAACCATTGACATATAAACAATAAACACACATAATCTATTTTTCTTTTGTTGCAAATTATGGATACATTAATTAACATTATTAGATGCTGATACGAATCTGTCGTATAGTTTAAATCTATCGACAGATCGCGCACTTCAATTGAGATGTCGTTCTTTTTGGTGCTTACTCACATCACCTTAACTGAAGTGATCTGAGATCTCAGTCAAAAAGAACGCACCTATTTATCATGGCGTGCTCATTCTCGATGTTTGTCAGTTTTTTATTTGTAGTTATTCCTCATGTCGCAAGTGTCGTTGTCATGGACAAAGAATAACTCTAACAGAGGCCAGAGATCACGGAAAAGAAGATTTAATTAATTCTTAATTCAGAAGAAGAAACGGGTGGAGGCCAAAAAACTAAGAGAAGAAGAAGAAACATGTACCCTTATATTTTTTTCAAAACTGTGGACAATATATTGTTCAATTTACATTTGGGACTTACTCTTGTGGAATAATTTTTAATTTTACTCTTTATTACAATTATTATCAAAATTGTTTTTATGTGTTCCATTGCTGGTTGCAGTAATACAAAAATATTGCATTGTTTACCAATAGATCCTGAGTTAAGCTATTCTGAATTAATTACGAATTTATACATATTTTGATTTATGGATTAAACGACAATGGTGCCTGGTTATAGGAAGAAACAATTTAGGATTTGTGATCTACATTTCTCTGATGATATGAAATTTATTATTAATAAGAATCGAACCAATTTAAAATTTAATGCTATACCATCATTAAATATTCCAAGTAAGTATGTATATATACTAATAACTAAAATATTAAAGATGCGTTTGTATAGAAGGAAGTATATTTGTAATTTCAACTATTTAAACAAACTTTAACTTATATATTATTATTGTTACTTAAAATATACATTTTTAGCAAATATGGTGGCCATAACTCCTATTCACCTAGATTGTCTTGGTTCAAACACAAAATGTCAATTAACAATGACAGATATACCTACTTATTTATTAATTTTTCATCTTCATATTAGATTTAATGCAGGTATCGCTAATATATCGTACCCATACTGCAAATACCGACTAACTACGTATTTTGTGATTTTGAGAAAAATCGATTTAAAGTTTTTATGTAAAATTATACAAACAACATAGATATTTTTAAAAAATCACTAAATTTATTGAAAAGTTTATTGCTTTCAGTTTATAATAAAATTTATATAAAGTGTCAAATATAGCAATTTTTTGAAAAAAAATTGTTTCTGCAAAAAATGTTCTGCACTTATATGGTTTACTAAAGAAGAATAAATTTAAATGGAATTTTAAAATGTAAAAAATGAATTGAATATAAAGTTTTTAATATCAATAAAAGCAGGTTAAGTAAAATATTTTTATTCAATGCACAGTAACATTGGACAAAAGAAAAAGATTTTTTTAGTCATCATCACTGCTGCCCTCTGATGCTGCAAGATCTGGAAGGCGATCGATAAATTCTTCACAGGTTAATGATTGGTACCAGCCGTGGTACTCTTCTGGAATAACACCTGTGGTGCAGAGTTTTAATAAATCTTTTTTTTTCGCATCGCTTATTGACAAAGGATGTAAATACATTTGCTCCAATTGTGAGGGAAACGTAAATTCTTCTTCAGGAACAGAAACCTCCTTGACGCTTTTCTTGGTTTTTCTAGTGTTTTATCGAACTTCACCTTGAGCAGCCTTTTTAACAGATGACGGGTCAGATCTGATATCAAAATAAAGAAGTGTCTCTGACATGTCATAATTAAAATAAATTTTGGTTTCACCCTTCACATACACCATCCTTTTAATTTTTAACCATTTAACTGGTTTTCCCTAATTATCTTTGGTCTTATTTTTATAAATGGTTTCTGCTAATTTCTTGAGGTCCTTAAATTCATGAAACTTAAATTCCCTGACATGATACAGTTTCTTTTTTAAATTTTTCTGACCGACCTTATACACTTGCTTTGATCTAGCCTGTTTAAAAATATTAATCCAGTCTGTAACTGAGTAGACAGATTCATTTTTCTTTGCAGATTCAATGCTACTGTGCATTGAATCTGCTTCCATATAAGAGTGGCCTCTCTAAAAATTTTTGTTCAATTTTCTGTAGGTGGTCAATTTTATTAACAGTCCATAACAAAACAGCTGCAACAAACTGGTTGTGGTTTTGTCCGCCGCAGGTATCGGAGAATAGAGATACTTCAGTGATATCATGAGAAATGTATTCTGATAGATAGTAGTATAGAATTGACCCAATTTCACTACTCCCTTTTTTTCCATGTATCTCAGACCAAGTGAAACAATACGCGTCATTAGGTAAAACATTTTCGTACAAAGCCAAGTTGTAAAGTACAAGTTTACGCGAATAATACAGCAACCCAATTTCTGCACTTGGAATTTGCAGTATTGCCTGAAGGTCAAAAGTAGCTGTCATAAATGTTTTTTCAGTTTCCGCCCTTTCTTTGTCTCTCTGCTTTTCAGCATTACACTTATTTTTTCTCTCTATGTGCTCCAGATAGGAAATCTCTAGTTTCATTTTTTCTTTTACATTTGCACGTGCATATTTGGTACATAAAAGGCACTGGTCCTTTTTTGGAACAAAGAATCCTAAATTAAATTCTTTTGAAAAGATTCTACGATAAGTAATTTCAGACACTGGCTGGGAGTCTTTATATTTTTCGCGATAAAGTTCGTACATTTTAGTGATTGAAAGCTTGTAATCCAAATATTTACGTCTGGTTTTTTGCCTGACATAATGACTTTCCATTGTTGGGAATGACTCAATGTGAGCGATAACTTCTTCAATTTTTTCTAGTGGTGTCTTATTCGGTGGCTCATGGTGTCCCCGTGGATCCCCATTTAACGAGTAAAAGCCTAGGTTATCTCGTTTTTCCACAGCATCTTTAATAACTGAAGGAGAAATACTCAAAACAGAGCAAAAAAACTTTTGACACACTTGCTTTTCCTCAAGTCCAAGATCAAAGTAGCACTTTTTTGTGTAAGACCTTTGCGTTGCACGTTTTCTAGCAACAACAACCCTCTTTGGAGGTGCAATTTTAACATGGTTCAGTATAAAGTTTTTCTTAGAAGGAAAATCCAGACTCCAATATAATCTACAAATCCTCTCACGGTTTTGTTCATTAAAAGCCTCTGTGCACTTATACTGGCAGCTAGAACAATCTATTAATTTAGGTACTTTTGGTGGTCTGATTCTATTTTTTGTTTCGTACGGTAAACTTTCAGCACGTCTTTTTTTAACGACATTTCGTTTCCATGAACTTGGATTCGCATTGCGCCAGCGTGATAGTGGTTTCACTCTTTTCCAGACTAAATCAAAAATATTACTTACAATACTTGAAGCGATGTCATACGAGTTCTCTGGTTGATTGTTCTGCTTGATATGCATAGCATCTGCTTGATTAATATCATTAGATTCAAATGAATCCTCCACTCTAGCTAAATCCTCTTCTTCATCAGTGATGTGAGGGGGATTGTTCTGATTATTATGTGTTGCATTATTTGCTTGATTAATATCGTTAGGTACCAACGAGTTCTCCTCTGTAACTAAATCCTCTTCTTCAGTAATATGAAAGGGATTGTCCTGACTGTTATATGTTGCATTTGCTTAATTAATCTTATTAGATCCAAATGAATCCTCTTCTGTAGGTGAATCATCTTCTTCAGCAGTAATGTGAAATGGATTTCGTGGTGATTTATTTGGTTGATATGTAGGATCTTCATCTGACAAATCTTCGCCAAAAAGTGGCTCAGAATCCGATTCAGAAACTAAAAACAAAGCATAATTGTATTTCATGGATTATAATTTAAGTAATTTGTATCCAAAAAATATGCGAAACGTAGAAAAAAATAAAAAAAAATAAATATTCTAAAATTAGATGAATAGAAATAAAATGAGTTCCTCTAATCGAACAAAAAATAATCAAATTAAATAATGATACAATAATTTACCTAATTTTAGAATTTTGTAAGGGTGGATTTAGTTTTAAGCATAATCATAAACATAGATTTGACATAAAACCATGCAAAATCTTAAATCAATGTTTATGCTTATATTATTCTGTATAAACAGATGCATTCAAATGTATTAATTTATCTTTTATGCTAATGTTTATGCTTAAAACTAAATCAAGCTGTATAAATCCACCCTAAAACCGATATCACGAAAAATAACCTCAAAATATATATTCAATAGATTTTTACCAACCTTCTTTGCTGCCTTCAATCGCCAATGACACTAATAATTTACCCCTTGTATTCATATTGTCCTATACAAACTTCACCATTCAAATAAACGTGTATAAACCATTGAAAACTAAATATTTTGAATGACAAATTCTGTGAAGTACAAACCCGCGTGTTAGAAACAAATTCTGTAAATCACAGTTAACCGATTTTAGTCCGTTTTAAAATAAGTAAATTTTACTTCATAGATAAAAAGTTCTTCAAGCAAAACCAACTAAAGGACTTTATTATTTATTATCTGATAAAAAGCTAATTGATAATTTGGTATAAACTACAGCAAAAAAAGCTTATATAGCATTATATTGTTTTGTTTGTATAAAATATTTATATCATGATTGGGCTTTGACTTAGTGAAAAAAGCTTAATGCAACAAAATCTGTTTTGCTTGAGGAAAATCAGAAATACATTGTCATAAAGTACATTATGTGTTACTACCTGTATGGCATTTCCTTAAAAAGTAAACTTTATGTTTTTAGCATTAATTAAAATCGAAACGAAATATCGTATCGGTTAACAGGTTTTACCAGTAGACAGAGCTTGAAATGGTATTACTGATAGTGTAATTTTAAGAAAATTGGTGGTTAGTCGGTTTTTGCAGTAAGGGGGCGATATTGTAAATATATCTATTTTGTTTGCATACTAAATATTGTTGTGTATAATAGGTTTCGTTTACTTTTTTTAATTTTTTTCCGAATCTTATTAATCATTGCCCCAATGCAACAGTGAAACATGTAAAATATTTGTTTCAATATCAGATATAATGTGTGAAGATTTGGATCTTCAAATAGTATTATTAGCATTATATTTATCTAAAGTAATTTTTTCAAGCATCTAATTTCTACTTTTAACTGCTTGCGAAAATTAACTTTATTGGCGATAAATATTTGAGGCAATAAGTGTAAAATAGTGTAACTCGTTTTTTGTATAATGGTTTTAATTTACCAAAGTGTCAAAGTATAACCAACATTATATGTTGGCACTTTGGACAATTAAAACTATTTTGTGATAATGATGTAAATACATGTTATTTTATCAATGGTATTAAAAATGGCAAGATTGTGAGAGGTTACGTCGATTCAGGTTGTGTTGCAGTAATGATACGAGAATGCGAGGTTGCTAGGCTTGGATTAAGGTGACATCAGCTTAGTTACGTGGCTTCGGCGGTGGAACTGTTTTCGTAAACTCTAAGGTTTTAATTCATTTAACAGTTGACTTGGCTGCCGCTGATGTAGAAGCATTAATTGTGCCTGATGATATTCAAAACATTCCTGTTATTGTTGGATAACCTTTTGTTAACAATAAAGAAGTTACTGTTATTATACATGATAACCAAGTTAGGCTAATTGGTAAGGATAATATTTATTCATGCATGAACCAATTACCTCCAAAACAGGTAAATTTTTATGTTTTTAGGACAACTGTGATTCCAGTACACCACATAGGCTATATGTTCTTCTTCTTTCTTTCTCAGCCACTTCTTATCCACTCCTGGACGTAAGCCTCTTTCATATTTCTCCATGCTGTCTTGTCCTGTGCTTGTTGAAACCATCTGTTTCCGGCCTGTCCTTTGATATCATCAAGCCATCTTCTCTGTGGTCTTCCTGTGCTTTGCCTTGTTTGTCTTGGTCGCCAGTACGTTAGTTTGGTTATCCATTTAGCTTGATCCTGCCGGGCCACATGCCCTACCCATTGCCATTTCAGCTCCGCAGTACGCTTTATTATATCCATGACTTTAGTTCTTTGTCGGATATCTTCATTCCTTTTTCTGTCTCTGAGAGTAATTCCGAGCATCGCTCGTTCCATCGCTCTTTGCATCACTCTTAATTGATTTGCTGTCCTCCCTGTCATTGCCATTGTTTCCAGTCCATAGGTCGCTATCGGTAGTATACAGGTATCGAAAACTTTTCGTTTAAGGTTGATCGGTATGCTGCTATTTCTGAATATATATGTTGGTTTACAGTAATGAAGACGTAGGTGATGTTTTTGTTGACTTACAATATACTAGGAAAATTTCATGTTACACCCAGGTGTGTGACGAATTTGAAAAGTGGTGACTACCTGTCGGTTTTAAATTCCTCACACAACGAACTAGGTATGCTATGTGTAGAATTGGGTTGTACTTTTTACTTCCCTTAATTCTATGAGTTCTTCGATAGGAGGTTTTGTATTTCTATAGGTTGGTTTTGGCATGTAATCAAAGTGCAATAATTTGATTTTATGTTTGTTTATTTATTGTAACTACACTAGTACTAATTGTTGCAAGAAATTGGGACCATTTAGTCTAACCCAGGGGTCTCCAAACTACGACCCGCGGGCCAAATCCGGCCCGCCACTGCCATCAATCTGGCCTGCGACGGCTTAAAACTAGTGTCATCAATCTGGCCCACGGCAGCCAATATTTTACTGTTGTTACTATTGCTGTGATAAATTGAATGGAAGAGAATGAAAACACTGAATGAGAATTACTCGGTTTTATTTACTTGCAAAGTATAACTTTACGACAGAAATTATGACGCAGAAAACTCAACTTAAGTATTTTAAGCTTAAGCATATTAATAACTAACAAATAATTAAATCGAAATTAATCCTACTAATAAAACAAAAAAAAACACTAATGAGATTTATGTAATTGTGATTTTCCATCGACAATTGTTTGTAGGTGTGGATTAATTTTATTTGTACCAATCATTAAAAGAGATTTAAGAAGCTCATCGGTTAATTTAGATCTGTAAACATTTTTTGTGTACTTCATCTTGGAAAACGTTTTCTCACACAAGTACGTAGTACCAAAAACAGAAAACAACCCACGAGCAAATTTATGCAAATTATGCCAGTGGAAGACTTATAAAATTCCAACAAATATGAATTTTGATATTTGTTCTTAAACATATCACTGCACTGTAAATCAATAATTTCCATTTGGGCTTCCGGAGCCAGGGTTTCAATGTCGGAATCAAAAGGATTTTGAAAAAGCTTAATTTCATTCACAATGACATCAAAATCTGAGAAATGTGTATCGAAATTTATCTTTAAAGCACTCAAAGTTTCAACTGGAAATTCAGTCTCTGTAGTGTGGCTGAATATTTCACATGATTTAAAATATGAGTGAAACATTTTTTACGTAACTGCGATTGAAATAGTATTATTTTCTGCGTGAACGATTTGATATTGGTGTATAAATCAGGAAGAAGCTGATTTTCTCCTTGCAATCTCAAATTCAGCTCGTTCATGTGATTTGTCAAATCGACATATAATGCTAATTGCCACAGCCATTCACTATTTCCTAAATCGGCACAAGGGCGATGCTTCACATTCTCATTTAAAAAAATTTCGATCTCTGCTCGAAGTTCAAAAAAGCGCTTAAGGACTTTTCCGCAACTAAGCCAGCGTATGACAGTTTGATATGGCAAATCATTTTCTCCGATATCTTCAATAAACTCGCGGAATTGTTGGTGATTCAGCCCTGTGGATCTGATAAAATTAACAACTGATATGACTGGTCTTAGAACTTCAGACAAATCTAAACATTTTCCGCACAAGGACTGTTGATGAATGATACAATTTAATACTAATTTAAAACACCATCATTTTCTACAGCCTTTGACTCAAGTGCGACCACTCCTTTATTTTTACCACACATATTTTTGCCTCCATCGGTGGTGATAGATTTCAAGTTTTTCTATCTAAGGTTTTTTTTATTAATGGCATTTTCAATTCCCTTAAAAATATCTGCCCCAGTTGTCGTGCCATGAATACTATCAATATCAAGAAGTTCTTCATACACTCTACGAATAAAAATCAACACCTGAGCAGTATCTGACACATCCGTTGACTCATCCAAGGCTAGAGAACACCACTCAAGATGTCCATTTTTATCAGACAGTTGAGATGATATATTTTCTGCGATGTCTTGCACCCTCCGAGCCACGGTGTTTGCTGACAAACTGACACATTTCAATAAATTTACTTTTTCGGGGCACATTTCTTCAGCTACTGCAATCAAGCATTCTTTTATCATTTCTCCATCGGTGAATGGTTTTCCACGTTTTGCGATTTCAAGAGCCACACGAAAGCTGGCGCGAGTTGCAGACTCTTGCTCAGTATTTGCTTTGGTAAACAAAGTTTGCTGCGATTTCAGTCCGCGCTTCAAAGCTTCAAATTTTTCCATCCGCAATATTCCTGTATATTTAGAGTAATTTTGAAGATGTTTCGATTCATAGTGACGTTTAATGTTATATTCTTTGAGAACAGCTATGGTTTCATTACAAATTAAACATAGCGCCTTATTACTGCACTCAATAACAAAATACTGAAAGTTCCATTTATCTTGGAACGTTCTGCATTCACTGTCTATTTTTCGCTTCTTTTCAATACCAATAAATCACACATAAAAACAAGTCTAATCAAAATACTCTTATTACTTTATTTGACAATAGGCAACTTCGCTTCCTTCGCCTTTCCCGCGCAAACTGACTCGCAATGGCGCCGCTAGCCTTTTTATACCTATGCAGTTACTGCAATCTAGAAATGATCGCAAAAACTAGTCAGAATTTTCTCGAACCAATGCGGAAATTCCCAATTATGCCACCTGTTAGTGGGTAGCTGAAATAGATAGTACCTAGAACAGTACATAGTATCACTATTCAACACTAGATGTCGTTACGTGTCACAATACACAATCAATAGTAATTGAAATGCAATAAAACCCTATGTTTGCTTAGGTGGGCAGAAAAATTCAAATTGTTATGGCCCTTGCAATATACCGAAAAAAATATTATGGCCCCAAGGCTTCAAAGTTTGGAGACCCCTGGCCTAACCGATTATAAAGAGAAATTCTCCACTTAATCAGTCACTGCCGGAGGAAGTACATTTAAGATTCTTAATGCTTATACATTAGCATATGATATTGAACTGCTACCTGTCTTATTTTACGCTGAAAACTCGCCGGAAAAGAACCAGCGGCATACTGTATGAAACGCAATTGACGTCACCGTGTGATTATGTCCAATAATAGGGTACCGGTGCGATATGATTCGTTAGATATGCCCCGTCGCCTTTGGTGAGCAAAAACCGTTAGAGTACGTGATGAGCAGGGGTGGTTTTCTCTTCGGGAGGCTTGACTACCAGGGAAAAGGAGTCGTATTGGTCAATACTGGAAGATTGATCTGATAAAAAGGTGGGGCCTGATAACCATAGGAACCTTGTTTCTAATGGGAATTTTCCTCGAGACAGCATGTCTGCGGAGTAGTATAGCTATGAGGGTTCTGACTCACTACTTCGAAAAAGGTCCGCTAGGCGACGGTGGCGTTGTCGGCGGTGTCGTCCATTTTTTATCCAGTCGGCCATTTTCTATCCGTCGGCCATTTTTTATCCAGTAGATTTCGCTAGATGGCGCGCTTCAATTTTGCAGATTTCTCTAGATGTCTGTCGTCCATTTTTTATCCGGTAAATTTGTGCATGACGTAACCGAAAAAAATGTTTGCCTCGAGTGAGATTCGAACCCACAACCTCATCGTTCCCAGCCTACACCGCAACATGTATGCTATGAGGATTCCTACGTATTTTGTTTTTGAAATTGACCATGCGTATTATTTTGAAATCTCAAGGATTTTCACGCAGGTAATCATAGAAAAATCGCATATTATTTTTAGTGACAAGCTCAAGGTTTTTGATTGGGACTTCTAAATTTCAGAATGAAAAGTGATGGCTTCGATCAACATACGAGTGTAAAAGTGTATTTTTATCTCAATATTATACAAAGCACCCTTGTGTATTTTCTTTAGATACAGGGTGTAGTCATAAAAGATGTGATTTTACACGGAGTATAGTCATAAAGATACTGCATTTTTTATACAGGGTGTGATCATAAAAGATGCCATTTGTCTTTATATACAGGGTGTAGTCAAAAAATATGTGATGTTCATATATACAGAGTGTAGTCATAAAAGAAGCCATATATACAGTGCGTAGTCATAAAAAGATGCGATTTTATACAGGGTGTAGTCATAAAGATACCGTATTTTTTATATACACAGGTCGTAGTCATAAAAATACCGTATTTTTCATAAAAGATGCCACAGGGTATATAAAGATAAGGGCGTTACAATGAATCTCTGCTATTATTGCTCAAATTTTCATCGAACAAACCGCATTGGTAGATTATTTTCACATACAGGATGTTACGAGAACGACAACCACAACATTAACGATAACAACAACGATTACAGCGATAACGACGACAACGACAGCAAATCCACTTTATTCGACAACAGAGGACACCCAAAGCTTTTGCATGCTTTGAGATTTGTTGCTCGTACGACTACATTATAGTAAAATATGCCGTGACTTATTATATTATTAGACGGATAACACACATCAGAAGTCTATCAGACATCAGACAAATAGCAGAGGGTTAACAGAATGGATAACAAACACACCTCAGACTCGCATCAGTTTGACTGTGCTAGTACTAACAAATTTACTGCAACACTCGGTTTATATGAATTATTTTCCAAGAAACAAACAAAAGAGCAACATATTTGCAGATACTGGTATTAACGGATATCCATCGTGATGGAAGAGGACATCTAAGACATCAGGCTTGCACCCAACTAAATTAATATAATTAAGCCGCTCTTCAAAAAAGAATGCTACGCTAATAGAAAAATCTTGAAGCAATGATTTCACAACTTTGTCATCACTGCGTGTCATTTTTATTATAGATGCGGTGAAACAAGGAGCCAACTTTACCACTCAAGCAGAGGGACAGCAGACACACATCACAGGGTTAGCACACATACACCACAGAGGCACCAGACATGCAACACCGTTATACGTTTGACATTTTTGGTATCAAACAGTACTCTTTGAAACAAAATATCCGGAATCTTGTATTTCCGAATTTCATTATGAATCACCCCAAATATTTAGAGGACGTATGATACTGATGGCGATATTGATAATTTTCATAGACATTATAGCTATTTATAATTTAATCACGTTATTTGTATATTCATTTAATATTTTAATATGCTTTTCTGTATTTGTAAATTCTTAAAATTAAACTGTTATATGCTTTACCCAAGTCACAGTAAGACTACGCTCTTCAAGCACATGTGAACATTCTTCTTTGTTCTGGCCTTCACAACATGAGCGACAAAGAGAAAACATCAGTTTATTATTGTATTTGTAGACCAATACAGGGTGGTAGGGGTTCGTGGGTGGTATAACTATGCATTTTATCAGAAGAGGTCATCTCAAACACCCCTTCAAACTCAAAGACTTGTCGAGTATTTTCGCAATATCCATCCACTTTTAATCCATTTAACGCAACTTCTCTACCACGAGCAGCGTGCTCTATTTTTACCCTCTCTCTGTCATTCTTCCCATAGCAACCATTGAATAGCAGCCTTGGACAGCCTATCCCGACACCTATAACCGTTTTTTAGGTATCAACCCAATTGTGTTTGGGCATAAAAAGTTTCGCTTAAATATTTTATTGCAAGCAGCAACACAAACAACATATCCATTAAACAGAATTCATCCAATAAAACTTCCACACGACAATGTTCAATTGCAACGACGACAACATAGAAAATGATCTATATAATATATTTTCATATGACTTGTATAATACTGATTTTCATATTAGTTTTAATAATTAAAATTCTGTCTGTGTATTTACACTTCTAAATGGGAATTTCCATCATGTGAATTGTAATTGTACACCTCTTAACAGGGTTATTTTAATGTTTTATTTTAATGACATCATCATGACAATGATTTAACGTTGTACATTGTTTCGTTTTTATTAACTATATGTTTTTGACACCTGTTTTGGATCTCTTTTTCATGACGACAGCTTTGATAATGACTTAACAGTCGAAAGCGCTTAGCTGCAGATTAATAAACATATACACACTGAATACTCGTCGTTTGCATTCACTCAATTAAAATTCTATCAAAAATTGTTAAGCGTAGATTTAAATTGTTATGTAACATATCCGTTATTTTATGAAATTTCAACAGAATATCATCGGCTGTGAGACATTAATTTGAGGATTCTTATTGAAATATACAAGTTTCTTTTATATTTGAACGATGTAAAAAATGAGATATTATGTGATAAATGTTTGTATAATCAGTAATAACATTTTTATCATACACCTGAGAGAGAAATTAATCTGTAACAAATCTCATTTACTGAAAAGAACCCAAATTTTATATTTTTCTCTGCGACGGACAGGTAGAAAAAAATAATAGAGGTGAACGATTTATACCTATCCGTATCCAATAAATATTACAATCATATGAATACCAAGGCTTCTAGTTTATGTTGTGAAATTTTTTAACTATTAAATCAAAGTGTCAGCTGTTAAGATATTGGCAGGTGATTCGTAAGATTTTATTGAATCCGCTTCGTGGGGGAGTCTGTTTTATTGTCCATCATACCTGTAACTGCAGTAATGAATCGTCATGGGTCCTAATTTTATGTACATGCTTGTAATATATTTTAACGATCAAGTCCTGACAGGATGTGAGAATCAAAATAGAGAAGGGATCAGCATATATATATATATATATATATATATATATATATATATATATATATATATATATATAAATTTCGATTTTCTACTTCACCTGTTTTAGTCGAAATTTCAATAATTTCGACTTATTGGCCTGACCGTTCTTCGAAGGGCAAAACAACTACATTCCTGGCTAATACCACGCAGAATATTGAATTACATCCCCTGCGTGGTATTAGCCAGGAATGTAGTTGTTTTGCCCTTCGAAGAACGGTCAGGCCAATAAGTCGAAATTATTGAAATTTCGACTAAAACAGGTGTAGTAGAAAATCGAAATTTATATTTCATATAGCACCTCGTATTTTATGAAATTATATTCATTTTTATATATATATATATATATATATATATATATATATATATATATATATATATATATATATATAATTACGAACACAGATGCGATTATCAGTTAGTATCGTGTGTTATTTTATTGTAAGTACCAACAAGTGTCTGTGTTTCTCTCCGAATTTAGTGAAAAAAATAGCTGGTGAGCATTGTTGAAATTAATTTTTAGAAGTTGCAATAAACAAATATGAACTGGCTGCAGGTTCGTCTTATATTCCATTACCTAAACACATTTTCTCAGAAGCATGCTATTGCTAATGTTCCAAATATGGATCACGTTTGTTTTTTCTGTGCAGTTACCATTTTTTTTAACCCTTTTTGCAAATATTCATCTTGATCGTACATCTTCGTATCCACATTACTCTGAAGTTTTAAATATTAAAGATCTAGACATTAAGATGCCTCTATCTCAAATTACAAAATTTGAATTGAACAAGATGCATGGTTACGGTGTTACATAATGTTAAATGCCAAATTAAGAACGGATGCCACTACAGCGTTTTCAAAAAATCTATTCAAATTAATGAATAATGCGTTGTTTGGCAAAACCATGGAAAATATTTGGAATCACAGAACAGTTAAGCTATCTACATCATATTTAGATCGATATGGAGCGAAAAATTTAATTGCTAGCCCACAATTCCATTCGTCATTTTAAATGAAAATATGATAATAGTAGAACTTAAAAAGAATAATATTTAAATACCACTGAACGATTTTTGAATATTTACGAAATGTATTTTCTTTGTTATAACATAGGTGTGTGTGTGTGTGTGTGTATGTGTGTGTGTGTGTGTGTGTGTGTGTGTGTGTGTGTGTGTGTGTGTGTTTGTAAACCATATTCTTAAAACCAAAATATTTTTAGATATTTTCCGCTGTTCATTTAATATAGATATATGATGACCTCTAGGTTTATTATTATATATGTACCCCATTTTTTCATGTAGTGTTAATACCGAACAATTTTTAACAAAATTAAAGTGTAAAATTTGAAAACTGTTTTTTCCCTGCTCAGCTGGTTGTGTAGAAAGTTCAACGCTAAAAGCGTTGAGTAGATTGCAACTGGGGTGTACACATTGGATTTATCTACTTTTCAGATATGATTTGCAAGCATCAGCCTACCTGCGGAGACAAATATAAGGGAAGTTTTTACTGTTAAAGATGTGGAACAAACTTCTGCAAATATATTACCCCCACCTAGTCAGCTCCATACACCCAAGATGCGGTTCCCTATGCAGTTTACATTCTTATAAATTTCACTGCATGGGGAAAGATGTTAGCAGTTCCACACATACAATACCCGAGGAAGAAGAATATGGTGAAGATGTGTATGGACAAGTATTTTTTTTTGAGTGTTATTTTTGTAAATTTTGTTTCTAGTTTTATTATTATGTATTAAATTGTAGCATGTTATTATATATTTGTATTCTTCTACTCTCATTTTAAATTTACACAACTTTCATATTAACTTAAAACATGTCATTATCAATCAGCTTGATGAATTTTTTTAAAATGTTGAAAAACAGACGTGTTGCACCAGTTACTGAGGGAGAAATTGTATACAAACTGACTAGTTTACAAAATTTGATGGCAAACCATTTATATTGGATCATTAAAAAATGCCCCTCATTCTAACCCTAGTATAGGTTTAGAAGTTTGATATAGTAAAAATTACATGTTATTTTATACTACCCGAATCAATGAAAACAGATTTGAACATAAATTACATTAGAGTATTGAAGAATTGTTTACCGGTGTTCTTCACGACGACTTCAATTTTATAAATCAAAAGTTTATGAAAAATATATCGAAACCATCCTATAGTCAAATCATATAATATTTTTCATATATTTTTGATTTATAAAATTGAAGTCGTTGTCATCGTGAAGAACACCGGTATCATCATGACATTTACGAATCAGAATCATGATCTTTATCGCAATAGCCATTTTTGTTGTCAAATATGCAATCAAACAGTACTTTTTAAAACAAAATATCGGGAATCTAGTATTCTCGAATTTCATTATGAATCACCTAGAGCTAAAAGATTTAGAGGAACGTATGATGCTGATAGCGATATTGATAATTTTTATGGATATTATAGTGATTTTCAATTTAATCTCGTTATTTGTATATTTATTTAATATAGTTATATGCTCTTCGTATTTGTGTATTCTTTAAATTCAACCGTTATATGCTTTTCTTCCTCTTATATTATATTTTTCTGTCGTCGGCCACGATCCTAAACCAAAGCTTGTAGTTTTCGTTTACTTTCGTATTCTTCTTGTGAGCTAGACATGTTAAAAGATAATCACAACAAAGGTTAAAACTCTTCTCGCTCGGGGGCAACGGCCGAGCATTACACACAATCGGAAAGTTGCCTCGGACAGGAATGTAGGAGTTAGGTAATGGAAAGGAGTGTATAGTTACTTATTTTCATTATATATCATTTACACGTTCTTTTTTCTCTTTAAATCTCTATTTTATAAATGTTAATAAATTTCATGAGCAGTTTTATGATATTGTAGTTTTCTTTGTTTAAAATGTTAGGTAATGTTATTGGCGTAGGTATTTGTAGTTCTATTAGCTTATTGTATAAATCGAAATTGGGTGTTCGATTTATTGGGCACCCCAAAAAAATGTGGTTGAGATCTTCTGTTTGTCCACAGATACAATACGGGTCAGTAGCACATCCTATTTTGAATAAGTGTTTCTTATTTCGGTAGTGTCCCGTTCTCAGTCTACTTATTATTGTTAGGTGTCTTTTATCTATGAATGGAATTTTTTTGAATAGAGGTGTCTTAGGGAAATCGTTTTGTATCGAATTGTACCATTTTCCTTTGTTCGCAAATGAGTTTTTCCAGTAGTCGTTGAATTCTATGTTAATTTGTTCTTTAAAATGTATGAAGATATCTTCTTTATCTATTTTGAAATCTTCGGCCGGTACATTGACGTTTCTTCCAATTTGTGCAAGTTGATCAGCTATTTCGTTCCCTATAATTCCTGCGTGTCCCGGAATCCATGCTAATATAATATTATAATTTTCCCTTACTGAGTCCACTATTATTTTTTTCCCATTAACGTAGCTTGTTTGAATTTACCTGTTATTTGATTGTTAAGGCTTTTGATGGCGCTTTGAGAGTCGGAAAATATCATGAATTTATTAATTTTCTTGTTTTATGCTATTTCGATAGCCTTAATTATTGCGATAATTTCCGCTGTACATATTTGTGTATAGTTATGTAATCTCAAAGAGAATTTGTAATTTAAGGACGGAATGTATACGCTGCAGCCCACCCTGTTGTCTTCCGGGTTCAGGGATCCATCTGTGAAGATCCATGTGTATTCACTGTAATTTGGTGCAAATTCGTTTATGAACTTTTGTTGTGAATATGTTTCGCCTTTTTTCGTTTCAGAAAAAACCGTGTTAATTCTCTCTGTTTGATATCTTATTTCTTCCTTGAAGCACGGATCCATTTCGCTTACATATATGTTTTGATATTTT
The DNA here is from genome assembly GCA_963921935.1 of Galeruca laticollis. Classification (NCBI taxonomy): domain Eukaryota; kingdom Metazoa; phylum Arthropoda; class Insecta; order Coleoptera; family Chrysomelidae; genus Galeruca; species Galeruca laticollis. Next base: position 170,005,912 of record OY998180.1, read on the forward strand.
TCTTTGATTCGGTTTTTCGCTTCGATTAGGTATGGCCATTCTTTATTTTTACACTATCCTGACTTTTCTCTACATTTTTCCCATAGTTTATCGATTAATTCTTTTAGTGGGTTATGCTTTTCTGAGAAGATTTTCAGGTAAAATTTAGTGCTTAATAATTTTCTTCGGTATTCTAACGCCATTTCTCCACATTCTGCTAGAAGAGTATTAGTAGGAGTAGATTTCATGGTGCCCGTTATGATTCTCAATCCCTTATATTGACTTTGATCTAATTTAGTCAACGTTTTTTTTATTGCATGGCTTAAGGAAGATAGATGCATAGTCTAGATGTGATCTAATTAGCCCTTTATATAGTAGTAATAGGGTAACTGGATCTGCTCCCCAGTATGTTCCACAAACTGCTCTCATGATATTTAATCCCTTATTTACTTTGTTTTCTATGTGCTGAATGTATGATCCCCAATTTAGATGCTTATTCATTAATACTCCTAAATATTTTATGTTGTCTTTGAAATCCTTACCATTAATTTTAATATTTTCACATGTTGCCATACTTCTTCTATTAGTTCTAAAGATGATTGCCGCACAGTTATCAGTGGATATTTGGAAGTTGTGTTTTATAGTCCATCGATGGAATTTGGTTAGATACTTATTCATTTCTGCAGCCATATTTTGTAGATCTTTTCCTACCAGTGTGATTACCATATCGTCGGCGTATTGTATTATCTTGAAGTTTTTATTTATCTCGTGTACGGATGTAGATATTGAAAAGTATTGGGCTCAGAGGTGAGCCTTGGGTTAAGCCTTGACTGCTATTTTTTGGTCCTATTAGATTCCCCTCTGTATCTTTCACGTATAAGTTTCGGTTACAAAATAAGTTAAATATAAAGTTATTTATTTTAGTTGGAATTTTGTTTTCTAGCATTATATTGTATAGTATGTGTAGGTTAACACTATCGTAGGCTCCCTGTAAATCGATGAATACTGCTAGTAGGAATTTTTTTTCCGTGAACGCTTCTAAGACAGAGTGAGTTAATAATGCTATGGCTTCGTTGCATCCCTTGTTTTTGCGAAATCCTAATTGTAATTTTGGGAGAATTTTTTGATTTTCGATTGTCCATTCGATTCTTGTTTTAATGATACCTTCTAATACTTTACACGCGCACGATGTTAACGCAATCGGTCTATAACTGTTATGATTTTCTGGATTTTTCGCAGGTTTCAGGAATGGTAGTATTATAGTTTCTTTCCATTCTGTTGGAATTTTATTTGTTTCCACAATGTTGTTATATATCCCTATTAGTTTGTTTTGTGTGTTTTTATTTAGATTTTTTATCATCGAGTAGGAGATCCCATCTTTTCCAGTTGCTTTGTCTTTATTCCCCGTAATTATGTTGTAAAATTCGTTATATGTTATGGGTTCAAACATGTCATTACAAGCTGCCAGACTGAATTCCGGGGTGATGTTACAAATAGTTAAAGTTTCTAGAATTGTTCCTGCTATTTTACGGTTCGGAAAGTTGTTGTTGTTGTTCTGGGAATAATTTTTGAAGACTTATTGTTTTCCAAATTTTATTGTTTGGTGTCTCCCTATTGATAGTACTGCTAAATTCTCTGAAAGATTTTTTCTTTTTGTTTTTTAATTTAAGTTTTACATATGCTTTTGTTCTTTTGAAAACTATATAATTTTCCAAGCTAGGTGAATTTACGAATTTGTTGATGCTTTTTCTACGTCTTTGGATTAGCTCGAAGCATTCCTCGTCCCACCAAGCTGCATATTTTTGTTGATTCGTTCTTATCTTAATCATAGGGATACTTTCGTTTGCTGCTACATTTAAAGAGTCATAAAAATCATTGTAATCTAAATTTTCCTCTTTGTCTATCAATTTATTCGTTATTGTTTTGTTAAATGAGTTCCAGTCGGCCTTTTTATAGTTTCTTTTGTATATTTTATCATTCATAAAATTCGTTCCATCAGAGTATTGGCAGATGGTGGGGAAGTGATCGCTTTTACCTGGGTCTTCAAATACATTCCAATGACATTTTTTTGCAATGCTGCTAGATACTATAGTTAGATCTAGTGCTGATGGATTGCGGTTGTGATCTCCCATACCTGTGTACTTGCCATCATTTAGTACTATTAGATTTTCGCGTTCTATTAATTCTTTAACTGTTTTACCATTTGCATCATTACTATTGCATCCCCACATTCATACATCATGGGCATTAAAATCTCCCATGATTATGTGCTGGTTGGTTGTGTTAGATAGAATTGCATTGCACTCTGCTAATTTTAATTTTTTTCCTGCTGGATTATATATGTTAGTGATATTAATTTTAACTGATGGTACTGCAATTGTTATTACCTGTAGAGTTTCCGAAATGTTGCTATTTACTGGTATAAGATAGTGTTCTAACCCACTTTTGATGAGGGTGCAAATTCCCTCGTATCCATCGGCTATGTCTTGTCTGTATATGTTATAATTTTTAATGTTTAAATGATATTCATCATTCATCCATGTTTCATTCAGTGAAATTATGTGTGGTTTTAGTTCGTATAGTATAAATTTTAATTGATCGTAGTTTGATCTGACGCTTCTAATGTTCCATTGTAAAATTTTTAAATTTCTTTTCAAGTCTTTGTCAAGGCTTTTATCTTTTCTTTCAATAATTTTCGTGTTTCTGTTGTAATTCATTATTGAAAATTCTGTCTCCTGGTTTATTAATTAGCCTTGCCATAAATTGGAGTGTGTATTCCTTGTCGTATTTGTTGAGTTTACTAGCCGTATTCATGATTTCATGTAGCATATCTGAGTTTTCTCTAATTGTTTTGTTTTCTTCATCTTCACTATCTGCTTCCGAGGGTGGTAAATAATATGTTGATGCTGGGGACTGACGTTGGTTGTGTGTAGATGTTGATGCTGGGGATTGTTGTTGGTTATTTTCTCTACGGTAATATGGTGTTTGTCCATTGGGGGTTATCAAGGCTCCCTGATGGGCTTCCTTATCGTAACTTGGTGAAGTGGGTTTCCTTTTCTTAGCTTTTGTTACTTGTGTGTAGGTCTTTCTTGTAGGGGTGTTTTGATTGTTATATGAGGTTCTTCTCTCACTTATTGAAATACCATTGTCTTGGTGTGATCGGTTAGTTTGTAGTTCCGGAAATTCCTTATACTTTCTTATAAATCCCTCTTGTGTGTTACTATTTTTGCCTCTTTTGGGGAATCTTTCGTTTGCCTCATAAAAGGATACGTTGTCCAGCGACATCGCCTCTCTAATTAGTTGCTGCCTCTCTCTCTATGGGCAGTTCCTCTTGATGCTGTTGTGCTCCAAACTCGCACAGTGTTTTCATTTCATTGTACACTCCCCTATGTCTTCCTCTAGGTGTGTTTCTCCACAATTCAAACATTTTTTCTTTTTGGTTTTACAATGTTTCTTAATGGGTCCAAAATTTAAGCAGTTATAGCATTGCAAAATTGGCATGATGTATGGCAACACTCTGTGTTCAATTCCGCAGATCCTCACGCTTGCCGGTAGGGTTGTTCCCGAAAACGTATATCTTATGGTCTCTGTTGGGACTAATTCTACTTTATTACTTCCTTCGTCCCCTTCCTTCAAATTATTTGTCATTTCCACCCGGGAGTCAGCCCTGTCTATGATTTTTCTTTTCCGTAGGAAACGTTTTGCTTCTAAGACTTTTATTGCCCCGGTATTTGCTTGTGAGTAATTATTTAATATTTCATCTGAGATTGATGTATGTATGTATTTAACTATTCCTTTGCATGAGATATTTTTTTTTGGTATAAATACATCGTATCCTTTATTTCTAACGTCGTCATTTATCAGAAATTCATTAGCGTCTGTATATTTTACAAATTCTACAATGATCCTATTTTTCCCTTCTTTATTTATTTTTTTAATATTGTTTATTTTTAAATCAAAAATTTCTCTAGCGATAGCAAGGTAATTATAGTTTCCAATGTTTTTATTTTCCAAAGCTGCTTCGATATAAACTTCGAACGGTGCTTTGTCTAGAAACGAGTATTTATCACTACTTTTTATATCTTGTTTATCTTTTTTCAGTCCTGCTGGTTCTTGTGTATTAGTATCAATTTCATCTACATTCATTTGTGTTCAATTTTCGCGACTCTTATACCATTCAGGGGGGCTAGGCCCCCCTGATTTTTCCCCAATTTCTCCCCTTTACCGTTAATTTATTTTTTAATTTTGTCTCTAGTATTAAATATTTTATTTACAGTATAAAAAAACAAAATAATAACAGGATAGACTAACCAAACTTCCAGGAATGATGGGTGTGCTATACAAAGGTTATATTAGTATAAGCTCACTTACCAAATTTCCTTAAAAATGGCACTTAACACTTAATTACACTGGTTTACTCGCTCACATGTTGCCTTATCGAAAGCCGAACACCGAATCCACGAAGCGGATTCAATAAAATCTTACGAATCACCTGCCAATATCTTAAAAGCTGACACTTTGATTTAATAGTTAAAAAATTTCCCAACATAAACTAGAAGCCTTGGTATTCATATGATTGTAATATTTATTGGATACGGATAGGTATAAATCGTTCACCGCTATTATTATTTCTACCTGTCCGTGGCAGAGAAAAATATAAAATTTGGGTTCTTTTCAGTAAATGAGATTTGTTACAGATTAATTTCTCTCTCAGGTGTATGATAAAAATGTTATTACTGATTATACAAACATTTATCACATAATATCTCATTTTTTACATCGTTCAAATATAAAAGAAACTTGTATATTTCAATAAGAATCCTCAAATTAATGTCTCACAGCCGATGATATTCTGTTGAAATTTCATAAAATAACGAATGTGTTACATAACAATTTAAATCTACGCTTAACAATTTTTGATAGAATTTTAATTGAGTGAATGCAAACGACGAGTATTCAGTGTGTATATGTTTATTAATCTGCAGCTAAGCGCTTTCGACTGTTAAGTCATTATCAAAGCTGTCGTCATGAAAAAGAAGTGTAAATCCACAGACAGAATTTTAATTATTAAAACTAATATGAAAATCAGTATTATACAAGTAATATGAAAATATATTATATAGATCATTTTCTATGTTGTCGTCGTTGCAATTGAACATTGTCGTGTGGAAGTATTCAGTGTGTATATGTTTATTAATCTGCAGCTAAGCGCTTTCGACTGTTAAGTCATTATCAAAGCTGTCGTCATGAAAAAGAGATCCAAAACAGGTGTCAAAAACATATAGTTAATAAAAACGAAACAATGTACAACGTTAAATCATTGTCATGATGATGTCATTCAAATAAAACATTAAAATAACCCTGTTAAGAGGTGTACAATTACAATTCACATGATGGAAATTCCCATATTAATAAAACTAATATGAAAATCAGTATTATACAAGTCATATGAAAATATATTATATAGATCATTTTCTATGTTGTCGTCGTTGCAATTGAACATTGTCGTGTGGAAGTTTTATTGGATGAATTCTGTTTAATGGATATGTTGTTTGTGTTGCTGCTTGCAATAAAATGTTTAAGCACAATTGGGTTGATACCTAAAAAAACGGTTATAGGTGTCGGGATAGGCTGTCCAAGGCTGCTATTCAATGGTTGCTATGGGAAGAATGACAGAGAGAGGGTAAAAATAGAGCACGCTGCTCGTGGTAGAGAAGTTGCGTTAAATGAATTGAAAGTGGATGGATATTGCGAGAATACTCGACAAGTCTTTGAGTTTGAAGGGGTGTTTGAGATGACCTCTTCTGATAAAATGCATAGTTATACCACCCACGAACCCCTACCACCCTGTATTGGTCTACAAATACAATAATAAACTGATGTTTTCTCTTTGTCGCTCATGTTGTGAAGGCCAGAACAAAGAAGAATGTTCACATGTTCTTGAAGAGCGTAGTCTTACTGTGACTTGGGTAAAGCATATAACAGTTTGATTTTAAGAATTTACAAATACAGAAAAGCATATTACTATATTAAATGAATATACAAATAACGTGATTAAATTATAAATAGCTATAATATCTATGAAAATTATCAATATCGCCATCAGTATCATACGTCCTCTAAATATTTGGGGTGATTCATAATGAAATTCGGAAATAAAAGATTCCGGGTATTTTGTTTCAAATAGTACTGTTTGATACCAAAAATGTCAAACGTATAACGGTGGTGCATGTCTGGTGCCTCTGTGGTGTATGTGTGCTAACCCTGTGATGTGTGTCTGCTGTCCCTCTGCTTGAGTGGTAAAGTTGGCTCCTTGTTTCACCGCACCTATAATAAAAATGATATTCAGTGTATGACAAAGTTGTGAAATCATTGCTTCAAAATTTTTCTATTAGCGTAGCATTATTTTTTGAAGAGCGGCTTAATTATATTAATTTAGTTGGGTGCAAGCCTGATGTCTTAGATGTCCTCTTCTATCACGATGGATATCCGTTAATACCAGTATCTGCAAATATGTTGCTCTTTTGTTTGTTTCTTGGAAAATAATTCATATAAACCGAGTGTTGCAGTCAATTTGTTAGTACTAGCACAGTCAATCTGATGTGAGTCTGAGGTGTGTTTGCCATTCCATTCTGTTAACCATCTGCTATCTGTCTGATAGACTTCTGATGTGTGTTATCCGTCTAATAATATAATAAGTCACGGCATATTTTACTATAATGTAGTCGTACGAGCAACAAATCTCAAAGCATGCAAAAGCTTTGGGTGTCCTCTGTTGTCGAATAAAGTGGATTTGCTGTTGTTGTCGTCGTTGTCGTCGTTATCGTTGTCATCGCTATCATCGTTGTTGTTATCGTTAATGTTGTGGTTGTCGTTATAGTAACATCCTGTATGTGAAAATAATCTACCAATGCGGTTTGTTCGATGAAAATTAGAGCAATAATAGCAGAGATTCATTGTAACGCCCTTATCTTTATATACCCTGTGGCATCTTTTATGAAAAATACGGTATTTTTATGACTACGACCTCTGTATATAAAAAATACGGTATCTTTATGACTACACCCTGTATAAAATCGCATCTTTTTATGACTACGCACTGTATATATGGCTTCTTTTATGACTACACTCTGTATATATGAACCTCACATCTTTTTTGACTACACCCTGTATATAAAGACAAATGGCATATTTTATGATCACACCCTGTATAAAAAATGCAGTATCTTTATGACTATACTCTGTGTAAAATCACATCTTTTATGACTACACCCTGTATAAAATTGCATCTTTTATGACTACACCCTGTATATAAAGAGAATACACAAGGGTGCTTTGTATAATATTGAGATAAAAATACACTTTTACACTCGTATGTTGATCGAAGCCATCACTTTTCATTCTGAAATTTAGAAGTCCCAATCAAAAACCTTGAGATTGTCACTAAAAATAATATACGATTTTTCTATGATTACCTGCGTGAAAATCCTTGAGATTTCAAAATAATACGCATATGGTCAATTTCAAAAACAAAATACGTAGGAATCCTCATAACATACATGTAGCGGTAGCCATGTAGCCATTCACAAAACTATTTGGGAACTGCTATAAAACTATTGTTTAGTAGTACTCTTATTCTGCGGTTTAAGAGTATTTAACATTTATAGAACTACTAAGAAAGTGTTTTATATAAGTATTATATAATGCAGACAGAAATGCTAATACATTAATTTTGTTTTCTACTGTTGAATTTCGGAATAGAATTGTAACAAGAATATTTTATTAGGTATGTACACGTTTGCGTTGTATCATGACAGAGGTGTGTTAAGATCCAATATCAGGCATTATTATGGCGGTAGGTGATGGAGTTATTATTGTATCTGTTGTTAATCATATTGAAACTATTAACGACCTATATCGCTACTCCAGGGGCCAAATTTATTTGCGCAGCTAACTTTTCTGACAATATATATTTTTTTGATAAAAAAATAAAGTGCCTCAGTTTGCATATTATTGGTATTATTAAAAAATAAAACAGAAAATTATGTTTTATTTGTTGAATTTTCAACTTAAAGCAAAACATGCATTGAGGCTGATGTAAAAGCTCTATATTTTTTTTACGTTTCTATATGATTTTTTCACAATGGCGGCGGTTTCTGAACAGTCGAAAGTTTAATAAATATGGCGTATATGAGGTAATAGAAATTAGAAACCTTATACAACGATTCTGTATTCTTCTGAGCTGTATACGACATTAAAGTTTTATTATGTTGCTTAATGCAGCGCCATAAAATTGTTTTTGACAGTCTCGGGAGTCAGAGGTGCGGTTTGATTCTTGACCACTTTTGAATGTTACCAGATTTAATAATACATATAAAATATTTTCCCACAGCATTTCGTTTTTTACAGAAAAAATAGGTAGATATTTATATAAAGGATTAGGATTGGACCACGAGTATAGTAAGTGGTCCAACACATTGTCTGCAAAAAATATACGTCGCTGTTTTGCATAAAGTGTACGTACACAAGAATTTTTGTAATATTTATTTAGTTATTATTTTAAAAAAAGTTGTTCTCAGTAAAAATAAAGGGATCTGTCGCAATATTGTGTTTATTTATATGACGAAGCTGCCTTTATTACAAGTTTACTGTTAAAAGTTACAATGAACCCATATGACAATCGGTGTCAAATAGATGACTTTTCATAAATGAATTGCAAAACATACATTGTAGGTGCATTTAGAACATCTTGAACTACAAGATGTATCATAATAAAATAAATAGTCTATCTATTTATTGCTACTCATTTTATGTATGTTGGTATAACTACTAACTGCCCAAGCTAGCAACACTGTACGTTAGATTTCCGTGTTATCCTATAGCGCGTTGGCAAACTACATAATAGTGCAGAAGGATCGCTTAACATGCGTGAGGTTCGACAGTAATAAATTATTTAGTTATATCGTGTTTCGAATAACTTCTGTATACAGATTCTTTCCAAGCGTGAACTAACCTCAAATTATTGGATTTGTTTATACCGGTATTCATATTCTGTAAAAGATGTTCAAAATAGTAGAAATCTGTACCTACAAACTGGGAAACGAATCGTACGTTATCCTTTCCCAGAAGATTTGCCTCCAAGTTGCAACGGGAAAGTGATTCGGTCCCCGAACCAAATTGAATTACATTGCTCTGCAAATTAAAAAGGAATTTTTTACCTTCCTTCGAAACAGCTGAAGAGGAGTTGGATCAACTGGTCGATGCCGATGACACCGACAGAGATGGCCAAGTCATGATGCCGCCTACTCCACGCAAAATACCTCGAATTTTATTACCCAAGCAAACAGGCAGCACTATTAATGATATGGGCCAAAATTCGCTTGTCCATGTTTATATTTAAGGAAATAGATTCTATATGAGAAAATTTTACCAAACAAATTGTAAAGTTGGATTCTAGACCATTGTGCCAATAAGTTCCATTCTTAAGTGTTACCTATTTAATTTGTTGGAGAGTATTTAGGAATGTCCTTGGATCTGCAGGAAGATGATTAGGAATAGCCAGGTTCCATATGACGAAAATCTCTCTGAATGCAAAATGATTGATGTTAAAAGACGTTGCCCACATCTTAAGTTGTTCTTTTATTTTAATCTTCTTTTCAATTTCAGATAGAGAATGCATCAAATTTTCGTCGTCGGTATCAGTGTTTTCTTCATCAGCACTATTAATATCGATGCTTTCTTTTGACATATCATGCTGGTTTTGATTTCATATAAGCTCTTCATAAGATAGAATAAGATGATTATAAAATACTTTTATATTTATTGTGTAATGTTTAACTTCTGCGTAAAGCAACAATCTTATTACTTTTCTTAAGGAACTCTAATGCAACTATTTATACAGCTTCCTATACTACTAACTTTTAACGTCGCTATTAAAAGTAATATAATAGCTATGCAACCGTATTATAATCTGTATAACACTGTTTTAAAATTATTTTATAGTACGTTATGCAACTGTTATAAAATTTGAATACGTATACTATTTCTTTGTCGCATGATATGAGTTGTAAGAACGTCTATACAACAGCATTATAGAAATCCCTCTATTTTATGATAAAATTGTCGTATTGAGACGCATTAAAAAATAATTGTATTCTTTCAAACGGCGCTATACGATAATTATGAAATAATTTCGTTCTCTTAGGGGTCTATTTTGATAGTTGGGATTTACTTTAACTTAACAAAACAAAATATTGAAAATTTCCTAACGTAACGGTCCAAGTTAATTTAAATTGCTGACAATCAAATATCAAAGGTTTCACCAAATTATATTTATTCATAAATCGATAAGAGCAATAATATAATTCATATTGACTGCACATCCAAAATACAGGGTGTCCCAAATAAGAGTGACTGATTTTAAAAATAAATGCCCAGCTTATTAATTGCTCCAAAGAGATGGAGTTTTCACTAGTTTATCAAAGAGATTTTTTTAGGCTTGGTTGGCATTTCATCTCATCAACACAGGGTGTTTTACTAATGTTGGTCAAATTCAAAGGGGAAAATATGTATTATTTTAAATGGAACACCCTATAATTTTTGATCTCATTCGAAAGAGCAATCACTCTCCTTTCCAAAAATGTATAGTTTTCTATCTTTTGTTTCATTAACAACGAAGATATTCGAGGTTTCATGTAGTAGTACATTTTTGACGTTTTAAGGTTATCCATGCAGTGTTCAATGGACTTTCGGGGAAACTATATAATTTCAACTGCGTAGTATTTTTATACAGCATATTTGAACAGCCATGAATACAGAAATATACTTTTGATAACGAAATCACGAACATTTAATATCAGTTTTAAAAAATGAACATTTAAAAACTCTGATTATACAAAACTACTAATACTACTAATCACATTGTTTGTGTTTTTTCACGGCAGATGGCATAAACGTCATCTTTCTTGGTCCCTACTGTCAAAATTGCGGATTTTATTGTTATGCGTCAAACGGTCACAGCATTGAGTTGATTTTAGGCATCAAAATACATTCATATAAAACTACGAATTAAAAATGTACTACTACATGAAACCTCGAATATCTTTGTTGTTAATGAAACCAAAGATCGAAAAATATACATTTTTGGAAAGGCGAATGATTGCTCTTTCGAATGAGATCAAAAATTATAGGGTGTTCCATTTAAAATAATACATATTTTCCCATTTGAGTTTGACCAACGTTAGTAAAACACCCTGTGTTGATGAGATGAAATGCCTGCCAAGCCTAAAAAAAACTCTTTGATAAACTAGTGAAACTAGTGAAAACCCCATCTCTTTGGAGCAATTAATAAGCTGGGCATTTATGTTTAAAATCAGTCACTCTTATTTGGGACACCCTGTACAAGACGAATAAGAACGCAGTTATACAATAAAAATCTCCAATTCTAGATTTCCATGAACTGAGTGTTAGACAAACGCTTAACTCGGTGAGGTTCTGGAGTTATTCAGCTCTCAGCTAGGTCCTAGTAGATGGAGATGTGGTGCTTAATTCCATACCGGCCGGTTCCTTTTGTTGACTCTAGCGATGTCCTCTAGGTCTCCTTATGGCCTACATAGGGGCTGGGCTGCAAAGCTGTGGAGAGAAAAAGTGAAGGAGAAAAAATTTAAGGAAAATTACTGGGAAGGCAGAAATATATAAAACAGATTGGAAGCTTATGCTCCAACGCATAAAAAACTGAATCTAGTTTTTAAAATAAAACTAACTAATCAACCCACCCCCAATTTCTCATTAAACTATCCTCGTTTTTCGTTCTTATTCTGATAATTTGAATTTGTAATTATTGACCTTCACCTACTGTCATGATAAGCCTCTTAACCTGTTTATTGAGATTGGTTCTCATTAGACCGACCTTAATGTTTTAATTAGGGTGTGGTTCTTAAGGTTCTGTTGTTGCTCCTTATCGCGGTTACTTGATTCAGGTTAGGAGTGGGTTCTCATTAGACTGTTCTCTTGATCTGTGTCTTGTGTCGTTGATTTTATGTATTGGGATTTCTTGTCTTTAATATCTTGAGTTACTGGAATTAAAGTTCCATGTCAGCGGGATTTATGCTATTCTTTCACTGTCATTCAGTGTATGCAATTGAATGTGTCTGCTTGACGACTGCACTTTATTTATTCCATCATGTAAACGCTCAATCCACAATATTCCCTTCTAGGGATAGGGTTTTTTTAAAATACCTTTATAGGAAATTTTAATACAGTTTTAATACGAATATTATTGCACAATTTGTGTTTGATGGATTTGGACGTTTTTATGGATATAAGTTTGTATTTTTTACAAGTAAGTAACCTCTCCTTACTTTTTGATTTTCATATTAATTTATTGGTTCGTTTGCCAATACCTTGTTCATTGGTTTATCCTCCTGTCTCTGTTCTTAATTAAGTTGTGTTTATGTAGCAATGTCCCTGGATTTAAGATCCTTTCGTTGGGAATTGATTGTCCCATGTCAACTGTCATTTGTTTATCGCCATTATTTCTTAGTATTGAGTTCTGTCGTGCGGGGATTGTCGAAACTGTTTAATACCGTATTTATTTGGATCATAGACAAATTTCTGAATATTTATTTTCTTTTCATTGATAACTGAATTCACTTGTATCATTTGCGTACATTTGTTCTGGTTGATGCATTCCATGCTTGAGAACTGATCTTTGATATTTTTTATTAACAATATTCGTCCTTCACATACTTACTTGATGATTCTCTTAACTTAATTTTTGGGTTCGGTTCTCATTAGACCAACCTGAATAGTTTAGTTAAGTTGAAGTTCTTGTTTGAGTTTATACTTCATAAAGATTTGTTGTTGCTCCTTATCACGATTACTAGATTCATGCTAAGAGTTGGTTCTCATTAGACCACAAATCACCTAGGTGATTTGTGCATTAGACTGTCTTCTTTATCTGTGTCTTGTGTGCGTGGTTTTGGGTAACAAAATTTCAAGTCAGTGAACTTCGATTCTTGGAATTAATTGTTCCATGTCAACGGGATTTTATGTCATTCATTCCATGTATGCAAATGGATGTGTCACTTAGTCGACTTCGCTTCGTTCCTACCATCATGCAAACGCTCAATCCACAATAATCCCTTCATGTGTTGGATTTTTTAAACAATTTTAATGGAATTTTAATATGTACATTACTGTATTTTTAACGTTTGATGGTGTTGGATATTTGGATGGATATATTTTTGTATTGCCTGACGAGTAAGTAACCTCACACTTTCTTACAGGTAAGCACTGAAAATGAGTTAACAGTCGAGAGCGCTTTGCTACTATTTTAAAAAAATTGAAATATCTCCGAAATACAAAACTTTTATTTTTTCAATTATATTGACACGTGTACACACCCTGGAGGTTATTATTTTTCAATTTATATCCCAATGAGGATTATCTGTGCCCAGTATCTACAAGTTTGAGGCGTTACAAACCCATTAGTAATAAATGTAATCTCATCAGTAAACATAATTTTTTAATAAAATGTCTATTATTTGAAAAATTACTTTACGCCCGCTCAGTGGTAATAGTCCAATCTTTTATTACTATCACATTCTTTTAATTTATATATGAAGTTTGGTTCATACGCCTTAATCTTGTGACGAACAAAACATCTTCTAATTTTATCCTTATCAATATAAGTTCAGTTGATAAATTGCGAAGGCTCATGCATAGATTTGCTCGATGTGCCGATATTGAATCGTTATCTTCATGATGCGAGTGTAGTCGATGAGGTTGACCATTATGATTGATTTTAATACCAAGACCGCTTTCATTAAAAAATGCATTTATTGCAGCTACTTTTCCATGGGTAATGGGATCGCATTGAGGGTGTCTCAAGTTAAACTCTAAAACAACTTCCCTGCTGCTATGGGTATGATCTTCGAACAATTGGAGTATTTCGATTTTTTCTCCTAAAGTCATTGGCATTTACATTCTTAACTCACTAACTAGGACCCAAAAAACTTAAAAGTGACTGACATTTAAAATTTCTGTTAAAACATTACTTTTCATGGCACACTAAGTCAAATCAAATTTAAAACATATAGCGGTCGTACATATACACAACGCCCTATACCCCAATCGAGTTAGCAACCAGCATTACGTGGAGAATACTTCGGAGCCCCGCGCGTAGATGGCATACGAAGACTAAACTGAACAGAGATGTGACTGGACTCTATACCCTCCGGTGACAGTAGATGTAGAACGAAGCAAACTCATTTCAGCCGACGTGGACACAGCGCCACGGCAAAGTGATTTAACGCTTCATAATAATATATTGATTCCATATTCTTTTTCGTTTAGGATTTTAATAATTATTTAATTTAATTGTGAATGTATAGTGTTGAATAATTATTTTAATAAACATTTCAACCCGTTTACAAAATTGGCGTCCAACGTGGAGCTTTAGAAACTAAACGAGAAGAATTTAAATTTAATTTCTAGAAAATCCGATAAAAACATTTGCAACTTCTGCTTTGTTTTGTCAATTTTCAGAAAATGTTTTACAAGTTTTACCTTACCACCTGGATTTTCGAAAGATTGCGATAGAACTTTCGCCGGCTTCTGGCTTGCTGTTTTGTCTTGTCTTTTAAAATCAGACGACGATAAACACTCGCTAATTCGGCTTTCTTCGTTCCGTCTTTCACTGCATACATCATTCCTCGACGATGTCAAAGACTACATTTCAATGAGGAGCAGTTTCGACAACTGCTGGAGAAAATCTCTACTTCGAACGCCACGTCGACGACGTCCAACAGAGGCAGATTCAGCCGCTGCACCGGATGATTCGATGGCAAAAGATGTCAGGACACCGTCGACACGTTCATAACCACCATCTCCATATACAAGGAGATTGAGAAAATAAGTGACGCCGACGCAATTAAAGGTTTGCCCCTACTCCTCGCCAACGACGCTTCACTATGGTGCCGTGGGGTTGCAAACCAACTGAGATGTTGCCACGCGACTAATCAGAAATGCATTCTCGCCCGCTAAACCAGCCTATCAAGTGTAACTCGACATATTTGACCAACGTCAAGAGCCTAACGTCCCAAACGGCCATTTCATATGCAGATAGAGAGCAGTGTTGGCACAGTTGCCATCAAACCGTCACGACGAGAGCTCAAACTCGACATGGTTTATGGATTGCTGGCAATCCATATACGTAAACAAATCCCAAGAGAGTCGATACACTATTTCGACAATTTACTGGAACACGCCAGGAAAATTGAACACATCCGATTGGAGGAAAAAGTGGCTACGGGACCACCCAGTATACCGAGACCAGGTGCAAGCAAGACGCTAGATGCGCCTACTGCCATTTTAGAGGGTATTTAATAAACGAATGCCGAAAACGCCAAGCCGCTAATGAAATTAGCACAGAAACCCTCTACAAACCTGCAAACAAGGATATTTCCGAAACAACTGCCCGGATTGTTCAAAAAAGCCTCGTCTCGATGTATCAGCCCATTCGGCCTACTTCTACAGCCTGAATATGTTAACCGACCTCACAACCCAAGTACTCACTATACAAGTAAATATAAATGGGGTTAACGGCCTTGCTCATATAGACTCAGCTGCCAGAACGAGCGTAGCTAGCGCATCATTGTACGAGCATTTAAAACAACGGCAGGCTTGCAACTTTAAAACGCAGCTAGTAGATGGCACACTCGCAGACGAGCGTTGTACACCCAAAGAAGTACTGTCTACTACGACCCAAATAGAAGTCAGTGATCGCACATTCCTGATAAACTTTGTAATACTACCCGACGCAGATGACAACCGCACCTTGTTAGGCATCGACTTCCTCGAAAAAGCTGCCCAAGTTCTGAACCTTCCTCAACGCGCGTGGTATTTCGCAGATAAACCCGAGAAGATATTCAGCTTCCTCAATATTCAACAGGGTAAACACCCGAATATATCAGAAATGGCCATATACAACGAGAAACGCAGTCCGATAGCGCCAGAAAAATAATGCTTGCAGTGAAAGTCGGGGAGGGTCAAGAATCGACATTTTTGGAATTCTTCGCTTCACCACTGCCAATGGATGATAAAGCCCTTATCACACAGCCTGATGACGCTGGCTCACTTATAAGGATTCTCACGCCACCTCGACCGACTTATACACTTGACGACGATGACCAATATTCACCTGGTGCGATCTACGATATTTTTAAAGTCTCTCTACCATCTACTTGGTCACCACCGAAAACTCGGGATCCCAGAAAACGACGTAGACTGGAATTAAACCAAGTAGATATTTGTCTGAGACCCGATGAATCTCCTGTGTTTAGCAATCAACAACGAGACAACTTCAATAAAACCCTCCAGGCGTACTCCGATGTCTTCGCCGAGGATGGACCACCTACTCCGTAGGCTGAACATCGCATATCCACAGGTTAACACGTGCATGTAGATAACGCCCCATATCGGCTGAGTCCAGCCCGTCAAAACATATTAAGGCAAAAGCTCGACGACATGCTAGAGAAAGGCATATATGAGGAAAGCGATACGCCATGGCATCCCCCGTGGTCTTCGTACCCAACAAGGACAACGACCTACGAATATGTGTCGACTACCGTAAGCTTAATGCCATCACAGTACCCGATAAATATCCACTACCACGGATTGAAGATTTGCTCCACGCCACTAAAGGCTGCCCGTTCATGTCGTGCCTCGACCTCCAGTCGGGCTACTGGCAAATACAAATCCACGACCGTGACAAAGATAAAACAGGATTTATAACGCCTTTTGGAATCTATAGATTTAATAGGATGGCCTTTGGATTACGAAATGCCCCCAGTAGTTTTCAGCGCCTGATGGACAGATTCAAAGGTACCCTAAAAGAAGTCACCGTCTTAGTTTACCTCGATGACCTCATTATAAGGTCATCGTCATTCGACCAACATCTCCGTGATTTGGAAAGAGTAATGAGAAAAAAATGCAATTTTGGTTGTCCCACAGTAAGGTACCTTGGACATATAATAACTGAGGATGGCATTACGACCGACTCCGAAAAAACGTCGGCTATATCCAATATGCCAGCTCCAAAAAATATCAAAGAGCTGTTGTCTTTCATACAGACTTGCTCCTGGTACAGGCGATTTATATCTAACTTCGAGCAGATTGCTAGACCACTAACGAATCTAACAAAGAAGAAAGCAGTATGGAAGTGGGGACTAGAAGAAGAGCAGGCCTTCGGAAATCTGAAAGAGAGAGTGGTATTCTAGCCCAAATTAAAACAGGCCGACATCTCCAAACTATTTATTATCAAGACGGACGCCAGTGCATACGCATTAGGAGCGGTTTTGGTCCAGTGGGAGAGAGAAAACGAGCACCCGATAGAATACAGTAGTTGCTTACTGACATCAGCGGAACGGAATTATTGAACTTCGGAGCGAGAAGCCACCCTCAAGTCGTTAATAAGTCTGAAAGCGCCAACAGGACGCCTAGCACGATGGGCCCTGAGATTACAGCCATACGACCTCCAAATCCAATATTCACCAGGGAAAACAAATTTGACATCCCTAAACAAAGTGAAAAAGAGATGAGTCACAAACAAACAGAGGATCCTGAACTTGCTCCGATCATTGCGGCACTCGAGAACACCGCAGACGACGAAAGAAACGCTAAATGGATCAAACGAGGTTATTTCATATGGGAGTACTTTATCGGTATATCCAGGAACAGGAGGATGAGAACGCAAGATTAGTGGTGCCAAAGGAGGAACTTCCAAAAATTTTGCGAGCCTACCACGATGACCCTACTGCCGGATATTACGGCGTAGATATAACGTTAAATCGAGTCTCTAGGCGTTACTTTTGGACAGAAATGCACCAGGACATTGTCAATGTATCCACCTGCTTAAAATGCCAGAGGTATAAAGTCGACAACAGGAAGCCTGCGGGATTATTACAGACAGTAGTCTCCAACCAAAGGTTTGAAGTTATCGCAGTCGATCTGTTCGGACCACTACCGTTTAATGAAGACGGCAGTAATTGATGAAATATTTCTCCGCTATGGGCTACCACGGCAGTTAATAAGCGACAACGGGACACAATTCATGTCCGCCATAATGCAAAAACTCACGTTTTGTTTAGGCATCAGACATGCCCTAATTCCTGTGTATCACGCTGAAGCAAATATAGTTGAACGTAAGAACCGTGACTTAAAAACACAATTAGGTATACTAGTTGGCAAAGAACACCTCTTATGGTCCCGGGACTTAACTTCTATAAGATTCGCCATCAACACAGCCCGATGTGAAAGTACTGGACAAACGATGGCCTATCTGACCTTCGGGAGAGAGCTGCGAACTATACGAAAATTTTGTCGCGGAAATCACTCCAATACTACAAAACTTATCTGTGTCTCTCCGTCTGGCCAAGGAGCTAACCGAAGGACGACGAGAAGAACCAAGCATATATAAATAAACATAGGCGTCATGGGCCCGATTACGCACCTGGCGACAAAGTGCTAGTCAAATCACATTTCCTCAGTAACGCCGCAAAAAGGATACTCAACGACATTGGCCCCACGACGCGACGGACCCTACGTCATACTCCATAAACACGGACCTACTAGCTACGAAGTTGCCAAGCCAAATGAAGACTCTATACCAATAGGGATTTATCATACTAGCGACCTGACTTTTTATCAGTCTTCTGAAAACTCAAAACACGTACCTAAGCCTGTGCGGGAAATTAGAAGAAGAGGACGGCCTCGCAAGTCAGATATACTCCCGCCACTATTTCTGATGCCTCGTCGTCAGAAGAAGAGGCTGTAGCGATCGTACACATACGCAACGCCCTATACCCCAATCTAGTTAGCAGCCAGGCATTACGTGGAGAATACTTCGGAGCCCCGTGCGTAGATGACGTACAAAGACTACACTGAACAGAAATGTGACTGGACCCTTTACACTCCGGTGACTGTAGATGTATAACGATAACACCCCCAACCCAGCCCTGAAGAGGAAACTAATCTTACACCGGCGCATCAATCTCGAAAATCAACAATTTCACCCACAACCAAGCCGACCCAACAAAAAATTCATTACGAATTTCTCTCTCTCTTGATGTATAACGAAGCAAACTCATTTCAGCCGACGTGGGAACAGCGCCCCGGCAAAGTGATTTAACGCTTCATAATAAAATATTGTTTCCATATTCTCTTTTCGTTTAGGATTCTAATTATTATTTTATTTAAATGTAAATGTATAGTGTTTAATAGTTATTTTAATAAATATTTTAACAAATATTTTAACCCGTTTACAAACATAAATTATTTCAAAATAATGAATAAATTAAAATTGCGAATTTTGTCATGAAAATCGGTATATGGGCACAGTATACAAATATAAACAGTAGTGCATATTGGACAGGCGGCAAAAGTCGCGCAGATTTGACTGCGTAGACTAGACGCCATGTTCTAAGTATAAAATATTTAAACCAATCAAGAAGAAAGAGTGTGGTCACTGTTACTATCTGAATCCAACCAAAGGAATATCAACATTCGAGTTATTTGACAGTCTGTGCATCTGACATTACTCGGCACGATGAACAGAGGAACAAGAAAACGTCACGAACGGCATTTTCATCTGTGATTTTTATTATTTCATTTCATGTTAATTGCATCTTGTGTGAACAGGTGTTTCGTAAATTGTTTTAATAAGTATAGGCTTAAATAAAGTCACAATATATCAACATTTAACAAACGGAAATTAAGAAAGTATCCTCATTTGTCGCTTTGTTACAATAAAGAAATGTTGTAAGTAAGATTCTGTCGTCCCCATGAACCTGGTTTCTGACCTGACATTTAACGAGAAAACATGGCCAACAGTTACTTTTAAGTTTCAAAGGTACCGCCTTGAAGATGCACTACTGTTTGTTAGGAATACTGTGATATAGGGTTAAAATAATATTTTGAACAACTTTTTCAAATGATTTTTTAGATATCTCTAGGGCGAAAGAATATATTGAGAAAGCTCTATTTGTCGTAGTAGGCCAAGTATACATTTTAAATTCCAGTTCATTATCTTCCAAAAATGAAGTCCGTCGTCCCGAATGACTGTACAAACATTAAAATCTGAATTCCTTCAAATAAAGAAAAATGGAGGTGTCTTCATCTTAAATGCGATACACCTTACGAGCGACTACGTGCGGGCGGTCAGTTCAATCTACATTTTGATCGAGTAGTGAGCAGAACAAGTGAACATAACAGTGAACTTTGTTTAATATAAATTAGTTAGTTAAATAGTGAACAGTGTATTTAATATAAATTGGAAGTTAAGTGTGTACACAATTAAGTACAAGTGAATAGTTAAATGTATAAATAAATTAGCTAAGTAGATATACCGTGTGTATACATTTATCCCACCCGTTGTGATAAAAACTATTTAAATACGTAAGAAAACGTTACATTGGTGTCAGAAGTGGGATAATACATAAAAAATAGTTACGTAAAAGTGGCCAAGAGACTAAGCGACGGAACTAAAATCAGAATTGGAAAATCGCGAGTTGGAAACGTCCGAAAAAAGAATAAATTAGTATAAAGACTCAAAATGGCACAGGAAAATGCCTGCTTGGATCCAGAAACTTTTTTATTCAAAGACGAGGCTTCCACCTTAATATCATCAATTTCTGCTAATATGGACAAAAATATGCTATGAAAATAGTTATTTACATTACAAGCTGCGAAATCTTACTTTTAGGTGCGAGGTGTATTTAAATAGCCGAGGCGAAGCGAAGCGTAGACGAGGCTATTTGAATACCTCCGAGCACCTAAAAGGGCTTTGCAGCGTGTAATGTATTAAACTTTTCATTCTTCCCCCGATTTTATTATAAAAACACAATTTAAAGATGCAAAAAATTCTCTGTAGACTGCAATAAAATGGGTAGAAGGCGTGGGTTAACGTTACTTTGGTAACATTCGTGTCAAGAAAAACTGATATTTTGACAATTGTCAAATAATTATTCTTGCATAAAGTCTACATCTTTTAAGTTTAATATTTGGCTAGAATCTAGTTAAAAATGAATTCCATTGAAGAAGCAGCAATTATTGCGTGCAGAAGTTTGTTACCGGAAAAATCTAAAGACCGTTACAATCAAGCCTATGAAAATTTCATCAAATGGTGTACAACGAAAGATGTGTCCACAATAACTGAAGATGTATTATTGGTATTTTTCTTAGAAAAATTAAAGACATTGCCCCCTGCTACATTATGGTCAGAATACTCAATGTTGAAATTGACTATTTCATTAAATAAGAACCAGGATATTTCGAAATTTGGCCGATTGAAGGCATTCATAAAAAGGAAAAATGATGGGTATCAACCTCGAAAATCTCAGGTATTTACAAAAGGTGATATATCAAAGTTTTTGTTAGAAGCTCTTGATGAAATTTATTTAATGAAAACAGTGGTAGCGATTTTTGGAGTAGCTGGGGCATGCGGAACTGACGAGTTATATAATTTAAAAGTGAAGGACGTGGAGTATAAAAATTGTGTTATTTTAGTGCAGATTCTTACTACAAAAAATAATGTGCAAAGAAGATTTGTAGTAACAGAAGATTGGGTAACATTTGTTAATCGTTATATGCAACTCCGACCAAAAAAGGCGCAAGATGAACGCTTTTTTTATCGTTATGAGCGAGGCAGATGTGTAAATCAGGTGGTTGGAAAGCATACAGTTTCAAAAATTCCGTACGACATAGCTAAATTTCTTAAAATTACAAACTCAAATCAGTACTCCGGCCACTCGATTCGAAGAACGTCCTCTACATTACTAGCAAATGCCACAGGTGTGGAAATTTTAGATATGAAAAGGCACGGGGGGTGGAGGTTGTCAGTGGTAGCGGAAGGATATATAGCAGATTCAGTGACTCATAAAATAGAAGTTGCTAATAAAATCATGCCCACAAAATCTATATCTATTCAGGAAAGCAAACATTCAGAAGAATTTAATGATTATGTTGCGCAAATCGACATGCAAGAAATCATGCCCACAAAATCGATATCTATTCAGGAAAGCCAAAATTCAGAAATAGAATTTAATGATAATGTTGCGCAAATCGACAAGCAAGTCAAAATTTCCAGTGACGTTGCTTTCCAACAAGATTTCAATCAACATTTGCCGTTAAATCTTTCAGGAACATACAACAATTGTAATTTTACATTTAATTTCCAATCTAAATAAATATTTGACTATTTATTTGTCCGTTGTACAGGGCACGAAAGTTTTTCATACTTAGCTACCGATAACCTAGCATGTTTTCCTTTCACTTGCCTATTTAAAATAAAAAAATATATTTTCATAGGGGGAGAAGAATGAAAACGATATTTCTGCTAATATGGACGAGAAGATTTCAACTATGAAGAATGATATTTCTGCTATGATATTTCATCATTGAAAAATGACATTGCTGCTGACGTCGAAAATAAAATTTCGACAGTAAAATCGGTTATCGAGAATAAGATGACAACGATGGATGAGAAAATCAAGGAGTTAGAAACGATGACATATTTAAGAACGCAAGACACGCCAGCGGAAGAAAAGAAGATCGAACATATAAAACCCTGCAAGCCAGAAACACATCCTAAAATAGAAGATATTGGCAGTTTTACCAGAGCCGCAAGGCCCCCATATTCGACGCAAAGACGTCGTGGACCAATTATGTAAAACAGTTTGAAGCAGCCTCTTAGAGTGAATAATTGGTCCGATAAGGAAAAGGCAGTGAACTTAACTACCGCGCTTCATGGAGATGCATTAGATACCTTTTGAAGAAATGGATGACTTCGAGCAGCTGAGGAAGAGGTTTGACATGCTATATGGTCACGAAAATCTGAAACACATGTACCAATCCCAGCTGAAGAACGGAAGGCAGAAACGTGACGAAACCCTTCAAGAGTATGAAGTGGATATTGCCCGACTAGTTCGATTTGCTTATACATCAGCACCGGACAACATGATGGAATGTCTGTACAACCAGGCCTTTATTGAGGGCTTACGTGACCACGATATGTAAAGGACGCTTCGTTTAGCTCATCCTAAAACATTGATATGTGCATTAACTGCTGCTTTTGAATATGAAGCAGCCACGAAGGCTTCGGGATATAACGAGTTAGGACCATCCAAGAAGAAGGTGATGAAGATAGACATGACCAGATCGTCATTTTGATAAAGAGTATGGTAGATAAAAAGCCGAAATTGATAAGATGCTGGAATTGTGGTAAGCTAGGGTATGTACGCAGTTCGCTTAAGCGCTTCAGGACTTCTGCAAACCAAAAACCCCAGACACATGGAAACTAGAACGGGTCGACTACGAGGGGCAGCACCAACTCAGGATCGTTCCAAAGACCCTCTTATATTGATATCCTCTCTTAGATGTCTTAACGACAGTGTATATGTCGATGGCGAAGTGAATGGCAAGAAATATATTCTGCTGGTAGACACTGGAACAACTAGAACTATTATATGGCCAGAAATAATAAACTACAAGAAGTTTCTACCAACGAGGATGCTACTGCGGACCGCCACAAGTGAGAGTTCCAACGTTCACGGAGAAACACAAATCCAATTGGGAATTGGTGCAGAAAAGTTCACGCATACGATAATCATAGCTTACATCGAAGTAGACATGATTCTAGGAATGAACGTTGTAGCTAACTATGTACCTAAACATTCCTTTTAATTGAATCCGCATGTACTGGTTCGTTGTTTGGACCGTATTTCATTAATAATGATTAAAACGACTTTCGTCTTGCAAGGTAACTTTTTATATTTCAAATAATGACATACATAATGACAACTCATTTTTGACATACAAATCAATAACCAAGAAGACTTGAATATAAATTTGTTAAAATGTTATACAGCAGTACGGGTTGTTCAAAGATCTTTCATGAATTGCCCATGGCGCGGCCAAGATGGTCGGTTTTATACCATTGACACCTTCCACTTCGCACTCTACGCGCGTTAGGCGCTGATTGGCTGGTTTAAGTATTTGAGTACCGTTTCTATTTTATAGTAACGGAACCAAATCTTAACAGACGTCATGAATCTACATGGTTTCCAGTTGGACTTTAGAAACAGAACCATTAAAGTAGTTTCCGAAGAGGTATTCCTTCATCCATATGAAGGCCGCACTGTGTTGGCAGCTGTGCAGGAAGATACCGTTCTACCTACATGAAGCGAAACCATGATAGTAGCGCGGCTACAAGGAATCATGGAGGAAAGTACACCGGTTATGATGGAGCCATGGAACCACGACAAAGAGGTTGGCAGAGGAGTACTAATTGGAAAAGGATTGGTTGCATCGGCAAAGGAGATCCCAGTATGCGTCATAAACGAGAAAGATTACCCAATTACCATCAAGAAGGAAGCCAGGATCGGATCCTGCATACCAGTGACGTCTATAGTTCGTCAAACAACGACAATTGACAATTCCAATTTCAGATTCGAACAGTTGTTATCAATCTTTGAATCGAGCTGAGAAAAGGAAAATGAGAGAATTTCTCTTGCAGTATCGAGGCCTATTCGTACCAAAAGGAGGGAGATGTAGCACTCAAGTGGTTGATGCAGTTTGAGAATCCCAAGGGATAGATCGCTAGCTGGACTGAATGACTTCAAGAGTACGATTTCAACATCGAACACAGAGCTGGTGTAAGTCACCGAAATGCGGACTCCCTGTCTAGACGGCCGTGCCCAGCAGACTGTTCCCATTGCAACAAGGCGGAATCTAAGGAAGCTACAGTTTCAAGAACTACAGTAGTCAACAAAGAATGGTCATCTACCAGGATCCTCGCCTAAAGATAGTCCGGCAATGGAAGGAAGGAAATCGGCGACCTATCTGGCAACAAGTGTCAAGATTTTCGACACTCAAGACATATTCGGCTCAGTGGGACTCTCTTGTCCTGGAAGAAGGCCTGGTGAAAAGAATCCACGAAAATGATGACACCGAGAACAGAAGACAGCTAGTTATACGATAGTCGTCCGGGAGTGAAAAAAACCCTTCAGCGAGTTCTTGAAAGGTTTTATTGGATGAACAGCTCCGACGATGTGACGGACTGGTGTAAGGAATGTACGATCTTCAAGTTGCCAGCGACGGAATGAAAAAACGGTACGACATGCAGGTCACAGAAGGCAGTTACAAAGAAGGGGATAAAGTATGGTTACACAACCCGACGAGGAGAAAAGGAGTTTCTCCAAAATTACAGAAATCTTGGGAATGTGCGTACATAATCAAGAAAAAGATCAATGACGTCATCTATCGCATAAGCAAGATCCCCAATGGAAAACCGAAGGTAGTCCACCAATACCGATTAGCGCCATTCGAAGGAGACCATGACCTAGAAGAAGGAGTGAACCATGTCCAAGAAGAGCCTGACCCCGCCTTCGAAGAATTTATGGGCGCATTACAACGACAAGATTTGTTCACGCTCCCGGAAGAGTATTCACGTGCACACAAGATCTCCGCCAGTAACAAACACGCACGAGGGTTGGCAATCGTCTTTCGAAAGAAGTTTGGGCAATTAGAAAAACTTGAAGATCAGAATATGGCAAGACACTGAGACTCAAACACATTTCGCAGTACGTCTTATATCTGGTAACCAAAAACGAATTTCAAGATCGTTCCACCTACCGCGATGTGTAGGAAGCGCTTCGAAGCTTTCGAGTCCATGTGTTGGAATCCAACGTGACGAAACTGGTTATGCCTAAGATAGCGAGCAACCAGTTGGATTAGCGAGTCATCGGGAACATGGCAGAAGTGATCTTTCTTAAGCTTCATTATCTGAAGTAGACGGATTACTAATCAAAATATATGAAGATAATATACTATTAAAACTACTATAAGTGCCAGATGATCTCAACAAACAGACTGGACATGTTTTTAGCAGAAAGGTTACAATTATATATATTTTTTAAAGCATTGCGTTGGATATACGAATGTTTCATACAAAATGTCAATTACATAGAGGTGATTTTTTCAGAGAATATCCACTTATACTAAAATCTGCTTATAACATACAGAGTGAGTTTTAAGTATGGAACGCCCCAATTATTTCGGAAACGGCTAGCACGATTTTTATAAATTTTGGTTTGTAAGCGTTTTTAATTTGGCCGATATTATGGTTTACATTGTTGTCAGATCTTTCGTTTTTCCGGAAATATAATGAACTATGTTATTTCAAATCGATCATAATGTGTTTTTTATATTTTTTAAATTCTTAAGGAATTCTGAATATTTTTTATGTAATGTTCCCTATACCTAATTGCCATAATTTTGGAGTTATAGCAATATTTCCGCCGAAGCTGAAATAATACATTAAGGTGGATATGATTGAACAAAATAGTTTAATTTGAATATTCTGTAATAGTTTATATCCTAACAGAAATCTCATAACAAGGTCTACTGTCAGTAAATTAGTAAAAAAGTTTAACGAAACTGGTGAATTTTCCAAATTATGCCGTAGAAAACCTGCAACAACTGAAGACAAGTATTTAGATGTTTATGTCTTGTTAAAAGTAGGTCCACATTTGAGTAGTAAGCAAATGAGGAACTTTAGAAAACGTAAAGGTAGTTACAGCCGATGTTCAAAGTGTTGTACTCTCTGTGGCAATCCTATCATTTAGTTCCTGAATTTTGGCAGGTGTTATTTCCAAAGCAATGTTTTTTAAGTGATCCTATCGGAAATAGGATTCATTTCGGGTGACCGCGAGGACTATTCAATACAAATTACGCTCCAATACATCTTCAGGAAAACACATTATTTAGGTAATTGCCTCACGTCACTGGCGGCATAGTGAGGTGGAGCTCCATCTTGTTGCAGCCAAATATTGTTGTTTAGGATATTGTCTAAAAGTTTCAATTAATTGAATTTCTAAATTAATAGGCAATTGAAAATACTTACTTGGATTTGGAAATAACCGAGCTAACTCAGGTATACTATTTACCAATAAATTTAAATACGCCATTGAAGTTTCCTTCAAAAGAGGGTGATCCATTTGAAATAAAAAAATTCATTATATTTCCAGAAAATCGAAAGATCTGACAACAATATAAATACCACCATAATATCGGCCATATTACGAAACCCAAACCAAAATTTATAAAAATCCTGCAAGCCGTTTCAGAGATCATTGAGGTGTTCCGCACTTAAAACTCGGACTGTATAGATGAAAAATAGTAAGATAAAATCAAGACTAACATGTAGAATTAAAATTACCTTCATAAAAGTTGTTTTAAAATTGTGAGAATGGAAAAGGATAGGTCCGATTCTAAATAGAGATTAGTGGTAGTAGAACCATCTGTGGACAAGTACCTATATCACTTAATTTCGTATTACTCTAGTTAGAATATTAGGTAGATATTACGGTAATGTGTAGAACTTGTCGATGGTATAAAATAAATACAAAAAAAACATTTTTTATTTTCTTACACTATTTACAAACTATGTATTTACATTTAACAACAAAATACTAAGTTATCGTTATTTGTACCACATTTTATAATCAATCGTGCCAAAAGATTACATTTGAAATAAAATTTTATAAAAATGAGTCGTCTTAAAAAATTGCTAAATTGTAGATTCACATCAAACGAAATATGAAATTACTACAAATATATCATTACCTTCCAAATTGGGAGATTGTCTTGTATAAAAATAAAAATGAGAGCGAATCAAAGAGAGAAAATAAGTTACTGAGATTGTATATTTTGACTTAATTTTTATTTCTTTGGTGTATATATTATGTATATATCAAAAAAATCATAAGTTCCACTTTCACAGTAACACCTCTATAAGCAAATAATATACAATTGTTGCATACAAAAACAAAAAATGCCTTATTTTGCATGTGGAACAATTTGAAATACATAGTGTGTTCAATTTCCGATTTTTTGTTGTTGGTACACATACTCCTAACATTTGACATGATCATCCATTCCGCATTGTTTGTTGTTGACAGATATAAAGGCTAAACTTTTGATGTGCTTAGGACCTTTTGCTTTAGAAAAAAATGGATACCAAATCTCTATTAAATTTTGTGTAAAAATTAAAATGAAATGCTCCCTCGCACTTAGATGATTGACTATGGCATTTTGACCAAAAGAACGGTTGAAAGCCATCGCTCAGGAACTATTTTAAAGGTCGATTCACACATAGCAGTGACGTGACCAGCACGTGATTTCACCGGCAAGATCGAAATTATTGTTGGTAGATATTTCAGCGGACGTATTCACATCTGCCCGACGGATGACCGTGACAGTGCAAACAGTGCTGTGACCGACACTGGAACGTGAATTTTATATTAGTTACCGACGACATTATTGGATTTTCACGGTAGTACAAATTGTTTCTTTTTGTATTTAAATATGAATGATGAGAAACTTAGTGAGTTGGTCCATGGTTATCCCATCTTGTATGAGATGCATCACTCAAAGTATATGGACTCTGATTTCAAGAATGCGATTTGGAGTAAAGTAGGAGCAGAAATAAAAATGGGTGGCGAGTAATAGCTATTTATGTACCTTAACGCGAAAGTGCTGGTTTTCCGGACCGACAGAAGACCCTTTTGGAGGCCTGGAAAACCACTTTCGCGGCGTGGAACATACAATAGTTTTTATCCTACATATAAATTATTAGATTCTAAAATGACAAAAAGGAAAGTAGGAAATATTTTAACTGTACCGTTTAATGTTATGAGATGAACGAGTCATTGAAAATTGCAGATGAGTTGTTGAAAATAACATTTTCCGCTTACCTCTATCCAGAGTATACATTTCCTGGCCTCATTGTAGGGAGCAAAGTCGTACTTTTCCTCCTTAGGGAGGAAAAGTAAAAGTGACGTCATAGTACGTTATCAATGAAATAATTTTTGCAATTTCGAGACTAAAGTGGTCACTTTAGTCTCACATGTTAGAAAATATGTTACACCCAAGGTATATAAAGGCACAGTTAAAATCCTAAGGGATTTGAAGTACAAATAAAAACGTACACGCCCGATGCCTAGCCAAGCATTTTAAAAGTCCATCCTCGATGCCCAGCCAAGATTCATAGAAGTCCATCCTCGATGCCCAGCCAAGTTTCGTAAAATAAGTAGTACTTATTAATTTTGTTTGTTAGTTTCATAAATAAATTATTGAAAATGTCTTGTTATTTGAGGCAGGCGGAAAAATCATATGTATAACATGGGTGTAAAGTGCCTTTTCCTCCCTCGAATGATTACTACCCTCCGCTACGCGCCGGGCAGTAAACTTCATCCTCGGGATGAAAAGTAGCACTTTCCTCCCTTGTTATACAAATAGCTATTTTGCTGTACCTTTTAATATTATGCAATAAACACCAATCCATAAAATGTTTATATCTTTGGTTATATTTTCCCTTTGACTTTTCATGTAGCAAATTTAGTGTAGCCCGTCTTGCTTTTTGCCTATTCTCTTTCGGTGTAGAGTAACCGCCATCGGAATCGTCCATATTAGGTAACACACTGTTTTCCATCTTATTTTTAATGGCAACAAAACCCTAAAGCAATAATTTGACATTTAAAAGTGTCAGCCGCGTCGTCCTTTATAATAACTGTTGGTGACAATAAAACGCTCAGTTTATAGCACCGACAGAACGCTCCTTTGGAGCTATGAAAAAGAAGAAGCAATTGCATGAACATATGACACTTGGGCTTGTTTTGTGACAGTGAAGTTACGTAGGCTGACAGTGAAGTTACGTAAGCTGACAGTAAGTTAGCAACTACAAGTAACAAACAAATTAAATATTATCATTGAAATTAAATAGTACAACGGTTGTGGCAATATTGCAGAAGCTGCCCCTCAGTGCATCAAATACTATTCTCGTATCAATTACAACCAGTCCCTTTAAAACAAATTATAGTGTATAACAGGTGCCATCTAGTGTCATTTTGCGAAGTTATTTTGCCACGAAAATTGGATCTTCGAGTAGTGTAGGATAAAAAAATATCTGTTGGTCTGCTTTATTTTAAAGCTACATGTTCATTCTTTGAACGAACTATTTGTATTTTACTTTACTTTTATTATCAGTAACAATATGTTATTATGATGTTGAGATCTAAAATTAGGTTAGGTTTATTTGTAATATATGCTAGCCGTGGGAGAGTCCCGGCATCAAAATTAAAAAAGTCCGTGAATGTTTCTCGTACTCTAAATGTCGTGGCATTTCCTCCTTGCAAATGTAAATTTTGTAATATGCGATTCCCACCCCTCAAATTTACTTTCAAAGTAACGTAATTGTACGTATGACAGTCGTATTTTTTAATGAAATTGTGCAGAAAACAAGTGCTCAAAATGATGTCATCTACGTATTTTGGAAAGGCCTGAATTCTTCTATTGTAAAGTCTAAATTTTTGAACCAAAATCACAAAAGTGTTTTCTGATGTTCTCCTGGCACGACACAAATGATAGTTGAAGTTACGCTTCCGATCATCTATATTATCCCCTGGATATGGCCGCATTAAGTACGTTTTCAGAGGATATGCTTCGTCACATGAGTGTGGAACTTGGATATCTGTATTAGGTATGGCAGATGTTGCTGGTATATTCAAAGTTTCTTGCTGAAGTGCTTTTCCTAATTTTGATTTGGCAAACACCCCAGTTGCTATCTTTCCCATATGCTCCTACATCGACAGTAATAAAATTACAATGAACGTCTACAAGGGCTAATAAAACTATGAAAACTATTTTTTTAGTTAAAAAACATTGATCCGGTGTTAGGAGGAGCCCGAATAACAATATGCTTTCCATCCGTAGCACCTATACAGGAAAATTCCACATCTTATAAAAATCAGTAGAGATTTTTATCCATATTTCCTGTGTTGGAGTAGGCATCAATTCATTCGTAAGATGTGTAGTAATAATCTCGCAAGTATCTCATATAATTTTGTGAATGTCGTATCTACTAGACGATAGCTAAACAAAATTGTGTTTAGTGCGTCTCTAGTGGCCAAATAGCTGAAAAAATCAGTAGAGTAGAGCACAACAAACGACCAGCACTTTTAGCCTAATTTTTAATTTTTGTTTTAGGGTTTGTCTGTAAAACTCGGTGGGCCAATATTACAGACAATTTCAGAAAATATTTGAATTAACAAAAGACTAAGAGTGGTCAACAAGCAAAAAAGGTCAATCTATATAAATATTCGTAGCAGTTGGCCTTCTTGAAGAAATTCTTTAAGTAGAGGGAGACTAGAACAAACATTGAGGCCGAAGTCAATATCGAAGATCTCACGGGTGATACAGTAGGTGAACAGGTATTGAAAAATAAACAAAATACTGAAGCTCAAGATTATACAGCATCAGAAGTTAATGATGCCATGACTACACAATCAGAAGGTGAAAGTTCGTTGAAATAAATACCAACGGTTACCATTTCTTCGAAAAACTCGAAAGCTGTCAGTACCAAACCCCACTGCTTCCCCTGCAACGGCCGCCTCTACAGTTATTAAGTATATTGTTGAACTAAATAGAAGTATGGACTGCCCACCACCAACGCAGCACCCTGTTGATGCTTTTTTAGCAGGAATAGCTCCATCTTTAAAAAAATATTTCCTCAAGACTGGTATTATGCAAAAGGTGAAATATTTGCTACTGTTCAAAGATACGAACTTAATTTGCTGAACCGACAGCAACAGTATTCTGTATCAACGGTTTCTAATGAAATGTGTTCGATTGGAAATCCTTTTCCCACTGGAAGCTACCAGTATTCATGGGATAGCCAACAATAAAACATCTAGTGGTCATACTGAGGAGAATGCAGTACCACTTAACATTGAGGGAGTATTTCCAAACTCTTCCTTAGAAATATTCAGAAAAAATTGAGTTTAAATTTTAGTTGTCTTTGATTTGTTTGCTTGTACATTTTTCTAAGAATAAACAATACCAGTATTCATTTTTTAAGTACTTTCATTAAATGCTAGTTCTCTACATCACACACTTACCTCAAACAAACAGAGAGTCTTTCCCTTGCTGTGATAGTTTTTCTCCAGCATGTGTCATGCTTTTTCAAATGAACTTCTAAATTGCACAACAATAAGTTGAATGAGTTTTCTGACATCCTAAAGTATTCAACAAAAATTTCTGCATCGTCTACCAGTTCCTTGTAAAATGTAATAAATTCCCATTCAGTCCCTCTCTTTTTCCATGCTTTATGAACCCAGTGACATCTTTGTACTTGTTCTTCCATTTCTGCATCCAAAACCAGTGCGATCTGCAAAATTTTTTCATCGGAAAATATTCCCATTTTGGTAGTAACTACTCTGCCACTGATGAAACGCTGATCAATATGAATAGAAATCTCTGTGAGTTTGCGGACGGTAAAAACAAGTGCCGGTCACGGCACTGTCACATCACTGCTATGTGTGAATCGACCTTAAGTCGGCTACTCAGAGTGCATGATGCGATGTGCAGGTGCGGTTCGTTGATGCAGTGCGTGATACGCGCTATATTCGTGAATCATACGAATTAAAGCACAAGCGTGATGCAGTGCGAACAATACGTTGATGCAGTTGTAGCGCGTAGACCTATTTTCAGCCTGCCTGCTACTAGTATTTGTGTGGCCGACGAACCGGCGCACGGGTACAACCCAATCATTAAAAATGCGTGATCCATTGATTCGCCGATGCGAGCATCATTTTCATTAATGGTTCGTCCAAAATCGACATCTTGGGGAACCGCCGCACAACGCCAACAACTGGTAAGAGGACGACACTGGGGTGCATCAACTAGTAACAAAGCATATGGGTATTGTTACGACGTCGAAACCAAAGCCCAATCATTTTTGTAAAAGCGGCTAGAAGAGCCAAGATCGAATAGACCGAAGAAAGCACGCCAAGTTCTGTCAAAGTGAAGTTTATGCACATTATTTTCTTTGATAACGATGACGTAATACATCGTGGATACCTGCCAAAAAAAATATAACTTTGAAGTTATGCGCCGTTTGCGTGAAGCAGTACAACGAAAACTCCCAAATTGGTGACAAAACCATTCACAGCTTTTTCATCGCGATAATGCACCAGCTCACACATCTTAATTTGTTCATGATTTTTTGGTCAAAGTAAATATTTTCCGAAAAAAATATTCCCCTTTTTTTGAACACACTACGTATATACTTTATTGTCAACCTTTGCGAAAAATAAAAAAATGTATCCTTGTGATTTAGAGGAAGTTAACTTCAATTTTCCAAGCTTTTGTTTAAATATCTATTCACATTACAAAGTAGCTACAGATAAAATTAAGTTACACAAAAACTTAAAAGAAACTTTCAAGAAATCGTCAAAAATAGTGTGGAAAGTTATAAATCAAAAAACAGGTTTAAAAATCTTTTTTTAATAAAAAAATTGATAATACGACACAAACCGATTGGACTAGTAAATTAATCAGCCATTCACATTAGGTTGATTGTTGAAAATAAGAAAAGATGCAGGGAGGTAAAGTTTAAATGTTGCTCAACATTTCTCATATTACAAGAACATTTATTCTTGTAACAAACAGAAAAAGTATGTTCTATATTTGCATGTCTTTTGTTATAAAATATACTCATCTGTGGATCATATCTTGAAAGAAAAAAAGTCTTTTTAACTGTAGCTTTCACTCAACATCTAAAGGTCATGACACTTTAATAGTTCGTGAAGTTAGTTGGATAGGTCTGACTTAACTTATATTGCCGGACTCACATTTAAAAAATTGCACCACATGTAAGCCAACTGTGCAAAAAAATATGAAAGTACTATAAATAAAAATGGACACTAAATTTGTTCTTTTGGAATGTCAGTCAAATTATACTGTTTCTCTATATTTGATGATCCTATTATTGTAGGAAACGTTGAACTACATTTATATTTTGTTATTACCAGTTCTCTCTACCCCCTGAAATCTATACACGAATTTTAACAGTATTAACCTATTTTTAGAGGCTGGTGTATTCCTCGTTCCTATTGGTTTTTATTGTGTTCATTTCATTTTAAAATCTCTTTATTAACAATAGATTGTCATTCCCAAAATTACAATTCATTCAAGAATAGTGAAAGCCGATAGTCTGGCGATTCTTGAAATCGTTGAGTATAACGTCCTTGGAGTGTATATGGCTCCTTGCGTTCAACGCATTATCCATATATTTTGGTTCGTATAATGACTTTGCCCCCGGTATATATTTCTAGCTCCTACGGTATTTCGGCTGGGTTTTCCCTGAAAAACAGGGTCTCAACAAAGTTTTTATTGTGTTTTCAATTTAGAACATGGTTTCTTAAAGTTTATTAATGGGCCCTACTGCCTCTTTTTTGATAACATCTGTACTGGTTTCTCGATGAGCTTATAATACAGAAAAATGTGAACTTTTCGTTTATGCCGCTATATTAATAAGGAAGCTTGGAAAATGGAATAAACACTTTTAGTCAGATATATATATATATATATATATATATATATATATATATATATATATATATAATGAAAATCAAGTTCCCACTTACTATTTATAATGCTGGAGCTGTGGTGTAAAAGCTATAACTAAAATACATTATCACAAAAGTATAATTCAAAGTTTTTTATTAGTTGACTAAATATGTATCTTCAAGAAAGAAAAAGTTATAATGTTGAAATGAAGAGTTTGAAATAGGAGAAAAGTAAGGTTTGAAAATAAACATATAACTAATATTAACGGAAGGCCTTGGATCATCAGATAAATTAGCCAAGAAGTTGAACAGCCATTGGGCAATACAACTCCGGCAAGTTCCAGGGAAAATATTGGTTCCCAGACAAGACTCGCACAGCCCCATATGAGTGGCGAATCAATCTGCTATTCCAGTAGAGACAAACAAATATTATATATAGATATATGTATATATATATATATATATATATATATATATAGATATATATAGATATATGTATATATATATATATATATATATATATATATATATATATATTGTTACCTTATACATAACGACCCGGATAGTTAATTATGGGGAAAAACTAGTGTCCATAGAGGATGAAGTATGTAATATAAGAGTAGAGGTGCTGATAGCTGGCGACTTCAGGTCAAGGGCATTGGAATCGAGGGAGACGAGTTGACGCAGAATAACAAATGTGACGTCGAGGCTTGGGTTAGTTGTTGTTGACCAAGGCAGTGAGTATACCTTTCAGAGAGTAGTATACGGAAGGACCATCACTCTGGCTTCGGAAAACCTTGTTGCACAAATCAACGAGTGACATTAGAGAATTACTTAGGAAGTGATCATCAGTACGTCGAATTCAATATTGGAAGGAACATATCAAGACAAAAAGCACCTCCTCATCCACACTGGTGCATTGGCTGGTTGGATAAGGATATTTTTTGTACTGTGGCTCAAATCGGGAAGAGAACACTGAAACACATGTAACGGCAAACAAGGCATATCTGCTCCTCTCGCGAAGCTCTAGGTAACAACCACTAAAGACCTGTCCATGCCAAAAAAGCCAAGAGGAATGGTCCCCTGTACTGGTGGAAGCAAAAGATAGCCGCTTTAGGGGAAAGTGTCTTGCTAAAAGTGCTAGGTATTCACCAGATTTCCAACAGAAGTCGAACCAGTATAAATTGTGAAGATGAGCTTTGAAAGCTGCTGTTGATAGAAGCAAGGCCGCAAAATAGGAAGAATGATGTCAACACGTAGAAAATGCTCCTCGGGGACTGGATACTGTATTATGTTCAAGTAATTCAGAGAACTGTTCCCTGCCCATGATATAGAGGACAGACCACACGTAGAAGTGACTGGTAAGATACAACTTTTCCCAGCAACGAATTATAATGTGCAGCAATGTCAGTGCGTAAGAACAAAGCGCATGGTAAAGACGAGAATCCGGTAGAAATATAAAAGAACGCAGTTGACAAAAAATCAGAGACTTTGCTCCATATGTATAATATATGCCTCCGAAAAGGATTATTCCTGGAGCAGTGGAAAATCGCGGGGCCTGTTCCCATTGGAAAAGGCGATCCCTACACGATATCAGCCTGATGTATGAGACAACAGGAAAGCTGTTCGATATTATGTTGCAGAGATCCCTGGAAGTAGTTGCAGTGTCTGTACTATCTGCGACACACAATACAGCTCCATTGCGGCAACGATTGATGCTGTAAACAAAGTGATCACTGCCGCACCAACCATACAAAAGGGAAACCACCCTAGTAGACATATATGTTTCACCAGTACACTGAATGTTGGGAGCGCCTTTAATTCGGCAATATGAAGCGACTTCTTAGAGGCTCTTAGAAGCATCAATGTCCCGGCGTACCTTTACCTAGTTCTACAGGACTATATAACAGACCGATAGTTGGAATGCGACACAATGGAAGGAAATAAAAAGTTACTTTCCTTCTAGGATCAGAGCAATGGAATATTAATTATGGTGGCATTTACATAGAAATGCCAGATGGTACCTTACTTGTGAGTTACGCGGACGACACGGTCGCAGTGAGTCTAATAAACCAACTATCAGAAAAACGACGAAAAATCTAACTTAAAAAGGACAGAACAGACCAGGAGCAGTGAAGTAAGACGGAGAAAAAAACGATTAAAATATGGGAGAACAGATGAAGATATTTAAAGTGAGGGATTGGATAGAAAGGAAGCACGGGAAAGTAAACTAATATCTGACTCAATTCCTTACTGGAAATGGTTATTTAAGGTCTTTCCTAAAAACATCGCAAAAGCAATTGAATCGGACTTATATACTGCCAAAAAGAAAATTATGATAATTCGTATGTACACGATGGAAAAGACTAGGAAGTAAGTTGACAACTAGAGTCAGAGCGTATTATTACTAAGACGATCACAAAAAATTATAACTAGTATTCTGCCAATATAGGTTATAGAAATGCTAAAAACAAAGGAGTGCAGCATAGAGTGGGATGGCTGAGGTGTCCTTCCCGCTACCAAAAGAAGGAAACCACAGATATTTGGCGTCTAGAGCGCTTAAAGTAGTCTTCGAGACAGTATCCAAAGGAATAAGGATGGTTTTGGGCGGGTATACGAGCCTATGCCGAAGGGCAGCATAGAACCAATATTATGCTGCTATACTCACTTATTTTCACCTAAGGATAAAAGTGCGCTAGTAACTAGTCCATAACCTTACATTGTCCTGTAACCTGGTAAACTCGTTTAGCAGTCAAATAGCCTACTCCGACGGAAGGAAATAATACAGCCGCCGCTGTGTCCCCAGATCCCTCTTTATCTAATATAATTGTTTATCTCAATATACTGAAATATTTTCATCCAAATTACAATCTCGCTTCTCCGTGATGCACTCTAACGAGTCAGTCCTCGTCATCATCACCAACTTCTCTCGCACATACCCTCACAGGAAGTGATCCCACCCAAGAAAAACAACCAACCCCAGCCCTGCAAAAGAAATGAGTCCTATATCTGGGCCCGATCCGAACATTAAAAACCTAAAATGAAGAAAGTCTCTCTCTCTCTTTCTCTCTCTCCTTACACCTTACATTTCTTCTATTTTATTCTTCCTGCTCTAGTCCTTGACAGGTCTGGAATTTATTTTTTGTCAAGTTATAAGAAATTAATTTTGACTTATACCAGATTTATAACAGACAAAAATTAATTTTATATTATAATACGCATCAATGACAGACATGCATGTTTTTAGCTCATTAACTGTATAAATAGTAATATTTGACATCCTATCACTTTGAATTTATGGTATTATTTTTGATTCTTATTACCTTTTTGTTTCAATATCTCATAAGTTTGATTACAGCTTCCTCTTGAAACATGAGCTAATAACAAGCATTCTATGGCCATCTACCATAATGTAATAATTCTTTTTTAGTCTTCTTGGTCTTGGATTCATTTCTATAATCACTACTTTTATGCACACATTTCTCTATTTTTCTATATTCATTTAAAAAATGCTCACTTTTGGGCATGCAGCATTCTTTTTGAAATTTTTTCTAAGGCACGTGATATTCTTTTCTACATATTTTAGTTCGCATTTTTCGTTAATGTAAGTATTAAGAGTTCATCCATTTGTGGTGTATATAATAGTAGATATTTTGAATAATTTATAGGACATTGATTAAGCTCGGACCAGCCGAAAAAATATAATTTTAAAAACCACCTGTTATACACACCACGCGTAGTTAGGTACGTAAATTCAAATTGAACACAACGGTTAAAATTATGTCTAGACAATAAAATAATTAACACATTTTAACGGATGGCGTCGATTATAGTCGGAAAAAGGCACATTTTCTCATGCCTAACACAGGAAAGAACTACCAACTAATGGTAACAGACATGTACGTCCACACGAAAAGGCACTGACAGTATCAGTATATCACAAGATTTGGTCGTTCTAAAATATTGTATACGACTTCATCAGTGGAAAATGGAATGTAACGGGGTTAGCTATTTTAGCTCGTGCATATTCTTACTTAGTAACAAGTTATTATGAGGTCCTGACAAGTGTCTTATTAATTCAGGTAATGATTCAAAGGACAATGGACAGAAACAACAATTAAACCTCCCGGAATTACCATCATTCGAGGATATAACGTTTCTATGAACACTACACAGATGTTTCAATAAATGTGCTTTCTGTTTGAACATAGCTACACACAATCTACACGCAAAAGGTTTTTCTCCTGTATGCACTCGAAGATGAGTTTTAAGGTTCCACGACATACCAAATTGTTTGCCACAATATTCACAACGATATTCTCTAACTTGGACAGCAGGTAACGATTCTTTACTACTACCCGTTGCATGAGACGAACTTTCAGCTGCCTCATCGTTACTGCTTGTTGAAAACGTGGGCGGAAGTTCCCGCGAATCGTCATTTCCCGAAGGAGCGTTCACTTGAGTTTGACACAAAGACCAAGCTCCCCATGTATGTTCGAACGTTTGATATGAATCCGTCGCTAAGCCTTGATCTGCACTCGGTGGTCTGTCTTTCACAATCACCTTATCGGTGGGACCGGAAATATCTGGATGTTGACCTGGTGTCGGAGTATGTGTTCGATCCACTAAATACGGAGGTGCTGATAAAGAGAGAGGGTGGTGAGCTGCCAATAATGGAGGAAGGCTCTTATATCTGTGATGATGGGGTGTGGCTTCTTCAATGTAGGAAGGGGAGAACGGAACAAATGGAGGATTTTGCGCTGGGGAATTATGAAAGCCCGGTCTCCTTTTTCTGTGAGGTGTAACTACGTAGTTATCAGGGCTCTGTACCAGTGAGATTAATTTCTGATCTGCTATGGGAGGCTTCAAATGAGATAAATCATCATGGTGTTTTAGGTCTATCGGTTCTATGTACATACTTTTTCGTTTAATTCTGTGTTGATGGAACTGTGCGGGTTCATGAGCCTTATGAGCTACTTTCACTCTAGACTGACCAATTTTGAATATATTTGAAATTTTGGTTTCCGATTTCTGCAAAAAAATGTTTAAATCAATTGTGTAATATAGATCCGTAAATTGGTTCACTTACATCTGAATGTTTGCCATGTTCATCGATGTGTTTTTCCATATTGGAGTTTTTAGTATTCAATGATAAGTTCACTGGGTTTGGAGATACACTATTTTGTTCTTTTTTAATATTGTCATCTGTTGTATCATCGTCTTCGTCATCATCTTTAATTTCCCCCTCCTCCTTCTCATCTTCATCTGCTTCTCTTTTAACTGTGATTGGATCAAAGTTTTCATTGTCAGGAGCTGTCCAACTGCTATCATCCTCAGACTGAGTTTTAGCCTCTTCTGGATTAGAAGACTGCCAAATATCGGATTTGATCTGAAGTACCTCGAATAGCTCTTGAATACTGTCCAACTCACTCGACTAGAAAATAAAAAAAAATGTAAATATAGTCAATTATATCATGATACTGATCTATAGGCTGAGTTGCAAATTTGAACAAAAAGACATATTCTACCGGTATTAATACTTTACGCTCCAAACAGGTGTACAATTCACACCAAAATAATTCAATGGGATTGTTTGTCGACAAAGTTCTCTTGAAATCCGGCTTACAGTTGTCTCTCGATTCCAGTAAGTGGCTCAATACCACATTAAATTTAATTCTCCATGTATGACAGCATATATAATTTGGGGTTTGAATCAATAAATGGAAGATAGTAAAAAAAACTCATAATAAAAAAAATATCGTTTGTTCACGATTAAGACAAAGTATAGAATATGATGATTAAAATTGCTCCAATCCTTGTCCCAAGGTTAATAAATTTCCGTCAGCAGAATATCGATAAACACGAGATAAGATACCAAAATCAGGTGAGCCACCACATGTGACCTCCTCCTATATACCAATATTATAATTGCTACCTATTGTATCAAATTATTCGAAAAGTTGCTCATCAGAAGATTACAACAACCAATTATAGGAAGAAAAAATCTAATTCAATTCACCAATTTGGATTTATATCAACTTCATATTATAATCAATTAAGAATGCTCTACGCTAGAGTAAAATTTGTTCAGCTATATTTTTGGTCGGTGCTCAAGCATTTTATAAGGTCTGGTATGAAGGACTATTTCATAAATTAGATAAAATTGTTCCTTAAAGAAATCCAGATATAATATAATTGTACTCGATTAATTAGAAGACAGGGTCCGGTCCTACATCTTCTCTATAGCTACTAGTGTGCCGACGACACTGCCATACTAGCAGTGGACAAAGATAACGGTCACGGCAGTTTTCCTTCGAAATTATGTGCTAGAAATGAGAAATGTTAAGATTAGTAAGTGGACAGTTCATGCTACTGGATTATATTCTTGAACAAGAGCTGCATGAGCGCCCCGCCCCGTGCCCGTAAACACTGGATCGACAGGTTGAAAACTTTGCTTGAATAATAACGAATTGGAGTCTCATATTGTTTTCCGATGAATCGTGATTCTGTCAAACGGGCTCAGAAAGACTCTTAAGAGTATGGCGACGACAGGGCGAGATAAATACTCATGCGTGTAGTGCCCCATTTGGTGGAGGATTAGTTATGACATGGTGAGGCATATATTGACGCTCACACGGAGTTAGTTTTCATCGAGGATGGACATACGTACGTGACAGAGTTTCTACAAGTCCACGCTGTACCATTCATGCTTATTTTTGAAGGCGTAGCAGCCTCTTTGCATGATACACTGTCCCACACTACTTGGGTGGAACTTGACGAAGTTGATTCGCTTGTAAATCCAGATTTAAATCCGATCTAACATCTGTGGGATGAGATTGACAAACGTTTGCTGAGATATATACCTAAGAAATTCTAAAGAGCTTATTAACATATTGGTGCAGCAACAGGGCAATCTTCTGCAAAATGTGATCCAAAATCCGATCCAAATGCATACTCCGTCATTTGCGAGAGGTTATTACTGTCAGAGGAAGCAATACTTGTCACTGCGAGTCCTTAATTTTAATTTTTTTTTGGTTTCAGCGAAAACGATGGCAAAGTAAATTTTTATATATTTTCATTACTTTGCTTAACAAATTACAATTGTTAATTTTCGTTACTATCAATAAACTTTGAACAAACACCAAGCAATCAGTTAATAAACTGTGTTACAACCGAAAAAAATCCGACAAAGATTAAAATTTTGAAAGTGACTCTAACTTAATAATCCGTTGTGTGTTTCCCTAGAATGAAATCACTTTCCAGAGAAAAAAAAAACAGATTCAACGCTGTAATTGTCGAGCCCGCGCTCCAGTAAAATGGAGATATACAGCTGTAGTTTCCTTCCTCATAAGACATGTCGATTATGTCAAACTTTTGTTTTTACATAGTACTTTCTTTTCGAATAAAGCTCAAAAACAATTTTTTAAAGATATATTTTAGGTGTTGCGTAACAATAATGTTTCTTGTTATAATTAGGGGAAGTGACCTGTGACGGCCCTGTACCAGTGTTGGCCCTGTTACTTTATATCCTGTTATGTATCTTTGGTTGCCTATTTTATTTAATAGAGACCTTCAATATTGGCCGGTTAGTATACCATCGTGTTTGCTAGTTATAACTGAGTTTAATGTGGCTCCTATAAAAAAAAATGAATCCGGTAAGTAACTGATGTAAAAAATTACTATTCTAAAATGCATTTTGCGTTCGTATCTGTAGGGATTATTGAATACAATTTGGAGAGAGTAATTTTAGTAGGGTCTTCGTTATATATTATATAGTAGTTTAAAGGTTATGTTTTCATACGAAATTTTTTTTGTGTTTTTGTATCACATGCCATTTTGCCTATGATGGCCCCAGGCGAATATTTCTATGATGTCCCCGGGGCCATCATAGGATTATGCATCATACGGCCATGATAGGAATAAACGTAATGAAAATAATTACTGTTAATTTCAGGACAAGTAAAAAATAAGGCAGCAGTGGGATGAAAACAAGACGGCTGAAGCCTTACAAGCATTACGAAATAAAACAATGGGCTATACAACTGCCGTAAAAATGTTCAAAGTACCACGAACGACACTACGTAGGAGGTTCAAGAATGAATAGGGCAGTAGCAAAGGATATTTAGGTGGACATAAGCCTACTTTTGATATTGATACTGAAGCTGAAATTGCAAAGCACGTTATAAATTTAGAAACCAGGCTTTTTGGACTGACCAGTACTTAGTTAAGAAAGCTTGTTTTTCAAATAGTGGAGAAGCATAAAATGAACCACCGATTTAATAGAGAAACGGGTATGGCTGGTAAGAAGTGGTTGAAAGGATTTCTCGCAAGGAACCGAACGATAACTGTAAGAACTCCAGAGCACACATCTATCGCAAGAGCACAGGCATTCAATAAAGAAAACATTAAGTTATTTTTCCGTTCCATTGGAGAAGTTATGGATAAATATAAATTCTCTCCTGAAAATATTTTAATGTTGACGAGACAGGAATGAGCACAGTTCCTACGAAATCTACCAAAATTCTTGCGACCAAAGGACGGAAACAAATTGGAATTATAAGCAGTGCTGAGCGTAGGCAAAATTATACCGCTGTGTGTTGTATGAACGCCATAGGAACCTTTGTTCCACCCGCTTTTATTTTGCCGCTGAAGCGATTTAAAGCAGAGTTAATGGATGGAGCCCCAGTACGCAGTGTGGTATTTTGCCAAGACAATGGTTGGATGAACACAGAAACAATTGTCAAGTGGCTAAAGCACTTTGTCTTGCACGTTAAAGCATCAAATTAAAATAAAGTGCTTTTAATCGTTGATGGGCATAGTAGTCACAAGCGGTTGGAAGTGCTGGAATATAGTAAGGAAAATGGAATAATACTATTTTGTTCTCCAGCCCATTGTTCCCATCGCGTCCAACCCCTTGATGTTGGCTTTTTTGCACCGCTTCAAACTTTTTATAACATAGAAATTCAAAAATGGATGAGAGATATCCCAGGACGGACTGTGACTCACTTCCAAGTAACAAAACTTTTCAATAACGCATACCTCAAGGCTGCGATTCCATCAAATGCAATACATTCTTTTGAAAAAACAGGTATACATCCATTTAATCCAGATGTTTTTGAGGACTGGGAATTTGTAGCTACTTCAACAACACATAGGGAGTTGGAATCGACACAACACGAATCACAGACTATAAATACAAATACCGAAGAACAATCGCAGAGTGAAATTGATAACATCTTAAACGAAACTGACCATGTTAACGATACTCCAGTTGAAAAGACCTTACAGACTTCTCAGAGAAATACCAGTGACCAAGTTGCAAGCACGTCGAAATATTGTATAAGCAGAGAACAAATTGAAGAATTATCTTCTCTCCCAAAGGCAACAATGAAATTAACTACAAGGAAAAGGAAACGTGGAAAGACTGGTGTCCTTAACAGCACTCCAGATATCGAAGAAATTAAGGAGTTCAGAAAGGAATCATTAGATAAAGAGAGAAGGAAAATAGGAAACGTTGCCAGAAGAAAAATTGGGAACAAATAAAAGAAGATAGTGATGAGGAAATTGTGTTTGAACAGAGCGATAGTGATCAATCAGATGTCTGTATTGCAACGAGCTCTTTTCTCGTCTCGTCCTAAAGAATTCTGGCTAATGTGCCAGAGTTGCAACGGTTGGTGTCACTGCGAATGTGCTGATGTTCCTAGGTCAACAAAGACTTTTATTTGTGATGTTTGTCAACCAGCAAAGCATTTTTAATTTTGGGATTACAAAAAAATTCATTTCCCTTTTTCTTTTAAAAAGTTTGGGTATAATTTTTTGTGTGAAATGTATTCTTATATTTTTTATTGCTTCTAAAAAATGTAGTTCTTCTCCTTTTTAAGTATAATTGAAATACATAAATCTTTTTAATAAAATTTTTTCAGCTTAAAATACCTTTTAGTT
Source organism: Galeruca laticollis (assembly GCA_963921935.1). Classification (NCBI taxonomy): domain Eukaryota; kingdom Metazoa; phylum Arthropoda; class Insecta; order Coleoptera; family Chrysomelidae; genus Galeruca; species Galeruca laticollis. The sequence continues at coordinate 170,050,296 of OY998180.1, forward strand.
GAAAAATACTAAGAATTTTTTTATAAAAATCGACTTTTTACAATTTTTATAAAGAGGACCATCATAAGATAACATATGCCTATGATGGCCCCTTGATTTTTTTAAACTTTGTTTTACTCCAAATGGGAAGTGAATACAAAAGTTTATTCCGTACAAATGAAGATAACATATAACAATAAGGTATCTGGCTAAATCTTGTAATAATATTACAATTAGTCTTAAAGTTATAACAAAAAAGAATAAGGGGGGCCATCACAGGTTACTTTCCCCTAATTTACTTGGTTGAGGTGGCTCAGATAATTACTGTTCACCCTTATAGTAAAGTGTTATACTGAAAATGAGAATGCGAGAGCTTTAGTTTTTGGATTAACTGCTTCGAGCCTATAAATTATTTCAAATGATTTGATACAATAAATTCTCAGATTTATAAAAACACTTTACAGAAATACATACTAATCCACGTGCTATATTTAGTATATTATTAAGCTGATCGAATTGCAAAAAAGCATTTGTTTACCTTGATACAAGCTTGTCCATTGTAAAGGAAATCTAGAAGGTGGCGCAGATGGGTGCTTTTAATTCCAGGGATGAGAACTACGCTAGGTTCCTGAGCATGGGCACTCTCTCCAAGGATGCGGCGAACTAAAGGACTTGCGGACGCCATTACCAATTTGTGGGCATTCAGTGCTGTTTTGTCATCACAAACGAATGTCATATCGGTGTAATTCTCAGAAGCGAAGCATGTTTTAATTTCATCAACTATGGTAGCGTGGTGTTTGCCATAATGCAGGGTTAATAAGCCTTGCGAGTCTTGTTCCTCTGAGTACATGGCGAATTTCGTAATTTGGAAGAGGGCAGCCTATAACACAATTAAAATCACATTACTATTTCTAGAATATACTCAATCTTACTTCAGATAGTCTAATTATTGGAAACGTCATAAACAAAGCATGGTACTAAACGTATATGTATTCAAATTAAATTCTTGACATATAACGATTAGTCAAAAATAGAAGTTAAAAACATTTTTGTGCATATGAGCATTGTTTTATACAATCTTCACACCATAATTTCAAGAAACATCTATCAACAACTCAATTTACTAAATAAGGACTAGTCATATAACTACTATAATAAACTGGATTAAACTGTGGAGAACATGATTAATTTACCAGTCAAGTTTCAATGCTGTTTCTGATGAAAACTATATCAGCTTTGACAATTTGTTTCAATCACATTTTCAACTAAAGTGCAGTGATATCAAGAAAACTATTTTAAAAAGCATTGAAGCCTACAATTATATTAAGTGGCTGTTGTCAGGTATGCAACACAATTGGTGTAAATACCATCCCTAAACATATTGTACAGTTATTTAAAATAAAATTTACAAGAAGCTAAAGTACTAATTGAAACGTATGGGAATGTGAAGACCATTCGGCTATCCCTCATAACTCCTAAACTATTTCAAATTTTGCTCCAGGATTCGACTTCATTTATCTGTCGATATATTGCTTTCATTTATGCTACAGATAGCCAGGTCTACGACCGGTTGAAAAGTTTGTTCACTGATGAATGTTAGAATTTTCAGCTTTAAATTTGCAATTTTTGTCTATATATATATATATATATATATATATATATATATATATGTTTGCATTATGTAGTTTAACCCTCATCATAAATAATTTCTATTCTCGTGCTTTAGTCACAAATATATATTGATGTCTGATGGGGAACATTCAGATAGTTAACATGATTATGTTTTGGCTATAGCCGAATGTTGTCCATCTTTCCTTAAACATGTGGAATATACTAGAACATTTATTTTAGATGCTAAGGAAATGTGTCAAAAAACTTATTGCTCCAACATTAGCAAATATAGGGTTAATGAAGCCATTAAAGCGGTTTTGTCAAATCACTCAAGTCAATATAAAGCAGCACAGAAGTTCCAAGTCAAACTATACAATCGCGAATTAAAAAGTTGCGAATGAAAGGAATTGTATTATTGGCATTTCTCCCACACACGACTTATCGTTTACAACCCCTTGAAGTGGGAATATATGCTCCATTCAAGAATTACCTCAGAGCTGCCCAACACGAATGGTTGCTTACAAATCCTCGCAAAGTTATAACGATTAGAAATTTGGCTCGTATGGCAAAGTACGCTCTTGAACAAGCTTTATCCATCAAAAACGAGTTCTTTGAGATGCTCTGGACTTTGGCCGCTTAGCCAACTTGTATTTTCAGATTCAGATTTTGAACCCAGTGTAGTAAGTGATAAACCTATGAACTTAGAAGATCAACGAAATAAGGACGAACTTGAAGACACGGCAGAATCTAGTAACTCGCCAACTGATTTGGATAACACACTAACACCTCTTCCATTAAAGAACCCTCCCTTATTAACCGATATTCGGCCATATCCCAAAGGCCACATCAGAACCAAAAAAAAACGCCGTAAAATACATAAACCGAAGTCAACTGTTTACGAACACACTAGAATATGAGACAAGAAAAATTTTAGAGGAATAAAAAAAGAGAAGACAATCAGTGAAATATAATAAAATTGTTGAAAAGATCTGGACTGGAAAGAAAAATATCGTCACCGAGTGATTCTAATGCTGACCTAGTTTTAAATGAATCGTCCAAAGACGAAGAATCTCGTCAATATATCAGATGGTGAGATTTCTTCTGGAAATTTCTTCTTGTTAGATTCGCTATGACAAAAATCAGACATATAATTATGCTGGAAGAATACTTTTATTGCCGGACAATGTTGAGGATAACTTTGAAGTCTATTTTTGGAAGATAAAAGGACACTCCAACAGTTTTGTATTTCCAGACGTCGAGGTCATCTCCATGGTTAATAAAGAAGATATTTTTGCCCCTCTGTCTAGTTCAAGGTAAATCCACAGTAACACAAGTGGATAGATTCAACGTTAATCTTGAGGATATGGATGTTCGTTGATCTATTAAGGTGTCAAAACTATAATTTTTAATCCTCATAATTTTTAGAATGTTTCTTTTTTAGATTACAAAGTTTCATTGTCGGCAAGCCAATAAAAATTAAGAACTAATTAACTTTTGTTTATTTGTTGACATTTTTATATACTGCCGATTCATACACATGCCCAAACTACCCCTTCGGTTGGGTACTTTCGGCCGCTTGTCCCAAAAATTTTGACTAGTAAAGTCATGTACTTATATTTGATTTTTTATTTCAAATTACATAAGTTTGGTAGCAAATGAAGTATATTAGACCCAGCTACACAGATTTTCAAAAATGTGTGTAGTTTCTTCTAATTTCGCATTTGAATCTTAACGTGCCGAATGGTCCCCACTTTCCCCTACTTAAGTCAACATATTTCCGGGAAGTTTCCACAAGTATACCATCGAAAAGTAGTAGTAGTTATTCAGAATCGGTCGAGGAACAAAAACTCGCTGGGAATAAAGTAAATAAATGTACCATAATTCGGTCAATGAGACACAGAACTATAAACCTATGAATTCCTTACTAAAATGATTCGCATCTATCTCCGACATATCTGTGCACAATAATAAAATCAGTCATTAAAATTTCAATTGCTGTTAATGTTGAAACAACGAATACTGCAATATTAATAAATTATCTGATGGCACTGGATTGGATTGCAAATTGAGTGTATCAAAAAAAGTTGCAATTGAAATAATAATTTATGGTACCATTGTTATCGAGGATAAATCATTGGCTAAAGACATTGTAGAACGTAATAAAATCCTTGATCACCATATTTTATGTTCCAAATTGTAAACAAAACAAGAAAAGTGTGCTGGTGAATGAGACAGTAGCAATTACTCCATAAACAAGATCTGTTATGATAATGGGATTTCTCTTTGTTAATTGGTATAAGTGATATGTGCAAGACTCTTATCTTGGCAAAATATGTGATACTGGTTGTGATTCTGGCCATATATGTGAAAATTGTAACTCTAAATTTCCTACATGTGTAAATTGTCTTGAGAGAGTTATGCACAACTGAAATTAAAAATGTACTAATTGTATTTGCTCGCATGAACTTTCCAAAATTAATTTCATATTCCAAAACTTATTTCCACAAACGGAGGTGTACAGTAAAAAACCGAAATTTATCTTTCTTATAGACACACCTCGTATTTTATGAAATTTTAATTCATTTTATTTCATACGACTTATACGGTCGAATAATTATCTGAGGTGGTGGTTCGTAACTGAAAGTGAAGATGGCGCCAGCTGACTATTTCTCGCAAGTGTGTAACTAACCACACGAGCCATGTAGAGGTTATCTCAAGGCGGAATCTTCAGTTCGGATTAGAGACTCTAAACTAGACGGCATTACGGCACTCTTGAAGATACCCAAGAAGGTCGAAACCGGTCAGTGTACTATGCCCTTCTCCTTACGGTTGCGAATCACCACAGATGTCTGTATCGACACAAGGGTCGATCGACGTCACGCTCTTCGAAGGGGATGTAATTCAATATTCTGCGTGGTATTAGCCAGGAAAGTAGTTGTTTTTCTCTTCGAAAAACGGTCAGATTAATATGACGAGGTTATTAAAATTTTGACTAAAATGGAGGTGTACAGTGGTAAACCGAAATTTATGTTTCATATATATATATATATATATATATATATATATATATATATATATGTACATACACATTTTAGATGGCATTTCAACCTTTAAATTCAAATCTTCATTTCCTTATCTGATAATAAAGCTTTATATCTAGGTCCCCTAGTCCTTGAAATTTTTTAAATTGGAAGCTTTAAACTAATACAAGAGAGGTATGAGTGTTTAGAAATTAGCACACACTGATTCTGTGGAAAAATGTACATAAAGTTTCTATTATCTATTTGTATTGTATTATTCATTTTACTTTTCTTAGGGTTTTTTACTTAAATTTACTGTATCAACCCTTTCTTTATGGAATCAACTCATCTTATCGTCAAGAATAAAAACTGTTTGTAAATAATTCCACTATATAATGAGAAAAAATAAAAATTCTAAAAAAATTGACAATTGTTTCGATATTTTAACAATATCGTCAGAATGACATATGTTACATTTTATGTGATGCCTACCTGATGTTTTAAAATAATTATTTTTGACTAGACCAGTGGTTCCCAAGCCGTAGATCACTACGGCTTACTCAGCCTAAGACCCGTTTCAGAAAGGACCGATGATCAGTGCTGATGGTCGGTCGCTGCCGATCATCGGGCGAGTAAATTGTTTTCACATTAACGCGTATCATCAGTTATCAATATGTATCTGAGGAGTACACAGCATCGCGTTGTTGTCGCTTTGTGTGTAAAAAGATTAATAGAAAAACAAAAAATTAGCGAAAATCCACATTTACTTTTTTAATAAAATTATCTCAGGAATTTGCATTCATTTTTTAATGTACGCAGTATTAGGATAGGAAACACCCTGTATTTATGTAACTTCGCTGGAATATTGTAAGGACCCTTTTCTATGTTGTATGATTGTAAAATAAAATCCTATAATCGAGCGTATAATTTTCATTTTTATCCTACAACATTCCTAGTCGATCCCTTGTTTCTTGCTGTTGTGTCTCATGAAGATTCGTGAAATCATGAAGCAATTTTTCAGCCACTTCATCCCAAGTCTTATTTTTTGCATCGCGATATTTGTATTTTTCTGAAGATGTATCCCAGATACATGGTTTTTGCTCAATTGCAATCATTAATAGCTCTGTATCGAAACGGTATTTTTCTTTATTTATCGCCATTTTCCGTTGCAACAAAAATAACAGTGAAATTAAACAAGCTCGCAACACTGCGTCGAAACGACAACTGATGATACGCTTGCATGTGAAAATCTCTATTTATCAAATGGCTTCGACTTCAACTGATGATCCGCAAACGTCACGGGTTGGACCGATGCCCGTACGCTTTTTATCGGTCGACCGATGATACACGCACATGTGAACGACACATATAAAACAATGTATAGGACGGATGATCAGTACTGATGATCGGTCTTTCTGAAACGGGCCTAAAAGTGAATTACCACGGACCACCCATTACCCATTACATTATCACATACATCTTATCGGTTGTAACCAAACTCAAAGGTAAATAAATAATACAATTTTTCAAAAACAAACTATTATTATTAATTAAGAAACTATTATAATTGATAGTAGTACAAACATATACAGGGTGTTCCACGAGGTTTTGGCCAGTATGTATCTCGAAAACTATTTGAACTACAATATTGAAATTTGGCAGTTATAAACCGTAGGTAGTATTACACATTTCAAGCAAGCAGTTGCTTTGCTGCAACGTCACGTTTCGGGTAACGTGGAATAATTTTTAGAAAAGTTAATGAGACAACCTGTATATTGTTCCATTGCTGTAAAGGTCCCTCTTATACTAATTCGGCCATACCTATTTTTTTTCTGCTAGGTACTTAGAAACGACAAACAAATTTTTATAAAAAATTTTATTTGAAAAACAAAGAGAGCTGAGAAACAAAAAACATATTCTAGAAATTTATTCAGAAGATTTGAATGCTTCATTAATGAAGGTGGACATCAATTTGAACATCAACTGTAGTAAAAGTGTTAAGGTATTGCAATTCTTTTTGTTTTTCAGCTCTCTTTATTTTTCAAATAAAAAACTTTATAAGCATTTGTTTGTCGTTTCTATGTACCTAACACAAAAAAAATAGGTATCGCCGAATTAGTACCTAACCTAACCTAACCTTTACAGCAGTGGAACAATATACAGGGTGTGTCATTTACTTTTCTAAAAATGATACCACGTGCATATTTCAAGATGAGTAAAATTGTTATGCCGCGGAATTTTGACTTAATCAGCTTTTTCACAACAATCAGAATCTTCAGTGACAGTAACAATGCCATCATCCTACTAGATCGAAACGATTTATTTATTTAGACCAGAGCCTACTACAAAAAACTTGAACTTATTTCCAATATGTCGTGAGTACTTTAATATCATGAAAGCAAACGCGTTTATCTAAATAATAGGGAGAAATTATTCAAGTGGCATTTGTTTGATTATATATTATAAAGTAACACATTTTGACGGCTTATTACTCGAGAATGGAAAAAGATATCGACGTGCAGTTTTCGCTAAACTTCTTATATGTCCTTCAAATTTTTATTGACATAGTTGCCAAATGTATATTTTTTCCCGAAAGCGCCGAAAAAAAGACCATTTTATATCGAAATTACCGGTTTATTTTAAATAAAACACCGTATATTTTTTATTACTCTCTGAAAGTCCCTTTCTTCCTCTTTCCAAAAGATTTGGTTTTTTATGAAACCATGTCAATAACTTCCAAACGTCAATGATCACATGTTAACAGCTTGGAAACGTTATAACTCGAAAATGAGACAAGGGATTAATGAGCGGCTTTCACTGAAATTCTTAGAAATGTTTAACTTTTTTATGACACCGTTTCCAACTCTCAAAAGTTGTCTAAAATTTTCGTAAGAAATTTACTTTTGTTAATTAATAAAAGTGACCAGGAAGAGGATTCAGAGCCATTTTTGACATAAATACGCCTATACACGAAAATCCATATTAACTTTGGTACAACAATTTACAGAATCGGGAAAACTAGAAATAAAGAAAATATTTAAAACAAACATTTTTATTTACATATAAGAACAAAGAATCAAGCATAACTTCATAAAACACATCAAAACAAAAAAAAAATATTTAATAAATAAGTTGTTGTATGTGACCTCCATCTGCATCTCTACATAATCCTAATCTCATCCAAAAATTACTGAACGCATTTTGCAGCATTTCTGGTGTTATGGTATCAAAAACATTTACTATATTATTTCTTAACTCCTGAAGGTTTGTAGGGATTGGGTTATAGCATCTCTCCTTTACATAACCCCATATGAAGAAGTATGGTATGGTTAAGTCCGGGGAATATGAGGCCCACTCGATGGGACCAGCTCGACCTATCCATGTGTTGCCAAAATGATAATGAATTTCGAGCAACTAAGGAGTAATGTGGAGGCCGCGCCGTCTTGTTGAAAATATACAGTGTTTATAATTTCATCTTGTTGTAATTGGGGATACAAAAACTCCTCCAACATGTCGGTGTAAGTGTTTCCGTTAACTGTTACTTCATGAAATAAAAGGGGCCGTAGATTTTAGTTTTAGATACACCACACCAGACATTTACTCTAGGTGCATCCCTTTCAAATTCGTTGAACGCTCTTGGATTCTCATCTCCTCAAATCCTGCAGTTATGCTTACTAACTCTTCCATTAATATGAAATGTGGCTTCGTCTGACATTATTAGGTTCAAATTAGGCTGAAGTCTTACCAGATCCTACAATGTTTCTGACATGAAATATCTTTGTTCAAATGAATGATACTCTATTTTTTGGTTTGTATTTTGTATTCTTTAAATTTAATAATTTTTAGGAGCCGGTGAACCTTACTTTTTGAAAATTGTGTGATTTGGGATATTTTTCTAACAGATATTCTATTATTGTTAAGTGCTAGAATTTCCCTTACTTCCAGAATATCATTGAGCATATTGTCCTGGGCGTTTTCAGGTGTTCTCGTTTTCCTTTCTAGTTTTCCGGATTCTGTAAATTGTTGTACCCAAGTTAATATTGATTTTCGTGTAGGCGGATTTCTGTCAAAAATGGCTCTGAATCTCCTTCTGGTTACTGTTATTGATTTTGTCTCGGCATATAATACGACGCATCGCGCTTTTTCTATCAAAGTATACATTTTCGATTAATAAATTTGACTGTGTTCGTTGTTATACTTCATACTACATAAATAACCTTTTGACGTTTGTTAATGTCAGTTATATGTATTTGTTTCAAAGCCACCTTTCCGTAAAAAATTAACAAAAGTAAATTTCTTACGAAAATTTTTGAGACTTGCAAACGGTGTCATAAAAATTTTTTTCTACTTCCGCTACGAAAACCGCACTTTGAACACGGGTTTGACATGCACAAAACGACTCTTTAAACACTAGTGTTTAAAATGCCAAAAGTCACATCTCGTTTATCTTTTGTTTTTTAAACGTCAAATCAAGTGTATCTTTTGTATGTTAAACTTCATGTTCCGTGATAATATTGTTATTCTGCGTCATTTGATTTGTCAGTCAGCTGTCAGCCATCGTCATGTAATGAATATAATTCAAATATAATATATTTTTTTCTTTCCCGCGGGCGAAGAAAAAGTATAGTAAGCACCTCGTGTTAAAAACGTCTTTAGTCACGAGTTTCACAAGGAACTCGTTCCGCTTCGCTCCACTCGTGCCTAGTAAAACTCGTGACTAAAGTAACCTTTTTGACACTTGGTACTTAATATACTATAAACATTTCTAAGAATTTCAGTCTAAGTCGCTCATTAATCCCTTGTCTCATTTTCGAGTTCTAACGTTTCCAAGCTGTCAAAATGTGATCATTGACGTTTGGAAGTTATTGACATGGTTTCATAAAAAATTAAATCTTTCCCTAAAAACTTTAGTATATGCCGATAATGTATACATTTTTGGAAAGGGGAGGAAAGGGACTTTCAGATGGTATTAAAAAATATAGGGTGTTGTATTTAAAATAAACCGATAATTTCGTTTCAAAAATGGTCATTTTTTTTCGGCGCTTTTGGGAAAAAATATACATTTGGCAACTATGTCAATAAAAATTTGAAGGAAATATAAGAAGTTTAGCGAAAACTGCTCGTCGATATCTTTTTCCATTCTCGAGTAATAAGCCATCAAAATGTGTTACTTTGTATTGTAGATAAATGTAGAAATAATTTTATTTCTTATAAACTGTTTGATATTTTCGTGGTATTATAAATCATCCTTTTAATTAGATTGTAATAAAATGGTTCAACAAAATAATTGTAATGCTTTAAATATCTCGAAAAACAATGATTTGTCGATAAGAAGAAAGAGTATATTATTTACATAGTGTTAGAGTATCGAACAAATGTGCTAAAATTGCAATTTCGCCAGTGGCATAGAATTTGGGAAATAACAACCAGTCGCTTGTCCCTGTCATACGCCTCTGGTTGTAGCCGGAAACGTTTATTTAATATAATCTGGTAGAGTGTACACAGAACCTACACTTCCTGCCAAGTATGACAAGGATACGTCAAATAGGTTTAAAGCACTGGGCACAAATAATTTTCAAATTTTTAAATAAAACACCCTGTAACTCAGTAAGGAGCGACATTTTAACTAAGTGTTTAGGTTAAATCTTTATATGAGCATATTCCACGAAGTAAGGGTCAAGACAGTCAATTTCATTAAATCTTTATATTTCGAGCTCAAGGTTCATTAGTTGAAATATTTCCAATTATTAATGAAACACCCTGTATATGAATATAAAAAGAAAATACGATGTTACAAATATTAAAGCTTGAGATACTATTAGCGCTATGGAGATATCCTGGATATCTTTTTTCCATTTAATAATAATAATATATTTATTATTCACATTAAGCATATAACAGAAGGACAATACAGTGCAAGATGAACATTACAGAATAGATACAATTTTTTTAATGTTTCCAACCAATGTGGATAAATGGCTACATTGGTTCAGGATCAGACGAGTAGTCCTTTCATGCTCTTCCACCAATGCCAGTAATAATAATATTAAATATTCAATATACATAAAACTTATACTAATTAAACAATAACTGTCAACAAGAAAACGACAAATAATTAAAATTAAAATAATATAAATACAAAAATTTTAAGATGTAAAGAGAGGAAAAAGGGGATGATATACGCAAGAAGGGATCAAAGAAGGAGCAGCCTTATACTTATTTCTGCAATTCAAACAGATAGTTTTTGTATTTTTGTTTAAATGTCATAGCCGAGCAACGAAGATATGATGGATTCAGAGAATGTATTCTATTGATGTGGACTGATGCCGTATGAGAACGACCGTTTGAAAATAGATTTGGAAAAACGTGGAATACGAAGAATTGTTTTCTTTCTTACATTTAAATTGTGGATATCCGTTCTGAAAGTAAGTTTGTTATGTAAATAAGCCGGCGTTTTCGTGGTAAGATCAGTATAACTGTGCAATGATATAGGAGACCAAGGAAAACTATTATCTGCTGATCGTTACAATTATTACTTAAGAAGACAGTTTAATAGTTGGGAACTCTCTAGATTTATCTGTTCATTGACGACTTCATATTGTGGGTCTCTTAAGTGTCTTCTAATTTCTAATTCCTCAAAGAAATCTAGTTCTTATTTCTTATCACAAATACGTAGTACTTGAACAATGAACACGAGCATACAGATTTAAACAGCCAGAGAAATCCCATTACGCAAAATGTAAGTACTAACATATTATATACAGTATGTCTGAAAAAGTTGGCAACATATGGGAAACTTTTTTATTGTAAGTTTTACGAACAAAAGTTATTCTTTATGAAAATCTCTGCTTTCGAAAATAATAATATTCGGGTATTTACATTTGACATTAAATGTACAGGGTGTCCACAAATTGCAAAAGATTAATAGGAAAATTTTTACCACTTCAATTTCAACTTTTATTTTGCAAATTTTAGTTGTGAAACACGTCAACTTTTATCTTATTTAACAAGTCAACACACCTCCAATGTTTATTTGTTGATTTGAAGTATTTTAGCAATGAACTTAAAACAGTAATAAATAGGCAATACCCAACAGAATAATGTATTTTCTACTGTAATACACAAAAACAAACGAAATAATTTAAAATCTAGGTGGTTCTGACAATGACATTTCTCTTACCGAAAGGCAGTCTAGTAAAAGCTTTCGAGAAATAAATAATACATTACATCTAGTTAATGTGCATTGAAATAGAAATGTAATTGTAACTAATGTAAACAAAATTGAAAACGTCAGTGTGTACTTCAAGAAGTAGCACAAATGCCGTTGGAATTGACTCTCGACGAAAAAATTGAAATTGCACTAATTGTCGGAGATAACTATAAAACCTACAGGAAAGCTGCAGAAATGTTCTAAAAGAACAATTTAATGGTTCGTAAGAAACGGTGGACACGTTGAGATGCATATTTAGTGATGAAAAAGATCAAACGGATTTTTTTTGTTCATACACAAGTTTGATGTTACGTATCGAAAATAAATAATTCTAATTACGTATTTGTTTATTTGAGATAATTTTTAACAGATAAATTCAAAGTTGAAAACAATTTGTAAAAATAACATAATTTTTTTAAGTGGTATGATCTAATTGCATAATAAAACATAGTTTTCTATTTCATAATTAAAATTTTCGATGTAAAAAATAAAGGTGCTTTACTCTTGTATCAAATTCATAATTTTTGACAAACCTCGTATACGATTTAAAAAATTGACATCTGACATTTGCGTTTTACTTTATGTGACATGCTTAACTTTTTATAGAGAATAACTTTTTTTCGTAACATTACAAATAAAAAAGTTTCCCATATGTTGCCAACTTTTTCAGACATACTGTATACATATTAACTGACTTGTTTATACCTATTTAGCTCAAACACTTACCGTCGACTTTTATTTAGAAGCATTCTTTACAGAAGTATATTTTTGAAGTATTTATACATGAATATTTTTAATCACTACATGAATGTAAGAATAAAAACACAACTACTAATTGTAAAACTTTTTGTTTTTAATAATATTCAAGAAAATGTATGTACCAAAATAGTTTTCAGGCACTCAATATTTTCAAGTGCTTAAGAGTAAAATAGTTTGAAGTTATTTGATAAATGAGCCTAAATGAAGCGTTAATTCATATCTGTCATTATGAATTATATATAACTTTGTCAATTCTTTTAATATTCTTTTAAAGAATATTTTTTCACATATTTTCACTCTTTTATAGGATACCTACGACTAACGACTTATATTATTTTTATATTTATTTTACAGGTAGAATATAAAAAATAAAATTATTGAAACAATAAATGCGCCTTCAAAACTGCAAAATCTCTCGAATTACAAAATTAGGTTGCTTAAAATTCCTAACTTATCTCTGCATATCTACGTGAATAGAATAGAGTTTCTGAAATAGAACATTGTTGCAATCATTCAAAATCTAGGTCAATTTATTTACATCAGTGTCAAAATGTTGTTACAATTATATTAGAAATATAATATGATTGCCAACATCAGAGGACAGAAGTCATTAGGGTTTGATAAATTTAGTACGGTATTTATATTGAAGTCATTTGAAGAAATTTATTATACCGAGATATGGTGAAAATAGTAAATGTTTTACTGCAGGAGATCTAACAATAATACATAGAAGTTATATTATCTCGTTCAGATTGGAGTAGAGATTCAGTATCTAGCATATTTCCAGTTTAGTTGATAACATTATTTTAAAATATACCAATTGCCTTTTATCCGCATTTTATGGTAGTAGAGTCTACAATCGGCATACTTTAGGAGTGTCGGTTTTGACTAACCCAAATTTATTGATCAGCTTATTTTATGTAATTGTTGTAGTTAGTCCTGGATAGCGGTCATGAATCCTTCTTTTGACTTCTCTGGAAACAAAGTCCCATCAGAGAGCATCTGAGCTGATTCAGACAATGATGATGACGGCAAAGAACAATATTATTCATCTGCTCTCGCAACAATCTTGTGCGAATCCGATGTTTGAGCTTTACTAATACGAAATTATCTCAGTTTATCTGTTCGTTTGATATGCAAATGAACTCAGGTCCTGAAAAGGGTGATGACATTTTTGCCTTGTCTTCATGGTAAGTGTTGCTATTTGACCATCTTGCAGATCTGTCTTCGACTACTTTGAGATTCTAAGGAGTACATGAGAACAGGTGTACCAGTATTCAGTTCCAGTGTTCAACTTATTCTTTGTGCAAATTGTTCTTTGATTTTACCTTTGACCTGCTTATGGTCCCACAACGTAGCTGTTGAAAATCTGGACGATTGTGTGTCCATTCCAAATTCTTTCTGTACCTAACTAAACCAGTTGATGTACCCAGCACATGTAACCTTATGTAACGAAGCTATTAGTTTCCACCCAACATTTTTTTCTAATACTTTAATTGAAAAAAACTGAGAAAATATTTTTTAATTTCTTTAATAACAAAAATTTCATAAAACTGAATAAAAAAATGGATTCCTCGTATTGAAATACACGGTACTGCATAATTTTTACTAAAATATGTCATTCGATGGAGGGAAGATGCATCTCAATTACTTACCATATTTGAATTCTTCCATTTTATATTTGTAGACAATATACGGGATTAAAGGTGGAGTAGAAATTTTTGTAAAAAATTGTAATAACTACGTCTAGGCAATGGAAAGTCCGAAATTGGTGGAAATCCAAATGCTAAATATCAAAGTTGAACTTTATTTCTTTAATTGCGATTCCAAAGGATTCCTCTATGGATTGAAAATCCCCAAATTTTTTGATACGAGAATTCCAAAAATTTATCAGTTGTTCGTAAAAAAATAATTTCGGGTGGAAAATTGAGAAAAATTTATGGAAATGGGATTTTCCGGAAAACTGTACATTATATTTTACTCATTTACTTAACCTCAGTTTTTACGTCCTGAACCTACTTATAAAATTTCAAAATTTCAATAAAAAATTCGGTCGCGTTTTTGAGTTACAGAAACTTGTAGATCCACTTCCCGTATGTGTACACATACATAAGGTAAAGTAAAATAACAGTGACGATATTTAGTAGATGAATTTATTGCAGATTTGGTGCATACAATTCACTGTTAATCATACATAGGCATGTTTCTGTTGGCTTTGACTTTAAAACCTAATTCCGTGTTGTTCGGGATATTTGAGAGTGCCTTGATCCCCAAATAGAACCAAAAAAGACTAGAGCGGGGGTACTTTATGTATGCTGAACCAGAAAATTCACTGGAGCGTTCAAAGGCATTCTCATAAGCAACTAAAGCAATGTAAATGATGCGATATGATAACCGAATCAACGATAAGTTCTTCTTGGCACCCTTGATGTTAGTAGATAAGCAAATCTAGTCTTGGGACGGAAGTGAGCGTTCATCGAAAAGTTTTTTTTGGAAATTAACTAATAGTGTTGTGATGTAAGCCGCGCACGCGGTTGCGAGACGCAAGCGAGTCACGTATGGTTGTACGTCGAATCTCGAACAAACAAATTTTATGCGCCGGTTATATTTCTCCACTTTGTACATATAACCCTTGTGTCCTCATAGCCGAACGGTCGGTAGGGCGAGCTTTCAAACAGAACGGCGCTAATTCAACGATTTTTCTTCAATATAATATTCTAATAATATCTAGAACTCTTTTCGACATATGACCTTACGTGCGTGACTATTACGTCACACCACTATTTATTGCTTAATTTTTTGTCTTCTTCCTTGTTTCTATCCTCAATTTCACTTTTTCTCATACGACTTTTTTATTCTGCGTCTTTTGTAACCGCTTATATTATTTTCGCGTTTCCTCACTCAAATCCATCTCATCTTTCCTATATTGCTACCTGTATCTGGTTCGAGACGTCATCGGTGTCCATATCATTGATGTGACTGACGTTACTGGGACCTTCCATTTTACAGTATCCGGCTTCCCACACTTCTCCCGTTGAAGGAAGACTCCTTCGAAAATCCGACATCCGCTATCAGCCTCTTTTGGAGTGCAATCGTCTCTCGTCTAATAAGATAGTCGTAAAGTTCTGCCATAACCGAAAGTACTGTTTTAACAATTTGGCTAATATTGGGCTACTTTTTGACGACTTTCCAACTTTACAAATAATATCAGCCAGAGTTTTCTTTATCAAATGCAACGGTTCTAACGCAAATTATATATATATATATATATATATATATATATATATATATATATGTCCGCTAGATCTATCAAGACTGTCTTCTCCTGACCACCTTTCATTTTGGAGCTTTCAGTCTTCTCTAATTTGTAGCTGGTATATATATCTTTTCTACCTACATTCCCATGAGCAGCTGGGTGTCACCTAAAGACCAAGTTGCTCCTTGGCCACGTATCCCTAGACTCATACTGTTGCACCTTGGTTTGTTTGTGATCCCCCATCTCACCATCGGCTTGCTGGATGTTCAGCGTAACAGGGCCCACGACGAGTACGTTGTGAGAGTGGAGTTGGTGAGGAAGTTGTGTGTGATGTAGGTGTTGACAGCACAAGATTCCCCACCCATTCGGGCCCCATAATAATTATAATAATAGTTAATAATAATAAAAAGTCGTGGTCGATGAAAAGCTAACACAGTCCTCCTCGAGGATGTTACTGTGCCGAATAACTATGTTCTAGACAAATACGAATACAAAATGAAAATAGCAAAATATATAGATGTTGCTATTGAGACAAGACAGACGTGGCATAATACGGAGAGAGTGGAGTATCATTCCTACAAATATACAGGCTAGACTCAGAAATCTGGGTCTCTATAAGAATACATGCCATATAGTTCGCACCACTTTAAAATTATAAAATATTTTGTTCTCCTTTTTAAGAATTCCCAGTATAAATCAATCTTTGTAAGCCCCTGGTATAAACTGTTTTTTGCAGTGCTTAAATTTACCAAGATGTGTTTTCAAAGTAATTTGAAATATAAGAAATAAACCAATTTAGTTTCCAAGTGAAGTTGTGTTTCTTTGAATATTGTTATTTAAGGATATTTATTAAATTTGTTTATAATGGAACGCCAAAGCCGAGATTTGACTTGCGATGAATGTGCCCAAGCTGTATTATTACGGGATTGTGGTTGAAGCTACCGAAGAAGTGGTGCGTTAATTTTTTGGAGAAATGTATATAGTTATAGATCCTAATCCCATTTGAATTTTAGCTCGGAATAGATGAATATTACCAGAATGTAATGAGCTAGTGAATAAAACTTCTAAAAATGATTAACCAAAAATAGCATATTTTTAAGGACACGACAGTTACCCATCTACGGCATCTGGTCTCCATGTGCGGCAGAAACCAGTATTTTGTAGTCTATCATCAGGCTGCAAAATTCATACGTTCATGGAGTATATAATCAAAATAAATTTTTTTAATTCAGTTATGAAAGGGACAATATGTTTTGGCTCAATATGTTTTGGCTGGATTGTCCATTAAAATGTGCCTGCTAGTTAATTCATTTATATTAACTGACTTTTTGTAAAAAATTTGATTTACCAGTTATTAAAATGAGCTGCACTCATATATACCTCAAACAAGCTGTCGTATTTACTTAATAATTAATTAACATGTAATCCATAATAAAAATTTTTGAATAAAACGTATAAAATATATTTTTTTCTACTTGAATAACCGACGTTATTATTTTTTATAAATATTCTTTTATTATTCTAATTTTAATAAAGAATGAAAACATAATTTTTTATTTAAAAATATTTTTTTTTTGAATATAGAATTTTAAATGCAACCACACTGAAATTTATTAGTTATACTTTTTTTGGAGTATTTGAAATTCGCGTTAATTAGTCCTGGTCCCGTAACTGAGAACATTAACTACCGACGCATGCACAATAGCTTGAAAAACTCTACCAGCTATCGCTATCTTTGTCTAACAAATGATGTAGCGCACTAACTCCCTGTCATTCTGAATTATTTTAACAGCAAGTAACCTTTATTTGGGACCACTTTTACATAGGCAAAGGTAGTCTTAGGGTTTGTAATGAACTAGATTAGTGGAGTGGACTGTTGAGTTTGTCGTTCACTACTGCACCTAAGTAGATGTGTTGTTTGTTTTTCTTTGATAAGGTTGTAGAAAGAAGGACCAGTCGTAATTTTAAGTAACGTTTAATAAAACACTCAAATACGACAATTTTAAACACGTAAATCACTTTACAACAAAATAGTAACAAGATAGAGCAACAAGAATGTCCACAGCGAGTTGATAGTTGGTTACAGTTTTCTCAAAGATACTAAATGCTCGTGTGGTAGATATGTATACACAGAAATTTCCACGTTTTTATATTGCGTTGTAACGCGAGAGATATTTTAACACTTCAGGTTGATCTAGATATAGTTTACGCACACTGTATGTATAGAACGCGAGACATTGTCACACTTTGTTTTGTCAACCGATCCAGAGTAGATTTAGTTCCGTCCTGCCTGATGTCGAGAAACTGACTGTTTTTAAATTGGTTAATTTCTGTACATACTCGCAAGTTTTTTGGGGGTAGAACTTTTTCTTTCAGACTATAACTCTGTCAGTTGAATGGTGATCTTTTTTGACATAAAGTTAATTACCCCGTGAAGCAATAAATAGTGTCCTGTTAGTTAATTTATGTCAGTCCATAAAACATTAATTTCGAATACTTGATTCCCTATTCATTTGTGAAAGGGTTTGAATTATTGTTCACAGTGCTAATTGAAGGATCGAAGATCACTCAAAGTTATTTGTAGCAACATTTTAATAGTTTTGGAAAGTTCCATAATCTCTATTTTATAAAAAGATCATAAGGTTCATTTAAAGCTAAACTTTCTTTCATTAATGGGCGTTTACGACCATTAAAGTGAATAATAAGGGTTTAACTTTACAATACACAATCAAACTTGTCCGAGAATTCACAGTAATGTGAAATTTCTTACGATTGATTTGTCATCGTGATATATATACAGCATGTCATTTCACAACAGGTAGTTTGCCGTTTTCAGAAAAATTTTGATATGTAATTGATGAATATACGTCATGAACGTATAAATGTAACAAAATATTACCTGTTTACTCCTGGATGCGAAGAAGTTGCGGCCTAGTGAGCGACGGAAACTATCACTTCTTAAGTTCTCTACAGTTATGCCAATGAAGTAGAGTGAATTTCATTTTAATAACTGGTAAATCAATTTTTATTCAAAAGGTCAATTAATATTAATTTAGTGTTTTTAAATGAAACTCACGGTCTCTAGTTAATTCCACAATATAATACAAGTTATTGAAAATTCTAAAAAATAGACAATTGTTTCTATAAATCAATATCATCGTCACATTTTAATAGCCAACCCGGCCAAAACATATATTATTTTCCCTTTTATAACTGAATAAAAATTTTGATTTTGATTATATACTCGATGAACGCAGGAATTTTGCAAGCTATGTATGGCAGTAAGTATAAAATGTAGATCGTAAAAATGCAAAATGCCCAATTCCAAAACAATAATATCCTATGTGGGTAGAGCAGAATAGAGCGCAATACAGAGAATCCCACACGATCATTCTACCTGGTGCATCTATTTTCTGCTTAACGGATTCTGGGCGAGTAATGATTTGATTTCCAATTCTAAGACGTTAAAACTCACCAATCGTCTGATGAATCGGTATGGCAACAAATTAAACTCTTGTCGCGTTCAAGTTTGTCGAAGAAGGGCTTGTTTCAAAAATTATCCGGCTTCTTCCTTGGCGCAGCATTGCTGGGATTAGAGCTACTGCGAACCAAAGGCGTGAGAAATTAACTTCGATTCTCTTCCACTGGCGTCTGCTGTTTCTGGAGTAACACAAGAGGCAACTGTATGACCACGAAAGCTGGAAAGCCTAGGAAGTGCATGAAGTTGACTGAATTGATTGATGGAAAACGAGCTACTATTTAAAAATGCAATTATTGTCTAATAAGGCGCAATTTAATAGAAAAATACCGTTAAAGCCACACATGCATAATATATTAAACCAGTAATCAGATACACTTCACTAGCCGTCTATGCAAACTACTATTTACAACTTTATTATACGAAATTTGCTTAAAAAATATGAATAAAAGACATCCCCACAAACTGCAAAACGATTCGATATTTTTCTTAGATGTGTTTCATTGCAATAAAAATATTTGTAATGTACATAGGATACCCTGTATAAATAATGTTGATGTAACTACAATGAAATAATGAAATCTATAGACGGAAATCTGTATAAAATATTTACCTTTTTGTTCCAAGTTAATCAGTAAACAAATTTATCTAATGGTCAAAATGAAATTTCTTAAAATTATATGAAAGTAACCTCTCCAAATTTCTTTATCTTAAGTAAATTAGAGTGTAGTATCGTAATTTTCGATTTTAAAAGGTTCTTTCTACCAAAATTCGAACTAGGAAAGTCTCCTATTACTAATAATTATTCTATTAACTCACTAAATCATTTTTATATAAATTACTAAATATAACTATACTCTGTTTTTAAACTAGGAGGACTGATTTTAATTTAAGTTGGCAATTCTGTAGATTCCCGATTGGTCAGATTTCAGCCGGTTTTACTCGACACTTTTGACATATATTATGATCGATCAAATCTGTAAGCATTGTCCAATTTGTTATTTTTTGCATTCGTGGTTACTTGTTATTGTTTTATTAAAATATGATAACAGTTCTTGTACAGGACTAATTTGAAAATGGACTCAGATACTATTCCAAGTACTAGCATACTTCATTCGCTCCCCAAAAATAGGAGTTCTGTAAGTTTAGGCCACATATCTAAAGAGAAGCACAGCATTGTGAATCTGTATAAACAAATTCCAGATGATGAACCAGAGTCAAAGGTGACTGCCATTATGTTTAAAATTGTAAAAACATTGGCTGAGTTATCGAAAATAGCACTTTTGTCTTAAATTAACGTGTACAAATTTTCCTTTTTAGGAGTTGCTAAATCGACTATATATCTTACTATCAAAGAATATAGAAACACTGGAGCAATTGTCTCTTTCAACCATCGTGGCCAAGAATAAGTAAAACCTTCTGTGAAACAAATAAAAATATAATTCTACGTATCGTTTAGTTTCTTTTTTAAAAAATAAATCCCAACTTTGGGTAGAATTTTGACTGAAATTTAGAAATGCCCATGCAAATTTATTTAGGGTTTCTAGAGTTAATGAATAATAGACAATGTAATTCATAGTTCTGATATATTGTAATAGTTGTATTTGATACAATTACTGTTTATTAAACAATTATGCAAATAGTTCAATGACTAAACTATTTTTATACCAAATCTGATTTCTAGGTACTGAAATAACTGTTTTCAGTGTGAGGATAAACAATAATAGGTTGACTTCCCAACCTATTGAAAATTAGCCCGCTTTTCATACCATTTGGAAATTTCCTGTTCTATATAGGTACCTGATCTTTCTATGAAATATTCCAAATAAGAAATCTATGGAAGAAGTGATGGCAAATACATTATTCTGCTAAAGTGTATCACATACATATACTTTTGATGATTTATTTCTACAACAAAAAGGTATTTGTTGTATTTTTAAAGCAAGCAAGTTCTTGTACTTACAATGGAACAACTTCTGATATCTACTTCATATTTAAAGGTGTTAATTTAAAACAATTTTTTTATTACAGTAACCTTCATTTCCCATATAGCTTGAAGCTTAATTTGCGTTTCTGTGCTCTCTCAATAATTCTATTTTCGCCTATTGCAGCTCTTTCATTCTGAATTATCTACATTTGAAAAGAAACGACTCAGATCTTACCATTTTTTAAAAATTAATGTTCCTTCATTAATTACAGACTGTATAATTTGAGTATAACTAGTATTTTATGTCATCGCTCTCCATCTAGTAACTTTTTTAGTGATTTCTAGTGGTGTAATTCAGGTTTCTTAAAATGGCCTCCTGGTTTAAAAACAGGGTTATAGAAATGTCTCATATTTTCATCCTTCTAGATTAGTGTTTACGAGCAATGCACAAGTTAATGCACATCTATCTAAGTAAATGAGTTAGAAACTATATCAGTAAATAACTATTACATCCTGTCGTATCCAGTCCTCTAGTGGTTAACTATACATTTATTCAATAATTTTAGATTTCTTCTCGTAATGATAAAATACCGAAGAAAACATCACTTTTATGTTGATCAAGACATTACTTTTCTTATCGTGTTTTACAGGAGGACATTCTCTCCAAATATCATGAAATTCCAAATTATTGTTACTACCCTGAAGTCAGAATTTCGAGAAAAATCTTTCATTAGCACCGATATATTTCTTGCACAATGTCTTAAACAAATTCTAATCCCAGATCTTAAAACTCTAGATCTCTGGGCAAACAAATATCCCTCTTTGAGTTTAGCTCTTGTAATTCGTGAAAATATTTTGTAAATATCGGGGAGATTTCACAAATTTTTTCATAAGTTCTCATTTAATGTGTAAAGGTAGTGAAATTATGTCTTATTTATCTACCAAATTGTTTGCTTAATGTTCATTTTTCCCAGAACAAATTCCTTGTGAACAGGCCATTATTTTCTCGGCCTGCACCACCTGCACTGTAGAATAAAAAAAATAATTCAAATTAATGTTTATCCAACGCCCTTTATTTTTATTTGATCTGTTATCTTGTTTTCAAGACAATCAGGAATGTCGTGAATCTAAACAAATTTAATTTAATTTATTTATTATTCGACATCAAGAATCATAGATATACGGATAGAATTCATAAAAACAGAAATTTTTAAAATAAATATCATGTTCAGCCAATGATCTTAGATCATTGGGTTCAGCCATCTACATAATATCTAATGTTCAATAAAAAATAGTATAGTCGCTTTTTTTGACAATGATTTATTAGTATGTGATGGTTAAAACGGTAGGAAAAACAAAACAGAACAGTTGAATTTTTATCGGGTTTTTCAAACACACCCAAAAATTTATTATTACAAATATTAATTAACATCCATAGTCCATAAAAATGAAAATTCTGACAATAAATACAAAAAAAATGTACAGGCTATCCCAAGTAAAAATTTTACTCCCTAATATATCGAGTTATGTTCAGATTTGGAAAAATGCCAAAACAGGCTAATTTAACCTAGAGGAGGCTCAATTTTTATAGTAGTTTCAAGCCTCTTTTTTCATCCCTCTAGCGACCAGAACCACCCCTTGAAAAACCTTAAATTGCAAGGGGCGTTAAGTAACACATCATTTTGAAGCTGCTTTAATTATCTATGCAACCCCGTTCTCTTTTTTTATTTTGAACGACTCTTTGTTGAGAAAACCGCTTAGATTATCGTGAAAGAAAACAACAGTAATTCTAAAAAAAGACAATATTGTTTTAACAAATGTAGGTACTGTTCAAAGTACCCACCTCCAACTTCCATGCAATGGTACAACCCATTTTCAAATGCTTCTCTAACTTTTCGCAACATTTCTCTTTGTAATTTAACGGCATTCTGTCACGATTCTTTGTCGAACGCCTTGAAGGGATTTAGGTGGTGTAGCATAAACTTTGGAGTTTAAATAGCCCCACAAAAAATCTATAGGTGTTAAACCGGGCGACTTAGCTGGGCCATTCCATAGAACCAGTACAGCCTATCCGGGAAAACAGGCATCTAAAAAGTTGTGAACTTGTACATCATAGTGTGGAGGCGCTCCATCCTGTTGGAAAAAAGTTGTTTTTCATGGAGATTTACATCATATTCCAGTATTTGGGTTATTAAAAGATCGATAAGGTCTTCTAACAAGTCCAAGTAAATATCACCAGTCAAAATTCCATCAATAAAAAGTGGCCCGATTATGTGGTCGCCCAGAATTTTTGGGGCGTTTGTGTATGACCTTCTCTGAAAATGTATGGGTTGGTACAACTCCAATAATGACAATTATGCTTGTTGACTATACCATTCAATGGCAATTTTACTTACATCGGAGAAATAAATGTTGTAAAGTAAACTTGCGTCATAATTCAAATGCTAAACTGTAAACGTCGGTCTTTTTGATACACCAGATACATGACCTATTTTTCTAAATGATTGCCTGTTATCCATTATAAGAATACCAAGAACCGCTAGTTCAACAGCGTCATTTCTGATAGGACGCTCACGATAATGTTTTTTGTTTGAAACAGAGCCAGTTCCTTAGAAATTTTTAATCAAATGTGTAACATACTGACGACTTACTTGCAGTGGTCGAATTGAGGGGGGATCAGGTGGGATACCGTCCCTTGAGTTAAATATTTGTAATAAATTTATCCCCCTAGTCCTTAATGTAATCCCTGAGACTGGTTTAATTATTACTAAAAATGTTCAAATTGGAAGTTTTAAATCAAATAAATAGGTGACAACGCTTATTTGGTAAATTAATGGACACAAGATACTTTTTGCATCACATTTCTGTGTATACTAAAACCAAAAAGTTTGCAAAATGCAATGACTTCGTAACCAAAACATCATATTTAATTATAAATTTTCTTTATCTATATGAATAATTCGGAAATACTTCAAAAAACATGTTTCTTGAGTTTTTTAAAATTCAGTTAAGTATATCACATACTACGATTTATGAGTCACATAGAAAAAGGTTATTTTTATGAAATAAACTGCTGTATAAAGTGTTATGCGAAGCTAGTAAATAAAATATTCAAGAATCTATTAGTAAATTCCTTTCATTGAACGATGGAAGTTGTGCCAGAATGGTCATCTTTAAGTGGAAAAGGATTTGCCGCTGGAACTGACAAGGAAAAAAAATCATACTACGTGTATTTCAGCGTCTGCAATAAGATTAACCGCGTCTAAAAGACGAAATAATAGATATATGTTCAGATTACACATATTACAAAATCAAGCATTAAAGAAGGTACTGGAAGATGTTATTGAACACGAGATCATCCCTAAAATGGGTAAGGGGACGTTGAGGAAAATCTTACATGGTTTGAATTTTAGTTATGAGAAAATAAATAGAAAGTGTGTTCTTATTGAAAGATCTGAAATAGTATTGTGGAGAAGAGACTATCTAAGGAAAATTAACGAGTTTCGGAAGCAAGGAAGAAATATTTATTATACGAATGAAACATGGGCCAACGAGGAGCAAACGGTGAAAAAAGTATGGCAAGATGAAAATGTGAAAAATGCACGGCAAGAAGCTGTTGTCAACCGGTTTAAAAAAGCCATCTGGAAAAGGCCGTCGTTTGATAATAATTACACATGTAGGAAGCGGATTTGTGTTAAATGGTGCATTAATATTTACGTCCAAGAAAACAGGAGACTACCATGAAGAGATGAACGCAGACATGTACGAGTGACAGCAGAAAACTGGAGCAAGTGTATTGCTCATGTTCAAAACGAAGTAAATAAAGTGTGGGATGTAGATAATATGACTGATAAAGTTATCGATGATATTATTACCAACGCCGGTAATAGTGATATTGATGATGAATAATCGGGAAATGACATTGGGGAAATTCTAACATTATTTTTCAGTGTTATATATATGTATATATGTCCACCGAGGGTATCGGGTGTGTCGCTTACTCGTGGACAAACTTCCACCACTCCTTTTTATTTCTACCATTTCTTGCGGCATCTGCCCATGTAGTTCTTTTTTCCCGTAGAATTTCTGCTACTGTGTTATCTCATGTTTTCTTCGTCCTCTTTTCGTCTTGTTTACTTCTTTGGCTTGCCAGATCATTTTTGCAGTCGGTTGTTCTCCATTCTACCGAGGTGTCCAAACCATCTAAGTTGTTGTTTCTCAATTGTTTTTAGTATATGTTCTATGTTTGAGTCTTCCCTTATTGCTTCATTACGTATTCGATCTTTTCTGGACACCTTTGACTCTGCGTAAGTACTTCATCTCGGTTGCTTGTATTCTACTTTTGAGTGTATTTGTAAGTACCCAACGTTCACTACCATGCATAAGGACTGGCCGAAAAATTGACTTGTACACGTTCAATTTGGTTTTAGTTGTGACTTCTTTTCTTCCCCGAAAGTTTCTATTTAATGACTAATAAACTTTGACTGCTGCACTTATTCTTTCGTTCTGTTCTGCCTCTTATTTTCCATTGCTCTGTATGTCCACTCCTAGATATTTGATACTCTTCACTTGTCTTAACTGTGTTTCATCTCTTCTTCTTGTCCCACCCCCATTATTTTTGTCTTCTCCATATTTATGGTCATGTTTCTTAGTTTCAATATCTGCTTCCACGTTATTAAATTATGTTTCAACTCGTTTTCGTTTCTAGCGAACAGTACTAAATCGTCGGCAAAAACACATTCGGATATTCCCACGACTTCCATATTTCTGTATCCTATTTGTATTTGTTTAACTTTTGTTTTAACTTCCTTTAGTACATCATCCATTATCATTATGAATAACGCCGGACTCCCCTGTCTTAATCCTTCCTTTGTTATGACTGTCATCTGACTGTTCATTATCTTTTCTTACCCGCTTCCTGGTTGTTTCATAAACGCATTTAATGTTATTTCTCAATTTTGCTCCAACTCCTCTTTGTTGTAGACTTTTCCATATTTGATTTCTGGGAACACTGTCAAAAGCTTTTTGTATATCTATAAAACCTAGGTATACTTTTTGATTCGACCCCAGTTTTTTGTCTATTACTGGTTTCAATGTGAATACATGGTCTTGCATACTTCTTCCTTTCCTAAAGCCGCTTTGGGATTCTTCCAACTGGTTTTCTATTAGTTTCCAAAGTCGGGTCTCTAATATACTTTCCTAAACTTTCAGTGCCACGCTCAGCAATGTTATGCCTCTACAATTGTTACAGTCAGTTTTGTCTCCTTTTTTGAAAAGTGGCAATATGATACCCAATCCCAATCTCTCGGTATTTTTTCTTCGCTCCATATTCTTTGTAACAATTTAGTTAGCATTTGTAGCCCTTTTTCTCCTAAACTTTGTAACATTTCAGAGGTAATACTGTCGTAGCCCGCTGCTTTACCTATTTTCAACGGCTTATTTCACTTTTTCTACTTGTATCAGTTGTTCATCTTCTTCGTTTTCCTGTTCCTGATGTTTTGGACTTCTAGCCGGTCTTCATTCTCTGCATTAAGTAATTCCTCAAAGTATTCTTTCCATCGTTCTATAGTTTCCTTATCTTGTCTTATCATAACTCCATTTTTTATTCTTTTCTACATTGCTCAATTTTTCCTTTCTTAGCGTTTTTAGTACCTTACAGAAGAGTTTCTGATTTCATTTACTGTCTTCTTCCATTTTTTTGCCAAATTCATGCCACGTTTCTTTTTTGCTGTGATTACCATGTCTTTAACCTATTTTCTTTGAATTTTATAATTTTCGTAGCTTTCATTCGTTTTATTTCGTAGATATTCTCTCCATTTTTCCTTTTTTAGTTTGGTTTGTTCTTGTATATCTTCATTCCACCATCTCGTTTGCTTTTGGTTACCCCCGGTTCTAGTAGTGCCACATACTTCTGTTGCTGTCTCTAATATTATAGATTTGTATTTGCCCCACATTTCTTCGATCGATATACTTTGTATTTTTTCCTGCCACATTTCCATTTCGTTTTCGGTATATTCCTTAAATTTTTTGGCCACCTCTGTTTCCCTTAACTTATATGATTTTATTTGTTTTTTTTTTAATTTTTGTTCATTTTTCCCATTATTTGTACATTCTTTCTGTTTTTCAGTGGCCTTTTTTATTTTTGCTCTTAATAAGTAACGTTCGGTGTTTATTTTTGTAATTCTTATTTTTGTACCTTTAATTTCCATTATTGAAAAAAAATTACTTCTGTTTTCATTGGAGAAATTTCTTTATTTTATAAATCTATTATATATATTAATTTCTTTTTGTTTCCTGTTACTGTTGTGACTTGAGAGTTTTCCATTTTTTTTTGTTATGGAATTTTTATCACATACCCGATTGTTCGTCTTATCACATGTATCTCAAAAAATAATATCCTTAGCTTATTGTAAAAGATAAAAAAATGGGTTTTGTTCGCAATAAAAATGGTAAATTATCCCGGAAGAACAAAAGTAGTTTTCGTATATCTTCAGAATATGCAAACCGCTGTATAAATAAAAAAATTCAATCTGAACAACAACAATCCCTGAGAAAACAAATTCACAAACGTAAAAAAGCTGAAGGGCTTAATTCAGCTGAAAAAATATCGAAAGAGGCGGAACTACATAAAGTTGAAGAATCAATTAATACTTTAAACCAACAAGATATTGATTCTACGAGGAACATATTTAGGATTGTGTATAATATTGGATTAGTCATAATGACCATGCACAAACATCATTAACTTTAATGCAAGCGTAATGAGAGAAAACTTTTTGTTGAAATTATTGAAAATAAGTGCAAAATTGGGATTTTAATCTATGAATCGAGATCGGTCAGTAATGAGGCAGTAGTAGTTATATGTTTAAGAGCAGCAGTTACACCAGCAAGTGAACATATTATGATATTTTTGTCACTGATTGAACTTGATTGAACTGACAAATGCCTCAAGTGATTGAACACTTAATTTCAATTTGTTCAGATGGAGCTTCCAATATGGTTGGGAACAAATCTGGAGTTGCTTCTGTCTTAAAAAAGAAATGTCCATCGAAAATTATTTGGCAATGTGCCAATCACAAGCTGGAATTGCAATGGAAGATATCGTTAAAGATATTACTGGACTTGATTACTTGAAAATATTTATCGATAAATTATACTGTCATCTAAAAATCGTAATGAGTTGTTAAAATGTGCTTCGGAACTAGTGCTTCGCTTACTAGCATTTGGTAATACAAGATAGGTATCTTCCAGCATCCGTACAATAAGAGCTATTTGGAATAATTATCCTGCTCTTCTTACATTTTTTGAAGAAAGAGATACCCATAGCAACGACTATAAAAAAGAGCTACTTTAAAGGGTTAAAAAAACAAAGTAATAGAAGAACATTTTATTTTAAATTTATGTGTTATGTACTACAATTCCAAAATAGTAAGCATTAAATTCTCAGAAATGAATCACGGCCTCAATACAATTATTGTCGTTTTAATGCAATATTTCTGAGAATTTAGTGCCTACTATTTTGGAACTGAACTATAACTGAATTATCCTATGTATATCTTCAGTTACAAGATAGAAGCATTGATGTAGCAGCTGCAGATCAGATATTGGAAACATATACTGATAATTCAGGAACCCACATGAAGGAAAGTGAAAAGCAGTGGCGGCTTTATTCTATGATGTTGTGACCATAAATAAATTAAACAATAAAGTTTTAATTCCAAAGAAACAATGTTTCCAAAGTTTAATTATTGTTAATTTACACAAAGTATTACATAGGACTATTTTATCACATGTAAGCACATCATCTACATGTAATGGAATCTGTGAATATTCTAAATCCATGAAAATAACCTGAAGGCACACCACTAACTTATGGTGATGACAGCAACATTAATAAAACCGAGAGTAAAAGTGGAATAAGAAAATTTATTGAATATGAATGCTGATGTATTCCTGATGAAATAAAAACCTTTAATAACAGCAATGAAAACAATACTAATTTCAACAAGTGAATGTGAGCCAGTTTTCAGTACAATGAATGTCCTATTAACACCTACAAGAAACGAGTTAGCCATAGACACAACATCTAACTGTATTTTAATTAAAACTACGGTATCACTTATGCATCAATTTCAAGCGGAATATTATGTAATGAAATGGTTGTTGAATGGAAGAAGGGGCTCGGAATACAAACTTTGCAGAGCTAAGTTAATTATTATTTTTAATTTCCAGTAAGGTAATGTGATTATTTATTTTCCAGAAAATGCCTACTTCGGTCTTAAGCAATAACACTTATTATTATTTACAATACACTTAGTTACTTAAAGTTAATTTTTTAAAGTCCAGTAAATTTTTAAATAGATATACATATGCAGATATACTTTTTTAAATTTTATGGTAATGACATCCATCCATCCAGTAAATGATTCCCACTTCGGCCACTACTTACATGCTGTTCCACATTGTTTTGGTTGAATAATCTAGCGGCACCACTAGCACTCTCATTATTTTGATAGTACAGTTTTACTAATTCAACTCTTGTGTACAATAAACCATTTTAAAAATTGGTATTTTTAATAATAACAGAGTTATTGATAAATAGGAACTGTGAATAAAAATGGGAATTTTACCTTTTATCACTTCAACCAAAATTTGTTGTTATTTGAAAAACTAAAAACAACAATTATTGTAGATAAGAACATGTTTACTCCATCCGTAACAAAAACTTGTTAAAATTTTCAATCAAAATCTTCACGATTAACAATTTCAAAAATCCCAATGATCCTGAAAGAATTTCGCATTTTCCAAAAGAAAATCATTCAAAATTAAAAAAATAACGGGTTGCATAGGCAATGAAAGAAGCTTCAAAATGATGTATTACTCGACACCCCTTGCCGTATAAGGTTTTTCAAGGTGTCGTTCTGGGCGATAGAGGGATGAAAAAAGAAGTTTGAAACTACGATAAAATAGGTTATGAAGTTTACTGGGGTGTACTCCTATGATAGTCAAATGGAAAGAGGTGAGAACTGCTGCAAATTATAGGTGAATCCCATTTATTGGAAATAGCTTCTACCTAAAATAACCCTATATTTTTAAAAAAGTGTCCTGAATTTTCAGAAATATTGTATTTAGATTAATCATCATAATTCATTAATCATAATTCAGCATGATGACTGTTTCTAAATAATTCCACAATATAATGAAAAAATGTTATAAATTCTAAAAAAAATAACAATTGGTATTGTTTAGAAACAGTTAGTTTCATTTAAAAAAGAGCTACGAATAGACAAATAATATTACTTGTAAATATGGAATGCCAGCAAACTTATATCTCATATCGTTCCAAGAAAATTCGCATTTTTTCAACTTCTCGATGCAGATATTCAATAACTGCGTGGTATAAAAGACAGCAACTTCCATTTCATCCCTGGACATACTGTCAATTGCGTTTTGTATTCGTTAAATAATATCTGCTCTATTTGCAGGTCTTGTCTGAAATATTAAACCTTTAATTCGACCCCATATATAAAAATCTAACACAGTAAGGTCGGGAGATCTTGGCGGACACTGGAATATGTTACCTCTTCCTATCCACCTATACTCATATTGTTGGTTTAAAAAATGCATCACTTCATTTGTAAAGTGCACTGGGCAGCCATCTTGTTGTATCCACATATTTGGCCGTACTGCTAAAGGAACATCTTCTAATAATAGAGTGAACACAATACCTAGAAATTCCTAACTCTCAAACTAGTTTTCTTACACTAACTTGTAGTAATGTATTCTAGAACATTATTTAATCTTCGCTGTGGTGTAGAATTTATTTTAGGTTGAGCAGATCCGGTTTGTTTTAAACGTTTAGCCAAATTTTTAAATGCTCTTCTTATATACACTTCGGAGGCTGTATCGTGCTAACGAACCGAAATTTCTCCAAAAATGACCAAAATTGTAGTATATCTGGATTTATAATACACGTTGTACTGGTTTTGGTGTGCTGAAAATCAATAAAGTTTATCTCTGAGACACCCTGAACAATATCCAATCATAAAATTGGTCACTTGTATACACTGCGAGGGCCGTATCAGAAAATTTTACATAAAAAATGTCTCGGCTTGGTTTCCTCCCTTCAAAATTGAATGAGTTGGGGAAGTTTTAAATTTAAAAAATCGTGGCAGTAAAATAAGCCGATTAAAATTTCAAAAGAATGTTGTACCTGTATTAATTACTACTAGACGAAATATACCAGGTAAAAATATATTTTCAATGATTAAGTTTACCAAATTTTATGAGGAATCTAAATATGGCGAAAACATGTTATTTATTAACTTTTAAGCATTTAAATTTCCATTTGAAGACTTCAAATTGTTATATATATTTTTTTCCAGAATAAAAAAATTTCTGTACCTTTCTCTAGAATTGAAGATTACATTTAAGCAGATTAATTTTTTAAATTTTACGGCCATCCTTTAAATTCATTTAATTTTGAATGGAGACATTTTTTATGTAAAATTCGGCAAGTTTAAAGGATAGCCGTAAATTTAAAAAAATAAGCAGATACATTTTTTTTGAACTGCTTAAAAAATGTAATCTTCATTTCTAGAGAAAGGCGCAGATATTTTTTATTGCTGAAAAGAAAATATAACAATCTGAAGTTTTCAAACGGAAATTTGAATGCTCTAAAGTTAATAAATAAATTTGTTTTCGTCATATTTAGATTCCTTGTAAAATTTCGTAACTGTAATCAATGAAAACATATTTTTACCTGGTATATTTCGTCTACTAGGAATTAATACAGCTACAACATTCTTTTCAAATTTTAATCGGCTTATTTTACTACTACTTACGATTTTTTAAATTTAAAACGTTCCGAATTCATTCAATTTTGAAGGGAGGAAAAAAAGTCAGGAGACATTTTTTTATGTAAAATTTTTATCTCTACAATTTTGGATGAGAATTTGTGTGCCTAACTTTCACTGTTTTCTAGTAATTGGGAAAAAATACTTTTTAGAATTATTTTTCATCCCTTGTTGGCGGTTGCGGACACTAAAGCCTTTACACATTATTTTTGTATCTTTGAAACTACGTTATATTATAGTATATTAAGTATTAAGAACGGTAAGGGTTGTTTACCGGTCGACAGCAATGTTTGGAGGCTGAGCGTAGCGAAACCTCCAATTTTGCTGGAGACCGAGAAAACCCTTAACGTTCGAGATGCTTATACCATTTTTTGCGCGATCGTATTGAAATAAATTTCAAATAAAATAATTTAAATTTCTTCGAAATGAACGAAAAGTTAAAAGTGAAATTTATACTTCTCGATCAGTTTAAAATATATTTACATTTTGGTATAAAGTAGGCGGTTGCAAACATGTCAATGATATAATTTAATAAACGTTGGGCAGTTGCTAAGTGTTTCCAAGATATTATTTATCAACAAACAAATGCATTTACTGTGAAACTTATGATTATATTTTAAAGTCTATAGGTACTTTGAACTTGAATTTTCAATTAATTTACTAATATAAAATGAGTGAGAGTGATACTGAAGTAGAAAAAGCGTGGCAAATAGGATGTGAAGCAATAATCCTAGACAAATCCAGGAATCACTATGAAAAAGTCTACAAAATGTTTAAGAATTGGTGTGAGAAGAAGAATGGTGCCAGTATTAATGGAAAAGTGTTGTTGGCATATTTTGTTCGGCAAAATGAGACATTGAAATCGCCTGGTAGTCTTTGGGCAGAATGTTCTATGTTGAAAAGCGCTATTTTTTAAAGATGCTATCGATATTTCAACATTTCATACTTTGATTGCCTATCTGAAGAGGAAAAATGTTGGACATAGACCTAAGAAAGCTGCTGTGTTTACCAAAAATCAGATTAAAAGTTTTTTAAATGAAGCTCCCGATGATCCATTTCTAATCCTTAAGGTATCTATTTTATATTATTAGAATTATGACAACAAAAATTAAATAAATTTGTAATTTTTAGGTAGGATTGATGTTGGGAATAGCTGGCGCATGCAGAAGGGAGGAATTGTACAACATGACGATAAATAATATAGAAGATCATCAAGAATACATAATTATTATGATTCCAAATACGAAAAATAATGTACAACGGACTTTTACACTACCCAACAAAAATATAAATCTTCTTATTTTCCTTTTGTGTAATGAATGAAGTAATATATTATTTAGGACCACTTAAATGTATGTAGGGCTAAGACGTCGGTAATTAATTTACTTACCGACGTCTGAACGGTAAGTAAATCACTTACCGACGTGTTGGACCAGTAAACACAACTTACCGTCCTGACAACCGATGCTGTAAATAAACAAAAAAGATCGATCGCGCAAAAAAATGCAAAGTTGTCTCAACAATTGTGATTTCAGACATTATTTTACTGGACTATAAAAAGTAAACAAGAATAAAGTAGTATCATTTCAAAAGCTACATAGATATCTCCGAGTAGTTAACATCACTTGTGATGTTTTAAATCATACACATAAAACTATCAGATACCTTTTAAGAAATTTTGAATTAACTTTTACTGCAGAAATATTGAATTTGTGCATAGCAAATATTGCCAAGCATTTTGAAGAATTAGGTGATTTTTGCGTTCTATTAATAGTAATCGTTGTTTCATTATGTTCCATTACATACGTTATAACAATATTATTGCATTTACTTGTTATCTCATTGTCATTATTTCCCTTAAAACTTATAAGCCTAGTCTCATCAAAATTTAATAAAAAATGTGATTATCTTTGAAACGTCTAGAGAAATTTGTTTGCGGTTTTGTCAAGTCCAGAAGTTATACTATACACACCGGCAAAACTCTTGGACCGCCCCACATTTTCTAGAATGAAAGGTAACAAAATATTCTAATTAATTTTATGAACTTCTTTACTCTATTACAATGATTTTGATACATTTTATTGTACGTTTAAGTGTGACAATAGAAAAAAATTTGTTGTATCCACCACGGAGACAAAACCAGTACAAACCAATAATGCTTTGGAGGCAAACGTAAATTAAAAAAGGGTGAAAAATGTAAACGGGTTATTTTAGACAAAAATGTTTGAAATAAAAATTGTGTATTTTGACCTGCTGCTTCATTTTATTTATATGAATTTTTGCCGTAAATCCACTCCGAACCGAACGGAGATATTAGCATTTTGGATCATTTCTACTCCCCATATATTGTGACACCTATCGTTTTACAGAAAAAGATTTGAAACAAAAGTTGTGTAATTTGGCCCACTGAGTAATTTTATTTTCATACATGTTTGTCAAAAATTGCCCCCTACCGAAATATTTCGCATATTCGCACTATTTAACCAAATGAGCTGGAAGGGGGGAGTCGCTATACGTAGTTGGAAAGCGGTCCTCGGTCGGCCATATTTGTAATGGGTTTACGTCAGATCAGCGAATTGTGCTTAGTGTGTAGTTGTGATCTATTTTTGGTTATTTTAAAGACTATTTTTGTAGTTTTCTTTCGACTATTATAAACTTTTAACATGACTTCATGTGCAGTGCGTAGTTGTTCCAGTCGACACGCTGTTAATAAAAAGAAATCGTCCGGAATTACATTCCATATGTAAGTGTAAACATGATACAGGACCTTATTCTTTTTTTTTGTATATAAACTTATTACTAATAATGACCAGAATACTCTTATGAATAAGTTTTTGAGTGACACCGGGTTGTATATATTACCATGATATAGTTCCTCCTAGCCATATCACTGTCCAATGTTTTTAAAATGCAATAGAATAAAGTAATTTGACATAGCCGGAAATAGTTTGTCCTAGAAACAAAGCAGGTTCATTGTTCATTAGCATTGGATGTTTTAATATCATTTGGAATTATTTATAATACTTCGGGGCTATTCATCCCTATTTGAATTATTTATTACATGACAAAGTATATATAATGGAACTGAAGAATAATTATGGCTGGCAATAATGCTATCCCAGAAATTAGGAAAATCAGGAAATTGTTAATTATCCTTTCTTTTTGAAGTGCAATATTTACATACCTGATGATTTGGTCGCCCTTAGGCAAACCCCAAGGTTCAATAGCATAGAATAGGTATTTATTGTCTGAGTCCTTCCGAAAAATAGAAGGTAGTAAACACTAAGTAAATATGCAAAACCTGTACAAGGTGGTCCTGTTAGGGCTCGTTATGGGGAGATTACAATGGAAATCTTTCATCATATTGTATGTAAATTGAGATCATGAGTCTATCTTCTAATAAGGGCACTGAATGATGAATTTATTACACCTCATTGCTAAATGAGCCAATTAACTTATTGTATATGTCATACTAATTTTAGAATATGTTTCCTTTGACCTACTCCACGCCCCCCGAACACGTTTTTTTCTCTCTACAAAAAGAGTCACAATCGAAGACGGGAATGTTAAATGTGTACTGTGATTTTTTCTGAGCATTTTTCTTTCATTCAAATTTTATCTTATATTTAAAATTGATGATTATATTAAAACCTTTACTTATTTATATATTTCCCAACAAGGTGATCCGGCAAGAAGCTTGGGTAAGTTTCGCCAATAGAAAGGATTGGCAACCTATAAACCTATGTTCAAAACGTAAAAGAGACTGTTAAATTGTTTGGGTTAGACAATATATCAGTAATTTTTTCTTCTCTTTAGGAAATTTCAATCCATCCCTGAGATCAGAATTGTAAACTGTTCCTCAAAGTGATGTGTCAAACATTTCCCGGGCGAAACCCGTTTCCATCATTGATGAGGCTGTACCGAGTACTTTATCATATTGCGGGTCATATTGTGAAGACATGATAGCTCCAAAAATTGGAATATGCAGAGCTTATTATGAAGGATAGGTCTTTTTCCATAAAATTAATAATAAAGAAGTTTCCCATATGGCTTAAGTAGACATACTGTATATGTAAATGGTCGATTTTGATATGTCAATATTTTAAAGATTATATAAGTATAGAGGACCATCATACATGAAACATGTATATATATATATATATATATATATATATATATATATATATAATTTTCCTTACAATACAACAATGTTGAACTATATAGGATATCCCATTTTAATTTTTTACGGTTACATACCAGAAGTGACAGGTAGCTGAAAATAAAAGTTAACTTGGAACTATTATCAATTCCAAAAATTCAAATTTGTAACTACCCATGTATACATACAGAGTACAATTTTACAAAATCAGTATTTGGCTCGTTTTGTTCGAACTTCCTTTATAATTAATTGCAAGTATGAAAAATTAGATTATTACATGCAAATCCTGTGTATAGATTTATTAGATAGGAAGTAAAAATTACAATAGTCCGGCTCTGTGTACGCGGCCATATTGGTGATGGAACAAGCTCCGCTTAGTGATACCGTTTTCGCTTAGCTTTTCAAACGTTAACAGCGTCTCCCCTTCTTTTCAATCTCATTGATTTAACCCATTCCTAAAGTGAAAACGTAAACGAATCATTTTATGAATAAATGTGTCAAACAAAAATTATGCATATTAGCCCGCTGAATAATTTTATTTATGTACACGTTGTTTCACTCACCCCCTGTAAAGGAGTTGAAAGCCTTTCAACTTTTTCTGTTATGCCTAAGAATATATTTTCTAAATTTGGCGCCAATCGGTTCAGCGGTTTGGCCGGAAATAAGCACTCAGACATAGAGACCAACATCATCGAGATAACACTTAATTTGAACTCCTTATGCTTCAAAACGGGTATTTACGCAAAAAAAGTGGGGGTTCTATTTTGAGGTCAATGCATGACCCTCCTTTTACTACGTAATGCTAGGGTAAAAAATGACAAGACAACTTAGTAATAAAATTAAATGTAATTAAAAATGCAAATTTTCAAATTAATGAAAACTATGGCAACCTTAATACCCAATATGGCTTCCTCTATTCTGGAGTAGCGAATTGAGTCGCTGCGAGATTGAAAGAATTAAATTGTTCATTTGTTCTTGTGGAATTGTTCCA
Source organism: Galeruca laticollis (assembly GCA_963921935.1). Taxonomy (NCBI): domain Eukaryota; kingdom Metazoa; phylum Arthropoda; class Insecta; order Coleoptera; family Chrysomelidae; genus Galeruca; species Galeruca laticollis. The sequence continues at coordinate 170,087,542 of OY998180.1, forward strand.
CTTTTCTTCAACAGCTATAAGCAGCTCCCGATGAGTTGTGGGGGCTGTATTCTAAATATTGTTCTGCCAATTATATCTCACACGTGCTCAATCGGATTCATATATTCGGTGAGTTTGCTGGCCAATCCAATATTTGCACATTTGTATCTTCCAACACATTTTGGACCATTCTTGCGCGGCGTGGTCGAGTATTGTCGTCCATAAAAATAAAATTCTCTTCTCTCATAGCTTGAATAATTGGTCTAATGACATTTTAGAGGAAGATGTCTCCTGTCAACGTCTGTGATATGTGGATAAGTCTTGTCCGAGACCATACATAAAACATTTCCAAAACGTCTCGGTCCCTCCCTGAAAAGGAACAACTTCTGTAGCAAAAGTTAGTCATGCCCCACGTCCTCGTTGTATCCGTACCCTCATATGTCGGCTGTCATTAGTTAATCCGAACCTGGATTCGTTAGAAAAAAGGACGTTTCTCCACTGTAGTAAAAGCCAATTTATGTGGTCTCTAGCCCCCACTTAGCGGGCGGCTATGTGTTGTCTAGTAATTCGAGGCACTCTTAAAGGTCTTCTCGATCTTAAATTGGCACCACCAAGTCTTCGTCGAATGTACGTCCCGAAATTAGCCTACCATAAGTTCGTCAAAAACGTGTTCTTACGGTGGGAACCGTTATGTTGCGATTGCGTCGTACAAAATTGGCTATATAGCGATCCTCTTTTGCATTTGTAACTCTTGGAACGTCCACCACCCGGTCTCCTATTCACATTTCCAGTCTCCTGAAACAATCGGATTATTCGAATAACAGATTTGGGTATATTAAGTGTTTCGGAAATTTAATGTTTCACCAAAATTGTTGATGTAAACAGATTAAATTATTCTTGCCCTATCAAAAGTTGAAATTGAGTGTCCAGGCATTTTAAGATGAATAAAAAGTAAACTGCTTGATTTGAAATTTAAAACTAACTGACAAATTTTAACAATTACTGTGCCAAAAATGGGCTATAAGTTTTTGTCCAACTTTGCCACATTACGAATTATATACCTACATTTTGAAACTTGCCGGATGGCGTAACCTCAAGTCCAAAAAGAAAAACAAAACTAGTTTATTATTTCATAAATAGTAGTGAACAAATATTAATTATATATTATGTGTATTGAGTAATAACAGATGTTTCGAACGAAGAATCACTTTCACAACTATTTGTGCTGTAGTTTTATTTTAAAATCGAATTGTCTTACTTAGACATTACTTAGGATAGTTCTATTTTGCATTATGCCCATTATTTTTTATATTTTCACAATCCACGCACCGTGCATTAAACTTTGTTACATTGTCTAAGTACATGGTGTAACGATTTTGTATATAATAGGTAGAAACTTCATGAATCGTTTATAAGAAAGCAGAAGGTATATTTGTATAATTTATTGTTTGACATGGCTAAAAAACATTTGTTTCAGATAAATTGTACTGTCAATACGTGATGAATATAAACAATGCTTAAAACAATTGGATGACGATACTAAATGTATCAGAAGAATTGGAAAATATTGATTCATAAAAAAGATATATCCAGTGCAAAAACTGAATAACAAACGCCTATAGGGCTGAAGCCTGTTCCAAATTATTTATTCCAGAAAAAATATGTACATTTAAAGTAGACATTTGCCATTTAAAACAAAAACCAAATCTAAATGACATTAAGGAATAGAAATTTTCAAATAAGCCGATTACTGTTAGGAGCCTAACTTGCACGGCAAAATCTAAAACAATTTCAAATTACAGTAGAACCTCGATTATCCGTGCTCCACGGGATCGGACGAGGATAACTGAAAAGCACGGATAATCCGAAAATGTATTTCTTACAAGATATGTATGTATATACATATGTAGGTATAATATATGTATGTATGTACATGCACACTAAAAAGATGACAGAAAATAATAGATGTCATAAGTTCAAACTAAATTTTAAATTGCATAAAATTATAACATAACAAAAAATACATAGAATTTAAACTTTTACACTAAATAAGAAAATAAAAACTACATAGGTATGTTAACTTGCATTTACATAAAGCGGATATGTAGTTTAGGTATGTAGGCTATGCTTTTGAAAAAAAGTCAGTCAATTTGGTCTTTGTTAAAATTCTTGCATCTTTTTTAATCGTCTGACGGATTTTGCGCAAGTTCAAAATGTCGATAAGGTCCGAAGATTCTCATCGCTCAAAATAATCTAGTAGAACGTTGGCAACTTCTTCAGCCTCTTGGTTAGTTACTCTTTTGACTGATACCGTTCCGTCAATTTCTTCGTTTTGACTCTAATTTTCGAATGAATCAGTTTGTGACGAACCGGGCTGATTCAAAACTTGATTGAGGAGTTGATAACCTGGCTCATTTTCATCACACTAAGTCACTAATTCAGTTATGGTCGTTTCTTCATCATCATGTCCCAAGTTGTTTTCATATTCCTCTAGCGTAATTATTTTGTAAAAAGCATTTTTGAAGGTCATTTCTTTCACTCCACTCCAAGCATTTGCCACTGTAAAAATTGCGACTTTGATCGCGAACGATTTCCAAAACTTCATTAGATCCAATTCATCCAACAAGTTCATTATAAGTTCTTATCGGTAGAGGCGTTCCATTGTCTCAATAACATCTTGATCTATTGGTTGAGCAATGGATGTAACATTGGGTGGGAAAAAAAGAACAAAGAAGTTTGCATCGTAAAATCTTTGCTTTGCCTCATTGGGATGAGAACGAGCATTATCCAGAAGAAGTGCCTTTTGTGGCAACTTTTCCTTCTTCAAATATGACTTTACTTCAGGAATGAACTTTTTATAGAACCAACCTTGAAAGATATCACAGGTTATCCAAGCAGCTTGCTGGTTATAATAGTGAACTGGAAGATTGTGCGCTTTTACGATTTTAAAAGCGCGAGTATTTTTGACTGTCCACTAACAGCCAGCTTCAGTCTATGATCGCAAGACGCATTAACACAACACGACACTGTTATCCGGTCTTTACTTTTTTAAACCCCGGTGCACTCATCTCATTACTTGGAGCTAAAGTTTTTGTACGTATTCCTCGCCAGTATAAATCTATTTCATCAGCGTTATAAATTTGAGATGGTTGTTGATTATTTTCTGTAATTATGGTTTTCAGCTCATAATAAAATTCTACCATCGTTTCTCCGTCGACACTGAGCTTTTCTCCTTCAATTGTAAGCTCACGAATCCCTCGACGTTTTTTGAATCGATGCAACCAACCACTGGATGCATTGAAAAGTTCCTCGACTTTTCAGCGTTTGTGAAAAATATCCGCTGGTTGACCACACATTGGCCTAGAAATTGGTACGCCCATCGATATTTTCTGCAGAAGCCCCTTGGAAAGTGCTTCATCGAGTTGTTGAACAGTTGATCCTTTCAATGATTTCCATGCAGATATTTTTTTAAAAGAGTCAGACTGAGATATAAAAATTTTGTAGTTTCACTTTGTTTTTAATGATATCGCGTATTGTTTGTTTGCCAACTTTATAGATTCGTGATAACGATGCGACACTTTTGCCCTTTTCACGTTTGTTTAAAATCTCCACTTTTTGTTCAATCGTTAAAACATTTCTCTTGCATTTAACACTTGGTTGTTTCCATTTTAAATACAAAGACACGTGTTGAGAACGCAGCAGTGTAGAAACTCGTCTAGTGTGCGCAAATAAGGCTCACACATTCACTGTAACCCGCAACGGCGGGTGAAAAGTCCTTCAGTGATTCCCAGGGATTTCCCAAGCACTGGTGCTATCGAAATTGTTTCAAGCGTCGCCCTCGCGGCGTGTTAGAGATTTCCCGTCAAGTGATGTCGCCCTCGCCGCGTATTAGACAGTTTCTGTCAAGTGATTTGCGGTAACGTATTTCGACAAAACATCGAGAATACAATTTCAACAATGGGAAATCATGGCACGGATAATCCGCAGCCCGTATAACCCGCGAACGGATAATCGGGGTTCGACTGTACTATTCTCGTACCTAGAGTTTTATTCTTATAAATTATGTACGATAAATAAAATTAAGAAATAAACACTGGTTAACACAGTAAAACTGAAATTTTGTAATGCGAGAATAACAGTACATACCACCCAATCACCTGTAACTGTCGGATAGAAGAGAGCATGTGTGTGAATAAATGTTGGTAACATTAGGTAACAATGTGATTAGACTAGAATATGTTTAATTTTCTTATGAACGGACTTCTACACATCACGGTTATGTTAATTGTCAAAATTACCGCTAGTGGTCCCGACAAAATCCTCACTGAATGATAAAAAAAGCCTGACATTGTTAGGTTTTTGCTGAGATCATATCATATGTCCCTTTTTCATTTATAGTAATTTGAATGGCGATAATTATTCAACACTGCTCCAAAATGATGTGGACAAAGTTATCTTGCAGCACACTCACAAGTTCTAGCAAATATAATATAGTTCCAGCAAGATGAACACCGCCTCATTACCAATTTAATGTCTGGTAGTACCTCTACCGAATATTTCCAAATCGGTGGTTAGGTAGGCGAGGATTGATGGAAATGCCAGCATGATTCCTGATCTATTATTATTAGATTTCTTCTTATGATATGACAAAATTATTGTATAAAAAAACCAAATACTGTCGAATCAGCTAATTTGAGAAATAATGAATAATATAGCACTTTGTACATGAAATATGTACGAATATACACGGCATTTAAAATAACAAATTATCCACGGTTACATTTGGGTGATGTAAGCAGAATTAAACAAATTGTTGTTTTTATGAAGTGCCACATGTATCTGTTATAGATGTATCGGAAATGTACTTTGTTAATTATTAGAATCTATAAAGAGAAATCAACATATTTTTATCTACCTATTTTTCTTTCTACAATAAATTAAACGTCGAAAAAATTATTGAAACATCAATTAAAACGCCACTTTAATTTTCATGCTGCATACAATATTGTTTATAAATTTAATCTAAATTTTAATATACGGAGTGGGCCCCAAAAAACAATCCACCCCGATAATTGCCAGTAGTCGTTAAGGATATGCTGGAACAGGTCGATTATTTTCCTAACTGGGACACATTTTTACGATACAGATATATGTCATTTGTCAATCCTCTTCCGTCCATTCCCTCAACCCCTGAGTAGCACATCATTAGAAAGGCATTTAAATGGAGTATTCAGGCACATGATCATTCATGATTAATTTTTCGATATTTACTGTCTTTACAAAATAATTCTTAATTAATTTAAAGTGCAGCACATCTCAAAAATAAAACGCAATGCCTGTGTGTTGGTAATTGTGTTTAATGTATTCTGTCACATTAAAAGTACAATAAAACGAATTTTGTGAAAATAATAGGAAATTTGTTGAATGTAATATAACTGAAATTGACTAAATCATACGTTATGATACACAAAACAGTTCACTCAAATTAATAATGAATTAGAGTTCAAATAGTCTCTATCGAGTTCCGTATAATTATAGAGTCGAACGTTTTGAAGTATTTCAAGGGTTATAAGACGCATTCATGTGCTATTCGTTGTCTTACTTCTTCCAAGGAAGAGGGTTCGATCGTATAAATTTTGCTCTTTAAATAACCCCACAAAAACAAATCCGTCGGCGTAAAATAGGAGGATCTTGCAGGCCATTCAATGAAGCCTTTTCTTCCAATCCATTGCCTAGGAAATCGTTCATTAAGATATTGCCTTGCAGTGGTGTACCTATTATTATTATGTGTTTGTAACTAACGGCAATTGTGTCTATTTACAGTACCATTTAGCAAAAAGGAGCATTCATCAGAAAAACAAATAATTAATAGAAAGTTTGCATTAGTATTCTTTTTTGCAGTCATCATCTCATAAAACTTTGGTCGACAGTCTGGGTCATCTTCATTTATTTCCTGTACCAAATGTATCTTGTAGTGCGCGAAAAACCAGAATCTTCGGCCAATTTTCTTGTACTTGCTGTAGGATCAATATATCTTAAAATTGCTAGTTCCGCCGTTTCGGTCCTAACAGGATTTTCATAGTTCTTTGTTTTATTATATAGCTACCCTCTTTGATGAAATTTTCTAACTAATTTTAAAATATATGAGTGATAAAATTTCTTGTCTTGATGAAGCTTATTAAGTAGACTCGCTGTTCTTCTTGCACACTTCCCCTTCTAAATAAATATGGAAATAGTCTCAACTTGTCCAACAGTTGATTGCACCATTTTGTAAGTAGCCAAAAAATATATAAATTGATTTACTAACAGCAATATTATACAAACTGTCTTAGAATCAAATTAATAATTTTTTACAAAATTCATTTTATTGTACTTTTGATGCCGCAGAAAAAATTGACACATTATCAAATCATAGGCATTGCGTTTTATTTTTAAGAGGTGTTGCACTTAATTAAGACTTTTTCTGCAAAGACGAAGTAAATATCGAAAAAAATCATGCTTGAATACTCCATATATCTTTCTAATGATGTGCCAACATGATACATTCCCTATTAGGCTTATTTCAGAATGAAATAGGGCTATTGTACAAAAATCGGTTAGGCCAAAATCTTGGACGAGCTCGTTAATGAGCCAAATCCGCCCACTAAAAACAAAATGGCGGCCTGTCAAAGTTGAAAAAAAATCGTATTTCCTTTGTTTTTCATTTGACGCAAAAAAGTTACTGAGCTTTTTCATAGATCTTAACACGTTCTACAACTTTTGTATTTAACATTTTTCTCTAAATCGTACATTAAAACATTTATTTAAGAAAATTCACAAATTTTCCAGAATTTTTTTTGATTTTTTTGTTTTTGATTTGATGCCAGAATGTTTTTTGGTTTTTTGTACATCTCAAAAAATTCTATTACTTTTGTATCTAATTTTTTATTTTGGGTTTTATGCAAACATGTTACTGAAATAAGCCTGTATCGTGAAAATGTGTGGAGTTCGTTTCACGAAAATTGAAGCCACCTGAAGTTGGAACATTGACAATCGCAGAAACCAAATTCTGTCTACGTCGCTTAGTAACGACCACTGGCGTAGAACGATAATTATGTCGATAGTTGGCATTTGAGGGTTATGTTTCTAGTTGTTTATTTGTTGAATATTTTTAATTTTTAAGACGTTTACCTAGTTTATAAGTGAGTGTTGTGTATTTTATTTAATCTAAAAGCATATTTTCTAAGAAACTTGTTGGTGTAAAAGCAAAAATTATCCTAATGATAATACTGTAGATTCTCTAAGTTTAAAGTAAATACAGGATCGCCTGACAAATGTACTAATGTTATCGAATTTTTTAGTGGTCCTGAAAGCGAAAAATAACACAGGTTTACAAGTAGACATTAATTCTCACGAACTTAATATCAATTAATATGTTTCGTATTTTAGGAATATGGAAGAGTTTACATCTTGGAGAGGATTACAGAACAGAGAAGTTGATTATTGTTGCAGGGATAGAAAAAAACTTGCAAATGGGAAAGAATCAATTTTGTATGATATAATAGGTACATCCCTTTTATTATAATTATTTAGTTTTTATGAATGTATAATTTTAGGATTTTTTTCTTCGTATAAGAAACGCAATATAAAGATCTGAAAAAGCATCCATATTCGTGAAATGTGTCCATCAAGAATTAAACTTTACATTGAAAGTGATGGTATCTACTTATCAGATAACTATAATTTGAATATTATATTTTAATTAACTTGTTATTATAATTTAAAAGAAATATAATGGTACAAATCACGGAAACACAAGATGAAATACGTGCTAAAAGATTGAAGGAAGAACTCAAGATACTACAGTAAATTAACAACGGGTCTTACAATAGACGGGATATTGCAGGAGAGCGAGTTTATTTCACGTACTGCCAGCACTACATCAGAAAATGATTATTATATAGATGATACATCTCTTACTTAATTGAATTATGAAATAGAAGTAACCCCTTTTATTGAAGAATGGTCCTGTGCACAAGCTTCACTTAGCTTAGAAGAAATAACAAAGGTAATTGAAATTTCATCAATATTTTTAAAAAATATTTTAATTCAGCAGGGTACCATTTCAAAATTAATGATTTGATAATCAATTTATACAATGAACCATTGGCAAAAATTAATAAGGCATTTGAAAAAAAATATGTGTCATGCGATTCCAGAAGAAGAGGAAGTTTGTAAAATAATGTTTATTTTATGTTAAATTAGAATTTTTCTACGTCTATTTTTCATAAATTAAAATAAACAATTTTATAATTTCCTATTTGGTGTTTCTTTTTCACGTTTTTTGATACCTAACTGATGACTTACGACTTGATGTAAGTTTGCGAATTATCTTGTTTTTAATTTAAATACTACACTTCATTAAACTTGTAGTATTGTTTGGTTTCCCTAACCATAACCTATAAGCAACATAGCGATAAAACTTTAAATACACAGTAATCTTCAAAGGAACTATCACATCATGATAAATAAATTATTATTAATATTCTTCATCCTTCCTGTTCCGGGAAGGATGAATTCAAGGATCTTGGAGTTACGTCTAATAGTCAAATGTCTTTCTCTTCACATATGCAAAAATCAGGTAAAAGTGCCAATCGAATAATACGTTTAGTTTTCAGACAAACCACTCTTTTTTAAAATATTGATACTAAAAATGTTGTTTAATACTTTAGTAAGACCTAAACTGTGTTCGGATCTATTATCTGGGGAGATCAACCTCAAATGTACTTAGAAATTATCGAGAAAGTGCAGAATAAATACTTACGTTTCTTGTATTATAATAAAATATAATCATTGGACGGATTATAGAACAATTAGGACAACTAGATTACGGGAAGAACTTGAGGTTATCTCTATCACTAGTCGACGTAAATTGAATATGATGATTTTCTTGTATAAAATAATTAATTGTATATCGACATCTAGTAATTTACTGCACTTAATTCCTTTCAAAGTTTCCTCAAAGTTAACTCGACCTCTTTATTGTTTGGGAGACTAAGAACATTAGTTTGTTCTCTTCTTGAGGCCATGTTTAACTTGCCAATAATGTAAATAATGTTGCCGAAGTAGATTGGACGATGTCAATTAGACAATTTAAGAACAGTATTTATGAATATATTAAGAAATTTGGTGTATGAAGGAATAATTCTGGAAATTAGTCTTATTTGCCTTGTTTTTAATTCTCTACATTAATCAATATATTATTGATATATTTATCTATTGCCATACTACACAATGTTAGGATAAAATGTATGTATTATCAATTCTTACATGTAATTAGGTTATAAAACCTGTTTGGTATAATTAAATTATTAATATTCTAATTTTGTGCTAACCTACAAAATGTGAAATAGTTACGCTACTGACTTTAAATTTTACAATATGGCAGGGGTTTTGACAACAAGTTAGCGCAGACGACTGCAACTTCAGGTGGCTTCGACTTTCGTAAAACAGACTCTACCCATTGGAACGAAATCGACTTGTTTCAGCATTTCCTAAATGAATTATACCAAATATCGGGGTGGCTTGTTTTCTGTGACCCACCCTGTACATCGAAATACTAATTTTGGTGACGATGACGTACTGATCAAGATGTTTTAAACGTTCTCATATTTAGCGATTCTTTCATACAAAATTCTATTGTTATTGCTTTGACCTTTGTCTTAAATAGGTAGGATTCATAAATGCTTTACTATTTTAGAAAGAAACAATAAGCTGAATATATATATATATATATATATATATATATATATATATATATATATTATATATTATATACATATACAGAGTGTGCCACAAAAAACAGTCCACCCCGATATTTGGCAGTATTCATTAGTTTTTAAGGAAATGCTGAAACAAGTCTGTATTTACGATACAAACATGTCATTTGTCAATCCCCTCCCTTCCACCTCCCCAACCACTTATTTTTAAATAGGGAATATACCATGTGTAGCACATCATTAGAAAGGCATTTAGCTGGAGTATTCATACATAATGATCGTCAATGATGATTTTCGATATTTAGAATTACCATTTTGGAAATATTCAAAAAATACCTAAATTTATTAACTAACAACAGACTGTCTTAATATCAAATCGAGACTGTAGGATTTTTTTTCAATCATTCAGGAGTTGTTCAATTTTTTATCTGCCTCACCCCATAGGTGGAATATTTTAAAACCGAATGTGGCTCACTTAACTTTAAAATCAGTAAGTGAAACACGATTGGAAAGCAGATTCAGAGCCATTCACCCACTCAGATTTCAATTCCTCGAAGTTTGTAAGAGTTTACAGGATTTAGTAGAAGATAATAGAAGAGATATGAACACGAAACGTTCTGCGGGGTAACTATTAGACAACATTAAAACTTTTTAAATTCATTTGTTCTATCATAATTTGATATGATGTGCTAATAAAGGTATAGTGAGTAAAATGATCCATAATCCAAATACTTTGAATGAATGCCATAAGGAAATAAAAAGTCTTATCATTTATTTTACTGAAAAAAGGTCAGTCGAATGTTTCGAGATTTTTATGAATGACGCTGTAGCAAAAGCGGAAAAAAATGATATAGAGCAAACATTTTCTTTATCAAGGCAAAGAAAGACGAAGTGTCAGGTTTCATATGAAAGTGCAGATGAAGTAGTTTTGGATCAAAACAAAAATTTAAGATCAGTTTTTATTTTCAAATTTTATACACAACAATTCAATCCCTACAGAATCTCTTCGAGGGGATAGGTAAATGCAATGATTTATTTGGATTCTTGGATGGTTTCCAAAATCTAAAGTCTGATGTGATTAAACAATCATGTATGGTTTTGGCTTTACATACCCAACAAGAAGGAAATGTATGCAAACTTATTGATGGTCTTGATTTGCGTAATGAAATTCTGTCATACAAAATTCTTAACCCAGTTCCAGATTCTAGTGAAAATTTCAGACTCGCTCTTAGATATTTTAAATTATATAACGAAGAAAAATCTACAGTCTCTGTTTCCAAATCCATTTATACCATTGAGGATATTCCTGACCGTACCAATTTCGGTGGCATCAGGCGAAAGGAGTTTTTCAAAGCTAAAGCTTATTAAAAATTATGTGAGAACGTCAATGTGCCAAGAAAGGCTGTCAGATTTGGCAATCATTTCAACTGAAAATAAAATTTGTGAAGCCATTGACCACAACGAAATGATCAATGAGCTTGCATATGTGAAAGCAAGAAGTGTTACGTGGTAATACCCACTTGTTATTTAATTATTTTTCATTTATATGTATATTTTACATTTTTTGCGCTGAGAAGATCTAGTTTCTATGATTGTTTTCTGTAACATTGCGAAATCCTTTTGTTAATTAGCGAATTCAGTGTTTCCTTCTTTCTTTTATGTGATATTAGTGATATTGAAAATAAAAGTTTTTTAAACTTCTATCATTTTATTTTTGTTTTTTTGTATTGATTGTATTAAACAAATCATAAAAAAATGTTACGATGTAGGATGTAAGTATCTTGATCTTGAAATCATTACATTAGGTGCGCACAAAAAATCCTGCACGCAGTCGCTCACCACCCTAGGAACGGCCCTGTGAATCTACTTCTGTAACTGAAGCAATAATACGATCAAAGAGAGGAAAACATCGAAGAAAAAGATTTTCTAACACAATCAGAGCTTCAAAATATACAAAAAGCCATAGAGAAGTCCATAGAGAGACCGATAGAAAATTATTCTGATGAAAAAATTGTGAGTCTTGGTCCAAGTTTACCTTGCCCATGGTGTCGTGCCGTAAAATGGAAAGATGAGACTGAAGGAATGTGCTACAGTAGTGGCAAAGTCAAAATTTCTAAGCTTGGCCTCTATCCTGAACCTTCACATAGTCTACTGACTCATCAGAATCTGCTGTCAGAACATATTCAGAAGAATACCCGTAAGTATAAGGGATGTTTCTAAATGACATCTTTTGGAGAAAAAGACATAAGAGAAGGGAATTGTATGCCAACTTCTAAAGTTCAAGGACAGTTTTATCAGAGAATAGGCAGCTTGATGTCTGAACTTAACCAGAAGGCTTCTTTTCTTCAGATATACTTTGTTGGTGAAGAACATCATGAAAGAGGAATCTCCGTTGTGAAATTTATCCTGACGTTTATCCAGAATTAGTTCATCAACTGCAGATGTTTCTACATGAGTATAAAAAATATATTCAAGATTTTAAGGCTGCAGTAGATTCAAATCTTAAGGATCGATAATAGTTCAAAGTAATAATTAATGCTCATAAAAGGATTTATTATTTAAATACTTTTTATTCGAAAAAAGATTTTTGATTTAAATCTTTTCACGCAAAGTAGATGATTTATGGTTTAAATCATTTTTAACATGATTGGTGACAGCTCTGATAAATACACAAAAACACAACAGCAAATAATCATCAAAAATCAAGCTGCTGTTAATCGATAAAAATCAAGGTGCCTGCCTAATGTAAATTAAAATATCAGGTGACGTTTTGTCAGATACATCAAATTTCAAGTAAAAAAGTTAAATTATGGCTACTTTAAGTGAAACCCATCGCATTGAAATTCTAATTTTTATAGAATGTGGAGATAAAACGAGAACATAGCAGCAGGTATGCGATTTGTTTAATACAAAGTACCCAGACAGACCCATCCCCCGATCAACAATCAGTAAAATTGAGAAAAAATTTAGAGAATATAATCCTCATAATATCTACAGCAATGCATATGAAGTAGGGTGCACTTCATTTAAATAACTGGTACATCAAATTCTTGCCAAAAAGTCAAATAATATTAATTTAATTAAAGATACTAGCTGGATCTCGGACTAAGTGTTGAAAATAATCCTCATAATATTTTCATGCCAAATTGCAGCGAACACAGGCATATATCTCAATGGTCGGTATTACGTATTCTGAAAGCCGAAAAGTACCATCCGTACAAAATTTAGTTCAACTCAAGGATGATAATCCCGATCGCCGTAAGCAGTTTTGTGACATTTTGCAGGATTTATGTAACCGCAATCCATGTTTTATTAAACAAATTAGGTTTTCTGATGAGGTCACATTTTGCCTAAGCGGTTCAGTCAAAATTGCAGATACTGAAATAAGGATAATCCTCACTGAATGACTGAAGGTCATACTCATCACTATCAGAAAATAAATGTCTGGGCGGGAATAATTAATGACACAATTATTGGTCCTTATTTTTTTGAAGAAAAGGAAGGTGCGTTCTAATGCTGTCACGAAACTAGAACTTTTTGAAATGGCACTGTCCTGGAGTGAAGAAGAACCTGTAGGCCTCCAAAGAAAATTTTATCTCATTGCTGCTTATGAATTGGCTTGGAGAGGTGGAGAATCAGCAAATTGTAAGGTATTCTATTTCAAAATCGAGACAGACAACCGTGGAAGAGTTGAATATAACCCAGTGTTTATGAAGACAGCACAAGGGGGAAATCAGAAGTTGGCCGACAGTAAATGGTTGGTAGGAAACACTGCAGAAGATTGTGTATGTCCAGTAAGATTGTTTAAACAAATTATGGGAAGACGGGGAAACCATATCACATGTGAAAAAATTTTTTTAACTTCAAATCCTTTCTGGCAAAAAACAAATTCGAAAGGATGGTATAAGAATGCTCCTATTGGGATCAACGAAATATCTAAATGGACCAAATCTTTGGCGAAAAATATTGGACTTGATATCAAGCAGGTGAAAATTACGAGCCATTCTAATCGAGCTGCCGCCGTAACTGAATTGTCCAGGAGTGGTATAGGTGAACAAAAACTTACGGGACATGGCAACCCATCGTCATTAAAACCGCACCTTCAGTTAGATGAAGTACATCATAGAGAAATCATTGGTTCCATTCGTACTACCATCCAGGAAACAGTTACTACCACCGCTCAAAATACTAGCATGCAGCAAAATATTAACAAAAGACACGAAAGTTATGATAATCAAGCTATTCTTAATAATTGTGTTTTTAACAATTGTACTTTTCCGTTAAATTAAATAAACTAATTTAAATCTCATTTTTTAATTTATTGATTTACATATTCATTAAATTGTCTTACCGAATTACACTCTAGTTTTTTTTGAGTCGAAGTAAACTTGACATTTACAATTCGAATTTTGTTCCCATTAGGTAACTCAACTCAAAAAACTGCCAGAAAAAATTACTCGTCCTACGGGCTCGTCTTTTTTTCAGAGGCAGTTTTTTTCGTTAAATTGCTAGGCAAGAAAATTCTTATTGATACATGTCAAGTTTACTTCGACAAAAAAAAAGCTCTCCTGTAATATAAGTGAATAAAGTGTATTGTTCGTGCTGTATGGCTTTTGGAGATAAAGGACATAGACACTTTACCTTTATTAATGGTTACGATTTTTCTTCAAAAAAAGGTGTATAAATCAGCAGAAATACACGAAGATTCTACTCATTATGAACTTGCTGCGAAAGCAGCTTTTCAAAGTCAAAAGGGCTATGATATTTCAACTCTCCTGAATACCAACCAAACTAAACAGCAAGAAAGTGAAATTCCAACTAGAAGATTGGTTATCCAATGTTTGATAAACATAGTTTTGTTTATAGGAAGTTGACAAAGCAGAAGCTCTCGATTCATTACAAAATCATGGTAATTTCATTGAACATGGTCAAGTATTGTGCGCAAAAACAAAAACCTATGCAAGTGCAGTTAATCTTAAGCTAGACGAAAATGACATTGATGTCGAGTTAGAGTTGGACTTTAAGAGAAAAAGAACGTCAAAGAAAAAATTCATGCCCGGTGAAAAATCAAAAGATGAAACTCACTCTATTTCAAAAGATCAAGTTCAACATTTTAGACTGTGCGAGGATGAGTATCGAAGAAGATTTTGCGCAAACAAAGACGTTTTAAAGGATTTCTTTTGGGTTGGACCCCAAAAAGTTTGACTCTATCTTAAAACTAGAAACATTTCCTACAGAAGTGTTTCTAAACTGTTTAAAACTGAAAAAGTCAGCTGTTGATAGAGCTGCGACAGTTTGCACAACAATACAGCAACTTCATAGCGGCAGAAGTCCACTGAGAACTACGGAGACAGATGGAGTAACGAAGAAAACGATTTGGACCTAACCGAAGAAGCGGAAAAAATTGCTGACATTTACTGCTCTAAAAATAGACAATGTTTCTAGTGAAATTTACTGTCGCGACCTTTACTTTCTGGAATCTACTCATATTACTGTTTTATATGAGACTAACTGTTTCTAGATAATTCCACAATATATTGATAAAATGTTGAAAATTCTAAGAAATTTGACAATTGTTTCGATACTAAATATTATCGTCAGAATAACAGAAGTTACATTTCATTTGATGCCTACCTGATGTTTCATAATTATTTTTGGCTACACCAAGAAGTGACTTACCTTGTGATTGACTTAAAATATATTAATAGAAAAAGAAGAAGATATGATATTACAAATATCAAAGCTTAGATATTATTAGCCCTATGGGGATATCCTGGATATCTATTTCCATTTAAGATCAGTATAATTGTGCAATGATATAGAAAACCAGGAAAACTATATCTACCTACTGATCTTTACAATTATCACTTACCAAGACAGTTTAGTAAGTGGAGAACTCCCTAGATTTATCTGTTTAAGGACTACTTCATATTGTGGGTTTCTTAACTGTCTTCTAATTTTCAATTCTTCAAGGAAATCCAGTTCTTGTTTCTTATCACAAATATGTAGTACTTCTAGATCTGTGTTAGGTGTCAATGAATGTTTGGTGTCAAGTAGATGTTTTGCGTAGTTGGATTTATCTGGCTGTTTTAATCTGTATGCCCCTAAGTGTTCACTGTATCGGATTTCAAACTTCCTAAGGGTTTGACTGAAATAGAGAGCATTACATTCTGGATATGTAAGTTTATATATTCCAGACGTCTTTAATGGGGATATTTTTGTTTTTACATTTAACAATTTTTTACTCACGTTACTTTCTGTTTTAAAAGAAATTGTTGTATTTTTTGCTAAAGATATTGTTTGTCCACAAACTATTTTTCGCGGTTATATTAATTCAAAACACACACCATGGCTTGAAGAAAGGGTTACGAACTGCGCATTCTGAATTCCCACTTGTATCTAACTTCAAAATGCCCAGATAAATAAAACTGTCAAAAGCTCAATCTTGTCAAATCATAGAGTCTTGCGACGCCTCGAATAGAGGTTACGCAAGCGTCATCTGTTTTCGCGTAGAAGAGGAAGAAAACATTTTTATCTCTCTCATCTGCGCAAAATCTAGAGTCGCTCCTATCACGACACAAACCTTAGCTAGGTTGGAACTCTTAGGTGCTGTTCTTCTAAGTGACTTAATTCAGTATGTTTTGTCTACCTACGAAGGAAAAATAACTTTCACAAATATCTATGCATTTTGCGATTCTCAAGTAGTTCTTCATTGGCTTTCCTCACCTCCGAATCGTTGGAAAACTTTTGTCGCGAATCGAGTCAATCACATACAAGAAATCCTTCCATCTACTTTTCCGCATTATATACCGTCGTCCCAAAACGCAGCAGATATAGCTTCTAGGGGGGTATACCCTTCGCAACTTATTTCCCACGAAATGTGGTGGAATGGCCCTTCGTTTTTGTGGTCACCAGAAAACGATTGGCCCGACTTCAAAATTACACAATTTCAAATTGACGATATCGATGTAAATTTGGAAGACAAGCCACCTGTTTGTTTAAAAACAAATATCATTCTTAACTCTCTCGATTACCTTTTGGAAAGAAATACACATCTTTCTAAAATTCAGAGTATCTGTTGTTATGTAATTCGCCTAACTAACATTTTCAAAAAGCATTCATACAAAAGACCCTCTAGCATTCCCGATATCCAAAGTTTATTCATAAAACTAGTACATCCCAGTCCGGAGGAAAAGAAAAATATACTTTTCCTTCTTATTAAACGAGTTCAAGAAACTTGTTTTTTGGAGCTTTTTTCTACTCTATCTGAAAACAAATCAATACCTAAGCTTTTCAGAAAACTTTCACCATTTCTTGACAAAATGGGGCTTATAATAGTGGGAGGTAGACTTCAAAATTCAAATCTTTTATCCTATTCTGCCAAACAGACATCGATTAACAACCATCGTCAATATTTGCATCCAGGACCTAAAACCTTACATCATCTAATTTTACAACAGTTTTGGATATTGTCAGCTAAAAGAGCCATTCGACGAACCGTATCCAACTGTTTTCAATGTTTTAGGGCAAATCCTAAACCTTATAAGCCACCAATTATGAGCTCTCTGCCCTTTCACCG
Organism: Galeruca laticollis; assembly: GCA_963921935.1. Classification (NCBI taxonomy): domain Eukaryota; kingdom Metazoa; phylum Arthropoda; class Insecta; order Coleoptera; family Chrysomelidae; genus Galeruca; species Galeruca laticollis. The sequence continues at coordinate 170,104,858 of OY998180.1, forward strand.
CATCAATCAATTAAAACCTTTTTCTAGCGTGGCTATAGATTTTTGTGGACCCGTTTTCGTTATTCCCCACCGTTATCGAGGGTGTAAATCTTTTAACTCGTATGTCTGTGTGTTTGTCTGTACGACCACACACTGCGTGCATTTGGAAGTTACCATAGAATTGTCCACTGAAGGTTTCATCGCTGCCTTTCATAGGTTCATGTCCAAGCGGGGTAGAGCACTCGATTGTTGGACGGATCAAGGAAGTAACTTTCTCGGATTTCGAAATCAACTTCTTGAGTACGCAAAACAGGCGTCGGGTAAACTTTCAATCCGATGGAATTTAAGCCCTCCGTTAATCCTCATTTTAACGGTCTTGCGCAAGCCGGAGTTGAAAGTTTTAAAACTCATTTTGTTCGAGTTGTAGGCGAACAAAAACTAACGCTTATGGAAATGACCACACTAACATGTATCGAGGCTGTCCTTAACTCACGCCCTCTTTCCCCCTCTTCATCATATCCAAATGATCTACAACCCCTTACTCCTGGGCATTTCTTGATCCTAGAACCCCTTTAACTCAGATATACCTGAACCAGATTTATCGGAAGTTTCTCTGAATCCACTCGCGAGATGACAGCTTATTCAAAGACTCCACGCGGATTTTTGGAAAAAATACTCGCGCGAATACTTGCACACGTTGCAACAACGGTATAAATGGAATAATCCGACTTCGGAGGTTGAAATCAATGATCTAGTCGTTATTTCGAATGACAGTAATAAAAAAACCCTTTGAATTGGCCACTCGGGAGGGTAGTCGATGTACACCCTGGCACGAACGGTCAAGTGCGAGTTGCGACAGTTCGTAGGGCTGCCGGTATTTACAAAAGGCCAGTCATCAAACTGTGTCCTTTACTTAAAGAAAATTAATTTGTTTATCTTCTACCTATTAAATGTGAATGTTTTTTTTTCTTTTCATTTATTCTTTAGTAAATTTAATTCTTACATCAAATTCAGTCGTCAGTTACTCTTTTCTTTTTCTTTAATCATATCAAATCAGCTCAAATTCGTGTGTTGTGGAGGCCGGTATGTTTGTTCACAAACTATTTTTCGCGGTTATATTAATTCAAAACACACACCATGGCTGACGAACTGAACTTTGCGGTGTGTACAAAAGAAAAAATTTGAATGTGTGAAGTTAGCCAAGGAAAACAATTGTGTATTCAGAAACATTAAACGCCTTCAGCCGACTTTGAGTACCCGAAAGTGAACTCCAGAAACAAATTCAGTGAGAAATCTTTTCTCCATCAAGTAAATGGTGTGAAAATCGTTTAGAATCTTATCAACGGCAATTATTCAATCTCTAATTCAAAATTCTTCGCGGTACAGAATAAGATATAGTCCACGTTCTAATTGTCTTTTTATCGTCAGCTAGTATCGTGAACGAACAAATATTATCTTTGAAATATAATTAGAAATATTTCCTGCATATGTGATGGTTTTATAATTTTTTATTTTTTTTATTTGTCTAGAAAATATTAGTTGTAATGCCACTTTTTCCTCTTTTTTATTAATTAATTTATTATATATATGTACATATATATATATATATATATATATAAATATATATATATATATATATATATATATATATATATACAAATAGCAACATCCAACGGTTATCCATTACATATGATTAATAAATAAATTAATAAGAAAGAGGAAAAAGTGGCATTAAGACTAATATTTCCTAAACAAACTAAAGAATTAAAAAATTATAAAACCATCACATATGCAGGTAATATTTCTAATAATATTTCAAAGTAATGTGAGTACAAAATTGTTAAATGTAAAAACAAAAATATGCCCATTGAAGAAGTCTGGTATATATAAACTTAAATTTCAAGAATGTAATGATGTCTATTTGGGTCAAACCCTTAGAAATTTTGAAATCCAATACAGTGAACACTTACGAGCATACCGATTAAAACAACCAGATAAATCCCACTACGCAAAACATCTACTTGATACCAAACATTCATTGCCACCTAACGCAGAACTAGAAGTACTACATATTTGTGATAAGAAACAAGAACTGGATTTCCTTGAAGAATTAGAAATTAGAAGACAGTTAAGAAACCCACAATATGAAGTCGTCAATGAACAGATAAATCTAGGGAGTTCTCCACTTTTAAACTGTCTTCTTAAGTGATCATTGTAAGGATCTGCAGATATGGTTTTCTATATAATTACACAATTATACTGATCTTAAATGGGAAAAAGATATCCAGGATATCCCCATAGGGCTAATAATATTTAAGCTTTGGTATTTGTAATATCATATCTTCTTCTTTTTTCTATTAACATATATTAAGTCAATCACAAGGTAGGTCACTTCTTGGTGAAGCCAAAAATAATTATGAAACATCAGGTAGGCATCAAATGAAATGTAACTTCTGTTATTCTGACGATGATATTTAGTATCGAAACAATAAGTTGTCAAATTGCTTAGAATCTTCATTTTATCAATATATTGTGGAATTGTCTAGAAACAGTTAGTTTCATCTAAAACAGTAATGTTTCCAGTGTTCGACGTGTGATTTTTCTGTTCTGTTTGAACCTTACTGCATCTGGACTGTTAACCAACCTGTATATTGCATATAAATTTGTTCTTACCATACCTTGTACCTAAGTGAACGTGAACGAATTTTTTCTAAACTTCAAATAGTCAAAAATCGACTTCGGTCGTCTTTAGGCCAAGACCTTATGTCCAGTCTGCTTTTTATTAATGTTGAGAGGGATTTATTTTATGATTTCGACAAAAATAAAATAATAGATGAATTTTGACATAATTCATTAATACTTTAGGCTTTGGTGTGAATAAAATACTGCACTTCATTTTGAACTCCGTTGTAATTATTGGCAGTTCTACAGCATGTGTTTTGTAGTGTTCTGGTTTCCTAAAAATACTGTGAATTTCTTATTTTAATAAATAATAAAGTCGACAAAAATCGAAAATCAAAATATTCGTATAAAAACTAAGCTCAATTTCTTCTTCTTTATAAGAACCAAAATAGCGCATAACGTAGTTTCATTGTTTTCAAGCACTTAATCTTCAAAAAATTTCTGGTGGAGGGACTCCGAACACATCCCTTGCTGGGTGGTATGGAAGAGGGCCCCAAATGGCCCCAATCCGAGCCTGGATAAACCGGAAGTTTTTTAGAACGAACTTTTCACCTAATAAAAGAAAAGGAAGTCTTGGGTACCTATATGATTGAAGGATAGAAAATGAATAATTTGAAACAGAAATATATTTGTACCATTCAGTTCTATCTGGAAAGGATTAGTCTAGTCCACAAGTTGAAAGTGGATACAAATAGAGATAAAGCTCGTAAAATACGTGCGTTAGTTCATTGGTTCCAGAAAGATGTCTAGGAAAATGTATTGAAACCGTTTTTACCACATAAAAAATTACAAAAGTTATGAACAAATAAAGATGAAAAAAGTATTTATCAATAAACTAGCCGATTGTTAATTAACAAAATTTTATCAGTGCCTTGTGGATCCTTTTTTATATGCCTACTTAATGAAAGATTGAAACATTTTAATATTTTGTTTATTATAATTTTTTTAAGCTAACAAAAATGGAAAATCGAAGTAACGTAACATTGTATTTTAAAAATTTATTATCATATCACCGTTTTTGTATTAAAGAAATTAACAAAAAATGTTTTCTTCCATTTGTTTATAAACAAATTGACTACTTTAATATTTAAAAAAAATTCATTGTACAAATTATTTTACAATATTGTTGTCTTGAAAGTATTATGAATTAAAAAAAATATTCTTAAAAACCATCTTTACTTGATTATAATCGTTTTTTAACATTTCAAATGTCTTTTAAAAATCATAATTGACAGTCTCTAAAAAATAGTTTTATTGGCATTGTTAGTTTAATTTTTAGTAGCTTAAGGAAAAAGTATAATAAGATTTGTTTATAATAAAATGTTTAGTTAATGAACAATGATGTTAGTGTTTTTAAATTAAACTCACGGTCTCTAGTTAATTCCACAATATAATACAAGTTATTGAAAATTCTAAAAAATTGACAATTGTTTCGATAAATCAATATCATCGTCAGAATGACAGAAGTTACATTTCATTTTATGCCTACCTGATGTTTAGTAGTTATTTTTGGCTAGACCAAGAAGTAACCTAACTTGTGATTGGCTTAATATATGTTTATAGAAAAAAGAAGAAGATGTGATATTACAAATATTGAAGCTTAGATATTATTAGCCCTATGGTGATATTCTGGATATCATTTTTCCAATTAAGATCAGTATAACTGTGCAATGATATAGAAAACCAGGAAAACTATATCTGCTGATCTTTCGGTAAATTGAATAATCAAGTACATTATTAACTCTTTGAATTTTTAAATCAAGAAAATTGATTGAGCTATTTTCTTCAATTTCTAATGTAAATTTAATTTTCGGGTGTAAATTATTGATGTGGTTGAAAAATACATCTAATTGTCGTTCACTACCCATAAAACAAGCTAATATGTCATATACATATCTATACCAAAATAAAATATTTTTCGAAATATTACTTTCAAAGATCTTTCTTTCTAAATTGTCCATAAAAATGTTTGCTAAAATAGGTGATATAGGGCTTCCCATTGGTAAACCTTCATTTTGAATATATATCTTATTGTCAAAAGTGAAATAATTCTGATTAATGCATACATCAAATAAATTAAGTATATCTGATATTATTCCTAGATTAATATTTTTATCTTCTAGTAATTTTCTTACAAGTATTAGACATTCTTTAGGAGGAATTTTAGTAAACATATTAGTTACATCGAACGAAATGAGTTTATAGTTATCTTGCAAGTGGATTGCTTTCAACTTTTTGATTAGTTCTATTGAATTTCTAATTGAGTACTGAGATTCATATCCGTAAGTATTGAGTATATTGTTGAGCTTCTTTGCCAATATATTATTAGGAGCATTAACATAAGAGACTACAGGTCTAATTGGTTTCGTTATTTTATGTAATTTAACTGTTCCATATAATTGTGGACAATGAGGATTCTTATGTATGATAGACCTCTTTTCGTAATCATTTAAAAGATAATTTGAATTATTAACAATATCCCTTACATTATTAGAAAACTTCTTTGTTGAGTCTGCTTTAAGAACTTTTACATCGCTGGATTCTATAAAGTTATATACTTTGGAATTGTAATTTTCAATCGTCAAAATGACAGTAGCGTTCCCCTTATCAGATTTTGTAACTGTTAGGTTATTATTCTCTATCTTCTTTTTTATTGCATTTAAAACTGTAATGTCATTTTTTGTTTGACGTTTAACTTTTGAAGGTTCAATATTTTTGATTAAATTGGCAATTTTTAATTTCTCATAAAGAAAATTATTTGAATTAGATTTTAAAGCTATTTCTGACTCTGTAGCTATAATTTGTTTAATATTATTCGTAAATTTAGGTGGTATGCTGTACTTTAAACCTTTATTTGAAAATTCTATTTCACTATGTGTAAAATTAGTGTCTGAAAGGTTTTCAAATCGTGGTGCAAAGTGTGTTGGTATGTAAAATAAAGTTAATAATGTACTTGATTATTCAATTTACCGAAAACCAACACAGACTGATGTGACAATTCCATTCAATTCTAACCACCCTGTGTCACACAGACTAGCAGCATATAATTCAATGATACATAGAGCTTTTTCAGTTCCTATGAACAAATGTAATTTTGATAGAGAGATTAATACAATTAGACAAATAGCAACATCTAACGGTTATCCATTAGATATGATAAATAAGCTAATTAGTAAAAAAGAGGAAAAAGTGGCATTACAACTAATATATCCTAAACAAGCTGATGAAATTAAAACTTATAAAACCGTCACATATGCAGAAAATATTTCTAATAATATTTCAAAGATAATATCTTCAGCAACGAATACAACAATTTCTTTTAAAACAGAAAGTAACGTTACTACAAAATTGTTAAATGTAAAAACAAAAATACCACTATTAAAGAAGTCAGGTACATATAAACTCAAATGTCCAGAATGTAATGCTGTCTATTTGGGTCAGACCCTTAGGAATTTTGAAATACGATACAGTGAGCACTTACGAGCATACAGATTAAAACAACCAGATAAATCCCACTACGCAAACCATCTACTTGACACCAATCATTCATTGACACCTAACAGAGAACTAGAAGTGCTGCATATTTGTGAAAAGAAACAAGAACTGGATTTCCTTGAAGAACTGGAAATTAGAAGACATTTAAGAAACCCACAATATGAAGTTGTCAATGAACAGTTAAATCTAGGGAATTCTCCACTAATAAACTGTCTTCTTAAGTGATAATTGTTAAGATCAGCAGATATAGTTTTCCTGGTTTTCTATATCATTGCACAGTTATACTGATCTTAATTGGAAAAATGATATCCAGGATATCACCATAGGGCTAATAATATCTAAGCTTCAATATTTGTAATATCACATCTTCTTCTTTTTTCTATAAACATATATTAAGCCAATCACAAGTTAGGTTACTTCTTGGTCTAGCCAAAAATAACTACTAAACATCAGGTAGGCATAAAATTAAATGTAACTTCTGTCATTCTGACGATGATATTGATTTATCGAAACAATTGTCAATTTTTTAGAATTTTCAATAACTTGTATTATATTGTGGAATTAACTAGAGACCGTGAGTTTCATTTAAAAACACTAATATGAGCATATTCCACGAAGTAAGGGTCGAGGCAGTCAACAATGATGTTATTAATTAAAAAAATCGTTAGTTTATAGAGATCGTTTTTTTGGCTCTTAAAAAATTACAAAAGTTATGAACAAATGAAGATGAAACAGAGGTATTTACTTATTTGCGAATATATCAAAAACTATATACTATTAAGAAATCAAAAAAAATATTCTTAAAGAGGATAAAATTATAGTGGATTCTGAAAACTTCAAAGAAATAAGTATTAAACCGGACCCTCGTCTTCATTGAAAATAACAAAAAATGTTCAAAACAGTTTTCGCTTCGTGGAGCCTACTTAATAAGATCACGCGATAAAAGTTTGAAAAAATTTAATATTTTCTGTATTACATTTTTTTAAGCGACCAAAAAATGAGAAATCAAGGTAACGTAAACACTTTTTTAACAATTATTATCATATCACCGTTTTTGTATTTTATGAATTAGTGAAGACATTTTTTTTAATTAATAAACATTGTCAATAACAATATTTTTTATAGAGAACCGTCAATTATAATTTTTAATATAAAAAAATTTCTTAACTAATTATTTAAATATTTGAAATATTAAAAAACGATTATATCTAATTAAAAATTGTTTTTGAGAAAAAAAATTTAATCATATTTCCAAGACATCAATATCGTAAAAAAAGTAAAGTAAAGTAGTCAATTTGTTTATATACAATATATAAATGAATGGCGGAAAAATGTTTGTTCAGCTTAATAAATGTCTTTCTATAATACAAAAATGGTGATATGATTATTGTTGTGATTTGGCGAGCAGTGTGTATAGCGAAAGCAAGTTGACAAAAACTTTCTACCTCAATATGTGATTGTCGGACAGGTGTATACAGTCCTCTCTACAGGAACTTTTAACTAGTTTTAAAAAATCTATTAAAATATATTCATAAGAAAGAATTATGGACCTTTTTAAAATCCATAGTGGTTGACATAGATAAAGATTATTTATAACTTTGCGACAATGAATAGAAACTTTCGATTATGGGCAAGATTACACATCCTATTTTTGTTACAATGAAACAACTTATTTCCTTTGTCAATTAGAAAGTTACCCTTAGTCGAGATCTCAAGTATCGACCTTAATATAATGAAAAATTTTTACGATATCCAAATCTGTATAACAAATGGTTTTCTTTTCAGTAATCCACTGTCGAAAAATTATTACTTCACTTTCTCTTACCCTGTAACAAAAAGACGAATGCTCGAGCAAAAAGGGGCAGTAGGAAACATATCTCCGATAAACGTAGTAAAAAAAAAATCCGACTAAGCAGCGGTTCAAATATATTGTTCAAAACGAAGGCATTTCACAGTGTAACAAGTATCTTAAGATCTCAGTGAATCTCTCCGGTCAGAATAGAACTCCAATCTAATCCACTCTCAACTAAAATTAATACTAAACCGGGAAAATTACGATTTTACCTAAAAGTGTAAGAATATCTATCGCGAAATTCAAAAGTGCTTACTTGCTAGTGTCTGTAATTAATTATCTACTCGTCGCATAATTGTTGTATCTACCTTAATATCTGTTTTTCACAAGATTTGAGTTACGTTGTTAATATTGTCGTATTTAAGTGTTTTTTTATTTGAAGTTACTTAAAATAACGACTGGTTCTTCTTTCCAAAACCTAATCAAAGTGAAACAAAACAACAAAACCTTTGGTGTATCGGTGAACGACAAACACAACAGTCCACTCCAATAATCTAGCTCATCTACACCAATAATAATTATTTAAAAACAAAATTTTTACAAAGTTATCTTAATTTTTCATTTTTGTTAGCTTAATAAAATTATAATGAAGAAAATATTGAAATTTTTCACACTTATATTAAGTAGGTATATAAAACAGGCTCCACGGCGCGAAATATTTTTTGGCCAATTATTTGAACATTTTTTGTTATCTTCAATGAAGACGAGAGCCCGGTTTAAAATTTATTTTCAACAGGAATAAATTCTTTGAAGTTTTCAGAATACACTATAATTTTATCCTCTATCCTATTTCTTTAATTTCTTAATTGTTTATAGTTTTCGGAATATTCGCATGCAATTAAATACCTTTTAATCTTCATTTGTTTATAACTTTTGTAATTTTTTATGTGCTAAAAAATGGTCTCAATACTTTTTTCTATACATCATTCCGGATCGAATAAGCTATCGCACGTAATTTTACAAGTTTTATCTCTATTTTCCTCATATTCAACTGGTGAACTAATCTAAATACGTTTTATGAATGTTCTGTTATAATTCTAATATTGAAAGATAGTTTTACAAAACTATTGACCTGAATATTAATGTTTTCTTCAATCTAGAAATATTTTACGCCCATAAACATATTTTATTTTTGTTGTAAAAGCCATCCTAGAAAAATATTTAACCATGATACAAGACTAAACCAATTTACAGGAGCGAAAGTAAAATAGATTAAGAGGTTGTTATCATATCTTAAACAAACAATTAAGGGTACTAAATAAAGAAATCCGTAGATAGCATGATGAGCACTGATAGAAAATTATTTGACAAACAACTAGAGATTTTGTCCTAACAGACAGGAAGGAAAAAAAGAAATTAGTAAGATTACAAAAAAGATAAACTAAAGGCATGGAAATAGTTATTTGCAGAATAAAGATATAAAGCTAAATGAAATTAGAAAAAAATATACATTATCAAATGGAGGAGTTATAAATAGCTTAAGAGCAAAAGCAAACAAAAATTAAAGAGCTTGAGCTGGTATTGACATCTAAAGAGTATGGGAAAAAAATGTCGGAAATAATATACAAACTGAAAATTAAAAGAAAATCAAAGAAAACTTATAATGAATATCAATGAAAAAAGTATGGATGGGAAAGGAAAATATTATGAAACAAATAAATTAACTGATAAAGAATACCATGGACGAACTAAGTGATGAATGAAGATGTATAACGGAGAGCTGATCCTTGTGAAAGAAAGAAGTTGAATACTTGGGGCATATGATCACAGGATCTAAATATCGAGTGTTGCAGGAAGTATTGATAGGTAAGATTGAAGTAAAAAGAGTAGCAGGAAGGAAACAACCGAGGGAACAACATTCGTGGCTCAGAGACATAAGAAAGTTGTGCAGGATACCTGACATGGAAACCATCATACGAAAAGTACAAAACAGAATAGAAGAAGACAACAGAAGATCTGCAAATAATGAATAATAAAATAAATATTAAAAGTAACAAAATGCCGATACATGAATGGGCTTCGAATTTTAGCAATTAGAAGAACAATACAGGTTAAGAGGCAGTTGATGTACCCAGCACATGACTTTACTTTACGCTATTAGTTTTTAACCAATTTTTTTTCTTCTAACACTTGACTTGAAGAAATTTCAGAATAGTATATTAAAGTATAAGTGGATAAAGAGGTCTTTCAAACACGCGCGATTTTTCGAGCACGACGCCGCAGCCGGAATGCTCGAAATAGAGCAAGTGTTTGAAAGACCAGTTATCCACGAATACTTTACGCTATTTTTTTTTATTGGTGCACTTTGAAATCATAAAATATTATTATTATAATATTACTACAAAAAAATGGAAGTCTGTCCTCGATGCCCAGCCAAGTTTCGTGAAAGTCCATCCTAAATAGTATTCATTTTTATTTGACTTTACGAGGTACTGCTGTCAGATCAATAATCAAAAAGTTTCTTTATTTATATTTAAAAGGATACAATGCATATATGAATATATAAATAAATTTTGCAGAAAAAAACCGAATAAGACATTGGTTCACGATGAAAATATACAATTTAAAAACTAATAAAAAAAGTTGTCATTGATACTTACGTTTCTCGAGTTGTTGTTGTTACCATAGGGCGTGTTTGAAAGTTCGATTTAAACACGCTGAGGCGTGCTTTAAATAGGTGATATGAGGCATCAATAAAAAAAATATTTTTTAATTTCTTTAAAAACAAAATTTTCGTAAAACTAAATCAGATTGGGCTAAACAAATGGATGGAGTTTGGAAGGGGCATATACAGGACAAGATACAAGAAGAAACCGATATATTAAGAAAGGAAGTGGATCAGGCAATGTTAAACATTAGAATGTATGAAAAAGTTTTTGATACATTTAAAGGTGAGGTGAAAAAGGAATTTGAGAATGGAGGCTTGGTGATGAAAGTGTGTTAAACAATAAGAAGAAATAAATAAAGTATAAAATAATAGTCAAGAAAGATTAGGAAGAGTAAAACAAAATGTAAATGAAAAGGAACAACGGATAACAAATTTGGAAAAAGAAATACAAGGTAGACAGAAAACAGAAGAGAGAAAATAAAATAATACAGCTAGAGGAAAATGTAAGAAGAGGAGAATCGAGTACATAGGGAAGAGAAGAAAAATAAGTTTAGGAAACGAAGAGAGAATCAAGTAATAAGAACAGAGCAGAAAAAGAAGGATGATTAAAAATTACAAATGGTTTACATATCATGGAAGACGACATTATGGCCTAATAACAGAACCTGAGAAGCAACCATCAGATATCAAAATTTAGCAGTCGTATACGAGGCTTGTCAAAAAGTGTGATTTTGCTCAAGAGCAAAGAACCTTTATTTTTGACAATATCGAAAATTATTATATAGAAAAAATGTTTAGAATTAAAAATAACTTTCAAATGTTCAACATTGTTTATTTACATTAAAAAAATATTTTTTTCGACATTTTTTCTGTGAAAACATTTAAAATTTAAGTTTGCACATTAATGCATAGTTAATCTAGGATGTACTGGAATTTTTAAGAGTGGTACTTATTTCAATTAGGCTTTAAGAACTGTCAAAATATCGAAATCCGGGAAAACGTCATCAATCGTATTTTAAGTGGCACGGTATAAACACTGTTTTTAGGCAGTCTAATAGTGTTTATCATAGTTTTTAGATATCCTTATTTTACAGTTTTAGGTTGACAGACGTATTTGTTTATGAAACTGGAGAAATGCCACCAATATTAAGTATGGAAGAGAAAATTGGGATTGTGCTAATAGTAGGTGATAAATATATAACATTTCGAGAAGCTGCAGACATTTTAAATCATCCAGATAAAAATATTCACATTGAAACTGTAAGAAAAATATTTAATAAATTTTAGACTTGTGGAGATGTACACGATAAATTTTGCAAAAACTCCAAACATAATGACATGGCGTTGCAAGTAATGCTCTCTGTTATTGAACATCCTGAATAATCTTTGTGAAAAGGGCATCTTCATTGCAAAGTGATGTAAAAAAGATACATTTTCAAAGATTCTAAAAAAGCACAAATATCACCCTTACAAACCTCAACTAATTCATACTTTAAGACCATGAGATAATGATAAACGATTTGAATTCTCTTTGTCAAGATGTATTACATTTTCGGATGAGGCAACATCGTCATCAAATGAGACGGTTTCTAGACAAAACTGCCGTTAGTGGAGTGATACGAATCCCATTTTTCCGTTGAAAACTAGGGACCAGTAAGTATTCGTTTAAAACAAAATTGTGATGCCGAATTTATAAAAATGAAATAATTGGATCTTTTTCCCAGGAAACTTGCATGCGGACCGTTATTTGTGCTTTTTAAACAATTAAATAAGTTATTTTCTTGATAACCATCCCCTATTTGAACGTCAGCAGATATGGGATATGGATCCAGCAGGATAGTGCCCCATGTCACAGCAGATTAGATGCACGCCAATACATTGAAAATGTTTTCAATGGAAGAGTTTTTCATCGTTTTCGGAAATTTCTTGGCATTCGCGGTCTTCAGATTTAACCCCACTCGATTTTTCCTTGCGTGGTTACTTAAAGTAAAAGGTTTCAGATGCCATTTCTAGATGTGGACCGTTTAGAGAGAATGGTTAGAAATGTCTTAAGAGAATTAGTGTTTTAAATTAAACTCACAGTTTTTAGTTAATTCCACAATATAATAAAAGTTATTAAAAATTCTAAAAAATTGACAATTGTTTCGATAAATCAATATCATGATATTCATTTATCGAAACAATTGTCAATTTTTTAGAATTTTTTATAACTTTTATTATATTGTGGAATTAACTAGAAACCGTGAGTTTCATTTAAAACACTAATATGAGCAGATTCCACGAAGTAAGGGTCGAGACAGTTAATGTCTTAAGAGAATTTTGTAATAACGGTTACATGTATGACCAGATATGGAGGATATGTGTAGCCATTACTAAAATTGAGGATCGAGATTGTTAATTAGTATTTATGATAACAAAATAATGTGCAAGCTTAAATTTTAAACGTTTTCACTGAGAAAATGGCGAAAAAAATATGTTTTAATGCAAATAAGCAATTTCGAATATTTGAGAATTATTTTTAATTCTAAACATTTTTTCTTTATAATAATTTTCGATATTGTCAAAAATAAAGGTACTTTACTCTTGAGCAAAAATCAAATTTTTTTTCAAACCTCGTATACGACTGCTAAATATTGATTTCTGATGGATGCATTTTAGGTTTTTTTCATAATTCACAATTTGTCTAGTGTTCAATTTGCGTTTATTCATCATATATCAAAACAATATCAAATAAACATACGTTTAACACTAAATTACCAAAATAATGTTCAACTTTTCGAATAACACCCGTTTGTTTTATGTATGGGCTGAATCATTATCTGAAATAAAACACATATTTGTGACACATTTAACCACAAACATTACTTAAGTTACTCATCAACACTTTTCATATAATTGTAAATATTTGCCACTGTTACTGCAGCATTACTAGATATCTCTCAATTACAGGAACTTAGCACATACCACATTTCTAGATTTTTATCAGTTTCAAATTTTAATTACACGCATGAAACTATAAGATGAAAAAAAATGATAACAATACGTTCCATACAGAGTAGCTTAACGAAAACGAAACAGAATTAAACAAACATTTAAACTATAATAAAACAATCTTCAATTGATGGTGGCTCATTTAATATGTATTCCTCAACACAGCCAGCCATTCTTGAGGAAATATTAAACTTATAGGGGCGTCACAATACAATTCGCGTTAATAATTAACAACATAATGTAGATACTTAACGAGGAATTGAGGTAGAAGAATAATTAATGATTATACTTAGTTATAAAGTATCGGAATTGCAGGCACTATCCTTTCGACAACATTGTCTATCATCCCGCCCAACGTGTAACCCTTTATTTGTACCCAAATCAGTTCTATTGATTCGCAATAGTGTAGGGAAAGTCTTAATATTGTGTTACCAGGAACACGAGCTATTGTATCCACAACATACTGATTGTAGATTTGTCGATATTGCTTAATAATATATATTTCAAAGCTCAGTTTTACCATGTCGTCAGAAAATTCAACAGTCTATAGTAACAACCAATTTTGCATGTCTGTTTTTTTTCGTAGCTGTAGCGTAGTTTTAAACAGACAGGGACAACAGGTAGAACGTTACTTCTCACGTTGTGAAAGAAGAAAATAAGATGTAGAAGCTGAATGCGATGGTGTTGTAGAACTTGTAGTAGTAGATCTAAATTCGTCAGAATCTGATAACTACATAGAAGGTTCTGAGGAGTCTATAAATTCCGATGACGATGTGTGCACTTTGGTGACGTGGTGTAGAGTACATTGTGTTGGAGCAACAGTTTCTACGCGAACTTTGTATGAATTACTGTACTCTCTTAAACGCGTCTTCCCCTTATTTTGCACCACCATCATTCTTTTTCTGTAACCAGATCAGTTTATCTCAGTTTCTCATTATTTATCTGTGAGTTTAGCTCCGATCGTAATTATTCCTATGTGACCAGACCAATTAAGTTTTACCCTACATAAAATTTCAATGCGATTGAATCAATTTAAATTTTACGATTTTACTTACAATATGCATAGGGACGTTATCGAGACTATAATTGAAATTTTGCACTTTTACGTTTTGGTATGTCTCTTTCACTCGACTATTAAGTGTACTGAAAATTATAACCTTTTAATAAACTGCATTGTAAGTGTATCATCACATTTTAGTATATTTTGTACTGAGTTAATTATAATAAAAATACAATAAAGAAATAATTAAGTGATTTAAAACTGAATGTTATCATCCATTTGAGCACATTTCCAAGAAGAGCCGGAGAAAGGGCCTTAATTGACATCGTCGATCTGCATTACAAACAAAGAGACAAGCTAAGAGAATTTTTCATTGCCAAATATGTACTACATCAAATGTCACAAAAACAGATAAGAAACTCTCTAAAATCTCACAAGACACGAAGTGTGGTGGGAAATACGAATAAATGCTGAAAAATATGTAGAGAGGGCTTAAAAATCTCTACATGGAAGACCTGAACCAGCCGTATCGATGTAGAAGCATCAATGAGATGGTTCTACGTCGGGACATTGTTTCCGGAACAGAGGGATATATGATAGCTATATAGAATGAGGTTAGTAACCCCAACACCTATAAGAACAAATGTAGGAGGTGCCAGCATATATCAGAGACCATTCAGCACATAACGTCCGGGAGTCCAGCCATAGCGAAGACTGATTTTCTAATCAGTCATAATCAGCTATGTTACATTATACATCATAAGCTGGGTAATTAATTTGATGTAGCTAGCACCTACACACCATATACAAGTACCTACCATCCGCAAACAATGCTCTTGACCTAGAGAAACAACAAGAAAATAGAAAAGTATACTGATATTGCTATTGAGATAGGACATATGTGACATGCAGAGAGGGTGGAGTTGATACCGATAATCGTATCATCTACAGGTCTCATTCTCACATATCTACAGAACAAAAACATTCAACATGAATGTTTTTGCTACAGATCAGCCTTGATAATCAGGACCACCTTAAGAACACATATTGATTTACAGAGGGCGACAATTCCGTACAGTACGTAACTTTTTAAATATGTGATTGTAGAACCTAGTCCATTTGCTTCTTCGCTTGGGATAGGTGAATATGCTGTGCATGTGCTGAATAGGTGCATAATACTTCTGAAAATAATAATAAACATAATAGTATATGCATTTATTCGTCAAAACGGGTACGGCATTTATATAAGTTTTTTTGCCGTTTCTTCGCGAGTATGAGCACCTTCCCTAATTGTTTGTCATAGTATAATAACTGTTTCTTAACATTGCTGGGGTGTAGATAAATTCAGTAGAATTATTTGTAAGCGTAAGCATTATTGGATCATATTACGTTATTAGACTTATTAGACGTATTGACGAAGAATGAATGCAATCATTTATCCTGGTAAAGCTGTCTGATTTTCCGTTCTGATAACAGTGTTGCCAGTTTAATCTGCCGATGAGTCAACTGAAAATTGTTAGAGTATAGTTTCTGACTGAGAGCTTCTGACATATAATTTTTCAAACCAGCCTATTTTCCGGAAATTCAGTAGATTGCACATTGTTATGGAATCAGAATTTCGAACTCGTTTGAGAAGTAAATTAACAAAGGAGGTAATTAATTTCACATGAAATTCGAAAATTATTATTTTTAAACGTATCAAACATGCAAATACCCATCCATTTGAATAAATGTATTTTCCGCGATGTACACGGATAACACACGTGCTTAATATACATTTATTAAAAAAGCCAATTGTGCTTGTAAAAAGGCAAACCGAATATATGGTTTTCAAAAGTCAGTTCCGAAATTCCCGTATAAACCACTAGTAGAAAATAAAAAACAGTGAAATATAACCCAAATCCAATATCAAATAACTTTGGATACACAATTCAATTAAATTCGATTCACAAATTTCTAGTACTAAAGTCAAAAAGGCGAAGGAAATTTTGTACGTCCTCGTAAGTCGACAAAGCAAACTCACCATTAAGATCTATAAGCAGATAATTTGTCCCATTCAACATACGGAGCTACAGTTTTCTATCAAGGCTGTATACCAGTGTATAATAATAATAAATAATTCTGTAATAAATTCTAAGTAGTTCAAAATAAATGCCAAGATTAAAACTAACTTATCCGTATCTATGAGACGCCCTGAACAATATCCTATCATAAAATTGTCACTTGTATATCTGGATATATAGGACCCGTTGTACTCGCTCTTGTGAGCTGAAAATCAATAGGGTTCATCTGTGAGACACCCTGAAAAATATCCAATTATAAAATTGGTCACTTGTATACACTCCGGAGGCTGTATCGTGCTAACAACCCGAAATTTCTCCAAAAATGTGGCACTTCAAGTACCGTAGCAACCGTTGTACTGGCTCTAGTACGCTGAAAATCAATAAGGTTTATCTATAAGATGCTCTGAATAATACCCAATCATAAAAGTTGTCACTTGTATACACTCCGGAGGTTGTATCGTACTAACAAACTGAAAATTCTTCAAAAATAACAAAAATGTGTTACTTCAAGTACCATAGCACCCGTGTACTAGCTCTAGTGCGCTGAAAATCAATAGGGTTCATTTGTGAGACAGCTTGAAAAATATCCAATTATAAGATTTGTCACGTGTGTACACTCCGGAGCGCTCCGGAGGCTGTATCGTGTTAACAACCCGAAATTTCTCCAAAAATGGCCAAAAATGTGGCACTTCAAGTACCGTAGCACCCGTTGTACTAGATCATTGTGAGCTGAAAATCAATAGGGTTCATCTGTGAGATATCCTGAACAGTATTCAACAATTGGACTCCGGAAGCTGTATTGTGCTAACAAGACATCTTACGAAAAGTGGCCGACGACGACGACATTCACACAGGATATTTTTGTAAAAACTGTTTTTTCGTATTGTTATGGCTGAAAACAGAAAAATAACTCAAAAAAATACAAAATTCCAGCTTTTTTTGGGTAAACCAAAATACGTTTCTCGCATATTAGATAGGGTGGGGCGGAAAAGTAATAACGTTATGGAAAATAAAATCTAATAAATTTCCTCGCTCCTGGCTTCATGAGACCATCAATCAGAAAATGTGTATCAAATATTTCATATTAATTATATCTAAAGTATCTCCTGGACCACTTATTTACAAGACTAAAAACAGACACACTTGTAGGACTCTACATAGTAATCTATTTTGTAATCAGACATTTACAATCTCGAACAACAAATATCGACCGATCTTTCTTTCCGGGGTTGTTCAAAAATTCTAAACACATACACTCTTACAGTCATAGTTGCTATTCATCATAAAACCAATAGATTGACTTATTGAAAACACCGTTTCCATCAATCTTTCATGGAAAAGCCACCCAATAAATCTGTATAGTCGTAGTTAATAGGAGAGACAAAGGAAAAAAAAATCACTACTATGTAGGATAATACACCATGTGCCTAAATCAAAATATTTAGACGGGGATACCACCACGTATATTGTATCAATTAATTTTTCTCAGTGATGAAATATTTTACAAACTTTCAAGGAATTATTTTTTTTTTATTATACTATTGAATAATTATGATATACCTAGTTTTAAAACGATTATTTTGGAGGAAATTTGACACAGTATTTTCTTACTATTAAAATAAATAATATACTTACATATTAGTTAATAAACTATAATGATTGGATAGTAATCAGCTTTATAGACATTTGTAACACGTCATTAGTGTAATTAAATATAATGATTTTGATTTAGTTCCTAAAATAAAATATTTTTCTAATATTAAGAATGGATAATAATCGTTATTAATATTAAGTGTTTGATAATTTTTTGGTAGATTGATTATCTGAATGTAAAAGTTATACTACAGCGGATATTAAGTTTATCCAGAAAATCTTTTGTGGAAACCTTATGGGATGAAGAATCAAGTTGCAAAAAGAGCCACCATTGGTAGACAGAATATATAGACAATAACATCGTATCTAAATGTGAGAGGGTAAGCCCAATATCCACACTGTATCTGTTGCATTGGTTTTTGTGTATGCTACGCAACAAAAACTTTTCAGGTTTATTTTAAGTCACACGAATATATTTATTGACGGACATAAAAAGTATGTTGAGTTGATTATAGTTCCATCACAACCACCCTTTAAAAAACTGGGAATTAGGTATGTGTATGTAGTATCATCTCGGTTAACCTTCGGATACACCCAATGCTGAGAACATTATTTGTCTTTTGTTTTAATTCATGACATGTTTCTATGCATTCAAATGAAAAACTAACTGTGCATTTACATAACATATTTTATTAATTTATTACAATTTTTAAGTAGATTTCTATGAAAGTAATGCGAAAGTGTTCAAGGCCTTCTAGTATATTATTAAAAATATATATATAAGTAATAGCAAATTTTACTGTTATCAAATAGAATTTGTTTGAATTTCACCTGTTCTCTTAACAAATTATGCGAAATATACCTACTTTTTTCTTATCGTTGTACTCTTAATTTGCAATTTTAGTGTGTGACACATTTTTCTTTTAATTAGCAAACGTAGTGAATCACGTGTGGTACTGAAAGTGCTTTGAACACATTTTATTCATCCATCGGTAAATGAGAAATCCAGATTTTCAGAATAATTAGCTTTGAAAAAATCTAATATGTTAACATGACTAACATACAAACATACTAATATGATATAACAATTTTGTCGAAATATCTATGTTTTATGCATGATTTATTTTCTCACTGAACCGTAAATGGGACATTTAAATTAAAGTGAAAAACAGGATGATTCATTTCATAAACCACGATCATAATGAAATAAAAGACTCTATATAACATTACTCAACGAATAAATGATATTTTAATGAATGATGATGTGATAAAAATAAGAGAAATGAGGATTACATAATATAAACTGAAAGTAGTTAAGTAATTACACGAGGCGCGCCGAAACAATGCGCGCATATAATCGCTACTGTATTGGTAAATGTAAATGGCGAATATAAGTAACAGATTGCCTCGATAAGTGTGTCAGTAAAGTGAATGATCAAGGTACAGTTGCTTACCCTAAGAAATAATTAGTCCTTAAGGGGTTTCCGCGACTGGTATATCCTGATGGTGGTCGCGAGCACCATTAAATAATACACCACCATAGCACTGAGCCATAGCTCCACCACACTACCACTCTTAAAATCGCCGTAACCGAAGAGTGTGCACCGCGTTCAAATGCGTCCTCTCGCTATCTTACCTTCGCGTCGAGTGTATATTTCTGGAGCACGAATTTTCAACACCAGGCTGCGCCACAAATGAAAGTAAAAGTGAACGAGTGCGAGCCTTCACAACCAAGTCGAACTCGGAATGCACAGTGTTTATTCAAGCAAGTCTCCTCAGGTCTTCCTGAAATTTAATGGTCTTTTAGGTACTGTCGCTACAGACGCCGCTGATCTACACTTAATTAATTATTTAACACCTTCACTGTAAACGTATCCGAAAATATTAAGTAACACGACTTTATTAACAAGATCACTCATATTATTAAATTAATTTATTCCTTTACTTTTCCCCTTTTCTTTGCGTAGTCCCCACTACTGCGCACAAGTTTTCTTCCTATGCTAATTCACTCCAAGCCAATCTTTCTCTAGTACTTTCAAGGTCGTGACTAACGCAATGACTTAATACAATTTTATTTAGTTTTGAGTATTATTTGAATTTAAAAATGAAAGAGCGTGTCTGAATTTCTTCATCACAATAAAATATCAGTATTATCCTATTTTAATTAAAACTATTCCTAGGCGCTTAAAACTTGTGCTGTATAATGTATTCGTGTTGTCGATGTTTGTGGTTTTGTTTCTGTCCTGTCTGCGCGATTTGCAGCAAGATACCAGCATTCCGCCGTCATTTGCTTTCACCGACTTCGCCAAGGAGACTCGTCGCAAAACTCTCAAATACGACCGAACAAGCGGGGCCCGAGAAGGGGCCACAACCGGACTTTCACAATACCCGCATGCCAAGAGGGGGAACTGTTGTATAATATCGATGCAATAACAGACCTATGCTATGCTGGGAATAGAAAGAAATATTTACTGCATCTCTCGAATTAAATCTTTTAAGCCAATTCATCCAGTCTCTTTATGACCGTTTATTGTTAACGAGAAACGAAAGTTATATATATATATATATATATATATATATATATATATATATATATATTCATATATATATATATATATATATATATATATTCACTTATTTCTCTGTCCAAAAAATTACATACGAATACCTACACAAAATTTAGAAAACAGAATAAATGGCCATAAATATACTAAAAATGCATTAACAGCGTTACACAAACATGAACAAAATTAAAATCATGAATTCGATTTCAAAAACACAAAAATTTTAAACAAGGACACGAATGATCAAAAACTTACAACTAAAGAAATGATATATATATATATATATATATATATAAAACAAGGTAAATTTTCAGTAAATGACAAACAAGATAGAAAAAAGTTGAATCAAATTTATTATTTATTTATTCATTATTATTCATTTTTAAAATTACTATATTTTATGTTCTACAATGTTAATAATATTTAATTACACATTTTTTTGAAAATGCCCCTGCAGTAGTAGCGAAACGTTAAAATTGATTAAGTACGTATTCCAAAAATATATTATAATTATTATATTTGATTAATTTTCGAAACATATAAACCCAAGAAAGAATAATTCTATATATATATATATATATATATATATATATACACATACAAATGGGTATATAGGGAATAGATCGATGAAATACAACAGATTTGTCCAAATATTATTCGTCCAAATTATTAGTATTACCTTCAAAATAAGCTCCTTTCGAAATAATATACTATGTCAACGAATAATCTACTTATTGAAACAATTTTCTAACCTGTTCCTAGCAATCGACTTCAATACTCGCCAGGAATTCTCTTTTATGCGTTCTATCTACCGAAAACGGATGTCTTGAAGTTAGTTTAGGAAAAACAAAAAAGTCGGCTGGTATCTTATCGGGAGAATACGGTGATTGTGTCATATAGTTCGCTGAGTTTCTTGCTAAAAATTCCTTCTAAATGTCAACCTTGTGATCTCAATAGCTTATTAATGGATTGTACCACTTACGCGTTTTTTTAAAACGATTCATATATGTTTCTTGAGTTTTTAGAAGTTTCGGTCCTTTAAGAAGTCTGTTAATTGAACACATTTTCCGAATGTACATCAAAAATAATAAAATATTTTTATACATAAAAACTATGGACATGTTTCATAACATACCTACACACAATTATTTGTGTAATATAAGTTACATTATATAATTTATCATACAGTGTAAGCACCTTGAATATAATTGCGATAGTTTGAAACCTTCGTCGGTTATTTAAATCTGATGTACGAATGGTATATTATGATTATTTCTTCAAGTGTTTGGTATGAATTGAAATTGTTTTAAATATAAATTGATTATTAAGGCTATTGTGTGTGGATATAGTTGTTATTGATGTTGCATTTTTTATTTCTCTTGGTTTAGAGTACAATATACAATAATATGCTTTACATTTATAGTTATCTCATATAAAACAGCTTCTAGAAAATTCCTTCATTAGTAAATATCCATGTACTACCAGACAATGTAACATCAATTGTTTTTTGTGGATTGGACACTTCGCTGATTTCGCAGTAAAATCTGGGTTAATTTACTTTAATTTATGATTTGTATGCTTCTGTAAGCTTTCCAGCATGGCATCAGTTTTTGATATTGAAGCATTCAATAATATCCAGTGTATCCAATCTGCAATAAACTTCCGTTAGTTATTCATTTACCGATACTCTATTAACTTACAAATACAACAGCGAAAAAATAATGCTGCTGTTGTATTCGTTTGAAAGTTATGAGACAAAGGAATTAATAAATGTTGTTTAAATAATTAACAAGTAATTTTTTATTCAATTAGATGTTTAAAATGGCCTTCATCTTCTATTGGACAATATCCACGTCTCTTGCAAAATGATGATGACTATTTTTCATCTGCCATTTGTTCCTAAGATCATTCAAATTATCAGATTTTGTGTGAAAGATATGAAGACCTTGCTGGCCACGTATCTTGAAAAATTTCACTCAGGTAATTGCGAACTGCAATAGTGAAATGGATTAATGCATAATCCTGCTGGAACCAAAGCTCATCTCAATTGTTATTAGCAACATACCTGATTATAGGAACTAATTGATTTTGTAGGATTTCTAAATACTTTTGAGCATTTAATAAAAAATGGAGCAATAACAGAAGTTCCAATACGTGCCTACATATTTACTTTTGAAGGTATTTGTGTTCTATGTTTCCACATCCATTAGATATTGGTATAACTCCAATATATGCAATAGTGACGATTAACGGTACCGTTTAGCATAAATATAACTAAATCAGAAATAAAGCTAAGTTATAACAGAACTGCGCGTCAATCAAGTTTACCAAAATTCAAATCTGTGATCAAAATCATCTTCAGACTATTATTGTAAGCGCGTTACTTTGTATAGATGAAATTTGTTTTAAAAAACTGTTAACACTAATATCTCATTCTAATATAGTTTAACGAATTGATGGCCCTCGATTTTCTATAAAAGTTTGCAAAACATCTTAGGATTTGACATTATTAGTCGCTCTCCCTGTGGCCGGCCACTAACGGCCATTTTTAATTAGTCATGTTTCCTCAAAGCGATTCACAATTTTCCAAACAGCAGTTTGTGTAATTGTGTTCCGATTTGAAAAACTATTATACCAAAGACTACAAAACTCCGAAGAGAAGCAGGTAATAATGAAAAAAATTGTAATTTATATTGACGTAAAATATTCTGATTCAACCTCTGTACGCACAGGTAACGTAAAAGAAGGGTTTGATTATTTAACTTCTAATCTATGACTATGCTAGATTGAAAATTTAAAATGTTTTTATATTTTATTATACAAGGTAATTCTGCTTTATAATAAAAATGCTGTTTCTGCAATCTAGCAGATAAATTGAATTTTCTAGTCTCGTCATCATATCTAAAATTACGTTATAAGTGTAATTAAAAGCGCATTGAACATTATACTCTAAATACATATTTTCTACGTTCACTTAAGAATCTAATCTAATTATCGTTGTCAACTATATTTGTTTTAATATTTCTTAGTTATACTGAAAGTCCGGAATTGTCTAATTAGAATCTATTGCATATTCATTTTCTGATTTGTTTTACATGTACTGCAATGTCAACTTAACTAATAATGTAATTGATTCAAAAATATGAACAAAAGTGTGACTGAATTTCTGCAGTTTGACATTTCTAGGGTTAATAGAAAGAATGTCACAATTATGGGTGCCATTTTTTATTTTGACTGTTGCGTCTCCACCAATAAATGTTTTATGTTAAATTAATCACAGGCAACGATAGTTGCCGAATGACGCAAGTACACCCCCACAAAAACCACCACACCGAAAAAGCCCAATACAAACTGCCTACGGCATGTAAATCAAACAGTGAAACGTCACTCTATACAGGGTGGAATGGATACAATATCGATTAAATGGAGAAAAAGTTTGGTATATTTATGGGGAATTAGATGTTTCAAAATAATTTGAAATATCTCGACTAGTTCCGGAGATATTCGACAAAATCCTTTTCGTTTTTTAAATGTGCCGTTGTTATTATAAAATATATCAAAAAAATGATTCTCAACTCTTTTAATAAACAAGGTTTTTTATAAATTACCATACCAAAAATTTCTATACGACGTTTCGTATTTACAGGGTCACCATCAACTTCATTTTTTTAAATACGGACCTGGATTCTTTACTGCGATATTTTTTACGTTTTGAATAGATATACAATGATATAGCATATTTGCCGATTCTACCACGTTTCGTCTTTCAAAAACCAACATCTTTTTTAAGTCCGCTCTTCTTTACTAAAGTCAAATTAATAATTTTAAATATTGGGCATTAAATAAGAATTTAGAAAGAAAATGAATGCATTAAACATGTGTCCCAAAATCTGTTAATTTGGTTAACGGGAAATGTATGAAAATCGGTTAATAAGAACTAGGTGTTACATGCCGAACTAAATAAAATCGTTTTATAACTTCATAGTAGTATCTAACTTTTGAAAATTTGAAAATAGTATCGTTTCTTTTTTATCAAATCAAGCAGTCTGTAAATAATTTACGTAATCGAAATTTCCATAAAATATTTCCTAACGTAAAGTTGAATACACGTTTGTTTCTATCTTTAATATTTCTAGATTTACATTCACGATTTCCTTTAAAAATATTGTTAGCCATGGATGTCACAACCAAAACTTTTGTCAAACTGCTTATTTATCTGTCAATTGAAATACGGGTTACTAGGTATTTCCTTTGATTTTCAAGTTTCAAATGATTTAAAAAGTAAATGAATATTATGGCTCGTTACACTGACGAAGAAAAGAAAGATATATATGTACGATGTGTACATATAATGTCATCGAAATGAATTACAGGCAGCTCAGGCCTATTTCGAATTATATCCAGAAAGACAGCAGCCATCGTCAAGGATATTTTCGCGTATATCAAAGAATATGAGTGAGTGTAGCAGTGTTAGAAAAAGTAGAACCAAATATCAGGTACTAGATACTGTTAACGAAGTTAATGTTCTTGCTCAAATTTACATTAACCCTGAAAATTCGACTAGACGAATAAGTATAGAATGTGCAGTAGGTACTTCCACGGTGTCTTGAAGAAACATAAATACCATGGGTATACATTTCAGAAAGTGCAGAAACTACACGCTGGAGACTTTGAGAGAAGGATGACGTTTTGTCGTTGGTGGAGACGAAAATTACTCCGTGAACCATATTTTAACAAAAAGATACTTTGGACTGATGAAAGTGCATTTAGTAACAGTGGAATATTCAATCCAAGAAAGAAGCATGTCTATGCCACTGCGAACCCCCATTTAATAGAGGAAGTTAGGCCACAGGTCCGTTTTTCGCAAAATGTGTGGTGTGGTCTAATCAATAATCAAATAATTGGACCAATATTTTTGGACGGTAATTTAAACCAGTTCCGATATTTAGAGTTACTGGAGGAAGTATTCGATAAGATGTCCCTAGAAACAAGACGAAATCTTGATTACTTTATGCAGGATGGCTGTGGTGCGCATAATGCGAGAAGAGCTGTACAGTATTTAAATGAATATTTTGGAGATAATTGGATTGGTACCAACGGGTCAACAAGATAGCCTCCTCGATCCCCATGTCTTAACCCCATATAATATTTTGTATGGGGCTTCATAAAAAACGAAGTTTACAGCAAAAATATGCCAATTAATATACTAGAACTGCGTCAACGATTAGTAGATGCATTTCGAAAAATTACTCCCGAAATAGTTGAACCAGCTACATCTCATATGTCAAGGAGAATCGAACTAGGTATTGCACAGAATGGACGTCATTTTGAACAAGTTTATAACTTATTTTTGATTGAAGTTTTTTATTTATGTTTAACTTTAACTTTAACCTTAGAGTGTCATTTGTAAGTACTACATCATTATTTATTCATTGTCATTAAGTTTCACAATAAATTGTTCAATTTAATCATTTTCTTCCAAAATTCTTATTTAATGCCCAATATTTAAAATAATTAATAATTTGACTTTGGTAAAGAAGAGCGGACTTAAAAAAGATGTTGATTTTTGAAAGACGAAACGTGGCGGAATCGTCAAGTACGCTATATCATTGTATGTATCAAAACGTAAAAAATATTGCAATAAAAAAATCCAGGTCCGTATTTAAAACAATGAAGTTGATGGTGATCCTGTAAATACGAAACGTCGTATAAAAATTTTTGGTATGGTAATTTATAGAAAACCTCGTTTATTAAAAAAAGTTGAGAATAATTTTTTTGATATCTTTTATAATAACAACGGCACATTTAAAAAACGAAAAGGACCATTTTCGGATTTTGTCGAATATCTCCAGAACTAGTCGAGATATTTCAGATTTTTTTGAAACACCTAATTCCCCATAAATATACCAAACTTTTTCTATTGTGTCTATTGCGGCTTACGAGATCTCTGTATACGTTAATTAAATCCGGTCCACCCTGTATATACAGTAATTTTTTTGTTCATACAAATTGTCAATTTTCAAATGGCTGAAAAAATAGGAACGCGTCCAACGATCATGATGGAATTCTGTCAGTTGACTTGGAGCGCTGAGGTGATGCCCCAGTAAAATTTTCAGCCTCCTAGCTGTACTCAAAGCTGAGATACAGGTGCCGATAAACTGTCGGCATATATATTTGTGGCATATTTGTAATGGTTCTAACGATTTCGATGAAACATTACAGGATGAAAGAGCTCGAAATGTTATTACGATCGCATTATACCACGATATCTGAACAAATCCTGATAGGGTCCTAAAGGCCATCTAAAATTTCGAAAATATGGAAATTTTAAGTTTTTTCCAATTTATACGATTTTTGACCGCGACGAGGTAAAAATAGGTGACTCAAGTACACCCCTTATACACTCCTTATAAAAAATGTGATATCAAATCATACGATGTAGAGGGGGACACAAGTACTATATCTAGTTATAATCTTGTTAAGTTAAGCTAAGGCTATATATTCACACTTTATTCCTTATTAATTTGAAAGTTTCAAATAATTGATGTTCTTGCGTTCAGCCCTGTTTAAATATTGTTATTGTTTGTTTGAAGCTGACTTGTTTCTTTCTTTATATTTTTCCAAAAATTATTAAAATTTCTGTATACATTTAAGACGGACGTGCAAATTAGGTTCGATTCAGTTCATACTACCCAAAATATATGTGATTACAATGAACAGAAAATACTCCATTCAATCAATTCGTCCAAAATACAATACAAAGAAAAGCTCCATCCGATTTATAGGTACTATTAAAACACGTAACAAAGGAAGGACCCCATCCGAATTACTCTATAATACACAACAATGAAAGGGCCCCATCCGATTTATAATATTAAAAGACATTAGAAACAAAAGGCCCCATCCGAATTATACTATTGAAATGCATTACAAAGAAAAGGCCGCATCTGTTTCATTTGAGTTGTCAGAAGTACAAAACAATGAAAAAGCTTTTTTTGTCTGTACTACAATAAGACCGGTTGAAAAAGAAAATGCATTGAAATGAACCTGTGAAGAACACAAACAAACACTAACATAATGTAAAGTTTTTCTTATTTATTAAAACGTTTTTATTACGGGTGGGATACATTTTAAACACACTGTAGGTTCACTTACTTAGTTTATTTATTCACTACACTATTCACTAATTATATACACAGTACATTCACTTAAACTAATTTATATAAACACTTAACTAATTTATATGCACTTATTTACTGTTTGCTATTTCGGTGTATTCTTGTTTATTTCACGAGTTCACTTTATCAACTAAACTAACTCTTCCTGGTCGGTCCCTTATATATTAGTGCCTTTTTCACTAGACAATTCTAGATTGCGGCTTAAACAAAAACAATTGGCTTTCTGGCATTTGCTAGATAAGACTGGTCACAAAAACAATGTCTAGATAAGATAGTCACGATCGTAAACAATTCTTAGAAATCCCTGCGCATCCGCTATAATTTTAACTTTCATACATGGCTTAGACAGAGACGGATTTAGTGGCTATACCAGTGTGCTGTTTCGTAACAATAATTTAAACAGGGCTGAACGCCAATACATCAATTATTTCAAACTTTCAAATTAATAAGGAATAAATTGTGAATATGTAGCCATAGCATATCTTTATTTTAAAAACATTATAAGTAGATATAGTACTTGTATCACCCTATGCATCGTATGATTTGATATCACATCTTTTACAAGGGGTGTACTTGCGTCACCTATTTTTACCTCGTCAAGAGGTTTTTGGACTGTTAATATTTTCTGTAGCTTAAGTATGTTTGCTTTTCTATATTGAAATGTCCCGTAATTATTCCATAGGATTTTAGATTTGTTACTGAGTGCATAAAACATATTTTGATGGGTTCCTAAATTCGTTTTGGCTATTTAAGAGATATATGTTCAGTAATATGTAGTAGAGTTGAATCATTCGATTTCGGCCACCACTCATTATCATCATGAATGATCTACCGGTATCAACCAAACTAAAGTTTTGTTGTGGAAAAATAACTCTTTCTGGATGATTTAAATTTCACCCTTCTATTGTGCTTCGTTTGGTGCTGAGGCTGATAACTCCAAAAATTATTTTCGAAAATTTGGGCAGGTCTGAATGTTTTGTTTGTGGAAATACTCATTGGAGTTGGTCTTTGAAATCTTTGATGTTTGTTAGGTTCAAATGTATTTGAGCTATTATTGGAAAAAATTGTACTATTTATATGCGAAAAATATAGGTTGCTGAACGATTTCAGAGATTTGAAGGCGAATTTTGATTTATTGATTTTGCACTGGACTCTGCTTAAGATGTGGTAGTTATGTATCTTACATATTAAAAAAAATTATGAAAACTGAAGTCTGGCTGTTCTATCCGGCCGATTTCCTTCATTTTTTATAAATGAAAGGTATTTAGACACAGATGTCATCAATCATTCAAATTTACTCAACTCCCACCTTACTCAAGTTATACTCAAATGCGATTCTTCCCTGTACATTTCTTATTGGACTCATTCACTCAAGCAATTCGAATTCTTATAGCTCCTCGTCTAATGAATGGATCTTGATCAGAACACTCAGCTCTTTCTTTTGAGCTATTAACTGCTTAAATTCGTTGAGTTTGAGGAAACTTTTGCGTGCACAATCAACTTTACATTCAGTGTTTTTAAATGAAACTCACGGTCTCTAGTTAATTCCACAATATAATAAAAGTTATATTGTGGAATTAACTAGAGACCGTGAGTTTCATTTAAAAACACTAATATGAGCATATTCCACGAAGTAAGGGTCGAGACAGTCAACTTTACATTCAATTTTTCAAGATTTTCCTTCACTCAAACCTCTATAACTAGAGTTCTAATTAACGTAGCCTGTTGACACAAGTTCAACTTCTGGAGTAAATATAAGTAATAACACAAACTGTACAATTAATGTTAATATTCATCCTAAATAATACAGGGTATCCCAAATAAGAGTGACTGATTTTAAGCATAAATGCCCAGCTTATTAATTGCTCCAAAGAGATGAGGTTTTCACTAGTTTGTCAAAGAGATTTTTTTAGGCTTGGCTGGCATTTCATCTCATCAACACTTTTACTAATGTTGGTCAAATTCAAAGGGGAAAATATGTATTATTTTGAATGGAACACCCTATAATTTTGATCTCATTCGAAAGAGCAATCAGTCTCCTTTCCAAAAATGTATAGTTTTCTATCTTTTATTTCATTAACAACAAAGATATTCGAGGTTTCATGTAGTAGTACATTTTTTAATTAGTAGTTTTATATGAACGTATTTTGATGCCTAAAATCAACTCATGCTGTGACCGTTTGACGCATAACAAAATAATTTAATTCGGTTTCATGTAGTATGCATTTTTAATTATGTAAATAATTGCCAACAAATCTGACAAACAGTTTATTTAGTAAGAAAACATAATAACATTATTCAATACATATAAAGAACGAAGAACAAAAAAGTTACAATAAATGCTGCATATGCCTACCCTCTTCGTTTATGCATAACTGTAAGCGAAATATTAAATTTTCAAATGAATTTTCTAACATTTCTTGCGGAATGTTTTCAATAATGTTCGTGATATTATTTTTTAGTTCTGCTAAATTGTTAGGCGTAGGATTGTAGCACCTATCCTTCACATATCCCCAGAGAAATAAATCTGGGACAGTTAATTCAGGAGACCGCGGTGCCCATTCAATCGGTCCAGCTCGACCTATCCACTTATTATTAAAAAACGTTTTTAATGAATCTCGTGCTATTAACGAATAATGTGGTGGTGCACCATCTTGTTGAAAGTAAACGTTCCATCTTGAACTAGTTGCGGATAAAAAAAAGTTTCCAACATATCCGTGTAATTAGTACCCGTCACTGTTGGTTCCGAAAAGAAAAAAGGACCATAGATTTTTCGCCGAGATAATGCACACCAAACGTTTACCTTTGGAATATCTCTCTGAAATTCATTAAAAGAAATTGGTTTTTGAGAACTTCACATTCTACAATTATGTTTGTTACACATGCCATTAATGTGAAACGTTGCTTCATCAGACATAATTAATAATGAATTGGGTTCGTTTCTTAATAAGTCAAGTAAAGTCTCGCATACCATTACTCGTTTTTCATAATCTGACTCGTACAATTTTTGATAAGTTTGAATTTTTTATGGAGTTAGTTTTAAAATTTTTAGACATCTTTGAATGTCACTCTTGCTAAGCTCTAAAATTCCAGCAATTTTTGTAATTGAAATTTTATGATCGTTATCATGTAGCACTTCATTAAATGACATCAACTTGTTTAAAAGATCATCATTATTTCTTGGTTTTTTTAAGTATGCAATGCAACCAGTTTCGATAAATTGTACATACCATTTTTTAATTATATTCACTGAGCGCGTATTTTTCATAGATTTCCTTCTGAATATTTGTTTGAATTATTGATTTCGTTCCTGCATAAATTATTACAGTTTGAGCTTTTTCACTCACTGTATAGATCATTTCGAAACCGACTTATGACTTAACAAAATTACTATTGTCAAAATTGCTGATTTTGTTGTTATGCGTTAAACGGTCACAGCATGAGTTGATTTTAGGTATCAAAATACGTTCATTTAAAACTACTAATTAAAAATGTACTACTACATGAAACCTCGAATATCTTTGTTGTTAATGAAACAAAAGATAGAAAACTAGAAAACTATACATTTTTGGAAAGGAGAATGAGATCAAAAATTATATGGTGTTCCAATTAAAATAATACATATTTTCCCCTTTGCATTTGACCAATATTAGTAAAACACCCTGTGTTGATAAAATGAAATGCCAGCCAAGCCTAAAAAAATATCTTTGATTAACTAGTGAAACTAGTGAAAACCCCATCTCTTCGGAGCAATTAATAAGCTGGGCATTTAAGTTTAAAATCAGTCACTCTTATTTGGGACAACCTGTATAAGTACTTATGTATTTGTTGGTATTCAATAAAAACTAATCCTTGTTTTTGTAGTATTTTAGAAATTTCAAATTTGGAAGGGACGTTTGGTTTCGCGGCCGTTGCTATGGGTAAATTTCGCGGACTCTGCTGAGAACGCGAGATACTGACTTCGCGTGCAATTGTACGAAAAATGATTTTACATATACATTTCATATTTGGCAGGAAGTGTCGACACTGTACACCCTACTAAATTACTAAAGTGACTGGATAATCGTTCCCAATTTCTACGCCACTGACGGAATAGAAATTATAGCACAATTTTTCGATTTTCCAATAATTTATACGTAAATAACGAACTCTTTCCTTATAACGACAGAGTCAATATTTCTCGAGATATTTTAAGTTAAATATGAAGCTGCCCAATTTTTAAAATTTTGATGTGTAATAACTATGTCGATGTTTTAGGCCAGTGGACTGCATTTATTACGCAAATTCAAGAAGAGTGAGAGTCTGTAGAGGACCTGGTCGACAAGAGAGACTCAGACATGTACAGGGTTTTCGCCCATATGGTGGTCCATAAGTTATGAAGTGGGCTGCAATAATTTTTCAACATTGAACTGTTCCAGTTTTGTGGAAGGCGCTTTGAATCAATATCAATATACTGACCGTATCATAGAACCTGTTGTCCTTCCATTTGCCACTGCTGCAGGCCTTGAATTTCGTTACATGTCGGATAATGCAAAGCCACATACTACGGCAATAGTAAGATATTGGTTTGATAATGAGGATATTACTCTTCTACCGTGGCCAGACCTTAATCCCATCCTTCTTACACAAGAATGGACCCTATTACCTCAAAACGAAATTGATCATTTAATTTTAAGTATACCAAGATAGTGTCAAGCTGTAGTTGAAGCTACTGGAGAAAATGCAGATTATTAGAAACAATTTTTGTTAGATTTTCATATTATACATTGATTATTATGTTAACAATTTCAGTTAAATTAGTGCACTTCTCAACTTTTGTTTGATTATTTCATCAAAAAGATAAACGGTTTTAAGGATTAAAACTAACTTTTCCGCATCTGTGGCCTGATCAATATTCTATCATAAAATTGTTACTAGTATACACTTCGTGGGATGTATCGTGCTAACAAACCGAAATTTCTCCAAAAATAACCTAGAATTCAGTATATCTGGATTTATAGGACCCGCTATACTCGCTCTCGTCAACTGAAAATCAATAGGGTACATCTGTGAGACACCTTGAACAATATTCAATCATAAAATTGATCAATCCTATACTCTCTGGAGGCTGTATCGTGCTAACAAACTGAAAATTATCTAAAAATGACGAAAATTTGGAACTTCAAGTACCATAGCCCCCGTTGTACTGGCTTTACTAGGTTGAATATCAATAGAGTTCATATTTGAGACGCCCTGAATAATATCCAACCATAAAATTGGTCACTTGTATATACTCCGGAGGCTGTATCGTGCTAACAAACTGAAACTTCTCCAAAAATGACAAAAATGCCGTACTAAAAGTACTATAGCACCTGTTGTTCTGGCTCTGGTGAACTGAAAATCAATAGGGTTCATCAGTGAGATGCCCTGAATAATATTCAATCATAAAATTGGTGACTTGTTGAACTCCGGAGGCTGTATGGTGCTAACAAACTGAAATTTTTAAAAATATTACAAAATGTCGTACTTCAAGTACCATAGCACTTGTTGTACTGGCTCTGGTGAACTGAAAATCAATAGGGATCATCTGTGACATGTCCTTAACAATATTCAATCATAAAATTGCTCACTTATTACACTCCGGAGGCTGTATCGTGTTAACAAGACATGTAAGGAAAAGGGGCCGACGACGACGACGACGACGACATACACACAGGATTTTTTTTCTAAGAACCGTTTTTTAGTGTCGTTGTTGATGGAAAACGGGAAAATAACTCAAAAAAAAATTTCAAAATTCCAACTTTTTTTGGGGTAAACCAATACTTTTCTCGCATATAGAAAGGTTGGGCGGAAAAGTAAAATCATATTACACTGAAATTAAGATAAATTCATTGAGGAATAATCATACATCATATCGGTATATCAGATTTTAAAGAAATCCAATTCAAATTGATGTTTATTCGAGAAAAAACTTTGTGTTCCTTAGACATTTTTGATGTGTGTATAAATTGAAAAGCGTCTTATAACTACGTTTTATTTCTGATTTTTATATTTAATGTTCAAACATTTCTTTTGTCTGCATATGTATTTATCAAAACGTCCTTGAGGTTTTTCCAAGTTCTTATACTACATGAAGAGATATTTACAGCTGCTTCACCTTTTACTTTTGCTAAGATGCTAGACATCAAATATTGCTTTTGAAAATCTCACATCTCCAACATTATAATATTTGTTTAATACATTTTCTGAAATTTCTATAAATCTAGAAGATAAAGCATAGTTACTACCGAATTTTGAAACCACGTTACGATATTCTTTTTAGGAACAGCTAATAATTGTAGTCATTGTATCTCAGTTTTCTGAGAAAAAAAATTTGGACTAGTTGGAATTATTGGCTTTTTAATATTGCAAAAATGTGAGTCAGAATTTGAAGTATTTGAATAGGAATTTGAGCGAGAATTGTCAGATGTAGGTATTGCATATTTCCTATATACGACTTACAACACACTATAAGAAATATTTTTATTGGCTCAAAGTTGCATAGAAACGCGCAATATTCTTTTGAGTTTTCCGTTTCTAATACAATAGGAGTTTCTAATTCTAATTCGTCCTTTTAAGAGTTTCAAAAATTAAAAATTTCACTTATTTGAATTAAGCCATGCCACATGGGAGGAGACCAATCTGGCAACCGCAAAGCTCACAAGAATTATCGCATAGAAACTGGAATTAAACATGCGATTCGTCTTCTGAAAGGCTACGAAGATGACTTGTTCAAATAGTCAACAAATCGTAGAAACGAACATGTTATATTATTTAACTGCTGTTATTCTACTGACCATACTACTTATATTTTAATTTACTGAAGGGGTATTAAAAAGAAGTTTATTTCTAAGATACAACTTTAAAATTTGGATATAAACTCTAAACTGACAATCATAAATAAAAAATTAATCATCAATTCATAAAATTATTACTATAATTAGTGTTTTTAAATGAAACTCACGGTCTCTAGTTAATTCCACAATATAATAAAAGTTATTGAAAATTCTAAAAAATTGACAATTGTCAGAATGACAGAAGTTACATTGCATTTTATGCCTACCTGATGTTTAGTAGTTATTTTTGGCTAGACCAAGAAGTAACCTAACTTGTGATTGGCTTAATATATGTTTATAGAAAAAAGAAGAAGATGTGATATTACAAATGAAACTCACGGTCTCTAGTTAATTCCACAATATAATAAAAGTTATTGAAAATTCTAAAAAATTGACAATTGTCAGAATGACAGAAGTTACATTGCATTTTATGCCTACCTGATGTTTAGTAGTTATTTTTGGCTAGACCAAGAAGTAACCTAGCTTGTGATTGGCTTAATATATGTTTATAGAAAAAAGAAGAAGATGTGATATTACAAATATTCAAGCTTAGATATTATTAGCCCTATGGTAATATCCTGGATATCATTTTTCCAATTAAGATCAGTATAACTGTGCAATGATATAGAAAACCAGGAAAACTATATCTGCTGATCTTTACAATTATCACTTAAGAAGACAGCTTATTAGTGGAGAACTCCCTAGATTTAACTGTTCATTGACAACTTCATATTGTGGGTTTCTTAAATGTCTTCTAATTTCCAGTTCTTCAAGGAAATCCAGTTCTTGTTTCTTTTCACAAATATGCAGCACTTCTAGTTCTGTGTTAATAATATATAAGCTTGAATATTTGTAATATCACATCTTCTTCTTTTTTCTATAAACATATATTAAGCCAATCACAAGTTAGGTTACTTCTTGGTCTAGCCAAAAATAACTACTAAACATCAGGTAGGCATAAAATGAAATGTAACTTCTGTCATTCTGACGATGATATTGATTTATCGAAACAATTGTCAATTTTTTAGAATTTTCAATAACTTTTATTATATTGTGGAATTAACTAGAGACCGTGAGTTTCATTTAAAAACACTAATATAAGCATATTCCACGAAGTAAGGGTCGAGACAGTTAATTTCATATTACTATAATCAAATACGATAAATAAAATTATGACTAGTGCTAATTATGCTTGCCCATCTAAGGGCATTGGCGTAAGTGACATATACAGTGATAGCAAAAAATGTTGCACCATATGGAAAAAAAATTATTATCAAGTTTAAAAAAATAAATTAGCTGAGATAGTATCTGCATATCCTGGAGTCAAAATACGCATGAAAAATAATTAGAAAAATCCAACCGTATACAGGGTAGGGGCAAATATTTGATTTCCATTCAAGAGTAAAGTACGCTTACTTTTAAAAATACGAATAAATGTTACTAGGAAAATTTGTTAGAAATTAATTATTATGTCTAAATATAAAATTTCAGGTATCTTTGGTAAAAACTAAAAGTTAACCATTTCAGTTGCTTAAGCAACTCTGTATTTGGGATAATGGTTACAAGTTGCCATAAATAAATTTTGTGGTTTTTCTGGTTTTAAATTGTGCAAAGAGGTATAGTGGTAATTGTAAAATATTTGAATTTCGGTAAAAACTAGAAAGAAATGTGGTGCACGATATATCTTGCTAAACAAATCGTTTTCTACTAAAGGAGCATTTGTTTATGCAGTATAAGATATTTCACCATTTTAAGGGATTTGTCATAATAAACTGTCAGTTGTTTCCCCAGTACGCAATAAAAAGCAATTTGAATTGACAAAAACATATTTTTTAACGTAGTAGTAAGCTATGACCAAAAAATTGCTCTGTCAAAGAATTACATATAATCCTTTTGTCATAAACTGAATTGAATTTTTGAAATATCTTGGTTTGTAAAATGAACGCTGTTTTATCCACCGAAGAAAAAATAGAAATTGTTTTAATTGTTGGTGATAATTATAAGGGTTACTGACAAGCAGCTGATATTTTTAATACACGCCACCTAAATGGGAATTTCAATCAGAGCACAGTGAGAAGAATACTGAAAAAATTTAAAATGACAAGAAATGTAGCCAATTTAAATAAAATTCCACATGTGAAACCTGTTACAGATGAGGAAACTACTATGAATGTTTTGCTATCTACAATAAACTGAGAACTCAAAATTGCCTGTATCGGAAAGAAAATATATTTTTGGTATGCCATATGGCTCAGTAAGAAATATTTTAAAACAAAATAAGTATAATGCAAATAGCTTTTTATTGCTTACTGAAGAATGAAAAAAATAAACGGCTAACAGTTTACTATGACGAATCCCTTAAAATGGCGAAATATGTTGTACTGCACAAACAAATGCCCATTTAATAGAAAACTGTATTTCCGATTTGTTTGGCAAGAGATATTGAAAATGGCAGACATCATTTCGTCACATTTATTTCTAGTTATTACTGAAATTCAAATATGTCACAATTACCACCATAGGAATTACGAATGGAACACTAACATCTTCAGTCATCATCCTAGTTCTGCCTAGACATGCATGATGGTCGAGCGAGGGTGAGACGCGCCAGGCGAACGTCGTAACCCTCAATTATTTGTTTAGCGGCATGTACATCGCACTGTCGTAGTTATGATATGTTGTGCCGTTGCTTATGGCTCAAGGTCCCCTTTATTCTTCATCAGGGGCAATATGAATGCACATTGATACATTCAAGAAATATTGGAACCTTATTTGATTTCTTTCCTCAGGACACTTCAAAATCCAACTTTTCAGCAAGATAACGCTCGGCAACATATAGCCAGACAAATATTGAACTACTTCCACCAAGATCCCCAGATTTGTCACCAAGTGAACATGTGTGGGACATAATAAGTAGAAGGTTAAGCAATTTACGTCTTCCTCAAACTCTGATGGCTCTTCGTCATGAGATAGAGATGACATGGAATGAGATACCCCAGGAGGATATTGATCACCCAATTACGAGTATGCCTAGACGCATTAGGGAATTTGTATGAAATCGTGGAGCTTCAACCCATTACTAAAGTTGGTGAGCAGAATCTTAGATTATCCTCACCCGATTGGAGTGAAATTTTAATCTTTTACATATTACGAACTTCCTGATTTGCATGCCGAATATTACCGAAATAAAATAATGTTTATTATTCGGGTTTCTATGTTGTCCACAGCGAGTTGATAGTTGATTACAGTTTTCTTAAAGATACTAAATGCTCGTGTGGTAGATATGTATACTTTTCCGCTAATTCTCGAACGAAGTCACAGAAATTTGCACGTTTTTATATTACGTCGTAACGCGAGAGATATATTAACACTTCAGGTTGATCTAGATATAGTTTACGCACACTGTATGTATCGAACGCGAGGAATTGTCACACTTTTTTATGTCGACCGATCCAGAGTGGATTTAGTTCTGTACTACCTGATGTTGAGAAACTGACTGTTTGTAAATTGGTTAATTTCTGTAGATATTCTCAAGTTTTTTGGGGTAGAACTTTCTCTTTCATTTTATAACTCTGTCAGTTGAATGGTGATATTTTTTGACATAAATTTAATTACACACTTTACCGTGAAGTGATAAATAGTGTCCTGTTAGTTAATTTATGTCAATCCATAAAACGTTCATTTCGAATACTTGATTCTCTATTCATTTGTGAAAGGATTTGAAATATTGTTCACAGTGCTAATTGAAGGATTGTAGATCACTCAAAGTTATTTGAAGTAACATTTTAATAGTTTTGGAAAGTTCCATAATCTCTATTTTATAAAAAGATCATAAGGTTCATTTGAACCATGTAAAATTCAATTCTTTGGTATTTTGTTGAGCAGGCACTTTTATTAATGGGCGTTTTGATCATTAAAGTGAATAATAAGGGTTTAACGTTACAATAGACATTCAAACTTGTCCGAGAATTCACAGTAAATTTCTTACGATTGATTTGTAATCGTGATATATATATACAGCATGTCATCTCACAACATATGTCATTTCAGTGACTACATTTTCTTGATTTTAGGGATAATTTAAAGAAAAACCTGTTTTTACATAAATATATTATTGACGTTTCGTCATTATTTTTGGCCTTCTTCAAAATATTATTTGACGTTGACAAGATTTTACATAAATATTATTACCTAATACATAAATATCAGAACACAACTTACAACTACTTATAAATTCTAAACTTTTAATCATGAAAATTCTTAATTGAATTTTCAATAATATAGTATAAGATAATTAGTTGGTTCTGTTTTCTCTTATCGTATTCAACTTGTAATTTAATAATTGTCGGGACAAGTATAAATGGTAAAGACTGTCGTTCTATATTTTGATGTTCAGGATTCGTTTTGAGTATAGCTGTGCATCTAAACTGAGGATCTGATAGCTCTATCAGCTAAACCGATAGTTACGATTTTTTTGATATGGTGATACGAATTAAAATTGATTTTATGTAGTATGAAACCAAGGCAAAAGTTTCAGTACACATACAACACCCCCGTTGTAAGTTTAAATTCTTCAACTTATATCCCTCCATAATTTCCTATTTCTTGTTTTCTCTTTCCATTTTGCTATTCCTGCTCTATTAAGGTCCACTTCTACCTCATTTTGCCACTTTAACCTGGGCATACCGCCTTTCCTCCCTCCTCCTGGGTTCCACTGCCTTCCTTTCGGTTATTCTTAATGTTTCGTCTTCCTTCTTTGTTAACGTCATTGTTTCTGCTGAGTACATAAATATTGGCCTTATTATCGTTTTCTATCTATTTATTTTGTTTGCTTCTGAGTAGCTTTTTATCAGCGTGGTAGGCTCTGTTTGTAGCGATTATCTTTTCTTCAATTTCAGTGCTTCTATCTCCGATGAAACTTCTTCAAACTCATAAGCGTTGATTCTTTTTGGTTTAGGTTCCCAAGTCTCATCAGCTTTGCTTTACTTTCATTTATCTTGAGCCCCATTTCTCCTCTCTCTCTGTGACTATCTCCTTCAGCATACGTTCCATTATTCTTCTTCTTATGGTTACAAGCACGATATCGTCCGCATAGGCTATTGTTTGGCTTCCACTTAACCTTAAGCTATACTTGTGTAATTTTCTCATTGTGTATTTTAATGATAAATTGAATAGCGTTGTGGACAATGAGTCACCTTGTCTTACAACGTTATTAATCGTAAATTCATCTGTTTTATCTTTTTGCTTTATTATACTGAACCTTGTTTCATTCATTGTCATTTTATTTAGCCTTCTTAGTTTTGCGTCTACTCCTTGTTCTTTTAATGCTGTTATGAGTTCACTTCTTCTGATGGAGCCGAAGGCTTTTTGAAAATCGATGAAGAGAATTTCTATGTCTAATCTGTATTCATGCGCCTTTTCCATTAATTGTTTCAATGTGTGTATAGCACAAGTTGTTGATCTGCCCTTTATGAAGCCGCATTGGTATTGTATTGCCCTATCACCTCCTTTTTACTCCTTCATCATCTGTTAATTACTGTAGACAGTATTTTATACGCAACGTTTAATAATGTGATTAAAAGTTTCAGTATAAACAGTCAAAAATGTATTTCTATAAAAAACACTGCTTATTAGAAAAAACGAGCCGTCAGAAATATTAACGTAATTATCCACCATTTTAAATATTAATTCCTTTAATAACGTAAAACTAGTTAACAGATATATACTGCAAAGCCACAACATCTCTGTAGACAGTAGATGCAAATTCACGGAACAGAGAGCCCCAAACAACTGCCCACGAAGATATTTACTAGATAAACATATGTCTCAAAAGTGTTATTTCGTGCATTGAGAAATTGTATCGTATTTTAATGAGTTTTAAACAAATCTTACTCCTAGTAAGTCCTAGTCCATCAAAGAGTACATTATAATCCCCAAAAATTAATGAAAAATATGAAAAGCGGTTCAGATAGAGACTTCGCTGGAAAATGGAATAATGCAACGGGATGTGGTAAGATAATTGAATGTTACTTATTCGACTTTGCAACGAACACAACTGTTTTTAAAGACTGGCTTTCATCATCTAGGGCCTACCGCGGGTGATAAAAGAAAATCAACAACCAGAGACGATCGCTTTGTCATGCTTTCTGTGTTATGGGACCAACATCAAACTGCTAGAATGATCCAAAACAGCCATCAGGAGACTCAAGGATGCAACGTTTCAACTGTTCAAAGACGTCCAACTTCAGGACCCTTCCTTACTACATCTCACAAAAGGCGGAGATACATTAATTGGACAATGTGAGACTGGAAAATGGTGCCAAATATCGTAAAAATAAAATCTAGAGAAGAGCTGCCAGGCACCTCGAGTTGGTTTTGGAATAGAATATCGTTTGATGCGCACATGGATCTCGTCCTGATTTCCAGAACGGCATTAACAACACGATGATACCTGGTAGAGGCAAAAATTAGCTTCCCCACAGCCCATATTTCAATCCTATGGAGCATACTCGGGAACAGCTCAAAAGGCATGTACGACGCCGACAACCTGCTCTAACTACACGGCAAGAACTGTTCTTGACCCCTATTGAGTAATAACTTCCTTTTAATGATTTGATGAATAGTAAAATGGTGTTTGTAGATTCTTGCTGACAGAAACTAACGAAAAATCTGACATCATATGTCAAAGTTGACAAATGACAATATTATAATCATTTATCATTATACAAGGTACATAAATAATAATTTTCAGTGCGAAAAAGTGAAATTATGCGCCCGGAAATGTGGAAATGCGCTCCACGGAAAAAAAATATGACAACCGTACACAGAAAAATGCGTTCTCCTTATTGGTACTATCAAAATCATTTGAAAAGAATTATAATGACGTCATTATTCGAACAGTGATGACGTCATCAAAAATATGAGTGCACCAAAAATGCGTAACTGAAAAATAAAATCGACGTGTCTGAGCATTTTCCCCAATATCCAAATCAAGCTTTTAATGAACGTGCTCCAGCCTTTGGATGCTCACTGTATATATACAGAGTGGCTGGACGAAAACAACACAGAGCCATTATAAGGAACTGCGTCCAAGTTTTAAAAAAACGCAAGGCCCCGTCGATTTTGATCAGAGGGGGTCACTTTTTTCGGGAAAATTTTTGACCTCGGTACTTTCAACTCTTAGCGGGGGTAAGCATCACCTCAAAATATTTAAATGGCATTAGGGGTCGAATAAGGTATAATTTTAACGCCCTTTCAATTCTCTTTACAACAGTCTTTAAATTTTAAAATTCGGCCTAAAACTTTTCAATAAATAACATTTTAAAATTTAAATAATGTTTAGTTGTTTACCTACTTCTTAGTTAAATTAAATGTTCGAATTGATGATCACACGCGTCCATACAATAATAAAGATTTTGTTTGAAACGTTCTCGCACATTCCGAAGAATTTCCGGAATGATTCGA
Source organism: Galeruca laticollis (assembly GCA_963921935.1). Taxonomy (NCBI): domain Eukaryota; kingdom Metazoa; phylum Arthropoda; class Insecta; order Coleoptera; family Chrysomelidae; genus Galeruca; species Galeruca laticollis. Next base: position 170,147,181 of record OY998180.1, read on the forward strand.
TGACACTCCTCGACAATTCTTTGACGCAAATCTTCTAAAGAGGCTGGTTGTGTTTTGGAGATTTTACTTTTGAGGTATCCAGACAAAAAAATCAAAGGGTGACAAATTTGGCGACCGTGGAGACCGTTCAATGCTATCTCTTCTCCCAATCCAGTAGAGTTTGAGCGGTTGTTAACTGATCATCGAGCAAACCGAGCAATAACTAAAAAACGAACGGTAATGTACTGAATATATCACAACAATAACAAGCACTTTCTATAGAAATAAAAACAGAAAATAGATTAGAAAATATTGTCAGCGTTTAGGTGTTTTGAAACTGGCTTTATTAGTGATTCAGTTATTTGGAATTTTTAAGAAACTACGATTTTCAGAATCTCCTAAAGTAGAGCAATTTAAAACTGCACAAAAACTTGTCATTCACCCTTTAAACACATCAAAATTTAAATTGCAAAAAAATAAAAACAAAGAATAACGGCCTTACTGATAAATATTTTTTTAAATTTTTCTACATGTCCAAATAAGAATTGGGACAGTTCGTTAGATATGTCTATATGTTAAATTTGATTAAAAACAACTTGAATTTAACTTTCTATATCGTAACTTATTTAAACATTCCTTGTGAGACATGGATATTATAAACAATACTTTTATCGTCTTCTATTTCAGTCAGTTGTAAAATAGGTATTCTTATTTATTTCTTTGACTAAATTAAGCTCACAAATTGTAGACTAATAAAAGAAAGGTTAGAAATATTTCTAACCCGCTGCGCTCGCTCAACAAGTTTGGAGCGAAAAGAGCTGCTCTTTTCGCTCTCTCAATGTAGAAACGAACGCTAATAAAAGCGGTCGATCTGCTCGATTTCTAATAAACGAATGATATTTTGTTATCTCGGAGCTTCAAAATGGTTTTAATGCTAGTTCGATTGATCCTAGACACAGATGCTAATTGCCTTGTACTTAACGTAGGATCTACATGAACATGTTCCAAAACTGCAACTTCACTAGCTTCCTTAACTACAGGCGGTCTATTTTCTCGTTTTTTATTAGCTAAATTTCCAGTCTCTTCAAATTTTTTCACTAACTCTAGAACATACTTCCTACTGATCTATTTATCTTGATATTTTTCATTAAATAAGTGAGCCGTTACATTTGCACACTTATTATTCATAAAATAATGCAAAATGATATCTGCTCTATCCGCAATGGAATAAACCATGGTATTAAATTTTCAAAAACACAATTAAACAAAACTTCGCTTAGATATACGAATCCACTAATTTCACATTCTTTGTGTGTCCTTATCGTATCCATTTATATCTACAAATGTGATCAAAAATTACAAAAACAATACATAGCAAGAAAATCGACATTTAAACCATTGGCGTACTCAACGACCCATGTGCCATTTTCACCATTTTGAAAAAATAAAAAAGATTCCAATTTTAAAAACTAAACAAGTACATAATTTAAATTATTTTTCAGTTACGCATTTTTTGGTGGTGACGTCAATATAATTTTTAATTTTCCGCCCAACCTATCTAATATGCGAAAAAAGTAGTGATTTACCCCAAAAAAGTTGGAATTTTGAATTTTTTTTTGAGTTATTTTTTCGTTTTTCATCAACAACACGAAAAAACGGTTTTTAGAAAAAAAATCCTGTGTGTATGTGGTCGTCGTCGTCGTCGTTGTGGGCCACTTTTCCTTACATGTCTTGTTAGCACGATACAGCCTCTTGACTGCAATAAGTCACCAATTTTATGATGGAATATTGTTAAGGACATGTCACATATGAACCCTATTGATTTTCAGCTCACCAGAGCCAGTACAACGGGTGCTATGGTACTTGAAGTACGACATTTTGTAATTTTTTTAAAAATTTCAGTTTGTTAGCACGATACAGCCTCCGGAGTTCAACAAGTCACCAATTTTATGATTGAATATTATTCAGGACGTCTCACGGATGAACTCTATTGATTTACAGTTCACCAGAGCCAGAACAACAGGTGCTATAGTACTTTAAGTACGACATTTTTGTCATTTTTGGAGAAATTTCAGCCTCCACAGTATATACAATTGATCAATTTTATGATTGGATATTATTCAGAGCGTCTTAAAGATGAACCCTATTGATATTCAGCTCACTAAAGCCAGTACAACGGGTGCTATGGTACTTGCAGTACCAATTTTTTGTCATTTTTGGAGAATTTTCAGTTTGTTAGCACGATACAGCCTCCGGAGTATATACAAGTGACCAATTTTATGATTGGATATTATTCAGAGCGTCTCAAAGATGAACCCTATTGATATTCAGCTCACTAAAGTCAGTACAACAGGTGCTATGGTACTTAAAGTACCAAATTTTTGTCATTTTTGGAGAATTTTCAGTTTGTTAGCACGATACAGCCTCCACAGAGTATACGATTGATCAATTTTATAATTGAATATTATTCAAGGTGACTTACAGATGTACCCTATTGATTTTCAGTTGACTAGAGCGAGTACAGCGGCTCCTATAAATCCAGATATACTAAATTTTTGGATATTTTTGGAGAAATTTCGGTTTGTTAGCACGATACATCCCCCGAAGTGTATACAAGTAACAATTTTATGATAGAATATTGTTCAGGGCCACAGATGCGGAAAAAATATTGTTCAGGGCCACAGATGCGGAAAAGTTAGTTATAATCTTTAAAAACCTTTATTTTTAAACGATTTTGATAGTACCATCAAAGAGAACGCATTTTCTGTGTACAGTTGTCATATTTTTTTCCTACGAGCGTGCGTAAAGTAGTGCTTTTCCGCACGCATTTCCTGGCACAAAGGTACACTTTTTCGCACGGAACTTAAAATTAATATTTAAATATTTAAATGAACCTTTCATCAAAAATCGACGGGTCATTCGTTTTTTTTAAAGGTTGACGCAGTACGGGATAATGGTCATGTTTCGTTTTCATCCGGCTACCCTGTATATATATATATATATATATATATTTATATATATTAATATATTATACAGGCCGAAACGTGGGAAAAGACTTCTACAAAAAATATGGTGTTGTATGTTATATATGGTTGTTATATAAAAATTCTTTAACGTTCAATCTTCATTTCGAGACGTTTTTAAAATATGCAATAAAATAAAATGTAATGAAGAACAATAGACATAATTCATGAGAAATAGGCAAACATAAGGTAATCACAAACTTTGTTCAAAATATTAAATAGTATAAGTACCTTGAACCTAATTAACTTGGCAGGTATATTGTGAGTGTCGTGCAAATGTGTTTTGATTTCTTCCAATGTTTTGTATGAAGAGAAAAAGTATAATGTTGATTGATTTATTATTAAGCTTAGTTTGCTTAAGTGTAATTCTTAAGGAGGTTATTATATATGCTACTGATATTTTTATGTCTCATTTGCTATTTACTGATTTTTTTCACTTTTATCTCGGTCATCTCTTGTGAATATATATAACAAATATTATAATCAATTAACAAAACAAAACCTGAACAGTGAAATATGAAACACTTATCTTTTCCATATATACAGAGACCATCTCACCAATTATCAAATTACTTTAGTAAACATAAATAAAAAAACAAACAAGAAAGTAACATTATATAGGAGGTATCTTGTGATGCTGTTTACATAGGACAAACGATATTTGAGAAGCCATTAATGACAAAAAAGACCTGAACAATTCAAGCAAGATGTATAATTATATTTTATTATTTTATGAATGTTCCATGTAATTATAATTTAGATAGTTTAAATTGTTAATTGTTTCTTCAATCAAGAATTTTAAGGATTTAAAAATTTTAATGTAGGTAAGTTTGATGTTCGTGTTGTAAGTAATGCTATTCATGTATTACTGTTGTCGATGTGATATTTTGTTTTGAAAAATGCCATAATACGTTTTTGTTTAAATTAAAAAATTCAAGAAATTCATATTATATATATATATATATATATATATATATATATATATATAAGAGATAGTCTTTGCCGACTAATTAGGTATAAAACCACGAATATTGGGGTAACGGCAAGTTAATTAAAGAAAATTCTTGTTACTGTTTTTCTTCCAAGCTTTCGGAAACGTTTATTTCCATTATCAAGGATAAGTAAATTGAGATTGTTATAAATTGGTAAATATAATTATATTTGAATTTTATAAAAAAAGTTTTTTCAATCATAAATCATTTTGACATTTTGACAGATTCATGAATGTAAACATTTTCTTTATATGCTAAAATGTTTTTGAAAACAAAAGAAGAAAATAAGTTATATTTGTAATATAGGTTATTAGTTATTAGAATATTCTTCTTTTATTATATAAAATTCAACCTCAAATTATTATAGATGTCATCATGTCATCTTAATAATTTCTTCATAATTACATTTTATTTAAAAGTATTGAAAAAATTAAAATCATTTACCTAAAATAAAATTATTTCTAAAAATCATCAAATTTTATTTATATAGCTTTAATTATGTATACGAATTTGAAATTTAGTTATTTTTATTATCAATTGTTAGTAGATAATAATAAATATCACTCAGATTATTATGGTCACTTTTTTTGTTGATAGCATTAGGTTCTTGAAATATATGAGCCATTTCTAAGAAAAGTCTTTATTTGGTATTTGGTTGTATGTATATATATGTTTATATATATATATATATATATATATATATATACAGTGAGCACGCAACGGTTGGAACACATACGTTAAACGCTTGTTTTGGCCATTAGTGAAAAAAAATCTCTGACACGTCGATTTTATTTTTCAGTTGTACATTTTTTATGTATCCATATTTTTGATGACGTCATCAAAGAAAATGCATTCTTCTGTGTACGGTTATCATATTTTTTTATGTTACATAACCTTATGTTACAGAAATAAAAGATATTTCATTTATAATAATGTAATTTATAAAAATGTAAACAGGACTAAATAAACCTAGGTAAGTATTAAATTAAATGCTCAGATGGCAAACCATTTGCCTCTTGACGATATGCAAGGTGTTGTTGAAACTCTTGCAAACATTATTCAGGGTATCAGCGTTCATTGAATTAATATCGGCCCTAACTCTCTCTTTTAGTTAATCAATATTAGGTCAGTTAACGTAAACTTTTCACTTAAGGTATCCCGACAAAAAAGTCTCTAAAAATCCTCGTCTACCAATCGATCTATGCTCCCGGACAATTCACCTGGTACCAGCAAGATGGAGCGCCAGAGCATTATGTACAATATGTACGTGAATACCTAAATAATATTTTTCTCAATAGATGGATTTGCAGTCGAGAGTTAGAGTAGCCAGCTAGATCTCCTGATCTATCCCCATTAGATTTTTTTGCGGGGAAAAGTGTTAACAGTTCTAATAATACTGATGATCTAAGAGAGATAACTAGGATAGAAGAGTTTCAACATCGTCTTGCATATTGTTAAAAGGCAAATGGTTTGAAATTTGAGCAATTAATTTAATAGCTTATAGGTTTATTTAGCCCTGTTTACATTTTTATAATTTACATTATTAAGAATGAAACCTCTTTTATTTCTTGAACAAAAGGTAAGATTTATTTGTTTGCTTTTAAAATGCTTATTGTAACATATACCATTTCTTTTAGTTAAACAAATTTTATTTCTGATGAAGGTAACGGTAAGACCGAAAGGTTAAAAATATAAATGTATTAAATACGAGCTAAATTTCTTTACAAATGGTCCTTAAACCCAAGAATACAAAGTAGACTATATATAGTTAGCTATGGAAAACTGACATTTATTGATAGTTAAGAGGGTTTTTAATAAATAGGTAATGGTTTTTAAAAATACTATACAAATATATATATATATATATATATATAAATTTCTTCAATATACATAACAAATGCATATCTGTTATGTACCATCATCTGGCGGCATTCATTACTCGTAATAGAATTACGTTATAACAGCAAAGGAAAGTAGTCGTAGTGTAACACTTTCACTTTTGTCTGGACCCCCAGATACTCGAATTGACCGCTAAACTAAGATTACACGCATCGTTTGATACATTCTCTATAATTATTACTCTATTGATCATCATTACTACTAATACAAATGTCAATATTTTCAACAGATTCGCCGACGAAACAATAAAAGTAGTTATTTTTATCAATACCTAAATAAAATGTTTGCTTCATAGTAATCACTTTATGTATTGTAGAAATATAAATATTCACGAATAAATCAAATATGCTTCTACTGATGATCGTTTTAGGTCAACACAAACTCCAAAAAGGTAGTATGAAATTCGGGGTTTATAATGCAATGCTATTAATGATGCAATACCTATGAAGCGTGTTAATTGATGTATTAAAGATCAATTAATATATAGGCAGGCAAACATGTAACAACAGTTACTCTTGGAAACAACAAAACAATTGAAAGTGCCTATTAGGCATAACCCATTAACTGAAAGTATAAGCTAGAGCTAGTATACAAGAAGCAAAAGGAGATTGGCAGTCAACTTGAAATGATTTGATTGTCGTAGCAAGTCTGTTCCAAGTTTGTTTTGAAACATCTAAGAAAATTTCAATTGTATACATATAATTCAGTCTTACCTTTTGATTAGACGATGTCTCGTAATGTGGAATAGAGCTAGATTTGTTGATGCCATCAATAAATCAAAGCGAAATAGTCATATAAATAATATATAATCAGTAAATTTCCGAATATAAATAACTCGATGCTAAAATACACAGAAGGTTTCGCGTTGAATAAACTTTACAAGCTTGAGAAAAATATAAAAAGAAGCATTAGGCTCTAGGAAGATTCGGATCAAGGACAGAAGCTGTAACTTCTGCACCGAATATAACGTCATCCCGTCATTTCAATTCGGATTTAGTCTAGACCATTGCAGCCAAAACGCTATACCAACCTTCATACAATATTCATCAAAGCATTGAACCAAAGACACTGCTCCGCCAACCATGGATTTCCAGAAATCTTTTGACCATGTCTGGCACGCCGGACTTGTTAGGAAGCTTCTGAGCATCTGACTACTCCCTCCAACCGTAAAATTGATAGATTCTTACCTAAACAATCGTTCAATAAGTGTCAAAATCGGGCATTTCTTATTTCAACCTTTCATCCCCCACTGGCTTCCCTAAAGGCACCATATTAGCCCCCTACTCTACATCACTTTTACGTATGATACCCGAGTACCACTACACATCGCTTCCGCCCCAGACATTCGATCACTCAAAATCCGATCCCAAAATGTCCTAAGCCAATTTTCAAATTGGTGCTGGAGATTGAGGGTGACTCTCAATACTAAAAAAATCCAAGCCATCGTCTTCAAACAACTAGAGCGAAAGACTTCTACCATTAGATTTCCGCGTGACACTTTGAGAAGAGCGCCTCGATATCCGCAAGGTTTACTTGCGAGGGAGATTTACTCACACTCTCAACTGGACGGCCGACCTGACACCACTCTGGACAGAGTCCGGAGGCGAGTCTGTCTAATCAAGGCACTCGGCAGAAGGTTCAGATCGCTCAAACCTACTTACGTATGCGTATAAATTATACATACGATCCACAATCGATAGTAGAGCAAACATCTTCTGAATCCCGCCACTATATATTCTAAAAAGAATCATTCCTTGCAAGCAGTCAATCCTCAGGTACTGATACAAGTCACACTCTCCCAGCAGCACAGTTTATATCGATGTAGACATAACCCCCATCCGAGCAATAAGTTGAGAACACAACGAGCTATAGAGCTGGATATAAGCCCAAGTGTTCACATACCAAATGAGCAAAGTCTAAGACGGATTAGAAAAAAATATTCATTATAAAGTGGAATTGGGCCAGAATTCAAGATGGACGATGAATGAAAAGTATCTTAGAATAGAGCCCTAGTGATTCAACAAGATGTCAACGAAGATCCCCGACTAGGTGGATAGACGACCTGAAAAGAGTAGCTGAAAATTATAGATGCAAAAAGCTCAGAATAGGGATGATTCGAGTAAATTTAGGGATTCCTATTTCCTACAATGGAAGCGAGTGGCTATGTGATAATGGAACTGCTTCAACAACAGAAACTAAAAGAAGAGCTGCTTTGTTGTATGGCATGTTATTCAGTAACACGCACATGATAAAAATACTGAATAAGATCTACACACTCGTGGTTAGTTAATGTTTGCAAGACATACAATTATAGTAACAGATCAAACATTTAAATAAAGTTTCCAAAAAAATTGAAATTAGAAAGATGGGTATTGTGCGGAATTTGTGTTATCTTTACCCTTTGGCTCGTTTTTTTTAATTACATAAGAATAAAAGTTATTTCATATAAATAAGATGAAAAATAAGAGGAGGGAGTAGGCACCGAGCACTGGGCAGTCATGGGTGGCAATGTCAGGCCAGAAGGACAGTTTGTGGTCATACACGTAGACGACGAATCTCTGCAGAAGCTGAGGAAACTTGGGATGTCCCCATTCGTGGGAGCAGAGAGAGTTTTCTTCGAGTTGCAGGGAGCACAACAAAAATTTAACAAATGACCGCAGTGCTGCAAATCAACCTGCACCAGAGTAGAGCGGTGAAGACGCCGCTCTGCCAGAAGGTCTCGGCCGATGACATAGGAGTGGCTCTTATTCAAGAACTATGGACCGTCAAATGCAGAGTGATGGACATGAGCACTACGAAGAGTAAGTTAATTTACGACACTGATAGTGAGCACCCAAGGGCTTGTATCTTTATCAGGAAAAACATTAAAACGTTGAACATAACCGAATCTCTGTTGTAGGGACACCGCCGTGACTGCGGAACATCAGAATTTTACTTGCATCAGTGTACCTGCCATATGACTCCGCAGAAGTACCTCCGTTTATGGAAATGAGGATGGCGGGACGATGACGGGGAAGCCTCTCATCTTGGTACTGGATGCCAATACCCACTATTTGGCGTAGGGGAGCTCCAACACCAACATCCGGGGTGAGTACCTTATGAATTATCTAATAGAGTCAAATTTAACTTTATTGAATCAAGGCCTTAAGCCAATTTTCCAACAAAAAGGAAGGAATTTACTTAGGAAAGAGGTCCTGGACATTACTTTGTCTAACCACTTTGCGGCTAGAAAAATTAAGGACTAGGAGGAACTAAATGACGCCTCAGCGTCGGACCATCACTATATATCCTTCACTATTAAGTCGCCCTATACGAAAGAGACTTTTAGAAATCCTAAGAACACAGATTGAGAAGCATTCTGGATGGAATTGGAGATCAATCTGGCCTCACTCAACCCAATCTCAGGGCAAGGGGTTGAAAGAATGGCATGCGATCTTCAATGCGCTATAATGAAATCGTACACCGATTCCTGCCCTAAAACGGTCGGAACGCCCAACAGAAATGGACTTTGGTGGAACAGAAAGCTAGAATCTCTGAGAAGGAACGTTGGCAGGCTTTATAATCAGTGCGAGCGTACATGAAACTGGGAATGCCATACAAAGGCGCGCACTGAATTTAACAAAGCAGTGAGAAAATCCAAGAGACTCGTGGAAAAATGTATGTCAGGACATCGAGAGTGTCACTGATTGTGCAAGACTCCACAGAGTCATGGCTCAAAACCCTGTTAACGTCTTAGAGACAGTATTCAAAGAAGACGGTTCACACACGGACGACCCGGAGAAAATACTGGCAGTCTTGCTCAGCACACACATATGGATCTGTGACATAGGCTATCCAATCTTTTGATCCTTTCAAGGCGCCTGGAGTAGATGGACTTTTCCCAGTGCTGCTCCAGAAAAGCGCTGATATAATCACTCCAAGGCTTGTGAATATTTTTAGACTAGCTTTAGCCACGGGATTTATACCTACGGGTTAGGAAATCTCCAAGGTGGTATTTATATCGAAACCTTGAAGACACTCCTATGATATTGCAAAGGTTCATCTTCCTATATGCCTCTTGTCATTTCTTCTCAAGGCAATAGAGAAGCTGCTAGATAGGCATCTGGGGGTTACGGTCCTAAGTAACAAGCCTTTACATCCTAACAAGCATGCCTACCAAAATGGTAAGTCTTCCGAAACGGACTTGCACAGCTTGGTGGGCTGGTGGATAAGATTGAACAAGCCATTAGTTACAAAGAAGTTGCACTGGCTGTGTTCTTGGATATCGAAGGAGCATTTGCTAACACGAGCACCCCTCAATAGTGTCAAAGCTGGAATACAGGATCACTGACAGGACAATTATTCAATGGATAGGGAATATGTTAAGCAGCAGGAGAGCACAAGCATCTTTGTGTGGTGTCATGAGAGAGGTGACGACTTAAAAAGGATGTCCACAGGGTGGCGTTCTGTCACCAAAGCTGGGGAATCTGGTAGTCGACGGCATCCTTGTTGCACTAAACGAAAAGGGTTGGTATACTCAAGGATATGCTGATGATATTGATATTCTAATAAGGGGAAAACACATGGGCATCTGCCTGGAACTAATACAGAGGGCACTGTCCGTGGTGGAAAGATGGAGTGATGCGAAGAGATTGTCTGTCAACCCCTCGGAAAACCATTATGGTACCATCTACGAAACAATGAGACGTGGAGATCACTAGGGTGCCAAAACTATTCAACGATCAGATAAAGGTTGCCAGAGAAGCAAAATACCTAGGAATCCGCTTAGATGACAAGCTAACTTGGAACTGCCATCTTTCAAGCATCACAAGCCGTTCTCAGATCACATTAATAACGATGAGACGAGCGATTGGGTACACTTGAGGTTTAACTCCATTAATGGTAAACTGGCTGTATACCAGGGCAATCAGACCGTTGATGGTATACGGCGCAATTGTGTGGTGGCCCAAAGTCCAGCAAAGCTGCACAGCCATTAAAACGCTTTCCAAAGTGCAGCGAGCTGCGTGTCTGAGCATCACAGGCGCCATGAAAGGCACTCCAACCGCAGCATTGGAGATACTGCTGAGCATCTCACCCCTAGATCTATACATAGAGGGGGAGGCCAAAATGGCTGCATATAGAATGCAGTTTAATAGCAACTGGTTTAAGCACCATGCTATGAATCATACCACAATACACGACTCTATGAGGTGCGACATACCTGAAATGCCACCTGATAGAGTGCCTTGGGTCGTGAAAACGGAGATAGCATATTAGGTCAACTTGAGTGGCAGAGCTGAATGGGCTCAGGGAGAACCTCAAAATATGTTGAACAGTGTCACCTGGTACACCGATGGACCTAGCAAGCTACAGCTATACCTCGTAGATAGTGTGGGACTGTCATAATACCTCGAAAACTTTACAAAAGCCAATAAGGTAATTCTCACTTGGATATAAAGTCACACAGGTGTAGCTGGAAATGAGGAAGTTGACTAAAAAGAAAGGAGCTAATATGTCTCTCATGACACCAGAACCAGCATGCGGCGTTTCCTATAACGTCGTATGAAAAACTGTTTCCAACTGGGTGTCGAGTAAACACCAAAAGCACTGGAGCAGGGTTGTGGGGCATGCTCAATCCAAAAGAATTCTCAAGGAACCATCGAGTTCCAATCCAACAGATGCTCTTAGATTGGGCAGAAAAGAACTGCGAAAAGTGGTAGGATTCTTGACTAGCCACTGGTTATTCAATGCACATCTAGCGAAAATTGGGATTGACGTAACAAACCCGCAATGCAGAATGTGCGGTGACGAAAAAGAAACTGCAAAATATATTATCTTCGACTGTCCTGATCTATGCAGAAGAAGAGCCTCCTATTTAGATAATTTATTTGATACAAATCAAGACGAATTGCAGGAAAGTATAGGCCGATGAATCTCATTATTGGCTATGAACATAGGATGGGACTCTGCTTAGCACCTGTGACTGGTGATGCACAATAAGCCCAATTAATGGCTGAGTGGCAACCATTAGGTCACGAGCACTAACCCCCTCGTGACTAAAAAAAAGAGAAGGGTGAGTTGAAGTTTGTGTTTTTTAATAAATTGGAAAGAATGTAGAAGATATAGTGATATAGTCATTCAAATATCAAACAATAGTATGCAAACTAATAAATGTAATATGTTATAACTAATTAGAAATTAGAAATTAATAATCTTCCACCAAATATCCAAAAATATTAAAATCGCTTTAATACAATTAGGTAAAATGCTCAATATTTTATATATTGACCACAGAAGCACGTGAGATGTATATAAGCTGTAAATTTATTACATTCCAATTTGTGAATGCCATTTTAAGATACAATAGTAATTAAACATATCCCGATACTGGCCTTTCTTAAGGCTACGTCGGTCCTGATATTGGCTACTCTGTGGACAAAGCAATATTTAGTAAATATAAATATCTGTTTTGATAGGCAACTTTGTTGATTTACCTATTTTAATTATTTAAATATACTTGGTGTCTAATTCATAAAAAGTCTAAAAAAATTTAAATCTTTAAGGATTTCTTGGAATCTAGACGTTCAGAATTTTTTCTGTAACAATTTTTCAAGCTGTTTATTCTGTTAATTTCACAATTTTTTCTATGCGTTGTTGTAAACTGAAAGTAGGACAAGCAAACAGTCGAATGTGCCAACTTCTATTTTCTATCAGAGTATATTTGAATTATATTTAATGAAACTGTCATTTATGACTTTGATTCATCTCACTTCATAAGGCCTATTGTGTTCACTTTTGAACAAATTCTTTGAAAAGGCAGCATTTTCATATTGTGTTCCATGTTTGGTAGGTATGCTACATACTTCAAGAGAATAAATAATATCAATAATTTTTACAATATTTCATGATACCCATATTTTATTAATCTTTACTAGTAAGTAACATATATCCTGACTATTTTTATTAGTTTCTCGATTGATTCAAAAATTGAAACTTTTTACATCTTATTTATTCCATATCTATTAGTAATCTACTATCTAAGGTCTTTTTCAATCGACCTGTAAAAGGAATCGGTACAATAATAATAAAATTGCCCATGAAACATCAATCTATAAATAATCACAAGAACAAAAGAAAATATTATTAAAATAACAATAACGCTAAAGAGAAAGGCATCAGATTATGGGTTGGCTATTAACCAAGAAAAAGTACATGGTGAGAAAATAACAGAAGGTCCTGAAATGTATGACGCAATAAGACAACCGACATAATATGGTAAACGTGGAAAAATAATTAAGCTATCACATTTTATAACAAAGAAAAAAACTTCTCTGAATAAATAAATAGACTGTCAACGACAAATAAAATGTCTACTACAATAATGGTGACGGTGAAGGTAGCGAAAATATTTTTACTGAATTATTTTGATTTTACTTTTCATTTATGTGGTGATTTTCAAAACATTTGAGTTGCTGTACCAAATTGTTATTAAGGTTCCAATATTCACATTTCAATATTATTAATCTATAATTAAAATAGAATTAGATGGGGCGTCGTAAATTTGTGCTATACAAAACGGCTTTGTAAAATAATAAATCATTAAATATCTACCAAATGTTCTAGTATGTTTGAAAGATGTGCCTTATTAAAAAATTGTCAGAGGCATGGTATATAATTTAAAGAATTTTGATAACCTGTATGCATAGATAAGAAGATCCAAAGAGAAAAGATTTTTATGTAATTTGCTAAGTTTATATTTTTGCAGAGCGCCTTCACCATGAGTGCTTCTTTGTCTAGAGTCACAAAACACTACATCCACGATAGAGTGTATAACTCATCTAAGACGTAAAACCTCATAGTAAAACATTAAAGGAAAATTACAAAATAATTTTGTCAGATTGTGGCCGATAACCACATGTTATTAAAATTTTAAGATTTCTCATTGATCTTAACTTTTTAATATTTTATACACAATGTATGCGATAGTTTGCGTTTTATGTAATTTTCTTTTAATGATTTACTGTGAGTTTTTACGTTTTTAATGAGTTATACACTCTATCATGGATGTAGTTATAGTCGAAAGCGCTCTGCGAAAAATGATTAAAATGTGCATCAAGAGTGACTGCTCGTCTCTCGCGCCATGTCACGTCACGACTTTGCCCTCTATCCCTTTTTGTCACTCTGTTACGATGCGATTGACTGCAGACACTCTTATAAAGAAAATTCAATTTTTTAATTTATTTAAAAAGTATATTATCTACGGGTAAATTATGCATACATTTGGCCTATAATTTATATCTGATCTTCCATTTGCAGCATCAATGATAATTTCCCATGTATTCATTAAAAAGATATTCAGTTCTAAAGTTGAACGTTTGGCTTGCGTGGTTTAGATATTTCGGTAACAAAATCACTGTCGCCACCGCTGATTCACTTCTTGCAGATGTGGTCATCGATGATTCAGTTTGATTCGTCCTGAATCTCGAACCGGGGCGCTATTCTTGACATGGGTCCCAACATCACGTATACGCAAGCCTGTGAATGCTCTATTTGCGAATACTCCCTAAAAATGATGTTCTCGAGCACTGTTCCTAAAATCATATGCATTGTATCGTTCTCATGCCTTAATATACTTGACAACAGCGCAATTCAGCGTCAGTTGATGTTACAATACAAATGTCATTTTTCATTTTGTTATGTCAAATGTAAAGAAGCTATTCAAATATGTTATCAATTTCTTCTATAAAAATTAATTCTACAATCAATATTAAACCCAAAATCAAGAGGTACACAAATAATAATAATAATTTATTCATGTGTATCCTGAACAACGTATAAAAGCCAATTTCTTAATTTGAAATAATAAAAATCGTTCATGTCAGAGATGCGTAAATTTACCCCAACAGCTGTTTCAGTAAATAAGAAATTGAGCGAATGAAAACGACGAATACTCAGTGTGTATTAGTTTATTAATTTCCAGCTAAGCGCTTTCGGCTATTAAGCCATTATCAAAGCTGTCGTCATTTAAAAAGTTGGTGTCAAAGCCATCAAGTTGATTAAGAACAATGCTCAAAGTAGAATCATTGTTATGATTAAGTCATTGGAATAAAAACATTAAAATAACCCTATTGGAAGGGTGTAAAATTATAATTTACAAATAAGAAATTCACCATAATTATAAATAAAATATGTGAGAGAAATATACATTGCAGATAAATACGTGTAATTGTAGTTAAAATTTATATCTGAGTTTGAATTTAAGCGACAATAATAATTTCACAAAACTTTCTTGGTTGTGTTAATAGGAAGAATTTTAGTTTCTTTTTAAAAGCTGCAGTATTATAAATGACTTTTATATATGTTCTGGGACCTGGTTATATATTTTGGGCTCTAAAAAATAAAATGAACGTTGACACAAAGATTTTGTCATCATAGGAACTACATATAAGTGTTTATTTCTGGATTCATATGTATGTGCAGGTAAGTTTATTTTTCATAGTATAATATTTTTCAGATGCACATAGAAAATATACTTGCTTTACGTCAAAAATTTTGCTTTTCTTATACAGTGCATCACTAGGGTACATGCTGGAATTAGACCTAATAATCTAAATATATCTTCTTTGTATAATCTCTAGGGGACCTATAAGTATTCTTGAGGCACATCCCCAAGACAATAGGCCATAACAGAGATGGCTTCCAGTAGACCGTAGTACTTTGATACATATTTTTTTAAACATTTAAATTTATAAAGCATAATCTGTAGTGTTTTTATAGTAAACTTAATATGATTGTCCCATTTTATACTTTCATCTATAAAAACCCCCAAATATTTAATATGTGAAGCCGTTATTATGCTAAAATTTTTGACGTTTTGTTTTATTTTGAGAGGTTTGAACTGGTCATAATCGGTATTAGAATGAAGAAATGGCAAATTATATATTTTATTAAAATTTAGAGTAAGTAAATTATGATCAAACCAATCCTTAATTAATCTTAGATCGTTTTCAACTCGTGATTTGAAATCGTACTAATTATCCATTTCATAGGTAATGGCTGTACCGTCAGCGAATTCAATTGTACATCCAGTACTGCTCACTGAAAATAATTAATTTATATAAAGATTGAATAACACAGGATTCAAAATTGTTCCTTTGGGGTACTCTGTAGGTTATAATTCGTTCTTCACTTCTTAGCTCGTCAATCTTTACTACCTGTTGTCTATCAGAGAGGTAGCTTTGGAACAATTGTTTTGTATGCACGTCTGTAAGAGATTGCCGTGTCAAATACTTTTTGCTAGATCCAGGAAGGCACATAAACACACCTTGTTCCTATTTACTGAATCATACATTTTTTTGTTAGTTTCAAGATAGCGTCTTGGGTAGAGCTTTTTTGTTTAAAGCCAAATTAGTTAGGTGAAATTAAATTATATATATTTTATAAGAATCACGACTGTTTTTTATTATTTTCTCAAATACCCTTGACATATGAGGAATTAGGGATATAGGCCGATAGTTTATACTTAGAGTCTTATCTCTGCTTTTATAAATTGGAGTAACAACCATTTTTTTAAATAACTTGGGCCGCTTTCCCTTTCTAGGTTAATAATATATGTTAATGGATCAATTATATAAGATGATATTACTTTTAAGCATTCAGCAGTAATATTATCAGTTCCTGTTGATTTTTTATTTTTAAGTTCCTTTATTGTTTTTTGTATTGAACATGTAAAATGATATTGATGTGAAGTGTACATGAGTGATTTGTTAATATACGGATCAGACCAAAAAAAAGCATGATAGTTGACTTAAAAAAGTATTAGGCAAATGAATATAATATAAAAATTGTAAGTTTGTAGTTAAAGTAAAATACTTGGGCAATATTTTTTCAGATTCACAAAAAATACTGTCAATTTTAGATATGGAAAATCCAAATAATGTAAAAAAATGACAAACTGTTCTAGGTATGGTTACATACATTGCTAGATATACTCACGAGGTTTTGGCCAGTATAAATCTCGAAAACTATTTGAAGTACAATATTGACATTTGGCAGTTATAAACCGAATGTAGTATTGCACATTTTAAGCTAATAAATATATCAAACTGATCAAAGTTAAGTAGTGATTTGAGGGATTTACTAAAAAAATGTAAAATGGTCTTGGGAACACAAACATGAAAATGACTTTAATAAAATAAAGGAGGCACTAAGCAATTAAACATATATTGTAATATTAAAAGATAAAAAAAGAGGTGCTGAATGTGGATGCAAGTAAAAATGGTTTAGCTGCATGTTTATTACGGAAGGATTGCCAGTGAGCTATGCATCTAAAGCTTTGGATGAAATTCTACAAAAATATGCACAGATAGAAAAGGAGTTACTGTAGCTATTTTGTATGGGTGTGTTAGTAGATTTCACCATTCACCAAAATATATATATATATATATATATATATATATATATATATACAGTGCTTCTCAAAAGTCCCCTCCCCCCCTCTTTTATTTTGAACGGTGATACTTAGACTGATGAAATTTGGAGCGTGAAAATGAACTATTATAAGCTTCACTACTAGTGGCAGCAGATGACGTAATAGGCATCGGCGCCTTCACCAGCAAAGTAAAGCCAATAATATTAAATGTGACCTTATGGCAAGTGACACCTCGTTTGAAAGGTATTTATAATACCTATTCAATCATACTATTTTTTTTTGATTTACGATGTTTTTGATGCTTAAAATAAATAAACACTAAAATTTAAGTTTCGCTTTTAATAAATAAATATTTAAGAACAAGTTCTTATAATAATTGTTCAAAATGTACCCCTTCTACTTCCTGGCAGTAAAACATCCTATTATTAAACTGTGTCAGGGGAAATTGCCCTAGATTCTTCAACAATTAGTTGTTTTAAAATGTCAATCCTGCTGCTGTAGCGTAAACTTTAGATTTAAGGTATCCCCACAGAAAAAATCTATAGGTGTTACGTCCGGTGACCGAGCTGGCCATTCTATTGGACTGCGTCGTCCAATCCATCTACAAGGATATTCCTCATCTAGATAACGTCTTACTGCAAAGTAATAGTGTGCAGGAACACCACCTTGTTGGAACGTTATTTCCAAGTTACCAAATTCATCTGGATTATCTTCCAGAATTTGAAGAATTAACGGTTCAATTGCGTTTTCTAACATCTCGAGATATAGTTCACCGGTAAAATTAGAGTTCAAAAAAAGAGGCCCGACTATGTGGTTTCCCAAAATACCTGCCCATAGATTTACTTTTAATGGGAACTGTGTATGTTTTTCACGAAACATGTGAGAGTTTATGTCACTCGAATACCTCACATTTTGAGTAATAACATTTCCATTAAGGAAGAAAGTACTTTCGTCACTAAAACAAATTGTTCTTACATAGTCTGGTTGTTGGAGAATTTTAGTGGATATATTTTCACAGAATTTCAGTCTTCGGTCGGGGTCCGTCATCTGAAAGTTGATGCACCATTTTTAATTTGTATGGATGAAATTTGTTTTTGGTCAACACCCTGTATACTGTACCATGACTGACTCCACAGGTAGACGCTACTTGGGCTGTGGAAGAAGAAGGATTTACTACAATTTCTGCAATATCAATACCAATATTTGGCCGACCCGATTCTTTGGCATCACTACCTGTTTGTTGAAACATATGAAAAAGCTCCCTCAAAGTCCTCGATATAGGGCGATCGTGGTATCTCTCATTAAAAATGCGTGGGTGGATAAGTGTGGGGCAACCGGACCAATAGCCCGGGGCCCTGCATGCATCAGGAAACAGCGCAAACTCGTGGAAACCTGCCCAGTATATCTCGTATCAGTAAGTCGGTGGTTGATGAGGACGTGCTTACTGATGTGAGGGCTTGCCTTAATCGGCTGGCCAAGTGGATGGGAACCACCATAAAAATCCCCCTCAAGTCAGTGGTGGAACAGCATAAGCCGAAGACTTGGCGTGTCGTAGAGAATACGCTGAGGGGCTGAGGTGTTGCTTAGTCGCTATTATGCGAACTCCGGGTACCAGGCGACACCCAGGTTTCAATAGCCTTCTTCCGGTATGCGGGGCTCTGCCGGAAGCGACCAACCATTCCCTAGCTACTCGTGGGACAAAAAATGGACTAACTTAAAAATAATAACAAAAACCCAGAGGATAAAGATAGCCTCACTCATCCAAAGGGAATGGAACTGGATCATGTTCCAGATCAAAAAACCGAGGATGAACTCCTAAAAAGCGGGGAAGAAGACCAAAGGGAGCCTCAACAAAAAACCAAAAAGGCTCGAGTAAACCTTAGCGGTGCTGCTCGAAAAAGATTTAAGTACCTGTTGAAGCACGGCCTCAGCCATGAAGAGGCACGACAACAGGCACTGAAACCTATCATCAAGGAGAAGGAGGATGTACCCAAGAGTAAGTGCTCCAAAAGGGTCCGATCTGAGGAAAGCACCCCTGAACATCCGAGGAAGAAGGGAGTTCTCTTCGTAGGTAAAACTACCGATGAGGGAAACAATCCACCCTACGGACAAACGCTATCAGCAATAAGGGTAGGAATAATGCCCTCCAATTATTCAGAGTTATCTCTTTCAGTGGAACATTTAGCAGCCATAAAAGAGAAAATTTTGGACAAAATCTTACTGCTGGATCCAAAGGCAAATACCAGGCCTATATTCAGCAACTTGCAATTCAGACCTGACTGGTTGCTGCTGTCCTGTGCTGACGGAGCCACAGTTGAGTGGCTTAAAGGCATAGTTCAGGAGCTGCGGCCACAGAAGGATGTGTCATTGAGACTCGCAGAGGAAGGTAACATTCCTCACTCAGAGATCTTTGTGACGTATCTTCCTGATAGTCTGAAACATCAAAACGATAAAATACTTCGATTTTTAGAGGTCCAAAATGAAGACAACACACAAAACTGGAGGATTGTAAGAAGGGCTGAAAAAGACCCAACAGTAGAACTCACCCTATCAGTGGACCCCATATCCGCAGAAAGGGTCAAAAAGAATGGCTATATGGCCAATTATAAATTTGTTCAGGTAAGAATATTATCACAAAAAATCCATGCTGGGCAACCTAGTGGTCCAGTTGCAGCCTCAACCAGTCGAGGTGGCAAAAAAGAACACAAAAAGGGACCCACAAAAACGGGTCACCCAAAGGGCAATAAGGGATCTAATAAAGATCCCAAGAGACAGTAAAATGGCTCTCTCCAAATCCGTTAGGTTTCTGGAACTAAACCTCCATCATGCAGAAGCTGCAACTAGCGTGCTTAGCAGGAATTTTAGCAGCAACCTATCTGACATCGGGCTCATTTAAGAACCCTGGGCTGATGAAGGACTTATCAAAGGCTTATCTATTAATTCATGTAAGTTGATATATTCACAAATACATGACAAACCAAGAGCAGCACTACTCATCTCTAAAAAACTTAACTTTATTTCTGTTCCAGAGTTTATCACTAGAGACCTTGCAACAGCAGTGGAGTTCGTCACCGAAAGGAGTAAAAGGCACATTACAATTGCCTCTGCTTACTTTCCGGGAGAGGAAAACAAACCTCCAAATTTAATAAACGACATGGTATTTTACGAGATTTCAAAAATTTTTGTGATTTAGATTTCATTACTTTAATTGTTTAGTTTTGGTTTTACTAACATCCGTAGATGCCAGTATTGATAGTATAGGTATTACATACCAATCTTTTCTTTTTGGATCTTCTCATGTGTATAATTTTGTGTTTCAATATACAAAGTTCCATTGAGAAATGAACATATATTTTATACCACGAAAATAACCAATAAAATTCAACACACTGAACGTTTACCTACCTCTTCACTTAGGTACTCAGTTTTTAACATACTGGAATATTATTTATTCAGTCAATATTATAAATATTTTATAACAATTATACATTCTACCGATAAGTAACATGATTTTTTACAATATTTGTGTTTTATTAAAAAGTGATCCAACTGTATTTGCTACGAAAATGTAATGATGTAAATCTCATAAATAAGAAATGGTGTAATATGCGAGCGTTGTATTAAGTAATTGATCGTTTTGTGTTAGTTCGAGTGTCCTCGAGACTGATTTTACCTGTTTCAAACTTTCAAGGTCTGTGCTTTGTAGGGAAGTGAAAGTGGTCTTGCTTGAACTGACACAGCAACAGAGACGGTACGATGCCATGCCCAATGTGATACCTTGCTAGTAATCACACCGTATCAAAAGCAATACCCACCCTATTCACAATAAAATATTAACCCTATATATAACCTGTCTCATTATAAACTGCACGTCTCCTTTAAGGTACCCCTACCTTCGTTTTTAAATGGACTACAATTGATTAAAACTTTCGTTATAAGCGACCTGATTTAACATTTAACACTTTCATGTACTGGTTAAATAATTCTTTAGCACTTCGCTAAATACCAACAAATTTATTAAACAAATACTAAATCCATTACCTTATTGTTATACTTGAAATGTTTAATTTAAGCATGATAAACGTACCTTGAAAGTATTTCACCTTACGCCTTACCTGGGGAACACAAAAAATAAAAAAACAAGTGAATTAATTGACTTTCGTAAGGAAAGGTTACAAAATGGAAGGTAACGGATATTGACTGAATTATGACTATATAAGAAAAGGAAATAAAATTTAAAAAATATTCCGTAGTAATAAAAGTAAGAAAATGAATTATTGTTGAAATATCAGATTAAACTTGAAATTTATGTGCTTGTGCTTATTTTGCAGAAAAGCTGTATAATAAAAATAAAAGACAAAGAAAAACATTTGAATAAATTGAAAATATTTATTGACATATTACAAACAGTGCAGTCGATTAGTCAATAGTCTGTAAAGACGTGATAAAAGCGTTTATTTTAAGAAAATGTGAGAAATTTTTTTGATTGATATATTCGTATGTATAATTGTATACATGCAAGGTACAATTTTAATACTTTAAAGGTACTTACCCGTAAAATAATAAGAAATATAGAAGATTAATTCTATTGATTCTAGCTTAAAAAATACGATCATCTAAATTACAACATAGTATAGTACAATACCAATGCAGACACATAATAGGTAGAGATCAACAAATTCACGTTCACAAGGAAATATAAATGTTATTTTCAGATTTTGAACAAACCTTTGATTCCTGCAAAAGAATCGAACTTATGAAATAGCTGAAGGAGTGAATAAAAAAATAAGGTTACCAGAGATAACAACGAGACAATCAAAATTAAGTCTCCTAACAGAAAAAGTGGAACAGGAGAATTTGGAATAAAAAAAGACGCAAGACAGGAAGGCTCATTTATCATGTCTTAGAATTGTTTTAAGAAAAGTTCAAAAAAGAAACCCAAAAACAACAGGAAACCAATTAACTGCAGATAGTATTAGTAACAAAAAAATGTCAAGGAAGATTGTAGAAGAGGGAACAGAGATGGTATTAAAAATTAGTGAGAAGAAAACTAAAATAATAAAATTCAGTTAGACAACCAAAAAAGTAAAATAATAAAGGGACAAAAAGTTTTAAGGAGTACAAAAATTTAAGTATATGTGCACGTTGATAAACAGAAATAAGAACAGAGAGTCAAATAGATGGGGCATGAGAAGAAAAAGATCAAAAGCGGTACCATACGCTACACTACAACAGGAATAATAAAACGTGGAAGGCCAATAACAGAATTAGAAAAAAACCTAAGTAGTGTAGGGGCTAGAAAATGAAAATAAAAAATAATATACCGGAAGAAATGAATAAACAATCTGATAACATGATTTAAAAAATAAATGCGACGACACCACATTATTATTAGGCAGTCGGATAATAGGCATTGTGACTGATTTTGAAATCCCCCTCTACAGTGTAGGTACACATTTGCTATTTTCCAAAAATACATTATTTTAGCAATAAACTCATTTTTATCGAAAATTATTGAATTTTATTCTATCTACCTTGAGTTATGCGCGAAAACGCATGTTACGTCACGCCTCAGTAGATATTGCATTTATTTTTAACTAAGAACGTCAACAATAAATTTTTCTTGTGCCAAAAATATGAATAGAAAAAAGAAGAATATATGGCATTACGAATGTTATAATAGTGGTGTTCGATTTGCAGGCTCGAGCAGCCCACACTGCTCGGGTCGAGTACTCGATAGTGACACGAACAAATTTAAATAGAACGCTTGCGTGTGCACCATATAACCTCCAAAAATAGTTTCTATCGTAAATGTTTTGAAATTTTGGTTTCCTATTTCTGATACCTCTGACATGAATGAAATTATTGAAAAAATGATAATCAATACTGCTATAATAACACAAATCACAAACAAAGTATAACCTCAATATGTAAATAAACTGATAAGTTATCCTCAAAAATAACTATGACATAAGTTTGAAAATAGCTTGTGAGAATTAAATTTTACTTAGCGCTAAATATTAACAATATTGGACGTACAAGAAAGTTTTCACTTTTCGAAATTCAAACGAGCAAAAGTCTTTATTTGATGTAAGAAACTATCCCAACATCAACAAATCAATTGTGGCCAAATTAGACCGATTTGCTGTATATGAAATGATGTAGGAATCAATCGAAATGCGTCATCACAACAAATGTTCAAGCAACACTCACTGAGGTAATTAATAGGACATAAATTTACAATTTGCTAAAAATGCAGGGGAAATTCGTTCATAATAATTTGAGGTTCAGACTGTTTTGTTTTATACTATAACCTATTAATATGAAGCAAAAAACAAGTAAAATAGCAGTAAGTAGTAAAGTTAAAAACCTATATCACTTTAATAGTTAGTTTAGAATAATAATGCAGAAAATAGAGTCAACTTCCAGTTATGAGGAAAGCGATACTGCTGAACCGAAAAAAAGCAAGCAAAATGGAGACAACAAATTAATTTGCATTTTGATTTATAATAACAGTACATTTTTGTCAAAATAAATTGTATGAAAAACACATACTCATTTATCAAATTTTAGTGTAGGAGAAAAAATAGGAGAATTTAATTTTATGAATAGGGAAAATGTAGGGATTTTTTTGTGTTGGTAGGGATGGTTCTTATAAAAGGTTACCATCACTGATTTACTGAGACGTGACGTCATGCGCTGTTTCGGTCAAGTATACCGATTGCAGTATTTCATACTTTTATTTTCCTGAAACTCTTATTAATTTAGATTTATTAATCTAAATGTTTATATTAAAACTAGGTAATTTTTCAAAATTCTTTCATCACATATTTTTCTATAAAACCATTTACTTTTTGATTCCTTATTACTGTGAACATCCCTATTCTTCAGGTAGTTTTAGACATAAATAGATAAGATAGATTTTGCTAATCTTTAATAGCTTTCTATCACGTCCTCTGATGAAGGGAAATTTGATGTAGGAGCCAATAGCTCTTATACTATTCGTTTCTGATGTGGGGGATATTCGCGCATATAGACTTTATTCATAAAACAACTTTTCCATCCACAAATCTATATATAGTAATTTTGTTGTTGTCTTGTTCCAGAAACTAATTTTTCCATCAGAGGAGTTAAACTGCATTCTTAGCTCACATTATCCCCTATTCACGCTAGTGCTTCCTTTCTCACCACACTCCTTTTGTCTATTAAATAGGCTCTGTACTTAATTGATTTTCTCTCGTAACTCGAAGGAAAACGTTTTATTTTACACTATCGAAAGCTTTTTTACTGCCATTACTCATTGATATACCAATATTTAGAACACGTCCTTCAGTTTTCCGTTGTGTTCAATAATTAATTACTAAACTGCTGAACTATTATGTAGTACGTCTGACATCTACCGGTATGTCCTGAATTTATCCATGTAAACTGTTTTCCTACGAAATTAAAATAGTTATTTTTAAATAAGTATCGCAATGACTTGTTTTTTAGTACGAGTGCAGTTGGCGAAGCGGTGAGCTGCGCAAAGCACGAGTACTACTAAAAGTTTCACAAAATATTTTTTATAATTCGCATTTATTGAGTTTTTAAAATAAAATAGAATTACTATATCCTTGTTTTTGAACTAGGAGGAGTGATTTTAACTTAAGTTGGCAATTCTGTAGATTCATGATTGGTCAGATCACTGCCTGTTTTACTCAGCACTTTTGATATATATTATTATCGAATAATTCTGTAAATTGTAAACAAACTTGCATCTAAGCAAATAGAGGATGACTATTTGTTTTAAAAAGAGTTTCTTCATATATTCTTGCGTCCTATTTAGATTGCATCATAAACAGAATCATTTCTGTATCTTCACATAGGTATCTGGTAATTTATCCCAAAACTCGAACGTTATGTATACATATATATGTATATGTAATTTTCTTGGCATAGGTTCATTAATATACTACTAATTTTCTTTAGTCATTCTTGACGTTTCGCCTTAATTACAAGGCTTTATCAAAAGATTTTAATCTCAGTCTACAATAAAAATACATTGGATAACACTGACGAACAATTTACATTGAGAATAGCACACATGTACCCTTACTTTTGTCTGCTATTCTCAATGTGAATTGTTCGTCAATGTTATCCAATGTTGTATTTTTATTGTAGACTGAGATTAAAATCTTTTGATAAAGCCTTATAATTAAGGCGAAACGTCAAGAATGACTAAAGAAAATTAGTAGTATATTAAGAACCTATCCCAAGAAAATTACCTAAATGAATATATAGTAGTGGTTCAAGAACATCTTCCAATATATATATATATATATATATATATATATATATATATATATCATATACTACTAATTTTCTAATATAAAATGGAAAAAAAACAATTGACAAACGTTAGCGTACTATTTATAAAAATTTGTAATATATAATTTGTTCCATTTTATCTTTAAGACCATTTAATCTATTAATTTACTAACTAGAACCAAGCTTAGACCATTTTTTAATTTGTTTTAAGTTAAGGTTAAAGTCAATTGTCAAATAAAAATACATATAATAACCAACTGCATGGCACTAAAAAAGTGTTCAAGAGATTTTATCGTAACACTGTAAACAATGTTATAATGAAGTCTCTTTTATACGCGAATTATGGAATAGTTATTTGTAAAGCAAGTGTCATAATGACTCGTTTTGTAGTACGAGTGAAGTTTGCACAACGAACCGCGAAGCGGTGAGTTGTGCAAATCACGAGTACTACAGAAAGTCATTGTGGCACAAGTTTTACACAATATTTTTTATAATTCGTATTTATTTAATTATTTAAATAAAATAGAATTTCATATATCCCTGTTTTTAAACTAGGAGGAGTGGTTTGAATTTAAGTTGGCAATTCTGTAGATTCCTAATTGGTCAGATCAAACATGGTTTTATTCAGCTCTTCTGACTTTTGACATATTATAACCGAATAATTGTGTAAATTGTAAACAAACTTTCATTTAAGCAAAAAGAGGATAATTATTTGTTTAAAAAAGAGCTTCTTCGTATATGCTCTTGCGATCTATTTATATTATATCATGAACTTTTATTTCGGTAATACATATTCACATAGATATCTGGTAATTTATCCCAAAAATCCAACGTTTTGTATACCTATATATTGATCCTATACAATATAAAAATAACCAATTGACAAATCATTGATAAATAAACGTTAACGTACTTTACACATTTTTAATATATATATATATATATATATATATATATATATATATATATATATATATATCATTCTAATTTACCTTTAGTATAATAATTTGTTAGTTAGAACAACGCTAGATCATTTTATTTATAATTTGTGTCAAGGTTAAAGTCAAATGTCAAATAAAAATATAACTAAATTCAATAACCAACTGTACACTGAAAATTACTATAACAGTGTTCAAAGAGCTTCATTGTGACACTGTAAACAATGTTATAATGAAGTCTCTTTTATACGCGAATTATAAAAAAGCATATTAGCTACCTCATTCTGCAATCGCAATCAACTTGCGTCACGAGTTCCCCTACTGTTCGTGTTTTTGGACGGACGTGATTTTTAACGCAGTATGCTTCACGAATAAGCAAATAATAAACTAAACACTTCTTACGATAATTACAGCAATATTTTGTAATAACATGTTACCAAACTTTGAGCCATCAATGTTACTGCTTGAAGGAATACTTAACCTTGAAATAAACATAATTATCTCGCGAACGCCTCCTGGTGCAAAGTCGTCAAACTCAAATGAGTAATTTTATTTATAATAACTATAAAATCGAATTCTAGTATACTGAGTAAGGAGGAGGAGTCTATAATTATTGGGATTAATATTTTAATAATTTAAAAGTGACGGTCAAGTCGCAGTATAATGAATCGAATATTGTTTAACAATATCGTGAAAGCGAAGAATGTCGATTGCTGCTTTTCAATGCTGCAAGATCTTTAAAAGAAATACTTATTCTAGAAATTCGATAGCATTATCAGAACGCATTTAAAAAGTATAGAGAAATACGGGGTTTGCAATGAAAGTGCAGTTTAATCGAGAGTTAAATGGTAGCGGGTACATTTTGCTGTAAGAGCAGCCCTTTTAAAAACTCATATTCGTAAAAAATTATGCTCTCCACTAAGTTTTTACGAATTAACAAACATGAGTCACTGACAATGCTATTATAAATTTATATTGTTTAGCCTACAATACTCAAATTAAATGTAATATTTCCCACACAGTGAAAAGTAATTAACCTCTACTGACACCTCCAAAAAACATTAAAAGTGAAAATACCACTATTAATAATCTAATACTTAGTTAATCTATCTGCTATTCTGAAATACTATTTACATCGTGTATGTAATAAATGAGTTTTAGTTTAAATTGTATATAATAATGTATATCAAAACATAATTTTTTCCATGTATTTACTTTTCTATAATTAACCTTTTATATGAAAGGTATTGTGTATAGGGTTACCAGGCGTCCTGATAAAGCCGGACATAGTTAGGCTTTTTGAATGCTAGTTCGGCCAAATTAAACGGTGTACGGCTTTTGTTAGGCTTTTTACATTTGACCAGTGCAAAACCTTAAATCTTTTCTGATCAATGAAAAAGAGGAAGTTGATTTCAAGAAGATTTAGCACACACGAAATGGGTGGCCTATTTTAAATCGATGAATAGTCGAGATTGCTTTTCTGAATTCCTTACTATTTATCAATATTATTTTGCCATCCCAGGAAATAACGCAAATATGGAAAAGTTTTTTCTTAATAGATTAGCAATGGTCAAAAGAACGCAACAGATTACATGTAGACACTAAAGCTAAATTGTTAATTGTAGAACCTAACTTCAAACATTCGACGTGTAAAGATTTTTACAACTACGTTTTGAAAGGTCAACCAAAAATATTAATTCTTTTTATTTTGTTTACCTTAAATTTTATTAATTAGTGAAGAAGTTTTGTTTTGTTCAAGACACTAGAACTAAAATATTGGTTGTAGAATTTAATTTAAAATTTTTGACGTGCCAAGATCTTTACAACTGCATTTTGAAAGAAACTGAGCTTTTAAAGCAGGTTTCTACCAACCAAAACTATTAATTATTTTTATTTTGTTTACCCCACATTTTATTATTAATCAGTGAAAACGTTTTGATTCGTTAAATTTTGTTTTGTTATTGTTTTCCCTTGGGAAATAATAGTAATGAATGATTAATAATAAAGAAGACTGATTCACCATCAATTTTATTTTTATTTCATTAGAATTTAAGATTTATGGTAAATGATCAAAAAAGCCTAGTTTTCATACAAAATTTTTGTCTTATTTTAGACACAAAACCCTTATTAATTTAGGATGTCCCGCTTATTTACCCAAATGTCCGGCCAAACTGGCTGGTCTGTCCGGCTATTAGGTTTGACAACGTGGCAACTCAAATTGTGTAACATTATGTATTGTGATTCATAACTATGTATATGTATATGTGTTTATATATATATATATATATATATATATATATATATATATATATATATATATACTGTTACGAAACAGCGCACTGGTATAGTCCCTAAATCCGACTCTGCCTAAGCCATGTATGAAAGTTAAAATTATGGCGGATGCGCAGGGATTTCTTAGAATTTTATTGTTTACGATTGTTTTTGTGACCAGTCTTATCTAGAAAATGCCAGAAAACCAACTGTTTTTGTGTAAGCCGCAATATAGAATTATCTAGTGAAAAGGCACTAATATATAAGGGACCGGCCAGGGAGAGTCAGTTCAGTTTTAATTTGACATCGTGAGATAAACAGTAAATAAGTGAATATAAATTAGCAAAGTGTTGATATAAATTAATAATTAAGGTTGTGTTTATATAAATTAAATTTAAGTGAATAGTTAAGTGTATATAAATTAAGTATTAGTGAATAGTGTAGTGAATAAATACATTAAGTAAGTACACCTACCCTATGTTTAAAATTTATCCCACCCGTTTACGTTTTAATAAATAAGAACAAGATTACATTGGTGTCAGAAGTGGGATAATATAAATAAATATCTACGTAAAAATGGCCAAGAGACTAAGGGACTTGAAAGTGACT
The DNA here is from genome assembly GCA_963921935.1 of Galeruca laticollis. Classification (NCBI taxonomy): domain Eukaryota; kingdom Metazoa; phylum Arthropoda; class Insecta; order Coleoptera; family Chrysomelidae; genus Galeruca; species Galeruca laticollis. The sequence goes on from OY998180.1 coordinate 170,176,609, forward strand.
GAGTTAAGAGCAGAATTGAAAGATCTTGAGTTGAAAACGTCCGGTAAGAAAAGTAAATTAGTAGAAAGACTTAAGGTGGCACTGGAAAATGACGGCTTTGATCCAGAAACAGTTTTATTTAATGACGAGGCTTCCACCTTAATCTCGTCAATTTCTGCTAACATGGGCGAGAAGATTTCTGCCATGGAAGAGAACATGGACGAGAAGGGGATATAACAAAATTAGGACCATCCAAGAAGAAGGTGACGAAGACAGATTTGACCAGTTCGTCAGTTTAATAAAAAGTATGATGGTCAAGAAGCCGATAAAGATCAGGTGCTGGAATTGTGGCGAGCTAGGGCATGTACGTAGTTCGTGTGAGCGCCCCAAGACTCCTGCAAACCAAGAACCTCAGCCACAGGAAAACTATAACGGGTCGGCTACGAGGGGGCAGCACCGATCCATGATCGTTCCAAAGACTCTCTCATACTGATAGCTTCGCTCAGATGTCGACAGTGTATATGTAGATGGCGAAGTGAATGGCAAGAGATATACTCTGCTAGTAGACACTGGAGCAACTAGAACCATTATACGACCAGAACTAATAAACTCCAATAAAAAGCTTTTACCAACGAGACTGCGACTGGGGACCGCCACAGGTGAGAGTGCCAACTTTCACGGTGAGACACAAATCCAATTGGGAATTGGCGCAGGAAAGTTCACGCATACGGTAATCGTATCTGACATTGAAGAAGACGTGATTCTGGGACTGGACGTAATGAATGTACATGGTTCCCAATTAGACTTTAGAAACAGAACCATCAAAGTGGGTTCCGAGGAGGTATTCCTTCATCCATATGAAGGCAGCGCGGTGTTGGCAGATGTACAGGAAGATACCGTTCTACCTGCACGAAGCGAAACCATGCACGGCTACAGGGAATCATGGAGGAATGTACACCGGTTATGATAGAGCCAAGGAACCACGACGAAGAAGTTGGTTAAGGAGTACTAATTGGAAAAAGATTGGTTTCGTCGGCGAAAGAGATCCCAATACGTGTGATAAACGTGAATGATTACCCAGTTACCATCAAGAAGGAAACCATGATTGGATCCTGCGTACTAGTGACGTCTATACTTCGTCAAACAACGACCACTGACAATTCTAATGCCAGATTCGAACAAATATTATCAGTAGCTGGTCAATCTTTAGATCGAGCTGAAAAAATTAGAATGAGAGAATTTATATCACAGTATCGAGACCTATACGTACCAAAAGGAGAAAAGACTGGTAGAACATCAGCCGTCAAACACAAAATCGATACTGGTAATGCTAAGCCAATTAGGCACGAGCGAAGAGAGAGGAAGCTGAAAGAATAATTCGAGAGATGGCAGAAGAAAAAGTAATAGAACCATCTACTAGTCCATGGATGTCTCCAGTAGTGCTCGTCAAGAAAAAGGAGGGAACTACGAGATTCTGTGTGGATTATCGTCAGCTTAACAACGTGACGAAGAAAGACAGCTATCCTCTGCCTCGAATTGACGATACGCTAGATACTTTGGCCGGCAGCAAACTGTTTTCCACCTTGGACCTGGACTCTGGTTATTGGCAAGTGGAAATGGACCCAGAAGACAAAGAGAAGACTGCTTTTACCACCGGATCTGGATTATGGCAATTCAACGTCACGCCATTCGGGCTCTGTAATGCGCCTGCGACATTTGAAAGATTTATGGAAAATGTCTTGAGAGGGTTGTCTCGGAAGACATGGCTGGTCTATTTGGACGACATCGTAGTACTGGGGAAGACATTTGACGAACACCTGACGAATTTGGAAGACGACTCCAAGCTGCCCAGCTCATTTTAAACCCGAAGAGTGGCGGTGGATCTAGAGAAAATTGCTTCCATTCAGTAATGGCCGCAACCAACCGACAAACATCAAATTAGGAGTTTCCTTGCACTTTGCACGTATTAAAGAAGATTTATCAGGAAGTTTGGAGATATTGCCAAGCCTCTAACTCGACTTACAGAAGAAGCAAGAGATTTCCAATGGGACGAAGACTGTCAAACGGCTTTTGAAACCTTGAAGAGGCATTTAATCATGGCGCCGATATTAAGATACCCATTACCTGAAGGAGACTTTATTCTTGACACTGACGCAAGCAACATAGGTATTGGAGGAGTGCTCTCACAGATCCAAGGAGGGCAAGAAAGAGTGCTGGGATATTTCAGTTAAGTCCTCTCCAATCCAGAACGAAACTACTGCGTCACAAGAAGGGAACTTTTGGCGGTAGTGAAATCCGTGGGACACTTTTACCAGTATCACTATGGTAGGAAGTTCTTAATCTGGACTGATCATGCAGCACTCAAGTGGTTGATGCAGTTCAAGAATCCCGAGGGTCAGATCGCTAGATGGATTCAACGACTTCAAGAGTACGATTTCAACATCGAACATCGAGCTGGTGTGAGTCACCGAAATGCCGACTCCCTGTCCACCGTGCCCAACAGACTGCTCCCACTGCAACAAGGCGAAATCTAAGGAAGCTGCAGTTTCAAGAACTACTGTAGTCAACGAGGATCAGAGGAGATCAGGAGAATGATCCTCACCTGAAGATGATCCGGCAATAGAAAGAAGAAAATCGGTGACCTACCTGGCAAGAAGTGTCAAGATTTTCACCGAAACTCAAGACGTATTGGGCTCAGTGGGACTCACTTGTCCTCGAAGAAGGGCTGTTGAAAAGAGTCCTTGAAAACGATGATGGTTCCGAGATGAGGAGACAGCTAGTTATCTCTAGAAAGAGAGTAGCTGAGGTACTGGAGAAGTTACACGACAGTCCATCGGGAGGTCATCTGGGAGTGAAGAAAACCCTTCAGCGAGTCCGTGAAAGGTTTTATTGGATGAACAGCTCCGACGATGTGGAGGACTGGTGTAAGAAATGTACGACTTGTGCTACGAGTAATGGACCACATCGCAAGAGAAAGGCACCTATGAAACAGTATAATGCTGGAAGCCCTTTCGAAAGGATTGCTTTAGATATCGCTGGACAATTTCCGACGACAGAAAATGGTAGCAAATACATACTGGTTGTAATGGATTATTTCACAAAGTGGGGGGAAATTTACGCTATCCCGAACCAAGAGGCCACAACTGTCGCGGATGTATTGGTGAAAGAATTTATCAGCCGATATGGAGTGCCATTGGAAGTCCACAGTGACCAGGGAAGAAATTTCGAAAGCCATCTATTCCAGGAGATTTGCGAGAAGCTGGGAATGAAGAAGACCAGGACAACAGCATTACATCCACACTCAGATGGAATGGTCGAGAGAATGAACAGGACTATTGAAAAATACCTGTCCAAAGTAGTTTCCAGCCATCAGAGAGATTGGGACCAGTATCTTTCCCTATTCGCATTGGCTTATCGATCTGCTGTCAATGAGTCCACGGGTAAAACACCTGCGAAAATCCTGTTTGGATGTGAAATGAGGCTTCCTTATGACCTGGAATTTGGCTGTCCGCCTGGAGAAGATCTAGCAGGAGAAGACTACTGAGAAAAAGGCTGGACGATATTCATGAATTAGTTCGAACAAATCTTCAAGTTGCCAGCTATAGAATGAAAAGTCGGTACAACATGCAGGCCACATAAGGCGGTTTTAAAGAAGGGGACAAAGTATGGTTACACAACCCGACGAGGAGAAAAGGGCTTTATCCAAAATCACAAAAATCAAGAAAAGGATTAATGATGTTATACAGGGTGTCCCGGAACTAATGGGAAAAAAGTCAGGAGCGTATAATCTGAGTCAAAATAATGTTAGTACTTCATATAAACTTTTTCTATTCAGGCTCTCGTTTACGAGTTATAGGCCTCCAAAGTTTTAATTTTGAATTTGGTTTTTATTTTTATTTTTTGTACTAGTTATTTGATCTTTATAAAATTTACGGCAAAGCTATAATGTACGTGTATGTTTATTTTGGTGAGGTAAACAGATTTACAATAGTGCCTTGAAGCCAGGGACGGACTACTCGCAATGGTTAGTGATCCAAAAAATTTGCAGGGATGACACACCCTGTATGAAATTATCGAAACTGACTTCCCCACACATTAAGCTAACGAAAAGGTACTCTTGTTGGAATTCGATAAAATAAGCCGCTTGGCTAATATTTACAGTTTTATTAATGCGCTACGTACCAATTTACGCATTCACCATTTTTATAAGTACACAACGAGGTAAAACTAACTTATTAATACGATGACCAAGATTTACCTTCAGTACTACAAAAACATAATTTAACGATAGCAGAAGATGAAAAACATTAACGACTTATTAATTGGAAAGTTGGTAAAAACTTTTTAAAAGTGTTTTTACCGTTTATCAAGTAACCGTAGGATTAGTTGTCAAACATTGTGTAGAATAGTTCGTAGTCAGTACTTGTCAATAATTCATAAGTCCTTAATTTAACAGTTACAATGGCAGAATTCACTTTTATTGAGTACGCAGATATGAATTTAATGTATGGACTGGTTTCTCGAAACTGTTTAGAGGCCAGAAGGCTTTATGCAGAACATTTTGCAAACAGAGCATTGCCAGACAGACGAATGTTTGAGCGTATTGATCTCAGGTTACGAGAAACAGGTATGAATAAGTAAATGTAATTTTCCATGTATACAAAACAAAGTTTTAAATTTTAGGAAGGTTTTTGCCAAAAAAAGGTGGAGAAGATCCAGTACGAAGCGTACGTACTGTGGCAGTTGAACAAGACTTGTTAAATGCAGTTGATAGATAATTAACCAACAACGAGTTTACAAAAATTATCAAGAGAACATAACGTCTCGAAATCAGTTGTTCATCGCGTTCTAAAAGAACAGCTGTTATATCCTTTTCACATGAAAAAAGTACACGGTATGACAGTGGCTGATTATCCTTCACGACTTGAGTATAGCCAGTGGTTTCTGCGACAACAAGAAGCAGACAATACATTTATTAGTAACGTTCTCTTTACGAACGAATCCGATTTCACCAGAGATGCAGTCATAAATTCTCATAATATGCATTTATGGGATTATGTGAATCCACATGGCATTAGCCAAACTAGGAGCCAGCATAGATTCATGGTTAATGTTTGGGCAGGAATAGTTGGCAATCATTTGATAGGGCCATACTTTATTGACGGTTCTTTGACCGGTCAGAGATATTTGGAGTTTTTGCAAAATGAGTTATGAAACCTGTTTGATTATGTGCTACTACAAACTCGTAAGAATTTATGGTTCATGCATGATGGGGCCCCACCTCATTTCAGTTTAGATGTACGACAGCATTTACATACAAGGTTTCCTAATAGATGGATTGGTCGTGGAGGCCATTTTCAATGACCATGGCGATCAGGAGACGTTAATCCTATGGATTCCTTCCTCTAGGGTTAACTCAAAAGGAAGGTATACGCAACACCTGTGCAAACAGGGCAAGATTTAATAGACAGAATTGTGTTACACTGCAATGTTATTAGAAATAATGTGGGATTGCTCTTTCAAATGCAAAGAAACAACCTTCGTAGACTTAGAATGTACGTGGAAGTGGAAGGAGCTCATATTGAACATTTATTAGAAGAACGTTAGTTTTTGTTGTTGCTTAGGAATTAGTTTCAGACCATTATTTTATAACTTATGTTTTTTGAGGTTTTCTTAATGGTTTAATAATGTTGTGTTCGTAATTTTGATTAAAAGCATCTAATTACGTTGTTTGCGTACCTATTTAATTCCCATTAAATAAGTTCTTAATGTTTTTATCATCTGCTATCATCAAATTATTTTTTTATATTAATAAGTTAGGTAAATTTGTACGTAGTGCATTAATAAAACTGTAAATATTAGCCAAACGGCTTATTTTATCGAATTCCAGCAAGAGTACCTTTTCGTTAGCTTAATGTGTGGGGAAGTCAATTTCTATAATTTCATACAGGGTGTGCCATCCCTGCAAAATTTTTGGATCACTAACCATTGCGAGTAGTCCGTCCCTGGCTTCAAGGCACTACTGTAAATCTGTTTACCTTTCCAAAATAAACATACACGTACATTATAGCTTTGCCGTAAATTTTATAAAGATCAAATAACTAGTAAAAAAAATAAAAATAAAAACCAAATTCAAAATTAAAACTTTGGAGGCCTATAACTCGAAAACAAGGGCCTGCATAGAAAAAGTTTATATGAAGTACTAACATTATTTTGGCTCAGATTATACGCTCCTGACTTTTTTCCCATTAGTCCCGGGACACCCTGTATATCGCATAAGCAAGATCCCCAACGGAAAACCAAAAGTAGTTCACCAAAACCGACTAGCACCATTCGAAGGAGTTCATGACTTAGAGAAAGGAGTAAACCATATTCGAGATGTGTGACCCTACCTTAGATGAATTTATGGGCGCGTATGGAGGTACCGGGAAAGCTAGATATGGAGTCACTTCAGAACAACGACGACAAGATTTGTTCACTCTCCCAGAAGATTATTCACTGGCATACAACATCCCCGCCCGTATCAAGAACGCACGAAGGTTGGCAAGTTCGGGCAATTAGAAAAACTTGAAGACCAGATTCCAGCCTCTAGCAAGACACTGAAACTGAAACATAATTCGCGGTACGTCTTCTACGTGGTAACTAAAAATGAATTTCAAGATCGATCTACCTACCGCGATGTGTGGGAAGCACTTCGAAACCTCCGAGACCATGTGTTAGAATCCAGCGTGAAGAAACTGGCTATGCCTAAGATAGCGAGTAACCCGTTAGATTGGCGAGTCATCAGGAACATGGTAGAAATTATCTTTCAAGATACCGGTGTACAGATATTAATTTGCAGCTAGAACCCCCGTTATCAGTATCCGATGAAGACGGTGCCCTGCTATTTCCATAAGATCGGAAAGTGTAGAAATGGGGCCAGTTGCCGATTCAAACATCCAGTCTCTGCTACACAAAAGTTCCAGGAGGAACTTCCATTTAAGGAGGGGGTAATGTTACGAAACATAACACTGGTATAGCCCCTGAATCCGACTCTGTCTAAGCCATGTATGAAAGTTAGATTATGGCGGATGCGCAGGGATTTCTTAGAATTTTATTGTTTACGATTGTTTTTGTGACCAGTCTTATCTAGAAAATGCCAGAAAGCCAACTGTTTTTGTGTAAGCCGCAATATAGAATTATCTAGTGAAAAGGCACTAATATATAAGAGACCGGCCAGGGAGAGCCAGTTCAGTTTTAATTTGTCATCGTGAGATAAACAGTAAATAAGTGAATATAAATTAGCAAATTGTTATAAATTAATAATTAAGGTTGTGTGTGTATAAATTAAATTTAAGTGAATAGTTAAGTGTATATAAATAAGGTATTAGTGAATAGTGTAGTGAATAAATAAATTAAGTAAGTAAACCTACCGTGTGTTTAAAATGTATCCCACCCGTTTACGTTTTAATAAATAAGAAAAACATTACAATACGAATAATGCATGACATGTAAACAACAAGCGTGAAATACCCATGAATCTCTCTTTATTGAATATTTTCTTCCATTCCCTTCGGTTTCTTGCGTTTTCCTCCAGGTTTCTAATTCCTATTTCTTCTGCATCTCTTCTTGCTTCTTGTGACCATTTCTTCTTGGGCCGTCCTCTTCTTTTTCTACTACCTTCTCCTCCGAACGCGGATTTTTTTACTACTCTTTGCTCTTTAAAGGCCTGGACACACCTGTCATACAGCCTTCCGATCCGACTACGGTCATACAGCGGGACGACTGTATGATATGGAAATAAACAATGGTTTGGAATGCAGTAGGTCTCACCTGTCCGACACGCGACCCGTCCTACTCCCACCCGTCTCCGATTCCGGTATCCCGTCATGCTCCGACATTGCAGACCATTCGTTTACTTGATGCGAGAAGGTTGTCGGTGGCAGTTTTTGTGTTAAATTCAGTGAAATGGCGGGTATAAAAGCGGAGGAGCTTATTGAAACTGTCCGAATGTTTCCAGCTCTCTATGATCAGGCACAAGAGCAATATAGAAACTCGGAGTACAAGGACATTATGTGGAAAAAAGTTGCGAAGAAACTAAATGTAGAAGGTAAAAACATTTGTATATTTATTGTTAAGTTGTTGTGTTTTAAACTAAGCTATTAAAATCTTGTCATAATAACAATATTTAAATCCACTTCCACTTCTAGGGAAGGGGTTTCCTGTTGGAATTGTGAATTAAAATAAATAAATTAATTAATTCCGAAAATATTCAAGGGATTTATTCGTTAGGAATATACCGGGTGTTTCAAAAGTCAGTTTACCGAGTTAAAACATGAAAATGTTAACAATGACCTTCACAGTTGATTTTATCATTGCTCAAAAACAGGTTGTGCAACATTAGTTACGAAAGCATTGTGTTTAATAAATCAGTTTACCTCAATTAGTTTGGTAAACTGACCTTTGAAACACCCGGTATTTATTCTTATCTATAGTAATTGACGAACGTAAGTGAGTCTATGATTAGAGAGTAGACTCGATCTGCATTTGGATTTTCTGTCTGTCTGTCTGTCTGTCCGTATGTCTGTCACGCGATACCGGCCGCAATTTTGAAGATATCGGCTTGAAATTTGGCAAATTTTTGCTATCTTTTGTACTTGTATTATTTCAATTTGTTTTGCTATTTTGCATTATAATTAATTCAACACATTGATTTTGTGCAAGTAAGTTTCAAACATATTCTTTATTGTACACAGGTTCTCACAAATTTTCAAATTTTTTAAAATATAAAACCATAATGTTTAGTTGTAAGTAACACAAGAAGAGCTATAAAATACTCATAGTTTCGAACAGTTCCAAGGAAGAACAACTAACTTATTAACCTATGAAAGCCCGGCGTTCTTGCCACTCCACACTACCCTCTTCAGAGTTGAAGAATTGCTTAAACTGCTCTCTTACATTGAATGCTTCACGATTTTCCCCTCCTCGGCGACGAGGAAAATCCTGAAGACGAGATTTCTCCACTGGAGTTGTGTCAGTATTGTCACTTACTTCTGGCACTTTGTAGTCTTCGTTAATTCTAATGAAGTTATGTATGACACATGCTGCAAGAACTACCCTTGTTATGTTGTCAGGATTTCCTTAGAGAGGCCTCATGAACATTCGAAATTTTTGCACCATAATGCCAAAGACATTTTCTGACATTCTTCGAGCTCTGCTCAATCTGTAGTTGAAAATTCTTTGCTCGTTAGACAAGTTCTTTCCAGGAAATGGCCTCATGATATTTTTTGTGAGGGGGAAAGCTTCATCGGCAACTATAACTATGGGAAGTTCCATGTTTGTTCCTGGGAGGCCTTTTTTGTCTGGGATGTTAAGTTGGTTTCGAGATAGTTTTCTACCTAAATTGGAATTCGCCAAAACACCACCATCAGAGTTTCTTCCGTAGCTTCCCACGTCTACAAAAATAAAATTGTAACGAGCATCAACTAGCGCTAAAAGAACAATGGAGTATGTTTTCTTGTAGTTCCAATAGAGGCTTCCTGATGCTTTTGGAGCTTGTATTGTCACATGTTTTCCATCCAAAGCACCAATGCAATTGGGAAACTGCCACCTTTCCCAAAATTCGATTGCTATTTCATTCCACCTGTCCTCTGTCGGAGCTGGCATTACTTCGTTTAAAAGTACTTCAATTACAACTCTGCTTGTACGATGAACAATGGAACCAACTGTACTTCTTCCCATTCTGTAAGTGAATGAGATGGTCTTGAAAGAATCTCCAGTAGCAAGAAACCTGTAACAAACAACTTATACTAATACACATACAAACTATATTTAATCAATAATTATTAATAATTTAATAAGGTTTTTTATTTTCCTGCTATGATGCTATCTAATTATAATAGTTTTAATTATACATTTTTGATTCTTTAGGTCAAGAGGAGGAATGTAAAAAGAAGTGGAACGGAATTCGTGACAGTCTGCGAAGAGCGAGACAAAAACGGAAAACCAAATCTGGACAGGCGGCTATATCTTCAAATAAATACAAATTTGAGACCATTCTTGAATTTCTGATTCCTCACCTCGCCGAGCGGAAAGGTATAGGTAACGTTCCTGATGAAGCGGAAGAAAATAATGAAACCCAACCCACTGATGACCCCCAAATGCAGAACCTAAACAATGATATAAATGCAGATATAAATGAGTATGTCTCTGATGGGACTGCAGAATCCGAGTCGTTGCTACCACCTAGAACTCCATCAGCTAGTCGAGTTTCTATCGACAACAGGACTCCATCTGCAAAACGCAAAAGAAAGCTCCCACATACCGAAATGAAACCTGGAGAATCTGCATCATCTCAGCTAATGGCATATTTATTGGCTGAGAAAGAAGCTGAGAAGAAAAAAAAACCTAGTGACAATGACGAACAGCATCCCGTTGATGTATTTTTGTCTGGAATTGCTGCATCTCTGAAATCACTGGATCCTCTGCGCTTACATTCTGCCAAAGGGAAGATCTTTAATATTGTTCAAGAGTATGAACTAGAGCAGCTTCGTGAAAATAACAACCGACAAACTGCTATGGTTGTTACAAGGAATGTGTCCTCTGACACAACATCTTTCACACTGTCAGAAGATGAAGGATCGTGTTTAGATGGACATCTTTCGAGTGGTGTATCACAAACATCATCATCTCCTGCTGTCAATGCTGACACGTACACCAACGTAACATTTTTTCAACTTTAATAAATCTATGTTTTGATGTAACTATGTAATTACATATTAATAAATTCTCTTTTGAAAAATTCCTTGTGTCTACTATGCTCTAATTCCAGTAAAAAGCAGTAATGTATTGTCCCTGTACCAATGATTCTTGCTTTGCCGCAATATAGTTCTTTGTTGATTTAAAGGAAAAAGCACTTTCAAAAAAGTAAAATACACTTAGGTGTGAAGGGGATTAGCAAGCATTTTACATCCCTATAGTTTATAGTTTGTTACGGCTGAACCATTTTTTATGAAGATTTACTCACACACTATGATTGTAATTAATTTTATTTTATGACAATATCTTGATGTAAAATGGCCACTATCTTAAAAAGGCTTGAATAATTTTAATAACAATTTATTATAACTACGTTTAATATTTTACCTAATTTTTAAGTGCCATGACAATATCTTAAACAGAGTCAGAGGTAGGCTTGTTAACAGATTTTAAGTGACCGGCATTTATAAACGGATGATTCGACAACTATGTAAATTACAAAGTATGTTACCTTAAAAATGTAGCCAAACGGTGTCTAGGAGTGATAGTTTTTCTAAAATACGTGTCTTGCATGGCTAATCTTTCTTGGAGTTTAAGTTCCAACCGATTGAATGTATCCATCGGCATTCTAAAATAATGATAAAATTTTGTTTCGTCGTCCAACAGGTGAGGTAAAAGTGTGGCAAACTCTCCTTCTTTGTCTCGTGTTTTCCACGCATCATGAACCCAATATTTACGTTTTCCACTACTCTTCATCGAAGACTTCGCATTAAGTCGATCTTCTTCATCTAAACAGATAGCCACAATAGCTAAATCACGATTGCTAAAATGTTTCAACATTCGCGCAATATATTCGCAACCGTTTCAACTGGCGATTTCGAGTAGACTGAGTGTCAAATCTGAAAAGAGCAGGAAGTGGGCATGACATGTGTGCTCACCCCTTTCCGATCCCGCACCGATCAGATTCTTTAAGCAATATCGGTCCGGAGTCGGATCGGAAGGCTGCATGGCAGGTGTGTCCAGGCCTTAAGGATCCTATTCTCGATTTCTTTTCCTGTATTTGTTAAAATTAGACCCAGATATTCTATTTGTTCTACCGTCTCGAAATAATACTCTCCATCTTTTTAGTCCAGTTGTCGTTCTTGGAGTTTTGCTTCATTTACATGTATTTTGTCTTCTCGTTTATCCGTAAGCCGTATATCTTCGATTCATAACTATAATATCTAAAAAAATACACTACATACACTACAATGAGTAAAAAAACAATTATTTAATATCTGAAAATATTATTCAGTAGTTTATTAAAAGATATTGGTTTTGTATAGACAAAATTGATCCACGCAGAGAACTTTGTAACTATTGCTATAAGAAGACAATTATTAAAAAACGCTCTACAATTTTGTTTTTAGTGATGAAAGCTGAATTTTCGAAAATAGCACAGTAGGTCACCCGCAGCATAGCACATACAGCGCGATAGAGATATAAAAAAGAAGCGAAGCGTAGACATTTAAACAGCAATTTCGGTTTAATGAATTACACTGTATAAAAAACTGAATATGTTTATAGATATATATATATATATATATATATATATATATATATATGAAGAAATGAACTAGGTTCACGGGTTGAACCGCATTGGAACTTTGATATTTCTCGACGTCTCGGCTTCCATTTTGAAGCCATTATCAAGAGGGGGGTTAGGTTATTCGTTCATTAATCTAGAAAGTGATCCGATTCCGTAGTCTCAATCTGCCTACTCTACGCAACGAATCACCCCTTTGGCTAATTCCAATGCCTCAATCTGCCTACTCCTTGGAATTTCACCGAAAATGGACATAATAAAAATAAAATAAATAAAATGAAATAAAAATAATAAAAGATCTGTCAAGGATAAAATTCCCAATGAACAGCATGGAGTATATGAAATCCCTTGCTTAGATTGTCCCCGCACCTACATAGGTCACACCAACCGACGTATCTCCGTTAGAGCAAAAGAACACTCATTGTCTGTCAGAAATTCCGATCCTTCGTCCACCTTGGCCGAACATCGTGTCCAAACAGGGCACACAATCAATTTCGATAAAACCATAACTATCGCCCCATCTCGCTCCTTTAAGTCCAGAATAATTCGAGAAGCCATCGAAATAGAAGGTTACGCCTCTGGCAGTGATACAGTAAAGACATGGTAATTCGCTCCTGATAAAAGTGCAAATTTAAGTGGTTTAAATTGTTCGCTGAGATCTGGAACCGAGTCAGATAAGTAATTATACATAAAGGTACATAATAGAAACGATGAAATTACTAAATTACTGAAATTAAATCATAATCATATGAAAAACGGAATATTGAAATAGCATTACTAAAACAAGTTCCTTAACTTCTTAACTGATAAGATAATAAAATCAATAATAAAACATTAGCGGGTAGATAAAGCTTTGCCGAAATCAATTGAAATTTAATAAAATTTTAAAAACAAATTTAAGAAAAGATAAAAAAATTAAAAAAGGAGGTAGGTAGGTAGAAATAGATTCAGCGGGTCTGATTAGTTCGTGTGCGGGCTGAGGGCTGAACTAAGTAGGCTTGCGGTACGCCAAACCGCACTTGAAACATCAAATCCGCTGGATGAATAGAAAACGAGATAAACCGGAGCACGATAACTCGTTTGAAGAGGGAAAGGTGTTTAGGAAAAGCAAATTAACAGGAGATTTATATATAAGTGAAGAAGAGAATACGGAAGACATAAAAATGGAAGAAATAACGGAATTACTGAAAGAGTTAAAACTCCAGATGAAACATGATATAGAAGAATCGAAAAACGAGATAAAAGCTTATATCGAAGAGATAAAGAGCGATCAGAAAGAAATAAAAAATGAAATACTTCACATAATAACGGAACAAAAAAGTGTCTCAGAAGAAATACGAAAACTAATGCAAGAAAATGAAAGTCTAAAGAAGGAAAATAAACAAATGAAAACTGTAAACATGAGAATCAAGGAGGAAATGAAAGAAATAAGAACAACTATGGAATGGATAGAAAAAAGTAAAAAAGAAAACAACCTAGTAATAAGCGGCCTCATGGTTGACACTGATGATCAAAAATCTGAAAATTAAAGTAAATATAACATCAGTCAAAAAAATAGGCCCTAAAACCCACGCAATACAACTCGATAGGAAAGAAGACAGTGACAAAGTTATGAAAAATAAATTTATGCTAAAAAATCATACTTCTGAGAAAATATATATCAAAGAATGAGTTAAAAAAACAAAAACAAATAAGAGAATTTGAACATACCGAAAGAAGAAATGGGAAAGATGTAAAAATAAGATACAATAAAGTGATCATAAACGGCGAGGAGTAGAGATGGAACAAAGATGAAAATAGGCTAGAAAAAAAGTAGTAAACGATATTGTAATAAATAACACAAAGCAACAGATAACGACACGGCAAGAAAAAGGATTCGCGCAATTAGCAGTTAGGAAAAAAGGAAAAACTAGAAAAACACATATAAAAACCAAAACCGCAAAAAGGAAAAATCATGGAAGAAATGGAAATGAGGAAATAAAAATATGCACATGGAACATTAGAACGTTGCTAAGAACAGGGAAGATGCAAGAGGTAGGCTTAGAATTGAAAAAATACAAAGCAGATATTGCTGCAATACAGGAAATAAGATGGAAAGGACAAGGAAGCATAGAAGTTAAGCACTTTAAATTAAGATATTCAGGTAATGAGAAACAAGGGCAATATGGGGTAGCATTCAAGATATTTGGCGCGTTAAGGCAAAAAGTGTTGCAATTCAAGCCAATAAATGAAAGGCTGGCATATTTAAGAATAGAAGCGAAACCATTCAACATATCCTTGTTAAATGTGTATGCTCCAACTGAAGGTAGCAGTAAAGAAGACAAAGATGAATTATATGGAAAACTGGAAGAAGAACTAGAAAAAATTCCTAAACAAGACACTATACTAATACTAGGAGATCTCAACGCACAAATAGGGAGAGAGGATTACATAAGTCATGTAGCAGGAAAGGACGATACACGAGAAAACGAATGACAACGGACAAAGATTATGTAATTTCGCAGCGAGGGAGAACTTTATAATAAGCAGTACTAAATTCCGGCATAGTAAAAATCACAAAATGACTTGGATATCACCAGAGACCAAAATGTGTATTCCCAAATAGACCACATATTGGTAAACAAAAGAAAACAAACATCCATAAGAGATATCAGAACATATAGAGGAGCGTGTGCAGACTCCGACCACTTCCTGGTAATGGCTAAAATAATTCAAAAAAATAAGGAAAACATCTGATATACATTATAAAAACAAGAAATGGAACGTGGACAGGCTTGAAAATGAAAATATAAGAGGAAAATACGCAATACAAATAGAGAAACTATTATCACAGGGCGAAAACCAACAGGAAACAATAATGTCTGAATGGAGCAATATAAAGAAATGTTTGGAAACAGCAGCGGAAATACAGTTAGGTGCGAAGAAAAACGGGAGAAGACAGGAGTGGTTTGACATGACATGCAACACTGCGGTAGAGAAGAAAGCCAAAGCAAGACTAAAATGGATAAAAACTAATAATCCGGAGGACAGGAATGAATACGAGGAAAAAAAGAAGGAAAGTAATAAAATAATTAGAAAAAGAAAAAGAGAATGGATAGATAATAAGATCAGAGAAATTGAAAGAGAAAAGTCGAGAGGAAATACGAAAAGCTTCTATAAAAATATTAACGAAAACAACAAGACGTATAAAGGCAAAACAAAAGAAATAAAAAACAAGGAAGGAAGGCTGACAGAAGAAGAACACCAATATAAACAAACATGGGTGTATCATTTTTGGGAACTATTAAATGAACCACATTACTGGGACGAAGATGAAGAAGTGACAGAAGATAAGAAACAAGATATATTAGAAGAAGAACCAACAATTGAGGAGGTCAAGGAAATAATAAATAAGAGCAGAAATGGAAAGGCTCCCGGAAAGGATGGAATAAGCATAGAACTAATCAAATATGGAGGGAACACTCTACATAAAAGAATATATTACCTTATTAAAAAAATATGGAACGAGGAGAGGATGCCGGAAGAATAGGAAATTGGACAAATTGTCACTCTACATAAGAAAGGAGACCAACATGAATGTAAAAATTGCAGAGGAATCCCTTTATTAAACACTGCGTACAAAATACTATCCACGTTAATTACCAGAAGGCTTGTGGAAAGTACAAGGGAAGTGATAGGGCAATATCAAAAAGGCTTTACAAAAGGCAGATCAACAAATGATGCTATTCATACATTAAAACAAATAATGGAAAAAGCACATGAATACAGATTAGACATAGAAATGCTATTCATTGACTTTCAACAAGCCTTCGACTCAATAAAAAGAAGTGAACTCATGAAGGCATTAAAAGAACAAGGAGTAAGCGCAAAACTGAGAAGACTAATCTAAATGACCATGAATGAGTCAAGGATCAGTGTTATAACACAAAAAGGAGAAACCGATCAATTTAGGATTATTAAAGGGGTAAGACATAGTGACTCTTTGTCCACAACGCTATTCAATCTATTATTAGAACACACAATGAGAAAATTACACAACGGTAGCTTAAGGTCAAGTGGCAGTCAAATAATAGTCTACGCGTACGATATCGTGCTTTTATCCAAAAGAAGAAGAATCATGGAAAATACGCTAAAGGAGATAGTCACAAAGGGAGGAAAAATGGGGCTAAAAATAAACGAAAGTAAAACCAAGCTAATGAGATTTGGGAACCTAAACCATAAAGGAAAAATAAAAATCAGCGATTATGAATTTGAAGAAGTTAAAAAATATAAATATTTGGGAGTTATGATTAGCAACACTGGATGTAGAACTACTGAAATTGAAGAAAAGATACTCGCTACAAACAGAGCATATCATGCAAATAAAAAGCTACTTAAGAGTAAAATTTTAACGAAGCAAACAAAATTAAATATGTATAAAACGATGATAAGGCCAATCATGATGTACTCGGCAGAAACAATGACGATAACAAAGAAGGAAGAGGAAAAACTAATAATAACTGAAAGGAAGATATTGAGAGCAGTACTGGGTCCTGTAAAAATAGATGAAAATGAATACAGAATAAGAACGAATCGGGAAATTTTGGACGAAATAAAAGGCGAAGACATTATAAAGAGAATAAAAGCACAACGAGTTAAATGGCTGGGACATGTATGGATAGAAGGAGCTAAATCAGTAACCTACAATATTTTGCAGTGGAATCCAGGGGGAAAGAGGAGACGCGGTAGACCCAGGTCAAAATGGCAAAATGAGGTGGAGGCGGACCTTAATAGAGCAGGAGTAACAAACTGGAAGGAGAAAGCAAGAATTAGGAAACTATGGAGAGACATAAGTGAAAGAATTTAAAGGCATAACGGGGACTGATCCACCCAATTAAGCGGATCTAGAAAGCACACGCGGCATAACCCCACATGGGGTGTCAAGCCATATTCATTCATCGAAATAGAAAAAAAATTGGTAATTTGATTCTAAGGCAGATTGTTTAACATTGTTGACAGTTAATAGATTTAGGTTTTTTGAAAACTACCAAAATGGTATATTGCAGAATAAGTTGAGATTATTTCCATACTTTTTGAAAACGGGAAGTGTGTAAGAAGAACACCGAATTTATTTAATCAGGTGTTGCGTTTTATTTTTAAGAGTTGTTGCACTTTAAATTAATTAAGATTTTTTTGCAAAGACAAACAATTGCCAATCATGGAAAATATCATGCTGCACCTGGTGGGAATCTTCAGAGCTTCTCTAGCCTTGAGGTATATTCCAAGAAAGTGAAGAGAAGTTAGAGTGGCCTTCTTACCAAAACCAGGTATGATGGATTACACCCTATCGAAGGCATTCCGACCAATTAGCCTAACATCGATCTTACTAAAGACGATGGAAAGGCTATTCGAAAGGTATATAAGAGATGTAGTGTTGGTTCGTAACCCACTTCATATAAATCAACATGCGTACACCCAGGGTAGATCTACCGAGTCGGCATTACACCAGGTATTTGGCAGAATCTAAAGATCACTGGATAATACAGAATCCACCCAGGGTCTATTCATAGATATAGAGGTAGCGTTTGACAAAACGACATTTCCGAAAATCACCCAGCAACGTCAGGCTAAGAACGTACCTCTGGCCGTGAGCGAATGGATACTTAGCATGCTCTCCAACAGAGTAATAATCATCATTGTAGAAGATATTATGGTTAGAGGAGTGGTTACAAGGGAATATCCGCAGGGAGATGTGTTATCACCACTTCTCTGGAACATAGTTCTAGACACCCTGATTAATCACCTCAACATAATTGCATTTTACACAATAGCATATGCAGATGACAGAGCTATTCTGCAAACTGATAAATTTGCGAACAACTTTGTGAAAGAACTCAAGTTGCTCTCAAATCTATAGAAACGTGGCGCAAGGAAAACTCACTGTCTATCCATCCCAAGAAGACTGAGAAGATCCTGTTTACTATGAAAAGGAAATTGTCGGGCTTAAACCCCCGTAAAATTTTGGATTGCAACCTAAACGTTTCTGGAGAGGTGAAATATCTTGGTATTACCCTCGTCAAAAAGTTAACGTGAAACTCTCACTTAGATAACAGAGTGAATAGAGCATATTTTGCCTATGAACAGTGCCGAAGGACGGTGGGACGCACTTGGGGCCTTTCGCCAAAAGTGCTCCACTGGATCTACACGGCAGTCATTAGACATATGCTTAGATACGGAGCTATTACCTAGGTACCAAAAGTACTGCAGACGACGGCGATCAACTATACCATATACAATGGAGGGCTTGCATTAACATAACAGGAGCCATAAGAACAACACCAACCGCTGCTAAGGAGGTGATCATTGGCATTACCCGTCTTGACATTTACATCAAAGAGGGTGCGATATTGTCAATATTACGACTTCGCACGGTTGGTATAAATCCCGATGAGGCAACGCCTGTGACGGAAAGTGTTTATTGCGCTACGCATGCTATAAGCAAACAACGATTCAATTGAACCCACATTTGTTTTTGGAAAACCCTACAAAATAGAAATAAAACAAGATACGGAGCATAATGTGACAGATGCAATTCGCATATACACAGATGGCTCCAAAACGAAAGAAGGCTCAGGATGCGGAGTGTATCCGAGGACGCTAAACCTGAGAACAAAGTGAGCTATGGGAAAATACATCAGCGTCGTTCGAACAGAACTGGCTGTCGTATAAATAGTCGCTAAAGAACTAACCAGTAAAGATATCTCTTGTAAAATGATAATGATCTGCACAGACAGCAGACAAGCCCTGCTAACCCTGAGCAGACCTCGCGTCAATTCAAGGCTAGCAATGGAGTGCCATCAAGCATTGACCTACGCTTCGGATAAACATAATGTGACAAAATCGCACACTGGTGTAATCCCTGAATCCGACTCTGTCTAATACTATGTATGAAAGTTTAAATTTTGGCGAATTCTCACCGATTTCTTAGGACTATTTATCATTTTTTTGAGATTGTTTTTATCTAGAGATTTCTAAGAAGGTCGATTGTCGATGAATGAGAAAATCGAGAATAAGATGACAACGATGGACGAGAAAATCGAGAATAAGATGACAACGATGAACGAGAAAATAAAATCATACATTGAAAATAAGGTGACAACGATAGACGATAAAATCAAGGAGTTAGAGAGAAATATGGCAAATTTAAGAACACAAGGCGCGCCAGCAGAAGAAAAGAATATTGAACATATAAAACCCTGCAAGCCAGAAATAAACTCCAGGATAGAAGATATTGGCAATTTTTCCCGAGTCAAGACTCCAAGGTTCGACGGAAAGACGTCAGTTGGACTCTGTACATTCTATAGAAGATTTATCAGGAAGTTTGGAGAAATTGCCAAGCCCCAAACTGGACTCACAGAGGAAACAAAAGTTAGCTTTCCATTGAGACGAACATTATCAAACGGCTTTTGAAACCTTGAAGACGCATTTAACCACGGCGCCGATATTAGGATATTCATTACCAGAGGGAGACTTTATTCTTGACACTGATGAAAGCAGCCTAGGAATTAGGGGAGTGCTCTCATAGATCCAAGGAGAGCCAGTGGAATCCGTGCAACACTTTTACCAGAAGCTGTATGGAAGGAAGTTCATAATCCAGACTGATCATACAGCACTCAAGTAGTTGATGCAGTTCAAGAATCCCGAGTGCCAGATCGCTAGATGGATTGAACGACTTCAAGAGTGCGATTTCAACATCGAACATCGAGCTGGTGGAGTCCCCGAAATGCCGACTCCCTGTCTAGACGGCCGTGCCCAGCTGATTGTTACCATTGCAATAAGGCGGAATCTAAGGAAGCCGTAGTTTCAAGAACTACAGTAGTCAACGAAGAATGGTTCCAACAGGATCAGAGGTAAACAGGAGAATGATCCTCACCTAAAGATGATTCGGCAATGGAAGGAAGAAAATCGGAGACCTATCTGAGAAAGTTGCACGACAGCCCTTCGGGAGGTCATCTGGGAGTGAAGAAAATCCTTCAGCGAGTCCGTGAAAGGTTTTTTGGATGAACAGCTCCGACGATGTGAAGGACTAGTGTAAGAAATTTACGACTTGTGCTACGAGTAATGGACCAGATCGCAAGTGAAAGGCACTGATGAAACAATATAATCTTGGAAGCCCGTTCGAAAGGATTGCTTCAAACATCGCTGGACCATTTCCAACGACAGAAAATGGTGGTAAATATATCCTGGTAGTAATGGATTATTTTACAAAGTGGGTGAAAATTTATGCGATCCCGAATCAAGAGGCCACAACTGTCGCGGATGTACTGGTGAAAGAATTTATCAACCGATATGGAGAGCCTTTGGAAGTCCACAGCGATCAAGGAAAAAATTTCGAGAGCCAGGTATTCCAGGAAATGTGTGACAAGCTGGGAATAAAGAAGACCAGGACAACAACGTTGCATCCACAGTCAGGCGGAATGGTCAAGAGAATGATTAGGACCATTGGCAAATACTTGTCCAAAGTAGTTTCCAGCCACCAGAAAGACTCCTTATTTGCATTGGCTTATCGATATGCCATCAATCAGTCCACGGGTGAAGCAAGAAAAGATTACGTGATCCAATTGAGAAGAAGGATGGACGATGTGCACGAATTGGTTCGAACGAATCTTCAATTTGCCAGCGACAGAATAATAAAATGCTACGATACGCAGGCCACAGAAGGCAGTTTCAAAGAAGGGGGCTAAGCATTGTTACATAACCCGACAAGGAGAAAAGGTTTTTTTCCAAAACTACAGAAATCATGGCAAGATCCCCAATGGAAAACCGAGAGTAGTCCACCAAAACCAACTAGCGCCATTCGTAGGAGACCATGGCAAAGAGGACGAAGTGAACCATATACAACAAGAATTTCACCCAGCCTACGAAGAATTTATGGGCGCATACGGAGGTACCGGGAAAGCTAGATACGGAGTCACTACAGAACAGCGACAAGATTTGTTCACGCTCCCGGAAGAGTATTCACTGGTACACAACATCTTCGCCAGTAACAAAAACGCACGAGGGTTGGCAACCGTCTTTCGAGAGAAGTTTGGACAATTAGAAAAACTTGGAGGTCAGATGCCAGCCCCTGGCAAGACACTGAGACTCAAACACAATTCGCGGTACGTCTTCTACCTGGTAACTAGAAACCAATTTTCAGATCGATCCACCTACTGGAATGTGTGGTAAGCGCTACGAATCTTTCGAGATCATGTGTTGGAATCCCACGTGGAGAAACTAGCCCAGGATAGAGAGCAACCAGTTGGATTGGCGAGTCATCAGGAACATGATAGAGGTGATCTTCCAAGATAGCGTTATCGGACCCGTTGAAGACGATGCCCTGTTATTTCCAGACGATCGGAAAGTGTAGAAATGGGTCCGGTTGACGACTTAAACATCCAGTCCCGGTTACACAGAAGTTCCAGGAGGGACTTCCTTTTAAGGAGGGGGTAATGTTACGAAATCGCACACTGGTGTAGTCCCTGAATCCGACTCTGTCTAATACAATATATGAACGTTAAAATTTTGGCGAATGCGCACCGAACTCTTAGAACTATTTATCATTTTTTGTGATTGTTTTTAGAAGGTCGATTGTTGTTGGGAGCCGCAATCGAGAAGTTTCCGGAATAGAAGTCACTAGAAGACCGCTTAATATATAAATGACTATCTACCAATGGAAAGGGCAGTTTACAATTTATCGACTTCTTGAAAGCGGATCCCAACCGGACCGCCCTCCTCAAGATACCCGCCAACATTCCCTACGAAGCTTTGGCAAAAAAGCTTCGTAACACCCTCGGTGGCGACAACGTCATCATCATTCCTCTCAACCCCACTCCCAAGCCCGTTCACATTCCAAATCACGAAAACTCACCGTCTCACTTGTCTGCAGAAATGTAGACATATCCATGTCCGACAAGGAATTTGAGGAAATCCTCAAAGACCTAAACTTCCCTGCAACAAAATCCTGGCGAATCATCTCCCGGAGAATCAACAAGAGAATCCGAATTCGCTTACCACCACGCCCTATCGAATGGCATCAGATTTCAGGGTCTCTCACATCAGTGTGAGGCCTCAAACCCCACCAACCCACCACCCGCAGTATCCAAATACTTCAACAGGTGCTTCGGCACAGGGCACCTTGCCGAAACATGCAAGGCCAAGCCGGTCTGACTACTAATCCACCAATTGGCATAAGGCAAATGTCCCTTCATGCAAAAATTGTGGCGACTCGCACCCCGCGTATCATCCCCGGTATCCGAAGCGGTTGGAAACACCGAAAACACCCCAGGAAATCGCTCCGATTACCTTGAAAAAACCTAACACTCCTTACAACCTCTCCACCGCCACTAAAATTCTAATAAAGATTTTAGCAACGATTAACGGCGTCCCGACAGCCCGTGGCCTAGTGGCTGACACACTTTCACATATCATCCCATCATTCTACGACTTCAATTGTACTGTAACAAGTGGCGTGGGCAACCGCATCCACTTTGCTTTCTCTAGAAAAGGACTACATTAAGTCATGGACTTCACAATCAGGACCGTGAATTGCCAAGGTCTAGCCAGAAAGCGACATCTTCTTAAACACCTTTTACATTGCCAAAATATACAAATATTATCTATCGCCGATACTCTCTTGAAAAAGCTTCCTCGCTTCACTGGCTATACCACTTTCCACTTAGACAGGAACTTCTACTGTCACGGCAACGGACTTCTCGTTCGAAACGGACTCCCCGTGTCCCCACACCCGCTCCCTGCATTTCTGTCTCTACAGAACTTGGATTGCATAGCCATCGATATATCGTGGAATAATACCACGATAACATTCTTTTCTTATTACAAACATCCCAATCAACAATTATCAATCGACCTCCTCGAATATGCATCCACTCTACTACGAGCCGTAATAATGGGCGACTTAAACTCACGCAACGCTCTTTTCGGTTATACATGTCAAGACACAATGGAACCGTCTGAGCGCCCAGGTTCGGTACGAAATCAATGCTGAAAAGCAGAGAAAATGGAAGGCCGATACAGCTGGACTGGACTTCAGACAAGGGCGCGTGTTTTGGCAAAAATTTTACCGCCTCGTCGGCCTTAAAGGGAAAGTAGAAACACATCTTGAAGTGCAAGGACAGAAGATCTACACCTCCGAAGACAAAACCACCACATTCAAAAATTACCTACAAACTGTCTTTACACCAAGATCCAAGATTTCTAAGGGGCTTTGTAATCGAAACAGACCTCCTCACCCGAAACATAACTCGGAGCCATCATGGCAATATCCCACTAAATTAGAAGTCTCCGCTTCTCTCACCATTTATAATCGAAGGAATTCGGCAGGTTTGTCGATCGGGAAGAAACAGTGCACCTGGGCACGACGAAATCTCGAGACATGCACTTAAAAACCTGCCAGAAGAGATTTTCTCCCCGCCCTGCTGAACTCCTGTTTGGCATTCTCTTACTTCCCTCGTTGTTGAAAATTAGCCAACGTAGCTCTCATCCCCAAACCCGGCAAAGACCCTACAAAGCCTGTATCCTATCGCCCGATTTCACTAATCAACGTCCTAGGTAAAATATCGTGTAGCTATCGTGTTTAAACACCGTTCCACTCAGAGCGAACGTCTTTTACCTACAAACTTTCGCCTCGTTTTCTGGGAAGAATAACTCGAAATCCGTAGGGAGGCCGTTTATTTGGGAGTGAGATTTACTCACACTCTCAACTTGATGGCCGACCTAACTGACACATTAAATAAAGTCCGACGACGAGTTGGTCTCATTAAGGCGCTCGGCGGATGTTTCGGACGAACTCACCCATCCACTCTACGTATACCTATAAAGCATATATGCGTCCTATAATCGATTATAGAGCAAACGTGTATTGTACCCTTCCCGACCAGCTTGTAAACAAGATTCTGACTTGCGAGCAGTCAATTCTTAGATGCTGCCAATACAAGTCACCCTATTCACCCAGCAACACCGTATATGTCAATATTGACATGTCTGGCCAATTCCTTCCCGTCTGAACAATTTACAAGCCCAATACATTAATCGCACTATCGAATCGGGCAACGAAATCTCTAAAAACGTCCTCCTCGCACCGTGGATCGCAAAAAGACGGCCTCTAGGCAATAAACCCAAGAGGAAGCTTCCATTTCCAGTCCGGCTACTAGCCACAGCTTACGACGACCTCCCCAACGAATACGCTGACTATCTTGACAATTCCCCAATCTCTATTAGACAATCATACATTTAATGTTTTCTCACACATTTTACAATCTACTAATCAATATATTACTATCATTTTAGGAATTCCCTATATTCCAACCGTCCCCACCCCCCGCCGGCGTTACAGGTTTTCTGCGGTTTCCCTGTAGCGTGGTAAATTTATTCACTAGCCAAATGGACCGACGTAGGGCATAATACAGCCGCAGCTGTACCCACCCAATTGCTTGATGGATGTAATTATTATAGTGGTTCAACGGCGTACCACGCATAAAATCCCAAACCCCCGCAAGCTCGTCTCCACAAACATATTCAAACTCACCGCCACCATCAAACACCCAATTCTATACACTTTTTAAAAAAATATCTCCTAGGCACTTTTCTCACTAAAATTCCAAAACACTTTTCTGTTCTAGACACTTTTTTCCACTCGTCTGTTTCTCAGCCGACCCTCCAAAAACACCAAACTCAATCTATGAACGCTGCACTACAACACACCCCCAACCCAGCCCTGCAGAGGAAACTAATCCTACATCAGGGCATCCAAAACAAACGAAAAATTCCAACTTTTTAAATAAAAATCCCATTTCAATTACAAAACACTTTCGAATGTCTCTCTCTCTCTCTCTCTCTCTCTCTGTCTCTCCCTCCCTCTCATTTATAGCTAGCAAATTATTATATTAAATGGCCTTAAAGGTAAATTTGGATAAATTATATATTAAAAATATTAATAAATAAAGTACGCTAACGTTTATTCATCAATGATTTGTCAATTGTTTATTTTTATATTGTCTACCTGAACCCGGCAGACGTTGTCCTGCCAAATATTGGTCAATGTTTGTTATATTTAAAGCTACTCACTAATAACTAATCCCTGTCACAAATAATATATGTGATTATTCAATGTTGGAAAATAGTAAAACTACGAATCTATAATCAAAAGAATAGTAGGTATTCTTATGCGCTTAAATTTTAAATTTACTGTTTGTGATTGTTGAAATTACTCACTAATTACTTTATACATCGATACCGATTCATAAACCCAGACATATTGTTTTGATATAAATTCCTATCAATAAATTGAATTAAGTATTAGATTTCTGTGATTCTTTCATATTTGTTTTAAAATACATCAATTATAATTTCTAGCACTGCAAATAACCACTTTTAAAATATATCTTATAAATAAACAAATTGATATTTATATTTATGGTATTTTCAATAATTAATAACATTTCTATTTGATATAACAGATTAAGTAATAGAAAATATTTATAATAAAATGTTTCTACAACCACTGTGCAAAACACGCTTCTCTACACAAACTTTTATAAGCAAGTAGGCCTTTTCTCAGTTTCTTTGATATCCATTGGGAAAGTAATAATTTAGAGTGGTAAAAGTACACGCTACGGCACTTGTCGCCACGGAAATGTCAATTTTTTTGACAATCTAACGTTATCTTTATAGTGAATTCCGTTGACAGACACTAATTTTACAATGAATAAAAATTATTATTAAAAAATATACACCAGACATAACAATTTAAAATTGTTCAAATTTCATTATTAAATACACATACGTCTAAATGATTTTTCATTTTTCAACTTCTTTCTGTCCAAACATTAAATAAAATACCTATATAAGTTACATTTTTCTAGCATTAACAAACGTGGTCGTAGAAAAAATATTGTTTACTTCTTGCACACAACGCTTTTGTCCCGCTCCCTTGATTTGCATATTTTTCCTAAACCCGCAATTCTATTTTTTTATTTACTTAAAAATTATATTATCTGCGGGCAAAGTATGCATACATTTGCCATATAATTTATATATGATCTTCCATTTGCAGCATAAATGATAATTTTCCATGTATTTATTAGAAATGTATTCAGTTCTAAAAAATAAAAGTTGAAACTTTTGTAAAAACATTTCTAAAGTTGAACGTTTGGCTTCTGTGGCTTCGATATTTCGGTAACAAAATCACTGTCGCCACCGGTGATTAATTTCTTGCAGATGTGGTGGTCGATGATTGAGTTTCATCCGACCTGAATCTCGAACCGGGGCGCTATTATTGACATCGTTCTCAATATTCTCGAGCACCGTTCCTAAAATCATCGAATTGTATCGTCCTCATGTTTAAATATACTTGACAACAGCGTCAGTTGGCGTTACAATACAAATGTCATTTGTCATTTTGTTATGTCAAATGTAAAGAAGCTATTCAAATAAGTTTACCTAGATATTAAAGCCGCATATGACAATGTTAGGATACCCATTTTAACCAATAAATTATCTAAAATTAAAATATCACAGGAAGTTATAAATGTAATTAACAGGTTATTTTCAAGAAAAATTATCATTCGAGACAACATCTCAAAAACATACTCAAAAAAAGGAGAGCTAACCAAAGGATTGCCACAGGGGTCATCACTAAGTCCTTTGTTATACAATATATATACAAACGACATTTTCAACTTGGTAGCTAACGGCGTTAAAATGTTGGCGTATGCAGACGACATAATTTTGATCACAGAAGGAAAAAAAATGACCGATATGGGAAGATCCATAAATGAAACACTCCAAAATCTTGAATGCTGGATGAAAGAACACTATCTAGAACTTTCAACTGAGAAATCACATGCAGTAGCATACAGCCAAAGAAAAATCAAACAAATATTACCAGAACTGAGATATAATAATGACACCATTCGATACGAGAAAAAATCTAAATACCTAGGAGTGGTACTAGATGAGAAAATGAAACTCGTCAACCACATCGATAACATAACTGCCAAGGCACAAAAGGGTATAGACATTATGAGGTCAATATCAGGCACCTGGTGGGGAGCTGATCCGAAAGTTTTAATGATGATATATAAAGGACTAGTAAGGTCACACTTAGATTTTGGAATGATTTTAACATTCAACACCTCACAGCAAAATTTAAACCGTCTAGACAGGGTACAATATAGGGCTTTGAGAATCATACTGGGCGCAATGAAAAGTTCACCCATACCCTCACTTCTAGCAGAAACGGGAGAACTTCCTCTCAAATGGAGAAGAATTTGGCTTGCCGAGAAATACATTCTCAAACATAGTTCATTAACTAATAGTACAATTTTTAAATCCCTACTAAACCTATATAAAAATCAGCACCAAATAAAAAATTATATCAACTTTCCAATTTTAGAAGGGCTAGATAAAGCATTAGTTGTATATCAAAAAATTAAAAAATTCGAAAACCTGCCATGCTTCCTGTCAGAATATGAATCCCAATTTTATAATATACCCATTGTATCTTTAGGGCTGAATAAACACTCTCCCAACAACCTGACCTTCCTTGCAACAATATCTGAAGAAAGAAACAACAGTCAAATCTTCTACACAGATGGATCCAAAAACAAACTAAACAGAACAGGAATAGGAATATATAATGACCATAAGGGAAGCCAATTTAAAGTGGCATCAAGAATTGCTAACGATCACAGTATTTGTTCTGCAGAAATGTTCGCTATTGCAGTGGCCGCTGAAAGGATCTTACAAAAACAAATCCCCAAAGCACTGATACTTTCAGATTCCCATAGCGCCATCCAGAAAATACAAAAAAGAGGACTACTGTACGCAGCAGACTCTATACAATTAAAGGCTAGACAAACAATTTGGACTGCATATAAGGAAAACATTATAATTGAACTAGGATGGATACCAAGCCACACAGGTATCAAAGGCAACGAAATTGCTGATAAACTTGCCAAAGAAAGTTTAATAAAAGACGAAATCACATTTAAACTAGTAGAATATAAAGATATACTACCAAACATCAAAAATGATATCCAGCTACTTTGGGAAGAGGAATGGAAAGAAATCAGCAAAATAAAAGGAAAACAATTATTTAACCTAATGAATAAACTACCTTCTAAACCATGGTTCTATGAAATAAATCTGGACAGACAAAAAATATCCACAATTTGTAGAATGAGAATAGGACATTGCTGTACACAACAACATCTAAACAAAATTGGAGTTAGTGAGTCCCCCTTATGTGAATGTGGTAAAATTGGAAATCTCCAACACATACTATTAGAGTGCAATATTAACAGACCTGTGCGAGATAAATTCTACTTTGAAATGCTTCAATGCTTACAACCTTCTCAATCTGTGCTAAACTTAGAATGCATGCTTAGTAACCCAAGCGCAAGTAGTGCTTCAATAATCTGTAGCTTCCTTAAAAGACTAGGATATAAAATGTAATTAAAAAAAAAATAACTAAAATTTTAAATTTCAAGGCTGGGAGGAGTTATGGTCGATGACCAGACACGCGAAAGCGTAACTCTTTGCAGAGAATAAGAAAAAAGAAGAGTGCTATCTGGGCAAATAATCCATAAGGATTGAACCCAAAAAAAGTCAATGAAGAAGAAGAAGAAATATGTTATCAATTTCTTTTATAAAAATGAATTTACAATCATTATTAAACCCAACATCAAGAGTCACAAACATATTAATAATTTATTCATTTATATCCCGAACAACGTATGAAAGCCAATTTCTTAATTATAGATACTAATTTTTTTATGTCAGAGATGAATAACTTAACCCAAACAACTGTTTCGGTAAATAAGAAATACACTATAATTATACATAATATATGAAGTGGATAGACATTGTAGAAAATGAGGAGATATTACAAATAAATACGTGTAATTGTAGTTAAAATTTATATCCCAGTTTGAATTTAAGCGACAATATTAATTTCACAAAAATTTCTTGGTTGTGTTAATAGGAAGAATTTTAGTTTCTTTTTAAAAGTTGAAATATTATATATGACTTTTATATCTGTTCTGCGACCAGGTTATAGATTTTGAGCTCTAAAAAATCAAATTAACGTTGACATAAAGATTTTGTCATCATAGGAACTACATATAAGTGTTTATATCTGGATTAATATGTATGTGCAGGTAAGTTAATTTTATTTTTCATAGTATGACATTTTACAGATGCACACACAAAACATAATTTCTTTAAATCAAACATTTTGCTTTTATTATACAGCGCATCACTAGGGTACATGATGGATTTAGACATAATAATCTTTAAATAAAGCTTCCACGGGACCATAGTACCTACAATGCCTGCAAATATTTACATGATACATATTTTTTAAACATTTAAATTTATAAAGCATAATCTCTATGATAATGATTTTTCCATTTTATATTTTTATCTATAAAACCCCCCAAATATTTAATATGTGAAGCCATTCTTATGCTCTATTAGAATTAAGAAATGGCAAATGAGTTATTAAAATTTAGAGTAAGTAATTTATGAACAAACCAATCCTTAATTAATCTTGGATCATTTTCAACTATTTCAAATCATACCAATTATCTATTTCATAAAGAATGGCTTTATCCTCAGCGAATCTAATTGTATATCCAGTACTGCTCACTGAAAACAATTCATTTATACAAAGATTGAATAACACAGAAGCTAAAATTGTTCCTTTGGGGCACTCTATAGGTTATAATTATTTCTCCACTTGTTAGCCCATCAATCTTTACTACCTGTTGTCTATCACATAGGTTGCTTTGAAATAATTGTAAGGAATTGTTTGTGTACCCATACATTCTAACGTCTGTAAGAGATTGCCATGGCTAATAGTGTCAATTCTTTTGGGAAGATCCAGGAAGGCACATAAACACACCTTGTTCCTATTTACTGAATCATACATTTTTTATGTTAGTTTCAAGATAGCCTCTAGAGTAGAACTTTTTAGTTTAAAGCCAAATTGGTTAGGTGAAATTAAATTATATTTATTTTATAAGAATCAAGTCTGTTTTCTATTATTTTCTCAAATACCTTTGACATATGTGGAATTAGGGATATATGCCGATATTTTATACTTAGAGTCTCATCTCCGCTTTTATAAATTGGAGTAAGAACCGTTTTTACTTTTCCGCCAACCTATCTAATATGCGAGAAAAGTATTGGTTTATCCACAAAAAAGTTGGAAATTTGAAATTTTTTTTGAGTTATTTTTACGTTATCCATCAACAACAACAACACGAAAAAACGGTTTTTAGAAAAAAAATCCTGTGTGTATGTCGTCGTCGTTGTCGTCGGCCACTTTTCCTTGCAAGTCTTGTTAGCACGATACAGCCTCCGGAGTGCAATAAGTCACCAATTTTATGATGGAATATTGTTAAGGACATTTCACAGATGAACCCTATTGATTTTCAGCTCACCAGAGTCAGTACAACGGGTGCTATGGTACTTGAAGTACGACATTTTGTCGTTTTTCGAGAAATTACAGTTTGTTAGCACGATACAGCCTCCGGAGTTCAACAAGTGACCAATTTTATGATTGAATATTATTCAGGGCATCTCACTGATGAACCCTATTGATTTTCAGCTCACCAGAGCCAATACAACCGGTGCTACAGTACTTTAAGTACGATATTTTTGTCATTTTTGGAGAAGTTTCAGTTTGTTAGCACGATACAGCCTCCGGAGTATATACAAGTGATGAATTTTATGATTAGATATTATTCAGAGCGTCTTAAAGATGAACCCTATTGATATTGAGCTCACTAAAGCCAGTACAACGGGTGCTGTGATACTTGAAGTACCAAATTTTTGTCATTTTTGGAGAATTCTCAGTTTGTTAGCACGATACAGCCTCCAGAGAGTATACGATTGATCAACTCTATGAATAAGTATTGTTCAAGGTGTCTCACAGATGTACCCTATTGATTTTCAGTTGACTAGAGCGAGTACAGCGGGTTATATAAAACTAGATATACTAAATTTTTGGTTATTTTTTGAGAAATTTCGGTTTGTTAGCACGATACAACCCCTGAAGTGTATACAAGTAACAATTTTACGATAGAATATTGTTCAGGGCCACAGATGCGGAAAAGTTAGTTTTAATCTTTAAAACCGTTTATTTTTAAATAGCTTGGGCCACTTCCCTTTTCTATACAATGGTTAATAATATATGTTAGTGGATCAATTATATAAGATGATATTACTTTTAAGTATTCAGCACTAATATTATCAATTCCTGTTGATTTTTTATTTTTAAGTTCCTTTATTATTTTCTGTATTTACAATGTTCCGGAATGACATGATCTAAATTTTCATTTATCTTTTCTGTAAAACTTTTACCTATTTCTGAAAATGTCAAGTTAAACTCGTTTGCAATATCAGAAGGATTTGTTATATAGCTCCTGTTTGTATGCTTTGAATAGATTCTATCTGAAGTTTTTGTTTCTTTGAGCCACTTATCTATATGCCGTAACTATGATCAATTCGTAATTTCTATTGGCTAATTTCATCATGAATTATATAATTTCTATTATTTTGATATTTGTTAGTTAACTTTGCAACGTTGAAAGGCTGTTTTTATTTAATTCAGAGTTATTTATTATTCCAAAGTATAGGATGTTATGATTTTAAAGGTTATCTTTGTTTACTTGTGCTTCTAATTTCTATTCATTTTGTTTATTTTTCTGTGATATAAGATTATTCAAGTACTTCATGACTTATTTCGAAAAATTAATTATCTAGTTCCAAAATAGAAGCATATAGAAAGAATATAAATAGAGCTATATTTCTGATTCCATTTTGAACTGTATGTTCTTCACTTTTCCATCTAGCAAATGTTTCGACTTTTCCAATTTAATATACAAATTTAAAAAAAAAAAATATGGTCCAGTTTATTCTTAAGGTCGAATGAATTCTTAAAGTTTCATTAAATTTTACAAAAAATGTTTCGTGCACACTCTGAATTCTTGTATATTTCTTCACATGTGAAATAATGGTATGCCTTCGTGAAAATGAAATACAAAATTTTTAAGACTTTTAATTTACCATTCATACTATTCGCAAAACTATTTTTATCTCTAGTACTAATGATTATTCTAAAAGTAGTTAATACCTGCGCAGAACGCGGTCTGTCTGTAACGAAAAATATGCGCAGTATACGGAAAAAGTAGAGCAATCATAATATCGTTTGTTCCATAAAAATCTGACCAATAATAGCAGCGATATGCGCTAGTGCCCTAATGACATCTTTTTGCACATCATGTATATGTTAATAATCTAGCAATCATAATGCCGTTTGTTCCATAAAAATCTGACCGATAATAACAGAGATATGCGCCAATGCCTTTAGGACCTGCGCAGGACGTAAAAATACGTCTTTTACGGCCTATCTGTAACGGAAAACATGCGCAGTATACGGAAAAGTAGCTTTGCTACCACCGCCCTTTTGGCTCGAAAAAGTTTTCGCGTGATCGATAACGCCCTTTTGTCCGATGAAATTTTTACGTTCTAACTTATGCCGGTTACAGCTGACCGACCGTTTTGGCAGAGATGTTAGTGCCCTAATGACATATTTTCTCATCTTGTATATGAAAATAATCTAACCATCATAATGTCGTTTTTTCGAAGAAAATCCGACCAATAATAGCAGAGATATGCACCAACGCCTTTAGGACCTGCGAAGAACGTTAAAATACGTCTTTTACGGCCCATCTGTAACGGAAAACATGCGCAGTATACGGAAAAAGTAGCTTCGCTACCATCAGCCACCCACGGCCGTTTTGGCACCCCAACGGGTGACGTCACCCCAGCCAGCCAACGCAGCGCCATCTACGACACCCTATCGTCGTAGTGACAAGCGCCCCGCCAGCGCCATCTAGTGGTGTAAATTGGAAGTAGTGGTCCCGTAATGAGCTAAGATGGGCTCGGACCAACTTAGTATATCTACTGTAGATTCCACAAAGTAAGGGTTGAGACTGTAAATTTCACCAAAAGTAGTTATTAATTAATTGACTTTTTGCTCTTCGTCCTACAGTGAGTTGAGGATTCATTCGGCCTACTGTGGCGTTATCTTCAATATTTTTATCGAGGCCATCTCTATTTAAAAGTATGCCAAAATCATACTTTTCCCCTCTGCCCTAGTTTTCTGGCATTGGGATGTTGTACTCAATGCAAATGTTGTGAAGTACAATACAAGAATTTATTATTCTACATGCAACAGAAGGTCTATAATGCAGTGCTCTATGCTTGAATAAATATCTGAATTATTTTAGAAAGAGTCGTTTTGTGCATGTCAAACCCGTGTTCAAAGTGCGGTTTTAGTAACGGAAGCAGAAAAAGTAAATTATGTGGAGTTTCATCAATGGCGTACCCAGGATCTACTTTTATAACCAATTCGTAAATAGTTTGAGCAGGTATGTCTGCGTCGAAGGCTCCAGTGGTAATGTTACATTCCAAGCGTATGCTAGATACTTTTATAATTTTGACGGGCAGATCTGAAGAGTGCCATTGTTTGGGTTGAAGTATCTTTCTAGAAAATCCTAATATGTCAGCAAGACTGTTGGAAGTGTCAGGCTCCGCGAACTAAATTCTATATTTACTGAAAATCATACATTGTAACGTATTATTATTGGGTTTTAACGCAAATACAGTTTCTGATCCAAATGGATTACTACTGCTGCTGCTACCGCGTTTCAATATCAGCGATTTCGTAACATCCTGTAGGTATATCAAAACTCTGCATCTTGTTGTTATTATCGTAGTAGCAAAATTTGCAATTTTCAGTGTTTGGTATACTGTGATATGAGTGAAAGGAATGTAGTGCTAACTCATAGTCTTTCTCAGGATAGAGTACAATAGGAGTAGGAGGTTGGAAATTAAATACGTGAATTGTGCTATTTACTCTCAACAACTCCGACATGATGACTGATGTAAGTCGAAGGATGAAGGTGTTTAAATAATACACAGAATTCTGAACATTTTAAGATTTATTTAATACACGTTGACATAGAAAACAAGATGCTTGAGAATATGCAGGACCATCCCAATGCGTTGCCCACTCGGGACGGTTGTAGTGAACGAAGCATGGTAGACGAATTTGTAGCTCAAAATTTGATTTGTATTCAATAGGTAGTTTCTGCCATATATCCAACAATTCAGACGGACCGAGAAACCCTATCAGATATCGAATGGGAGCTTTTTTCAGTTCTTCGACAGTAACACTTCTTAGATGTGGTTTTTGGTGTTGCATTAATAATGATTTAATGTTCTTCTCCTCCTCTCCCATTGTTCGATGGATGTTGAAGTAGAAATTTCAAACACAAATGTCCACAATAGATCTGATCGTAGTTTTGATACTGATTATTGTTATAAAAAATGTCAATGTTTTTTTTCTCCTAGATACTATAAAGTTCTTTGGGTGGTTTCAGATTACCAAATGAATCGAAATAATCGACGACATCATTTTTCTTTATATATGCTACCCAATGTGCTCCATAGTTTTTGGACGAGTCCAAGTTAACCACTGCACACTCTTGTTATCGAGGACCGGATTTAGGTTCAGTGTCACGCATGAAAACACCTCGAAAATGTATTATTTTATATAATTTTGCATAACATACAATATCAATGTCGTACAGTGGACGATTGGGTAGCTTTATCGTGAGTTTTTTTAAAATACAATCCAAATCCTCTGCCACTGGGAAACTTTTTCAGATACAAACAATTTCCGACATGTTCCATAGCCTTATTATGACTGTGATCTTCTTCCAATTTCTTTCGAGCATTATTAGCATCAATGACAGTCTTTGCGATCCCTTAAGCTCCACCCGATAGTACTCCAAGTGCTGAGAGTCCAGCAAACAGAGGTATAAGTGGTAGAAAATCTCCAGATTTTACTGGTATCACTCGAGGAACAACAATTTTCTTTAATCCTCCAAATTGTTTAATAAGTGATTTGGCTACTCGGTAGGCAAACAAGGCGCTTTCTTTTAAAGATGCTCCTCTCTTCATTGATTTTTCTACCTTTAGCACTACGTCTCGATGAAAGAAACGTAGTGGTTTCTTTGGGCGGCTTCCCATTCCCATGTTTAATTTCACTTTCATGCTACCCGTAACAAGTAATGCAGCAGTATTTTCACCAAAAGATCCCTCTTTTGATTTTACTCGAGCCCAAGCTTTATGTTCCAACTCCTTATCTGCTTTGTGCCGTTCTTCAAAAGATGTATTTTGTAAATAATAATTAAATTTGAATGTACCCCAAGGTATTTTATTTATTTGGCAAATGAAATCTCCGTTACGTCTAGCACTAGTGGTTTTAGATCTGGTAGTGCCGTTTGTTTAGTAAAGTTGACTACATGTGTTTTCTGAGTATTGACTCTCGTGCTCACTCCAGCTGTGAACAATATCTAGTGCTGCCTGCATTATTCCAGGCACCAGCCCTGCAAACTTTTCTCTGGCAACAATCACTATGTCGTCCGCATACCCTGAGCAGTAAAAATCCGCCGTGCATAGGTTTATGAGGACATCGCCAACTAAGGTTGACCAAAGTAATGGTGACGGAATTCCTCTCTCTGGGCATCCTCTACCGGCTCTTTCTTAGATGGCTTGTCCCAGAGTAGATTCTAATATTCTATTTTCCGGGTTAGCCTCTATCCTGCATATTACAGTAGGTGTGCTCCGTCCACTCATTGCTTTAATCAATAAGCTGGTAGTGATATTGTTGAATGTTGCCTCGATATCCAGGAAAGTGACCACTGCCATCTCCTTGTCTTCTATTGACTTTGAGGTCAGCCTGTTTAGATCGTCCAGCTCGGAATTTGTAGATCTACCTAGTTGGTAAGCATATTGCCGGTTACTTAGCGGGTGAGTTTTTAGCACCTCGTCCCTAATATACCTATTCAGAAGCCTTTCTAGTGTTTTAAGTAGAAAGTAAGATCGGCTTATTAGTCTATATGACTTAAGTGATAAGTCTGATAATAATTTGCCTACCTTGGGGAAGTATATTTTGACCTTGGCCTTTTCCCATATTCCTGTTGTGATACCCCATGCCAAACAAGCTTTAAGGATCTTACATAGGTGTGATAATAATACTCCAATCCCCATCTGCAATAATATGGGTTAGATGCCATATGTCCCAGGGGACATGTATTGCTTACATTTATTTATAGCCCATCTAATCCTGATTGGTCTAGTTACCTCAGTGGCTATCTTCGAATCCAAAACTCTTGGCCTAATCAGCCTTCGGTCACGATTGATATGTCTAGCAGTATCGTACAGAATTGATGATGCCGGAAGTGAGTATTTATTAGTTCTCTCAGACTTTCCTCTTCAGTTTCTGTATAAATTCCATCTACTTTCTTAACGAAACCTACCTCTTTTTTATTGTACCATCCTTTGCCAGGACTTTTTGGATGCGAGAACATGCGAGGATATCTGAAATCTCTTCGCATAATCTCCTCCATGAATTCCTTTTGGCTTTGCATATTTATTTGTTATATTGCGTAAGCTTATACCTTGTAGGTACCCCAGTCTTGATTGGTTTTGGCTGTGCTAAACAAGTTTCGGACTTCTGCCCTTAACTTCTTTAAGCCGTTATTTCACCGAACCCTGTTGTTACCCGTGTTCTTTCTTATTTTTTCTGGACAGTTATCTTGGTATGCAGCCGTAACAGCTACGCTAACCACTTTCACCGTCGCGTTTATAGCTTCTACGTAATTAATTATTTCCTTACTTTGCTTGAGATTTTCGTTGAGGGACTCCCTAAATCCTTCCCAGTTTGTATCCTTTGGATTGCGATATTTAATCTTCGATGGAAATATAGTCAGATCGAATCTTATATGTATGTGATCCGAACATGAGGATTCGTCAGACACATGCCAATTTTAATACTATCGCTAATATTGTTTGTACAAAGTGTTAAGTCTAGAACTTATTTGCGTGCATTAGTGACAAAAGTAGGTTTATTCCCTATATCAAAAATAATAAAACCTTCAGATAAGATGAAATTTAAAATGGACTCACCTCAATTATTGATGTTTATGCTGCCCCATATGGTATGGTGTGCATTAGCGTCACATCCTAACCGCAGTCCAACCCTCACATAATGTGCAACTGTGTCGCTTATTATACGAGGTGGACATACAGCCTCGTCTCCCAGGAAGTAGGCTGAACAGGCCACAAATCTCTTCTCTCCTTCTTCCGTGGGTATTGTTAAGATACGTGTACAAAGTGACGGTAATAGTATACAATCTACCCTGTTACTGTGAATTATACACGCTCTTGGCCTTATAGCCTTAGGTGAATATAAAATCTTACCTTGTTTGGTTGACAGGCTCCTGCGGGAGGACCACATCGATGCCTTCTTGCTCCAGCCTTCTAACAAGCGTTGCCGATGCAGCTTTTGCGTGTTGAAGGTAGACCTACAAGATTCTTACCTCTCTCTTCACTGAGAAGATGTCTTTGGTTCTGGTTTCATTGAGCTCTCCCTCCTCCATGGGGACCTTCAGCTCCTGGAAAGATACCCTTTTGAGCGGACTGACTCCACTTCCGGTAGGTTGCTCTTCCTTCTGAGCCTCAGTGCTTGGGGTGATTTCCCCTACTTCCTTATTGGAACCCTTCTCGTCTGAAGTTTTTGTCTTCCCTTCTCTTAGGATTTGTAATGAACTAGATTAGTGGAGTGGAGAGGATTTTGTCATTAACTACTACACCTAAGTAGATGTGTTGTTTTTTTTTCTTCG
This sequence comes from Galeruca laticollis, assembly GCA_963921935.1. Taxonomy (NCBI): domain Eukaryota; kingdom Metazoa; phylum Arthropoda; class Insecta; order Coleoptera; family Chrysomelidae; genus Galeruca; species Galeruca laticollis. The sequence continues at coordinate 170,214,712 of OY998180.1, forward strand.
ATAAGGTTGTGGAAAGAAAGACCAGTCGTCATTTTAAGTAACGTTTAATAAAACACTTAAATACGACAATTTTAAACACGTAAATCACTTTACAACAAAATAGTAACAAGATAGAGCAACAAGAATGTCCACAGCGAGATGATAGTTGGTTACAGTTTTCTTAAAGATACTAAATGCTCGTGTGGTAGATATGTATACTTTTCCGCTAATTCTCGAACGAAGTCACAGAAATTTGCACGTTTTTATATTGCGTCGTAACGCGAGAGATATTTTAACACTTCAGTTTGATCTAGATATAGTTTACGCACACTGTATGTATCGAACGCGAGGAATTGTCACACTTTTTTATGTCGACCGATCCAGAGTGTATTTAGTTCTCTCCTGCCTGATGTTGAGAAACTGACTGTTTGTAAATTGGTTAATTTCTGTAGATATTCGCAAGTTTTTTGGGGGTAGAACTTTCTCTTTCAGACTATAACTATGTCAGTTGAATGGTGATATTTTTTGACATAAAGCTGATTGAATTCAATATGCCCGTCACTTTTTAGTTTTGAATAATAACAACGAAGCGCTTCTGTTGCGCGGTTACTAATAAATTAAATTTTATTCTATGTGAAATCAAGAAGTTATAATTGGTGCCTTCTTTTTGACTGAGATCTCACATCACTTCAGTTAAGGTGATCTGAGATAAAATGATGTGAGTAAGCACCAAAAAGAGCGACATCTCAATTGACGCGCGCCATCTGTCGATAGATTTAAACTATACGACAGATTCGTATCAGCATCTAATAATGTTAATTAATGTATCCATAATTTGTAATAAAAGAAAAATAGATTATGTGTGTTTATTGTTTATATGTCAATGGTTAAAACCTTAGATAACCTTGGTTAAAACTACAAATAAACCAAGCAAATCAAATATTTCTTCATCCCCTCCACTTTATTTCCGACTCAATTCCAACTGATACCCCCTTACAACACATTCAGCATCGGTAAAGTGGGAGGAAAAATCTCAGCTCACTTAAAATAAGTAAAACAAAAAGAACGCTCACATTATTGATGTGAGCTGAGAAAGAGAGGTTATGGAACCAATTAAATTGACATCTCAGTCAAAAAGAACGCACCTATAATATGCATATACGTGAATGTTTTTTTCTCTATGGTAGTTCCGTGTCGATCAACGTCAACTTCAACTAATCTTTCGTGTTTGAATTTCAAAGCAATGGATATTCTTTATTTGGTGTTGTCGATTTCATCAACCTTTTTTAATATTAATATCATTTATATGATCTTTGATTCTTATTTCATTTTAATAATGGTATTTACGTTTGTGCACCTAATTGTTTTTTTAGGAACACTGAAAAGCAAATTCATGCTTTTCGTAAAGATCTTGAGGTAAGTTAAAATGCATAATCTTTTATTTATAAAGACCTAAAAATATAGGACTAATGAAGCATAGCATATTTATAACTTTTTTGTCAATGTGCAAAGCTTCGTATTAAAAAATGTAATATTCTAATGTATATAAAAAATATATTCCCATAGCTTTCACATTATACATTTGTTTGTCACGTTGCTCACAATAGAAATAGTTTTGAATAAGATGTTTTGCTTTATTTTACTTCATATGTGCCGATAGGAATATCCTTATAATTATCAATTTCTTTTTTGTTAGGTTTTCCGTATGTGGATGAATTTTACTTACCCAGGAAAAAGATAAAGTTATTTGGAACTATAGAGTTTGTGATGTCCACTTTTCTGAGGATTAGAAATTCCAAGCCAAAAATAACAGAACAAATTTAAAACGAGATGCAGTACCTACTTTATACTATTTTTGATAGCGACTTTATTTTATTTTTGTTGTTTTAGAAAGTGGCAGCCAACAACCAGATTTCAGTCAAAGTTCTAATAGAAAGTTTAGGTAATATATTAGTATAATTTGTAGTTTCATGTATTCTTACACTTTATTGCTACAAAATAAGATGATTTAATCATTAAGTTCAAAAAAATAATAGTGCAGGTTTGTGTTAAAGTAATAATAAATTGTTCTTGTTCTGGCCTAATAAAACTAGCATATATTTTAAAAATGTATGTATGCAAGGACTCATTAAATTGCAATATTTTATAGTATACACAAGAAACACACCTACAGGTTTAAAAGTACAAAAATCGAAGTGATAAAATCATTAAAAATTATTAACAAACTAAATTACATTATTTCAATGATAATTGAACATTGTGGTATTATGAAGATATACTTCTTAGTTATACCTTAGTTTAATTATATTGTTTTTATTTATTTATAGATGAAACAAATGAGGACATTGTGAGAAGATGTAAACTTTACAAAAACGTAACATTGTACAGGACAATCTCTAGATGTACTTTTGCATGGAAAAACAATTTGGGCGTCATTATACATTGGATGACAAGGTTTTTGGAATTCCATTGCTGAAACAAAGCCCAAAAGAATATGGATTGCTAAGAAAACTGTTTGCCTTGCCATCTAGAACAACAATATCACGTGTACTACAAACCTGTAATTTTTCTACAGGGTTAAATGTGCAAATACTAAATACATTACGTAAGAAAGTTACTAAAATGAAACCACTTGATAAATATTGCATGTAATTATTTGACGAAATGGCTTGACTTATAATAAAAATGAAGACTACATACAGTAGTAACACTGAATCTTTTCCGACATGTGACTGATACGTCATCAACCATATGCATCTAAATAAAAACAATATGACAAATGCTTGTATTGTGTTTAATTCTTCTTCTGTTATTAGAAGAAGACAGTACCCACATAGTATGTGTTGAATAATATCGTCAAATAAGTCATGTGTTGGAAAAGCTTCAGCATTTAGACTTAATATGGTTTAGACTCATCCTGAATCCTAATACAACGTGATAGTAAGAAAATGGAATAAAACTGGCAAGCTTTAATAGTAGTTACGGATTAGCAGACATGTATTCCTCAATACTACTTATATAGTTTCAGTTTTATGAGAATGTCACCATTGTTTTTGTAATCCTTAAAATCTTTTGTTTGATTTTTATTCTTTGGTAATTTATTGTACATTTTAATCATTGAATTGAAACAATTTTTAATGTTGTCAACCTGTGTAGTGGATGTATAAATATTCATGTTGATTATTGTTAATAGATTTAGAAACAAGTAAGCTCTTTTGAATCCGTATTTATCGAATCATTGGTAAGTAAATGTTTGAGTATGTTCTACCAATTGTTGTGTGGTTAGTCAGGGGAGTACATAAAAAGATGTCATTATTGTTGCTTTAGAGCCATCAAAGATCTCGTTTTTGATATAATGATCTGGAAACTAATCGGATCTAAGTCAGATCACTGGCAAATTAAAGAAACTCTGATTAATTTCAAAGGAATTTGTGTTTGTGCCGTCACTTAGTGAATTAAAGAACCATTTCAATAAATTTTGCAATAAGTGATTGTGATACCACAAAATGTAGGCCTGTCTTTGATGAGAACATCTCTGCAAGTCTTAAACTTACGTCTACTGGGTGGGCGATAGAAAAAGATGAATTCTTTTTAAATAATAAATATCTGGAAGTAATATGAGAATTGTTTTTTGTGTATTCGTATTTAAATGTAATGGTTATGTTCTAAATTAAAATTTTAATTTACACATAAATTATGTGAAATGTATAATTAAATTTGTCTGAAAACGGTATCAATTACTTTGTTCCTAGTTTATATTGAAGTAAATTTCCAGTACAAAAATAAGTCCTTGTAAATTGTGCAGAAAAGAATGTCGACTGAAATAGTATAATGTAAAATATGCAGCATGAAATGATTTACAGATTATGCTAGTTTACCATGCTTGCTGCAAATTAAAAAAATCCCAATGGCACAGGACCAATTGGACAGGCTTATTCCAGTAACATGTTTGTATAAAACACAAAATAAAAAATTAGATACAAAAGTAATAGAATGTTTTGAGATGTACAAAAAACCAAAGTAACATTCTGGCATCAAATCAAAAACAAAAAAATAAAAAAAAATTCTGGTAAATTTGTGAATTTTCTTGAATAAATGTTTTAATGTACGATTTAGAGAAAAATGTTAAATACAAAAGTTGTAGAACGTCTTAAGGTCTATGAAAAAGCTCAGTAACTTTTTTGCGTCAGATGAAAAACAAAGGAAATACGATTTTTTTTCAAATTTGACAGGCCGCCATTTTGTTTTTACTGGGCCGATTTGGCTCATTAACGAACTCGTCCAAGATTTTGGCCTAAACAATTTTTGTAGCGAGTTTGGTTTCGATCCGTCAAAAAAAAATATATATATATATATATATATATATATATATATATAACCTTTGGAACGGAGGGTGATTTTGGCATCTAGGAACACCAAAACGAAAAACTGCATTGAAATTTTTCCGAAGTTGCGTCATGCTACTCTCTACAATAGCCCTATTTCATTCTGAAATAAGACTAAAAAAATACTGGAAACGGTGCATATAATTACTAATAGTAATGTTCTCAATATGCAATATTGATTTGGTTAGTATTTTTCACGATTTAAGAAAAAGTCAATTCTAGTGGATCTCATATAATAACTGGAGGCTAGTCACTTTCTTAAATCGTGAAAAATACTATACTAGTACAACAAAATTGAAAGATATATATATATTTCAATTTTGTTGTACTAGTATAGTATTTCGACAATTTTAAATATTCCCGCCAGAGATCATTGATAGTATCATGTCACTCACAGAACTAAAAGTTCTGTTATGTCACTGCTGTGGCAACGCCTTTGTGTTGTTAGTCGTAACTAAAGTCTACTTCAAGAGCGCGTACGAAAACTATTACCCTGGGTAGAGTGTTACCCGAGTAGAGTAAAGTCACGTGACATTTTTTTGTTTAATGGAGGGGATAGAGTAATTTAATCGAGTAATATAATACGAACGCTTATAAAACTTTAACTGTTTACTACCCATAACCTGTATTTTATCAGCTGTTAAGTATCATTGTTTTTTAAATGAAAAGGCTTTATATATTATAATAATATGAGTGTTGACGAGACAAAAAAAAATCAATTGTTTTATTGTCCTTAAATGAATCATCTAAAATGATGGATTTAGTATCATATTCGTCGTCAGAAGATGAAGACTTTATTTTAAAAATGTACATAAAAAAAATGTATCGCAAAATAAAAAGGGATGATCCTCCCACAAGAATCCAGCATTATTTTGAAGCGGTAGTACCTGAATACACCGATAGAGATTTTCAAAGTCATTTTCGACATACAAGAAATTCTTTTAATTTATTACTATATACACGTATCGAGAAGACATGGAGACTTAATTTTCGGGATAGGGCATATAGAACGCGTGAAATTTCGAAAAAACACATTGAAAAAAAAATTCACCATCGGGGGCGGTTTTACCCTTATTTTTGGGAAAAATGAAATTCCAACGACGTCATCGTTTTCCTTGAATTTTTTTATATATGGCCCCAAATTTTCAAAATTTTATAATAAACTTGAAATATTCCTCAAGTATGGACGACAAAATTTCAGAAAAAAGCGAGGGTTCCGGCTCTGGGGACACTCTGTTATATGAAAAACGGGAAGACATGGAGTCTTCATTTTCGGGATAGGGCATAGGACGCGTGAAATCTCAAAAAAACATTAAATAAAAAATTCACTCTCGGGGTCGGTTTTTTTTGGGGGGTGGCTACCCTTATTTTGGAAAGAATGAAATTCCAACGACGTCATCGTTTTCCTTGAATTTTTTATATACGGCCTTAAATTTTCAGGGCGCTTGTGACGTCACTACGATGTTCGATATGGATGGCGCTGATCGTTGGCGGGCGATTCGGGGCGCTTGTGACGTCACTACTATGTTCGATATAGATGGCGCTGATCGTTGGCGAGCGATTCAAATGGGGGACTTGTAGCCGCTACGATTTTTTTAGGGTAATTTTTAAGACGTATTTTAACGTTCTGCGCAGGTCTTAAAGGCATTGGCGCATATCTCCGCTATTATTGTTTAGATTTTTATGGAACAAACGACATTATGATTGCTACATGATTATCATATACAGGAAGTGCAAAAAAGATGTCATTAGGACACTAGCGCATATCTCTGCTATTATTGGTCAGATTTTTATAAAACAAACGACATTATTATTGCTAGACTATTATCATATACAGGATGTGCAAAAAACATGTCATTAGGGCACTAGCGCATATCTCTGCTATTATTGGTCAGATTTTTATGGAACAAACGACATTATGATTGCTAGATTATTATCATATACAGGATGTTCAAAAAAATTATCATTAGGGCACTAGCGAATATCTCTGTTATTATTAATCAGATTGAAGTCGAATAAACGGTATTATGTTAGGTACGTCACTACGACGTTCGATCAATATACAGGATGCCGACATAAAGATGCCATAAGGGCACTCGGTTATTATTGGTCGGATTGAAGTCGAACACACGGTATTATGTTAAGTACTACAACGTCCGATCAATATAAAGGAGTGTCAACATAAAGTTGTCATAAGGGCACTCGGTTATCATTGGTTGGATTGAAGTCGAATAAACGGCATTAGGTACATCACTATGACGTTCGATCAATATACAAGGTGTCGACATAAAGATGCCATAAGGGCGTTAGCGTCACGTGTAACGTCACAATAATAGCAGATATACATTATAGTGCCCTTGTGGCATCTTTATGTCGACAACCTGTATATTGATCGCTGAAATACTACAAAATGGGGCGCGGGTGACGTAACTACGACCACCTTTATATCGACACCCTGTATATCGTCGTAACATAATACCGTTTATTCGACTTCAATCTGATTAATAATAACAGAGATGATCGCTAGTGCCCTAATGACAACTTTGTTGAACATCCTGTATATGATAATAGTCTAGCAATCATAATATCATTTGTTCCATAAAAATTTGACCAATAATAGCAGAGATATGCGCTAGTGCCCTAATGACATATTTTTGCACTTCCTGTATATGATAATCATGTAGCAATCATAATGTCGTTTGTTCCATAAAAATCTAAACAATAATAGCGGAGATATGCGCCAATGCCTTTAAGACCTGCGCAAAACGTTCAAATACGTCTTAAAAATCACCCTAAAAAAATTCGTAGCGGCTACGTTTATGGATTGGAAAAAACGAAAGAGGGGAGTAAGTGCAATTATAAAAAAAGTACGGCAGTGTTAGCTACCACGTGGATCACCTCTGAAAATCTGATCAATAATAGCAGCCCTTATGACATCGTCGACACCCTGTATATCGTCGTAACATGATACCGTTTATTCGACTTCAATCTGATTCATAACAACACAGATATACGCTAGTGCCCTAATGACATCTTTTTGCACTTCCTGTATATGATAATAATCTAGCAATCATAATATCGTTTGTTCCATAAAAATCTGACCAATAATTACAGAGATATGCACCAATGCCCTTACGACCTGCGCAGAACGTTAATATACGTCTTTTACTGTCTGTATGTAAGGAAAAATATGCGCAGGGTACGAAAAAAGTAGCTTTCCCACTACCGCCCTTTTGGCACGAAAAAGTAGAGTTTTCGCGTCATCGATAACGCCCTTTTGTCTGTTCGCGACACCCTGTATATCGAACATCATAGTGACGTCACCAGCGCCCCATTTGAATCGCCCTCCAACGATCAGCACCATCTATATCGAACATCGTAGTGACTTCACAAGCCCCCCATTTAAATCGCCCGCCAACGATCAGCGCCATCTATCGAACATAGTAGTGACGTCACAAGCGCCCCGAATCGCCCGCCAATGATCAGCGCCATCCATATCGAACATCGTAGTGACGTCACAAGCGCCCTGAAAATTTGGGGCCATATATAAAAAAATTCAAGGAAAACGATGACGTCGTTGGAATTTCATTTTTCCCAAAAATAAGGGTAGCCACCCCCCAAAAAAACCGCCCCCGAGGGTGAATTTTTTTTTCAATGTGTTTTTTCGAAATTTCACCCGTTCTATATGCCCTATCCCGAAAATGAAGTCTCCATGTCTTCCTGTTTTGTATATAACAAAGTGTCCCCAGAGCCGAAACCCTCGCTTTTTTCAGAAATTTTGTCAAAGTCCATACTTGAGGAATATTTCAAGTTTATTATAAAATTTTGAAAATTTGGGGCCATATATAAAATAATTCAAGGAAAACGATGACGTCGTTGGAATTTCATTTTTCCCAAAAATAAGGGTAGCCGCCCCCGAGGGTGAATTTTTTATTTAATGTGTTTTTTTGAGATTTTACGCATCCTATATGCCCTATACCGAAAATGAAGTCTCCATGTCTTCTCGATACGTGTATATAAAAATGGTCCCCGGAGCCGAAACCCAACCCTAAGAATCCTTCGACCCATGATGCAAGGGGATGAGGTACGGACGGGAAGACCAATTAAATTAATTGAAAAACAGCTGTTAGCTGTTTTATGGATTTTAGCTACACCTGATTCTTATAGGTAATTAAATTATTATAATTTTATTAATATTAAAAAGATTTGTTTCCATGTAACTACTTAGTGAAAGAAAATAAAAAAGAAGTACCTAGCAAAAAATATATTTTTTTACAGGTCAGTGGGGGATCGATTTGATTACTCAAAAGGTGGTATATGGGACGCTTTCTTTCGAGTTATCAACTGTTTATGTGCAATTGCCAAAAATGTTATTAAATGGCCAACATGGGAGGAAGAAAGAAGAATTTCGAATTCTTTTAAAAGATTGGGGGGGAATTGAAAATATTGTTGGAGCCGTTGACGGGTCCTATGTTCCTATGAAGGCACCCAAAGAAAATGCCGAAGTTTATAAAACTCGAAAATGTAATATTGCAGACTAGGTTGTGGTACTGCTATTACTACTGCAGCTATTTAAACTGTTTGAAGCATCTGCTAAGGGCAATTCAAAATTTTCATTGACGACATCATTAACATTATTTTCTGAACAATTATTTACACCATATAGTATTTTTTCTTCTTCATTAACGTATACAGTTTCATAATTTTTAAAACACTCGTGTGAATTATTAGTCATTACTTGGTTTAGGGTGCCAATTTTTCTTTTACAATCATTGCAACTGAATTCTATTTGTGTATCCTAAAATTATAATTTTCTTAGAAGCATGTATTATTTAAATTAAAAGGGTAACTATGATGTTTTTGACCCCAACAAAATAATTTCACAACTTTACTTACCATAATAATTTTGTTTTTACAAATTATTAATTTAATAATATTAATACATCGAGTAGTAGAATCATGTTTATGCATACATAGATAAAATAAAATACTCTGGATAAAATGACAGTTAATAATTTAGTAGATTGAGGTTAAAAAGGCTTCGAGTAAATCTCCTCGATCAACTTTGAGTGCACTCGAGTAATGTACTATCCACTTTTCGAACAGCTTACTCGATGTATAGCTCCGCCCACACTTCCTCTGTTTTGAGAACAGAGTGACATATCGAACGCGCTCTAAGTGAGCTATGAGCTATCTTCTTTTTTTTAATAGTAGTTATATGATCTGTGCAATGTGTTGTTTTTCGATTTTTGCGATGAATCTTTATTTGTGCGATTATTTATTTTTTATAAGTTATCATCATGAGCGAGTAATGATTATCAACGGAGGATCCTGAAATGGCGAACCAGTATAATCAAAATTTAAGTGTTATTTGTAACCTGAACCCTTTCACTTTAAAAAAAAAGTGAAGAAGTCTCCACAGATGCGACGAAATTTCCTCCACTAACCAATATGAACATTGTTACTTATCTTGTCCTTACTAGAAGATTGTTGGATACCACATATTTATGGTTATTTTTATCAAATTCAACAACAGATTGATGTGCCTAAGACATTGTTTTGTGATCTGGAGTGCTAAAGAACTATTTATAGAGCAAGTATTATTTAATGAAGATTTTTGGGCTTAGGAACCGCAAAAAAGCTTATTGTTTCATGAATGTCATTATGCTTGAACTCCTTAGTAAGTAGTATTATACAAGAAATATGAATGTTACCTCAAGTTTCGATTGTTGACAAACGACCTATGACTGTGATAATAGTAATTGGAAAATAGAATGGACTGTGTGAATGACAGAAGTTCCTCTACAATTCTAGGAAGCCCACAGTATTGTCTAAGCTCTGTTTAAAATAAGTTTGTGTTTGTTTCAGTTCACACTTCTTTTATTTTGATGTGTATACATTTTTTTTTCCTCTTTCAATATTCAGGAAATAAAATAAATAAAACACAGGTGTTCATTGTTTTTGATATTTATTTGCAAACTTTTCACATTTTCTACAAAAAGAAAGGCTTAGTTTTGCCATGTGCAAGTCAGTTTGGGAAGAAGAATAACAATTTTCAGCTTTACGAAAGATCAGATATTATCGGCTATATCTTAAGCCACATCATTATTGGTCTAAAAAAGTTGAATAAATCACCCCCTATAAAATATGTAAATAAACTGCCCAATTACTCCTTTGCAACTTAACTAGTACTCTCTATTATCACAAACAACCATTCTGCATACAGTAATTCTATGTATTACTGTCGCAACAATGATATTAGTGAGTAACAATGATATTAGTGAGTATTCGTAAGGTTGCAAAAGGTCAAGGATTAGCCCCCAGGAGTACCACAACAAAATTTTTATCCTGTAACAATTTTTTATCTAATACACTCTTTTCTCCTTTCTTTGAGACTGTTCTAGTATTTTTAAAGCATTACTAGTTTTCTTATTTCTGTATTAAACATTCAATTGCAGTTGAATGTTTTTGCATATCTCATGTTAATAGAAGGGACCCAGTCTGGGTGACCTACATCTTTTATATCTGACGGTTCTCCTTTTAAAATAAAAGTACTATAATAATTCTTCAGGATTCTGTAATTTTCATATTTTTATAAACATTAATTCACCTGTTATAAAGTGTTTTGAGCAAATTCGGGCGTACATTAATTTAATCACAACCAAATATTCTATATTTAGAGCTGCAATCCATTTTTTCGGTATTTTTTCAAAATACTCAACTTTGGTATATGTTTGTTCTTTCACACTGAAGGTATGAATAAATAAAAATTCACTTTATCCCTCATTCCATGGCTTCCACAATCAACGACATCACAAAAACTAGGCATTTTAATGGTAACAAGATACAAAAATTTTAAAATAAAAATAACTGCCTATTACTGTCGTTATAATAATCCCTTTGTCCTCTGGACGCAATTGAACCACAAGATTGAACAGCTGATGGTGACATTAGAGTTTAGCATAGTGTACCCTATAACTTTTGGTGTGGTTTTTAAGCTTTTTATCTTTGCGTTGAATACAAATTCAAACTTAACATTGTAGACAACCCCTATTGTTCCTGCGGCAATGTAAGAACTCTGGTTCATATCTTGTTGGATTGTCATATAAATGCCGTTGAAATCAATAATTTATATAGTAGTTTAATTAAATATGAAATACCTCTCCCAGCAGACCTCAACTGCATGTTATTTTCCGAAAATACTAACATATTGTACCTACTCTATTTACCTATCAAAAAGTGTAAAATAAATTTGTAGCTATACTAACAAAATATTGTAAGCAATCTTATTATCAAGATAGAAGAAAGAAAAAGGAAAACAGAAAAAGAAGAAACAAATTATAAAATATATTAACAAAAACAGCCTGGCTAATTGGCAATCGCCAAAGCCATAAACCTAGATAAAAAAATCTGCGTTGTGTTGTTTCAGGTGGCTCAACAAAAAAAGAAGTATAAAAAACTTTGCACATTAATGTCCGTTTTGCAATTGGCCAGTGAAGTGTAACGTTTCCGAATTAGCATGCGCAAAAATTATTCTAATTTTTATTTTATTTCTGTATAAACATCAAATTATTGATTATTTTTGTTTTAATTCTTTTTTATTTGTCTGTATAAACCCGCTTTTTTTAATCTGGCTATAACAAGCATATAATGACAAGTGTCGTTTATCAGTCTTACAAATATAGAAGAAGTTCGACTTCACTTTCAGTTCCATACACCAGCTTGGGATGGTGTATTCTATGGTTCCATGGCTACACCATCGACTTCTACAAAACCACCTTGATTGTAACGGCTCATAATCATATCTTTAGAATTAAAACTGTTAAGAGTGGCCTCTTCACAGGTATATAAACCTACACAATACTAGTTGCTGATCTAGTAATTATTTGGTTCAAAATATTTATGATAGATGTCGATAGTAGTACTGAATCGGCTTTTACTTATTCAAAATGTTTTCTCTCTCTGTCTTTCCACTCTTGACGGTTCAAAGAAACGCATCTCTGTTCGAATGTTTTGATTTCAAATATTTCAACTTTTGTGAGCACAGAAACCTTATCTCTGTTTTTTATGTTGCATCCAAACCACAGCACATAAATCACGCCCACAGCACAGATGTGCATAGATAAGAGAATATTATATATTATATACACAGATCCAAACAATATTTGTTGACATAATTTCCATTTGAGTGTAGATTTTTGATTATTTAAGAGTTTCATAAATGTTTTTGAAAGGAATAAATTGTTAAAAATTAAGTAGTCGTATCGGCCGTATTTGTAGAGAATTAGAACTATCAGAACAACACGTGCAGAACAAGCACTAGGCTGCCATACTGATACTGTTTGAAGTATTGACGTCAGCTGTTGCCATTCGAAACAGAAGTATGGCACTTTTAGTGATATTTTAGATTGTCAACCAGTGATATAAGCACTGTTGTTTATTTAACTATTACTACCATATTTCTGGAAAATTTAAGGTAAATGGGTTCGATCAGCTGAGCTGCAAGTGTTTTGACAATGGCAACTATGTATTTGAATAGGGCAACAGTGCTATTTGTTCTATCGCTATCCCTACGTTGATCATTCATTTATTTTAGTACATAGTTTTGTATTGAATTATAAATATGGAGGAATTATTTGAAAGTTTCTCGGAAGATATAAAAAAATGGAAAGATATTAAGGACATGATTGACCTAGATCTGGGTACGATGTATTTATTTAAACTAATTAATAAACCATGTCTTATTGTTTTTTTGGAGTTATTGATAGTTTCGTTTTTATACAAGAAAGCAGATACCAATCAAAATTTTGAAAATTTTAGACTGTGGGTTGCGAAATGACTGCAAGAATAAAGCTAGTGTTCCGCTCCTTCCAAGACGTGATGTTTTATTATATGGGGCAATTCCAAAAATGGAACAAAGAGTATATACAAAATGTCTAGATTGTAGGCTAGTTTTCAACCCTAGACATATTTTATCACATAAATCTTGTCCAACAAAGTCCCATTCTACTTCACACAGTTTAAAAAAGAAAGTCAAAAGTAAAGGAAATGGAACCAAAAAGTCTTATTCAAATCTACCTCCTCCTCCTCTATTTAAGGTAACAAATATTTACACTCTTTTCTTATATAAATTGTAGTTTTTATTCACTCTTTAACAAAATATTTAATATACTTTGTATTAAATATGTGTAAATTCATGCCAATAATTTTAAAAGAAGCAACTATTTTAAAATTCAAACTTAATAGTATTTTTCTTAAATATCGCTTCATTCCTAATTCATTTTATTTTTAAGGAATAGATACTTGTAGGAACATTTTATATTGATTCAATAATTGAAACAGTGAATTATATTTTCAAAATACTGTTTTTGTGTATTTCTCTAAAGTATAAAAATTATTCTGATTATTTAATAGAATTCTAAACTAAAATTACACATGTGACAAAGTATATTGGATGATTTATTAAACACACAGTTGTACTATTTTCCACAGGTTTACCGATGAACTTTATTTTAAATCATTTTCTCTATACCATGATACTAAATTGCTCTTATTAATTGACTAAGTATACTTCTGATAAAACAATCTAATATACTGTACTAGTTAAATTATAAAATTTAGATACTTCAGTACAGCTAGCACCACCATTTTTTCAAATTCCCAAAAAACTCATGTATAATTTAGGACTAATTTGTACCCAATTAGTTTTTGTGAAAAACCGCTATTTAAAGTGGGGGTGCTAGCTTGACCTCAAGTTAACACCCCCACATTGACAAAATCAAATTTTAATAGTATAAATTCAAACTTTGAATTTAGGACTAATTTGTATCCCAAAAATTAGAATTTTTACCCACCTAGTTTTCCCTGTAAAAGGCTTTTGAATGTGGGGGTGCTGGCTTGAGTTCAAGCTAGCACCCCCACATTTATAAAATCAAAATTTAACATCATACATTCTGAATTTAGAACTAATTTGTACCCAAAAGCGTTTTTTCGTTATTATATTATTTTGTTTATAAAAGATGATAAGAAATTAGACCACATGTTTTATTAATTTCCAAGTAAGTTGTTAAACAATTTGAAATTATCAAAAGTAACTAAAAAAAATTAATTTTCTAATATAGTACTAATTTGTACCCACATAGTTTTCCCTGAAAAGCCTTTTTATTTAGGAGTGTCTGCTTCGCCTCACAGCAGTCATCCTGATGAAAGTTCAAAATAGACAGAAATATAGATAAATTCTTAAATGAAGTGTTTCATAAAACCTGGCCACCTACCTGCTTCCCAGACTTTTTTGTTATTATTTTTTAAATTATGTATTGTTTTGCCTCTAATAATAAGTATATTATTATAATTACAATTAGAAATCCATATTTGTCATAGATACATACTCTTATTTGCAGTGAGGTATTTTGTGGTAAACTCTGCAATCCTTTGACAAGACAAAAAATTAAGTCTTCTTTCCCTAGTGCAGGTGCCTAATAAGGTGCAAATATTTCAAAGTGGTTAGAAGATAAGAATGGCATCATACTCTGGTGTTATCACTTTTTTTGACTGCTTGGCGGCTTAGTAATTATGTGCCTTATATGGTATTACAGCAGGCTTTCGTTTCTGATTGGATGAGAAATTAAAAAAAAAAAATTTTACACTGCAGCAAAAACTGTAAGGAGCCAGTGTGGCGATATTTTTTGTTTTTCAGATGATACTCGTTTTTCATCTACCGCTCCTATTTCTGATTGATACTTTATGTCATAATAATTTTTCTATTGGTTGGAAATATTTTAGCATGGATTTTTGGTATTTCAGCAGTGCACAAAATATCAAAAGGACTTATTTAAATGTTTGATAGTTTAGTCTAAGTATGTGTTTAAAATATTCTAAATAGACAAAATAAGTTTGAGTGGTTCAGATAATTTCTGTGTTAAAAAATATCTCAAATGACAAAATGATTCAAAAAGTAGGAAGGCCTCAACATTTGAATTATGAAGCTTATATGCAATGTAATATCTTGCAATAAAGAGAAACTTCTTGCTACCAATTCATTGATATTGAAACAATCGGAAGCATGGTATGTTGTAGGAGATGAGTTAAATATGAATGGGGCTACGAATAACAAATGTGATGCCAGGGACCGCTGATCACAACAAATCAAAATATTACTCTTTCTTCTGTTCCTAATAAATCTCCTATCTATGAGGAATCACATGTTAACACCGATTCTATATGAAATTAAACAACTGATGAAAGAGAAATCAACATATATATATATATATATATATATATATATATATATAACGCTTATGTTCAAATAATACAAACTACCAAGTTGCCCAATGTTAGGCAACACAAATATCATATTGGGCAATAAAAACAATTTCTGTATTTTCATGGGAACACTATGTTGCTTTTTCATAAAATAAACTCTTTAAATAACACAAGTATCAAATTACTTGTATTCTCCATAAAATAAATGCTGACGTTTTTAGACTAAAATCTATAAATTCTTTGATTTTATGTTAAATAGTTAGTTACAATTATTACTTTCAACAATTACTTCTTTCTACTAGAGTGATGGGCATAAGTAAGTGTGGAACTAAGTGAATATCTCTGGAATTGTTAGAGATAGTAAAATGAAATGTGATATGCAAAAATTTGCATCTTTTGAAAATATTTTGACAATCGTACCACTTCCGGTTACACCGGAAGTGAACAACTACTTCGTTATTACCCTATATATTAATGGATTTTTCAAATCTATGTAAAATTTTGGGATACTTTTGTATAAAATACTTTTTCCCCAAAATACATACTTTTTGAATTATTAATTTTTTCAGAAAAAACTGACCTATGTAGACGCTTACAAATTATATTTGTACGAGCAAACGTTTAAAGAAATCGTAAAATGTTTCTGTAGGGTGACTACTACAAAGGTCAAAGGTATTTGAATATGTGTGAAAAAATTCGTTATTGTATACAGGGTGCGCATAAAAAGCCATACCTTATTTTTTACCACTGATTCAATTCTCAATAAAACTGAAAAAAAAATTAACAAATTTTATATTTTTGAAGTTCAACTTTTGAATCTTTTTATGCGCCCCCTGTATACAATGAAGAGTTATTCAACACATATTCAAATACATTTGACCTTCCTAGTAGTCACCCTAGAGAAACATTTTACGATTATTTAAGCGTTTGCTCGTACAAATATAATTTGTAAGGTTCTACAAAGGTTCAATTTTTTTCTAAAAAAATTAATATTTCAAAAATTAGGCATTTTTGGAAAAAGTATTTCATACAAAAGTACCCTAGAATTGTACATAGATTACAAAAATCCATTCATATATAGGGTGTTCCATTTAAAATAACTAAGTAGTTGTTCACTTCCAGTGTAACCGGATGTGGTACGATTATCAAAATATTTTTAAATGATGCACCTTTTTACGTAATATTCGTATACCACATTTCATTTCGATATCTCCAACCATTCCATAGATATAGACTTGGTTACACATTTGTGCCCATGACTATATATAAAAACTGTGTAACTCAACAATAATTAATAAAATTTGTTTTTAAAAAGTCAAATGTGCTTTTGTGAATATAACAGTGGCGCAGTCAGTAGGATTCCTAAACACATTTAGAGTAAGGATTGCCTAACTAAGTGTGGTGGTTCCTAAACCTTCAAGGAATTTACAAGTACTAGCTCCAGCTCTTCACGAAGCAGACGCTCTTTCCGGCACCAGGAAAATCCAAATTGAATCAGGTGTAGCAAAGCTTACGGATAAGGATATCAGCTGCCAAGGAAGGAATGAAAATATTTGCGTAAGAATCATCTCGTTTTTTTTTATTTTCATTTAATATTTTGCATTTTTTTTATTTTTCCAAGTTTTATTGTCATAATTCTCTTTTATTTTAAATACAATCATTTTTTTATAATACATAATGCCTGAAACACATACTGGAACAAACACTAATGCTAATACTACAGAAAGAGCTCCAGTTGCTCAAACCAATCAAGCATCAAAGTTAGATATTTTCAGTTATTCCAGAATATGGCAGTAATAAAATTTTCTTAAATACTTGTAAAACAGCTTATAGAATGGCCGACAATGATCAAAAAGTACTTCTAAGTCTTCACATAAAAAACCAACTCCACCAAAAGAATGTAATTTTTGTCATAGAATAGGACATACTATAAATGAGTGTCTCACAAGTCAAAGATAATCTCAAAATTTAGTTCAGGGTTCCTTTAGACCAAATCAAACCCCGAATTCACATAACCAAATAGGACATAATTTCCAACAGAGGCCAAACCCACAATTTCAAAATAACCAGAAAAATCAAATTCGCCCATCTGCAATTAGACCAAATCCAAGTTTCAGACATCAGGGACCTCCGGGAAATCGACCTAACACAAATTTTAAACAACAAAGAACTTTTCATTTCTACCGAAATCATGATTTTAACACTGTACTCTCTCATGACAGTTATGACTATTATACATATAAAAGCGAAAATTATAATGAAAATCAAGATTGATTCTCTGATAATGGACTTGACTATCAAGAATATACCAAGAAATTAACCCCGATGCTCCTGACTATAATAGTGAAATAGAGGAAAACTATTATACTGCTGCTAGTGACCCTAACTCTGATAATGGCGTACCTGTTTGCAATACGAATGAAGACAAAACTTATATAACTATATAGGGCAAGACAGTTTTAATTACAATAATGAAAATGTTAATAATTTTGATAACCTCCTAAATCCAAATTATGATGATTATTAGGATTTTCAACAGGGCCTTTTGCAAACGAAACCCACAGATCCACTAAATAATCATATTTCAAATTTGTCTATCCCAGACCTCAATTCACAAATTCAAACCATGAGTTTGAACAGTGCAGAATCGGTCTGCCTCGAACAGATGTATCTGTAAAAAATAATTAACCAGTGAATTCAAAAAACTTATATTAAAGACAGAACTAACACTTAAAATTCTAATTGATACAGGTGCCGAATTTTCAATTTCCAAGCCCAAAATATGCGAACATTATAGAAATCGATCCCCTGAATATGTAATTATACAAGGTATAACAACAAAAAATAAGAGTTAACGAATCAACGCTTACTCCATTTAAACCTAATGACCCACACAAAGTGTTTATTTGTAATTTAGATATTGATTTTGATGGGTTATTAGGCTTCGATTTTTTAGAACATTATAATTGCATAGTTGATCTAAAAAATAAACAACTTATTACTTATTTCAAAATTATATCATTATTTAAAGTAACAGATAACAAAATTACCAATATTTCAATTGACAACGAAAACTAATTACCACAAATTTACAAAAATACAATTTCCATTGAACCTAGTATTGAAAATTATACAGTCTAGGAATTCTCTATGGTCGTCACCGTTGTGATTAGTGCCCAAAAAGCTCGACGCATCCGGTAAACAAAAATGGCGTGTCGTTGTAGACTACAGAAAATTAAATCAGGTTATTGTAGACGTCAAATACCCCTTACCAAATATTGGAGATTTATTGGACCAGCTTGCAAAGTGTCAATACTTCCAGACACTAGATCTTGCATCATGCTTTCATCAGATTGAAATAATGCATCAATATATACGACATTTTGAATTCCCCAGAATGCAGTATGGTCTAAAAAACGGACCTTCGACATTCCAGAGAGTAATGGACAACGTCCTTGCTGGAATTTAAAACAAGTGATCTCTTGTTTATATGAACGACATCATCGTCTATTCACCAACCATATAAGAACACATTACTCGCTTAACAGAAGTATTTAAGAGACTTCAAAAAGCTAATTTAAAACTGCAGCCAGATAAGTGCGAATTCTTGGGGAAAGAAGTCGCCTACCTTGGACATTTAATCACTGAAGATGGTGTTAAACCGTTTCCGGCAAAAATTGAATGTGTTCAAAAATTCCCTCAACTCATGAACCAAAAGCAAATTAAATAATTTCTGGGACTTGCTGGTTACTACAGAAGATTCATACCGAACTTTGCTAAGATTTCAAAACCAATGACCAAACTTTTACAAAAAGATGTTTCATTTTTTTTGACTCCGAATGTCAAAAGTAATTCCAAGAATTAAAAGAATCTCTACCACTACTTCGATTTTAATATACCCAAACTTCGAAGAACGATTTCTTTCAACTACCGATGCTAGCGAGTTTGCAGTCGGTGCGGTTTTGTTACAAGTCCCAACAGGTAAATATTTACCTAAAGCCTATGCATCTAGGATATTGTTCAAAGCAGAAACAAAATAATCTACGATAGAGAGGGAACTTTTGGCAATTGTGTGGGCAGTTAAACACTTTATACCCCTTTTATATGGCCGAAAATTTACCCTGATAACTGACCACCGTCCACTAATTTGATTATTCTCGATAAAAGACTCCGGTAGTCGTCTAGCCCGATGGCGCCTCAAATTAGAGGAATACGACTATCAAATCTAATTTAAATCTGACAAATCCAATAAAAATATCGATGCCCTTTCTCGGATCAAAATCAACCATGTAAAAGACTTTGATTCATTTCGTTCAAAATTAGGAAACTTCAAATATTTATCCCACTCTTGAAGGCGCAGGGTCATCCGAACAAAGAAGTGAAAATAAACCTGAAATTGACTGGGATGTTGCTGCAGAAAAGTTTTTGTCTTTTGTCGAACTTTATAAAATAAAATCACTGATCGGCTATTCTAAAATAGAATATTCCAATAATCATCTGCTAGATTAACAAAATAAAAACATTTGAACAATTTTTCAACAAAATAATCTACAAGAATTTCATGAACAAATAATAGAAGATATATTTGAGGAAAACCCCGACTTTTCTTGTGCAACAATTAACGTATTTAATAGTAAAATAGTCAAAAATGGGAAATACTTTATTATTCCTATATCAGGAAACCAAAAACTACCGGCAATTTATATAAATCGAAATATATTTAAACTTTCGGAAAAATTTGTTATTGAAAATAACCCTGACCTACTAATATTAGAAATTGATGCAAAATTCACTATTTGTCAAAATGTTACAAAAGCCACATTCGCCGCGGAATTAAAGAAACTATTAGGCGAATACGACAAAAGTATAATTGGGGCGGCCTCAATCGAGATGTCGAAACTTATATCAAGTCATGCCGTGCATGCCAAGAGGCAAAAATCTGTCGCAATAATTTGGACAGTCCTCTCGTTATAACTGAAACGCCTAAAACATCTTTCGAACGTATTAATATTGTTATTTTAGGAGTACCTCAAAGAAATTACGCCCTTACGATAAGAGACGAATTAACAAAAATTTCTCAAGCATATCCGCTTGAAGATAAAAGTGCAAAATTCGTTGTTACTTCATTACTAGTTTACTTTCAGTATTTTGGTACATCACTTCGCATTCATTGCGATGCCGGTCTCTAATTCAATAAAACGCTAATGAAAGACCTTTGTAATATGTTCGATATTAAGTTATCATAGTAAGTATCGGTCATCCGCAAAGTAACGGATCTCTAGAAAGATTACATGCTACTTTGTTAGAAATGATTCGAGTAAATTTAGCAGACCACCCCAATGAACACGCCTTCAGTATTTTGCAATTATTGCTTATAATAATTCAATAAACAAAACACACGGATTCACACCATACGAACTTTTATTCGAACACACGTCCAGCAGACCTCCCGAAAAATTATACAATGAACAAGAATTAATTATATATATATATATATATATATATATATATATATATATATATATATATATATATACATATATATATTAAAGATCTAAATAACCACATATCTTATTATTATAAAATTGCAAGAGAAAAAACCTTGAAGCAAAAAGAAAAAGCTAAAGACCGATTTGACAAACATGTCTCCGAAAAGTTTACATAAAAGAAACTCAAATTAAAAACAAATTAGAAAATAAGTTTAATGGCCCTTTTGAAATACTAAAGATACAGAGAAATTCTGCAACAGTATTAAATTTAGAAACAAATAACAAATCTAAGATAAATTGCCATCTTATGAAACTCTATGTTGAAAATTAACTCATTTTCAGATTTCTACAGCTGATCGGAACAGCAACATGTCAATATAAAATTGAACTCATAAACAATACTGTTGGAATATACTACCACGACGAAAAGTAATGGTCTCGACCGACGAATGGACTTTATTAGTGCATAAAAATATATCGGCTTTTAAACAAACTTTTGAAAGAAATAATAGAATTCTAGATACAATTCAAAATACCTTTAGTTCAAACTACTCCAGTATAACGTCCTTCCGATCCAAAGTAAAATCACATTTGGCCTTACTGCAAGAAATTACAAAATCCATTGGCGAGGAATTTAGTGAAATAACTTTCGATGTTAAAAGCAAAAAACAAGGATTAATTAATGGTATCGGTACTATATTTAAATGAATAACCGGAAATCTCGATGCGTCTGAAGGTGAATACTTCACAGACTACATTAATAAATTAAAAACTGATCAAAACCAGATAGAAAACTTATTAAAAAATCAAATGTCAGTAACAGGCTCATTTATAACAAATATCAACAGTACTACAGGACAATTAAAATTAAATGAAAGAATATTTAATTCAGATATAGAAAAAATTGAAACCACTATTCGACAATCAACAAATGAAATTGCGTTTATCGAACTCAAAATAAATTTCTTTGAAATTTGTGAAAAACTAATGGAAAGTTATTCGTATCTTGAAAATACTATTAATGATATTCTAAACTCTATAACTTTTGCACAGCTTCAAATAATTCATACTTCTATTATTCAACCTGAAAATTTGATAACTGCCCTTAAGGACATATCAGAAAATACAGTAAGAAAAGGTTTACCACTACCAACAAAATATTCTGAAATTTCACAGTATTTGGAAATAATCGATCTCGAAGCATACCAAACAAATTCACATCTTGTTTTCAATCTTAAAATACCTTTGATAGAACCACAAGTATTGACTTTATTTCACCTATATCCAATACCAATTTATGATAATAGAACTAGATTTCACCACATTTTATTATTTTCACAAAAACATATAGCGCGAGATGATGATTCTTTATCCTACATTCCAATCTACGATTTACAAATTGTTATCTACACATCAGTTGTGTTAGGTTAGGCTTTGAAATTTGTGAAAAACTAATGGAAAGTTATTCGTATCTTGAAAATACTATTAATGATATTCTAAACTCTATAACTTTTGCACATTCCAATCTACGATTTACAAATTGTTATCTACACATCAGTTGTGTCGCGGCTATGTTTACGCTTACACTATAGACGATAATGTTATTTGTGAAGCCAGTTTGCTGAAAATTGGAGCTCAAGCTAGCACCCCCACTTTAAATAGCGGGTTTTCAGAAAAACTGAGTGGGTACAAATTCTAATTTTTGGGGTCCAAATTAGTCCTAACTTCAAAGTTTAAATTTATGCTATTAAAATTTGATTTTGTAAAGGTGGGGGTGTTTAAATAGGTTTTCTTTCAGAAAAACTGAGTGGGCACAAATTAGTCCTAAATGAGTCCTAAAATATACACCAATTTTTTTTTATTTTGAAAAAGTGGTGCTTGCTTTACTGACTGACTGATTCTGTACCTACTTCATATTGTTTTCAAGATTATTGAAATATTTTGCAGCTGACAGAGTATTACTAAAACCAGTGTTACATTGACTTAATTTAGTACAAATCTAATCTACTAGAAGCAGGAACATTTATTTTGTTTTACACTATTCTACAGGTTTTCCAACCTAATTACAGAACAGGAATGCAGTATACTTCCTTATTATTCTCTTATAACTAACTCTTGATAAGGATAACCTGTATCACAATTTATAGTATTATTATCACTGTCACAAGTTTTATGTAGTTACTTACACTTGCTGGGAATATACACCTCTCTTGAACATTATTGTGATTCAGAACAGTAACTTCCTTGCGGAAAGTCAAGTTAGATTTTTTTATCCACCACCATAATATAATTCTGAGTGTTGTAAATTATGCATACATTTATTTGCAGTTGTGCCGTGCCAACTATCAAATTTCTTATACCAAAAGTGTTGGATATGATAAACTCCTGGTGCTTTCCATTTGTTAGTATATTTTATAGCATCAATCACTTTGGTTGTAGTTAAGCTGTATAAAACCACTGGTTCAATATATACCCTTTACTCTTCAGATGTTATTCATTAGGTATTTGTTATTTTTCTTAGGGTTAGATAATATTGAAGACCCGTAGTTCACTAGCTCATATTTACTACTCAAAAGCTCTTATTATTTCTTTCTGTAAAACAATTTTTGATTGTGATCAAATAAATCATTTTTTGGTTTTCTTAGAATGAAAGTGTAATATGACAATCACTTGATTTGGTCTTCATTTTTTACCTAAGATAGTCTACATATTCACAAAGATGCTGTTGAGTTGAGGATTATTTTTAAATTTTGTGAGTTGACCCAATTCTCTTCTGATATTGTCAATGGAACTTTCAAGTAAAGTTCAGTTGTTTGAAGTCTATACCTTAATTTCTCCTTTGAGATTGGTTTTGCTGGTGATGACTTCAAAGCATTACCGCTGCTCCACAATAAATGTGAGTGAAGAATTTCCAAGATTTCTGTCGTCTTTGGCACTGTTCTGCAAAAGTGTGTTCAAAACTGCGAATATGATGTTGGTATTTTTTTAGTTTTCATTTTAGGTGGTTGTGGTTGCTATGTGGGTTTAGAATCATCAAATTTGCTGGGGCTTTACAGAATTCGGAAATAACTTACGTTTTCTAAATTTTGGGTACCACTATCATTATCGGGAGCTTCATTACTACCGTTGTTTACTTCGTAATAGCTGTTGTGGATAATTCAGTACATCCTCAACACAAAAGTGGCATTTTCTTCTTGAAGATGAAGAAGGGCTTCACCTCGAATTTGTTGCGATATATATTCATGAGCAAATTGCTGTTGACAATTGATCGGCGCATTTCTGAGGTGAGGTGCTGTAGGTCAGTTTAATGAACTCACGATGAAGAGCGAATCTATATTCTATCGAATCTGTTCCCATTTTAGTAATTTTGAAGTTGGAGCGCATAAGGAAAGTAGTATTTTGTGTTCGTGGATGGGTCAACTTGCATCACTCTAAAAACAGTAGAAATCGGCGGAGGAGACACTATATTACTTTCAGCGTGAAATTGTCGATCTACGAGTAGTTATTATTTAAGTTTAATCATGAAATTAATTTATTATTATTATTTATAATAAAACCAGATGTGTATAACATAAAACTAGTAGAGTGAAATATATTACTATTTTTATTTCAAGGAACAAGTTAAACTTGTAATTTTTTTTCAGAAATCTCCATCACCATCTTTAACTACGGCCTCTCTCAACATTCCAGAAATTTCTGTTCCCAAAGTATCTTCTCCAAAAACGTCAAAAGTATCAACGATATCATCTACTTCTCCCGCAGTAATCACAAATTCTAGTTCCCTTAATAAATCAGAGACTAGAATATCTTCTAATATGCCATCTTTA
Source organism: Galeruca laticollis (assembly GCA_963921935.1). Taxonomy (NCBI): domain Eukaryota; kingdom Metazoa; phylum Arthropoda; class Insecta; order Coleoptera; family Chrysomelidae; genus Galeruca; species Galeruca laticollis. Next base: position 170,239,654 of record OY998180.1, read on the forward strand.
AAATCACATTCCCCAAAATCTCCATCAAAATCTTCAATTTCTAGCTCGGAACATTCTCCAAAACCTAAATCACAATCAGGAGAAAATAATTCCTCTAGCAACAACAGTAGTAGTAGTAGTAGTAATAGGCATAAGAAAAGTAGAAAGAGCAATAGTAATACTAAAATTACTAAAGAGTTTGACCCAGACGTCCATTGCGGAGTGGTAGAAGGTACTAAAGGACCTTGCACTAGATCAATAACTTGTTCTAATCATCGGGTAAGTACAATTAAATGCATTTTGGTATAAAAACTATAATAGATGCAATAAAATGAAAAAAATAATAAGATAATGTAAATGGGCCAACTCCATTTTAAGTATTTACAAGGGTTGATTTTCGAAGGATTGAAATGCACACACATACATACACTGAAAATGTTTTATTACCTTAACCAATTAACATTCTTGGTATATATCCAATATCCCCATTTTAGATTTCTAATCACGAGTCGACAAAAAAATCGAAGTTTTTGGCTTCTGGTGTTCGTCCGCCCGTTTTAAGCATCAGCGGACGAACAGTAAATGCGAGAGCTTAGGTATAAACGGATTTGGAATCAGCATAGTCTGAAACCTTTTCAATGGAGGGATTTTTTTATCTCTGACCTCTATTTATTGAATTGTTTAGTTTAAATCATAAAAAATAGATGGATGGACTGAGTGATCCGTATTTAGTTGTGCAGTGAAAACAGACCGAAAAGTACGAGAAAGCTTGTATTGGTAGTGTAGTCGCTTTGTCTGGAGAGTGGTTACTTTTGTGAGAATATCGCTTGGTCCATTTCTATATGTCTATGTTACGTCATAAAAGGTGAGATGTCAACATCAGGTTATTTGTCACTGGTTTTATTTTAGGTTAGATTTGGTTGTCACACCTACTTCTTATTGATGTCATCTTTTCCAATGCATTTAAAGACGGTTATTATGACCTCATAATATTGAAAAGAGACAGCGACAAACAACATTAAATGATTACATTAGGATTTATTTTGACCACTTCTGACAGCTCTCATGTTTAAAAATCTTGTCACTGACATTTCAGTCAAAATTTTTGTTGGATACAGAGTATTTAGGTTTCATTATTTTGTTATTGTATTAATTATTAGACAAATTCGTTAATTCAAATGTTTATTCAAATTACTGTTTAGTAGTCTTCGTATATGTCACACTGTGGCGCTTCCCAACTTCTTTTATAAGAGGTTTTCTGCTTTTTCTTCTTGGCTTATCCCTCTACCTTTTCAGGCGTTAGATTCTCTTTTCTGCTCCAAAAGTTTAAATTGGAATTTATTTTGTAGAAGCAGAGTTGGATTCTTATATTCAAGAATATATTGACCAGATACTAATTCTACCATATAAACATCTTTGGCATCTGGAATAATTGTTTCAAAAATTTAAATGTGCAATATAAAAATATTGACTTTATTGACTAAATAATTTAATATAAAAATGTTAAATAATCTGCGGGACGTGCTTTTTTAGATCCAATTAAGAAAATTGGTGGCTGGCCGTAGTAAGGATATCCAGCAATTAATAGCAGAACGAAAGACTGTAAAAGAGAAAGAGCTAAAGCATGGTTCAAATTGTTCGTATACGTCCCCAAATGGTCAGTCCGAGGAAAAGGACTCTTTTTCTCAAAATACTACCTACGTACCCGCTCTCGCTACCATCGCAAACGGAAATGAACCCCCGGATACGTCTATATTAAAGCCTGTACTACCTAAAATTAGTGAAGAAATTACTCCCACAATTCCTAGACAAACTACCTCACTTGCTGTCAAGGTAAGGTACTGGTGCTTAAAACATACAATTAAACTAACAGTAACATAAATTAAGTTTAGTTCATTAAATTATATTACTGTTATTCCATGTGTCTACACTTACTGATATTTTTCTCCATTAGTGAGGTAGATCCCCTTTGTAATTTAAATTCCAATGTTAAATATAGAAAAGTTATCATCATCAATCTGGTATATCACTTCCAGACGCCTGGCTCAGAACTATTTGTTACTAAAGTCCGTAAAATTTATTTTGTTTCAACAAAAAGCTTAGCAAAGTTCAGTTTCATTACTCTCAATATACCGAGCAATAAATTATGAACAACAAACGCAATCAGTGTCTTAAATAATAGGAATGAAAAAAAGTTTTATAACAAAGTTCTAGAGTGTCGAGAGCTTCACATTTTAAAATTATTTTGTAATATACAAGGTGTTTCATAAAATCACAGCATATGAAAGTTGTTTTTTACAGTGGAACACTCAATATATTATTTTGAATTTCTGTTCAGCTCATTCTCTGATTCCAGCAATATAGGATTTTATTAGGTTCTACAGGGTACTTTCAGAGATATGGCCACTTTAACGTAAAAATCATAATGAACTCGTCTCCCTGTATTATTTAAAATCAACAACTTGGGGCTAATTTCTTAATATCAAAAGAATTTTGGGTTAGTCTAGTTTTGTGGTAACTCATCACATATTTAATAAATTTCATTTTGTATACAGGATGAACTAAAGCTCACTCCCAATATTTTCTCGCTTATTTTAAATGAAACACCAGATCTGAAACCGAACTGACTAGAGCTTATGTTCTGTTCTAATTTCTTGTATATTCTATTAGACAGTATCTTCAAGAATATCTTGAGAGTATGATTCCCGAGGCATATTAGCCTATGATAACCGCATCTCTTTTATCTTTAGCTTCTGTGATGATTTCATTTGAATCATGTCTCAATACCGCGGCTGGTCTGGTTCTATACACTCCAGCCGCCACTTTAAGTTTTTTATGTTCTCCATTTATGTCGTGCATCTGATGTCATCTCTCAAATTCGTCACATTTCCTTTCCAACCACTTCCGTTTTGCTTTTCTTATCTCAGACCCTTTTATATTCATCGTCATGTTTACCCTTAGTTTATGGTGCTCCTCCATCATCAATTTCTTCTTCATCCGCTTGGGGTAACCTAGGATACCTGTTGCTGTGTTTTTTTATGTTTTCGCCCAGTTTATTTATTGATTGCTCTGTTGTATTCCTTAGTTCTGTCAGATGTTCATTGATTCTTTATTGCAGGTTGGCTCTTATTTCATAGTCTTTTTGTTGGTCATCGCAAGTTTCAGTCTCATATTCATCGTTAACAGGACATGGTCAGAGGGTACATCAGCTCCAGGATAGATTTAGATTTTAACGGGGTTATAGTGCACTGAAACCAAAGGTTTATTGTGCCCCCCCCCTATCAGAGCTGTTCTCGCTACTACTACAGCTCGCCTTCCAGTTCCAAGGTTCTAATGAACTGTAGTATTTGGGACGGCTTCAACGAGGTTAGGTCCTCACTCTTACAAGTTTCTTGTCCGAAGCATTTCTTGCGTTGGCTTGCAATGGCGAGGCATTCCAGAACTAGGTGATCCGGAGTTTCATCCTCCTCCCCACAGAATCTACACTCGTCAATCTCTGCTAGACCTATTCTCATTAAGTGCTTCCTAAGGCGGCAGTGTCCAGTAAGAAAGCTCGGGAGGAGATGTAGCTTATCTTTACTGAAGTCCAAATATATTTTGGATCTAGCAGTGTCAAAGTTCCTCAGGGAAGGCACCACCAGTGCTTCTCATTTGGTTTCCTCTTTCTTCCGAAACTCTTTCTTGTAGGAGCATTTTGCTACACCACAGAAAGGCTCCGGGCCAATAAAGGGCTCTTGTGCTCCTTTCCTGCCAAGTGTATTGGCCTCTTCATTTCCCGTGATTCCCGAGTGGCGAGGAACCCAGACTAAAGAGACCCTGTTATTCTTGCCTAATTCATCAAGTTTTCTTCGGCACTCCCATGCCAACTTTGAGTCAATGACATGGAAGCTCAATGCTTTGATAGCTGCTTGACTATCAGAATGGATCGATAAGTCACATTTCTGGTAGTTTCACGCATCTTTCGATCGCAAGTATTTCTGCCTCAAAGACGCTCGGGAAGGAGCCTAACGATAATGAGTATCTGGTGCCAGGCCCAAATACTCCAGCGCTTGCTCCAATGGTGGTTTTTGAATCATCCGTATACCATCTAATGGTGTTTTCTTTGAGAGTTTTGGTGGTGTATTTCCTTTCCCAGTCTCTCCTCTCTCCATTTCGTCACTGGGAAGATTCGCTAATGAGATGTATCTTGTCAGAGAGGACCAAGCTCCCTGATTTTTAATACTCTCATTGCCTGAACCTTCCTTAGATATTCTAACAATTTCCTCTTGGGCAGATCTTTCTATCACCAGATGTAGAGGTGTGAGATCTGTAATGATCTCAAGTGCCCTAGTTGGACACATTCTCATAGCTCCAGTGATGCACACACAGGAAAGCTTTTGAACTTTGTCAAGGGTCTTCCTCATGCTGTACTGACTTGCTTTTGTGTGGCAAACTATTGCCCCATACGTAATTGCTGGTCTCACTATCATGGCGTATATCCATCGCAGTATTTTTGGGTTACAGCCCCACCTCTTACCAGCTAGATTTCTGCACGCCATCAAAGCTCTTATTACTTTACTAGCAGTTATTTCAACATGCTTATTCCATAGAAGCTTACTGTCTAGGGTTATCCCTAGATATTTAACCTCTGATTTCCATTCTATGATTTCCCCGTTTAAGGATATGGGTTTCATGGCTGGAAGTGTTCTTTTCCGGGTAAATGGAATTACTATGGTCTTGCTTGGGTTAATGTTTAGCCCCACTGACACGCACCATTGCTCAATGATTCTGAGGCCCTTGTGTAATAAATCACACAAGGTGCTCTCGAACTTGCCTCTGACTATTAAAACAATGTCATCCGCGTAGCCTATACATTGAAGCCAAGCTCCGTTAGCCTGTAGAGCAACTCATCTACTACGAGGCTCCATAGAAGGGGAGATATCACTCCCCCTTGAGGTGTCCCCCGAGTGGCTTTAACTGAGGTGGTTTGATTCCCCACCTGTCAACAACTCATACATCCATTTTACAATAGTTTCATTCACTCCTCGCCTTTTTGACAGACACATGAGTTGTGTTGTCAAAGGCCCCTGATGTATCCAGGAATGCGTACATTGCGATTTATTTGTTGTTCAGAGTTCTCTGGATGACTTCGGTCAGCTGATACAGAGCCGTCTCAGTTGATCGACCTGCTCTGTAGGCATGCAGACATTTATGAAGTGGTATATTCTCCAGATTCTCTGTTCTTATGTAGTTATCCACTACTTTCTCCATCGATTTGAGTAGAAACGATGTTAGACAGATGGGTCTAAAAGATCGGGGATCAGTCCCATCTTCTTTCCCTATTTTTGGTATGAAAGTTACCCTTGCCCTTTTCCATTTTCTAGGTATTAGACCCACTGCTAGACTGCTTCTTGTAATCTTCAGCAGGTGAGGAAGAATCTCCTCTATCCCTTGCTGTAGGAGTGCTGGAAATATTCCATCCCTTCCTGGTGATTTATATGGTTGAAAGGTACTTATTGCCCATTCCAACCGTTGTCTGGTAAATATTTTCTTAGCAATGTCCCAATCATCCTTGCGGGATTTTTTGGTGTAGTTCATTGCTATTTCGGTGCTTGTTGCTGGTTCACTACCTGGGAAGTGGGTTTTAAGAAGACGAATCGATCGTTCCTCTTCCTTCTGTGTATGTGGGGTTAGTTCCCCCATTTGCAATGACCTTTTGTAGTCTGGCCGCTGTGTGAGTGGAAGTGATCTTTTCGCAAAAGGCTTGAAAATTACGTTTGGCTCTATTAAAGAGCCGATGTTTGACAGGTTCTCATTCCACCAAGGAGCATCCTTTTCTGAACGAGCTTTTGAGAGTGGGCAACTGGAATGAAAAGCTTCCATTATTGCCTCACTGATCTGTTCGACTCTTTGTTCCAGGTCGTAGTGCGGATGATTTACCCCATTCACTTCGACGTGTTCCAAATTGTCCTTCAGATTGGTCTTGTAAAGAGACCAATCAGTATTTCTAGGATTTCGGATTGTAGGAATCGAGGTGGTATTTCCCTCTATCCTAAATTCGATGATCCTATGGTCGGAAAGTGATGGCTCGCTCATCACCCTCCAATCTTTTACATTTTTCCTAGCAGCAACATTAACAATTGTTACGTCCAGGACCCCTTCTCTTGCTCTCGTGACAAAAGTGGGGGTTGTCCCCACGTTTAAGGTCTCAAGGTTATTTGCTAAGAGATATTCTAATAAACACTCACCTTTTGCGTTGTCATTGGTGCTTCCCCACACGGTATTGTGTGCGTTGGCATCACAACCAATTATAATTGGCAGCCGTCTGCCATCGCAGTGTCTCACTAGCTCTTGTACCTCTACTGGCGGTGTCATCGGCCCATCTCCAGCGAAGTAGGCAGAGGCAATGACGATGTCTCGGTCGATACCCCTAATGTTGATTGGAACAAGGTTCCGTGACACGTATTCTGGAACACAAATATATTTTATGTTATTTCTTATGATTACACAGGCACGCGGAGATACTTGCCTTTGATCATAAATCAATTTAAAATCCTTACATGCCAAACCTTTGATTTGGTCTTCTTTGTTGACCCATGGTTCTTGGATCAGTACAATATCCAGTTGTAGTGTAGCGAACAACCTTGCAATCACGGCTGAAGCTCAATTCGCGTGATGCAGGTTAATCTGAGCTACATTCGTGAACGTGAAGGTGAATTATTCTGGATGAGAGAGGCCGAGTTACTCAGCCTCTATTCATCCCCCTCCTTTCTCTCTCCCTGACCCTCCTCGGCCACCATAGTAGTATGTCCCTCGGTAATCGAGCAGGTTTCTTGATCTCGAGTCAGACTCTCGACCCCCAGGCTGCTATGCCCAGCTTCCCGGGATGCAGAGGCAGTCTCCGCATTCCCAGTCATCCCAGCAGAGCCGGAGGAGATCTGGGGCTGACCCAAGGTCAAACTTTCGCCTTGTTCCCCCTTTCCAGAGGTTCCGGATGTGGATGGTATCTCCATGTCCTTTGGATCCTCCGCGGAATTCTTCTTTTTCCCAGCCCCGAGACAGGGATACGCCCAAAACGGAAGTTTAGCGCGTAAACTCCTGCCTTCAGAGCCTCCCCAGATTGGTGATCGATTCCAATCGTGAGGATAGTTCCCTGTACCTCTTTTTTAGAGTTTAGGATCTTCCAAGCCTCATTACTGAGGTTGGAGTTCTGAACCTCGGGAAGTTGGAGGATCTTCTCCAGTTTCGTCTTGGCTTCTTGGGAACAACACCGTTATGGTGAACGGCTTTGGGATGTCGTCTCCACTTCGAGCCACCAATTCGGGTCCTTCCCAAGAGTTTAATTTCGGCACTGACTTCATAAGCCAGTCTGCCGATTGTTGTAACCTACAGTCCACCAGTATCATTCCACAACGGAAATGGATACCTGAAAAGTGGATTCCCTTCTCTTTGCTCTGGCACAGCTCTTCCACCAGAGTGTCTTCCAGTGTGAAAAGCTGCTCCGCTTTCAGGATGACCCCAGGATAATCCTTGGGCATTATTCCCACCATAAAAGCTTTCTCTGTTTTGACAGCTGCTGCGTAACCAGTGGCTTGCCCGGTTACCGTTGCAGCTGTTTTTGATTTCTTGCTTAGAGGCCGCAGCGGAGGAGTAATATGCTCCGGGCCTCTTTTAAGCTTTGTATTCCCCGTTGGTGATTCTTTCGGGGGGGGTTGGGCGTTGAATTGCCTGCTTCCTGGCCTCTACAGGGGATATTCCCTGATTGAGGAGTCGTAGGTATTTCCACACCTCAGCTCCACTGGGGCCTTTTCTCAGTGGATCGTCTATGCCGCCCGGTTTTGGGAGGTCGAACGGCATACGATCTTTGAGCCGTTTGGCCTTTTTTCCCTCTGTGAGGTGCCCGGATGAGGAGGTGGAGGTTTTCTCCACTACTTTTCCGGTGAAAGCCTTACTTTTTCTTTCCATGAGTGGTCCCACGAGAAGCTAGGGTTATTACGGTCCACCGCTGCAGAGCCCCACATGAAGAGGTAAGGGGTAAAATACAATGGAGTTCCCCCCGGTGCTCCAAGGTCGAAACCAGTAAGGACTATTCTTCTATATAGCCACGCATTCTTCGGCCTGGTTTCCCACCTTGACTTTAGGTTTTTAATGAGGTTGTCACCTCTTGGTCCGGGCAGTAAAGCCAAGACCCCCCATCCCACTGGCCCGCGAGACTTGACCACAGACAGCCGGGAGACATTGGTATAACAGGTGATTTCGAGGTAAGCTCGAAATTTCACCCGGCATCGTAACCCTGTGTGCAATCCCTTAGCTACAATACTACAGCTGGGACAGGTAAAGTTAGTCCGCGGCAGGGTATTCGAGAGCTGCCAGTTGAGTTTTTAGACACAACGAGCCCCAGGTATTTCCTCGCAGACCTCCTCCTCATATAAAATCATCTCAGAGGCCCTTCTCCTATCCGCCACCTGGAGACGCGCCGGGTTGGTACTTCACCCCCTCCACATCCATAAATACCCCGACGAACTACGTACATATCTACTGATGTGGACCCGGAGCTCCAGGATATGTGACAGCTTTTGTTGCCGTTGAACTGCATCTTGGTCTACTACAATGAAATCAATATGGTTGCGAACTATTCTATTTCCTTGATCTTGTGATTTCCAGGTATATAGACATATCGGTGGTAATGAGAATTATGTTGATGTTGATTATTTTGCATTGTTCTTTCTAGCAAAACTATATCAACTGATCCCCTCTACTATTTCTCTCTCCCAAACCGAATTGTCCAGCCACTGCATCCACTATTTCCCCTTTGCCTATTTTGCGTTGGAATCTTCTTGTATTAGATTTAGTTTGTATAGGGTGGTGAGATTTAAAGCTTTTTTGACATCTTCTTAGAACACTTCAATTTTGTTATCAGATTTATCCAGCGTGGGGGCATATACCTTAATAATGTTCACATCGACTTGTTTTGATTATATCTTCAGTAACGTTATTCTGATGGAAAAGGGAACGAAATCTGTTACATTTTGGATGATATGTTTAGGGACAACAAAATAACAGAAATTTTGGGCGTGACTTTTGGTTCACCCTGTATACAAAATGAAATTGATCAAATATGTGATGAGTTGCAACAAAACTAGACTGATTCAAAAAAATTTTGCCATTAAGAAATTAACCCTCATTTGTTGATTTTAAATAGTACAGAGTCAGGATTACATAAAGATTTTTACATAAAAGTGGCCACATCTTTGAAAGTACTCTGAAAAAACATAATAAACACTATATTGCTGGAATAAAAAAATGAGCAGAATTGAAATTCAAAATAATTTATAGGGTGTTCCATTAAAAAAAAACTTTTATATGATGTGACTGACGTATATTACAAAATAATTTTAAAATTTGAAGCTTTTGAGTCTCTATAACTTTGTTATAAAACTTTTTGTGAGGCCCAAACAAGTGAATATGATGAAAATAATTCGAAGCAATTTTTAAATACAGGGTAGTGCGTTTTTTAGTGATTCAGTATTATTATACAGGTACTATTCCTATTCTTTGGCGAATATCTAAAATTATTCTCAAATTTTGTCTATATTATTGATTTCTATACAAATACTAATATTGATTTCACGCAGCAATCTATTTACAAATTATCATGGGCGATAGGACAAATATTTCTATCGATGATATCCATTTACCATTATAGATTTATAAGAAAATTGTACGTCTACACTGTTTATTATTTTCAGCAGCAGGATACAGAAAATGGCAACGAGAGAACTAAGAATAATAACTACATAATGAATATGCACACGCAAGAATGTGATATTGGGACTGTTCCTGTAGTTTATATGCCATTGAGCATAATTTCAGTAAGTATTATTCATTTTTTAATATAACAGTAATTTAATATGCTTTAGTCTTCAGATATCGACATTATAAAAATATCTGTTGCTTGTTAGTTCAATAATCTAGTTTACAAAGCATAGCTTTGAGTTTGCTCAACCATTTCTTTTCATCACTTATAATTTGAATGCTTACAAAAGACAAATCAATAACAGTCCCAATAAAGTATGGATTTTTCAAAAAATCCCCCAGATATTTATTCGCAGTTGATATATGCCTGTTATCTGATTAGTTACCCTGAATAATGATGAATATCCCATCAGCTGTTATGAATATTCGATTAATATTATTTTTACTTTTTTGGCTCACAAGTGGCAATACCTTAACTCAATTTTTTCAAATAACCCAGTTTTTAAATTCTCTGGTGTATCAAATAAGGGGTACTTTTCCTTTTCTCTCTTTAAGTTTTCAGGAAGTTTTTCAAGATTTGTTGGTAGTCAAAAATTGTGTCATACATATCTATTTTCTTTACCTACAAGATTAACGTGATACCATTTACATGTTAAATTACGAATTTTCACTGAAGTTTTTACTATACATTCAGCAGATGTTAGTTTGGCTTACTAATACTGCCCCCATTCATGATAAAGATTTTCTGTATTAATCTATTATAAAAAAAACCTGTAAAACAAATATTTCTCACAGTTCAAATTTAATGATAAGTGTAAAGTTATATGACTGTCTTACAACCTATTCATTAAAAAATGTTTAACCCAACTTTAGATTTACTCAATCAAAGCTGACTGGACATAATGGTCCATTAATATGAATAACTTTTTTCTAAATTTTGTTGGAATTAAATATTTAAAACAGACATAAAAAACACAAATTCTTGCAAATTCAATAAATGTATAACACATAGTAACCAATTATAAATATTTTCAATGGTTTTGATTCATGTTATCGCCAATATTTTTATGTAGGGTAGGGTAAGTTTTATAAAAATTTAGATAAAGCACTTAACCACGTAAACCAAACCAAAATCAAAAAGATGATTTATGTCCATGTATATTTTTGTAAATAGAAAAATAATATTATGAACTCTACAAACGTACAGGTCTTTCTGCTCCTAGGAGTGATCTGATATGTTTACTAAACATTTATATACCACACATCCCTAACTGACATATGAGTTGCCATCAATGAGTTGCATGCGATGCAAAATTAGAATTGAATTAATGAATTCTTAACAATACAGGAAATTATTATCTACTTTCTATCACAGATTTACTTAAGTTATAAGAGTTAATAACCTGTTAGATCTAATAAAACGTATGCTCAATTTCAGTTTATGCAAATAGGAAAAAAAGTCATGTGTATGGAATCTCCACCATCTGCGAAGACTCCGTGTGTAACTAGCAATTCTCTCTTTCTCACCATTCCTAACACACCACATACGAATACAAAAGCGTATAAATCTCATCCAAAACCAGTGGCAGTTCCAAACTATGGGTCGAAGAAGGTAGGAGGAGCCATTTTACTCTATAATCAACGTATAGAATACCAAAGAAATGATATACTTATGGCTATAAACACAAAACGTAAAACTATCAATAATACTCAAGGTTATCGGGCTATATCTCTTTTAAATAATTCCAATCCACCTCATCGGCCGAACATTCTAAAGGTCAAAAAAGTGAATTGTAAGAGAACAGCTGTTGATAAGATAAATACTTGTGATAGTAAACAAATGAGGCTGACTAAGTTAATGGGCACATACTGCTCTTCTATTTAAGGGGTTGTGTGTTCCAAATAGACCACTTCTTGGAGTCAAATTATGTAGCTATATAAGAATTTAAAAAAAAAACTTGAATGAACAGCATTGAAAACATAAAGGTTTATAGAATCCTTCATAAAGCGAAAGCAGCCTTATCACATCACATAATAATATCGCCTGCTGAGAATCATAGTACGTAAGTGCGAAATTCATAATACAGGGAACCTAGCGTTTTAAAATTAACTAAAACTATAAACCTTAAGCAAAAGGCAAAGAAAGAGACATACAATTGTTTTGAATGTTTTATTTCTTTTAATTGTAATATTTGCATTATGCATAACTGTTTATGGATATAAAAGCTCAAAAACAAAAAAATCTTGCTGTTTCGTCACTATTATATAAACTGTTTAAGTAATTTTTAGATCGAGGAGGCGACTTAAAAGTTGAAAAAGATTCAATATCAGAATTGTATTAGAAACTTACATAACACTAGAAAAAGCTTTGTCGCTATTAAATTTATATAACTTGTAAAAGGTATTGGACAACTAAATAAAATAACAAAACCGTAAACAGAAAAATAAATATTGGCAATTTTTATCATTAACTTCAAAATTGTGATAAAAAATTTCCTGTACACTTGGTATATATTTATTGACAAGTAGACTTTGTAGATATATTTCTTTTTTGATATAGGTATGGCCTCTGAGTAAGCTGATTCAAGTTGGATATCTTTGAAACTGCAGAAACATTTCCTTGTATTTGTTCGCCAAATATTAACAGGAAAAAATTCTTCGTCTTTATAGCTTAATTTACAAAAAAAGTTGTCGAGGTCGCTGAGATCTACTTTAATGACACAGATGTCATTGAAATGAAATTTCACATCAGTATTTGAATTCGTGTTAAAGCCAGAGTTGGCAACTTTTTGATTGAGTGTTTTCAGATCGTGAAAATCATTGTGACACATTTTGTGATCACGAAAGCTAAAGTCTTTTTTCGTGCATTAGCTACTAGGGCAGCGTAGTAGGCAGGCATGTAAATAGGTTCACTCTTTAAAGCCTTTTTTACCACTTTTTCTATAACTGAATGACTGGAATCTCCTTCATTCTGTCCCTAGCCTACAATCCGAAACATATCTATTATATACACCCTACTCCTGCCGCTGCTCTTTTGTCCTGTTCTACTCCGCTGTATAATATTCCACAATCCCCTATTTCCTTTTCCTCTTTTTTCTTTGTTTCTGTTATCGCGAGGACTTCTAGGTTTGTCTTTTTGAATTCTTGTATTTTTTCATGTTTTTTGCCTGCAATACTTCTTATATTCCATGTGCCTATTTTATATTGTTTGTATTTTGTTTTATTCTATTTGCTATTTTTTAGATGTGTGTTATGTGTTGTATTTGTTATTGTGTTCTTTTTACTTTATCCGTTGCCATTGTCCTCTTTGTCTATATTTCCTTTATCTGTCTTTGTTAGTTTTTTGTTGTTTTATTTATTCTCTTTAGTTGTATTTGAGAAAATTCATTTCCTGGAGATCTCTGGCCGATTTTTCTTTTATTATCGGTTTTGTTTTCCATGTCATCATTTATACATATTCTAATTCTTCTAAGCTATATGCTTTGTCGTTTATTATTAGTTTGCTGTATTTTAGAATTGCTCCATATTTCCTGGCCTCCTTTAATTTTGGTATTAAGAGTTTTCTTTGTTCTAATACCTCTTTTGAGTAATCTTCAGTTATCCATATATTTGTGCCTCTGAGGTTTTTTATTACTTATAGAACTTCTGCTTTTTATTTCCCTTTATAAGTTTTTACTGTATTGGTCTTATATTTCTGGATTTATATCTTCCCATTCTTCTGGCCTGATCAATTTCATCTCATCCTCATATTTTTTTATAATCTCAGTGACTTTTTGTTCAGTCACTTCTAAATTTTCGTTTTCGTCATCTTCCAATGCCATGTATCACCAGGCTTTTCCTTTTTACCTCTCTCTCTAATATTTCGATTTGTTTATCTTGGTATGTTATTTATTGTTTCAGAGTAATATTTTCATTTCTTAATTTTGTTAACTCATCAGTTATTTTCACCAGATCTTGATCCATTGTTTGCAATTTGTTGTTTATTTCGGAAAACATTTGTTCTGTTTTCTCCATCTTAGAAAATTGTGTGAGCGTTAAATTCACCACCTAGATCGACCCTTCAGAGGTAAGTGAATTTATTTTACTATGTTTTGCTTTTAATCTTGTATTGTTATCTCTTTGTTCGTCTGTTTTCTTATTTTCCTTTATTTTTTGCATAAGTTGGCAACGTCGCAAAAGAATTGTTTGCAACCTTCCTCTTACCTGCTGTATTTATTTGGAAATAAAATGGATAGTTGTTTTATTTCTACTTACAGTAATCAGTTTTTTATCATCCACAGTTCGAAAACTGATACTGCTCCTCCACAGAGGCAAACCTCACCAAGCATCCTTTCATAAATTATTTTTACTGCACTTCCCGTAAATTTGAGGTTTTTGCAGGTGAAAAATTCGCTACAATATCTGTTTAACTCACCGTTCGGCGTAGAAATATGTCGTTACTATAAATTTGTTTTTCCCTTGTCCCCCACAATTTTCTGAATAAAATACTAATTCCAACTCTTCGGAGTAAAGAACTTCCGATTGGTTTTTTATAAATTTCAAGAGACGTTCCTATTTCTGTTGCTCCCCTTTCCTTCGTGCCAGAAAAAACAGTCAATCTAACTTTGTTGAAGCTTGCAAACGGTGAAATTGTAGCAATTAATTCGTGATTTAAAGTAAAATGATACATCGTCTTTGGGGAGAGGAAGAGTCGCTTGTAAGTCGAAACAGGCTACTTAGTAATTTTTTCTTTGTCTTGGCTTTTTTCAGCTCGTGATAACAGCTTTTCTTCAATGTAATGGTAATTGCTTTGTTCTAATTGATATTTTTCTACTTCGGTACAATTATTGAAGGTTGTGCACACCTGACACCGATCTTTTTTGGGTGTGTGGAAAGACATATTGAATTCTTAATTAAAAAGATAGTGATACAAACTTATTTTCCCATATGGTTGCCCATTTTCTTTAAAAAACTCTACGTAGTCATTGTATAAATCAATCAGACATTTTCCACAGTCTATGTATTTTTTTACGTATTTGCCTGGGTATAGTGACTCCAAAACTGGAATTGACTTGAGATGTTTGCGCATGCCCTCTTTGATAGTATCTGGAACGTTTGGACCCCCCTTTTCCTCCTAAGTCTTTTTCCAAAACTCTCAGATATTCCTAATGTATTTAAAAAAAATAGAAGCACTTTTGCTGTCGTTTACCATTTTTAGTTAAATAGTACGTTTTATTTAAAAGGTGAAGCCCAAAATTGTTTAAAATGTTCTATTCTTTCATTTACCGTAAACTTTGTGCAACATTTGAATCTACATTCATCCTCACACGACGGAAGCATTTTCGAGCCGGTTTTAATTCATTTATTTGACCGTCGTTGACAGGTCTACAGCTCTTGCCAGAATTCCTTAATTTTTTAGATACGTTTCGTGTCCAATTGTCTTCATTTCATGAATGGTATCATATTCGTCGTCGGTGTGCTTATTTATTGTCTCTACATTTTTGGTATATAGGGAATCAGCATTACTGTCATCAAATGGAGAAGGTGTAGAAGATGGCCTGGATAAAGAAGGGGATGGCTTGGATGAAGAAGATGACGTTGAAACAGATTGGTTCAGTGGGGTTTTCAGAAATAATTGTTTCATTTAGATGCATGTTTACTGATGGAGAGGGTAACATTGATGTTTAAGAGCAGATTGAGAAGGGTTTTTCTTTTGGATGCCTGAAATGTAAAAAATGTGTCTAAATATTGAAATTTTACTGATGCACTTATATCAAAATTCTGTTCCTTAAAAAAGTTAGTAAAATCTTAAGGTATACCCATACCGTAAGATATCGAGGATAGCAAACATGTTCTCTATCCCTCTGTTCATTTTTGGACTTGCTTTGTTGAAAATTACAAACTTGTTGACAACCTGAAAATATCAATAAATTAAACTTTTCAGAGAAATATAGTTTTATTAAATTATGCTTCAATAAGTATAACAATAATGACGCCTCAATAATGGTGTAAGTCTCTTTAAATCATGTCAATGTCGAAAAGCAACAACGACGAGCAATTGAATAAACCACTTGTAATGAACAAAATGAAGGCATACTTACTGTAAAACTAGCAAATATTTCCCTGTCGACGTTGTAATCTTAGAACACTATTCTGATTAATATTATTACGGGAACGGTTGTGCAATAATACTGGTGAATGTGCAAAAACGTAAAAATGAAACAAAGATGTTGATCGACAATGATTCAATGCTTGACATATACTGACATGCGCCACTCAAACATTGAAATAGTTGGCCGTATTTTACCATCTCCATTTGCGTAAGTCGCGCGCAAGGTGTTCGGCGTCGAGATATACTTTCGCCTCTTTGACACGAAAAAAAGTATTCATTTTTGTAGCGTAAATGTAACTCGAAAATGTATTATTTGTAGTTTCGCCACTATGTTTCTCAGCAGGCGATATGATCTATATTATCCACATTCCATGTACAGATCCATAGTTTAATAGGTGTATGTTTATGTTAAAATTTTTATTGTAATTGTGAAGCAATAAAGCTTTACATTTTTGAAATATTGTTTGTATTTTTGATTAGGATTAGCTATTAGGGTGAATTAAAACTATGTCTGATGAAAAAGATTTGATCACCTTGAAAATTATGTTAATTTTCTGTGGTAACTTATTACATGTTGGTTAATAACTTGTCAAAAATATTGTTTACTTTTTACTAAATTATTACAATTCACTATCCTTTATAGATAACATTACGAGTAGTTACTGATAACTAATTTTCTAGTTTGAAGAGTCCTCTTTAACCCTCTATCAGGTCTCCTCAGCAGTTTCTTTTTTCTATTCTATTATTCTGAGGATCTAGGAATGGATGAACAAGGTTATTTGTAAGGTTCTCCAGTTTCTTGTGATGTCTGGTGTTCTCTCTTTAGTGACATCCTTGATATAAAGTACTTTTAGTCTTCAATGGTTTGGTTTGATACATACCATGATGCAATTGTTATCATCTGAAATATTTTAGATTGACTTTGAATAGTACCTGTAATATCTATTTAAATGTATAAGGCCAGAGCTCCACCCCATATGTCCAGATTGGCTTGATGATGGTATTGTACAGTAGGATTTATTTTCAAAGGATAACTTGGAGCAAACCAATATACATCTTTGATTTTGAAATCGATGTACTTTCTTTTTTTTTGGTTGCATATTTGTTCCACTTGAGTCGTTTATCTAAATATATTTTTACATATTGTATCTATTGTAATAAATCAACGTCGCCTATGGTCAAATTCACATCCATGAGGGAACCGGTAAATGAGAAGAAAAAAGGCCCAGAGAAATCTGGAATATATATTAGGGCGACGGCTCGACTCTACTCCTGCATAAAAAAGCGGCAATCATAAACCTTTAGGTAGTTAATAGCAGTATCGTGCATCATTGAAATAAACAATGTACAAAAATGAGTGAAAATGATGAGAAATTTGAAGGTGTTTCTAAGACATTCGAACAAGTCTCCAAAACCATTGATAAAAACTCAGAAACATTTAAAGTTGAGATTAAACATCAAGAGAAGAAATTCGACGGAAAATTGAAAATCATGGAAGAGAAAATAATAAACAAACAAATAACAGAAGCCTATGCCATCCCAAACCAGGAAGCTGCTATGACTGTAGAGGTGCTAGTTGAAGAGTTCTTCAGCTGGTTTGGTCTACCATTGGGGATCTATTCAGATCAAAGGCGAAATTTTCAATTAGCTTTATTTCAAGATGTCTACCTTTCAATAGGAGCTAACAAAACCAGTACTCTACCTTTGCATCCTCATTCTGATGAAACGATAAAAAGGATGAATTGAAACATAGGCAAGCAATCTCTCCTGGATAAACCAGATTCATGACATCGCTAAAAACCATATTTAAATTACCAGCGATAGGATGAAGAAGCAAGTTATACTGTTCTGGAATAAGTGAGAGTACATTCACGATAGGAGATTTGGTATGGCAACATAACGCGCGTAAACGTTGGAGTCTGTCTCCCAAATTTCAGAGAAAATGGGAATGTCCTAATATAATTTTTAAGAGAATAAATGATGTTTTCGACCAGAGGAAAACCCGAATTATGATCATTGTGAATATTAAATATTTGTTTAGACTATCACAGTAGTAGATGACTACAGAAAATCAATTAATTTTCTAGGTGTCAAAAATATAAATTAATGTATTTTGATACAAAAATTCTAAAATCGTCAATTTACTTTACTTTTTAATACTTTTAGTTTTTAGGTACTATTGTAAAAATCTAATTTATTAAGCACATATATTTGAGAATTTTATTATCAGTTACTAAATTTATTGAGAAATTGTATAAATATACCATAAAAAACTTTTAAAGAAACTGAGAATAACACTAGGTACATAAAGAAAAGTGATAGAAAACAATGAACGATTATAGCAAAATTGGGTAATGGTTGGCAAAAAGATCACCCACAGGACTATCACTTATCAGATATTTCTGCTTGTAAAATATTTGTCAATGAGGCTCTACAGTGTGGGCCATGACTAGTTTAAACAATCTATGTATCAAAAAGTATTTACACAATACTTAAAAAGCTTTGTTGGTAGGGATTAAATATTGTGTATTTAATAAAAGTATATTTTCAGTCCTACTCAATAATAAATTTTAAAAAATTTTTGAACAAATAATTCATTTTCTTTAATTTTAAATTGTTACAATCCCGCAAATACTTTTATTTAACAACACCATATAATATCTACTCCCAAATTTTTTATAATTATCGTGTGAGTTGTTTTTGATTTATAGATAGATTCAATTTGTCGATCCAAAACTTCAGTCTCAAATATTTTATGTAAAATCAATATTTAATTGCCTAACGAAAACTGAATCTAACATTTATTTTTTGGCAAATCCTCTTATATATTTTTAATCATTGATATAATTTACTATGCAAACTACTATAACGTTCGTTTCAACTAATTACATGCATTCTGCTTTCTTGGTTTACCTACCATATCTCCTTTTGATCAGTAAATACAAGTTTATCTCAAGATTTCCCGATTCCTTGCCATATCTATCCATTTTACTCTTAATGCCCTCTGTAGCATTTTTTAATTGCTCAACATTCCTTCCTTCCGAATATTATATTGGCGACTTTTCGTTACCATATAATGCTCCAACAGAGACCCTATTTATGTTAATTTGTCAGACTTTGATACAACAGCCGTTTGTATGATATATACAATTTCCTTAATTTATTGCAGGTAATTTTGCTAAGAACTTTCAAAGATAACTGATTCTAATATTAAAATAATTTGAGAATGTAATCTATCTAAACTAGGAGGCAAATAACGACGCATAAAATAAAATTTCGTTTTCAAAAAATATGTCTAAAATGAATTTAGTTCTAAAATAAACGGTTATAAAGATTCAAACTAAATTTTCCGAAATTTCTCCAAAAATGTGGTACTCCCAAGTACCATAGCACCCGTTGTACTGGCTCTAGTGAGCTGAAAATCAATATTGTTCATCTGTGAGATGCCCTGAACATTATCCAATCATAAAATTGGTCACATGTATACACTCCCGAAGCTGTATCGTGCTAACAAACCGAAATTTCTCGACAAAAAATGGTACTTCAAGTACCATAGCACCCGTTGTACAGGCTCTAGTGAGCTGAAAAGCAATAGGGTTCATCTGTGAGATACCCTGAACAATATCCAATCATAAAATTGGTCACTTGTTGCACTCTGGAGGTTGTATCATGCGCTAACAAGACATGTTACGAAAAGTGGCCGACGACGACAACATGCACACATGATTTTTTTATAAAAACAGTTTTTTCGCGTATTTACATATAACTCTATGTAACAATCATGTAAACGATTATGAAAAATATTGATACGATCCATGACGAGTGTTTTTAAAGTCGTTAAATGAGACTTTCTGTCAGGTACTGCATCTGTATTAATTGGGAGTGCATGGTTATTTCATTATTCCGATTGTATAGTTTAATATAACATGTTTTTCCCAGGTGTCTGCAATATACATTTCCGATACTGATGTGAATTTCCATGAAGCATATATAATATCGTTATCCTCATTCTGTTAATATTGTATACTTCAGGAAGAAATTCATATATTACAAATCTCATGTTTGCCTGTAACTGTGAAGGATCTTTGAATTATTGTTTTTGATGCCACAATATTGGAAATTAGTAATATATAAATATAATATGATAAACGAACAAAAATGAAGACTTTAGGGAAGAAACGACAAGAGCATACAATACATACAGAAGAAGAGGAAAATATAGAACAAGTACAAAAACTCAAATACTTGGGTTCAATTATATCAAAAGATGGGAAATAAGAGGAGGAAATGGAGGAAAGAACAGCTGGAGGAAGACTGTTTAATAGTATAAAAAAGTAGTAATACCTGTACTATATGGCGCAGAAACGTGGACAATGACAGATAAACTAAATACAACGAATATGAGATTTATAAGGAAAATATAAAATAAAACCAGGAGAGATAAAATTAGGAATGCAACACATAGACAAAGTCTAAAGTTAAGACCGATAGAAAAAATTGAAGAAAGACAACTGAGATGGTTTGGCCACCGACAACGAATGGCGGAAGAAAGAATAGTAAGACAGGTATTTGAAACTAGAGCATACAAGAAGGAGTCCAGAGGCAGACCAAGAAGAGCATGGTTAGAAGATGTGAAGGCGGCAGCAAGTAAGAGAAACTTAAAACAAGGAAGAGATAAAATGGCTAACGCAGGAAAGAAATATGTAGAGAGAGAGAGAGCTGGAGAAGAATGCCAACTCCACTAAACAACCTACACCTGTAACGGTACAAGGTATAAGGATGATGTTAGTAAGTGATGAATATATAAGCTATTATATTTAACAATGTAATGAGTTCATACCATTGAAAATTAATTTTTTTTTAAATATGTAGTTCTCAAAAATGATGTTTTTATTTTTCCTCTAGTTCACAAATTGCTTATTTGAATTTCCATATAATTTTTCATTAATTATTATAATCGTCACCTTTTCCAGAACCTCTAGAGGAGTAGGAGTATTGTCAATATTGTAAATTAGAAAACTTAACACGTTATTAGATTCACAATCTATATCGAAATAGAGTCATTATAAAAGGGATAATACAGTTGTTTGAGGCATATTTAAGTATGGCTGTAGAAAACTTATAGACATATCTTTTGAAAACGAAATGATAATAATTCGAGATTCTTTGAAGTAGATTATTGTATTGAGCAAAAATTAGGTAATTTATATGATTTATAGAAAAATCCTCTGATAAATCAGTGAGGGACTTATGTAAATATGTTAGTACAAACTTATGCCGTGCATATATATTGTTTCTTAATTATTTTGTATTAAACCATATTTTTTTTGAAAATTTTCCCCGTTACTCCTGTATTCAGTTCTTACAAAAAAAAGTAACTTCATATTATTAATATGAAGCTAGAACTTGATATCTAGCACCTAAAGATATTATTAAATTCAATAAATCATGAATGATTTATTTTTATTATTACTTTCTTCTCAATTCGGTACACCGTCAACCTCCAAACTTTCGTTAATGAAATTGTATTATTAATAATTCAGTATTTGCTCATTTTTTTATTTAGGGTTAAGCACAAGATGCTTAACAACAATAGAAATTTTTCTTATTTTAAACTTGACCAGAGTTTGGTGGAGTTATAAAACAACTATACATTTAATTTATCTACCTGAATACATGACATTCTGTATCGTGTATTATTCATACCGATGTTTCAGAAGGTATTTTTCAAATGAATACAATTTTCAAGTAAAAATGAACCCAGTAATTGCTACACTACATTTATGTAGAGCAGAACATCAGCTATAAAATGGTTTTCAAAATCGCGATAGTCTTGTTAAAACAATTTCAGTCTTTCATCATTTAGAATGTAATTTGTCTCTTTATACAACAGCTTGTGCAAACTATTTAACTTAGAATATTAAGAGAATTATACATATGAGTAATTTATTTTTCATGTTTTGCCTTTTAACTCTAAGATGTGGTCTATAATATTTAAGGTCTTGGTCAAAACACTTAAAAACAATCCAATATATCAACGCTTATGTGATATTTTTTATTCTAATTGAATTTGTTTAATTATTAAATTCTGTTCATTTATTATTTATCGGTTATATCCAGTTTAATGGGGATTTTTGTTAAAATCATAACCAGCCTAGCATCCATATCAAGTTAAATTAATTTTAACCTTTTTTTTAAAGAAATAAATAAAAGTTAACGAGTAAAAGATTTCGTTATTATAGACTATTGAATTCTAAACCTACCTCGCTTAGTGTTTAACATATTGACTGCTATACTACCTCACTTAGCAACTCTTGTTTTGTATCCAAAATGATATAAATGTAGGCAATACTAATTTCATTCTAACAGACAATAATGTAAAGTATATTTGATGAAAATAAACGGGGCTGGGCTTGATTTTATTAACGTATCATTTAAACTACTTTATTAATGTATTAGTTTAATCCATTGCATCATACCATCAAAATGGAACATAATTATTACGTTGCATCAGATTGTATGTCGCGTCTAGTCAGTCTTTGTAAAATTTCAGTGTTTTAGTTCTCAATAACGTGTAAAATTTGAAATGATTGGGCTCAACTCGATATTTTTGAGTTAATAATATTTACTGAGATTACAAAAATTACTCATTTCAAAGACAATTTCGTGAGATATCTGAAGAGCAACATTAATTTTTATATATTTATCATATTAAGATTTTCAATTTTTTTTATTAAAAATGAATGTAAAACTTTGTATACGATTTTTTGTTTGTTTACACAGATTTTCACAAAATGTTTGTCAATATTGTTTTATTGATCATTTTTTTGTAAATATAGTCGATCGAGGATAATAATGGTTGTTAATGTTAGTTTTACCTCTTATTTTGATCTTTGGTTATTTTTAGGAGTTTTGTATCTAGACCAAAATTGAACAAGTATTCAACTGAAAACTGCTCTATTCTTTGTTATTTGATATTGATGCGCCCAAAGTTTTTGTCTGTAAATATGTATTATAATTTTAAGCTGTTTTTCATTTAATTGTTTTTAAATTATTTATCATGCAGTCCATTTGTAATTATTAAATTGTATGTAAAGAACCCCATCACAATAATTCATGTGTATGTTGAAAAAATTGTTTTAATTGAAACCCATTCCTTCTAATATATTAGCCTAAGCCATATTTTAACCAGTTGATGTACCCAGCACATGACTTCACCTTATGTAACGAGACTATTTGTTTTCACCCAGCATTTTTTTCCTATAACTCACTTAAAAAAACTGAAAATATTTTTTTAAATTTCTTTAATAATAAAAATTTCATAAAACTGAACAAAAAAATGGATTCCTCGTATTAAAATACATGGTACTGCATAATTTTGTTCATACATTCACTGTAAACCAAAATTTACA
The DNA here is from genome assembly GCA_963921935.1 of Galeruca laticollis. Taxonomy (NCBI): domain Eukaryota; kingdom Metazoa; phylum Arthropoda; class Insecta; order Coleoptera; family Chrysomelidae; genus Galeruca; species Galeruca laticollis. Next base: position 170,262,871 of record OY998180.1, read on the forward strand.
ATTTTTTGGCCGGGGCCGCAAATTTTTTGATAAATATTTAACATGCTTCCATAAAAAATTGTATAATTACGAAACTGTTATATATCGATTCCTTTCTTACGCAATTCAATAGAGGAAAGGTGCATCTCAATTACTTACCATTGTAATCGTTTTGCCCGAGCGTCAATTTGTAATTCTTCTGCTCGGGCGTCAATTTGTAATTGCCGTGGGTAGTCAGGGGGTAGAACATGAAAAGGGCTTGAATAGTTAGATGTGTTTATTTAATAGTAACACGTATGTTACCTGTTAAACTAAAAATTCGATAAAATCTTTACGACTTAAAAGTAATTCTATATACAGTTATTGTATGTACAATTGTTGGTCCTTGATTCTGTGGAGGTTCTCTGGGGGTGGTCGCCTGGTCGGGTTGTCTACAGATCTCTTATTATACGGCTTCTTCTAGTAAATGGTCTGGATCGGTCGTACCTCATCCTTTTGACTTTACAGAAGATTGATTGATGAAGTACTAGTGATGAGCGATATATCGCTACCGGTGATTTAATCGCCGTTATTGAAAAATCGCTGATAGCAACAGTTGAATAAAATTGCAAATAACAGCGATTGACAGAATCAGCGATTTTTTAGAATATGTGAAATCGCGTCAACAGAGCTACTCGCTTTCCATCGCGTTCAGTAAAATATAGCGAAATAGCAAAACGCAATGTATTTTATTCTAAGCCTTCTCGACTCTATCTTCACGCCCCTCACCCAATGAAGCAGAATTACAGTTTTATGTAATATTTCACAGCTTACAATACTTCCAATGCCAACAAAGGTATAGTAGAAATATTTTTTTTTCATTGTGGAATTTAAAAATACTTTTGCCTAACTAGGGTAGACAATATTTTTGTTATGTTCAACCGTGATTCAAGTGATAGTTTTCGGTACCAATTTTTTAAAAATGTCCCAATTTAAAAAGCGTAAAACAAGTGACATGTGGCAGTTTTTCGAGCCTATTGATGAAATTTATGCAAAGCGCAATATTTGTAAAACAAAAATTTCATACAGAATGTCAATTTCAAATTTAAAGTCGAATATGTGAAATAAACATTCAACAGTATCTCTTCCAACAAGTGTAACAAAACTGGTAAGTTTTATGAAATGAATAATTTCCAATAAGTTTAAAGTTTTTTTAATGTGCCTATTTGTTTTGTCAGCAAAGTGTGTATTTGCACTATTTGTATATATTTAATTTTTATTTTTGTCATTTACAGCCTCTGCAAGCGGACGAAGAATTTCAACAGAAATTGAAGTCGGATGTCTCAGCAGCCATACACATCTCGAAGGGTTGGTGATAAACAAAAAATTACAGGTTTTCTTCCAAAAAACGAAGCAGTGTATTGATAATCAATTAAATTTACTATTTATTTTGGAATTCAACCCTTTCCAATAGTTGAAGTGTGACGGTTAATTGAACCAGAAGGTCGCTAATAAACTCAGTAAGGTTAATCAGTACGAGTGAACCACGATCCATTAGGAAATACGTTTATTTGAGTAATTAATAAAGCACGTTCAGAATAGTACGTTAATAAATTATAAAACAATCAACCCGGACAATGTTAATATTTTTCAACGTGAGCGATGTGTACGTACTGCAGAATACCGATTCAACATATATAAATAGTTTAATCTAGTTAGTAAATAACAGTTGTATTTCTAACTCGTAAATGTAACTCTGGTCAACGACACTTGACGGTGGCCATGGTTATTTGTTATTAATGTGTTAAGTATAATATATCCTAGTGAGCTTTTAAACATATGGTATTCTTTCGTTCCCACAAATTGGAGGTAAGTGTTACCCGAATTAATAGTCTAGTCTAGTAATGCCAATATTTCTTTGTTCCTATTAATATATTTTTTTTGTTTTTATAAAATTTATTATTAATATTTTATTTTGTTTTTATTTCATTATATATTTTGTTAAAATCAAAAATTAATTGATTGAAATACATGTTATTATTTATTCGTGCCAAAAAATGGACTCCAATCCATAGAGTTAACAAAGAGAAGGTTTATTTAAAGAAGTAGATTAGATTTTAACGGGGTTACTGTGCACTGAAACCAAAGGTTTATTGTGCCCACCCCCCCTATCAGAGCTGTTGTCGCTACTACTACAGCTCGCCTTCCAGTTCCAAGGTTCTAATGAACTCTAGTATTTGGGACGGCTTCAGCGAGGTTAGGTCCTCACTCTTACAAGTTTCTTATCCAAAGCATTTCTTGCGTTGGCTTGCAATGGCGAGGCATTCCAGAACTAGGTGATCAGGAGTTTCATCCTCCTCCCCACAGAATCTACACTCGTCAATCTCTGCTAGACCTATTCTCATTAAGTGCTTCCTAAGGCGGCAGTGTCTTGTGAGAAAGCCCGTGAGGAGATGTAGCTTATCTTTACTGAGGTCCAAATATTTTTTGGACCTAGCAGTGTCAAAGTTCCCCAGGAACTTTTTGGAATGTTACAACCCGGGAAGGCACCGCCAGAGTGCTTCTCTTTAGGTTTCCTCTTTCTTCCGAAACTCTTGTAGGAGCATTTTGCTACACCAAAGAAAGGCTCCGGGCTAATAAAGGGCATTTGTGCTCCTTTCCTGGCAAGTGTATTGGCCTCTTCATTTCCCGTGATTCCCGAGTGGCCAGGAACCCAGACTAGAGACCCCGTTATTCTTGCCCAATTCATCAAGTTTTCTTCGGCACTCCCATGCCAACTTTGAGTCAATGACATGGGAGCTCAATGCTTTGATAGCTGCTTGACTATCAGAATTGATCGATATGTCGCATTTCTGGTAGTTTCTTTCTAGGTTCATTTCCACGCATCTTTCGATCGCAAGTATTTCTGCCTGAAAGACGCTCAGGAAGGAGCCTAACGATAATGAGTATCTGGTGCCAGGCCCAAATACTCCAGCGCCTGCTCCAATGGTGGTTTTTGAACCATCCATATACCATCTAGTGGTGTTTTCTTTGAGAGTTTGGGTGGTGTATTTCCTTTCCCAGTCTCTCCTCGTATTTAGCATCGTAGTGAAATTCTTTTCGATGCTTACTTTCCTGATCATTTAGTCACTGGGAAGATTCGCTAATGAGGTGTATCTTGTCAGAGAGGACCAAGCTCCCTGATTTTTAACACTCGTTGCCTGAACCTTCTTTAGATATTCTAAGAATTGCCTCTTGGGCAGATCTTTCTATCACCAGATATAGAGGTGTGAGTTCTGTAATGATCTCAAGTGCCCTAGTTGGACACGTTCTCATAGCTCCAGTGATGCACACACAGACAAGCCTTTGAACTTTGTCGAGGGTCTTCCTCGTGCTGTACTGACTTGCTTTTGTATGCCAGACTATTGCCTCATACGTAATTGCTGGTCTCACAATCATGGCGTACATCCATCGCAGTACTTTTTGGGTTACAGCCCCACCCCATACCAGCTAGATTTATGCATGCCATCAAAGCTCTTATTGCTTTACTAGCAGTTATTTCAACATGCTTATTCCACAGCTTACTGTCTAGGGTTATCCCTAGATATTTAACCTCTGATTTCCATTCTATGATTTCCCCATTTAAGGATATGGGTTTCATGGCTGGAAGTGTTCTTTTCCGAGTAAATGGAATTACTGTGGTTTTCCTTCGGTTAATGTTTAGCCCCACTGACAAGCACCATTGCTCAATGATTCTGAGGCCCTTTTGTAATAAATCACACAGGGTGCTCTCGAACTTGCCTCCGACTATTAAAACAATGTCATCGGCGTAGCCCATACATTCGAAGCCAAGCTCCGTTAGCCTGTAGAGCAACTCATCTACTACGAGGCTCCATAGAAGGGGAGATATGACTCCCCCTTGAGGTGTCCCCCGAGTGGCTTTAACTGAGGTGGTTTGATTCCCCACCTGTGTCTCAGCTATCCTCGTTGTCAACAATTTATACATCCATTTTACAATGGTTTCATTCACTCCTCGCCTTTTTAGTGCTTCTTTGACAGACACATGAGTTGTGTTGTCAAAGGCCCCTGATATATCCAGGAATGCGCACATTGCGATTTCTTTGTTGTTCAGAGTTCTCTGGATGACTTCTGTCAGCTTATACAGAGGTGTCTCAGTTGATCGACCCGCTCTGTAGACATGCTGACATTTATGAAGTGGTATATTCTCCAGGATCTCTGTTCTTATGTAGTTATCCACTACTTTCTCCATCGATTTGAGTAGAAACGATGTTAGACAGATGGGTCTAAATTATCGGGAATCAGTCCCATCTTTTTCCCTATTTTTGGTATGAAGGTTACCCTTGCCCTTCTCCATTTTCTAGGTATTAGACCCACTGCTAGACTGCTTCTTGTAATTTTCAGCAGGTGAGGAAGAATCTCCTCTATCCCTTGCTGTAGGAGTGCTGGAAATATTCCATCCACTCCTGGTGATTTATATGGTTGAAAGGTACTTATTGCCCATTCCAACCGTTGTCTGGTAAAGAAGTAAGTATTTTACTTGATTTTTTCATAAAAAAACGTTTCCTAGTTAGCAGCTCCAGTTTTACAGTTTATGATCAGTACAATAGGAGGCAGGCACGTGAAATTAATATGCAGCAGCAAAATGAATCACGCGAGAGCATAGCCGCGAAATTATGAAAACGTTAGCCTAGTGCAAAAAGTCGCGTTAGCGATAACGGTTTTAAGTTGCCGTTATTTAAAAATCGCGATCGCCGATAACGGCGTTATGCAAATATCGCAGCTCATCACTAATCAGTACTATTATATAAACTTACTCAATTTTGTCGATCTGGGATACTCGTTTTAGACCCTCGTTCAGGTTGCCTAAAATAAACGGGATGCAAGGACTGAGCTTGTAGGTGTCTTGAGTTGTTTCGGTGTTAATAATATCGGTCGAGCTGTTAGTGAAATGGCGAAAGTGTTGCCCTCTAGGTACTGGGTGCCCAACTTCGTCTACTGTGATAATTTGGTTTGGTAGTGTTCTGTATCCCAGTCCCCGATGTTTTGTTTTTAATTATGTATGGAGGGTGTTGATTTATATTTTAGACGACAGTGTCGTTACAACCACCCCCCCCCCCAGGTCCCGCGCTAGTGGGACGAGAAATCAATTGGATAGGCGGATAACCTCAAATGTATGGGAGGGGTCGATTTAGTAGTGGATACTAACGTTTTTACCGTCTGCCAGCCTGTATCGGTATCTCCGTCTCCCGGTCTTCGGTCGATTTCTTACTTGATCCGGTACGAGGGCGGTTACCGGTATCTTTACTGGTAGTGACTGGCCTTTCATCTCTACCAAGCGATTCCAGTCTTGTTTTACTGACTTCCCGGGGGTTGGAGGTCGGTCTAACTCTCCTTCTTCAAATTGCCACACGTTGTCGTCGTAAAGATCGAGCACGTCTTCCATCTTCGCGGTTTGGTTTAGATTGGTTTTGTTCTGTGTTTGTCTGGCTATTTAATCGTAATTTGTTGGTGGAGGCTGATGGTTTTTTTATGTACTGGTAGTGGGGTTAACCGGTTTTGGGTTCCGGCCATGCTGATTTTAGATTATCTTTTACGTTAATTTTATGACTTCTGTTGCTGTTATCGGTTTTAATTTGGTAGATGTTACTGGCTATTTTCTTTTCTATTGTAAACGGTCCCAAATATTTTGGCCGCCAAACTTTTTCTCTGCGTTTGACAGGTGGTGTTATTTCTTCATCACCTTCTCTCCGATTTTTGGTGCCCAATTCCTTCTTCTATGGTTGTAATAGTAGCTTTGTGATGTTAATGCATTTGCTAGATTTATTTTGACTACTTTGAAAGTTTCCTTAAATTTCGTCCATTTGTTTGGTGTTGTAGAATCTGTGTTTGTCGTCTTATCGTTTACAATCTTACTTGGGAGTCTTAACTCGTGTCCGAAGTTTAGAAATGCTGGTGAGAATCCGGTTGACTCGACGTGTCTGGCGGTATTTATGACGAACGTTAGTTCTGGTATATGCGTGTCCCATTTTTTGTGATTATTTGGTGCGTTCTTTTTGACTGAGATCTCAGATCACTTCAGTTAAGGTGATCTGAGATAAAGTGATGTGAGTAAGCAACAAAAAGAAGGACATCTCAATTGAAGCGCGCGATCTGTCGATTGATTTAAACTAAACGACAGATTCGTATCAGCATCTAATAATGTTAATTAATGTATCCATAATTTGTAACAAAAGAAAAATAGAATATGTGTGTTTATTATTTATATGTCAATGGTTAAAACTACATATAAACCAAGCAAATCAAATATTTCTTCATCCCCTCCACTTTATTTCCGACTCAATTCCAACTGATACCCCCTTACAACACATTCAGCATCGGTGAAGGGGGAGGAAAAATCTCAGCTCACTTAAAGTGAGTAAAACAAAAAGAACACTCACATTACTGATGTGAGCTGAGATTAACTGAGATCTCAGTCAAAAAGAACGCACCTATTGTCACAAAATTGTGCAATCATGGTTTTTATTACTCTGTTTGCTCTTTCTACGGGGTTGTTTTGCGGTGAATACGGTGGTATTTCTTGTTTTTCTATATTGATATCGGTTAGTAATTCTTTGAAATTTTTATTTTCGTATGATTTGGCGTTGTCTGTTATCATTATCTTTGGATAACCGAATTTAATTATTACTTTATCTTTTAAATGTTATTATATTTGTGGTTATCTTCCGGACTGGACTTATCTTCACCCATTTGGTAAATGTGAGTTGAAAAACTATCAAGTAATTATTACCCTTACTTGAGGTTGGCAATGGTCCTATGACGCCGGAGCTTACTGTGTGCCACGGTTCTTGAGGAATTTTGGTCTATTGCATTTGACCCGGTGTTTGCAGTTGTGACGATTTATATTTTTGGCAGTTTTGGCACTCTCATGAATTTAGCTGTGTTTCGGAACATTCCTGGCCAATAGTATTTTCTGGCCAGTCGGGATATTATTTTTGCTATTCCCAGGTGCCCTGATGTATGTCTGCTGTGATTTTCCTTTATTAGTTCATGTTGTTTGTCTTTGGGGATGCACAACTTCTACGGGCTTGACAGCATTTATCCCAGAAATGCCTGTATAGTTTGTTGTCTATAATTGTGAAATCTGAATATTTTTGCGGTTGCGCATCTACTTCTGATTTTCTTTTCTCGTACCAATCTGACAATACGGTAACGAAATCTACAGGATTCTGAGATAAAGAATCAGCTACGACATTCTCTGATCCTTTCCTATATATAACATCGAAGTCAAATTCTTGTAAGATCATAGCCCATCTTGTTATCCTACCTGAAGGTTTATCCATTGACTGTAGGTACTTGAGGTTTTGGTGATCTGTGATTATTGAGAAAGAGTATCCTTCCAAGTAAGGCCGCATTTTTTCTATTCCGTATATTACTGCTAGTAATTCTTTTTAGTTACGGTGTAGTTTCTTTCCGCTGCGGTCAGAGTTCTGCTGGTGTATGCAATGACTCTATCGTGGTTGTTCTCGTCTTTCTATAGTAAGGCGCCCCTAGTCCGACATTTGATGCATCTGTTTGCAAGAAATGTTTTTTTTAAAAGTCGGGACATACTAATATTGGTGCTTGTGTTAGCAGTGTTTTAATCTTTCCGAATGCTTTTATTTGTTCCTCGTTCCAGCCCCATTTCTGTTTTTTGCTTAGTAGTTTTGTCAGTGGTGCGGTGTTTTCGGTGTAATATTTTATAAATCTATACCATGATGTGATACCTAAGAATTTCCTTAATTGTTTTACCGTCTTTGGTGCGGGGCAATCTACAATTGCCTTGATTTTATGTTCATCCGTCTTGATACCCTCTTTGTTCACGACGTGTCCTAAGTATTTAATTTCATGTTTTCCGAAGTTACATTTTTCGATGTTTATTTTTAGGTTTGCTTTCTACAGTTTTTTGAAAACTTCTTGTAAATGTTTTAAGTGTTCGGTGAATGTTTCGCTTAGAACTATTATGTCGTCTAAGTATGAAACGTTGCTGCTGCTGAGTGTAGGCCGAACGGAAGTACCTTGAAGTGGAAAAGTCCTTTGCCTGGTGCTGTGAAAGCTGTTATCGGTCGGCTTTGTTGTGCCAGAGATACTTGCCAATATCCGTTTTTAAGGTCCAGCTTTGATTTGTACTTGGCTGCTTTCAATTTTTCTAAAATATTATTTATGAACGGTAGTGGATATGCCTCCTTTTCAGATATTTCATGTATCTTCATGAAGTCTACGCAAAATCTAGTTTTTGTTTTTCTTTTAAACCATGACTATTGGTGAGCTGTAAGGACTGTTGGATTTTTCTATGATTCCCTCTTTTAACGTGTTGTCTATTTCATTGTTTATTTTATCTCTTGCAATGCCGGATTCCTCGGTCTGTACCGTTGTTTAATAGGCGTATTATGTTTTAGTTTTATTGTGTTCTGCCAATCGTGTTACTCCCCGGATATTGTTGAAATTCTTTACTTCCGTTTCTAAAATTTTTCTAGTTTTTTTTACTCTATTGTTGGTAGGTTTGGATTGATATTGAATTTGGGATTGGTTTTTGTTTGACTTAATTCTTTTATTGTTTGCCGTATTCTTGTTCTTCTGCGGTTAGGTCGGTCTCCCCATGGTATTTTCCTTTCTGTAATATCTGCTAATCCTAAAATGGCTTCGGCTTCTAAGTTCGGTATATGGAAATTTTTGTCCTCGCCCTCTTGTTTAGCTATTGTACACGGAATAATAAAGCTTTTAGCAATTTTCATTTTATATCCATTTGCTAATGTTACCGGTGTGTTTTCTAAGTTAGTCTTATATACGGAATGTTTAATTTAGTTGAAGCCTTTTTCTCCTATATATGATTTTTGTGCTCCTGTGTCGATTAATGTGTTTAACCCCTGCTGGTTGTGAGTATAAATTATTATGTGTGGTCTTTCATCATCTGAAATACTGTAATTGTTCGTAGTGGAGGACTTTATTGTGGGCTCATCTTGCATCTCGAAGAATCGGCCCTTGTTAAGTTTCCCGATCTCCGGCAACTGCATTTATTTGAAGGTGTTCCTATGCTTCCGCAAAGACTACAAAATAATATTTGACTCCCGTCGCAAGTTTCTTTTCTGTGTCCTCTTTTACCGCATCTCCAGCAGCAATCTTGTCGGTTATAATTTAGTAACTTGTTACCGTTTTGTGGACCTTGTCCTGGGGGGCGATCGTATCGGGTTCAAGTAAGCCGGATTTCATTATGAATATTTTCTAACTCGTCTGTTCATCATGTGAAGTCCCTTATTGATGTAATTTCGTTTCTTCGGACATGAAGTTTGTATTTCGGGTTCATATTTCTATATATCTTTTCTAGCTGTTGGCTGTTGTTGAAACCCTTATGTCACCGCATTAATGTTTGAATTTCCGTTTTCTCTTTGTTTCCTCTCCGTTAACTTTTCTTCTAAATATGTTGATAAATCCAACGGTACATAAAATGCCTCGAAATCATCTATGAAATCTTGCCAGGTTTCCCAGAGATGTCTATTATTCCGGTACCAAAGGATTGCTTTGCCTTTTAGTAGCAGGGCTATAAGTATAATTTCTTCGTTTAGTTGGTAACATGTTCTTGCAACCTTTCGATGAATTCTATCGGGCCTTTTGAGCCATCAAAATATATTCCCCATCTTCTTATTTTGTCCAGTTTTGTGCAATCTTCGTGTTTGTAATTATACCTCCTATCTCTATCTTCGGATTCGTTGTCTTCCGCAGTGTTCACCCTTTCTCTAGGTTTTTCAGATTCTTGTATGCTGCTTTCTCGTTGGTTCATGATATTATACCCTATCTGTTTCCTTACGAAGTGTACCATTCTGACCCGTAGTGTGGCCACAGTACTGGTTGTGTCTAATTCAAACTTTTGTAGCTCTGTTATTAAATCTTCCTTTTTGAGCTTGTATATCCATCCTACTTTTGCATCCGCTACTTCCAAACCTACGTCGGCGTATTCTTACTGTTCATTTATTTTTAGAGAGTCTTGTTTCTTTGTCCTTTTACAATTTTTATTCTAACCTTTTTTTCGGGTGGCGATTTGTAATTTCACCTCTTACGGCCCTGTTTTACCAGCCGATATTCCTGACTACCCCTCACGGTTCTGGTTTATCTAACCTTTAGCTCGGGCGCCAATTTGTAATCGTTTTGCTCGAGCGTCAATTTGTAATTCTTCTGCTCGGGCGTCAATTTGTAATTGCCGGGGGTACAACATAAAAAGGGCTTGAATGGTTAGATGTGTTTATTTAATAGTAACACGTATGTTACCTGTTAAACTAAAAATTCGATAAAATCTTTACAACTTGAAACTAATTGTATATGCAGTTATTATATGTACAATTGTTGGTCCTTGATTTTGTGGGGCTTCCCTGGGGGTGGTCGCCTGGTCCGGTTGTCTACAGATCTTCTCTTATTATACGGCTTCTCGTAGTAAATGATCTGGATCGGTCGTCCCTTTGACTTCACGGCAAAGTTTTATTAATGAATCAGTGCTATCATATAAACTTCCTCAATTTTGTCGACCTTGGATACCCGTTTTATCTCGTTCAGGTTGCCTAAAATAAACGGGGTGTATTCGGTACCGGATCCGCGTTCAACGTACAGCGTGATCTCGGTGAAGTGGGAATTCGCTAGACGGGAAGGCTTCTGTCCTACACTTAACACCCTCCAGGACATGGCTATGACGGTTGGTTTTCGTTCTAGGCTCAGCACGCTCTAGAGCAGGGGTCTCCAACCTTTTTTTACTGAAGGGCCACATTATAAAATATTTGACGCAAGGCGGGTCAACAATATTTCCCGAGACCGCCCTCCCCCCCCAATACACTAACGAAGTTTTCAAGTAAGCCTAATGAAAACGCAGGATAGTAAAAGACCAAATAATTGTAATGTACTACAAATGCATACGATTCTTAAGTTGTACTGATGAAATAAGAAAAACTTGACAATACATGAGTCCACAAGTGTAAAGCTTAAAAATAAAAATACGTGTTTAGTGAGAAGATTGCATTTGTTTGCCGCTTAAATGTCAGTCCATTTAAGGTCAAACTTCTTAGTTCCGATCATTAAGATTGATTTCAAATGTTCATCTGATAAGGAAGATCTGTATTTAGATTTAACAAACTTCATTTTTGAAAAAAATCTGCTCACACTTGAAGGTGGATCCAAAAAGAGAAAACATAGCTTTAGTATGATTTTTTATGTTCCTAGAATCTTTTTCTGGGAGAGAACTGTAAAATGGAAGCAGGTTACCTTCTTTGTAGCATTCCTGGAAATCCTTCTTGAGTGAGTCGTTGGTTGTAAGTTCGATGACTTCAAGTTGAATTTCAGCAGGCACTTTGTCAATGTCACTTGTAAAAGGGTTTTGAAACATGTGAATATCTCCTGATACACGGTCAAAGTCTTCAAAGCGGATTTCAAATTCTTGTCGTATCTTGACATGATTCCCAAAGCGTAAAGGGAGCAGTGCTAAGTTCTTACAAGTTTCAAAGTGGTCAAAGTTCATACATCACAAATGCTTCTCGAAACATATTAGTTTTTTTCTAAAAGCTTTGACATGCCAGTGCAAGTCACAAACTGAAGAGTTTCCACCTTGAAGTTACAAGTTCAGGAAATTAACATGGGTTGTGAGATCAACAACAAAAGCCAATTTCCATACAAATACACTGTTAGAAAATTCAGGTACAGGACGGCGCTGTTCAATCATAAAAATGTCAATCAGTTCGCGAAGTTCAAAAAACCGCTGCAACACTTTGCCTCTGCTCAAGCAACGAACTTCGTAATGCTAGGTAACATCTGGGTATGCACTATCGATTTCAGCAAGATAATTTTTAAATTGTGTTTGAGGGAACTTGATCTAATGAAGTTAACTGTTTTGATAACCACATTCATTACTTCTGCTACATCCATGTGTTTACCACACAACGCTTGTTGGTGGATAATACAGTGGAATATCATGGGCTGAACACCTCCAGCTGTTTTTACAGAATTGCAAATGTTCCCAACTACTCCGGTTTTTGTACCAGACATATTTTTTCCGCCATCTGTGTTTTAACACCTTTCAGGCATTTGAAATCAAGTCAAAGGTTAGAAATGGTTTCACTTACTTTATCGAAAATTTGGTCTCCGGTCATATTACTCTCCATAGAGTGAACGTCAGCCAACTCTTCTGTTATTTTAAATTCACTATTCACGCCACGAACAAATAAAAAAACTTGAACCGAGTCAGTAACATCAGTTGATTCATCCAGAGCGATTGAGAACCATTCAAAATCTTTGCAAGAGTTTTTCAGCTGATAAACAACGTTATTTCCAAGGTATTCCGTACGACGTGCCACTGTGTTTGCCGACAAACTAATAGCATTGAACAATGAGAATTTATCACGGCAGATTTCTTGCATAGTCACCAAGCTGCAATCTTTCACCAATTGACCGTCGGTAAAAGGTTTACCAGCTTTTGCTAGGATATTGCTGACTTTGAAACTTGCTTTTACAGCAGCCTCGTTTTGTTGAGATTGCTTGGTAAAAATGTGTCTCCGAGTTGAAAGCGAATTTTTTAACGAAGCAATTTTGTTCTCTCGTAGTTTGCCAGTTAAATTGGAAAATTTGCTTTTGTGTTTTGTATCATAATGTCTACGAATATTAAATTATTTCAGAACAGCGACAGTTCCGTTGCAAATAAGACGTAGCGCATTATTATTATTATTATTATCGATCATAAAATGGTCATGTGTCCACTGATTATTAAAAACACGGCACTCAAAATCAACTTTCCTTATTTAAATAGAAGTCATTGTCATGAGAAATAAAACTATTAAACAAAATACACTGTCCTCGAGTAATACGCACTTCGTGAGACGTGAAACATCAACCTATACTAGCACTAGTTGTGAATCTGACTGACACTGGATAGCAAACAAAGCTATGATGACGGGTACGTTAAACTGATGAGTTATTTTTAGTCCTGCCTTAGGTACAGTCGGGGTATTACCCCAGTCCAGCACAGTACAGTCCGTGCCAAACACTGACCCTCGCTGAAAGTGTTTTGTAAAAGAAATATATTTTCAAATAAAAAAAATGTTTTTTCAGTTTGTAATTTTTCCGAGGTCCGGTCAAAATGTGCTCCCGGGCCGTAGTGAGGTGACATCCCCCCCCCCCGAACCCTAAAATGAAAAAACCCAATAAATAACCTATACTTTATTCAAATGTACTAAAAGCTAGGAACTGAAGGCTACAATTTTATAAGAAACACAAAGCTACAATGCAGTTTTAGGGGTTCAAAATTTGAAAAAATTTCTGATACCCAGATCTCCCGGTAGTTCATATCAAAATAGTGTCAAATATGCAAATCAAACAATACTATAATAATTAGGCTACATTCAATAAGGTATTTATACGTATCTTCTAAAATAAAATATCGACCTTACCACCCAGGCCTAATAATCGTTGAGAGCATCTGGCAACACTGAACGTGCTTCCGAATGTAATTCCGGGGATCCCCGACCGACCCAACCGTCCGTATATTGTGGTTTGATTCCCATTACTTCCAGGTCGCATTTTCATTAACTATTTACCATTTAGTGGATACTTAAAGAGAATGTTTGAATTTATAAATAATATTGTAAAGTGGGGTGTTTAAGAATTGTGCGGTAGGTAGAAGATATGAGAAATAAGATAACATGAGTACGTTTAGTACAGTTCTTACTCGTTAAGAATATTTCTATTTTAGCATATTGTTTCATATTTTTTCTCAGTATAAAATACTCTAACGAATTCTAAGAAAATCAATTAAATGTAAGTATATTTGTTATTCAATTACTTACTAAATTAACTACTTTACCTTGATAAATACGATAGTAGATGCTGTAAGCTGTAAATGGTTTAACGGAAAGGCGTAGCTAAAAATAGTGAAATTGATGGCCCTCTCCTCGCGGTAAGTATCTAGCCTTAGAGACTCTAGGAGACTTGACCATAAAATATATTGAACACCCGATACTTTAACTTTGGCATATCCGATACCAAATTATGCATTGGCCTAGGCAAATTTTGAACTGTATACTCTCCAAATATTTGTTACCAGCTGACTAGAGCAAAGTTGTAATTGTACTTGTTATAGGTCTCTGGAATACAACTGGCAATTTTGAACAATTTTAGACATTTGCAGCTTACACAACTGCAAACACCAGTAAAATGCCAAGCTACGAGTACATAAGTTACAATTGACAATGAGAAATCGGGATAATTGCTTTTGTTAGAGTCTTCGTACTGTAGTTTTGCTAATGTTTCCCTAGTCTCTCTTTTTTTAGTTTTGTATTTCTATCATCCATGGATAAACCTAAGCCTAAATATAAGAGTGGTGCAGAAAAACATAAATTAAAAGAAGATAATAGTAAAAAAATGAATAAACTGCCCAAGATTACCAAATATTTTATTTTTCCATCTCCCCTACCTCAGTATTCGCATGGTCAGCGTGAGTAGCTCATCCTCGTTATGACAAGGAAATGAAAATGTTTGCTTAGAATATTTAGATGAAACAAATACTAAACAAGCTTTTTATCAGGAACTCGAGCTCTCCCATTATGTTACTGGCGAACCCATTCAACCGTCTGAAGAAACGGTTGGACCTGAATATGTGAAGCGCTTAAATTTTAGTACTGATATCAGTGATTATACCAACAAAGAGCTTTCAGACGATGGCAAACGACTGATAATTTATTTACCTCCTAATAAAGACAAAAGACCTTTTCCAAAAGACATAAAACAAGAGTTACTATTGGTTAAAAACCAAGTATGGTAATGTTCGTCGGGTTTGGCTGTCAAACTCAAAAGTGTTAGATGTAGCTTATTGCGTTCCTTGTTGGTTATTTTCCTCCGGCAACAATCGGTGTTGTAGGGGAGTGAGGGATTGGAAGCATATTTCCTCTAGAATAACTGAACATAGTAATACCCTTAAACATATTGAGGCTTGCTGTATTTTGGAGTTGTGGAACAAAAATCACAGTGGATAAGGAGCTGAAAGAAAAAACGAAATATGAGTTTTCCTTTTGGAAGTTGGTTTTAGAAAGGTTATTTCGTATAACTTTAGTTTTGGCCAAGAATTGTTTATCGTTTCGTGGCCATCGCGAAAATCTAGAACATGGTGTTTTAAATGGAAATCTTTTGACTTTGGTCCAGCTATTATCTAATTATGATGCAAATTTTGAAAATGTTATCTGGATCTGTACAGTATTTAAGTAAAACAACGCAAAATGAATTAATTCAATGTTTTTCAAAATTTGTTGTGGAGCACCAATAAATTCAGCTCCTTTTTTTTAAATGTTAGATACAACACAAGATATTTCCAAAAAGGACCAATTAATTTTTATTGTTAGAACAGTTCAAATTATCAGACACAAATGGCTTAGCCATTAAGTTTGAAATAAGAGAAAGTTTTTTTAGTATTTTATGAATTAAAATTGTCTTCTTTTATTCTACAAGAATTTTTTTTCAGAAGTAATAAACAATATATATTTATCAAAATAAACAGATTTCTAAAAGAAAAACAAAATAACATTCTAAGTAAAAGCAAACATAATAATAGGTACTAAATATTGTATCCTCCGTAGTACTAAGAAATCCAATGAAAATTAGCGAAACAAAGTCTTCCATTCATTAGGCATAAGTGAGTTTTACATTTTTTACAGTATGAGTTTTTCATTTGCAACCCTCCATTTTGCATCGAGAATTTTGTTTATTTGTATCGTACATTGGGATATGATCATAACCATCTTTCCTCAGTTCTGCGGCAGGTCATGTCTTGCAAGTTTTTTTATCGTTTTGGTGTAGTCGAAGATAATTGTTCTGTTGATGGCCTTCCTCTTTTCGGAGGATCTCTGTGCAGCTACATTCTGTCTAAATCCTAACAGGTCCAATATCTTTTTTGCTGGTATCTTAAGAGCTTGGGCATGGCTTCTGTACTCAAGCCACGAATTTACCAACGCCAGATCAATGGCGTTAGAAATCATACGTATTGTTTAATAATTATATTGCCCTTAAAGGGGACTACATGTTCATCGACGCACAAGTTGATTTCTAATGGAAGTTCAAGACATCTTTTTCGGATTTGATCATACAAACATCTAACTTTGTCTAACTGATGTATGGTTTGCCTCATTTTTGAAAATCTATTAAAACCCATATTTTATTTTACAATGGGAAGACCCATATGTGCCGACCAGTACATTCTAAGCCTAGAATACTATACATTGCCAAGTAGTATATGTATTTCAATGAACTGTTTCATTTCTAATGGTGTAGTTGGTGTAAACCTTGGAACGTTTCTATAAATAGCGCACTGATTTGTCATTTCAGCCATCGCTACAAATATATCATCAGTAACCTACCTATAGTGTTGAAACCACACGTTAAACAATTTATATTCTCATGTATAGTGGAAGTCCGAACAATTATTTTATTTGAAATTAAATAGGCCGGGCTTGTTTCTACGCAACTTGTTTTAGTTTTGAAAATAAATAATGTCAGTGTCGACCAATTTTTCCAACCAGAACAGTCTCCCAGTTAAGACCTAAATGTTTAAGTTTTTACAGAAATTAATATATTCCTTCCTTCCTGCGTAAGTACATTTTTTTGTATAAAGTTAAAGTTCAAGTTATATTTCATAGTGTTATAGTGCTTTGAAAACTAAGGAGAAAAAAGTAAGATCGTTCTTTAATTCTTAGTTCATATTGAAAGGCTTGTCCCCATTCATTGTTTCTTCTGTATATATTTTTGACGTCAGTTAAAGTTTATTAAATATTACTGGATTGTTCACGAGATTACGGTGTATTTATTTTTGCCCAGAACCGGCACCTACGAAGACGCAGTCCACTAATTGAAGGCAGAAAATTTTCTCCAAACTGTGTTATGGTAAACGGCCGTAACACAAGGGTTGTTCTAAATGTTGAACATTTGGTGGCACTGATTGGCACCGAGTTGTCCTAGTTTCGTACTGTACTTTTCTCATCCATTCAATGTTTTCTTTGGGAGTCAAATGATATTTTCCTGAAAATAATTCAATTGACTATTTTAAGCGATCAGTTCCGGTGTTCTTGTGACTGTCATGAACGTTTGGTACAATATTTTTTATTTTATCATCTGAATTGTTACCATACAAAATTTGTAACTCTTCTTCCTCAGACCGATTACTTTCGTTAATACATTCTGCAATTTCATCAGGGCCATAATCTTCCTCATCATTCTCCCATCCATCATCTTCAAATTCTGCAGATAAGTCTGAGTCACTATCATTTTCAATAATTCCTTTTGTGTAAGAGGTTTTCTCCATCGCCCTGCCATGATCTAAAAAAATAATATATCCGATTTTTTAAAACGTTCACTTGAGGTAATATAACATAAAAATGCTTATTTTCTTACACAATAATAAAATATGTTAATTTTTTCATCACGAATAAGAAAAATATACTTAGTACATGAACGCGGTTTGTCCCTTGTGAGTGACATCAAATTGAAACCCTAATCTAACACATTTTTTGTATCCTAATGCTCAAAGTACATATACTGTAGAATAAAAAATAGGTTTGACTTACCGTTTCAGCAATTATAGAAGTTTGATCAACGAAAAAATACTAAAAATCACTCTGAATATAAACCTAACCTTAGTCGTTATACTGTCCAACATGGAACTATAAAACTACCATTGTCATTCGAACTGCAAACACAATGGCTGCAATTGTTTATACTGAAACTACACAAATCAACAGATGTTGTGAGTAATGGACAACTGCACTAGAGAATTAGAATTTTTAATTTTGATGACACTCCTGAGTGACAGTATGACTGAAAGGGTTAAGTAGCTTTTATCCTGGATGTAACATGTTTTTGATTTGGTACTTTTTATGATTATATTAGATTTTAACAGGGTTACAATGCACTGAAACTTAAGGTTTATTGTGCCCCCCCCCATATTAGAGCTGTTCTCGCTACTACTACAGCTCGCCTTCCAGTTCCAGGGTTCTAATGAACTCTAGTATTTGGAACGGCTTCAACGAGGTTATATCCTCACTCTTACAAGTTTCTTGTCCGAAGCATTTCTTGCGTTGGCTTGCAATAGCGAGGCATTCCAGAACTAGGTGATCCGTAGTTTCATCCTCCTCCCCACAGAATCTACACTCGTCATTTTCTGCTATACCTATTCTCTTCTAGGTGCTTCCTAAGGCGGCGGTGTCCTGTAAGAAAGCCCGTGAGGAGATGTAGCTTATTTTGACTGAAATCCAAATATTTTTTGGATCTAGCAGTGTCAAAGTTGGAATGTTCCACCGCCAGCGCCAGAGTGCTCCTCTTTCGGTGTCCTCCTTCTTCCGAAACTCTTTCTGATAGGAGCATTTTCCTACACCACAGAAAGGCTCCGGACCAATAAACGGCGTTTGTGCTCCCTTCCTGGCAAATGTATTGGCCTCTTCATTTCCTGATTCCCGAGTGGCCAGGAACCAGATTAAAGAGACCCTGTTATTCTTACCTAATTCATCAAGTTTTCTTCGGCACTCCCATGCCAACTTTGAGTCAATAACATGGGAGCTCAATGCTTTGATAGCTGCTTGACTATCAGATTGGATCGATGTGTCACATTTCTGATAGTTTCTTTCTAGGTTCATTTCCACGCATCTTTCAATCGCAAGTATTTCTGCCTGAAAGACGCTCGGGAAGGAGCCTAACGATAATGAGTATCTAGTGCCAGACCCAAATACTCCAGCACCTGCTCCAGTGGTGGTTTTTTAACTATCTGTATACCATCTAATGGTGTTTTCTTTGAGAGTTTGGGTGGTGTATTCCCTTTCCCAGTCTCTCCTCGTATTTAGCATCGTAGTGAAACTCTTTTCGATATTTACTTTCTTGATCATTTCGTCACTGGGAAGATTCGCTGATGAGATTTACGAGGGCAATTCAGAAACTAACCTCCGATTGGTCACAGTGCGGATAGTGGGGGGAGTAGCGCGCCATCTGTGCATTCACACGCTCAGCAGGTCAGTCGGCATCAAGCCGTAGTCGAGTGAACATCGTACCTGCGCTAGTTTAGTTTTTGTGGCAGTTTGAAATGTGTGCTGCAATAGAAAATCCCGCCAAATGTGAAGTGCGTGCTGTTATAAGGTTTTTTACAGCCAAAGGATACTCTGCAGCAGCTATTCATCGTGAGCTTTGTGCCGTGTACGGACCAAAAGTTATGAGTGAAGGAGTTGTCCGTGAATGGGTACGTTTATTTAAAAGTGGACGAGAAAACGTTCATGATGAAGAGAGGAGTGGTAGACCATCCTTGGTGACTGACGAACTCGTTCAGACAGTTGATGCAAAAGTTCGTGAAAATCGACGTTTCACAATGGCGGAGTTGTCTACTGATTTTCCACAGATTTCTAGGACTCTTTTGTACGAGATAGTGACAGCAAGATTGGGTTACCGTAAGTTCTGTGCACGATGGGTGCCCAAAATTCTTACCGACCACCACAAAAGTCAAAGAATGGCCTCTGCATTAGACTTTCTGTCACGTTATGAGGACGAAGGAGAACCATTGTTAAACAGAATCGTGACCGGTGACGAAACCTGGATTAAGTACGTGAACCCTGAGACAAAAGAACAATCAAAGATGTGGGCACATTCAGATTCGCCTACCAAACCAAAAAAAGCCCGGCAAGATTTTTCTGCCAGAAAACTGATGGCAACGGTGTTTTGGGATGCCAAAGGGGTGTTGTTGGTTGAATTCATGGAACGTGGGACGACCATTAATCAAGACGTGTACTGTGAAACACTAAAAACATTACGACGGGCTATACAGAACAAACGCCGTGGTATGCTGACTTCCGGTATCGTTTTTTTGCACGATAACGCCCGTCCTCTGCTCGCAGAACAACAGCCCTTCTTGAGTCCTTCAAGTGGGACGTTTTCAACCATCCACCTTACAGCCCAGATCTGACGCCAAGCGATTATCACCTCTTCATGCATATGAAGAAATGGCTCGGGTCCCAGCGGTTTGATGACGACGAAGAGCTCAAAGATGCGGTCACAGGCTGGCTCAAGGCACAAGCGGGTGATTTTTATGCAGAAGGAATTTCAAAGCTTGTGAAGAGATACGATAAGTGCCTCAATCGTTATGGAGACTATGTCGAAAAATAGTGCAAAGATGTAGTTGTAAGATGTATATATTAAAATATTTTTACTTAACTTGGTGTATTTTTTTCAATCAACCGGAGGTTAGTTTCTGAATTGCCCTCGTATTTTGTTAGAGGACCAGGCTCCCTTATTTTTAATACTCGAATTGCCTGAACCTTCCATTAGATATTCTATGAATTGCTTTTTGGGCAGATCTTTCTATCACCAGATGTAGAGGTGTGAGATCTGTAAGGATATCAAGTGCCCTAGTTGGACACGTTCTCATAGCTCCAGTGATGCACACACAGACAAGCCTTTGAACTTTGTCGAGGGTCTTCCTCGTGCTGTACTGACTTGCTTTTGTATGCCAGACTATTGCCTCATACGTAATTGCTGGTCTCACAATCATGGCGTACATCCATTGCAGTACTTTTTGGGTTGCAGCCCCACCCCATACCAACTAGATTTATGCATGCCATCAAAGCTCTTATTGCTTTACTAGCAGTTATTTCAACATGCCTATTCCACAGAATACTTACTGTCTAGGGTTATCCTTAGATATTTAACTTCTGATTTCCATTCTATGATTTCCCCGTTTAAGGATATGGGTTTCATGGCTGGAAGTGTTCTTTTCCGGGTAAATGGAATTACTATGGTCTTGTTTGGGTTAATGTTTAGCCCCACTGACAAGCACCATTGCTCAATGATTCTGAGGCCCTTTTGTAATAAATGACAGAAGGTGCTCTCGAACTTGCCTCTGACTATTAGAATTATGTCAACAGCATAGCCCATACATTCGAAGCCAAGCTCCGTTAGCCTGTAGAGCAGCTCATCTACTACGAGGCTTCATAGAATGGGAGATATCACTCCCTCTTGAGGTGTCCCCTTAATGGCTTTAACTGAAGTGGTTTGATTCCCCACCTTTGTCTCAGCTATCCTCGTCGTCAACAACTCATACATCCATTTTACAATGGTTTCATTTATTATACAAAAAAGTTTAGATTGTAGTTCTGTATTAGTTTTTATCCTGAAAAAAAAATGTTTCAATCTTACTTTTTACGTGATATTCAATGTAATATGAGAAATGTCTCGACCTACTTTTAAAATGGACAAGGGATAGGGTAGGGGTCCACAAATATATTTCCGCCACTGCTGTGATGCTGCCAATGTTTAATTGATGGTGCTATATATTTTTGAATTAAACAGCAGAAATCGAGCACAAATAAACCTGCACATGTAGTGCAGAAATACACCATACACAACCATATTTGTTGTAGTTAAATTATGTCATGGTCTTACTTAAGAATGCACAGTAAAACTAAAATTATATAAGAATATGTGTTAAGGTGTGTATTTTTTCCAATATGAGTTCTACAAGACACAACATAATCTTGTATAATAAACAAAGCTGTATTTTTAAACTCTTTATTTTTAATACTGGTTGAAAGTAAATAATAATCAGTCTTAGGTAACATATGGAGAGAACAATGTATAACATGTTGAAAAAATAATTACAAAAATACATTTTATTGCAAATAGCACTGTTGAAATGTCATTGTCACATTTTAAATTTCATTATAGATATAAATAACATATCAAATATTCAAAAACCCTATTACATACCATTTTTAAAAGATTGAATTTGAAATTATTAAACAATCCTTATAAGGAAACCTAACTTTAATTATAAAAATTATATCATAACCAAAAACTAGATTGTAATCCACAATGTTCTACAATATCTGGTCGAACTGTTCTTTATTTAGTATATTGTACATATGCCTTAAGTTAGATAAAAAACTAGGTAAGTAAATTAACTATGGTAAATCTTGTATTGGAAAATAAGCTATCAGTGACACAATAACTTAATAAATCTATTAAGTAATTAAAAAAATAGCATTAATTTTTTTGAAAAATATTATGACATTTTTTTATTCATAATTTTGATTTGAAAATTTGTGCATAGAGCATGTACAATGAAATTGTTTTATATAAATGGAATTTCAGGCAATTTCAATATGTGTGTATACTATTCAACTGTTAATTTCCATACACTAACATCGAACAAAAATATTTAAAAACAATTTAAAAGGCAGTTTTAACATTACAGTAGAATACAAATGTACACTAAATACAATTAATAAATATCATCACAAAAAACGTTCATTATACTGGAGTACCCAATAATTTTCTTTTATTACTAGTTTTTCTTACATAATCGCTGAAAGGTTTATAATCAAAAATATCTACTTACATACATACAGTTGGACCGTTGGTTCTTTACCAATTCGTCATTAATATTTGATAACATAGTCGACAAATGTTAGATTATTTTGTTTTTCACTATTAACGCGTTGAAGCACAACGACGTCTATAGACGTTATTGACAATGTGCGCTCTGTGACACCTTAATTTAACGACGTCTATGGACGTCTTTTATAATACTTCCATAGCTCGACAACAACTACTACAGACGCCGGATTTGAATGGTAAATCGGTAAAGTGTCATATCAAGCACACTAATTTGATTCTGTGCATTTGATGTGAGAGGTGGGGATAGTTAGAACATGGCGTCATAACGGTTCGTGCGGTGCACCTCTGCGGGCCTCTGGCATTTACGATTTCAGTCGGTAATCGGAATGCAACACGTGGTATGGCGTTAGCGTAATAAAAATTAATAGTCGGACGATTTTTCTCGTGTTTTTTCTTATTTTTGATCAATAACAATTATTGTTTCGAAGTGCTAAATATCTATTGAGGTATGTACTACAAATTATGCTAATTTTCAAGTGCTTTTAGAGTGGTATGAACAATCAACTGATCATGATTTGATGAGCGCGTCTGAACATGACCCCTATAGCGACGATGGAGAGTTTGGCGGTGATGCTGACTATGTACCTTCTGCGTCATCTAGCAACGATAGTGACGAAAGAGATAATGTATTGCAAGATGAAACCATCGAAGCAGAAGTGCCCGAAAACGATAAGGAATTAGCTCTAGAGGAAAATCAAATACCAGAACAAGACATGAACGAGAATGATAATTGAGAAGAGGTAACATCTAATATCCCCAATTTTAAATTTAATGTAACTCAATCTGATGTAGAAATTGATGGTATAGAACATATGTCGCCAATCAATGTTTTTGAACAGATACGGGACCATAATATTATGGATTTTATGCTGACAAGCACTAATAATTATGGAAAATATCTGTACCACACAAATCGTCCCAAAACTCGTCATAGTAGATTTTGCGAGTTGCAACGATTTCAGAAAGAGAGCTTAGAATTTCTTTTGGTTTATGTCTTCTTCAAGCACATCTAAAAGTACCTGTGATCAGGCAATTATTCACACACAATCCTTTATACTATCATCCAATTGTTTTACACTGTATGAGTGGGCGTCGATTTGAACAAATACTTCGATGCTTGAGCTCTAATTCGAATGATAATGATCCAAATGTTCGCCTTAGAAAAGTGAGAGGTCTTTTGGATTTAATTGTAAAAAATAGTAACTCGGTATTTTCTCCTCCGGAAGCTTTATCCTTAGACGAGTCCATGTTACTTTTTATTGTTTGTTAATATTTAGTGTGTTTAGGCAATACATCAAAAATAAAAAAATCCAAATACGGTATAAAATTCTACAAGCTCACTTCCCACGACGGCTACATATTAAATTTAGAGATTTACCAAGGAAGAGATCAAGAACAACCAAATCCAGAACACAATTCTAAGACCGAGGAACTTGTTTTCAGACTTATGGGACCGCACCTCAACAAAGGTTACCACATTTACATGGATAATTTCTACAATAGCGTCTCCTTATCTTCAAAGCTATTGCGGCATAAAACTCATTCTACGGGAAATCTGAGAACAAACAGACGAGGCAATCCTTCAATAGTTATTAAAAAAAAATTGCGTAAGGGTGAACATATTTGGGGAAAAAAAACCGAGAGCGTTTATGTCAGCAAATGGAAAGACAAACGCGAAGTTGTTGCGATAACGACTGGATACAAGCCAGTTATAGTTACAGTAAGAAACAAATATGGTATCGAAAAGGAAAAGCCTATAGAAATAGATGCTTACAATAGACACATGTCCGGAATCGATAAAAGCAACCAAATGCTAAGCTATTATAGTTGCCTACGCAAAACAATTCGTTGGTACAAAACGGTGATTTTTCGATTTTTGGACATTGCAATGTGGAATTCATATTTCTTATACACAAAAAGTGTGAGGAAAATTAAGTTTATCGAATTCAGAGAAGCTGTTATTCGATCTCTACTTCAAATGGATTTTTTCGAAAATATTCCAGTTCCTCCAGATTATAAAAAATCCCAATGGCACAGGACCAATTGGACAGGCTTATTTCAGTAACATTTTTGCATAAAACCCAAAATAAAAAATTAGATACAAAAGTGATAGAATGTTTTGAGATGTACAAAAAACCAAAGTAACATTTTGGCATCAAAACAAAAATTAAAAAAATTCTGGTAAATTTGTGAATTTTTTTAAATAAATGTTTTAATGTACCATTTAGAGAAAAATATTAAATACAAAAGTTGTAGAACGTGTTAAGGTCTATGAAAAAGCTCAGTAACTTTTTTGCGTCAAATGAAAAACAAAGGAAATACGATTTTTTTTCAACTTTGACAGGCCGCCATTTTGTTTTTACTGGGCCGATTTGGCTCATTAACGAACTCGTCCAAGATTTTGCCCTAACCGATTTTTGTAGCGAGTTTGGTTTCGATCCGTCAAAAAACACGGCCTCTATCGTGCTTACACATTCCGTTATATATATAACCTTTAGTACGGGGGATGATTTTGGCATCTAGGAACACCAAAACGAAAAACTGCATTAAAATTTTTCCGAAGTCGCGTCATGCTACTCTACAATAGCCCTATTTCATTCTGAAATAAGCCTAAAAACCCAATTTATTTCTAAAATATAGGGAATGTACGAAAAACAAAGTGAGGCGAGAAACGAGATACAGGTGTGAAACTTGTCAAGATAAGCCCCCACTTTGTCCTGCGCCTTGTTTTAAATTGTGGCATCAAGAATAACACTTTGTTAATACATATATGCGTTTTATTTCATTTCATTATTGTTATTTTTCATTTTTATTTAGTATTTGATAACATATTACCCATTTTTCTAAGTTTCACTAGTTTTCAAATAAAAAATATATTTGCGTGATTCTAGTGTTTTATTTAAACAGATAACGTCTATGGACGTCTACGTCACAAATAGTATAGACAAATGTCTAGTATGTGACAGCGACGTCTATAGCCGTTTTTGTATTTTTTATATTATTCAGCTTTTTTAGAAGTCAAATAACATATATATATATATATATATATATATATATATATATATATATATATATATATATATATATATAATATTTATTGCAAAATTTTGTGGAAGTTGCAATAGTGTCACACAAGGCATCTTCATATATTCACATGTGTCCGTCAACGTGTTAATAGAAAGAGATGACACTTCATAATTATGTCGATTCTGTTATCAATTAATGACGCACGGATAAAGAACCAACGGACCAACTGTACATAATTTATAATAAATTTACAACAGTTGACAAATTTGACAAATATTTGAATTGTTCAAAGAAAGTTACGAAAAATCTGGAAGATTTTTTAAGTAATTATAGTTATTACAGAGATGTAGCATATAACTTGAAAATAAAAATGTTTCTCTTAATGGAGTGATCAGAGATGGAAAAACACACAAATTCGTCATTTTTTGAAAATAGATAGTTTTGAAAAAAATTATATTTAATGGGACTCCCAGTATTATAAAATCATAAAAAGTGATAGCAACATAATACTTGAAAGTTAAATAATAAAAATATCTTAAGTGATCATGGGCATCAAGTTATTGCATTCTGGTGTACAGTTACTGGAACAGTGATACAATTTCTTTGAGGAATCTTTGTTGATATAGGCGAAAAAAGCCTTGGAGTGTCCCTATTTGAAAGACTAGTATGTACGGAAGTACTATCTGAAAATATGTCATCCTCTAATGAATCTACCTCTACAGGAGCCAAAGACATATGTTCAGATTCATCGTGTGGTGTCATTGTCGAGTACCCGTGATCAGAATCAGCAGGACCTGCAGTCCTCCTGTACGTACCAGCTACGCAATATGGACTTACATTTGGATGCTCCTCTTGAATTAATTTATCTCTGTGATTCCCCAAATCATGAAAATTATCAGTTATATTCAAGTCACTCATCCGTAATTGATCTTGAGTCGAAGATACATACAATCTGTCAGTTATTTGATTGGAATAAGAGCGGTAACATACTAACAAAAGTACAAATAGTACAGTTATGGCTATTATTGAATAAATAATTGGCCCTGCTGGTGAAAATTCAACATTATTTGGTACCCTACCAAGAGAAGTATCTGATATGTCAAACATTCCTTTGAAACAGGTAGTAATAGATGCACAAAATGGTTTCCTCAAATAGTTACGGTCCATGTCAAACATGCACCATTCACAACCAATAAGTCCTAAGCATTCCATATAAGTATTTTGTTCATAGCAACTGACAGCAAAACATGACTCCAAATTATTGTTAGGACTAACAATAAAGCTGTTACCTAAAGATTCTTCTGTATATTTTTTACACGGTAAATTGTCTGTCACATTACTGGGACTAGATTTTGCTTCACAAATATCATTATTTTCTAATGGACACTCACAAGGACATTCACATTCTTTCTGTTCCATTCTTTTGCAATTTAAACACAACCTGTCAATAATACTACAAGGGCAAAAAGTAGCTCCAAAGTTACAAGAAACATTAACAATTCCTAAGAACATATTAGTTTTAGGTATGCTGGTAATTTGATATTTCACACATTGTTCACCTGGTACAAAATTTACTAATACACCAACAAAACTAGTATTTAGTGTATAGTATCTCTGTATTGTATCATCACCATAACTATTACAAAGAAGTTTCTGTATAAAATGTTTGTGATTTAAGATGTCATTAGAAACTAACGACTCCTTATGTACTATATGTTGTTGTTCTATGGGTTTAGCTCCATTTGAATTCATCAAGTTGGGATGATAGATAATGTATCCCTCATCATCTATTAAAAAACATGTGATGTTTTGATTCAAGCAATCAGGTATAACGGTTATCAACATTTTAAGGATGAAACCATAAGTAACATCCATTCCGATAATAAATTGAGAAGTTGCAAAAGCTATAGTTATAACATAACCAGCCCCACCCTTATCTAAATATGGAGGAACCAAAACAGCCTTGCCTCTATGTTGGGATGCTTTATAAAACCATAGACTCTTTGTGGGTGACCACCCCGGTTTAATAGTACTTCCAGGAAACATTTGGAAAACACCAGAATTTGAAGATGCATAACGTCTAACTATATAATTTGATATTTCCGACTGAAGATGGCGCTTTTTCAGAAACATTAATATATGTGATAATAACGAAACTTCCTCTCTAATCTCTTCTTTCAAGCCGGGGTTAATCAATAATCTGCTATCGTCTTTTAGATATGCCACAAAATCTTCAGAACGCAATTTGTTTTGCATTATGTGAGCTGCCAGAAATGGAGAACGAAAACAAGATGGGCTTAAATATAACGAAAACACATCTGAAACAGAATATTTTACAAATAAATTTGGCAAATTTAATTAAAATAAAAAGTTAGACTTATAAGCTTAATGTTTTGTTTGGTGTTATAGTTTAAACACTTGTATGCGGACTTCTTGAGTTGATACATAATTTTTACTTTTCCGCCCAGCCCTATCTAAGACGCGAGAAAAAAAGTTGGGAATTTTGTTTTTTTAGTTATTTTTTCGTTTTCGCGAGAACTCGAAAAGTGTTTTTAGAGAAAAAAATCCTGTGTTCGGCGTGGGCCACTTTTTTTAACATGTCTTGTTAGCAGGATACAGTCTCTGGTGTACATAAAGTCACAAATTTTATGATTGGGTATTCTTCAGGGCATCTCACAGATGAACCCTATTATTTTCATTTCACCAGAGACAGTTCAAGGGGCCTTATAAATCCAGATATACTACATTTTTGGTCATTGTTGGAGAAATTTCGGTTTGTTAGCCTCCGGAGTGTAAACAAGTGACCAATTTTGTAATTGGATATTGTTTCGGATGTCTCACAGATGAACCCTATTGATTTTCAGCTCACCTGAGCCAGTACAACGGGTCATACAAATCCAGATATACATTTTTGGAGAAATTTCAGTTTGTTAGCGCAATACAGTGTATAAGTGCGGAAAAGTTAGTTTTAATCTTTAAAACCGTTTATTTTTATATGAGACCATTATTCTTGGTTTTTTGTAAAACATATGGTTAGTTTGTAATAAGTAGTAAGCCATGTTCAGACCGGATTCTGTTTATCATTTTGATAAAATGTCTGTTTGAGATATCTTCAAACCATGGCTTTCTATATACTTGCACCTATATTTTGTGAAACGTTACGGCTTTCCTTTCCCCTGCATACTTTTTTTGCCACTTGTACATCTACTCATCTCTTAATGTGGAGTATCAATCTGAGACTGGCATCTTTAGTTTCTTTTCCTCTCCTCCTGCTTGTTTTACCAATTTATCGACCTATTCTCCTTTAATCCATACAAATGTAGCCCACCCCTATCTAAGATGCGAGAAAAGTATTGGTTTACTCCAAAAATTTCTTTGAGATATTTTTTCGTTTTTCAGCGAGAAAAACACGAGAAGCGGGTTTTTAGAAAAAAGATAATGTGTGTGTATGTCATTGTCGGCCACTTTATGTAACATGTCTTGTTAGCACGATACAACCTCAGGAGTGCATACAAGTCACCAATTTTATCATCACAGGTGAACCCTATTGATTTTTATCTCACCAGAGCCAGTACAATGGGTCATATAAATCCAGATATACCACATGTTTGGTCATGTTTCGAGAAATTTCGGTTTGTTAGCATGATACAGCCTCCGGTGTGTATAAGTGAGGTAAAGCTAGTTTTAATCTTTAAAACCGTTTATTTTATTTGGAGAAGTTGAAATATTATAAGTGTATTTAGAAGTGATTATTTTGATATTATGATTGACAGCAGTGCTTTACAGAAATAAAAAAGTGTTACGTATGAGCTTTCAATATCAAAATCCACAATCATAATAGTCTTCTTCAGTTTCAATTTCACACTTTCACTTCTTCACATTAATTTATACCCGAATATTCACATTTATTTAACCTTTTTGTCAAAATGCATCATTTCATTGATAAATTTCTTGAAACAATATCTATCTAATTTGTTCCATTCACACTCTAATAATTGTTTCAAGCTTGTAATAGATCTATTTTCACCCTTCTATCGAATTCATCCTAAACGTAAACAGTGGGAGAAAAACCTGCAAATTGAATTGGCCTTGGCATGATTTTTAAAATCTTTTTTCTTGTTCAAATAGTTCTGGCACGGTTTAGAGGGATGCATTTATTGTAAAATCGGATTACTGAAGAATTTTCTAATAGTTTAATCTTGTGGTTATCCTCCCAAAATTTCTGGGTTTACACAGTTACCAATGCCTTGATTCACAACTCAAAAGGACATTTTACCCTTAGTCTATTGTCCAGTTTTTACACCCATTTTTTATGTCAAATTTCAAGCTTTTTTTAGCAGCAACACATTTGTTAGTCCTGCAGATATGACATTTTTCAACAGATGCTAGGATGTTTCTCGCGGATCATTCACAGCTGCGGTACATCCCCTGAACTGTTTTCTTTTGGGGTCGAAAGTTTAGATGGATCCGCCTCAATCTAACTAAAGTATCAATCTCAACATAAATATAATTAATAAAATATTTACAATTAAACCCTTGGTTTAATCAAGGCAATTGAAAATTTGGAATTACTGATGCATGAATTTTATTATATTCAAGCAACCAGTTGTAATTAGACGATCAACTACTATAGGTTATTATATCTAGTTATTGTAAGGAATTTAATTAAGTTTTTAAAGACGACGTACCTATTGTTGCTAAAATATTTAAATGTCTGCATAGCTTGTACTCTCCGAAATTTTGATACAAAAAATCATTTTGAAACCAGACAGATTTCTGAGGTTTGCTTGGAACACCATATTTTGTATTTGTAACCAAACACACTACATACCAATCACTTATTCTGTTCCATCGAAATTGAATCTAGACAAAAGTTTTAAAAAAATTAGACATAAACTTAGATTTTTCTTTCAACTCACCAAATCAGTATTATTTGTTCTGAAATCCTGAAATATGCCTTTTTTTTCACTCAATATTCTCTTTTTCAAGTTAGCAATATTTGAAACTTTTTCTATGCTCTCTAGATCTATAAATTGGGATCGGCTTTTTTGTTTCACTCTTATATAGTATGGGTGGTAAGCTATATTTCCTTTTAAATCCATAAGAAATACATAAGAATAACCTTGAATATTACTGTAATATACTAAATCTTCTGCTAAATTTGAAAAATAGACATCTACACCCAACATGAAAAATGTATTCTGTTTTTTCCAGCCTTTTGTAAATGACACTATTAAATCTGAAAAAAATACACAAACGATAAAGTGTTAATGTAGATTATGTTTTAACACAATAGTTTTACGTTATGTAATATAAGTAAAGAAGAAAGATCTTCTTACACTCACCGTTTTCATTTTTGTCCCAACTTGGAGAGTGAATGTTTGTTCCTATCTCAAAATTTGAATGAGGATTAAAAACTGAATAAAATCTTTCTACCACAAAAGGTATACTTTCTGGATTCTCTACTTTAAGCATTATTCCAAGCTTGCGGTATGGATTTGGTTTGAAGGGTATACTATATTTGGAGTAATTATGGTAAGCAATATCACATAAAAATTGAGGTTCATATACTACTGGTTTCAGTTCTAAAATAAAAATATATATACAATACTCATAGTCTACAAGAGGCAATCTGTTGTTTTAGAAATTTTTTATTATTGAGTAATATTGTTCTACATTCATTTTCAGAGGATCATTATTTTTTATTTCCTTCAAATCTTATCATAAACTTCAAAAAACCATAACTAAAACTGATAATTATAATTTTAATATATTCGAACGGTTGAAGTCACTTATGGCAAGTACCACATACTGCCACAAGATGGTGAAAACACCGCCATTCTGGTCGTACCTAATGCAACTCGGTCGGAATTATATTTTGTGGGTTAACTCCACGACAATGTTAGTTATTTTTTAAATAATATAATTTAGCATACGTTTGTTGAATTTTAAATCTTATTAAACATATTTTTAGTTGTATCGCCCTAAATATGGCCGTAACACAAAACCTACTGGGGTCTTATTTAATTATCAGATACAACACAATATAAAACTTGATATTAGTGCGAGGCTAGGCACTCTCAACCTCAACAACAGCTTACAGCTTGTTATAAGCATCATTTTGATTTGTGTTCTTGTGGTCTCGTGTTTTCTTCGTCTTATTTTCGAAAAAGTTAAAAACTTGATTTGTAGAGGGTTGTCTGAGTAACTCTGAAGGGTTTCCAGACAAGGCTTTAGGTTAGATTAAAGAGGTCTTTATAAGTTTTTTATTCCCTATCAACAGAGGATTAAAAAATACAAATATATATAATATATATAACGTGCCGATGGACTGGCTATTTTCTGCTCCTCTCTTCTCTCCGGTAAGTACTCACGGCTCCTTGCTTCTAACATTTTATCTCTGGATATTATAACTTTGACCCTAATATAAAAGTTTGACTCCTACGATCTTTCGACTTGGGTTTTCCCAGAAAAACAGCTGAAAAACTGGGTCTCGAATTGATACGGGACAGTAGTTTTCAAGAAAGCAACTTGGCAGACGTTGATTTGTTGTTATATAATTTATGAATTTTGTGAAGCAAAAGCATCGCTGTGTGATTACTGTGAGACTTTTACTCCCTTTGAGAAATAATGTGGTTTAGAAATCAACAACCTAATTATGTAATTAATGATCCATGCAGAAGCCTACACCCACTATCTCGGATGCCTTCTGCGCGATTTGCGGATTTGAGTTTATTTCGAAGATCTTGTGGCAGACAATAGTTATAAAAATTATCAGAGATTTTCTTGATAAAGTCTTTGATAGTGGGTATATTCGCCTTGTCATGTAACCAGGAAGTTTTAGGTAACTTGGAGTAAACCGTATTATGATTTAATGCCATTCTGAGACACTTGTTCTGTATCACCTGCAGGGAGTAAAAATTATGTTTGGTGCCCATGTAATATATAGGTGCAGCATAAGTGAGTATGGGTCTTATGATTTGTTTGTATATTAAAATTTTGTTATGACTTGTGAGATTACTGTGTTTACATATAAGTGGATATAGTCGACACATTGCAATCTTAGCTTTTTGTATTTGTTGCGAGATGTGCGCGTTTGCAGTGGTATTTCCTTGCATTGTGTACCCTAAGTACTTTAGGGGATTGTTTGGGGCAATGTAATGCCTATTTACGCAAAGCTGAGATTGCAATGGATCGGCTTTTCTAGCTATTCTCTTGAGTAATAAATACTCTGTTTTGGAAGCGTTGATAGCTAGTTTGTGTTCATTGAAATAAGGTGTGATTTTGGTGTTTATATGTGTTTGTACGGTGTTACGTGCTTGTTCTAGATTCTTTGCTGTTGCTACAAAACAAGTAACGTCAGCGTACATTGCCGTTAATAATTTAGGGTTTAGCCGTTAATAATTTAGGGAATGTTGGGAGATCATGGACAAATAGGGAGCATAACAAAGGTGATAGAACAGAGCCTTGTGGTACTCCAGCCCTTATGATATATGGACCTGCCACATAATCGTAAATTTTTGAATAAAATTTTCTATTTGTCAAATATGAGTTTATAAATCAGCCCCTCGAGCCATACGGAATTAAAAGCTTTTTGGACATCTATTGTAACCATGATCGATTTCTGTTTTTGTTGAAATCCCTCACAGATGTGGTTTATAACTCGAATGATTTGAGCCACAGTACTATGTCCGCTTCTGAAACTGTACTGCTCGGGGGGGGGGGGGATGATATGATTTTTATTTACAAATGTTTGTAATATTTTTAGTATTATTCTGTCTATCACCTTTGCGATGTTATTTAAGAGGGAAATTGGTCTATAGCTATCCACATAACTAGGTTGTTTGTTAACTTTAACGACCGGTATGATGTTGGAAATCTTGAGCATATCAGGATAATATCCAGTTTTAATGATGTAATTTGTTATGTTGTTATGTATGTTAACTGAAGAATAGCTTTTTTCGGAATTATTTAATAGTATGTTATGTATTCCGTCTAGACGAGGGGCTGTTTTGTTTTTTAATTTTTGTATTGTGTTCTGAATTTCTGTGTATGTTGCAAGATCTTTTGTATTTAGTGTGTTTAATGAGTGTAGGTGTTGATGAACTGTGTGTATTACGTTACGATGCGCTGTGTATGGGGTGTGTTATTTATGGTGTTTTGGAAGTACTCCCCGAATTTTTCTGCGATCTCCGTCATGTTCGTTATCGTCTTACCGTTGTCAATAATTTTGTTGATATCGCGGTTTGGTTCTCGAAACCGTCTGGCAATTTTCCACAGAGAATTGTCCTCCGGTTTGAGATTATTTAGAAACTTTGCCCAATCGTTATTTTTGTATTCAACTATTGAATGATTACTTTTATTTTTGATTGTTCTTAGTAATCGATGATCTTCATCGTGTCTTGTTATTTGCCATGATTTTCTTATTTTTTTCTTGTATTAACTGTATGATGTTATCGGGTAAATTATTTTGAATTTTTATTTTCTTTTTTAAAGTTGATGAGCCATTTCTGGCTTCAGTTATTATATTTTGTGAATTATTTATGGTGTTAATAAGTTGACTAATGTTTTCTATATTATCTGTGATTTTAAGGTTTTTGTTTATAAATTGTCTGAATTTTACCCAACTAGTAGTGTTATAATAATATTGTGTGTTTTGTTGTGTTTGTGTGTGATGGGATATTTTGAGGTTTATTGGGCAAACCTCCGCGTTTGCCTGGTGGTCACCCTTACAATTTGCAAGTAGTGCTCAGTCCTTTACGCATTCCGGTGTTAAATGTTGATCTGCGCATTTCAAACATCTGGGTGCCCTGCCACAGTTTGACGTTGCATGGCCCCAGAGCTGACAAATGTGGCTGGCATTGGAATATGGGCTTTGTTTGTCTTCGATGTTCCCACTGGATTCGTGTGTGCTCAATTACTCTAACAGTCTTGTTGAGATAATCGAGTGTAATTTTGGAGTCGGTCACCACTAAGTACATCAGCCTACCCTTTGTCGTCATATGATATGTGTCTTTGATGTTGATTTTAAATGTATTTATTAATTCATATTTAATGTCGTCTAGCTGCAAACCCTCGGTAAGGCCTCTAAGCACAAATGCATGGATTTTTTCTTCTTTTCTGCTATAGGTATGGAATGGGACTTTTTCTTCTCTCGATGTTTGTTTTAGTTTTTCAAAGTCATTGACATCTTTGGTGAATATGATGGTTGAGTTGGCAGTGTACTTTAACTCAAAGTTTTTCTTTATTTCTTCCTTCATTATTCTTACCATTTCTTTATGCGTTTGTACATTTCCATCTATTACTATGGGCGGGCAAAGGGGTGTGGCATGTTTTTTTTCCATATTGTTGATGTTTTCTTCTTTTTTCTTTTAGCCTATTGGGTGGCTTCTTCTTCTGAGCTGGTATCTGCATCGTTGAATTTCCGGAATCTCCGTTTTTTTTTCGTTTTTTTTTGTTGCACTTGATTTGGGGGTGGTTCATCCTCGGACGACTCGGGTAGTGAATTATACTTATTATTTGTTACAGTTACCTGCATTTTTTGTGTATTTAGTTTAAAAATATTGCTTAATTTTACTATTTTTTAGACTTTTCATAACCAGGAGGTGTAATTTTCCTCACTTCCATCTGTTGAGTTTCAGGGATGGTGGTTATTTTATTTAAGTCTTCGCTGTTCGTATATAGTTTTTTTGCAATTCATACCTTATTTTTGTTCATTTCTGCATATTGTGAAACAAAAGCATCTTCTATTGGGGGCATCTCGTTACCCTTTTCGTTCTCGACTTCTTGTGCCCAGGATGTGTTTGCCGGTCCATGAATCTGTGCTTGTATTGCTCACCAATTGTGTCTTCTTCCATGCTTGACTTGCTTTTATTTATTTCTGAAATTAGTCTTCTATGAGGGGTTGAAGTTTTCTCTGAGTTTAATCCTCGGTACGTGGGTATGGATAACTCAGAACTACCTTCGTTAACTTCTGCTAGTGGATTGGTATGATTAGGTGTCTGTTCTAGACAATTTTTGTTGCTTCCTGTACAGTTTTCTTCACTTCCTATACACTTCTTTTCGATTTCTAGGCACTTGTTTTTGATTTCGATACTCCTTTTTTGGCTTTCTTGGTACTTATCTGCATCGCTCGTATATTCTGTATCCTTTTGACTTGTTTTGTTTGAAAACTCTAGGCATTTAGTTAAAGTGTCGTAATCTACGGATTCCAGACACTTTTTTGAAATTTCAATAATATTTTTTGTAGTATCTGGTGTTGTTTTAGAGTTATTATCGTTGGAAATTGTTTCTTCGTCGTTTATATATACTAATTTAAGATAATCTCTATTTTTAGATTTCAATTGAAGTGTTTTATGTTTTATTCTATTAATTTCTGTGGTGTATTTTGAGATAGCGTATGCAGTATCAGCGCTGGTTTGTCGTTCGTCGTCTTTACGATTTCCACTTTTTTTCCCCAGTCACTTTTTTTTATATCAGTGTCAATGTTTTGAACGGAAAGTTTCTGCCGTTTTTTTAGCTTGCGCTTAATAATTTTGTTTTTAGACGTACCTTTAATTCTGAATTTTGTAGACGAAGTTTTCACTGACACATACGCTTTTTGAACACTCACAGTTTTATCACTATTCAAATTTTCGCTTTCAAACAATTTAGGTTTGATCACGTTGAGTTTATGAATTTTCTCTCTGAACCTACGTGTGTACTCCGTAGGATATTGATATCCTATTATTGGAGGAGACAATATGATTGTATAATAAATGAGTATACTCTATTGATTGTTTAAACCAAACACAGTAATTTTTAAAGATAATAGAAAATTTATTAAACGCTTTATTCACACAATGATTCAAAATATTGCCTTACAGGATCAATAGTTAGCATAGGAATCCAAAGTTTTAGACTTCAAACATCGAAGTCTTATATTCTGGTGCCCGTCCGTCCGTTTTAAGGTTTAGCGGACGAACAGTAAGTGCTAGAGTTTAAGTATAAACGGATTCAAAATCGGCATAATCTGAAAGCTCTTCAATGGAGGAAATATATGACCACCGACCTTTATTTATTGAATTGTTTCGTTTAAATATAAGGTAAGATGACAACTTTAGGTTTTCATTGGTTTTGTTTTAGGTTTATTTTGGTTGTCACATCTACTTCTACTTATTAATGCTCTCTTTTGAAATGCATTTAAAGACAGCTATTTTGACCTCTTGTGACAGCTGTCATTTTTAAAAATCTTGACACTGACATTTTTAGCGATAATACTTAATCTATGGTATGTTTCATTCCATTTCTTATTATTTTTGTTGGATAAAGTGTGTTTGTTTCATTGTTTTGTTATTGTATTCATTATTAGACAAATTTGGTAATTTAGTATTTAAATTACTATTTAGAACTTTTTGTATACGCTTCTAAACTTGTTTGTTACTGTGCCTCAAAACGAAAATCGTCGAAAAGCTTGGTTTCAGGCTGTCAGACAGCCATATGTAAGTGCTAAAACTACAATATTTTGCTGCGAAGATCATTTTAATGTAAGTATCTTTTTTAATGATACATCCAGATATATTTACTTTCATTTCAATGTTATTTATTTTTGTTATTTACTTATAATACATTATTTGATTCTTCTAGCTGCCAAATTATATTATTTAAAAAATTACTTTTACATTGTCATGGAACTAACCCACAAAATATAATTCCGACAGAGTTGTATTAGGCACGACCAGAATATAATTCTTCGGCGGCGCACTTTGTTGACGATTCTCTTAAATGGCCATAAGTGACATTAGAATCTTTTAGGTGGCCTTTTAAATTAGTGGATACTAATGTCGAATTTGATTTATTATTTTTCCTTAATGGGTTCCTCTATATGCTTCTTTTTTTGTTAAAAGGGTTACATTTGATTGGATAAATTGAACGGCACAGTGAAAATAATTATTTTTAACTATGATAAAACACCGAATTAAGATACAAGGCCTTGAGCAAATTAATTAAAACTGGATAGCCCAATCTAATCTTATATCAATGATTTCTCTGTTTTATGAAATTAAAATATATAGCTTAAAATTGCGCTACAATCTGATTTAATTTATCAAAACTATACTTTTTAGTAACACAAAAGCATGTATGTCATATGCCCATACTCCATTCTCAAATCAATACCTTTTCTACAAATCGTGGTTTAACTATTCTAAATTCTTGCATATATTTGGATTTATAACATAAATTCTTCTATATATGAATTTTCAGTTAAAGTATTTTTCATAGACAGTTGTAACAATAAGAATATTAAGCTCTATGGTTCACAATATGGTAAGTATAATATTTCCAAATTACTGTATAACTCAAAAATAATACTTCAAATCAAATGATGTATTATTTTTATACTTACCATCAATTATGGCACATGTGTTGATAAACAAAGATGTAATATTGTGAATTCTTGTAAATTTTTCAACCATCTCTAAAACTTCTTTGGGTTCCATTAGTGATGACAATAATCCTCTGCTTACATATAAAATCATATATGTTTCATTTTTAACTGAGTCGGCACTATTCAACACGATTTCTAAACTCTTCTCAAAACCAAGAGTATGGTTAGTCAAACCTAAATTAAAATTAATTAGCTTTTGAACATACTTCGAAAAACAGTATATCATGTGAAAGATTATATGTTGTGTTTTTCTATACATATAATTATTTATTTATACAATAAAAGGTGGCCACTTTTCACTAACTAAACAGATTGTCTACTGCTCTGTTTATCTTCTATTGTGCCAAATATGAGAGTATGTTCTGTTACCGACACAGATGCAGGAGGATTTTATTTGATGCACAGCACTCTATTTTGCTGGGTTGCATCTGAAGGCAGCTAAGTAGATTTGGAATGATGTATTCTGAATTGAGTTCAGCCTGTTTAAAATATAGTTTTACTGGCATTTGTGTATACCACATTGCCCTATTCTATTTCGGATCCAATGCTTTGTACATTTTAAGTAACTATTAGTTCCTCTTTTTTACTGTGTCAGTGTTTTTCTTAAATTTGTGCGCATTACGCAATTACTTTAATATATATATACATATACATATATATATATATATATATATATATATATATATATATATATATATATATATATATATATCGTCGGTACAATGCCAAAACCACGAATGTGCAAATTTGATGTTTTGAGAAAAATGCGTTTTAAACATTGAAGACATTGCTAAAAATAGAGATTTACTTGTGTGGTACTTAAACACTATTGAAAGTTTTATTTTTGTAAAACATTAAATAGTGTCGGTTAAAAGTTTAAAAAATTCACATTCGTGTTTTTGGTTTTGTAAAATAAGTAAAAAAAATATTCGTGCAATTAAAAAAGTACACATTTTAAAGAGAAAATGTTTAATGCGTTTTTTAATATCATGAAAATTATCAAAACACAAAAAAACATCATTTTAAATTCTTTAGAATGAATTGGTAACTTAAAAATAAATAAGACAAAGAAAAAACTTCTCAAATTATTCAAAATAGAAAAAGATAAACGTTATTATAAAACACAAAAATCTTTGGAATTAATGGTAACTTACTTAAAACTAAATAGAACAATAAAAAACTTCTTTTAATAAGAAAAGGTTTTTTTAATCTTGGTCGCTGCCAGTCTCTGAGTTTTCATCTATATCCGGCTCAGGTAGGTTATCCCTAATGTCGCGGCTTGTTTTTAAAGATTTATAAAAATTATGATAAGCCCTAGGAATCGTTAGGTCTTCACACATTTTTTGTAAATCTTTTTTCTTTGCTTCACTAATAGGTAGGTCAGTTGCATAAGCTTTGTTTATTAAAGTTGTTGTGGGACGACCACGGTTTTTAGTTTTGCGGCAGTCTATTTCAGTAAAATCTTCAGAAAAAACAGTTTTGTAATAAAGTTTTGATGGCTGCTCTTTCAAATAGCGAAGCAAATTCTTCTCCAGGGAATGTTAAAACTAAGAGAATTAATGCTTGAAAAAGCTTTAAAGTCAAAAAATTCATCAAACAACATGTTTTTTACATTAAAAAGCTCCGGTGATACACGAGCATCTCTTATTAATTGTGCCCAGCCACCAGGTGTATACACTGGTACATACTTTGCCTCCATTTCACTGTGACCAGTTTCAAAAAAACGGTGATCAATAACCTTTAAGGACTGATGATTGATAAGGAGTTGCATACACATAGAAGCAAATATAGAATTCTTTTGCTGTCCGCCACATCCATCTGACATCATACGAACGGATTTTATTTCAGAGTGCGACATGATAAAATCATACACACAAGAGGCTATGTCATTTGCCCCTCGTTTACCCTGCGTTTCATCACAGAGATAGCATTAACTTTTTGATTACCCAAATTGTACATTGTCAGATTGTAGACTGCTAGCTTTCGCAAATAGAAAATTTGACCTTCCGATCCTTTCGGAGTACTAAGAACAGCTATTGCAGATCAAAATTAAAAGCTAAAACTTGAGGATCTTTTTTGGCTATAATTTTGTCTTCATCACGAGCTTCTCTTGCGACGGTTTTTCTATCTAAATGTTTTTTAAACTCATCTTCCGTTTGCCTTTTTTCTTCCTCGGTTAAAGAGTTTTGCGCCAAGCATCTTTTGCATTGGTCTTTTTTTGGTTTGAAAAAATCTAAATTGTGTTCTTGAAATACTTGCCGGTATTTTTCAAAAGTAACCGGTTTAAAATTCTTTGTAATGCAAATTTCCTTATACATTCTGTGCATTATCGATAAATTTAGAGAAGGGTCTAGATATTTTTTGGTACTAGAAGCCCGGCAATAATGCGACTCTACTGATGGGAAAGAAAGGATGTGTTCTCGTATAAACGCTTCAGCATTGTCGGATAGCTTATTAGATGGAGTGTGTTTTCCGCGCCTATCTTTATCCAAAAAACCACTAGAAGAACACTTTTTTAAAGAGCTACGGACTAAGACATCCGTTATATTCAATGTAGCCATATAAAACTCCCTGCATACATTGTGTTTTGTACCATCAACGGTAAAAAAATATTTGGACGTGAAAGTTTTTCGGGAATTTTCAATATTCCGTGTCGTGCGTTTTTTTAAATTTTGTTCTATGCGGCTTCTTATGAATTCGCGCTGGTCATCCAATGCATTTTAAACTACGAAAATCCATATAAATTTTCAGGCGATTCTCTTCATTAACAAGTTGAATACATTTGTGTTTTAGTTTGCCAAGGCACGGAGTTGATAAAAGAGGACGAGCAGGCTTCTCAACTCCTCTATGTCCAGTGTAGGATTCACCCTTCACTCTTTTCATCTTCCTTATATTTTTTTCCAGGCACGGAGTTGAGAAAAGAGGACGAGCAGGCTTCTCAACTCCTCTATGTCCAGTGTAGGATTCACCCTTCACTCTTTTCATCTTCCTTATATTTTTTTCCACGACATCTTGTTGATTTTTCTTTTCTTTACAGGTTTCTTCTCTGTCGGTTTTTCTGTCCCTTGGATACTTTGGGATCCTTGATTAAGACTATGATCAGAAGAATTAGATGAGTCGCTGTCTGATCCACTTGTTGATGGTTCATAATTATCCGAGGAGGAATCGGAAAGTTCTAAATCATCTAAAAGTTCTTCTCTGGATATCGCCGGAAAAGTTGTAGGGTGCATAGAAGAAGTAGATGACTGTGGTTCGTTCTCAACAAATTTTTGTTGCAACTCTGCAATAGTAGAATGGCCATTACTTGTGTCAACTACAAAAAAAAATTTGATGAGAAACTGTGAAGTACTTAAAACCAATACACGGATTAGATTAGTTATTTTTTTAATATACAATAAAATTTAGTTACAAACACACATCTGCACTGTAAAGTACAATAATTTACACTCTTTTGATAACACATTTGCGCATACTCGCGCGGACCCACCCATGCTTGCAGACAAGCCCATTATTTTTATTATTATTACTATTGTTCTTGTTATTAATATTATTACTATACTTGTTAATATGTCTTATTTTGCTTACCTTTTGAATCCAATTTCCTACTCAGCTCCAATATTTTTTGCGTACGAGAACTCATCTTATACAAATAAACAATTTCACCAATCTTATAAATTTTTTATGCCGAAAACACGAATGTGGCACATTCACTATTTTGGATTTCACAAACTCACTTAACCTGCAATGCCAAAAACACCAATGTGGTACATTCGTGCCTTAGGTATTGAAACAACTGCTAAACTCCCACTTTCGCAAATTAAACATCGGGCGTAGAGGGCGGTTAGACTCGCGATGCACATTCGTGACTTTGGCATCGAATACTTTCAAGGTTAAGACGTCTGCTAAAGCACATAGGCGAAAAATGCAAAATTTGCACATTCGTGGTTTTGGCATTGTACCGACGATATATATATCTATATCTTCGAAGGGGACGAAATTCAATATTCTGCGTGGTATTAGCCAGGAAACTAGTTGTTATCCTCTTCGAAGAACGGTCAAACTGATATGTCGAAATTATTAATATTTTGACTTAAACGGAGGTATATAGTAGAGTTTATCTTCCATATAGACGCACCTCGTATTTTA
This sequence comes from Galeruca laticollis, assembly GCA_963921935.1. Taxonomy (NCBI): domain Eukaryota; kingdom Metazoa; phylum Arthropoda; class Insecta; order Coleoptera; family Chrysomelidae; genus Galeruca; species Galeruca laticollis. Next base: position 170,304,905 of record OY998180.1, read on the forward strand.
TGAAATTTTAATTTATTTTATTTCATACGATATATATATATATATATATATATATATATATATATATATATATATCGTATGATGGGTAGTGACCGTTGAACACATCTTTATTTTTAATAAACTTTTCAGCATGCTAACGATCGGGCACTTATAGCCAGACAAAGCTTGGACTACTTCCATCGGGCTCAAATTCATCTCATACTTTGGCCCTCCAAGGTCCTCGGATTTGTCCCAATTGAACATGTGTGGGACATAGTCGGTAGAAGATTACAAACTCCCAAATATTACCGAAATAAAATACTTTTAACTGGGTGTTCGGGTTTATATGTCACTGAGTATATTATATATATATATATATATATATATATATATATATATATATATATATATATATATATATAACTGCAAGCAATCTAGTAGGGATGCGGTCAACATAGGGCTGACCAAAAGAAAACTATTTTTTGACTAGTTGAGCTTTCGAAAATTGTTTATTTCCTTCATCAGAACATCTACAATGGACAAAAATTTTTTCAAATTAATAAAGCTGAACATATATTTGAAAAAAACACAATTGACTCACCAAAATAAGTTTTGAAAATTATCCATCAAGAAAATCACAAGAGTTTTAACAGGAGCATGAAATTAATTAACAAAAATCGAGATAAAAACAATTTTCTGACGGTCTAAACATTTAAAATGATCATATCTACAATAACTTGTAGAAATGTAAAAACTTTGAATTAACACAACAATTAAAATACAGTAAGAATGAATATTGAAAACGATATACCAAGGGAGAAAGGTATCTATTTCAAAGTTAGTAATTATTGGTTTTTGTCACGAAACAAAAAGAAGACCAATTCTTCTAATGATATTATTAGCAGATTAGATATCGAATATATTTATACAGTGATGATATGAATTGGTGTTGTAAAATAATATACAGGGTGATATATAAATGTTGAAGTCAAGAAATGAAATAACTTAAGTTATTCTACAAAGTTAATAGATAGGTATAGATTTTGCTAAGTCCATCAAGATCAGACTTTTTGTTTAGACAGTTATTTAAATTTCTATGTATGACACATCTCAAGAAAAAGTCTCTTATTGTAATTTTTCTCCCTTGCAAGTATTTTAGTATTATGAAAACTCATAGAGAGGATTATATAACACGCTCTGAACAACTTTTATCTGAAACTAAATATTATAAAAACATTCCTAGGAATCCTGTCTGTACATTGCAGCAGAAGGCTAATAAGTAGTAACCTCATTTGAGAAATCTAAATTAATTCCTAAGGAGTTGGCTCAAAAACTTAGATTTTACAATAATTCCTAGGTTTTATGCACTGCCTAAGATTCATAAGCAGAATTTAGCGATGAGACCTATAATATCATCGCTCGACTCTCCTAAGGGGCACATTGCACAATATTTAACAGACATTTTGACCAAGTCTTATAATTTTGAAAATGATTATAACATCAAAGATTCTTTCATGTTTAGTAGTTTTATAAATAATCTCGTTATTCCAGATGGTTTCGTTCTTGTCAGCTTTGATGTGGTCTCACTTTTTGCAAATTTACCCTTAAATGTCATTTTAGACAGCATTTCAGCACATTGGGATGATATTCAACCTCATTGTCCACTGACTTTATCAGCTTTTAGGGAGGCACTTCAATTTGTTTTTGATTCTAACGTTTTCGTTTTCAATGATAAATTTTATAAACAGATTTTTGGCACCCCAATGGGGTCTACTTTACCACCAATATTAGTTAATTTCGTTTTGGATGACCTCATTGAGCATTCTATTGATTCTTTAAGTTTTCCAATTTCTTTCGTCAAAAGGTATGTGGATGATTTGATTCTCGCCCTTCCTAATTGAATTTGTTCAACTCTTATAATGAGAACTTACAATTTACTGTCGAGAAAGAAGAAAATGGTATTTTACCGTTTCTAGACATGAAAGTGCATAGGGGAGATGACAATATTATAAGAACTTCTTGGTATAGAAAACCAATATTTAGTAATAGATTTATCAGTTATTGGTCATGTCATCCTCCCAAAATGAAAACAAATTTAATTCTCTACCTTCGGGATAGGGTGAGAAAATTATCTCATCCAGATTTCCTAAATAATGATCTAATTGCATTGAAAAACATTTTATTTCAAAACTCATACCCTCGAAGTATGATAAACAAATTTTTAAACAACAATCCAACAATTTTTATTAAAAATAAAGATGTATCTGATTCAGCCCACAGTACAGATTTGTATTTTGGTTCACTACCATACATACCTGGTTTAACACCTGACCTGCTTAAAGTTCTGAAGGGTTCAACTACTGTTAAGGTTGCAACCTATAATTTACTTACGATTAACAACCTTTACACTAAGGTCAAGTCAAGGTTGGGCTTACAGGAGATGTCTAATCTAGTTTACAGCATTCCTTGTAACGAATGTGATCAAATTTATATAGGCCAGACTTCTAGATGTTTATCTGGGAGACTGACTTCACATAAGAGCGACTGTAATACTGGAAAGTTGTCTTGTTCTTTGGCGGAACACGTTATTGTTGGTAAACATACTATGAGTTTTGATAATACTAAAATACTTGCAAGGGAGAAAAATTACAATAAGAGACTTTTTCTTGAGATGTGTCACATACATAGAAATTTAAATTGTCTAAACAAAAAGTCTGATCTTGATGGACTTAGCAAAATCTATACCTATCTATTAACTTTGTAGAATAACTAAGTTATTTCATTTCTTGACTTCAACATTTATATATCACCCTGTATATTATTTTACAACACCAATTCATATCATCACTGTATAAATATATTCGATATCTAATCTGCTAATAATATCATTAGAAGAATTGGTCTTCTTTTTGTTTCGTGACAAAAACCAATAATTACTAACTTTGAAATAGATACCTTTCTCCCTTGGTATATCGTTTTCAATATTCATTCTTACTGTATTTTAATTGTTGTGTTAGTTCAAAGTTTTTACATTTCTACAAGATATTGTAGATATGATCATTTTAAATGTTTAGACCGTCAGAAAATTGTTTTTATCTCGATTTTTGTTAATTAATTTCATGCTCCTGTTAAAACTCTTGTGATGTTCTTGATGGATAATTTTCAAAACTTATTTTGGTGAGTCAATTGTGTTTTTTTCAAATATATGTTCAGCTTTATTAATTTGAAAAAATTTTTGTCCATTGTAGATGTTCTGATGAAGGAAATAAACAATTTTCGAAAGCTCAACTAGTCAAAAAATAGTTTTCTTTTGATCAGCCCTATGTTGACCGCATCCCTACTAGATTGTTTGCAGTTTTATATATATATATATATATATATATATATATATATATATATATATATATATATATATATAATATACTCAGTGACATATAAACCCGAACACCCAGTTAAAAGTATTTTATTTCGGTAATATTTGGGAGTTTGTAATCTTCTACCGACTATGTCCCACACATGTTCAATTGGGACAAATCCGAGGACCTTGGAGGGCCAAAGTATGAGATGAATTTGAGCCCAATGGAAGTAGTCCAAGCTTTGTCTGGCTATAAGTGCCCGATCGTTGGCTTGCTGAAAATTTGGTGTATATTTTGGGGAGAAATATGGGCGAATTATCTTTTTGTGAAACAGAAAGATAAGTAGGTAAAACCGTCAATTAGGCTAAAACCTCTTACCTTGATAAGATGATCGATTTTCCGGCTTTCTTTCCTTCTTCAATCCTCCCTTTACTTCCCGGTATAAAATGGACTGTAATTTCGTGCTTATTGCGAGGTTAAAAACATCACAATTCACAGAGAAAAATGAATATAATTTCAAGTCTTTTCGCACTGAGGATTCAATTCAAAGTCTATATCGAATACCGAATGTCAGTGTTGAGGAAATTCATCCAATCGATGATACGGGCATTTTTACAAAATATATACATTTTGGTCATGAGTGTATTGTTTTTCAAAAAATAAAGGGACATTGAATAAAATGAATTAAATTTAACATGAAGCGTGAACATATGAGGTTCCAATATTTCTTGAATGTATTGATGTGCCCCTGATGAATGTATCGATATTACCCCTGATGAAGATTAAAGGTGACCTTGAGCCATAAGCAATGGCACTCCATAATGCAACTCCTACAGTGCTATGTACATACAGTTCAACAAAAAATTGAGGGTTATGACATTCGCCTCATCTCTTTCTCACCCTCACTCTACCATCATGCATGTCCAGGGAGAACCGGGATTCATCACTGAAGACAATAGTGTTCCTGATTTCACAGTAGTCGTTCTTGGCCCACTGAAATCGATTTCTTTGTTGTTCCAGAGTTCAAGGTAACACCAAATGAGGTTGGTATGAAAAAAGTCGAAATCTTTGTATCCGCCTATAAATACTTCGCATTCCAAGGGCCGTTCTATGTTCTGCAAACCACTGAGTTGCTATTGCCCTTGTCAATCAGAAATGATCTCTTAGAAATAACCTTAGGCGACGATCTTGACCCTCTGTTGTCCTGTGCCTCTGGCTCTTCGTATTTGGCCTTCTTGGTGCCATCTCTGATAACATCTAACAACAGTATCCACACTGCTGTTTATTCTACCAGCAATTTCTCGACAGCCCAGCTTCCCGAAGACCAACAATTCGACCTCTCTCGAACTCGGTTAACTGCTGATAATTTACATTTCTTCGCACTCTAGGCATGTTAAACACTTGTCAATTCTTGTAAGGCAACGTTTAAAACCACTGTACTCGAATACATTCTGTATTCTGATATCGGAATGGGCTGGTTCATCCAGTACTTACAGCAAAAAAATAATTGAATAAAAACAGGAATATTCAACTGATAGCGTTCAAACTCTAATCTTGTATCAAGACTTTTATGATAAACATGTTAGTGAAACATTTTTGAAATAAAATATTTATTGGGTGTTCGGGTTTCTATGTCACTAAGTATATATTATGTGGATTTTAAGTGGTCTACTATCTCCAAATTTGTCTTATTTAGTACAATGTTTGTTAGCGTTTATTTAGTTGTATTTCTGATGAATTTTAATGACATTAATAAATATCTGTACCTCCATCTCAGATCAGCACACTATTTGACATACAGTGTTGGGAACATTACGAGGGAACATACGTTTTACCGTCAATGTGTTAGAAAGAGACAAAATACATGTAAATTCAGTGTATTACTCCTCTTCGCTAACAGGGTATCATAAAGTGAGAAACGAAATAACTGTGTAATGGGATGTCTGCAGGTACCGCCTTCGAGAAGTGTACAGTAGCTCTTATGTCTGACTTTTACTTACAGTTTTAAATAAACAAATTAGAAATGCATTCAGGCTATTACTAGTCACTTTACCACAGCAAAATGTTGTATAAACAACTCATTATGTTAAAGATCGCAATGAAAGAAGTTAATGTTAGAAATACAGATGTATAATGTGAACAGTTTAGTTTATTAATTGAGAAATAATAAGATTGTACTAAACTGATAGCTTAATGCAATGAACAATAAAAAAAATCAGCATTACGTTCGTTTATCCCTTCATGATTAATTTACAAAGAAATAATTCAGCAGTAATAATCTAATTCACTATATTAGTTCAGTTAGTATTGGAATACATAACATAACATGCGAAATAAAATTTGTATTAATAATAATATGTGTTTCCAAATATCTCAATTCTCATTTTTCGCTAACAGGATCTCATAAGTGGAAAACCCACAACACCGGCCTCTTACAAATTCTTTGTAGCTACTAACAGTATTGCCAATTTTCATTGTATATTTATATTAATTGTAAAATGCATTGTTCTAACACGAGAACAAGTTATAAGAAGATTTTAATTATGATAATTCAAGAGGTTGTAACAGATCAAGATATACTTGATTCCATCTATTCGTTTGAATATTTTATTGTAATGCTGGAAATTGTTCTAGTTTTCAGATTTGGTAACGTGAAATTGGTCTCGAAACATCTGCTGTGTTTCGAATGTGGTATCTTTATCGTTTGTATGCAAATGAGAACGAATTCTTTGTGTAAACACACACACAGTACAAATTAAAAAAAAACGAAAATCAAAATAAAATCGTATTCTAATGAAAATGCCTAGAATTTTTAAATAAAAGTTATATTATGATATGTAATAAATTAAAAAAGAAAACTTCTTAATTCTTCTATGAGCTTAAATCAAATCTTCGAATAAATCCCCGTTTTGAGCTAAGCAGTAACCGAGACGGTTATAAAATTCTTGCCGAACACGTAAGAGCGTTTCAGGTGATATTTGCATACAAATTTGCAAAATTTGTTCCCTTCCCATTTTTTTTTAATACAGTCCGAATCGTTTTCGGATCAACATCAAAATCCTTTGCTAAATGAGTGGACGATTGTAGGGGATTATTATTTTCCACACTGGCACAAATTAAAATATCTCTTTCTTCTTTTTCGGGTTGGGTTTTACGATTTTGTGTACGCGGTCCATATTTAGTAGGATTGACACATCCATGCTCTTCAAAATTTTTTATAACCGTTCTCACTTGTTTTTTGCTAATTGGTTGGGCATTTTCGAATGCCACAATAAACAAATTTTCTGCTATTTCTCGATATGAATGACCCTGGTAGTACCATTTTACAATTTGCACTTTATGGTGTACTTGCATACTCATTTTAATAAGATTTGCAAAAGATCGTTACTCATTCGCAAACAAACGTTTAGTGAAGTACCCAGATTGTACACTTGAACATTTTCAAGAGGCGCACGCGCGATACGTATTCGTCTGGTATAATAATCTACGCTGGCTTTTAATTCTCTGTCTCATGATTGTCCTTCTCTAACACACTGGTAACGCCATGTGACCATTATAATTTACCTTTGGCCGTGAGAGGTTATTGTTTTACGTTGAAATTAAATGTGATTGATTTCTCTCACAAATAAGAAGGAAAGTTTTAAGGGCACGCGTGGATTGAAAATGAAGAGAGGGGACAGATAAAAGTAGAAGAATTAGAGCTGTAAGCGAAATCGTTTTATCACGAGCGTAGGAAACAGGCGGTTTATATTGAGATATTTTTGTACATACAAGACAGTAAACAAATATTAGCATACGACTTATTTATGTTATGATACCCTGTTAAAGAAAATGGTGATACACTGAAAACACTTGTTTTATTACAACATATTGTCGGTTTTGGACTCTGTATTGTTGCCATAGATTATTCCTTATGATGTTAATGGAAATTATTATGCTTATATTCATTAATTGTACCCTCAATATCGACGAATGTAATTTTTTTTAGCTATCTTCCAGTGATTTATTAGTGGTACTTATTTCAAATACCTATTAGGTAGGTTTTAATTTATTGTTCAAATCATATTAGCGTGTACTACCCGAACTGATATAGTGAATTAGTTTATTACTACTGAATTATTTCTTTGTAAATTAATCATGAAGGGATAAACGAAAGTAATGTTGATTTTTTTATTGTTCATTGCATTAAGCTATCAGTATAGTACAATCTTATTATTTCTTAATTAATAAACTAAACTATTCACATTACACATCTGTATTTCTAACATTAACTTCTTTCATTGCGATCTTTAACATAATGAGTTGTTTATACAACATTTTGATGTAGTAAAGTGACTAGTAATAGCCTGAATGCATTTCTAATTTGTTTATTTAAAACTGTAAGTAAAAGCCAGATAAAAGAGCTACTGTACGCTTCTCGAAGGCGGTGCCTGCAGACATCCCATTACACAGTTATTTCGTTTCTCACTTTATGATACCCTGTTAGCGAAGAGGAGTAATACACTGAATTTATATGTATTTTGTCTCTTTCTAACACATTGACGGTAAAACGTATGTTCCCTCGTAATGTTCCCAACACTGTATACGTAATGTTCTATACATGCTTTTTTGGATTTTTCAATTTTCTCACTAAAATGTATCAAAGAGTTCGATGTGTTTTCTTCATTTTAAGATATTTTCCAAAATCCTATGTGTTACAATGAAAATATTGATGAAGTCCTAAATGCTTTCCATAAAAAATACAATTTACTATAGAAATAAATAATGATATGTTTTCTGATTATGAATCTCATTTGGGATGGTAGAAAGATACTTACTAAATGATATACATAATCAACATGATCGTATTTGTATTGTTTTTTAAATCATGACAAAAACCCTAACTTAAGTGTAATTATTGGGTCTAACAGATCTAGCAATTTTGTTACTGAAATTTAGACCAGAAACTCTTGAAAAAGTTGTGAAGAGACTTTAATTGCTGGTAATTTCAACATGAAATATATAAATGAAATAATATCTATAAATAATAAGGAACCTACATAAATATGCATTTTCAGCGTGACTCTATATTTTGTGCTAAGGGTAGTATTATGGACATACATCCAACTTTAAGGGCTTAGACCTCAGTATTGACTGCTTTTCTCATGGATACGTAACTCTTTCAAGTTTTACTTCCGATTTGTTCGTATTAACGAAGTCAGCAGCAAACATTGTTTATAGAGAAATTCTATAATCAAAAACAGTAAATCCACATTTTAATCTCTTTTTTTATATAAATTACACCCATGTGAAACCGGTGCGGGTCGCTAGTTAAGTTATTATTTACAAAATTCAAAAGTAAAGCACGTACTATGCCAACTTCAAATATAGTTTATTTGATCCCATGTAACGAATGTCCAAAAAAATACATTGTAATGACTACCAAACATTAAAAATAAATTGAACAGCTCTACACAAACATGAGACATAGACTAGACATACATTCAATTTCAAAGACAGAAACATTGTAACTAGGAACAGCAATTGCAAAAAACAAGCAATAAACAACAAATCGTACATTAAAAATATTGTTTGCATTTATAACAATCTCCTTAAGAATTGTAAACAACCACACTAACCTTAATAATAAATAAATCGCATTAAATAACATGACATTTTTGTGATACACCTCATATTTGCTCAAATAATTTTTGTTATAAATTATTTATGTCTATTCTTTTATTTAAAATCAATTTTGTTATTTTGGATTATTGAAAATGTTTTATATTCAAGATGAACTTAAACCCAAGAAAATCTAAAAAAAATATTATTGAGTGGTTTACAATCAACTTTCAGTTACTGCAATTATTTTAGGTGTTATTATTTGAATTTTTTATTAAATCATTTATAAATCTCTACCGTTTTTGATTCTATTTTAAAGCTTCTTCAGATTTTTTCTGAGTTGGAGTCTAGTAGAAATACACTACAACGTAACCAATGAGGGCTTTTCTTATTTACACCCAAAATTGAAAATTAATCATTCATATTAATGGTTTTGTATAATCATAAATAATTAGAACGAAAAAAGTAACCACCTTATATAATATTGAAGTTGATGTGGTAAACCAATTGGACATGTTCTAAAATAAACTTACCTGGTTCACTAATTATAGCATCAATGTATTTTTCTAAATTTTGAATATAACTGGTGGTAGCTTGTTTTAGAACTGGGGTATTGTCCAACAAATATTGACCATATAATATATTACAATCATTTTCAAGATAAGTAAAATTTGAACTTATTGTTGAAACAGAAACTCTGTCACCTTCATTCAATACGGATAACATTCCTTTGGCTAAAATTAATGAACCATTAAAATATAAATGTACAACAGTTTAGGGCCATATTTTAATTTTGCGTACTTTTAAATCAAATCATGCAGTTAAAAAATAGCTGGCAGTCAGAGGAAATAGACCATATTTTAATGACCCTGAACTTGGCAGACATCCGATAAAAAATGTTTATCTAGAGATACTTAGAGAAAGAGTAAAGTAACTAAAAACTCCTAAGTGAATTTTGTCCCTTGTCTCGGCATTTTCATGTGGTTAATTTCGAAAAAAAAACTTTTTATAAATAATTTTTTATAATCAAAAATAATTTGTCTTTGCTCTCAAAGTTTTTTAAATTGTTGTCAAAGTTTTTTAAATTGTTAAAAATGAATCTACTTTCAGTTATTTGAATCATTAAACGATTCTCTAAATGTGGTTTTTTCCATTTTTCGAAATTTACCTCAAATTTTTTGATGAGACCTGAAAAATTCACATCTGGTTTTTTTATTTTTTCTATTTTTCAACTTTTTTCGATGGTACAAGAAAACAATTTTTTTTTTAAATTTTTTAATGACTGATATTGTTAAAATAAATTTTCTTAAATCGAAATTCCACTTTTTAATTATGCTGAAAAGCATATGTGGAGTTTTTTATTTATTTTTTATAGATTAAATAATATGACCATTCAAACATTTTTTATATTATTTAAATAAAAAACTAAACCCACGTGTGCTTTTAAGCCTAATTAAAAAGTGGAATTTTGATTTTTAATATGTATCCGTAATTCAAAAATTTTTTTTTCTTAATATGTAATAAAAAGTGAAAAAATAGAAAAAACAAGAAAACCACATGTGAATTTTCAAAAAATCTTCAAATTGCTTTTTGTGCATTTAAGTTAAGTCTCACCAAAAAATCTGTAATAAATTTCAAAAATGGAAAGAAACCACATTTAGAGAATCATTTAATGATTAAAATAATTGAAACTAGATTAATCTTTAACAATTTAAAAAACTTTCGAGAGAAATGATAAAACTATTTTTTATTAGGGTCAAGTGGGGTAAATGTAAACAGGGATAATTGTAGACGTTCATAATATGGATTCAAATCTGCCGCGTTTCGCTTGTCAACCACCGTTACGCGATATTTACTCCCTCCACAATACCGTGCTGGCGTAACTGAAAGCTTAGCACATGTGTTTCAGTCAGCGTTGCCAGAGCTGGTACAATTGTATCAATTTGATACATTTTCACACTTCTTGTACAAAAATACAATTTCACTATTTTTGGTACATTTTTGACTAATTACATTTTCAGATAATAAAATACTTACCCGAAATATTTTTTATATAATTCACGTATACAAAATTCACTTTGTGACATCGAAAACTGTCACAAAATAACCATTACAGCATCGTTGCTGGTAACTTTTTATACAGTTGGAGGCACTGTTTAGCTTATGGCTAACAAACTTTTATTGTTGACATTGGTCGGTGGACACTTGACTTGATAAATTTTGAAGAATTTAAATAAAAACAATAATATTAAATATTTTTTTTTTCACTATTTATTGACAATCAGAATGAAATACAATCTATAAGTCAATTTGCTGGCTAGTACAATAAAATTAACAATACATATTGTACATCTGTGGCGTGGAGAGGTGGGGCATCCAATGATGCTTCCTCAGTTTACTCGGAGATCTAGTGGCCAGATTCTTCTGAGTCTTCTGTTGAGGGTAGTTTGTAGTAGTGGTTGTAGCATTGGATTTGGATGGTCTTCTAGTCTGTTGTGATGCTTGATGTTATTTTCTTGAATTACGTTTTTTACATATGGAATCTTGAGGTCGTTATGTAAGGTTCTGTTTGACACATACCATGGTGCATTCGCCATGGATCGGATTATTTTTGACTGGGCTCTCTGGATGATGGAGATATTGGAATTACTTGCGCATCCCCAAAGCTCTGCACCATATGTCCATATTGGCTTTAATACCGTTTTGTAAATCAGTAGTTTGTTATCTATTGAGAGTATGGAGTTTCTGCCTATAAGCCATTGGATTTCTTTAATTTTTAAGTCTAGCTGTTTCCTTTTTTTTACTATGTGGTGTTTCCAGGTAAGTTTTCGGTCAAAGTGGAGTCCAAGGTACTTAACTTGATTGCTCTGGGGTATTCTCACTTGGTTAATGTTGACTGGTGGGCAGTTCCCTTTTCGGAGTGTAAATGTTATGTGATTAGATTTTGACTCATTTACTTTTATCTTCCATTTTTCCAACCATACTTCCATCATATTTAGATGGTCCTGTAGGTAGTTGGATGCTATCACTGGGTCTGAATGAGTTGCAAAAATGGCAGTATCATCTGCAAATGTTCCAATAGTAGTGTTGTCAGTTGTGGGTAGATCATGCGTGTATATTAAATATAGGAATGGTCCTAGGATACTTCCAATATTAAATATAAACAATATATGGTAAGTCATGATTTGTAATGTCAATCGTATGAATTAGAATTTCTAATTTTTCAGCATTGAAATTTTGTCACGTGCAGAACAAATGACAGAATTATGAACGTAAATGGAAGCAAATCAAAAACATAAATACCATATATTTGTTTCGATTTTTCAGGTGGAAAATCATTAACTGCATTATCAGTAATATTGCGAAGTTCTGGTGTAGTCCATGATAATTCACTGTTTGGTTCCATATTCAAAAATTGCGAACTATGTAATAGTAACTTAATGAACATTCAAATTTAAAATTTATAACTTCTGTTACTTGTATATTTTCATGAAAAATATTTTTGCATGTTCATTATAAAAAATAGTATGTAAAACTTTTATCACAATGACGTTTTGTAGTACTCGTGCATTGCGTAACTCACCGCTTCGCGGTTCGTTACGCAAACTGCACTCGTACTACAAAATGAGTCATTGTGACACTTGTTTTAGAATATACTATTGAATAACAGGAATTATATACTTAAATAAATCAAAAACAGTAAATCATTATCAAAGCTCCAGCGGTTATTTGGTTGCCTATGCTTTATCATTTGATTCGCGTGGGTCCACGCTGTGTTGGCTGGGAATCACCGGTCTTCGGAAAAGTTCCCAGGTGCTCTATTCTGCAACATGAGAGAGTGCTCGTGCACGAATACTCATCGATAGGAGTACTCTCTCACTCATCGCTCACATGGTCCTTAAAAACCATATTCACGATGATTCGACTCGTCTACTACATTTTGTCCAGAGTTGCCAAGTGGAACGACTACCTTTGAACTATTATTAGTTCTAATGTATATATAAACATAACCATCATAGAGAAATAAACATAACCATCATAGAGAAATAAACTTGATTTGTCTATGATAACCACACATTTCCATTTTGAGAAGATATGTTTTTCGACTGGATGTATTGTGATGTGAGAAAGTGTTACTGTTTTTATAATAATTTATTGAAAAGTAAATGTTGTGTGAGGCTTTATTTAGTCGAAAATGCTTGATAAAATTAAAATTGGACCAAGACCAAGAAAGGATCTTGACGTTGGTAATAAAGGCGAGGTATATTATCATTTGCAGCTCGTTCTTCGGGATCTTTAACATTGTCTATTAGCATTTGCATCACTAAATCGTCATCAATCACTTTAAAAACAATAAATAAACAATTAAACTCCAAAAGCGACAAAACCTAAATGAATTTTATTTAATCATAGACTAAAGAGACATGCCCTATGTCCGTTTTAATTTCATTGGCCTTTATAGGTCTAATTCCGTGACTAAACACAATGTGCGCAAGTCCATTCTCTCAAAATCTCATCATTCTCTTGGTTTTACCCAGAAGAGTACTACCTTAGGAGTAGATAAGCATTCTCTTACCTTTCAGAATAAGAATTTTATAATTTTAGGAGAGTGACATGCGCAGTAAAGCTAAATTGTGAGAGAGAGCTCCTACAGGACAACTCACACAAGTTTGTGAATAGGGCCCCTGAACTTTTAGACAACGTTCAGCAGTCACGTGTAATGTTTCCGTGCGAACGAATGTTTATGTTGGTTTTTATTTTTCAGTAACAAAATACTGAATTCTGGTACATTTTCGAATAATATTTGGTACATTTTAATAAATGACACTGGCAACACTGGTTTCAGTCCGTCACACGTCCGAGAACAGCCAGGGGTGAAAAATTTGTAAACTCCAACGGACATTATAACAAAATATTCGGTGTTTTGGCGTTTGTTTGACGTAAGTAATTACGATTTTTTGGCAACATAATTATAATATATATATATATATATATATATATATATATATATATATATATATATACCATTAAATGGCACATAATGGTATGTTTATTGGCTCGGGCAGCCTATGGGTTTCCATGCGATAAAAACGAACTACAAGAACTCGTCAAAACCTAGGTTGAGAGTAAAAACATTCAAACGCCATTCAAAAATAATAAGTCCGGAGATGACTAGTACTACGATTTCTTAAAGCGCCATCCTAGGCTATCAGTGAACAAACCAGAACATCTTCAAAAACTGCGCAAGGTTGCTAGAAAACCCGAAGTCATCTATTATTTCTACAACACCCTGGAAAAACAGTAGATAAAAATTTGCATAGCATTGACATATCCTGCTTCGTACTTAATGCAGATGAGAGCGGTTTTCCAAGTGACCCAAGACGCATTCGAGCCATTTGTTGCAAAGGAAAACCACTTTGCAGAGGATCGGGAGGAAGTGGTAGGGAAAATACTACTGTCCTAGCTTGTGTTGGGGCAGATGGGCCTGCCCTGCCACCACTCATTGTATTTAAAGGAGCTGCAGTACAGCCGAAATGGACGTCTCAGAACTGTTTCCCAGGTATTCTATACGCAACATCGAACAACGGGTGCATGAAGGAACCCCAGTTTTTTTCCTGGTTTACAAAAGGGTTTATTGCCCATATTGACAAGGTTAGAAATGAAAGAAACTTGCCCTTGCAAACTGCTTTGCTACTCTTCGACAGCCACACTAGTCATATGAGCGTAAGGATCTTAGAACATGCGATCGATAAAAAGATACAATTAGTCAAGTTACCAAGCCATTTAACTGAGTTGCAACCCCTCGACAAATGTTTATTTGGACCCATAAAAACTGCTTGGGAAAAGCAGTTAATCGCTCACGGAAAAAAGAAAATGGGTACTGGCACAGGGCGACTGTCAAAAGGCGAATTTTGTGAATTATTGGGGATTGTTTGGACAAATGCAATGAAACCAGAAAATATTATTTCGGGCTTTCGATCATCCGGAATATTTCCTGTCGATAAAGACCAATCTCCCCTGACAGAATTTGAAAAGTCAGATCTTAACGATTACCTGAAGGCAGCAGATAATCATTTGTATCAAAATAATGACGAGATTCCAAATTTTGAAGATCCGGTAGATCTAGATCCAATAGATTTGCCGTTAACATCGCAGTCGTCAAGTGAAGAGCTAGGAATCGTAAGAGTATCATCACCACAACTAACTACATGGCCAAGAGCACTCTCACCCCAACCTACAATATTGCAGTCGTCAAATGAAGAGCTAGGAATCGTAAGAGTCCCATCACCACAACCTTTAGCTACATGGCCAAGAGCACTCTCACCCCAACCTTCAATATTGCAGTCGTCAAATGAAGAGCTAGGAATCGTAAGAGTCCCGTCACCACAACCTTTAGCTACATGGCCAAGAGCACTCTCACCCCAACCTTCAATATTGCAGTCGTCAAATGAAGAGCTAGGAATCGTAAGAGTCCCGTCACCACAACCTTTACCTACAGGGCCAAGAACGTTCTCACCTCAACCTTTAACATCGCAGTCGTCAAGCGAAGAACTAAGAATTGTAAGAGTACTATCACCACAAGCACAACCTTTACCTACAGGGCTAAAAGCGCAGTCGCACTCACCCCAGCCTTCATTGCTATTGGGTCCATCAACGTCATCGTCTTCCTCTTCTGACATAGAAAATCTGTTTTTTCAAAAATCTGAACCAGTTGGAACTGGTGGTAAAATTGTCAATGTACACAATGTTAGATTAAAGAAAAGAGCATATGGCGAAGTGCTGACCACTGATGAAGTCTTAACCAGAATGAAGGAGGCAGAAGAAAAGAAGTTGTTAAATACTAAGAAAATCAAAAAGTTACCCGATTCAGAAAACACGGCATTAAAGAAATCTAAAAAAAACAGGAAAAGAAATTTAAGAAACAAGTAACAAAAGATCCTAACAGTGAAGAAAGTGACATAGAATTAAAAGACTTCGGTGAAGAAGATTCTTTTGACGAAAGTTTTGAAGATTTTATAGAAGTTGAACCATGTGATTTGTCAGAACTAACAATTGGTAGCTAGTTAATTTTATGGGAGGAAAACGTAGCACAACAGCATTTAAATACGTATGTGTGATCGAAGCGGTAGAACACTTGGAATTGCAGGTTGTCAGTCTAAAATCGTTGGATAATTTAAAACAAGACTTTGCTATTGTTGAAACTGACATTAGTTTTGTAAAATTTGACTGGACTCGCATTTTTTATCACTTTGACAAGAAAAGTTTGAGCAATGAGTCAGCAATAAGCATTGGAAAGTCAAGAAAACTACCTTTATGTTTGTGTTTTAGTATTTTTAATGATTTTTATTGTTCCTATTTGTAGTATTTTAGCTACAACCAATGTTTATTTTTATGTTGGTAACGTTAGATGTTGCCCTTGAATTACATATTATTGTAAATTGTAACATTTTAATACTTTGAATTTTAATAATAAAACGGTTTAAAATTTATACTTCTTTTCTTTTTCTTTTGGGGTAAATGTAGACATGTGTTTAGATTTACATACTTTTGTGAAAAATATTGAACCTGTGATGTGTTTACATTTTCCCTTTTTAGAACACGTTACCATCATATGTACATTGGTAAATTGTTTACATTTACCCCGAAAGTTTCGGGTAAATGTAAACATATACATATATATATATATATATATATATATATATATATATATATATATATATATATATATATATATATATATATAAATTATTTGTTTTTCTTTAACCTTGTATATAAATTCCTTCCATTGTTCTTGGGCATCAGGTTAATTATAAATAATGTATCAAATTCTATTTTTTATTTGACGTTTCGCTCCATAGTTCGGAGCATTTTCAAAAATGTTTACATTGATGTTGTTAAAACAATAAATTGTAAACGATTGAACTATTAAAATTAAATGTACACACAGAGACGACAAAAACTGGTTACTAACAAAACTATTTCAAAAATAATAAAATCGAAAGTACCTGCCTTAGAAACAACAGTTTACAATATACCAGGGACATTCAACAAGTTGATGTTATTATTATAATAAATTATAATATATCTGGCTTAGATTTTTTATATCTTGTTTATCGTTTAATGCATTGTTCTCCTTTTTTATATGTATCATTTCTTTTATTGTCAGTTTTTTGTAATTAGAATCTTGGTTTATTATTTTAGTATTATTAAAGTCAAATTTATGTTTTTCATTTTTCACATGTTTATGAAGCGCAGTGGAGGCGTTTTTTGTATATTTATGGCCATTAAGTCTATTTTCAAGATGTTGGGTTGTCATACCTATATATTTTTTGGGACAATCTAAACATGGTATAGAATATATGACGTTAGATTTTTTTGAATCATTTATTTGACTTTTTAATTTGGAGAACAATGGTGATAGAGTATTTTGTGCCCTATGACAAACTTTTATGTTATGTTTAGATAATATATAGTTTAGTTTTTCTGAGAGTTGATTTGTGTATGGCATTGCAATGTAGGTAAGAGGGGCTAGTGTATTGGTTTGTGTTGATTGGATTTGACTATTGTAAAATTTATGTGTGCGTTGTTTAATAATTCTGTCAATATGTTTGGAAGGATAGTGATTGTTTTGTAATATTGTTTTTGTTTGATATAAAATTTCTGGACGATATTCAGGTGATGTGAGTGTAATGGCTC
This sequence comes from Galeruca laticollis, assembly GCA_963921935.1. Classification (NCBI taxonomy): domain Eukaryota; kingdom Metazoa; phylum Arthropoda; class Insecta; order Coleoptera; family Chrysomelidae; genus Galeruca; species Galeruca laticollis. The sequence continues at coordinate 170,322,538 of OY998180.1, forward strand.
TATCTACTAATCCTATGATTACGCTGTTTCTTTGGGAATTAGGATGGTGGGAGTGGTAATTCAAGTAGCGACCTGATGATGTTTCTTTAATAAAATGTTTTGTTGTAATTTTATTTTCTCTTACACTCACATCACCTGAATATCGTCCAGAAATTTTATATCAAACAAAAACAATATTACAAAACAATCACTATCCTTCCAAACATATTGACAGAATTATTAAACAACGCACACATAAATTTTACAATAGTCAAATCCAATCAACACAAACCAATACACTAGCCCCTCTTGCCTACATTGCAATGCCATACACAAATCAACTCTCAGAAAAACTAAACTATATATTATCTAAACATAACATAAAAGTTTGTCATAGGGCACAAAATACTCTATCACCATTGTTCTCCAAATTAAAAAGTCAAATAAATGATTCAAAAAAATCTAACGTCATATATTCTATACCATGTTTAGATTGTCCCAAAAAATATATAGGTATGACAACCCAACATCTTGAAAATAGACTTAATGGCCATAAATATACAAAAAACGCCTCCACTGCGCTTCATAAACATGTGAAAAATGAAAAACATAAATTTGACTTTAATAATACTAAAATAATAAACCAAGATTCTAATTACAAAAAACTGACAATAAAAGAAATGATACATATAAAAAAGGAGAACAATGCATTAAACGATAAACAAGATATAAAAAATCTAAGCCAGATATATTATAATTTATTATAATAATAACATCAACTTGTTGAATGTCCCTGGTATATTGTAAACTGTTGTTTCTAAGGCAGGTACTTTCGATTTTATTATTTTTGAAATAGTTTTGTTATTAACCAGTTTTTGTCGTCTCTGTGTGTACATTTAATTTTAATAGTTCAATCGTTTACAATTTATTGTTTTAACAACATCAATGTAAACATTTTTGAAAATGCTCCGAACTATGGAGCGAAACGTCAAATAAAAAATAGAATTTGATACATTATTTATAATTAACCTGATGCCCAAGAACAATGGAAGGAATTTATATATATATATATATATATATATATATATATATATATATATATATATATATATCAATGGTCAAAAGAAAGCGGTTTTCTTTATAGATAAGAAATGGATTGTTTCGAGAAAGTTAAAGGGATGCGGCATCGGAATTTTTTTGCTACTTCACCACTATATATAAACCATTTTCATTTCAAAATGTTCATTTAACTTTGAATCAACATACAATAAGACTGGTCATAAACACAATCAAGTGCAAGCAAGTGTAAGTTAATATTGGGAATTAGTGACAAGGCGTTGCTATTGAGTATTGTTTAAATCAGAACTGTACCAAAGCTCTTAACTAGATTTATGAACGAATGAAATGTTGTACAGGGTGTTTTCTAATTAGATAAAAAAGTGAGCATATTTTTATCTAATTTTGTCGCGATGATTCATTTTGAAAATAAGTACAGAATGTTTGAAAATTCAAAATTTATTTTCAATTCTTTCAAAATTCGTTAGCACAAAATATAATTTTCTTACAAAATTATAGGTTACCAACCGGGGGAGTTTATGAAAATTTTAATTTTTACCGAGATTTTGGAAGAGCGCTACGAATCATTATTTATTTTCAATAATTTGCTCTAACTTTTTCAACAGGAATGGGGATATCTTATGAATAACCCATATTCTTACACTTTAAGTAAAAAAAAGTATTAACAGTGGTAGGTACTTTTTAGAGGTCATTTCGATGAATTTCAAAATTTCTGAAGAATTCCTATTCATTTTATCTGCATCTGTGAGCCATGATATACTTATCGTTCTTCTTTCTTCGTACCTTTTACCTTTAGATGTCGTCCTCGTCCAAAAACAGAAAGACTAAAAGAGAGTTAGGTGCCTTCTATAGAAAAGAGAAGAATAGAAGAAATCTCAAAAAAGTAGGAGCATTGAAAAAGCATTTTGGAAAACCGAATAAAAGTGAGTCCGAACAAAAAGGTTTGAATCAAATCGCGGAGTTTGATTATTCTCAACCATCAACATCCACAAGTACTAGTGAAACAAACAATAAATTAATAGATTTCACACCCGATGAAGGTGATAAAGCTGCAAGATCATCATCAAGCAGTCCCGTTCCCAGTGAAGCCGAATGTGAAGATGAGAGCAAAGAGGAAGAGGGCTCTGCTCAAGTTGCACTAGATGATCCAGCTACTTGGCCTAACATTTTGACAAAAAAATATATTGATTTATTGGTAGAACACGATCCCGAACAAGTTGCAGATTTCAAATTTCCGATTGATGAGAGTGGCATAAAATTTAACTGTTCATATTATAACAAAACTTTAGTGAACGGGGAGAAAATAAATCGCGCGTGGCTCAACACAACTTGTAAGTACTGGCTTTTCTGATTGGCGTCATTGTTCGGATTACCTCAATAAGCATTAAAATACTCTAAAACACGTTAACTCTATAAAATCGTGGTGCGAAATAAAGACGAGGATGAAAAAAATTGTACTATTGACGGGGAACAACAAAATGTTTACAATAGAGAGAAAAAGCCATGGCGCGCTATCATTGAAAGAAATATTGCTATAGTACAATTACGGAGTTGTATCATAGAGATAATGGTAATTTTTTAAAGGCAGTAGAGATGTTGGCCAAATTTGATCCAGTTATTTCAGAACACCTTAATAATAACAGTAAATACAAAGATAAAAAAAACACGTATTCCACACTATTTAGGGCAGCATTTTCAAAATGAAGTAATTCATATTTTAGCCGAATCTACTCGTAATGAGATAACACGCATTGTCAAAAAAAGCCAAATATTACACTATAATTCTCGACTCTACGCCCGATGTTAGTCATACAGAAGAAATAACGTTTGTAATTAGATGTGTGAACACTACTGATTGTAAAAGTAAAGTAGATATTTTACAATTTTTTCTAGGATTTTTTCCAGTAACTAATACTACTGGAGAAGGTCTGTGCAATTTTCTATTAGAGAAGCTATTACCTAGTCTGCAGCTCGAAGTTAAAGATATACGTGGTCAGGGCTACGACAATCGACCGAACATGAAGGGAAAAAATATAGGGCTTCAGAAACGGATTCTCGATATCAATCCTAGAGCATTATACGTGCCGTGTGCGGCTCACACCTTAAACCTCGTCGTTAATGACGCGGCCAGCTCCAGTGGTGAAATTTCTGGATTTTTTGATATGGTACAAAAGACATATAATTTTTTTCTGCGTCCCCATATCGATGGGATTTACTAAAAAATTACGTGAAAAGTCTAACTTTGAAACCATTAAGTTTAACAAGGTGGGAAAGTCGTATCGATGCTATTAGACCTCTAAAGCAAGACCTCAAAAACATTATTACCGCATTAAATACCTTAATTGAAAATTCCACCAGAGACGCGGATACAAAAAAAGGGTGAAAAATCAATAATTAAAAATCTTGAATCATTCAAATTTTTGTGTTCAATTTTGATTTGGCATGATTTATTATCAAGAATTAATGTTCTGAGTAAAATGCTTAAAAATCCTAAAGTAAACAACGCGGAATGCATTGAAAGCTTAGATAATTTAAAAAAAATATTTTGTTTCACAAAGATCAGACGATAATTTCAAAATATTTGTCGAATCAGCCACAACACTTGCTAGAGATTTAGGTATTGATCCCGAATTTCCAAGTTCGAGGCCCAGGAAAAAGGTCCGTTTATTTGATTACGAGGGCAGTGATGAACCCCTTTTGAATCCCCTCCAGCAATTCAAGACTTCTTTCTATTTTGCAATTCTTGATCACGCGATCTCTTCGGTAAATGAAAGATTTACATTATTTTCTTTTCAATATTCTGCTTTCTGTATGAGTTTCACAACATTTCTAGTGATGATCTCATGAAAACCTGCACGGACTTAGATATTAAGTTACAGGTACAGGAGGAAGTATCGTGAAAGATATAGACGGTATACAACTGTTTAATGAAATAACTTCATTCAAAGATACTTTTCCAGGTAAGAAACAGCCTATTGAGGTATTAGAAATCATAGTCAAAAATTATCTCATTTCCTGTTTTCCTAATTTTGCTCTAACAATAAGAATTTTTTGAATCTTACCTGTTTCTGTGGCTTCAGGAGAAAGAAGTTTCAGCAAATTAAAAATTATTAAAAATAATATGACACAAGAAAGGCTTTCAGATTTGGCCATCATCTCTATTGAATCCGAAATCTGTGAAAAGATAGATTTTACGGAAATTATTGATAAATTTGCCACTCAGAAAGCCAGAAAGGTTATTTTATAATTAGGTAATTATAATGATTAGGTACCTAGTCTATAGACTGTAGAACAACTGATTTATATACTTTTCGTTGAGTTGGTCCTTTTTTTATGCAAAGGTGATATTATTGTTTGTTTTTTATTTTGATAAAGTATGTTGTTGCTATTAACCTATTTACAAGGTGGCCAAAAAAATAAAGTTTTCAAATTTTATTTGCATTTTTACTCATGATTCACTCCTTACACTTATTTCACACACAACGATTGTGACGTACGAATACGATAAAAATACGTAACTATCTACTCTATTTTTTCCTAAAAACTCAAAAATGATAAAACTGCAGCCTAACTATCAATTTAAAGGCATTTGACCTTGAACAGAAAAAATTTTTCGCCAGCGGCGCTTTCCTTTTCTGTCACCCCCGCGCCACGAATTACTCGCCCTACCTCGCTCCCTCCCATGGAACAAAGCTGTGTACGCACTGAGTATGTCCGAAATCGTTGTGTGTGAAACTGTGAAATAGACGTTATACAGGTAGATGAGTTAAAAGTTTATAACGTCAACGTTAAATATTAGTCAAAATTAGACAAAAATCTCTGGAGGGGCGGCACATCTGGTATTTGCACGCGGGCGGCCAATACCCTAGGATCGGCCCTGCGTGTATTGTTTTTTGAAGGTCATACTCTCTCTCCGACCTCTTCTCTGAATTCGCTGAGGACACGAGATCAAACGACGGACGGAACCGAGTTTATTGGCTATATGAAATTAAGCATTGGATTTTGTTTAAATATTGGCCTGGCCTTCGCATCTGTTAAAATGTAATTCTAACACTTATTGTTTTCTCAGTGAATATGTACTATAAAAAGTACATTATCAAACTATGCATTTTTATGTTTAACAAAGACTTGGCGATATGGGAACAAAACATGATTTTGGGAAAATGTAAACTTGTAAAAAGCGTTTACCCCACTTGACCCTATAAAAATTTACTTATAAAAAAATGTTCTTTTCGAAATTAACCACATGAAGATGTATACAATGGGCCAAATTTTTTGTTTTAGAGTTTTAGTAACTTTATTCTTTCTCTAGATATTTCTAGGTAAACATTTTTTGTTAGATGTCTGCCAACTTCAGGATCATATATATTTTATGATGCTTTTATCAATTTTTACAGTAAGCAAAAACGAAGAAGATACATATAAAACTTTCATGAAAATGTTAATTCGGGCACTGTTAATTTCAATAATTTGTTCAATATTGTTTTAGAAAGACCAATTAATTGGTAACACTTGTTGCAATCTATATACCTTTGAATTGGTGTATTATGAAACCTCACTAGTGTTCAAGAAAAAATATCATTTAAAATATACAATTACAATCATTTGCATTAAAAATCTTTTAGAAATTTCACTTTTAATAAAAATGAAAGTACAATAGAAAGGACAGAGCTATTAACTAGCAAAGATAAAAGCGATTGTTTCAATGTTACTACTACTATTACCAATCAAGTTTGTAACTCATGGACAATCTGCCAGATCTCACTTAACCCCCTTCACTATTTATTAAAACAGCCGGTTTATCAATAAGGGCCATTTCAAGATGTTGATCACTTGGAAAGGATTATTTGTAAAGAATGGCAGAGAATTACTCCAAATATGACAGAGAATGTATTACAGGAATTTGGAAAAAAATGATTAAAGTTTTAGAAAGAAGGGGCTGATATGTTGCAGCATTAGTGAAAAATTTTATTGTGTATTTCTACATACATATTGAAGTAATGTTTGTTTAAAACTTGTTTGTAAAGATTTTTCCATTTGTGTGCAAATTTTAATCAATGTGAAGGTTATCATATTTTTGAAAGATAAAATGTTCAGTATAGAATCTTTTAAAATTAAATGCTTTTTAAATGTGTAGGAAATTTTTTAAAATGTGAAATAAACTCTTATTTTTCGGGCTAATAGGATATTGCATATCTACAAGACTATTTCGTTATAAACATTTTCAATGAAATGATTATACACCTGAAAAATTTGATCTTATGATTGTATTCTATAGTTTATTTCAGAAAGGTATAGAGTAACAAAAAACAAAACCTCATTAGGTATACAAAGGGACCACAGAGTGACCCAATGAATATTTAAGGCACTTTCATAGTTTGGCATTGATTTCATTGTGAAATTCTTTCTTTTTATCAAGTGCAGGTAGTACCACCCGGGTTGAGTTCAATATATGGGTTTAGCCTATTGTTATCCATTCACAAACACTGAAAATAGTGTGCCAAAGGCGTGTGGGTAGGATACTCGTAAAAAGGAAAGAATTTTAACAGAATAAAAATTAGGCATTATGTACATAGTATTAGGTACACTTATTTTTTATTGAACATTATACAAAAAATACATTATACAGAAATTAAATTATAAAAAATCATAATATTCTTCGTCATCTGAGGAACTGTCATCTCCTCTTGACGTTATAATTAACGGGTCGACGGCCCGATCGATCAAGTAGTCAAGACCCCACATTTTCTCCTCTTCTTTAATGACCTGCTGGACTGCTTTTTGCCAGTTCTCTGGTGTCACCTCCTTAATGGCTTGATCAAACAGTAGCTTAACGTCTTTCATTTTGAATGTCGTGTTGTGTCTTGCTACAAATCCTTTCACTTGCGCCCATATAAGTTCTATAGGATTTAGTTCGCAATCATATGGCGGTGTGCGCAGCACAGTTACACTATGTTTTTCTGCTATATTTTCCACGGCGTATTTCATAAAACGATGTTTGTGTAAATTTGCTATATCTAATAGTTCTTTTTTTATCAAATTATCTTCAAATTCAATACTTATGGTGGTTAACCAGTCAATAATTTCTTGTTTTCTCCAAGATGAAGTTGGAGTCTTCTGTATGCGTCGAGAATGATAACTTGCGTTATCCATAACTACTACTGAATCAGCCGGAAGATATTTAATCATTTCACCAAAATAGTCTTCAAAAACATCCGAATCCATGTCCTTGTGGTAATCTCCCATATGACAAAACTGAAAGGTTAGCAAACCTTCTTTTAAAAATCCCTCTTCTCTTCCAATATGGACGATTATCCCTTTACCTGAAGGCACCTTAATACCCGTTGACAGGCCTTCCATGAAAGCTTGGCGAGCACTGGTTATATTTTTGTCTTGCCACATTTTTGGTACTGTATAACCTTCATTAATCCAAGTCTCATCAAGATAAAAGATTTTCTTCTGCTCTGTTCTGTACTGCTTTATACTTCTTAAATATTTTGGTCGCCAGAAAACAATTTCATCGCTTTCCAGTAAAAGTGCTTTACGGTTATGCTTTTCCCAGGCAAAATCCATATTTCTCAAAGTGGTCCATAAACGTTTTTTAGTTATCAACGGAATACTGTCATCCTGGACAAGCTCCATTAAAATCTTATCTAGGGTGGGTATTTCTTTTTTAAAATAAAAAGAATGAACTTTTCTTCGAATTACACTTTTGGTGTCTTCATCAAGGACTTTTACTGGTCTGTCTGGACTTTTCTTGGGAGGCTCCACTTGGCCTGCTATCTTTCTCCCCCGCAATAACTTAAAAACGGTGGACTTTCCAACTCCAGTCATTTGGGAACATCGGTCGACAGTTTCTTGTACAGTAAATTTCGGGTAATCGTATTTTATGCAATCGTGTACATTTAAAATAATAAGTTTTTCATTCACTGATAGTGGAGAATTATTTGAACATCTTTTCGTTGGTGTAAGTGTCGCCATATTATTACTAATCTTATAATACTGTGAACACTATTTACGGCTTAACAGCAAATACTGATGTGTTAAACTAAACAAATATACTCATAAAGGTCTAAAAGCCACCGTCCATAAATTCCAATAAGTCTGGTAACTCCTTTGATGTAGTTGAAATGTACCGCGTTTTTTGTCATTGCTCATAAATCATGCAGATAACAGCAAAAATGTGTTATACGGGGGTCAATCGACACCGTGAAAATTATGTTTACTCAAAAGTATGTCTATGTTGGTCAGGCATTAAATATTGATCATATTGAATATTTATTTCTTTGTGAATGAAACCCACTGTTTCCAAATAACTCCACAATATATTTAAAAAATGGTAATTCTAATATATTTTGGAATTATTTGGGAACAGTTGGTTTCATTTATAAAGAAATGAGTAGAATCCACAGAGTAAGGTTAAACGGTACCTGTTAAACGCAAAACGTAACTGTATAATCTACTACCTAAGTAATCCTTACACAATATTTCGATATTGACACTTCAGGCCAGAAAACATACTTTTCCTAATACTCTTACGCAATTACTTGAAATTTTAATATTACAAACAATACAAGACCTCTATGCCTATGGCCAACACCGAAATTGAGCCGAACTGGACGGAATTACTCATTTTATTACTCTATACCTTTCTGAAATAGACTATAGACTTTAGGTTTGGTAGAACTTTTTCTAAAAAATAATGAAGATATTTCAACTATATTAATTCTGCTTCACAATTGTTTTTATGGATTCATACATACTATTTGTAAAACACATGCACACTTTCATTGTTTTTTTTTTATTATATGAGCTATATGATATTCTTGTCATGAGTAATTTGTCAAGTTGAAATTTGTTTTATATGATATAATACATCTGAAACTAGTAATTGTGAGTTTTAGTACTAATTAGTGATGCTCTGAAAAAGCTAGTGAAAAATATTATAGGATATAAGAATCATTTACTTACCAACCGCTTTCAACAGGCTGAACTGTACTTGACTCATTGAGCCTCCTATGTCAAGTACAAGAATTAAATTTTTCTGTTGATAAATATTTCTTTTTATATAGTTACTCCATACAATTTTTTCATCACACTCACTACAATGTAAAAAGGGAGTCCTTTTTAATCGCTTTACTTCATAATCTGATATAAAATATTGTCTTTTTACGCCGTCAGATACACTATTGAGAGTTTGCTTCATTTTGTCTAAAACTACAAGAGTAAGATTATGATTTTCTAGTTAAATAGCATTTTCAGGGTACTCACTATTAATCGATTCCAGCGGATTTTCATTAGTATTATAAGAGTTATTATTATACTGATTCCTCAGGGATTGATTTAAAAAGCATGGAGTTACTGAAGAATTTAAAATAACACTATTTTCTTTGGAAAATTTAGTTTCTATTACTAACTGGGAACTTTCTAATACTGAAAATATATCAGAAATTTTTGTTTCTAGCTTATGAGCAATAGTATTCACAATTTTCATTAGATCATCTTTTGGTTGTATGAACACAAAGTTTTTGTACAAGTTCTGAAATAAAAATTTTCATTAATTGAATTTGATTTTCATATATTTATAAAATTACATACCAGTGCGAAAGGCACTCCTAATTCACTATTTTTCAATTCCTCAATTTTATTACTTAGATTTTTAGCTACATCTTTGATATACCAATGGGCAGTAGTGCCCGAAATTGACAATATTAAAACTAAAATAACTATTTTAAAAACTCCCATTTTGTTCGATATGTTATCATGTTGAAAAATGATTATAGAAAAATGAAAATTACACTTTTATAAATATGGATATCTTTAGAAATCATTTTGTGAATAAAAATGTATATTATAGATGTGTTTACAATAAACAAAATTCGCCGTATAAAGAAAAATAAATATATGTACAGGCAGTTGAACTCACAAAACAAAAATACTTGACAATCGACATCAACTTCTTCTTATTCACAAATTTGTTACTTATAGGGCTTTCAGCTAAATCGTTTATAGCATTATAAAGATATTACACTGATTACAGTATCAGTAATCTTTATCAATAAAAGCATGTGTAGAATTTTTTGAAATTGACAAGTAAATAACGAAATTGAGATTTTGGGTAAATTATCCCTCAGGAATATAGCCCAAAAAAGGAACGAGATGAAGAAGAAGAAGAAATTTAGATTTTTATTAAAAACCTTAGAACCTGTGTATATAATCTTTGCTTAGAACCGTTTTACACTTACAAGAATTATTGCGAAATTTACTTTGAAAATTTTCGTAAGAAAAATTTTTGCTGTTTTACACGTCATAGAATTATTGTTTTCAGAGTAAAAATATAGAACGAGTTCTATATTTTAATGGCAATAATTTAGAAAGTGCGCGAGAATCGACGCAGAAGCCAATAAGCCATAAATAAAATCAAAATTAATAAGGGTGTCATACTGTCATGTGTCGTTATAAGAGGATCTTCAACCTTGAATTTGTTCGGTTCTTTGGTACTGTTTTTCTCCATTATTAGAAGATATATTTGAATAACATTTTAAGGGTATATTACTGACGGCTAGTTGCAGAAGCAAAGCATGTTTAATTTCAACTTTTTTTGAAATTACCAGAAATTAATTATTATTTGTCATCAATATCAAACATATTTAAAATTTGAATATGCATAGCTTCTGCGCTATCGTGAACCGCATACGTCCTGAAAATTTGGGCAATTTTCATGCAATATTAACAAAGAAAAAGGGGTTTTTTGAAAAAAAAACAATTTTTCATAGATTGTCCAATTATTTTACTTTATCTTCGGGTCTATTTGTGGAAGTTCACGGATATATACTTATTACTCTCAGTTATCAGCACATTTCAAATATATAAACATTTTATTAGCCGATATTAGATAAAATGTGGAAATGGTGAGAGCGCTAATACAGCAATTGGATCTTAATTTTTTATTTAGGAGAGCTAAGGTCAACCTTCTCTTCTTTGAAACCAATTTTTTGCGTTGAATTAATAAAAATAGCAAATAATAGCTAACTGCTATAGCGCCTGACAGTAACTCTTTTTTGTCTTGCAGGCATGGCTGTAAATACCAATTAAATTGCCAAATAATATAAAATGAAAACTTGAAATTTTTTACAAAATAACCAAACATCTAAAATAAATGGATCAAAAACAGCTGATTACTTAAGGCGAATTTCCTCGAGACTAACTAGCTTAACCAGGTTAACAAAACTATGACGTCAGTGGTTAACGTAGTTTGGATCTGTAGTATGTCATCATCATTTTGATAGGGGGATGTCAAATGTCAACATCGTCATTCAATATTATTTTTATTATTTATATTACTAATATAATATAAAATGTTCATCAGTTATAGGCAGAGAAAAGAATATCTATCCACAATTTGGCATTCTTTACCTTTTTGTAGAAGATTAATAATTTCTACTGTATCATTGATACTGTATAATTCTTCGTTTACAAATACTTCGTATACATTCATTATTCTGACCTACTTTTTCAACGTAAGTCCCGTTGTTATTAACATTTAACCTCAATAACAATGACAAACCACAGACAAACTGACAGATCATAGCTTCAAACCACATGTTAACTACCTCGGCCAGATGGTTTGAGATGTTGGTTAAGTGTGACGTCATTGTTTGGAATATGTATCGAGGAAATTAGAGTAGTTAACTTTTTTCTAACCAGGTTAGCGTGGTTAGTATCGAGGAAATATCCCTTTAAAGAATGCGAATCGTGACAACTTCTTCCGAAAACAATCTCTCTGCGCAGGCGTATGACATGAATTATTATGAAAGTTTTTATTGTAAAAGTATTATGTGTCAAACAGACAAGCGATGAAATATTTTTAAAATTCTTATCAAAATTATAAATATTATTTTCAGAGTAAATTTCGCAATAATTCTCGTACGTGTAAAACGGTTCAAAGAATTTAATTATAACATAATCTTAGAATCGTTTTACACTTACGAGAATTATTGCGAAATTTACTCTGAAAATTTTCGTAAAAATTATGTTTGCTATTTTACACGCCATAGAGTTATTGCTAACATATAGAACGAGTTCAATATTTAATGGCAATAATTTAAAAAGTGCGCGAGAATCGACGCAGAAGCCATAAATCATAAATAAAATCAAAATAATAAAATGGTTTCATGTGTCGTTATAAGCCTCTCGGGATCTTCAACCATTAAATCTTTATTTAAGGGAGCTAAAGTACCTCTTCCTTCTCTTCTTTGAAGCCAATTTTTTGACCATTGAGGTATTTGTTTTTGTTTGCGTTTAATTAATAAAAATAGTAAATAACATATACGTATATTACGTATATGCTAAATAACAGCTACTTATCTGATGCAGCTCATGATACAATAAAATAGAAGATATGATTTCGCGCATGCTGGCTCTGACGTCACTCCGAGAGTGAATGCCTTGAATTAGTTTGCAGTTACATTATTGGATATGTTTATGCCTGTTAATTTTACATTTATATTGTTGAAAATTAGCAAAAATTAGTCAAAATGAGATGTGTAGTGTATGGTTGTGATTCAGACAATCACGTGAAAGGCTTTGCACACGATGTCAGCTTTTTTACCTTTCCAAAAGACAAAAAAATGAAACGGGAGTGGATCCGTTTGTCTAAACGCGAAAATAAATTTAATACCATAGAATATTAGACCATATAATTATGCTGAAATCGGAAAAACAAGTCACTAGCTGGGCAGGTTGATTGTGCAGATCTTTTGAGTCATATGGGGATTAACATTCCTTGTCAGGGTCTTTCATAGAACAACATATGGTGCTATGAGTCCTATAAATAGATATCTGTGCTTTTTGAATAGCTTTAAGGTCTATTTATAAACTTGCAGTTGCCGTCGCCGTTACCGTTCCCGCTCCCGTTGCTGCGCCGAATACTACTCTACGTAGAGTAGTATTCGGTGCGTTGCTGTTTGACGTTGCAGTTGCCGTTGTTAGTGTCAATTTATAAACCTGACGTTTGATGTTCGCCGCCGTTGTGTTCAGGGTAGATAACCTTTATCTTTATTACCTCTTTCTACTTCTACAATGATTTCTTGAGTCAATGTCATGAAGAACATTATTGTCATCCATATATCGAAATTCATTCTTCACAAGCAACAAATCATCAAATCAATAAAAATAAATCTTAATCAACGTAAATCAGCTACCCAGGTTTTAATAACATATTTAAGATTATGTTAAACCCACTAAGCTCGATTCTTGCCAAACGACCAGGCTTTTGATTGGTTAATATGCGAACGGCACGAACTGCAAAACTTAAAACTTCGTTATGTCTGAACGTCAGGGAACGTCACGCTCAACGGCGAACGGTAACAGCAACGGAGAATATAAATGCGCAAATGTGAAAGTAGCTTTTTAACTTTCAACGGAAACGGCAACTGCGAGCGGAAACGGCAACTGCAAGTTTATAAATCGGCCTTTAATTTTGATAATTTCGATACGTCTTTGGGCCAGTTTAAATATTGCTTAGGGCTGTGATTTGATGAATTATGTTGTGTTCTTAATTTTTTTTATTAATATAAGTATTGTTTATTACCTGATGTAGCTACATGGAAATAAGTGTTATGTATTTCAAATTAATTGGTTATGCTGTATCAGACTTTATACCTGTCCTTATTGTTAAGCTATTGCATTAGCTTCTATCGCGGGCCTTGAGCGTGGAGACCGAATCCAGAAATTCCGTAACGAAAATAACCTGACACGATACGAGGACTGTCCAGTAAATTTTAATACCCATATGCTTATACGAGGACTGTCCAATAAATTTTGATTATTTTATGATGATACGAGGACTGTCCAATAAATTTTAATTTTTTTATACTTATACAAGGACTGCCCAATAAATGTTGATACTTTTATGACTATACAAGGACTGTCCAATGAATTTTGATTATTTTATGATGATACGAGGATTGTCCAATAAATTTTAATTTTTTTATACTTATACGAGGACTGCCCAATAAATGTTGATACTTTTATGACTATACAAGGACTGTCCAATGAATTTTGATTATTTTATGATGATTCGAGGACTGTCCAATACATTTTGATTGTTTTATACTTATACGAGGACTGTCCAATACATTTTAATTCTTTTATGATTATTTTATGCTGATACGAGGACTGTCCAATAAGTTTTAATACCTATATACTTGTACGAGGTCTGTCCAATAATTTTTGATTATTTTATGATGATTCGAGGACTGTCAATAAATTTTAATTCTTTTATACTTATACGAGGACTGCCCAATAAATTTTGATACTTTTATGACTATACGAGGACTGTCCAATAAGTTTTGATTATTTTATGCTGATACGAGGACTGCCCAATAAGTTTTAATACCTATATACTTATACGAGGACTCTCCAATAAATTTTGATACTTTTATAACTATACGAGGACTGTCCAATACGTTTTGATTATTTTATGCTTATACGAGGATTGTCGAATACGTTTTGATTGTTTTATACTTATCCGAGGACTGCACAATAAATTTTGATACTTTTATTATTATACGAGTGCTGTCCAATAAGCTTTGATTATTTTATGCTGATACGAGGACTGCTCAATAAATTTTAATACTGATATGATTAAACGAGGACTGTCCAATACATTTTGATTCTTTTATACTTATACGAGGAGTGTCCAATAAATTTCGATTATTTCATACTTATACGAGGACTGCCCAATAAATGTTGATACTTTTATGATTATACGAGGGCTGTCCAATAAGTTTTGATTATTTTATGCTGATACGAGGACTGTCCAATAAATTTTGATTTTTTATACTTATACAAGGACTGCCCAATAAGTTTTGATTATTTTATGCTGATACCAGGACTGTCCAATAAATTTTGATACTTGTATGATTATACGAGGACTGTCCAATAAGTTTTGATTATTTTATGCTGATACGAGGACTGTGAAAATAAAACTTCTAATGCTAAAAAAGAGCTAAAAAGAAAAAGAAATTGTGAACGTCAAAGTGTAAAACTCTATGCAATAGCTTTACCGCGGCAGTCTGTCTCCGAGTGCCACACGCCTTTTATTATTTATTGTTGTATTGTAAGAGTTAGAGGGGTTTTCCCGTAATAAATAAATAAATAAATCTTTTCCTAAATCCAAGTTGACAAATAATATTTTTAAATCTTAATTTGATATTTTGTTATCACCAATAACAATTTCATTATTATTATTATTTTGAAGAATGCTCCAGAGTACCTGAGTTGTACTTTATTGTTGTTCTGTAGTATACTTATTTTGGAATAAACAACCGATTAAGTATTAAAATTTGCTAATTGTGTTATTCCTTATATTTATTTACAAATTTAAATGTTTATAAAATCATGTAAAAAAATCCAAAAAGTATAATATGTTTTTTTTTGTATCAGTACCGTAATTATTTACTTTACTCTGGTAGGCTTTCCGATTCCATATAGTACTTTTACATGAATTTTCTTTGCCTTTATAATACTAATAATATCTCATTCAACCTGATCCTCATTTTTTTTCCTTCAAAATGCATTAGCAACGCATCATACGCAAGTTCTATTACATGAAATGCATTAGCCCGCGCTCACGGTTTTAAATTGTACTCTCTGCGTGACGTCATGCGCGCGGCGAACGATATATTTCGAACGGCGAGAGATCATATCTTCTATTTTGTTGTATCATGGATGCAGCCTAAGGCTGCAGCACCTAACAGCAACTCTTGTCTTGCAGGCATGGCTGTAAATACCAATTAAATTGCCAAATAATATAATATGAAAACTTGATTTTTTTTACAAAACAACCAGACTAATATAAAATAAATGGTTCAAAAACAGCCGATTACTTAAAGAATGTGAATCGTGACAACTTCTTTCTTCCGAAAACAATATCTCTGCACAGGCGTATGACATAAATTATTATGAAATTTTTTGTAGTAAAAATATTATGTCGCATATCAGAATTATCAATATTATTTTGAGAACAAATTTCGCAATAATTATCGTACGTGTAAAACGGTATCTAAATCTAAGCAATGATGCCAGGCTCCGCTTCGAATTTATGAACGTTTAACTACAAATGTCGCCTCTGGTCAACTGACAGTGAATTTGCAATCGCTCTTTGTCAGCAGGAGCAGCGAGAGATTAGTGTGACGTCACAATTTGAGGTAGTATCCAAACAAAACTTGTTACTATAAGAATTTCCATTTGAGAGTGGATTTTTTATTATTTAAGTGTTTCAATCGTGTTTTTGAAAGGAATAAATTGTTAAAAGTAAGAAATTGTATCTACTTAATATAAAAAATAGTAGTTATGATAACGTAAGTTATCCTGCAATATTTTGATTTTAAAAGCTGTAACATGTCGCTGAGACATGTTACTATTTTCATCAATTATTTTGGAGCGTTACTTATTCGTCGGCTACTCCTACCTGTAATTCCAAATCCTTTTATTTCGAATATTAGGAACGTATCGGTGATAGCTTTTACTATCATTAAATGGCTATTTAAAACTACGATTCAAGGAATCGGTTTGTTCATTTCTTCGCTGAAAAGTTACTCAGCATTCTCTGTTAAATATCATTTTGTGTGTGATTTTTAATTTTCTTCGCTGCTCTGCAGCCTTTAAGGACCGCTTCAAACCTTACTGTACCGACCTCTACGAACCGTTTACGATCTCTACCTGTACCGACCTTTACACTAGCGTCTAGTGAGTTGTAGGGTCACGGATGATCCTGACCAATGGAAATTAACAAGAGCAACCTTGTCGACGATTGAAGCAGCGTTCCCAAATCGAATTCATTTTCTGATGGAAGATTATTTTAAGTGGACTGAAAATAATTTTTACAATAATAAAAAAGTTATGGGCAATTTTAAAACTTTTCTAGCTATACTCGATTCTCTAATTTATTCATTTTATAATTTTTCAAATATCTCCGAATATTATTGATTTGTAAAAATGTTGCTATTCTGAGGTATTTTAAGTTTTAGTATACTGGCATTGGCAACAATGGTATCGGACTTTTAAATAATTTTGTAAGGTTTTGCGGAATGTAGAATAGAAATGTTTATCATTGTGCAAGATTATATGTCAATTTTATTAACGTTCCTTGATCATTTTTTATTTAATTTTTGTTGCAAAACTATTTTCTCTATTGATTATGAATTGTGAATGCAAAGAGTGCAAGAAATCGCTACCACTCCAATTATAAATCTTTAGACAATTCAAAATTGTGACATTTCCCCATACAGAGATGGGAGTTTAACTTAAAATATTATAAATAAATGACTAAAAGTTTATTAGGAAATCTCTTGCAGCTGACTAAAAAAATGTAAAGGTTCCATTACAGCCAGAAAAAAATATCTACGCCGCTTATTGGAACTTTTCTGCAGAGTGCAATTTAATCTACGAATTTTTCCTTTTTCATAGTTTTTATGACTTTTCATGTTATTTTTTCAGATGACGAAAATAGTCTTCATATGCACGTAGTCCAAGAAAATTTCATTGAAGAGGACTGCTTTATCAAAGAATTATGTAAAAAGAATTATTTGAATTTGAAGAGAAAAAAAAAATGAAATTAAAATAAAATTTTTGCAAATTCTTGAGGCTACAACTTCATTGGAGGAACTTGAGATTGTAGATAAAGATATTGCCCCCATACCACCAACAATTGCAGCACTAGTGTCTAAACACCACCTTGTTAATTCTGCTTCTTCGCAAAATATTAATATTCCGCACAATAAAAAAATAAATACTCAGAGGAGGTTGTTCTGTACGACAAAGAAGAAAAAATAGCTTTAAATTTGGTATCTAAGAATGTATAAATAAATTATAATTTATAAGACAATCCAATAACCTAGGTAGTTTTTTTGCCCTGTTAAATATTCATATTTCCTTATGACAACAGATATGGGTCAAAATAAAACAGTATTTTTCTCGTTTCAACTTTAATCAAAGTAAGAATTAGAATTTTCTTAACCATTCCTATTATTTTTAAATCTCAGTTAATCTGCACAATTCGATCACTAAGTCACAACGACATATGCTGTTAAACGATTTTTTGTTGTTACTATATCAACAATTATTGGTAATAATGCTATAATAGCAAATTGATCGATACAATGAGAAAATAGAAAAGTTAAATTATTTTGGCTCTCCTACTAAACGATTTATATTTTAATTTGAAAAATGAAATACCTATATTAGTTTAAGTTTTTTGATAATTTAAACATAAATGAGTAAATTAACATTCCAAAAAAGTTCGTTTAACCGTTAAACAGTTTTTTTATTCAAATTTAACAGATTTTCTTATAAATATAATAACTGGAAAACAGTTCTCTCACCTTTTCTTTTATCTCAGTGTAACAATGTCGTTATGATTTAGTAAATGCGGCCGGATATCAAATAATATCAGTTAATGGCCTAGGAACAACCAATTACGATGCGTTTTAATTGAAATAATTTAATATCTTGTCAAAAGAAAGCAGCTATTATTTTTAAACTTCCGCGCCAACGGATCCTAACCTCGATAGTTTTTAATTGGTCAGGATCATCTGTGACTTGCAGCTCGCTAGACGCTAGTGACCTTTACGGACCCTACAAGATCCACTCACCGGACCACATCGATCTACAGTCCAGACAACCACGGCTGAAGACCCCTCGAATACTGCTGCGATCTGTACGTCCCGAGTTTTCCAAAGATAAGTCCTTAACTTATTTTTGATATATATATAAAATATTGAGTTGGACATTTTTAATATATAACTGATTTTTATTCGTATTTGTATTGAGAATATACGGTTTATGTAAATTCATTATTGTGTGTCAAATAAATCCATTTGTCCCGAAATTTTGTTTGTTGATTCACCTTATTCCGATTGAGGTAATAAAAAATAGTGTAACTAAGGCCGAATTCACTACCTGAGCAGAGTCCCAAGGCCGGGTACTTAGGTTGTGACAAAGCTATGTTTACTGGATTATTTGATTAATGTGAAAATATAAAATAAATAATAGTGGTTGTTTTAGTGTCAACAAAACTAGTTTCAACATTCTCTTGAAACCCCTTTTAATGATAATATGGGTTTTTAGTAAAAAATACTTAATTGAAGTGAAGTGTCCTTTCAAGCATCCGAATGAAGAAAAATTAAAACCTCTCTCAAAAGACTAAAATCAAAACGACAAAAAATATCTGCTAAGCTATGTCCAAAAACAAATGTAAACAAACAGAAGTTGGCAGTTGGCAGGGCAGATGACAGATAGATACTGATCACGTGACGTTTTAAAACGTTTCATTTTTGCGATCACCTTTAACGAATACGTCACGCCGAAATTGTTTCAAAACGGTCTTCGAAAGTATTTCGTCAAGGAAAAATGCTTTAGGTACTTTTAGCTTATCTTAAACTTATCACGTATCCGCATCCGTAACGAACTGCGCATGTATAGACCCGTTACGGCTCAGCTGATCCGATGCGTTGAACGGATTGTTGCGTCCCCTACTCCGTATACGTAAGCGTATCCGTATCCCTACCAAAATCAGTATTCTGTGCTATTAGTCCTATTTTTCAGGACTTCTTTGATATTGGTTTGATTATAATCACAAAGCTCATTTTTAGTTTTGAGAATACAAACCAGTGACAACCTAAAAAAATGTTGAGGTTGACCAATTGAAAACGGAACGAAACGATACGTTATCTGCTAAAATGGCTTTCTTGGCAACTTCTTTAAGTCAACGTAACTCCAATACGGATACGTTGATAAACTTGTGACATGCTAAAAGTGTCTATTTGCTTTACGAAACTAGTTTCCTCAACCTTATCCCATTTTAAAACTTTATATCGAACAATCACATTGTCGAACGTACCTGTTTTAAACGAAGAACTATTTGACATTTGTCATTTTAACCTTATTTGAGATAAACTACTTGTAGTTTTTCTCAAGTAGTTATATGATCTGTGGTTTTGTATGATACCTGTTTTTAATATTAGTTATATGATCTGTGTATGATACAACTGGATACAACTATCTACTAATTAAGACATTAGTTTATTAAATTAATCAGCAAAATGGGTGAAATGGGACCTGCTGAATATTTTGTTTGCGGTGGATTTGGTGGTGTATGTACCGTTTTAGTAGGACATCCTTTAGACACAATAAAAGTAAGTCAAAAATTTAAATTTTTTTATCTATTACTACTTTCATATCCTCCAGCAATTGTACTTGTTCACCTTAATACCAATTTTTAAATTGTTTCTAATAGGAACTTATGGATATGAATAATTAAAAGATGTAATCGGTCTACTTGAGTTGCACTAAACAGAATTTTTTTCAGTAGATAAAATATTTTAAAATCTTATTTTTCAAAATAATTTTTAAAATGTGAAAGTCTGAAAGTAATTCAAGTAGTGCTTGTATACTTCTGAGATTTGACTACTGAAAATTTTGTTATATTTATATGGTCAAAGATTAATAAACATTGAAACATGATTCTGTCAAGCTTTTTATTCCTACAAGTGATAATTTCAGCTACTCAACTATTCAATAACTTATTTTAAAGGTTAGGCTTCAAACCATGCCCATTGCTCAGCCTGGAGAAGTGCCTTTATATTCAGGAACCTGGGATTGTATGAAAAAAACTGTGAGGTATGAAGGTTTTAGAGGTTTATATAAAGGAATGGGTGCCCCTTTAGTTGGCGTTGCTCCAATTTTTGCCATTTCCTTTATGGGTTATGGCGTAGGTAAAAAAATTTTTGGACCCTCTGAAGGAGGTGCTCTTACTTATACAGAAATGGGTGCTGCTGGTGCATTTTCTGGAATTTTCACCACCCTCATTATGGCTCCTGGAGAAAGAATAAAATGTTTGTTGCAAATTCAACAAGGTGCAAATGCTCCGAAAGTGTACAATGGACCAGTTGATGTTGTTAAGAAACTTTATAAGCAAGGAGGAATATCTAGTATCTATAGAGGGGCTGGAGCAACACTTTTAAGAGGTGAGTGAGATAGTAAAGCATATTGTGTTCATTTTAAATATATGACTAGGCTTTTTAGTTGAAATTTAAAGCAGTGGCTATAAATGTTTGTTGAGAAGAGGTTTGACAATCATTATGAAGTACTTTTGTTAACCCCAAACTGTAGGAACATGTCAAAAGCAATATTTATATCTATAATTAAAGAAGATGCAGTCTAAGGAATGGTAATCATGATGAAAATTAGTTGGGCCAAGTTGGGACAAACTCTAACTATTTTGATAAAAGTAGAGAGCTGAAATTAGAAGGAAAATTATATATGACCACAGTTAGACCAATGTTAATTTCGATAGCAGAATATTAGTTATTGGGAAAATGTGAACAGAAGATACATTTAGTAGAAATGAAAATGTAATAGTGGTCTTGTTGTAAGAAGGAAATTATGGTCCGTACAATATAACATTTTCTGATTAGCAAAATCCAATTCAACTGAATTGATCTATAGTCAAATATTGACATAGCTCAAGTTAATATTATTTTGAATACAAATAATGCCAAACCTTGAGGATTTTATTTATTTAGTAATACTTTTACTAGTCTGAAGAAAAAAAATTACTTAAATAATAGTAATCAATTTACTCAACTGTTGTCCATGTAATATTTTTATAAAGTGTACCTTTAAAACAGCAGAAATTATAAACATTTAGAATTTAGATAATAAAGCACCAAATTCATAGTATAATAATGATGAAAATAGTAACAATAAATTTATAACAAAATTCTATTATATAAAAAATTGAACAATGAAGTGAATATATGAGTGAAGCTATTGAAGAACTGCTTTTGCACATAATCTTGAGCAAACAATAATAAAAAACACTATATCTTCTTCTTCTTCTCTTCTATTTTGGCCTCCACCTGGACAGTATTTGGCCAGCGCTGGTTTTCGCTTTGGTTTATCTTAAACCAAAGCTTGTAGTTTTCGTGTTTACTTTCGTATTCTTCTTGTGAGCTAGACATGTTAAAAGATAATCACAACAAAGGTTAAAACTCTTCTCGCTCGGAGGCAACGGCCGAGCATTACACACAATCGGAAAGTTGCCTTGGACAGGAATGTAGGAGCTAGGTAATGGAAAGGAGTATATAGTTAAGTACTTATTTTCATTATATATTATTTACACGTTCTTTTTTCTCTTTGAATCTCTATTTTATAAATGTTAATAAATTTCATGAGCAGTTTAATAATATTGTAGTTTTCTTTGTTTAAAATGTTAGGTAGTGTTATTGGCGTAGGTATTTGTAGATCTATTGTAGATCTATTAGCTCATTGTATAGATCGAAATTGGGTGTTCGATTTATTGGGCATCCCAAAAAAATGTGATTGAGATCTTCTGTTTGTCCACAGATACAATACGGATCAGTAGCACATCCTATTTTGAATAAGTGTTTCTTATTTCGGCAGTGTCCCGTTCTCATTCTACTTATTATTGTTAGATGTCTTTTATCTATGAATGGAATTTTTTTGAATAGAGGTGTCTTAGGGAACTCGTTTTGTATCGAATTGTACCATTTTCCTTTGTTCGCAAATGTGTTTTTCCAGTAGTCGTTGAATTCTATGTTAATTTGTTCTTTAAAATGTATGAAGATGTCTTCTTTATCTATTTTGAAGTTTTCGGCCGGTACATTGAGATTTCTTCCAATTTGTGCAAGTTGGTCAGCTATTTCGTTCCCTTTAATTCCAGTGTGTCCCGGAATCCATGCTAATATAATATTGTAATTTTCCTTTACTGCGTCCACTATTAGTTTTTTCCCCATTAACGTAATTTGTTTGAATTTACCTGTTATTTGATTGTTAAGGCTTTTGATGGCGCTTTGAGAGTCGGAAAATATCATGAATTTATTAATTTTCTTGTTTTTTGCTATTTCGATAGCCTTAATTATTGCGATGATTTCCGCTGTACATATTTGTGTATAGTTATGTAATCTCAAAGAGAATTTGTAATTTAAGGACGGAATGTATATGCTGCAGCCCACCCTGTTGTCTTCCGGGTTCAGGGATCCATCTGTGAAGATCCATGTGTATTCACTGTAATTTGGTGCAAATTCGTTTATGAACTTTTGTTGTGAATATGTTTCGCCTTTTTTCGTTTCAGAAAAAACCGTGTTAATTCTCTCTGTTTGATATCTTATTTCTTCCTTGAAGCATGGATCCATTTCGCTTACATATATGTTTTGATATTTTTCTTTCATTCTGTTTTTCGCTCCAATTAGGTATGGCCATTCTTTATTTTTCCAGTATCCTGACTTTTCTTCACATTTTTCCCATAGTTTGTCGATTCATTCTTTTAGTGGGTTATGCTTTTCTGAGTAGATTTTCAAGTAGAATTTAGTGCTTAATAATTTTCTTCGGTATTCTAACGCCATATCTCCACATTCTGCTAGAAGAGTATTAGTAGGAGTAGATTTCATGGTGCCCGTTATGATTCTCAGTCCCTTGTATTGACTTTGATCTAATTTAGTCAACGTTTTTTTATTGCATGGCTTAAGGAAGATAAATGCATAGTCTAGATGTGATCTAACTAGTCCTTTATATAGTAGTAATAGGGTAACTGGATCTGCTCCCCAGTATGTTCCACAAACTGCTCTCATGATATTTAATCCCTTATTTACTTTGTTTTCTATGTGCTGAATGTATGGTCCCCAATTTAGATGCTTATTCATTAATACTCCTAAATATTTTATGTTTTCTTTGAATTCAATTTCCTTACCATTAATTTTAATATTTTCACATGTTGCCATACTTCTATTAGTTCTAAAGATGATTGCCGCACATTTATCAATGGATATTTGGAAGTTATGTTTTATATTATAGTCCATCGATGGAATTTGGTTAGATACTTATTCATTTCTTCAGCCATATTTTGTAGATTTTTTCTTACCAGTGTGATTACCATATCGTCGGCGTATTGTATTATCTTGAAGTTTTTATTTATATCGTGTATGGATTTTGTGTAGATGTTGAAAAGCATTGGGCTCAGAGGTGAGCCTTGGGTTAATCCTTGACTGCTATTTTTTGGTCCTATTAGATTCCCCTCTGTATCTTTCACATATAAGTTTTGGTTACAAAATAGGTTAAATATAAAGTTATTTATTTTGGTTGGATTTTTGTTTTCTAGCATTATATTGTATAGTATGTGTAGGTTAACACTATCATAGGCTCCCTTTAAATCGATGAATACTGCTAGTAAGAATTTTTTTCCGTGAACGCTTCTAAGACAGAGTGAGTTAATAATGCTATGGCTTCATTGCATCCCTTGTTCTTGCGAAATCCTTTGTAATTTTGGGAGAATTTTTTGATTTTCAATTGTCCACTCAATTCTTGTTTTAATTATACGTTCTAGTACTTTACACGCCCACAATGTTAACGCGATCGGTCTATAGCTGTTATGGTTTTCTGGGTTTTTCCCAGGTTTCAGGAATGGTAGTATTATAGTTTCTTTCCATTCTGTTGGAATTTTATTTGTTTCCACAATGTTGTTGTTATATATCCCAATTAGTTTGTTTTGTGTGTTTTTATTTAGATTTTTAATCATCGAGTAAGAGATCCCATCTATTCCAGTTGCTTTGTCTTTTTTCCCGGTAATTATGTTGTGAAATTCGTTATATGTTATGGGTTCGGACATGACATTGCAAGCTGCCAGACTGAATTCCGGGTTGATGTTACAAATAGTTTTAGAGTTTCTAGGATTGTTCCTGCTATTTTGCGGTTCGGAAAGTAGTTGTTGTTGTTCTGGGAATAATTTTTGAAGCCTTTTATTGTTTTCCAGATTTTATTGGTTGGTGTCTCCCTATTTATAGTACTGCTAAATTCTCTGAAATATTTTTTCTTTTTGTTTTTTAATTTAAGTTTTACATATGCTTTTATTCTTTTGAAATCTATATAATTTTCCAAGCTAGGGGAATTTACGAATTTGTTGATGCTTTTTCTACGTCTTTGGATTAGCTCGAAGCATTCCTCGTCCCACCAAGTTGCATATTTTTGTTGATTCGTTCTTATTTTAATCATAGGTACACTTTCGTTTGCTGCTACATTCAAAGAGTCATAAAAATCATTGTAATCTAAATTTTCCTCTTTGTCTATCAATTTGTTCGTTATTATTTTGTTAAATGAGTTCCAGTCGACCTTTTTAAAATTTCTTTTATATATTTCATCATTCATAAAATTCGTTCCATCAGAGTATTGGCAGATGGTGGGGAAGTGATCGCTATTACCTGGGTCTTCAAATACATTCCAATGACATTTTTTTGCAATGCTGTTAGATACTATAGTTAGATCTAGTACCGATGGATTGTGGTTGTGATCTCCCATACGTGTGTACTTGCCATCATTTAGTACTATTAGATTTTCGCGTTCTATTAATTCTTTAATTGTTTTACCATTTGCATTATTACTATTGCATCCCCACATTGGATCATGGGCATTAAAATCTCCCATGATTATGTGCTGGTTGGTTGTGTTAGATAGAATTGCATTGCACTCTGCTAATTTTAATTTTTTTCCTGCTGGATTATATATGTTAGTGATATTAATTTTAACTGATGGTACTGCAATTGTTATTACCTGTAGAGTTTCCGAAATGTTGCTATTTACTGGTATAAGATAGTGTTCTAACCCACTTTTGATGAGGGTGCAAATTCCCCCGTATCCATTGGTTCTGTCTTGTCTGTATATGTTGTAATTTTTAATGTTTAAATGATATTCATCATTCATCCATGTTTCATTCAGTAAAATTATGTGTGGTTTTAGTTCGTATAGTAGAAATTTTAATTGATCGTAGTTTGCTCTGACGCTTCTGATGTTCCATTGTAAAATTTTTAAATTTATTTTTGAGTCTTTGTCAAGGCTTTTATCTTTTCTTTCATTAATTTTCGTGTTTCTGTTATAATTCATTATTGAAAATTCTGTCTCCTGGTTTATTAATTAGCCTTGCCATAAATTGGAGTGTGTATTCCTTGTCGTATTTGTTGAGTTTACTAGCCGTATTCATGATTTCATGTAGCATATCTGGGTTTTCTCGAATTGTTTTGATTTCTTCATCTTCACTATCTACTTCCGAGGGTGGTAAATAATAGGTTGATGCTGGGGACTGACGTTGATTGTGTGTAGATGTTGATACTGGGGAGTGTAGTTGGTTATTTTCTCTATGGTAATATGGTATTTGTCCATTGGGGGTTATCAAGGCTCCCTGATGGGCTTCCTTATCATACCCTGGTGAGGTGGGTTTCCTTTTCTTGGCTTTTGTTACTTGTGTGTAGGTGTTTCTTGTAGGAGTGTTTTGATTATTATATGAGGTTCTTCTCTCGCTTATTGTAATACCATTGTCTTGATTTGATCGGTTAGTTGGTAGTTCCGGAAATTCCTTCAACCTTCTTATAAATCCCTCTTGTGTGTTACTATTTTTGCCTCTTTTGGGGAATCTTTCGTTTGCCTCATAAAAGGAAACGTTGTCCAGCGACATCGCCCCTAATTAGTTGCTGTCTCTCTCTCTCTCTCTCTCTGGGCAGTTCCTATTGATGCTGTTGTGCTCCTAACCCGCACAGTGTTTGCACTTCATTGTACACTCTCCTCTGTCTTCCTCTAGGTGTGTTTCTCCGCAATTCAAACATTTTTTCTTTTTGGTTTTGCAATGTTTTTTAATGTGTCCAAAATTTAAGCAGTTATAGCATTGCAAAATTGGCATGATGTATGGCAACACTCTGTGTTCAATTCCGCAGATCTTCACGCTTGCCGGTAGGGTTGTTCCAGAAAACGTATATCTTATGGTCTCTGTTGGAACTAATTCTACTTTATTACTTCCTTCGTCCCCTTCCTTCAAATTATTTGTCATTTCCACTCGGGAGTCTACCCTGTCTATGATTTTTCTTTTCCGTAGGAAACGTTTTGCTTCTAAAACTTTTATTGCCCCGGTATTTGCTTGTGAGTAATTATTTAATATTTCATCTGAGATTGATGTATCTATGTATTTAACTATTCCTTTGCATGAGATGTTTTTTTTTTGGTATAAATACATCGTATCCTTTATTCCTAACGTTGTCATTTATCAGAAATTCATTAGCGTCTGTATATTTTACGAATTCTACACTGATTCTATTTTTCCCTTTTTTATTTATTTTTTTAATATTGTTTATTTTTAAATCAAAAATTTCTCTAGCGATAGCAAGGTAATTATAGTTTCCAATGTTTTTACTTTCCAAAGCTGCTTCGATATAAACTTCGAACGGTGCTTTGTCTAGAAACGAGTATTTATCACTACTTTTTATATCTTGTTTATCTTTTTTCTGTCCTCCCGGTTCTTGTATATCAGTATCAATTTCATCTACATTCATTTGTGTCAACTTTTCGCGACTCTTATACCATTCAGGGGGGCTAGGCCCCCCTGATTTTTCCCCCATTTCTACCCTTTACCGTTAATTTATTTTTTAATTTTGTCTCTAGTATTAAATGATTTATTTACAATATGAAAAATAAAATAATAACAGGAGAGATTAACCAAATTTCCAGGAATGATGGGTATGCTATACAAAGGTTGTGTTAATATAAGCTCACTTACCAACGTTCCTTAAAATAGGGGCACTTAGCACTTATTACACTGGTTTAAGTTAGATTTCACTCACTCACGTGTTGCCTTCTCGAAAGCCGAACACCGAATGGAAAACACTATATCACAATTCATTATTCATCAATACAAACTTGTTTTAACAAATTAACTAAATAAACTCTGGGCAGAAGATGGGTTTAGAGTAACAAATCCATCCACAGTTGTTACATTAGATGTCCAAAAAGTTTTTAATTCTGTATGGTTTGAAGGGTTACTTTACAAATTAATTATAGCAAAATATCAGTTATATTTAATTAAAATCTCACAATCATATTTAGCAAATCCTAAGATTTTTACATTAAAATAGGTAATGTATTAAAATAGGCAATGCATCCAAAGGTCCTTTTAAAATAAACAAAGGAGTCTCACTAGGCTAATTGTTGTCCCTATTCCTATTTTCCAACTTCAACCATGACTTCTACAAATATTAAGAGTCGTTACAGCAAAGGATGTAAATCGTTTTTTTTAATGACTGCAATCTCACTGGGTACTGCTCTTGCAAATGTCATGCGAATTCTTATGGAGATTTTAATGGCATCTTTTTCGGATCTTCTAATAATGTTGCGTTAACCGGCGACCTTTCCCAGAAAGAAATTTTAAACCTGAAGATACCTTCCATAAATGTGTGACAAGAACTTTTTGGAATTTTACCACTGATCGATTATATTTCTCCGCCACCAAATAATTTCATCTTTTTCTAGTAGCCTACTCTTCCTATCCACCTTACCATAATAAAAATTTAACTTTTAAAAATTCTCTAAATTGTTGTTTGGCTCATATTTGATATATCAGGGTCAAGTTGGATATCTTGTTGCGATTTTTATAAAGTAGGATGTTCATTTTTTAAAATGTATGAATTTTTCTGTGAATACCATTTTTCAAAAAATAGTCAAGTTTAATTTCTTCGTTAAGTTTTTTCTCTTTTAAAATTTTATATATAGTTGTTCTACCAATACCATTATATCGAGAACACATCTCAACCAAATCACTTTTTAGGCTTTGTTGGGTGATCCATAGACAAAACCTCAAAAACATTCACTACAATTTTCTTCTTTTCAAAACTTAAATTTTTTCGAGCTATATAGATGTGTAACACTCTGGTACATCCATTTTCTAATTAATAAAAGCTGTACGACACTTCAAGGTACGCTAATTTATTATAACTACTAGTAATCAATCAACTGGCAATCGAAGAAATAAGTTTTACAACAATCAAAAGTCCCAAATTCTGTTTAAAATCAATAATATAAACGGTTAAAAAAGTACTGCCCAACTTTAATGCATTTAATAAACCAAAACACTTTCCCAACTTCAAAAACTTCAAAATAGAGGTATGAGAATCATTTTGAGATGCAGTCGTTATACTTCCATTAATCAAATGTTGAATATGCTGCAGTGGCTGTCAATTTCAAATCGATTGTTTTTTCTAACGATGGTTTTCATATTCAAATGACTAAAGGACTCCAACCAGCATTTTTTAATGAATTTTTTTTAATTAATCAAATACATGAACACCAGACAAGATCAAATGCTTATTTTCATATACATAGAACCCACACTGGTGGTGATGTGAAAAATTTCTTCTTTAAGGGGCTACAAGAATTTAATAATTTACCAAATGTTATTAAGGTGGAAAATACTGTGAAGGGATTTAAAAGTAAATTGATAGAATATCTAGAGCGTTGATTGGTTGGAATATATTTGTTTATATTTGTGTATGTATGTATATCTATATTTTTTATACTTTTGTTATTCTTTTCCTATAATAAAGATTACTACTACTACTATCACCTTTTATAGTATATAGAGATTTTTTTTTGAAATTATTCACTGTTTTTAATTCCTATTGGAATAAATTTTATTTGGAATTTTTGTTCCAAATTTGAAATCTCGCGTTCAGAATATCTGTATTTTTTAATAAAACTTTTCGTTCATATGGGGTGAGTAGGCGTTTTATTAAAAAGTTTTAAAATTTATAATACGAGAAAAAACTCAATTTCTTATGTAGGAATCATACTATGCAAGAAATACTTTTTTACCACTTATTACCTGCTTTATCGATACGCTTCTTGGAATACCAAACCAGATGAGATTTATACTCCATCCAAAGTCAGTTTTAAAAAGATGATTTTACCAGTGCACTGCGATATTTCGTTAATAACACTGAAAATGAGCCATAATTTTGGGAATTTAAAAATGGAGATTTGCATATTCAAGTTAAACAAGTAATTTTAAATATGTTTTCATGCTTAAGAGCTGAAAATGTCAATTCAATTCAAGATGAAATAATTAAAAGAATATGCAAGTTCACGAAAATTACTTATTTAACAATTTATTTAGTAATTAAACGAGGCGTTGTGATTGAACGCGATAAAAAACGAATACATATTGTCAGCCATCGGATAGATGATGCATCTAAAGATGTGATTCGACAAACGGTTTACAACATGTACAAAGAAAATCAACTCCCGACATTAGAAATTATAATTTGATGGTTTAATATAATTAATAGGGATCGACCGATATGATTTTTTGTGGCCGATACCGATATCGGCCGATACCGATAAACTCATAGCCGATATCTGCCGATACCGATATATCGGCCATACAATTTTGTCTTAAATTTTTTGCTGTATAAATGAGGTAAAAGTGATTTATAATGATATACTGTTACCGTTACACGGATTAACCATAAAATCACTAAAAAATTGCAGAGCAAATTCGATATTTTGTAAAATCGCCCGGCGGAATACTAAAAATCGATACGGTGAATCTCCGAATTTAACAAAGCCCGGCCAGTCGGCTATGTTCACTCCGTCGGAGAATACCAGAATTTCCGAATACGCTGAGAAACAGTAAGATAATAAAACTCGTAGTAGTCGTAGTATAGTATTGCACTGATTTTTCACAAACATGGATCGTTTTGTCGTGCGTTCTCCATTCGTTTCACAGTCGTCGTCATCTTTACAAGAGCCTGGTTCTGGTTCATTATCTTCAATAACTAGCAGTATTAGTGGCAACATAACTAGTGGTAAAAGTATTTACTGGACGTATTTCTCCAAGAACGAAGTTAATGCCTCTACAATAAAAGCAAATGCCACCTGTAAATTATGTAATGCTGTTGTTTCTCTGGGAGGTAAAGGCAAAACAGCAAATAGTACCAATTTAAAGCATCATATGGCGAAGTTTCACATTGAAAAATTAAGTGAGGAGTCAAAAGAAAAAAATGTTGATGGCAGTAAGTATATAATAAATTTGTTTTAGAAATTAGTAATTTTGGCTGCAACATCGACAAGTTATTAAATTTCTGTTTTTGTTTTTGCGTTAAGTCGTTAAGTGAGTACTTTTACTCCTGAACTCTGAAGCCAAACAGTACCTCTGAATATAAATTTATGAATTATGAAACACCCAGTATTTAGAAGGGTTCTGTTTTTTAGATGCAGAAGCACACGAAAAACCTAGTTCATCTCATTCATATGCAAGCTTAAGCGGAGGCTCAACCACACAACCAAAGATTTTTGAATCCTTTGAAAATATGCAGTTATGGGACATTGATAGCACTAAATCTAAAAAGATTCACTATTATATCGGAGAATTAATAGCTATAGACATACAGCCCTTCAGTATTGTGAACGATGTGGGTTTTAAGCAGCTTTTAAATAAATTGGTTCCTTGTTACGATATTTCTTCAGATAAATATTTTAGAGAAAGAATACTTCCTGATATATACAAAAAATGTACTTTGGCAATTTGTAAAAAATTATCACTTTCCTTGAAAGAAAACATTAAAATTTCTGCCACCGCAGATATATGGACTTGCAAGCATAATAACAACCCATTTATTTCTTTTACTGCACATTGGATAGATTTTAAAACGACTGAAAGATGTTCATTTGTACTGGCCTGCAAGCATTTTCCTGGGTCACATACAGCTTTAAACATCTCACAGATGTTATCTGAATTCATGACAATATGGGAGTTAGATCAGAATCAAATTCTTTTGGTTTTGGCTGATAATGCTGCCAACATAAAAAAAGGCATTGATGAGGTTAAATTAAAACACCAACCCTGTTTCATACATACCATACAATTAGCCATACATGACTCCATAGAAAGTCAACGATCAATTATAGATTTATTGGCAAAAGCAAGACGTATAGTAACTCATTTTAGGCACTCTTCTTTGGCTTGTCATAGGCTGAAGAATATTCAAAAGTCCCTTAATATGACCGAGAAAGCTTTGGTGCAGGACATTCCAACACGATGGAACTCAAGTTTTTATATGTTGGAACGTCTGATAGAACAAAAAAACGCTCTTAATATATATATAATGGACAATCCAGCTTTAAAAGATGTGACACTAGCATACCACCAATGGGAACTAGCAAAAAATTTACTAAATCTCTTAAAACCTTTTGAAGAAATTACGAAGGTTTTTAGTAAGAATAGTGCATCTATATCGGAAGTAATACCCTTACTTAAAACTCTCTTAAAATATCTCCAGAAAGCTGAAGGAGCTGACTTTTCAGGGGTGCAGAGTACCAAAAATGAGCTTAAAGACTCCTTGAATAAGAGATGCAAAGCCTGCTTCACTGATAGAAACCTTCTTTTTGCCACTTTATTGGACCCAAGGTTCAAGACATCTTTCTTTGACAATGATTTATCGCAAAGAACCTTTACAGATTTAAAAAAAGAACTTTTAAAAACTAATGGACTAGATTCAGACTTGCTGGAAGATAATTCCGGAGAATCTGAAGTGAGCGACGATGATGCTCCTTTAGCGAAAATCGCCAAAAATTCACACGAGGTAAACCAACAGATTCAGGAAAATGCCCCGGGCTCAATTTCTCATAGTTTATTTTGGAATACTTTTGATGAACTTACTGGTATGACGACCAGTAAATCAGTGTCATATAAGAAAAGTACTGATAATATGATGAATAAAATTGATGATGAGATTGAATTGTATAAGAAATTAGAAAAAATATCAAGAAATGAAGATCCTTTGACTTGGTGGGCGCAAAAAAAAGACATTTTTCCATTGATGTACAAAGTTGCAATAATATATCTAGCACCGCCGCCAAGTAGTGTTGCTAGTGAACAGCTATTTTCTGCAGCTGGAAATGTTTATGAAAGCGCAAGAAATCGTTTAACTCCAGAAAGAGCAGAAAGCTTAATTTTGTTACATTACAACTTGCCGAAACTTAACTTTAAATATTAATTTGATAATTTGTTTAACTTAGGGTGTTACTTCTACATTTTAATGACTTTTTTGCTAAATTTTGAATTATAATAAACTTTATTTGTTTTTTATTTAGTATTTCTGTTTTAATTTCCTTTAAAAAATCCTTAAGAACTGAAATATTAAGCAATTCACATTTTCGGCCGATACCGATATAGGCATATTTCGTAGTTTACATATCGGCCGATACCGATATCGGCCTAGAAGGCCGATATGGCCGATAAACCGATACCGATATCGGTATCGGTCGATCCCTAATAATTAAAACAGTTACAATGCTCAGTAAATATACTACTGGTATTGACAGAGCTGTACTTGCAAATATTTGCTGTTTGTTGTCAGCAACAAATTAATTTGTCAATTCTAACAGCTGTTTTCATAATTATTCTTCAGTCCTCGATTCAAAATATGTAAGCATTCGAAGTATTTGCAGCAGTCAAGTCGGAATGTTTATTTTGAATTCCTATCAATTCTAAAAATTTATAATTTTTGACTCTATTCTATTATTTAAACATCAAAAAAGCATCAAATTCTTACCTGTTTTAGATTTGATTCGGCTGTGTCGACAATGCTAGCTTAATGGACGTAATTATATTCTACAGAAAGTGTTGAATTTGCAATTCTTGTCCATGACATTGAATTGATGTTCTTGGATACTCTCCCTCACTATTTTAATATTGACATTTGAATGACTTATATTTTTGAACAACCAGTGTGTTTAACATCACCAATTGATCCAGTCTGCCTCAATTTTTCAATCATTCTCTTCGCAGTTGATAAAGTTAAATCACCAATCCAGCAATATTTTGTATGAAATTTTCATTATTGTTCAACAGTGGAAACACGTTGTTCTATCATGTAATGCTCCATTTTTACTAATCCTAAACTAGCAGCTGTACATTTTGATAAATAGAGTTGCCAACAGGAATAATAGTAAATTCAAATCTTGCATTAATTTCAGGAAACATTTTATTAACTTTTCCATATATAACATTACGATCTTTAATATCAGTATAAGGCAGGGAAACATATAGTATATTTTTGAAATCAGTGAAAAGCAGGGTTGGGCAAAATCTGATTTTTATTAAAAAAAACCATTGATTTTTTGAAAAAAAATCACGATTTATTTGATTTTTTAAATTTGAATATAAAATTTGAGCATTTTGATTCTTTGAAAATATTGTTAATTATTTTAATGTATAAGTCTAAAAATTATAATACAATTTGCGGCTCAAAAACTTGTGACAACGCATTTGTCGCGCTTCTTACAAGAAAATTCTTGTCGCGATTTGTTTTCCTTCTGTCCTATACAGTGCCGAGTACTGCCGAGTGAGGCACGGTCGCGTTTGTTGTGCTTTTTGCAAGAATATTCCTGTCGAGGCTTGTTTTCCTTCTCAACCTATAAATTGACGTTGCCCAACAATTTCACGCATTTCGCTAGTTAGCTTAGCTAAGTGAAGTGATAACATATAAATAAAGTAATATGAGTGGAAGAAAAGAGGACCCAATATGGCAGTTCTATATTAAGACAACAAATCCAAATAAATGGGGGTGTAGGGCTATTTGTAGAAAGTGCTAGAAATATATTCAAGGGTTAGTCCAAAGACTCAAAGCACACCACGATGTTTGTAATTATCAAGAGAGGAAATACAGGTAATTAAATTATTAATTTAATTTTATTTATATTTAATAAAGATTTTTATTATTAACCCGGGAATGATCGCGTGGTTAGACTTTGCCTAACATTTTTTGTTTTTTGTTGATTCTCCAAGCACTTGATATTTTATTTTTGAGATAATTTAGTGAAAGTTTTTAGACATAAATATTAATTATAAGTTAAGTAACATAGTGTAATTTTTAATTATATATTCTGAGATATTTTGAAATATTTTTTAAATATATATTTATTATATTATAAGTAGATACATTTTTGATAAATAACAGGGTAACAAATGTTTTTATGCATTAAAAGACACATCTAAATCAAAGATATTGTCTACAAACAGAAAAATTAAAATATACAAAACAGTAATTAGACCAGTCATACCTTATGCCGCAGAAACCTGGAATTTAACAAAAAAAAGAGGAAAACACATTAGAAATCTGGGAAAGGAAAATACTACGGAGAATATACGTCCCAATGAAAGAAAATGGAGTATGGAGAATATTAAGAAACTACGAAGTTAATCAAAAATTCAATAGCCCAATAATAATAAATGATATAAGAAGTAAACGATTAAGGTGGGCAGGACATATACAACGTCTAGGTAATAAAAGGTGTGTCAAGAAAAATCAGGAAACTAAAAGACAAGGACGAATAGCAAGGGGACGACCGAAAACTAGATGGTTGGATGGTATAGAAGATCGTAAAGAAATTGGAATAAATGACTGGAAAGAATGGAAAAGAATAGTAGAAGAAGCAAAGGACAGACTTCAGAGCAGAAACTAACTCACAGAATTCACAAACTCCCTACTGATTTAAAGCAGTAAGGGTTGGCCAAGCGGCTGGCCACCGCTGCCATAAAAATGAGGCTAGGAATCCCAATAGGGAGACTATAGACCTTAAGGTCTGAAAGTCAATGAGAAGAAGAAGATACATTTTTGAGATAATTTTAAAATTTTTTTGATAGATATTATTTTTAACAAATATAATATAATTTTTAAGTATTCATTTATAGATATTTTAGGATATAGATTTTAAGCATATAGGATTGTTTTTAAATCTTAGGTGAAATCTAACACGTGGCCTTTAATGTAACTTTTTTAACGCGACCTTTCCCAGGTTAATTGAAGATTATCTTTACTCTTCTATACTTACTTAATTTTTAATTTTTTTCAACTTAAAAAAATAAATTTGCTTTTACATCTCTATTGAACATTTTCACTTTATTTTAAAATCAATAATTCAATAATATATCATCAATTAATCAATTTCAATTATGTTTTTTCTCTTTCCAGAGAGTCGAATGTCGCTTGACAGTTTTGCTAGCACATCATCTACCTCAAGTTGTAGTTCACTCATGACGGATAGTTCATATGTTAGAAAAACTCCACCGAAAGTACCTACAAGTCCAACAACTTTTGAGCCAGTCCAAAAAAAGAAAGCAATCGAAACTCAGCCTACCATGAGTGGTTTTGTAATGCGGACTTAAACTGCTGAAAACCATAAAATTGACAAACAAATAGCAAAGGTTATATTTGCTACTAATTCGAGCTTCAGATGTATTGAGAATTTAGAGGTGAAAAAAGCCATTCAGTTATTAAGGCCTGGTTATACACCGCCCTCGAGAAAAACGGTAACAACAAGTCTTTTGAACTAAATCTATGAAGAGGAAAAAGAAAAATGTTTCTCCTCCCTGTCGGGACAGTCCGTAAATATGTCAATTGATGGGTGGTCAAACGTGCACAAGGAACCAGTGATATGTGCAACGATAACCACTGAAGACGGATAAGCCCTCCTATACGAAACTATAGACACATCAGGAAATCCACATACTTCAGAATATTTAACCCAAATAGTTTGTGCACATATTTTTAATTTATTGTACAAGGACTATCAAGTTAAAGACGTTAAAGAACATGTGGTTTAAATTGTTAAGTATTTTCGAAATAACCATTTGGCTAGAGCTAAATTCAGTCAAGCAGGAGGCAGCGCTTTAGTCCTTCCAAGCGATGTGCGATGGAATAGCCTTGGCGACTGCTTAGAGATGTATGTCACTCAGTGGAACATCATATTAAAAATCTGGGAAGAAAATAAAAAGGAGATTGATTCCACTATTTACCAAAAACTTAAAATATTGCAATTAAACATGCAGCGCAAGATTATTTAAACATTTTAAAACCTATATCAGTTGCTATTGATACTGTGCAGAGGAAAAATGCTACTATCACAGATGCTGTAGAGCAGTGGAAACATTTACAATATATCTTTGATGAATCTGTGGAATTACCATTACAAAAAACACAACAATTTAGTAATCGATATAAGCAAGCACTAACGCCATATTATTCTATAGCGTATATGTTGAATCCACAAAAAACAAAATATCAGTTAACACCAGAAGAAAAGAATATAGCTTTAGAAACAATTAACGAGTTATATGAAAACACTGGACTGTTACCTTTAGTAATAAAGTTAAATGCCCGCAGTGCTTCATTTGAGCAAGTTATGTTTTCGGACAAAGTAATAAAAAATGTAAACGGATGAAGCAATAAAAAATGTAAACGGACTACAATGGTGGATACCACAAAATGATGAGCCGATAATCTTGAAACAGTTGCCAATAATAAAACAGTTCCTGTGTGCAACTGCTTCTTCAGCTTCAGTAGAACGCGTATTTAGCTCCTTTGGTCTTGTACACTCTGATATTAGAAACAGATTAGGCATAGAAAAAGGAGGAAAACTCGTGTTTTTGTTTAAATTGTATAACGAAAATGAATAGACCGAATATATACAGTAATAAAATTTAGGTGTTACGTTTAGTTTAAGAATTTGGAATTATGTACTTCTTTTTTGTTGTTTTTGCTAAAAGCAGATACTTCTTTTGATTTTTGAGAAAACTTATATTATGTTGTTATCTGGTTCTGAATAAAAAAGAAAAAAATTGATTTTAAATCATGATTTTAATTTTAAAAATCAAGCGATTTAAATCATGATTTTAATCGTGATTTTAATCAGCTCAACCCTAGTGAAAAGCCCGTTAAAAATGTGTTTATTATATATAGAAGGTACACCATTTAAAATAGATGTTTTTATATCTCCTGAAATCTGCAGGATACTGTACTTTTAATAGCATTTCCACACACCTATAAAACTATAGGCTATAATAACGATAATAAGGTGTGGGTAATTTATACTGTAAATTGACAAAAAGGCTATATTAAGTAAAATCATGTAATATGAAATACAGTTATTTTAATGTTTTTATATATTTTGCAGTGCTGTAAAGTTATTAGGATAATTTAAACACTAGTATTTTCAACATTTTATTAAATTAGCACATTATATAAAATCACACAATATTTTTATCTCGATATATAAATGTATTAAAAAACAAAATATCTATATATCAATTTTGGCATTTAAGCAAGCTTATATCTAGATTTAATAAATAAGTTAGGAGCTTCGAATGGTTTTTAATAAATATTTAATTTGCAGAAATTAGGACAATATTTTTAGAATCACCAAATATTTGTGTAGCAAACAAAAATAATAAATATACTTATTACTGATCTAAATCCCATAAATATTTCATGCTCAAAATCTACAAATGAATAGTTAACAAAAATCATCCTAAAGGAGAAGTAAGCTGGAAGCAAAGATAGATGTTAAATTACTACTCACTAGCCGAACATACTGAGAAATATGCCTTATATATTAAGCTTTCAAAAAATAAACAATAGTTATTCTCCAGAATGCAGTTTCTATTCTATTATGGTATTCTTTGAATTATAGCAATATAACTAAAAAATAGCTATTCCTTTCGCAGATTCCAAACTGAATATAAAAAAACTATTAATGTCCAGATGGCTACACAATCATACTCCTAATTGCACAATATATCATACAGCAGTACATGTTAAAGGACAGTTCAAAGACATATAAGAGAGAAAGCTTACACAATTATCTGTATCTTTAAAACGGAGAACTACAAAAACAAACAAAACAAGGAGCTTTATAAAACTTATTTCAGTTTCTAATTAAACTAACATACCTATAACCTACTGTAATTTGTGGAATTAAGGATAACTTGGCTAATAACCTTAATTCTTCTTTATTATATTAATCAGTTTGGAAATTCACACTAAAAATGCAGCACATGATGAAAATTCCAAATATCTGAAATTTCCAAATGTAGTCTAAATAAAGAAAAAATAATTGGTTGATTGAACAAAGATTGTACAACCTTTTAGTATACAATTCTGTTTTTATTTTTAAATGTCATTCCCCATTTCCATATCATCTTGATTCTTTAGGTTTAAAGTGCGAAAATCTTTATATCTCATTTGTTTTTTAGTGACAGACTCGTCAGATTGATCTATTTGATTTGATTCAAGGTTGTTGATATTGATATTAGTTTCAACATTTTCAACTTGTTTTTGGGGCTTCCTCGTTTTTTTTGCATTGAGTAGTTTATGCTTCTTAAGTTTATATTTCAATTTTTCCAACTTTGTTAGATTTGTAGACACAGTCATAGTTGTATCAACAAAGTTGCCTGTTGTAACAGTAGAATTTTTAAAGCGTTTTCGTAATTTTGGTTTGTAATCCGCACATCTTAATATTCTTCTCATGGCATGAAATACGTTCCAATTTAAAAATTCGTCTGGCTGTGAGCATTTAGGAGCAATTTTATTTTCATAAATGTACTTATAAGCAAATCTATCTTCCTTTGCACAAGATATACCCTTATCACTAGTGTATTCGCATGGTTTTACAATTATTTGTTTGATTTTGTTAATTATCATTGGTTTCCATTCACTCATTTCACAGGAACAATGCCACGGATTATCGTTTAGCCTAATCAATTTCGGGTGAATTTTAAAGAATATATCCTTTGGCAGTTGTTTAAACTTATTTTCATTTAAATATAGTTCTTTTATATTCACTAAGTGATCAAAAATACCAGGAGGAATGTATTCCAAACGGTTTTTAGATAAATCTAAAAGTTGCAAATTACTTAAGCCTATAAAACCGTCCATTGATATATTCACTATTTGACAGTTACTTAGTATAAGAGTTTTAATTTGTTTAATTTCTAAAAATGCATCATATTCTATTTTCGTAATGTTACCTGTAAGGAGAAGCTCTTCTAATTGTGGCATTCCAGTGAACAAATCTTTTTTTAGTACAAGTAATTCTAAATTATTTAAAGTAAGTTTTTTCAACTGATTCAAACCTAACAAGGAATTTGTAACCAATGTAAGAGCCATAAGTTCACTGCCAATTATCAGAGAATTAGTAGTGTTCATAACTTCAAATGTATTTGAAAATATTGTATTTATTGGGTTATTAGCAAAATTCGCCAGTTTTAATTTTGGAAACGGTGGGAATGATAATTCAGAAAGTTGAGTAAAATTATTATAACTTAAATCTATATATTCCAATTGTAATAGACCGGCCAGATCAGTTATTTGTATATCTAGAAGATTGTTGTGAGCTAAAGAGAGTGTTTTTAGATTAGGAGTACCATGAAAAGCAAAAGGTGGTATAAACCTTAAACCATTCTTTTCAAGTATTAAATATTGTAGTTCTTGAAGTCCGTCAAACATTTCCCAATTAATATCATGTAAATCGCAGCTGCTAATTCTTAATAAAAATAATTTTTTAAAACCCATAAATATAGGCATATCACCCGTCGCATCTCTTTGTTTAATAAAAACTTCGTAAGGAACCACTTTTTCTTCGCTGTTTGTTTTCCGAACGATTGTTATATGTGAATTTTCTTCAAATTTCTGAGGGTATTCAAAAGTTATATTTTCCTCATTTATCTGTTGCAATGCTTGCATTAATTGTTCTTTCGAATTTTTTATCAAAACTCTTTCCAAATTCAAATATTTCAAGTCTTCAATTGCCGAGTCAATCTCACAAATTAAATGGCTATTCAGCGGTTCATTTTGTAAATTTGGTCCTATCAATTCGATAGTTATCAACTGTGTAAATTTTTTCATTGAGCTTATTTTAATTGTTTTGTTACCAGATTCGTACCCTTGGATTATTGTTAAGCTTTCTATGTTTTTCGGGAGAGTTTCTAATAGATCTACAGGGTCAGTTTCTGTTTGAAGAATGCATATAGCAGATCGGATTATTGTCGGGCCGTGTTCTTCTAGTATTTCCACTGTGTCTAATGTGTC
The DNA here is from genome assembly GCA_963921935.1 of Galeruca laticollis. Lineage (NCBI taxonomy): Eukaryota > Metazoa > Arthropoda > Insecta > Coleoptera > Chrysomelidae > Galeruca > Galeruca laticollis. Next base: position 170,363,352 of record OY998180.1, read on the forward strand.
TTCATTCAGAATCTAAAAATATAATTGATTTTGAATGCCATATCATTATTTTACAAAAAACAATAGTATGCAAAAACAAGATATGTTTAATGACTAGTGTAACTAAAGTCAGTTGAAGATCCATAAAAATTATTTACTATACTTATTCATATTTCAAGGACAATAGATTTACTCAGCACTTTTTCACAGAAATATGAGATATTGTCAAATACGTTCATCATTTTAAAATATCCTCACCTACAGCGTATCCACGGATGGGGTATCCTATAGGTGAAAAATGTTTAAATATTAGTCTTAGTGAAAAATGTCATTCTTGATAAAAAAATTTGCTTGTTCTGAAACCCCATATAATGAAATAAAATTCAAGTTTTTTAAAAACCCGTCCCATTTTATGGCCAGTTTTATGAAAAACATTAGTTTTTGCACTAAGTTCGAAAATAATGTATTAATCTAGTGAGTGACGTTTACGATGTACCAAGTAACTGTCAACTTTTATAAATAATGATGCAGCTAGTGCACTAGCTATGCATTCGTTAAGGGAAAATCCCAAGTTGAGTCTACGAAAAAGAGCAGTGGAGGTTGGTTTTTGCAAGAGTCACTTACAGAAAATATTTAAGCAAAACAAAATTCACCCATTCAAACCGAAATTTATTCATACCTTACAAGATTTTGATTATGACACCAGGTTAGACTTTTGTGCGATGATTGGTGAAAAACTTATGCATGACCGATTTTACCGGATCGTATAATCGGACCGTATCTTCTGGAAGATACATTAAATCAGGAGGTATATTTGTATTCGCTGGACAACGTCTTAATACCTGAATTAGAAAATATTCCCTTGGCGCAAAGGCGTAAAATGTACTTTCAACTTAATGGATGTTCGTCACATTCGACTTTGCTAATTAGAGGATGGCTGGATGAATATTTTCCTGGGCGACGGATGGGACGTTATGCACCAATATTTTTTCGGCCCCGATCCCCCGATTTAACTATTTTAGATTTTTTTTATGGGGCTACTTAAAACAAAAAGTTTGCGCATATAATTTAAACCATAATATTGAAGACTTGAAACGAGCTATCATTAATGCCATTAACGAAATTACCCCAGAAATGCTGCGAAAAACTTACAAAGAATTTAGAAAGAGAATTGAGCGATGTTTTGAAGTTGGGGGAGGATATATTGAATAGATATTTTTTGTTTACTTAGTGTTTCTTACATTATTATTCTGTATTGTTATTTTTGATAGTGATTATAATTCTTGAATAGTTAACATTGTTGTCAAATATTTCTTAAAGAATGACAATTTGAAAATTATTTATAAAAATTGACAGTTACTTGTCACTCACTATATTAATACATTGTTTTCGAACTTAGTGCCAAAATTCATACGGTTTTCAAAAAACTGGCTATAAAATGAGACGGGTTTTGAAAAACTTGAATTTTATTTCATTTTATAGGGTTTCAGAACAAGCAAAACTTTTTATCAAGAATTACATTTTTCGCTAAAACTAATATTTAAACATTTTTCACCTATAGGATAACCTATCCGTGGATACGCTGTAGGTGGCGATATTTTAAAATGATTAATACATTTGACAATATCTCATATTTTTATGAAAAAGTGCTGAGTAAATCTATTGTCCTTTAAATATAAATAAGTATAGTAAATAATTTCTATATCAGCCTAAACATTTTAATAGCTCAGACTTTTTGAACCCTTTATTTTTATTGTTTCTTTTAAAAAGTCAATACTTTCATTTTCGTATTTTCACATAATTGTACACATGAACTATTTTGTTAGTTAAATGGGTGCTTTCTATACAATAAAATTTCTTAAACTAGCTCTGGCCTTAGAATACTTATTGATTTCCACCAAAATATACTAAAAGTTGTCATTTCCTTTCAACAGTTTAAAGATGAATGATATGTACTATCTTTATTACAAAATCTAGCATGTATAGTCCAAATAAAAATTCAAAAATATTTAGAATGCACAAAGATAAAGCAGCATGTGCAGAGGAAGTGTATGCAATGCTACATAATTTATTGGCAAGATTTAGTAGAATTGTAATTCATGTCGATTTTTACCAACAAAACCTATTGAAGGCATTCCAAACATCCCTGTAAAACCAATAAATACCAAACCTCTGAACTTACAGATGAAGTTAAAAAATCTAAAATTCACAACACAATTACAACTCTTGATTTCATTATCAATATTTACACTAACGCCTTAACGATGAAAAACATATGAATGAAAATAGACTAGAAATTATACAAAAACTAAGAAAATCAATTGTAAAAAGCCAAAGAAAAAACAAGTGAACGACTTTCTAAATAATACCAACTTTGTTAAATACGACACTCCGCCTACTTTTCTTATCAATCATAATGCAGACTCAACACCGGATATGATCTTTCATACCTCCAATCTAGCAAGAAATATCATAAGTGTTGTAAATATACCAGACCTATGCTTGGACCACCTCGGTTTCAGAATCATTATTGACCCTCACACCCCAATTAAGAATATCAAAATTGAGAAATACAATTTGAGGAAAACAAACATAGAGAAAGTGATCACCGCCATGTTGAGGTACATAGACAACAACGAGCAGGACATGAACAGAAGAATGCTCAGCAATTTCAACTCTAAACTAAGAAAAGTTGTATTGGAAAATGCCCCCAAAAAAGAAATGCGGTACTTTACCCAGGAACTACCTCCATACATCATACAACTGATTAAAAGCAAACGAAAAATGTATAGGGAATATAGGAATATTGGCAACCCTGCCTTAAAAAGAGAACTAAATAAATATAATAAATACATACAAATGATGATTCAGCAGTATATAAAACATGAATGGTTGACTGTATGTGAGGAGATCAATGATAAACAGGGCAAATCGTATTGGCAGGATATTAAGAAACTTTCGAAATATAAAAACAACTCACAAGAGAGCCACCCACTGATAGAAAATGGTCAAACAGTCGACTCGCCGGAAGAGAAAAGTACCATATTTGCTCAGCATTTCGAAAAAACATATGAAGAAAGCGAAGAAGACAATTTCGATGATCACCACTATGAAACTATCTCGGAATCGTACAACATACACTATATAGACCCACAGCAAGTCAACGTGAACCCTGAGGAATATGAAATCGAAGAAGAAGAATACTACAGTATAATAAACCAAGCTAAAAATAGTGCCCCAGGGCATGATTTCATTAAAAATCGTTGGTTAAACAGCTGCACCATAAGATCCATGAATATATCATGCAAATGTATCAGTTTTGTCTGAAAACAGCTACATACCTAGAGAATGTAAAACGGGTACAATTGTTACTATTCCGAAACCAAGCATGGATCACTATACACCTACCAGTTATAGACTAATTACGCTGCTATCTGTGCTAGGAAAAACCTTGAAAAAATCATAAAAAACAGAATAGTGAAATCAATGCGAAATCGTATCTCAGGGTATCAGTTTGGATTCAAAAGTCATTGTTCTACGACCCACCCTCTAGCGATACTCACCAACAACATAGAAGCACCTAAGCTTAACGGAAACAAAACAGCAGCAATTTTCTTAGACAATAACAAAGCTTTCGATACTGTTTGGACGAAAGGTCTTATATACAAGTTGGACTACCTTGGTTGTCCCAAGTACCTGACCCATGTGATAGCTAACTGACTGAATCAAAGAAAACTGAGAGTTAAAGTGCAGGACAAAACTTCTCACGGATTTACCCCACAGCAAGGTGTACCTCAGGGATCTCCATTATCACCCTGACTATACAACATATACTGTTCAGATATATACCACGCAGACCCAGAATACTTTGATTCGAATAACTGTATACTACAATATGCAGATGATACTGCTTTGGTTTCTCACTGCAGAAGTTTTAATACAACTGTTGAAAGATTACAGCAGCTAGCAGACAGAACAACATCATGGTTCAATAAATGGTGACTGAAATCTAATCCAGGGAAATCGCATTTGCTAATATTTTGCCACTCCTCATCACCGTCAGTAAGGTTATATGACCATGAACTCAGTCCAGAAATATTTACAAAATATCTAGGGATCACTATGGACAATAAGCTAAACTTCAACTCACACACACGAAATATAAAAAAGAAAACCATATCAAGGGTAAAGCACTTCAAATCTATATATAAAAAAGAACATGGAATAAACTTATACACAAAAACTAAAATCTACAAAATGATATGTAGACCACTAATTGAATATGGACATATAATATTCCAGAACCTAAGAAATCTTGCCCTGAAGAATCTCCAGGTGGCCGAAAGAACTGCCTTGCGCATTATCACGAAAATTAAACATCCGAATAATCCTATCTATAATCCACCCAACCAACTGCTATATGAAGTTACTGGAGTGCAACCCATCGCAGAGAGACTATCACAGTTGTCCGTCAAATTTAGTGAGAAAACTGAAAACAAGAACCTCATCTCTCCATATTGCAACAGAAGAAATAATAGAAGAACACACTACAAACATCTTATATCAATCTGAAACTGTAAAATATTAAGAATATCATTGTAATTCACACAATAACTTATACTACTGTGGCTGAAGGACCTCGGTCAATGGCCAGTTGAGTATTATTTTTATACTTAATAAAGCTCATTTATTATTATTATTATATAAAAAAGTGCGACATTGAGAAAGTAAATGAAATAATGAACATTCATATAAATAAATACCACGAAATTTCTAGACAAAATATCATACACTTCAACAAAAAACTAACTGAGACAATCTTGGAAAATTCGCCTAAAATTAAAAACCAGATTTATACTCACGAATTGTCGCCGTTTATACTCAGAGTGATAAAAGAAAAAAGAAGGATACACAGAGAATATAGAATAAATCAGATTCCAGAGTTCAAAACACAAATGAATAACTTTAATAAACATATACAAAAACTAATTTGGGTATACAAAACAAATAAATGGATAGAAACTTGTGAAGAAATAAATAAGATGAAGGGAAAAACATACTGGCGCGAAATTGCTAAGTTAAGCAGATATAAACAACAAACCAATAATATCAAGTCAATAATCGAAGAAAATAACAGACTATTTATAACTGTCGAAGAAAAACTAGAAATATTTGCCACATATTATGAGAAAACCTATAAAGAGTGTACTCATCCAAACTTCAATCAGCAACATTACCACAATATACAAGAATGGATGCACGAATACACTAACCGAAATGTAGAAATCTCTATTCAAACCATAGACGAAGAAGACTATTTTATAAGTTTACATAAAGGAAAAGATACTACTCCAGGTTATGACTGTTACAAAAGGTATTCTGAGAAAACTTAACTACAACTTACATCAATACATCATTAAGATGTATGAATACTACTTAACAAATCACTATTACCCCGATTGCTGGAAAATAGAAAACATAATAAATATTCCAAAGCGTAATACAGACCATACCAGAGTACAAAATAATCGACCAATAACGTTACTTAGCAACCTAAGCAAGAATCTAAAAAAAATTATAATAGCAAAGCTCCTTGAAGAAGTCAAAAATAAAATACATGGATACCATTTCGGCTTCAAACAAAAAAACTCTACAGTACATGCACTAGTCATCCTTACTAATAAATGAAGGTATCGGAGTACCTAATCACAATTATAACAAATATAAGAAATAAGAGAAAAATCAGGGTTAAAATTGATGACAAATATTCAAAGGAATTTACAAATGAGCAAGGATTGCCACAGGGTTATCCTCTGTCACCATTATTATATAACATATTCTGTGCAGATATTTATAATAAAGATCCAGAACACTTCAAGAAAGACAGCTACATGTTACAATACGCAGACGGCACAGTGTTCGTTTGTCATGCTAAAAATACAAACCAAGCTGCAGAAAATCTTCAGGGATTTACCAGTAACACAATGATCTGGTTTAATAAATGGAAAGTACTTCCTAACCCTTCGAAATCACAATTAATCCTGTTTCATCGCCGACTGAAAAATTCTTCCCCTCCCATCATCCTCCAAAATCAACAGATTCGTCCACAACCCAATGTAAAATACCTAGGCATACTACTCGACAGCAAATTAAAATTCAAAGCTCACTGCTCGAACATAAAGCAAAGTATCATTACCCGTTTCTGTCATTTCCGTTCCCTATCATATAAAAACCGAGGAATCAAGATTGAAAGTGGCAGCAGAATTTACCAGCTGATATGCAGACCTACGTTGGAATATGCATGTATCATTCTTCTAAACACACGGTCTTATACCAGACATATGCTACGGGTCGCAGAAACATCCTCAATTAGAAAAATCACGAAAATGCGCCATCCAAGGAATATGCTACATAATCCTCCAAATCAGCTATTATATGAACTAACAAAAATCACACCCCTAAATGAACGTATACAAAAATATGCAGAAAAATTTGCGAAAAACTAATACAGCACACTCCTTATGACCAAATACTGTATCACCAGGGAAAACAGAATATCAAGATGAAAATTTCCAGAGAATACATTATGGGAAAGTATACGAGAACTTTCACAGTGAACTTTTATTTCACATCCTCAAATTTAATACTTAAGTTAACAATATTAATATGTCCTCATGTATTATAAAATATGTAAATTTAATGGGCAGAAGGACCACGGTCGATAGCCCTTTGTAAGAAATTGCAATAAACTTCATTATTATTATTATTATTATTATTATTATCTCGATTATTACATGATGGGAAAATATAAAACTACATAATTATCTACCTTAGCAAGATGTTATTAAATTGGTACAGATATATACAGGGTGAGCTGCCTATGGGGTCTCTAGTGGCCAAAATGGTGACATTTTTTTAAAAAATTTCTCATAGCCATATGAACATTAATTACAGTTACCAACTAAAATTATTTACAACTATACAGGATGTCCCAAAAGTAGTTATATAAATCAAATATACGATTTTTTAAATGGAACGCCCTACATTTGATCATATTTTTGAATTTACATGATAAATTAGGTCAACTTTGAATTAGGTTTCAAGTACCTAGGTTTTGCCATTCTTGAAAAATCCATTTAATTTAAACAAGTGAAGTTTACAACTGTGATTTACGATACTTTGAACTATTAATCGTAATATTTGCCGTTCCACTATTTTATAATGGAGTGTTCAAATATTAAAGGTCACTTTGACCAAATTCAAACATCAATTACTTTATTATTTCAAATGGTCAGAGTGGGGTAATTCCTAGTTAAAAAGTAATTAATAATTACAATCACAATTTTTTCATGTAATTTGTAATTGTATTTAAGTACATTTTTTTCTTGAAGTAATTTGGTATTGTAATTGCAGCAAAATCTGTGGAAGAATTGTACTTTGTAATTATATCTAAATTATCTAAATACAATTACTTCTCAAAAGTGCAATTATTTTTCCAATTACAAGTACAATTACATTTTTTAATTACAATTACTTTTAAATGCGTGTTTACGAGATACGGTAGAAAAACAAGAAATTTCCTGTTTGAACCAGACGAGTGCTGTCTGACAGCAATTTTGAAAAACTTGTTATGAAAAGTAAGAATACAAACATTTTGGAAATTATAACTAGATCTTGCAAATCAGGCGTCTTTACTCTCTGACCACTTGATGAAAAGTAAAAAAATATTAATAATTTTACACCAAATATTTTTTTAAAGGTCCACCCTTTATAAAAAAAATGTTTCAAGGTTATGATATTTGAAAGATTGATTTTAAACTCTGGTGAACTATCGTCATGGTCGCCATGTAATAATTGACTTTTTATATTTAATATAATTAAAAGACAGTTCCTATATTAACTACTTTATTGATTTTAATGGTTTAGCTATCACTGTTTTATATCATACATAATTGTAAAGTGTTGAATAGGTATACTTGCAAGTTTGCACATTCCACCGAACATTGATCTATTACTTATTGCAAGTTTATCAGTTCATATACTACACATTGCGTAAACTCTTGATTCCACGACAAAAAGGTATCACACACTTTTTGACGAGAATTGATCACCGATTGTAAATAAAATGTTTGGTGTAGAACATTTAACTATTTTATCTTTTTGATTAAACAGCTCCAGGTGATACTTGTCAATTTATAGGTGCAGTCTAATGTTTCGGGCAACAAGCTCTAAGTGCTAAATGGTGTTTCGACTGTATCTATGCCATACAAAATTTGCTATGTGTCATATCAAACCCAGTTTAACTTTAAGTAAGCTTTATACAACCCACCCTTAAGATTCTTTAACTTAAGGAATCCTTAAGAAAGTCGCTCCAAGCCAATCAGCTCTTAGTGTAACAGTTTGAATTACCTATTTCAAAATTTTATTCTTACTGGTTGGTTACTCCATTCTGTCATAATTTGCGGTTTTATCCGCAAAGTAATAGTTAAATTAATTGATAATTCCTTTTTTCATGTAATTGTAATTAAATCAATATAATTCCTATTTTGCGCCATTTACTTTGTAATTGTACTTATTTTTAAAGTACATGTAATTACCCAGCTCTGCAAATGGAACACCCTATATATTTTCAGTGCATTTAATAGCACTCTACTTTTGTTTAATAGTGCATAAGGGTTCCCAATACCTATATCTAACCGTTCTGAAGTTAAAAATAATATTTCATCAAGGCACCTTATGTCAATTCTTGACATTAGGTATACTGGAATTACTAATTTAATGAAGATAATTAGTGTTATATATCACGAATTGTATTTAATCTCTGTTAGATAACAAAGAAAATAGTAGCTCAGTTTATTAAAAATTAAAACAGTTAAACCAATAACAAAAAATAAATTACAACAGTTACTGAAATTGACCTCCATTTTCAGTAGAGTGTAACCCTACGCTCCAATTATTGTCTAACATCTCTTGAAATGTAAGGTGTAACTGCAGCAGACACGTTCCTAATCCGAATATTCAAATCATCGGGAGTAGTCGGTGGAGCACCACACACAATATTTTTCATGTAAAAAAAGTCCATCGAAGTCAGATCTGCGGACATTGGTGGCCAACTGCATGGATCTCCCCTACCTATCCATCTATTTGGAAATTTTATATTTAGATATTTTCTCAGAACTAATTGAAAATGCGTCGGGGCGCCATCAAGTGACCATTGAAAAAATAAGGACCTACTACATGATTTTGTACAATCCCACCAAACACATTTATGCTTCATCGATTTGGACTGTCCACATTATGGAAATAGTGCCTATTTTCAGTGTGATAATAGTGAAAATTATGACGATTCACTAGACCATTATTGTAGAAAGTAGATTCATCTGTGAATAAAACAAATTTGAAAAAATCTTGTGACTCGATCAAGAACCCATAAGCAAAAGCCTATTCTGTGCTTTCTAAGAATCCTAGAAACACTGGATTGACTTATACCTGATCCTAACAACAAGAATTCATTTTATTTGTTGGTGGTAACTGTCATCATCTTCTTCTTGTAAGCAACACTTCCTGTAGTACGAAATTGTGCCAGCACCGTTACAAAACTTCTCTTTTGCAGATGGTTTCATTCTTGATACTTTTGTGCATATACTCTTGACACCAGAAGGATCTTTTCAAGGTATATCCGCTAATGGTCAATTCTTTCTTGAAGAGAATATTGTTTCATCTTTTAAAATATCGCCACAAAATCGTTACAATAAAATTAAAGAAAACTGAAATAATCTACCTAAACTAACCAATATTATAAGTAAAATGACAGGCTCGGACATAAACAACGGTTTTGTCTGTTACGTTTTGCAAATCTATCAAGAATTGACACCAAGCACCTTGATGAAACATTACTAATGAGGAAAATACATTATTTTCAATAAAGTGTTGATAACTTCAGAAAAAGATATGTATAGGGAACCCTTATGCACTATGATAGAAAACTAAGAAAGCTATTCAATGCATTGAAAATATACAGGGTGTTCAATTTGAAATAATAAAATAATTGATGTTTGAATTTGGCCAAAGTGACCTTTATTATTTGAACACCCAATTAAAACATAATGGTACAACAAATATCACAATTGATAGTTCAATGTATCCTAAATCACTATCGTACAGTTCACTAGTCCAAATTAAATGGATTCGTCGCGATTAAACTTCTATGCTAACTCTTCATTTCCGCAAAGAACGAAATATCTCAAGAACGGCAAAACCTAGGTACATGAAACCTTATTCAAAGTTGACCTAATTTACCATGTAGAATTCAAAAATGTGATCAAATATAGGGTGCTCCATTTAAAAATCCTATATTTGTTTTGGTTAACTACTTTTGGGACATCCTGTATAGCTGTAAATAATTTTAGATGGTAGCCGTAATTGATGTTCATATGGCTATGAGAAATTTTTTTGGAAAAATGTCACCATTTGCGCACTAGAGACCCTACAGGTGGTTCACCCTGTATATATCTGTACCAATTTTATAACCTCTTGCTAAGGTAGATAATTATGTAGTTTTATATTTTTCCCATCATGTAATAATCGGCATGAATTAGAATTCTACTAAATCTTGCCAAAAAAATGATGTAGCATTGCATACACTACCTCTGCACATGCTGCTTTATCTTTGTGCATTCTAAATATTTTTGAATTTTTGTTTGGACTAAATATGCTAGATTTTGTAATAAAGATAAATACAGGTGACTCACCCTGTATATACAGAGCACGGCTAAATTATGGAACAAATCCTGAATTAGGTCGATTTTTAATTTTAAATGCCGATTGTTTTAATAATGTGCGAAAATGATGACATCACCAGTTTTGGCAGAGTGATGTAATCGTTGATTATAGGGGCTACTGATAAGAGTGATAAGCGCAGACATGCATGTTTCTGGCTTATTAGCCGTCTTCAGTACGGTATAACCAACTAAGGGTCTAAAACTTTGGGAGCAAAGCAGTTACTGAAACATGGGAAAATACACACAACAGATAAGAGATTTTTTGATAAGATTGAATACAAGATTATAAACATTGTTAATTACATATTGCTTCTTGACATTCTTGTCTTTCATAATGTAATGGTGTTGGTTTGTTATTTTATTTATTTATGGTTTTGATGGATAGTAATCAAGATGAATCTGGATTTTTATCTCGCTTATTTATTAACAATCTTCACATATATCTTTTATATGACATTGACAGTTGTCACTTCACTCCTCGTGTCCGCTGTCAAGTGCTAACTTGGCAGTGTCGCCTCAACAGCCAGCATCCTGACATCTCCTTTCTTTACAGGTTCAATCTTTCGGGCGGTTTAACAGTTCTCCCTGATTTGGTGACTATATGACTGTAGCTTAGAAAAGAGTTATCTCTGCTTAAATTTGCATTACTAGTATTAGAGTCTGCATTTGAATTTTCTGTTTCACTAGTCTCATCCAAATTAGTAGGAACTGATATAACCGACATATCTGAGTTAGATTCAGAGTTACTAAGACTTTTATTTATTTCTGTTGAAGTTTCACTTGAGATTTCGTTTTCAGAATAAAAACTAGTGTTTTCTGAATCCAACTCTGAATTGCTGCTTAAATCTATGTTACATTCTATATCTCTTTTTCCTAAACCACTTTTTTCTTCTTTCACTACACTTTGTTTGTTATAAAAATCCAGATTCATCTTGATTACTATCCATCAAAAGCATAAATAAATAAAATAACAAATCAACACCATTACATGGCGCTGCGAAGTCGAGTATAATTTTGGTGAGATTAGTAATATTACAAAGCAATTTAGAAAAATTAAAAAATGTCCGACAACAGAGGAATTAGTCACATGATAATGGATGGTAATATTGCGGAAAATTGGAGACTATGGTGTGCCAGGTTTGAAAATTTTCTATTAGCCACCGAGATAAATAAAAAATCTGAAGCCACAGCATGTGCACAATTGTTACATATCATTGGAGAAGAAGGGTTCAAAATATACACCACATGTAAAATAGAGGAAGAAGACAAAAACAAATTATATAAATTACTAGAAAAATTCGAGACCCATTTCTTACCCAAGGAAAATGTCGCATACGAGAAATATCGATATTTTTCTTATAAGCAAGAAGAGGGCCAAAATCAAGAAAATTTCCTTACAGAATTGAAAAAAAAAGAAGTTAGATGTAAATTAGGAGAACTGCAAGAAAGTCTCATTAAGTCCATTTTGATATGCGGTGTAAACAATAGCACTATCAGAGAGAAACTCCTCCAGCAAGATAAAGAAGACAAATTAACATTAGAAGAGGCTGTGCAAACCTGTTACATAATCCAGGCAGCTAAAAGGCAAGGTGAAGCAATACAAAATCAAAAACTGACCCAGATAGATGAAGTAAGAAAAGTCGAAGTTTTTAAAAAACCACACAAGACATATAACAATAAGGTAATTAAATGTTGCACTAGATGGGGAGGTTCACATCAATTCAATAAATGCCCAGCATATGGACAGGTATGTAAATTAAAAAATCATTTCGCTAAATGTTGTTACAAAAAAAGGCACATGTGAATGAAATACAAGAAGATGAAGTAAATGAGGTAGTTTTTGAAAACAATGTAAGTAAAGAATTTTTTATAGGTAGCATAAATCTCAATAATGTAAGCAATATAACTAAAAATGAGTGGTTAACTAAACTAACTATTAACAATAAAGATATAGGTCATATAAAATATATATGTTAAGGTTGTTAATAAATAAACGAGATAAAAATCCAGATTCATCTTGATTATTATCCATCAAAACTATAAATAAATAAAATAACAAATCAACACCATTACACATAATATTTACCAAAATTATTTTTGCTGCTTTTTGAGGTACAGTTAAATAGTTGTCTGTCACGAGTTTTCAAGTATATGCTTTTTTGTTGTTGTTCTCAACGGCATTTTACTTGTAAACGCGAATGATAATGTGCATTGTCCATATCAATGGCAGAATGACATGAATATTATAGTCCGGGAGGTAGCGTCAAATTTTTTTGGTGATCAGACTGAATACAAAATTTAGCTGGAACGATATTTTGAATAGTAAAAAGTATAAAACCGAGCGTAAGACCGTGCAACCATTGGACATGGGCTTGTGGGTGCTAAAGTTGTCAAAAGTCATTTGACCGAAGCTGAAAATTGTTCTATAGCCTATTTGTTATATAAAACTAATAACAAAACCCGTCAGACCCAAATATGCGGTGGCAATACTCGTCAGTCATGCATATGAACTTGTTAAAAAATTTTGAAAATGAATTCATAGGACCGAGTCTGAAATTGATAGAGGTGATAATTAGTAGCTCAAATAGCATGAAAAAAATAATCAGACTACCTGATGTGGGAACGAAGTCCGTCAGTCAGGTCTCTGGAGTGTACCGCACCGTTTAAAGCTGTTGAGCGCGCAGAGTCTTTTGCGGTCCAACTGACGGACTTCGCCCCTCATTATTGATGTCTGACGATTATATTCGTAAAAGATAAGACATCAAGTATCACCAGAATTAAATTGAAGGTCGGTGAAACGACTTTAACGATTTCTAAGTCGGTTCTTTAGTGTATGGAATTAGCGTTCATATGGGTTAAGCGCGCGGCATATTATATAAGATACGAATTATCACTTAGTCATAAAATAAAACGATGGTACTTGAAAAATGATAGTAAATAAATTTCATTTTTTTATAGACTCTTCAAATATATTATTTATGAAAATTGAACTAGCCAAATAACTAATTCCTGTTAACTTATTAGCTGCATCGACGTTTATAGTCTGTTCTAAAGTTAAATCGATTGGTTGTCTTGAGAATATATTATTGGTTCCGCGGACACCAAATGAACCTTTTTTCAATTGTTGCTCTAAGCCTGGATGAGTGGATTCAATTTTTAACAAATTTTCATGATTGAAATTGAAGAAAATACTTGAAAATTGAAATAGAATATATTTGAACACATCGAAATCTGGTAATCTAATGCTGCGATTTAACGTGAAATAATCAAATTAGCTCTCGGCTCTTACTTCGTGAAATCTACTCATATTACTGTTTTAAATGAAATTTATTGTTTCCCGATAATTCCACAATATATTGAAAACAATGTTAAAAATTCTAAGAAATTTGACAATTCTTTTGATATTAAATATCATCGTCAGAATGATAATAGTTATATGTAAAAAAAGTGTCACAATGACTCGTTTTGTAGTACGAGTGAAGTTTGCACAACGAACCGCGAAGCGGTGAGTTGTGCAAATCACGAGTATTACAGAAAGTCATTGTGGCACAAGTATTACACAATATTTTTTATATTTCGCATGCATTTAATCATTTAAATAAAATATAATTTCATATAATCCCTGTTTTTAAACTAGGAGGAGTGGTTTGAATTTAAGTTGGCAATTCTGTAGATTCCTAATTGGTCAGATCACAGATGGTTTTATTCAGTACTTCTGACTTTTGACATATTATAACCGAATAATTGTGTAAATTGTAAACAAACTTTCATTTAAGCAAAAAGAGGATGATTATTTGTTTAAAAAAGAGCTTCTTCGTATATGAACTATTTATATTATATCATGAACAGAATTATTTCTGTAATACATCTTCACATAGATATCTGGTATTTTATCCCAAAAATCGAACGTTTTGTATACGTACATATTGATCCTATATAATATAAAAATAAACAATTGACAAATAATTGATAAATAAACGTTAGCGTACTTTATTCATTAATATTTTCAATATATAAATCATTCTAATTTACCTTTAATATAATAATTTGTTAGCTAGAACAACGCTAGACCATTTTATTTATAATTTGTGTCAAGGTTAAAGTCAAATGTCAAATAAAAATATAACTAAATTCAATAACCAACTGTACACTAAAAATTACTATAACAGTGTTCAAAGAGCTTAATTGTGACACTGTAAACAATGTTATAATGAAGTCTCTTTTATACGCGAATTATAAAAAGTTACATTTCATTTGGCTTAGACCAAGAAGTGGCCTACCTCGTGATTGACTTAATATATGTTAATAGAAAAAAGAAGTTATGATATTACAAATATTAAAGCTTAGATATTATTAGCCCTATGGGGATATCCTGGATATCTTTTTTCCCAATTAAGATCAGTATAACTATGCAATGATATAGAAAACCAGGAAAACTATATCTGCTGATCTTTACTTTTATCACTTAAGAAGACATTTTAAAAGTGGAGATTTATCTGTTCATTGACGACTTCATATTGCGGGTTTCTTAAGTGTCTTCTAATTTCCAATTCTTCAAGGAAATCCAGTTCTTGTTTCTTATCCCAAATATGTAGTACTTCTAGTTCTGTGTTAGATGTCAATGAATGATTGGTGTCAAGTAGATGTTTTGCGTAGTGGGATTTATCTAGTTGATTTAATATGTATGCTTGTAAGTGTTCACTGTTTCGGATTTCAAAATTTTTAAGGGTTTGACCCAAATATACAGCATTACATTCTGAACATTTAAGTTTATATATACCAGACTTCTTTAATGGGGATATTTTTGTTTTTGCATTTAACAATTTTGTACTCACGTTACTTGCTGTTTTAAAAGAAATAGTTGTATTTGTTGCTAAAGATATTATCTTTGAAATATTTTTAGAAATATTTCCTGCATATGTGATGATTTTATAACTTTTTATTTCTTTAGTCTGCTTAGGAAATATTAGTTGTAATGCGACTTTTTCTTCTTTTTTATTAATTAGTTTATTTATGATATCTAATGAATAACAGTTGGATGTTGCTATTTGTTTAATTGTATTAATTTCTCTATCAAAATTACATTTGTTCATAGGATTTGACAATACTCTATTGTTACGAAACAGCACACTGGTATAGTCCCTGAATCCGACTCTGTCTAAGCCATGTATGAAAGTTGAAATTATGACCGATGCGCAGGGATTTCTTAGAACTGTTTACGATTGTGACTATCTTATCTAGACATTGTTTTTGTGATTAGTCTTATCTAGAAGATGCCAGAGAACCAATTGTTTTTGTGTAAGCCGCAAACTAGAATTATCTAGAAAAAAGGCACTAATATATAAAGGACCGACCAGCGGAAGTTTC
The DNA here is from genome assembly GCA_963921935.1 of Galeruca laticollis. Taxonomy (NCBI): domain Eukaryota; kingdom Metazoa; phylum Arthropoda; class Insecta; order Coleoptera; family Chrysomelidae; genus Galeruca; species Galeruca laticollis. Next base: position 170,379,479 of record OY998180.1, read on the forward strand.
TAGTTTATAATTTGACATCGTGAGATAAACAGTAAATTAGTGAACTGTTTATTAGTTTAAGTGCATATACTGTGTATATAACATAAATTAGTGAATAGTGTAGCGAATAAATAAATTAAGTTAGTAGACATAACGTGTGTGTATAAATTAATCCCACCCGTAATAAAATCGGTTAAATAAATAAGAAAAACATTACAATATGTATAATTGAATTATATGCTGCTAATTTATGTGACATAAAAATGTTTGCCAAAATTGGTTATACAGGGCTTCTCATTGGTAAACCTTCATTTTGAATATATATCTTATTGTCAAAAGTGAAATAATTCTGATTAATACATACATCAAATAAATTAAGTATATCTGATATTATTCCTGGATTAAAATTTTTATCTTCTAGTAATTTTAGTGTTAGACATTCTTTAGAAAGAAAAATCTTTGAAAGTAATATCTCAAAAAATGTTTTAGTTTGGTATAGACATGTAGATGACAGATTAGCTTGTTTTATAGGTAGCGAATGACAACTAGATATATATTTCAACCATATTAATAATGTACACCCAAAAATTAAATTTACATAAACTATAGTACAATTTTCAGCTTCGGTCAAATAACTTTAAAAATTACCTTTTTTAATAGGCTCCCACAAGACAATGCCCCCTTACCCATCTATCTGACGCTCGATTTCATATTTAGTGCTATTCAAAGTTATCTTAGAACTAAATTTCGTATTCGGTCCGATCACTTGTCAAATTTGAGACCACTTCCCGGACTATAAGGTAACAACCGATAATTGAACCATTTTTCGAACAAGGGCGAAATAGTTAATAAAGAAAATATTCATTCTCCTCCAGAGTTGGCACGGAAAATAGAAGAATGCTATTAAAGATAAAATAAATTATCTAATACTCAAAGGAAAGCAGATTATAAAATGTTTTGATGTTAATATTGTATTGTTATGTATCGGTTTGTTATTGTTACACATATAAAGAGCAAATCATATTATAAATGGATTGAATTTTTTAAAAGTAAATAATTTTAAAACCGATTAAATTACACGTAGAATTGTATGTTCCTTTATATTTCCATCATAATTAAACAGAGATAAAAAAATCCCAATTAGACAGGCTTATTTCAACTAACATTTTTGCATCAAATCAAAAACAAAAAAAAACACATTTTTTGGTAAATTTGTGAATTTTCTTAAATAAATATTTTCATGTACTGGGCCGATTTGGCCCGTTAACGAACTCGTCTAAAATCTTGGCCCAACCTATTTTTGTAGCGAGTTTGGTTTCGATCCGTCAAAAAATGCGCCCTCTATCATGCTTACAAATTCCCTTATACAGGGCGTATCAGGGAACAGCAAAACGAAAAACTTCATTGAACTTTTTCCGAAGCCGCGTCATGCTACTCTCTACAATTTCATTCTGAAATAAGCCTAAAATATGCTTTGATTAACTCAAGCGACAAGGTGTAAATGACTCTCTCTATTAGCAATACTAAATTCGACTCCAAACTCGTAATCTGTATGCCAAAACACATAAAACAACTTATTATAAAGTAGAAACTACTGGAACAAAAAATTGTTGCGAAATTCAAAAACCAAATTTAAACTTTAAACACCAGGCATTTTGGATATTGGGATGGCTTATCATAATATTTCGGACATAGAATCTATAGTTTATAAATTAGACATTGCTATTGAATCCTGTATCATAGATATAACAATTTCTCTAAATTAAATGACACAAATGAAAATTTGCATTTACAAAATACTTATGAATTGAGTTGTTCGGAATGTAAAGGCTCACATTTAAACCATGTTGGGTTAGTTAACAGTTTCACACAACTCAATTGAGGTTTGTTTTAGCTCTCTTCGCTTATGGTTGGTTTGTGAGAAAACAAAATATTTTTTGGTCACAAAATGATGTTGAAGGTTTTTCTATATGTATATCTAATCATAGATTGTACCTCATTATTTTCGGCTGTTCCTACATCTCCAAATATTGGATTTTCTTTATGCGTTTGCATAAATCGGTAAATTGCAGTTTCCTTCAGGTGTTCCAAGTGACAAGTACAAATTATAGGACAGCTTGTTTCTTGGTCCCATGATGCTTCAATCTAAAAAGTACAAATATGCTAATCGATATATTTATTTCAGTAAAACTAGCATTGCTGATTGTGATAAATAATATTTTCACTTATAATAGTAGAGAAAAATGGGGAATTATTATAACGCATGTTCTAGAATTTTCGGAAAAAATATGATAAAATATTTTGAAATATTCGCTAGGTGGCGCACTCCAACAGCAATATTTACATGATATATTAATATTGTGTACACACTTATAGATAAAGTAACACAAGAATTGAATGAATGACTTATTGTTGTTATTCTGATAAGCAACAAGATTATAAATTAAGTAGATATAATAAATCAATTGCTGTAGATAACATATAAACCACCATATAAGAAATATATTACATTTTGGAAGAGGGTTGTTTCATATATAAATTTATAGAATTTTTATATTCTTAATTTTATTGTTGAATCTCTATATAATACTTTTTTTTGTTTATTGTGTTCCCAATGATTTGTTTTAAAAATCTGGATAACAAACTAAATGGAGATTTAATACAAAATACCATTGATCTCTATAGAATATTATCCTTGTGTAATTTGGGTAACCCATATATTTCTGGTAGTAATTTAAAAATTTTAGCAGTGTCAAGAGATATAAAAGAAACTAGTTCGTTATTCTGTTTTTGATATAATTTTTCTGTCTGTTTATTTTTTCATTGATTTGAATTCATATATCCATACAGTTGTTTGTGTTATCATCTTTAAGAATAACTAAACGGGGTTTATCTTTTAAGAATTTTTCAACGTTTGTGTAATTTCTTTGGTTTTTGATCACAAAAATTGGAACTTTAGAACCAACATTTATTATTAGGCACAATATCATTTTTCCTTAGATACAGTGTTTATGAATACGATAAATAAATTAGTTGAAGGATAACCAAATATTGGGAATTTAAAATCAACAAAAGTATTTTATGAACACATTAAGGACTTACTTTTTTGTTAAGACTAGAAAGCACAAGTAACAGAGCCACATATTTCAACATTTTTGTGAAACTATGTAGAATTTGATCTGTACAATTTGTGATAGTAACAGGATGTCCACCCCACTCATTTCCTGATAAGTGACAAAAGTATCTGTTGTAAATTGTCTGTATACAAAAATGTTCCTAAAAGCAGGTAGTCGCGTATCTCTGAAAATATAAAAAATTTTAATAATAGATATTTTTCTGTGAAATAGACACAAGAAAAACACAATTCAAATGATTAAATTGTCTTCAATAATTGAATGGGCAGCTAACGACTGCCCTTTTTATTAATTGTTTTCAGATATTATACGAGGTCGTGTGTTTCTTTTATTAAGTATACTTTTCGAACAAATTTTTTTTGACTTTAAAAATTTATTTTGCGATTTATTGAATTGCGCATAAAATGAGAAAATTTTTAACAGTAAATAATTAAGGGCGATCGAGCATATCTCTGTAACAGTATGTATTATAACTTCTTCAATTCAATAGGCAATAAATATTAATATTTCAACTGGAAACTAGAGGGCGCTATGTAACTCCTATACCTACAGACTGACAAAGTTCTTCAATTCACAATAGAAACACTTTTATTCAGGTTTAGAGTTTGATTACTTTTCCTAATTCTGATTTTACGTTTGTATGGAGGTAATCTTAGAAGGGCGTGACCTCGTTCTTTGCACATTTCGTCAATATATCATATTTTTTCTTGTACTTTTTATAACAGTAAGCAAATCTTTTTTTGTTGGACATTTCGCACTCTTTGTCGCAGGAAGACATAAATGCAATTATTTCAGCTTTTCTACTGCTACTATTTGGTATCTTACGGAGTTGCTGCGAGTGATACGATACGTTGTCCATAACGATTACTAACTGTGGTGGAATATTAGATAGAAGCTGTTCTCTAAACCAATTTTCAAATAAGGCATGCCTTCATGATAACCAGCAGCACAGTCTTTAATTTTTTAGCAGAAAATAATAAAGCATTAGGTACAAAACCATCTTTGGTTACAGCGTGTAGCATTATAATGCGTTTCTCTTTAGAGTATGGCCCACTTAAACAGCAATCTTTACTATTGTCTACCCAACCGTAATTTACTACATAATGACTGTCGAACCATGTTTCGTCAAGAAAAATAATGGGTCTATTAGAAAGTCTGAAGTCTGATATTTTACGCAAATAATCTTTCCGTCATTGAACTATCATTGATGATTCGCTAATCACCATGCGCTGTTTTTGTGTTTAAAACTTATTGAACTTGACGCAATGTCTCCACGCTGGTATAAGTGTAATCTGGATAATCTGGTAATTTTTGCCGTATAACTTCCAATGTCGCAACCCTGTTCTCCTTATATAAATTATAAATAGTTCTACGTATAAACTCTTACGTAGTTCTGTCAATTTAAAAAAAATCCTTGCACGTTCTTCTAATTTCAGTATGATCCACATCTGCTTTCATGATAACTCGATAAATGGAAGGTTTATTAAGTTTTGTTAATTCTTCTTACTATGATTGCATTATCAGATTGCTGAATATTTTCTGTTATAACTCTACTTGGTTATTTGATAATTATTATTTATAATTACTTAATATCCTAATATTTAACTTATTTGGTAATTTATAAGAACTATAGGTAATAGGTATTAATAATTTAACTGCTGTACTCGAAACTGAATTTATTTTCCACAATATCTACAAGTTCAACTTCAAGGTAAAATAAAAACCTGTATTGATAATATTTTGTTAGGTATACAGGATGTACCAACCAATTAAATATGTTACACATTCTCACCCCAAAATTGGAGAATCCAAAAATTGTTTACACTTTTATACAAGAAAAAAAATCGGTGTTATAAACACATTTCTAATATTTACGAAATCTTCAAATACAAAATAAACGAAAAAAGAAATAACATTTTTCCGTTACCCACACAACATAAAATTAGAATAATATTTTTTAAACGTTTTTACTTAACCAATCTTTTCGTATTCACTTCACTACACACGTTTTTTTTATAATATTTCTGCACTTTTTTTTTCTTTATACCTAATATTTACAAACATTATACATATATACAATTCTCAATTTGTCGACCTTAGAAAGTATTGAGAGCTGTTTTCATTGTCGGCATTAGAATTGTTTTCAGAGTTAACAGTACCTGGAAACAGAACTATTAGTTGCAGTTTCTGCTACAAACTTATTTTCTGCAGTTCCTGATGTAGAAGGATCGTTCTCTGTTTCATTTGCTTCGTTGTTATCCAACGATGCGCTCAATTGATTCGAATGACGTCTTAATTATTTACCATCTTTAGTCTTTAGGGGAGAGTGGGCCACCATGAGACGGAAAAAGTCTGGTTTAAATTGTCGGTTAATTTATTGTAAATACGACACATATGTCGTCGGTGCATAAGTTATGTTACATTAATGTAAACAATGGATATAAACTATTTATATTTGACTAGATTTTAAAGTTATGTGACATTCATTTTTTCAGTGCTCGTCTCATAGTGGCCCCTCTACTTGGGCCACTGTGAGACAGGACAAAATGGGAAGAAAAAAACTAAAAATTGTATTAAAATATTTATGAAACACAAGAAACCATTATTAGTATCATCACAACATTTGGAATAAGGAAATATTTATAAAACACTCAAAAAGGATTAATCTTTATCTTATATTAATAATAAAAATTAACGCATGTTCAGTTGATTAAAATTTATTTCAAACTTATAATACGATTTCAATCGCTTTGTATTTCCTAAAAGAGTTGGTTTGGGTAAACTCATTTTCACATCAATGACTGGAACGGTGGCAATGTCTGGGACAGTTGGAAATATAAAATGTCCTTCAACCTTCGAGGCTTTTCTTAGAAAATTGATTTTGACATCACTAGATACTGATTCTAGTTCGACTACTTTTCCTACAAAGAATACATCATTTTTTGCCCTTAATTGTACCAAAACAAAATCATTGGGCTCAGGATCCTTATCAAGTTCTTCAATGCTTGACGATTCGACTTCAGGAATCCACCCGTCCTCATCAGAATCGTCTTGTAAAGGTATCTCACTTTCAACTTCGGTATCATCTTCATCGGAAGATATGTTCTTAGTGATCTGTTTTCGTTTCTTCGCAAATACGTTTTTTTTGCAAGCTTCCTTTCTTTTCTTCTGTTCTTTTTCTTTTTTTTTCCATTTCTCTCTGTTCAATTTTCTCCTTTTCAGGTGTGTCTGTGGGTATACAACTTTTAGCTCTTTTACGCTTGCTCTTTTGTAATTTTCTTTGGCCTGCCTTCGGGTAGCCTTTGAATATCTGGGGACTAACAAAAACTGCTGTAGCAGGTTTATCTTCAGCTGGATTATCTGTAACCTGTGGTGTATTTAAGGAGGTAGATGGAATTTGTATAAAATGGGATGTTTCCACAGAAGTTGATGGTATTTCTTCAGTAAAATCTTCAATGACAGGTGGGACATCCATAGTCGTTGACGCAGTTTGCTCATCAGCAGTGTACAAAGCTGAATCATTTAATACATCTCGATCAGTCACTGAACTACTTAAAAAATGGTCAGTGGTGTATATTTCCCGATCAAAAGGAAAAATTCCGGTTTTCTTGATACCTGCCTTAATATTCAATGGAGTCATGGATCGTTCAAATGCCACACCAACACAACCAGCAACTTCATAAATAGATAACGGTGTGCCAGGATAATGTAGAAGTAGAAGCCAGGAATCAACTGCAGAATTATAATATGCCTTTAACGGAGCAAATATTGATATATCTAACGGCTGTAGCTTGTGACTACAGTGTGGAGGTAGTGTAATAATTGTAACTCCATTATCTTTAGCAATGTTAAGTGTTTCTATGGTAAGGTGGCTTTCATGATTATCGAATATTAAGACAGTAGGGCTCTTTTTGGAGGATCCACTATATTTTACGAAGTGTTTCATTACAGATGGAAATATTTCTCCATTCATCCAACCTGATGAAGTTGCGAGACCTAATGTACCTGATGGGGCTCCATTTAACATATGGATTTTAAATTTTTTTCGCGGAAACACCATGGCAGGTGGTAAAGTATTTCCACTGGCACTTATTATACAACACGTAGTAATTAATACTCCACGTTCACCACTGGTACATTGACTGACTTGTTTAACTCCTTTTGCCGATAATACTTTCTTCGGTTCCCCGTTTCGTCCAAGCTGTAGATGCGAGTGCCATCAGAAAATGCTTCGGAGCGATCATATGCATTTTTAAAATTATCAAAGAATAACTTAACGTTATGCTCATTAAATGACGAAGCTCTGGAAAGACTGCACCCTTCAGGCTGCCGAATACTTAACTGTTTGCTATGTCTTTTTAGAAACCCTTGTAACCAGTCAATGCCAGCCAATTTATTTCTTTCCCAACTTAACGGAATTTTCTTTTGGTTAATTTTTGCCATTTCATACGCCAATTCTCGAGAATCTTTTGTTGTTTGTCCATAACACATTTTAGAGCATATGATTACATAATCCACAAGCGCTCTTTCTTCATTATCTGTAAACATTAATCTATGTTTATATTGGCTTTTCATGGATATTTGCATGCTAGGGTCCGTCTTTTCTTTTACTTTTTTAACATATCTCTGCAACGTCTGAAAGGATAAACCGTTCTCTTCTGCAGCTTTACGTAGAGACAGTTTTACGCCACCTTCCCCTATCAATACTTGTCGAACAGCTCTTCTCATACATTCTTCTGAAAACAAACCTTTCTGGCTTTTCCTTTTGCGACCTCTGGACATTTACAAAAAATAATTTACCTGATACAGTTAGTTCCTGATGTGGGCCACCATGAGACAGTGTCTCAAGGTGGCCCTGAAAATGTGTCTCATGGTGGCCCATTTGCACGTGGTTAGTAGATGTACATACATAATTATTTTATTTGCCATTTCATACATTTATAACGAGCGAAAGAATGCTTATTAACTGTTCTAAAAAATGGTATAGAAAATTTACCTGTACTAGTTTTATTCTTCTCTTGACGAACGAACGAAAATGCACGTCTTAAAAATTTCGATGAGATACACACCCACTGGTGGTCATAACTCTACTAAGACTAACTTACGGTAATAGAAAATTATATTGGTGAACCGGCACGTAGTGTTAACTTATTACCTCGACCAACAGAGGTCAACACTATATCTAAACGGAAATCTTTAATTGTCTCATGGTGGTCCATGTCTCATAGAGGCCCACCCTACCCTACATTAAAAATGACTGAACCTTCTGTACCAGTTACTACTCCCTTCGTCCATGTTGGACATTCTGGATTTCTAAAATCCCTTAAATAAACTTTTTCACCGGCTGTAAATTTTTTAGAATGCCCCCTAATCTTTTTGTTTTTCAATTTTGTACTCCACTATTTTTTTGCGTCTGGTATTAACAAACTTAATTTCCCTCGAATTTTCCTTTGAAACATTTTTTTAGCTGGTGTTTCACCTGTTGTACCATGAGGAATATTGCGGTAATCGCATAAAAATTGTGTGAGAAAATCGTCCACATTTTTATTTTCAATACAAGCCTTTTTATAGCCAATTTGAACGTTTTTACAGTGTTTTCGGATTGGCCATTGCTCATTGCATGTTTTGGAGTAGAGAAAAGTTGTCTTATTCCATTACTTTTTAAATATTGACGAAATTCGTTTGATGTAAAAGGGGGTCCATTATCCGATAATATTTTAGTAGGTAAACCAAAAGTAGAAAATAATTTATTTAAAATTTAATTACGTTCTTCGCATCACATTTTGTGAAAGAATCTATAACGATTAAATATTTATTTCCATGGATCGGTCCCAAAAAATCTAAATGTAAACGGCTCCATGGGGTATCTTCGTAAGGCCACGGGTGTAAACTTACTTTTGATGGGTTATTTTTTATTACATTGCAAGTATTGCATTTTTTACACACCTTCGGCCACCAAAAATATGAACGAGCCATCGCCTTACATTTATTTATGCCTAAATGTGCCATGCGAATTTGTTAAAGTAAAAAAGATTTTTATTTTTCAGGTACTACCACCCTGCACCCCCATAAAATGCAACCGTGTTCCAAATGTAACTCATCGCGTTTTGAAAAATATGCCTCATATTCCTTCGCAATTTTAGACTTTTCTGGCCAACTGTGTAAACAAAACCTATAAATAGAATTTAAAATTTTATCCTTCCTGGTAAATATTGCCACATTTTTATAATCAATTGAAAGGTTTTCTTCTAAATAAAATATGTGTGAATAATCGTATGTTGTTTCTTTGGTATTCTTAAGAGGTAATCGTGGCAATGCATCAGCATTATTTTTTTTGTTGGAATATATTTTATTTCGTAATTATACGTACTCAAAATAATACTCAAACGTTGCAATCGCGCTGCCGCATATTGTGGTATGCCTTTTTTACAATCTAAAATATGTACCAAAGCCTTATTGTCACATAACAGGGTAAAAAATCTACCAAACAGAAAATAATTGAATTTTTTTAAACTAAAAATTGTAGCGGCTCCCTCTTTATCTATTTGACTATAAGATTTTTCTGCCGAAGAAATGGTTCGTGAGGCGAATGCGATTGGGCGTACGTCTCCATTTGGATATGTATGCGAAATTATACCCCCTACCGCCAATGAGCTGGCATCAACTGCTAAAATTACCGGTAATTTACCATCGTAATGTGCTAAAATTTTAGGTGATGCTATTTCTTTTTTTATTAACTCAAAGGCTTGATTTTGGTTTTCTTCCCAATACCATTTATTATTCTTTTTAGGCTTATTTCAGAATGAAATAGGGCTATTGTAGAGAGTAGCATGACGCGACTTCGGAAAAATTTCATTGCAGTTTTTCGTTTTGGTGTTCCTATATGCTAAAATCACCCTATATATATATATATATATATATATATATATATATATATATATATTATAATGGAATTTGTAAGCACGATAGAGGGCGTATTTTTTGACGGATCGAAACCAAACTCGCTACAAAAATCGGTTAAGTCAAAATCTTGGACGAGTTCGTTAATGAGCCAAATCGGCCCAGTAAAAATAAAATGGCGGCCTGTCAAAGTTGAAAAAAAATCGTATTTCCTTTGTTTTTCATTTCACGCAAAAAAGTTACTGCGCTTTTTCATAGACCTTAACACGTTCTACAACTTTTGTATTCAACATTTTTTTCTAAATCGTACACTAAAACATTTATTTAAGAAAATTCACAAATTTACCAGATTTTTTTTTAATTTTTTTGTTTTTGGTTTGATGCCAGAATGTTACTTTGATTTTTGTACATCTCAAAACATTCTATTACTTTTGTATCTAATTTTTTATTTTGGGTTTTATGCAAACATGTTACTGAAATAAGCATGTCCAGTTGGTCCTGTGCCATTGGTATTTTTTAATATTAAATGCAGTGGGTATAATTTATCACTCAATTTTTTTATAAATTTTCCATAAAAATTTACCAATCCAAGAAAAGATTTTAAACTGGATATATCTGTAGATTGTGGTGCCCTTAAAATAGCTTCCACCTTGTCATCAGAGGTCGATAAGCCTTTATTTATTGTATACCCCAAAAAAATTATTTGTTCTTGGAAAAATGAACATTTGTTTAATTTTACTTTTAATCCACACTGTTTTGAAACAGTGAAAACCGCCATTAAATTATTTAAATGCTCTTTAGAATTTATTCCGGTAATTAAAATATCGTCCAAAAAATGGCTACGTTTTTAATATTGCTAAAAGACTATCAATAATCCTTAATACCAGAACTAGAAGCAGGCAAAGGGTTCATTTTGAATAAGCCCTTGAGGGTATTTATATTAGTTAGAATTTTTGACGACTCATCAAGTTCGATTTGAGCATATGCCTATCTTGCTAAAAAAAATTCCATTGTTCAAAGCGGCAAATAAATGTTCAATTTTTGGAATGGAATATGCATCCACATGTAAAGTAGGGTTTAATGTTATTCGATGATCGCCGCAAATTCTAATTTCCCAGATTTTTTAAGCACTGGGACTATTGGGGTAATCCAATAACAAAATTCTACCGGCGTCAGTGTTTCATTTTTTACTAAATTATTTATTTCTTTTTCCTCCTTTTAAAGCTAATGGTAGGTTCCGTGCTTTACAAAAAACGGGTTTAACATTTTCTTTTAAATGCAACTGCGCCTTACCCTTATTAAATTTTCCCAGTCCTTTCGAAAATACTTCCGGAAATTTTCCTTGCAATACGTCAGGTATCTCCCCTTCATTTATTTCCTCAATGTAATTTAAATTAAAGAATTTATCTACAGAGATATTTAATTTAGAAATCCATTCCCTGTCTAAAATAGGTGGACCACCGTTTTTGATACAGTTTTAATTTTACTGACATATTGTTGTACAAAACAGAAACAAAAATATATCTTAAAACATTGATCACACTGCCCGAGTATGATTTTAAATTTAATTGAGATTTTTATATAGTCGAAAATTATTTAAATAAAATTTTTCTGAAATGGCGGATATAAGTGAACCAGAATCACATTCCATGGAAATTATTTTATTATTTATGGAAATATCAAGTTTCAATGGTTTGTCATTACCATGCGTTATATTATTTAAAGAAGAATCTAAATACGAATCAGAATCGCCAGAGTCATTATCAATAACTACAAATTTAGTATACTTATAAGAATTTGTATTTTTCTCGGTACCTTTTTTTGCACACCTCGTGCTGTGTGTCCTTTCTTGACACATGTGTGACAGGTGGCGTCCCTGAAGAAACAAGTGGAAGTAGCGTGGTTATTCTTGCCACAATAGCGGCATTGAAGACTACCTCCCTGCCCTGAACTTGAAAATGGCGTCTTGACCTTAAACTTGGATCGCTGGTCTTTCGTGGAAAACTTTTTCCTTTCTTCCTTTTTCCATGTTTACTGCTATTTCCACACCTTTGTAATAGGTGAGCGTTTTTTCTTGAAACAGGCGTTGTCGTATGACTTCATTTTTTAATCCAAAAACTAGTTGATCTCGTAAATAACAATTAAATTGCCAAATAATATAATATGAAAACTTGAATTTTTTTACAAAATAACTAAACTAATCTAAAATAAATGATTTAAAAACAGCTGATTACTTAAAGAATGTGAATCGTGACAACTTCTTCCGAAAACAATCTCTCTGCACATGCGCATGATATAAATTATGAAAGTTTTTGTTGTAAAAATATTATGTGTCAAACAGACAAGCGATGAATATTTTTAAAATTCATATCAAAATATCAATATTATTTTCAGAGTAAATTTCGCAATAATTATCGTACGTGTAAAACGATTCTAAGACAATAAAATATATTTAAAATACGCTACGGAACATACGTCACTGTCTGTGGCTCTAGAAATTTACAACCATAAAAAGATGGGTTATTAAAAAGATTTTGCATTTTGACGCACGCCAATCAAGTTTACATGGAGAGTCGCTTCTTTTGAATGTATACGGGTAGAAAACATTATTTTTCGTTCTGTTACATATGCATATACGCTCGTGTTAGCGAAGTAAGTTTTTGATTGCTCCTTATAATAGTAATTTATGCAACAAGTGTATAAAGTGGCACTTTTTTTCACGAATGGAAAAAGTTGACCGCAGGAGCCATCAGGCGAGTGCGGCAATTCCATGAGTGAAAAAAAGACACTTTATGCACAGGTTGCATACATTATTTTTTCTACAGCCCTATATAAAAAAATAAAATGCAAATAGAAATTTGGGATATTTTAATTAAGCTCCTTTGGTAAATTACAATTATATGTATTCCAAGTTTCATGAAAGTTCATCCTCGATGCCCAGCCAAGTATCTTAAAGTCCATCCTCGATGCCCAGCCAAGTATCTTAGAAGTCCATTCTCGATGCCCAGCCAAGTTTCATTGTGTTATCTTATGAAAAGCGTGAAATAAAGTTAACGTTATGGCACTTTTTTTAACGCTTTTTTACTTTTTTTCACTCTAACCATAAACAACCACTTTAAGCGCTACAAACTGATGAAATATAAGGTACTTTAAAGATAGGGCGTAGAAAAAAATAGTTTTTGCAATTTAAAATGGATATACTTTATCTCCTGTCAGTCCTAAAATATTGGAATTTTTTCAATTAAGTAACTTTTAAGAGATATTCACTTCCATTAATTTGCTTTGACAATTTAATTTCTCACGATTTTATAGAAATTAATTGAGTTTCATCAATAATTAATTGTCTTCAAGACTTTAGTTTTGTGAACACTGTTTTTCAAGTTTCTCCAATAAAAATAATCTTTAGAATTGAAATCGAGGGAACCAGGTAGTCATTCAATAATACTATACTATATATACCCGAAGATCTAAAATTCAATCTTTACAGCTTTGAATTTATGTTTATTGATGAAACATTGAATGTTTTAGTAGTTACTTATTAAAATGACAATAAAGACAAAGGAATCACAAAATTATGAAAAATTAGGTCAAGTAATATTGTTTTTTTCATAGATATATTATACTTTAGTCTGACAATAACTATCATTACGATGCATCCGCTGATAAGTGGAAACTAGGATGCTTAAAATACAGAGTGTCATCAATATAATCTGAAGTATCACTATAGGCAATTTTTCATTCAATTTTATGAAGAAAAGCGAGAAAATATTGTCAATAATGAGGTACAGAATGTTTTTTGTAATTTTAACCATAATTTTTGCTTAGTGACGCTACGGTTTTCAAAACTAACAAGATTGTACATTGAGCACTCTTTACTTTATTAACAACACACACACACACACGTGTTTATAGAACTTTTCGTTTTAAAATTAAGAATAAACACCCTGTATTTACTAGAACAGAAATATGTAGATACGTTAATTCCTAACAGACAGTTAACAACCACAATATATCGATATTTATTATTACTTATCACAAAATATTAACTGTAGACATTACTTCTAGATGTGCCTGCTAGTGGAATGTACTTCTTAACATATGAAACGATAAAAGATTATCTTACCAAAAATGGAACAGAACAACCTGGAATTTTGGGAACTCTCCTTGCTGGGGGATCAGCAGGTGTAGCTAATTGGCTCGTAGGGATGCCGGCCGATGTTTTGAAAAGTCGATTGCAAACAGGTATGCATACTTTAGGAAGATATTTATCAAAATATTTTCAAACTAGCTAAAAACTTGAGCGGGTTTAGAAGTTTAATTAGTTTTATTACATAGGAGTTAAAAATTAGAGTTTATCTTTGATAATGCTTCAATATGGTTATGTGGACATTTAACTGTGTAAACAATACATGCTTTTATTGCCAGATTTAACTAGAATCAATGATTGATGTGCTGCTTAAAATAAATATTAATTTCAATATGTTACATTAATGTTTGATACAATAACCGCATTCCACATATAATACCAATTATTGTATCATCTACAGATCTCGTTCCCACAAATATATATAGGCCAACACTGGCAAGTCGGGACCCCAAAGGAACATAAACTCAGTGGCAACAACTGTCCAGTAAAAAAAATTATTTCGGTAATATTTGGCTTACCTACATATTTCTGAATATGTAAATGATGAAAATTTCACTCCAATCGGGTCAGGATAATAAGTTTTTGCTCACCAACTTTAATAATGTGTTGAATCCACACGTTTTGTTACACGTTCCCTAATGCATCTAGGCATACTCATAATCAGGTGATCAATATCCTCCTGGGGTATTTCATTCCATGCCACCTCTATCAGAGTTTGAGGAGGACAGTGTAAATGTCTTAATCTTCTACCAATTATATCCCACACATGTTCAATTGGGAACAAATCCGGGGATCTTGGGGACCAAGATAGGAGATACATTTGAGCCTGGTGAAAGTAGTCCAAGATTTGTTTTATATGTGGTCGAGCGTTATCTTGCTGAAAAGTTGGATTTTGAAGTGTCCTGTGGTAAGGAATCAGATGAGGTTCCAATATTTCTTGAATTTATCAATGTGCATGCATATTACCCCGGAAGAAGACTAAAAGTGATATGATCCATAAGCAATGGCACTCCATATCATAACTCAAACAGTGCGATGTACATACTGCTTAACAACAAATCGAGGGTTACGACGTTCGCCTTGTCTCCTTCCCACCCTCGTTCGCCCATCATGCATGTCTAAGCATCACTGAAGACGATAGTGTTTCTTTCCTGATTCCACACTACTCGTTCTTGACACCACTGAAGTCGATTTTTTCGATGTTCCATAGTTAAAGGTAACACCAACTGAGGCCAGTATGAAAAAAGTCCAAACCTTCTTATCCGTCTATAGACACTTCGCATTCCAAGGATCCTTCCATGTTGTGCAAACCACTGAGTTGCTATTGCCCTTGTCGATGAGAAACGATCTCCCAGAGCTAATAACCTTAGGCGACTATCTTGGCCCTCTGTTGTCCTGCTCACTCGTCCTGTGTCTCTGGCTCTTCGTGTTCAGCCTTCTTGGTGCCATGCCTGATAACATCTGACAACAGTATCCACATTCCTATTTATTCTACCAGCACTTAGACCACAGCTGGCTCATTGTGCATCCTCCCAGAAGTTGTCCCATTTAGCTCATCGTCGATCCTGCCAATTCTAGGAAGGTGTAGGCCAAGACTCGCCGAATGCGCCAAGTATATCTTTGGCGTTGACGCATTAGGGTTTCCTTGGCAAGTCTGCATCCTTGCATTTCTTCTCATCGTTTCCCCAATTGGCTATGGAAGTGTCGTTTGACTATTTCCGCGATTGCTGTTGTCGACAGGCCGGAAGAGTCACCGGGTCCTAATATACATAAGCCGCCGGCCCTCCTAGCCAGACTGTCCGCAATGGGGTTGCCTTTGCTTTTATTGTGCTCTTTATCCCACCTTAAGATATTGTTATTTTTATTCAAATCGTAGGTTATTGATTGATGACACTCCATTGCTAGCCTTGATATGACGTGAGGTCTGCTGAGGGTTATCAGGGCTTGTCTGCTGTCAATGCAGATTATTATGGTTTTACCAGAGATATCTCTCCTGGTTTCTTCTTTAGCGGCTATTGATATGCCAGCCAGTTCAGGCTCAGCGTCCTGGAATACACTCCGCATCTTGAGCCTTCTTTCGTAATGTGTATATGCGAATTGCATCTGTCACATTTTACGCCGTATTTTGTTTTATTTCTATTTTGTAGGGTTTTCCAAAAACAAATGGGGGTAAAATTGAGTCATTGTTTGCTTGCAGCATGGGTAGCGCATTAAGCGCTTCCCTCCACAGGCGTTGCCTCAGTTGCCCGATTCTAGTCGTAATATTGAGAATATCGCAACCTCTTTGATGAAAATGCCAGTGTTCACCTCCATAGCAGCGGTTGGTATTGTTCTTATGGCTCCTGTTATGTTAAAGCAAGCCAATCCGTTGTATATGGTATAGTTTGTTTATCACCGGCGTCTGCAGTACTTTTGGTACCCAGGCAATTGCTCCGTATGTTAACATAAGTCTAATGACTGCGTTGTAGGTCCAGTGGACCACTCTTGTGGAAAGGCCCCAAATGCGTCCTACTGTTCTTCGGCACTGGTCATAGGCAACATATGCTCTATTCACTCTGTTATCTAGGTGAGAGTTTCACATTAACTTTTTGTCAATGGTAATGCCAAGATATTTCCACCTCTTCAGAAAAGTTTAGTTTGCAATCGAAGATTTCAGTGGGGTTTAAGCCCGAGGTTTTCTTTTCCAATGCTGTTGAGTGATTATCAGAAGGTCCAGAATTATGTTCCAGAGAAGTGGTGATAACATCCCTCCCCCTCGTAATCACATCTCTAACCGTAATGTCTTCTACGCTGATGATTATTGCTTTGTTGGAGAGTATGCTAAGTATCCATTTGCTCACGGCCAGGGGTAGGTTCTTAGTCTGAAGTTGCTGGGTGATTTGCGGAAATGTTGTTTTGTCAAACGCTCCTTCTAATCTATGAACATACCCAGGGTGTATTCTGTGTTATCCAGCGATCTTTCGATTCTACCAACTACCCGGTGTAGTGCCGATTCTGTAGATCTGCCCGGGGTGTATGTATGTTGATTTGGATGAAATGGGTTAGGAACCAACACTTTATCTCTTATAATACCTCTCGCATAGCCTTTCCATCGTCTTTAGGAAGAATGATGTCAGGCTAATTGGTCGGAATGCGTGCAGTATGGTGTAATCCATCCTACCTGGTTTTGGTAAGAATACCACTCTTACTTCTCTCCACTTTCTTGGAATTTACCTCAAAGCCAGAGAAGCTTTGAAGATTCCCACCAGGTGCGGCATGAGGATTTCCAGTCCCCATTGTATTAGGGCAGGAAATATGCCATCGGGCCCTGTCCTCACTGATTATCTTTCTGTCAAGATGCCAGTCATTTGGTGAGGTAATACATACTCGTTCCTGCTGATGTTGCAGAGACAATAGAACCGGGGAAGTGTGTTTCCATCAGAATCTCGGCACTTTCTCGGAGGTTGGAGGTGTTATTTCCATTATCCCTCTTTAGTTGGCCGATACTCCTATGGGGGTATTTGGAGTGCGTTTTTTGAAGTTTGAATGCCTTCGTGAAATTTTATATTTCTTCACTAGGCACTCCAAGCGTCCATCTCCTTTTGTTTACAGATTTTCTTAAACTCTCTAAGGTCTGATTGGTACAAATCCCAGTCCTCTTTGAGTTTGGTACGTTTTGCTTTGCTAAAAGCTCTTGTTGATGCCTTCTTACGGTGTTCCAGTTTGGTGCACCTCCAGCCGTTGGTTTTGCCACCGTCCTGGACTATCCTTATTGGGCAGGATATTTTATCAGCACAAATTACCATATTTTGGATGGATGCCCAGTTCTTCATTAGTGTACGGGTTCAAAACCTCTTCGTCACGTAAGGCACCCTCTAAGAGTCGAGTGTAAAGATCCGTTGTCTTCGGGCCGCGAGATTTCACGAGGGGTTTGAGTTCCTGACTTAAAGTATAATTCAGCAAGCGGTGGTCAGAAATTTAAATGTCCTCAGATACCTGCCAATTTAGAATTATATTTGAGATTTAAGCTCTTCCCAGCGTGATGTCTATAACTGTTTGGCTACGGACGTTAATGAAAGTTGGCTCCATGCCTTTATTTAAGATGATCAGATCTTTTTTAACAATATAGTCATAAAGAGACTTACCTCGGGCGTTGATATCTTTGCTGCCCCAGTCCAGATAGTGAAAGTTTGAGTCACATCCTATAACAAGCTCCACTTTCTGGTCGAGGCAGTGGTCCATTAGGTCTTCAATTCCTTTTGCGGCTGGTAGGGTGGTTACGTCGGAGGGAAGGTAGAACTAAACTTTAACCGTAATTCTATATGAGGTGTAGAATTGTGTCATCGGGTGACTTTAATTTTCCTGTGAACGTATATTGCAGTTCTATGTTGTTGGTAAGCTAAAAAGTTGGCTGGTTGGAGAACTGAGTCCTACTATTTTGGTCTTTATTATCCAAGGTTCTTGGATTAGTGCCATTGCATGCTCCAGCGTCAAGGCGGCGACATAGTGTTGCTGTTGCAACCTTTTTGTGTTGAGGGTTGCATTGAATGATGTTTACCTTTTTTGCAACGTACATTCCATGGCTTGGATGTCTTATATTCATTGTTTTTTGGTCTCCATAGTCATAGTTATTAAACGATTACTTGAAGACAACACTAAAAAAATTCTTGCGGAACTTGAAAAGTCAAAAGTAGAACTAAAAAAGGCTATTGATTTTTCTGAAAAAAATTTGCTGCAAAAAATTACCGAACTAAACATAAAAATTAAAACGATTGAAGAAGAAAATAAAGATCTGAAACAAAAAGTAGAGGATCTAGAAAAGATAAAAATCGTATCAACAATTTAGTTATCTCCGGACTAAAAAACCTCGAAACGGGTTATTGACACCGGGATTCATATGCGACGAAATTAATGGTAGATTGAATTCGGATTTAAAGGAAACAGATATAAAAAATCTATACTTTCTCGGGAAAAGCGACGCAGCGCCAATAAAGATAGAATTAGTTTCGTTCTTTGCGAAACAGGCAGTCCTAAAACAAGTAAAAAAGCTGAAGTATTTATAGCTAATGACGCAACCCCTCAACAAAGAGAAAACTATAGAAACCTAAAACCACGTCTGGTACAATTCCGCGCAAGTAACAAGTATAAAAACTGCTTTATCAGCAATAATAAACTAATTTTAGATGGTAACAGCTATACTCTGGGCGAACTACTAAATTTATCGCTTGAAGAGTTGCAACCTAAAAGTGATCTGGCAACCTCCCATCAACCTCCACGACTTGGAATTAGTGATCATAACTCAGCAAATCCAGATGAAGCCACTTTAACTGCTCTAAACGAAAATAGAATTACTAAAAGTGGTCCGAAAACACGTTCGCGTTCTCAGTCCAAAAAAGAACTTAGTTAGCATAATAATTACCTTTTTCCCATTGTACTACTTTTTACGTCGTTTAATAGTCTTGTGTTTTAATGACTAGTACCTAATTGTTTCATATTTTTTATTCACATATCAAGCTATTTTATTTTATTTTTATTATTAACAATGTATTTTAGTACTGTTCAACTCAATTATTATTAATTGGTGAGTGTCTAAATGGATCCTTATATTCAGCATTATCAAATAAATTCAATTCCAACTTTTACTATAAATACTGCTGATGAATGTTCACAAATACTAAATAATAATAATAAAAGTAGCACTTTTCAAATCCTGCATATGAATATACAAAGTATCAATAAAAAATTTGATGAATTTTTGGTACTACTATAAAATTTAAACAGAATTTGATTGTATAGTTTTAAGTGAGGCTTGGAAAATAATAGAACCGAGCATTTTTGACATAAATGGGTATGAATTGATCTATAATGAAAGTCATTTTGATCATAATGATGGAGTAATTGTTTATGATAATTCTTCTCTTAATTTCACGTTTGATATATTACCATTGCACAATACTATCAATGCATTAAAGATTAATATTACATCAAATATCAATGGTTCCGTTACGACATTTTATAAGTCACCAACTATAAACATGAATGAATTCAATGCGAGCTTGAATGCATTCCTAGAGCGGCACGAAAATAATGAAAACGAGATAAAACTTTTTTTGGGTGACTTAAATATTAATTTACTAGAGCCACATGATAGACATACAGCCGAGTACCTAAATATTCTGAATGAATTTGGCTATAAATCTACCATCAATGACTCAACACGGGTCCAAGGTAAGTGAAAGCTGTTTAGATCACATATTCCTAAAGATGAATGTAAACAATTACGATAACATCTTGCCCTTGGTGTTAAAAACAACTATAACTGACCATTTTGCAACCATCTTGTAAATTGGTTATGAAAATAATGCTGTACATGAAATAGTAGATATATCAATTTCATCAATGAAAATAAATTAATAAATTCATTACAGCACCTTTGTTGGGATTCAGTGTACGCTGCTGATAATCTAGATAATGCAACAAACGAATTTATAACTATTGTTACAAACCAATACACTGAACGAAGACAACTGTTCAGAACACGCGATAAATTAGCTCCCTGGTTAACTACGGCCCTACTTAATTCGATAAATAAAAAGAACATGATGTATAAAGAGTGTCAAAGAAATTTAAATAACATTACTATGAAAAATGATTCCAAGTTATTTAGAAATAAGCTGAATACACTAATTGTTAAAGCAAAATCAAAATATTATCAATAACTAATTAATAAAAGTTCGAGCACCACAAAAAACTTATGGAACGTAGTTCAACAATTAACAAATTTGAAAAAGAATAAAAGCCCATCAATAGCATTACTGTCGTAGATTCTGACGAGTTGCTTGTGAATAACATTGATGTAGCTATCGTGTTCAATAACCACTTCACTTCCGTAGGCAAAAAATTAGCTAACAAAGTTAAAAAAGATAAAAATTATAAAATTAAACGGTCATCTACTTTGAATTCGTTTGTGTTTGCGCCAGCTGATGAAAACGAAGTTCTAGAAGTAATATTAAATTTAAAAAATGGGAAATCAGTTGCTTGTGATAACATAAAAGCTGAAATGATTAAATTAATTCGATATCATATAGTACAACCTTTAACTTATCTCTTTAACAATTCAATTCAAAGAGGTGTGTTTCCTATGGCCTTTAAGAATACTGTTGTGATCCCAATATTTGTGATCCCAATATATAAAAAAGGAAGTCAATCAGACGTGATTAATTCAAGACTTCTTAGTTACCTAAATAAATACAAACTTCTATCACAAATCAACAATTTGGTTTCAGGCAAGGTAAATCAACTCAGGACGCTGTAATCGAATTAACATCTAAAATAACCGAGTCACTTAGTGAAGATAAGCCGTGTTTGTGTATATTTATAGACCTAACAAAAGCCTTTGATACAGTGAGTCACCCTTTATTATTACAAGCATTGGAGGATATAGGGATCCGAAACGATTCCCTAAAATTTTTTGAAAATTATTTAACTAATAGACATCAATTTGTAAGGGTGAATGATGTGAAGAGCAGTCACAGACCGATTGACTTTGGTGTACCTCAAGGTACTGTTCTAGGCCCAACATTGTTTAATATATATATATATATATATATATATATATATATATATATATATATATATATAATAAATACTGGATCGGATACATACTGAATATAGCCTGAAAAGAATATCAAATATTTAGGAATTATATTAGACCCGAATTTTATCATCAAACTACTTACAAACTATTTACTATTCGTTGGTGGAAAGTCACTTACGTTTTGGAATTACTGTGTGGGGCTCTGCTTTAAAGACTCATTTGCACATACTCGAGGTAACACAACGAAGATTTATAAAATTAATATATTCAAAAAGCGCGAGATATCCCAGTAACCAATTATATACAGAAGCAAAAATTCTGGATCTCAGACAACTATATTTCTTATCCGTATGTATTAGATATCACACACATAAACACAGTAGTAAGTTACCTACTCATTCGTACGACACAAGACAAGGTCAGTATTTTGTGGTTCCCTTCATGACAAAAACAGTTTCTCAAAGGTCTTACTCTTATTTGGCCCCTAAGTTATACAAAACAATTCCACAAGACTTGAAAAAAATATTGAATATTCATAGGTTTAAAAAACATCTTAAGCAGTATATTATCGGAAATAATCGTGTTAATATAAGAAGTTATTTTGAAACTTAGTTTTATTTGGACATGCTTGAAAAAAAAGTTGATTCGTTTAGCTGTTTTAGTATTGGCACTCACCCTGTTTTCAATATTATTTTTTTTAGATATTAGTGTATGTATAGATATTTTATTTTATTTTATTATATATTCTCTTAATATGTTTTGTATACCGTAACAAGTGTTAGTACACTTTTCGGTTCTCCGCTCTATAGAACAAATTGAAAAATGTAATATGTATCCATATTTACCTGTGAATGAAACTTATTATTATTATTATTATATATATATATATATATATATATATATATATATATATATATATATATATATATATATAGTTTTAAATGTAATATGAGAATGGCTGTATTTAAATGTTGTTAACCATTGTGACGTTCCAATGAAGAAAATAAATAAATAAAATACTTCCGAAATACAAACTCACCAGTTCATAAAAGAGTGGCGGTATGGGACAATAAAAACAGCCCTTAACCTTGCTAATCCTGCACCTGCTGAAACAGAGAACCAATTAGAACAAATGAAAATAAGTTGGCAAGGAAAAGCGCTACACGGAAGGTTTTACACTTCTCTACATCAAACAGAAGTAGATATGAAAGCATCCAATACTTACCTAGCGGCAGGATACCTTTTCTCGGAAACCGAAGGAACAATGTTGGCGATACAGGATCAAGTCATTAGAACCCGAACGTACTCCAAACACATATTAAAACAACAAGTTGAGACCACCAAATGTAGACTGTGTAACACTAGCGTAGAGACCATTCAGCATTTGTCATCTGGCTGCACAACAATTGCTGCTACCAGATACCTGGAACGACACAACAATATGGGCAAAGTCGTTCACCAATTAATATGCCTGCAAAGAGGTCTGTTGAATCATTTTACCGCACACCACAAATATGTGTCGCAACCCGTACTTCAAAACAACACCGTGAAAATTTACTGGGATTTCACAGTTGTTACAGATAGACCTGTGGAGCACAACCGGCCGGACATGGTGATTTGGGATAAAAGTGATAACACAGCCATCATAATTGGCTTCGCAGTGCCGCAGGATTACAATATGTCTAAAGCATATGCCGAAAAAATAACTAAATATGGAGCGCTTGAACAAGAGATGATATTGATTTGGAACTTGGAGAAGGTAACAATAGTCCCTTTAATTATAAGCGCAAACGGCCTTGTCCATACAAAAACAGTATGACACATAAAAGAACTGAACTTACCTAAAAACACCGTCATGTGGATGCAAAAGACCGTAATACTTGGAACCGTTGGAATCATCCTGCGGATCATCTCCCTCTATTGACAATGGTAGTGCCCTTGGCTGCGTAGTGGCCCGGACATTATCAAATACCACCGAAAAGGTGTGAAAAAAAAAATATATACATATATTTTTAAATGTAATGTGAGAATGGCTGTATTTAAATGTTTTTAACCATTGTGACGTTCCAATGGAGAAAATTCCTGTTCTAAATATGGTGAGTATTGTACACAATTGATTGTTTTGTTAATGTGAGTGAGACATAGACTTGAAAATTTTATTCTATTATACACTTTTTGTAGTTTTTGATAAAGGCTTGGATTGCAGCCGAAACGTTAAAATACAGTAAAATAAATTAAGTATACACGATGTCTCAGAGTCTATTTTAAATATTGCTAAGGACCAAATCCCAAAAAACTGTACACAAATATATATATATATATATATATATATATATATATAAATATATAAATATATATATATATATATATATAAATATATATATATATATATATATATATATATATATATAAATTATTTGTTTTTCTTTAACCTTGTATATAAATTCCTTCCATTGTTCTTGGGCATCAGGTTAATTATAAATAATGTATCAAATTCTATTTTTTATTTGACGTTTCGCTCCATAGTTCGGAGCATTTTCAAAAATGTTTACATTGATGTTGTTAAAACAATAAATTGTAAACGATTGAACTATTAAAATTAAATGTACACACAGAGACGACAAAAACTGGTTACTAACAAAACTATTTCAAAAATAATAAAATCGAAAGTACCTGCCTTAGAAACAACAGTTTACAATATACCAGGGACATTCAAGAAGTTGATGTTATTATTATAATAAATTATAATATATCTGGCTTAGATTTTTTATATCTTGTTTATCGTTTAATGCATTGTTCTCCTTTTTTATATGTATCATTTCTTTTATTGTCAGTTTTTTGTAATTAGAATCTTGGTTTATTATTTTAGAATTATTAAAGTCAAATTTATGTTTTTCATTTTTCACATGTTTATGAAGCGCAGTGGAGGCGTTTTTTGTATATTTATGGCCATTAAGTCTATTTTCAAGATGTTGGGTTGTCATACCTATATATTTTTTGGGACAATCTAAACATGGTATAGAATATATGACGTTAGATTTTTTTGAATCATTTATTTGACTTTTTAATTTGGAGAACAATGGTGATAGAGTATTTTGTGCCCTATGACAAACTTTTATGTTATGTTTAGATAATATATAGTTTAGTTTTTCTGAGAGTTGATTTGTGTATGGCATTGCAATGTAGGTAAGAGGGGCTAGTGTATTGGTTTGTGTTGATTGGATTTGACTATTGTAAAATTTATGTGTGCGTTGTTTAATAATTCTGTCAATATGTTTGGAAGGATAGTGATTGTTTTGTAATATTGTTTTTGTTTGATATAAAATTTCTGGACGATATTCAGGTGATGTGAGTGTAATGGCTCTATCTACTAATCCTATGATTACGCTGTTTTTTTGGGAATTAGGATGGTGGGAGTGGTAATTCAAGTAGCGACCTGATGATGTTTCTTTAATAAAATGTTTTGTTGTAATTTTATTTTCTCTAGTTTTAATAAGTGTCATGTCCAGAAAATTTATGGTATTGTTTTGTTCTGTTTCTATTGTGAATTGAAGCTTTGGATGAAAATTATTGAAAGCAGTCAATATATGATTTATTTGATTGGATGGAACGGCAGCTAAGCAATCATCTACATATCTTTTAAAAAATAATATATCGAAATTTATTTGATTAAGCACATTTTCTTCAAGGTATTCCATTACAATTTGTGCAAGGGTTGATGGTTGATATATATATATATATATATATATATATATATATATATATATATATATATATATATACATATATATATATATATCTTCCGATGGTTGGATGCCTATCGGGCGCGTCCCTAGGTGGCGGATAGGGGAATGGCCAGGGGAACGTGAAACCTCTGAACATGGTTAGCGGCAGCCATAGTAGGATACGGGAGTGAGTAGATGACGTGAAAATAATGTTGTGACATAAAAAAAATTTCTCATACGACCCCTCGTTTCTGAGTTATAGGTATATTTTCTAAATTATTCATTGGAACATTATGAATGTTTAATGGATGATTATGTATGTCCATGTAGTGTGTTTGACGGAATAAATAATTCTACACTACTATCTGAAGGCCAGGGGCGGCTCATGCCCAATGGTTAACAATCCGTAACTTTTACAGGGATAACCTGTACAATCTAAAAATAACAAAAATGAATTTTTCAATCGATTTTTTGAAAAAAGGTAGTCTGTTTAACTCGATAAAATTTATGGTTTAGGAGATATGTAGATTTTTAGATCGTTGTACATGCCAAGGAAACCGTTCGTCATAAAGAGACATTCTGAAGAACTATATACTATAGGTTCCAGAAAAGAGTGCCATGTACCGAGCCCTGTAGGACACCGCAGGTTACTTCCATAGTATCATTGCCTTAGATAGGGTGATATGTTTCTCTTTTCCAAGCTTTCAACCATTCATCTCCATGGGCCGGAGTTGAAAGGATTTTTAACATCCAGAGTTACAAGTAGGCATATCCTACGATTTCCCCATGCTAAATTTTGCCTCTTGCGATTTCCAGAAGTCTAGATAGCACATCTACAGTAGAAATGCCTTTTAGAAAACCAAACTGAGAGTTGGTGAAACCTCCTCTCGCTTCTGTTTCTACAAGTAATCTGCTTTTGATGAGGTATTCAAGGATTTTTCCCTTTCAATCTTCAAGATTAAGGATGTTTGAATAGATAATACTAAGATTTTTTATGTCTGAACGTTTGTTCATGGCCAAAGGTTCATTGTTAATGTATACCATTTCTAAGAAATTTCTTT
This sequence comes from Galeruca laticollis, assembly GCA_963921935.1. Lineage (NCBI taxonomy): Eukaryota > Metazoa > Arthropoda > Insecta > Coleoptera > Chrysomelidae > Galeruca > Galeruca laticollis. Next base: position 170,406,001 of record OY998180.1, read on the forward strand.
TAAAAAAGTTATTCTCACAAGTTAAAACTTTGGTGGTGTCAAATTTGAAACTATGTCCTGTATCAATGTGATGAGTAGCTAAACCACAAGATTCGTTTTTTTAATCCTATGTCACTTTTGTGAGTGGTCTTGAACTTTGACCAATATAAACTTTATCACAATTTCCACAATCAATCTGATAGACTCTGTCGGGCGCGATGGTGGTTAACGGTGAAGGGGTTGACCATTGTGGTGTTTGGCGGGTAGCTCACACATCACAGTTTAATAACAATCAACTTCGTAACTAGTGGTTTAAACACATCCCCCCCCCCTCTACGCTGCAAACTAGCGACAGTGGTTTTCAGGATACGGGGGAGAATGACTTGAAATTAATCTAATTAATCATGTCCTGGGTTGTACGATTCCCTCATCAAGCTGTCATAGCAATTATTAATAGTTAGAGGATTAACCTAGTATGTTCTGCATTGATGTTCTTTACCATGCAACACAGTTTGTTTTTAAATCACTTTTCACATTCATTCTGTTTTATTTTTGGGGGTTGAGATTTCTTTGTCGACCCTAGTGAGGATTCTCATAGATCCTCTTTGTCGGTCAATAGGGTTTTTTCTGCTTACAGTGCGACCAGCGGTGCCGATATTGCTCTGCCCATCTGCTTAATTTTTCATTTGTTTCTACTATAAGTTGTTACTCTTTATTTCTACAAAAATTTGCTTTGTTGTTTGGTTTTTGCTTATTATTTTTGATTTCTTGATAAAAAAATTCTTTATTGGTGTAGCGATCTTCTATCGATTTAAGTTGTTTCTTTTGGTGCTCTCTTTTATTTTACCTACATATTCTTTTTGCAACTTTTCTTTACTCTTCATAATTTTTTGTAGTCACTTCTGATCTATTTTTGCTTTATTTTTTATTCTTAGAGCCTTTCTAGTCTTGATTTAACCATTCTCCTTTTCTTTTACTTCATTTGTTCTCTAGACAGGTGTCTGCAGCTTCTATAATTACCTTTTCGAGTTTTTCTCATTCTTCATCTATCGTTTGATACTTTTCTTTCTTTCAGAAAGTCTTTTTTTCTATTTCTCCTTGTAACTGTTTAACCTGCTCTGGTTCTTGTAATTTTTCGGTATTGTGAAGGTGTCTTTTCGCGGCATCTTTCATTATCGTTGGAAGTTCTTGTCTTAATTTGGTTATTACTAATATATGATCGCTATTGCTGTCTGTCCCTCTGTAGCTTCTACAATCCGTTACTACATTCAGATGTTTGCTTTCAATAAGTATATGGTCTATTTGATTTTTGATAATCCCGTTTGGTGAGATCCACATTTTTTTATGGATGTCTTTATGAATGGTCAAATTTCTTACTTGCCATTTTCATTTAATTTTCATCAACAAATTCGATGAGTCTCTTTCCATTCTCATTACTAATTGTGTGCAGACTTTTACCTCCAGTTATAGTTTGGTAAATTTCTTCTCTTCCGACTTTTGCCTATAGATCTCCAATTAGCATTTTTATGTCATATTTTCTCATAAAATTCGTTTTTTGTTTCTAAATCTTTGTCTGCAGTAGGGGCGTATCTGTTTATAATACTTATTTTTCTATACTTTCCCCGTGTTCTGAGATATCATAATCGTTCTGAGATAACTTAATCTTTCTGATATTGCTTTGTAGTCTATTACTAATTTTTTCATTTTTTCGTTTACTATGAACCAGACTCCAAAGAACCTATTATTTCCCCCACTCTTAAAGAATGTGCTTTTGTCTATTTCTATTATTTCATTTTCTATTTGTTTTGTCTCTTGTAGGGCTAGTATATTGATCTTATATTCCCCGATCGTGTCTAATAGATTTAATACCGCTCCTTCTTCTTATGTACTTCTTACATTCCAGGTACCTAACTTAATATAATTAACATTTTTCTCTTTATGTTGTCTTTCTCTTAACTGATTTTCATTATTTATTTTTTCTTTATTCTTATTCTCCCTTTGTTCGTGTACCTTTTCCATACCTTTTTTATTCCCTTGCTAGTTTTTTTGTTTTATCAATTTATAATCAGCTTCTTATACCCTATTTTTGTTTGCATCCCCTTTTCTCTTTCATTTCTCGCCACATTATTTATAGTTTTTTGCACCTCTTGTTCTTTTTTTGTCAAATCAAAATCAATATAAATTTTTTCCTTTAGACCTGTCAATTTGCTTTTGTTTTTTAATATGTCAATCTTATCTGTGATACTGTTTCTATTATGCAAGAAGTTTCGATTTTCCTAGTTTTGTTCCTACTTTTGTTTTTAGATTTTTTTCAATTAATTCTTCCTTTGTCTTCAAAAGTTATTTGTCATTGTTTCTTTCCATCTTAATTCCAGATATTATTAGATTTTTGTTTTGTTTTTCCAGATCTGTATCTGTAAAGGTTGGAAAGGTGGGTAGACCCCACAGCACTTAGGCCACAATTGGCCCATTGTGCATCCTTCTGAGGTTCAAAACTTCATTCTAGCTCGTCATCCAGCCTACTTCTCTGAAGTAGGCGATAACGTCGCCTGAATTAAGTTCCCTCATATTGGCGTGTGTTAGCCTGTGCTCGCCGAATACTTGAAACCTAAGATGAGAGAGTGGCTGACATTCACAAAGAATGTTCTCGACAGTCTCATCTTCTTGCTCACATCCTCTACAAAGTGGGGTGTCAGAGAGACCCAGTCTGTGGAGGTGTTTTCGTAGGTGGCAGTGACAAGTCAGAATACCCGTGGCTGTTCGTAGGTTCCGCCTGTTCATAGTTACGTATTTTTTTGGCTACTTTGCTGTCCGGATATCGTAGCAGTTCCTTGGCAAGCCTGCAGCCTTCTGCGTCGTCCCATCTACCTTTAAACTTATTAAGGGAGTGTTCCTTTAATAGGTCGACCGTCGCTGACGCCGATAGACCAATGAAAGTGCCAGGTCCTAAAAGTTTTTGGGAGGCTGCCTTCCTGGCTAGCGAGTCTGCAATACGGTTTCCTTTCGATTTCTCATGGCCCTTAATCCAGCTTAAAGTGACCGTGTTGTTGTTACAGGCTTCGATTAAGGCTATGTGGCATTCTAGTACTAGGCCTGATGTAATACATGGTCTGTTCAGGGCTAGTAGTGTTTGTCTACTGTCCGTAAGGATGTATATGTTATTACCTGTGGCTTTCCTTTTGGTAATCTCTTTTGCAGCGATGCAGATAGCAGTGAGCTCTGTTTGAGCAACACTTGCATTGCAGCCCATTGCCCATTTTATGTTTAGATTCAGGGGTCTGGAGAAAATTCCACATCCTGAACCCACGTTAGATTTAGACCCATCTGTGAAGATGCGGATTGCGTCTTCTTCCGTTGAGTCTTGTTCGTTGTTTTTAAAGATTACCTTGTAGGGCCTGTGGTAGGCATATCGCGGTGGAATCGAGTCCGTATTGGCCTGCAGCAGTGGGACCTCCCTGAGGGCCTCATGTTAGATAGATAGATAAATAGATATATATTTATTGCATACCAGGAACAATTTACATTGTATAGTACATGTCAACACGTTGCTTGTGAAAATACAGTCACATATAAGAATATAAAATAATATATATAAAAATACACAGTACAGCTATGAGTAATAAAATATTAAGAATTTTTAAGAGTCAAAAAAGAAAAATAGTTTTGTTGATATCATTTATATCATAAGGCTCTGCAGCTATTAAAGACCTCTTTATGGTGTTTTTGAAGTGGTTAATTGACGTAATATCTCGGATCTTCCCCGGAAGCAAATTAAAAAAGTATAAACATTTGTAAAAACAGCCCTTTTCTAGTAAACTTGTTCTATGTACAGGATAACGAAACAAGTCTACTTGTCTGGTGTCGTAACTATGATTAATTACAAACTTAGAAAAATAATCACGATTTCTACGTACATAACACAGGCATTCATATACATATAAGGCAGATACAGTAAGTAAATTTAGAGCTCTAAAAATACCTCTGCAACTCTCACGGATTTTCAAACCAGCCAGGATTCTCACCGCCCTCTTTTGTATTATAAAAACGCTTTGACCGTGTGTACCACCCCAAAACACATTTCCATATGATAAATGTGAATAGTATGCTGTTATTAATGTATGTTGATTAACTACCTTTTTTAACTCTTTCAATGAATAACAATTTTGGCTAAGTTTAATGCAGAACACCTGTACATGATCCATCCAGTTCACATGTTTATCAATAGTAATACCCAGAAATTTAATTTTGCTGTCTAATTCGATGGAATTATTATCAATTCCTATTTCTTTTGGATATGTAGTTTCGTTACGATTATGTGTAAACAATATACACTGTGTTTTATTATTGTTCATGATTAAGGACTTATTGTGAAACCATTCAGAAACTTTTGACATTGACGAGCTATCCTTCTGTTCTAAAGCATCAAAATTATTTTCTGTAAATAACACAATTGTATCATCTGCATAATTTGTTATAACGACTGAGTGATCACTTAGATATGATGAAAGATCATTTATGTACAATAGGAACAGAATTGGACCAAGTACACTGCCCTGAGGAACTCCTAGCACAATTGGTTTAGAGTCCGAGATATACTCAACAGAATTCAATGTAATGCATACTTTTTGGGACCGTTCACTTAGATATGACTTAAACCAGTTATAAGCTAATCCCCGGATCCCCAATTTTTCCATTTTATTGAGTAGAGTCATATGACGAACACAGTCGAAGGCCTTTGATAAATCTAGAAATACTCCAAGAGCGATATTTCCATTGTCCAGACCCTCAAGAATCTCTCTCAAAAAGTCGAACGCAGCTGTTGTAGTAGATTTACCTTTTTGATATCCATGTTGATTTGGTGCAACGGTGTCCTTAGAATGTAAGAAGGATATTAATCGTCTACACATCCCAATTTCAAAAACCTTTGAGAAACTGGATAACAAACTAATGGGTCTATAGTTCTCTAGTAACAATGAATCGCCCTTATTAAACAATGGTTTAACAACCGCTGTTTTCAACCTCGATGGAAAGATACCACTCAACAAAGATGCATTTATAATGTATGTTAAAGGTTTTAATATAAAGCGGGCCATTCTTTTAATCATCTTGTTACTTATACCATCATCTCCACTAGAGTTCTTTTGTTTTAGACTAGCAATAATTTCCAAGATTTCTGCCTTATTTACCTCTGTTATGTACATAGAAGATTGAATATTACACATGTGATTAAGATTTACATTTATTGTTGTTGTGCCTATAAGTTTACTTGCCGCTATTACAAAAAAGTCATTAAAGGCAGCAGAAGCCTCAGATGGAGAACTGATTACTTTATTATTTATTTTAATGCCATTAAATTCTTCAGCTTTTGATTTTTTTATTCCCTTTTCTTTATGTATGATATTCCAAATGGTCTTACTTTTATTATCAGAGGCACTTATTTGATTATCATAATATTTTCTTTTTTCTTGGTTGATAAGATCGGCGTAATATACTTTATATTCATTGTAAGTTTGCTTTGGAATTTGATTTTGAATGTACAGCTCAAACAAGAGATTTAAAGTTTCCTTAGCACAAATAACCGTATTCGTTATCCATTCAGGTTTACGAGATTTATTAGACTGAAATTGTTTAAAAGGAAAAGCCAAATTGAAGTGTGTACAAATTATTGCACAAAAAGCGTAATATTTTTCATCCACTGTTAATGCTTCATAAACTGAAAACCACGCCTCGGTGCAGAGTAAATTATAGAAATATTCATAATTTTGCGAGCTGAAAATACGTTTACGTTGGTAAGAGTTTTCTTTTTTTACCTGTTTATTATAAATACTGATCAACTGACTAAAGTGATCTGATATATTATTATTAATAATATTCACCTTAAATTGAATGAAGTTTGATACATACATATTATCTAAGCACGTTTTTGATGTATTAGTTACTCTAGTAGGTGTATCCACTGTGAATTTCATATTATAGGCATTCAAGACATTTGTAACAAGATTTATATCTCTAACGTTCTTTTGAAGAGGCAGCATGTCTATATTAAAATCACCAGCTACTATCACATACTTATCATCAGCAGTTGCTGTATCTAACAATTGATCTAATTTATTTAAAAATTCGTCTGTTTTCGTATTTGGGGGTTTATACATGACACATATAACGTAGTAAACATTATCTACTTTGAACTCTGCTGCAGTGCATTCAAAAACATAATCCTCACTCAAATCTTGTCTAATAATTGGTCTCAAAAAGTCCGCACAGTATAGAACCACACCCCCATGTGCAAGTTTGGCAGTGAGACAGTGGAATGATGCCATTGTGTAATTTTCCAACTGGTATGCTTTTATTCGGTCTGCACTTTGCCAATGTTCTGTTAATACAACAAAATCAACTTTAAGACCACTTAGTATTACATTTAAGTTGTTGACACAGTTTGAAATACCCTGTACATTTTGATGAAACAACTTGATTGATTAATTATTATTAGACTCCACTTTATCAGCCAGCTGTAATTGCTAGGTACTTTTTGTCTTTTTAGACTCAATATCAATAATTCTTTTATAACAAGGACATTCTGAATCTGTTACTTTATGGTTAGTATTTAAAGTTTTTTTTCAGTTTTATATTAGTTTCAAAACAATTAATACACTTAATACTATCTGAATTACACTCTGCTGTCTTATGATTATTACTACAGTTGCAACAAGCAACTTGATTTTCACATTTTGCCGCTATATGTCCATATCTTGCGCATTTATAGCATCTTACTATTGAAAAAAAATTCGCTTACCATACATCTTCGCCAACCAATGTTTACCTTTCCATCTTGACATAACTTGTTTCATAAAGTAACGTCAGTTTCCAGAATAATATTTCCCTTGTTCTGCTTCCCTTTTTGGTTATATCTTGAATGTATTTTTAGTATGCTATTGTCATTTGTGCCGATTTCATTTTGATCTCTAATAGTTTGTATTACCATTTCTTCATCCTCTAATATAAATTCTTCTTCAACTCCTCTTATTATAATCTTAGGATTTTTATGTCTGCCGTCTGTAACACTATATTGGTTTCCGAGTTCGTTTTCTACTGTTTTCTTCTTTTTTTCTTTTGAATGTCTATTGTCACAGTTGATAATGACCACGCCTTCTTTTCCTTCTTTGATATTTTCAACTCCTACTGGTAAACTTTTTGGATTAAAATTTTGCTTAATATCACTTTTTGTTTTTTTACTGTCTTGTTTTTCTTTTGGTTTAATTACCAATACTTCCGTTTTATCTTCCTTAAGCTTATCAGCATACATAGGTTTTTCTGTTAAAACTTTCTGTGATCTTATTTCCTCTACAAATTCCTGAAATTTTTCTTGGTATTGTTTCATAGCAGAATTTTGAGATTCGACAGTACTTTTCAGATTTTTTATTTCAACATAAAGATTGTTCACTATTGATTCAAGTTTAGACAAGCTGAGATTACTAGATTTTTCATTACAAGTTTTGCAAATAAATTTTAAAATTCTGTTATTTTTTAATTGAATAACTCTTAATTCAGTTGAGGTAATGTTGGTGCAGTCTTGGCAATATTTTTCTTGACAGCAGTCACATGGGAAAACTTCTTTTCCCTTATCAGGGGGTTTTCGACAAATAGTACACTTCATCTTTTATTTCCAAAAAGTAGTATACAATTCCTGAACTATTAAGAGTAGGCAAGCAGGTTTTCAAAAAACCACTTAATGATTATTTTCTTTATGAATGCTAATTAGCACAAAAACATTAGCTTTGTGTTGATATTTTCCAATTCTGCTTAATAATTACGTTATTAAATGTTTTTTTACCAACATTCATCAGCACATTGTAGACCGATTTTTGCTGATTCCTTCAGTACAAAATTTGTTTAATTAACTCACAGTATTCTGCACAAAAACTGTTGTTAAAAGGCACAGACTTCAAAACACACCCATTAACTTAAAAACTTACATACATACATGCCACAAGTTACGTCTCAGTTTACCGGATCCTACATCAGGTTGTATACCGGTAGAGCGTAGACGTGTCATGGTCATCAAAACAACCTCCTTGATGTATATGTCAAGGGGAGTGAGACAGAGGATTACCTCCATAGCTCTTGTTGGTGTGGTTCTCATGCCTCCTGTAGTGTTGAGGCATGCTGTTCTTTGAATTTGATCCAGTTTACGGACGACTGTCAGCTGGTTTGCTATAGCTCCCCAGACAATCGCGCCGTACGTTAGCATAGGTCTGATGATGGCAGTGTAGATCCAGGCAGCAACTCTAGGTGACATTCCCCAGGTGCGGCCGATGGTTCTACGACACTGCTCATAACAAATATATGCTTTTTTAACTCTGTTTTCTAAGTGAGAGTTCCACGTTAACTTACTGTCAAAGGTGACCCCTAAATATTTCACCTCTGAAGAGAAATTAAGTTTGGTATCTAGGAGCTTTGGGGCTTGATGTTTTGCAAGCTTCCTTTTTTTCGTGAAAAGAACCATCTCCGTCTTTTTTGGATTTATTGACAGCGAATGGTCCCTGCACCATTGTTCTATGATATTGAGGGCCTCTTGCATTAAAGAGCAGAGTGTCTCCTCGAATCTTCCTGTTAGCAGTATCACTAGGTCATGTGCGTAAGCTATTGTGTAGAAGTTGCTTTCGTTGAGGTGGCTGACCAAGGAGTCTAAGACCATGTTCCACAGCAGTGGCGAGAGCACCCCTCCCTGTGGACAACCTTTTACAACCAAGCCTCTGATGGTTACATCATCCACACTGATTTTTATCGCACTTTTTGAGAGCATGTTATATATCCAGCCATTTATGGTTTGGGGGATATTTTTGTTGGAAAGTGCATTTGTTATTTTAGGAAAAGTGGTACTATCAAATGCTCCTTCTATGTCTATGAATACACCCAGGGTGGACTCCTTATTTTCCAACGATCTCTCGATGCGGCCCGCTACGAGATGAAGAGCCGAATCGGTGGATTTCCCTGGAGTGTATGCATGTTGATTTGGATGCAGTGGATTTCGTGTTATCACCACATCTCTTATGTATCGTTCGCACAGCCTCTCCAAAGTCTTCAATGAAAACGATGTGAGGCTAATGGGTCGATATGCTTTTAGGATGGAATGGTCCATTCTTCCTGGTTTTGGTATGAACACGACTTTGACTTCTCTCCAACCTTTTGGAATATAACTCAGTGCCAGTGAGGATCTGAGGATTCCTACCAGGTGCGGCATTAGGTCATCCAGGCCCCACTGAAGTAGGGCTGGATAAATACCGTCTGTTCCCGGGGATTTAAAGAGGGAGAAGCCTGAGACGGCCCACCTCAGTTTGTCCGAGTCGACGATCTGACGTGATATACGCCAGTCGTCGTCCGTCGGGTGATGATTCTCCTCATCCTCCCAGGCTACCGAATTTGTGATTTTGGAGTCCGGGAAGTGAGTTGACATCAATAATTGAAGGCTTTCCTTTAGGTTGGCAGTTTTTGTGCCATCCTCTCTGGTTAGTATACCGATATGACGGTGGGGATCTTTTGAGAGAGCTTTTTGGAGTCTAGCTGCTTGGGGGAAATCCTCGATTTTCTCGCAATAGATTCTCCATGCTTCTCTTTGTTTTTGTCTAATGACTTTTTTATACTCCTTGAGGTGAGACTTGTATAAGTTCCAATCCTCATTGAGTCTGGTTCTTTTAGCCTTATTAAAGGATTTCCTCGCCGTCCCCCTGAGCTGGTCAATCTCATGGCACCACCACGGAGTGGGGATCCATCAAGATCGACCCTCCTGAGTGGGCAAGACATCTTATAGGCATTAATTATGGAGTTTTGGATAGTTTTAGAATAACTTTCCAAATCTCCTTTATTGTTGGGCAGCTCTTCCTCGACTCCTCGCAGATCCCCTTTCAAACAGTGGACATATTTTGTCCTATCCGTTTTCCTGGGGTCACGAGTCATTGTAGAGGTTGTGAGCGCTAGTTTTATTTCGAATTTTATCCAGCGGTGGTCCGACATTGAAATATCGTCGGATACATTCCAGCCGGAAATTATATTCGAAGTGTTTATAGTAGATAGGGTAATATCTATTCGCGTTTGACTACGAGAGTTAATAAAAGTTGGTTCAGTACCTCTATTTAGAATACAGAGATTCTTGTTAGTTAAATAATCATAAAAAGACTTTCCTCTAGTGTTAATATATTTGCTGCCCCAGCTTACATGGTGAGAGTTTGAATCGCAGCCTATTACCAATTCAAGCTTTTGGGTGAGACAGTGTTCCACAAGGTCCTCCGGCTCCTTGGTTGGTGGTGGTTCAGGTGCGTCTGAGGGGAGGTATGCGGATGCCAGTATTAACACTTTCTTTTGACCTTTCTGTGCATATTCAACCTTCACTACCGTTAGGTCGGAGGACGAAAAATGCGTCAGTGAGTAGGTCTTAAAATACCTAGGGACATATATGGCCGTGTTTTTCCAGATATTCCAATCTTCTTTTTTACCTTTTGTTATAGGCGTTCTTTTTATAAATGTGCTTCTGCCGAAGGCTTTATCTAATTTTTCTCTCTTTCTTTTGTACTCCTTTTCTGTATCTGTTCCTTCATCTGGCCCCATTTTCACCGCGAAAGGAAAAAAATAGTTCAGGTCAACCCTTTGGTAACTACTTATCCTATCGATGACAAATGTGCCTCGTGTTTTTAAGTAAGTCTATTAGTATTATTATTATTATTTTTCGCACACGCCGGCATCAACGCAAATATTTGGACGAGCCTCTGCTATCAGATACTTTGTCCACTTTCTATGGTAGCTTTGATAATTGTTCACACTAAAACTAGATTAATAATTCTTTATTTGATGCACTTTTTACACTATGTGTTAGTTTGTCACGGTTACCGAATACACTTCCCATCATTTATTGTTTTTGTTATTCTAACGCCATATTACCTCCCTTAAAAGATATAGGAAACAAAAAATAAGGAAATAAGAACATTTACCATAAAACATTATTTCATTAGAAGAATAAATATGCTAAATATTGTAAGTAAATTGAATGAATCAATTGTTAGAAATTATATTAGCCATTAAACTTGAGCATCTTAAAATTTTTCGTTCAACTTAGTCAACAGCTTGTATATTTATTTCATAAAAGGGGGATCAGATTGTACTGGCATATTCTAATTTTGATTGAACACACAAAAATATTTTACATGCTTTTATATTTGTTAAATTACGGCTCTTTCTAACAATAAAGCCATTTGATTTTAATCCATCCCATATTCTTGAATATGTATGCTTAATAAATGAGAGTACAAATATTATACCTATATCGTTGAATCCTCTCACATGCACAAGTATAAGTTGTATTAATTTCGTAAGGAAATTTGATGACATGTTTGTTAGTGTAGGTAGATAACTTTGCATTTATTATTATTCAGATCTAATTTATGCTTATTACACCATGCAGAAAATATAGTTGAGTTATAAGTTATAACAATCATTAAAATTACTAACAACTGATAACAGTTTCAAGTCGTCAGCATAGCAGTTATTGTCTGACATAACTTATTGAAGAATATCAAAAATAATAAATAAAACATGTGGAATATGCCTTGTTTCCCAACAGTTGAATAGGAATAATTCTGCATTGGCATTTGGTGAGAAATAAATTTATTAATTATTAAAACACATCTGTCACAAGCAAGAAACGCACTGTTTCATGTTTATGACATTTATTCCCATAGAAAAAATGTTTGTCCACATTTACTCCTATAAATACTCTGTCCAAATATGAATCATTATTCTATTTTATTTTTATATTTTACTACTAATAATGTTTGTTCATACTATAATTGCATACATTACTGCCTGCATTCATATTAACTCCTTAATTTTTGCTATTCTCTCTTTTTATTTTCAAAGTTACCTTTGAATCTGTACATTATATTATTATTTATATAAATATGGGATGATATTGAACTTATTTTTTATGATTCTAGCGCCCGAAGGCACTTACAAAAATGGCATGAGAGATGTATTCAAACAATTAATGAAGACTGAGGGACCTTTGGCTCTATATAAAGGGATTACACCTGTACTTCTGAGGGCATTTCCAGCCAATGCAGCTTGTTTTGTAGGATTCGAATTATGCAAACAGTTTCTTGACTTCTTGTTCCCAAAACAAAAAGTTGTTACTGTAGAATCAAGAAGGCAACCTTAATATTATCATCAAGCTTTTTGGTTTTAAAGATTTGCATATAATTCATATTAATGGATGGATTTGAACTACAGCCTACTTTCAGTAGATTTAAACTATCATAGTGCAATTATTTACAAAATAACATTATTTTGACCTTTACAAAATTATGTGTTTTATTATGTGAGGGATATTTGCATTTAAGATACACATTTTGCGAAAATAGATTTCTGGAACCATCATTTTTCCTGCAGTTGGTCGTTATTGCCCTGTTAGAAATCATATCATTTCATCACCATGTATTTCCTGCTAATTCTATCTGCATCTAATTTAACTCTTTTTGTGCTGTAATATAAATATAAATCCAATAATAAAATCAGCTAATATGTTAAATTTATTATAAATAACACTTTTTCAAACAAAAATGTACATATTGCTTTTCTTCTAGGAAGGGGCAATGACTTGTTTTGATTTGTTTGATTTCCCATCTTGGTCATACAGACTGGCAATTTGATTTGCATTGTCTACTCCTTCCATACTTCAGGAAATTGGAACTATTCGGTGGCTTTATTTTAAGCATTATACATTTTTTGAAACCAGAGCCATGAATTGATCTTGAGCCATGTCTGTTGTTATTACATCATTGACTAATGACTATTTACTACTTCAAACCAGGTACCTTATTGTGTGAAACGATAAAATATATCCTAATAGTTTTTGCAATTTTTGTTTTTAGCATTCATTGTTTCTAAATGTTTATTTGTGTATTCTACAATTTATAAATATAGTTAGGAAACATGTATGGAAACTTGCATAGGGGTAAAATTGATATCAATAGTTTCATTCATTTTTAAATCCCTTTCACCTGGAAGTTTTTTTGCTGACACAAACTTATCAGTTGGCAGAATCTATTCCAAAAGGTTAGTATAGTACCAGTTTGATCAGCTTAAGTTCAAGTTGTTTAATTTTCTTCAACACGACTCACTGCATTGTCAGATACAATGACTATGGGATATACTTAACGTTATCTACCGAAAGTTGGACGTCAGTATAACGGTGGGAGATTTTGTAGTCGATCACCTCAACCATATGTCTCAAAAAGGTACTACCAAATAACTTCTGGCTATATGAAATAATTTTTCTTTGGACAATAAGAACTTAATAAGGTTCGTAACCACCAGAATACTAAATTTAAAAATGAAAAGAAACCTTTGTTGTTAATTGTTATGAGATAACTTACTTGAGAAAGTATATAATTTGAGTTTTGACAGGATTTTATCTCATATTTTCATATGCACCACTGCCAAAATTTAAATTTGTCCATTAAGCTGTATTTATAAATATGTTATTCAATAGAATATAACTATCAGTTAAGGGTGGCTATAACAAAATCGGCCCTAAACAACTGTTTAAATATATTTTTAAGTTTGTAAATTTCCGTTAGGTGGCGCATTACATCACTTAAAAAATATAATTGGATTTTTTACAAAATATTCCCAATTAAGGTCGATAAAAAATGTTTGCTTTAGATACGTCTGTCCATATTCAACAACTTCTGTCCAAGTCATTTTTCTGTATCACCTACTCTTAAGTTGCAGGTGAAGTGTAATAAGGTTGACATTAAAAGGACTGTAACTTTCTTATGCCTGAACCGATTTTCACAAACGTATTGCTTTTTTTATTTTGTTTGGTAGGCCTTCTTTTGTCGCGAAAAATAGATCTGAAAACCGGAGGTTGATATCATTTTTCATTTTAAAGTTATAGCAAAAATAGCACTTTCTGAGGATCTGGCTCTACTTCTTGAATACAAAAGTCACTGTGATTGAACAAAACTTTACATTTTTTTTCTGCTAGCTGGTACTTGCGTACTCATGTTATATACAAGCAGGTAATCATCTGGGATCAGACAGAATATAGCCAAAATTCAATATGACCTGTTAATCTTTTTTATTATTTTTTAAATTCGATCAGAGATATTGATTGTTTAATCATCCTCAGTAGTAGCAGTAGTAATTCTAAAATTGAATAGATGAGGCTTTTACTTGATGAAGATCCATACTGAACGATGAAATAAAACAATATAATTTGCTTAAAACTTCATTTATTTGAACTTATGTTGAATTTAAACTGGTTGACGCGTTTCACTAACACAGTAGCTTTCTCAAAACGAATGAAGGTATAATTTAAAAATGTTTTAATATATACAGTGCATAAATACAGAATTATATTTACTAATGTTAACAAAGGAATTGAAAGAAATTACCTTGAAATTCATTCACTACAAACATTCCTAAGCTATCTTCTAGGTAAAAAGGTTTAATAAAGGAGAGTGATTGATATCTATTTGGTCGTTAAGAAGGTTACCTGAATATTTATTTTTGTTAATCTCAAGAGCCTCTAATAAATTTAAACTAAAGGATTTACCGACTACATGTAAAATTTCGGTCGAAAATGTGTTGGTTTTCTAATAAATGATTTGAATAGTTTGAATCTAATTTTTTGTTGTCATAGCTACTACGTTTGTGTTGCGAAATTCTAGTTTTAAAATTTCTAAAAGTGCTACCGATATAAATTTTATCACAGTTGTCATTACCACATTTTAATTTATAAACTCCTGATTTGTTTAATTTTGAAGATTTAGATTTATTATGTTTAATGAGTTTGGATAAATTGTGACCAGTTTTAAATCCAATTATATTTTTTAAGTGATGTAATGCGCCACCTAACGGAAATTTACAAACTTAAAAATATTTTTAAATAATTTTTAGGGCCAAATTTGTTATAAGAATTTTCCCCTCAAAATTCTAGTACAAGCGGTTTCCGAGATACGGTCGGTAGCCACCCTTAGCTGATCACTCTGCATATTTTGGATAGATTAATTAACGAATTCAAATTTTAATATACAAAATGAATTGTTTTAATAAACATTTAAAATATTGACTGAAATTATAAAGCTTGAATAGCCGTATCAACAAATTTAGGAAAATGATAATAAGTAATTTGCATTTTCTGCGAGATATAGATTACGGGATCGGCCTAAATACCAAGATCTGTATCATCTCTCTTTAACTCATTCTATTCCCTAAAAATATCAAATCCTTATCCGTTTTCTCATTCATTATATAATAAATCGAAAAACTAAGATCTTGAATTCTCCTATACTGCATAGGTTATTATTCACATGAGTATTGTTTCAAAAACACATAACTGAATCAGTCCTCACTTACAGAACATATCTAAATGGAGATCATTGATTTTAAAATTTACAGAGTAGCTACTAGAATATATAAATGTGCAGAATAAGATGCTATGGATCAATGGCATCAAAGTGATTATAATGTGTATTACTTAATAGTATTTTTATGTATTTTATGAATTATATATCGATTTTGCTGTTCAAAAACGCCAAGAACTACTTTATTATAAATCAACTGTCATGATTTCATTCGTTAAAAAAAATTAGATTTGCCAAATCTGTAGCAATAACAAAATGGTCAATAATTATAACCACATAGTATTTTGATTCTTTGACTTTTTCATTAAATAATTTTGGTAAGTTCTTGATTTCATGCTCCACTTTTCATACATCTTTATTTTTAGATCCCTTCCAATTACACAGGCCTGCAGAAAAAAAATATTTCTAAAATTGTTTTAGTTTTGATAACTGATTTATTGGGTAGTTTTTAGTGTTGATTTCAGAAATAATATTGGTATTTTCTATCACATAAGGTTTGTCTACAAAATGAGGTGAAACGTTTAGCGAAAATCATAAAATTGACATATTTTATATCAGTATTATTTATGTACAATGTTATTAAAATTGCTTTAAACATAACTAAACATTAATAATACAGTAACAAAAGTTAATAAGGCCTTGCTACAATATATTTACAAGTCTTTGTAGTAACGTTTCCTTTTTCCTTCAAAACTTCGTTTAGTACTTTTCCTGCTGTGGGATTTAAGATTTTTCCTCTTTAACATCCAGCAGTAGTCAGCCATCATGTTAACGTTCAAGCGTCCTTGATACCTGCCTTTCATTTCTTTTATATCCTGGTGGAATCGTTCTCCTTGTTCCTCACTCACTGCTCCAAGATTTTCCGGAAAATGGTCCAGATGTGAATATAGGAAATGCCCAAAAGTTTGTAGTTATTTAACAGATTGGCAACAATATTGTTGTAGTTTGGGTCTTTTATTTCCTAGGAAGTCAGATACCACTTGTTTGAAAGACGTCCATGCTTTCTTTTCCTGGTCTTCCATTTTCAACTCGAAGTCCTTCATAAGTTTCCTTATATCTGAACCAACAAATACAACTTCTTTAAGTTTTGCCTCAGAAAGACCGGGAAACGGCTCACAGAGATATCTGAAACACTCTCCTTCTTTAGGCAATGCTTTGACGAAATGCTTCATTAGTCCCAACTTGATGTGAAGTGGAGGAAGTAGAATCTTTTTAGGATCCATTAAACTCTTTTTCTCCCGGAACCAAAGTGCTTCTTACTGGCCATTATTTTTTTACGTAGTGTTGTTTACAGTCACGACTATCCCATTCACAGAGGAGGCAGGGAAACTTTGTGTAACCACTATGTTGGCCTAGTAACGTAGATATCGCGTTTAAATCTCCACAAACAGTCCATTTATGATCGGAGTACTTAAGCTTGTTAAGTACAAATTCGAGGTTCTCCATAACACTCTTTGAAGTGAAATGAATGCCCTACTGATTCAGACGTACATTGGTTGCCATTGTGAAGAAGAACAGCTTCCAGGCTTCTTTTGGAGGAATCAATGAAGAGTCTCCATTCTTCAGGGTCGTATTTTATATTGAATGTCTCCATCAACCCAGGAACATTAGTACAAAATACAAGATCACCCTCTCGAGAGATAAAAGGCTCAAATTATTTTTCTCTACTTCTGTACCAAGAGAAGGATGTTCCAGGAGCCAACAAATGTTTTTCTTTCACTGCATGAAGAGTTTTGGCTCTTTGTTGGTGAGCTCGTAAGTACCATCATTGTCGTCATCACTGTCTGGAGACAACTGATCAACATCGTCTAAAATGTTTTCAAGTGTAGCTGGGGGACAAGGTACAGGTAAATCAGGCCCATGAGGAACAGGGCGCATAGCTGAAGGAATGTTTGGATACGAAATATCCTTTTTATTTTTCAAATGAAAACCTTGCATACAGCAAGAGCAAAAGTAACAATTATCACTGTGATTTGCAGGTTCTCTCCAAACTATAGGTATTGCAAAACGAAATGATTTCTTCTTACCTTGAAACCATTGTCTCAGTTCTTCAACACACACAGAACACACTTTGTGAGGAGCCCATTGTTTGTCTTGATCCCACAGTTTCATACCAAAGTAGGGAAAGTAAACCTTTTTAACTAAATCAGAAATGTTTCTCTGTTGCTTCTTAACAGTATAAGTTAAACAAATGTATCAGAAACAACCAGGGGAGTTCACACAACCTCTATAAACCATTTCACAAAACCTCAAAACACAAAACGAAACTGAGTGTTCAGCGGAGTGGTTACATCCACACTGACTACAGATAGTAACTTGACCTTGCAGTGGCGAGCAGACAGAAAGTGGATGGGGAAGAGAGGAAGGGGCACTAACAAAGACAGAATACTGGCAGCAAATCTTGTACGAACCCGATTTTACCAGTTTTACTGTACAGTTTCTTAAACAAAAGAAATGGTGTCTCATGTTTTCAACCTAAAATTAAGTTTATTACATTAGTAAAATTAACGTATGTAGCTAAAAAATATTATAATTCAAAATTTATATAAATTTATTTCACAAAGATCACACTTTTTTCATGTTATATAGAAACCTGAAAAGTAATAATTTAATGTGTGATTTGTGGGTAAACAGGGGGTGATGGAATTTTTTCATTATTTTTTCTGTAATCGGCGCAAAAAATACCATTAAAATCACTAACATTTTTTGAAACAATTTTTTCATCACAGACCTGTGTTACTGATGTTCAGTTTTTATATATCCAACAATTTTTTTCTGTCTTCTTCTTCTTATCAGTGTTTGGTATCACATTTGTCATTCTTTACTGGTTTAGTCTAACTACCTGCACCAACAATCTTAATATTTGTGCTTTTATTCTGCCAATATCTTTGGGTTTTCATATACGATATCTACTTCTTGATTAGTTCTTATTCTCCACTCCCCAAGTGCTCTAATACCTTTATATACTGATCCTAAGTTTTCACCATTTCAATTTATTTTCTTATATTTTCCCAGTATCCATATTCCACTTTCATATAGTATACTATGGGTCTTATGATCATCTTGTGACTTCTTATTTTCATACATCTCGAGCAGCGTTAACAGTTCAGGAATGTCTGCTTCAATTTCTGAAAATAGTCCTCCTCAGCTTTAATTTCCAATCTGCGATTTGTGTATGTTTTTTATCCATCTTAGGTCAATTGAGTGATTTTTAAAAACTTTATTCACTGTATAATCACCATGACGTATATGTAAAGCATTGTTTGAATTTTACAGGTTGATAGTTTAATGCTTAAACAGATCTCAGCCGTTCGACAGTTGTTTTTATTTCTTATTAGTAAAAATACAAATTGAATTAAAATATGTTTTCTTTTTACATAAAGTATAGATGAAAAGCAGGGTCATATTTTTGGTTGGTTTCTCTTTTTCAATTCTCTTAAAATTAACTGCTAATCTGGTTGTGTAGACTAATGGAATAAATTAACACGTTCACTATCATTCTGTAAGTTTTAAAATGCTTTCAGTGTATAATATCCTGTTTTAAATTGTTAATTTTTATGTTAATAAAGCAAAATGTTGACATTTGTAAACTAAAACGTTTTGTCTATTATAAGTATTTGACATAATTAATTTTATATTATAATGTATTGTTATGTGTTATTAAAATATTGTATTGATTGAGTATTGATTTGGTAAGTGCATAACAGTAAATTTCACGTTGCTTGATCTAGTCTAGGTTTTATTTTTATATTCAGCTTATTTATAATATACATTAAATTTTAACTGTTAAAATCTATGATTGTTAATGAAAATATAGATAGTATTTTTGTAGTTGAATGGATTGTCAAAATTTTTACATGAAATACATTTTTACAATATTTTGTGTTTGTCTCGACGTTTCACCTTAAATAGGGAGACAAGTAAGGTCATGCCATGCAATTTGTTGCTGAATTTCTAAGAAACGTCATTGCTCTTGTCTATAAAGACTAAACATGTGACAAAAATGTATACTATACTCCCAATAACTTTAAATCGAGGGTGACTCATTGCCTATCACTTGAAAAAGCGGGTTGGAAACCGAGTATACTTTCAAACTATGGATGAAATCTACAATTTAGTTAGTGTTGTTACAAAAAATGGTTCCCACGTGGTTAATGTATGTAAGGATGTATGTTTGTGATTTGTACATAAGACATAATCGAATCAACTGAGATGTCAAAGTGACAACATCTATCAAATATAATTTTGTAAAGATGTAACATGTCTGTCGACGGAATTTTTCATAAGTTATTTCGGAGCGTTACTTATTCTTTAGTTACTCCCACCTCTAATCCAAAATTATTAACTCCGATATTTTAAAAACGATGTGGTGGTTACTTAGCAAGTTCCCCTCGTATATACTTCTTGAACAATCGAACCATTCATCTTCGGGAAACACTTACCTACCTCGTGAACCTTTCTTTAGGGTTAAAAAATAACATCGTTTTAAAAACTCACTGGGATAACGTATATTTATAAACTACATATATAAATTACTGACCACAGAATACATACGTTTGTACTATTAACAACAATAATAATACTGAATCATCTTCAAAAGAAATGAACTATCTATATATAGGAATTTATTAAACTAACACAGTCAATGTTACGTTTCTCGATCTTGTCGGCCGTGTCAACACAATATTTATAAAACGGACGTGTTTGTTATCTATTACGCTGCACGTTGCCAATGGCCTACCAGTTCACTGGCCGCGAGCAATATTTGAAATTAATGTCTACTAAAATCTAATAATGTTTTTTCTTGAATAATGTCTTTTTGGCATCATTACATCATCCCCTCTTTGAAGAGAAAAATTATCCTCGATAAATTTTCGATACTACCTATAACGTTAATAGTTCTCAGTCATTGCTTTGTTTTTAAACACTGTTTGTTTGTTTACTGTCACACTTTACTTGTTTACAAATATTTTCGTTATGGTACCGATTTTTATGAACGATTTGTTGTTTTGAGATATAATCTCACAGTTTACTCGTTTTACTTCCGTTATTTTGAACGGACCTAAATAATGTGGATCGAACTTATTTCTCAAAATAACTGAATCCCCTACCCTAAAGTTTACGGGTGAAGATTCCTTTTCGCTTTTATTCACTCTAATTAATTTATTTTTTATCAAAAACTGTTTGGCTCTTTCATTCGCGTACTGTAACTTATATTTCAACTCTTTATCATACCTTTCAAGATTGTAACATGGTTCTATTTCTACATTTAAAAATTCTGGTATGTTGTGTTTTCTACCATATAACAACTCAAAAGGAGTGTATCCGTGATACGTGTTTGGTGTTGTATTATAACAATATGCAAACATTTTTACAAATTCGCACCAGTTATCTCTAGAATCTTTAATAAAGTTTCTGCATAATTCTCACACAGTTTCGTTAAATCATTCCTTATATACTCTGGTACTTCTAAATTTAATGACTTTCTCAATTCTTTCATTCTATTGTTACTATCACTCGTAATTGTATATGCCTCGAACAAATCTAAATCCAAGATTTCTATATTCTTAGTTTTTACTGAAACACTCTCATAATTTGTATTCAAAATTCTAACGAACGGATTTTTCCCCGATATTATGGATCTAGCTATAAATACTCCCGGTGCTTCTTCCCGTTGCTCCACTACTGTATCCTTTCTCAAATTTCTAAAGATTTCTATTAGCCTGTACACCTCGCATCTAGGCGGTATAGCTAATATATCATATTCTGGATTACCAAAAATTTGTATGGTTACCGGATTCTTAGACTTGCAATTTATGTGTAATTCTGATTGTGAATAATCTAATACGTAATTATTTTTAGTCATGAAGTATCTCCCTATTAACCCACTTGTTGGTATCTGAAAATTTTCTTCCACTACGTGAAAGCAATGACTTAAGGTTATGTTCTGGATATAAAGGTTAATGCTTATTTGACCCAAAGTTTTTGCTGAGCCTTCAGTTATCCCCTTAATGCTTATTTTATCGTTAGTTTTAATTAAGTGATGCAGAACATTTTTAGAAATTTTTATCAGAGAAATGTCTGCTCCTGTATCTAATATGAAATTGTAAGTATTATCGGATATGTTTGTCTGAATTTCTATAAAATTTGAAAGCGATAAATCTAGATAGTATGCTGAATAAGTTTCTGAAATCTTACATTCGACATTTGTTTTATTATTCAAAACTCCAGTTGTTTCTGATTCCCTCTTGCTTCCTCATTTTCTATCTCGCATATTCTCACATTATTGTTAATCCGATTATTGTAATTGCCGTTCCTATTGAATTTCCTCTCCTTATTGAAATCTGCGTATCTGCCATAACCATTTCCTTGATCATACTGTCTGAATGTCCTTCCTGAGGGGTTGCCGTTGTGAAATCCTCTGTAGTTTTCCCTCCTATGATTGTTCCTAAAGTCAAAATCTGATTTCCTGAAGAAATTCCTATTGTCCTCCATGTGTAAAGCTTGTTGTTGACTTACTATGCCTTCTACTGATACTAGCTTAGATAATACTTCTTGCGTGGTTTCAAAGCTTCCCGCTGCTATGATCGTTTTTGTTGCGTCCGCTGTGGCATTCATCGTTACTGCCTTAATCGGTGTTTCTTTGGTGTATTTTTCAGCTAGACGTTCTGGCATCCCTTCTGACACGTATGCTGCCAATTTCTCTATTTCCGTCGTGTATTGCGTTATGTCCTTCCCATTTTGCCTTACTTTATTAAGTTTCGCTAAGAGAAGGCTTGGGTTATCTCCTCTTATTCCTGATTTTAGTTTATTCCTAATTTCTATGATAGAGTTTTCCGTCGTGACCAAGCTTCTAGCTTTTCCCGTCAGTCTTGTCTTAATTAGTAGAATCGCATTTTCTTCATTACCCGTCGCGTTCATTTGTAACACATCTAATGATTCTAAAAATGATTGTAACTTGCTTGCTTCTCCGTTGAATTCAGTAGGTAAGACCTTACTCGCGAAATTAAAAAAATCATTCATACTTAGAGTAGCCGAAATGAAAACGCTCAGGACTATGTGGGAAAAACAAGAAGGGACCGAATTAGAAACAATGACATCAGGGAACAATGTGGAGTGCAAGACATCGTAAGATGGGGGAAACAAAGAAGAAGACATTGGTACGCTCATGTGAGAAGAATGGAGGAGAGCAGACTGCCACGCATCGCACTTGAAGGGAAACCAACAGGGAAAAGAGCACCCGGTAGACCACCTAAGAGATGGAAGGACAGTTGGCAGTCCACCTCCCAGGAAATGGTAAAGAGGAACCTTCAAAACTAACAGATCGCAAGATCTTAAATACGAATAAGAAGAAGAAGATTCATACTTGTCGCCATTTTCAATTGTTTGCTTATTGCTTGTAATACACCCGTATCGATCTCCTCGAATATAGAGGTAGGTATTTTAACAATACAATTCAGCGTTTGAAATGCCCTAGCAGTTTTATCTCTAATCTTATCTGAATAATTTTTACAACTTTCTTGTTATACTAAATTTAAGTTTTTCCAATTTTTACCTATTAATCTAGCAAAATTATTATACTATTAATTACTTCAAAGTGAATATCTCGATTTTTAGGAGTTTCCTTTTTCAAAACCCTTTTTCCCTGTTTGTTTATTTCTTCTACGATTGCCCTTAGCTTATCTTCGAAATCTTACCACGTTATTGACATTCGTTCATAAAAATAGAGTGCATAAGTACTTACAGTTTTATACAGTCAAACTTCCTGACGTCTGCTTCGCTGCAATGCCTCGGTTGATGTCTCTTTTTAACGCTCTTCGGTGCGTTTTCCATAGGGACCATATGAATTTCAAAATGAAAGCTACCGTTATTATATATAATAAAACTATTATATGCGTTGTAAAACTATCTTGCTGCACCATAAAATTATTGTTTACTGTACCAGTTTCTTGTACCTCTTGTTTAGTAGGTGTACCACCCATAGTTTTGCTTCTCCAGGTTCCAAAATTTAAATAAAAGACCATATACCTTCACTCGTTTGAATTACCATCAATTCGCAGGATTATTTACCATTTAGTTTGCAGGATTATTTACCATTTGTTCGCAGGATTATTTACCATTTGTTCGCAGGATCGCCATGTGGTGGTTACTTAGCAAGTGCCTCTCGTATATACTTCTTGAACCATCGAACCATTCATCTTCGGGAAACACTTACCTCGTGAACCTTTCTTTAGGGTTAAAAAAATAACATCGTTTTAAAAACTTACTGGGGTAACGTATATTTATAAACTACATATATCAATTAATGACCACAGAATACATACGTTTGTACTATTAACAACAATAATAATACTGAATCATCTTCAAAAGAAATGAACTATCTATATATAGGAAATTATTAAACTAACACAGTCAATGATCCGTTTCTCGACCTTGTCAACACAATATTTATAAAACGGACGTGTTTGTTATCTATTTCGCTGCACCTTACTAATGGCCTTCCAGTTCACTGGCCGCTAGCAGTATTTGAAATTAATGTCTTTTTGGAATCATCACAACGAGTTGAAAGACTGTTTTTACGTTCGCAAGCTCCTATTTAACCGGTTAATTTCGTTTCGACGCTCTGTTTCGTTATCATCCTTCGCTAAGAAGCAATAATTATTTTTCTCATCTTCCAATTACTTTTTGTGTGTGGTGATATTTTGTTTTGCTGGTAAGGTTTTCTATATTTTTATTATTTTAAAACGTTATTTTCTTTGGTGTCTCCAGTTATTTCACCTTCATAATTTTTATTAAATAACTAGGTGGCGTTCAACTATATTTTGTGCAGCAAATTTTTAACAGATTCTTTCTGGTTATTTTTCTATAATTTAAATTTGCATTTTCTAAATATTTTGGGAACAGGGCGGATAAGAATGAAACAGATTTCTGTGGATTTATTTTAAAAATTAAATTAAATTTTGTATGTATTGGAGTATACGTTCCTAATCTGTTCATTTTTCAGTACCATTCACATCTACCAGCATATGCCGTGTCCAGCACGTAACGTGGCAGACACTGCACAGACACAAGTTTTCACACTATACAGACAACTCACTTATAGACGCCGACAGACAAATTAGAGATTATGCAAACGTTCCTACTACAAGCATGTTTGAAAACTTTTCGGTTGAAGAATTAGCTGTGGTAGCAATTTTACTTGAAGAAGAAGGAGAGAAACTGGATTGTGTGGAAGTAGAGCAAAAAGGAAAAGAAGGTTTGGTGTACATCCAATGAATTTAAAAAGAAAAAGGAAGCAGAATTCTACACCCTCTACAAAGAGCTAGTAGACAATGAAGACAGATTTTTCAAATTCTTCAGAATAAGCCAATACTAGTTTCAAACCATTGTAACCAAAATTTCACTGTTAATAACTAAATAAAACACAAAGTTTAAGGAGTCTTTATCAACAAGAGGGAAACTAGCTATTTATTTAAGGTAAGATTTATATTTTATATATGTGTATTCTAATTCGACAAAAAGATACATAGTATTTTATTATGGCATACGAAATTTTGGCTTTATTGAACATATCAATACGTTCATTATGGTAATTTAAATAAATAATATAAACTTTGAGTTTGTTTGATTTGATAATTAATAATAAATAATTTACTTTGAAAGATACACTGCTTATATTATTTATTAAAATAATCATAATTGACCCACAAATGTACGACAACATATATAACTAAAAATTGCACCTTGCTTTTGGCATCAAAAAATTTGGTTTGGTTGATCTTGTTCTAAAAAAATACTATTATTTAGTAATATATGAAGTAAAATAATTTTGTAGAGCAAATTCAGTTGTTTCTTCAACGCTGTTTTCTTGTTGAGATTGTCGGTGATTGTTGAACCCTGATGCATTATTTTCGCCTTCTGGAAACCTTGACGAAAGCGGAGATGATATAGTATAAAAATCATTTAATGATCCTGGCATTGGTATCACACACGGTGCTAGTGAACTTTCATATTCAGTTGTGCTACTTGAATCTCTGCCATCTCTACTTAGAATTTTTAGCTCAATTTCAGATATCCCTGCAAATACTTTAGCTTTTGAATAGCTCTATCTCGAGGAGAGAAAAACTCAACTGTAGTGGGAATACTATCAAAAGATTGCTGAATCTCGTTGGTCTTTGTTTTATTTTCTAATATAAATTTCATTAACGAGGTTGAAGGCGTATCACG